>OY728139.1:1075930055-1080730055 GCA_963277665.1 Viscum album | reverse complement strand
TAATGTGAAATATTGAAATGTGGGCGTAGTGGGCTAATAATTCTCACTTTAAAACATGAATAAGGTTGTCTACGAGTTTTTATTAATTTTCTAAAACTCTAAACCAAAAATGTTCTGGTGTATATAAGTGATCAAATATTTCCATTTGATTTTTAATATTTTGAATGAATAATGTAATGTCATGTTTATTAGTATAAAATCAAACTATATAATGATTTTTATTTTTCACTAAATCAAGGTTTTTTGGTCCAAAGTAATTATAAATTTTATTAGATAAGTGTTTAAATAATATTTTAGACTATTTGGTTTCCATGTGAGGTTATCTTATGAATTATAGATTCCATCATGGATTTATATTCTTGTAGATTATCATTTTCCAAATGAATAAACACCCTAATTTAGGTTATTAGGTAATATAATTTTTAAGCGATTAATGATATTGTTGGTGATATTTTATTAGATTGAAATATAAGGGACCCTTATATTTATCATGTTATGTAACATTAAGGATTTTTGGGAAGAATTACACGGAGTTCTTTGAATATGAGTTGAATTATTTAGATTACCATTGAGGATAATATGTTCTTGTTGTGTTTACATGGGATATATGGTTAACTATTCATAGAATGAATTAATTTTAATGTTTGATATTATCATTGAATTTTGGAGATTAATATAATATTTTTCATAGGAATCTTTATTCACTTTGGGTATTGTTTTACCATGTGATACCATTTTTAATTTTAGTTATGGTTGGAAGAAAATCATTTTACCCATTTAGATATATCATGGTTAAGTAATGTTTATTATAATGAATTAGGAATTAAATATTTATAATCATTATTTGGAAAAAAAATGTTGAGATAAAAGTATAAACTGAAAGAAACACAAAACCAAAGGTAAAAATTTCATTTATGTAATTTTAGGAAAATTTGGTATAAATATTTGATTTTTTTCTTATTCTATATGGTAAAGTAATTCATTAAATCTAGGAAAAATGATCTTTAAACAAAAAACAATCGAATTTAATTCAATATTAATGAATATATGGCCCTTTTCGTGCTATTTCTATCTATTATTTTATGATCATTTTAATTCTCATGATCATTCACTTTAATGTGATCAATGTTCGATGTCACTCTCTATCATTATTTAATTTTTTTCATCAATATTCATATTTTCATTTCACTCTAACATCATTATATTTGGAATTTTAGTTATATTCTATTCAATATTACCATCATAGTTACTAATATTCTTTTTAGTAGCATGTTTTGTTACACATTTATTGTCTTGTGGGTTATTAATATTGGTATTTTAAAATTTTAATCCCATGATTACCATAATCAAGTTAAAGTTATGAACAAAAAATATAATAAATGAGTGATACCTTCAAACACAAATATTTGAAAAGAATACTATATGTTATATCATATAAGACACGTAACATTGTTCATAATAATTAATCAAAATATTATTATTTAAATATTACCGGTATAAAATATAAGTTCAATTGGAATTTATGTATTTGTGTAGTTTAATTATAAATTATATATAAAATGGTCCCGTTAAAAACAAATTAATTGATTAATTCATAGTAAATAATCACTCCATTATCAATACAACCATTTTATTAGACAAAAATCGGTATACAACAAGTTTATTCATTAAAAATTGTGAAGATATATTATATATAATTTCTACTATGTTTATAATTTTTTTTAAATGATGTAATTTTTTAGTCCTCATATAAATATTATCCAAGGGTCAATGTTTGGGATATTTTAATGATTGATTTCACAGTGAATATTAAAATATATATATATTTAAGATTATTATATTTTTAATTTAATATTATATTAAACATTGAATATAATATTAAATTAACAGAATTCCAATTTATTTATAAAAAAAATAATTAATTACAATGGAATCATATTTATACTTGATTTTTGAATATGTTCATTTTTTGGCCAATTTTTTTTCTAAAAACTATGTTTAGTTGTGTTATAGAAATTTATATATTAATTGACCACATAAAAATCTAAAAATTAAATCAGGAAATATTTATTCAATATATTTAATAAGGATTTAATTTTTTTCAAAATGTTTATAAATTATTTTTTATATAATGAATAATAACTCTGATAAATATTTGTCACCTTGATAATGGTAAATTGGGTAATTAAAATATTAAATAATGTGATAATGATTTAAAAATATTTTAATTACGAACTATATCTCTATATGGTATGTTTATTTTCCCACCATCTAAATATGTTTTAAAATATAGAAATTTTGTTCGATTTTCCTTAACTATGGACGTTTATATTATTTTAAATTCATGAAAATTTAAAAATGACACTCTCTAGATTTTAATATATCATATAATCCCACATAAGGATAAGAAGATGTTATGAATGTATATGAAATATAATATAAAAATATTTCCACTTATATTTATGATGGATATTTACAATTAATTTTTAGTAAGAATATAATTGATTAAAATTCTTACACAATGCTGACAGAGTACTTATGGATGTAATAGAAGAAGTAAATTAAATTATTTTCAGAAAAATAAAATGTATTATTTTTTTAACACATACGATGTTAAGAAAATATTATGGTCAATAAAAATGTATAATTTATTTTTGAAATAATTTATATTCTAATTCCATACGTCTCTTTGTGTCATTAATTTCAACATATGTCAATAGTTCTAAAAATGGAAATAATAGTATATTACGATATATAATATATTATTAAATTATTTAAAAATAATAAATGCATTGAAAAAGGAAATTTTGTGTGGGATATGACTGAATATTTCTTTACCTAACCATTTTTATGTCAATTGTTACCTCAGATGTGTTTTCAAAAACATTTATTCGTGGAACTTTTTTACGACATTTAACATTCAAATTTGTTAATAAATGGGTTAAGACAATGATATGGTTTAAAAATACATATAATACTATAAAACTTTTATTGGTTAAATTTATTTATCCTTAAAAAATTTGATATTAAATTTTTTTACCACATGGTTCCACATTCACCTGAGAAATAATGTATTATATGTAGACCATTATTATAGTTCTATGTGTGTCATTTTCTTCACACTAAAATTTAAACACATCTCTAATATTATTAATAACACCCTAAGAAACAAAAATTGAATTCAAAAAAACCTCTTCTAAAAATATTGATATAGGTTATTGAATTTGTTATTTCATTAAAAGGATATCCCAAAGGTACATATGAATAATTCTAGAGGAGTTATGTAAAAAAGGATATAATCTTTTTATTCGGTATCTTTCATTTTACTTGTTATTTTACCAATATAAATTATATTGAATCTATTACAATATTATAACATTTTTATATGAAAATTAATATTTTTTATTATATTAATGTAAAAACCTTTTAATCTCATTTTCTATACTTTGGGGAATTAAATCATCGTTTTTGTGTAATTTTCGACTACAACCTCCAGGAATATATGTTTTTTTAATTAGAAAATCAAAAGGCTGGTTATTATTGTGGATATAATAAATTTATATCAGATTAATGATATATTTATGAATTGGTAAAATTATTGTATTACATACCTTCATACCCTTTAACAGGTTTAAAATGATAATTTCACTCATGTTTATGTGGGAATACCATATTTGAAATGAAATTTGAATAATTTTTCATCTCCACCATTAGTGGATGAAATTTATATTATATTTTATGTATGATAATTAAAATTATAACATAATTATTTTTTTTAATATTTATTTTAAAAAATTTATCCTTTAACATGATCAAAATAATGATTTTTTTTCAATTATGAACTGAATTTCATCATAACAACCATCATTTAATTAACTAATTATGCAATTAAATATTTTAATGAAATAAGTGAATTAAATAATTTAATAATAATGGAATAAACCTAGAAAATATTATTATTAAATTATATAATTAATATAACTTTATTAAATATGATTTAATTTATATATAATTCAATTCATAACATATTGTAAGGAGTCTCATTAGTCAATTTCCATTCGAGTGGTTATACATCTACTTCATTGAATATATTATGAAATGGTTATGTGTGAAATTTTATATGATCATATTATGATTTTTGTCTACTTTTTTATATTGTTTTACAACTATTATGGACTATTATATCAAAGATTAATTCTCACATTAGTTATAAGATCATCCAAACTTTCATCATATACATATTATTTTTTTGAGGAATATTTTTTATTGGAAACCAATTTATGGTTACGAGGTTTATAATCTACAAATTATACATTTTATACAATGAATCATTATCATTTATAGGTATTTAATATAATATCTTGATATTTTTATGGTACATTATTTTTTTTATGGTACTTTCTTCTGGGTTTGGATATGTTAGGGACAATATGTACTATATGAGAAAAACATTTGGTTTTTTTAAATAATGTATTTTAAATGGTAATTAAATATTTATTTGTTTAATTTTTACCATTACATAGTGAACCGGGTTTATACAAGGGTAATGACCACATATGTTTATGCTGGTGAATTTTGGGGTAATTTTGTAATGGTAATTACTATATTAAAAGGATTATATAAGGTTATGAATCCCATTCCATAAGGGTAATGTTGAAACTATATACCTCTATTATGATATGTAACCTTTTATATGGGTTTTGTAAGAGTGTTGTGCCCTTTACATGGGACATGTAAGGGGAATCATGATTTTTCAAAAGGTGTCTAAGGATACTAAACCACTGATTATTGGTATGTATGGGTTACCATTATATGGATATTGTGAAATAAGTAATAGTAAACCATAATACACTTATAAAGTGTCCCTTATATCAAAAATTATTTTAATACTTTTTCCCTTTCAAATATTCAGGATTGACCTATAACTCCATTTTAATGATTTTAAATTAATAAAATCAGAGGTAATGATTTATTTTGACCTTGTTTCATCCAATGTATATTAGAGCACCAACATGACAAAAAAATGGTTTGACGGAACTTTTTATTTTTTTTGAAGGATATTACATAGTTAAAATATTTCCCATTTTGTTCGCCTCTTTTGATTCATCGGAAATAATTGGAGAGATTGGCATGATGGTTTGATTTTTGGGGGTTCAATGTATTTTAAAATCATTCATGTTAGGTTTAAATTTTTTTTATAAAAAAATCCCAATGGATCCCACATACATAACAATGTATATATATTATTTAAAAAGGCATGCAGTCTATATGGGGTTCACACCCGATAATTATTAGAAACTCACATTGTTCAATAGGATGAGAGGTTGGGCTCATCACATTCTTTTGGTGGATTTTTTTTCAACAATGGGACTCAATTTCATATTTAAGATATGATCATGAATATTTTTGTAATCCTAATAGGTGAGCGGTTAGCCTAAAAAAATTATGATAGGTTAAATCATATTACACGAAAAGTAGAATATGTTAGTGAAAACAAATTTTAGTAATAACAATTATTATTCCATTTCCCATTTGTGGGTATCTTACTATATGTTGTAACCATATTACCTAGAACCACAAATATTGTTTTCATTCCAAGAGGATGTCAATATTTTGATTATCGGATTGATCCCTTATTAGGGTTCCTACATATCCTACACTATAATCGGAATTTAGAAAATTTAGTACACTAACTCTTAAAATTTATCATCATATAGAAATAATATACATAGGGTAACAAAAGATCTAGATATTAATCATGGGCCTTTTTTAGGCTTCCATATATCCTAATTTTGAAAGGAATCAATGTTATTTGAGATTATACATTCCCTTGGGATTTTTAATGAGGTAACTCCGTTGTATACAGGAAGTCATATAATTAAATTGATTGGGGATTATACAATGGGGTTTCCCATGATGAAGGAAATTCATGATGTGAATGATATGATCATTGCAACTTCCCAAGCACATGTGATCCATGCTCAGTTTGAGAAACAATATATATCATGTAACTAGTCTCATTTAATATCGATTAAAAACTTGTGTGTTGGGATAGATGTTTAAATGATTAATATATATCTTAGGACATAATAAGGAATCCTACATATCCTAGTTACGGTTGGAATCATAGTCCTTGTAGTTTAGTTTCCTTCTCGATTTTCTGGTGGATGAGGGAGAATAATAATTCTATAGAAGTGACTAGGTCATGATGGTTGGAATGTATTTGACATGGTGGGGATATCACTGTGTTGGATTCCCATTTTATCTTGAGTATTAGTAATGAATATAACGAACAATACATTTATCTATATTTAGAGTAAAACTAGTTTAGTTGATCAAGGCTAACACACTAAGGCTACCATTATATATCCACTGGACAAGTTGATCACATCCTGATATGTCTCCATGAATTTGAATGATTTTCTTTTTAGAATTTATATATTTATTTTGACATGTCATATATTTCTAGTGTGAATGAATCGAGAAAATTACAATGTTAGGCTACCTTGTTCTGTATGCGTTGTGATATCCAAGATGACATGTCTAGAGGTCACCACATGATATCAATGACTTTTCCTGGTGTCATTGCGAGACATGTATTATAATCTATGAGGGTTTCCCATGATCTAGTTGGAAACCCCATATGGATTTGATTCACCTAGATGACATACACTGGTGTCACTGCCTAACTTGGGTGACATGCTTCTAGGAAACTGTAAGATCTAGATGGTGTACTGAAATGATTTTGCGAGACTCGATAGGCATGTCTGGAAGGCATTGAGCGATAAATTTGACATGTCAAAGGGAAACCACTTAATACACATGGAATGTCAAGGAGAGATCAAAAACTATGAAATACATGTCCTGCCCCTGTCGTATGATATCGATGTGTCATTTTTAGGGTATTTGTTTCAGTGAATTTGTATTATCTTAAGTATCACATCCTGTATTATTTATTCCATCATTTATTTCATATGTCAATCATGCTTTTAAAATGTTTACTTATATTGGGTTTCATGTTACCCATCCGACATTCATGATCTCCTTCACATGAATTATATGATATTCCATATGTCCTTTATGTGATCTATAAAAATAACACAATAGTACTATGAATGTTGTAAAATCTATGCCTTTTTTAAATTTTCATAATATTAATATAAAATGATGTATTATCCATGTATGTTAATTATCAGTCTCTATAATGACATGATGGGAATAACATGAAACACCATGAGGCTCCAGGTTCCACTATGGTGTTTCCAAGGATAACAAGGATCAGATTTCTTTTCTTATAAGGATGTGATGCCTCTAGTTGGTAAGTAATATCACTTTTAGATCAATATAATGGTAAAAAATATTACCCCACTATTTTCCAAGGTCTATGAAGGGCTTTTGAAAAATAAAATGTATATTTGATGATGTTGGGTATCGAGTAATGGCTATTTAGAAAGATTTATCATACCCTAGGGTATTTTAGCTCTTAGATTATTAATCTTGGACCCAATGCATGGTGGATTCGAGTCGGGAGGTGTGGGAAATCATAGGTTTCATGAATAAAGTGTTGGATCCCTATTTTTAGAATTGTAAAAAACACAGTGATGTGACATTGAGGATTATAAACCCTATTGAATACTATGGTTATAGGGATTGTAAATCAGGGTCTAAGGTACTTTGGTCATGAATATGATATGGTAAAATCATAACAAGAATGTCCCAGAAAACTCTGATGTGATCATTTCTACCTTGGTGATGTCAGGGCTCATAATTAATTTAAGAGTAATTTTTTTCAAGTTAATAACACAGTTGGTTGACGACCACATATGCATATACATGAGCCATATTAATACATGAATTTAAAAATAAAGGGTCCCTTGAAGTGTGCTATCCTTTTTCCAATGGTCGTGGAAGATAAGTGGTGATCTAAGGAACTCAAATAATGATGTTTTAATTATGTAAAATGTAATATTGAAGAAGGTTTCTAGAAACCAAGATATTGTGTTTCCTCTAAGGGATATGTTTTCAAGGCCATGATATGTGAAAAATCATTACTCTAACATTTTCCCAGCAAATGGGTTCCATTGATATTTTTTTGATTTAAATAGTGCTATAGAATGGACCCTAAGTGCTTTATGACCTAATTACTTTCACTCTAACATTTTTCTTAAACTCTAGATATGAAGTGTTTAGTGAGAGTAGAATTGAATTTTTCACTGGCCACCCTTTGTGGGTTTTCAACCTAACATGTTGGTGACTTTTGTATAGTATTTTAGGGTCATGTGATTTGGACCATTACAGGGTAAAAGTTAACGTTAGTAAAAAAATTTCCAAGGGGAAAAACATTTATGGTTATGCAACCCCGGAACCTAAAATGTGGGGAATGTTACACAATATAATTTTTAGTATAAAAAATGTCATTATTACTCAAACATCCTTCTGTTTGGGAGACAAAATGTTTCAAAATCATGGTTCTAGGTTGTCATGTCATTCATAATGATAAGGGAAAATCATGATAGTAATGTCCCATAATAGCCTCGAGTGGTAGGTTTACTAAAGTGATGTTAAGAACACAAAGACCAGAATTCACTTTCTCATTTAAATAATTCAATTGGATGATGACTGTAGGTGCATATGTAGTTGACCTAGGCATACCTATATAGTAAAAAAGGGTCCCTCAATGAATGGTATACTTTTCCAAGGTCTATAAATTTTTTTGGTCATTCCGATGCAATAATTACATTAATTTTGTCTCACAAGACAACATATATAAATAATAATAGAATCACCCCATTTGATGGTTGATCGGGGTCAGGTACATATGGTCCTTTGATAAGGGATGCTAATGGGTGATTCTCTACACCATTTAACTTCTTGTAGTAGGGACACAGTTGTTGTTCCTTTTTAATGGCATGTGACAAACACTTTTTCCTATTTATCTATTGTCTAGTGGTAAGGACATTCTTTTCCTTGAAGTTTGATGTCAAGTGGTAAGAAAATCATTTTTTATGGTTAATGTCTTATAGTAAGAATTTTGGAAATGATGTGAAAAACTTTGCAATATTTCTTTGAGAGAAATTTTCATTGGTCATGGTAATTTAATTAAAAGGAGAATGTTTTATCCATGCATGAGATAATTGACATTTAGCCATATGATGAACCCCTCATTGATCGGAGATATTATGTTTGCAAGCTATCAGTATGTATGTATGACTCATGCATAGGAATACAGATATTTTATGGGTCACCCCCTTTTGAAAAAGAGGTATATAATTTTTTTCATGCATTTTAATGTCATGGGACTACAAAATTTATCTTATAGTTTAGGCTTTTATGGATTTAGCGGTGCAATTTTATTATTTCATATGTTGCAACTCAACCTAGGACTAGTGATATGGCTGTATCTATGTAATTTTATGTTATGAATTAATCCATACGTAGTTCTTCTAGGAATTTTTCCTACGTTGGTTTGACACATATGCTGATATGGGGGTATTTGTTTTATTTTTGATGGAACAAAAAATTAGATATCTGGGTGTCACTACATGTCCTTTGAGGGTAGTAATCATGCCACACATAGTTCTTGAATAGGAAATTCTCTACGCCAGTCTGAACCATGTGGGGAGGGGAAATTGTTCCCTTTGATTATTTTAGTTAGTACTAGGATTAGAGACCCAGGCATGATTGGGTGTGTTATGATGAAGAGAATCCAGTTACGCGTTATTATAGGTAAACCATGTAGTTTAATGTCAAAAAAACATTTCATATACTCCATATTGTGAGATAGGGATATTTTGACTAGTCCTTTGATTGGAAATATGTGAATCTATACATATCCTTTGACGGCACCAATCTAGTCACTCTTAGTTCCGAAATGGAGGTTTCATGGGATACCAATACCAACGATAATGGTCCTCTTAAGAGAGGAAAATTGTAATGTGTAGTTTTATGTCATGCAAGAGTCATCAACCATTTAGTTCATCACCATGGAATGAGGACTTCTGATGTTCTTTTCAATGTATTTCATCTAATACCATGGACATCCTATCATGTAATAATATTTCATTCTCATATAAGGAATCCCTTACCAAAATCTGCATGCTCACGTGTGTTGTGCTCAGTGTGAGAAACATAGAATGGAATGAGGTCCCCTCACAATACAGAGGCAATTTAAGAATGGATATGGAAGTTTGTATCAAGAAGTGGTTTGACATAGATATAGGATCTATAAGTCCCTATTTATCTAATGGAAATGAGAATCAAGTCATAAATATTTTGGAAGCCCATGTTTTATAGTGTCACATGGTGAGTATATAATCCCTGAAATATAATTACATGTTTTGAGTACAATGGTTAATCAATGTAAATAAATAATAATGATTTAGTTTGGTCTAGGAAAAGTGGGTAGGGAATCACTACATATCCTATAACGAAATAAGTAAATCAATATTTTGTTCTTGTTAACCATACAGTTTAGTATCATGTGGAAAAGACACTAGATGTGTTGTTTAACATATTGTAGTAAGGACAAGGTTCACCCAACATGTTTGGATATGAATATTAGGGATTCGAGTAGTTTTATGTCATGTAGTGTGAATGATTTCTATAGAGTTTAACATAATAATATCAGGAAATGTACCATAAAGTTAAATTTCATATGGTTGGGGTGTGATCTATATAGTTTAGTATCATGTGGTTACGATCCCATTTTGAACAATTTAGAATCATGTGGTCATGATTTGATCATGTCGGTTAACATCATGTGACTAAGATGATTGATGTTGTGAATTTTATGGTCTTGGTGCTAGGATGAATTTGTGATGTTTAACATCATTCACTTAAGACAATTGATGTTTTTTATCTATATTTTTCCATTCCATGATGATTTTATGTTGTTTAATGTCATGAAACCTAAAATATTGGTGCTTAAAGACATTCATGAAATGTATTTCTTGACAAACCATACCATGGTGGGGGTGACTCTTTCTTTGTCCATTTTTTTGGTCAGTAAGCTCTATTATGGTAAAACATATGTGTGATATATGGACCTCCCCACCTAGGATCAAAAGTTGGAGGCTTTTACCTTGGTTTGTTGGGTTTACAGGATCCAACACTAGTTATCCACCGACTAATGAGTGGAGGAGAACCTTTTAACTGAAGGTTCATGTGATCTGATTCTGAAGGATATTACTGTTGTGCAATGTATGCATCTTATTCTCATTAAGAATTTATAAATCATCTAGAAACATTTATTATTTCTCATCATCGAAGAGTTTACTATAGATGGATATTCAAAGTGGGGGAAACTATATTTCAATTCGAAATATTTCCTCAATTACATAAACTACTGAGTATGAGTTTTCTTTTGTATCAGTACATGTGCTAGTATGGTAGGCCCATAAAGAATGGGGGATATTCCCCATAAAAGACATCATGTCCATATTCACCATTTTCTGGGTTATATTTGAAAAGGTCATATTTAGGGCTGCAATTTTTCCTTTTTCGGCTACATGATAGAATGAATAGTTATTGGACTCATTGTTGTACACCATGTACAATTTACTCAAATCTATAGAATAAGAATTGGTGTTGTTGTTGTTTAGTAATGTGTGAGGGACTCCAAAAGATATGTTGATATGGGACTTTATGAAGTTTAAGATATACATCATCCTGACTTCCTTGAGAGGTATTTACTTAGACTAGTTGGAAACGATGTAGGTAGCAGTAAGGATGTATTTGAATTTCTTAGTCGTGGCTGGTGGATACAGTCCCACACCTTCCATTCACCATAATGTAAATGTCCATTAATATTTAGATATTATATAATTCTAATAGATAAGCATTGAATTTTTCATGGATCTAACATGCATGAAATTTCTTATAGAATTCTATATAGTCATCTCTCATGTTTTTATATTAGTAACCTAACTACTTAATTTGGTGGGAGAGATTTATAAAATTTGGATGTGAGCCACAGGAGCCTATATATAATTCATCCATGATGATGGGAATCTATATTCATGCTATGTATGTTAGGAGGATTTCATTGAAGCCTCTATTTTGGAGATACATTTTCTCATTTTGACCATCCCATAGAGTAAAATTCACTTCTTAATATACAATATATTCCTTTCTAGCTAGGTCTTATCAGATAGTCCAATTTTAGAGATAATAAAATATGGGATCCATCCATCATGGGGTGGATTTGAGTTTATCACTCTATCAGGTGTTGTAGACTTCATTGAATCCTTCCATGCCATAGATTATGATTGATGAGACCAGTATTTGGTGTGTGAGTTTAATTATTGTTTCCCCCATATCAAGGTCATCAAAAATTATTGTTATATTAGCCAATAATCCTTTATGTGCACATTATGATCATAAGACATAAAGAAAAATGGAATCTAAAGGTAATTACACCATTTTCCCTATGATGTAGCGAATGATAGAGTTCAAATATTTATTTTTTATGGAATATTTACAATTGATATGATTTACCAATAACTCCAAATCCCATTTGATGTTTAATCAGGACATCTAATACTGTAGGGATAATTCCAAACCAGTGATGGGGGATTGGTATTCAAAGTTATTACGTGATAAACCTTTATATAATGAGAAAGAGTAGGGAAAATTTTCTTCTCACATAAAAATATTCAAAATCCCTATACATAGAAATTTAGTTTCAGTTTGTCCAGTCTCTTGAAGATGTGAATTTGAGAGGATCAATCAAAATACATCTCACATGTTCGGGGATTGTAATGAAAAAAAACTCTTCATTAGTTAGATTATTACCATCTCGAGTGAATTCTGGAGAGTAGTATGTCACAGTGAAATCATTCAAGGTCTTCCCTTTCACCGATATGTTGGAAAAAACAAAATGGTGTATTATTGAATAATGACCACCCTAAGGTCCATATTCCCAATTAATCTTGGACTTCCAAGGATGTACTTGAGAGGTTGAATAAGAAATACCAGATGGAATTTATTGTATTACAAGTACGTCAATGTCTTTTTCACTATAATGAAGAGTGTGAGACATTTATTCTTGAAATTAGAATATCAGGTCTTAGTATATAACATCGCTCGACTGAGGTAGTGGGTGCAACAGTCACTCTCTGTATTATTTTTTCATGCTATGATGGACCAAAATTGGAATTCTGAAGAGGAAACATATAATATCTGTTTCCTTCTTTCCACTAGAGAAATTAATATTGGCGAGTGAATTGGGGACTAGTTTATCCTCTTGAAGGATTCTTGGAATTTTTATCTCATCGACAGGTGATTACCTCCTTCATTATCATGTTGAATGAGAGATATTTTCCATGAATGATGGATATGAAACACTGAACATGGGTGAGGTGGATTTAGATTCCTCTTAGTTATTTTATATTCCTAAGGGTTTGAATTTATATATTTTTTGTATTATCTAATTTAAACTTGATGCCACTGTGATGTAACAAAAAAAAATCCATGGAATTTCCTTGACGTTACCCTGAATTATTATTTTAAAGGAATATACTTTAATTAATCTTACCAAAATGTTATAAAGACTGTGTAAAGATCTATGAAATGAAAAAATCATTATCTGTATTTGAAAACCAGGTCCTTGACATAAAATTTTTCTATTCTTCCCATGAAGGGCTTAAATATAATGCCCCGGCCCTTGTTACCCAAAGTCGGTGCATTATTAAATTAAATTGGCATGACCACAAAAGATCAAGTCTCAAAAAACCGATTAGTTTAGTAGCCTTGGAATCACTAGATATATTCATAAAGGATACATTACATCATAAAATGAAAACTGCAACAATATAGTCTCCGTAGTCCACACTCTTATCCCCTCATACTATCCTTGTAGGTCATTCATAAAATACTTCTTCGCATCCTGGAAAAAATAAAACATAGAAAGGGGTGAGCTTAGATGATCAGTAAGGATAACAATATAAAGAAATCTTTCATAAATAAGTGTAAACATTTAAGGCAATGTATAACTAAAAAAATCCTTTTAAACTTGAACTTCAGAATAATATAGGAAAGATAAAATGAAATAATGGCATTTAATTATTCACATGGATATTCTACTAGTCAAATAATCACATGCTATATAAATAACCACTTTCATAATGATGGAATGAATAATGCCAGACTATCATAACCACATATCCAAGGCCTCATTCCAATACTAAAAATAATATTTTTTTCAAGGCCTCGTGCCAAGACACTAGTTTTTCTCATGAGACCTACCGATGCAATTTTTTTAGAAGATACTTACTTTTAAAATTCCTTAAATATACTCCAGTTTTTTTCTGAAAACATTATGCATGATTTTGAAATTAATATAACTAATTGTGAGACTGCTCAACTAATTACAGGCCATGATGGGTCCACGCCCAATCCCGTCCCATCTTCCACACTTGAGAGTAGGGTTTTCTGAAAATATTTTTAAGCTTGCGTTAAATACGTATACATTTTCACTAGATTTTCATATATTTTAGAGAAATATATCTTTTGTGAAATCATTTAAAAATAACATAATTATAAAAGAAAACCTTTACATTTAAAATATTCTTATGAGCTTTCAATGGAAGATTCTATAATTTTACAATGGGGGAAAATAGCAGCACACATCGTATAAGTTAAAAAAAATACATTCTTACCTTAATTTTTCTAAAAGGTTAAAAAGGCCCTTGTTTGGAAAATGATGTAAATATTCTTTTATAATCTTTTTATAAAAAGTAAAACAAGGGTATAAATTACTTTAACCCATATTTGATAAAATATTAAGAATGTTTTGAAATACATTTTTATGAATCATGGATGTGGATGATAAAGAGGTCCCAGTAGATAATCACGTATAAACAACCTCGGATAATGAAAAGATTGTGAAATAAACCATTACCTTGTAATTTTCCTTGGTTGAGAGTAGTTTAAACTCCTTTATAATGGTGAAATATTTGTTATTAAATTATAATAGAATCATTTAAATTAATATGATATCATATATGATCTTTTAACATTGCTTTGTTCTCAGTATTATCGTCGTTTCGGGTGTTAAGTTACTCGTTTTCTTTTATATGTTTCGTTACATAGGCCGTATTTGTTATGGATAGGTTGTATCTTATTTATATCTAGAATTATATAATGTTCTTAAACATTACTTTTAATCATCAAATGATAATTAGTCTCGAATGGATACGATGGGGAATGAATCTCATCGCGTTCGTGGAGACGGTAGTCCGTACGTACGCACGAGCGACAATATCATTCTTTAGATATTAAAATAATCTATAAATGGATGGTATATCTTATATATAGAAAAATTATCATGTTATATTTATTATTTACATTAATTACACATCATTATTATACCCATCAAAATAATAATGTTTTGAATAACAATTACACCACGACGTGGAGATAGTTTGTCGTACGTACGCACATATGGTGACATGTCATTCAAAGGATAGATAGAATACTGAATATGGTTGTACCATATTTATAACAAAATCATAGTATATATATGATACAGGAGTTATTATTTTAGAATGGGAATAGCAAAGAAATAAGAAGTTGAAGAAGAAAGGAACCTGAAAGAGAGTGGTGAAAACATTACATCTTAATCCGGTTCTTTCTTTTTATTTGATCAAAAGGGATCCTTAAGTTGGCTTTATAATCAAACTAAGGACTCTATGTTGAAGTGAGGGAAGTTGAGAGAGTATTTGGGTAGGTTTTGGATTATCCAAAAGGATTTTAATGTGTGAATTAGTGAAAAGGGGAGTGCCCTTTTATAAGAGGGGTGAGGGACACCTTTGGAATAGATAGAAATATTATTTTATAATACATTCATATTAGGATCATAATGGCTACGAAGTGGATTATTTAAATTTTAAAGTGGGTATGGTTTTAAAGTCTTTAAAAAAATAGATATTAGATCGGTTTGGTTCATTATATTAACCTTATGCATTAGTTTTAACTCTATGTTAATTTTTTTAACATTTACCATGTCACATTGTATTTTTTTATTATATATTTAATAAACATACTATATACATCCAAGAGACCCCAAAGTGGTCCATTAATTATACACCGATCATTATATAAGTCCTTTGGCCGAAAAATAGATTTTTAGGAATAAAATATCAATTTATAATATAATATTTGTTTTAAAAACACTTTTATGTCAATTTGGACATTATTGGGTATTGTGTTTTTGATAATTTCATAACATCATTATTACTTCAAAAAAATTTATATAACAAATCCTAATATGTAATATTAACCTAGAAAATAAGTTTAATTCATAAACAGTCTCAAATAAAATTTATTTTGATATTTATAATATCAATTATTTTAATATTTAATTAATTTGGTAAATTCTACATCACCATTGTGTAAAAAATAAATTAAATTATTTAATGTCTAAAAATTATAAATAAAATACCATTATGTAGGAAATATTTTGATCTTTCTAATTAATATTAACAATCGAATTTATCTTATGTATACCCCTATATGAAAAATGTTTTAGTAATTAAACTTTGATTTTAACTCTTTATCTCTTCTTGGAATTAAATAATAATTAATGTTCTAATCTAATCCAAGTGGACCTAAATGATACAATTTACTCCTAATATGTTTTCGGTCTAGATATATTTGTCCAATAGAATTAGGACATGTGTTAGGGTAATATTAATATCATTTTTACCCATAATTACCCTACTTACATTTAACCGTGGTAAATAAAATTAAAAAGTTACTATTAACCAAAATCTCATTGAACCACAATTTACTCTTGGATATTAACCATGTCTCTAAGATTTTTAATATTCCACTCATAGAATGTGTAAAAATAAGTTTTATGTGAATTTCTAAATTCCCCTACGAGGTGGGTAAAATACAGTGAAAAGTTTAATAAAATTTTTAGATGACTAAAATTATTTTGAACAAAATCCAATGAATTAAATTGAAAATATATTGGTTTTATATATCTATTTTGACCTTAATTAAATTTAAATAAAATAAATAATTATTCAAAATAAATTCAGTTTTAAACTACAACTTAGTGTTTTTTCACTATTCATCAAAAATTGAATGTTTTCGGAAAAATACCAAAATTTCTCCCTAGGCTAATTTCGATATTCCGAATCCAAAAATGAAGTCCATTTTGAACGATAAAATTTAGAAAATTCCAAAAAACTGGGTATTACTATTCATAACGGCTAGTTTGATTGGTTGTGGTGTGTGTTAGGACTCAAAGTAGCGTACAACACACGCTACTGTATTATTCAAAGAGAAGCGTACCGTTGAAGTTTGGGGTGTTACATTCTCTTCTACAAATAACATCACCATCGAAATTTATAGAATACTACCGCATGAAAAGACTTGGGTGGTTCTTCATCATAAGTTCCTTAGGTTCCCACGTTGCATCTTCCATCTTATGGTTTCTCCATAGAACTTTTACCAGATGAGTCGTCTGGTTTCTCATCACTTGTTCTCTTGAACCAAGATTCCTAATGGGATCTTTGCAATAAGACAGATCGGGGTCCAGTTCTAATTTCTCATAAGTGAGTACATGCGTTGGGTCAGGCATGTATTTTCTCAATATTGATACGTGGAACACATCATGAATTTTGGAGGGACTTGTAGGAATTTCTAACCGGTAAGCTACATCCCCAATTAGTTCTAGAATTTCGAAGGGTCCGATGTACCTGGGACTCAATTTACCCTACTTACCGAAACGTATAACTCCCTTCCATGGAGATACTTTCAAGAAAACATGATCTCCTACTTAAAATTCCAAATCCTTCCTTCGGTTATCGGTATTGCTCCCTTGCCTACTTTGAGATAAATTGTTGTGGTTTTGGATTGCCTTTACCTTTTCCATCGTTTCTTCCACCAGTTCTGGGCCTACATGTTTTCTTTCCCCAACATCATCCCAACTTGTTGGTGTGCAACATTTCATTTCAAATAACGCTTCATAGGGTGCCATCTGAATACTTGAATGGAAGCTATTATTATAATAAAATTCCCCCAAATGTTAATATTGATCCCACATACCCTGAAAGTCAAATGAGAATGATATCAACATGTCTTCGAAGTTTTTAATATTTCATTATGATTTTCCATCGGTATAGGGGAGATAGGCAGTGTTCAAACGAAGTCCAGTATCCATGGATTTCTGAAGACTTTTCCAGAATCTTGATGTAAAATGGGGATCACGATCAGAAACAATCGATAGGGGTACTCCATGAAGTCTCACAACTTCATTAATATATTGTCTTGCTAGAAGTTGCAATGGTAGATCTTCTCTTATAGAAAGAAAATGTGAGGACTTGGTAAGACGATCAACAATAACCCATGTTGCATCATTATTTTTAGGAGTCTTTGGTATCCCCATGATAAAGTCCATCGTAATATTATCCCATTTCCACTCCGGTATGGGAAGAGGTTGCAATACTCCTCTAGGTTGTTACATTCCAGCTTTCACTTTTGCAAAAACCTTACATCTTGACACAAAATCAGCAATCTCCCTCTTTATGTTGTCCCACCAAAAATGTTCTTTCAAATATATATACATTTTGGTGCTCTCTGGGTGTATACAGAAATTCTAACTATGAGCATCGTCCAAAAATTCCCTTTTTAGATAAGGTATATCAGGAACACAAAGTCTCTTCCCAAATTTCAAAATTCCGTCTTCATACACAAAGTCTCTCATTATCCCATAATTCACAGCTTTAAACTTTTTTTGAAACTCTTCATCACCAGTCTGATAACTCATTATCCTTTCTAGTAAAGATGGTTTGGCAACCATTTGAAAAAGTATTGATGTTTCACCTTCCATGGTGATTCCCATATCCATCTGTACTAGATCAATGAAAATGGGATCCCATTCAATTCTCATCATGTTCAAAACTCCATGATCCTTTCTGCTCAAGGCATCTTCCACCTTAATTGCCTTCCCTGGGTGCTAGTGTATTGTGCAATCATAATACTTGAGTAATTAAAGCCATCTCCTTTGCCTCATGGTGAGTTTATTCTCTGAGAAAATATACTTCAAACTCTTGTGATCAGTATATATCTCACATTTTTAGCATAGAGATAATGTCTCCATATGTTCAAAGCAAATATTACAGCAGCTTACTCAAGATAATGAGTAGGATAGTTTTTCTCATGAATTTTTAGCTGTCGTGATGCATAGGATATTACTCAATCATTCTGCATAATGAAACAACCAAGTCCTTTCTTCGATGCATCACAATAAATAACGAACCCACCATTCCCCAATGGTAGAGTCAATATAGGATCATTGATTAATCTTCTATTCAATTATTCGAAACATTCTTCACACTCTTTTGTCCAAAAAGTTTAAACCCTTTACGTGTGAGCTTCGTTAATGGGTTAGCCAATTGGGAAAAATTCTGGATGAAATGCCGATAATAACCTGCTAAGCCAAAAAAACTGCGTACCTCAGTTATACTCGTTGGTGTTGGACATTCTTGGATTGCTCTTGTCTTAGAAGTATCAACAGAGATTCCATATTTGGAGACAATATGGCCAAGAAAAGAAATCTCCTGAAGCCAGAATTCACAATTGTTAAACTTCCCATATAATTCATGTCTTCTCAGAGTCTTAAATATAATGCGCAAGTGATTTTCATGATATTTGTATATATTGGAGTATACAAAGATATAATCAACAAATAACACTAAAAAATCATCGAGATATTCCTTGAAAACTTTTTTCATTAGATCCATGAACCCAGAGGGTGCATTACTCAATCCAAAAGGCATTACTGTAAACTCGTAATGCCCGTACCTAGTTCGAAATGTTGTCTTCTTAATTTCTTCTTTCTTCACACACAACTAATGGTATCCAGATTGAAGGTCAATTTTTGAAATGTATTGAGCTCGATGTAGTTGGTCAAATAAATCATCAATGCGCAGTAGGGGATACGTGTTCTTTATTTTTATAGCATTGATCTCCCTGTAGTCGATATATAACCTCATAGATCCATATTTCTTCTTAATAAAAAGGATAGGGGCTCCCCATAGAGAAACACTAGGTCGAATAAATTCCTTATTACTCAATTAATCTAGTTGTTTCTTTAGTTCAACTAATTCCGCAGTGGAAATTCTATAAGGGGTCTTCGATATAGGCCTTGAACCAGGAATTAAATCAATGGAAAACTCAATTTCTCATTCTGGAGGATATCCATGTAAATCTTCCAGAAACACATCTACATAATCTTTCACAATAGGTACATCCTCTATTTGAACATTCATTTCCTTACCCACAATCATTTCATTCTCTTCCTCCCAAATAATTGAATTTAGTTGAGCTACTGGGGGTTGATTTAGATAAGAATTAGGTGGTGATGATTCTGCTCTAAAAATAAGGTGTTCCTTATCATCATCATCAGAATTTGTAACCTCCTTCTTATTACAATAAATATTCACATAATTTTCCGAAATCCAATCCATGCCAATGATTATATCAAACTCAATCATAAGTATGACGATGAGATCAGCAGATAATGAACATTTATGTGCTCTAATGGGTACTGATTCAAAAAAATGTGTTGCAATGATACTTCCTTTATGAGTTTTAACTGACATCTCCCTTGATAAATAAAATTGGAAATATCTAATTTTCTTAGAAAACTGGGAAGATATGAAACAATTCGATGATCCAGAATCAAATAATGCATTTGCTAAACTTGAGGAAACCATTAAATTACCTACCACCATGTCTTTCAGAGCTTCTACCTCAGCAGTAGTGATACCATAAGCTTGTCCTTGATCCCTTGGAATTTTCTAAGGTAAGTTCCCATGACTCATAGGATATTCATTTTCATAATGTCCCATATCTTTGCAGTTGTAGCATTGAATATCGGTAGCTTCATTCTTACCCTTACAGTCACGACCTTGGTGGCCTTTTTCACCACACTTGCAATAGACTCACATTCCCTTCAAGAAAGTACCAAGGTTTTTCTTCCCACATTTACTACAGGATGGATATTCAACTTTTCCCTTCATCCCCTTATTTCCATTCCCAGAGTGATCAGCAGATCTCTACTTCTCTTGCTTTTCTTTAAAGTCATAATACTTATAGAATTATTTTTCTATCTTGATAGAACATGAGACAATATATTCGTACGACATGAAGGATTATGACACTAATGATCGACAAAGAAATGGTTTTAATTAATCAATGAAACTATCAATCTTACTTCTTGGGTTATGTATATAATCTCCAGCATACCTTGATAACCTTGTAAGGTTATCCTCATACATTGCGACATTCTCATCATCCTTTTGTCTCAGACTCAGAAATTTCTTTTCCATATTTTCTCAATGGTCACGAGGAAAATATTTTTCTATGAAAAGCTCTTTGAACTCTCTCTATTCCATATTTGATACTTAATCATCATCTTTTGTGTTTTGTATCAATGACCACCATTGATCAGCATCTCCAGTGAGGTGGAAAAATTCCATGATAACTTTTTCCCTTTCACTACTCCCCAAAGCCTGATATAATTTTTTCTAGGGAACATATACATTGCTCAGCTACCAATGGATCTGTACTCCCATTGAATGTTAGTGATTGTTTCCTCATGAAGTCATCTAACATTGATCCTCCATGTTATAGATCAGGGTGCTCCATACGGGTAAGGTTTTATTCATAACCTTAGGGAGTTGTCCGAGTATGGTGATTAGATGATCAGCACCAGTTGCATCACCTGCTCCTCTATAATTATCTTGAGTAGGAGGGTAATCCATACATAGAGTGCGTGCATTGATACGGTTTCCATTTCTTCCACTAGGCACCGTTTATAAACAATGTTATAAACTAGATCAGTTTATGAATCTAAATACATAATTCCATACATATAAAACACTTAACATAAATTGCACTATTTATAGATATAATCCATAATCCTATAAATATTTTCTTTAAAGAATTATATACTCATAAACCCTTCATAATGGTTCATAAATAAAATGAGAATTATCCTAATCATATCCCCCGGGAGTGTCGTAACCAAGACTACAGCAAGGCCCGTTGTCGTGCACCAGTTCCCATTCGAGTCTAGCTCAAAGCGGTGTTTTCAAGTTTTACCCCTAGGTACATCTGTGATAGATCCACCTCTACCTGCTCGTATCCATATAGGGATGTATTGCTCAGAAAACGTGCAAAATTTCTACAATACCAAAATTCTATGAAGTTATTCTATACTAATCCCCAAAGTCCATCATAGATCTATGTACTCTAATCAGAGTTTATCTAAATATAGCTTCCAAAGTTTGTACTAAACTTTCTCTGATACCAGCTGAAACTCCCAACCCCAGTTACCTAGAGTGGGTGCATTATTACATAACATTGGCATGATCACAAAAGATCATGTCTCGAAAGACTGATTAGTCTAGTAGCCTTGGAATCACTAGATATATTCATAAAGATTACATTACATCATAAAATGAAAACTACAACAATATAGTCTCCTTATTACACACTCTTAACCCCTCATACTATCTCTGAAGGTCATTCATAAAATACTTTCTCACATCCTGGGAAAAATAAAACATAGGAAGGGGTGAGCTCAGATGCTCAGTAAGGATAACAATATAGAGGAAACATTCATAAATAAGAATAAACATTTAAGGAAATGTATAACTAAAACAAAAGTCTTTTAAACTTGATCTTCAGTATAATATGGCAAAGAAAAAATGAAATAATACCATTTACATATTCACAGGGATATTCTATTAGTCGAATAATCACGTGCAATATCAATAATCACTTTCATAATGATGGAATTCATAATTCCAAACTATCATAACCACATAGCCAAGGCCTCGTGCCAAGAATAAAAATAAGATTTTGTCAAGGCCTTGTTCCCAGACACTAGTTTGTCTCATGAGACCTACCGTTGCAATTTTTTTAGAAGATACTTACATTTAAAATTGCTCAAATATACTCTAGTGTTTTTCTGAAAACATTATTCAAGATTTTGAAAACAAAATAACTAATTCTAAGACTGCTCGACTAGTTACAGGTCATGATGGGTCCACGCCCAATCCCTTCCTGTCTACCACATTGGAGAGTCAGGTTTTCTGAAATCATTTTTAATATTGCATTAAATACGTATACATTTGTACCAGATTTTCATATATTTGAGATAAATATCTCTTTTTTGAAATCATTTAAAAATAACATAATTATAAAATAAAACCATTACATTGAAAATATTATTATAAGCTTTTAAGAAAAGCTTCTAAGATTTTACAATGGTAGAAAATAGCTGCACTTTTCATCTAAGTTAAAAAAGTACATTCTTACCTTAATATTTCGAAAAGGTTAAAAAGACCCTTGTTTGGAAAATAACGTAAATATTCCTTTATAAACTTCTTATAAAAAGTCAAACAATGGTATAAATGACTTTAACCGATATTCTATAAAATAGTAACAATTTTTTGAAATACATTTTTAAGAAACATGGATGTGGATGATAAAGAGGTCCCAGTAGATAATAATGTATAAACAACCTCAGATAATGATGATATTTTGAAATAAACCCTTACCATGTACTTTTCCTAGTTCGATGGTAGGTTAACCTCCTATATAATGGTTAATTGTTTTTATTAAATTATAAAAAAATCATTTAAATTAATATGATATCATATGTGATCTTTTAACATTTCTTTGTTAATAATATCTTTGTATTATCATCATTTCAGGTGTTAACTTACTCATTTTATTTGATATGTTTTGTTACATAAGTCATGATTGTTATGGATTGGTTTTATTTTATTCATATATGGAATTATATAAAGTTCTTAAAAATTACTTTTAATAATAAAATTAGAATTATTCTTGAATGGATACAATGGGGAATGAATCTAATCACGTTCGTGGGACTGTAGTCCGTACGTACGCACGAGCGATAATATCATTCTTTCGATATTAAAATAATATATATTTGGATGGAATATTAGATATAAATAATAATTATCATGTTATATTTATTATTTTCATGAATTAAAAATCATTATTATACCCATCCAAATAATAATGTTTTGAATAACAGTTACACCACGATGTGGAGACCGTAAGTCGTATGTACGCACATATGGTGACATGTCATTCAAATGGTGGATAGAATACTGAATATGGTTGTACCAAATTTATAATAACATCACAGTATATATAAGATAATGGAGTTATTATTTTATAATGGGAATAGAAATGAAAGAAGAAGTTGAAAAAGAAAATAATTTGAAAGAGGGTGGTAAAAACATTACCTCTTAATTGGGTTCTTCCTTTTGATTTGATCAAAAGGGATCCTTAAGTTGGATTTATGATCAAAATAATTCCCCTAGGTTGAAGTGAGGGAAGTTTATAGAGTATTTGGGTAGGGGTTGGTGGAGCCAAAATGCTTTGAATGAGTGAATTAGTGAGAATGGGGAGTTCCCTTTTAAAAGAGGGGTGAGGGGAACCTTTGGAAGAGATAGAAATATTATTTTATAATAAATTCATATTCGGTTTCAAATGGATCAAAAGTGGATTATTTAAATGTTAAGGTGGTTATGGGTATAAATCCTCTCAACAAATAGATTTTAGACCAGTTTGGGTCATTATATTAACTTTATCTTTTAGTTTTAACTCTTAGTTAATTAGTTTGACATTTTACATGTCACTTTGTATTTTTATATTATATAGTTAATAAACAAACTATATAAATCCAAGCGACCCCCATGTGGTCCATTATTGATACACATATCATTATATATGTCCTTTTACCGAACATTATATTTTTAGGAATATAATATCAATTAATAATATAATATTTGTTTTAAGAACTCTTTTACGTCAATTTTGACAGTATTGGGTTTTGTTTTTGATAATTTCATAACATCAATATTACTTAGAAAAAAATTTATATAACCAATAATAATATGTACTATTAATCTAAAAAATTAGTGGAATTCATAAAAAGTCTCAAATTACATTTATTTTGATATTTATAATATCAATTATTTTAATATTTCATTAATTAGGTAATTACTGAATCACCATTGTGTCATAAATAAATAAATTCTTTAATTTATAAAAATTATAAATAAACTACCATTATGTAGGAAATCTTTTTATCTTTATAATGAATATTTACAATCTAATTTATCTCATGTATAACCCTATATTAAGAATGTTTTAGTAATTAAACTTTGATTTTTAATCTTCTAACTCTTCTTTTAATTAAATAATAATTAATATCCTAATCTAATCCAAGTGTACCTAAATGATAATATTTTATTCAAAAGGTTGTTATTGGTCTAGATACACTTGTCCAATAGAATTAGGATATGTGTTAGGGTAATATTAATATCATTTTTACCCTTAATTACACTATTTACTTTTAACTATGGTAAATAAAAGTAAAAAGTTACGATTCACCAAAAATTTTTTTCATCTCATTGAACCACATTTTACTCCTTAATATTAACCATGTATCTCATATTTCTAAAATTCCACTCACATAAGTGTTAAAATTATGTTTTATGTGAATTTTTAAATTCTCCTAGTAGGTGGGTAAAAGACGGTGAAAAGTTCAATAAAATTCTTATATATCTAAAATTATTCTGAACTAACTCTAAGGAATTACATAGAACTTATATATGTATTATGTATCTATTTTTAACTTCATTAAATTTAAATAAAATATATAATTATTTAATTAAAAATTCAGTTTTAAACTATAATTCAGTGTTTTTTCACTATTAATAAAAAATTTAATGTTTTCAGAAAAATACCAAAATTTTACCCTAGGATAATTTTGATATTAAAAATCCAAAACTGATGTCCATTTTGAAAGATAAAATTTATAAAATTTCAAAAAGTGGGTATTAATATTCATAACAGCTAGTTTTATTGGTTGTGGTGTGTGTTAGGACTCGAAGTTGCGTACAACACACGCTACTGTATTATTCAAAGAGAAGCATACCATTGAAGTTTGGGTGTTACATTAAATATATTATGCATGGAATGTTGATAAATAGTTCCAGTGTTCCTCAATATAAAGGGAATGATTTTATAGGAAAATATCTCCTTGGGTGATTTATAATACATAGATTCCTCATTTAAAGTGGCCAAATTTATTTTATTGTTCCATGAATACTCATCCATGAAGAACAAGGGATGGAAGTTAGAAAGAGAAAGGATCATGATTTATGTGACCATCAATATGAAATTCTCCTTCAAAAAGTGTTTATTTATATCTCTAAAATTGATTCAGACCCTAGTGTACATTATTTTTCTTGACATTAATGATTGTTTTGAGCTACCTTGGGTATTCCACTTACTAGTAAATGTTACATTAGATAAATTTAGAAACTCCAACCTCTACATTTGTTGCATGATAGGGGTTCATCCTTCTGGATTCCTTCTTGAAATCCTAATGGTCATTGGGTAAGATGAGATGGTGTATAGCCACATCTAGATTTAGTGTTGTAATTTATATATAATTCCAATAAATCACATATCGGTGAGGCTTAAAAATTTTATGTAAACCTCCTTCTCCTCAAGAGGGATGATTACATTAATCAATATAGATATCATGTATTCTACAATTACCAGATTTTCCAACCAACGCTCATCAATGGATGTGGATACACCTTCCTTGAATGTGGGAGGGGTTTTCCTGAGGCCATCCTCTTATTATTACACCTCTATGTATAAAAAATAATTTTCATATGAATTTGTAAATTTTGGGGCATCCCTATCATTTTCGAGGTGAGAGAGGAAATGAGAAAAGATATTATTATCCACCAATAATCAATTCCATGTTGAGATAATTCAAAGATGATTATATTATAAACTGTCATTGGGGATAGAAGAGGATTGGACATCTCGGATCAAGTCTATAAAGTAAACTAGATTTATGTAAAGATAAATGTTTTTATCGAGCAAACTTCAGGGATTCTCAAATGTTATCCCCATGCCTTTGGGAGTTGTAACCTCTACATTTTCATTAACCATTGGCTGTTTTCCTTCATTATTTTAAAATCATATCTCATCATATGTGGATTCAAAAATTCTTTACTAGTGGACTATCTCCATGTAGTATGAATAGATTACCATCAACTATATATTTAAATCACTAATTGAATGTTTAGCGTACCACCATGAGGTCGTGGAGTTAGGTCCTTTAGAGAAAAAATTGTATGTATTGTCTTTTTGAATAAAATTAAACATAGTGTTAGATGTGAGGTACCCAAATAGATCTTTGAGATTTATCTTCTTGTTAGGTCATTATTTATTCTTGTAATACCCTTGAATAGTGAGATTTCTTGTAGTAATTTTACTTCCCCACACCGTAAAATTTAGAGCTTTAAAATTGTGATATGGGGGATCCTAGTACCATTATACCCTAGAGATATTTTTATTCCAACAATATAAATTCTACCAAAAATAGATAAGGGTATTATGTGACCTTAGACGACCTCTTCCAAATACTACTCTATGAATGACATGGAAAGATGAAAATCAACTAGCATGGTATCAAATCGATCGACCTCCAATGTAGTGACTTATATCTAAAACACTTATGGGCTCTTGAGGGATGAAATGTTGCACTCCCTAAGTTATTTTAAAATATGGACTGAATATCCGATTGAGATCTTGGATATGACAACTACAAGCTATTTCTAAATGGTGTTATTTTGTGCCAGAGTTAAACGCTTTTCAAGATTGGGTTTCCAATTATTATGTGGTTCAAGAGTTGAGGAATTTGAGGCATAATAGCTTGGTAACATTGCAGGGGTCTAGTGAGCATCTATTTCTAGTGGTGTAGGTCATGTTGACCATCCTTTATGTCTGGGATGACAGTATAATAACACCCCTTCTTGGCAGTCATGCAAGAAGACTGGGCACGAACGACCGATGGATGGTCATGTAATACATCTATTTATCTGTTTTATTGATAGAGAAGTTCCTAATGGGTCTCAGCATAATATTTTTCCTCTATCAGGATATGAATTAAATATTTTGTCTGACCTCTCCCGTGATATCCTCGGTATCCTCCATTCTAGTGCATGCTGCCTCCAGTTCCCTAGTTATGTGAAAGGAACTAATACTCAAAGACACAATCATCATAAGAGATAGGGTGTTCCATGTGTATCAAATTAACTGAACAAAATATGATCTATTGTATTGATGGGGGCTCAATTTGGTGTGGAAGTGATCAAGCATTAGATTTTTTAGGGAAAAAATATGTCGGATTAAGAACTGGGTTAAAAGAATAATATGACTCCTCTTATCTCTCTTTCTATTTTTGATAGTCACATACACCTTTAGG
Source organism: Viscum album (assembly GCA_963277665.1). Lineage (NCBI taxonomy): Eukaryota > Viridiplantae > Streptophyta > Magnoliopsida > Santalales > Viscaceae > Viscum > Viscum album. The sequence goes on along the minus strand of OY728139.1, from coordinate 1,080,701,701 downwards.
AGGAACATTAAGTGACACCTACATGTTTGGGAGAAAAGTTAAGGGTTTCCAAATCTATGTTCTCAGGGTGGCTTGATCTCAAACAACTATCTTTGAGTATCCAGATGTCAAAATTTAGTCCACACCTAGTAGAAACTATCATACAATCATCTTCATCTTATGACTATGAAATGATTAGGAGGGACACATGTTTTTTGGAGTTTTTAATCATTAAATGCATAATGGACTATGATTTAAAGAATTTTGTTAAATATGAATCAATCCTATATGATATGACTCACCCTTATAGGGAATGGATAATAGTTGGGGTGATCAATGAGGTTGACTTCATTAGACTTCCTAGGATGTGGTAGCTTGATCACGTTATAGTGAATGGCTATATAGAAATAATTGGGACCATATTCCCTTAGGAATGAGTATGTTTTATTCCTCTATTACTCAAATCTCACTGATCTATTTAGGCTTCTAGGTGAGGGTTATTTTGTTGGTTTTTTTATTTATAGGAGGATCTGGTTGGCTTGGGGCCTTTTAAGGTGCTTATACGAGCTCTATTCTAGGGTTGAGAGTAATAATGGAATTCTATTTATTGTTGAGCCTTTTCCAATATGATGAAGTAGGGAGATGAGGTTTATCTAGATTCCACTGAATATCATCTTTTAGATGATGTTCCATTCCTACAAGGTCACAGAACCCAACTAGATACTTCATTAGGATCAGAGGCTTATCAAATAATCCTAGTTATTTTCAGCACATAGTTCAAAAACATTCCCCCTGAGAGATAGAGAGATTTTGAGAAAATAGGTTAAACCTTCCCATACATCTTTGATGTCATAAAACCTCTCATTTTTCATGTTCCATATAGATCTTCAGGTCAAAATTTTAAATTTTATTCTATGTAGATTAGAACTGGAAATTAAATTACTCACGAAGGGCTTCCCATCCTACCACACATAGATATGGAAGGATGTTGTACCAAAAAAGGTTAGTAGTATCATTGTCTATAAAAAAACTCATCTTTGTTACCTCCAAATCATCTCGAGGTTCCATCATTTAACCACATAATTATATAACATTTGTGAGACATCATTATGGGTCTTTGACAGCATGTAGTGAATCATTAATTTTGTACAGAGATAAAAAAATTAACAATTTATAAAATCATAAAAATTTATACAAATATAGAAATTTGAAAGTATGAGTGTCAAACCCAAAGGGATGATCATTATTTTCAAATTTAACAATTAAACTGTAAAATATAATTTTTTGATTTTTTTGATGAAATTGAAACATATAGAAGAAGGGATTGGTTTTGATATCAATATATGAGACATGTTAGGTTTAGAGATTCTATTTTTGTGCTCTAAGGATTCAAATAATTTTGGTTTTATTCATGTTTGGTGTCAGAATTAGTTTAGGGGGGGCTAGTATGAGTACGCTACACTAATCATGTGATTTCACTATTAGAATGGTTATCTACTAGGTCCAGTCACAAAACTAAGAATCCTAAAACCCTAACTAAACATTTCTAACCTAAATCCCATAATATTTATAAAGAAAATGTTTTTTAACAAATGAAATTAAATTATAATCCTCATAATGAATAAATGGAGATTCAATATGAAAAGAAGATGAATTGCAATTGATAAATGGTGTTGAAATAAAAAAAATAAGAAATGGAAATAATCCATATAAAACACTACACAATATTTTTAAATCACCTAGTACAAATAAAACTTATTTCTCATCCTAGGAATGATGAGAACATGTAGAATTGACACTTAAAGATGAATAGTGATGAAGAACTCCATCAAATAAGGGCTCCATATCATCACTCCATGCATAAACGTTTTCCATTGGCATTGCTCTGCCACCTCGGGTACCAGACCTTTCTGAATGTGTGATCAAGGGTTGTTTTTATAAAAAATTAAATCAAACAAACATAAATGTTTTAATATTTTTCTATTCTCAAAAACATACATGTTGTGTAATCTATCTGAGTAGTGGATTTTTGTATGTGTCATGTCCCAAACATTGATGACATGTAAATGTGATTATGATGTGTAAATGATTTTCATAGAATGTAATGAATACATGAAATTCATTAATGATTATACTTATCTTGATGAGATGATAAAGTGTAAAATAATTACCCAATGCGTAAATTTTATTCTCCAGTTCTATAGAATATATAAAAAAGTGTTGTCACGGAAGGACCCTGAGACACCCAGAGAGGGGAGGGGTGAATCAGGGTGTCAACTTTTTCAATTAATGTGATGGATATTTTACCCACGTTGTTAGGAACTTGTAAAAATTGTATGATCGATATGATCAGTAATCTAACATTCACATGCAATGAGTTGTCACAACACTTTTACTTGGTTCACCACTAAGGGCTATGTCCCAGGAGAATACGCCAACAGGTTTTCAGTTATACCTAATTCCAATATTCATCACTAGTTGTGGATTATAATGGTTCGGGCACAGTCACACTGTCACAGGGTCACTGCCTTTACAAAAGTTCAGGGATAGCTCACTGCGTCCCTTAGGTCACTCCCCTTGACTCCCCTTAGATCACAGCCTTTGGTGAAGTCCCAATTAGTTTATAGATGTGAAGATCTCTTCAATATATAAACATATATGTCTTTGTCTCATATTCAGAAAGATACAATGCTTGAATCAGAGTCTTGAGTTGATGCACTTTTGTATTGAATCTTCCAGTTTAGTGTAATAACTGAATACACTAAATCTAATTCTTCTCTTCCATTAATTCCCAATACCGACATCTAATTGTATCGTTATATTTTTACTTTTTTTGTGCAGATCTGATTTTAGTTACATGAATCATTCTTCTTATCATTTCAAAGCACAACAAGGGTGTTAAACACTAGTCATGTGTGTGCGGTAAAACTTCTCTTCGTAAAACCAAATGCTTCATTGTTCTTTCATTGTCACAAAGAAGATTTAAGAGTGCTAAGCACCTACCAAAGGCTGGAGGGAGCCCCAAATTCTTCTCGCACCTTTCATGGTGTCTTGCACGTAAAATTCAAACATTGTGTGTAAAAATACCTTTTTTGCGTGAAAAGGATTTTCACGCAACTCTTCTTTTTAACGCAAAACTTCCCTTTTTCGTGAAACACCTTCTTTTTCACTCAACCCTTCTTCATTTCATGAACCACTATATACCTAAATTTTTCCACGTGTCAGAGCTCAAGATTTGTCTAATTTTAGAGCCACACGCAATGATAGTGGTTCACCTCATATTTATAGGTGTTTTGACCCCTCACATAAAACCTATCTTGGCGTGAAAAAACCTACCATTCAGCATGAAATACATTTCATGCAAGATTCATTTTTTGCAAACTTCTTCACGTTATTCACATAGCCCATTACTTTTGAATTTTCCCACATTCTGAACATCAATCCTCTCTTGTGCGTAAAACATTAAACCCACATTTAGCGCACAAATTTGTTTTCGCGCATATGTTTTATTTTCTTCGGTACATGGCGCGAACATCTCCACATTTTCACATGCCTCTTGCCTTTGCTGATTTTTACTGTTTTTGATCTGAGAAACTACTTCTTCAAAAAACCTCAGTCCACTATTTCGCGCACCACACTATTTTTTAGGCACAACTCAAATATTTTGTGCACAACCCATGTTTTACACGCAGCCCATGCCTTTGCCATTTTTCGTTGTTCTGATCCTGAAACACCTCCTGCGTGAAAAATCTCGCTCCACTATTTCACACACCATGCTGTTTTTTGCGCACAACTCATCTATTTCACGCACCACTTACTCTTTGCGTGCACATCCTTTTAAAAACAATCAATAACCTTCATGCTTGTTTTCTGTGATTTGTCTTCATCATAAACTCTTCTTCTTTCAGTACAAACTCCACTATCGTGATATATATCCTTTGATTGATCAGCTTTAGCATCGTCAGATTTTGAAAAAATGTGAAATTCATGGCCATCTCAGAATTCCAGGCCCTTCCACACTCTCTTCTTCTTCAACCATCATTCTCTACTTCCTTCAAATCATATGATCCTATTCTTCATGTAGGATCTTACATGGTTCTCTTGAAATCGTGAAAAATTTCGGGGTCTTCATCAAGTCTCCATTATTCTTCAATCTTCCTTAGATGGATTATGCCTCACCATTCTCCACTGTTGTAAACAATGTGTCACCTTTGACACATGTTATTTGAATTTATGATTAGTACAACAATCATCTGAACTTCCATTCCTCCATTTCATTGGAGTACTTCTTGATCTCCTTCTTTTTGATCTTCATTTACAACTATTGACAACAAATACAACCTTATACACAATGTGGTCCCAACTGTCACACCCCGAGGGAATCTCAGATCACAAAGAGTCGTTTAGCTACAATATTCAGCTATTTTCATTTATTTTCCATTAATCTATTGTCACAACAAAGAAACATAATAAATAAATTCATTAAAATAATTAGTATTATTAAACTAAATATAAAAAAATTAATATTCCATAAAATAAATTAATGGAATAATGATATTCATCTCAAGTTCCGTCAAAGTTGGAGATGTTATGATTACTAAAATTGGAGGGGGGGGGGGGATAATCCACCCATTCGGTATATGGATTACTCTTGGGCATAACATGTGCATGTCTCCCATCAATGTCCTCCATTTTACTAGCCATGGAATTAATAGTGTTGACCAATTTTAGAGGTACTACTGCCAGGGCCACCTCTTGTATATAGGGAGTGGGTGGGGCATGATGAGATGACCTTATTTCCATCCCCATCAGGTTACAAATTCATGATAAGACAGATTGATTTCCCTATCAATGGATTTTCTATCACCATAATGGAGGGATGCCTTGTTCATTATCGACGACCTCATTTATGTTGATCATTTGGTTTAATTTGGAGTAGGTATTGACATTAGGTTTCCCTCTTGAAGGAGGATCAAATAATTCTAGGTGTATTAGAGGAAATATATTCATCTCAATATTAACATTATATCCATTGGGAATGTTTCCCCTACGCAGATCCTCACTGACATATATGAAATGTTTTTTCACATACTCATATTTTTTCATTCATTATTTTATGGAAGGAATTTCTACACTTCAGGGTGGTGATTGGGATTTTTATACAGCTTTACCTTTATCATTGGATGTGTTCAATCATAGAGGTTTTAAATAAATATTTAGAGGTGACATGTTTTGGATCAACCTATAGTTTAAGGTATGTATAGCCTTAGTGGGTGCATCTATATCCCTATCTTGAGGTATATTTTTCATTACTTCACCCCCCTACATTTACATCAGGATCCACGTTATATATTCAATTGATGGTGATAACATTCCATGTTGTTTATCTTGAAATGGTAGTTTTCTCATTACTTTTAACGCTGTAGGATGATTATTCACTTCTTATATTTGAGAAATCACTTGAACCCTTTTACATATTGGCCTATTTTGGTTTACAACCTCCATAGGTTTGATTTCCTTCATCACACACTCCTCCTAAATTGTACAATGAGTGGTGACCTTGATAGATTTTATGGAATTTATATTCAAACGCTCCCCATATATTAGTGGTTATTCATGAAGTAGGAGGATTTTATGGGATTTTGACCATAAAAATTTACCTCCCAACTTAGAGAAGAATGATTACCTCTTTTTGAGAATAAGGATGAAAATGCCCTCATCCCTGTAGGTTAGGGCCTATCATGCTGTACCATTGGAATTGATTGATCATTTTTTAAATGATTAAATGAATATCAATAAGGATTTTATGAATCTATTAATATAAAATGAGATATATATAATCTCATCCCAACAGTATAGTGTTGATCTGGAATTTCTATTGATTTTCCTAGGACCCGCTCATGGGTTGATAATCTTAGTGATGGATATTGGGATAAATATTCCCCCATTATAGTGGGTAATTCGTTTTTTTCATTATATAATAATATATCCAGGGTACACATGATAATTAAAGATATGAAGAGTGGGGGTAGTGGTACATATTCCCCAAGACCGGTGGGACTAGTTCACTCTTGAATAATTGATATGGGGGTGCTAAAACGTCATGTTTTATATGGAAAATATATGATCTTGTTTGAGTTGAGTGAAATGGTATCCCATGACTGGAGTAATTTTCCTATAGGATGTTTTTGGAATGTTTGTAACATTGAATTCCATGTCTAGAATGTGTTTTCATTATTTTAAGGATCCCATTTCAATGATATGTAAGCTTTCCACTCCATATTTTCATGATTTCATAACTTTTTGAAGTGGGGGAATTTTTCTAGTTACTAACTCAGACACCCATTACCCACCCAACATGATATCACCGAATGTTATGAAATTAAAGGATGTCGTATTAGAGGGGATCTGTTTTTATAAGTGTACGATGAAGTGTAACACTCCATACATTCCTCATGCTCAAATACAGATGCATAATTTGCATTCAGTGATCAGTTGACGAAGTATTTTGATACAATGAAAGTACATGTTTTATTGATTTATGTTGTACATTTCTTATTTTTGGGTTCTAGGACATGGATATTAATAAAATAGTCCTACTCAAAATTATGTATTTTGATGGATTGAAAGGGACATTAATAACCTAGATAAGAGAGATGTCTAGCATTTAATTTTAGATGAGTTTGCCACATATTTTGGCATATATAATTGATTCACATTTTCCATGTATTTTTTAGGATTTAATTGTCATAAGTATAAAGGGTGAATAATATGGTGGGGAGGTTGTTTACGGCTAAATCTATCTATATTTCAATGTTGTCTTGCTCTTCATCAAAATTACATGCCTCCATCTTGTCAAACTATAGAAGGTTGTTCTTGTGTTCGCCAATGAACTAAAGTGGAGTCTTTCTGGAAGTTTATGGGGAACTATATATTGTTGACCACAGTGTTTTGAGAACCTCTATTTATAGAGGAATCTAGTTTTAGAACCTCTCTATAAGGAGGAGTATAGTAAAGGGGAGAATTTTCTTATCTATAGTAGATATAAATCTGGGGAGGTTGTCTATAATGTATGTTAGGAGTCAAGTCATTGTGATCTGTCTTCACACTAGCACGAGGAGAAAAATAAAAATAACGATTGACTTATGATATGGTTGTAGAGTCAACAACCCCATGGGGGTATAAGGAATGTGTGTCTAACAACATCAAGGACACTTTCATTGAGTAAATTGGGGATATGATACTATTTCTATACAATGACTGGAATAAAAAGGCATAGATTTTGGAGGAAGAAATTCAGGATGTGAGACTACGATAATAAATATTTCAGAATTTTTTGTTAACCAACTAGTGTTGTGGGAGTGTGATCCCACTACTAAGATGCTAATGGAATATTCAAATGATATTCTTCATTATTGACATAATATGGTCATCTACTATAGAATGTGCCCATCTTATATGGTGAGACTTAGTTAGAAGGGGATATGAGACCAAACTAGAGCCATTGAAGTATCTGGACAATCTTTTTCTATATGAATATGATCATTTCTTGAGGCATGTTCTACTCTCACTTATTGGGACCTGATTCAAATGGGAAAATGATCCCAGTCAGAATTTTCATTCCCCATAATAATATAACAACATATCTATGAAATGGGAGAATGGATATGAGCCTCATTTTATACTTTCTCATAAAGATGTAGGTGCAGTCCATTGTTCGGTCCCATGAGAAATGGGGATATGTTAATGATCATAAGCCTTTAGAAAATATTCCTTGTCTTTTTAGTAATGTGACCCAATCGTAAGGAATATTTCACTATCTCTCAGGGGAGACCCAGTTGGAATGGGAATATGAGCAATATTCGATGCCACCATCGTTACCAGAATATTCCAATAATCTTCCTAGAGAGGAGAAAGAATGTGCTTTAACACTATAGAAAAAACTTGTTCATACTAATCATAATTTTATGTTTCTCCGGGTATGGCGATAAAAATATGTTCCTGTATATATATTTTTTCCTGTTCTAAAATATTACTGTAGATTTCATCTTTTATTACTAATATATAGTATCACTTTACTATAGTGTGCACAAGAATGTAATCTTGTTTGTTTTCTGTCTCCACTATTTACTGGTAGATGTGCTCATTTGAAGTGGGGATAAAAGAATACTATTTTCTTCCATGTTCCATAAGAATATGTGGATGGTCTTCCTTCATGGGTAAAGGTATATGTGTCTCCCCCATGATTGAAATGGGAATATGCCCATATAATTCTTATCAGAATATGGGGATATGATCATACTAATTGGATATTATAGAAATATAATGCTAGGTTTTATTAGAGGAGGTGGGAATATAAGTGCACTCCAAGTTATCCAGACCATTCTACACCTAATGTGTCTTCCTTGATTCATTCACATTGTCACCATTGGTTTTAGTGTATTAGATGGTTCCCTTGTCATGTGAATGAAGGTCACCAGTGTGATGGAATTAATTATGAAGGTTGATAGGAACCCCCCTCGGTAGCTCCAAAACTAGAAGGGAGTCATGTTGAATACATGATATGTCAACAATATATACCTTAAGTAGTCTATTCCCCCTCCTTAGTCTATTACCTATAACATCAGAAAATGTAGAGGTATGATCTCCATAACTACTAAGGAGATGCACTCTTGGAGGGAAGGGAACCATGTGGTGGACTATCTTGCTTCTTTAAAGGTCGTTGGCCTGGATCCGGTTTGTTTACATAATTTTCATACTCTCAAATCCGAAGGGGTGAACGTAATCAGGGGGGATGCCCTCAGCCTTCACTATTTTAGACCTCCTTAGGTCCCTTCTTGTCGAGGGGATGTGGGGTTGAGATTCTGGTTTGTTTTTCTTTTTTCTTTAATAAAAATTGAAATGATGATGATGATGATGATGATGGAAATTGGATTTACATAATCATTAATTAGATGATATGGACCTGTCTGTTATATCAATTTGGGACACTTTCTGACAAACTCCTAGTTTGGGATTTTACCATGTCGATGGTTTTGTCAGACCATTTCATTTTCCATCTTACATTGAAGGTGTTGGTCATGTGAGTTCATTATGAGATCCATGGGGTTTGTAATAGTATCCAATTTTACATAGAATTGGTTAGATAAAGACATTATCTTGGATTGAGTGTTCTTTGTGTCCGCAATATATGTAATCATAAAGGAAACAAGTAATAATTTCACTAATTAGTGCATTGTTGTAGGCATATGATGTGTTCAATCAGATGTGCATAGGTAACACATTGTTTTTAATATTACTATAATAGACATTATAAACAAATGGACTTGTCAAAGTGAGGATGGAAATATTTCATGAGAACCCTAGTGACAGTGGATCATCCCACTTTTGTTTTTATAAGACATGAGACCAAAACGGTATGCCATATTTTCAACTGGTCATGTATTTATTTGAGATACTCATTTTCAGTTCAACATTTTTGTTTCATCATAATATTATTAGATCAACCATACGATAGGAAAAAAATGTTCAGTAATGAACTAGGTAATGTTTCATTTTAATATTGGGAGGTAGATGTCGTAGTTAAATGATTTACATTCAAGTTCACCACTTTCGTTACATTATAAAAATGTAGATGGACTGGCCTGATAGTATGAATATGTGGGAGTTCAATGTATTTTACAATAATTCATATTTTTTTCCATTTTTAAACTCGAATGGAAATTATAAAAAGCTTCCACTTTGAAAACTAAGTACAAAAATTCTCTCTAACTTCATTCATCTCTTTAACATTTTAGAACCCAAGAAATCGAAGAATTCGTATTGGTTGAGAGGATGGGAGGTTGGGATCAAAACACCCTTTTAAGTGGAATAGTATCCAACTTTGGGACTCTATTATAGAGTTATGATATGTTTGGTAATCACATCTTAATCATGATACTGTAATTGTTACCATAACAAAATGATCATATGTTAAATCATTTTATATGAAAATGGGAATCTATTAGTGAATCAATCATTATTTATCCATGTTTATTCATCCATTTCCCATTAATTGGTATCTACATATATGTTGAAGTTTTATAACCAAGAACCCCTGTGTTTTTTATCATCTAGAGTGGTGGTTAAAATTTAGTGGTTGGGATTGAGCCATTATGAGGAATCCTATGTATCATTCTTCATATCAGGGATCAAACCCCACATAGGTTTTCAAACCTATCCATTGAAAAATCATATTGAAAGAACATATATGGGGATCCATGGGAACCAAATATTGATGTTGAGCCTCAAGGATGTGTACTACATATTCTGGTTATGGAAAGAATTTGATTTATTGTAGTCCTATAATGCTTTTGGGACATGTCCTGAGGTAGATTCCATTTTATGGTGGATGTCATATCATGACATTGGTTGGGGAATACACACAAAAATATTCCTAGATACAAGATATTTATGAAACAACTGATATAGTCTTTGTAAATCCCCACCCCGCACAATCCATTATCTGTGTGAGAAGTAATGGATATTAAGTAACTTTTCTAACTACATTTGGATGTGGTAATTATGTTTTGGTACATCCCTTCAAACACATAATATAAATATTGAGAGATATGAAGGCATCATATGTATTATGGTTTTTGAAAAATCAGAGTTTTCGTAGTTCAATTACCATCTCTATTTCCATGCGGATGAGGCAGAATAATAATCCCATAAGAGTGAATGGGTCCCGATGGTTGGAATGTGTGGGATATGGAGAGGTTTACAATGAGTTTGATTCCCTTTTGATATATATCCTTAGGAATATGACCTAAATTTATTTGATATAACAATATTTAGATATCTCTTTTCCTAGTTGATATGGGCTTACACACAGAGGATGCCATTTTATTTCCACTAGACATGGATATCACATCATGTGACATCCTCTTGATGTGGCATGATTATCTGCATGACATGCCTGAGGATGTAGGGACTTGTAATTGTATATTAGTGTCCATGGCTTGAGAAAATACCATGATCTAGATATCTTGTCTTGAGGGTATCATAAGATCTAGACTAACACATCTGTAGGATTACACATTATTTGGTTGTCTTGTCCTGGTGTAATTGTGGGACCTGGCTGACAATCTTGGAGGGTGTCACATGATCTGGTTGTCTAGATCATAGGGATTCGCAAGACCAAGATGAATTTCACTAGTGTTTCTACATAACATTTGTGACATATCTATAGGTCACTACATGATCTAGAAGGTGAAACTGGGGAGATTCATGAGACCAAGTTTTAATGACTAGAATGCATCATGATATTTTCTTGATATATCCAAGGGAATCACATTATCCAAATATTAGGTTAAATAGACATAACATAACATGATAATGATTTACTATCATTGTCATATGATATGGATGAGTCATGTGAAGCACATGAGAATTAGTGAATTGATCTTTATGTTACTCTCTCATCCTTTAGCCTTTTTCCATGTATTTGTTTAATATGTTCCTTGGGTTTGTCCAATTTCAGCTTGTACATGGTTTAGCATATCCTTTCCGATATGCATGATCTCATTTTCTCGACCAATATGATATTCTTGAATTAATTTTTGTGACATATTGTCATCATGTGAAGTTCTGATTTATGATGCACACCCCTTAGAGTCATTCCTTGGATTTTCCATGGTAGAATACCTTTTTGATCGTCTGACCAGTCACTCTGAGAAATCTAACAATTATCTATAATGTGTGATTGACCAACATATACATTTTTTTGTTGTGGTGGACACGTTGTAGGCCATTACAACCTTATTTTTTTGATTTCATGTCATGTATCTTATAGATTTGGGCTGGTGTTGGTTGTGGTATTTTTTGTCTTCTATTTCACGATATCCAATTATAGGTCAGCATGGTGCTGTTTCATGAATTTCAATTACCAAAAGACTATCCCATCAGTACCCCAAATTTTTTATTTTTCGATTATCAAAGGGGACATTCCAAACCATGTTGACATGCCATATGGATTTTAAAAGGCTAAGCCCTTATATCTAGTGTCCATCATGAGACTAGGACACATGCTGGAAGGCTTTCGCATGATTTGAGATATCTTGTATGGGGTTCTCTATGAGACAAGGGTGAATTTTCTGGGGTAACTCATGATTCCAAGTATTTTTTTTGAGAAGGATACCATGGAATTATGATATCATTTTAATGGGGCCGCTATGGGATCAATTGTGATTTCTCAGGGGGAATTACCCCTTTCGCCTGAAGGCCAGTGTATCCTCAATCCCTAATAAGCTTCTAATATTTCATAATTTTTTCCTTCTTAATTTATCAATTTTGGGGACTCATGATGTCATATGATTACTGTTGGAAACAACCACTCTCAAATCATGTGATGTGTTGCATGAAAAATTATTGGTCATATTCTGATGTGTGAGAATTGTTTTATAAACACCCTATGATTTTACATGGAGACAAATCCATATCATCAAACTCTTGTGTGATAATATGTGAATGTCTTGAGGTCTTATGCAGTGTCTTCCAAACTACAAGTTATCATCTCATAAATCACAATTACCAAGAACTAATTATAAATTTTCATACATACCCCCTTTTATGGATTTTGTGGAAGGTTTTTTAGGCGCCTTCCTACTGACTAGTCATTTAAATTAGGTGAGATCATCTAGTATCCACCCCAGAATTAGTGAGTTCCTTTGTCATCTTCACAAGAATATGGAAGATTTTATTAATTTTCTCCATATGATCTTAAATAGGTCATGTGTTGTTCATGAATCGTTCACATGACCTTCTGAATGACATGTGATCACATTCTTTTGGATGGTTATGTAATCCAAGTGAACTTTTCCACCATACATTAATTTATTTTGTAGAGAAAATAATACCTATACATTGGTTATTTATACCATTTTAGATTTTACAATTCCCATTTTCATCGCATCAACATGCCTATTAATGTTTTTGAAAAAAAATAAATGATTTTTAAAACATCTAAATTTTTGGTTAAGATGAAAATGGAATATGAGATGATGTTTTAATTAGGTTTTTCTATTTTAAAACCGTAATTCTCCAAAAACAATTAAAAATATATATACCTATATTAAATTGATATCATTTATCCTCTTGAGAGGATTTTAGGGAATCTTACTACTCAGTGATTAATAAAATATTACTTCTATTTTTTTCCTTTGACCATTTGGTGTAGTTCTTATTATTACTGATCACCATTTGTGTTTTTTGATATTTTTCATAGTAAAACATATAATTTATTTTTAATGTTGTATTTGAATTTTTAATTAATGATTTTAAATTTCTATAATGTTTCTGTAAAAAGCTTCTAATGAACAAATTATTTTAAAATAAAGTGTGATTTCAGAAAAAATAAAATTGAACTTGATTGAAATGAATATTTTCTAGGTTAATGAAAAGGATTGAAATATTTTGTGATTTTAAATTATTTGATACAAATGTTATGATATTTTCATAAAAATATTTTTATTTTGGAAATTTTTAAAAAAATTAATCAATTTTTTACTAAAATAATTTGATGTGGGATATTAAAAATAAATACATGAGGAACTTATAAAATCTATTTGGTGATGATTTTTTAAAAATAAATTCATGTCTTGAAACTTCAACATGCGGCCAATTTGGAATGACCGATAAAATGATTATTGGAAATTTTTATATTGATTCATGTAAGTGATATACCCAAAATATTTGGATTTACCGTGAATCATATGGGGGATTGGGTAGTTGGAAGGGGAAAATATTTGATATGTATCTGTTATATCTTTGTGTACATGGATTGATTATGAAAATTAACACTATAATAATTGAATTTATAGAAAACTTTCCACAATAATCATATCATATTTTCGAAGTCTTAGATCCTTTTCTATGAGTCTATGAATAAAAACATCTATAAACTAGGTTCTATACATTATAATGTTTTATGGTGATACCAACATAGAAAAACCAACTACTATGTATCTTAACCACGATCTATAATTGAATATTTAAATGTTTAAACTTTTCAAGTTTATGAAATATTTGTTGAATTATTTTCTGATTAAAAAGATTAACTCATGTCTATTTTGAGAAAGTTTTTTTATTTGTTGGATTTGATGAAAATGAACTTCTGATAACTGTTTCATTATTAACAATTAAGAATTTTCATCCATTATTTTTATATGTGAACTGTGATAATATTTTCAAGCCATGATTTCTTTAAAATTAAGCATAATTGGTTTATTTGTTATGGTTTTTTTAATAAAATTTCTGGAAAAATCATACTGGAATTATATTACACACCATAACTTTTCTTCTCAGTGTTTGTGGACATTTTTAGTCTTTATGAAGGAAATGAATATAAATCATGTGGAGGTGGTAGGTTTTTCTATTATAGGGACCTCTGGGGTTAAGGATGACAAGTGGAGTGTGTATTCCAACTGTTGTTAGGAGATCCGATATAGACATTGTCACCATCTTCAGATGTTTGGTTTGTTGTTTTTTCAACCTTTTAGAGATTAACTATTGTAAATTATATTTTTTCACCAACTGTTTATGGTTTAATTCCATTATTTATATTTATTTTTTATCATTGTCGATAAATAATTTAATCTTGATGTTTCTTGATGACATGTTTTTAGTCATTTGATAATAGGGATAAAGAACACCCATTATGACATGTTAAAATTTATTTTGTGTACTGTTTAGTCTCGTTATCCTTGATGGTTCATGAATAATCAGTATCAAATATGATTAAGTCTCTTCTATGATGTTGGTATGCTATATGGGATGTATGTTTAGATAGGGAACATTTCTTTTAGAACTAATGTGGTATTCAATGTGCGAGTTTCTGACCAAATATGATTAAAATAATCCTTAATATATCATCTCTTTGGTTGGAAACGTTCCTTTGAGTAATTATTATGAAATATTTTTATTATTTTTCTAGGATTTGATCTGAATTTTCTGTTTCCCTATTGAATTCTACATCACAATTTCAAAGATCTTCTATCAATTTACCGACATTTTCATTTTAATCTATTGATATTTTCTAGTAACATTCGACAAAGAATAAAGTTTTACAACCCATATGAGTGAGATTATGATGGAACACAAAAAATGAACCCACCAGTTGATCCGAACCTTGTTGATGTTCTTATGTGTGCAGTCCAATCACTGGTTCAGGTGGTTACACCTGCACCAGCTCAGGCTATAGATGTTTTCCAATTTATTTTTTAAATAATATATCTTTCAAAAGACATTCTTTATCTAATGAGACCATCTTTCAATGGTGTCGATGAAGTTCTTATGGTATAGTATTAGTTTATGAATGATAAGTAGTTATTTGAGTTCATAGAGATTCTAGACTCTATTAAAGTATGACATTTACATTCAATTTTGATGGGTTTAGTATGACCTGGTGGGAAATGATAGATTACAGGTGGGAAAATATTATATTGGACTGAGAAGAAATCAGGGACCAATTCCTGGCTTATTTAATTATGTAATTAATGGTGTTTTATAACTTGAAGGAGTTTCTGATGATCATGAAATGTATCAATAATGGGACTCATTATGCCAACCTATTTTATTAACATCTTCACATCTCATATGAGGTTCTATAAAATGTGATGTAAAAATATATTCTATTTGAAGATGGACTTTGAGAAGATATTCGATCTTAGGATTTCTTTCTTATTATCACCTCATATGTTGGTGTATGGGATAGATATTAAACTTTGATACTTGAAATGTCTAGAAATTTTGTGCTTATAGGAGTTCATAAATAGTACAAAAAGGAGCATACCTTCACAAACCTCTATTAAATTATTTACAATATATAGAAATATTCCAATCAGTATCAAATTATGGTTGGGTGTCATGGAAACAAACCTCTATTAAATAATTTATGATATCTATAAATATCCCATTTACCTACTTTCAGTGTTAGAAGTACGAGAAGAAGAAGCATACCTTCATAGAGGAACTAAAGATAAGTATATCTTGAATATGCTAATGTAATATGCAGTGGTTTTCCATTTTATGAAATATTATTCATAGTTTTAAGACATCAACTATTCTCTTAGGATATATGGTTTACTTAGATTCATCAATAATGAATGTATTCCTATCACATGCATAATGAAGGATGATTCTATTAACTATGGATTGGTCTCCTTTATAATATAATGGATTTCCTCTGATGTTGAGAGGTATCAATGACATTTCTTCATATTTAGTGATTTATTTATTTAAAACTACTTCTTATCATTTCTTTATATCTATATTTACTATTTTATTGTCGAATAATCTTATAGATACCATGTATTGCATTATAAATATTTATAAATCTTTAAGATGTAGTGGTAAAAAATTCACTAATGCCATATTTATAAATTCTTGTTATCATAAGGTGAGATAGATCATAAATTCACGGTTTTGGATATGAGTCCAATGTAATTATTTATCATGATGGATTGGTTAATCACCCTTAAATCATATAACAACTAGTATCTTAAAAAATTTCAATTTACTAGACCAGATGGTGTTTATCATGCCTTTCATGAGGAATGAGAAATAAAGTCAAGATAACTCCAAACACATAATCCAAAGTTGGGAAGGGTAATTTCAAGGTTTTTCATTAAACTAAAACAGGAGTCATTAGGTAGTTATCTGCATTCAGTAACTATTGATCTTTACAATGCATTTCATTCAATATTTTATGGTTTTCCATTGGAAAGGGATGTGGAGTTTTATATAGAATTGTTACCAGGTACCTAGTTTAATTATATTCTATCTTTTTGTATAACACATGATGAACAAAATTAGTTGAAACATTATTTTATATTCCATATTAAAAATAGTTCATTAACCCTAGTATGTTTTCCTTGGAATTACCATTGACATTTTCAATAAATATTTATATACCCTTTACCATTGTTTCGACTATTGGAAGATCAATGTCTTCTTGGTCAAGAAACCATAACAACATCCCCAAACCAAGGATTGTATAACTATTTGAAAGGGTTGAAGTGGTTATAAAATATTTTTCTCTGATCTAATTATCAACATCATGGGATCAAGGAATTTGAGATCCCAAATACTACCACTAGGAGTTGACATAACGATTTTGAGTACCTTTTTTACCTTTTGGACTATCAAATTCTATTTAAGTGTACAAGGATTTGATGAACATTATTTACAAAGAGAAATTCAATTTGTTATTTTTTGTATTTGTGGATAATATATTGATTTAATCTATAACCAAGAAGACCATGTGTGTCATATGAGAACAATATTTTATATTTTAAAAACACTAAAAAACTAAGCCACACTTTTTAAATCAATGTTTTTTATGGACGTTGTAAAATTAATGGGTCATATAGATTATAAAAAATGTATTTTTTTGATCATTAGAACATAAATTTTATAATGAATTGGTAGGATACATTTAATGTCTTTTTGATTTAGAGAATCATGGGTTATTCTGGATATTTTCACAATTATGTAAAAACATTCCCTAAGATGGTTTCGTCAATAACTCCTCTTTCTTGAATGTGAGTAAATTTTATATAGTTTTTTAAATTTTATTATTCCTTTTATTAGTTTAATCATATGTATATTTCAACATATTTTTTAAATATTCAAAATGATTAATAGTGGTATGTTCTCTTCTATAATGCACCGACTTCTGGTTTGGGATGTGATCTTATATAAGTTGATCATGTTGGGTCCTATGTTTCTTCTCACATTAGATCTCAATTGAAGAATCATCCCACACATTACCTCATACACAATGTTTTGATGCATTATTTAGATATATGGTTGAATTACATTTTCATAGAAAGATTTAACATTACCTAATCATAAATTATTGTGTTATTTTTTATATCAAAATTTTCTTAACCATCTATAGATACAATGGGTAGATTACACGAAATCACTTGATTTTGAAATTTTCTACATTAATAGTAACGGTAATGTCATTGCCGATAATTTGAGTAGAAATAATCCAGACCAATCCCTAAAATAGACTCTTAAGGAATGTAATTTTATTGGAACCTTTGATCATATTCATTTGGGAGTCTTGGAAGAAATTTTTACGGTAGTATGGAATATTTATTAGTTGACATCCTCTATTATCAAGATAATTATACAGGAAAAAACATTGATGATGTGAATAATAAAATTAAAGATTTCATAAATGGTGGGGAGAAAATAGGTGATTGTTCCCTATCATCATATGGAATCAAATTCTTATACATCTATTTTATCATTCTGATAACTTTGAGGAAGGCTATGACGTGGGGCGGTAATAATTTGAAGTTGGAGGTATGCCATGTACCACAAAATTTGATTTATCATATGGGAAGATGTTTTTGGTGGATTGGTTTTAAATTTGACATTGGGGATTTTGAATTTCATTGTTATGAATTTCAAGAGGTTTAGGATGAGCATCATAAGACTTAAAATTAAATACAGACCCTTCTAGTGAATAAATTTATTTGGTATGATATATCAAGATGTTTTCTGTACGCATTTAAGAATGAATGTTATATGCATGGTAATTGATTGATTGAATAAATTTTCTCAATTTATCTAGACTCATGATACCAAGAATATTGGGGAATTCAAAAATATATTCCACTGAGATTATTAGTTTTCATGGATTTAATTTTTTATTATTTTCGATAGGGACCTCTAGTTTACCTATTGTATTTAAAAAGGATTGCAGGATGTGATGGGAACCTAGGTAATGCTGCTTACAGTGTTCTATCATAAAAAATATGTTCAGATGGAATGGTATATTTAGATTCTTGATGATATAGTATGTTCTTGATTCCCTAACTTTATGGGTCTTGAGATAGCCATTTGGGACTAGTTATTTATTTTTCTATAATACCAATTACAATTAATCCACAATGTCGGACCCCTTTGAGTCCTTGTATGTTCTACTATGTAAATCCCCACATTTCTGGAATTTGGTTAGTGAAACATCCTTGGTGTAATCTATTTAGGCCTTGGATATGGCGATAAATATTTAGTTGATTTATCATATAAGGTAAATGATACAAAATTTTTATAAATCCTATATTGTTCATTTTTAATTGAATTTAGTTCTTGGAGTTTGCTACCCTATGGATTTTACCCTTTCAACTTTATTTGGTCATCAATGGGTAAAAAAATCCAAAATCTGGTTCTCGGATATTTGGGACATTCTTTTCTTTTTGAGCATACAAGAAAAGGGTAATTCCATCTATTTTCCACCGTAGATGATATCTATCAACTATGTGGTTCATCATTCACAATTAAAAATGTATCACTTTGATACATCTCATGTCTTGAGCTAAGTAGATCTAAATGTGGATTCAAATTTATTTTTAACTGAGAAAAATATTCTGATTGTTGATTCCCATATAATTTTTCTTCTTGGGAAGTCCTTACCACATGTTAAAGTACTATATAAACATGATTTTGATTTACAAGACACAGGGGAGAATAATGAACTAATAATAGAATAGTGGAATCATCACTTGTTACGATATATTTTAATACATTTTAGAGGGGGAAATCATTTATACAGGGGAGTATTGTAATATCAGGATTATTATTTTCATGTACATTATTTGGGTCATGCTGTTTTTCTTAATTTTATGATAAGTTGTGGACTTTTTTTTTGACAAAATAAGACGGATCCATTAATGATGGAGATCAGGAGAAATACAGCAGCATAACCATGATGGAAAATGATTGAACCAAAGAAAATCCTCGTAAGGAGGGCCAATGGCTGTCATCTTGTGAGCGGCTTCATTCGCTTCCCTTTTAATAAATGAGAAATTGCAGGAATTGAAGCCTTGTCTCCGCGAGTGAATACACCGGATAATGGGGCCGAAAGGTTGAAGCCCGCCGTCAGTGAGATTGATGGCATTGATTACAGTGAGACAGTCAGATTCGATGTGAATGGAATCCCAACCGCGGTCTTTTGCGAATCTTAACCCAGCAAGGATGGCGGCGGCCTCCGCAACTGAGGGCTCCCAAAGTGCATAACGTGCTTCGTATTTGGCTGCGATAAGATTTCCCAGGTTGTCTCGGGCCAGTAAACCTAGTCCAACTGGGCCATCCTTAGGGAGAGAGGCATCCACATTGATCTTAAAAATCCCTACCGGTGGGGGGAACCAATGTTGGGGAAGAGGAGAGGGGGTCAAAAGTCTTTGTTGCTCAGGGTGGTTCTGCCAAATCGCAATCCATGACAATGCCCGGTCAATCCAAAATCTGGGGGGCCTCCGGAAATGATTGAAAATGGCCTCGTTCCGCCTATCCAAGATAATCCAAGTCAAAATGCACAGGGCGCCTGCTTTAGCCGGCGAAAAGGAGGAGCACCATCGCATCAGGAGAGAGGTAAGATCTGAGGCGACGTCCAGGGAAAACTCTATAGTTGATCCCCAGTCATTCCAAACCTCCTGAGCCCCGGGACATTGAATAAGAGCATGGAGAGGGGATTCAGGCACAGAAGGGCAGAAAGGGCATGAGTTGTCGTTTGAAAAGTGTCTGTAGGCAAGGAGGCTCTTAGTAGGTAGGATACCGGTACACACCTGCCACCAGAAAAAGTGAACTTTAGGGGGAATATTAAGCATCCGAATTGATGTCCAGGGCCTCGCATCTCCTTCTGTTAATTGAGAAGTAAGAGCTCACCGGTAACCAGCTTTCACCGTATACTCTCCTGAGCAGTCGTTTGTCCAGTAGATATGATCTGGCCCTGCGTCTGGAACACAAGGGATACTCAGAATAATTCTCTTATCCCTCTCATTAAACCATGAGAAGAGTTTTTCCAGACACCATCCCGCCCCTTGATCATCAAAAAGACAACAGACTGTGGCATGTTCGGATCCTGGATAAATAGGGGATGACGCCTTCGTGCCTGCCTAATCAAAAAGCCAGGGATCAGTCCAAATCATGACCGTTAAACCATTCCCAATCCTCCAGCCTAGTCCTTTCCTCAGAATATTACGACCACCCCAAATGCTTCTCCAGAGAAAACTGGGTCGATAGCCAAGATGGGAATCCAAGAAATCCTTATGTGGGAAATATTTAGCCCGGAGAACTCGTGTGGAAAGGGATGATGGGTTATTAATCATACGCCAACCTTGTTTAGCCAGCAAAGCATCATTAACAAGAGAAAGGTCCCAGAAGCCCATTCCGCCTTCAGATTTTGGTTGGCAGAGAGCAGACCAGGCGATCCAATGGACTTTATTTTTTCCGTCCTTTCGACCCCACCAGAAGTTAGATGTGCTGGATTGAATCTTTGAAAGCACCACATCAGGAAGTTTAAAAATAGACATCAAATAGCTGGGGACAGGTTGAAGTTCCGCCTTGATGAGGATTTCCTTCCCGGCCTTGGAGTTTTTTTTAGGGGTCCAACCTTGTATTTTTCATTCAATTCGATCCACAATAGCTGAACAGATTTCTTTCTTTGACCGTCCAACCACCGTCGGGAGCCCAAGATACTTCTTGTGCTTATCGACCCCAGGAATGCGTGCTAAAGAGCAGAGATCTTCTCTTTTCGGCTGGGGGACTCCAGAGCTGAAAGAAATTTCTGATTTACTCTGGTTGATCATTTGTCCTGAAGCCCGTTCATACTATTGTATCGCCTGGCAGATTGCAGTACACTCATTTGGGGTAGCTCGGGAAAATAGAAGGCAATCATCAGCGAAGAATAGGTGGGATATCGGAGGGCCCTTGCAGCACGCTTTCGCCCCATGAATTCTGGAAGATGAAGCTGCCCTGGAACGGAGGATAGAAAACACATCAGCCACTAAAATAAAGAGGAAGGGTGAAAGAGGATCTCCCTGGCGAAGCCCACGGGATGGGGAAAAGCCTCGGGTGAGCACCCCGTTGACATTAATACAGAAGGACACTGACAAGACGCATTGCCTGATCATGTCAATCCATTTGGTGCAGAAACCCATCTTGAGCATCACAAATTCGATTAAGTTCCATTCCACTCTATCATAGGCCCTAGCCATATCCAATTTCCAAGCCATGATCCCTCTCTTTGCTCGTGTTCGTGTTTTCATGGAATGGAAAATTTCATGAGCAATAATGGCATTATCAGTGATTAACCTTTTTTCCACAAAAGCGCTTTGGTTCTCTGAAATGACGTCGGGTAACCAAGGACGCAACCGATTCACCAGGATCTTCGAAAAGATATTATACGAAACATTGCACAGACTGATAGGTCGAAAGTCCGTAACCCCTTGCGGATTTTTAATCTTGGGAATAAGGGTAAGAATAGTTTCATTAAGAAAATACAGGTCCGTTTTCCCTGCCCAAATATCCCGCATCAGATTGCATTTGTCTGGTCCAATGATGTGCCAGTAATTCTTGAAAAAGAGGGCGTGGAAACCGTCTGGTCCCGGGGCCTTCGTAGAGTGGATTTGCTTTAAGGCCTTAAGAGTTTCGTCATTCGTCACATCTTTAGAAATCTGTCTATTCATATCGTCAGAAATCACGGTTTTGATGCAGTCCTCAATCTCAGGAGAAATGTTAGAATGGCCTACTGAGAAGAGCTTCTGAAAATAGCTCAGGAATGCTTCTTGGATTCCCCCTGTGTCAGACACTTTACTACCATCTGATTTTAGAATGCCAGAAATAAAGTTTTTTTGGCGTCTTGCTGAATCCTTCTGGTGGAAATAACGGGTATTAGCATCCCCTTCTGCTATATAAATATCACGCGCTCGCATAGCCCAAAAACCTTCCTTATTGCGCAGGGCAACATCCAACTCTCGTTGGGTTTCACTAATTTTGTAGAGAATGCTGCTATACGGGGGTTTGCTAAGAAGATAACCAATCTTCCTTTCAAGAAAATTGCATTGTAAGTCCGGGTGACGGAATTTAGAGTAGCTCCATGTCTTCAGATCAGACGCCACTCAGAGAAGGTTGGTTCTCAGATCATCTTGCCCATTCTTCCAGCCTGAACGGATAACCGCCTCGCACTCGGGATCTTTTGACCAGAAGCTTTCGAATCTGAATGGTTTCCTGGAACTAGTAACGTGCTCATTATGGGTGCAGTTAATGAAAATTGGGCAGTGATCCGAGAATTTGAACGTGAGGTGTCTGATATGGTACATTTTGAAGAGGTTCATCCAATCCATTGAGCCAATGAATCTATCCAGACGTTCAGTGATTCGATTTCCATCAGAACTGCCTCGGAACCATGTGAAAGGATTACCCGTGTAACCCAGGTCCATCAGCTCTTCCTTATGGATAGCATCATTAAAATCGGACATAGACGTGGAGGAGCGCACAACTCCACCTTTTTTCTCCTTCTGGAAAAGGATCTCGTTAAAGTCCCCTCCAAACAGAATGGGGCTTGGCAGATCACGACGGAGTTTGCAAAGAAGATCCCAAGATTTCCACTTTTCAGACTGGGAGGGCCAGCCATAGAAGCCCACAAAAGTCCAGGGGGGGTTGTGGGGATCACAAATGGATGCAGCCACGTGGCGCTGGGAAAAATATAGGAGCCTAACATTGACATTATCCTTCCAGAGAAGACATAATCCCCCTGAATGACCCTGTCGGGGAACCGGGAAACAACCCTGGAAACCGCATTTTAGAGAAAGATTTGTGATTTCCTTGTTTTCCAATATGGTTTCGGACAGGAAAACCATATCAGGGCAACTTTGAGTGCAATGGCGCTGGAACATACGAACCGTTCGTGGGTTGCCAAGCCCACTGCAGTTCCAGCATAAAGAAATCATTGCTCTAGGCGGGGTCGGGCCTGACCCGCCTCAACCTTTGTCTCTTGTGGGGTTAATGACGTACCTGATGCTTTCCAACTTTTGGGAGTACTGGTGTGCATACCACTGGACTCGCTTTGCCATTTCAGATCTCCTAGTTTGGGATTCCCTGGTCAATCTCCTTTACCACCGCTGCGTTCCCTTTTCCACGTTCTACGAGTAACATGTCCTGAAGGTGAGGCTTCAGTCATCCCAGAATCAGCTTGCAGAAGGGCATCAGTTGGGATCCGATTTGGACTCTGCTCAGCTTCAGGCGGATCCAAGGAAACATGTTTCTACCTTGGAAATTTCTCTGGAGGTTCTTTTGGTTTAGGTAGCAGCCCAGTTGAAGTAAAGAACGTTAAATTCGGTGCAGTTAAAACGAAGTCGGATTTTGTGATACCCTGAATCAGGTGACTGTCTTGCCGAGCCCCATCATTGCATCTGACGATAATATCTTGGGAGGCGTTTCTAGTTCCCCTAAGCTCTGCTGGGGATTCTTTAGGGAAGACAGGTGGTCCCATCCTTATAATAGAAGGTTGTCCAGATTCCGGTCGCCTTAGATGGGTTGCGATGCGACGGTCCCGATCTATTTGTCTCTCCGCCTCAGGGATATATGCCTCTCTGTGTGCTTTGGCCCGGAGCCACGGACCGTATTGTAGGGTAATATTTTCGGCAGAATTCTCTGGCTTTGACCCGCACGCTTTCTCAATGTGGCTGATACGTCCGCAAAGGAAGCAGAAGATTGGTAGTTTTTCGAATTCGAATGAGATCCAGGTGTTGGAATCATCAATTTTCAGGAACATACCTCGCACTAAGGGTTCAGACACATCGATCTTAGCCTTTATTCGAACCCAGGGGCCCCATTGTATTGGGTCCGAGCAATCCCACTCAAGGAAGTGACCGATCCGGTCTCCAATTTCTTTCATCACATGTGTTGATCTCCAATGAAACGGTATTCCTTTAATTCTTACCCAGAACGGGGATCGGGTAAGTGTGCAATTCTGAATCTCATCTCCCCCGTTAAATTCCTCCATCAGAATGAGATGATTGTCAAAGGACCAAGGTCATCCTCTGAGGACTTTATCTTTGTCTTTATCACAGAAGAACTCAAAAACAAGGAGTTTGTTCTCAATTTCCTGGATGGCTACTCCAGCTTCCAATTTCCAATGATTTTGAAGGGTGGTCCTGAGGGCCTTTAGATTAATTAGTGCCTCGGTCTCCAGTCTTCCGATAACCAATAAATCCATACGTTTTGTGAAAGTGTTGTCTTCGTTTATACGGGTTGCAAGTGGCTCTTTTTCTTTGTCTGTCAATGTGAGGTTCTTCCATTGGTTCAGCAGATCCGTCTCCATGTTGAGAGCCACGAAATCTCCTAGGGATGGATTGGCCTAACAGAGGTCCCCTATCCAAGGGGTGTCAAGCCCAAAGGGGTCCCTGACCCAGGGACTTCGGCCCAATCCGAACCAGCGCAAGCTAGTTCTTCACAGCCAAAGCTTCGCGACTAGGAGAATCACTGTTTTTTCCAAACCTCTAGGAATCTACAAATAGTATCACAGACCAGATTTGAACGATAATTCATACAGGCCAGGCCCAACCCAACGATTTCTCTGTTCAGGCACAACCCGATATAAGTCCTCCAGTCAGGTGCGGCCCGGAAGCTCCGTGCCGCTGTTTCTTTCTGTGCCAGCCCTACACGACCCGATCCTTCAAGCTGGGGAAGACCACTAGCCGCGCCAAGTCCTTTGCGGCCAAAAGCAACGCGCTGGGAACAATCTCAAACCGCAACCAGCCCTGCGTGGTAATTTCCTTCGCGCTGGGTAACACTGTCAGATCTCGCGCAAGTCCCCTCGCGCTTCAAGAAACGAGCAGGCTGCGAGGCGCTCCAACTTGCGCACCGAGGGACTCTTCTTCACGTCCACGCCCTCCGCGCCCCGGGGAACCACCGCACCTTCAAAATTCGGGGAACCCTTCGCGGATGGTTCTTCACGATTCACCGCGTTGCAGTGAGAACTTCGTAACTGTGGTTTTGCCAAACCGCCCAAAGTTCACTGCCAACCTTCACGGAACAGGTAAGGTTTACGATTATGGTTATGTTAATCCTCAAACTCTCGTAGTTGTTTCAAGACAATGAATGCTCGAATCAATTTTCTGAAAGGAGGTTTGGGATTTGGGATTCGGAACTGCCCTCCCTTTCCCAGATCTGGCACAGATGTAGGGAAATGGTGACGGGAAAAGCTTCTGGATAGCATTGAAGACCTGGATCTGCGTCTGAAGATGAATTCGAGGAGATGAAGCCCGAATTCCTACGGATCGCCGGTAACAGAGTCTGGTAACTGGCAAGGAAGATCAGAGGAAAGAGGCACGGGGAACGGCATGGAATGGGGGAACCCGAGCCCCTGTCACTGGAACCGATGACGATGAGAAAGAAAAACCAGAAACAGAACCGGCGAAGACGGAGCCGCCGAAGCCGATCGGACGAGAATACTCAAACCCTAGGAATCCCTAGGAGACAATACTCTCAAGCAGGAGAGACTCTGTAATGATAGGTTGAGATGATGTTTGAATATGATATGTTGTGGACTTATATACACTTTAAATTTCATTTTGGTTTTAATTAATAATTTTTTATACATAACATAAATAATTTTTATTTTAGCTTTTTCCCGCACATAGGGAATATGGTCTTCATAATGGCAATGACCACCTACCTTTATACATGTTAATTTTGGAAAGTTGTGTAAATTTAAACCCTATATTCAATGAATTATGTGTGGGTAAAACAACCCCTTCATAATTTTATGGGTGAACTTCTATGTGGTGTGTAGTGGTAGAGAACCTTTTATATGAGATATGTAAGTCTAAAGAGCCTTTTACATGGGTTTTTTAAGGGTAACCCTAAGTTTTAAAAAGATGTGTAAAGGTAATAAACAACCTCATATACTTATGTCTTGTATATAATCATTTTTACATTATTATTCTTATAGAACAACTGGTAACAACATTTTGATGGCTTTTGAATCTATTAATAATGAGTGTTGAATTATTTTGACTCATTAATGATTGTAACAGCAATTTTAACTTATTTTGAAATATTTTAAATATAATATTTATTTGAAAATATAAAATTAACCGCTGATTTAATTTTATGTTCTTTTTTTATGAACCATATTACCTCTATTACATTGATTCCTATTATCCTCGTAAGTAGATTTTTAGATATCCATCTTGAATGAGATCGATATGAGATTTTTATTGTTGCATTGCTATAATCAGGGGTATTCTCCTTATTCTTGTAGATCCCTCATTCAGTTTATTCAATATGTTTATTATGGTAAGTGATTTCATATGTTAATTAGTGTATCTTTACTACCCTTGATTATTTTTTAATGTATAATATATTTTTGATTTATTTTCGTGGATGAAATTTTGTTTTTGATAAATTATTTTAAAATTTAATAATTCATATGTGTGTGAGTGTGATGAAATTACAATGAAAATTGGATTTTAAAATTAAATTTCATTTCTAGAAAAATAAATCTGACATGATATAAATGATATGAAGTTTGTTAAAAATTTATTAAAAGTAAAATGATTTGAAATGATATGATATGAAAATAGTTTTTATAAAGGGAATTATATTTTAAAAAACACTTTATGTTTTCTGGTGAAACAAGTGTAATTGTTTTAGATTAAATCCATTTGATATTGGTTCTTCAAATGAAAAGAATGTTTTGAAACATGAAGTTGAGGCTGATTTCAAATGATGGATTTAATGACTATTTGCAATTATTGAAATTGATTGAAATAAACAAAAATCGCATAAAATTTTTATTTACATTGATTTACCTGATATCTACAATAGTTTGGGGGTAATAAAACACACTAATGACGTATTTTTTCTACTTGGGAATATATTAATTATGATAATGTAGACTAAACTAGTAGAAGGAGAAGAGATTATTCCTTAGGAATCTTCTCCTATTTTCGCAATCATTATATTAATTTATAGGCTTATACAGGGGAATTTGTGCACACTGGGAATCATACCTAACTAGGATGTGTGATAATACATATATATATACCTGTCGATTGGTTTATTAATCATTCTACAATAATTTATTATTAAAATTTTTTAAACATTCAATTGCAATGAAATGTTATACCCTTGTTTGATATGAAAAAATTTATAATTTATTCTAATATTGACATTATGGTTTATACATATTGTATTTGTTATAAATTTACATTAGAAATTTTTTTATTAATAGATATTAATGTTTTTATTTTCGGGTGTTTAGAAATGAAATACCAAAATATTACCCATAAATGTTTTATTAAAAATTCAATCCAAGTGGTTTCTAAAATAAATTCTTTACTAAGAAATTTTATGTTAAGTCATACTCGAATATTTTTATAAAACTATATATTTTCTATATTAATATTTATAATTTATATTATATGTCCAGGAAATGGAAAATAAACCCTTGGTGGATGTGGGTATCCTTGATAGAGGGACATTTGGGGCCGGTGTTGATAGACAGATAGTTTGTCCTATATATTACGAGGAGATCATTTGATTATGTTGTAATTATCTTAGAATAGTAGGTTTTATTTTTTATACCTTTTATTGATTCAATTTGGATAATTTATTTTTCATACTAACTATTTAGGGGTTCCTTTTGAACTTTTTTCTAGTTATCCTTTTAGAAAAATTATTTCCTCTTGATGTTTCTGGATGCCCTAGCACTAGTAACCAACGCCGAGAGATCTAGAACACCTTTTAGTGTATGTCATGATTGAAAAATGTACCATTAAGTATGGTTCATTGAATATAATTTTACAATTCAAATAACATCATCCTAGGGGATTTGATTTAAAAGTTACTATGTGGCTAGGGGTTTTCATCTCAAATTGTGTTTTTTACTGATGTTATGTTATACATCCATATTACTTTATGAGGTGTATTTACTACAACTTTGATATGTTATAAGGTGATTATTATTATATTCTTGTTATTTAATTTTTTATTTGATGTTATTTAGTTTATGATGGTTATGATTTAAAAGATATCAATGTCGTAAGGATTTATTTTACAATCTAATTTTTCTCCTGAACCATCAAGGCTAAATTACTATTGTGGTTTATTTTAATTGCCTTTTAAACAAAACCTATATTTCTAATTAATCTCTGGTTATTACTTTAATTTTCAAGTATTATTTAAGAATTTATCTTTAATATACTTAAAATGTTAATAATGTTTTTTAAATAAAAACTGACCTTATTTACACTACACTAAAAAACATTTGTTTAATTTATATACTCTTGAAAATTGATCTATTATATTTAATATAATTATAAGAAATGTTTTGAAATTTTCATTTTCATTATATTTGATTATATTTACAATGTTTTAAAATGGAATATTTGTAAATGTTTTGAAAGCCATTTTATATGTTTTGTAGCAATATTAAAGGAATATTATCTCTAAACATATATTGTATGGATTCATCTTCCCAATTTAATGAACAACCTTTAATTTTATGATTCTTAAAAAAAATTTATGTTATTTTTTCTATGAAAATTATTTTCATAATATTCTAGTATTTCTTTCTATTACTTTACAAAAGAAAATTATATTTTATAATGGTATCAAATAAGTATTCAAATTATCTGTTAAGTGTGAAACTTAAATATGTCAAAACACATTATGAAATACTATTATTATTTTAGGACATAATATTATGATATCATTACGTTATATTAATTTTTAGTAAATTCAATTCTTTTTCTTATCTAAATTGTTTTACCAATTTTTTTTATGAAATTAAATCAATAAATTTTTTTTCATGATATAATACCTAAACATCATTTATGAAAGTATTTTTGGGGATATAAACTAATTCTATAAGATAATATATCTAAAAAGTAATGGTTTGGTCCACTGTAGATCTCAAATTTTCTGGGTAATGATGAAGAGTTAATCATATAGAAGATACTCCTAAGATATGACACAATTATATTACTTATATAAAATGATGAAATTAACTAAATGTGTGTTTATCCTAAGAGGTGTTGGATTTTACTAGTTATTGAATAATAATTTGGTATAAAAAAACTATTCAGTGAGGTGATTCCAAGATGAATGTTTGATTTTTCATGATTAATACATTTTTTTATAATTAATTCTAGGTTTTTATATATCATTTACTCAAGGATTTAATTATGATTGCACAAGATTGTTTAGTTATATTACACTTTTATTATGTTATATATTTATGTCATATCTTTTAATTTATTAACCTTGATTTATGGTTTTGAATCCCCAAATTATTTTCTCAAGAACTATAATTATTTTATTAAACCCTTATTCTTGTATTCTTCTCTGTAATGACAAATAATATTTAATTATTATGTTTAATCATACTATGGGTATATTCCTAACTTGGCTATGTTTTTTATTTCTTGATCTCATGGTTGTTGTGGTTAAATGAATTATGTCTAGAAAATATTATGTATGATGATTTTTGTGAGAAATGATGAAAACAAAATCTATATTTTGGTAAAATTTTTACGATTGTAAAAAATCACTTAAAAACATGAGTAATGTTATGTAAGAGTATTTCCCAATTCTAAAAAATTATAATCCTAAAATGTCCATAGGTCGGTAATTAAGAAAATATTTTTATCTGATTCTGTATGTTTTGGATGTACAAAAT
This sequence comes from Viscum album, assembly GCA_963277665.1. Taxonomy (NCBI): domain Eukaryota; kingdom Viridiplantae; phylum Streptophyta; class Magnoliopsida; order Santalales; family Viscaceae; genus Viscum; species Viscum album. The sequence goes on along the minus strand of OY728139.1, from coordinate 1,080,671,205 downwards.
TGGTCCACATTTACTCATATGATATCTATAAATGAAAATAATTTTTATAAGTTAATTTGGGAGTGCAGGTTCAGAGTTGTTATATTATATTTTGGTTCTGTGTTTTCATTTACCATTTTTATCCATAAGCATGGTAACAACTTTTTCATTCAACTATGGTTTTAAATTTATCACTATGGAATGAATCTTTCACAAAAGGTGAAGGAATGAAATTTTGGACTACATCTTATAAATACTATCTTATTTCATGTTTTTATTATTTTTAAAAAATATAATATACCATAATTTGACAAAAATACAATAAATTTAATTTTAAGAACAATTCACATATTTTGAATTTAAAGAGATAGTGTAGTGAATATATTTCTAATAAAAACACATACAACCTCAATTTTATATTAATATAATCCAATAAATTAATGTGACACCAAAATTAATATAAAAAACATTACATTTTGAATGATAAACTCATTTAGATTTATTTATTTACTACATTCGTAGTCAATATGTCAGTATTGTTTATAAATTTAAGGTAATTATACCATCTCAAAAAAATTTAAAATAAATTAAAAAATAAAATAAAATAAATTAATTTCAAAATTAAATTTTAAAAAAATTAATATCACATACATACCCCTTTTTGAACATATAAATGAAATTAAAATAATTGTAGTGAAATTATGGATTTTTTACCAAAATCAATAAAATGGTATTTATCAATGAAAAATAACACCAATGTTCCATATTTTAAAATATATTATGGGATTATTTAATTTATTCCAGGCAATGAAATATAGAATTTCTTTTGATGTTTTTTGGCCATATTTTATATATAAACCCTGTTTATGCAATTTTACCCTTTACCTGGGTGAAAATTTTTTCAATGGATAAAATTCAAAATTAATGACATAAAAAATAAGATAATAAAAAAATTTAGACCACTATATTTCAAAGATAAAATCCATCTTATAAAATTTAATTTTTATAGATGGCATAAATTTTCTTAAAATAATCCCACAAAATATGATTAAAACAGTATTTCACGAAAATACTTCTTTCATGCATTAGAAGATTATATAGTGACTGTATAACTTGTAATACACATTATATGGTTAAAAATTAATGAAAATATTTATAAGATATAAAATTTTATGACACTATTTTTCATTATGGATTATTTTAATTAATTAAAATGGAATGTCATAATTTAGTTAGAAATAGGTTTCTAAAAAATATCTCCTTTACCACCAAATGAACTTATATTTATTTATATCACATAGATAATAAATATTTTAATAATTATAAATATTATAATAAATTAATATAAAAAAAATGGTGAATTATCGAAATAATATATTCAATTGTTCATAAAATAATATTTCTAATGAAAAAATTTCTAGAATTCATTAGAGGATTGTTTTAATATAATAATGTCAAAATTTATATTCATTTATAAAATTATAAATATTTCCATAATATATTAAAAAATTTAATTTTTTATAGTTTTTTAAAGTTATAATTTTAATTTATGATAATTTAATTTTGGGAGATACATTTATCCCTTCATTAAAAAAACTTCTATGAAATTTTCTTATGTATTACTTTCTAAACAAATGATGGTGGTTCTACTTCAAAAAATCCCATGATTCACATGTTGTTTCCTCTATATAATATTTTCTCTAAATTAAATTTAACACTTCAATAATTTAATTACACAAGTCTTGTTCATTATTGTCATGAATTTGGACTGACTCGTCATAACAAGAAAAATTGTGTTCCAATTCTATTTCTTCACCATTGAGAACAAGCATTGGAATTGGAATATAGTTATATAATAATGAGATAAAAAACATATCTTGTAATATAGAGAAGATAAATGTCATTTAAAATTGTTTTTTAAAAATAAAATTATTTCATGTATATATAATGGTTCAATGAACCTTGGGTATAGTTCCCCATTTATTTTTATCATTATAACACCCTTCGATGAATATTCTTTCAGAAAATAATAAACTCAAACTTTTAATTATAAACAATTACTTCAACTATCATAAAATATCTTTTTATTTATTTTAGTTTCATAAATATGGCTCTGAATTTTCATTACCTTTTTCTTTTTCAAATCAAACTATTTTGGAACTATATATTGGTTTCTGCAAAATTCATCATATGATGTTGAAGTATAACATCTCTTTCCATATTATTCTTCAAATAATGACATTTTAATACTTTAATGAATGATTTTGTTAGAGTAATACTCCAAAATAGTGGAACACCAATCCCACATACGATAATAGTTAAAGTACTATGACTTAAAAATGTGTTATACTACTTTAACAACCATTTTGGACTATCTATTATTCTGAGGATGATAGGTAGTGTAATACTGAAGCTCGGTATCAGGAACTATATGAAAACATTTCATGAATATGATGAAATTTTTGGACTATGATCTTATTTATAAAAAACCTAAATCATATATTCCGATAATATTTTTAATCTAGACTGGTGAAAAACAGCAATAAGGTGAGGATTCAATAATAGTGAAGAAATATGCAGATTTAGTGTGGCAATCATTAACAACCCCTATGTGACCATTCATTATAGAAATACTTTGAAATCCAACAACATTTTTCATAGTGATATCTTATAATGTAAATATAGGAATTAGTATAGGCTTCATGTAACCCTTATGATTTTCTATACTAGCCTTTACCTTTTGAAAAAATATGAATCTTGATACATAATCAGTTATTTACCAGCTCATATTATCCCACCAAAACATTTCCATTACATTCATATACATCATGGTGATATAATACTATATAATGAATTTTTTTCTATAATTATTATTTAATAATTAACATTTATTTATATCTTTAGGTTTAATAGATATCATATTTCTATGTTTTAAAACATGGTCCTTATAAATTAATTATAACAATTTCCAATAATTTACAGAAGTAATTTTATTTTAAAAATTCGCATCATTATAATGAGAAATTTGTAACTTTTCCAATAAAAATTACTTGGAAATAATTTAATAATGGAGTGATGATTCCACTTCCATAATAATTTTAATGCCATATTTATTAAATCATTATTATTAAGATCCTTGTTAATCCTTATATTAGTTCGGACTCCATAAGCATTCATTTTTAATACACTATCTACCTTACTCCCTGCTTTAGTTTGTAGTGTATAAAGATAACATAGACCATGAGTAGCTATAGGAATAACTATTTCCTCATACTATTCTCTTATTATGATAATATGTATTACATGATCATATAATTATTTTATATCTCATATATTTCTCTATTTCAATAATTCATACTAATATTTTATATATAGATTATGACAGCAAACTCATGATCTTGGGTTGTAGAGTTATATTAATAATATTATTACTTCATTTATGCATGGTCAAAAATATAATCATTATTTGTGTGTACACACCCTTGTATATTCACATATTCATCATTAAGTAAAAAAATATGTCCCTTCCCACAAGTAGTGTCAATATAAGAGCATTGAAAAATAACATATTCAGTTCTCTAGAGACATTCATAAAATTACATTATCAATATGTAATTTTTAATAAACCCACACATAACTCCATCAAAACTGGTTCCCAAACAGACGTGTCATATTCTAAAGGACCCCCCTAGGATGATGGAAAGCAAAATGGGTAAGACACACTACCTATGTGGATGGTTTCACACTCAAGAATTGAAAAAATAAAATCACCAAAGAAAGGATTAACTAAAACAGAGATAATGAAATAATAAAAGGAAAATTAAATAATTAACTAGATAATATAGAGTCAAAAACTACATTTAATGATGAAATAAACAAAATTTAAGAATAAATGATAAAAAGAATCTTGAACCAACCGATTACAGGGATCATAAGGTCTGATCACAATCTCTATGTAACTCTTAAGTCCCCACGATAACCCTAACAAAAAACTTATTCAAAAGGAAGTGGGAACTAAATACTATTAGAACTCTGAGACCTAAAGGCCCCATTAAATGAAATGAATACTATATATCTACCAATGTGAGTTTGTAGGGTGTAAACCAAAACTAGTCAGATACCACCATGGTACAATTTTATTTATTTTATAGATAAACCAAATATGAAATTTTGAAAATGGGTTGTGTAGAATTAGGTATTAATTCTCTTTATAAATCATTTAAATAAGGAAATCCAGGGGTTTAAACTTTATCAATTTTCTCAATTTGAAAAAAATAATCCCATTAAGATTGAAGTTAAAAAATAAATTCCCAAGGAAACTATATCCAATATTATTAATAAATGACACTACTAAAAATAGAAAAAAAAATGTTGTTTAAAATAATTAAAAAGATCCAACTAAGGAAAAAAAATTTGAAATCCAAATTCACATTTCCCATTAAAATCCATTTCACAAAAAAAATCAAGATATGGAAGGACATGGCTTTGACAATAACAAAACACAGCCATAGTGAGCTATAAATAATTCCAATAAAAGGATAGGTGGACACTACTAAATATCATGACTGAAGCCAAAAAATTATCCACATGTCAAGTAAGTCCATAAAATAAATGATAAAAACATTCCATAAAGATAAATTATGAATACTATATTATATATAGTAGGATGTAAAACCAAATGGACTAATGGGGTAGCACAGGACCTGCACATGTGGAACTACTACATGTAGGTTAATTGTATCATGTCTGTAAACTCAATCACTATAATAACCCTCTGTAGTGAAAATACTAGTAGATGTGTTTTATATGTAACAAGGGGACTATACATCCCATAAATCTAAATTATTGAAATAATACCTTAATACTTATTATACAGAAGCCGTGGTCTCCAAATGTAATATTTATATGATGTGGTCCAAAAAAACATCATCATCACATGAAAATAACAAAGATCTATGTTTAAACACCATAATAACATCCTTAAAAAATCATATAGTTCAATTAACGATATCCCAATCCTTGAATACAACACAAATCATACATCAAATCATCCAACACATGGGCATGAATAACCATCATCAACTACACATAGTGCCTCAACAAGTGCACAATAAACATCACTTAAAAAGTTCCTGCTTGGAATTCACCTGTCGTGTGTATATATATATATATATATATATATATATCAACAAACACATTTTTAAATAGAGTTTTAAAAAAAATTAATGTCTAAAGTCAATTTCATAAAAAAACACATTCATTAAAAATCATAAAAAATAATATCAATGGAACTCCATTTCACCTTATAAAACCACACAACCCTCTAAAAACAATTAAAACCCCATTAAACACCAAATGGTATCCCTCTTTGAAAAATCACAATAAAATTAATACGTAATGATTAATTTTCACAGTGAACATTTCTAGGTATTTATCAAACAAGAAGAATTCAGGAAACACCCATTTTCATCAAGACTTGATTTCTAATACAATATTATATTTATTTTTACAAAAAAAAACTCAACCATGTCATTGAGAGAATTAAAATATCAATACTACATCATCTATACCACACTTACCTTGGGAAACCCTGAATTTATAAATTTCAAAGATTAATATAACTCATGAATTAAATTAAATGAAATGGGGACACCAACCAAAAATAGTGGAACCATATCACCATAGATGAAATCCACCAAAAGGGGACGCATTCTTGGGATAATTAAAATTCAGTCCAGAGTCGTATATTTAGACAAACTGTAACCATTTATATTGCCCATTCATGATCACTATGTTTGTTGGAGTTGAAGAAAAATAGAGAAATGTAAAGAAAAAAAGATACGAGTTTAGGGATCTTAATGATGGTTAAGAATATAAAATAAAGTACCTTGAAACCACTAAGAGCTTTGGAGATAGAGAGTGATCCAAAAAAGGTGTTTGGGTCATCATGTTTGAATGGTGGATATAGGGTATGAATCCTCTAATAAAAAGAATAATAAAACTCCAAAATAACTCAAAATGGTCATTCCATGTGGTTGAATCATAAGGTTTTCCAAAGAATATATATTTCACTACATCAACACCCACACGCCTTGCATGGTTGTTTGAAATAGTCTTTTTAACCATGTATAGATCATGAGATCCCTATATCCAACTCTACAAGTTACATGGTATCATCTAAATAATTTACAAACTATATGAATTATCTATGAACCCCTATAAAACCATCCAAAAAAATATACAGGGTACACCTCATAACCAATGGAATAAACAAATATAATATTAATACCAAGGAATTTCAACTCTAGGATGTCACAAACTCCCTTTCATTCCACATTATGCACCAATATGATCCTCAAAAAATATTGGAGACAGATAAAGATGAATCAAATTATCATATAAAGAGAACTTTAGCACCAACCAGCTTCAAAAAGAAATTAACTAACTGTATGGTACACCAAAAACTGTATTTAGGTTAACCACCATAAAATGATTTATAAATAAACAAAACAATTTACAATAATGTCTATGAAGTAAAACTCACAGAAATAAGAATGGGGGGCGGAATAAACGGAACCATTGGAACAACATATCCTTTTATTCTGTTTGAAAGAAAGAGGTTCATGATATACCTCATATAACACAATAGAATCATGAATTTCCAAACCATATTATAGGACCAAAAATTTTCATATCCTATCCAAATTAATACAAAAGTATCTCTCTAAAAAATCTGAATAAACACAAAGAGACCTAGCACAGGTCTCCCCACCATTTAGAATTTATATAATACATTGAAACCTTAAGTACGTGCAACATAAATAATAGTCATCTAGTAATAGAAATGATTCTACATAACTATAAAATAATATTAAATGACAATAAGAGCTCATTATAATGATCAAAAAAAATTCAATAGAAAATATCACCATAAAACAAACTAAAATAGAGGGATATAAATGTAGAGAATTTGACTCAATAAAAAACAACGCTCTTACCTAATGGTAACATCCGACATACGAGTGTGTCTAAATCAAACTCTTTATAATTCAATCCCATAGTAATTATAATAAACATACATATTGGTAGAATATTTTTACAAACAAGAAATAAATATATACCCTAATGTATAAGAACATTTGTTATAGGTTCTTTCTAAATCCCTACATGTGAACAATATCCAAACCATTGTCTACATTTGGACTGAGAAAAAATAGAAAAAAAGAAATAATGGGGGAATAAATTTTAAAAAGGTATAAAAATAGGGATAAAATCCAACAAAAAACATATATACAAATAATATTGGTTTAAAAATATAAGATATCTCCCAAACTAAAAAATATAGATTCCAAAATAGGACTCTACCAATAGAATGATGAACCTCAAAAAGTTTCAATGGATGAAACAATGTAAACAATATCCAAATCTTAACTAGGTCTCATGATTCATCTTTTAATGCCTTACCACCTAATAAAACCTTTTAATTTGACCATAACAACCACCCAACAATATCGTCTTCATAGCTGATTGAAAATATGGTTATTTTTTCCCTGAACGATTACACTGGAAACACTCTACTTGATTATACAAAATTGAAAATAGATTGGTAGGATTTGTGGATGGATCCCCATCGATATCATTTTTCTATTCCCCATTTACAATAAAACGATCATTCCTACTAGATCTAGTTAAAATGAGGAATTTCTAGAAGTAGGTTTCCAATTATTGAGTGCCTCGGTAGTGATGGCCTAGTTTTCTTCTTCAAAAAAATATATCCAAAAAAACTAATGATATGATGAATGCAATTCTGAATGAGGCCCTCTAACAAAGAATGTTTCCCTATATAAATCATTGGTGAAAAAATATAATTAGAATAGAACCAAGACAATGTAATTCTATACATAGTCATTCAATGAATGATCTCCTTGGAGAATGCTGAAACAATGCATCACCTTCTCAACTATAACTTATTCTTGAAAAAAATCCTTAACTAAAAGACACCATAGATTACCCTAAGAGTGATCCTTGGATTACTGGTCAAGAATTTATATCTTTTCCCACTTCTAGCCCAAACCATAGATCAAAGAAATATTGAAACTTACCCTATTGACATTTAGAGTTTGTACCATGTACAAAATCTCATCAACCATTTCTTGTTACATGATTGCCACATAAGATTCCAAACAACATTATAATTATATAGGATATCATTTCAATAACTCTCATGTATGATCCATAAGTCAGAAATAAAATGGAACCAACACTCTCTCATGAGTCTAGGTAGTGTAAGAAACTATTAAAAAACACTTTTTTTCTAGGACAACCACATAATGTATTATGCTATTGAAATTATGATTCTCTCATGGGGGAATACGTAAAAATAAGTTTAAAAAAACACACTATAATTCCACCATTAAAATCATATAACATAGAAAATAACAACAACCATATTAATACAAATAAGATAAAAACCCTTTTAATAATTTCCACTCAAATTCTATTGGAAAATAATATAATACACCTTTCCCTAAGTAAATTTTAAACTAAAAAAAATAACTTTCTCTTTAATCGACCACAGTCACTAAGTTTACAAAAATTTTGAATAAAACACTTAATTACACTAAATACATCACAATGACATCCTTTCTTAAAAATCATGAAATTATTTCTCTCAAAACCATCTCAACACCAAATATTTTGTAGTATAAAAAAAATTCGAATGAAAATCAAGAAACCAATATATTTTTTCAAACTAACTAAAATACAATGGAAGAAAACATTTTTTTAAATGGTTTCAAAAATCCACAAAACATAAATTAAACATCAATAACAAAAAAGAATATTACACAAGGTGGGATAGCATTTAAAGGGAAGGGAAATATTTTTTCATCATTCCCACAATTCATGGTCATCAAAAATCATTTTTCAAACCATTCACCAATCATACAAGTGAAACATGAAGTTTTCGAATGTGGTTTGCATAGGCTATGCACTATTTAGCATACAATGAGCTTAATAATGTTCCCAAAAGATTCCATGAAAATCCAGTATGAAATGAATAATAACATGCAATGATTCTTAAAGAATTTTTACAACACATTTTAATAGAACTTGACACTAAATTATCTCAATATCTGACCACAAAAAAAACCCAGGCATGAGAAAAACCATCATTTCCACCAATCGAAACATGAGACCCAACTCAAGGAACAAGAAGACACATACTTCTTTGGACCCATCACTAAATTCTAAACCACTAAATATCCTCTATACCACAAAACAAAATCAATGAGAAGGTGAATTATAATATCCTAGGACCTTATAGAGAACCTAGAAACTATGATACCATTTTTTTTATGAACCAACCATGGCCTCTATCCAAATAGAAACCTGAACCAAACCTCCACAAAACCATGGTGCATCCATAATCCACTGGGATAACTATAAAAATCAGGCGTATAAATATGATTTTCGTTCACGGTTTAAAACTCATGAATCCAAATGATATAATCATGTATTCAAGGAGTATCTAAAAGATATAAAAAGGTACAAGAAAAAGGAAAAATCATTAAAAATCCAAATTATACTGTGTCACAACTGAAATGGAATCTGAGATAAACAATATAGAAGTCCAAGGATGAAAATTTTAAATTTGGTCCAACTAGTTGCATGAAAGAAAATGTTAAATCACTATTTCCATGTTACATTGAATTTTCCATCAATATCCCATAAACTATCTATATCCCATGGAAAATAACATTAGATCTAATGTGAAGCCAAGACATGAATGTACCTTTGTAATACATAAATGCAACATAACCACAATAATTATTATGTTGGGTGTAATCTCATGCTAGTAGGATACCACCATGTGTCTATTTAATTTATTTTATAAATAATAAATTATACTAGTTTAAAAATTATACTTGTCAAAATAGTTTTTCAATCCATTTATGAAGCCTGTAAATAATAAATAATGAAGGATTCACTTCCTAAAAGTGTTCCATTTAAAAAAAACATTTCACAAAGAAGCTAATTGTCAACATAATTCCATCTCTAATGAACTATTACCATTATCTTTAAATCATCCCAATTTTGGAAAAAAATAAAATTTATTTAAAATATAAAAAAAGTTAAAACTATGTAAAACTCATTGAAAAATACATTCACTATTTTCCATTAATTTTATTTACAATCCTATCTTATGGTATAGAAGGTAACGAGGATGTAAATAAGAAACCACAATAATATTTGGATAAAATTAGTGTTAATAAATATATGGAGCTAATCAAGTCAATATCAAGAATAAATCCATAAATGACCAACACATCATGTTTTTTAGATCCCATATTTTCACAAGTATGTTAATATTTTAGATTTGTATTTGAGCCTTAGTAGTCATGTATTTTTCATAGTTAGAGAGACTTTAATTATATGAATGTATGTTTGGTTCAATTAATAGATTATAGATAAAGGGGTCATGTGTCACCATGAGGTCATTGTGATTTTAGAATAATTAATGGGGTTTTGTGTAAATTTATATAAAAAACTGGCTAGAAAACCATTAGTATAAAATTTAAATGTCGTGTAAAAGGATTTCAAGTAATATATCTATTTTTTGTTTATTATACTAATCTAAGAAAACTGTTTTTTTGGCATTCCCCATTAAAAATAACTAAAAGATGTGTAACAATATTAAAAATAATTTTATTCCACATCTTACAGTTTTAAAGTATGATGTGCGGTTGAATCATATTTCATTTTGCCTATAGATTATTTCTCACAATCTTAGGGAATCTTCAAAGAAATTTTTGAGTTCAAACTGCCCTTCCAAAAATCTTGATAATGTATTTTATCACTATTATGTCCTTTTGGTAAGGTTTTACCTTCTCTTAAATTGACCTCCAACAATTATGATTTACCACTTTGAGTGTGTGTGTTGTTTTTTTTATCATGGTCGTTTTTGATATAGGATTATTCTTAAAATCATAAAAACCTTCTTCATTTTGGGTGTTTTCCATTGGAATCATTTTTTGGCCCAAATTTAAAGGTAGGGTTCAAAACCAAAACCCCGAATTTTGATAATTGTTGACTATATGCAATATTTAAATTTTTCTAACATACATACACCTCAATTGATTAAATAATAAATTGAATTATTCTTTTGTGTCCCTTATAGACTTGTCTTATGGATACCATTTCGGTGAGAAGAAACCCTTAAATATAAATGAATTTTTAATTGGATTAATGTGTGTTTAGAATGACCTGGATTATGGGTGGTTTATTAATATAGATTCACCTTGACATGGATTTTTGATTTGCATAACTTTCCTGATATTTTTTATGACTAATTGATATATGAAATTTTTTTTCAAATGATAATTGGTGATTTAAATGAGTTATTTTTATCCTAATGATGTGAAGTTGGTATATCACTGTTTTTATGCAATGTGTTGTGATAAATGATTTAATGAGTATATAGGGTGTTGGCCAGGTTGACAAATGATGAAATTCTTATATAGTAAGCTTGGTGTCAGTACACAAGATGGAATAATTATATAGTGGTTTTGGCTTGGTAAAAAATTTTGAAATTCATATATAGTGGGATAGGCCCAGCTGACATGTAGAAATACTTATATAGCAGGATAATCCCATTTGAAATTCTGAATTTCGTATATAGTGGGTTTGACCAAGATTTTTTTTTTTGATTTAAACCTTGGTTATAAGTTTACGGTTTTCATATTTGTAACATATTCTAAGATAAATTCCAACATAACATCGAGGTAAGATATTTTTTACCAGTGTTATATGGTTATGGTGGACATGGTTTTTAGACATGGTTAGAGACATCCCAATATAATTCCAAAGTATTTTCATGTGGTAATTATTTAATCGACCAATTATTTATTACACTTGATTGCTGCATTATTTCATATATTTTTTACATGACAGATTTTTTTGACATGATAGTGTCAACCAACTAAATTATACTCACACCATATTCATAATGAAATTTGGAACTTGAGTATATTATATGGAAATCGGTTTGGACAATGAAAAAAAAACATTTTTATTTATTTTTTTCTTCCTAGATGGTTTGGAGTTTGGTGATCTGACCAACATGGGGTTCAGTACAGGGAATGTTTTAGTCTCTGTGAATTCTTCATGTATGTTATATTTTATTACATTGAAAATTACATTTAGTTACATTACAGCACATCATTACATAATTTCTTTTCAATTTGTTGGATTCTTCAGTTGACTTATTAGGTTTATTTTGGTGTATTATATTTCATCCATTTTTTATTCAATCTAACATTAATTTCATAGAAATTTTTTATTCTACTATGGTGTAACTATAAATCCATGGGGTATAGTCTCCCAACTATACTTATCACTCCCCACTGCAATTGTATAGACTCTAGAAAATGCGGATACACTTGAGGTCTCAGAACCAACCCTTTTTCTCCAATGAGAGAGTGCCATATTGGGGGATGTTTCAAAGTGGTATCAGAGCACACTATTATTATTTTATATTTATTTTTTATTTATCAATGTTTTAAAGAAAACTAGTAAGAGTTGGTACATGTAAATGTGCTTGTGCATGGGAGTATCTAACCCATGTATGATAGAAAATATGTTTCTGTAGGGATGGGATATTTTTTATGTTATTTTCTTGTGATAATTTATGTTACTTCAACTTGGGTGATTCATGTGTTTGTGTTATAATAATTTTTTGAAATTATTGAATTTTAACATTTATACTCATGGACACGTATGGAATGATATGGGTATGCATATTTCATAATAGGAATGTAGGCATATATATTTACATTAATTGTTCATGATAGGGAAATATTAATTTTTATAAGATAAATAATTTCCTATTGAACTGCTATATGAGATATATGTTCTTCCTAATAAATGAAATAAATCAACTATTATGTCCTGTCGAAACATGTATAAGACATTTTTAGAGAGACCATGAGTCAGTAGTTATTTTTTTTTATCACCTATTGATGTCGAATTGGTTATAGCTAGTGTTTTAAAGAGTGTGTATTACATAGAAAATGCATCCCTATCATCATCGAGATAAGAATATATAGATTTTTAATCATAACACTCCTAACACTTCTAAACTAGAGAATTCACTTTTCCTTAAGTATATTTTTGATGTTTATCTTCATGATATCTTCTATAGGGTCATGATATTCATGTATATAAGGACTTCTCACACCATTCAATTGATGAAAGAGTTGATGAGAGAGTTTCAACAGTAGCATTTGCCAACATTTACTAGGGAGGGAGGCCCTGAGGCTTCCAATTTCTAGATCCAGTCAATATAGAAGATATTAAAACATCTTGAGACATCCGCGTATAAGAGTTTGAATATTTCTATGTATATGAGTCAGGGACTGATTAATCATTGGTAGGCCATTCTGGATCAAGTAGGGAACCATGAAGAGCTATCTTGTATGGTCGTTGGGATAATATTTGAAATCCATTTCTATTTTGAGGCATTAATAAATAAGGATGATATGGATTTAATGGTACTAAATGTGATTGTAAATATAGTGTGGGACTTGGATGAATGTTTCACCAAGAAGCATATATTTGTTTTATATTTTTTGTTCATGAGATTTCTTGGGTGAGACATGTTCAGGATGGTCTTCACTATGAGATCATGTCATAAAAAATGTTTTCCTTTTGAGAGTTTTTGATGACGTGATAAATCATGAACTCATCATGAAATGGAATCTCAGAGTGTCCCTATGTAGTGGAAAAAGTATTTTTGTATGGAAAAATGTTATCCCTTATTCTATTGGAATGAATAATCACTATGAAATTTTTGTCCAAGGAAATAGCGGGAAAATTATTCGAGGTAGTGGGAATACACATTATGCCCAACTTCCATTGATGTTCTATCAACATGGAAATATGGGCCACAAACAATGTTTGTGTCTATACCCCACATTATACAATCATACATGTGGAATATTAGGCCTCCTAAATAGGTTTTGTAGGGCACACACCATATTTGAAATGTCAGGGGAGCATGAAAGGTACCTGAGTCCGAGAAGGACTCAACCACACCTCTGGAGATAGGTAGCTGGAGTTCCATGGGGTGTTCTGGTTGAGCTAGGTGATGTAGTACACCAGTATTGGAACTCCAGTACTAGTAAGAGGGTATACCTTATGGGGGCTCATAATATATACCATAGGAGAGGGGCTAGTCAACTTTATGTCATTCAGTCTACTTAGTATATTGTAGATTCAAGGTCATCTACTTTCATAGTTACAATTGTTGAATCACCGATATTTGATTGAATTTTCTATATAGAGGCATCACATTACATTCTATATTCTCATTTTGTAAACATTTTGGGCTTGGATATGAAAATATTCATTGATATTATGACCATCGACAAACTATTGGGAGTGAAATCAGAGAATATAAAACAGTGAAATTTATATTTTCTAGAGATTGGCGGTCATTATTTCTTTTGTAATTTATTTCTGCTCAGATTGAAATGATTATATTTGATTCAGGTAATGGATTGGTTAGTTATATCCAGACACATATAAACTATTAAAAGAGGATATATACATTTCTATATCTTGAATGAGGCATCATTTTTCACAAATGTGAGTGGAATATTCAGGATGGTCATGCAGTGAAAATTCAGTGCAGATTAGATTTTCTCAATGATCAAATGTCCTGTCATTCTCTAGATGATGGTGGTATACGGAAGGATTTTTTTTACTATAGTAGTATAATTTTTTTGGTGTTTATTATAGAAATTTTATAAGGATTACTTTATGAGTGTGATATTGAGTTAGTTCAATGAGTAGATCCATTTTTTATCCTTCCTTACAGAATGGTACCTCAAGAGGTTCAGGGTTTGAAATTATAGTAAGAATATCATGAAACTAAAGGTTTTATATGGCCATGTGCATCACCATGGGATTATCCAGTTATCTTCACCCTATATGATAATGGGTAATTTCTTTTTTGTGTTGATTATCATAGGATGGAAAAGATGATGGTCATGAAACTATATCCCCTTCTATGCATCAATGCTATTTTTGATTAGTTGATTTGTGATAAGATCTTCTAAATAAATAATTTGAGATATGGGTACCATTAGTTGTGGGTGATACCATTAAAAATTACGTGGACATCGTTTTTGAATGGTTATGGCTTGTATACATTTGTGGGATGTGGTTTGGGTTGAATAATACACATGCGATATTCATGGACTTGATAAATAAAAATTTCACCCTTTTGTAGATTAGTGTTTGGCGGTTTTTGTTGATGATATATTTTAGACTACCCTTTAATCGTAATTCATTCCAAACATCTTAACATTGTCCAGAGTACATTGAGATAGAATTTCCTTTACTCCAGGAAAACAAAATGCTGTTTATGGATTGATAATGTCAATTTTATGGGCCATGAAATCTCATATATAGAAGTTTAGTTAAACTAGAAAATATTACAACTGTGATATATTTATACCATCCTAAGATGTATTTGAAATTTGGATATTTCTCTATTTAGCAGGTAACTCTTTGTGCTTTATCTAGGAATTCTCTTGTCTAGTAGCACCAATTTCTCGAATGATCACAAAATGGGTGATAATTGTTTCTTCCGATGGTTGTGAATGTGATAATTAGGAGGTGAAAGGTAGGTTGACCTCAACCCCTATCCTCACATTACATGTTTTGGGTAAACCGTATAATGTGTACTATGACGCATCTAAAAGGTATACATAGAGTAGTTATGATGTCGGAGGATCGAGTGGTTTCACATGGCCCCAGAAAATTAAGAAAACATGATAGAAATTATCCAACACATGACTTGGATATAGAATTAGTGTTTTATTCCCTAAGGTTTTGGATAAATTATCTATTAGTTGAGATTTTTGGGGTATATACGGACGACAATATCATCAGGTACATATTTTCTTTGCAGGACATGAACAATTGTCAGCAGGGGTGGGTTGAGTATCTACATTAGTTTGTCTTTGAGATGGCTTATATATAGGGAAAGGGCCACAACATTGTGGATGGTTTTAGTTAGAACACACATGTAGAGGAATTATGGGAGTATTGCAAAATGTTGTAGATAAATTCTTCATTTAAAAACATGAATCTTGATGTTTAAGAGTCGTATGGATGAGTAGCTATGACTTTGATATCCATTATACCTATTATTTTTCACCAAATTAAGATAGAGAAGTTTTCTGATATGATGGTATTAGTTCTAAGAGGCCTATTATTTTGTGGGGAGACACTATCAGAATGGTATCTTGGTAGTGTCCATTATATTCTTTTCCATGGTTGAGTATGATTTCAATGGGCTTACATGAGGAGTTGATGAAATATTTTACTTCTTCTAAATGGACAGTATGTCTTAGTTGTAAAAGGATGTATTAGGATATCCATAGATAGTAGTATTGGTGAGTAATGAATAAAGAGGTATCAAGATTTGTGGAATTAGTTTTCATTTTTCATCAAATGAAATCCTAACATCAGTGGATAGTTGAGTTTTTCTATCATTTTTTAATTTCTAACTTAAAATATGATGATTTCATTATATATTTTGTGATAGGACTACTCAGGATAACCTTTAAAAATGATGTAGTGTAAGTGATTTTGGAACAACTGATGATAGTACACAATTATTTCATAACCAGTAGGCCATCAAAGTTGATTATCTATGTTTTCTTTATTTTGACATGCTTTTCTGGATGCATGATATTTGGAGGAGTGTAATTTCATATATATATCATCACTTCCCATCTAATTTTAGGATGGGTATTTAGAATGATCTATGATAATTTATAATTTTTATTATGACCTTTCATTCTCAACTATATGGTAAATCTAATTGGAATATTCTTGTTATGGTCGATACGTTATAATCATTTGTTGTTGATTTTGGAGGCTCATGGAGAATCATCTATCTCTTATGGTGTTTGTATATAATAAAATCTTCTAAGAATCAATCCAGATGGAACCTATTGACGATTTGTCAGGTGGAGAATGTTTTTTACTTTTTTATTGGTTGGAGAAAGGTGATTCAGCAATTTTCTGGTCTAGTCTCATGTAAAAGACATCTGATAAAGTTTAGTTTATAAAAACATAGTTCATGACAGTGAAAAGTATGAAAAAATATTATTTTCAACATCAAAGATATCTACTAGGGTTTGAGGTTAGTCATCTTGTTTTCCCATTAGTGTTTCATATATTGGGACAACACTGTATATTTATTCATGGAAAGCTAGTTCCCATGTTTTTCAGGCCATTTAAATAATGGATAGGTTCATTCTAGAGGAATACCACTTTTCCATTCGACAATGCTATAGTTCCATCCATGATGTGTTCTATACATCGCAAGATAGAGGATATTTTATAGTCACTTATCACATGTAATATTTATAATACATCAAGCTTAGTGCTCATTCATACTTTGATGAGAATTAAATATATATTATGGACTATAATGAGAATTATCTTTGGGGTTGGACTATACTAGTGGATATATGGATGAGTTCATTCAGATACCAGGGAGAGGGAGTCTGATCAAGGTGCATAATGGGGAGGCTTATTTTTTTAGATCCCACATTGATTCATAGAACATATTTGGGATAGGATATTGTATATGGTATAGGTTATAAGTTAACATTTTTTTCAACCATGTCCTTATTTATGTTAGTATATTGATCCTTTGTGGTCATTTCTTGTTCAGCGATAGAAAGTGTTTTTTTCGGGAAAATGACTTATAGTCAAGGAATGATTTTTTTTCTCGAATAAATGGGATATTTACACTCCATGTAAATAGATTACATATCTTGTAATATTAGGGTGTTTTTAATATTCACAATCTATCTAATCATGAAATAGATAAATATTTGACAAATCAAGATCGTAACATAAATCTATAACTAACTATTTTTAATATCACCAAAAATAAACCAAAATAAAGTGTCTAAATAGTGCTTCATTTAATTTTTAAAATTCATGGAATCACTTTATCTTAAACTAATATAATCCAATCATACATTAATTTGCGAGGCCAATTAAGATTTTCTCAAAAAATTACATATCACCTATTTATCAAGATCATTTTAAATAGATTTATGCATAAGATAGTGTTTTCCCTCCAATCCATATGATTGAAATTTATTTTAATGTATAGTAATAAATAAAACTAAAAAATACTTTGGGACATTAAATAGGTTTTTTATGTCTCTATGGTTGATGTGGGTGGATAATTATGACAACACAATATTTTGGATTATTTAAAATGCATATTATGCCCAATAACTTGTGTCACACACTACACCTAATACATAAAAACAATTATTAATAAATTCATAATAAAGAATTAATAAACCCTCATTTTGAAAATAATTAATAGTTCATACCACTAAAAGTTAAATAATAAATAATTTTTAATAAAAAATTAATTTTTCATAAAATTAATTTAATTTATACTATAAACATGATTTTTAAAAAATGATAAATATATAAATTTATAATTTCTATTTAAAAAGTAAATTTAATTTTAAAATTTTTCAAAAAAAATATCTTATAATCTATTATATATAATTATTCTAAAATAATAAATTTTCATGTCAATAGATAAAATATTGATTTTTTTAATTCTGTTAATTTATATAAAATTTTTATATTATAGAAATAAAATAAAATTATTTGAAACCTTTTATAATGTAATTATATTTTTTGAATTATTATGAAAAGGATTAAAATATTGTGTTAAATTTATATACATATTGCTGAAATTTTAAAATTTTATTTTTCATTTTAATAAAATCTTCTTTTTAACTTCTTTTTAACAATCTATTACACGAATAAATTAGATTTTTTATTTATATTATTATTAAATAAAGAAAATTTTCATAATTATCACGATTTAAAATTTGTTTTAATTAATGTAATTTATAACTATAACATAATCTCGATACATTTTTCATAAAAACAATATTTTTCAATAAATGGTTTTTATGGATTAAAAGTACTGATATTATGATAAATATCTCAAATATAGAATGTTAATTTCAAAAAATTATTTTTATATGTTAAATAATAATGTTCACATTACTAGATACGTAATATTAAAATTTTAGATATAAAATTTAGAATATTATGATAAATTTTATTTACTAAGATAATGATGGACCATTTATTGAAAATATATTCTTTTAATATCAATGAAATAATATAAAATAAATTAAAATGAAATAAAATGAATAATTAATATAATAATATTTATAAAAACCTAATTAAATCTATTAATAATAATTTCGTTGGTAATCAATTATAAATATGACTAGTAGTCATTATTGATCAAAATTTCATTTTTCTACCAATACAATTTTTCTACGCATTATATATTTTAATTTAAACGTTAATTTCATGAAATTATTAATTTTCAAATGATTGAATAGATAATAATTTTATTTCAATCACATACAAAAATATGGGATATTATATATTTTAAATAAAACATAAAATCAATATTTTAAAAACTGGTTACCTAAGATATAAGTAAAATAACAAAATCTAATAATATAATGCTAGAAATCCAATGAAATATTTAAAAAATTTAAGAAAACACATCATTATGAATTCTTCAACAAAAATAAACCCAAAATTCAATATTATTGAAACATTGGAGGCATTGAAATCAGAATAGTTTCATGGAATTACTAAACTAAATACAGTGTTTCCAAAAGATCCCTTTTCCACTCTTATAAAAGTGAATCAATTACACCCAATCAGACAAAAAAACAACAACATGGAATTAATACACTAAGAACTAATCATTTATTATAACTATAAATATTTTCAACAAGAATAATATATTTTTTACCCATTTTAAGCCTAATCTTTTCATTTTTGGGGAGTCTTCAGTGATAAAAATCAAGTTTCCAACATAACTATTGTCTCGTTTTTAATATTTTCAAGTCATTATAAGAATTGAGAATATGCCATTACCATAAGAATAAGTTAAAATAAGAAAACTTTTATAGTTATTTTTTGTTATATTAATGGAATAATCGTTATTAATTCAATTAAATCCACATAATTATTGAAAAAAATCATTGTTGTGTTGTGCAATCTACTCCGTCCATGAAGAGACAACATATTTTTTCATCACTGTAATTAAAGTTTTATAAAAAAAGGATTTAAATTTTTAATAAATAATATATATATATATTAATTATTCTTATTAAATTTTATTTTAATATCCATGTTCAACCCTATCACATGTTGAGAAATTGGAAGAGTAATCATGGGTACGTACGGATTACCACCTCCATGAAGTTTAATCTTTCATTTCAATTCATGATTTTTATTAATTATATAACATCTTAATATATGGTTAAACATCATGAAAAAATAATAAAAATATCATTATGCATCTTTTATAATGATCTTTAGTCAAAAGAAACACATCCTTATCCATACGCGCTAATCGAGTTAATGTTTGCCCATGTTTGGGTCCGTTTAACCAACAATATGGGTAATTATTTAAAATATGATAATTGATGAATATATGAACATGGAAACTAAAATAATTTTGATATATTAATAACACAATTATTATTATATCATTATAGATATATTAAATTAATCATTTTAGTTTTTTTAAAGTCGAATTTTGTTCTCTAAAATTACGAAAATATTTTTTTATTAATTTTTTTACATATAATGTGACCAAAACACACATGTAATGATATATCTATAATAAATATGGTATCCAATTATTTTCAATGATATATAAATATTATCTCATGTTAAAACTATTAAAATTAATTAACACTTTATAGTTATAATATGATTTAAATAACATCCATACTCATAATAAATATTTATGATTAAGGATTATCGAAGGGAACCATTTATGGTTATTTTTATTAAATAGAACTTTATGTTATATATGACACATTTATAAGAGGTTATATTGTAATAAAATTATCTAGGAAACCATGTATTTTTTATGTCCCATGTTCACCAATCTTGATGCATGTTTATATGTTTTCATATATTTATTTTGGTTTTGTTTGGATACATCTAAATTGAATTATTTAATCATAAATAGTCATTTTTTGGATATATAATCTTTTATTTCACAATATATCACATATTATATTTTAATTCATTCATCTCACTGGTTGTAAATAATTTATTCAAAAAAATCCATATTTGACACACATTTTCCATTATACACCAAGTTCGATATAAATAATGTATATAGTTTCAGTTTAGTATATAATATCATGTATTTTTCTAATTCATGTTACTCAAAATTCCACAATAATACCTCTATATTTCCATGGGTTTTCATTCAAATTTTTGTAAACCTATAATGGATTTTTCACAACTAATTTTCTATACATTAAATTATAATTGTTTCTTTTGAAACCAATTTTATTAAGATGAATTATTTTTTCCTATGATTATATTGAATTTTATATAGAATTTCATTTCACTTGATTTGAATTTTTTATTTAAATTTCTTTATATAGGATAACAACATCAATGATTGTGATATTCAAAAGGTTTTTATTTTCTCAAATTTAATTCCCTTGAGATATTTTTAGACATACACCATGTTTCAGTTTAAACCCTATTTTATTTTTTACCTTGATTATCATATATTTATTGATATAAATGATAAATTTTATGGTCATATATCTCATCTTATATTGATTAAAATGTTAAAAATGATGTTGTGTTTTTTTTGGATCCAATCATTTCCTTGGGTTTTTAACACTCCTCATTGATTATTATCTTTTAAGATTGATCTATGTTAACCAATAATGATTATATATTTTATTAATAACATATTATTTTGGTAAAACAATATTTACACTACATTTTTCTCTCTTTAAGATTCTATTATTTTTTATATTTAATTTTTATGGATAATTCACATTTATTTTAATGGCTATTTATTTCTGGTCCAAGTTTTTACTTCCCCAAAATTGTATCTTTTCCCTAGTGGAAACCCAAATTTTTATGTCACCAATAATCATTTTATTATATATTATTAATTAAAAAATGTTTTAGAGGGTTTCTAATGTTGTGGGTTTTCAACAAGGTTATTTCAAAATGTTCGAATGGGGTTTCTATCATTTCACAATTCAAATTATCATTATTAACTTAAAATATTCTTTTAATAAATTTTATATATCATTAAATAAAAATAAATTGAATATTATTTTTAAATTAAAATATTTCAGCAGTGTTTCGCTTCCATTTTGAAATCATTATTATTTTTTTCATATCTCTATTTTTATAGATTTTTAAAAGTATTTTTTTTAGTATTCAATATTTATGATACAATATAAAGTACATGTTTTCAATGTACACAAGATTTTCTATTTTTATAAGGTGTTTTCAATGATATTTTATTTGGAATTATGGTTCTTAATATTCTCTTATTTTACATCCCAAATAAATGATTTTTTATTTAATTTTATGACTTAATTATTGTGATGATCTAACATGGAATACCATCTAAACCGATATTTGAGCCAATTCCCCACTAATGGGAAGATAGTTACGGATCCTCATGCGCCAATGATGAGAACATAGGTATCAACAAATAAATGTAATGAACTATTTCACCATCAAAATTTACAATAACCAAATTATATTATAGAAGAATGATTAGATAAATACATCAGTGTAATCATATCATGTACAATGAGATGACCAAAAACATGAAATATAAAAAAATTCAAAAAAAAAACTCATCACCTGGTGGTCCATGACCACTAAACCATGTTCCAATCCACACACCCATGGACATGAGAACTCAAACACATAATGGAAGTATAAAATATGAACACCTTCTATATGATCATAAACCCTACAAACACAAAATGGTACAAGAAGTGTTTGAACTAAAGAGCCTAGTTGGATTCCACTAATTATTATACTTTGTTACATCCAAGGTTAAGTCAAATATACTAAAATGTTTTTACAATTCCTAGGGTATTATTCATAGTTTAAAAATAATGTTTTTCACATTTAAAAAAATTATCAAACCAAAACCTTCCATTTAACCATTTAAAAAATTATAATTTACTTCAAATGATTTTTAAAAAAGTCCAAATATAGGAACATTTAATAAATAAAAGATGAAAATACAATCCTAAGATCAAAAACTTCCAAATATTAAATAAAAAAGGTGTATTCGTGTATAATAACAATAAATGGGTCAATCAAGAGAAGTAATCAATGACGTAAGGATTATATGGTGCAATGTAGTGATAATGAATGTTGTCATGAATCGAGATGAAGTATATGAATTTCATGGGTACAACCTAGGAATGATAGTGATTCCATAGTATAATAGATAATAATAAAATTCGTGACTAATTTCTATGCTTAAAACTAGTCTCATGGGTCTTAATTAAAATAGCTACAGGCACACCAACTTTCCAGGCCAAATGTAAATAGCCTAAATTGTTTATGTTATCAATAGATCCAACAAAAGGGGTGTCAGTCCACAAGTGAATCAAATATCTTGTTCATCGCCCTTAACTATACAGGCTCCCATTACTTTTCAAAAGAGGTGAGTGAGATAACAAAGTTATGATGATCTCAATATAGATACTTTTCTATATCATTCATGGGCTCAATACCTCTACGTTTCAATCATCATCTCATTACCTTTAATCACAGATCATTATCACCTTCATGATCCATGAATGTAAATAATCCCGATTTCAAACCCAAAAAATTGGAATTATAATAATCAAATAAGTTACACTAAGGAATTATTACATGAGATAATTATCATAAAATTCAAACCCAACTATCAAGCATCATCAATTTCAATTAAAAAAATTTATAATTCAATATTAAAATGGATATTCATGACTCTTACAATTAGAAATCATCAAAATAATGCCAAATGAAACCATAAAAAATCAGGTATTTCATTGAAACACTAAATCACTCAAAGTAAGTGTTATTGTTTAAAAAAAATTAATAAATTTTGGATCATTTTTTTACACCATCTTTTTATAGGAATAAATAAGTTATTTAAAATAACCCAAAATTATAATTTTAAAAAAAAGGTTATGATATTTCCAATAGGTTTTATGGTTATTTCAAAAAATCAATTATTTTAATCTATATAAAAAATAGTAAATAATTCAAGAAAAAATGGAATTCATAATAAAGGAATAATATAGAAAAACATAATTTGAATATTCAGAGTCCAACCAAAATGAATCAATGGTGTGTCTTCTTCGATTGTGGTCATCAGATCTTAGAATATATATCTTTATTGAAGAGTGAAGTGATCCAAAATCAAAAATTCTACATCAATCATCCATGATTGAAGGAATCATAAGTCTATCATAAACTCATGGAAGAAGAAATCAAAAGAATAATATAGATCAAAGATAAAAGTGTTTGGAACTCTCCAAAAGAGTATCATCGTATTGATTAGAACTATGATTCACTAGGATATGAGGTTTGAAGATATAATGTGAATCTAGATGGCTCCCAAAAAAATAAAGGATCTTATTTTGGTTTGAGGGGGTTTCATTTGAGGTTAATTAGTGGATTTTGGGATTTTAATTATAAATTTATAGCATTAAATTACTGTATTCATGGTTTCTTATATAAGGTTCCCTCGTATAAGGATATCATAAACATGACCTTCAGAGTAGCAGGAGTATGGGGAAAATTGTAGATCCCATATTCATATTCAAAAAACTTCACTATCTCAACATACCCCTATTTGAATTTTTAATAATCTTGATGAAATTTGAAGAATTCAAGGATTTGGTTCAATTTCTAGAAGGTCTCTAGCTTTACCACTAGATATGGAGTCTATATTGAGTTACCATAAAGTGATTCAACTTATGGAAACTTTGAGGACTAATATATGAACATGGAAGATAAATGGACACAATGTCATTCATTGAATATTTAATAGGGTACATATTTTGGATGTCACAAAACACAACCATATCAGCTCATGAATCAAAGATTATAAAAATAGTGTAAAAAATATGTTTAAAAAATTTACAACCCAATTTTATCAAATATTATTGAATTAAAAACCGAAATAATATCACCGTATATAAAACATAACAATTTCTTTTCAAAATGAAATTTTTTTAAAATTAGATATTTGTTTTTATAAAAACATTAACTACTCAGGGAAATTATTTCATAGTTTCAAAATTGTTAATCCCATTATATATTCATCGAAAACATACTCATTTTAAATTCACGACAATCAAAAATTTCATCATAAAACAATGTATTTTTATATCACGTAAGTGTCTTTGAAAGTTTGAATTCAAAAACCAGAATTTTGAAAAATTTAAGTTATAGTAAATGAAAACATTTCTCAATTAAAAAAATCTTAAAAATTATAAAACAAATTTTTATTTTAGAAAGTGAATTAAAATCCTCAATAACAAATTAAAGATAAAATGGGTAAATAATAACAGGAAACAAACCACATCCAAAAACCTCATAAATAACCTCACATAAGTGAATACACCAAGAAGAAAACATATAAGGGGTGATGATTATAATAAAGATAGAATAACATGTGGCATGGTCATATGGATGTGTAAATAGCATAAAAACCTCAAAAATATTAATTTATGGATTTTAGATCAATCACATTGATTTTTCAATGTAAACTAAACCACGAATGAATAGTCCGACATTGGTCATATTTATATTACTGTCCGAAAAGTAATTAGAGACTCCCCAAATCAAAGATAGTATCATGGGGATTCCAAATGTAATTTTACATTAAATAACTAATAACAAAAAATAAAGACTAAATTTCCAACATCTCATGTAACTCAAGTCCTATCATGAGGAAGTGGTGATCAAAAAACCACTTATGAACTTCATAATGAGTCCTGAGACATTCATAATCTTCATTATACCTTGAATTACCCCAGATAACATAATGGATCCCAAGAAAAACTGATTAATTTTATGGAAAGACCTGATTTGATAGAATTTTTGATGAACTAACCTATAATACCATCTAAAATGGTATCCGAGGTGATTCACCACTAATATAAAGAGTTTTATTTGTCACCACAGTCCTATCACGAGTACTTGGGATCGAATAACTAATATATGGGAGATATTTCTCCCCAAAATTGTACAATAATCAAATTACATTACAAAAACATCATCAAATATAATCATTAGTATAATCACATCATGCAAAGAGAAATGATATAAAATAGAAAAAATACCTCAAAAAACATATGTTGGAAATTCACGACCGCCCACCATTTCCCAATACACCCACCCTAGGTCACTATAACTCAAACCCACAATGAAATGTGAGGGCACAAGCACCTATTATAAGATCACAAAGTCTACAAACACCAATTTGTATAAGAAGGGTGGGAAATAAAGATCCATGTAGGATTCCACCCAATATTCAATATTGTAACTTAATTATGTAAGTCACATATGATAGAATAGGGGTATAATAAATAGATTATGATTCTTAGTCTAAAAATAAATAATTAAACAATTATAATAAATTTATCAAATTGAACCTATAAACCATTCCCTTTCTACATTTAATCAATAATAATTTTTACAAAAATATATGAAAAACATTTCCAATTGTAATGTTAGATAATTAAGAAAATATTAGAATATTCATTTTAGATTCAAATATATAAAACTATCAATACAGTGAGTATAAGTTGTATAATAACAATAAATTGATCAATAAAGATAAATAATTAGTCAATTATGGAAACTATAGTGCAAATTAGTTACAAAGAACAAATACATCTGATGAGATAATGTATTTAGATGTCATTGATACAAACATTGTGTGATAGTGAGTCTGCCATAGAGTAGCTAATAAGAAATCATGAATAATAATCTATCCTACATCTAGTTTCACAGGTCCCAAGAAAACCAATTCCATTGACACCTAATTTCAAATTTTCATATCTATTTCCAGGAATTTTCATGTTATTTTTGGATCTACTAAACAAGGAGAAGTTCCACTAATGAAGAAAAAAATATTTCATTGCATCTCACTATCCTAGTTCCCATGTATTTTCAAAAGAATTAAGTGATATATTGATGTTATGAGGATCACAATGTGGATCCTTTTAGTTATAAATCATGGGATAGATCCCTAATAATTTAAATCATGGTCTTGTTCCCTCAAATAAAATATCACTCTCACCTTCAAACTCCCTCAAAGTAATTATTCCCTTTTTCAAATCCCAAAAAAATATATGTATAAGAATCAAACGATTTTTAGATATGTATTATTAAATGAGATGTTTATCATAAAGTGTAAACAAATGCATCAAGCCTCATCGATGTTATTTCAACTCCATTTAAAAAATTCCTAATTAAATAGTATAATAATACCCAGTTCCTTTCACAAAGGATCATAATAATGAAAAATGGGACATTAAGAAATCATTTATTTCAAATAAAAAATAATGATTTCAAAGGAAGTATTACAATTTTAAACAGGTTTAATACATTTAAATATATTTTTTACACCATCTATCCATGTGAATAAATAATTCAATTCAAATAAACCAATAAAACCCATTTAAAAAACAATCGTATGTTCAATCAAATATTTTTCTAGGAAATTTCATATATTTAATCATTTGAAACTATTTAGAGAATAGAAAATAGTTCAACTCCTTTTATTAGAATAATGGTATTTAATTTTATAAATAATACCCATTCCAAATCCCTCAATTTAAAAATAATAACCTTTAAAAATTTTATGAAAATAAATCCATTCAATCCTACTGTTTAATAAATTTATTAAAAGATGTGATTAATCAAGATCATATATTGTTAATTCATACCATGATCAATTCAATGAGATTAGGGTTTAAAATTCTATCACAAGTAATTTCAAAAAAAAAAATTATTGATCATGCATTCAAAATATAGAAACACATAGCTCTAAATTCTCAAGAATTAATTAATTACAATGTGACAAAAAATCATAAAACACAATATTTGAATATTCTAAATCAAATAAAAATATATTTTTGACATGTCACCTTCGATGGATATCACCACATCTCAATATAATTAACTCGATTGAATATAGAAGAGATCCTAGTTCCAAAATCCAACACAATTCATCCACAATGCAATAAATCATAATGCCATCATAACTTATAAGAATAAGAAGTCTAATGAATAATAGAGATCGAAGATCAATCACATAGGTTCTCATTGGAGAAGAATCGCTTCTTTGATCAACACTTCTATTGACACAAAATTGTGGTTTGGAAAAACATAATGGCTCTATATGGATCCTAATATCCAAAATATTTGATTTAGGTTCAAGAAAGTGGTGTTTGAGGTTATATAGGGGTCATGATTTTAATTAATATTTTTGGGAGTTTAATTACCATTCATGTGGTTTCCTAGTTTAGATCACATAGTTCATACTAATGGTGCTCCTAACCATGTGCCTCAAATTAAACCCTGGGAAGTGAAGAATGGTTATGATGTATTGTTAGTTTAACCCTATCTTAACAATGTTACCACCTTCTATCCAGATTGTATGGTTTTTCCAAGCCATGTAAAAAACCAATGAAAAACTTTTTGACCCCCTATTTTCTAGGTTTCATGGTTTTTTTTCTTTCTAAACTGTATTGAAACCATAAATAAGCCAATAAATAATCAAACAAAATCTGAAAAACACAAGAAACAACAAGACGAATATAACCAATCGTTAGTTACACAACTCATTTTTTCAAAACATATAAATATGTAACATGATTTCACATATGTATT
Source organism: Viscum album (assembly GCA_963277665.1). NCBI lineage: Eukaryota > Viridiplantae > Streptophyta > Magnoliopsida > Santalales > Viscaceae > Viscum > Viscum album. The sequence goes on along the minus strand of OY728139.1, from coordinate 1,080,642,375 downwards.
AATTTTTTTTCCTGAAAACTTATTTATATTATAATATATTTATCATAAAAGGATTATTTTCCAAAATGTGATGTTTTTATAAACTTTTACATGTTATTAAGATAAAATTTGATTTTTGAAAATGAGGTTCTGATATTTAATTATTTATAAATTTATTGATATGTAATATTTTTTTATGTTTTAGGAATCCAATTATTTTTTCCTAGGTTCAATAAGTGATATTGAATGTATAATTATCAAGTGATGCACAAATGTGAGAATTATGAGAATGGTGGGACCTATTTCACTCACAAATTAATTTAGAGTTGATTATATTTCATGTGATAAAAATTTTATATAAACATGTTACCAAGTCTACAGTTTCTATAAGGGTGACTGTGATGGAATTAAACACTACTAATAATATTATGTTTGAAAATAGTAGCAGGCCACTCGGTTCACAATGCGTGACTATGATAGAATTAAATAATATTAAAAATGTTTCAAGTCATGAGTTTAGGAAGTCTCTATGTTAAAAAATTGTGAGTTTGGTAGTGTTAATAATTTCTCAAAATTTTATATGTGATCATGTTAAAAATAATCCAGGTTTATGGGGATATGAAATCCTACTCTTATGATTGTGACACCTATACATGTTGTTTATCATTTTATTCCTTGTTTTTAGTATTATTAAATATTTTCAAAATTATTAAACACTTTTATATTAGTATATCATGTTTTATGATTATTTAAATTTTTTAAACCATGTCACATATTTTCTATTTCCTTAATAATGATCTAATGATATTTGTTTGATCCATCTGGATTTATGATTATTATCCATGGTATTTTGGGATTTTATTTGGTTATTTATATTTTTTTCATAATATATTTCATATTTTTGATGGAATCCGTTATTATTATGTTTTCCCTTACTATGTGTTCGAGATCACCCTAATCTTATGTTTCAAATACCTAAGTTATTAAGATGATTGTGTCATTTTAGATATCTTGAAAGAGTATAGGGGTATACAATTACAAATGAAAATTTTTATGTTTCATAAAATAATGTGATTATAAATTTAACCTCCATCAAACTAAGGAGTTCTATTTGTGGGTTTTCTATGTATTTTGAGATATATTATTTAAATAATTATATTAACATAATATAAATTTTTTTTGGCATGGGTCACATATTTTTATTATTTAGTAGGATTTAGTATTTTTAGATATTAGTTTAGTTAATTTTTGAGAAATTTTAGTAAACATTGGAGTTTTTTTAAAGTACCATAGTGAGAACTCAACGGTTGAGTCAAAGTATATGTAGATATATTAAAATATGATCCCAAAGACCTTAGGAATTATAATAAAGAAATTATCATCAAATTCACTTTGAATATCATGATATCTAATGATTCGTCACTTCATATGTTCTAAAAAAATTATACCTGTGTCTTGTAGAAGGATATCCTAACTAATTTTACTCATATTTTTTCCCTACATTATAGTACAATTTCTAATGATATTATAGGAAACACCATGTATCATTTCAGCATGAATTATAGTCTCATTTTTTATAATATCACCATGTTGGGATGATCCCCGATGTAAATCACAGAAATACCTCTAAATATGAATCATATGTTTGGTTATGAAATCATGCTCTCTAAAACAATAACCAAATCAATTGTTGACTTGTTATTTTATCGGGAAAGATATATTTATTCATTCATAGATGAATATAATGTATTCTGAAAGATGGACATAAATATTCAGTTCAATGTCAAGGAGATCTATAGGATGAAATATGATGGCTAAGTCCTCACACCATCCTGGAAAATGAAATTCAAAGAACACATAAATTTGACGTCATGGATAATGATTCTATGGAAAATATCAAAAATAGTCTTCCCACTCTTGATCACCTCAAACGAAATGGACAACAGCTTGCATGGCCCTTCCATATTTTCTCGAGATCTTTAGAGAATTTGAAGAACCACTTTCCAGGATGAAAAATTTCACAATATCTATATGAATATTAAGGGAAATTGTTTGTAATTAGAATATTCTTACATATATGGATAAAAGACCACTTTATGACCATCTATAATGATGGATAGAGAGAATAGGTTCATAACATCTTTTTTGTTTCCATTATTATAGTGATTACCTCTATTTGTAATGAATGAAACACCCTGTTATTTGAAACCAAGACCCCAATTATCCATGCTGGTATTCATTTCATAAAAATATAGGTCCATGTTGGATCTATGGTGCAAAACAGTGTAATGGATTATAGTATTACATACATCAATAGTCACAGGTAGATGGTTGTTTAAGGATGGACACGGAATCTACTAGTGCTCAAATCAGTCCTCATGATGAAACCAATACCCTCATGGATTAAGGTGAATTTTTGTAGAGTGGCATGTGGTGCAGCATAATCCTTTCCCTATGGGTGTTTTTTTAAACATGTCCTATCTTTTGTTAAAAACATCATTAACCATATTATTAGAATTTGAATCAAATATGAAGATGAGATGTTGTCCAAAATATATTCCATCAAAAATGATTCCCACCAAGAATTGAACCCCCTCTGGATTGATTATAACTTTCACCTTGTTGTTGCAACCCATAATTCTTGAACTATTATTTTACCTTAAAAAATAGTATCATATTAAATTTCATGCCTCTAGGATACCATGCATCTCAATGAGGCTATTTTTGTAAAACTACGTAAAGGATAATCAAGTTGACGACACTTCATTAAAGAGAATGTTCCTCGATAAGAGAACTATGTGAGAATTCGTGGCCCCCAACCGTTATTCACCATTGGTGGATGTAGATATGAGGGGTGATATCCACACTCATATTACAAAATTAACTTCTCACATTTGAATTATTTGTTTTATTTTTCTTTAATAATTTTTATTATTATGTTCACACTGAACCTTAAACCTGTTTGTATAACATGTGGAAATAGAGATTTAAATTATGTTTATTATTAAATTAAAATTATTTGAATAAAAATAATTATTTTTACAATAATATATTTATTTTATAACTCTATTCAAACCCTGAATCATTTTTCATAAAAATGGTCCACTTCTAAAACCGGTTTTCACATTTTACATGTGATAATGATGAGATTAAATTCCCAACATATAGAATGGTAATTTTAAAAAATTATTATTACTTTTGAAATAATAATGTACAATTTATTTAATTTTTTTAAAAAAAATCAATATAATATTTAGATTATAAGGATCAATTATATTTTCAATTATAATGGTGAACCAATTGTTTGGAAACCATTATTTTTTTAATATCAATGAATTATATCAATTTAATTTAATAAACATAAATTAAATAATGAATCTAATATTATGTATGAAAATATAAATAAATATATTAATACATATTCAATTTTTAATTAATACTGAATAATAATAAGAATCCATAATATTCAAAATATCATTTTTCCAGTAAATCACTTTTTATACAAAATATTTATTCAAATATTAAACTAATTTTTGTAGTATTTATATTTTTAAATTAATTAAATAGATGTCAAATATAGTTTAAAAAACAAAAATATGGTAATTTGGTTTATGTAATATGTGTAATCAAACCTAAAATCACATAGTTTAAAACTAGTAACCCAGAATATAAGTAAAAGATTATAATGTAACAACATCATAGTAAAAATAACCGAAAATTTATTAAATTACTATTTTAAACACGTTGTTGTGACTTGATCAATCCTAAGACACCATAAAATCAATAATATAAAATCTTTTTATGAAATTACCATGAAATAATGTCCTAAAATTATTAAATTACAAAGGGTTTTTCCAAAAAGATCTATTTTCATCTCTTATAAAATGGGATCACTTGAAATCATTCAAACACATGCCAAAACATTTAATTCCAAATTTAAAATATTACCTTTTATATTCAATGGAAACATATCTATTAAAAATAATACCAAGTCACTCAAATTAATTATAATATCTTCAATTTCAGTGATACATCCAACAGAAAAATATAGTCTCTAAAGTATGTTTTATGTAATTCTTAATATTTTTGTTTAATAGTAAACATTCCAAAAAATAATTACACTAAAAAAATGACTAATTAAAAAAAATTAGAGAACAAAATTTATATTAATTATTGAATCATTATTTACTAATTTTAATACGCTTAGAAAAAGTAATGTCAATAATGCATAGCGTGTACAACCATCCCCATGAAGCGATGTCCTTTATTTTACTACACATTCATTAATTTATGATCCAAAGGATGTATGTTTGAAAAAATAATATATATATATATATATTGTAATTATGATTCTTAAATTTCAATTTATTATAATTCATAACCACCTCTCATGCATTGAGAAATGGGAATACTAATCGTGTGTACGTGAAGATTACAACCATCATGTAAAAATGATTTTAGTTTTATATTTAGATTTTTATAAATTATTTAAAAATGATAAAATATAGTTCACCATAATTAGAAATTCATGTTAATTTTATTATACGTATGTTAAATTGATATTATTTCAAAATAAGGACCTCCTTAACTATACCCACCAATAAGTTAGTGGGTGTTAAATCTTTGGTCTGTTTAACCACCTAGGTGAACAATGATTTAAAAAGGTATTATGGATCACTATATGAAAATGAAAATGAAAATTATTTTTACTATATATTAAATAATTCATGGTTATAACATGTTTCTCATTATATTATATATATTCCTTTACTTCTTATTAATGTAACATTTTTTTGAAAAAAAATATTTAAATTAACCATCATCAATTTGGTTTTCACAAAAGATGAATGAATGATATTTAGAATGAAATAAAAATAATTAAATAAAAAGAATGTATATATTATGAAATCATAATAAATATCTCAATTATTAATTTGTTATCAAATTTTGGTTAATAATGTGTTTTCACAATCTATCATGAAATCTCTTTTAATATATTTATATCTCAAGTTGGAAGGGTTTCATCTCAAAACAACTTTCTTTGAGACAGATTTTCCTTTATACACCTAATTTTATTTAATTTGTGTATATACTAACATTAATATTTATAGTATCATTTATGAGTCTTATTAGTTGTTTTTTTGCATCAAATTCAATCACCAATTATTTTAAGGGTGTTTTATTCAATTATTTCTAAACCCATAAGGGTTTTTTCATAAATCATTTTCCATACACTGGGTAATGATTTTTATTCTTGAACCATATTATTCTAGGTTTAATTATTTCCAATAATTATGATAAATTTTATTTCTTAAATAATATTTTATATAATTTCAATTCAATCCAAGGAATTTGTTTCCAAATTATTTGTATTCATATAATTTGATATTCATAAGGGTTTGTTTTTCTCAAATTTTAATCCATTCAGACATGTTTATTTTATAAACCATATTTCATTTTCAATGGCATAAATACTTCACTAATGTCATTTTATATCAAGAGTGTATTATATTTAATGTAACTCAATGTAATTCTTAAGGTTATACACCTCATTGTATTTTCATTCAAAGATTAAAAAGAAGTAAGGGGTTTTCATGGTAAAAATATTTGTGTAAGGTTATAATGAATCAAAATTGACTATAATAATCTATGACTAATCTGTTATAACCAATGAATATTTTTTTAAATAGATTTATGTGTGATAGGGAAACTCATCCCAAACATAACAAGAATTTATTAAAACTTAAAAAAGGGTACATTGCTTACACGAGGTGCAAAGAGCTTGCACCAACACGAGATTAATTCGAAGTGACAAAACCCAATGAGAATGAACCCAATGAAGATCAAGGATCAATAGAGCAGACAGACCGACATCTCAGCATGTCCTAAAGCTTCTATGTCCTTTAAAGTTCGGGAAAAATCACAAATATCATGCTATAAATGTGTCATTGAAGCTTAAAAACCCATAAAAAATATTACTTTGATGTTTTCTCACCCATATTCACCATATTATCAAGAACCACTCTTGGGTCACTTCATGAAAAGGGTAGAGGGATGTAGAGAAACAAGAAATTAGAGACTCTTCCCGTGCTATAAAAGTATGCAGCTCAGAACTCCCACGAAAAAAGCACATGAATCAGCAAAAGAAACTATAACTCTTCAAATGTGGAGTCCTTTAATCCTATTCAGAATACCATAAATCCTACCATACATATCCTTACTCGGAAATCGAATCATATTCCGCGAAAAAAATAGTCAATATATGAGGCACTCATATAAACCAAAAAAATAGTCCATAAACTTTACATAAAATCATCAAGTCACCATATTCATACTGAAAGGACTTTATCATCATTAAATTCCAAGAGTGAAATCTTCAAAAAGTTTAAAAATAAAGGATCGTTTTTCCATAGAATTTCTCAAAAATTAAAGTCAAGATTTCTCATAAATTACTCAACTAATGGGATAAACATTCACTTTCAAATTTGAAGTTAAAATTCTACATTAATTTTCCCTTACATGTACCTTTGGAAAACTAGGTCATCTTGATCATCAATATATGATTCTAAACATTTTTAAACCTCCTACTCGAACTGATAAGAATCTCTCATAGCTGGGTCAGATTCCTTATTTGGATTAGTATCACTTGACCAATTTTCATCAGAAGATGTGGAGATATTTTCATCAGCCTCGGGCTAAGAGGGAATATATATCTTCACCCTCTTAGAGTCTATAAAAGACCTAGTAACAACTATTTTCTCAAGATTATAGTAATATCTTAATCATTGTGTCCTCTTAGGGTTTTGTGTAATGAAACAATCTGAATAAATAAATGATTTTCTACCTTTCATAGAATAATATTTCAAGTATACATCACCAATTTGACATGCATGATCAAAGGAATCATTTGAGTATTCACAAGAATATTAATAGACACTTTTATTCTCTTATTTACATACATCATGAGATTTAGTGGTAATTTTGTAATCCTCCACAGGTTTGGGGGAATCAGTAGAAGCACCTAGTGCTATGTGTACAACAGTAACAAAATATAAAAGGTTACTAGTGTCTAATGAATGGATCGATGATTTCCCAATTTAACCATTGTTCACATATTGAGTCTTATTCATATCAGAGTCATCATCAGTGTCCTTATGTCCTCTAATGGGATGTTGTATCGTAGAAGGGATGGTAATAATTTATTGACTATATCACATTCTTCAGGTTCAATATTTCGTTTTGTTTTCTCAACCCAAGTAAATTTATGAGAAGGAGTGCATACTAACCTAATTCCATAGTCCTTAAAATAATGATCAAGTTTATTAAAAGCTATGTAGTACTTGAGTAGGTTCTCATATGATACTTTCTCATGGAATAGAGAATTTCAATTTTTAATCCAGATTTGTGATGGGAGGTCTTAGGAAATGAAAATTTCAGTATAGACTCTTGCAACTGATATTATTTAAATATTTTTCATCAAAAAGTATAAATTTAAAGGAAATATGGCCTGTTATTAAAAACAGTACATCATCCTTGAACAAATAAAGTGGTAACCCGGGAAAATCAAGCCAAATTAGAATAATAGGAGATTCGGTGAGAGGATCAAAATCTAGTTCCCATTTGAGAAATTTCATGGAACAGAACCAAAGACCCTCGAGCATCTCACCCAATGTCCATAGTATTCTTCCTCTAAAGAGATATAGAAAATGAAATTGTGGGAATTTAGAAATTCAATATGGAATCCTATAAAACCAATTGAATCAAGATATTTCATTATGAATTTAAATATGGTCTATGCTGAATGAATTTCCTCACAAGCACAAAGAGTAAATTAAAGGATATGATATTCACCTCATCTAAAGTGAAAGAAATTGATAGAAGGCCTCTGTGTTGAATTCTATTTATCTCAATTCATGAATCAATGTCCGCATCTATACCCACTCCAGGCATAGCAGTCTTGATCAATCTCCAAAAATTAATAACTATGAAAGAGAATGAGATCGCATTAGGGTTACTTCCTTGATCACTCAAGGGTGGGCTCTACGTTATCCACAAAAACATACAATGAGTTTTATAACCTATAAAGATGTTATGTTGAATTACCACCATATTTTTAGTGGAAATATTTATCCTTAAAATGTATTCTTTTTAGATGATTCTATTCTCTTGTAAAAATTAATTTCCCTAAAAAAATACCCATTTATTTTAATCAATTTTTCTTTCATGTCAATGTTTTTATTTCCCAAAAATATTCTCCTTTGCCAAGAAAAACTCAATTTTTTTATGAATTATGATCCTATTCTAGAATTTTATTCATTTTTGAACAATTTTTTCTTTTTTTAAATTAATTGACATTTTAACAATGTTATTTTAAAATTTTCAAAATAGTTATTTAGTGATTTCAAAATAATATGTTTTATAATCCACCCCAAATTATATTTTAATAAATTCTATAACAATTATATCGATCCATTATTAAGGATTAATTTTAAATAAATTAATTAAAATCAATTGTGTTATATTCTTGAAAATTTTATTTCTTTTTAAATTCCCCTTTATTAACTATTCTATTTTAACTAAAAAATTTCAAATTATTTCTACATTCCATTTTAAAATAAATTGTCTCTTTTTCACATTTCCATTATGAAATATTTTTTTATGTTATATTTTTTAAAATATTTTTGCTTTAATTTTTTGAAACAAAAAATGCATCTTAAATGATTTTTATTTTGAATTATTATTTTCAAAAAAATTCTTCTTCCTTTTAAAAATATTTTTTTAACTAATCTTTAATGTAATGACTTAAATGGTTTTTAAAGAAGTTATATTGTATTTACCATCAATTGTTTTTCAAGATTTTACGTTTTTATCATCATTCAAATATTTTTATTATTTTATGTATTTTTTAAAATGAGATTTCTTATATTTTATGATTTCTTAATTTCATGTTCTATTTATTTTCAAGATTTCAAGACAACCATTATTTTTATATGGGTTAATTATGTGATTATTAATGATATAATTTGAAGTAACACAAAAAAATGTATATATTATGAGAAGGGTGAGACCTAAATCTCCTTAATATTCAATTGGAAAATCATTTTATTTACTATAATATAAATTTTATATGAATAGTTTATGTAGTTTCTATATTCACAAATAATTATTACGGTAGAATTAAGGTGTACTCAAAATTATATGTGATAACTTGTTAACTAGTATCAGAGTTCTTAATGAATGAGGGAGATGGATTTAAGTAATACTCAAAAACATTCAATTCAATATCTATGAAATCTGAATGGTTTACAAAGGGTATGTGTGATGTAATTAAGAAGTAATAAAAATTCTATATGTGAATAGGTTGGTGAGTATATTGGTTCAATAATATAAGAAAACATCTTTTTTTATTTTACCACCTTTTCATGTATTATCATGACATTCCTTGTTTTATTTATTATTACTTATTAATAAATTAATCCACTCTTTTATATAATACTCAGATATTTTATGTTAATTAATACTTTTCAAATATGGGTTATTTATCCTATGGGTTTTTAATGAAATATTTATGATATTATGTTTCTCTATTGCATATTATGATTATTATACATGATATTTTTATATTTTTTTAGACCATTCTCATATTTCCTATATATTTATTTTCTAATCATTTATTATATGTCTTTTACGTTACTCAGCAATATATCTCACCCATTTCTTACGTTTTAAATAACCTAGTCATATATCTGATTCTATTATATAAGATGTCCATAATTGTTTCTTTGGATCATTATTATGTATAAAAATTTTAAATATTTTTATAATAAAATTCATATATAGATAATTTCAAAGACACTAAAACTTTTGGTCATTATTTTGTGAAAATGTTGGGGGATATTCAATTTAAATCAGGAGAATAATTTAATATTTATATCATTTTTATAGCGAGTATCATTACTTGGTATCAGAATAGGTAATAGGTTTTTTTGGATATTGGTTTTCTATTTAGAAATATGATTAGTTACATTTGGTGTTATGGGTTTCAGGCCTTAGTGAAAACCCTATAGCGGGTTCTATATATAGGATGATATCATGAAATATTAGTAAAATATGGAGTATTTTGTTTTCTTATAAACACATCATGATTTAGATACCATAAATTGGATACGACTATGTCATAGATTCTCCTAGAGGATATATTCTCAAAAAGGGCTAGTTGGGCACTAATTCTATCATCACCTTGATGCATGGTGATTGTGATTAATAAAATATATCTAGATAAACACTCCCTATATATATGATATGGTGGATCATTTTCATTTTTTCAAATATTAGGAATGATATATTTTCTAGTTACATTAAGTTATTGTGTTATGATGTATTAGATAGAACAACATTGAGTAATCATGGTAGAACCCATGAAGTGATATGATTAGTGAATTACACCATATATTAAATTAATGAATCGTAAATTGAAATAAAGGTGTCTTTGGTAATGAAATCATATGAAAGAGCATTCATATTAGCATATATTAATTCATTTTAATATTATCATAACCATTTTGGTTTTATAATTTTTATGAATCAAGAACAAGGATATGAATTAAGGAAACATAAGCCTCTATGAATTTGTAATAATTATATTTGGGATAAGTGGTATAATATAATTACAAAGGATAATGGGAAGATATCTCAGTATATAATGTATATTGAGTTCCACCTGGATCTCCTAGCTTTAAATTTTAGTAAACAACAATTAAAATTATAATGATGTAAATTATTTTAGGGAGTCAAATGTTACATGAAATTATGATCATCCAGTGTGGTTATTTACCACTTATATATAATGTGTTTTTGAAAACTAGATGGTGGTTGTCTCTTGGTGATGGAAACCATTAAAGAACGAAGAATAAATTAAAAACATTACAATTAATTTAATAATGGTTCATCCAAAACTATATCTTCTTTCCTAGTCATTAATTTAGAGAATAATTACTGAATATTAGAAAAATAAAACTCTTATTAATGAAATTTAGGCACATCTTCTATAATACCAACACTATTTAATCACTCTTCCCCTTTGACTTATTTTTTCATCTATTTGGATCTTTTTATTTTATCATAATTCCCTTTATTTTTCATTTTTTAGGTGTGTATTCCATAAAAACTTCACAATTTTCCCTAATCTAATGACCATCAACCACTTATTTCTTTAAAATCGTTATTAACTTCTATGTGAAAACATTACATTTCATGATAATACAATATTTTTTCTAAGAAATCATTTCCAAAAAATAGTAAAACAACCTCAATATATCTTTCTTCCACAACCATAAATATCTTCTCCTTTTATTGGATATATATGATGTTCTTTGAATATGATCAACATTATGTTATATTTAAATATTTGGAGGTTACCAAAATATTTTACAAAGATTTAATTCCACCCACCTTACCACATCCCGTTGTTTTACCTCTTCAGAAATAATTTTATACTTCAAAGGACGTTGTATCTTTATATGACTAGAATTTCTTTAATGATATTCTTTATGGTTATTGACTCTTATAATTATATGTGGGTGGGGAGTTATAATATAATATATTATCTAGTATCACAGTGACTATAAATCATTTTCTTAATTGGAAATAAATTTCACCTTCTCTTACCATGTGAACTTCCTTTATCGTTACATTTTATTTTTTCCATTTAGTCAAATGAAAACATGAGTTTGTCATTGGGAATGGAAAAACATACCATGTTTGGATATATCATTGTATAATTCTTATTAATTTGGGATAATTTTATCACCCACCTATCTTGTCTTTTGAGTTTCCAGTAAGTTCTTATCTTGAATTACAAGATGACATATATTAAACTTTACCAAATAATCCACACTTAATGTTTCTAAATTTAAGTGATATTTGGTAGTATTTATCATTAAATGGTGATCATTGGATGTTATGACAATGTTGAGATCCATTAAAATTTTGAGATCCATTAGAATGTGTTTAGTTAATTTCACTCCATTTTTTATTTTTTATTTTATTATTTTAATAAGGTCTGAAATAAATAAATCTTATTCTTAGTTGTGACCACTATAGTGAATCTTTTGTTTCCCATGAAGAAGACTCCTATTGACAATTGGTGAATTATAAATATGAAGGAAATTAATGGGATTTATCACTTCATGTATCCTTTATCCCACCTATTATATACACGTCTTGTAAATTTTTTAAATAAAACTAAAAATTAAATGGAAACTAAATTTTAATATCATACCAAGAATCTCAAATGATTTTAGAATAGAAATAATTCTATCAAACTAGTAATTTACCAAAACTAGATTTCATTACATCCTATACATGGAAAAAATTGATTCCCCGTACACCTTCATTAATTATCTATGGTTATGAGTGAATATAATTTAGCTTTTCTAAAAAAATCCAAAATAGTGGAATGTTTTTTTAATCCTATAGGGAATTATAGAAGCTGAGAAGAATATAATTAACTAATTGTATGGTTTTCATAATATTGTTACTAAACAAAAAATAATAAAAAATAATTAAAATATTCATATACTATACGTAATATGAATTTAAATTAATCTTAAATGATTATGTAATACCCTGAGGCTTTTAAAAGAGAACTAGGTTTTATAGCTTACAGAACACCGATGTTAAAAAAATGATTAAATATTATTAAATTGTTATAATTATAACCTAGCCATTGGAATGGAAGGATTGTATGAGATAAACTAAATTATGAAAATATAGTTTAAACATATTTATAATATTAATTATTCGGTTACAAAATAATAATAAATAAAAATGAAAACCAATTGAACATAAAGGTTGTATTTTTATAAAAAATCTATTTTATAACTAAAATGGTAATTCATATTAATAATTTAAATTAATAATACTATTGAAAGATATTAATGAAACTTATGTATTATATTTTCAGAAAATATTTTTTAAATTCATCCTCTTTATGTGATAGCATTAAGATAAGAATATATCGAATTTTAAGCGTAAAAAGCTATTTTGATTAAAGACACATTTTTCACTTTTTAATGGGAAAACAATTTTAAAACAGACTTTTGACTAAATATAAATTTTATTTTAAAAACTAACTTTATTATTTTATATAATAATATCAAAATTATCATAGGTATTTTTTTTGTTTTTTCTACTAAATTTCATTTGTTGATTAATAGTTAAAAATTTTGCATTTGAATTCAAAACTGATTTTTCATCAAAGTATTTGTAATGTTAAATTACATATAAAATTGGTTTTAAATTAATATTTGAGAATTTATCAAAATATAAATCCAATTTAGGCCATTTTAATCATTTTCATGTTGATTTTGGACAATAAAATGTATTTTTTGTACATTTCAAAAATAAAAACCCACTTTCTCATCTCTTCTACGAGATTAATTTGAAATATAATATTTCCAAATATTTGGATTCACGTTGGTAAAATTTATTCCATGTTTTGATCTATATATTTCAATATATGTTGTGATTTTATTTTAATTTTTCAGCATAATAATGATATCATTGTTTAAAAAACATTTTTTGGAGTATATGTAAAATAATGTGACGAGTTAAAGTTAAAAGGTAATGAAATTAAATACACTAAAAATAAAACAATTAAATAAGGATGATGTGTTTCCTAAACATAAAAAACATTGAAAACATTAATTATCATTAAATTTCATGGATATTAATTCCAATTAAAATTGGTTATCTTTATATATATAATATTCATTATTTAATTACATAAAACCACCCCTCCTCAAGTATAAATACCACCCACCACCTCCCCATTTATCATAAAAAGACCCAATGACCCCAAAATATTTTAAAACCATTATATAATACACTATTCCTAGTTCCATGTTCTTATGGTATCATCGAAATACCAAATCCTAGGTCCTAAAGGTGTCATTTGAGGAGGTGATATTCAATAGATAATTATCTCAAAGCACCTCTCCAAATTACTTTCCCCCTTCTACATTCTTATAAACTAATTAATCCATCAAGGAATTATAAATCTAGGATCATGTGTATGTGTTAATTTTATGTTTATAATATAATATATTGTATATATCTCTTTTTTACCTCCTCTTATTTAAGGAAAGAAATCTATTTTCCAAATTGTGTATGTTTATCAACTTCGTGAATAATTATTTTGTTATTTTTTCATTACCACCTTAATGGATGTTCATAAAACAATTATTATAGATAAATATGTTTTAAAAAAGTATTATAACTTAATTATTGTTCTTTAACTAATATATTGGTATAATTTTAAATAAAATAAAACTTATGTGTGATGTTTGGAAAACCTCCCAAAAATGAACAAAACAATTACTGTTAAATTTTAATCAAATGAAAAATGATTATGTGTGGAATAAAAATGATAAATGTTACTATTTAAACTTAATTATATTCATTAATACCATTTCATTTATCTTCTGGATATTTATTTCCCCTTGATAAAATAAATCAATATCTATACACTAATGTATCAATCATGCAACAAAAAAATGAATGCACCTAAAATAATGAAAACCATAAAATTTTATTAATAAATCAGTTATAAGATGTTAAAAAATATAAAATAAAGTATTATAGATATTATTATAGTAATGTAATGAATTTATTACATTATTTAACCCATTATACATGAGGTTAAATTATGAAAAAACTAAAGGGAAGTGTGATTTAATGGTTTCTCATTTTACTTTTACTTCTCTTTGATATATGTCTTATTCACCCCTTATTTCTTGTATGTCATGTATGAAGAATTTCATTTGATATATAATATCATTAATCTCATTATATTCATAGTACTAAATGTTTCATTTAATTATTATTTCTTTTATGGGGAATACGATCCAACAGATTTCAAGTAATAAGGGATTCCCTAACTCAATTTCTGATCATTAGTTTAAACATATAATTCATCAATAGTGAAATGATGAAATATTGTGTGAAAAGTATTTTTATTGTCATATGATGTATTTACACTTGTTTTTTGTGGATTTAGAGTGTACACAAATTATTTATTCATTTTATTATTACCTAAATTGTATAGTATTTTTACATACGATGGTTACATTGAACGTTACATGAATAACTTGGAAAATAATGTTAAATCCATATCTTTTAATCAATGTGGATGTTTGAGGATAAGATACATTTTTTAAAATAAAAATAAATTATTTGATATAAGATTAATATTTTTTTCATGCATGACATCAGTTGGAAATTTGTTAATGCAAGCCCCTCAGTGCATCAGTGGTATCTTGAGATGAATCAGTTGACCAAATAAGACGGGTTTCAACACACAGGCTTACACTATGAAGAATATTGATCATGAAAGTAACCATATTGGAGATATATCATGATAGTTGTAATGAACCAACCTATATTTCCCTCAAAACTAACAACCGACCCAGTCATATCATAGCCAAAGTGCATTCCCAATCCCCAAGGGCTAGCGACCAGCACCCGAGCATCGAATAACAAACTAGATGCGATGATTTAAACCAACCTGAACATACAAAATGTGTATATATATACACAAAGTAAGAATATAAAATAGAATTCCAATAAATATTTGTCATATCTACTAGAAAGACAGTGGAAACAAACAATTGTAAATGTATCCAAAAACAATAACACACAATTCCACTAATAGAAGATCAAAACCAAACATCTACTCCATGTGACTGTGTGGATGAACTCAGACCATCTCACCACCATCTACCCAACCTAGCTGACACAAAACCTTTATTCACCACTATGGTTCATTTCCTTTCTCTACATTAGAAGACATACAATGGTATACACCCCATTGAAGAGGTGCATTGTTTCTGAGCTAATAGGTTCAATAAGAACCCAACTAGCTATTCAACAACATGTCCCTATATAAAAAATCATTTATGCTCATTTTAAACAAAACATTTCTTAATAATTAGTTATGTATTTTTATTGGAAACATGGTAAACATTTCCTCTTTATCACTATTCTAAAACCAAATCTGGTATATCACTTTCAATAAACATTTTCTATGTCATATTTCACAAGAATAAATATATATATCATGTATGAAACTGTAAAAATCCAAGAAATAAAAAAAATAGTAGCCAAACTGACATCACAACACCAAGGAGTACAACAGGTCAGGCTGTAGAATATTCATACCCCCAAATATATGAAGAATGCATTGTGGTACTGAATCCAATTATCAATAATCCAAGACCTGGGATGCACCCTAGAAAGAGAAAACCCAATACCATATATATACCAAGAGCCAATAATATACATTGTAGGGAAATAAGGACACCCAATATGTGATCCGCCACAATGAATGATGGCCTCCAGAAAAACCGTCCACCTAGTACCTAATGTAAACCATGTGCTCATTTTCAAAAAACATTCAGTGATTTGAAAATACACCTTTTATTTACATTTATCGAAAACCAATGATGAACCCATTTTCTTCAACATACCTTTTCAATACACACAAATGGAAATTCTAATTTCATACAAATTTATTTATATATAAATTTATTGAATCGGAACATTATGGTTAACAATCATTGGCTAGAGATAGAACCACCTACATCAAAACATGGGTAACACATTCCCACAATTGGATCCACCATGGAATAAACCTAAAAATGCCTGTGGAGACCCTAAATTCCAATCTATATCTCATGATTGATCCAATTTAGAAAAAATTGGTCATTGGAAATGAGGAAACCCGTATACATAACGAATGAAAACCAACCGTACAACAACCAACAACAGAACAACCTATAGAAAGAGATTAATCCATATATCTAGAATAAGATATAAATAAACACCAATTTAGACAAATTAATATGATAACTCAACTTTAGGGAATTACCATGATCAATGGAAATGATAAAGTAGAAATACCACTCACTTGGAGGGATATTTTGTAACTGTAATGAAGATAAAACACCGAATGGATCAATTCAGAAGGAAAAATGTCTCCAAAAATAATTTGATAGGATCTTTGGTTGGTGATAAAGTGAGAATAATTTTTCAAATGGGAATTAAATACCCAAATGGAACCAAAATCATTCTCTTATTAGGAAACTGCACAATGTGTAACTTCTTTACACATTATGAAATACCCTGTGTTTATGTATGCCTAGAAATGAATCAACTCAGATTAAAAATCGATTATTTATGAAAATAAAAAATCGAAAAATATCTTTACAATGTGTATCCATTCACAGCATGAATCGATTTCATGGATTGCATCTGGAAACATTTACTTAGAATTTAATCTAGTCACTCATTGTTAAATCCTCTTATAGAAAACTGAAAAGACTAGTTAAAGATCATAGTCAAAAAAATATTTGACATCCCTAATATAGGTATCCTTCCTATTCCTTATCTAATCTATACAGACAAAGAGAATAGAAAAGGACACAATCAGGTTAAATATGTACTAGACATATTGGTAAGAAGAGGTGAAAAACTCCCCACTATAAATAATTTTGATCCCTGGGAAGTCATTTGGAAAATGTAATCCCTATAAAAAGATAAGGCCACAACTCCCTCATCAATAACTCACATTTGAAAGTCTCATGATAATATGATCAATGTTTACATATAAATCTAACCGATGGAATCAACTTCCCACACAATACTTTAACATGGTAGTTAACGATCTCAACTAGTTTTTCCAAAACAAAAACACCTAGATCTAACTCAATTTCATCCCAAATCAGAACTTGAGCAGAATCAGGATGATACATCCGGAATGATAGATTTGGAAAACATAATGAATACCTATCAATTTAACTGAATATTCTAACAAATAATCAACCTATCTGAACCGCTCAGTCACCTCAAAAGGTCCAACATATCTCATAAAAAAATTCCATATTTCTTAAGCTGATATTAACCCAACTGAGGAGAAACATTCAATAAGACTCATTCACCCATGCAAAACTCAAGTGGATGACACCATCAATCCACATATGATTTCTATCGAATCTGGGATGTAACCAGACATTGGTTCACATACCAGATCTTTGCTGATGTCTCCTGAACAAAAATTTCTCCAACTAATGGTACTTCACCCACCTTAACCCAAAAAAGAGGTGATCAGAATGGGTGACCACAAAAAAACTCAAATGGATCCATTCTGATCGATGAATGATACCTTTTCTTATAAAAAAAACTCAACCTTCTCTAGATGTTTATCCCATGATCCACTAATGTCTAAGACACATTCCAGATTCATATCTTATAAAATCTGAATTAATCATTTTGTTTGAGAGTCTATTTGTGGATAGTAAGCTATGCTCAACATAACCTGAGTTCCCATCACTTCTTTGAGACTCATACAAAACCTCAATGTAAACCTAGAATCCCTATCTAAAACAATATTATAAGGTCTCCCATGCAACCTCACAATATCTTGTATGTGAAGCTTTCCTAGAACTTCAACCTTAGTGGTATCCTTGATCAAAATTAAATGAGTATATTTCATCAACCGATTAACAACTAACTATATATAATTCCACTCCCATGCATTATATGGTAATCCAACAAAAATATCCATGGATAAATTGTCCCATTTCATAATGGTACAAGAAGAGGTTGATGAAAACCATAGGGTTTCAAGTTCTCTACCATTATCAGTTATAAGGGGTAATAGTGGGACACATAATCTACAATGTCTCTCTTCATACATGGCCACCAAAATTAGCATCTCATGTCATAATACATATTCATTGTTCCTAGATAAACATACCATGATAATTTTTGAAAATTAAACAATACTAATATACTCACATATGTTGGGATGGGAACCCACTTTCCCAACTAGAGTAAACCACTTTAAGACAGAGACAAACTAGAAATGGTCTCCTCACCGTAAAGAATTTCTCAAGATACACTAAACTCATCATCTTACTACTGAATCAGTAAAATAAACACTAGGAGAGATGACGATATTTGAAAACTAGTCAGAACCATACCTAAAACATCCACATGAGCATCTAAGTTAAACTAAGTGAAAATTCCAATAAGTTTCCACTCCTCGTTTATTTATAGAATATCCTATGGATGTACATTCCTACTAAGATCATCTGCAACAACATTCCGCTTCCATGTGGTGCATGAGATATAGTAGACAATGTTTGATTGTATTATATCCATCATATCATTCTAAGATTCAATTTTTTCATAAAAATGATATAACTGAAACTCTTATGATCAGAGAAGATGGTGAACACCTCCCAAAAAATAGAGTACCAAAAACATTTTAGCACATGCATAACTGCATGAAGCTCTAAATCATGTATGTAGTGATTATTATCAGGTGGTCAAATATGACAAGATTTGTAAGATACCACATGTTCATATTTTATAAGACACATCCCAAACCAACATCATAAGTATCCAAAAACACCATGTACCCCTAAACAGGCATTGGTAGGATCATAATATGTGTTGATGTTGGAAGTTGTTTTAGTTCTTCATAAGAATAATGAATCTTTTCATGCCAGATATATTTTACCGCATGAAAAGTAAGAGCATTCAAAGGTGATGCAAATTTAGTGAAAACCATATCAAATTTTTAATAGTATTTCACAAGACCATGGAAGCTCTGTAACTCAATGATATTATGTGGTTGCTTCTAAGACCGAAGAACCATAACATTTATTTCATAATCTATCAATACATGTTTAGAAATCTATTTCCATAATAACATGAATTATTGAATCCAAAAACTACATTTTGGAAGCATTACATACAAATAGTTACTTCCCAAAATTTTCAGAACCAAACTCAAATGGTTCTTGTCTTCATTCCCTAATTTTGAATAAACCAAAATATCTCCTACAAAAACTATATAATTATTATGAAATATTGATGGAATATATGCTTCATTAATGTTATAAAAACTGTATGATAATTAGTTAGACAAAAAAAATAAAATGATATTCTTAATGGCTATAACTACTCCTAGAATCCATATTCAATATGTCTGACACCCAAACTCTTAGATACTGATAACCTGACTAAAAATAAATCATTAAAAACAACTTTCCCCGAATACATGATCAAACAAATCATCCAGATGATGGAAAGGATATTTTTTTAAACTATCACCCATTTTAGCATTCGATATTCCACAAAAACTTTAGGTGATCCATATTCCATATTGGAAAATAAAATAGGTGTTTCCCACAGTGAAATACTCAGGAGGACGAAACCTTTTTCCAATAGGTCATCTAATTAAATCATGATCTCTTGCATCTTTTCTTGTGAAATGTGATAAGAATGTATCAATATTGGAAATGTACCTATCACCATGTCAATTGTAAACTCTATCTCTTTATATGGAGGAAATCTAGAGATGTCATCTGGAAAACCTTTAAAATTTTCCCACAAAACAACTGGAAGATCAACAACAGATGCAGGACCATCAAGATCACTCAAAAAAACATACAACAATCTCTAGAGCCATGAGCTAGAAGGTCATGGACAACCAGACTTTAGGTCCCACTACCCTTGGAACAAATGAGATCTCCCAATAGCAGAAACAAATGAAAAAATCTAGTGAAAACAGTAAACCTCATCTTTATGTTAAATAATAAAATAAATACTAATGATGATGTTAAATAGATCTAGATAAAGAAAAATAAAATCCTAGAAAAACTATGTATCAACTATCATTAACGAAAAAATGGACATCAAAATCCATACTCTCTTTTCTAACCGAGAGATGTCTCTATATCTATTATGAAGGACATAAGTTCCATTGGAATTTCAATAATATCAATAAAATTTGTAGATTTAAATAAGTGGAAGGAAAAATTTTCAAATAAAGTAATTTCTATGGAAGATTCAATAAGGATAATACCTTTCATTATTTTCATACCAGGATAAAAATTCACTAGACACTTATCTATTTCCTAAATTGGCTTCACTCATGAGGAAAGTGGATGGAGCCCTATAGTCATTGATGATTCTGACTACACCATAATAGCCTTCGGAGATGATGAACCCTGGCCATAATGAGGCATAGTGATATCCTGAAAGAAGTATTGTAAATGACCAACACATAAACAGTTGTTCGATGCCTTTGTAGGTGTAAAAATAAAAAACTAGTGTGTTTGACATTTCCACACTAATATTAAATCCTAATCATAGATTTAGATTAATCATACTATATAGAGGATCCATGCTACTGAGACCCACCTCCCCCACTTCTATGATGATCCCACCATATCCTCTTCTTCCCATGCACGCCACTGAAATTGTCACTAGATGGAAGAGATGGGTGGTAAAACAAATCCTTAAAAACATATCCATACCTTAAATCATAACACTATATACTACAACCACATAGGTATAGTTTTTGAACAAAAATACATGTTATTTGATATCCGGTCCCATACCCTATTGGTATTTCTAATCCCTCATCTTTTTATTATTCACTGCATCTACAGAAAAATAGGCAATCTCAACAAACTGATTGGTGTATGAAAACACTGAAAATTATAATTGATGAAAAGAAGCAACATCGATGACTTTTCCATCATCAGGGGATCTGAGAAAAACTGCTGGAAGAACAGGATTTGAAACTATTCCAATACCAATCCACGGGTCTATCAGTCTGGACCATAGAATCCAACCATAATATACCAGAAACCTTGATCATGGATGCTTTTCCTTTCACCATTATATTATCAGGTGTTTCCAAGAAGAAAAATAATCAATCGTTCGTATCCATCTAGTCCTCTACCTCTTTAAGTTCATCGGTTCCCATAAAGTATGGGGACTTCTCGCGTAAGAATTCTTGTGATCGATCTATCTCTCCTACATCTCCTAGATGTACCTTAACAACTGTGTTCTAAAATTGTGGTACATACTAATTAATATAAATAACTACACATATAATAGTCTCAATGTGATTCTAATATATTGGTAGTTTTCCATGAAAATTATTAGCTACACCCTCCAAAAGAAATTGTGGAAGACATCTCATATGTTGAGTCAATAAAATTCTTATGACGTTTCTATAACTTATGTTTTGAAAATCACAAACATTTTTATCTTAAATATTATTTTATTTCTATAATGGAATTTATATTCTTATCCTTTATCATTATTTTATATATTATTCATAATGTTATTTATCTACGATTAATTACATCTCCCTTAAGACTAAATTCCCTTAAGATTAAGGAGATTCTTATATAAATCTCAGAACCATAATGGTATTTAGAATTTGATTCTCTCTATTCTAAGAATCATATTATCTTTATTTTTAATCATAGATTCACTTTAAAATTTGACTCTTTTTCTTACAGAAATTAGATTCTGATTTCATCAGAATATAGACTCTGATTTCATTGAAATCTAGATTCTAATTTCATCAAAATATTGACCCTAATTTCATCAAAATATAGAATCTGATTTCATATAAATATAGGCACCTATATAATCAATTTCAACATCCTGGGTACTCATATTTTTTGACTAGGTTTCCTCATATTTTCACACTATGTTTCCCTGTATTTTCAAAATCTTTTTCCTCGTATTTTCCGACCCTATTTCCTCATATTTTCAGACTCTATTTCCTCATATTTTCAAACACTATTTCCATATAAATTTGAACATTAATTTATTATTATCCTTGTAATCTAATTATTCATATTATTTAAGGTTAAATTTCCTCATTAATACATTTTTCCAATTTTATCCGATCTTATTATGCTTATGTTTATTAATCATGATAATTTTTGACTTACATATTATTATTTCTTACACATGAAAATTTTTCCTATGTATTCTTACATGAGATGATGTCATACAATTTGTTACTAACAAACTTTTGGATAAGTGATACCTATCCAATTACATCAAAAATTTCTGGAAAATAAAACCACTTGAGGAGGAAGCTGACCGTCGGAATCAATGCCTATAAATACCCATCCATTTGAATGGGATTAGGGCTAGAGTTTTTGTCTAGAGTTGTTGATCTCTGGAATTAAGTGATACATTGTGAGAGATTTTCCCAAACATTCATTCATTGAATACTATAAATAACTTTTTCAAGATAAGAACAAACAGTTCAACTTAACCTGTGCGAATATGATTATTTCTGATCAATCAAGGGCTTCTGAGGATAGGAAGACAGAGGTGTCAATCCCCATAGAGATCGAGGGCTTTCGGGGATAGCAAGAAAGATTGTGATCTTCATATTGAGGTATTAAAATAGTGTTTTTAAGATCGAATTTCATGAAAGTATAAATAAAGGGACCATTATCCGTGGTTGATGGATACCATTCTCTTTGTGTTAAATGATTTCTTATACATGTCCTATTTTGTTACATGTTTTTGATTCAACTACATTTTGTTAAATATAGGAAGTGAAAATTTCATACACATAATTATACATGTATACAATAATAAATATGATTATATATGATTTGAGGTCGAATTTTTTCCTAAGAAAACATGTATTATGATTTTTTATTGGATCCATATTATCAGATCCTAAAAAAGTTATTTTTTTGTTAAGAACTAAAGAGGACTAGTGAATTCATCTTGTTTAAAATTGTTAAACACGTGTTCTCTTAAGGATAAAAATGTAATTTGTTAAACTTACAATTCACCCCTATTTTAATTGAGAAATCTATATATACTTTTTGATTGAATGTCTATGGAATACTACTACACCCTACACCCAAATAATGATCATAATAATAGAATGAATTCCATTTCAAACCAAAAAAACGCAAAAGTATATTATAAGATTTATAGAAAAACCCAACACAAAAGAAACATATCACAACTTCCTAGGGTTAATAGAGTCTCATGGTGATAAGAGTTAGAAATTCCCTTATCAAAACATAACTCTTAAGTAACAAAACTCATATCTATAGTCTAATAGATGTACCAATACAAGGACTCTTGAGGATAGACCTTCCTCAGATAGAATTTTTTATTGAACCGGCCTGAGTTTCCCTTAATCCTAACACCTGACCTGATCTGTTACATACCTAAAAGTCATTATCGATCCCCCCAGGCTAGTGACAAGAACTCGGGCATCGAATAACAACCCATACGGAGCAATTTTGACAAACCCAAACAAACACATGGATTATATATACACATGATGTTAAAAGAAATAGTATAAATCAAATTAATATTATTCATAACTGAAAGAAAGACAAAGAAATGAAATTATAATAAAAGAATATGAAAACAGTAAGAGACAATAGTATCTATAAATGGCCATAACCCAATAGAATGTCAATGTGATGGAATGAATGAACTCTAACCATCTCTGCACCAGCTACCCAACATAGCTGATATAAAACCTCACTACCTCATTATGGAACTATTCCTTTCCCTACATTGCAAGACATACAATGGTCTAAACACCACCGAAGAGGTTATCATGGTTTGAGATAACAGGCTCAATAGGATCCCACCCAAGTGTTCAATTACAATTCTCAATATAAAAACATTTTATGATCATTTTAAATAAAAAATGGCATGATAAGAAATAAATTATTTTTACTAAAAACATTGTAATCATTTCTCCATATCGTAATTCTAAATCAAAATAAGGTATATCAATTAAAAAGCACATTTTCTATATCATATATCCCATGAATCAACATGTATATCAAGGATTAAATTGTATAAATCCATGAAATACAGAACAACAGTAGCAGCATCGACATCACTACAACAAAGAGTACAACAGGACTGGCATTAGAATATAAGTAACCAAAAATCTATGATCAGTGAAATTCAGTACCTAATGCCAATTCTCTAATTTCTAGGACCAGGGAGATATATTAGAAAGTGAAACCCTAACATCATATACATAACTAAAGCCAAAAATCTACACTCTTTGATGAGATGAACATGTATAAAGTTATCCCCACAATGTACAATGTCCTCAAGAAAAACCTTACTCCTAGTACCCAAGGTAACCCATGTGTTTGATTTCACAAATCATTCAATGCATTGAAAATACATTTTTTAATCCCATTTATCCAAAAACAAGGAAAAAAACTTTTCTTCAAAATCCCTCTTCAATACAAACATCCAATTTTATACTAATTTATTTAAAATAACTTTATAAAAGAAGAAAAATACGGTTTATCAAACATAGGCTAGATATTGAAATACCATCCACAAAACATAGGTCGCACACACCCGCAATGGGATCCAACAATGATGAAACCCAATAATGCCGACAGAGATAATAGAATTCAACACACTTCAAATCGTTAATCTAATTTAGAGAATAAGGGGTCAGAGGAAAGGATGAATCCCATATTCTTCTAGAAATAACTCCCACTATACCACAACCAACAAAATAATGGCCTATGAAAATAGATAACATAGTAGATCTAGAAGAAGAGATAAAGAAACACTAATTTATGCCGACTAATTTGATAACACAGCTCCAGTTAATTACCTTGTTCAACAGAAATGAAGAAGCACAAAAGATCACTCACCCTGAAGAGACACACCACATCCAAAAAAAGTATCTAATGCTGAATGGATTGATCTGGAAGGAATAGTGTCTCCAAAAATTACTGGAGAGAGACTTTGGTTTGTGAGAAAAGAGGAAAAATAAGTCAAATGGGCATCTAAAACCCGAACATCCCCCTAAAATTTCCTTGATTATAAAATTACATGACATGTAACTCCTTTACACATCGTGAAATCCACAATTTTAATGTAAACTAAGAAATATCTCACCTAGGATTTAAAATAAACTATTTATAATATTCATGACATGAAATAGATCATCATGTTGTGTATCCTTTCACAAGATGAATCCCTTTCATGTATTTCCCCCAGTAGCACACACACATCATGTATGCTAGTTATACTTTATGAAATCCTCCTACAGCCTGCAAAAAAGACTGGTTAATGTTGAGAGTCCAAAAATATGTGACTTTGCCATTATAGGTATTCTTCTAATTCCTTCTTAGACCTATACATACATCATTAAAATGAAAACTATTATGAGGTTCAATATGTACCTGACCAATTGGTAAAGGATGTAACAATAGTTCAAAAGTATGATATTATGAATTCCATCATTATTGTTATTCCATGTGATTTATCAATTAATTAAAATATCCATGTTCAAGTTTCATGCTGATGTTATTATTTATATGGTATTATATAATTATCTTTTATTCCTACCATATTATGCTCATGTAATTAATTAATGTAATGTGTTCTCAGTTATTTTGCTTTCCATTTTGATAATTATTATCTATTCCTGATATCTTCCATTGTACTAAAACATTATTTAGTATTTGATCTCACTCTTATTATGTTTCCTTTACCTATAATATAAAGATGAATTATTTGAAGAAATTTCAAGGATTATGAGTAATTTATTTTGTTATACATTATGTTTTATTTTCCATACACAATGTAAAATTTGTTTCATGTATGTATCAATTTTACAATACTACTTAACTATTTTTTTCTTTGGTATATAATTTCTTGTACCTTATTCAAATTTAATTAATTAAGACATCGACTCGCGACTGCTGTATTTTACGTATTTATAGTATGTATTATAGTAATTATAGTAGAGACCATTGAACTAGCATTAAGAAAAATTTAGATTAAGGAAGATAACCCTATTATAGAATTTGAGGAAAAGTATAATAGAACACCCCCAAAGAAACCATTTTTATCATTATAAAATTCGTTGTTCATAACTTATTCAATCTATTATAATTGTTACTCAAAATTCAAACATATAAAAATTTCATAATATTATGAGCTAATGATGTGTATTCTATTGTTATTAAATGCAACCTATAAGGAATAAGGGTTTCAATACTCATAGTCAATGTAGATATTTCCCTACTATTAAATAAAATATATCTAGTATTAGAATAGAGCATGTTAGGGATGTTTTGGGGATAATTAATCAGGTTATAAAAAATAACCTTAACAATATAGAAAAACATGTTTCATATCGACATTTTTTTATGATGGATAACTTTATTCAACATAGGAACCCATTATTTAGTGGGAGTAATGATCTAATAATTTTTAATAAATGAATTATGTCATTAAATAAAATATTAATGTAATTTGGTTATGATTAAAATGAAAAGGATAAACGTGTAGTGTATTGTATCAATGGAGGTTTTAGTTAATGGTGATTATAAATCTAGAATACTAGGTAGGAAGAAGAAATTGAAGTAATGGAATAGAATGATTTTTCGGAAAAATTATTTGACATGTATTTACCTCATGAAAAATTAACCAATATATAGAAAAAGTTCAATATATAAAAGTAAATGTAGGGATAAAGTCTCAAAATATATAAATATACCGTTATAAGTTTTTCTAGGTTTTTTATATATAATATATATATTAAAAAATGAATTACTGATAATTTTTAAGGGCTTACACCATGTCTCTGTATAGTACTCATCTCCCAATATTTTCTCCATATAGGGAAATAATTTTATTTAATATTGAGAGAGAGAAATAATTTTTGATATCTTATTTCTTAAATAAGAAATAAGAGAAGAATAGGTATGATGTTTAAATCATAGATTGAGGAAAGAAGATAAATTATGATTTTACCATAACTGTAATCTATAGAAAAAATATCTATAGGAAATTCAGGATAGGATTGGGAGTTTGTAATATGTTTTAAGAAAATGGTAACCCAGAAAAAGAATGAAATGGAAAGAAAGAAAATAATAATATTCAATGTTTCTAATATAGTGAAATTGGTTACTATGAAAATAAATTCCCCCACCATGAATGAAATATATTCAAAAGAAGCTAGGGGATCATGGTCAAACTTATGTTATTGATATAACATGAATTGATTGATTAATTTTGTTTTGTATCTAGATCTATGAAATATGTTTTAAATATATTTTATATTATAATAATTATAATTATATATAGATTACTATAATACTATTTCATAATGGATTGAAGAGAGTTTGTTGAATGGAACTAATGACCATGATAAGTGATTTTATTCCAATTTTATCTTTTGTAAAACACATGATTGAGTTCATATAACCGTTAATATATTCTTTCTATTGAGATAATAGTGAATTTTTAGGTTTATGGAATAGTATTGGTGACAATAAATGTTTGTTAGTTAATTTATATATTATTTTATCCTTGATGGGTTTCAAACATGCTTGGATATATTGAATATATTCATCAATTTGATATCATATTTTTTTAAGAATGGTCCTTTTAATTAAGGTATTAAAGTGATAAATTTATTAATATATTTTTTATGTAACAAAAAGTGATATATTATGTTGTTTAGAGAATCTCATATAATATTGATTTTTGAAACTTAGTTACCTTTTTCTTAATTCTTAGGTCTTAGATTTTAGTCAGAAATATTTTGGATGAGTCTTAATATTAAATAATTCAATAATGGTTTAAGATGAAATTTGGATATTTTTTTTATTAATAAGCTGTGATAATGATTTTGGATTTAGTAAACATTTAGAGGATTAATAAATAAATTTTTTCTCTTATGATTCATTAAAATGATTAAGGTATAAAAAATCCATTTTGAGCATCCCTTTACTAGAATATAAGATGAAGTGAAAATATATTGAAGTACAAATAGATGATGATATTATTCTTCTTAAAGGGAAATAAATCAAGTAAATTTATCTTCTCCAATACTTATCTGAATAGTAAAAGAATTTCTTAAATATAAGAAAAGGGATTTCTGAACAAAAATATTATATATTTTCATTTATTATTAAGATATCATTATCATTTTAACCTATTAATGAATTATAGTGTTATAATGGTTAACATTATGATGGCCATGTTTTATATAACTCTCTATTATAACATGATAGTAATAATTCTCTTATATTTATATTTTTTCCTTCCCAATAAGGTTATAATATTCTATAGCCTAATTTTTTAGTGACCATAACATTTTCCTTTCTCTCTTATTAAAGATACGTTTTATTAATCCTTTTTATATTGTGGGTTTATAAAAATACAATTTCAAAATATCAACATATTATTTTCAATGTGAAAAATAAAATTTTGAAGATACATTTTATTGAAGTATTAAAGAGTGTAACACCCCAAGATTTTAACAGAACACTAGGTTTCATAACTTATAGAACACCGAGTGAAACAAAATTATATATTATTTAATTATGATAATTATCACTTAACTATTACAGTCTTGGGAATGAATGAGATGATCTACATTATGAAAAAAAAATTCACACATTTTTATAAAATGTATTCATTGGTTACCAATTAATTATAAATAAAAATGGAAACCAAATAAACATAAAGGATGTGTTTAAAAAACTAATTTTTCCCATAAAGGAATTTTATCATAATAAATAAAATTAATCAATATTAGTGAAATATATTAATAAAACTTTTATTTTATATATTCAATAATTGTTTTTAAATTAATACAATATGTTTTATAGGCTTTATATTGGAATAAATCCTTTTATAAGTATAAAAAGCTATATTTTTCTGAAAGGAAATTTTGCGACCATTAAATGGAGACCAATTTTTAAAATGAAATTTTGACACATCTTAAAATTTTATTTCAAAAAAATAATTTTATATATATAAGTATCAAAATTATCTTAGTGTGATTTTTTTTGGTCTTTTTCTGATAAGTTTCATTTTTTTGATGATAAGTGACAAATACTCCTTTTTAATTGAAAAGTTTATTTTCATATAAATAATTTATAATAATAAATTATATTTAAAACTAATATTAAATTAACATTAGATTAATTATATATCTATTAATCCAATCTAGGTCATTAGAAACATTTTCAGGTTGAATTTGGACATAAAAATATTTCAATATTTTGAACATTTTCACTTTAAAACCCAATTTTCTTGTCTTGGCTGCAAGAATAATCTGAAATATCATTTTTTCAATACTGTGAATTGAATTTTGAAAAATTTATTCCATATTTTGAACCATAATTTAAAATTATGTTATAATTTCAATTTAATTTTTATGCATAAATAAAATATCATGGTAAAAAAATTATTTACCACCGTATTTGTAAAATAATGAGACAAGTTAAAGTTAAAAGGTAAAGAAATAAAATAGGTCATAAAAAAATTTATTGATTGGGGGAGTTTTTTATAGACAAAAAACATCTAATAAAATATTAATTATAATCCATATTCTTTGAAATTAGTGTGACCTCAATGTGGGTTTCTTTAATTATAAAATATTCATTATTTAATCACATAAAACCACCCCAAGTTAGTTATAAATACAACCACTCCCCAACCCATTTCTCATCAAAAGAATTCATGATCATAAGATATATAAAAACACATATTTTTCAGTCTCTTACCATTTCTAGGTAATTATGGTCTCCCCA
This sequence comes from Viscum album, assembly GCA_963277665.1. NCBI lineage: Eukaryota > Viridiplantae > Streptophyta > Magnoliopsida > Santalales > Viscaceae > Viscum > Viscum album. The sequence continues at coordinate 1,080,611,935 of OY728139.1, read as the reverse complement.
AAATACCAAATCCATGGTCCTCGAGGGGTCCTTCAAGGAGGTTATACTCCAGAGATAATTTTCTAAAATCACCTCTTTTAATTTCAACTATATTATACTAAATTCTTTCATCCATCATGGAATGATAACTTAATAATAATTGATACACTATAATTTTATGTTTCTAATCAAATATCTTATAAATAACCCCTTATAACCTCTTCCTTTTCAAATATTGCAAACAATTTTCCAAAATAAGCATGTTAATCGCATCTGTGAATAATTTATATTTTTGTTTCACATTACCCCCTTTATAGATAGTCATAAAAAATATTTTTGGGAAAAAATAACTTACTATATATATATAAAATAATTTATTTTTTAACAAATGTATAGAAATATTATTAAATAAAATGAAACATGAATTTGATGTTCATAAAAACACCAAAAAATAAACTAAGCTTTTATCATTAATATTTTTTCAAACAAATCAACCTCATGTATGAATGAAATATGATAAATGAGTCCATTTAAAATTTTGGTATTTCATGAATATAATTTCATTTATCTATTGTATTTTTATTTCCAATAACGTAAAAATCAATAATTATACACAATTGAACCGATCCCGGAACCATGAAAGGAAGACATCCAATACAATAAAAATCATGAAATGTTATTAATATATGGTTAGTATGATTTTATAGAAATATCATAAAAGGTATTATAATTAATTACAATGTTCTATAATGTTTTAAAAACATTAATTAATCCATTATACATGAGGTTAATGTTTGAAAAAACTAAATGGAATCTTGAGGTAAGGTTTTTTCATCTCACCTTTACTTCTGTGAGATATATGTCTTATTCAATACTTATTTGATATTTATTGTTTCATAAATACTACCCTTTGAAACATAATATTTCATTAATATCATTATATTAATGGTAATAAATGTTTTATTTGACAAATATTACTTGGGGAATACGATTCTATTGACTACAAGAAATAAGGGATTTCATAACTCAATTTCCAATCATTGGGTTAAACATATACTTAATTGATTCAGCAATGATAAAATAATGTGTGAAATGAATTAATCTTATATTATGATTTATTTAAAATTATTTTATGTTGATTTACAGGGGATATTCATAATTTACTCATTTTATTATTTCCAATACTATATAAAATTTTTACATATGGTGTTTATATAGAAAGATACTTGAATAATAAGGGAAATAATGTTAAATCTATATATATTAATAATTACGTATATTTTATATGAATACTCATTTTTTATGAATTAAATAGATAATTCTATATAATAGTAATGATTTTGAAATTCTACATAGGAGTACAGGTCCAATTAATGTAATTTTGTCGATGCATTGGTAGTATCAATAAATGTATCAGTTGTCTAAATAGGATAGGTTTCCACCCATGGACATAAACTGGAATGAGAAATTATCCTGATAAAAGCTATCTAGATGACATATCATGGTAGTTTATATGTCTTAAATTAATCATCCAACCTTCTTAATATTTCATCTGATTAATGGATTAGTTAGAATATCCATTATCAAGTTTCATGCTCATGTGATTATAAATATGGAATTATTTCATCATCATTTATTCCTACCATATTATGGTTATGTTATTGAGTAGTTTCATGTGTTAGTAGTTATTTACCATTACATATTGATTATTATTATTTATTCAAGATATATTATTCTATACTAAACCCTTACTCACCAATTGAGAATACCCTTGTTATAATTTCTTTACCTAGAATATGAACTTGAATTCTTGGAATGGATTTCAAGCATTTCGAAACCTTATTTTATTTACGTATAATGTTTTATTTTCTTTTCCTAATGTAAAATGTGATTCATGTATGTATCAATATTTCCAATAATACCAAAAAATTATATCCTTTTTATGGTGTTTCTTGTATCTTATTCCAATGTAATAAAGTGAGACCATTGATCTTGGAAACTCGGGTTTGGGTCTATATAGTTGGTTTCATAGAATGTTTAGATGAATCCTTTGAAAGTTGATTTTGGAAAAATATAGATATATAACCAAAACCTATGATATAATTTGATGATAATTATAGAAGAACGCCCCAATGAAACCATGTTTATGATTATAAAATTAGTTATGCATATATTATTTAATATATTTTAAGTGTTACTATATATTTAAAATTATAAAACGTTCATAATTTTTTGAGATAATTTAGTATATTCCATTTTTTAGAAATTGATCTTCAAAGGAATAAGGGTATAAATATTCAAAAACAATATAGATATTTCAGTATTGTGGAAGAAAATATGTATTGGAACTGGGAATGTTAAGGATATATTAGGATAGCTTACTCAGTTTATTACAAATTAACTTACTCAGATGGAGAAACCTATTCCATATCAATATTCTTCAATTATTGATTGATTATATAACATATTCCACCATTATGTAGTAGGAAAACTAATACAATGGTTGTTGAGAAATGGATTATGTCTTAGGAGAAATCATTTTTGGAATCAATGTGTTCTGAAAAGGACACAGTTTCACTTGTAGTGTATTTTATAAATGAGATTGCAGATCAATAGTTGTCATCACTCCAGAATAATTTATAGGAAGAGGAAATATAACTCCTAGAATTGAAATATTTTAAGGAGATACTATTTGAAAAATATTTTCACCATGGGAAAAACAATGACTAAGAGAAAGTTACCTAGATTAATTAAAAAATAGGAATAATGTGTTGTAGAGTATGAATGATCCTTTACAAGGATAGAAATGTATTCTAATGATAACAAATTATATATAGAATGCAACACTGACCATTTTTTGAAGGTTTAAGAAAATTCCCCAAAGGGCAATTTTCTATCAAACTTTTCCCTAATAATATCAAATAGTTTTATATACTATCAATATAGTGAAGGAATTGTCCTTGTAATACATATTAAATAAAAGGAAATATAATAATAGAGATCAATAAAATATAATTGATAAAGGTAATAAGGGAAATAAATATTTTCCCATATGTGATAACTGTTGAAAAAAATCACATTGGAAAAATTATTGAACAGATTGGGATTTTGTTATAAGAGTAGAGAAAAGTGTCATGGGGAAAAATTATATAATGGGGAGAAATAAAAGACTAAAATTTAGTGTTTTAACTCAAGTGATATGGAAAACTATTCCAAACAATTTCTTAAGTGTCAAGGGAGTATACCACAGAAGAAGCTAACAGATCAAGGTCGCGTTTTCCTTTGTTACCTTGCACTTTCACTTTCTTGTTTACGATCTCCTTTTATTTGTTGTGGTCTATCTCTTATGGTATGTTTTTGTCCTATTCGTCCCTCTTTTATGGCAGTTCACCTGGTGGTGGATTTAATGGATAGGCTCGGTGGTAATGGGGATGGTCGGTACTCCTTGTCATAGCCTTTGTCTTCTCCTTTATATGCTCTTGCTCTAGTATTCCACTTCCCTTCTCCAAGTCAGACTTGTGCGGTTGCTTACAATGGGTCTTGTGATATTCAGTTTGAGCGGTTAGGTCATCAGCGTTGTGGGAGGTGACTTTTGCATTGGATTCCTCTCGGTCCATGGTTTCACGTTGGGCTTGTTCTTCTTGCTTGTGAAGCAAATTAGATTGGTGTTGTTGTTTTAGATGTCCCATGAGATCTATATATGGAATATCTACAATGATATTGCATATGTGGCTGATAGTGGTGAGATTCCAGTTCCTGTGACAATTTTTCTAGAAATTATGAGACTTTTTCGGTGGTCAGGATGTATAGAAAGAGATGTTGTGTCACCCCAGGTGGTAATTATAGTAGTTGTTTGACAATTCAATTTAGAAATTCATTTTTTAAAAGTTTTTATCAATGGTTTGAAGGTTTTTTTGTTGGGGTTATGTTGATGAGGTGATGAAGAAGGTTTGGTATTTTGATATTATTCTATGAATCTCGTTATTGTGAATTATGCCATGTGAAGTCACTATTTTTGATGTGTGGAATGTTTCTTTATTTAAATCTTGAATTGTGTGGTTACCACAATCCATAAAGTGGATTTTTGATAATAAAAAAAGCATTTTTAGGATCATGGTAAAGCTTATGATATTGATGAATCCAGAATTTATTGATTAATATTCTAATGTATTTGGATCTATGAAATATATTGTAAAATTATTTAATATTCTCAACATAATAAAAGTATAATAATGTTAATATAGTATTTTTTATTGGATTTAAGAGAATATATTAAAAGACATTTATAACCAAGATAAGTGATTATATTCCAATTTGATCTTTTTGTAAAATACATGATTTAGTGAAAGTTACCTTTATTATATGATTGATTTTAGATAATAATGACAAATACATGTTCATATGATATTATTAGTGACCATGAATGTGTTAAGTATGTTTATTCCTTATGTTATCATTATTGGGATTACAATATGTTTGGATTTATTGAATATATTCAACAACCTAATATCGTATTTTTCAATTAATGGTTGTTTATTGTATGGTTTCATGGTAATATATGTATTCCTATATATGGTATATGAATAATTGATAAATTATGTTGTTTGGAATTTCTAATGTTATATTGATTTTGGATATTTATTGACCATCCCCCTAAAAATATTGTATTTGATTTTTGAAAAAAATATGATGGATGAATCTTAATATTAACTAATTATGTAATAGATTAAGATGAAATTTGGATATTATTTTTTTGTAGACAAAAACTTATAACCATTTTGTATTTAGTAAATTTTATAAGCTTAAAGGAATGACATGTCGATATTATGATTAATTAATGTGCTTCATGCATTAAAAATTCATCTAAAACATCCAATTCCTTTCATAAGTGATGATGTGAAAATAGATCAAAGAAAAAACAAAGTATTATATTATTGTTTTGAAAGGTTAATAAATGATGTAATTTTATTTTATCAAGAGCTTATCAGAATAGTAAAATACATCCTCAAATCTAGGAAAATGTCTTTTGGAAAAAACATTATCTTTTTACTTTTATTACTGATAAATCAATAGTCTTTTAACCCATCACAAATTTATGGTTTTCTGTACTCACCATTTCAATTCTATTTCCCTCTTACTAAGGGGTGATTTATTAACCCTATTTACATTGTGGTCTTCCATCAAAGAAATTTTAAAATAGAAACATTTTATTCTAAAATTGAAATTTCAAATTTGAGGGTGAAATTTATTTAAGGATTGAATATTTTCATACCCCATGATTTTAAAAGAACACTAGGTTTGATATCATAATGAAACCTTAACTTAATCAAACAATTTAACATTATATAATTATGATAATTATAAACTAACTATTGGAATTGGGGGAATGAATAAAATTAAATAAATTATGATTAAATATTTTATACATTATTATAAAAGTAATTAATTTGATAACTGTTAATTATAATAAAAAACTAAAACCAACATAACATAAAGGATGTGCATTTTATAAAATTCATTTTTGTGCTCATAATGGAATTTTATCTTAATTAATTAAATTAATTAGTATTAGTGAAATATTTTAATGATATTTAATTATTGTATATTTAATTAAAAAAAATTAAATTCATCCAACATGTTTTATTGGCATAAGATAAAAATAAATCCATTTTTAAGCATAGAAGCTATATTTTTCTAAAAGTAACTTTTGAATCTTTTTAATGGTGGACCTATATTAAAATTAAATTTTAACACCATTATAATTTTTATATGATCAAACAAACACTTTTTATGAAATTTTAATATCAAAATTATCTTTGGGTAAATTTTTCTTATTTATTCATATATGTTTCATTTTTTGATTAATAGTGAAAAATACTACAAATTAATGGAAAATAGACCTTTCATCATAATAATTTATAATGTTAATTTTTTTTAAAATGTTCAAATTAGATAAATTTTAAATATATTAATCTAATTTATATAATTTTAATAATTCTCATTTTGAATGTGAACATAAAAATATTTCAAAGTTGTGAGCATTTTCAATTTTAAAACCTGTTTTCTGTCTCATCATCAGGATTAATTTTAAATATAATTTTTTGAATTATTTGAAATGAATTTAAAAACATATATTTCATATTTTTAATTATAATTTACAAATCATTTTTTAGGTCATTTGTATTTTTAGTCATATAAATGTTACCATGGTAAAAAGATCGATTTATCGTGTTATAGGTAAAATAATGAGGTAGATATAAGTTAAAAGGTAAAGATATAAAATATCTAATTTTTTTTGTTTTATATGTTTCTAGAAAATAAAAACTATATAAATCATTTCTAATCATCCAAATATGTGGAAATTATTTCCACCTTAACATGGTCAGGTTTAATTATAAAATATTCATTATTTAATCACTTCAAACCACCCCTCCTCAAGTAAAAATACCAACTCTCAAAATCCCATTTCCCCTCACAAGTGTTGAATCTCTACAAATATATTCCCAAACCTCTCATATACACTCTAACAATGTCTAAGTGATTTTGCTCTCTCTAAAATACCAACTACAAGGCCCTCAATGGTTCCTTCAAGGAGGGGATATTCAGGAGGTAATTTTCTCAAAGAACCTCTCTTAATTTCTTTTCTTCTACTTCATTATCATCACTTCCTTAGTACATAATTCCATGATAACTCCATAATAAATTATATAATATAATTTTATTTTTCAAATGTAATATCTTATATTTACCCCCTTCATTACCTACTCCAATTCATAGAAATGAAATTGTTGTTTAATTTATGCTTGTTAATCACCTCCATAAATAGTGATTTTGTTCATTTTAAATTTACGCCTTCAAGGATGGTAATTAAAAAATTAATATGGAAAAATAATACTTAAATGATTAATTAATCAATTAATTAAAGGTATGTAAATATTATATATACATGATATGAAATAAAATTAAACTAGTTTTTGTTGTTTAGAAAAAAACCAAAAATAAACTAATCATTCATCATAAGATTTTATCAAATTAATTTTCATCATGTATGAAACCAAAATGATATATGGGAAAATATAAAATTAATTAAATTCATGAATAATATTTTATTACAAATTATTTTATATCCATTTGACAATAAAATTTATAATTATACACAAATGAACCGATTGTGAAACCATGAAACAAACACAAATGTAACAATGCAGATCATGAAATATTATTATTAAATGGTTAGTAATAGGTAATAATAATATCATAAAAGGTATTATAAATATTATTACATTTCTATAATTAATTAATAAAATTATTGAACCCATCATAAAGTAGGTTAAAGTACGCAAAAATAAAAGGGAAGCGTGAGGTAAGGGTTTCTAATCTCACTTCTACTTCTGTGAGATATATTCCTTATTCACCACCAATTTCTTGTATGTGGGGTATAAATACGTCCCTTTGGTATGTAATATCATTAATATAATTATATTTATTATATTAAATGTATTATTGGATAAATATTACTTTAATGGGGAATTTGATTTGACTAATTTCGAGTAATAAGGTATATCATAACTCAATTTCAAATCATTGGGCCAAACATGTTCTTGATTGATGGTTTCATGTTAAAATTATTATTGAAATGAATTTTTATTTTATTATGTTGTATTCTTACTTTTTATTTGGATTTATAGAAGATACACACAATTTTTTCATTGTATTATTGCATAAACTGTACACCATTTTTACATATGCTGTTTATTTATAAAGTTATTTGAATAACTAGGGAAATAATGTTAAATCTTTATCATTGAATAAATATCAATATTTTATGATAATAAAATATTTATATTAATTAAATATATTATTTGATATTTGATATTTGACTTGGTAATGAAATACATGGGTTGGTGACAGATTAATGCAATCACATCGATGTAGTGTTTGTATCATGAGACAAATCAGTTGACCAAATCAGATTAGTTTCTACTCATTGACTTAAACAGGAAAGAGGGTTGATCATCCTAGTAACTATCTAGAGAATATATCATGATAGTTATGATGTACAATATTATATATTTAATAATTATTGTTATTCCATATTATTAATTTATTAGTTTGAATATATATGTCTATGTTTCAAGCCCATGTGATTATTTATATGGAATTATTTGATCATCATTTATTCCATCCATATTATTGTAATTTTATTTACTAATTACATGTATTCGAAAAATTTATATTTATGAGTTTATTTTTATTACTTATTCACCATAGATTCTATTGTACTTAACCATTATATTTTATTTGAACACACCAATATTTTGGTTCCTTTACACAAGATATGAAGATGAATTATTGTAATTAATATCATGGATGCTAATCAGTTTATTTTGTAATGTTTTATATTCAATTTAATACTCCATATATAAAATATGTTTCTGGTAATAATATAGTTTACAAATACTACTAAACTAGTTGGTACCTTTTTAAAAGATCTCTTGAATCTTATGCCAATTTAATGAAGACCTCAGGTCCAGGCCACCAGAGTCTCGGTCATTTTATATTATCAAAAATTAATTGTTTTATAAATATTTTTTTGTTAATTTGGAACATTTAATTTCAAATAATGATTTTAATCTAATTAAAAGTCACAAAACAATATTAATTAACTAGTTATTCCTCTCCTTGCAAAATATATTAGACTGTGGTGGAAAATACGTCTCTCAAGGAGACATATAACCAACCGTTATGTATAATTCATTATTTGTTAATCAAGAGGAAGATCTATGATTCCTCTCTCTTACCTACTACTTTAATCATATTAGTTTTATTTCTCTAATAATTATCACATTTTCTAGTATACTATGGGATATGATAAGATTTAATATAAATAAGAACATAAATAAAACAAATCCATGAGAGATTACTAATATAAATACCTCAGTCACACATACCTTACTACAAATTCTACATGATACTATGATACATAGACCATCATGTGTAATTCCTTATCAGTCATGGATGAACTATTAATTGGAGATCATGAAATAGGAAAATATGTAACAAATAAAGTCATTTTGTAGTAATATTTTAATTACATGAATGGATGTAGAAAACCTAAATAATACTATAGAAATAAGAAAAGAAATAAACTCCATTATAAGGAACTTTATCGATGGGTGAATATACACTCACATATTTAATATGAATGTTTTGGATCTTGAATATAGTTATTTTTTATATGTTCTATTTCCCCACTCATGTAGGTAAAATTATTCCATGAAAAATCATTATACCTGAGTCTAACCATTCCCTAAAAATATTTTATATACATCAAGAAAATAAAATAGAGAATTTTAATAAAATCTATTATCGTCTTGTACTATATTGGTAATAATATAAATACTGAATAATTCTTCAATATTTTGAAAACCTATAACCACACACAACTACCTCTTTGATATCCTCGATGAAGTATATTGATGTAGTATATTGTAGACAACCTAGTAAATATGATACGAGATTTATGGATTTAATCCACCTAAATTAAAATGACATTAAATTATCCAACACAAATATTTTAGTTATTGATTTACTCTTTCTATTTACTCCTCAAACCAGGATATGATTTGTGAGATCTATCCAAAGTTCATACTCTTCCTTATACTTTTTCCATGATGTATGGAAACCCTATGATATTGATCCTAAATACCGTATCTTGAATTCCAATACCTTTCAGTCACATTCAAGGGTGAGAAAATACCCTTTGAGACAACTCTATATATAATTCCAAATCAATAATTTATTTTATCTCTCACTATCTATGGATTTAATTAAATAAATATCTAATATAGAAACAATTTCCAACATAAAATAAACATAGAACCATTACCATTTTTTAAATATCCACATTGAATACACTATAACATAGTATAAAATATCCATTCAAAAATCCAACTCTTACTTCCATGTATAATGATAAGTTAACTATGATGAAAAATATAGAACATAGACTTAAAAACTCCACATTATCTCTCTCTAACGGCATAACTTGATATTAAATGTTTCAAGTATATCCATCCAAAAATTTGATTACTATTATTCCAGGATACAACAAATATTCGTGATTAAAATTTCTTTTTATTGTTCAATACATGTTGTATGAAGTTTTTTATGGAATTGGTTGATCAATATCCATCTTAGTTGTGCAAAATTTAGTGTAGAGGGATATGGTGTTGTTAAAAAATTGTATCATCATATTCTTCATGTTGCGATCTAGACTTGACCTCATGATATATTCATATTTCATGGTGTTTTCCTCCCTCTAGTTCTATGGGTAATGTATAAAAAATGCCTTATTTTTTGTTTTAAATTTCCATCTTCACATATCGTTTTTTTAAATAAATAATTTCAACTAAAAATAAAACAAAAAAGGTTAATAAATATTATTTTTATGAACAAAATAAATAAAATAATTATATTTAGGAAACAATAATCATTAAAATTAATGATATTAATGTACGATATATATATATATATTCTTGTATTCCTAAATTGTTTTTTTTGTTCATAAAGGTGATGTATAAAGAAGAATAATTAACTAATTAGTGAATAGAATTTATTAATACTATTCAAATAAGATTAAAATACGTTTCAAAATAACTAAAATTTTTATTTGAGAAAATAATCATTGAAAAATATGGTCAAGAGTAATTTTTTAGGACATTCTGAAACTAAAATTGCATGGCAGTCACACATGTGTTTCATGTCAAAAGAAGATGATTGTACAAAACATATACAGTTCAAAGAAATTTAAGACATCAAGTGTACTCAATGTAGTTATTTAGAATACTTGTAGGCTAATGAACTAGTTATTATAGATTTAAAAAATTACTATAGTTTGGTTATTGATGACTTTAGCGGGTTATCATGGATTATGTAGATTTCCTAAAAAATGAATGCATCCAAATGTAAGACATTATATTATATATAAGATGAAATTATTATTTTTGTAATAATGAGAAATATATATAATGTAAATGATATGTAACTTATGAACAATATGGAAAAACACAACTCAGAGAAACATTGGATTCAGTATAAAATGTTTCATATGAAGACCCATCAAAATAATATTGTCTTTTAGAGGAAAAAATATATCCTAAATAATATAGAGAAAATTAATCACATATATAAGAAACCTCTAAATGAATTTATGAAGGTGGTGTTGATTACCTTGATATAGGTCTTTCCGGAGGATTTTCTACACCTAATTTGAGATAGGACACACAATGAAATCTAGTATGAAAAGATTCCCACTAATAATTACATTCAAGTGATTGGATGTATGTGTCTTTTTCCAAATAATGAGAACAATAATAATATCTAAAAAATCAAACATGAGGGTATTTTTCAAAGATATTCATCCAAAATAAATTAATAAAAGTGAAAAAATAAATGACTTTTGAAAATAATTTAATTCCAATTGGAAAAAAATGAAAAAATTATAAAAGATTAAATTATAATTAAATGGTTTATAAATTTTTTAAGAAAAACACACATTAATAGTCTAGTTTTAAATGATTTTTTTTTTTGAAAATTTTATTATTTGTGGGATTTAATGGAGTTATTGGGAGCATAGATAAAATATCTTATGATAAGTAAAATATAACAAGAGAAACAAAAAACTAGGAAATCCCATAGAGAAAAGGTAACTCGAAACAACATTTTTGGTGATTAAACCAACATTGACCAACTAATGAAGATGATGTCATGGTAGAAAATATAACCTATTTATTAGTGTAATTTTATTGAATCAGATCAATCATTTATAAGAAATCATTATAGGCAATGTGGGTCAAGAGTGCCTCCTCATAAATCAGAGGCTACAAACTAGTAATGAGGGTCTATAATGGTATAATAAAGATACTCTACCTTTTTATCAAATATATAGCACAATGGTATAATAAATGAATAAAAATTGGTATCAAAAAAATGTGGATAATAATAATTAAAAATCTAGACAATGTATTCTAAAAAATATATTCCAAGTCGTATACAAAAAAATGAGGTAATGCATATATTGTATAGAAATATTTTAATAAAATAAACCAAAGTAATGTGAATATATGAAATGATACAAAAAATACTAATATCTCTTATGAATAATGTCACAAGAATATTGTTATTCCTATCACATATACTCCATCCTTAAATAGGAAATCAATCCTCCAAAGCTTCCCAATTACTAATTCCCTTGTCTATATTCAGGAAGCCTATCCTAGTAGTAATTAGGGGCATGAACATGTTGTTATAAAACTCAATAGGCCCCACCAATGGAATCTAATAATTTATTTCCATTTAATATATAATGTGAAGTGTGTAGGATTAATCATTAATGATTGTGAATAAATCGTCCATTTCAGTATGAGTTACTCATTGGGAACCCATCCAATGCTATATTATTCATCCAAATATAGAATTTCAAGGAAAAAGAGACATCATAATAGTATATAAGTGTATGCGTTAGTAAATAAAATCCTCATTCATGTGTAATATATCCTATAATCAATGTAAAATAATCACATAAGAGAACTATTAGGATCTGGCTCATCTATTAGTAGAGTAGTCAAGTATAAGTCCTAAGTGGTGTATCCTTGTAATAAAAATGTATGGTGTTCTACTCAAGCCCTAGAAATATTTTCTAGGTGGTCTCGATGCTAAGTGTAATATGATCCTTATTATGCCAATTAATTTGTTTATAGAATCATTTTGTGTGAAACAAATTCAATGAATGAGATCAAAATTCCCAACATCTTATTTAAGAAAAAATAACATCAGGTCCATGGATTCATAATGTGGAGAAGAAAATACATTTTCAATAAAAAAATGATCAAGGGGGTAAATTCCATATCCAATAGTACACATAATGTAAATAAATGTCCAATGATTCACAAAAAAGATAGGAAACATCATTTCCAATACACCATTCTAGCATAAGGAACACAATGTCTAGTATTCCTACCTAATGATAAGTATTTAAATGGGGTGACATGTCTAAAAAATTCCAAGCCAATAATAGAAAACGAAATTTATATAAAATTTAATCCCATATCAACATTCAAAATTCTAGGCACGATCACACTTTATGATTATTCAAGGTCTCTATTACATGGTTATACTATTAACCATTCATTGCACTTACTAATCCATTTCATTTATATTTTATAAGCCTAAAAAACTATATAATGTATTTCAATAACATATCCAGGCATATGGTCCAGTCATGGTGTCACACTATTTCATTGAATTAAATTTAAATTTTTCATATATATTGAATGATTCAACATGCCTCAAAATGTTGTTTAAATGAATAATTAGGAATAAGATTTACAACATATTAAAACAACGCACCATGATGGGTTGTTCAGATCGACGTAGAACCCCTAACAGTGGATATGGGTCCCAAAGATTAATTAATATTCGGTATTAGCCCTTAATTTAGTTTATTAGACATTTGAGGGGAAACAATAGTATGTTCTAACACGAGGAACAACAAATCATAATATATTCTAATTTACCATTAGGGAGAAGAATTAAAGAACAACCCATAGACAGGTAGTAAAACCCTTATACATTGTGGGGGTCTAATTTAGGATTAAATGGGTGATATTTAAGAATAAAAGTAATATCCTTAAAAATATGGAATATTATATCTCATGTATATAATATTATTTGTTGAGATATAAAAGAGTAAACGATGAAAGAGGATTGAAAACATTCCAATATGGATTCAAAGGATCCAACGCAATTTAATTAAACAACATATGAGGGAGTAGTTTCAAAGTTGGTATTGAGGGAGGAGGTATATCTCAATATGGGTTTGGATACTGTGTGTGAAATGGGATAATAAATAAGGGTTATAGTTTAAAAAGTGTTTTTGAGAAATCAAATTTTCTCTAATTTTTTATGGGGTATCCGGTTTTGAAACACGGTTGGCCAAGTCATACATGAACCATGATCCACCACTATGTATGTTCCACACCCATTTTCCTAGCTAGGAACATGGTTAATAATATCATGAAAATCCTAATATATTATTATCCAACACCTCCACCTCCTTTCTTGATTAAGTGTAGGGTTTAAAAACATTGATATGATGGTTCATTTTATCTATGAAATAATTATAATGAATTTTTCTTGATTGTGAAGCCTCCATTTCAATTTTAAAAAAACCACACTCCTCCTATTTTTTCAGTAAAAATTAAGCTATAAAGTTACTATTATCATTTCTCAAACTATGTGTGTCCTCATGTTTATCTAAAAATTGGTGATCTATCATCAAAAAAATCCATAGATAGTCCAAATCCTTTAACAATTCCTGATGAAATAATATATAGAAAAAATGATTTATAATAATTTTTTATTTATACATACCTCTTAAAAAATATAGATCATACAACCTCTAAACCATAAAATAAATCATTGTTCACAATCCCTTATAAGGGTGATTGAAAATCATCTAAGAATAACTTTTTCCCCTAATAATATAAATTGGAATACCACTTCCATGTATCATCTAATACATGGGTGTGATACCATAGAACTCTTAATATATGAAATGAGCTACCATGAAGATCATTTATGCTATGAATAACTGTTCATATAGTATTATCCTCCAAAGGAGAGTCAATATCCAACTCATCCTCATCCAGCAAAAGGATATGATATGATTCTAAATGATTGTGATATAAATGAAAAACATGAAATATTTTGTGCATAGACTTGTTTTTCTATGTGACTTCTATCTGATAAGACGTATTTAATACCATCTTTATACCTCAAAAGTCCTGAAAAATCAAAGAAATATCTTACCCTTCTTTTGAATTTCTATATGACCTTATCTAGATGAAAATATCGAGAATATTTTTTTCTCCCACCTCAAACGGAAAAGGTAGGCAGTGATGACAATCATAAGTCATCTATAGGGTTATTATTTTATCCATATGCTTCCAGATAATTTGTTCCTTCTTTGATATATTCTAGAAGAGATATAGTCAAAGTAGTGATTCCCAACCTATTTTTAACCATCAAAGGGGTGAATGGGAAAACTATCATATAGGGACTCATAAGGATATATCTATATAGTCACCCGATATATTTTATTATATGAATGTTCGGTGATAGTTAGGTGTTTCTACCATTAACCTCCAAAATCATGTACACAAACTAAGATAATTTTCTCTAGGAGATTAATTATACACTTAGACTGCCTGTTGGTCTGAAGGTGATATACAGTACCCAAAAGTACCTATGAACGAAGAGCCTTCTGTAAGTCCTACAAGAATCGTGATTTAAAATGACTGTCCCAATACAAGATTATGGTATGTTGAAGTCCATGTAGTTTTATTATCTCTATAACATATAGTCTTCATACATGACCCAATTAAAATTTCACTCTTATATGTAAGATATAAGCATCCTTTATTATGATATTAATAATTACCCTTACATCATTGCTTCCTAATGGTGACCTTCAGAAACCCATTTTAAAATCTTTGGTGATTTAATCTCATTTACATTTTAGAATGGATAATGGATGTAACTGGATAGTTTCTTATAGTTTCTCAACCTTCACCTCCTGACATGAGGAACACCGATTAATGAAACTTTCTATCTCCATTTTCATATTATCCCACCAATAATTATACGGTGAATCATGATACATCATTATAATATTATAATGTACTACTGCAAAAGAGTCATGATAAACTCACATAAATTCCTTTCACATATAATTCAGATACTAGGAATTTCACTAAATGTGTATGATATCATCCTTAACTACTACTAAGCCATGTATTCCGTCCTCTCTAGAAAATCTCTCTCTTAGTACTGATCAATCATGATATAAAATCTTCCTCATCATTACACTATCTAGAAATGAAGAGGTCACTGATAATGATATGATTTCTTTCTTCCAATGATATTCCTTCACCTCTATATATATCTTAGAAAAAAAATCCATCTTCAATAATAAAATGCATGGTTCCTGACTTCTTGTGTATGGGTCTTCCTTCATAAAAAATTGTTTAGACCATTTCCAGTCTCATGCATATAAGAAATATATATTTTAAAAGATTGAAGGTATTCAACCCACCTCCATTGACTATGATTCAGGTCACAATAAGAGAATATGTTTTTTAGGATTTTACTGTCTGAGTATAATACAAACCTATCCCCAATAGAAAATGGATCCAATAGCACAAGGAAAAAGAAATCGATTTTATCTCAGGGTCATGTGCTGAGTAATATCTCTTATATGGCCTCAAATGAAAAGTTTCATCCACCACAACTCTCTCATCTAATTCCTAACACTTCACAACAAATATTTTACCCTCTTCCAAAATTTGGTAAAATCTAGATCAACATTTAGGTAATACTTCATTCCAACTCTGATAAATCATTCTAAGACACTTCAGACTATGTAAACTAAAAAACCATCTTTGTAAATCCCATATAATTTGCTATATGGTGGGATAATTTCTTATTATGATTCCTATAATATCTTTTTATGCCCCAAGAAACGTAATATATAACGTTTTTTCATAGGATTCTCATAAGAAACTATATTTTTAACCTTCTCTAAGTCAAAAAATACTCTGACCACTAAGATAATTTCACTTAGAAAGGTAACCAAATTAATCAAGAACTCAAATATTATGTTCATGTAAAATAAAATATTCTATCACAGTGCATTCAATAAATTTTCAAAGTGTTTTTAATTCTCATGTAAAGTATAATAATACACAAATAACTAATCCCTAAAATCCCGGGTGAAATAATATAGGAATAGTGGGATGAATCGATTCATAGGGTAAATAAAAACTTCCTACATCAGACTGAACAACATTAAAAAATAATTATAAAGTCCATATATTATTTTGAGATTCTTACAAAAAATATATGAATTCTTACCTCATCCATGATGGTTTCTTGAAATAAAAAAATGATAACACATAATATCTTTGTAGCTTCTTGAAGAGGTCATCTATATGTGGTAATGGATAACAGTTCTTATCCACATGCTAGATTAATTTCCAAAATTTCACAAAAAATGTTTGAGGTACAAACCTACTTCTCAGTTAAAAAGATAGGTAAAACCAAATGATACATACTCGGTCGTATAAAACATTTATTCTTCAAGATCCTCCAATTTACTCTTATGTTTTAAATGGTCTGTAGGACCCATCTTATATAGAGGAATAGATATTGGTGATATAACAAGTTCCAAGTCAATTTTAAATTCGATCTCCCTATCTTAGGAGGTAGGCGAGAAAAATATTCTGAGATTGTATCCATGAAATGATTCACTACAAGGGAAAAATCTATTTGATGTTCTCAGTAATGATCTATAAAACATCTATAAATTAAGGATGACATTCCTATCAATCCATGATTTTCATGCACATATTGAGCATCCTAGATGTCTCATTAACATTTATGAATATATCTACTGCCCTATTGGGATGTAAATGAAACCTTTTTGTGACAATAATCATTTTAGTATTGATTAGGAACCAATCCATCCATTCCAATAATGATATCAATGTCCACATTCTCAAGGGAAATGAGGTTCCATATAAAATTATATTCTCCTATCTCAATAAGGCATTCGTAACAACAGTGTACACTCTCTAATAGAACCCCAACCGAGTATTGTGAGTCAACACTCCAAAAAATACTGATAATTTAGTGAAACGATTTTCATCATTTCCAAATATATAGAAGAATTTGAAGCAGTTATATGAAATATTACAGACTCTAAATTAGTGGATACTAAAATAGTACATTCAACAATTGAAGGACCATCAATCGGCTCCTTGTGATTTGGTTGTATTGAGTATATTTGGCCCAATCAATATCCTTTATATTCAACCTCACTAACTTTATTATGTATAATACCCTATTTTTTGTTAAATATGTCTGCGTCCCTTAGGAACAACTTACTCCTTGGACTAAATAACCGTTGGTATACAACTTCTGACCCCCCGATTGCTAATAATGTCCCACTCGAACGTGGGGTCGGTGTAGCTACTCTCTCACTGAACTCTGGAGGAAAATATATAGACCATCATTGAATATGAAACCTCATTTATAAATATTGTAACTCAATGGTTCTCTATGAAACAGAGACTTCAAATGATGTGGCTTTCCCCACAGATCTCATCACACATGTGTAACATCCCAAAATTATAAAATAAGAACCTTATATCTTAGGGCATGAATGAAACTCGTCACCAATCGTGTTAGCGTATATAATTCCATGATACATTAAAATATATTTAATATATTTAATTACATTTTAATTATTTATTTTTTTCAATTCACGCAACATCGAGTTATCATGTGTTACACTCAAGAGTGACCTTCTTCAGTGTCTTGTGATACACTCAAGACTGAGTTTTTGCAAAAATTAACATATTATTAAAATAATATTATTTTATATAATATGATATAAACTATCCATTAGTAATAGTTTTAACTAGATGATGAAAATGTATGGTCTATTTAAATATAATGTGAATTCATGGGGTACCAATTAAAGGGAAACGAAAACAAGAACCAATTAGATAAAAAAGAAATATTATTATTTTTATACTTCCAATTTTGATTTATCATATAAACATAATAAATTATAATTACTAATTATTTTAATGAAATATATATTTTATATATTTAATAAAATATTTTTATATTCATATATTAGGTTTTATATGCATTAGGTAAGAACAAAACCAATTTTACACATAAAAACCTATAATTTTATAAAAGGAATTTTATCACCTTTTAATGGGGAATCCATTTTAAATATTAATTTTGAATCTATAATTGAATTAATTTTTAAAAATTATATTTATATTTTAAATATTAATAAAATAATTAGTTTTGGGCTAATTTTTGTTATTTTTCTAAGTCATATCATTTTGTAATGAACAGTTAAAAACACTAAATTTTAGTCAAAAAATTATTTTTCCTATAATTTATTTATTTGGTTAAATTATACTATTTTTTGGTTTTAAAGATTAATTATAAAGTACTTTTTATCAATTAAAAATATTAATTTAATTTGAATCATTTTATATTTGAAATTAATTATAAAAACAATGAAAATTTACGGACATTTTATCATTACAAACCCGCTATGTTGTCCCCCATGTGGGATGAAGTTTAAATTAGTTTCTACCACTTCTATGATGGAAATTTAGAAAAATGGATTATATAATTTTAATAATTGTAATTTAAAATTTATAATATGAACAACATTTTTTATCATATATATCAATTTATGTATTTAAAATTAATTACAATATTTAAGGTAAAATTATTCTTAAGGACTAAACCAACAATTTAAGGGCCCAAATGACCTTGAAAATTGTCAAAAGTCCTTTTTATGGTCATATAAAGTCCCGAAAACTTCCTTTAGTGAGTTATCTGTTTTATTACTTATTTAGGTAAAACATGGGTACCACTAACTTCTTTACAAAAATTTAATGTGAGTCTTTTTCTTTCATTATAAAAGGCCACCACCTCTCCCCATTACTCACACCTCTCAAATAACATAGGCTCGATAAATATCTTCCCAAATAGATTCTGAACATCACATAATAGGACCTTTAAGACTCTCTTTGAGCAGAAATACTTCCATGTAATCCTTTTGGTATAAACCAAAATAAGTTACCCGATTAAGAGGTAACATCTTGTCTCATGTTTTTTATTTTAATTTCCATTCTTCACTCCCAATACTTGTATTATTATATGATAAAATAAAAACACAAGTATAATAAATATAATAGTATTTTTTTCTTGTTATTATTTTTACATACACTTATAAACACCTCCATTTAATGGGTAACGAACATACAGTTTCTGTGTACGGTGAAATACTGCCTCAAATAATGATGATTCTTCATTTGTATTTTACCACCTATCATGGTGGACATTATGTGGGATCATTATTTTATATAATAAATATATGATATTTATAACTCATGTATTATTCTAAAATTTTTATTTTGAACCAGAATATATGATTGTAATATTGTGTAAATTTTATAATTTCATTTGAGGAAATGTGGACTACCACCCCCGCAAAGTGATGTACCTCGTTCGTGCCAAAATGGAAAGTATAAAACTTGGTCTTAAAAAAAATGTAAAATATATAAAATATATATGAAACATTAATTAGGATATTCCAATATAATTTACTTTTAATTATTTTAATATAATAAATACATAAATGTACTTTTCATGTGTATGTACGTCCTACGGTCTCTATGAATATTGTATACCATTTCTTATCTTCAAAAATTATTAGATTGTCTTAAATGCATATGTAATGAATATATTTGATAATGAAATAATGATTAAAAATATGGATATGATGAAATATTGATCTATTTTATAGGAATAAAAAATGAAAATTCAAAATATACTTGATAAAAACAAGGAAATTAACACCAGAAATATTTTAAATAATGAAAGGGTGTTAACAAAGAGGTAATAAAATGATATAAAGAATTAATATATGATATTACAAACATGATTATTGTTATTTTATAAGTTATTAACATATATTAAACCACTATATAGTAGTATAAATACCACACAAAAAATGGAAGGTTAATTTAGGGGATTTCATCTCAATTTACATTCCATTGAGACTTATTTATGTGGTGCACCAATTAATTTTATTTTGGGGTATATACTACAATTTTACATGTTATATCATGAATCTATATATTCTCATGACTTTATATGTTTACATTAATTCATAGGGAATTATTATTTAAATGTTTCAATGTGGTATGGTACACATTGGAATGATTATGTATTATTTATTCCTTAAGATTATTTTAACATTAACAACCCTTATTGTTACATATCCCCCTATAAAGTATTATTTATAAATCCATATTATTTATTAAATATGGATATTTTATAAGGATAATTATTTATTTGACATTTTATGAATTCTTTATACATTCAATACATTGGTTTGGGATAGATTATGATGATACCTATGGGTTCGGGATCAGTTAATGAAATCCCCTATAAGCATCAGTAGTCTCATGAGAAGAAATAGTAGCACAAAATAGATGGGTTTTTAACTGATAGCTAAACCATTTTGTGAATGGTATTGATGATTGTTTTTCATTGTACCTATAAAACATGGCATTTAATAATTAAAAATTTCCCTCATTTAGTTTTAGTAATTATTCATCCATGATATTTTGTGTTGATATTTATATATATGGATCCATATGATTATCATGTCATTTATTAAGTGGAATGTGTTTCATTTTATTACCTCTCATTTTTCATTATTAGTTATCTATTAGTCTAAAATTAAAAAAAATCAGTTATTTTCCTTTCCCTATAGATTGATTAATTTTTTCTTCTATTGTACTTACCATTACTGTGAATTTTATCTCACCCTTATTGTTTTTCGCCAATTTATAAAGTAGTTATGTTTTAATTAAAATTCAAGGATATAGTTTATTTTAGTCTATTATGTGGCATATTTTATTTTCAATTCAAATTATCGTATGGGTGTTATGTATATAATTTGGATTTTCAAGACTGCTAACCTGATCGGTCCTTTGAGATTTGATTCTTTAAAATCATGATAATGTAATAAAATAATACACCAGCTCTAGGATTATCAGGTCAGTGTTACTTGGTTCAGTTCAATGACCCTTTTTTCACACATAGTTTGACACTCATATGGGATATTCTTAGGGTAGTTTTCCTATATAGTACGAACCATTATAATGTATTTTAATGTAATGATTTCCCCAAAGTATCCAATGTTTGTTATTCTAGGATTTTCGATGAATAAATTTATGTAATGTGTTATATAATATTTAGAGTTATAGAAATTTAAAAATTTTAAGCGCTGCTTAAGTATACTACGTTGTTTATAAATAAAACATGAAAAGAAGAATAGTATAAATAATCATGGAAAATAAATAGATTACCATGTTGTAAAAGTCTATGTATCTAGTATTAAAACTAATAATGTTTTGGATATATTAGGGAAGCTTAGTTATTTTAGGAAAAATAACCATAATTGAATAGAGAAACCTATTCTATAGAAAAAATCTCTTTTGTTAGATCACATTATATGGTAGAATCCCCCATCATTGAGTGGGACTTCAAATCCAATTCTAGAGGAGCAATGGATTATGTCTCCAGAGAAGATATTTATGGCCTTAGAATATAGTGAAACTGGAATATTTACACTTGTATCCTTTTGTATCAAAGGTGATTCTGATAAGTGGTG
This sequence comes from Viscum album, assembly GCA_963277665.1. Classification (NCBI taxonomy): domain Eukaryota; kingdom Viridiplantae; phylum Streptophyta; class Magnoliopsida; order Santalales; family Viscaceae; genus Viscum; species Viscum album. The sequence goes on along the minus strand of OY728139.1, from coordinate 1,080,589,614 downwards.
GTCTCTGATCCAGAATACAAGAGAGGAAGAAGAAATATTTCTCTTGGTATGGAGGATATTTAAAGATACATTATTTGATAAATAAATCCCAAGTGATCAACAAATTGATATGAAGAGAAAGTTTTATAATTAAATGTAAAAGGAAGAAGAGAATACTGATGATTATGAAGCTAGATATACAAGGATAGATAGGTATTATAGGGATTATATAAACAATGTTGAGTGCATGAAATACCAATTTTTTAATGGTCAAAATCCAAATATCCCAAGGGCATTGGTTTCTCAGAATATTCCATCATCTGAATAAATAGTTCTACTTTCCATCAATATAGTGAAGGATATCCCATATCCTATGTGTTCAATGGAAACTAAGAGGAGAATGAAACTTATAAGCACCATGAAAAATAGAACGAGTTAATTAATATCATGGGAAATATAGATTTACCAACATGTGATAAATGTGTAAAGAATCACCCAAGTAACTTCTTGAACATATTGAGAGTTTGTTATAAGTTTGGAGAATGGGTCGCATGGGAAAAGATGGAAAATGGAAGAAATAAAACACTGCTATATAATTTTATATTTGTTAAGAAATAGGACACTATGAAAAATAATTTCCCATGCACTAAGAGAATATAACTTTAAAGAATATAAGAGATCATGGTCCAACATTTGTTATTGACGCAACCTAAATGGAATGATTAATGTACTTTTGTTTTATTATCAATAAATATTTTGTAATGGTATTTTGTCTGTGATGTTCTGATCATATGATTTTTGAAATTTATAAGGATTTTATTACAATACCATTTCATTAAGGATTTGAGATCACAGTCGGAATGGTCCCAATAAATGTAATTCAGTAGAAAGATAAAATTTTGGGAAAAAACTTGATTGGGGGAAAAGAAACCTTCAATGTGTTCATGATATTGAAATAATGATGAATAAATGATAGATTTTTATAAAGTATGACTACCTAGGAACTGATTAAATAAATATAGAAATAGTTCTATTTTATAATTGATTACGTTTACAACACTTCATAATTAAAGTAATGTATCCAATAACATGTATCTTATATAATTAATAATGAAGAATTCATGTTTTCGATGAAGTTTTATGTTGATTCGAGTTATTACCATATTTTTAGTGGATACATGATGAAGTTATTCACATTTTTTGAAAGGGAAAATTTAGAGATATTTCATATTAAATAAAATCTAATGATAAGTTCATTTTGGAAATATATTGAATCTTCTTCAGAAGTGATTAGATCATACTCTTTTGGTAAATATAACGATTTATAAAATGGTTTAAGATGATCGTTGGATGATATTTTGGAGGTTAATGTATTACTTCACCATGTGATGCATCATCTTATATTTGAGGAAGTAGAAATAGATCAAGTAATAATAAAAGCATAATATTATGTATATATAAAAATATGTTAACTTATATTCTTATAGAGTTAAATAATTCCTTAACTATTGAAATAATGGGTTTAAAATAAAAACTTCATCCAATTAAAATCATTTTTATTATATTAATGACCTCTATTCACACCTTTGGGTTATAATTTTGTGGTCAAAAACATTCATTTAAACATGTTCATTATCACTCTCCATCGAAACATTATTTTTGGAGATTTCTTTTATATCCATGTTTCTATTTCTTAGTTACATGATAGTTGTACTTTCCTTTCTCTCATGTTAAGAATATGTGATATTGAACATTTTTACAATGTGGGTCCTTCAATATTAGATTATTTTTAATCCCTCTATAATTGAGATCATGTTTAAATTATGAGGGCATAATTTAATTAAGGTGGGGAGAGTGTAACACCCCAAAATCATAAAATAAGTTCCTCATATTCAATAGCGTACATGACATGCAACACCAAGTTCATAAGGGGACATAATAATGAGATAAATTAAAATATATTTACTAGTTTAAATATATTTCATATATTTTATATTTTTCATTTCACACAACACCATGTTAGCATGCGTTACACTCAAGAGAGACCATTTTTGATGTCTTGTGTTACATGCAAGGCTGATTTTTACTGATCAATAATATATTATTAAAATATCATAATTTAATATAATAAGATATAAAATATATTATATTAACATTATTAGGTATATAATTAATATATATAGTTTATATAATTATAAAATTAATTCATGGGTCACCAATTAATGAAAATTGAAATAAGAACCAATTGAATTTAAAAAAGAAATATTATTATGTTTATGCTTCCAAAAGAGGGTTAACTTAATAAACATAATTAATTAAAATTAATAATTAATTTTAATTATATAAATTAGTTTTATATTCAATAAAATATTTTTTATATTCATCCATTAGGTCTTACAAGCATAAGATATGTTCAAAACCAGTTTTACACAAAAAAACCTATATTTTTATAAAGGCAGTTTTACTACCTTTTAATGGTGAACCCATTTAAAATATTATAATTTGACATTATAAAATAATATGATATGTCAAAATAAACTTTTTTTTATTTTAAATAAAAATAATTAGGTTACGGTGTGTGTTTTTTATTTCTCTGAAACATCTCATTTTGTAATGAATATTTAAAAATACTGAATTTTAGTTCAAAAGTACTGTTTCATGTAATTTATTTATACGAATAAATTATAAATTTATTAGTTTTAAATTTTAATTAGATAATATTTTTATTATTTAAAAAAATTGATTTCGTTATAATCACTTTCACCTGCAAATTAATTATAAAATCATAAAAAAAACATTCTGATGTTTTTACTTTAAAACCATGCTTTGTCCTCCTACCAATGGGATGGACTTTAAATTAATTTCTTCTATTTATATGAATGGAATTTGGAAAAATGGAATAATTATTTTTAACGAATATAATTTTTAATTTCTAATTATACCAACAATTGTTTTAACCAAAAATATTATTGAAACTTATTAAAATTAATTACAATTGTTATGGTAAAAGTAAGCTTAATAGGGGAGTAAACCTTCAATTTAAAGGACCAAATGACAGAGAAAATTTTCCGACACCCATAGAATGAACATAAATCATCCATAAAACATAAATTATTTTCTCTTTTTTTTAAAGATTTTTTTTGGTAAACGTTTTGGTACACCTAGCTTCATTTCAAAACTACCAAGTGAGTCATATTCCTCTATTATAAAAGCCCACCAACCTCCCCCATTAATCACACCTCTAAAAACAATTAGTTTTGGCCAAGATATTTCCAAATATCTTCCCAAAATCTCTCTTCCAGACCTTGAATCCTCTCTTTTGTAATAATTACTTTCAATGAATCCTTTCCCATAAACCAAAAGAAATTACCCAATTAAGAGGTAAAGTAATCTCTCATGAATTTTTTTATTAATTTATATTATACACTCCCTATAATCTCATTATTATATTATTGATTAAAAAAAATTATCCTCAATATACTTGGACGTTTTTATGTTAATAATTTTTCATTCACATACAAACACCTCCATCTAAGGGATAAGAAACATACTATTTTTTGTGTAAGGCGAACTATTGCATCATGAAGAGATGATTGTTCATTTTTCTTTTACCAACTATCATGGTGGAAATTATTAAATAAACACTATTTATATATGATATATATTATATTTTTAATGTATTTATGACTATTTAATATTTTATAAAAACATTCCTCTATATTTTCCATCTTGTGTAAGTATTATAATTTATTTTGAGGTAATGTAGACTACCACCCCCTCAAAGCGATGTTACTGATTCCTGCCACACATGGAAAGTATAAAAGGTGGTCTACCAATATCGAATATATAAAATTTCTGTGATACTAGAATTATGATATACATATATCATTTTGTTTTAATTAATTTAATATAAAAAAATGAATTTAGCGATTATGCGTACGTACGACCTATCATCTCCATGAATGATTCATTTAATTTCATATATACAAAAATTATTGATTATCCAAAATTTATATGTACTAAATATATATGATAATTAAATAATAATTTAAATTATAGATATTATTAAATCATGATCTGTGTAATATGAACAACATATGAAAAATTCAAAACATACTTGAGAAAAACTAGGCAATTAACACCCGAAATAGTTAAAATAATGAATGAGTGTTAACAAATGGGTAATAAAATATTTTATTGAATTAATATATGATATAATAAACATTATTACGGTTTTGGTATAATTAATTAATATATTTTAAACCACTATATAGGAGGATAAATACCACACAACAAAATAAAGTTTAACGTAACAGATTTCATCTAAATCTATTTTTAATTGGGAAATATATTTGTTATGCAGAATTTCACATTTATTTGGGGTATATAATTCCATTTCACATGTTATATAATGAATATACCTATTATAATTATATTATAATTTTAATTTAAATCATGAGGAATTATAATTCAAAATATTGAATGTGGTATGGGACACATTATAATGTTTACATATTAATTTTCCTCTAGATTGTTTTAATGTCCACAACCCTTATTGTTACTTATCCTCCTCTAAGGTATTATTGATAAATACATGTTCTTTATTCAATTTGGATATTTGATAAGGGAAATTATTTATTTTACATATGATGAATGATTTTTAAATTCAATATAATGGTTGTGGATTTTTTAATGTAATCCCTACGCATTGTGGACCAGTTAATGAAAGACCCCTGATGCATTGGTAGTCTCATGAGACATTGTAGTTCAAAATAAATTTTTTTTACCCAATAGCTAAACCGTCTTGTGAATAGTTTATATGGTATTGGTTCCATGTACCTAAAAACATGGTGTCCAATAATTAATATTTTCCAAAATTTGTTTCAGTTATTATTCCCCCATGTTATTTTTTGTTGACATATCTATGTAAAAATATTATTATCAGTACATTACTTATATGGAAGACATTTCAGTTTTTTATCTTTCCATTTTGATTAATTCGTATCTACTTGTTTAAAATGGAATGTAAAATCTATTATTTACCATCCCATATAGATTAATTCATTATTTCTTCTATTTGACCTACCCTTAGAGATCATTTTATGTCACCCTTATTATGCCTCTTTCCCCGGGTTATGAAGAAGATAGCTTTGATTAATATTTCAAGGATTCAGTTTATTTCAATGTATTGTGTAACCTATTTTATATTATTTCTAATTTTAGTATGGGTATTATGCATGTAATTTCTCATCCCAAGATTTATAAAATGATATGTCCTTTATGATTTGATTCCTTATATTCATATAAATGAAATAAAGTAATGCACATGCTCTGGGTTTCTCATGTCGGGGTATTCAACATGGGTACTAGTATGATTACTATATTTTTTAACCACCCAGATGAGAACCCTATTTTTGATGCATTATACCAATGGTAGAAATAATACATAGTCTTGTTATTCCACCTACCTAGGCACACCTTCAACCTCCCATAGAGTATGATCAGTGATTACAACTTGATTTTCTATATCAGACACTTTAGGTTACCTAAATATATTAACCTAAGATCAGATATCATAATTGATCCCTTAATCAAAAAATTTGGCTCTGGATTACTTATCACCCAGAATAATTGGTTTAAAAAAGAAAATAATATAAAAGAGAGATAAATAGTACATAGTGGAAATAATATCATCCTTCAAGTTTGTAAAAATTTTATCTAGATCAGATATCAATTTCGTTGAATATAAATAATCATATAGGGTTTTAAAAAAATATCTCCAAACCACAACCCTATGTTATTCAACTTGATTAAATACATGACACAAATTATTTGAAGGTCTATAAATCATATATGTGTTGATTTTACCTTTTAAATAAGTGTATCTAGGAGATTAAAAATATAAAATATAGCTTTCCTCTATGTCTCAATAGTATATAGGGCGCATCCCCTTGACAATGATAGTGGATTATGTCATTGGACCTCTCACATCAACAATCCCATTTATGGGGTAAGTACTGGATAATGCTATTTATACTGAATTAATAATATGAAAACCTCTCAGAAAATGAGTATTAGTTCCCATATAATTAATAACATCTGTTTTTTTATGTGATACTACATGAGGTAATATTGGTCACTCAGGGGATAGCGCCTGTAGATCATGGTCAACACCACTTTCCCAGTGTTTGACATGTGGTCATTAGGGTGTCATGTTTTAATAATGGCTAATCACACACCAGAAGTTTCGTATTATGGAGTATAAATTGAATATTATGGAGGAAATCATTTGGTATATTGAAATTAGTACCACAATGCATCGATACACATTTATTAAAACTTTTAGGATTCATAATGTTTATATATATATTAGGGTCCAATTTGATGAAATCAAATTTCCATGTAATAAATACATATTCTTTATATGTTACAATTAAAATGTCATGTAACATTATATAAACATTCCATTTCATTTAACAATGTAATAGGAAAATATATGATGGTGGGATTATATGGATTCCCATTATGAATTTTTATAAGTAATGTCTTTATATGTTACAATTGGAGACCTTGTAATCTCATCAATCTTACATTTCAGTCCGTGCAACAAATGGTTCATGGGTCAAACATGTGATAATAAATTATTTAAGGATCCACCATCAAGCTATTCAAAAAAATACCATTTAGGTTGGGTTTTTTAAGGTTATGTAACCAATTATTTCATTGTTTTCAATACGTGGATTCATTTTTAAAAATAAAAAAATCATGGAAGTATGGTATGCTATTAATAATGTGGGAAATTAAAAAAAAATTGATGTGGATAATCATTAAATGTGAATTAAAGGGTTCCTATAGATATTCATGATAAATAACATAATTCCATAATAGGAAAATGGTGGAAGAGAATCAATTAAAATATCGATTAACTAAACACGTCATTTTCATCACCCACAAGTGAAATATGTATGACTAAAATTAGAATGATCTAGAATAATTAGTCACATCCTTGGAACCATGGATGTTCCCTTTAAATTGGTTAGCTACTCCCAATTATAGGTCCACTAGAAAATACTAACACATTTCTATTCTCCTAACAACAGACCCATAATATTATAAAATTGGATAAAAGAAGCGTTGAAACCACTAGTACCATCGCAGGACTAATTCACTCATAAGTAACTGAAAATAATTGTTCATGTTTCCTCAAGTGAACCTACAAGTATTCTAGTGGTTTTTGACTATCAGAGTGGGTCTATAATAGAATAGTGTGGGACTATACCATATTTTATTAGTGTTTCAAGATAAGGGTATAAAAAATGAATAAATAGTGAAACATAAAAATGAGTAATAGTGGATGTACACATCCTCACAATGTAGTCTAGAATAAACCATACCCAGATCCATATACATATTGATGATTTAATGCCATTATGCTATAAAAATTGGAATACAAGGAAATTTTGTATCATAAATATATGAAAATCTATACAATAAGGATTAAAATAACCAATTTTTGTCTCTGGTACTATCATGAGAATTTGTTTGGTCGTCTTCCCATACTCCATATTAGTATATACAATGAAGTAACCTATTCTAGGTTTTCCCCTTGTCCCAACCACCTTTTAGTAATCCATTTAGGTACCAATCAGCAGACTGAATTTTGTGTGAGATAAACTCCATTAGCTAACACCAATGATATCTACTGATATCATCTATTGAATAAATAATGAAAAAATGAACATGAATAATGAAAATGGATAGTAAATAAATATTCCAAGTTAGTCTCAATTCCTTATTGGAGATTCGTATGATGTTATCTACTTTTTCATAATCTTTAATTTCTCTCAAATATTTACATCATAGTACTATATTTATACAAGAGTATGTTAAGGAAATCGTGTGTCCCTTGTAATGTAGATGAGGTGTCCATATATAATGATCACACAATGTAGGTTTGAGGTTCCATGAAATGCCTAAATTCAACATTAAAGTGTACATTTTAAGTGGTATACCCCTTTATTATCCCCCTATGGTTTTCTACCCGATCCCTAGAAACATTTTCTGGGTAGTGTTAGTGCTTGTTGTAAAAGGATCCATATTATGTGATATATTTTTGTTCAGGAATTTTCATGAATCCACCTATTTAAAGTATTTGGATCACACTATAAAACATAGAATTTAAGTAAAATGATAACCATGACCAATAATAAACAAGAAGGAGATGAAATGAATTTTCTAATAATAGACTACAATGACAGGAAACATCATGTCCACTAATACACAACATGAAGATAAAACCCAATTTATATTAATTCATAACATGGAGAGTAAAATAAATGACCAACCACCCTTTCAAAAAAAAGTCTCACCCAGTCCATTATTCAAACCCAAAGAGAATTATTTATGTAAAAAGTCATATCTAAAAATTTCCCATTCAACATTGGGAAACACCATGTTAGGTAAAAATAGTCAACATTCTACAATAATTTGGATTGAATGATGGAAATTTATAATTATTAAAGGGATAAGAAAGGTGTTTACACCATTAATGTTACTTTTATCTCATTTAACAATTTAATTTATATGTTATAATCTGATAATTACTTATAAGGTGGTTCAATCACATTGTGAGGAATATGGGACAATAATTGTATCATAGTGTTCCACATAATTTAACTAAAAATATAATTTATAATGTACAATTTAATAGACCTCAAAAGGATGTTTAAATACGTATTTAGGCATAATATTTAAAATAATGTGAAATAACACAAACTAAGGCATGATTCTTATACAAGTAGAAAACCTTTGCGGATGCAAGTTATAAAGACCCATTCATTACATACATTGTTAGTACATTAAAATTGAAGTACACTTATTACAACATATAACAATACCATGAAAGGTCCGTATAGGTATAGTGTCTTTAGAAACTGGGAAACATAAACAACTGGTTCATAAAGCATCTACATTGTCTCCCATTTATTTCCTCATATCTATAGTCCCTTTTGGCATATCTTACTTAATAACCTTCTTCCTGACCTGGGGGAAAGAAAACATACAAAAGGGTGAGCTCAAATTCTCAGTAAGGGTAAACAAAAGAAAAATCCATCACATCATATTCATAAGAACATAACAATTTGGAAATCTTACCCTGTAAAAGAGATCATAATTTCATAACATGGGATAAATCATGGTAGTGAAATGTAATCACAATAATCATAACTTAAAACATTAAGATTTGTGGCATACACACATAATCATAGAGAATTATTTATTATTAATCAAGACTCATTGCCAGTCTATCTTAGTGGACAAATTCCATTTCTGAACCGAGTTCATTCCTCGTTTCAGTCCTGTTTCACTGAACCGGTTTAACCTGCCGTTCCATCCATGTCTGTCTCATGAGATATAAAATCTTTATCCAATGAATTTGAGGGAGATATAGGTCCCACCCATCTCATAATGATACCATTATTATGTGTGCCACAAAATCAAAAATCATACATCATTGCATAACCCATGTAATAAAAACGGTAATCTTAAACATCATGACTTCATAACATAATCCATATAAGATAAAAGAACATAATAAAAATAATTCCATCATAACCTAATCAAATCAATGTAAAAATAGGGATAGAAACAGAACCCTGTATTATCTAATTAGATGGAAAATAATTTTGAAAAAACACTTGACCTTCATTCTTGAGGAAAATGTCTTTTCTACATCAAAAACATTTTTCCTTTCTTAACATGTCATACAATTTCAAACTAAAAGAAGTTGATTAAAAATAAACTTGAAAACATGTAAAGTAATCTTCTTGTAAATAATGTTTTAAAAATACATTCATTTCGTATAAGCTAAAAAAACATTCTTCTCGTACTTTTGTCGGAAAAGTAAAAAAGTACCTCGTATGAAAAAAAAACAAAATATTCCTTTCATATCTTTTACTAAAAACTCACCGAATGGTAAAATTGGATATAAAATATTGTAGAATGATATAAATATTACATATTTAGGAAAAATGGATGTGGATGATAAATATTCCCCAGTAAATTCTGAAGTATAATCAATCTCGGATAAAAACTGAGATTGCAAGATTTTCCCCTACCTTAGGTCCGATTTTCTTCGTAAGTCTCTAAACCTCCTGTATAATGATTTAAATAATGCCATTGACTAATTCTAGAATCATAATAATTGTTATGATATCATATATGGTCATATTCTTAGCTTATTATTAGTAATATTTCATTTCTACTTGTTATTCGGGTGTTTATTACCTTTTGTTCTTATGCGTGTTTTGTCGAATAAATTCTTATTCTTCTTTTTAGGTTATAGATATCTCATTTCCAGAATGGTATTAGTGTAATATATATCATATTTATTCACTAAATTCATTTACGTAATCATTATGCAATTGAAATCATGTAGAATGAGTCGCATCACATCGTGGAGACGGTATTCCGTACGTACGCACGAGCGATGATATCGTTCTCATGATTGTCGAATTGTATTGGAGTGTATGTATAATATTTCAGAATCAATATAACTTTACAATAATCATATATATTCATTCCTTACACCATTATACCCATCCAAGTGAGGTGGTGGTGAAAAATAGATTACACCACGGCGTGGAGACGGTATTCCGTATGTACGCATGCGGGGTGATTTCGTTTTCCGTAGGATGGATAGATGGTGAAATAGGGTTTTTTCATACTTATAATAACATATTAGTATATGAGTGATACTGATGTTATTAATTAATAATGAAACAACTAAAGAAGAAGAAGTGGAAGAAGAAATAAAGTTGAAAGAATCGGTAACGGACATTACCTCTTCTTTGAAGCGCTTCTTTGAGACCTCTTTTTTGGGAACTAAAATTGGTCTTTTAAGAATACCAGTACCTCTAGGATGTTTATAGGGAAGTGTAGAAGAGAAATTGTCAGGGTTTGGCTGAGATTTAAGGCTCAATGTGGTGCAAGGAAGAGAGGGAGGAGGTTTCCTTTTATAAGAGAGGAGAGGGGAACCTTTGGAAAAACAAAACATATTATTTTATTATAAAGTCATATTCGGTTTTAAATAGCTCCAAATTTATTTATTTTGAAGAAATGGTGGGGAGGGGTCGAAATCCTCTCATCCAATAGAATTTTGACAAGTTTATGTTCCTAATTTAAACTTATCATTTAGATTTAACTTTAAGTTAAATAATTTTACTTTTACCGTGTCTTTTTTTCTTCTTACACTATAAGGTTAATAAACATACTATAACAATCCAAAATAACCCCAAGTTGTTTATTATTAATATATATAACCTTATCTAAGTCATTTTTCCGAACCATAGATTTTTAGTAATAAAATAACAATTAATAATATAATATTTGTTTTAAAAACTATTTTATGTCAATTTTGACACTATTTAGTAATTGATTTTTGTGAAAATTATAAAAGAATGATTCGATCAAAGAAAGTTTATTAAATCAATAACAACATGTCATATTAACATTTAAAATTAGTGGAATTCATAAAAAGTCTCAAATTACATTTATTTGAGTATTTATAATATCAATTATGTCAATATTTCATTAATAAGATAATTACTGCATCATTTTTGTGTCATAAATAAAATAAACTATTTAATGTCTAAAAATTACAAATAAATTACCATTACGTAGGAAATCGTTTTATCTTTCTAATTAATATTTATAGTCGAATGTATCTTATTTATAACCCTATATTTAAAATTATTTACTTATTAAACATTGATTTTAACTATTTTAACCCTTCTTTAAATAAAATATTAATAAATGTCCTAATCTAATCCAAGTGGGTCTAAATGGCCATATTTTATTCCTAAGGTTGTTTTTGGTCGAATTAAACTTATCCAATACAATTAGGACATGTGTTAGGGTAATAATAATATCATTTTTACCCTTAATTACCCTATTTACTTTTAACCGTGGTAAATAAAAGTAAAAAGTTACTATTCACCAAAAATTATTTTCATCTCATTGAACCACATTTTACTTACTGACATCAACCATGTCTCTCGGATTTTTGAAATTCCACTCACAGAAGCAGTAAAATTATTTTTTATGTAAATTTACAAATTCTCCTAGGAGGTGGGTAAAAGACGGTGAAAAGTTCAATAAAATTTTATATATCTAAAATTATTATAAAATTACTCCAATGAATTACATTGAACATATATAGGTATTATGTATCAATTTTGACCTAAAATAATTATAAAAAAAATAAATAATTATTTAAATAAAAATTCGGTTTTTAAATAGTAACCCAGTGTTTTCACTATTCATCAAAAATTGAAAGTTTTCAGAAAAATACCAAAATTTCAAACTAGGCTAATTTAGATATTCCAAATCCAAAAATGAAGTCAAATTTGAAAAATAAAATTTACAAAATTCCAAAAAGTGGGTATTACTATTCATAACGGCTAGTTTTAGTAATATTTAAATAGCATATCGTTGTTTAGTGAAACTCGGTATTTTGTACGACGCAAGCTATCTAGGAAGGTCACGATTGCATGTAAAGAAAGCCAAGCTAGTGTTGTGTGTCTTGAAAGATTCCTTTGATGATTTATATAACATAAAAACAAAATATTTCTCATAAAAGTCTCAGGTGTTACATTCTACCCCCCTTAAAATGAATTTCGCCCATGAAATTCATCACTTATAACAAAAAGATGAGGATAACTCTCCCTCATCATATCCTCAAGCTCCCCCATAGCTTCTTCTAATCGGTGGTTCCGCCATAAAACATTCACCAAGAATGTGTTCTTGTTCCGTAGGACATTTTCACTACGATCGAGAATCTCTATCGGATGTTCTTCATAAGAAAGATCTTGTTCCAGCGGTACAAATTCTGAGGTGAGTACATGTGAAGGATCAGGTATGTACATTCTCAGGAGAGATACATGGAACACATCGTGAACTTGAGAGAGATTCGGTGGAAGCACCAATCGGTAAGCTACCTTCCCAACACGATCCAGTATTTCGAAAGGAACGATATACCTAGGCCGTAGCTTTCCCTTCTTTCCAAATCTCATTACTCTTCTCCAAGGAGATATTCATAAGAACACTTTATCACCCACATCAAACTCTATGTATTTTCTTCGGTTGTCGCCATAACATTTTTGTCGACTCTGAGCTGCTTTTATGTGTTGTTAAATAGATCAGACCTTTTCTGCCTCTCATCAACAAGATTAGGTCCTAATAGCTTTCTTTCTCCAACTTCATCCCAACAAGTTGGAGTCCTGCATTTCATTCCATAGAGAGCTTCATAAAGAGCCATCTGAATACTGGAGTGAAAGCTATTATTATAAGAAAATTCCACCAAAGGTAGGTGTTGATCCCAACCACCTTTTAAATCCATAGAGCAAGCCCTCAACATATCTTCTAGAGTTTGAATTGTCCTCTCAGACTGACCATCTGTCTGAGGATGGTAAGCAGTGCTGAAACTCAACTCTGTATCCAGAGTATGCTGAAGGCTTCGCTAGAACTTTGAGGTAAACCTCGGATCCCGATCAGATATAATAGAAATTGGTACTCCATGCAATCTTACCACTTCCTTTACATGTATCCTGGAATGGTGATCCAGATGGAAATCCTCTCTAATAGCAATGAAGTGTGCAGACTTTTTAAGAAAATTAACTATGACCCAGATAGCATTATTTCTTTTGGATGTTTTAGGAAGTCCTGTGACAAAGTCCATAGTGATGTTTTCCCATTTCCATTTGTGTATGGGTAATGGTTGTAACATCCTCTTAGACTTCTTTCTCTCAGCATTAACTTGCTGACAAACCAAGCATCGAGAGACATATTCAGCAAACATCTCTTTTCACGCCATCTGACCAGAAGTACTCTTTCAGGTCCCTATACATCTTCATGCTTCTAGGATGAATAGAGAATGAAGAACTATGAGCCTCATCTAGTAGCCCCTTCTTTAATTCTGGGATGGGAGGAACACAAACCTGATTCCTGAACATTATTATCCCATTACAATCAAGGTTGAATTCAGGAACATTTCTCACCTTCTTTTGTAACTCTACATCTTCTTTTTGTGCCTCTTTAATCATCACGTGTATAGATGGATGAACATTCATTTGAGAAAGATATGATTTTTACCCTTACATTATAATTCCCAGATCCATCCTTTTTAAATCAATAAATAATGGATCTTTTTTTATCCTCATCATGGATAAACTGGCATGGTCTTGTCGAGTTAATGCATCTTCCACCTTGTTTGCTTTCCCAGGGTGGTAATGAATTGAGCGGTCGTAATCCTTAATCAGGTCTAACCATCTTCTTTGGCACATATTCAGCTCATTTTGCATGAAAATATACTTTAAACTTTTATGATCAGTATAAATGTCACACCTTTCTCTATAAAGATAATGCCTCCAAATCTTTAATTTAAAGATTATCGCAGCTAAGTCCAAATCATGATTTGGGTAATTTTGCTCATGTATTTTCAACTGTCGTGAGGCATAAGCTATCACCATATCATTTTTCATAAGAACACACCCCAATCCCTTCTTGGATGCATCACTGTAGATCACAAACTGTTCTCCACTACAAGGTAGTGTGAGCACAGGTGCACTGAATAACCTTCTTTTCAACTCCTTGAAATTCTCTTCACATTCCTCCGTCCAAACAAACTTAACTCCTTTCTGAGTCAACCTGGTGAGTGGATTAGATAATCGTGAAAATTATTTCACAAAACGTTGATAATATCCATCCAAACCAAGAAAACGTCGGATCTCAGTTACTTTTGTTGGTATCGAACATCTTTCGATACCCTCTGTTTTTGCTGGATTCACAGATATCCCCTCTTTTGAGATTATGTGACCCAAAAATGAAACTTTTTGAAGTCAAAATTCACACTTGGTAAATTTTGCAAAAAGATTATCCTTTCTCAGGGTCTTCAATATAATTCTCAAGTGATCTTCATGTTCTTCCTTTATCTTTTAATATACAATAATATCATCTATAAAGACTACCACAAACTGATCAAGATAGTCTCTAAAGACTCTATTCATCAGATCTATGAAGATAGCAGGTACATTAGTAAGACCAAATGGCATCACTACAAATTCATAGTGTCCATACCTTATATGGAAATCCGTATTTGGTATATCCTCCCTTTTAAACCTTAATTGATGATACCCTGAATGAAGATCAATATTGGAAAAGTATTGAGCTCCACGTATTTGGTCAAATAAGTCATCAACACGTGGGAGAGGATATTTTTTCTTGATAGTGATCTTATTAAGTTCTCGATAATCAATGCAGAGTCTCATTGATCCATCTTTCTTCTAAACAAACAGAACAGTTTCTCCCCAAGGTGATGCACTAGGGGGTATGAACCCCTTATTAAGATTATCTTGGAGTTGCTTCTTCAATTCTTGTAACTCAATTGGGTCCATTCTATAAGGTGTCTTTGAAATAGGTAAAGCACCCGGTACGAGTTCTATTGAAAACTCAACTTCACGATTTGGTGGAAGACCCGACAATTCCTCCGGAAAGGCATCATCAAACTCCCGTACAATGGGCATATTATTAATCTTGAGTTTCTCACCAACCATTTGAGATAAATAACCTTCATTTAGTGGAATCAGTACCCATAATATGGAAGAAATTTCCACTGGAAGTTTATGTCATCCATGAATCGATAGATGATCAAAGATTGATCTGTAATATGAAATATGACTTCCCTTCTTTTGATATTGATATGAGCTCCATATAGAGAAATCCAATCCATGCCAAGAATCACATAAAATTCCACTATAGGGAGGATCACAAGATTTTCAGGAAGCACTTTCCCACAAACTTCAATCAGAGAATAATTATAAACTTTTGATGCGACTGTTGTGCCATTAGGGGTTGTCACAACTAACTCAACATCTAATTATTGAGGTAATACGGTGATACCCTTAGAAAATTCATCAGAAATAAAGGAGTGGGTGGATCCATAATCAAATAAAACATTTTCTACTTTAGAGTGGATGGTAAGTGTGCCTTTCACCACTTCGTTATCGTACTCCACATCGCTGATAGAAATTGTATGTGACATTCCTTTGTCTTTAGCCTTAAGAGTCTTTTGACGTCGATCATCATCAACAACCCTTAGATTAGGGCATTGAATGGCATAATGCCCCATTTACTCGCACTTGTAACATTGAAGTGTAGGAGGTGCACTCTGTGTAGCCTTTTCATTGTTCGCATCACTAGACATCTTCTTCCCATCATTGCGGCATTAAAATGCCTGATGACCTTCCTTTCAACATTTTAAAGATTTACTTTTCCCTTTAAGACAACTCCCTCCATGTTTCTTTCCACACTTTGAGCATAAGGGAAAAATCGTCTTCTTTTCAGTGTGCTCTTTTGATTTTCCTTTGAATTCCATTTTCCTCTTCTTTTCAAACCCATATGACTGATGGGTTACTCTAATCTCCATCTCAACTTTGAGAGCACATCGAACGATTTCCTTATAGCTATTGAAGTCCCTTATGGCTAACTCCCTTCGAAGACTTGGTTTTAAGCCACTAAAGAATATATCGATCTTACTCTTATGTTGGATAATAATACCAGAAGCATACCATGCAAGTCCTGTAAAATTTTCTTCATAGGTACCAACATATTGATTATCCTTTTGCTTTAGTTCAAGAAACTCCTTCTCCATATTTGTTCAGATAATTCTAGGGAAGTACTTTTAGAAAAATAAGTTCTTGAACTCATCCCATTCCATGGACTCAATTTCATCTCTTGGCCTCGTATTCTTGATAAGATTCCACCCTTGATCATCATCACCTTCCAAACAATACACTGCTAAGATTACTTTATCATGTTCAGAACATTGAAGAACCGAAAATATCATTTCAGTAGTACTGATCCATTGTTCAGCAACTAATGGATTAGTAAACCCACTGAATGAAGGTGGACGCAGCCTCATGAAGGATTCAACAGAATGTTGCTCCTTCCATTTACCGTTTGGAAGTCCTGCATGATTCATAGCTTGAGAAAGTTGTGTGAGTATGACTACAAGATTTTTCATTCCAGCTCCCATAACGTTTGGTTGCTTAGGGGGACATTCATTGTATTACCTGTCGCATTCCGCATTAACACGGTTCCTTCCGGTTCCATCCATTGACTAAAACCAAGAAGAATAGTGTGAGAAACACTAATTATAATAGGAAAAACACATAATCAAGAATAAAACATAACACTTATGGTCTTATCCTAGGTTATTCATGGCCATTTCTAAAACACTAATATTGTGTTCTATGCTTAGACTTATCCTTAGGATTCTTAGTAAGGCTTTCACATCCTAGTTTCCAAAGGTTTACTATACCTTTACTCTGATACCAACTATAACGACCCATAATTTACATACATTTTTTTACTTCAAAATTGAAGTACACTTATTACGACATATAAAAACCCATTAAAGGACCGTATAGGTATAGTGTCTTTATAAACTGGGAAACATAAACAACTGATTCATAATGTGTCTACACTGTCTCCCATTTATTTCATCATATCTATCGTCCCTTTTGGCAAATCTTACTTAATTACCTTCTTCCAGACCTGGGGAAAGAAAACATACAAAAGGGTGATCTCAAATTCTTAGTAAGGGTAAACAAAAGAAAAATCAATCACATCATCTTCATAAGAAAATAACAATTTGGAAAAATCTTACCCTGCAAAAGAGATCATAATTTCATAACATGGGATAAATCATGGTAGAGAAATGTAATCACAATAATCATAACTTAAAACAGTAATCTTTGTGGAATACACACATAATCATAGAGAATTATTTCTTATCAGTCAAGACTCATTGCCAAGACTATCTTAGTGGACAAAGTCCATTTTGGAACCGAGTTTATTCCTCATTTTAGTCATGTTTCACTGAACCGGTTTAACCTACCGTTCTAGCCATGTCTATCTCATGAGATAAAAAATATTTACCCAATGCATTGGAGGGGGTCCTAGGTCCCTCCCATCTCATAATGATACCATTCATATGTGTGCCACAAAATCAAAAATCATACATCATCGAATAACCCATGTAATAAAAATGGGAATCTTAAACATCATGACTTCATAACATAATCCATATAATATAAAAGGAAATCATAAAAAAATCCATCATAACATAATAAAATCCATGTACAAATATGGATAGAAACAGAACCCTATATTATCATAGATGGAAAATAATTTTCATAAAACACTTGAACTCCATTCTTGAGGAAAATATCCTTTCTACTTCAAAAACATTTTTCCTTTCTTAACATGTCATACAATTTTAAACTAAAAGAAGTTGATTAAAAATAAACTTGAAAACGTGTAAAGGAAGATTCTTGGAAATAATGTTTTAAAAATCCATTCATTCCGTATAAGTTAAAAAACATTCTTCTCATACTTTTGTCGGAAAAGTCAAAAAGTACCTCGTACGAAAAACGACAAAAGATTCCTTTCATATCTTTTAATAAAAACTCACCGAAGGGTAAAATTGGATATACACTATTTTAGAATGATATAAATATTACATATTGTGGAAACATGGTTGTGGATGATAAATATTCCCCAGTAAATTCTGAAGTATAAACAATCTCGGATAAAAATTGAGATTGCGAGATTTTACCTTACCTTAGGTCCGATTTGCCTCGTAAGTGTCCAAACCTCCTATATAATGATTTAAATAATGTCATTTACTAAATCTAGAATCATACTCATTGTTATGATATCATATATTGTCATATTCTTAGATTATTATGAGTAATATTTCATTTCCACTTGTTATTCGGGTGTTTATTACCTTTTGTTCTTATGGGTGTTTTGTCGAATAAATTCTTATTCTTATTTTTAGGATATAAATACCTCATTTCCAGAATGGTATTAGTGTAATATATATCATATTTATTCACTCAATTCATTGATGTAATCATTATGCAATGAAAATCATGTAGAATGAGTCGCATCACATCGTGGAGACAGTATTCTGTACGTACTGACGAGCGATGATATCGTTCCCATGATCGTGGAATTGTATTGGAGTGTATGTATAATATTTCAGAATCAATATCACTTTACAATAATCATATATATTCATTATTTACACCATTATACCCATCCATGTAAGGTGGTGGTGGAAAATATATTACACCACAGCTTGGAGATGGTATTCCGTACGTACGCACGCGCGATGATTTCGTTTTCCGTTGGATGGATAGATGGTGAAATAGGGTTGTTTCATAGTTATAATAACATATCCGTATATGAGTGATACCGATGTTATTAATTCATAATGAAAAAACTAAAGAAGAAGAAATGGAAGAAGAAATAAATTTGAAAGAATCGGTAACGGACATTACCTCTTCTTTGAATCGCTTCTCTGAGACCTCCTTTTTGGGAACTAACATTGGTCTTTGAAGAATACCAGTACCTATAGGATGTTTCTAGGGAAGTGGAGAGGATAAATTGGCAGGTTTTGGCCGAGCTTGAAGGCTCAAAGTTGTGTGAGGAAGAGAGGGAGGAGGTTTCCTTTTATAAGGGAGGAGAGGGGCACCTTTGGAAAAACTAAAAATATTTTTTTATTATAAAGTCATATTCGGTTTTAAATTGCTCCAAATTTATTTATTTCTATGATAAGGTGGGTATGGGTCTAAATCCTTTCATCCAATAGAATTTAGACAAGTTTAGGTTCCTATTTTAACCTTATCATTTGTATTTAACTTTAAGTTAAATAATGTTACTTTTACCGTGTCATTTTGTGTTCTTACACTACAAGGTTAATAAAATTACTATAACAAGACAAAAGAACCCCAATTTGTTTATTATTAATATATATGACTTTATCTAAGTCATTTTCCCGATCCTTATATTTTTAGTAATAAAGTAACAATTAATAATATATTATTTGTTTTAAAAACTATTTTATGTCAAATTTGACACTATTTAGTAATTGATTTTTGTGAGAATCATAACAGAATTATTAGTTCGAAAAAAGTTACTTAAATCAATACTAACATGTAATATTAACCTAGAAAATTAGTATAATTCATAAAAAGTCTCAAATTGCATTTATTTGGGTATTTATAAGACCAATTATGTCAATATTTCATTCATAAGATAATTATTGCATCATCTTTGTGTCATAAATAAATTTAATTATTTAATGACTAAAAATTAAAAATAAAATACCATTATGTAGGAAATATTTTTATCTTTATAATTAATATTTATAGTCGAATTTATCTTATGTATAACCCTATATTAAAAATTATTTACTTATTAAACTTTGATTTCAATTACTTTAACCCTTCTTTAAATAAATTAATAAAAAATGTCCTAATCTAATCCAAGTGGGCCACAATGGCAATATTTTATTCCTAAGGTTGTTTCTGGTCGACTTACACTTATTCAATAGAATTAGGACATGTTTTAGGGTAATAATAATATCATTTTTACCCTTAATTACCCTATTTACTTTTAACTGTGGTAAATAAAAGTAAAAAGTTACTATTCACCAAAAATTATTTTCATCTCATTGAACCACACTTTACTTACTGACATCAACTGTGTCTCTCGGATTTTTGAAATTCCACTTAGATAAGCGGTAAAATTAAGTTTTATGAAAATTTTCAAATTCTCCTAGGAGATGGGTAAAAGACGGTGAAAAGTTCAATAAAATTTTTATATATCTAAAATTATTATAAAATTACTCAAATGAATTACATTGAACTTATATAGGTTTTATGTATAATTTTTTTACCTAAAATAAATATAAATAAAATAAATAATTATTTAAATAAAAAGTCGGTTTTTAAATAGTAACCTAGTGTTTTCACTATTCATCAAAAATTGATAGTTTTCAGAAAAATACCAAAATTTCACCCTAGGATAATTTCGATATTCAGAATCCAAAAATGAATTCAATTTTGAAAAATAAAATTTACAAAATTTCAAAAAGTGGATATTACTATTCATAACGGCTAGTTTTAATAATATTTTAATAGCATATCGTTGTTTAGTGAAACTCGGTATTGCGTACGACCCAAGCTATCGAGAAAAGTCATGACTGCGTGTAAAGAAAGAAAATCTTGTTGTGTGTAGTGAAATATTCCTTTGAGGATTTATATAACATAAAAACAAAATATATCTCATAAAAGTCTTGGGTGTTAGAAAAGTGGATCTCGAGGACTAACTAATATTATCAATAAGAAATTTAATTAAATAATTCAACATTTAAAGGTATAAATATATATGGTATGATATGCTAAAAATAACACATAATATATTCAGCATGAGATTTAGTGAAAATAATTAATCTTCCTACCTCAAATGGGTAGTAGACCCCTCATCATGAACTAGAATGGCATGCTTCATTTTTTTACAAAACATTACATATCATTTTACAAACATAAGATTTTTTTAATGTTTAGTGTCATTGATATTAGGTACATAATACATGAAAATTAAAAAATTCTTCTATTACACATGAAATCAATATTCAAGGTTATTCCTAAGTAAATTCTTGGTATCTCATAATCATGGGACATACATCAAAGGAAAGGGTGAGAAAAAGGCCCAGTAAAGGGAAACATGTGAAACAGTTTTCATGTGAACAAGAGCGAAATCAATAAGAACCTGGGGAATATCAAAAATTCACGAAAAAAAGGCATATTATAATATTAATAAAATTAATAATAACATTAAAATTTGTATAAACATTTCATTTATACAATCATAATCATATTTCCAATGTCCATCATTATTGTTTCATAAAAATTACAAAGTTTATTCACCACGTTATCTTAAAACTTGTCATATCATGAAATTAATTTATTTACCCAATGCATTGGAGAACTATCAGGTTTAATCCACAATATGTATTTTTTATTATGTGATTCACAATTATCATAATCATAAATTTCATAAATATTCCATATAGAATAAAAGAAATGATTTTTATATCAAAATCATGGCGTTTGAAAAGGGCTCAAAAACATTATCATTATTTCATTTATAAACCATGGAAAGGGAATGTGAGTTTTATATATTTAAATTCTATAATAAAACAAATAATTATTATTTATTGATGAATACCTCTATAAGTGACCGAGTTTTGGGTATTCACTTAAAGAAACTAAAATAATTGTTTGAGAAAAAGAGTGAAATTTTGCAATGATGATTCTATAACATAAGGGGTATGAAACATAGTTTTATAAAACATTAAAAATAGAAGGGGAAAATGGTTACCCATTCATTAAAGACTCATAATATATTATTGAGATATAATTAAATATAAATATTAACATGGTATGAAAATTTTAACAACATACCACATAAAAGAGAACTGGAAAGGAAAATAGAAGTTGAAAATTCCCTTACATTAAAGTGTAACTTCTAAAACTCTATAATAGATACATTGATGGATTTAGGACACCAAGAAAAGTCTCCTTATTATTTAAAAATATTTTATATTATAGTGGAATTATTTTTTAATGAATGTAAATTATGTAATGGGTAGGTATTTATAGTAAAAGAGATGAAGCTTTTTATTAATTTTAAAGGACACCTCATTAGCGGTATTTAAAAAAACATCGGATTTCTCATCAAATTAGCCCATGGTACTGGACACTTGGGACACCTCATATCATGTTTTATTACTCAAGAGTAGTCCATAAAACTACATCTAGATTACATCATTAATTATTTCATTAAACATAATGAATACTCAAAATAGTATTTTTACTATTCACTAGAATACAAAACATTTTATTAAAACCTCATAAATTCACTATATCCTTATATGGACCATAAGAATTCAAAAATGTCATTTATTTTCTCATTATAATTTTCTAAATATGATAAAGTTAACTTTTAACTCTAAAAATACTTAATTACCTATAATAATAGCGGATATAAAATAGATAGTAAACTTTATAGTAAAATATTCGACACTTTTAAAAAATAAAATTATGTTATCGTTTTTAATTAAAAATAGTTTTTTATAACATTATTTCATTATAATAAACATTATTAATAAAACCTTAGTTTAAAATAGTAATTTAATTCTCTTTAAAATGTACATTTATACCCTATAAATCAATTTATCTAATTTCATCTCAATGTTTAAGCCAAACTATTCATAAAATGGAAAATATTGAAAAAAATTATTAATAAATTCCCTGGATAGGATACTATTCCATTTTTCAAATTACTATTTATATGGGTAACATTACTATTCCAAAGGGTCAACATGTTATTTTACAAAAAAAAATAAGTTGATTCTATCAGAATCTAAAATGTTTTACTGATTGCAACCATATATGTCTGTTTTCAAATATTAAATTCAATAAAGTGGAAAATTACCTTTAAAAGGTGGTTTTTAATCATATTATTAAATATAATTAATAATTATTTATAATACCATAATGCATTATAATTATTATATTATTTTTGAAAAGTGAAATTTGGGTCTGAAAAGGCAATTTATCAAATTTGTCTCAATTAAACATATATTTTATGGATAAAAACAATACTTGAATGTGTATATCTCATTGTTGTTCATAGTTGTAAAAATAAAAATTTACGAATGATATATGATGTTTTCATGAAATAAAAATTCATTCTATTTTCAATTTTTTTTAAATATAATTAAAAATTATTGGGAGGAAAGAGTTCCATAATTAAAAGAAGTATGTTTTTGGGTCATTACATTCTTCCCCATTAGAGAAATTACATCCTCAAAATTTTCTATTATTATAAAAATGATACTATTAAGAATATTATAATTCTAAATTAATTTTATGTATTAAAACATCATTCTTAAAAATAATATTATTCATTAACAACAATCACGTTTTATATAAATACTTAATAATGGATAATAAAAACCTTGTGATTAACCAAACATATCCTCCGATAGTGTCAATCCAGGAGTACATGAAGGCTCATTTTCATGGACCAAATCCCATTCAAGCTTAGCCTAATGTAGTTTTCCGGGGTTTTACCGTTACATACATCTATGCCATAGCCACTCTAACTTTTTCGTATCCAAACATGGATTGATTTGTTAGGAAACCACTTACTATACATTTCACCAAAATACCAGGAAGTTTTCATATATTCAAACTTCCATATATGGTTCTTCCTAAATGAATAATATCAAAATTTTCACAAATAATAAAACTAGCCTTTGATACAAACTATGGAATATCTCCTTTTTATAACATAACTTTACATATCATTTTACAAACAGACGATCTTTTAATGTTTATAGTCTTAGAAATTATGTAAAAAATACATGAAAATAGAAAAAAGTCTTATATTAAACATGAAATAATTATTAATGTCTCTCCCAAAGTACATTTATTTCATATCATAACATGCGGAAATACATCAATGGAAAGGTTGATCAGAATGCCTGGTAAGGGAGAACAAGTAAAACATTTTACATGTGAACTGGAACGATGTCAATAATAACGTGGGGAATATCATAGTTTCATGATAAATAGTAATATAATAATATTAATAACATGAATAATAACTTTAAAATGTGTCTAAAATTTTAATTTATACATTCATAAGAATATCACTATGGTTCACCCATAAGGTTTCATAAAAATTCCAAAGGTTATTCACAGAGGTATCGTAAAACATGTAATATCTTGAGATTAATTTCTTACCAATGCATTGTATTTCAATTAGTTAATAGCATTAATATGTATTTATTTTCATGTGATACACATAGATAATAATGAAACATTTCATAAGTAAACCATGGAGAATAAAATAAATTAGTTTCATATCAAAATCATGGTGTTTTAAAACATCCTTAAAAACATGCTCATTATGTTAGTTATAACCGATAGAAATGTAATTACTATTTTATATATGTCAATTAAATAATAAAATAAATCCTTTTTATTTCATGATGAATAACTCTAATAATTAAATAGTTACGGGTATTCACATAAACAAAATAAATGATTTTATTGTGAAAAAAGACAGAGCTTTCGAGACGGAACTTCTACAGAATAACAGTTATGTAACATAGTTTTATAAAACATTAAAAAGAGAGTTTTATAGGGTCACATATTCATAAAATAATAATAATAATGTATAGGAAAATAATAAAATGTGAACAATAACTTTATATGGAAGTTTTAAAGACACACCACATAAAAGAGAACTTGAAATGAAACAAGAAGTTGAGAATTCGAATACCTTGAAGAGTAACTTCTGAAACTCTATGATCGGGAACCAGAGGGCATGAGTACACCTTGGGAGGACTCCATGTGACATAATAATATGTGATATTTTAGGAGAATTATTTTGGAATTAAATTAAGTGACATAATCGGTGGGTATTTATTGTAAAGTAGAGAGAGCTTTTTATTAATTTCAATGGACTCCTCATTATTCGTATTTGCAAAACCATGGGATTGCCCTGGGTATTTTCCTATGGTATTGAAATATAGGTGCCCCTCATATAAACATTTATTACACAACAATAAACTAGAATTATAAAATCAGGATTAGATCATTAATGATTTCAACAAACATATTGAAAACTCAAAACATTATTTTTATTATTCACTGAAAAACTAATCATTTTATAAAACTATCATAAATTCACCATAACATAATATCGACCTTTTAAATTAAAAAATAAAATTTAAATTATCAATGAAATTCTCTTAATATTATTAATTAATCTTTTCACTCAAAAATTACATAATTAATAAAAATTATAGTAGATAGAAAATTCATAGTAAACTACATCGTAAAATTTTCATCACACTAAATAAATAAAATTATTTTCTCATTTATAATTAAAGAGGAGTATTTTTATAACACTATTTCATTATAATATGCATTAATATTAAAATTACTTTTTAATATTTTAATTTATATCTCTATGAAAAGTAAAATTATCACCCGAAAAATCATCTTGTCAAATTACAACTCAATTTTTAAGAAAATCTATTCATCAAAAGAAAAATATAGAACAAAAAATTATATTTATACATTCTTATGTGAGGATACAATTCTATAGGTTAAAATACTATTTATAATGGTAACATTACTATTCCCATGGGTAAAGATACTATTCACAAAAAAATTAACTCGATTCTATAAGACACTATATATCTTACTAATCGCAATAGTGTATGTCTGTTTTCCAAAATTCAATTGACAGAAGAAGAAAATTTACCTTTAAAATGGGTGTTTTAATCATACTATTTTCTTAATATAACAATTATTTATAATACCTTAATCATTATAATTATTATATCATTTTTGAAATGTGCATTTTGGGTCGGAAAAGTCAATTTATCAAATTTGTCTCAATTAATCACAAATTTTATTAAAAAAAAATTATTAAATGTGTATATATCATTTTTATTCATAGTTGTAAAAATTAAAATTTAAACATTATGTTTGATTTTCACATGAAATAATAAGTCATTATAGGTTTATTTATTTTAAAACATAATAAAAAGTAATTTGGAGGAATGAGATCCATAAATAAAAGAATTACATTTTTTAGGTTGTTACAAGTATCCTTTAATGTAGAATATAATGGGATATGTTATATAAAAGGATAGACACCATAAAAATATGTAGTAGTAACTCGTGTTTATTTAGAATGCCATATTTTGATAAAATAATGAATGGAAGAAATAATATTGGACAACACACTATAAATGATTAAATAGAACATGTTGTTTTTTGTAAATTTGTTACACGGCGAAGAGGGATTAAAATCCTAGATTGTTGGAGAAGAGAAATATAAATGAGGGTGAGGATTTAGTTCATGAAATGGGAGAATAAAAGAGGGTTACATGTTGAAATAAGTTAGGGGAAAATAGACTATTCACCCACTATTTCTGGGGTGTATGTTTTGCTGGAACGATTGTCCAAAAAACACATAGACCATACATAGCCACAATCTAAGTTGAAAAAAAATTAACATGGATATTATTATATATATGTATATATATATATATCACATATATCTTGTTCTTTCTTATTATCTAACATCTCAACACCCTTACAGGGTTTGGTGCACAAGTTGATAAAAACAATGTTAACCACATGTTTTAGCTCTACAACAAGGAAGAAAATTTTCATAGGGTCATGTATAAATCCTTTCATGGTTAATAAAACCATAAACCTACACTTTTGGTCCACACAATTATAATTAAAAACTACTATTAACTGCTTTCCTACCATGCACCACATTCTGTATCTCCAGAAAAACAAGAGCTCTAGGCTCTGGACCAACCATCGATACTTTCAAACCCAAAAATTGTACCATAATAAATTTAATTTTGAAATAAAATATTGGAATAGATATTTTTAGTAACTTTAACCAATTTATGAACATGGATCTTACACATTGGTTAAACAAAAACATTTGAAGAATCTATAAGAGATGACATTTGGACAAAGATGATGATTGATGAACATGACTAACTACAAAATGATAATGTATTATATGTTATTAAAAGTGAACTGAATTATAATGTGGTAATAACCAAATTATATTTTATAAAAAATATTAATTTAGTTAGTCATGTGACAAGGTTCATATCTTAATACATGTGTAATGGGTTTGCCCAAATTGAGGGCAGAGTGGTGGTTGAAAAATTTAATACCATGGACTATTTGGAATCTATTAGATTGTGCTTGGATGCAATAGTAATCATATAATTAGATTATAGAAAAATTATTTTCATATCTACACTCACAAATAAATTTCTAGATTATTTGGTATAAATTTAAGAAACATATGGATTCATCATTTATAATAGTGAAAATAATGTGTTTCAATTAAGGAATGTTAGTATGAGGTAAAGTAAGAACCATATTCCTTGTACTAAAGAATGTATATCAAAATATTGAAGCTATTATTTAAATCATTTAGGGTTGATAAATATTTATGCACTAATAATTTAAAAGATTAGAAAATTGTGGTGCATATATATCTAGATGATATAAAATTTTGAGAATAATGATGTAAAATATAGGCATTTTCTTGAAGGCATGTGCTGTAAAATAAATATTTCATTGACTAATTACATTCAATATTTCATAGATTCTAGAAACTCACAAAAATATATGGCTACATTATATTTCAAAAAATATTCAACGATTTCTTTCAAAATGTTTCAACTAGAGGATTCAAAACCTATAAAACTATAGTTGTCGCCCAAAAGATGTTTTCAAAATATGATGTCAGAGAGGTCAATGTGACACCTAATAGGAAATTAGTTAGGTGGTTTTTGTAATTGAAAACCACTTGACCAAAAATTATATTTTCTACATTCAACGATGCCTACAAAAATAATTCCCCCAAAAAATTTCATATTCTTTCTTTGAGATTAATTATTTAATAAATTTATAACATTCTAAATTACTTGTTTTTATTAATAAATATTATTTTATTATTTTCATTAAATAAATATTTCCATTTTTCTATATTAGTTGATGAAATGAATCCAGAATCAGGTGGTGACTTTTATCGGGTATCTTCATTTATTCCATGTAAAAGAATGAAGAAAAATTACAATTCATTGCTCATATAATCAGACAAATATATAAGGACCACTAAATAATACTTGATTTATTTGGATAAGGTAACATACTAAATACATCAATGTTGATGTGGAATATCTTATTCCTATCATGAATGAAAACATAATGGCTTTAAATATTATCTAAATGGTCATTTATTATTTAATAACCCTGAATATTTAAATTACATATAATTTCATGAAAGATAATGTGGAAAAATTAGTTGTGATGTATGAGGAAGTATATACTCAAGATCAAGTGATATATATCATGACTAAATTATTACCTATGAGAGAAATTGATTGGATTCAGTTGTTTCTTGGATTATAACTAAATCTATCCACCAATATTAATTGGATATGGGATCCACCAGACCCACATATAATGATTCACTTTAAAAATATTTGTAGCCTCTCTCTTGTGTTTACCTTGTAAAATTCTAATTATATTTGGTAAAAAATTTTGAAATGTTTTTTTTAGATTTTCTTCAACTATAAGAGTGAGGTGATTGAAAACATTCATTGGAATGGGTTGAAGTTGATATATATATAGCAGGTGTGAGTTCAAAAAATCCTTAATAATTGTTATGAAATAATTCATTAAAATGGGCTTAAGTGTTTGAAAACATTCATTAAATTTTTTATGAGTGAATAATTCTCATCTGACATTTTCTATAATAGGTAAATATATGCAATTCAATAGATTATTGTGTTGTTGTTTTGAGAATAATTTATAGAATCTTACTAAATAATTATTTGGTAGATCTTCTTTGAAAATATCTAACTGTTATCAACATTAGGATTATTCTACATTGTATAATAATAATTTTTTTTGTGAAAGGATTGCCATTTTTTAAACATCATCTCCAGATGTATATCCATGATAAAATTAGTTAGAAAAAATAATCACCTATGTTACCATTATCTCATGAACTATAAAAACTAATTGGATCTATATAACAATACAATCCATTCCCATTTCGATTTCTGAAATTCTGAGGGAAATTAATTGTTTTGATACATTATCCATGTAAATTGTGAGAATAGGGGATTGAATTAATTTTTTATGGTTCATAACCTCTCAATTAAATATATTGTGACATGATTTTGGACCTAATAGGTGTTGAGGGAATAGGTGAGAATCTATGATGGAAGTTGAGACAACAAGACACCATGAATTTTTGGTGGGTGTTGTTAACTATATCTCACAAATCACTTGGAGGTCTCTACTATGAAATAAGAATATAGAAACATAAATGTATAATAGTACATAATTCCAAGGTTTAGGGATAATAGTTGAGGAATTTCATGTTTTTTGTGATTATAATAGAAACAATTGTTTCTGAAAAACCTAATGATAATAAATATATCTTAGTTTTATCCCACATTTTCATTGAATCTAGATAGTACCATATGAATCAGTATTCCATGATGTTGGGAATTTTGTTCTGTATCAACACAAGTAGCTTTTGTTTTGTTAATATCCTAAATGATGAGGTGTTTGGTTTAACAACATGGTCCCCAATGTGTTATGATCCTCAGTGGAGACCACTGTGTGACCAACAGTGTCGTGAATATTGGGGTGCATGCCAGTTTAGATTTCACATGTTTGAGTTTCAAGTGGATATAACTTTTCTCATCCTTCTATTATAAAAACACAATCACCATTATTCTTCCCCTCTTGTTCATGGATGACCATGGAGGTACAATCCCACTCCCCAATTGAATTTCCCTTATATGTGCCCAATTTTAGATATATCTATTTTCTTATTCATAGTGATATATTAGTTTCCTTCCATTAAACATTCACATACCCCATTTCTAATTTCAGGTGCACTAGATAATGTTTCATTTATGATAAATATATATATAATTTTAGTCATCTAGGTATGGTCGACATCTACATAGAATAGATATACAATGTCTCGTGATGATGATTACATTACATTTCAATCCATCTCCAAGAAAGTGTGCCCCCATAGACAATAGTGGAAAGAGAGAATGAGTAAGATCCCATAGGCATCAGAAATATGATCAATCATGTATTCTATATTATATACTATACCTGATATTTCTTATAAATTGAGGAAAATAGTCATCTATAATATTGATATCATTGAACAACACTGTTATATTATTAATTCTATCCATATGCATCTGATAACAACAAAAGATATATTCTTGTTGAATACAGTAGATGAAGAGCTAGTAATCACGGGTTATAATTTTTCTATATTATGAATATATGAGAATGATTTAAATTCCATGTAAGAATATTTTTCAATCTAAATGGAAGAATTTGTAGATAGAATAGTTTTATTGACAAATTTTCACTCACTCTATAGTAGAGTCTATGTATACATAGGATTATTTTATAGCTAAAGATTTGGTTTGGATGCAAAACAGTGTCTAGGAAATTAACATAAAACAAATAATTAAAGACCATATCACTTTCTATTTTCTAAATATTTCATAGGTGAATCTAGAAAAATAGTAAAGGGTAAACTAATAGACAATGAAAATAATCTATAAGTATCACCACATGATGTATTTTTCTTAAATGGGTTATGTTTCCGTAAATACATTCTACAAGGAAAAAATTTGACATCTCCATTGTATAAAGATTTATCTCAATACAATCATTAATATCAAGTGAGATCTAGAGGACTTAAGGCTTCTAGAAGGTGGATATAGTGAATGTTTGACTCAGATAGAGTTAGTTCCCTTGAACAATCCTCTGTAAATTCTATTATTACCTATATTATTATTTTTTAATATTAATAATATACTCGTAAAATCATTGTTGTTCATCCTCATGACATGGTTTGTGATAATATCTTAAGATTAACTGTCACATTGATTGGTCATAATAGTTCGTCACTATGATGAGAACCCATAAATAATATGATAGTGTTTTTAAATATTTGTTCTATAGTTGGATAAAATCATTTGTGGGAAACAACTAAATTAGGATACTAGGAGTGGTGACATATATCAATTTTAGTAACTTTTTTATATTGTAAATTAATGGTAAAATCTAGAATATGGGAATATGAGATGAGACCATACAAAATAAATCCACATTTATTTGTGTCATTAGACGTTCTAATCTGTGGATATTTGTATTTATCCTTAGATACTATGATTATTATTAATTTATATTTACAGTCACGTAATTTTAAGTATTGATGGAAAGTGTGATGAAATATGTTCTATAAGAATAATATACATTTGGTAAATCATGAGCTTTACTTAATTATTGAATAATGAGATAAATGAATTTTCCAAACTTTTTAACAAAGGTCGATATCTCAAACCCTTTGATGGAAACGAAACAAACTAAATACATCCATATCCATGGTATTCTATAGTAATATTAAATTGAATAAAAATCTAATAAATATATATTTAGCATATTGGTTGGTAGATCCTATATGAAACATACTTATTTATATATATAATTATAAATGTATTATATTACACAATATGTATATGTGTGTGGTTTTATTTCATTGAAAATTTAACTATATTCTATTTGGATTCCTTGGAGTGTATCTGTACTCTAAACTTTTATGTTATGATTATTTTAATAATTCCACTATGATGGAGGCCTGGAGGTTCTCACACTAAGTGAATACATATTCTAAATTAAATAATATTATTTTTTATTATTTAACATGTTAAATAAATATTATTCTCACATGTTGTACAATAATTCGTCAAGTTATCACGATCTTATATTTTTCGTCACTGGTTACTTGAGTTAATATTTTCTTTGAATAATATTTTTTTAATATGTATTCTCTATTTATTTTATATTTTATTAATTTATTTATAGGTTACTAATTTTTTGATATTTATTTATTAAATATATTGAACTTATTCAAGGCCAAGTAAATATTGTTGTTGAATTACAGACCGAGTTAAATGGTCTAGTGAGAAATAGTATAAATTAAATATTATTGGAATAAATAAAATTTTAATAATTCCTTTATTTTGTGATTGTTGGGAAATAATATTATTATTATAATTATTTAAACTTGGGTTTCTTCTTGGAGTTGGAAAATAATTATGGTTTATGTGCAATTTTTATTTTCTAACCATAGTAGTATTCAAACCCAATTATATTTCTTGGACACAACAACATATATATGATTATCTCAATGTCTTAGAGAGACAAATCTCTAATAACTATATCATTATTGGAGTGTGATCTTTAATTACCCCCACTTTTGATTCTATATATTTCAAATAGAATCCTTGTTGAAGTGATTATTATGAAAATCAATGATGTATGACATAATTGTTAGGATCTATCATGGTACCACCTAGAATGTATTATAATGGTGTTCGGTGGTTCATGAAGAACATATGGATCACATATAGATGGAATATACACTTTATTCCTATAAAAATATGATGGTACAATGAAGATATGTTTTCAGATTCATCAATGAAGAAATAATTCATCATTATATAATTCATTAATTTCATTAATGAATTATATATCATTATGTAATGATCATGTGTTTGGGTTTTTATGATCTCTCTTAAATTCATCATTAACATAATTTAATGGGTCACAGTATTTATCAATAATATACATAATGGATTTTTCATCAAATATAATAGAAATTCATTTTGGGAATACCCCTTCTGGTCACTATTTTCCTCATCAAACCATTTGTGATATGGTTTTATATTTTTTATTAACAAATTATCTTAGAGTGGGTGATGTTAAAATGATTCTAATTTTTTGGTTTTCATAAACATTAGAAAAATATATTTTAAAGATTACATTATTGTTGGATTTGAAAATGGGATTGGTTTTTAAAAAATGACATTCCAGTCTGGGGATTTTGATTTTAAAATAGAAAACCCTTTGATTGTATGGTTAGCTTTCATAAATCAATTGTGGTTTTAAAATTTAAATAATGTAAAAGATTTTTTGAAATAATAAATTAGTACAATATAGATAAACTTCATACATTTTTAGTGTAATAGGAATTAACCATATTCTTGAATTACATTCTTGTCATCAAGGAAATATTTGTTTAGAAAACATCATGTTATGTTTGTGGGTTTTTACTTTATTAAGACAAATGATTTGAAAAAGAAATTGGTGCAAATATAGACTAGGTTTTCATAGTTTCCATTGATTTAATTAGAGAGATCGCAGTTGATTTGAAATGTATTTATTTCAAATTCCATGTTTTTAGAATGATTTATCTGGTGATCTCATGAGCTGAATGTGTTGTGGGATTTAATTTCTTGGTGTGATTTGGGGGTTCTAGTGATTGGATCCCTTGATATGTGTTTTTTTGGTTTCACATCATGGGTTAGATGGTATATATTTTCAATGGAAAATTTCTATATTGTGTAGTTCCAATAGTTTTAATCAGTCATTTTTATTAAAGTATTATATTAAAAAGGAACATAAACCTCTTGATGAAAAAATCCTTGATTTTTCAATTTTTTAGGAATAATGGGTGTGGTTGAGAATTATCTTGTTTTTTGAGCGATTAGTTATTCTTTTTTACCCATTGAAGGAGTGGGGTGATCATTATTGGTCAGTATACACAATAATGTGTAGGCTTTTGGTGGTAGAGATAAGGAATTTTCATTTAGTGAGGTTATGATAAGAATAATCCACTAGTGGATAGAATCTTATTTTTTTGATGTAATAAACTCAGGTTATAATGTTCATGGGTGTAGTGAAATTTTCTTTCGATGTTTGTGGAACAAACCTAACTATCATAAGAGGATATACTTTATTTGGAAATATTTTTATTTTATTGGAAGTGGATTTTGAGTTGAAAAGGTTCATGGGAAAGGGATATTGCGATCTAAATGAGAGACAAATTTGAGATATGTTGATGCTAAAGGATACATCATGATAGGTGGATGGGTTATAAGAGTACACAACCATGAAATTACACCATGAATTGGGTTTTTATTTATACTTGGGTGTTTGGAAAATTAAATGTTAACATTAGGTAGTAATGCATCCTGACTGGGTTGGGGGATGTAATCATGATTGGTGGTTGATGCCAAGGATTTTTGGGGATATTTATACCAGTTTGGACATATAGATATCCTTATAGGAATTAATAATTTAAGGGGAAAACTGAATCAGAGTTTTCACTCTCATTAGGGAAGAAGTTTAAGGATTAGACGAGGATTTCATGTGTAATGTTACTATATCTAGGGGACAAGGTTGCAGTTTTCCAGTGGAAGCATGTTCTAGGTTGTGTGATAAGTTATAGTTAATTGAGAATGATTTATAAATAATGAGAGGTAAATGATTTTGGTTAATATCCATTTTATATTTTTTAGGGAGGATAATCATTATGGTGGGAAATTTGTAGCAGAATATATATTTTAATGTTGAGAAATTTGAAGAAAATATTGGTTTCTGGTTACATGGTTATTGATTATTTTTCTGAACAGGGACTCATATTTAGATTCTACGGTTTGTAACATCACATATAAATTTTATTTTAGACATATTTTATGGGTTGATAGGTGATTAAGTGATAATGTAATCATCAATGTAAGTTTGGATTTTTCTACAGCTTTTCGTTACCCACCATAGAGAATTCCACAACATAGAATAATATATGGATGATAGTGAAATGATTGGACATTAGAATTTGGGTAGTAATTGTTCCTTAGTTTCCATGTGAAACATGATGGTCATAGATAAGGTAAATATTTATGTCAAGAATTTCATAATAGATATTGTGGTGCCATGGTCAATGGATTGTTAGGCATTATGAATTTTTTGTTGATTGTGGTTTAGATATGTGAGAATGATATTTTTTGGGACTAAAATGGGATCCATTTCCCCTTTTATTAAATTTATGTTGTCATTATGATCAGGGCATAGGAAAGATAATTCTTTGGTTCCTAGGGATTTTTTCCCGCAAAAAGACTTGGTGATTCTATGGTGTTATTGTAACGACCCAAACATTCATAAATGGAAATCCTTATTGATCTAATTAAATGTCTCATTATGTAAAAAAAAATTGAACTCCTTTGATTTTATGTTTCTAGATTTTTAAAATACCGTTAGGAAATGTGATCATTGCTAATATAGTCGTTGAATAGTGATCACCTGATTAATATAAATATAGGGCTTTAACAAATATTATTTACTCAGAAAAAGGAAAATATAGCCTCATCGAGTAGATTTTCTTTATAAGAAGCTCATTTTTTAGAGCTCGGCAAGGATGTGGCATCATTGGGCTTCGCTCTTGACTAAGCCCAAGTCGAGATTGTACATGTAAAGCTTGAGCAGAACCGACTATGGGAGAAATGGAAGTTATTAGAGATTACCATCCAAGGGATGTTATCTGAGACACACCAAGAGTCTGTCAACATCACACACCTTACCAGTTCAGTCTTATGTGGGTGTTATAAGGGGTTATGCAACAAGAACCTAGAATTATGACTATGTACATTATTTTTGTATAAATAATGTGCATTCACTTTATTATTGTTACTTTATAAATATTTTTTAAAGCACAAATAGTATTTTTAGTTAATATTTTAGTAAGAAATCTATTTTGATGAATTAATGGATTTTTGAATTAAATAATATTTTAATAAAATATTATTAAATTATTTTTTATTAAATATAAATTATCATATAATATTAAGAATGAAATTATAATTTTTATTATGTTTTGAAATCCATTTCTGTCAAAACCCACGAATTTTCGATAAATGTAGGTTTTTTTAAAAGTAAAAATTCACATATTTAGAAAATTATTTAAATAAAATGAATATTATTTTTGGAATCAGGACATCAAATTTTTCTAATGGTGAATTTTTAAATATTTGTGAGATAGTCAAATTTTTGGGTAAAAATTAAATACCGTTTAAATATATAATATGTTTTATGACATCATAATGACCAAATAGTGATATAATAAAGTATTGAAAATGATATGTTAGGCGAATATATTTCTTACCATTAAAATAATGAGATTTTAGGGTTGTTTGATTTATTTTACAAATCTTTAGTGGACCCTCCAAGACTTATAAATCATTTTGTATTTTTAAATTGTTTTCCTTTAAAGTGTGATTCACCTCCACATAAGCACCGTCAATATTTTAAAAATTTCGGCCATTGGCCTCATAAAATATTATTTTCCACTCCCCCTTGGAAAAAAACCATTGTCAAAAACCATGGGTTGGTTTGTGTTATTGATTTGTTTAATGTGTGGTGACCCAAACCTAAATATTAAAGAATTACCACTCCTTTCTTATATAAACCCATCATATCTCCAACTTCCTCTTCACTCAAATCCTTTGTAATTCTTCCAACCTCTTCCCTCCACTCTCTAGAATCCTCCCATGGAGCCCCAATCTCCCAAGAAGCCTCTCTCAAGCCTCTCCCAAGCCATTGAGATCACACTTCCAAGTAAGGGATTCATAACTTTCACTTTTTATCA
Source organism: Viscum album (assembly GCA_963277665.1). Lineage (NCBI taxonomy): Eukaryota > Viridiplantae > Streptophyta > Magnoliopsida > Santalales > Viscaceae > Viscum > Viscum album. The sequence continues at coordinate 1,080,552,558 of OY728139.1, read as the reverse complement.
ATGTTTATTAATATTGTTATTCCCTTTTATTATCAATTAAAAAATTTGGTGTATGACTTTGCACCTCCCCCATACTACCCTCTCTATGTTTGGATAATTGGAGACCCATTTCTCTCTCATCAATTCCTTCCATGTACACCTGTTATCATGCTGAAAGTCCTTGTGGGATTTCTCTGACCTATTTTACATCCAAGTAATTATTTTGTATTATGCATCTAAATTCTATTATATTTGTTGGGACATGTATTTGTATGACTCTATTAGTGTCGATTTCATATATATTTTACGAGACACCCTTTTCTATCTCATCGACCATTTTCTTGAATCCTTATGTCACGCTGTTATGCTGCCGAAATTGCAACGCATTTTTCCAAGCCAAGATCATTGTGTACTGAATACCATACCAATGTATCTATCAAGGGTATTCAAATTTATACACATATACATATTGAATGGTATATTCATTTATTTATTCAAAATTACTTAATTGTAGAATTACTTATAATGTTTATTTATTCCATGATCCATGTGACACACTTATGCATGAAATTAAATTTTTAAGAAGAGTGTGCTTTGATAGCACTCCAATACATTAGTTAAAGATTAGTATCATGATACATCAATTTCAAAAAGGGGTTTACTCATTATAATTCATGTGAAATGAGGGTTTACTCATTCTCCATGTGCAATGATCCTTGGCTCATGCTGACATCATGTTAAATGTTGTTGCCACATTACCATGTTATGATTATCCCGATTTATCATGATTTTATGTTAATGTTTCCCTTGTGCTCCATTGATATGCCTATTGTCTAACATGTACTATATTCCTCATGTTATTCCATGTTTATTCCCTTATTGGGATTTATAGCTTACCCTTTTCTCATGCATGTCCTTAGGTTATCCTATATAATGCTAATTATGAGGGAATGTAGTGGTCATGTAAATGAAGTTATCAATAAATATGTTTAATTTGATGTTTTAAGTTGTTATGTAATGATCTTAATCCCCAAATAAACTATACCTCTCAATAATCAATGTTTCATCAAGTGAAATTAATGTAATAAATCTTGTTTATGTTTCTAATAAGGAGTAGGGTTTCCATAGTTGGTATCATAGGATTGTTTTAGTTATTTTTAGGATTAGATTAGAAAACCATTATGAAGCCTTAGAGAGAAGAATAATTATAATAAAAAAACCCCTAAGTATTGGTCAGTATTGATAAAGTGGTTTATCATGCAAATACATCCCTGTCTGGATATGATTAGGTAGAGGTGGCTCTAGCACAGATGTATCCTATGGCTAATACCCAAAAACATCGCTTTGAGCTAGACTAGAATAGGAATTGGTGCACAACAATGGGCTTTGCTGCACTTTTGGTTACGACACTCCCTGAGGACATGCTTTGATAAATTCACAAACTTAGTATGAACCATTATTAAGGGGGGAAATGCCCCTGATAATATATGTTGGAATGTTGATCATGGATAACATAGATTGAAGCCTATAGATTCATAAGTTAAGAAAATAAAAGTAATATATATGTCATCTGTTTTCTCTTTGGATTAACCTTTATCTGTTACCACTAACATTCCTTTCATTCCACCCAATGGCCGGTAATAGGAGGACTCGGGCTAACAACCGATGTGAAGATCAATGTGATCACTGTTCTAAAGAGATGCTCAATCTGATGGGGGAAGGAATCACAAACAATGCCACACTTCTCTCTTAGTAAACTCAATATTTGATTTGAAAAATGGGTCAAGAGTAACTTTCATCCCCCTTGATAAAGAACTGTCACTATAGAGAACTTCATGAGATAAAGTCATCATACTTTTAATAGATCATTTAATCCCTCAATCACTGAATAATGGATCAACTCCATTGAAAAGGTATTCTCTTTCCTTCAATGTCCTGAACAAGAGAAGGTTCTCCTAGTTGATTATCATATTGGGGGTGAAGCCGATCAATGGTGGATGTTGACCATAAATATGATGCCTGAGGAGGAGATCAAGGCGTTGGAATGAAAGGATTTATGAAAGAAGTTTTTCAATAAATATTTTCTGCCCACCATCCAACAAAAGATGGAAAGGGACATCATAACCCTAAAGTAAAAGTATGACGAATATGTTGGGGCATACGAGGAAAACATCACAAGGCATTAACGATATGACACTGGCTTTGTCATTACACCCGAATGCAAGGTTGATTGCTTCTTTGGTGGGATGAAACCTAGCCCACGGAAAGTGTTGGAAATCCGTGACTTCGACAGCTATGAGGAAATTGATCGATGTGCCCTTAATGTTGAAATGGAGATCGGAGAATCTCATAGTTATCATGGGGATAAGAAGCATAAGGTGGAATTCAATGTTGGTGGTTTGATGGATAAATCCAACGGTGCTAATAAGATATAGCACCCCACTTTCCAAAGGTGCGAAAAGAAGCATCCCGTAAATTTCCTGAAGGGTATGTGGAAATGCTTTTGGTGTGGAAGAGTAGTGCAACTAGTTGTTAACTATCGGCAAGAAAATCTTGCGGCTGCGATATAGGAGAGGAATGCTCTGCTCAACCCTCAATACATTTTTTATTGCTTCAACTACAACGAACTAGGGCACTTTGCAAATCAGTGGCTTAAGCCAAGTGTTTTCGGAGGCAACCCACAACCTCTAAGGGTGCAAGGGTGAGATTTTTCCATCAATACCACCAAAGTGAACCCCGAAAACGAAGTGGTGATAGGTACTCTAGTTATTCATTCAAGAATTGTGAACATACTTTTTGATTCTAGTTCTAGACATTATTTTATATCCCAAAAGATTAATAGAACAATCCCAACACCACCACAAATCATGTATGTAATGATGTCAGTGAGTACAGAAAATGGGGTAATCATTGCATCCCATGAATATAACTCCTACCATGTCATAATTTGTCGATTGAACTTCCAAGCGAACCTCATAATACTCCCTCTAGTGGAATTTTATGCAATTCTCATCATGGATTGGCTTTCCTTATATAGATCCAACATAAATTTACCTGAGAGGGAAATCACTCGCCATATGGAGAATCGACCCCCTGATTCTATACAAGTTCAAGGAGGAAGATGAATATTCTATAGCTCCATCTTCCCAAGAATGGATATTACTACCCCATGAGCACGTGTATCTGGCTCAGATGATTGAGTCCAAGGAAGCAATCATCCTTGAAGACATGCTTATTATGAGGGAATTCACTAAAGTGTTTCTCGAGGAATTTTCTGGTCTTCCTCCTAGAATAGATTTTGAATTCTCAATTGACCTTATACATGGGGCTTTTCCAATAATCAATAATCCATATAGAATGGATGTTGTGGAGCTTGAGGAGCTGAGAAAACAACTACAAGAGAATCTAGACATAGGGTTTATACGCCCTAGTGATTCACCCTGGGGTACGCCAGTTCTCTTCATCATTAAGAAGGATAGGTCCATGAGCCTTTTCATTGATTATCATGATCTTAACAAAATCACAGTAAAGAACATGTATCCTCTCCCTTGAATTGATGACTTTTTAGATCATATGCGTGGAGAACAATACTTCTCCAAGGTGGATTTCTGGTCGAGATATTATCACGTAATAGTCAAGAAGGAATATATCCACAAGACTTCTTTTCGTACAAGATATGGGAACTATGAATTCATAGTAATTCCTTTCGGACTCATTAATGCTCCAGAAATATTCATGGGATTGATGAATAGAGTCTTTAGTGATTACCATGACAAATTTTTTGTAGTCTTTATAGATGATATTCTAATATACTTCAGAACCAAGTAGGATCATGAGGATAATCTATAAATTGTACCGGAGACCTTGCAGAAAGAGAATATATATGCAAAGTACGGCAAGTGTGAGTTCTTGTTGGAGGAGGTCTCATTCTTGGGCCATATCATAACAAGTAATGGGATATCTATGGATCCCTCCATGATAGCTACAATAGAGGGATGTCTGAGGCCAACATTGGTAATAGATATCCATAGCTTTTAGTGTTTGGAGGATATTATTGATGATTTGTGGGAAATTTCTCATGATTGTCCAACCCTCTTACCAAGCTAACTCAGAAGGGAGTAAATTTTACTAGGAGTGATGAATGTGAAAAAAGCTTCAAGGATTTGAAAAGGAGGTTATCACAATGCATGTGCTCACTTTACCAACAAGTGAATAACTTTTTGTGGTATTTAGTGGTGCATAAAAAAAGGTCCTGGGATGTGTGTTGATGAAAAATTAGAAATTCATTTCCATATATTCAAGGAAATTGAATGTTCTTGCGCAGATTTATCCAACACATGATCTGGAGATGGATGTAGTGATCATCGCTTTAAAAATTTGGTGACATTATCTTTTCGGGGAGAAGTGTGAAATATATATAGACCACAAAATCCTCAAGTATATATTCACATATAAAGAGTTGAACATTCACCAATGAATATTGTTAGAGCTGATCAAAGACTATGATTTCAGAATCTATTACCACCTTGGGAAAGCAAACAAGGTGGGGTATGCTCTAAATAGAAAGGACCCATCAATTCTATCATTGAGTAGAATTGAAAAGGATCCAATATGCTTATATTTGATGAAGAAGTACATGGGAATCATAAAGATGGGAACATCATTAATACTTTCACAAATGATTTCTCAACTGTCTCTTTTGGAGATAATAATTTTTTCTCAAAGAAAGGATGTGGAAATTCAGATAGGGTGGAAGCTATTAAAAATGGTAAATCCATAGAGTTCGTGGTTGAAAAAGGTGGAATTGTGAGATTTGGGTCACGATTATGTGTACCATCTGATCTAGAGATAAATAAGTATCTTCTGGATGACTCACTTAGCTCAACCATCACTATTTATCCTGGGAGAACAATTATGTATCAGGATATCCGAGAGAAATTTTGGTTGGATAATATAAAGAAGGAGATCACTGAATTTACATTAATGTGCCTGGTGTGTCAGCAAGTGAAGGTAGAAAGGTTAAATTCTAAAGGGATGATGCAACCATTACCCACGCTAGCATGGAAATGGGAGAACATCACCATATACTTTTTCACTGGACTCCCAAATACATCCAAAGCAAACAATGCAATATGGGTTGTTTTGGATCGTCTTACCATGTCTTCACACTTTATTGTTATTCTGGAGGATTTCTCACTAGATCAACTAGGATGGATATATATCATGGAAGTGGTAAGGGTACATGGAGTACCACTATCTATTGTAAACGATTCAGATCCAAGATTCACCTCTATGTTTTGGAAGAGTCGTCAACTTACTCTAGATACTGAACTAAACTTCAGTACGTCCTATCATCCTCAAACTGATGGCCAATCCGAGAGGACTATCCAAATAGTTGAGGACATGATAAGAGTTTCCTAAATGGACTTCAAAGGAAGATGGGACCAACATCTTCCTCTGGTTGAATTATCTTACAATAATAGTTTCCACATGAGCATCCAAATGGCACCATATGAATCCCTTTATGGGAAAAGGTACCGAAAACTGGTGTGTTGGGATGAAGTCAGTGATCGTAATTTGTTAGGACCAGAAATGGTTGAAGAAATGGTGGAGAAGGTGAAAAGAAATTAGCAGAAAATAAAGGTATCTTGGAGTTTCCAGAAGAGATATGCAGATAACCATCAATGAGACCTTGAGTTTAAATTTGGAGATATGGTATTCCTACACATATCTCTATGGAAGAAGGTCATGAGGTTTGGAAATAATGTGAAGTTAATCGCTAGGTACATTGGCCCCTTCGAGATCATTGATCGTGTCAGGGCAGTGGCCTATCGACAAGCACTTCAACCTACCATGGCCAAAGTACATGATGTATTTCATGTATCTCTCTTAATTAAGTACATATCATACCCTTCACATGTACACTCTTCAGAGGTGGTATAGTTGGAGGACAATCTTTCTTACGAGGAGCAACCGGTGAATATCTTAGATCATAGAGTTAAAGTTCTGTGAAATAAGACAATGCCCCTTGTTAAGGTGTTGTGGAGAAACCACAAGTTTGAAGAAGCGACATGGGAATCGGAGTTGGTAATGAAGCAGAGTTACCCTAATTTATTTTAGAGTGGGAAAATGAAATTTCCATGGCAAAATTTGTTAAGGGGGGAGATTGTAACGACCCAAACATTCATTAATGGAAATCCCTCTTGATCTAATTAAATGTATTATTATGTAAAATCTTTTTTGAATTTATTTGGTTTTATGTTTTTGGATTTTGAAAATACCATTAATAAATGTGATCGTTGCTAATATAGTAATTTAATAGTGATCACATGAATAATATAAATATAGGGCTTTAAGAAATCTAATTTACTCAAAAAAGGAAGTGATGGCCGCATCATGTATACATACACTATACGAAGCCCATTTTTTAGATCTAGGAAAGTATGTGGCATGATTGGGCTTCGCTCTTGACCAATCCCAAGGTGAGCTTGAACATGTTAAGCTTGAGCAGAACCTACTATGAGAGAAATGAATGCTAATAGAGATTACCACACGAGTGATGTTATCTGATCCACCCCAACAGTCTGTCACCATCATACACCTTACCCTTCGGTCTTATGAGGGTTTTATTAGGGGTTATGTAACAAGTCCCTATCAAAATGACTATGTACACAATTTTTGTACCAATAATGTGCATTCACATTATTATTGTTACTTTGTAAATAGTTTTTAAAGCACAAATAGTATTTTATTTAATATTCAACTAAGAAATATATTTTGATAAATAAATTTATTTTTGAATTAAATAATATTTTAATAAAATATTATTAAATTAATTTTTATTAAATATAAATGATCATATAATTTTATGAATGCAATTGTAATTTTTTTAAGTTTAAAAACCGTTTTTGTCAAACCCCATGAATTGTTTTTAAATGTCTGTTTTTATTTTAATAGTAAAAATTCAAATATTTAGAAAATTATTTAAATAAAATGAATATTATTTGTCGAATCAAGATGTCGAAGTTATCCAAGAGTTAATTTTTCATAATTTTCTAAGATAATCGAATTTGTTTGGGTAAAAACTAAATATCGTTTAAATATATAATGGGTTTCATGACATCATAATGACCCAATAGTGATGTAATAAAATACTATAAATGATATGTTCATCCAATATATGTTTTAACCTTAAAATAATGTGATTTTAGGTTTGGTTTATTATTTTACAATGCTTTAGTGGACCCTCCATGACCTATAAAACATTTTTTCTTTTTAAATTTTTTTCCTTGTGAGTATGAACCACCTCCACATAAGCACCCCCAATATTTTAAAACGTTAGGCCATTGGCCTTATAAAATATTAATTTCCTCTACTATTTGGAAAAAACTACGGTTAAAACCCATGAGCTGCTTTGTGGTATTGATTAGTTAAATGTGTGGTGACGCAAACCTAAATATTAAAGAATTCCCTCTCCTTTCCTATATAAATCCATCCAAGATCCAACTTACTCTTCACTCAATGCCATTTTATTTCATTGAACCTATGCTCTCCTTTCTCTAGAATACTTCCAAGGTGCCACAAGATCCCAAGAAGCCTCTCTCAAGACTCTATCAAGCCTTTGGGATCACACTTCCATGTAAAGGATTACAACCTTCCACTTTTATTCAAGTTTCTTAATATTGTTATGCCCTTTTATTTTCAATTAATAATGTTGGGGTATGATTTATAACCTCCCCAATATTTCCCTATTTATGTTTGGATGAAGGAAGAGCCCTTTATCTTTCATCAATGCCATCCATGTACACCTGTTACCATGCCAAAATGCTTTGAGGGATTTCTCTCACCTCTTTATCATCCAAGTAATTATTCTGGATTATGCATCTCAAATCCATTACATTGGTTGGGAAATGTATCTATATGACCTTATTACATTCTATTTGATGTATATATGACGATAAACCCTTTTATCTCTCATCAACCATTTTCATGAATCCTTATGTCACACTGTTATGGTGATGAAATTGCACCGCATTTTTCCAAGCCAAGATCATCGTGTAGTGAATACCATACCCATGTCTTTATCAATGGTATTCACCTTTATACACATATAAATATTGAATGGTATATTCATTTTTGTATTCCACAATACTTAACCTTGTAATAACTTATTATGTTGATTGATTCCATGATCCATGTTGCACACTTAGGCATGAAATTAAATGTTTAAGAAGGGTGCACCCAGGTAGCACTCCAATGCATTGGGTAAAGATTAGTATCATGATACGTCAAATGAAATTAGGGTTTACTCATGATAATTCAAGTGCAATGATGTTTTACTCATTATTAATGTGCAATGAGCCTTGGATCATGAAAAAATTATGTTAAATGTTGTTGTCGCATTTCCATATTATGATATCGGGATTTATCATGCCTTTAAGTTGTTGTTCCTCTTGTGATCCATTGATATGCCTATTGTCAAACATGTACTATATTCCTCATGTTATTAAATTTTTATTCCATTAATAGGCTTTATAGATCACCCTTTTCTCATGCATGACCTCTGGTTATCCAATGCAATGCTAAGAACGAGAAAATGTAGTGTTCATACAAAGGAATTTTTCAATAAAGATGTTGTATTTCATGTTTAATGTTTTTATGTAATGATCCTAATCCCCAAAAACACAAGACCTCTTGATATTCTATGTTTTATAAAGTGATTTTTATCTAAAAAATCATGTTTAATTGTGTAATAAAGAGTAGGGTTGTCATAGTCATTGTCTACAATAATAAGGGGGTGGGTCCAAATTTATATTCCATAATGTTTCGAACTCTTCTAGGGTCACCAGGGCAGGAACCATTATTTAGTTCATATATGGTAGTATCTAATTTTATCCTCATTAGGTTTTAGTTTTAGGATGGTTTTATGTTTTTTCACCTACGACTACACATATCTGTAATATCCATTCATTCATGATTTATTAAAAAACATACAAATAATAAAAACCAAAAATATAGAGATGTTGTTTTCATTGGATAATTATATATAACAATAACAAAATGAAATAGGGATACAACTACATTATTTAATATAATGCTCTTAACATTCAACCACACTTTTAAAACTAGATGTGATAACTTAGAGATATACATATGAATAGGGTGAGCTGTAAAGAGAAATAAGGGAATAATAAAAGAATACCATGATATAATTAATACTTCTTTTTCAACTGGTGTATCCACATTATATATAAAGGACGATAATAATAAACATTAACAAAAAATCATGATATAATATGATAACATCATGACAATAGAGGTAAGTGTAAGAAACAAAAAAACATGATATCATAAGAATATATCAAGGATAACAACTGAGATATAGGATAACCACAAAATCACTATACATGGTTTGTATTAAGATAAAAAATTACCTAAAGCATTTGATGGATATATAATTCTGATCCTAGCCACTATATTCCCATTATGTAGAATCATTTTCTTCCCCTTATATCATAAAACATAAAGACATATTTTATTAATTATAATCCGAAATTTAATTTGTGTGGTATACATACATGAAATTCCCCTAATCAATTAATTATAAGTATATATTGTTGAATACCATTGATTATAAATGGGGATGAGAAATCACTACATAAATGTTTCACATGAAAAAATGTGGGATAATTAAGGTAGTATAACAGGTGTTAAAATATATTCACAGAAGGCTTTAATGATAGTGAAAGTGCATTTATCATTAAATATACATGACCAGTATTTTAATAAGGATGTGGAAAAACATATTATTAAATGAAAAATTGGAAATAAAAAGTCATAAATCAAATAATGTTCTTGAATAAAAAATAACAGGATATAATCCCCTTACCTCATAATAGTAACTTCTAAGGTAATGTTTATAATAACAGGGGATAAAAGATAATAGATTTACAAAACATAATTTTGGTAGTAAATAAAAATTTATAAACCCTTGAAAACATTATAAGCTGCGAGTCAAAATGATATATACAAATAATATTCTTTAATGGAAAAGTGGATAAGGATACCTTACCTTGATAGGTCACATATAATAGATTTACTAGAGCTTATTAGGATATTGGGAACACCATGGGATATAATTAGAGAGGTATAGGAAGAGTAAATTTGTTATAAATGGGGTTTTAGTGAAGAATATGGGGTTTATTGGAGTGTATTTATACAAAATTATTGGGTAATTCATTATTTATTTATAAACATTGGTTTTTGACTCTCTATAATAAAATAATCAAAACCAAAAACCCAACCATGATGTTTCCCATGGTTTCATCAAATGATGATTAGAATTCAATATTTTATAGTTTCAATTATAAAACATATTAAAATTAAAATATTGGTGATGTGAAAGTGAGTAATGTTAAAACATAAGTGATTTTAAAACTATAAAATATAATATAGGTTATAGTGGATTCCATAATGAATTATAAAATTATTCAAATTACATAAAAAGACTATTTTATAAGAAACAAATTCTGGTAAACTCTTTATTTAATTAATTATATCACATTTAGGATATGATTATATCATAATACAAACAGGGTATTTATATTTTATTATAGTTTTACCAAAAAATATTTCTATCTTAGATAATTTTGAAAAATTAACATATAATATTTTTCTGTGATAATTTTAAAAAGATATTTTTTTTTTCAAAATAATTTCTTCAATGGTAGAATTTTTTATTTTTTATAATAATCTATATTTAACAAAAAAATACATTTTTGTGATACTAAAAACTTTCTGACCATAATATGAATTACATTTTACTTAATTAAATAATATGAACTTTTTTATATAAAAAAATATTATGTAAAAATAATATTTTAATAATAGAAAGTTTACTTTAATATTCATTAAATTTTATAAAATGTCTTATTTTAGATTGCATATTTCCCAAAAATAAAATTTTGATTTATTCTTATCAAAATATAATTTTTAAGAAAATGATTATATAATTAGTTATAATTTAACAATAATATTTGATGAAGATAATCATTATTGAAATAAAAATGTAAATATAATAATTAATATTACTGATTTTTTCAAGCATAACCCTATATTACTCTAACATCTTCTACAAGGGTAAGGTGTGCGATGTTGGTTCTTTCTTGGGGTTGTTCACTGGAAATAGTTTGGGGGTGATCTTTGTTTGATTTATCTTCTCCCAGAAATGGTTTTAGTCATGATTTAGTTCTTGGATTATGTCTTGGGAATATTTAAGAATGAATCCCAAGGATGCTATCTCCCTCAGATGTTTTGAAATTTGGAATTTATAGAGTACAATCTTACTAATCGAGGACACTTATTTTTTATTTTAGTCAATTGGATTTTATCAAAACCCTTAATATATATTAATAATAATAGTAACTATATAATGTTTATGGTATCAATGGTTAAGATGATTAACATTCTTTCAAATAATAAAATATATTATTTTATCGAAGGCCAAAATAGACAAAGTGGTTCATGTGTTTTCTATAATTTCATTACATAATAAATAATTTATTTATTTAAAATTCAATTTTATTAATAATAGTTTGGGTCGTTACATGATTCCCCCCTTAAGAAATATTTCCCCAACTATTTTATTTCATAATATGAAATAGATTATGGTACTTCCATTTTATCACTTCTTTCAGTTCATATATCTTCTCTTAAAACATGTGGTTCCACCATAATACATTTACCTAGTGAGTTATCCAATTTTGTATAACTCTTTTCCTATAATACAATATCTTCAATAGAACCTCCTTATAAGAAATATCATTCTACAAAGGTAGTACATCTAGGTTTTGTGCAAGTGAGGGGTCTGATATGTACTTCGTCGAGAGGTACACCTGGAATTCATCATGCAATTGAGATAGGTTTTGTTTTAATGCTAGTAATATGGCCCAAACTATGATGATATCTAGGATCTCAAAGAGGATAATGTATCATGGAATATATTTCCCTTTATCCTACACCTCCTCAATATCATACACGGTGATATAAAAAGTAACACCTTATTTATGACTTCAATATTTGGGCCTCAACGATGATTTTATTCATAGGTTTTATTTTAAATTTGTATATATTTTATATGAAAATGAATGTATTTGAACTTATATTCCTTCTCTTAGATAATTTTATGACATATAAGTATACACACTCCATCATCATTCAGACATGTTGGATTTAGAAACATCTTCACAAATAGAGAGTCATATGTGATATTTTAATGGTATAAGAGAAACTATTATAAGATTAAAATTCAACTAGGGAAATGTGTTTATTACAATATCCTTAAAAATACATCATAAAAACTGATCATTTCTTCTTGTGTTTGAGTGGTTCTCTCATATTGACCCTGATTTAGGGTTATTATAGGTATTGAAACTTTTCTCTATATCAAATGCTTTTAAAGGATGATCCAGAACCATGAGGTAACCCTCAAATCATACTCAGATACATTAGAGAGTTTTAATCCTTATATTACTACCACATATCTTGTTTATATCATGGTGATTTTGTCAAGGGATAAATAATACATGATAAAAAATGAAATCCACTAGCATTCTAAGGTCATTAACTACCACCTAGATGGATTTATTTGCATTGTATTTCCTGGGGAGTCTGATGAAAAAAATATGGTTTTGTTTTCCAATTTATAAAATGGTATAGGAAATTATTTCACCATTCCCTTATATAAATTTATTTCATCCTTGATCTGTCATCGTATTAATAATTGTTATATAATTTATACAATGTACATTTTCATGTTATCACACTATATGGTTATCCCCAAATCACTATATATTATAGTGGATCCTATATAAATATAAAAGGATGAATTATTAACAACATCTATAGGTTCCCTCATCAGTTATTGTTTTGATAGGATACATATCTATGTTGAAAACCTTATAATGATATCTTTATAAATGGAGAGAACTGGAATATTCTCTTAATTGTTTCTGTATCACATCATCAAATTTTTGTGCCTCATTGACCCTCTTGGGAATTGCTATCTGAGTAATTATATGACCATGGTATCTTGTTTATATTTTATTATTTCCATGCATATAATTATTATTTCAAAGATTAATTTACTCCTATCAATTATCATCATATATAAGGTTATTGGATCTATTCTACTCTAATAATCTATGACACTGTTTACCGTCCCAAGAAGGTAATGGATTTAAAAAATATAAAACTTGATCCACTTGAACCACATTTATTACTACATATTTTAGTCATTTTATGTGAATATATAAATGATACTTTTACAATATATATATATATATATGTCTCACTTTTTAGAGTCCAATTGTTTCCTTGTCAGACATTGAGATATTTTTATGTTTTTGAGCCAGGTGCTAAGATGGTGTGCTATTTCGAGTCCCATTATTCCCTAAATTAATTTTATAATAATATTAAAAAAAATTATATTACGCATTCATTATTTATTAAAGAAAATGGTATATTTATTAAATATAACTTCAAGTCATAAATCTATGATCATGGTTGAGTGTAGATCATGTTGTTTACCCTAGGAATGACTTAAAATAGGAATGTATGGGAGGTTCAGATATATTGACCATTGTAGGCACATTATGTTGGATAATTAATTAAATAAATAAATTATTTTATTATATAACCTAACAAAAATATCTATAACATCACCACTTTGTCATATTTTTTTGGTGTTAAATGAGAAAAACCCATGGAGAATCTTGGGCCATATTCTATAACATCAATAGGAAAATCAAATCAGACAATAAAAATTCAATGAATCGAAGTATATCAAATTACATCAAAAATAATAACTCCTATCATTATTTTGGTAGGTGTATTATTTGATGAATAATGATCCAATATCAAATTAATACATTTCATTTGTGTGGGTTCCCCTATTAAATTCAATTTTGAGCATTAACACTCCCTTTCATTGATCTGTTCCAATTATATAAAATTTCGTGTGCATACATATTGTAATTTAATTGGTTATTCAATTTCTTTCTTACCCTAAATATCTCTATTCTAGATTATTTACCATGATAACTTTTCAATGATCGATAAACTATTTTAATTTATTCCTTTTAAAAAAATTATTCATTAAATACATCTTTGGAACATCAGGTTGTGATATGACATTGTGCGACAGGACTAAGCCATATTGGGCCCCAGATTGATGAAGGTTTCATCTAACATGAACATAACATCAAATTATTGATCAAAAAAAGACCTTTTGGGATGTGAGTGATCAATTCATAGATTTAAATCTGAATTAGAGATTATTTTTATCCGGTTAAAATATACATTGATGGATCAATGGCTACCACATTCTGACCAATGGGTGGCCAAAAATGAGGATCAATGGCTAGATCGACCAATTATAGGATGCATGATCTAAAGACAAAATCCCTGTATCAAGATTCCAGAGTAAATATCTCATGTTTAGTGAAAAACATGACTAAATTATGTGCATCACTATGAACAAAATGTGTGTATCCTCTATGATATGGTGGCTAGGTTTTGGATATGTATAAAGATGGAATGGCATGTATCCCTCTTTCATTTGGTGTACCTCTACCCCAGGTGGATGATTCCTGTGGTGATACACATGGGAAGGGAGCTTTGAGAAAATAAATGGCCAATTACATTCTGTATACTAAAGTATATAGACCCGGACATGGAGCATGTGATGGGACATTGAGTGGCTTAGACATACTGTGTAGACTCCTAATATGTTGGGTAGTACCACACAATCATTGAACCATGTATGTCCACGTACATATCCAAGTGATGGAGTGGAACAACACATCATGTGGGCCCATCGAATGCCATGTAACCTTGGGACTTGTTAGAGGAAACATCAATCTTTTATATCACTTTCATTTTAACACACATTTTGGATCAAGAGTAGTATATCATAACAATTTTTTTGTAGAATGAAATGCTTCCTTTTTTTATGGATTTTGGGATAAAATTTTAATTTTCTATGAATCATTATTATTTAGGGGATGAATGGTGATGATAGTGATCAAGAATTGTATCACCAGAGACACTAGATTGGAACCACCAGGTGTATTAGGGTGCACGTCCTCTATCTACCTACTAGATCACCTTATCAGATATGGAGTGGGTTCTTATTAAACTGGAGTGTAACCACACTAAAGGGCCAGGTGAATAGTCCTAGACCTATAGAGTGGAGCCTCCCACCCATATAATCTTAGGAACCATTCCTCTACTTATCGAGTGGTACCTTTATATCGGTTATCGTGCATGTCCTCAGCACACAAGACTGAAACCCCACTGAAAGAATAGGTTGTGGTTCCTCAACCTACGAAGTGGAAACCCCGTTAGCTTGGTTGATGTTCTTCTACCTACGAAGTTGAACCCCCCCCCCCCCCACCTCATCATAGCAGGGTGGATGCTCTTGACCTACAGAGTATAACCCTTGTGTCAAACTATGGTTAATGTACTCTTCGGATACTTTTTCATTGGAAACCACTTGACACTGTAAGGTGTTGGTTCTCTACTTGGAGATTCTTCCCCCTTGGTTATGCAACACATTAGTGAGGTGTGATCCTCTACACAGTTAGTTCTAGGAAGACACATGAGATGTTGGGCATCATAGATGGATTTTAAAACTTTTTTTGTGACACTTCTCTTTGGTTGTGCTATGAGATAGAGATCCCATTTCTCTCTAATTGAGGATTTTTTAAATATATATACATATATATTTATATATGGATTTTGGTTTGGTTACTCACTTTCCAAGTGTTGCATAGATGCACAAGTATTCCACCTTCTCAGTGTGATGACCTCTTTATGGTTGGATGAAGTTACTTTCCTACTATGGGGGGAAATTACTCAAAGTGTAGTCCACATACACACCATGTTATATCCATTTTGTTTGAATGAACATAGTCTCTTAGTCTCAGTTGAGCTTCATCTTTACTGTTTACATTCTATTATTATTATGTAACTTACTTCTCCCTCTTCTAGATTTTGGGGATCCTACTGGGTATGTATATACTCACCCCTTCATGAGATTTATATGCATGTGTCATGTCTTAAGTATAATAAAGAAAGGTCAATGGTGACATTAGAGGAGAATGGGTATATAAAGTGGAATGTGCAGTGTTCGCTGGTTATATATTAGAGATTAGAAGCAAGGAATTCTATGAATTTTATTTCAATTTTCATAGGATGCTAAATCTATTTGGTTGTGCATAGGTTTTCAACTTTACTTTTATTTTTTCACTATAATATTCTTATAGAACCTAGAGGGTTTTAATTATTGGTTTAATTTCTATCATTTTTATCCTTTTTTATTATTCCTCTTCAATTTTCCATTTATATAGTCACGTGTGTGCATAGAGATATAAAAGGTTTAGGCATCCCATTTAGCATATTCCTTTCAGTACTTATCATCACCCCCAACCAATGGATGTGTGCTTGAGGTAGTTGCGGCTCGAGCACCAATTAGTCTTAGGTCTTGAATGATTAGAATTAGAGGATTTTATTCCTTGGGATGGTGTATGATGTAGTCCTCTTAGAAGGATTTTTTTTTGGATTTATGGAAGTAGTTTCAAAATCTCTTGAGTGTGTATCTCAATACAGGGAACCTAGTAATGGTACGGGTGACCATCATATCCATTCATTAGGACCTTCACTTCCTTATTTCTAACTCATCATACCAAGTCATTGCTCAAAGGGATAAATGTAACCTGAATCATATAGGATTGATTCATTGAATAACCTTCTTGATTCACCTCCCCATTATATATATATATATATTATAATATGACTATTGTATGTATTGATTAAAATTTTAAGGTGCCACTGTGATGAAATCCATCTAGGATACCAAATTTCGATCGTGATGATGATTTGATGAACAATGAGGCCTCAGTTTACATTATACCTTGTGAGATCCATCCTTATGGTTATAAGGTCATAGAAACACCAAATAGTAAAGATACATATTATCCAAGTATAGTTGTATGATTATGTGTGTTGGATTAGTGCACATATCAATTTTTGACGCTAGATACCATAGAGGTTCTGTGATGATCTAAATCCTAAAGTGGTGGAGGAATGGATTGTGTAAGTAAACAATATCATCTGGATTATTTTATCATCATTGTATCAAGTGGTTTTTATAGAATCTATCCTTTTCCATGGAGTATATGGTAGTTTCTAGAGTCGTTTTACCTAGATGCATGATGAGTCAACACTATCCTGGGCCAAATTCCAGCAGTTGTTTTGTGAGGAGTTCTACACCTCCATATTTCAATTAGTTTGGATTTATAAGTTTCTAGAACTGATGAATGGTGGTATGAAGGTGGATTAGTATGTCATGAGGTTCATATAACATACATGGTAATCATTTGATATTATTTGGGTTGGGTACATCCAAACATGGATGTTTGATTAGGGACTCTACAGAGGGATTTGTGCCAATGTGGTTCCCTTGTGGATCCAAAGCTATGAAGGCATGTTGAAGTTGGAACAAACAATTTTATTCTTGTTTGGGGGATTCTATTCATTTTTATATTTCTCTAGATGTCATATATTTGGTTCATCTATATCAGCTAGCAGGTAAAAATTGATAGGATCTCAGTGTGGGATACCTCCTAAGGATAAAAGACAGGTATGTGGTCAATGGATGTGCATTGGTCTAGGGTTGATCGGAGAGGGGATTTTTTATTCATGGGATGTGTGAGCTCACATAGCATGTGGCTCTTGAACAATATGTTAATGTGACTACTAGAGGATATAATATTGCTATATTTTTTTTCCTTTTTCAATGTTTTTTTCCGTTGAGTGGTTTCTTTTTTTAAATTATAAATACATTATGTGAAAAAATGTGTTTTTGGGGAAATAAAATAATAAATGGTTTAAAGACATTACATAAGATAAAATTCCGAGTTAACACGTTGGATTATTTAATTTAACTTTTCTAATATCAAAATCTGATTAGTGTGAGTTTATGAGGACCAAAAACCCTTGGTGAAGTTGATATAAAAATAAAAAAATGTTATAGTTAGCATGGACAATTTATTCAACTTAATTGAATATCTCCAAAATAGTGCATCATATGAAAAATAAGAGATAAAGGTTAAATTTCAAAAATGATGTTTACCCAATAATGAGTGTTACTTATTTAGGTGTCACATCTTCAGCCGGATCTCTCATAAGGTAATGTTTGAAATATTTTATTAATTTATTTATTTTTATTGAAAAAATTATTATCTCACAAATCAGGCATCATATGATAAATATGAGACCACTGATGGGTTCAGAATGGGGGGTTTAACCTAGGGGAGTATAATTATTATACACAACTAACTTATTAATAAGATCCAAACATAAAATTGTTTTATTTAATTAAATAATTAAATTAAATAATTAATGATATGGATTTACTGTTCATTCATCTTATCTAATGGATTGTTGCCATTTTTTCCACTGAGGAATCTAGAAACCTCATTTATGGAATATTTTCACTTCAATAAAGTATAAATCATCTTCTAGGGGTGAAGGAAATCACATTTACAACAAAAATAGGATGAAACATACATCACGTGAGGTGTTTTAATTTTGAATTTTTATTAATGTCAAACGGTTCAAGATCACTTCATAAAAACCCAATTTTGTAGATTAGGTTTGATATGGACGTTTGAAAACCACTTAGGTTGTCTCTTTGGTAGGTCAGATAACTCCCCCTTCGTCCTCCATGGAAACTCGGTGCACACCCCTCCTACAACGTGATTCTCCTGATGTGCTAAACCTGGTGTGTCTCTAGGATCAACATCCATATTTTTTTAAATATTTATTTTATTATCTCAATTATCCCATTTTCAATATTTTTTTCAAAAATGGTTGGATGGGATGAAGAAAAAATAAGGTTTATTTTCTAAATGATTATAATACTTTTTTCAAAAGATTATTTCATGGAACATAAAATAAATTATCTGATTATAATTTTACAAAATTATCTTTTAATAATTATTGTTATGACATGTTGTTAATATAATTGTGCAATAATAGAAAATATTATTATATGGTAATACTATGGAATTATGGCATTATAATTCTATATGATATTAATATAGGATATTTATCAATGGATAACATGGGTTTTTAGGGTGTTCGTCCATTCATTTTTTCTATTCAAACCAAACCATACCACACATCTATTTTGTATGTTTTCATCATATTTCAAATAATGTAGGTTGTCTAAAATCCAATCCCATAGTATCTATTTTTTTATTTCTATGTAATTTGACAAATATCATGACATAAGTAATAATTGAGTCTTCTGATAATCAATGAATTAATTGGGTAAATTAATTAATTTTGGGGATTGTAAAATTGGTAATAGAATTTGATGGAATAACTAATTATTTGATAATTTAATTAATATAATTTCTATGATGATGGATTAAGTTAATTAATTTTTGAATTAATTAAAGGTCATAATGTGATTAATTAAATTGGGTATTTTAATTAATTAATTGTGGAATTAATTATATCGATTTTGTGATGGTGTATTTTGTTAATTACTTTTAAAATTAATGGATCATATTTTTTGATTAATGGTTGAATAAATTAATCAATAATATTAATCGGTATTTTGATCGAAGGTTAATGTTGATTTACAATTGAATACTTTGATATATTTGATATATGCACTTCATTAATAATATGTTCTGGGACACAGCCTGATGCTCCAAATACCCATAAGGGTTCTATTGATGGCGCTCTAGACCCATTAACATTCCTAAAATTAATATTTTATAAGGCATGGACCGATGCTACAAATACCCATGGGGTTGTGAGATTGGGACTGATGCACCAAATACTCAAAAGGTTTATAGACATGATGTTCTACACTCAATCATTTATTTTGGAAGATGGTTTCATTTAGCTATTTATAAATTGAATATTATGAAATAATGATTATGAATTGAACATGGAAAAGGTTTCAGACTCTTGTATGGTTTGAAGTAGGTATTTTGGATTGGGTGTCCTTGGGAACCTGAATGTTTAAGGTATTTAATAATTATTAATTTGATAAATATAATTTTTTTACTCTATTGACTTATTTTAATATTTATACAGCTGTAAACAATACATCTGACTAGATTTGTTTTAGACATCATTGGGGGTGGCTTAATGTGTTGCACTCACACCCTACTCAGCCTTCTTGATTGGTACCAAAATAGATTTCAGGTATGCAAGATAAGATAAGGATAAATAGTTAGGTTAGATGTCTTAGTCAGAAAAGAGGATTTTAGTGGGGTCGGGCATGGTTCAGACCCACTTGGTTGACGTTTGTGTTATTATTTTCCATATTTATTTTTCTTAACACTTGAGATGCACATTTGTATGGATTATTTTATACATCCTCCAGATATTATATTTACTTTTTTGTTTTTCATGAGTTATTTCTAATGTTTTTTTTATTTAGTTGTTTCCCCTATTGCATGTTTACATCAACTGGTGTTTTACTCTGATAAATAACGGTCGATTCTCCCCAGGACTAACATTCCAGACCATCACAACTATTTGGTATCCTTTGGAATATAGGGAGGCAAGAGTGAGATTTTATGGGGAACCGTCTTGGGGGACAATATCGTTACACTCGGGTGAGGACATTAAATATTCGTAACAGATCTCTAGTTTTCTTTCTTATACTTTTGTCTTACTGTTTGGGGAGAGGTATACATGAGACTTGGAAGATTCGAGGATTGGAAATGAGCTCGTGCATGGGAGTTTCAAATCCATGAATGGGGGATAACTTGAGTACTCAGGGATGGATTGTTTTATTTTTATATTTGAAAATTATTTCACCTTTGGTGACTCACGTGTTGTCTGATGTGATTATTATTTCTAGAATTTTTTGATTATTGATTCCTGACTTATAATGGAATGATTTTTGAGTATTTATGTATCATTCTAGGAACTCATGATTATTGTGACATGAATCATTTTAAGCACGTATTGGGAAATGGGTTATGTGTAAGTTGTTGAACTTAAAAAAATTCCTTACCTATGAAATTGAAATGAAAATTGTGTCTAATGTGAAATTGAAGAAGATTTTATAATTAAGCAAGAAAAAAATAATTTTGTGTCCAAATGAAAAACATAAATGTGATAATGTGCATACCATTGTTAACCAAAACCATGATTCTTGTTGAGAGTATAACCGATGGACATGGTTTGGAATGGTCCTCCATTAGTGGAACCTGAGGAACCAATAGTTCCAGTTGAGGAAGCAAGGGAACAGTTTCAAGAGAACATTACTCACTTCATGCAATTCATGGATAGAGACCCAGGTTGGGTTGTGAAGAGAAAGTCTGATTAGACGAGGGAGTTTCAATTGTAGCACCATATGATGTTTACTAGATAATGTGGATAAGATACACGTAAACTTTGGTTTTAGTTTGTCTAGACTATACTTAACCACATAGAGACTCCTGTTGAGAAGAGATTCAATATAAAATCTTACATATTGTGTGGATAAGTGAAACAATGATGGGATATATAGACACCGGATCAAATGATGGAATCTATGGAGTTGAAGGACTTTTACGAGATGTTATTTAAGAACTTTTATCAAAAGCCACCCAAGTATGAGAAATTAGCTGATTTTATGAGGCTGACTCAAGGGAATCGATCCATGATGGACTATGTTGGATTCCTTATAGAAATATACCATTTTTCTCTAGCATTGGTTGTAGAAGATTTTACTTCATTCAGATGATTTCCAGATGATATTAAATTTTAAATTAATCACTTAGTAAATATCTTCTGGTTTATGATGTTTACAAAGGCGGGGAATCAGGCTCTCATATCTGATGAGAACATAAAGTAATCTTCTAATGTAATTCAGGTTCTTTCTATGGGATGGGTAGGTGGTATGAATTTTGAGAGAAGGAAGTGTTGTTATTGGAATTTCATCTAGGGTAGTGGGAGGAAGAGTAACCAGAAATAGGGTATGGTTACATAGGAAATTACATGAGTATTTTACTACTAGTGCAGTAGGCTGAGACACTATCATAACAACTATTCATGAACCCCTATGTAATGAAGATCTTGTGGTGGGATAGGAAATATAAATAGGTTCTTTAGGAACTCGAGGCAGTTAGGTATTGATGGAGAATCTAGACATATTTAGAGTCTGGGAAGGGGATCTTCTACACCTTATCAGTCCCATATATGGAGTTCTATAGGCTGAGGCGGTAGAGGTATTAGACATGGTGCTTATGGGAAACAATTCCCATATTAGTATCGTGGTGCAACATAGGGTAGTCAAACCACATCATAGGGGAGAGGGGCATGCCAAATTCATTAGGTACATCATACACATGAATAGAGAGACATTGGGCTATTGATAGTTAGAGTTATTATTCTAATAAATTTGACTATAGCTAGTGAATTATTAGATATCGGTGCCTCTCATTACTTTATATCTGAAAAACATGTTAATGGTTTGAGCTTGGTAGTGGAGTTTGTGAGATGGATTATGATGATAGATACCCCTTTGGGTGTAAGGTCTAGTGATAGCCTTTTGTTCAAGGGATGTTCTCTTGAGATCGAGGAGTACCATTTTTTTGTGGGATCTCTATATCCTAGAATTACATTCTTCATCCTAATTTAGAGTATGGACTGGCTAGTTGCATACCGAGCACACATTATTTTTTAAGATCGGAGGGTGACATTTATGTATCCTATGGGTGACCATTATATTCACCATGGGGAGTGTGATATCCAAGATGGTTGAACATTGATAATTACTCCCCAACTGGGAGAGCTCACAACTTAGGTTTCAAGTCGTTTACTAGATAAAAAAGGTGTTTGCCATGATTTATTACCACCAGTGGTGTAACAATTTAATGTTGTCTTTCTATAATACTTTTTAGGGATACCACCTGAGAGAGATGTGTAATTTACTATTGTGATCATGTCATGGGTGGAACCATTATCTATTAAACCATAAAAATAGAAATGACAGATCATCAACAACTCAATGCTCAGCTGGTGGACTTGGACGATAATGAATTTATCATTCCATGCACATCACATTGGGGATATCTTGTTCAATTTTCAAAGAAGGATGATGGGAGTTTACATTTGTGTTTTAATAACCAAAGGTTTAGAAATATCATTGTGAATAATTTATATCCTTTTCTTCGTATAGATTATCTGTTTGAAATGTTAAAGGGAGCTTATATTTTCTAAAATATCGACATATGATCGGGGTATCATCAGTTGAGACTTCATACTTCTGATATACTGTGGATTTATTTTAGGGGAATGAATTTTAATTATGATTTTGTTATAATTATATTCGATTTCACAAACATACCATCAATTTTTGTAGCCATGATTAATAGAATTTTACATATATACCTGGATCATTTTGGGGTGGTATTTATGGATGACATCTTGGGGTACTCCATGACACATGAAGATCATTCCAAACATCTAGATATTGTACTAAGTACACTTAGAGAGCATAAGATATATGCCAAACTATATATGTGTCAGTTCTATATTGACCAAGTACACTTATTGGGGAATATAATCTCAAAGGAAGGTGTGCTTGTGGTCCCAAAGAAGGTATAGGTAGTGGTTTCTTGGGAGGACCCCAAGAATATTTTTGATATTTGAAGAATTATGGGGTTAGATGGATATTATAGGAGAGTCATCCAAGACTTTTCCCATTTGACTACAGCACTATAGGTCTTGACAAAAAAGAGAGTAATGTTTGAATGGTCAGAGGCATGTGATAAATTATTTCATGATTTTAGGAAGAATTTGACATTGGCACCAATTTTGGACCTACAAATGTCAGGTGAAGAGTACATGGTGTATTGTGATGATTCTAGATAGACTCCAAGTTGTACTGGTCAAAAGGGATAATGTTTTTACATATGGGTCTCTACAACTGAGACCACTAGAATGGGATTACCCTACGCATGAACTCAAGTTGGTAGTATTGGTTTATGCTTTGAAGTGATGGTCACACTACCTCTTGGGAGAATAGTTTACAGTTTATACTAGCCCCAAGATCTTTAGGTATATATTTTCACATCATGATCTGAATATTAAGCAATGGAGATGGGTAGATTATATTAAATAATTTGATTTTGAGTTGGGATATACACCCATGAAAGGAAAAAATGAGGCTGATGCTTTGAGTTGGAAAAATCAGACTCAGATGGTTCAAGAATCTAGTACTGAGTAGAAGATGATGATGTTGCTATCAAAGATGCACATTGTGGTTCAAGATAGATAGAAAAAAATGACACTCATGTTATTTGTAGTGGAGTATTCACTTTTAGGATAGATTATGGATAGGTAGTATGAGTATACAGAGTGCTTACCCTTGAGGTAAACTTAGAAGGTGGGGAGACACCTTCAAATTGGATGATAGATGAGGATGTGATCATCTATGTGAATAATTGGGTTTTTGTTCCATTGGGCATGTGAGAAGAGATCATACTGATGTCTCAGGCATGAATGTGGGTGGTGCATCTCGGTGTGACCCAAAAATACAAGGACATACAATAATTGTTTTTGTGGTCAGGCATGAAAAATGATATATAAGATTTTTTGACACATTGATATGCATGTCAGCAAGTAAAGTAGGAGCATCAATAACCTGGAGAATTACTTCAGCCATTTCCATTCTATAATTGAAGTGGAATGATGTGTTAGTGGACTTTGGGGTAGGTATTCTAAATACACTAAGGAAGAATGAAAATATTTGGGCCATTGTGGATTGGATAAATAAGGTATCACATTTATTTCTAATAAGGGAAACCTTTATAGTAGAGCAGTTTGGAGAAAAAATGTTTGGGATATAGTTTATTTCCATGGGGTGTCGAATACTTTAGTTTTAAATCATGGTTCATGATTTACATCACGCTTCTAGAAGGTCATGTAAACGGCACCTGGTACGCAGGTCTAATTGAGTATGACATTCCATCCACTAATAGATGGGCAGTTATAGTGTACTATTCAAGTGCTTGGGGTTATGCTGTGATCATATGTGTTTTTACTTCAGTGGATCATGAGAAAAGAAATTGACTTTATTGGAGTTTTACTATAACAACATTTACTAGGAAACTATTAATATCATGCCATATATTGATATTTAAGGTAGGCCATATTTATCAACAATATAATGGATAGAAGCAAGTGAGTTATAGTTTTTGGGACCAAGTACCATGCATAAGATGACATAGTAGGTTCGGTTGATTCAGAATTGTCAGGATATGGGTTAGAGTAGGCAGAAGTCATTAACTGATAGATGAAGATGACTCCATGAATTTACATAGGTTGATTGTGTATTCCTTTGGGTGTCCCCTGGGTTGGGTCACAATATGATATGGAGATAAGGAATGTTGGTACCCATGTTTGTTGGATATTTTGAGACCAGGGAGTAAATTGGGTCAGTAGCATACTGACTAGATCTTCTGCAAAAATATGGTGTTATGCATTATGTTTTATATGTATCATAACTATAGAGGTATCACCCCGAACCTTATCATGTGCGATATTTAGTTGATTTCTAGCTTTAGATAGATTCTTTATTAGAGGAGAATCAGATACATGTGATGGATTATAGAGAGAAGGTGTTGAGGGGAATGAATTTACCCGTTGTTCATGTATTATGGAAACACAGAAATGTGTAAGATGATACATGGGAAAGATAGGTAGATATTAGGGCTCAGTAGCCCGATCATTTAGGCTCTAAATCATAGAGAATCAAGGGAGTTTAGATCGACTACGAATTTTGTTAAGGTGGGAGATTGTATGATTCCGTTATTTTTCTATGTATGTTTCCCTTGGAGTAGTTTCTTTTTTAAATTATAAATACATTATCTGAAAATAATTTTTTTGATAAAATAATAACAAATGGTTTAATGGATTTACATATGATAAAATTGATTGTTAACACTTTGGATTTAATAATGGAATGTTTTTAGAGTCAGACACTAAGTAGTGTCAGTTTCTGAGGCCTGAAATGACTCCATGAAGGCAAAATAGAAATATTAATTATATTATTGATAGCATTGAAAATTTATTTATAATAATTGAATAACTCAAAAATGTTTAATCTTACGAAAAATCTGAGACCATGGTTAAATACACAACGTAGTATTTACCATAAAATTATTATGACTTATTTAGGCGTTTGATATTCAAATAACTCGCTCATAATATAGTGTTTTAAATAAATTTTTTTATTTATTTTTATAGAAGAAATTATGATCTCAAAAATCGTGTATCATACATGATATATGAGACCACAAATGGGTTTAAAAAGGGGGTTTTACCCTTGGTAAAGAATGATTAATATACGCAATAGACTTATTATTATGTTCACAAATTAAATAGTTTTAATTAATTAGTTAATAAAATTATGTAATTAATAAAATAGAGTTATTGTTCATTTGTCTTCTCTAATGGATGATGCCATTTTTTCCACTCATGATTTTAGAAACCTCATTTATGGATTGTTTTCAATGCAATAATGTTTGAAACATCTTCTAGGGGTGAAATAAATCAATCTTCCATAAAAAAATGGATGAAAAAGATATAAAATTAAGAGTTTTAATTTAGGGTTTTTATTGAAGTCAAACCTTTCAAGATGACATAATAAAAGAAAAAAATTTGTGGATTGGGTAAGATCTGGTTATTTGAAAACACCTTCAGTTGTCACTTGGGTAGGTCAGATGACTCCCTCTCCTTCCTCCGCTGAAACTCGGTGCACTACCCCCTACTGTGTTATTTCCCATGTGCGCTCTACCTAGTGTGCCTCCAGATTCAACATCCAATTTTTTTAAAAATAGTTATTTTATTATCTCAATTATATCCTTTCCAATAATTATTTCAAGAAAAGTGTTGAATGGTAAAAAGGGGGAAAAATTTTATCTTATAAATGAAAATATTAGTATTTTTTCAAAAAACAATTTCATGGAACTTAAAATAAATTATCAAATGATAATTTGATGAATGTATATTTTAATAATTATCATTATGTCATCTTGTTAAATATTTGTTGTGTAATAATATCAAATATAATTATAATGTAATACTATGGATTTATCTCACAATAATTACATATGATATTATAATGAGATATTTATCAGTGGATAACGTGTGTTTTTTAGGGTCTTCTCCCATTCTTCATTTCCGCTGAAACCAAACTATACCACACCTTGACTTTTGATGTGTTTATCATATTTGGAATAAATTAGGGGTTTTGACGTAAAATACCATAGTCTTTATTTTTCAGGTGTATGCAACTATACAAATATCATGGCATGATTAATAGTGGATTTGTTTTAAAATCAACTAATTAATTGGTAAATTAATTTATTTGGGTGATTGTGGAATTTGGAAAAGAATATTTTGGAATAAATAATTAATTACAAAATTAAATAACAAGATTTATCTAATTACGGATTTGGTTAATTAATTTTGGAATTAAGTATATTTCATAATTTGATAAATAAATTTTGTTTTTTAATTAATTAATTGGTGAATTATTAATATGGATTTTGTGTTGGTGGATTTAGTTAATTAATTTTGGAATTAATTGAAAAATTGTTATGATTAATGTTTTAAAATTTAATCAATATTTTTAATTGTAATTGTGATGGTATGTTAAATTTGATTAACCATTGAATACTGTGACATATGGGATATAAGTTCTTGATTGAAAATGGGTTTTGGGACATGGACTGGCACTCCAAATAACCACATGGGTTATTGACATGGTGCTCTAGACCCATTAACAAGAAAGAAATTAATATTTTATGGGATATGGACTAATTATACAAATAACAAAGAGCATGTAAAACAAGGAATGACGTTACCAATACTCACAAAGGGCTAGAGCGCCATGTCTAGACTCTAGCACATGCCAAAGCAGGTTTTGTGGTTTGGGTGTCCTTCTGAACTCGAAAGATTATGTTATTTTATAAATGTTATTTGATAAATATAACTTATTTAATCTATTTCCATATTTTATTATTTATACAAATGCACACACTTCTTCAGAATGGATTAGTTTTAGACATCGTTGGTGGTGGCATACTGAGTTTCATTGACCCCTACATAGGCTACCTAATCAGTACCAGAATAGATTTCATGGATGCGAGACAATAAAAGGGTAAAGGTTGTGTTTGCTAGATTAGTAAATATGGAGCTTTTTCTAGGGATACAAACGTGGTTCAGACCTGCTTGGATGTCATTCGTATCATTATTTTCCAAGTTTCATTTTCTGGATAATTAAGATGCACATTTTCTGGGATTTTGTTGCTTCCTCCAGATATTTTATTTATATTTTTTGTTTGTCATGAGTTATTTCAATTATTACTTATATTTATATGCTTCCATTGTTTCATGTCTACATTAACTGGAATTTTACTCTAATAAATGACGATAGAACTCTCTGGGAATGACTTATCAAACCCTCACTAATAGTCACTAGCCTTCGGTATACGGGGAGGCACGCTTGAGGTTATTTGGGTAACTGTCATGGGGAACTGTTGTTTGGCACCCAGGTTAGGATGTTACACTGATGGACCACCATGTAAGAGACAACGACATGATTTAGGATCTCCCAATATAGGGTAAGATTCCCCAAAGAGGTAGAGCAAGAAAATGATAATGATTATATATTGGTGGTGGATAATGATTTGAGATACAACAACCACAACCACTAGGAATCCCATTTTAGGATTAGGGAATTGGATATCGAAGATGCATATATCTATAGGGTATGGAGGATTAAAACCCTGCAACACATGTTCTGATCAGTGGTAAGATCTATGTTTATTCTACTCTTGGTTCATTATTATTAGACACATGTTCTAATTATTACTTCATCTCTATAATCTTGGTTTGAGAGCTAGAGCTCCAATTTGAGGTAGTATCCCAACATATTCACCTTGAGGTCCTTACATGGAACACTTATTTAGTATCATTTTTATGTTGATAGTGAAAGATAACACTTGGTAGAGAGAGCTTCATGTGGGACCTTTTGGTCATCACAATGGTACACTAATAGTTCATATCAGGTATGTATTATTATTCAATTATCTATTTCCATATTGAATTTCATAAAAGTAAAGTCATATTCCTTATCAATGATAGGATGATATTCTCCATTATGAGTGGGGGTGATATCATGAATAAAAAAGTGGGTTTTTTAGGCAATAGGCTGTAGTGAATCACCCATAATATGGCGAGAAAATTCCTTGGTGAAGGGGTATCATCAGGAATATGTAATCTTTCATTCATGGATTATTTTATGGATATCACTCTTGAGGATGTTTTAGAACCACATTTGAGGAAAGAGATGGAGTTTGGTATCATCTTTTATCATAGAAAAACATTGATATCTTCTATGGTATATTAGATGGCACGAAAAGACACAATGATCTATAGATAAATTTAGAGGACATTGGAGATAAGGACTTCATTTAACCCATGGCGTCCCCCTAAGCAGCATCGTTGTTGTTTGTGAAAAGGTGGATGTGGTCTTATAGCTTTGTATGTATTATCGTCACCTGAACTAGGATACGATAAACAATAATCACCCCTTTACAAGGATTAATGGCACTTTGACCCGTTGTGAGGTGAGAGTTGGTTCTTGAAGATCGATCTCAGGTGCATCTTCCACCGGTTTATTGTTTTCAAGGATTATATTTTGAAACTTGCATTATGATGTCACTATGGACACTTTGAGTAACTATTGATTCATTTTTTGGGATGAATGGAACCACCATGATAATGACTTTGATGAAATGAGTATTCTAGTCACACATGGACCATTTTTTGGTTTTAATCATTGATTACATACTCACCTACTCTTAATTGGAGGAGGAACAAGAATAGAACATGAGGTTGGTCCAATGTAATTTTTTAGGCGCATCGGTATTATGGTAAGACTCGTAAGTTAATGTTATTTATTCATGAGGGACATATTCCATGGACTGAAATTTCATA
The DNA here is from genome assembly GCA_963277665.1 of Viscum album. NCBI lineage: Eukaryota > Viridiplantae > Streptophyta > Magnoliopsida > Santalales > Viscaceae > Viscum > Viscum album. The sequence continues at coordinate 1,080,522,492 of OY728139.1, read as the reverse complement.
ACATGGTTTGGCTATTAACCTAAAAATATTGATGTATTTCTTTCTTGGGATCCACAATATAGTGTTTCAAAGGTCTCTATTTTTCTTATCATGGTGGGATACTATAAGAGATTTGTGGAAGTATTCTCCATGTCAAAAATCCCATTGAAAACCCTAACATGGAAGTGGGATCATTTTTCTAAGATTTATTAGTTACAAAGGGCCTCTGAAGATTTCCGGTTGAGGCTAATGAGTGATCATTTGTTGAGAGTATTAGAGGAATAAGTGGATTATTTATAGTATTGTGATGAATTAGGATATGGGATCAACTACGTGTGGATGTAGTTGTATGAATTAATCTGATGTGGGTCGAAGAAGTTGAGAAATCACAAGAAAAAATAAATAACTCCTGACTTATATAAAAGACCAATATTATATCCCTTAGGATATGGAGGGACTCTCTTTTGTGAGAGTGATTTGTGGTTTTCTTTCACAATTAGATCCCAATATATGTCTTCACATATAGAGACTACAGCTTGAGACAGTGGTGCTGGTTGGAGTTCCTTCAGGTCTATTACATTGAAATAGTCTATATTTCAAGGAAGATAAATTTAGTATAATATTCCATTACCTTGATTTCTTAATCTCCGTTGGTTTACGAGGCTTCAAAGAAGTCATCTTCCCTACACCTAACACTGGTGGGGTAGGAGGGTGTGATTTTTCATCAATTGATGGTGTTGACTCATTCACTTCTCGACCATGTGAAAGAGCCTCGTCTTAGAGACATCATCATTGATGTATTTCATGGTAACATATCCACATGGGATTCACCATATAGATATTATCAAATATGGAATCATGTCATCCTTTTCTAGGGACGGATGGTGGTCCATGTCATTTTACGATAGGATATGATTCAATAGCTACACAACTCCTTTGGTTGTACATACCAATGTGGGGTAGATGAATGGAGAATTTTATTTATAGTTTTGGTGGTATGTAATTAGTAAGAGATTGGAGGATTTCATCTCTCAATGCCTCAAATGGCAGTAGTTAAAGGCTGACCACTTGATTCTAGCTTGTCTTTTATATCCCCTTGAGATCTTGTAGTATAAATGGGATAAAATATCCATGGACTTTAGGATGGGGATTTAAGGAATATCAAATGGACATGATGTCATATGGGTGATAGTTGACAAAATAACGTAGTTGGAACACTTCATTACTATCATGAAGTATAATTTTCTAGAGAGTTTGGGGAAGATGTATATTTGGTAGATTCTTCACATTCATTTGGTTCTCTTCATTGTTGTCTCAGATCATGATGTGTGGTTCACATAACAGTTTTGGAGAGTATTGTAAGAAGAATTTGGGACCTAGATGAAGATTATTATAGACTTTATCCCCCAAAGGATTGGAAGACTGGGTGCACTATGTAGTTATTGGATGTTATGATGTGGTATTGCTTGTTGGAATTTGTAAAAATATTAGAGCATCACCTTCCCTTGGTTGGGTTTTCATACAACAATAGTTACCACTCTACTATCGGTGTGGCACATTTTGAGACCTTATACGGGAGACCATATTTGAAACATTTTTAATGGATTGAGATAGGAGAGGTGTCTGTTGTGGGTACAATGAATTTTTAGAAAATGTTAGAGATGGTTCAACTCAATCACGTGCAGATGATGATAGGTTATAACTGGCCTAAATCTTACAAAGATCATTGTTATTGGTCATTGGTGTTCGAGCAGTGAAAACGTGTTTTCTAGATTGTCTCCTCATGATGAGGATTATGGAGGTTTATCTAGGAAAGAAATAAATCATCAAGGTTCATTGGATAATTTGAGGACCTCCATATGGATGGTGGTTTCTCTTACTACATCACCCTTCCCCCAAGGTTAGGGAGGTTACAAGTTGTCTTCCATGTGTCACAGATGAGGAGATATGTGCATGTCACCATGAATGTTATCCAATGGGGAGAACTATTCATTGATTATTGATCCAAATTTTCAGAGACATAAGTGGAAATAAAATATCGACCGAAGAGGACACTACAAAGATAGAAAATCAACTTGTTTCATGTGTTATGGAATCATGGAAACATGTAGGATAACTCCAAGGAGCAGGAGATCCAGGTGTGGGCTAAGTAACCTAATCCATTTATTTATTTTTTCTTATTAGGGCATAATATTTGATGTATATAATTATTTAGAGATCCATTTGTTTCTTTACAAGCCTTTCAAATATTTATATATATGTTTTCGGAGCCACGAGATGAGAGGTTATGTGATTTTAAGGCCCTGTGTTCCTGGATAATATTTATGAGAGTATTAAATAAATTTTATATTATACATTCTTGGTTTCTTAATAAAAAAGTGATAAATCTAAAATAGAATAACATATTAGAAATATGATACCGAAGTTGTGTCTGGAACATGATATTTACCACAGCCATGACCTAAAATAGGTTTTCCTAGGACGTTTGAATATGTTTACTATTGTTGGTGCTTTCTGTTGGTTAATTAATTAAATAATTCAATTTATTTATTTATTTAACTTAACTGAAATATCTTCAAAATCATCTCTTTGGAGGATTATATAGGGTCATCCACATAAAACCTGGTAAAATAGTGAGTTATCTTCTACTCATTCCTTTGGAAAATCAAATCTAATGATGATAAATATATGGGTCAGGGAATATAGAAGTGTTGTGAAATAAAAAACCCATATCAATTATTAGAAGTAATTTTCCTCAATGACTAATGATCCAATATTTAGATATAACCCATCATTCTTGGTTTCACCCAATTGTTTTTAAAATTATAGAGCATGATCAGTCCCTTTATATGATTTTCACCTATTTGGGACAACTACATCATCCCACATACTGAAATTTAATTGTTTATTCCATTTGTTTATAGCCATATATATAACCATTATTGATCGTTGTAAGAGAATTATTTTAAATGATTGATGATCCTTTGTTTTGTATTCCTTTATCCCATAATTTCATTTTGTTAATATTTGTTGTACTATGGGGCCATATTTCAACATTATTGGGTGGGACCGGGCTTGATATGACCCTAAGATACATGACTATTTTAGGTGAGGTTATTATAATGAAATATTATTTAAGAAAAAAGGAATTTTAGGCTGCGGGTGATCGATTTATGGATTTGAATAAAAATCAAAGATGGTGGTGTGGAAGTTTGTGCATGACTTGTGATAGTCATTAACGGATCATTGGGTACAACATTCCAGTAATCAGATGGAAAAAAATAATGACCAGCAGTTAGATACACCAATTTTGGGTGAATTAAATGCCAAATATGATAGTAGAACAATCGAATATGGAATCCTAATCATATATATGATGTTAATTGAAATACATGACAACACACCAAGTATCATGATGAACACATGCCCTGTAGCATCTATGTAATGACAACGACTAGGGTATGGAGAAATATAAGGAATGGAATGGAGTGTATCCCTCTTAAATATCATGTGCCTATTACTTTGGTGTAAGATCTATGTGGATGTTTATAGAGGTGGGACCCAATGTATAAAGACACAGTAAGATGCACATTGTATACCGAAGTACATGAACACATCTTGGGTGCACTAGTACGGACCCTAAGTGGCTTTGGTAAACCTTGTAGCCTCCCTACACATCTTTTAGTGCTTTATGGTTGGTGATCCATTTACCTTTAGGGACATGGATAGGTTGTGGAGAAGGAAAACATGCTAGATAGATCCCATTACACCATTTTTAACCCTTTAATCTTTTTGATTAAAATTAAATACCTCACACATCCTTCATTTGGACTCATATTTTTTCCACTGAGTATCCTATCTTGACTACTTTCCATGTTTAACATGATGGTTCCATTTGTTTTTTCATTTTTTAAATAGGGAATGATGTTCTTAACATCACTAATATTTAGGAAATTCTTTTCAATGTCAGTGATCCAAAAGAGGATCCCCAAAAGCACTAGAGTGAACCCCCTAGGCAGATTAGGGTGTAGAATCCTATCTAAAAAATGGAAAACCCTATCGAATATGTAATAATTCATTGCGACACAAAAGTGGAATTCCATGGTAGTTCAAGGTGTGGTTACTCAACCTAAAAAGTGGAAACCCCATTATCTTGTGAATAAGGCCGCTACCTACTGAGTGAAACCCCCTTATAATTTATAGTGTGTGTCTTGGTGACACTAGAGTGGAACCCCTAATAATTTCAGGATTTTTACCCTATCCTATAATGCTGATCCACCATCAGGTTGGGAACATATCCTATACAGATCGAGTAAATCTCCCATACCTGATTAGGAATAGGTTCATGTGACACAATAGTGGAACCCCCTTTCACATTAGTGTGTGGTTCCTCGACTTACAGAGTGGTACCCTATAAACAATATGGAGTAGGTCCTAAATGTATAATTATTGAGTGGAGACCCTAGATAAAATGGGGTGTAGTTTCTTTACTTGAATATTGTTCCCCTTTTGATGTGAAACACAGTAAAGAGGTGTCAGGCTACAAATAGTTTCTTCTGGGTAGACACATGAGATGATGGGAATTGTTTATATAGTTTTGGAACTACTGGTTACTATTTTCCTAGGTAGGGAATTGCGATGGAGATCCTCTATTTATCTCATTTGGTTTTATTTTTATTGATCATATATATATATATATATATATATATATATATATATCCATGCTAATGGATTTTTTTAACTATCTTGCCTTGGTTTGACGAGACGCATGGGTTAGTCTACATACTCATCATGTTGAGATTCTTGTGGTGGGATGAGGTTACACTCCTTATATGGTTGGTAAATACTCGACCTGTAGTCCATCTACACACTATGTTAAGCCCCTTGTGTGTGGATGAGCTTACAATCTCGCTTTGTGTTGAGATACCTATTCAATGTTTACTTTCTATTCTTATTATGTCTATTACTGGTCCCCATTTCAACTTTTGGGGTATCGTAATGGGTATGTATATACTCACCACTGTATGAGATTTTCCAACACATGTCGTCTCTTATACAGATGAAAAATAGGTCATCTGTGACTTTATTTGAGAATAGTGAAACAAGGTTCATTGGACCATATTTGATGGTCATAGATTTGGGATCAAAAGTTGGGCTCTCTCATCATTTTACATTATAGTTTTAGGTTGTGATGTCTTTCTATTTGGGTGTATATTTTCCCTCTTTACATTTTTTTTCACTATCATAATCATGTGGACCCTTGAGGGTTTTTAGTATGGATTATATTTTAGTTGTTGCATATTTTTATTATGGTTCCTCTACACTTCTTCACTAAGATGGTCAGGTGTCTGAATATAGGTACATTATGAAAATACGTCCCATTTTTTATATTCCCTTTAGTACATTTCACCACTCACTGGCCTATGGGGTGGGCTTGTGGTAGTTGCGGCATGAGACACTATTAGGGTTTGGGCCGGACATAGTTCTCCCTATAGAGATAATTCCACTAAATCATTAATTTAAAGATCACTACAACCAATTAAAAATCATAAGTTGATTATTTTTCTTCTTGGATAATTAATTAGAAGGAATAATTGGCTATAACTTTTTTCATCTTTCATGAGTATACAGCCCTAAACAATTATAATTGAATCATTTTAGATCATAAATTCTTCAAAATTAGTTAGAAATTTTGGAATAGATGAACTGATTAAACTACTAGATAAGTTTTTAAATCTCTTCTTTGATTAGACAGCCTAGAAAAAATTCCTTCCCTTCTAATTTATCTCAGTTATTGGGAATGTAAATATTGAGAAAATTCCAAAAAATTGTACCTATCTAATCTAAGGAAATAAAGTATCGCTTTCATCGATGTCTATCTGGTCCATCTATCAATTTCCTGGGTTATAAAAATATCATATGATATCCCATTATTAGGGGTAAAATACCCCTTGAATACAAACTGCTCCAATCCAAAATCACATTTACTGTACTTTTCATATGACCATTATTTTGAAAATATCTTCATTACAATGTTTAATAGTCATGATTATCCTCCTTACATTTGGAATATTTGAAAATATTTTCTATATATACTACCAAAAATTTATCAGGGTAATATATATGAAATTTATTCATTATGATTGTAATGATAGCTATAAAATTACTAAGTCAAATTGGCATCACTATGATATCACACTACACGTACATTATATGAAATGTAGTGTTGGTGATATCCTCCTTCTTCTCTATTACATGATAATATCCATGTTGATGATCCACCATAGATTAGTGCAGTGCACCACTTTGCTGATTAAAAAATTTCTCAATCATCCATAGAAGATACATGTAATTTATTGGGATCTTTTATTTCAAATGATAATCAATTCAAATGATAATTTTTCCATTCATGATAAATAGGATAGTAGCACAACCTAGTGAATCATATGGGTTTATAAACCCTTTATCTAGATTCCCCAATAGTTACTTCATATGATCATCATGGTCAACATTTTCTATTCATTATAAGGTATTTGATATCTAAAATTTTTCCACTATATGATTGATTGGTATTTCAGCCTAACATTTTTAAGGACTCCCCAGAAATACACCAGTAGATACATCAAAGATGATATTATTATAAGTCTATGCCACTTCACCAAGATTTTCTTGATCATGATGAAATAATATCAATGATTTAGATGGTGGTACCAATAGAGATTCATCGAACTCCTTTAAATTTTATATAATTGTTGGGTGCTTTTCCATATGGAAGATGAGATCATTTTCATAGATATATATTTTTTCTCCTCACAATAAAATAAAATAAATACATAAATAATGGTTAGATTCCTCTAAAGAGAGTGAAAGAGGGATCATTTGGAATTTCCACCCCCAAATTATGACATGGGTTGATTTATATACATGGTATGTAATAATTGACAAATTTTTCATCTTTGTCTATAACACGACATCCATTTTTTGAGTTGGTTTTGAATAGTTATTGTAAAAATAACAACGCATTAAATAATTCCTAGAAAACAAGTCAAAATGTAAACTCTCTATCTTGGATTGAGTAATTAGAATATCTATTACGACATCATTTTTAGGATCCACCACACTAGTTGTGATGGAATAAAATCTCTCTTTCCCTATAGGCCTTGGAGCTATTGTTTTATATTATCACTAACTTACCTAGGAATACTACATTAACTCAGATATTGTCATTATTACTTGTAGCCGAAATATTGGACATCAGTCTATGTTGTCACTAAATAATTGATTTATACAATTAAATTAGTTTTGTTACTCCCATAAATATTATCTAGCATGGTTCCCAAACTTCTTGATACTAAAGAATTTCCTATTCTCGTTCATGCAATTTGAGGGATGCTTCTATCAACACTTTTGAATAGTGGGGTGTTGGACTTTATTTCCCCCACGAGGTATCTCCATCGAATCACCAAAATTGAAATCCATTATTCATATCCAATCTCCCGACCCATGAGACCCATGAGATTTTCTAGTCTCTGTTTTGACTTTCATGGCCCATTAAAAAATTTCCTCATTGCTATCAATGTTTCAAATCGCCAAATCCTTTCATAGATTTGGATTTTTCTGACTAAATATGTTCTAATATTTATTTATTGGTCAATGAAAAAGTAATAGGCATATCATAATATTATTCTGATTTTTATCTCGGATGCCCTAATAGATTCCTCATCCTTCTACATGATTCTATGGAATTTAATCTCTATTTTTTATTAGAGGGTGATACAAAAAAAATTATCAATTTGTTTTACATAAATCACACCACTTCATTGCATTAATATCCTCTATGCGCTTAATATTTTTAAAAACATCCATTATTGATCAACTTCACCCAACTATATGATAAACAAGAACTGAGACCATCTATATCTTAGAACACTAATGGATAGATAATGTCTTTTCAAAGGAATTAATATATTTTTCGGTTGAGGGGTAGGTCGATCCACTAAAAGTTTGAGTCCTTATTCACATAAATGACTAAATTAAACTTGAACCTTCATAGGGGGTGTGGTTGTTCATCCTACTTCAATAATGTATTTTAAACATGATTTAACTAAAAAATAATTATCATGAGGTTCTCAATTCATTCGCCCAATAGGCTGTGCATTCTATTTGGTCTGTCATTACAATCCCTCAAACAATGGTGGCAAACCAAATTCCTCTTATTTCAATCTGTTGAAGTGAATAAAGAGAAAATTATAGAAATTATTTTCAAATAATCAATCATATAAAAGGGGAACTATGAAACTTTATGGGATAATATAAAAATTACATAAAATCACTGACCAATGAATTTATTTGTTTCAATCTAATTTATTTTTCATCTATTCAATAACATAAAATATAATGTGTATTTATTCTTCCCATCATTGTTTATTATAAATAGATTCTGAATTTAATAAATAAAAAATCCCCAGGAGTGTCAAAAAATTTATATAGAAATGACTTTTCTCATGCACCAAGTGACGATCGAGTAAATTCCCAATCATCCCTTTTCAGGTTGATTACCACTAATTGAAACTATTCCATAGCCCCATCCACATTTACCATCCAAATATGGATTTTAATTTCTAGGAAACAATTTATACTATAATTTACCATAATTTAGATATGTTTTCTTATGTTTAATTTTATCTCTAAAGATATCGTAAATGTATTTTAATCCCAACTCACAAAAAAGGATAGAATTTCCTCTCATACAAACTATGAAAACACATACCCTTAAAACACATTAATAATTTATTATATTGTGATTAACATAATTAAAAAATGAATGCTAAAGAGGGATAGTTTATTTTGGTAATTATATAGATACATAAATAACATAAAATATAGATATAATAATACTATTCAAAATTATGTAACATGATATAAAAAGTTTGTTTTTTCAAATTAAAAGGGATAACAAGGGGATGTACATAAGAAATGAATATGCGGTGAAGCCCATTTTGATAATAATAAAAACATAAAATAATACAATTAACACATGTTAGTATAGAGGCCTATCAATGTGACATAAGAGGGATGATAATCATAATGATGAACATAAAATTATGATATAAGACGATTACCTGAGGGAAACATTGGAAGGTGGAAATAATATGAAACATGACATCATAAGCATAGGTTAAGGATAAACACTAAGACATTATAACATATTATGATTATAATTATCTCTCATTCAACACACATGGTACCTCATGAGAAAAAAACATAACCCAATACATTCAAGAGTTATATAACTGCGGGACCTCATATCATATTTATATCATATACATGAATTTGTATGCCACATTGATATTACAACATAAGGATGTCATTAATCAATTTCAATACCTTTATTATAGTGTATGGCTTCAATAAATGGATTTACCAAATAATAGAGGATATGTATGTATAGTTGAATACACATAAGTGGAAATTGGTAAGGGTAATCACTACACAAATGTTTTTCATGGAAAATCATTTGATATTTTTTGCAGCATAATAAGTGTATATATTGATTAATGAAAGGGTTTAATGAGAGATAAAGGGGTATCGAATAACTTGGATATCATAAGTATAGTTATAAATATTTGTAAAACAATATTTAAGCTTGAAAATCGTAAATGAAAATGAAAAACGCAAAAAATGTTCTTAAATAAATAGGGTGAGGAGAGAACCCCCTAACAAGATCACAATAAAAACTTAGATATAGGATATTAATATGAGTGAAAATTATACCACATTTATAGAAAATAAATTGGATTTTATATGGGGTATTTACATTACCATGGAAATATAATCAATTGAAATTTAAATTATAAATAAAAATAAGGTCATTAAATGGAAAAGTAGATAGAGATATTTGTTACCTTGAGAGGGTCCTTCTAAAACATTTATAAGAGATTCATTACTTCATAAGAACACCTTGGGAGGGTAATTGAGAGGGAGAGGGGGAAGGAAATATTTATTAATGGGTCTTGAGTGAAGAGTATTAATAGGATTGGTGGATAGTTATAGAAATCTATTGTGGGATTCTTTATTATTTTATAATCCAAGGTTCAAACTCTAAATGATGAAATAATCAAAACTTCAATCCTTACCATGTATTATTCCCTTGTATTCTATAAATGATTAGTGTTTTAAATATTTTATATTTTCAATGAATAAAAATATGAAAATAATTTCATTTATTTTGTGTAAATGAGTCATGTTCATAAAGAATTGATTTTGAAACTTTAAAACATAATTTACCTTTATCTGAATTCATTAATGGACTATGCAATATATCCAATAAATTTATAAACACAACATTTTAATGTGGAAATATAATTTTGGACGTGTATACCCATTAGATAATTTATTTCATCTATTTGGGGATGATATGATGTCATAATACAGAATGTATATTTATATAATATTTTTTACTAAAATATTCAATTGTCTTAGAAAATTAGGAAAAAATCATAAATAAAAAATTTGAATATGCTGATTTAAATAATATTAGTTATTTTATTAAAAAATCATAAATATTTTAATTTTAAATTTTAAATAAAAGTCATTATTTTTTAAAAAGTATTATTTTTCATGACACTATCTAATTTTTTACCATTATAGAAATTCCATTAAACATAAATAATTTATCTTATCATTTATATAAAAATTTATATTATTGAATAAAAATATTTTATTGAAATATAATATATTTATAAAATTATTTAAATTATTAAATGTTTTTATTAATATATAGTACTTATTTCCCCTAAAAAATAGAATTTCTTCATATCAAAATACAATATTTATCAAACAATTATATAATCCATCTAAATGTAATAAAAATGGATAAATATTATTATTATTATTATATTAAAAATTGAAAAATAAAAAACTTATAACTAGGGAGGATTAGTAGTGGTTTGGTAACATAATTGTAGAGATTTTTAAATGTATAGGAATAGTGACTTCACGCTCAATTTGTCTTGAGTGAAGTGGATTGGGAGGATGGTGGGTTATTTATATTAAAATAGAGGGGAATTCCATATCAATTTTTAAATACATTTTTTAGAAACTCTATTAAAAGTAATCAAAACCATAAGGCATCACAATATTTCTACTCACGATATCTTCTAAAGAGTACAGGTTCTCAACGTTTTATAACTCCATAAAATGAACTCGTTAATATAATATCTGTGGTGATTTAGAAGTCTAACATGTTAATAAATAACTGATTCTTAAACATTTTTATAGAATATTGGAATTGTAGGATAACTTATTGTTTTAATTATTAATCAAACAACTTAAAAAACATTATATTTTATAAGAAACATATTTTTGGTAGTGTATTCCATTTATACTATGAATTACATCACTTCTATGATATTATGATGTCATTATGAATATTTTATATTTATATCATATTTAATTATTTCCCAAAAATCAACTACAACTAAATATTTTCAAAAATTCAATATTGGATAATTTCTATGATCCAATGTTAAAGATAATATAGTTTTTATCAAAAAAAAATTAAAAAAAATGAATTTACATATTAAAATAAAAAATCGTATTATTAAAAATAATTACTTTTTTTGAAAATAATAGTTTTGAAACACGTATAAATATTATATTAGACATCACTAAATTATAATATAATTTATGAAAAATATTTAATAAGAACATTATATAAAAATTAAATTTTTTTCAAAAATCATTATTTTATTATAAATTCTGTTATAATTAAATGTTTATATTGTCAAAAATTAAAATATTGGTTTCTTCATATAAATATATAATTTTTATAAAAACCATTACATAATTATTTATTATATAAAAATTAATATAATAATTATTTCATTTAAAAGAATATATAAAAATCCACACAACTAGGGTCTATAGAGAAAACCCTAACTACACTCATGAATTTGGTAAGGGTAAAGTATTAAATGGTGACTCTTTATTTTTGTGGATCAACTAAAATAGATTGGGATATTATCATGATAAACTTGAAAATCACTCATAAATTTTTTTTTCATGCTTTAGTTATTGATTTTATAATATGAATTTGTTGAGGGAATATAATTATGATGGTATCCCTATAATAAGATCAGATAAAATGTATTCATAGTGTAAGATATTTCATGTTGATGTTTTTAGTTCTTTCATTTATGTAAATAGGACTTTATCATAACTAATAAGATAATAATCATTATAGTCACTATATTTTGACTATATCTTCAAAAAATTGTAATGACAAATGGTATTTAAAATTTGATTAGATATATATATTTAAAAAAAATATTTAATTTGTTTTCTATATTTACATAGTAAGGTATTTGTTCAATTGAAAAGGAATCTCATTTAAAAAATTCGGGGTGCTTACATTGTTCCCCACATTAGAAATCTAAGACTTGATATTTTATTTCATACACAAGAAAAAATTATGGATCTTTTATTTCAATTTTTATTCTATTTCCCATGTTTCTTCATCGAACATGTTTCGTCACAACTACAAATTGTCTCGGTCAATTATCATCAGTCTTAGAACATTATTTTTTAATCAATTATCTTTTTTGGATTCTCCTTATATAAATTTTCATTCTCTAATGGAACTACCTCCTGACTCAGTACATGTAAGGAGTCTAATATTTACCCCCTAAAGTGGGATACGTGGAACACATTATGTTCATTTCAAAGGATAGGTGGGAGTTCTAGATTATGGTACAAAGTATTGATGTAATCATGGTCGTAAAGGGGACTAGATATATTGGAATATGATTTACCTTCTTACTAAAAATCCTAACTTTCTTCCACTATGACATATAATGGAACACATTATCACTAACCAACAAATCTATGTCCCTTGGATGATTGTCAGTATATATTTTTTATCATCATTGTTTCTATTTTATATGATGATGAATGGTTTGAACCTTCTCTTTAATATATTGGATATTATCAGTTCCCATAATATTTTACTGTCCAACTTCATCCCAACATGTTAGAGTTTGAGAAATATTAAACTATAAAGACTCATAAAGATCCATTTAAATTCTATAATGAAAGAAATTGTTATATGATACCTTTACTAGGGGAAGGTATTGATCCTAACATCCTTGGAAATCAATTTAACATGATCTCAACATATCCTGTAGATATTTAATTGTTCTTTCAAACAGAATCCATATAAGGGAGATACGATGTAATAAAACTCAGTTCCATATATACTTATTTCTGAATCATTCTATATAACCTTGTGGAAAACATTATAACTTGATATAATAAAATTATGAGTATTAGTATATGCAGTCTTTTCACTTCTCTTATGTATATCTTGGTGGTTTGGTCAAGAAAGAATGTAACACCTTGACTTTTTAGGGATCTTTTGTTCTCAAATAAATGAAATTTACATTGATATGATGTATTTCACTATGTAAAACATCCCTTTAAAACATCATCTACTCATCATACATTACACCCAACACCAACTCAGCATATGTTACCCACAACACCAACTTTAAATACGTTACACGGAACATTTACTAGGTGTTTGTTACATGAAACACTACGTTTCTATGAAACACATTTTTTAATAATTATTTCAATGAGATAGTTATAAATTATCCTTAAAAATTATCAACATGTATAGTAATAAATACATTTAAAATATATTTTATATTGGTTTTATATAAATAAAAAATACTGATAATGAATGATTTAATTTTTCATAAATTCATTATATGTTTAAAAAGACTATTTATCAAATGAATTGTTTTTCCATGTCCCTGTGTGAAAATTAACAAAATTAATTTGGAAAACATTTATAAATTTAATTTTTTAGAACAAACATCATTTTAAAATTAACAATGTCAAAATTATATTTCGGTTAATTTTTATGTTTTTTAAGAAATAACATTTTTTGATGTATAGTGGAAAATATAGACTGACTAAAAATTTAATTTTTTATTTCAAAGAAGAATATTTGTTGAAAAACTAGAAAACCTCACATGGATGAAAATAAATTTCATAAAAAAATAAAGGAGACAACAAATCATTAAAGATGAAACTAAAATTAGAGGAATCAGACACCCTATATAACCCCTATTTAAGTGATGGTACCTTTATTTCCAGATCATTCTTAAAAAAATTCGTTCAAGTTATCAACAGGAATCTCCCAAGTCAGTATATATTACTTTAGGTGGATATTCCTTTTTTTGAAGCCTCGTTATAGAATTTGTTCTTGTTATTTAATCCAACCCCATTGATCCTCATTTAGATTAACTTGAATCATTCTCTCATATATTTTTCACCTCCTCCTTTATATATTTGATTCTAAAAATTAATTCTAGAGTTTATTTCTTTAAATATATTATGTGATCCAAACATTTTTATTTATCTGATTCCAACCTTTCTATCATTATCTTTTTAGTAGTCTCTGATTCTTATAGTGAAACATTTATCATTTACCCTAATTGCACGTATCAATTAGGACCTCCAAATTCTTCCATTAGATGTTTACCTTGATGTTTAATCTTATTATTACACTGGTCCTACTCAGGGACTTTATAATAAGGAACCTTATTGGCTACCCCTTTATAGAAAACCTTGTTTACATCTATTTTGGAAAGTATCAATATTCCATATTCCCTTTGTCATAATGCATCTCACAGACTCAGGTTCCCTTCAGGCCCTTCTTCCTCCTCAGGCTATGCATCCCCCTACATTGAATCCTCCAAACATCGTTTAATGAGAGTTTAATGAATATGTCATCACCAAAATCTTTTGCATAGTGTCCATGCACCTTAGAATCCCCCTATCCATGAACCAGTTCTCTGACTTCCATAATTTCAAAATGATTTTCCAAATTTAGAGTCAGGGAACTCATACCAGGTGTCAGTCTTCATTGAGACTACACCCAACCCATATTAGCAGTAGTGGAGTCCTAAATTGAGTTAACATATGACTTGTGAAAAAAAGAGTATCTTATTTCAGAAATTCCTCTTGATTGGAATTGAATTTATTATACATGTCCTTAGATTAAATTGAGGACTTTGGGATATCCAAAAATATGTCCAAAAAACCAACTTCATGAACCACTTTTTCCCTCATGACCCTTATAATTGAAGGCCATTCAAAGCGTCTCAACTAGCAGTTTCCCCTCATTATGGTTCTCTCTATTTCAAATTTTTGTAGTCTTTTAGTTACTTTCATCCATTTATGTATCATTAAATAGGTCCAAATCCCTAGATTAGCACATCCTCTTCAGACCGTCGGAGCTTTTGAGGACCTTCACAACCACATTTTTCTCATCCAAATCCCATTTCAACCAATAAAAAACATCCTCCACCTTCCTCTCACGCTCCAAAGTATGAGCCTCTTTTTGGTTGGCATTTACACCATAAATTGTCTACTACACATCCTTATAATAAAATAACTTCTCCATACCAAGATAACACACTACCATCCCATGATCGAACCACTTTTTTGATTAATTGAAATAACCTCATGTCACAAAGACCACATTATTATTGTAACATAATTCATCCCCATCTAGAATCCCCACAAACTCAACTGGCCCTCTAGAGACATCAACTTCAACATAGATCCACGGTGAAATATTGTGAAAAAATAACTTTTCTACTGTTTTAATAGAGAAATCAACCAATTAAATTTTTATTATTTAATATTTTATTGCTTATTGAAACCATTCTCACATTGAAATTTCATATAAAGACTTAAAATAACTTTGATCATTTTTACATTAAAAAACCCAAATTGTTGCCCTGTTTGTGAGATAAAATTTAAATTATTTTCTGCCACTTCTATGATCATAATTCAAAAAAAGGGTTCCATATGTGGAATTAGAAAAAAATTAATTCATAATAAGTTCAATATATTTTTTTACCAAAACAATTAGTGAATGTAATTAAAATTAATTACAATGATTAAAGTAAAATTAAGAATACCAAGGGAATTAACCTTAAACATAGTGGTCCTAAAGACCTATCCACTTTCCAAACACTCATTGGATATATTTTCATTATCCATGAACCTTCGATTCTTGTTTTTAGTTTGTTATATGACTTATTTAGGTGAAAAAATTGGTACACCTAACTTGTTCTGAAAAATTCCAAGCATGTCCCCTCCCTTCCTATAAAAGTCCACCACTTCTACCCAATCATACCAACTCTCAAGCCTCTTACGATCATAAAATATTTTCCCAATACACTTCTTTAATTACGTCCATTACTTTATGAATCCTCCATTTGGGAAGAACACCTTCCAAGTATTCTCTTTTTTGATAACCAAAAGGATTTACCCGATTACTATGTGGCACCCTCCCTCAAGCACAGTTATTTCATATTCGTTATCCTCTCTTTAAATTAACATTATTAAATGATTATTTAAAAACCCCAGAATCTTCAATATAATTACATATTGTTATAATATAGAATTTATCTACACATACATACACATCCATCTAATGGGTAACGAATAAACTGTTTATGTGTATGGAAAACTACCGCTTCTTGAGATACTGATGGTTAATTTTACTTAACTACCTCTCATGGGGGGAATCATGATCATGAATCTATTTATATATGAGATATATGATATATATTATGTCTTTAATATTATTTAACTCTTTAATAACACAAATATATATACATTATATTTTGTTTAAATACGATAATTTCTATAGAGTATGTGTGGACTACCTCCCCTCAAAGTGATGTAATCCATTCACACACCACATGGAATCTATAAAGGAGGTGTTTAGTGAACTATATAATATATATGATATAATAATAATATAATAATTATATATATTCATATACATATATATACTTTTTATTAATATTTATCATTTCAATACAATACTTAAAAATAAATAATGTTCATGTGTACAAACGGTCTACCGTCTCCATGAAAGGAGTATTTCATTTCATAATTATAAATTATTTTTATTATTATAATATAAATATACTGAATAAAAATGATATTTATATAATTTTTTACATTCTATAAATTATGATATAAGTATAAGGATCAAATATATAACAAATTATGACACATGTGAAGGATAAAGCAGATATTACCAAAAGTGAAAACATAACATCGAATTATTTAGAATAGGGTAATATAAAGTAATAATAAAATAATAAAAGAGATTATAAATAATAATATGGGTTTTAATAATAACTTATATTTATTATTCAAGAGGTTTTAATGAGTTTGAAGAGATTCAAGACACACAGTAAGGGGATTTCTAGTCTCACTTTTATTTCTATGAGATTTATACCTTATTCACCACTCATATATTTTTTCAGGGGATTATACTTCATATGAATATATTCCATGATTTTAGTCATTAATTTATATGTATTTACATATCCATTTTATGATCAATATTTCATGGCGATTATGTTTCAAGTGTTAAATAATCAAAAAATGTAGTTTTTTTACAGTTTTCCTTCACTAAGACACATGTAATGATAATCAAAAACCAGGTTTTCAGAAATGTTTTCAAATATGTTCTTTTAATAGAATTTTCAATGAATTGTTTTAAAATTTTTAATGGTATTCACGATTCCTTAATAATTTTGCAATGTATTTTCAAAGAAATGGTTTTCAAAATGTTATCAATATTCTTTTATAAGTTTTCAATGGTACTGGTTTTCAAAAAAAATTCAAGATCAATTTATATGTTTTCAATGAAAATGATTTTCAAAATGTGTTTAAATATTTCTATATAAGTATTCAATTTTAGGTTCAATAAAATAATATTTAAAATATTTTAGGTTTTAAAGAGGTGTTTTCAAATAAGAAGTTATATTTTCCTCAACAAATGTTTTCAAAATTATATCTATATGTTATTTTCAATATAATATGACATCTGATTATATTAATCATGTGATTATAGGAATTGATCCCAAGGTTACCTTCACATTCATTCATGAATGGTTTATGTTATGATGGAGTGATTCTTATGACACCCATTTTCTCATCCACGGGTTATATGCTTCTAAAACATGCTTCCTTTTATGGTTTATTCTCTGATTAAATTACTATTAATCCAATTTTTTTCCATATGTTATGATGTAATGAAATTTTATTTATATTCATTTCATTTCATGGGATTTTGTAGGATTATTATAAAACCCATATCTTATTGTGGGTTATGATATGATTATGGTTTTATTATCTTATAGAACAGGTATGAATGAATTTATTATGATATTGGTGGGAACTATATCTCGTTCCAATGAATTGGATAAATATTTATATAACTTTTGATAATAATTGTAATCAACTCAATAGGGTTGATCCATTATGGGAAGATGGGGAAACCAAATCCATTATAGGGAAGATACTTCTAATGGGGATGGTGGTGTGTCTCTCCTAGTAGGTGTAGTCACCATGAAGTTAGAAGATGGGGAAACCTGATCCACTATAGTAAGATGGGGAAACCCAATTCATTATAACAAAAGTAATCTGGTTGGGGATAGTGGTATGTCCTACCAATGTATAGGTACCGGGACTGCGCAGCAGAAGCCGGTGGGCCGGGATTTTAAAATTTTCTGCTTCACCAGAGTGACATAACCCTGTCAACTCCAGTGATCTTGTCCCAGCTTGGTCCGAGGATCTCGAAAGGTTCATAAGGATCACAAAAATTAAACTAAACATTTACCTTGTTCAAAATTGACATGCAGGACGACGATGATCATTTCTCTAAGACTCTGATGTCGAAGCCCTCTAGATCATCCACACATGCCTCGCCAATCTGCTCGTAAGCCGTTCGTCAAGATTTGGGTGCTAGCCCGGCTCTTCGACGCACACTTCAGCATAACGATGATCACTGAAAAGGAGTAAGCTTCAATCCGGGATGGATGACCTTAAAGATCCTTTTTTCTTGAGATACACTCTCTTAAATTTCAGGAGGAGATATATGCTCACAATATTGACACATGAATAGTAATAGTGGGAGAGTATCTCTATCACTTATATAGGGAGTGTTAAAACACAAGGTATAGGTACTCGACCCCCGTGTAATAGATGTCCACTATATAAGTGATATAAATAGTTTATTTTTGAAAAATAAAATTATTCCATTAATAATATTTACAATTTATCACCTACTTGTAATATATAAATATATTACGTGATAAATTTGATTCTTTAACTCGACTCATTCCTCTTAATATTAAACGAACCTAGGATATTTAAATCCAGTCTAATAATATTAATATGTGCATTTACTATATAACTTGTCAATACGTGTTATAAATAAATTCAATGAATTATTCTAAACTTGAATAATTAGTGAATTTATTTATTCTTTGGTGATCCTTTGAACTTGGATAGTGCTCGGACCCTTTGGCAGTGCCCGCCAAGTTCTAAATTCCTATTCAAAGAATAGGGCAGTTCTCAAGGCGCTATTGTGTGCGACCCTTTAGGACCTCAACTCAATAGCAGTGAATAATATCACCGACCTAGAGCGGGGTCTAGAAACACATAGAGGACCCTATAGAGATAAGGCAAAGTCAAAACAACAACTTCCTTCCTACGAACACGATATGTGTCATATAATATCTTCGTCATCAACATCTCAATAAAACAGAATGCATACTAGTGTCATCAATATTTATTTTATTTATTTTGTTTATTGATTTGTCTAGATGGTCTTACCTTCGACTACATGGCCATGTATTTATTGAAGGTTCAGCCATCCTAATCAACCAGGCCCGAGATATCTCTTCCTGAACTCAGAAGCGACAAATCCTTTCTCCATCATTAAATCAATGTCATGCCATTAATGATGTACCTGATACAAACTACCTCAAAACAACTTTATCTCCATGGTTTTCTACTTATATGAATTGTACATAATTAAATTACATTCATTGATAATAATCTCAAGGTAGGAGACCATTAAACATGTCTGTAGAAAGTAATGACCACTGAAACCAGAAACATGTGGTGTTCCTATTAAGTGGGTCTATCCTCATGATCTCAATACTCGAGATCACCAAGTGCGAACTTCACGAGAAGAAGTCTCAATGCTTATGAGCCCCCATCACTAAATAGTCAGACATCTACTGTGTCCAGTCAGTAAGATGTATATAGACTATAGAACATATATTTAAGATCAATTTCATTGTATCTCAAGGTTCTCATTATATCCTGGGATCTACTATAACCTCTTGACACGACAATTAACCATTGGAAATTACCATTATTATAGTGGACGCAGAAAAAGACTGTAATATAATGGTAAGATATCATCATGCATATCTAACTGTACACATGATACGATAATCAAAAGTATTACATAGTTGGGACTAGGGCACCCACTATTTCAAAACTCCCACTTGCACTAGATCCAACTAGCTAACTAAACATATTAGCTACTCACATGATAAATACCATGCTTCTACTGAGTTACGGATTTAACTGCTGGGTCTGCCACATTTTTGTAGCGTGACATATCTACTACATGCAACCTCATCGAGTTGAGTAAAACATCTCAAGATAAGGTATCCCTGAGTAGATTAATTTTTTCCATTGTCATAACATGACAACTTGTTAAGTAAGAATATCATAATTCTCACTATGATAATTATTTCCTCACTAAATGAGAATAAAAGAATTGGAAAAAATCATTGTAATTTACAAAGGCTTCTATGTTTCCTTAGAAGCTTCAACATACTCGGTATTTGTAGGTATAGCTACCACAAGATTTTATGAGCTTGACTTTCTCATCTCCATTACCTTAATGCGATATTAGATCAAATTGATCTAAGGATTACTAGTTTTTGTCCCACCATAACTAGTAGACCTTCTTCTCCATATTCCAGGTACATATCATTTTTACTTTCCGAAGTACAAGATGATAGTTCTGACTACATCACTTGCAGTGCTCCTGAAAATAATTGATATCTGCCTATAATAAATTATATCTCGGTTGTCTCAATTATTATGGCATATGTGATTTATCCATCGCTAAAGCATATGGTATCAATTCACAACTTTAATCTCTACACATGCTCTGAACATGTAAACCTGAAGAGATTAAGCCATGTGACATAGGCAACAATTATGAACTTTAATTTTTCCAACTTGTATTTATTAAATACAATGTCACTATATGTATTATTGACTAGGACCGAGCAACCTTTGGATCTACCTAAGTGGATCATGTTTTCTAGAACATAGGTTGCTACGTAATGTCGATCATTGGAGAATTGATTTTAACCTGATCTTATCTAACTATAAGATCAAAAATCTATTTTCCATATGTTTTCGAATATATATCACTTGGAAAACATTGGCACTCCCACTAACCTTTGGTAGACACAAGGAAAAGATTTATTTATAATGAATGCTCTAAGATTTTGTTGCTTACTTTAATCCAGAATTGGATTTCAGTAACATTAAACCCTTATTGGCATCATTTGATGTGATCATCTCTTTCTGGTTGCATCGTATAGACACCTTCCATGAAAAATGATCTTGACATCCAATGACCAATAAAAGAAGCTTAGAAGTTTAGCTATGAAAATTAAAATTCTAATAGATTTAGGCGTATCGACTTGGTGTAACCAATCGAGCCTTATTTGTACCATACTTGTACCATCCATGTATCATTTCATTTGAATACCTACCACAGTATTCAATTTATAAGCCCATTTACAATTTGATACATGGAATCCATTATTGAATTGATCTTGTCAATCATAGCTTGTTTCCATAAACTACTTACTTGTAGGATTAATTATTCTTAATGAATAATATATCACCGACTGTGGTGATTATAAAACCATCACCATGGTTTCATACTTCCTACGCAATATGTGTCTCTCGAAAATTCCTATTCCATATGTACTTGTGGAACTTATTCCATATGCCAACCATTTGTGCATCTTGAGCATTGACTTGGTCCAAGTCAATTCAGCACCCACTATCTCTATTAGAGATGTGCACCCTTGTATAGAAATTTAGTCTCACACTTGACTGCATCTTTTCTATCTTAGGGATTTAGGTATTATCTCAAGCAACTGTTATAATAATTACCTCAAAGGCACAACATGTTTAACTTGATGCATGTTTGTTTAAATCCTAACAAAAACAGTGCATCTGAACACGTCCTATGACATAATTAATTTTCCATCATACTATGACTCGTATGATATCCATTTGTCATTTTAGTTGGCATATTGGTTATGTGTTTAAGCCATTATTTGTAAAGCACGTCATGAAATATAATAGAAGTTTCTACAGGTTGTAACATTGATACAACTTACATCATAACTTTGATGTATAAAATGTGCATTTAGGAATTGCACCATGCTACATTTTGTTGATTAATGTTAATATGTAAGACTTGTTATCGATCATCCTTATGAACACCAATACGGTGATGTAGATAAGGTGACATGCATTTAGGAATTGCTCCATGCAACATTATCATGATCGATGATTGTTTTGTCAGGATATTCTCAGCCTGCCAATCTGAAGAAACTCATATCTTCTGACCAAATTTATACTTCATGAGAACATTCCTTAATGACTTAACGGAATCTTATGAAGTATCTTTACCTCCATCTTTCTTTGGAACAGCTCACACTCTCGTGTTGAACTATCCTCGGAAGCATTGTGGAATACCTTTATTTCTAAAGGTTTCTTTGTATAAACTAAGGATGTCAATAATACCAAAGGTTCTTAGCTGTTCCGAGCCTAAATACCACACTGGGTATATATTTGACATCCAATTTTAGTTTTACTTGTCAAAGAATCACATTTCCACAACTGGGTAGGTCTTCCATTTTTTATTCATCATGTATTGTCATTGATTCAAGTAGTAGTGAACTATTTTTTGAGTATGTTACCATAAACAACATTCATTCCAAAACATAGAATAATGCCTCATTATGTCCAAATGGGCACAAGAGATAAATTTCTTTGGTTATACTCATCAACTTGTTCAATTTTAATCAATCACTTGGCAATTAGAAGTTATGTGTTTCTCTCCGCTGACTTAGGAATCACCCTTTCTCAGCTGCTTGGTGAAGATACTTTACTTCTATAGTTGTTTCTCTACTTTCTTGGTTAATATATTTAAATACACATATGTTATTGGCATATTATATTCAATACGCAAGAATTATGTTAGAAACTTTAATTTATTTGATGAATATAAACTGAACGAGAAGCGAGTAGTTGCTTCTTGTATTTCAGTTTTTCTAAACTTCCATGAATTTATTTCATTATGTGATGAAAATAACCTCCTTTTAAATGACCTACCACCTTTCATTGAAAGACATGACAAATGTGTCTTTGGTGTAACATTACATAAGCTTCTTTTCCTTGTCATTCATTGTATTCGCTATCAGAATAAAAGATAGTGTTACCTCCAATATTCTTATTACTTGATGAATGTTACCGTAATGGTAATGAAACGCTTACTCTATACATTTCGTTTGTGTCCTTAAACGAAAATAGAGTAAAAAGGTATAAGAAATGGTATGGCATGAAAGATTGTGAACTATCTCTCACCTTACACAAACCGAGTGCGACCATCACATCCAAATCTTGCTTCACCTTCTCCTCGAAAGGATCTTGGAGATGAGACTACATGTGATCCTCATTAAAGTCTTGATGTAGTGACCACAACTAACATCATAATTTGATGGTAGAATTATAATAGAACCGTCATATGCATTATTCATGAGTCTCATGTAAGCAGTTTTACACCCTCACTTCTTAATGTGGCTTAATAGGTTGGGACACAAGAACCTTGAATTTGCATTATGGTAGTAATGTGTGCAAGCGCCTATACTAATCTTGGAATTTCGTGCTTGTTTGGAAATTAACTTTGTCCAATGTTCATTGTAGTTTTATTGTGGTATTCATTTCTATTATCTAGAAATATACTTTAGAAAATTGTACTTTTATGTGATTACCTAATCTGACATTACTAATTCATAAATTATTATATCATTTAATGTCTACCAATATTTTAAGAAACCTTAATATCCCTCAATATTAGATTCAGAATACTCTATTGCATGAGCATTCTAGTGGCATGGATCCTCGAAACATCCCTCGTAGTCTATAAGCTAGGGCTATGACACTACTTGGAGGGTTTCAAGGTAGGCGTTATGCTGGCCAACCACTTGTTCTTGTGGTTCCTTGTGTAGTTTAGTAAAGTCTTATCTTTTTGAAATATTAACTTGATTCCCTATGCCTTTTCCCCTAAAGTGATAGAATGTTAGCTAAGGCTAAACCTTGATAACTCACTTTAGTTAAGTCGACCCATTTCTCTCATGGAAACGCCCCGGTAGTAAAAGGCACTCTTAACTGGGGCTGATGATCACACAAACAGCCAGTTTTGTTTAGATGTGAGAAATGTATGGCATTAAGTCTTAATATATCTTTGAGGGATTTTTTTTAATTAATGAATATAATCCTTTTCTATTTATTATGTTCAATGTGGGTTGTCACGCTCACAACTGAACATTCAATAGAATATTATTCGTTACAACTTTATGCATTTTATCTTGTTTACTATCCTATGTGATCATGAATTAATCATGTAGATGCATAAAATAATAAACTATGCAAAAAGTAAATCATGCATTCCGACTGGTCTTGAGCATTCTATAATGATCAATCGATAACAGATCAATCATCACTTAGGGGCATCCATACCTGAGTCAATACATGACTCGTGTCGCTGGTGGCCCCATTGCAAAGCGCCCAACTCTTTTCTGGACTACTACCTCAACATGGAGGGGTCTGCCTCTCGGATCATCACCATATAAATACAAATATAATCGTATTCAGGAGAGGGAGTCTGGGGTAAAAAATACAAACAGTGCAATGGACGTGAAGGCCCTTATACATATTTGAATTAAAAGACGATTCGCAGACTGTCATTTATCTAATTATATATTACAATCATCGCACGCATTGAATAAATAATTAAATAAATAAATAAATGCCATACATACATAAGTCGGTCACTTGCTCAAGACCAGTCCTGGTAAAATGTGAAATAATGTTAAATTGCAATAAATTTATATTATGCGAGGGTGTTCTAATAAATAAATGAATTTGATTAAATTGAAATAATTTATTTTTATCGGTTCCATTTTTTTAATATAATTTTAATTCAAAAAATTAATTTAAACCATTAATTTAATTCTACACATAAATTAAATTAATATTTTCGGACTAAAATAATTTAAACCCATAAATTAATTCCAATTAATTTAATTTATCAAACTAAATTAATTAAAATTATTTCAGTGCTGGGTTACCACTAGCTGGTGAGGATTCTGGCGGGACTGCGTACTGCTGCGGGATGTCATCCTGGAACCGCGGCTTGACTGCAGTGTGACCGCGGTGTGACCGTGGCGTCCAACAACTCTCGCGGCAGCTTCAACATCCGTTATAGTGCGAGGGGAGCGGGAGGCAGCCGGAAAAGAAACTGGCCAGCCACATGGCCAGCAACCCACTGCTCCGGCGAGGCGGCTGTCCAGTCCGGGTTTCCGGCATGGGCTCGGTGTGTCCGAACAGAGCCGATTCAGAGGAGGCCGGCAAGGGTTCGGGGCGGCTGGACGTAGCTGGTTCGGCAAGAGGAGGTCCAGCGAAGGTGAGGTTGGTGCGGGCAGCGGCGTCTGGCCGATGGGGGCTCTGACGCGAGATGAGGAGGCCGGCGCGGGGGCTTGGGTGGCCTGACGAAGGGGGTCCATTCACGAGGTGAAAGCCGGTGCAAGGCGGGTGGTCGGCCGACGCGAGGTGGGACGTCGTCCGGTGTGAGAGGATGCTGGTGCGGGTCACGGTGTCTAACTGGAGGGAGCTCCGGCACGAGAGGAGAAAATCTGGCGGAGGGAGAGGGAGGCCCTAGGGTTCGGCCTCCCTGTGTGCGCCGCAAGAGAGAAGACCCGTAAGGGTCTTCCTCCTATTTTTTTTGTCCTTTAGACAAAACTCCATCCCCTCATTTTTTTATTATTTAAATAAATAAAGGGAGAAGACCCCATTTTGGGGTCTTTTCTTTCCCTCTTTTTTTTATACAAAAGCAATAAGACCCCATTTTGGGTCTTGGTCTTGGTCTCCCTCCCTTATATATTTTATTATTATAAAAATATAATAAAATATTTATTTTAAATATAATATAATATTTATTATAAAAATTTTATAATAAAAAATTTTTTGATGTTAATTCTCAATTTGAGATAAACATCAAATGAACAAAAAAAATTTGCGACGTCAATCCGATTAAAATTTCAAATGATCGTATCTTGATCATTCGAAATAAAAACGATGCACGATCGAATCGAATGAACCATTTTAACACCCCGCAATTTTATTTAATTCATTTTATTGTTTTTGACTCCGAAAAACCCTACGCTCCCCTATGATACCACTATTATGTACTGGGACTGCGCAGCGGAAGCCGGTGGGCTGGGATTTTAAAATTTTCTGCTTCACCGAAGTGATAAAACCCTTTCAACTCTAGTGATCTTGTCTCGGCTTGGTCCAAGGATCTCGCAAGGTTCATAAGGAGCACAAAAATTAAAATGAACATTTACCTCATGAAGGATTCTTGCGATCGTTACTCGAAGACTCCGACGTCGAAGCCCTATAGATCGTCCACACACACCTCGTGAATCTGCTCATGCGCCATTGGTCATGATTTGGGTGCTAGCGCGGATCTTTGACGCACACTTCAGTGCAGTGATGATCACCGAAAAGGAGGAAGCTTTGATCTGGGATGGATGACCTTGAAGATCCTTCTTGGCTTGAGAGACTCTCTCTCTAAATTCCATGAGGTGAGATATGCTCTCAATCTTGATACATTAATAGTAATAGTGGGAGAGAATCTCTCTCACTTATATTGGGAGTGTTAAAAGATGTGGTGTTGGTACCTGACCCCCGTGTAATAGACGTATGTTATATAAGCGATATAAATAATTTATTTATGACAAATAAAATTATTACATAAATAATATTTACAGTTTATCACTCACTTGTAATATATAAATATATTACCGGATAAATTTGAGTCTTTAACTCGACTCATTCCTCCTGCTAATATTAAACAAACCTAGGATATTTAAATCCTGTCGAATAATATTAATAAGTGTATTAACTATATAACTTGTAAATACATGTTATAAATAAATTCAAATAATTATTCTAAACTCTAATAATTAATGAATTTATTTATTCTTTGGTGATCTATAGAAATTGGATAGTGCTTGGCCCCTTTGGCGGGGCTCACTATGTTCTAAATTTCTATTCACAGAATAGGGCGGATTCTCAAGGCGCTGTTGTGTGTGACCCTCTAGGCCCTTATCTCAATAGCATTGAATAATATCACTGACCTAGAGTAGGGTCTAGAAACCCATCGAGGCCCCGATAGAGATAAGGCAAAGTCAGAACAACGATTTCCTTCTTAAGAACACGATCCTTGTAATATAATCTCTTCGTCATCGATATCTCAATAATGTGGAATGCATACTAGTGTCATCATTATTTATTTTCTTTATTCTGTTTGTTTATTTTTCAGGATGGTCTTACCTTCGAATACCATGGCCATTGATTTATTGAAGGTGCAACCATCCTAATCAACCAGGCTCGAGATATCTCATCTTGAACTCAGAAGCGACAAATCCTTTCTCGATCATTGAATCAATTCCATGCCATTAATGACGTACCCAATACAAACTACGTCAACACGACTTTATCTCTGTGGTTTTTGCCTTATATCAAATGTACGTAATTAAATGAAATTCATTTATAACAGTCTCAAGTCAAGATACCATTACACATGTCCGTAGGTAGGAACAACCAATGAGACTAGAAAAATGTGGTGTTCCTATTAAGTGGGCATGTCCTCATGATCTCAAACTGGAGGTCACAAAGTGCGAACTTAATGATAATAAGTCTCAATGCTTATGAGCCCCCAGAACCTGATAGTCAAACTTCTACTGTGTTCATTTATTAAGATGTATCTATACTATAGAACATATATTTAAGACCAATGTCATTGTATCTCAAGGTTCTCATTGTAGCCTGGAATCTGCTATAACCTCTTGATATGAAAATTAACTTTTGTACATTACCATTATTATAGTGGACATAGAAAATGTCTGTACTATAATGATAAGATATCATCATGCATATCTAACTGTACACATGATATGGTAATCAAAAGTACTACATAGTTGGGTCTAGGGAACCCACTATTTCAACATCATTTTGGTGTGATTCCCATGAAATTCTTTGAAAATTTCTAACAATGCATTTTGACTTTTAGGGAATTATATCCCATGTTTATGTATTCCCAAAATCCATGTCTTATTCCTATGATGTTATTTCATATACTATGTTCTTTAACTTCTTCTTATTCTTGTCTTATAAACTTCCATGATTTAGGTCATGATTCATGAATCTGATCAAATGATATGTTTGGAAGGATATTCTAATGCTATAGTCACAATCTTATAGCCTTATGTTCATGTTTATGCTTGCATGAATCCCTTGTTTACCCTTAATGGGAATCATAGCTCACTAATTTTGGTGTTTCTGTACCTAGGTTATAAATATATGTAATATTTTTGATGTGTTTGAGAAAGGTGGATATCATGAAGAACCTAGTTGGGGATATTGTAGCTCACTTATGTATCAATGTTTATGTTTCCATGTTTTTGAAAGCACTATACTACAATAGTATTTAGACATCTGTTGGTATATTGTATTAAGTATTCTACTATTGTTATGTAATGTTTATGTGTGAACGTTGAGGGTCACAATACTTGGTATAAGATAAAAGGTTTAGTTTTACATTTTAAACAAGGATGAGAAAGACATGGTGATAACCTTAAGTACATGCCCATGGATAATTCAATGGATAATGAAATGTATAGGAAAATTTCCTAGAATTTTGGTAAATAATAGAGTAATTATCTTCCAATAAATACATTCATATCAAGATACTACAAGTGTATGTATATTGGGAACATATATAATAAGGAGTGAAAACTCCAATAAGGTGTGTCAAGCCTTACTTAGTGTAACTTGGTACATGATAGCGGGCCTTAATACATACTAGTTTGAAACTGCTGAAGGATATTCTTTAGGAAGTAATAAACACATCACAAACGATCATAAAGGAATTAAATAGTTGTTAGAAATGAATAAAATTGTATAAGCCAAAGGTTTCATGGTTTAATGAAGTTTTCATAATTTCGTCATCCTATAAGTGACTTCTAATGATTATTTTGTTCCTCATTATGATAAAACAATTTTAATCTATGATTTAGATTTTAGTCAGTGGCTAGAACCTGAAGGAAACATTTTATTTGTGTTTTTGATGGACAATGCAATTATTTTTCTTCTGATAATATGAATGATATTATAGATGGAATTAATTAACTTGTTTCTATTATCACACAGCTTTCTCAATATATGAATCATGATGAGATTTCAAATGATCAAAGGATGGAACAATGTTCCATTGAGTCCATCATGAGGCAACATCCTCCTTATTTTTGTGGGTCTTTTGATCCACATGTTGCTAAAATATAGATCAATACCAATACAAAGTTATTCTCTATTCTCTAATGTTCACACCAAGAAAAATTTAGTCCATTTGTTTATCAGTTATAAGGTGAAGTAGACTAGTGTTGAAATATAATCATGAATATACGGAATAAAAATGAAATTGAATACATGGATTGGGATGAGTTAAATAATATATTTTTAAATAATTTCCTTCATTGTGTTCTTTTTACAAAGATAGAATATTAATTCCTTGAGTTGAAGCAAAATTATGTTTAATCTATTGTTATATTTCATGAAAATATCACAAGACTTGTGCAGTATGGTTTTGGAATTACCATCCAACCCAAAGGTATTGTTGATAGGTTCCTGAGTGGCTAAAATCAATGTCTCATAAGTAAATTGGAAAAATAAGACTTTAGTAGTTATGAAGATATTGTGTATTGTGCAAGCAATGTTGAAATTCTGTTTGGAGTTACATATCTATCTCATGGTTTTAACAAGAAAATGAAGATTGAGTTATAAGGAAAATCTAAAAAATTTATGAGAAGAATATAACCATTACTTTATGCACTATGTGTGGATATAAGCATGGAGGTAATTGAATTGTGAGTTATAATAAATTTTTAAAGAGTATAATGGAAATCCATTAGGAATTTGATTTTATAAGTGATGGGAATAAGTTATCTAAATGATTGAACATGGAAAATGTAGGATGTTACACACCTCCCCAGATTCAATGATACAAGTGTAAGGAGAATACTAATTATGCTAACTAGTTCCCGAACCCATGGTCTAATGCTGATGATCGATGATAGAAACCTCTTAAACTAGGGGGCAAGGGTAAATCTTATTAGATCAATATTTCTGATGAGGGGTGTGATAAGGACGGGGTGAAAGATACACATACCATCCACTCTATAACTAATAATAGCTTATTTGATTATAAATATACCCAATATTTCGTATCTAATTAATTTTCTAAGGGTATTAATATTCCACAAAAATGATTAGATGTTGAATTAGTTGTGAAAAAACATATTGGTATGATGATGACATCTCAAATCTATGATTCCTCTATAGTTTTCATTTGTGGGTATCTGATTCCATCAAATCTTTCTATTATTTATTTGGGTAAATTTTATGTCATCTTAGTCATGGATTGGATTTATCCAAATAAATCCCACATAGGGTGTTGAGTAAGGGGAGTTAAATTTGATAGTTCAAACCCACCTATGAACATACATTAATGTGATGATAATTATGAACTTCATATAAATATTCCACCCAAAGCTTGGGTCATAATTCCCATTCATAAGGGTTGTCTATTTCAAATGGTTGTGGATAAAATCAACATCAATGATATTCATGTAGTCTGATAATTTTTGGATGGATTTCTGGATGATTTTCCTAATATTACACTAAATTTTGATGTTGGGTTCTCTATAGAATTCATACCTAGTTCCACACCAATTTCAAAAACTTCTTATAGAAAGGACCCAATTATGTTGTAGTAATTGACGATGAAACTCCAATAAACCCTTGGTAAGGGATTAATTTGGCCAAGTCTGTCAGCTTGGGTTGCACCTATTATTTTTGTGAAAAAATAGGGACGGATCAATGTGACTGTAAATTAATTATTAGGTATTTAACAAGATCAAAATAGAGAAAAAAGTATCATCATCCTCGTATAGATTACTTTTTTGATCAAGTGCATTGAGCTTAATACTTTTCCATGATTGAACTTTATTCCAGTTACCTTAACCTATGAGTTAAGAATGAGATTATACATAAGATAAAATTTGATACAGGGTATGGAAACTATGAATATATAAAATTAACTTGGCTCTTATTAATTCACATTATATATTCATGGATTTAAGGAATAAAGTCTTTATAGATTACCTAAATAAGTTTGTGGTAGTCATTTATATTATATTCTTATCAATTCAATGAGAAAGTATGATCATGAAGACCACATGAGAGTTGTACTAAGGAACCTAAAGAATAAGGAACTATATAAATTTTTTAAAAAGTTTGAATTTTGGATAAAACATTTATCATTTTTTGTTACATAAATTCAAGAGATGGTGTAGGAAAAGTTCCATGAATGAAGGATGTTATTGAATGTTTACCTAGACCAACCACGGTGACTATGGTCCGTCTAATTCTTTTTTTAACTTGATATTCTCGACAGTTTGTAGAGAATGTTTTATGATAATATGATCATATGTCCAAGTTAACTCAGAAGGGTGTCATGATCCTATGGATGGATGAATGTGGGGAAAATACTAGGGATCTAATGATAATTCTTGTTATCAAACCATTTCATACATTAAATTTTTTTATATAAGGTTTTGAAATCCTTAGTGATTCATCTATCAAGGGATTGGGATGCTTTCGTATGCATAATACCATGGTTATCACTTATGCATAATGGAAGTTGATGGTTTGGAAGAAAAACTACCCAAAATGTGATTTTTGAGTTAACTCAGAAATTTTTTAATTAATGATATGGAGGAACTATATTAATGGAGAAAACATTAATATATATACTGATCATAAATGTCTGAAATACATATTTACATATAAGGAGTTGAACAAGCATGATAAAACATGGTTATAATTTATTTAGGGTTATGACTACTCTATACATTACCACGCTAGGAAATTAAACAAGGTTTCTGATTCTTTGACTTGAAAGGCTCATACAATTTATCCATTATGAGGATCACCAAATATCCAATATTTCATTATTTCCATAGGATTTAGCTAGAAATTGTAATAGAAGGGGAAAATCTTATCTTTCTCAATTGAATGTTCAACCCTTATCTAAATGATGATTAAGGAGGCATAGAAGGAGGTTGTAGAGATGATTAAGAATGTTATAAATATTATAGAGTTTAACCATGATTGGGATGTAATTATGTAGTTTAGGAACCATTCATTTGTTTCTACCATGCCAGATATGAAGAAGGTGTTGTTAGAAGAAGCTCATAGTTATACTTTCTCTATTCATCCTGGAAGAATGAAGATGTATACGAATTTGAATGAATACTTATTTTTGTTGTAATAAAGGGATATATCATAGTTTTTGTATCTTGGTGCTTGGTTTTCCAAAAATTTAAAGATGGATGAAAAAATTAAAAGGGGGTATTTCATCCATTACCCATACTAGAATAGAAATGGGAGAACATCATTATGGATTTTTTCATTGGACTACCCAAAACCTTAAATGGTTTAATACTATATGGATGGAAGTCAATATCCTTAAAAATTCACAACAATTCAACTCTATTAGATAAGAATTATATATCAAACAAAATTCTAGGATATACATTATGTTAGTGTTAAGGTTTCATGTATTACCATATTCTAATGTATAAGATCAGGGACTCAAGTTTACCTCTAAGTACTAGAAATGTCTTCATAAAGAACATCATACCAAATTGTGATTCAACACTATTTATTATACTCAAACTGATTATTAGTCTGAATGAAATATTCAACCCCTAGAGGATATATTAATATCTTGTTCTATAGATTTCAAAGGTGGTTGGTATCAACACATTCCTCTAGTTGAGTTTTCCAACAATAATATATTTCTCCCAAGATTTCAGATGGCACCTTATGAATCCCTATATAGGAAGAAATTTAGAGCTCCAACATGTTGGGATGAAGTTGGAAAAATAAATCTATTGGGACCTGAGATTTCTGAATAAATTAGAGAGAATGTTAAATACATTCAGCAGCATATGAAGGTAGCTTAAAGTCGGAAGAAAAGTTATGCTAATAATCAATGACGATATCTAGAATTTGATATTTATGAAAATTCATTTCTATGAATCTCACCCTAGAAGAAGGTTGTGACCTTCAGTAAAAAAATTGAAACTCATACCTAGGTAAATTGGCCCATTTGTAATTATTGATCATATTGGGATGTAATCATATCTCTTAAAACATCATCCAAATCTCTCTCATGTCTATGATGTGTTCAATTTATCTCTCATGAATAATTACATACCAGAAACTTCATATGTGCTGAACTCAAAGGTCATACTACTATATCATGAACAATATAACGAGAAATAAAAAATTGAAATTATGTATTGTACCGAGAATGTTCTATGAAACAATACCACTCACCTGGTCAATGTTTTTTGGAGAAATCACCAGTTAGAGGACGCTACATGGGAGGTTGAATATATGATGATGCTAAAGTGTCTTAATTTTTTACTGGAATTAATAATTTCAATGTCATAATTAATTTTAAGGTGGTAGAATATAGCACCTGGAGTTTTTATGAATGTTTTTTTCCCGAATAAAAGAAATTTTCATTGATATCATGCATTTCACAAAATAAAAAATTCTTTTTATATAACATATAATAGTTATACATTACACAAAACACCAAATTGGTGTACATTACATGCATCATTGACTTCATGTACGTTAAAAGCAACACCCACGTGATATCTGTTACACACAACACTGAGTTTCTACAAGACATATTATTTATTTATAATTATTTAAATGAAAAAATCATAATCTATATTTTAAATTTTTTAATATTAATAGAAAAATAATTTTAAAATAATTATTATAATGGATTAATATATTTAAAATATATTTATAATGAAATATATATTTTTTGGTAAAGTCGTCATAATTATAATAATACTATTTTCTCAAATGAACTTCTTTTCATGTACTTCTATGAAGAATAATAAAATTATTTTTAGACACATTTATAATTTTAATTTTATAAGATAATATTAACTTTTTAATTTAGGATTTTTAAATTATCAAAGGGTTAATTTTTGGTAATTAGGAAAAACTTCATTTTTGTAAGAATAGTGAAAACTAATGAATTTTAATTCAAAACTGATTTTTAATCTAATATATTTATAATGTTAAAATATATTATTAATTTTTTTAAATATTGAATAGATCATATTTTTGTATTTTAATTCAATATTTCTCACTGGAACCAATTTAACCTTGAAATTAGATATAAAAACTGATAAAAAATTTGAACATTTTTAAATTAAAAACACGCAGTATTGTCCCGTCAGGGATATAAAATTAAAATTATTTTTTCAAATTTTGAGATTAGAATTTAGTGTAATGGATTATATATTTTGAATAATAATAATTTCTAATTTATAATATGTTAAATCTATTTTTTCACCAATATGATTAGTGGATGTAAATAAAATTAATTACAACGATTAAGGTAAAATTAAGCTTAACAAGAGAATAAACCTTATACATAATAGCACAAATGACCTATAAAAATTTCCAAAACGCATATTCTAGAAATTATTTGTCCAATAAACTTCCATTATTGAGTGTTTGTGGGTTTTTATGGATTATTTAGGAAAACTGTTTGTAAAACTAACAAGCTTTAAAAATTGCCATGTTTTCCCCACCCTTTCTTATATAAGGACACCACCTAAACCCACTATTCACAACACTAAAACCTCTTAGGGCTAGAAAACCCCTATAAAATATACTTCCCAACAACCCTACCTTTCTACGTTATTTGACTTTAGGGATTAAAACCTTCTAAGGAAGCCCTTTTGTGACAACCAAAGGAGTCACCTGATTAAGAGGTAATAACTTCCTCAACCTCTCTTTTTTTATTTCTTCATTAATTAAATCATAATTATTCCATGAATATATAAAAAAAATAGTATATAATAAATATATATATATTTTAATACTATGGTTTATACCTACACATAGACACAATTATGTCAAATGTACAATGAACATATGGTTTATATGTACTGAGAACCATAGCCTCAAGAAATGATGATTGTTCGTTTTACATTACCACCTCTAATGGTGAGAATTAATATAAAAACCATATTTATATTTATGGTATATATGATAGATGTTATTTATTTAATCATTTTTATGCTTTTAAAAAACATATCATTATACTTTCCATTGAATGTTAATATGATAATTTCGTTTGAGGAAGTGTGAGCTACCACCCCCTCAAAGAAATTGATTCGTTCACACAATAAATATAATTTATTTAGTATGGGTTATATATTCTTATATGAAACATATGATATAATTAGTTTATAGTAATAATGATATATATACTTATATTTCTTTTACTCTTTTCCTTTCAAAATGTTAATTAAACGGAAAAAATGTTCATGCGTACATACAAACAATCGTCTCCTCGAATAGTGTATTCCTTTTCATACTTCTATATTATATGTATTATTACAATACACATATACTAAATATAAAAGATATTTATATAATTGTTCAAATTAAAAAAAATAATAAAATAAGTATAAGGACGGAGGATATAAAAAATTTAGACACGCGGGAAAAAAGTTGATATTACTGAAAGTGAAACCCTAACAAACAAGTAGTTAATATAAAGTCATAATAATACCATATAAGGTATTAGATATAATAATATAGTTATCTATACTAAATTTTATTTATTATACAAGATGTTTGAATGAGTATTATGAGAGTCGATACATAAGTAAAGGGGATTTCTAATCTCACTTCTATTTCTAAGAGATTTATAACTTATTCATCATTGATCTCTTTTGTGTGGTTATTATAATATCCATAAATATATTCAATGATTTTTATGATAAATTCTATTGGTGTTTAGACATCCATTATATGATATCTCTTTCTTGGGATTTATGTTTCAAGAGTTACAAAACAAGAAAAATAGTTTTGTCTCAATTTGAATTATTTGAGGCAAAATCTATAAACTTCCATAAAAAAAATTTCAATGTAGATATATTATGATCGTTTTCAAGAAAAAAGGATTTTAAAATTTTTTTATGGTTTTCAAGATTCCTTTTTTTCAAATTATTTTCAAATAAATTATTTTTTAAAACCTTTTCATGCTTCATATATATGTTTTCAAAAAAAAGGTTTTCAGAATATTACCAATATACCTTTATATGTTTTCAAGGTAACGTTTTTTCAAATATTTTAAAATTATTTCATATATATTTTCCATTTTATTTTAATGAAAATGGGTATAAAAATATTTTATGTTTTGAAGATCCTTTTTCAAAGATGTAATGATATTTTCATCAATAAATTTTTTCAGAATATCTACATAAGTAATTTTCCATCTCAGATGAAATCCTTGGATGTTACTCATTCCATTATAAGAAATTTTCCAAAGGTTCTATTAATATTTTTTATTGAATGGTGTTTTTAAGGAATTATTCTTATTAAAACACTTTCTATTCCAAGGATTATATACTTTTTAAACCTGCTTGTTTTCATGTGTTATGCACTGATTAAATGATTATGAAACCTATATCTTTTACATAGGTTACTATGTGATTAAAATTAATATTTACTTATTTTATTTCACTAGATTGTGATAGGATGTTTATAAAACCCATCTCTTTTTATTGGCCAAGATATGATGAATGTTTTAGTATATTGTGGTACATGTATGAGTGATTTTATTATCAGATTGGTTGGTCCTATATCTCCCTCCATTGCATTGGTAATATATTTATATCTCTTAAAATAATGATACATATATCAACTTGACAAGTTTGATCCACTATAAGGTGATTGGGAAACATGATTCATTACAAGGAAAGGACAATGACTGTGGATGGTGGTGTCTCCCACTCAGTAGGTGTGGCCACAATGATGTTGGAAGATGGAGAAACTAGATCTACTATGTGATGATTGGGAAACCTGATCCCTTACAAGGAAATGACTATAACTAGGGATGGGTATGTGTCCATTCTGGTATTTTAGGGTCCCATTAATTTCCTAGATAAGTTATAGAAATGAATCATGACTTATATATAATGATATAGCATGTTTATGTATTCAAAATTTCCTTGTCTTATATCTATGATATTTTTTAGGGATTATGTTCCATATTTACGTATGATTCATATCTTTTGAACTACCATTATTTATTCCATGATTCATGTATATAATTTTATGATATTTATAGTACGATCTTATAATTGTATGACCATGTTTTAATACACAGGTACTCATGTTTATGAATACAAGTCACCCCTATTTTCCCTTACTAAGATTATATGATCACCCCTTTTTGTGTTTATTTCCCCATGTTATGAAGATATGTATTATGCTTTTTGTGTCTAATAATGGTTCTAGTCATGATGAACCTAGGGGAAGGTAATATATCTCCCTTATGTAGCAGTTTTAATTTCAATGTTTCCAAAATGGAACTAGGCTAGTATGGTATTTGGATGTCTGTTTGAATAATGTTTTGAGTATTCTAAAAAAATTTATGAAATGTTATTTTATGAAAATAAAATGCCTCAATAGATAAATATTATTTGATAGACATGAAATGAACTAAAATATCCCACTTCTATTTTTTTTGTTCTTTATACATCATAGTTATTTCTTGATGAATATATAAGGATGAGATATGATAATCATTAAAAATATCCCACTTTAGTTCTTGTTTTTATAGGACATATATATGTTTTCCAAACTATATCACTATATCATTAAGAAATTTGACCCTTGAAATATTCTTTACCAAGTTCATTAACACCTCATCATCAATATAGGCATCCTTTCTCCTGTCAAGAATATATGTTTGAGAATTTACATAATAAAATTAGGATGAAGATCCATTTATGATTACCATGGATATCCATTTTATTTTAAATAATATTGTATCAATTTCATTCCTCATCATGGATAATGTTTCAAGATACTTTCTGCTCACAGATTCATCCATTTTTTTCACCATTCCTAGATTGTAATGGATATGAAAATTTTAATATTTAATAATCTATAACAATCATCATTGGTTCATATTTAGATCCCTTTTTTTGAATATATAATTCAGAATTTTATGATTTATATATATTTCTCTCTTCTCTATATAGAGTTAATGTCAAAAAATAATCAACATAAACAACACCAAAACTAGTAAATGATCATGTTTTTGGTATTTATACTCATGGGTCATTTATTGGAGGGTGTAATAAGTTATAAATGGTTTATCTTAATTAATTAAACAACCAAAAACCTTTTTAGAAGAATAATTATATAACCAAAATGCTTCCCTACTTGTGGGAAATGTTATTATAGGTGAATCTGTTAGCCACTTATTCAAAAAATAAAATCTATCATTTAATTACGTATTCTATAAAACTTCACCCCCTTTCGAAGTTATATTCATTATTGGGATTAAAAATCAAGGTATGTTTCTGAAAAAGTGATGATAGAATCTCGATAATCCACAGAAACTATGTATCTCTATCATAATTGTTTTTCATATTTATCCTTTAATATATAATTTTTTTTGTATTATACAAATATATTCATTTGTAAGTTGTAAAATTTGATAATAATGTTTCTTTATCCATAAAAAACATATATTTAAATTATAATAAAAATTACTATTTCATTTATAAATACATCAAGATAGATTCTAAATTCACCTCAGGTTCCTCCATTATTGTTGATAAGATAAAAATAATATCTATAAATACTATGAGAATTTTCTCATGGTAATGCCTAAAACAGTATTCATTGTGTCCATGAAAAATACTGTGGAATTAGTGATTCCAAATTACATAAAAATGAAGTCAGTGTGACCACACCTTTTATGAAATATAGGCTTGAAGATAACCTTATTATTAAACTCTACATGATAATACTATAACCAAATATCCTCCATAGAGAAGTATTATGATCTGTGTAGAAGATCAAACAAGTCCTCCATAAATTATAGTGGGTACATATCATTTATAATGATATTGTTTATATCATAATAATCAATAAATAGGCTTATTTACCCATCATCATTTTTGATAATGAGGACATAGAAAATCTATGGGGATGCATTTGGGTGTATAAACCAATTATCTATATTCTTATACAATTTATTATTTACTGCTTCAAGATCTTTTGTATCCATTCTATATAGAGTCTTTCCAAATATCAAATCCTTGGGTATAATATCAATTAATAACACGACCAAACATCTAAAAGGTATACCATTTGATTCTTTAGGATGAACATCAACATATTCCCTTTCAATAGGCATGCCACTATGGATGATATTTTAATTAGTATCAACAATTTTGGTAAGATATCATTTCTTATAAGTTAATAATATACTTTCTTGATAAGATGATATGAAAGGTGAATCTTCCCCTTTATAACAATTTCATAGAACTGAAGGGTTATTTTTGATATAAAGGGTAATTTCTTTCTCATGGAAATTTATTTTTGATCTTTAAAAGGAAATCCAATCCATACCATGAATTGAATCCTAATTTATTAAAGGTTTTATCACAATTTTTTCTAGGAAATTTTACCCACAAAAGTTTACATGGATAAGTAATATGTGTGGTATGAAATAAATTCCCCATTTTAAACATTCACATATTACCCCACATGGATGTTTTTAGTGGTTTTTTAATAGTGCTTAAAAACATGAAAGATTTTAAAAAATATAAAGAACTATAGTAACATATGATATTTTATGTTTATTAATGAATTATACACAATCCTTTCACTATTTGAATTTTTTTCTCTTCATTTACTTCATCAAATATATACTCTGGGAAAACCATTTTCAATCTATTGAACACCTAAATGGTAAACTATTAACATTGATGTGATAACTATTAAAGGACATATATTGTTTGTCATATGGATTTATAGGTTTCTATCTATGTTATCTATTATATATTCTATAATATAAAATAGTTAAAAATTATTATTCCCATTATAATTTTTTGTATGAATATTATGAATTTTCAAAATAATATACTCTAAGAGTGTTAAACCAAGTTTGAAACACAACTTTTTGTTCATGCACCATATGATTTTTGAGTGAAATCTAAATGATCCTTTTCGGTGTAGTTTCACCTTGGTACAATTGTTCCATAGCCACATCCAAATTTAGTATCTATACATAGATTTTATTTGATGGAAAAGAATTATACTATAAAATACCAAAATTTAGGGATGTTAACCTATTTTAATATGATCCATAATTCTTCTAGTATGGTTTTCAAATACAAATTCCCAAAAAAAAAATTAATCTTCCTTTGATAATAACTATGATAACTAGTGACTTTTATAAATTTAATTTTACAATTCATTACATTAATATATAATAATAAAATTCCAGAAAATTGAAAGGCCTAGTTTATTTGAATAATTATATACATATAATGATAAAATTAAATATGGATACAAAAAAATTAAATAAAAAGTTTACTACAAGACATTGAAATCCATGGAAATTCTAATACTACATGGGATAACTACAGGACACACATAATAAAGGGGTAAAATATAAATCCTAAAAAGTTATTAATAAGGATAATATGATGATAGTAAATATATGTGAGTCAATAGTAATCTCATGGTGTCATTAAAAGTTTTATAATCATAGAAATGAACATTGAATAATGATATCATATTACAACCTAGGGTAATATATCAATGTGGAAATAAAATAAAAAATAACATCATCACAATAATTAATTGATAACTATAACATAGTTTTCCAATGATAACCTACCCAATAAAAAACATTGTATTTCATAACATTAAAACACTATCCATTTCATTACTTTATTATATAATTTAGGGACAAGTAATCATATTTATATTATGTAAATGCATTACTATTCCACATAGATCCTAAAACATAATAACTCCTTTCATCATAGATAATCCTATGATTAATGAGTATGGGATTATATTAACGTAATTATATAAAAATTAATTAATGTTGTATCAAAGTGAGAACCCATTAGTAGAAATTGGGATGGGTATTCACTACAAAAATGTTTAGCTTAGTAAATCAGTAGAAAATATCACATGAATAGTAAGTGTACATAATGATTTTTGGAATGGTTTAATGAGAGTTAAATGAGGTTATTAATTACTAGTAATTATTAATTATTTTAAATGTGATGTGTAAGAACATATTTCATCTTGAAAATTAAAATATAAAAAGGAATAATACAAATAATTTACATGAATAAATTGGAGTAGGGGATTCATTATCTTGAGAGGGTACTTTGACAAAAATGGGATAATATTAAAAAAAATCATGGGAGCACCTTGGAATGCATTTTTAGAGGGATGTGTAGAGTAAATTTTTGACCAATGGGGTTTTTAGTGAAGATGAGTGGGAGGATTGGTGGGTATTTATAGCAAAATCAGGGGAATTCTATATTATTTTCTTAACATAAGTTTTTGACTCAATATGATAAAAAAAATTAAAAACCTTCACATGGTTTTCTAAAATGGTTTATACCAAATAGGATTTAATTGGAATATTTCATAATATAATGAATTGAAATACAAAAAATAATAACATTGGTGATGTGGAGGTGACTCATGTTTATTGAGAATTGATTTTAAAATCTTGAAAATAATATATATATATATATATATTGGGGGATTAATTAATTGTTTATAAAATTAAAAAAATAACTTAAAAATTTAATAGTTTAAAATGGAAGCATATTTTACATTTTTCATATCCTTTATACTTTCTATTATATCACTTTTGGCTTATTATAATGTAATAAATCAAACTATTTTTATATACTATATATTAATTCTTTACACAAATAGTCAACTATCATAAAAAATTAGGACAAATTCACCACTGAATAATTTTGATGTGATTATTTTGAAAATAATATTTTTTTAAAAAAATTAAGTCACTTAATATGATAATTTAATCTTTGAAATAATCATTCTCATTAATGGGAAAATACTTCTTTTTTAAATTAATAGTTACCTAACACTTTTAAAAATCATATTAGACTTCCTTATATTATATTACAATTTTGATATAAATTATATTTAATAAAAATATTATGTTAAAAAAAATTATTTCATTATTCATAAAATTTTCAAAAATATTATTTCCATTAAAACCATGTATTTTTCAAAACTAAAATGTTGGGTTCTTCATATAAAAATTTCTATTTATCATAATCATTGTTTATTAATTCATAAATTAATAATAAAAATTAAATAAATATAATAAATATTCAATTTACATGAAGATATAAAAAATCATACATTTGGGGTCCAAATACATAACACCTTAATAAACCCATGTCTGTACTAAGTGTAAGATGTGCGATGGTGACAATTTCTTGGGGTGGTTTTGTGAACATGGTTTCAGTAATGATCACTATAAAATTGAACATATCTCATAAATGGTTTCAATCATACATTCTTTATTGAATCCTAGCATGGGGTTGGTTGTGGGAAAATCTTAATTATGTCATCTTCCTCAGATACTCTGATAAATAGAATTCATATGGTAGGATCATAAAAGTGGAAGCCATCACCTAGTCCACCTGTATCAATTAGAATCTTTCCAAATTGATAATATAATATTCATATTGGTAACATTACAATGACTATATTTTCTATTGTTACCATGTTTAATGTTATTTTAAATCCAACAATGAATCCATTATCTATTATTAAAATAGTTATATTAAAAATGGTTGTTGTTCTTAACTATCTCTTATATTTGACAAGATATATTTTGTTATTGACCAAAATATATAATGTGTTTCATGTGTTTTATATAACAATAACACTTAATAAATAATCTATTTATTTAAATGGGAATTTTATTTTTAAATATTTTTTCATTACACAACTATCCATCTTAAACACCCATCCTCATCTTTTGTTTCACTCTAAATAAAAAACAACCTATTATGGACTCCCCCTCTTTTTCATTTTATTTCCCCATTGGTGTCAATGGGTTGGTTGTGATTTCCATAGTCTTTGAAAGTTAGATATCATCTTCCATAAATTATAGGTTCCCTTTTTCCATTTTCAATTTCATATATACTCGTGT
This sequence comes from Viscum album, assembly GCA_963277665.1. Classification (NCBI taxonomy): domain Eukaryota; kingdom Viridiplantae; phylum Streptophyta; class Magnoliopsida; order Santalales; family Viscaceae; genus Viscum; species Viscum album. The sequence continues at coordinate 1,080,479,030 of OY728139.1, read as the reverse complement.
GGGATTCATGGATGATTCCACTAGAGGATAGTGGAATAATCCTAGTATGGGACCTTTTCCTGTGATGGATAGATAATTTCATGTGAAAATGATTAACTCTATTGTGTTTAATTAATGTGAAGTTACATTATTCCTTTTTTTCATTTAGTTTTTCATTAAAAATTGAGTAAATTTAGATAATCAATAGGTACCAATTGATGTGTATTTTTATGTGGATGATGTTTGGAGTATGATATGGACCTTCCACAAGTCATTTCTCATGATTTTTTAAGATGTTTCTTAGTAAGTCTATATCCATTTTACGAAATTGTTTTAAATTTTTTAAATTAATTTTAATTATTTAAGTTTATTGAACTTAATACGTGACTTAGGGTTGGGTGTGTTTCATGGGTGGAACATACATCATTGCTCGAGGTTTCAAAAATAAGATTTCATAAGTGATATTTTTGAATTTATTTATTATTTAAATTAAATGAATTTTAATTTTAAGAATAAATATAATTTTTTATCATTAATTTAATTTGATATTATGGCTTAATATAGGTGATCTATATTGAGGCAATGCTTAAACCTTCCAAGGTAGTTTATGTGAGACTATGCTAAAGAGGGGAACTATATAAACAAGGTAGGTGATATTAAAATTAGTTAAATATAATTTTCCATTGGTATTTATGTTCATTTCTTATAAAAAAATTATATATTTTTATATTAGAAAGCCTATGTGATGTAACAAAAAGGTTTTGATGAACTGGTTTCATCTTAATAGTCAATAAAGAGAGAACATATTCTTAAAAAAATCAATAATAGTTCATTTTTCAAACATGGGCCGATGGACATCATTGTGGTTTCTATACTTGAATTAATTATTTTTCAAGGATCAAGATGTTTACTTTTTAAAATGTTATTTAAAAAGGGTTTTTATATAATAATAATTTAAATGATAATGTGATGTCTTGTGAAAAGGTTTTAATTTTTTAAATAAATTAATGGTTTTTTTAAAACTAACATTTTTATGGGATTTTGTAATGTACAACCATGATTTGAACTGTTTTTGATTCTATTCAAAAAAAATTAAAATGGGATTTGACTATGTTTTCAATTGAATTATAAAAGATTATACTTGATTTGGTATTGGTCAATTTAGCATTGTAAGGGTTGTTCCCTATATTCTAAATCTTGAATGATTATATATATACCTTTTTCAATAATTACCTTATGTTTTATTTTTTCTTGGTGATTCCTATTACTGTGTGATGGACAATGATGGTTACATTAGGTTTCAATGTGTTTGGTTGATCCATATAGATGTGGAAAACCCCTTATAGGGTAGAGATAGTTCTGAACGACCCTAATAGATATTAGGGTCCATTTAGGTTGGAATAATGGGAAACCATCAGGAGATATATATTTGATAAAATAACCTTTCTATGGGGCCCTTGTTATGGTTTTAGGTAAAGGAACCCCGATGAGTGTCATGGATGTATATTTATAGTAGAGAGGTTCCATGAATGGTGAGCGAGTTGATGTTTGGGTTCAATGTGATTTTTTGTTTAGTATGGTCTTGAGGATGAATATTCTGGGATGAATATAAGATAATGAGGCATGAGTCAAGGTATAATAAATCCTTGAGCAATTATTATAGGAAATATTCTAGAGGACAAATCCTAGGAGATGTGGGAGGTGTTTAGATGAATGGTTATCCCATATAATGATGAAGTGTGATATTATTTCAATAAAGGGGAAGTCACGCACTGAAGTTATTCAATGATATATGTTTTCCAATATTTGGTGATAGTTTTACTCCTAAATATTTTAGATGATGTATGATTTATTGACAGGGTGTGGTGTCACCATACCCTTGAGTATTACATGATTACTCAATAGTGCATAGGGTTACCCTTGAAAATTTAGATGACCTAATTTTCTAGAAGGGTGCTACTATAGCTAGGATTTTCTAGACAACAATACTTCTAGATAGGGTGTATAAACACCCATAAGTTTCAATATAACTTTATTTCCTAGAAGGGTTCATTCAGATTTCTATGTTTCTAAATTAGGTGATGTAACAGCCCGAGATTTTATGAAAACTATTCTTTTTAATTTCATTAATGTCTTGTGTTGTACGCTACACCAAAAAGTGCTTGCACAACACGCATCCTTGGCTTGCCTTGCATTACACGCAATCGCAACCTTCTCGATAGCGTGTGTAGTACGCAATACTGAGTTTCACGAAACAACGATATGCTATTAAAATATTATTAAAACTAGCCGTTATGAATAGTAATAACCACTTTTTTAAATTTTTTATATTTTATTTTTCAAAATGGAATTAATTTCTGGATTCGTAATATCGAAGTTAGATTAGGGTGAAATTTTGGTACTTTTCGGATAACTTCCATATTCTGATAAATAGTAAAAATTACAAGATTATAATTAAAAACCACTTTTTTAATCGAAATAATTAATAGTGATAAATCATTAAATTGATAGGTTTTAAAGTATATTTAGAATATATTTTTACAATTTAATATGATGTTGGTCATTGGATGTAATTTCACATTTAAACCAGACATAATCAAGAGTCAATCTTTTGGTAGATATTGTTTCTTAAAAACACGCTATTTGTTTTAACAGCGGGATTTAATTATTAAATTAATTAATGAAACTTCTATGTTATGAATTTGGTAAAATAGACTTCATTTTTGAATTCGGAATATGAAATATATCTTAGGATGAAATTTTGGTATTTTTCTGAAAACTTTCAATTTTTGATGAATAGTGAAACCATTAAGTGGTAGGTTAAAAACTGAATTTTGCATAAAACTTAATTTTACCGCTTCTGTGAATGGAATTTTGAAAATCCGACAGACACGGTTAATATCAAGGACTAAAATGTGGTTCAATGAGATGAAAATAATTTTTGGTGAATAGTAACTTTTTACTTTTTTTTACCACGGTTAATAGTAAATATGGTAACTAAGGGTAAATATGATATTACTATTACCCTAAAACATGTCCTAATTCTATTGGATAAGTGTAATTCGACCAAAAACAACCTTATGAATATAATATGACCATTTAGGTCCACTTGGATTAGATTATGACATTTAATATTATTTTATTTAATAAATAGTTAAAATAGTTAAAATCAAAGTTTAATAACTAAAACATTTTTAATATGGGGTTATACATAAGATAAATTAGACTATAAATATTCCTTAGAAATCTAAAATAATTTCCTACATAATGATATTTTATTTATAATTTTTAGACTTTAAATAAATTAATTTATTTATGACACAACGATGATGCAGTAATTACCCTTTTAAGGAAATATTAACATAATTGATGTTATAAATGCTCAAATGAATGTAATTTGAGACTGTTTATGAATTCCACTAATTTTCTAGGTTACTATGATATATTAGTGTTGATTTAATCAACTTGGTTCGAACATATAATTCTGTTATGACTTTCACAAAAATCATATATCAAATAGTGTCAAAATTGACACAAAATAGTTTTTAAATCAAATATTATATTATTAATTGTTATTTTATTCCTAAAAATCTAAGGTTCGGCCAAATGACTTAGATAAGGATATATGTATTAATAATAAACAATTTGGGGTTCGTTTGGCATGTTATAGTAAGTGTATTAACCATATAGTGAAAGAAAACAAAAAGAAATGGAAAAAGTTAAATTATTTAACTTAGAGTTAAATCTAATTGATAAGGTTAAAATAATACCCTAAACTTGTCTAAATCCTATTTGTTGATATTATTTATACCCTTAACTACTTTATCTTCGAAATAAGACCCTTTGGAACCATTATAAACAGATTTTGACTTTAATATAAAATAATATTTTGAGATATTCCTAAGGTTCCCCTCTCCTCCCTTATAAAAGGGAACCTCCTCCCCCTCCTCCTCACACCAATTTGAGCCTTCAAGCTCGGCCAACCCCTTCCATTTTCTCCTCTCCACTTCCCTATAATAATCCTAGAGGTCCTGGTCTTCTTCAAAGACCAATCTTAGTTCCCTAAGTGGAGGATTCAATGAAGAGTTCCAAAGAAGAGGTAATATCCATTACCGATCTTTTCAATTTCTTTATTTTTCAACTTCTTCTTCTTTAGTTGTTTCATGATAAAGTAATAACATCAGTATTACTTACATACTGATATGTTATTATAAATATGAAACAACCCTAATTCACCTTCTATTCATCCTACGGAAAAATGAAATCACCGCGCGTGCATACGTACGGAATACCGTCTCCACGCCGTGGTGTAATCTATTTTCCACCATCACCTTACAAGGATGTGTATAATGGTCTAATGAGTAACTATTTATGGTTATTATAAAGTAATATTGATACTGAAATAATATACATATACTCCAATACAATTCCACGATCATAGGAACGATATCATCACTCGTGCGTACGTACGGAATACCGTCTCCACGATGTGATGCGACTCGTTCTACATGATCATCATTACATAGTAATTAAATAAATTAATTGAATGAATAAATATGATATATATTACACTAATACCATTCTGTATATAAGGTATCTAGAACATTAAAAGAAGAATAAGAATTTATTCGACAAAACACGCATAAGAACAAAAGGCAATAAAGACCCGAGTAACAAGTAACAATGAAATATTACTAAAAAGAAGCTAAGAATATGACCATATATGATATCATATCAATATGTATGATTCTGGAATAAGTCAATAACATTATTTAAACCATTATACAGGAGCTTCAGACACATACAAAGCAAATCGGACCTAAGGTAAGGGAAATATCACAATCTCATTTTTATCCGAGATTGTTTATTCGTAAGTATTTACTGGGGTGTATTTTATCATCCACATCCATGTTTCATCAATATGTAATATTATTTCCATCCACCTACAATTGTTTAAATCCATTTTTACCCTTCGGTGAGTTTTTAGTAATATGTATGAAAGGAATCTTTTGTCGTTTTTCGTACGAGGTACTTTTTGACTTTCCGACAAAAGTACGAAGAATGTTTTTTAACTTATACAGCATGAATGGATTTTTAAAACATTATTTCCAAGAAGATTCCTTTACAAGTTTTCAAGTTTATTATTAATCAACTTCTTTTATTTTAAAGTTGTATGACATGTTATGGAAGGAAAAATGCTTTTGAAGAAGAAAGGATATTTTCCTCAAGAATGGAGTTCAAGTGTTTTATCAAAATTATTTTCCATCTAAGATAATAAAAGGGTTCTGTTTTTATCCCTATTATTACATGGATTTGATTATGTTGTGATGGAAATATTTTTATGAATTCCTTTATCTTATATGAATTGTTTTATGATGTCATGTTGTTTAAGAATCCCATTTTTATTACATGAGTTACGCTATGACGTATGGTTTATGATTATGTGGCACACATAAGAAAGGATTCATTATAAGATGAGTGGGACCTATATCTCCCTCCAATGCATTGGGTAAAGATTTTATATCTAATGAGATAGACAGGGCTGGAACGGTAGGTTATACCGGTTCAGTGAAACAGGACTGAAACGAGGGTTACTCGATTCCGAAAGGGACTTTGTCCACTAAGATAGTCTTGGCAATGATTCTTGACTAACAAGAAATGATTCTCTATGATTATGTGTGAATGCCACAATGTTTCATGTTTTAAGTTATGATTATTGTGATTACATTTCACTGCCATGATTTATCCCATGTGATGAAATTTTGCTCTCTTTTGCAGGTTAAGATTTCCAAAATGTTATGTTCTTATGAATACGATGTGATTGATATTTATTTTGTTTACCCTTACTGAGCATTTGAGCTCACCCTTTTATGTTTTATTTTCCCCAGGATATAAAGAATGGTTTTAGGTAAAAAAAAAGGAAGATCTTTATAGGAGATGTTGAAGATCTTTCACCACGATTAGAAGATTACGTTCCGAGTTTCCAAAGACACTAAACTATTACGATCCTTGTGTGTGTGTTTTTGTTATGTACTAAGTATTCCGCAAATGTAATGTAATGTCAATGTACGTCAAGTTTCGGGTCTCTACAGTTGGTATCAGAGGAAAGGTTTAGTCAACCTTTGGAAACTAGGATGCAAAAACATTAGTGAGATCCCTAGAGATATTTCTAAGGTATGTCTAGGGATGTCCCTAAGGTTAAGTATACGTATAGGTTATAGTACTAGAATTACGCTAACGATAATATAATTAAACCTAACATTTTAGATATTGAAGGTACTCCCCCTTTATTATGTTGTTTTCCCTAGCATGATTTTTTCCTCTCACACTATTCTTTTTGGGTTTTAGACGATGGCTGGAACCCGAAGGAACCGTGTTGATCAATGCAATGGACAATGCAATGATTGTCCTCCTGAACAAACAAATGTTATGGGAGATGGAGTGCAAAATATTATTGCTATACTTACACAAGCTATGAATCATTCTGGACTTCCAAATGAGCAGAGAAGGGAACAATATTCTATTGAGTCCTTCATGAGGAAACGTCCACGTTCTTTTAATGGGTCTTCCGATCCACTTGTTGCTGAACAATGGATCAGACCACTGAAAAGATATTTTCAGTTCTTCAATGTTCTGAACATGATAAATTCATCTTAGCAGTATATCGTTTGGAAGGTGAAGCTGATCAATGGTGGAATCTTATCAAGAATACGAGGCAAAGAGATGAAATTGATTCCACGGAATGGGACGAGTTCAGGAACTTTTTTTTCAGTAAGTACTTCCCTCGTATTCTTCGAACGAAGATGGAAAATGAGTTTCTTGAGCTGAAACAGAAGGATGATGAATCTGTTGGTATATACGAAGCAAATTTTACAACACTTGCAAGGTATGCATCTGGCATTATCATCCAACCGGAAAGTAAAGTTGATCAATTTTTCAGTGGCTTAAAACCAAGTCTTCGAAGGGCATTAGCTATAAGAGACTTCAGTAGCTATGAAGAAATTGTGCATTGTGCTATCAAGGTAGAAATGGAAGTTGGTGTTACATATCCATCTCATGGTTTTGACAAGAAACGAAAGATGGAGTTCAAGGAGAAATCTTAGAATAATGGTGAAAAGAAAATGAATGTTTCCTTATTCTCAAGGTGTGGAAAGAATCATGGAGGAGATTGTCTTAAAGGGAATAGAAAATGTTTTAAGTGTGGAAAAGAAGGTCATCGAGTAACTGAGTGTCGAAGTAATGGAAAAAGGGTTTCTAATGATGTGAACAAAGCAAACACTGCAGAGAACGCACCACCAACACTTCAATGTTTCAAGTGCAAGGAGATGGAACATTATGCCAATAAATGCCCTAATCCAAGGGTTAGTGACGATCAACATGAGCAACCACTTAAGGAAAAGGACAAAGGGAAGTCACATGCGATCTCTATTGGCGATGTTGAATATGACAATGATGTGGTGGAATGATTAAGTGTTTATGTAATGGGATTCCAAAATAATGGTGTATCATGTAGTATTGGAATATTTATGTATTGGTTGTAGACGCCGGAAAAGTCCGTTGTTCCCAAACGAAGCTCCGGATGCGGAAAGCGAGGTCATATTTGGAGTCGGAAGCATGTTTCGGAGGGCCCGGAGGCCATCCGCGGAATTTTGGAGCCCTGCGCGCAAAGTTTATGAGCCGCGTGCAAACCTCCCGGGATGCGCGCAATGCGCTGGGCCGGCGCGCAATTTTGCGCGCCCGTGGCCCGCGCGACTCCCTTGCGCGCCGGGCCCGATTCCGCGCCCGCGAAGGGAATTTCGCGTGCGCGAACTGGATTCCGCGCCCGGGGTTGCCTATAAATATAAGGTGACCCCCGACGTTTTGAAGGTTTCCAGAATTCGAAAGGTCTCTCGTGCGCGCAATCCAACTCCTTCCGCGTGCAATGTCGATCTTCAGGTAACCTCTTTTCTTTCGCGCAAGAAAGCCTCGGAGTTCGCCTTCGCGCGCAATCCCTTTGGCTCCTTTCCTTTGAATAACCCTTCACTCAAAGGCATATGCGCGCAAAAGAAGCCTCTTGCGCGCAATTGCCCCCGGGTGCACGCAATCCATCCCGATTGCGCGCACCCCCCATTATCAAAGTGGCCATTCGATTAAAGAATGAGCCGTTGCCCCCGCGCGCTATCCGAAGCCCGGTGCGCGCAATCTCTATCATTCGCGCGCAAAGTGATGGCCCAATTGCGCGCCAGCCCGTCCATTTGCGCGCCGACCCGCGGTATTGCACGCAAAGCTCCTCTTTTGCGCGCAAACCGCCAGGGTCGCCCCCTTTGACCCCCTTTGGGTACCCGCCTGCGTGGCGCCCGATGACCCTCATCCCGGGTGCCCGCACTGTGCGTTGTCTTTCCGTGCGGCCCTCCAGGCTTGCGCGAAGTGACACGGACCTATCGGCGGCTTCAACGTCCTGCACGACGTTAAACTGCATACGTCCAACATGACGTTAAACTGTGCCACGTCCTGCACGACGTTAAACTGCATACGTCCCGCACGACGTTAAACTGCACCATCGTCCGCGCTGCAAGACGTTAAACTGCCAAGCATCTTCGTCCTCAACACACGACGTTAAACTGTACTTCGTCCGGCAAGACGCTAAACCGTCCGCTTCGTCCTCAACACACGACGTTAAACTGTACTTCGTCCGGCAAGACGTTAAACCGTCCGCATCACCTGATCCCGTGTCTCGCACGCAGGGTCCCCCCGGTTTGGATGTGGCCCCCACCCGCTCGTTTCTGCAGGGATGTCGGGATCGGAGTGGCCTTCGCCCACGGGGGTAGAGTGTTGCAAACATAACGAACTACGTGGACTTTGATCCCTGTCTTCTAAACAGGGTACGTAGAAGCCTCTCCGAGGTTCAATCCCACCACCTGGTCGTCCCGGTCGTATTTACGTCGATTCGTCCATCAGTGGACCCCTCCCGGGTTCACACTTGCGTTGATTCACCTATGAATCCGCCTCTGTGGGGGACTGCACGTGTGTATCTCCATTGTGCTTCCCCACCGCCTCGATCTCCTTGTGAGTCGGATTGCCAACGTCCAGCATGACGTAAAACTGTGATCCACCCGGCCGTTCCATCCCCCTCTGTGCGAGGTGGTTCGGTTCAATCCTTCTCCAGGCAGCCTCGATCTCTTCATGAGTCGGTTTTCCAACGTCCAGCATGACGTAAAACTGTGATCCACCCGGCCGTTCCATCCCCCTCTATGCGAGGTGGTTCGGTTCAATCCTCCGCCCGGCGGCCTCGATCTCTTCGTGAGTCGGCTTGCCGATGTCCAGCATGATGTTAAACTGTATGTCCGAACTACGCTGACTTTGATCCGCGCTAACGCACGGTACGTAGGAAGCCCCTACGGGGTCCAAGCTCTTCACTCCATCATCCACCCTGATCCTTACCCGGGCCGCCACATCCCGGTGGGGTCATGCCATTCCATTCCACTCCACTTCACTCGGGAAGCCGCCCATGTGCTGGCCCCAGCGTCGGAGGTTCCCCGCAAGGGGTTCTGTCATCTGGTCCACTCCTCGTGTTGATCAATCCGATTCCGTCCCCGCTGGACGTTAAACTCGCGGCATACCCCGTGTTAAACATGGGAAGCTGAGGAAAACCTCAGGAAACGCAGTTCCCCGTACCCAGTGCGGGATGCCTCAAGCCATCACGCCTTCGAGAAGCCCTATTAGGGACGGAAGGCAGACATGCAGAGGCGCAGTGTTACGACACGCCCCCGACACCCAGAGCCACCCGGTCTCCTCACTGCAGGTTGCTGCCCCGACCAGACTCATTGGAGCGTCCGGGCGAAAGCAGCGTAATTAACCGGTGTCCATGGAGACATGGCGCCGGGAACGAGATTCACGAACATTCTTAAATCTATGAGGGAGACCCGGATTAGGTGACGAGTCTCGAGGAGACGTCCACGGAAGGAGGAGCCGACATCCCATCATCCCGGTTTCGATCAAGGAGCAGACGCCCCTGAATAAGGGACGAATGCCGCCCGCCCTTGGAAAGCGGGACTGCGGGGCCACAAGCCGCGCGCCCATCCCCTCGGGTCGACGGGTGCACGCGCGAACGCGTCTTGGCGGAACAGCGTAACCCGATGCACATCCGCACCGAAACAGAAAAATGGTGAACCCGACGTGAATCTCTTCTCCTCAATACGAGGACTGATGGCTTTCAGAGGTGTTGGAAGACCAGCATGCTGCTCGACCGAGCATTCAGTTTTACCCGCCAGGGGCTGAGGAAGGGAACTCGGGCACTCCGTCTCGCGACGTCGAGGGCCTGGGTCCCCCCCACGGAAGGCGTCGTGGCACTAATGGTTGGTTGTCGATTCCTTTTCCTGTCAGTGTTAATGGGTTCTTCTCCCTGCTTTCAGAAATCAGGTCGCCCAATCCAGTGCCCGATCGCCACCCGCCCACTGGCGTAGGGGTAGAGGAAACACCGACGCGGCTACTCCGCGCGGTCCCGCCCGTTCCACAGCCGTGCCAGCAGCCGCAGTTGCGGGGCAACCACGCCCTCTCTCCCCCTCGGAGGTCATCCAAAGAAGGGTGATCAACAACTTGGTGCGGAGATATGAGGAAGAGTGAGTCATCCCCACCCGGGACATGGCTCGCCTAGACCTCGAGGAAGCTGCACCTCGCCACCACCGCCGCCCCCGAGGGCCGCGCAGGGAGGCGCCGCTGCCTACCTCGACGTCCAACCGCTTCGGGAGCTTATCCCCGGAGCGCTCCGACAGTTCCTTCCCCTATGCGGATGAGGTGGAAGGTGCCCGGGACCACCCTATCCGGGATTCTCCCCAGGGATCCGCGATGAGGGCTCTTGTCAGGCCACGGTGACACCGCCGCAAGGCCTCTCAAGTCGATGAACGGGCTCTCCACCTGCCCGCGCCGCTCATCCCGACTCGTTTGTCCCGACGCCAACGTCGGGCTCGAGCGGAAGAGGATGCCCACCTTGGGGCCCTAGCAACAGCGGCCGCATCGGCCCAAGCCACTGTTGGCTCCAGTCTCCAGGCCCCTGCGCATCCTGAGCAGGGGCACTTCTATGCCCGACCCGGATCGAGGCCCCGACCGCCCCAAAGGCAGGTTGGGTTGACTCTCCCGGTTCCTGGTACAGACAATAGCCACCGCGGACCACCTCGCGGTAGCGCTATTCACCAACAGGGTCTACTCCGTGTGGCCGATCCAGGAGGTATGGGTCATCCCACCTTCCGATCCTGGCCCGGAGGCCTGCCCGGAATCATCTCTCCCTGCATCCCCTTTGATATCTGTCCCGGTGCCCCTCGCACCTTGGTTTCCATTCCTCTTGGCCCCAACACCAGTGCGGCCGGAGGACGCCAGGACAGAGATCAGCCATGCCCCGAAGAACCACCCAGGGGCAGGAGGGCGAGGCGTCGACGCCGAGGGAAGAATGTTACGGAATTCCGGACATAGATCTGACCGGTTCTCTTCTCTGATTCAGAGGCGGAGTATGATTCGGCGACAGAGCCCTTCCCCCAATCCCGCCAGTCAGGGGCAGGGGTAGGAATGCGGCACGTCAGCCTCGTACTCCCCGAGAGCGAGATCGATATGATCACCGCTTCTCTCCGAAGGTATATCCGGAGTAGTGAGGGCCTGGTAGACCCCCAAGGATCAAGCTTGCGGTTGGTACCGGCCCCTCTGGAAGCGCCTTCTGCCTTGATCAGAGAAGCTGGAGACCTTTTCTGGGGACCGACGGTCGAACCACGATCTAGTGCACCCTCGGCGAGCACCGACGCTACGGCAGGATGTTCGCTCACCGGCCCGTCTTATCGTGATGTGGTAGCCAGGGCACCGCCACCCTCAGAGGGCGGCCCGGGATATGGAGGCCAATCGGCCTGCTCGCCGTATTCACCGCCGGCCAGCCCGTCGGCCCGGCGGCCCGCCTCGGCACCACTGCCGGTTCCCCGTCCATTCCCAGTCGTTGAAGAGGACTAAGGAGACCTGGGTCCCGAGTTTGAGTCGTGGAGCTTCTGAACCGTCCTTGTAGAGGGCCACTTCCCTGAGAAGTTTTGGCCAGTCGCAGGACCGGACTTTGATGCACCCGAATCGCTCACCCCGGATGAGTTCGAATGCTTCCGACGAACTCTCCGGGAGACTCACTCCCGTCTTCACCGCCTACAAATGCCATACCCCGGGAGTCAAGTACACCTGGAGGATATTGGTGAGCAGTGCCATCAAATTGACCTGGCCACGCTCCCCGCGGTTCGGCACCCCGGGTCATTTGGGCACCACGAGGCCCTCCAACAACGATGCGTTGAGTGTTTTCAAGTACTCCGCAAGGTTATCGAGGAAGCCACTCCCCACGTGTATATCCGTGGATGGGGGCAGTACGCTGCCCTACGCTTCAGTGCGATTCGCCGACAGCCCGCTTCACTGGGTGGCCCTGAGGGAACATCCCCAGGGACGGAAACAGTCAACATGGCCGACCTGTCGAGGGAGGGGAACGGTTTGGAACTTCTCGACGGGGGCTCTTCCCCCGAAGACAAGCCGTCGTTGGATCCATCGGTGAGAGTTAATCGTCACCAGAGGAGCCTCCTGGGTCTCCCCGCACCCACTGAAGCACTGACGTTGAGCCGAAACGTCAGTAAAGGTAAAGAGCACGGCGAGGCTATAAAGCCCGCCGACCCATCTGCCTCCACGCAGAGGGCGGATGAGGATCCCGAGAAGGCTATGCTACGCCAACAGCTCGCCGAGCAGAAGAAGCTAGTTGACCAGCTCCTCGACGAGCGCGCTGCAGAGCAGCGGCCTGACTACGGTGATCCTAGGCCAGGACAGCAGGGACAGGAACAACCACCCCTCGATGAGGCTCTCCCGGGCAACCGTGATTATGTCGTGTTTGCCGATAGGAGAGAGGCCATCGCCTATGGAAAGAGGGCGCGGTATGTTTCACCGCACCCCCCTGAGCGGTGTGACTACCTGAGAGACCCCGCTCGGATTCCTCCCGCTGCCCCAAGGGCCGCTCCGCCCGCCATCCCACGAGCTGCCGAGTTCGACGACCCGATTGAAGGGCCATGCAATGCGCTCGTGGTTAGAGATCCTCGCCAGGACTGGAACCCATGTCCGGACGATCCGATGGCAGCACTCATCGCCCGCTTGGAAGCCTTGGAGACTCGGCAAGTGGCAATCCCACCGGACGGCAAGCCATACCCAGCATGGGTGGATGACATGCCGGCGCCTCCGGGATTCGGGAATCCCACTTTTGCCCCCTTCAACGGGACTGGAGATCCGCCACAGCATTTGGCCCATTTCAACTCGAGGTGTGGGCCTATGTTGGGGACTCCGGCGCAGCAAGAGGCCGCTAAGCTTCGCTGCTTTGTCCAGACAATAGAAGGGCAAGCATTTGTCTGGTACAGCCAGCTCCCCGTCGGGTCGGTAACCAGCTGGGAGGACCTCCGTAGACAGTTCCTCTACCAGTTCAGTTCCACGACCCGGAAGACGAGTATCACAGACCTCTTCAAGTGCAAGCAGAGGCCTGACGAGCGAGTCGCGGACTTCGTCGGCCGATGGAAGGGTCTCACGTATTCCCTTGACATGCCATTGACTCAGGAGCAGTTGCTGACAATGTGCGTCGGGAACGTCAAGACCGAGCTGGTCCCTTCCTTGATCACTCAGAATTACCCCGGAGGGTTCAGGGACTTCTCAGACAAATCTCAACGTCTTGAGGAAGCCCTGCAACAGGCCAGCCAGGCACACCCGCTGCCTCCTATGATTCCTGCAAGGAGAGCCAGCAGGGCTGAGCCCGCTGTTGTCGCCCAGATAGAGGCTCCTAGGCCGTTGGAGCTGCTGCCGGTGAGACTAGCTCCACAGCCTCACAGGAATCCACCTCCACGGGCTGAGTTCCCGGCCCAGCAGCGGCAGCCTCAGAACCGGCCGGCCCCTCCGCGTAATGTACCGCCGCAACCCAGGCGAGATAATCAGGGTCCACCTCCTCGGCAGGCCCCTCCAGCCCCTAGTCAAGACCACGCTCCCAGGGGCCCGCGATACCTGACCTACTCATTTCACTAGGATCAGGTCCCCGGTTATTTCCGGAGCGCCCTGGAGCAGAGGATTGTGCGGCTTCCTGAGTGTTGGAGGCCGGAGGAGGCTCATCTCACGGATAACCCCCGCTACTGCCCCTACCATCGGGCCCTGGGGCACACCATCCAGCGGTGCTATGTGTTTAAGGATTGGCTCCAAGACCAGATTAACAACAATGTAATCAGGTTGGGCCCAGCTCCGGCACAAGTGGCGGGCGTGTTAGTGGGATCAGATGACGATAGCGGCAATGAGGACGAATGGCAGCTGGTCTCCGACCGCGGATCCCAGAAGTACAAAAACTGGATGGCCCGCAAGACGATCATTCGCGCCCATGGAATCATCCGTGCACGCTTGAATCAGCCTGAGCCCCCAGAATCTGCGGGTGCTTCTTCGGCATCGTCGTCCCAGCCTGCCTCTTCCAAGAAGAGCAAACGGCGGCGGCGCAAGAAGGATGAGCGCGCCCCGCCAGTTCCGCCACTATCCCGCACTCTCGGCGATTTCATGCCCCCGGAGATGGGGATCCCTCCTCGGATCCGCCCAGTGGTGAATGATTCGTCCGATGACGGTGTTGGGTACGCTTCGGTTAATACCGTCGAGCTGGTAAATCCCTTTTCGGTTCCCGACGTTGAAGAACACCAGGTGGACCTCCCTAGTGTCCCCGGTCGTCGCCACCGTCGGAGGAGCCGCAACAACAGGAGTCGCCGGGGCACAGCAGTTGGTACCTCCAGCCAGGCCGTGAACGCCACTGAGACCAGGAAGTAGGCCCAAAACCGAGCTCAGCGTGCGCAGCCCCCCCATCCGGGGATGACGGATTCGCCTCCGCCACTGTTTGTGGTATGGGATCAGGCAGAACCGCCTCAGCCGCGTCGCGATCAGCTCCGCCCTGCCATGAGTCCATCCCGGCCTCCTGACCCCAGTACGGTGACCATTTCCCGGGCTTCAACCAATGAACAGCGAGATGCGCCAAGCACCAGTCGGCCGCCGGCCCAACCGGCAAGGCCCATCATGCTTCCAACCGCAGAGCAACCTCCTGCAACCAGGGGCTCGCGCTTGGCCAAAAAGTATGATGTCCTGAAGCACTTGGCCGACATCCCAGCGAGACTCTCCATCCTTGAGGCTCTGCGCATGTCATCTGAGATGCGCAAGGCACTCGCTGAAGCCCTGAAGAGCCCCCTCCAGTTTGAGACAGAGGTTGCAGCTGCAGAGGCCTTTCACGCCGAAACGATTGAGGACGCCGAATGTCAGGCAGTTATCTCGTTTTCTGGTAAGGATGAAGACCCTCCTATACAGGGGCACATTCGTCCACTGTATGTTACCGGCCAGTTCAATGGCCTTGAAGTCCGGCGCTGTCTTGTCGACACGGGGTCCGGGATTAACCTGATTCCCACTCGGACGCTCCGGAGATTGGGGTTGTCTGAGGATGAATTGATTCCCTCCGACCTCAGGATCCAGGGGTACGACCGCACCGAGCAAACCCTGGTCGGAAAGATACGTTTGAAGACCCAGTTCGGTGATTTGGTTACCAACACCGAATTCATGTTAGTCTCTCAAGATACTGCATACAACGCATTGATGGGCAGGCCCTGGCTCCACCTTCATGAGGCGGTTCCCTCATCATACCACCAATGCCTCAAATACTCCCTTAATGGTCGAGTGGGCGTGCTTCAGGGAGATGCCTCTCCTTTTGCCTCATGTGAAGCCCGTTATCTAGACGCAGACTATTACAAGAGCAAGGATAAGCAGATCCTGGCAGGTGAGGTCGAGCCTGTCGCTGTTGCAAGTGATCCCTGGGCAAGCTTGGATGACGCTTACGTCCTCCCGATTCAACGGTTGGACGTAGCCATGGTCTCGACGGCCTGTGAGTCTCCTGATGAGATGACCGCGACCGCCTGTGCCAGTACCAGCGGCCCAGTAGGATCTGGTAGCCCCAATGCAGTTGCCAACGCAGCCTCTCCCGTGGACGATCCCTCCCCGAGTGGAGAGGACGTGGAAGATGCACCCCCAGCCTTTGAGGAGGGCGTCTCCGCCACGGTCGATGAGTTAGTACAAGTGAACCTTGGAACCGAAGCAGATCCGAGACCCACATTGGTCAGTGCTGACATGCCCTCTGAGGAGCGGCAGCAGTACGTGGACTTTCTCAGGCAGCACCGTGATGTGTTCGCTTGGGGCTATGATGAGATGCCGGGGCTAGATCCTCAGGTAGCCGTCCACCGCCTTGGTCTCCCGACAAACCATCGCGGGTTCAAGCAGCCTCCCAGGAAGATGCACCCATTCCACGGTGCCATGGTTGAGGCCGAAGTTGACAAGCATATCAAAGCCAACTTCGTGAGGGAAGTCCAGTACCCCAAATGGCTGGCCAACATTGTGCCGGTCCGGAAGAAGAACGGGCAGATCAGAGTCCGCATCGACTTCCGCGATCTCAACCGCCACTGTCCGAAGGATGATTTTCCCCTTCTAGTGACAGAGCTGTTGATTGACGCCACGGCAGGGTTCCAAGCCCTCTCCTTCATGGATGGATACTCCAGATACATCCAAATTCGGATGGCCCCTGAGGATGAGGAGTTCACTGCCTTCAGGGCCCCCCAAGGTACCTTCTATTATCGGGTCATGCCTTTCGGCCTGAAGAATGCAGGTGCCACCTATCAACGGGCGATGCACCGCATATTCAAGCCAATCCTCGGCACACTGGTGGAATGCTACGTCGACGACTTGGTAGTCAAATCGCGCCAGCGTCAGGACCATCTCAAAGATCTTGAGAAAGTGTTCAGCTTCCTCCGGTCTCGCTGCCTGAAGATGAACCCGTTGAAGTGTGCCTTCGGGGTCACCTCCGGAAAGTTCCTTGGATTTGTGGTAAGATACCGGGGTATTGAGATCGACCCAGAGAAGATCAGGGCGATTAGCCAGATGCCTCCCCCAGGTAACATCCGGGAACTGCAAGGGTTCCAAGGCCACTTAGCCTATATACGCCGATTCATCGCGAATCTGGCCGGCAAGTGTAAGCCCTTTTCTCGGCTCATGAAGAAAGGTGCCACCTATGTATGGGATAAAGAGTGTCAGACCGCTTTCGAGGAAATCAAGCAGTACCTGCTGCAACCTCCGGTTCTGATGCCGCCTGTATCCGGGAAGCCGCTGGTCCTTTATGTGACCGCCCTGGAACGGTCCCTTGGCGCCCTTCTCGCCCAGAAGAACAACGAGGGAACATAGAATAGCCTCTATTACCTCAGTCGCATGCTCCTCGATGCGGAAGTTAGGTATTCCCCCATCGAGAAGAGCTGCCTGGCGCTCGTATTTTCCGTACAGAAATTACGGCACTACTTGCAGCACCATGAGGTACAGTTGGTTTCTCGGGTAGACCCGTTGAAATATATCCTGAGCCGGCCTATGTTGACTGGCCGTCTAGCGCGGTGGGCTGTGATTCTCCAGCAGTTCGACATCAGGTATGTGTCTCAGAAGGCCATCAAAGGGCAAGCATTGGCAGACTTTCTGGCTTCTCACCCAACCTCCGCAGATCAGCTGCTGGATCTAGGCTTTCCTGATGAGGCCATCCTCTCGGTCGATCGAGCCGGTCCATGCTGGCAGATGCACTTTGACGGTGCCTCCCGGAGCCCCACCGGTAGAAAACTCGATAATCCTAAGCTCAACAGAGTGGTCTTGGGTATCGTCTTCATTACCCCGGAGCAAGCCGTACTGCCGTACTCTTTCCTGTTGTCAGAGGGCTGTACCAACAATGAGGCGGAATACCATGCCCTCATCACCGGCCTCGAGTTAGCTCTCGAGATCGATGTGCCCCATCTGTGCATGAAAGGGGACTCCGAGCTAGTTGTTAAGCAGATCAATGGCGACTATGTTGTCAGGAAGCCGGAACTTGTGCCATGGCTGGAGTGCACCCTCCTTCTGATGGCCCGGTTCCCTTCTCGGCCAGAAATTGTCCATATTCCCCGGTCGCAGAACGGTCGAGCAGATGCTTTGGCCAGCCTTGCTGCGTCACTTGCAGAGCCTGAACAGGACAACCTGATCGTCCGCGTGACTCACCGCAGGCTCATCGCTCCCGTTATCCCGGAAGGAGATCGCGACCCGTCGGTAAGTAATCTCACCGCGGTTGCCCCTGTGCCCGGAGCCCCGAGTACCCCAGATATGGCAGTCGAACCAGTCCCTGATTGGAGGATGCCCTTGGTTGAGTACCTCCAACATGGCATTCTCCCGTCGGATCGAGCCGAGCGCGAGCGAGTTCGACGTCGCGCATCGCAGTTTGTCCTCCAGAGCAGTCCCGTCCTGGAGCAGATCCTCTATAGACGCAGATTTGATGGTGTTATCCTCCGTTGCCTTCAGGGAGTTGAGATCCCGCGAGTCATGCAAGAGGTTCATGATGGTTCATGCGGCGCCCATCAGACTGGGTCGAAGCTGTCCCACCAGATTCGGAGGTTGGGAAACTTCTGGCCCTCCATGATCCATGACTGCATCGAGTATGCCAGGAGGTGCCATGCGTGCCAGGTTCATGCGAACTTTGTGCATCGGCCGCCGGAGCCTCTCCATACCACCAGGTATTCTTGGCCCTTTGCAGTCTGGGGGATGGACGTTGTGGGACCCTACCCGCCGGCGACAGCTCGCCAGTGCCGGTTCATTCTGACCGCCACGGACTTCTTCTCCAAATGGGCAGAGGCGATTCCGCTCAGAGAGGTCAAATCCTGTTCGATCGCTGACTTCGTGACCTCCAACATCATTCATCGATTTGGAGTGCCTCACGCTATCCTCACGGATAACGGAGCCAATTTCCGAGCAGCCGAGTTGAAGAAGTTGTACGCCAAGTACAACATTCGCTCGAACCATACATCTCTCTATCATGCGCGGACGAATGGACAGATCGAGGCGTTTAACAAAACCCTCTCTAACATTCTGCAAAAAATGGTTGGTCAGAACAAGAAGAGTTGGCCGGACAAGCTCCCCAACGCCCTCTGGGCTTATCGGACGACGAATCGCAATTCCACCCAAATGACCCCTTATTCCCTGGTGTATGGAGCTGAGGCCGTCCTGCCCATCGAGATCCAGTTACCGTCCTTGCGCACTGCGGTCTACGACCAGCAAGCGCCGGACAGAGCTGCTGAAGCCCGTCTAGTCGAGTTGGAAGCACTGGATGAGAATAGACTTCGCGCTTTGCACAACTTGGAGAGGCATCAAAGCAGAATGGCTCGAGCTTTCAATAAGAAGGTTCGCCTCCGCTCCTTCCTGCAGGGTGACCTAGTGCTAGCCCTAAGAGCGTCAATGATCCCCGGCAGGAAGCCACCCAAGTTGGAACCCAAGTGGGAGGGACCTTTTGTCGTCCACAATGTTTATCCCAATGGCGCGTACTCCCTAGCGACTATGGATGGTGAGCGTGTCACTCCTCCCACCAACGCTAGGTTCCTCAAGCAGTACTTCGTCTGAGTGTACTACGTCCAACATGACGTTAAACTATGCCACGTCCACGCTGCAAGACGTTAAACTGCCAGGCGTTTACGTCCAACATGACGTTAAACTGTGCCACGTCCGCGCTGCAAGACGTTAAACTGCCAGGCATTTACGTCCTGCACGACGTTAAACTGCATACGTCCGCGCTGCAAGACGTTAAACTGCCAGGCGTTTACATCCTGCACGACGTTAAACTGCATACGTCCAAGCTGCACGACGTTAAACTGCCTAGCATATCGTCCGCGCTGCAAGACGTTAAACTGCCAAGTGTTTCGTCCAACATGACGTTAAACTGTACCTCGTCCAAGCTACAAGACGTTAAACTGTTTAGCATTCGTCCAACACGACGTTAAACTGTACCACGTCCGAGCTACAAGACGTTAAACTGTTCAGCATTCGTCCCGCATGACGTTAAACTGCCTCTCAAGAAATACGTGCGGCTTGATTCCCATCCTTATGGGATACGTAGGACCGCCTGAACCTTCATGTTTCAGCCCCAGCCCCATCCTTCGGGAATTTCCATCCCATCTCGAGCCCTTGGCCCATTTGCCCCCGGGTGTGCGGTGTATGGTGTGAGCGCGGGGCTATGCCCTCATTCACGTTGGTTTGCTCGTCACGATGTACGCCCCCCCACGTTTGGGGATGCCTTCTGCTCCCCCCTTTTCTTTTTTCTCTCATCGTCCTGCACGACGTTAAACTGCACTTCAAGAACTACGTACGGCTTGATTCCCATCCTTATGGGATACGTAGGACCGCCTGAACATTCATGTTTCAGGCCCAGCCCCATTTTCCGGGAATCCCTATCCCGCGTTGGGTCTCTGGACCAAGTTCCCCTCCTTTTGGTGCGAGGCGTATGACGTGAGCGGGAGATTATGTCCTCATTCACGTCGGTCTACTGGCCGCGCCGTACGCCTCCCCCATGTGTAGGACTACCTCACACCCCTCATCGTCCTGCACGACGTTAAACTGCCTCTCAAGAACTACGTACGGCTTGATTCCCATCCTTATGGGATACGTAGGACCGCCTGGACACTTGTGTTTCAGGTCCAGCCCCGTTTCTTGGTTGATCACAGGGATCTGACTTCTTTTGGTTTCTCTCAGGGTGAGTCCTCCAACCCTTCCCGGTGATCTGTTAACATGTTTTGGGTACTTCGGTCTATGACCAGTGGTGTCGGATTCAACCCCAACAAGTCCTGTGTTGCTTTTCGGGCCGCGCGCTTCCTCTTGTTCGAGCCTTCACTCAAAGGGATCCTCGTTAGCGGTTTGGGTACGATGCCTCAGTGCTCTCCTACCGCTCCGGGTCGATTTACCGGCGGGTCCTGGGCCGCAAATCGATATGAATCCTGCGATTGAGCGGTTGATGCTCGTTTGCTTGCCCCGTTCTAGGCTGACGCGATCGGATGTTGTGTTGCGAATATGGTCAGCGACATCCTTGATCGCCATGTCGTCTCTTTTAGGCTCCGAACATTGGTTGCGCGGTCCTCATTACACTCCGCCTTTGTGCGTTGTAGTGGAATCTCGACACTCTCTTCATACTGACCTTCAGTACACCTTTACACGTTAGGCAGGCCAACCAGGGTAATGGTGTCTGTCGAGGCTCCCACGATCTGAGCACCAAGGGTATATGCTGATGTCCTCCCTAAGGGCCATGTATAGCTGGACCCTCGTCCCCATAAGGAGGAAGGAGTCGCCCGAACAATCGCGTTTTGGGCCCAGTATATCTGGAGGCTAGCATCTCTGCCCCTTGGGTGATGGACATACGCCGACCTCTATCCCAGGATCCTTCTCCTGGAATCGTGCATGACCGCAGGGCTGGGTATGTTCCCACCTCCGCTGAGTCCTCCATATCGCAATACGCGGATTCCTCCATGGTCCGAACCACACGACCTTAAACTGTGTTGTCTGGTCCTACCACACGACCGTAAACTGTGATCGTCTTGGCCGCCCGACGAGAAACGGCACTGCATCGTGATGTTCTCCTCAGGGGACACTCACGTTGGGCGCTGGTTAATAACCACGCCATTCATCAATGCCTTTCATGGCTTGATTATTGTGGCAACGCCAGGGATTCCTTAATCACAGGCATGTCGCTGCACGAAAAACCATCCATCTTTAAGGACAAACAAGAAATATCAAATGCTGCTTCTTCTGTGTGCGAGGGTCAGACCCGCACCCTTCCCCGCGCTGGTGCCCGATTGTGTTGCGCCGCACTTCAAGAACTATGTGTGGCTTGATTCCCATCCTCATGGGATACGTAGGAACGCCCGAATTTTTGAAACTTCGGGTCCAGCCCCCACCTCTTAAAGATTCCCCCCTTCTCTGGGGAGTCCGCCGCCTTCAGGCCACCCTCAAGGCGTGTCCCTCGACCCCTTGCAGTGGTCCACTGGTGTCAAGAGTACTCTGGTTTATTGCTAGGAGGGTCAGGTTCAGCTTGGTCAGGTTCCTTCCATTTTCAGGCTTCGTGCTCCCTTTCATTCGGACCCATCACCTACGCCCTGGGTGGAGCCCCCGTGAACGGTTTGGACACAATGCCTCAGTGCTCTCCCACCGACTCGGGCTGGTGCCCCCAATGGCCTCGGGCAGCAAATCGATATGAATCCTGCGATTGAGCGGTCGATGCTCGTTTGCTGCCTCATTCCATCAACGGTTAGTGCGATATTGATGCTGCTTTTCCGCCACAGTCGGCAGTACTCCCATATCGTTACGCCGGTGCCCCCAGTCCTTGAGTGAATGGCCGCATGATTCACATCACTTTTTCCACCCCCCATTCTGACCAGGCAAAATCTTGACACTCTTGACACTATCCCTCAGTGCATCTTCACATATCCAGGGGATAGGACCACGATGCGGTGTACTTTGAGGTTCTTATGGTCCGAGCTCTAAGACCTTAAACTAAGATCTACCCGTATGGTCCGAGCTCTAAGACCTTAAACTAAGATCTACCCCTATGGTCCGAGCTCTAAGACCATAAACTAAGATCTACCCCTATGGTCCGAGCTCTAAGACCTTAAACTAAGATCTCCCCTTATGGTCCGAGCTCTAATACCTTAAACTAAGATCTCCCCTTATGGTCCGAGCTCTACGACCCTAAACTAAGATCTCCCCAAACGAGGTTCTGCGTCCTGCATGACGTTAAACTGCACTCGCAGAACTACGTATGGCTTGATCTCCAGCCTGATGGAGTACGTAGGAACGCCCGGGCATTCTAACTCGGGTCCAGCCTCAGGGATCGCTAAGTCCCGCCCCTCCTCGTCGCCGGCCGTCTGACCTGACTTCGGGTAGAGTGGTGCAGTTGTGATATTCTCCCCGATTCAGCTCGGGATGCCCCATCGCAATGATGGGAAGCGACGGTTTCCTCGTCAAAGAGGTTCTGTCTGAGAATTGGGGTGATTCACGGCCAGATTAGTGCATCCGCCTAAAACGCTTTCCCCACGGTGGCGCAATTTTGAGAGCGTTGGATTCTATCCGAACAAATCGTCACTTCGCCCCACGCTTCGCATGCCCTGTTGATCTGGATTTCCACCCTTGTGCCTGAAGGAACCCCCAAAGCGGCATTGATGATGACATGTGATCCGCCTCCTGCCATATGGATGATGACCTTCGGTCCGTCTATCATAGTAGTATGGTCGATTGATCCATTGTCCGCTTGCCGTCTTGGGCATTTCCTGGAAGGCCAACCGTTGTGGATTTCTGAATTCGGGACGCGCGATTCACCCTTTCTCATTTCCCTATGTTCGGATAAAATCTCAATGCCCCTAGCGTTGTCCCGCTAGTGTGTTGGAACAAGTTGGGGGGATGATACATTGATTAGGTCTGAGGTCTCCTTTCCTAGGAATGATCTCCCTCTTTTCTCTAGAAATCCAGGCCCAATTGCGGATGCCTGACGCTTGGTTAATGCTCCCGCAAGACAATGAATTGTGGTCGAGCATGTTAAACCAAAAGATGCAGATAAATATATTGGTTCATACAAAATGGTTCAAAATATTGAGTAGCGGAAGCAAAATATTCTGGGAATGGAAAAAAACAAAGCCCCTAGGGATTAGCGTGCTGGATAAGTCTTTCTAACGCCGCTACCCTTTGGCTGGCGGCCTCCAGGGCTGCTTCTCGCTCTCTGCGTGCCCTCTCCTCGTCGGCGGTCGCAGCACGCAGTTCGTCGATTCTGGCTTGTGCATGCTCCCGCTCGACTTGAATTGTGACCATCTGTTGGCCCGCCTCCGTCAGCTGTACCTGGGCGTCGATCAGTTGGGCCGATAGTTTCTCCACAAGCTCAGTACATGCTGCGACGAAGGCCTCCTTCTCTGCCGCCTGCCCTTCGAGACGCCGGACTTCCTGCTCCGCCGCGAGGAGCGCCCACGTGCTCTCCGACATGTCCCGACTTTGTGCGACGTCGGCACGCCGGCAGCTCTCGCGCATCTTTTCGGCCATGAAATCACGGACCGTCAGATGGAGGCGTTGAGCATCAACTCCCCCGGCACACAGGAAACCCAGCCAGGTTTGAAGTGATCCCATGCGCCCCAGCCACTCCGATGGGTCTCGCTTGAGGAAGCGCTGGATGCACTTCCACCCCCTTCGGCGCGCTATCCGGCTCTCCTCGACCGCCTCCGCGTCCGAGTCGTCCATCTCCTCGGGGTCGGCAGGCCGGTAGGCAGGGAAGGCAGCCAGCAGGTCTGCTGCAGGGTCCGCCCCTGGGATGTCCTCATGGGGGATAGGTTCCCCAACATCTGGGCGACCTTCTTCTCTCTCCCCAGCGGCGTTGACACCCTCGTCAGCCCCCGACCTCTCTCCGATGTCAGCACCGCCGACTTCCGTAGCCCCTTGATCAGCAGTTGGTGGGGCCGGCTTGGTGTGGGAAGTCTGTTCCGGAGCAGGCGGCATGTCTGCCACTGGTCCAGTCGTAGATGGCCCGGGTTCGGTAGCCCGACGGGCCTCCAGTCCTGAGATCACTGTGCATGGCATGCCGTGGTTAGTCACGGATCGTCAACGGCAAGCACCAGCAGTAAAGTAAGGAGACTTACGGGAGTTCAGACCGTCATCTTCCGCTGCCCCGGCCGCCGCAGGAACAATTGCATCAGGGGACCCCTTAGCGCTTGTCAGTTCAATGATGGGTGTCTGGCCCCCGCCTTGTCCTACTAGCGCCTCTCCTACTCCCGCTGAGGACGCCTGACCAACATCCGTGCACTCCTGAGAAAGGTGGAGAAATGGGTTAGAAGCTGCATAAGAGAAAGGATGAAGCAGGTTGAGTAGGGATAGAAGCGGACCTCGAGGAGCTCAGTGACATCAACATTGTCAGAGCCGGCCACCTCGCCGCTCTCCCGCGGGCTCCCCCGATGGGATCTTCCCTCGGAGCCTTCATCCTCCCCCATCTCCTCCTCTTCCTCGGAGTCGTTGCTACTGTCATCTTCCGCCGGCGGCATCTGTTCTGGAGCGGGTTCTAGACCGAGCATCACCTTCACCAGAAGGGATGGCTCCGCACGCTGACCACGTTGGCGCGCGTAATCGTCCATGGCCGTCAGATACGCATACTGCCGGTTGAAGTCCACCCTGTCGGCGATATGGAGGCGCCCGACCTCTGGCAGATGGATTCCTTCTCTGAGTATCTTTCGCCAGATGGAGTCGGTCCCCAGTGACTGCCGCAGGGTCATCCAGGCCGACCACAGCGCCGGGAAGACTGCATCGTGGGAGGGTTCGAGCAGACGCCTTACCTGCTTCCCGGGCCGCTCTTCGACCACCGCACGTGCCCCCTCTCTGGGCGCCGAGGTCGTAGCGGCAGCCAGCGATGTGCCCGCCGCCGAAGTCCCTACTCGCGCCGGCTCCGCTGGTTGGCGCGCCTCCGTTCTCCCCCATGTAACGGCGGCTCGCCTCCTTCCTTGACGCCCGGTCTCCGCACAGGTGACCTCGAGCCGCCGAACTGGCTTCCGTAGAAGCCCCTCGGGGTACGCGATGGCCCAGTGTTCGGCGTACTCGGTTTCCAAGCCTGCGTCGACCCCGGTAGGAGGGAGAGTGATGACGTCGCCAGAGCCAAAGGCGACGAACATCAGCCACATCTGGTGAAGGATGTCGGGGTTCGTCTCCTCCCAGACAGCAGTGAATACCCTCTTCGGCATCCGTTGAAGGCACCCGAACTGCCTGGCGAACCGGGTTGGCACGTAAGGCTCGCAGATCACCTTCCTGTCGATCCGAGCCACGAGCACTCCGCCCCGCATGTTCAGGAAGTACTCGTGCTGCTCCAGTGGACCCTGCCCGTTGTCGATCATCTGGCCAACGGGAGTGGGGAACGGGCTGAAGTTGAAATTGGCATGATTGCCAATCCGAATCCTCACGCCCTCCTCACATAGGGTCATCGGAGCGACCCCCGCAATGTTCAGCAGGGAGGGTCGCAGGCCGTTGCCCGGAGGAATGATGGCGTTCGGAAATGTGTACCCACCAAGGTGAGCAGCCACCCAGTCGTGGAAGAATTGGAAGGGCCCACAGATCCTTCGTGGCGACCCCCCTCGTGAGATGCGTCCCAGGATGGCATACAGCTTCGCCAGTACTGGGACCCCGAGGTTGTATCTTTTGTTGGCGGCCATAGCGCCCGCCATCACCAGTGTCGTCGGGCGGACGCCCATTCTCGCGTCCCGCACTGGCAGGAGCCACCCACTCAGAAAGGCGGCCAGGAACGCCGCGTACCATACATTTGGGTCCCGGGCCTCGATGACGCGGTACCCCCATGAGCGGTAGTCGCCCGTCTCCAGGACCCGCCAGTACGACCCGTTCCGGCTCCTCTGAGCCGCGGTCGGGCACCGCTTCCCCCTACCTGGCATCTTGACCGCCGGGTCATGCTCCAAGAACTGGCCGAACCACTCCTTGTAGGCTATGTCTTTCTGGAAGTCCTTGATCCCGAGCCACTGCGTAGCCAGGTCAAGCAGATGCCAGGTCAGAATGGGAGTCCGTGACCTGTCTTCCCATATGTTCTTCGGATGCAGGAACTCATCGTACTGGTAACCCTCCAGCGGGATACCTCCGATGCCGTGGATGTCCCAGAGACCGATGCCGACCTCCCCATGGTGAAGATGGAAGGTGTTGGTATCCGGGGACCAGCGGGTGAACAGCTCCGGCCCGAGCTCGGACTGCTGGTAGAAGTGGAACTGCGACGTCCACACTGCCTCAAACAGGCCGATGTACCGCAGCTCCTCCGCGAAGTGATCGCAAGTGTGGCGTACCCAGAACGCCCAGGCCCACTCACTGGTGAAATTGCCCCCAGATCGCAAGTCCCAGTCCTTCAGCCAGCCCTTGGTGTCGTCAGTGACACTCTGGCGATATATGCTCGAGTAGAGGGCTGGAGAGTTCTCCGCAGTAGGCTCACTTCCGACGATGGTTCGCGTCCTCGGGTTCAGGACATAGACATCCAAGTGTCTGGTCTCCCTGGAAGGATGCCCATTGTTGGTGATGTTGTAGCGGGGAAGCTCATCCTTCCGAGTCACCCAGGTCCGTGGCGCATCAACCTCGAACCCTGGCACCGGAACCTCATCCAGGATGCCGAAGTTCCAGAGCGGCAGGTTGTCCGACAGCGGATATGTCTTTTGGGCCGGTGTCAGCAAGTCGAACAAGGATTGATTGTTGGAAACAATCTCCTTGTCTCCGTAAACCTCCTCGTTCGTCGCCATCTCAGCTCTGCGAGTGGCGGCATCCCCCTCATTTCCATGATTCGCGGCCATCTCAGAAGCTCCGGGAGTCGTGCGGGTAAAGGGATGAAGTGTGCGGGATCGGAAGAAGCTGGTAGAGAAGTTTGAGAGTTGGCGCGCAATCCTAGTGGACGGCGCACAATCAGGAAGTCCGTCACATAAAACCCCGGGTGTTCGCGCAAAAGCAGGCAGAATTCCGGACAGGTTTGCGCGACGAGCGGGAGAATTCCGCACCGGAATAGGCAATTTCGCGCACGAGAGCTCGAATTCTTATCGCGCGGAAGGCCAGTGTACGGTGCGGGGGACCCAGGGACCCTATTTATAGGCGAGGCCGGGGTCCGCGCTGCGCGGAAAGCGCTTTGTGCGACCGCAGCGGCGAATTTCGCGCCCGAGGCCCCTTTTTGCGCGCCACAGTCCCGTGCCACCCAGGACTTCGGCATTCCGGCGTCTCCCTCGGAACCCGATCGTTGCAACCTCTCGCCGATCAGATTCCGAGGGGGGCTTTTGTAGACGCCGGAAAAGTCCGTTGTTCCCAAACGAAGCTCCGGATGCGGAAAGCGAGGTCATATTTGGAGTCGGAAGCATGTTTCGGAGGGCCCGGAGGCCTTGCTCGGAATTTTTGAGACCTGCGCGCAAAGTTGATGAGCCGCGCGCAAACCTCCCGGGATGCGCGCAATGCGCTGGGCCGGCGCGCAATTTTGCGCGCCCGTGGCCCGCACGACTCCCTTGCGCGCCGGGCCCGATTCTGCGCTCGCGAAGGGAATTTCGCGCGTGCGAACTGGATTCCGCGCCCGGGGTTGCCTATAAATATAAGGTGACCCCCGACGTTTTGAAGGTTGCCAGAATTCGAAAGGTCTCTCGTGCGCGCAATCCAACTCCTTCCGCGCGCAATGCCGATCTTCAGGTAACCTCTTTTCTTTCGCGCAAGAAAGCCTCGGAGTTCGCCTTCTTGCGCAATCCCTTTGGCTCCTTTCCTTTGAATAACCCTTCACTCAAAGGCATTTGCGCGCAAAAGAAGCCTCTTGCGCGCAATTGCCCCCGGGTGCGCGCAATCCATCCCGATTGCGCGCACCCCCCATTTTCAAAGTGGCCATTCGATTAAAGAATGATCCGTTGCCCCCGCGCGCTATCCGAAGCCCGGTGCGCGCAATCTCTATCATTCGCGCAAAAAGTGCTGTCCCAATTGCGCGCCAGCCCATCCATTTGCGCGCCGACCCGCGGTATTGCGCGCAAAGCTTCTCTTTTGCGCGCAAACTGCCAGGGTCGCCACCTTTGACCCCCTTTGGGTACCCGCCTGCGTGGCGCCCGATGACCCTCATCCTGGGTGCCCGCACTGTGCGTTGTCTTTCCGTGCGGCCCTCCAGGCTTGCGCGAAGTGACACGGACCTATCGGCGGCTTCAACGTCCTGCACGACGTTAAACTGCATACGTCCAACATGACGTTAAACTGTGCCACGTCCTGCACGACGTTAAACTGCATACGTCCCGCACGACGTTAAACTGCACCATCGTCCGCGCTGCAAGACGTTAAACTGCCAAGCATCTTCGTCCTCAACACACGACGTTAAACCGTACTTCGTCCGGCAAGACGCTAAACCGTCCGCTTCATCCTCAACACACGACGTTAAACTGTACTTCGTCCGGCAAGACGTTAAACCGTCCGCATCACCTGATCCCGTGTCTCGCACGCAGGGTCCCCCCGGTTTGGATGTGGCCCCCACCCGCTCGTTTCTGCAGGGATGTCGGGATCGGAGTGGAATTCGCCCACGGGGGTAGAGTGTTGCAAACATAACGAACTACGTGGACTTTGATCCCTGTCTTCTAAACAGGGTACGTAGGAAGCCTCTCCGAGGTTCAAGCCCACCACCTGGTCGTCCCGGTCGTATTTACGTCGGTTCGTCCATCAGTGGACCCCTCCCGGGTTCACACTTGCGTTGATTCACCTATGAATCCACCTCTGTGGGGGACTGCACGTGTGTATCTCCATTGTGCTTCCCCACCGCCTCGATCTCCTTGTGAGTCGGCTTGCCAACGTCCAGCATGACGTAAAACTGTGATCCACCCGGCCGTTCCATCCCCCTCTGTGCGAGGTGGTTCGGTTCAATCCTTCTCCAGGCAGCCTCGATCTCTTCATGAGTCGGCTTGCCAACGTCCAGCATGACGTAAAACTGTGATCCACTCGGCCGTTCCATCCCCCTCTGTGCGAGGTGGTTCGGTTCAATCCTCCGCCCGGCGGCCTCGATCTCTTCGTGAGTCGGCTTTCCGATGTCCAGCATGACGTTAAACTGTATGTCCGAACTACGCTGACTTTGATCCGCGCTAACGCGTGGTACGTAGGAAGCCCCTACGGGGTCCAAGCTCTTCACTCCATCATCCACCCTGATCATTACCCAGGCCGCCACATCCCGGTGTGGTCATGCCATTCCATTCCACTCCACTTCACTCGGGAAGCCGCCCATTTGCTGGCCCCAGCATCGGAGGTTCCCCTCAAGGGGTTCTGTCATCTGGTCCACTCCTCGTGTTGATCAGTCCGATGCCGTCCCCGCTGGACGTTAAACTCGCGGCATACCCCGTGTTAAACATGGGAAGCTGAGGAAAACCTCAGGCAACGCAGTTCCCCGTACCCAGTGCGGGATGCCTCAGGCCATCACGCCTTCGAGAAGCCCTATTAGGGACGGAAGGCAGACATGCAGAGGCGCAGTGTTACGACACGCCCCCGACACCCAGAGCCACCCGGTCTATTCACCGCAGGTTGCTGCCCCAACCAGACTCCTTGGAGCGTCCGGGCGGAAGCAGCGTAATTAACCGGTGTCCATGGAGACATGGCGCCGGGAACGAGATTCACGAACATTCTTAAATCTATGAGGGAGACCCGGATTAGGTGACGAGTTCCGAGGAGACGTCCACGGAAGGAGGAGCCGACATCCCATCATCTCGGTTTCAATCAAGGAGCAGACGCCCCTGAATAAGGGACAAATGCCGCCCTCCCTTGGAAAGCGGGACTGCGGGGCCACAAGCCGCGCGCCCATCCCCTCGGGTCGACGGGTGCACGCGCGAACGCGTCCTGGCGGAACAGCGTAACCCGACGCACATCCGCACCGAAACATTGGTCTAATGTGGTATTCAATGTAATTGAGATATTATGCACATAATGAAGGGAAAATGAGAAAATGAAATGTTTAACAGTATTCATGAGCTCATGATTGATATAAGGACTAAGTGATATCATGGTTTGAGTATATAGAATTTTGAGGATTTTGGTATGTGGAAAGTGTTAGATTTTAACTGCATTCATGTTTTCACTAAGGTATTCAATAGAATACATGATTAAGGACTTTGAATGTTTGGAATGTGACCAACAAAACATATCTTATGATATATGGGGATTGACGATGGTGTTAAATCTCTGGAAATCATTTTCACTATGTTATGAGAGTGGACTGCAGAATTATGGATAAGCCTAAAGATTGGAATGGATTATGTTGGACATAAGTTAGTATTGTTTTTGGATAGAAGTTTTCTCAATATTATTGATGGGATGTTATAGTAATATAGTTTTAGAAAAAGGGCAACCTGCAGGACGGGCGACAGCCCATCGCGTAGACAAGGCTGTGGAAATCGAACCCACAACTGAAGTGCGACTGGCCTTTATCGCCTACCACTGGCCTACAGGAAGTCCCTGTTTAGTAGAAACTAGTTTTATTATATTAAGCAGTATGATATATGAAGTATAAGTCCATTTTAGGAACCATATATGATTAATCTCACTATAGAATGACTTATGTATATTTAATAACTTTTGCTAACCTTTTGTTTGAGACAGATGGAATGACCCGTCATTCTATCATAGGATCTGCTAACACTTCACGAATAACAAATTCAACTTCAGTTTTTAAGAGATGAAGTGGAAATTGTTCAAGTCCCGAAAAACAATGAGATTGTTCCAAAATAAAGTAAGTATTTATTCTAATTCAAATTTTCAACTTTAGGGAAATGATCTTGAAAACCAAAAATGTTGTCCTAGTGATCTTATACCTGATGAATCAGATGGTACCTTAGATCGTCACAAATTTATGGCTTTGTGATTGCTGGATTTTCCATAGCCATGTTCTCTACCACTCTCTATCAGAACATGATGGTTAGATTTCACTTCCATATCCATATTTTCACCTATGTGGAAACCCAGTGATTAGTTTATTTGGGTAATCGTTACATTTCATACTTTAGTTTTTAAAGCCAAGTTTTGGTATTCCTTTTTACGATGTGGGTTTCTATTAAAGAAACTTTCGAATAGTAAACTATTTATAACCCCGACGAATTTCGAGGGCGAAATTCATTTTAAGGGGGGTAGAATGTAACAGCCCGAGATTTTATGAAAACTATTCTTTTTAATTTTATTAATGTCTTGTGTTGTACGCTACACCAAAAAGAGCTTGCACAACACGCATCCTTGACTTGCCTTGCATTACACGCAATCGCAACCTTCTCGATAGCGTGTGTAGTACGCAATACTGAGTTTCACGAAACAACGATATGCTATTAAAATATTATTAAAACTAGCCGTTATGAATAGTAATAACAACTTTTTGAAATTTTGTATGTTTTATTTTTTACAATGGAATTAATTTCTGGATTCGTAATATCGAAATTAGCTTAAGTTGAAATTTTGGTACTTTTCGGATAACTTTCATATTCTGATGAATAGTGAAAATTACTAGATTATAATTAAAAACAACTTTTTTAATCGTAATAATTAATAGTGATAAATAATTAAATTGGTTGGTTTTAAAGTATATTTAGAATATTTTTTTACAATTTAATACGATGTTGGTCATTGGATGTAATTTCACATTTAAACCAGACATAATCAAGTGTCAATTTTTTGGTAGATATTGTTTCTTAAAAACACGCTATTTGTTTTAACAGCGGGATTTAATTATAAAATTAATTAATGCAACTTCTATGTTATGAATTTGGTAAAATAGACTGCATTTTTGAATTCGGAATATGAAATATAGCTTAGGATGAAATTTTGGTATTTTTCTGAAAACTTTCAATTTTTGATGAATAGTGAAACCACTAAGTGGTAGGTTAAAAACTGAATTTTGCATAAAACTTAATTTTACCGCTTCTGTGAATGGAATTTCGAAAATCCAACAGACACGGTTAATATCAAGGACTAAAATGTGGTTCAATGAGATGAAAATAATTTTTTGTGAATAGTATCTTTTTACTTTTTTTTTACCACGGTTAATAGTAAATAGGGTAACTAAGGGTAAATATGATATTACTATTACCCTAACACATGTCCTAATTCTATTGGATAAGTGTAATTCGACCAAAAACAACCTTATGAATATAATATGACCATTTAGGTCCACTTGGATTAGATTATGACATTTAATATTATTTTATTTAATGAATAGTTAAAATAGTTAAAATCAAAGTTTAATAACTAAAACATTTTTAATATGGGGTTATACATAAGATAAATTCGACTATAAATATTCATTAGAAAGATAGAAAGATTTCCTACATAATTATAGTTTATTTATAATTTTTAGACTTTAAATAAATTAATTTATTTATGAGACAACGATGATGCAGTAATTACCCTTTTAAGGAAATATTAACATAATTGATGTTATAAATGCTGAAATGAATGTAATTTGAGACTTTTTATGAATTACACTAATTTTATAGGTTACTATGATATATTAGTGTTGATTTAATCAACTTGGTTAGAACATATAATTCTGTTATGACTTTCACAAAAAACATATATCAAATAGTGTCAAAATTGACACAAAATAGTTTTTAAATACAATATTATATTATTAATTGTTATTTTATTCCTAAAAATCTAAGGTTCGGCCAAATGACTTAGATAACGATATATGTATTAATAATAAACAATTTGGGGTTCGTTTGGCATGTTATAGTAAGTGTATTAACCATATAGTGAAAGAAAACAAAAAGACAAGGTAAAAGTTAAATTATTTAACTTAGAGTTAAATCTAATTGATAAGGTTAAAATAATACCCTAAACTTGTCTAAATCCTATTGGTTGATAGGATATCGACCCTTCCCCACTTTAGCTTTGAAATAAGACCCTTTGGAACCATTATAAACCGATTTTGACTTTAATATAAAATAATATTTTGAGATATTCCTAAGGTGCCCCTCTCCTCCCTTATAAAAGGGCACCTCCTCCCCCTCCTCCTCACACCAATTTGAGCCTTCAAGCTCGGCCAAACCCTGCCATTTTCTCCTATCCACTTCCCTAGAATAATCCTATAGGTCCTGGTCTTCTTCAAAGACCAATCTTAGTTCCCTAAGTGGAGGATTCAAAGAAGAGTTCCAAAGAAGAGGTAATATCCATTACCGATCTTTTCAATTTCTTTCTTCTTCAACTTCTTCTTCTTTAGTTGTTTCATGATAAATTAATAACATCAGTATTACTTACATACTTATATGTTATTATAAATATGAAACAACCCTAATTCACCTTCTATCCATCCTACGGAAAAGTGAAATCACCGCGCGTGCGTACGTACGGAATACCGTCTCCACGCCGTGGTGTAATCTATTTTCCACCATCACCTTACAAGGATGGGTATAATGGTGTAATGAGTAACTATTTATGATTATTATAAAGTAATATTGATACTTAAATAATATACATATACTCCAATACAATTCCACGTTCATAGGAACGATATCATCACTCGTGCGTACGTACGGAATACCGTCTCCACGATGTGATGCGACTCGTTCTACATGATCATCATTACATAGTAATTATATAAATGAATTGAATAAATAAATATGATATATGTTACACTAATACCATTCTGTATATAAGGTATCTATAACCTTAAAAGAAGAATAAGAATTTATTCAACAAAACACGCATAAGAACAAAAGGCAATAAAGACCCGAGTAACAAGTATCAATGGAATATTACTAATAAGAAGCTAAGAATATGACCATATATGATATCATATCAATATGTATGATTCTGGAATAAGTCAGTAACATTATTTAAACCATTATACAGGAGATTTGGACACGTACAAAGAAAATCGGACCTAAGGTAAGGGAAATATCACAATCTCATTTTTATCCGAGATTGTTTATTCGTAAGTATTTACTGGGGTGTATTTTATCATCCACATCCATGTTTCATCAATATGTAATATTATTTCCATCCACCTACAATTGTTTAAATCCATTTTTACCCTTCGGTGAGTTTTTAGTAATATGTATGAAAGGAATCTTTTGTCGTTTTTCGTACGAGGTACTTTTTGACTTTTCTGACAAAAGTACGAAGAATGTTTTTTTTAACTTATACGGCGTGAATGGATTTTTAAAACATTATTTCCAAGAAGCTTACATTACAAGATTTCAAGTTTATTTTTAATCAAATTTTTTTATTTTAAAGTTGTATGACATGTTATGGAAGGAAAAATGTTTTTGAAGAAGAAAGGATATTTTCCTCAAGAATGGAGTTCAAGTGTTTTATCAAAATTATTTTTCATCTAAGATAATAAAAGGGTTCTGTTTTTATCCCTATTATTACATGGATTTGATTATGTTGTGATGGAAATATTTTTATGAATTCCTTTATCTTATATTAATTGTTTTATGATGTCATGTTGTTTAAGAATCCCATTTTTATTACATGAGTTACGCTATGACGTATGGTTTATGATTATGTGGTACACATAAGAAAGGATTCATTATAAGATGGGTGGGACCTATATCTCCCTCAAATGCATTGGGTAAAGATTTTATATCTCATGAGATAGACAGGGCTGGAACGGTAGGTTATACCGGTTCAGTGAAACAGGACTGAAACGAGGGTTACTCGATTCAGAAAGGGACTTTGTCCACTAAGATAGTCTTGGCAATGAGTCTTGACTAACAAGAAATGATTCTCTATGATTATGTGTGAATGCCACAAAGTTTCATGTTTTAAGTTATGATTATTGTGATTACATTTCACTTCCATGATTTATCCCATGTTATGAAATTATGCTCTCTTTTGCAGGTTAAGATTTCCAAAATGTTATGTTCTTATGAATACGATGTGATTGATATTTCTTTTGTTTACCCTTACTGAGCATTTGAGCTCACCCTTTTATGTTTTCTTTTCCTCAGGATATAAAGAATGGTTTTAGGTAAAAAATGGGAAGATCTTTATAGGAGATGTTGAAGATCTTTCACCACGATTAGAAGATTACGTTCCGAGTTTCCAAAGACACTAAACTATTACGATCCTTGTGTGTGTGTTTTTGTTATGTACTAAGTATTCCGCAAATGTAATGTAATGTCAATGTACATCAAGTTTCGGGTCTCTACAGGTGATATATGTATTCCAAACTTGGAGTGTCGATGCCCAATCTTTCATGTATCTATGATACTAAATTAGACACTTCCCAACACTTTTCAAAGTATGCATAATTGAAATTACAAGGGGTTTTTCTGGAAACATATGATGTGACATTCATGTTTGATGTTCTTTATATGATATTGTTTCTTGGATAGAATATTTCACATGCCTAAATGATCATATTATATATTTATTTCATCCATATCCTTTTGATCAACATATAACTGAGCACTATCATGGTATTTGGGATTCCTAGTGTTTTATAAGGGTCACCCAATTTATAAGTACATGAATATGTTTTGATTCATATTGGTATACATTTTTTATTTATTCATATTACTCTAGTTACATAGATCTTTGAATGTGGTTTTTGTTTATTTTTTTATAGTGTTTGAGGTTCCAGTATAATGATTATTTGAGTTGTTCCAGAGGTTCTTGTATGATGAAGTTTTTAGTTGTTCTTGATTTTAGTTTGTTTTTAGATGTTATTCATCAATTTTATAATATTTTCCCATTATATATCTATTTGATGATTATATTTCTATCTATATATACTCTATTTTATAACACCACACCATATATGTTGATTTAATTTTTTTATTCTATACTACGGGGGCATATGGGTCTCTCCATTTTATGTGTAATGTTTTTTTGGATAACCATTATATATATGGGTCAAAATAATATTAGGTCGATTTTGAAATATCCCATTATCCATATAATATAAGAAAAAATATCCACATGGATATTTAAGGGCCCTGTTTTTTCAGTATACTATAGTGTAATGTAAGGAATTCTTGAGGTCACATTCCATCCTTGTATGGGTTTTATGTGATCGATCTAGAATGGGGAACTATAGTAAATATAAGCTAGTACATTGTTAAATGAATTGGGATTTTGGTATAGATTAAGGGATAATATAAAGATCATTTTGGGCCACATAAACATCATGGTTTCTACATAAACAATATTAATATTTATTATTGGATTGTGAATTTTTTATTTATTGGAATGTGTTATCTAATAACATATTACAAGGGTATTTTTCGTTTAAAATATGATTAATATTTTTTCCAACATACAAGAATTGAATAATTCATATAATAGAGAGTGGCCCATAAAAAATTGTTTTTATAATTATAAGCATGCTGATATCTGTTTTTGATGGATGAATCTTACCCCACATCGTAACTTTTCAAAAATGAGACAAGAAATGTAGAGTTTGAAACTGATATGTGATGGTGGTGTTTTTGATACACTAGTTATTTAGAATTTGGTAGATCAAGATATTTGATTTATATTTCATAATGGAAGTATATCACTACCCATATAGATGTATGGGTTTCCAAATGTAGAAAAATTAATTGAAAATGGGAAGAAAAGATTATTTATTTTTTAAATGTAATAGAATAATTATTCCAACATTACACTTCAAAATTTAAAAGGGTTTCACTGAAATATTTATTGAAACTATTTGAGTAAATATACAGGAGGTGGGTAAATTATTTTTCTCCCTTTTATGAACAAAAAAACAATATTATTTATAAGACTTATTCATTATGTGGTTAAAGATAATGCGTTTTTTTGAAAGTGACCTTCTTGGTTGGAGTTCTTCTATTATTTTTTGGATTGATATGCTAATGTTGTGTACTTTTAGTAACTATAGTTCATGGGGAAAAATAATTTTCAAGGAGTAGTGAGTTCTACTATTAAGGATGGAAGTTTTGTATTTATTTTTGAACAGGATTATAAACTATGACGGTTAGTAAGGCTTCACCAAATTTTTCAAATTTAAAGAAATGAGATTATAGTGACCTGAGTTCATATGAATATTACTATGCATGATATTGTGATTAAATTATGATGATAAACTTCGAAATATCACCTAGATTGATATTATTTTATTGTATATATTTGATAAAGAAGAAGTGGTGGATAATAGTTTTTTTCATATATGGAAAAAAATGGTGCATTAAGAGAAATATTGATTTCAATTATACCTTGATTAACCCCCTCTTAGCGTTCAATTACTGATAGGTAATGATAATTTTAATCATGAAGTTCTAATGGATGTTATATCCATAAAAATGATGGCCTAATTTATAATATTCACTTTATTATCCATGGTCTACAATTCAATAAAAAATTACATTTGAATTTCTCCCATTTAATTTCCTTTTAACTAGAAAAACCACAGAGTTATAAAATTTCATTCTTGGATAGTTGAGGGAATAAATCGTTTTCTAAATCATTTTTATGGATACTATGAATAATATTATTATAGTAACATAATATTATTATAGTTTCAAATCTATTTTAACCCAATAAAAATTCACCAAATGGATTCCTAATCATATTTGGATACCCTCTTATGTACCTACCACAAAACTATATTGTAGGTTTTAAGCATAGTATAAGCAATTGGATGAGTGTACCCAAAATTAATTTTAATGTTAATAGTGATCAATCTGATATTCGTCAGGATGATAAAACACTGGGTCTTCGAAATAGAATAAAGAACAAAAAGGAGAGAGCGAAGACACAGAACCATAGAGAGGATAATCATATGTTAGTTATAATTAATTTAATTAAAAGACAAGAATTACCTTTATGGGATTGTCTCTCCGTTGATGTTTTCAGTCATGATCCGATGTGATCTGTCTTTTCGTCACAGAATCTAAGGTTAGGCTTCCTCTAGAGGTTATCCACAAGTACTCTACCAGATAAAGTCTAGTCTGAATGAGAATAATGTAATTGGAGTTTATAATACTTAGAATAAAAAAATATAATAATTACCAATAGGTATTTATTTATTTCATTTAATTAATAGTAATAACCCATGTCTAATAATAGAGTTTGACTATTATTATTACTTTACATGCGCCCATAGAATTACACCTAATATTATTTAATTAAAATAATAATATTATTTTTCACAAATTAATAGAAAAACTACACTGTGTGTATATTAATATACACAATGTTTATTTTTGTTTTTCTATTTTCTTTTATTTATTCCACCACATTTTTTAGTCCTTTAATAATGACTTTTTATTTATTAAATAAATATCATTGCATTATTCACTAATAAATATATTATTTTGCCCATAACATATTCCCTTGAAAAACTACTGTTGAAATAAATGTGATCTGGCATCCTTGAATAATTATTAAACCGCAATCGGGAATAATCATTATTCAACTTGTTAAATGAATATTTAACTGAGATACTTAGATACACATAGTGTGTGAACATATAGGCCTCTTTCATAGTGGAATTAGGCAAATACTACATAAAGTTCAAGGTAAGCATCCAGAAACACACAAAAGAACTCATAAAGAAATAATTTAATGCCACAATGATGTGTCACTTCATAAGAATGCATACTGTGTAATGTAGTCCCATTGTCTCGATATCTCTAATCAAGCAGGTGGAATGCTAGTTCCATCAATCCATGTGATTGATTATTCATTTTTTGTCATCCTAGATTTGAACATTTTCATTCCTCTCTATAGACATAGATTTATTTAGGCTATATAAATTCCATTAAATGGCCCGAGATATCAACATTCATTGTGGAACAGAAAAGAAAACCCATTTCTCGCATTATCTATTAATGCATTATTACTCATGACGCACCGAACATATCCAAACTCTCTACGAATTATGTGTCATCGTATTTTTCATCAGTACATCTATTTTTGTGAGTTGTAATACCCATCAATAATAATCTTATATTCTAAGGACCAATACACATGTCTATAGATAGGAACATCCAATGACACTATGAAATGTGGATTTCCTACTAGTGGGTTATGTTCTCATAATTTATACGAAGATATTACCAAGGGAACACACCAAAAGAAGGTGCCTCAGTGTTTTATGATTCCTCACCCCTAATGGAATGTATTATTTGTGTCCCTCAAATAACATTATCCATCCATTGAACATATATTCAAGAATACTGTTACGGAACTACCAGGTTCTATTCATAGTTGGGATCTACTATGAACCTTTAGTTCAAAACAATCCTCAGGACATTATCAGATGAATTTTCATGCAAATTAACAATGAATATGTGATAAGGTATTTATTAATATTAAAATCCATGAATAGTAGTTTATCATAATGTACAATGTATTTGGATCTAGGCCACCAACTCCAACATATAGTTCATGGTCACCCAAAATAAAATTGACATATATTGTTGGAAGATCAAGATATTGAAATGTTCTTTTTGAGGAGGAATCTCACCCTTAGTATTTTTGTGTTTATCATAAAAGTATCACAAAAATAATATAAAAAATATTAAAAATAATTTCATGATTTTCAATTATATAAAAACATTATCCTTTTTTGTTTTATTCCACAATATATACATTCTTTTAATGATTTAGGTTTTGAATCTATATTACACCCACTTAATTATGGTTTTCACACCAGATTAATGAGTAAATAATTATAATAAAACACAACATATGATACTCACTATATTGATATAAATATATCATATTCAAAAATATAAAAATTCTTGTTATTTATATGTTATATACAATATTCATATAAATGTATCGAATAATAAAATAATAGAAATATCTAAATGGGTATTTATGGAGCCACATATATCTTAACCGTTGTTTTCTGCCAGAAATTAATGCATCATAATGATTTTCTATCTCTAAATGGTTTTCAAAAGGTTTGTTCGTTGAAAAAATAATGCAATAGTTCAATATCTCAGGGGACCTAATTTCTAAAGGTTGGTTCAGATTTGGTGTTTTGGCCAATGATGCTTAAGAACTCACAATGGTCCAGTGGATGAGAGTTCATGAACATCACACTCTTTCATGGGGGGGGGATTATTTCCTACTCTCGGACACTATTATTGATTATGGAAATGTTCATGAATCCTTCATTAATTCGAATGTATGATTCGGTTTTCCCAAAAATTAACAATTAATTATTTTCATTTATGAAATATAGAATAATCTATATGTATTCATGTTATTCATTAGTGGAGACATCTATATGTATCTGAGGATCTCCAAAAATTTAAACCTCAAATGTAATACGTAGATATTGTTTAGTAATTATTAAGAGGATTTTGGTTTCTAGGCCACTCAATAGGGTGCTTTGGAGTTTAATTTCACCCATGGAGATGAAGGTAACCCTAGAGGTTATCATCATCTATGGAGTTGATGGTTACTCTAGAGATTATTATCATCAAGGGAGATGAAGGTAACTTGGGAGTTTATCAGCATCTTGGGAAATGATAATTGTTTTGATGTTTGGATCAAAAACATTGATAGGTTTCCTACATATCCTTATGAAAGGAATTAGAACCCACAAAGGTCATTCCAACCTAAGAGGGCTCATAATACCATTTAAGGTTGTGTGATAAGGACCCAACCATATAGTTTGACATCATGCGGAATGGACTTCTAGGTGGAACTTTCCTAGTCAAATTTTGGTGTGGGAATCATGTCTAAATAGACCAAAGATCCTAAGAAATATATGGGTCTTCATTTAAAACTATAACCTACACAGAATTTGGACCATAGTAAACAGTTTTTATTAGATTATTATTTTTGAGCCTCCTGTAGGAATCATATGTATCCTATTTGGAGGGGAATCAAATCCCACATAGTTTGGTTTGGAGGACCCACGTCTATGGCGGCCCTCAAGAGTATGCCTCATGTTGGAGTATTTCCCATTAAGTGGATTATGTTAGGGATTATTTCTAAATAGTATAAAATGGTAAAAAAGTCCATGAGGGAGGTCTTAACTCATCGTAGTGTAGGTGTTTAACTCAAGGCTTACTCTTATGAATGATACCTGGATTATGGAAATTATTGTTAAATATTACATTTAAAGAGGATGAGCATTGAGTTTTGGCCCTATGTAGGAATCCTATGTATCATGTTTAATTATAGTTAGAGTTCCCGTAGTTTAATAGATCGCCTAGATCGTGCGGGTGTTATGATCACCATTAAACCCAAATCCCACATGAATCATGCTTGGTGTGAGAAACAAGGGGAAGTGAATGATCTAACAATTCAAAAAAAATTCTTTCTCCTCTAGTGGAGTATGAGGAGGATAATAGTGGAATAAGATGGTGGTTATGACACTTCCCTCTCTATACCTCACCCCATGGAAGGGATGAAGGTAAAGGATTCAGAGGTCGATATGAGCAAGACTAAAACCTCCTAAAATAAAAATAGGGTCTTACTCTTTGAGGGATTACCTAAAAATGATTCATCAATGGGATAAGTATCTAAATCCACATTTAATGGAAAATAAAGTTTAGTTATCACCTTCCATGCTAGGAATGATAGGATCTAAATCATAGAGACGAGAACCAAATTAAATGGTCCAAAACCTATTCCTCTATACCAGGAACTCCCTAACATTGTTCTTAGGGTAAGGGTCCTCATGACCGTAGATATAAAAATACATATACACCCCGAGGATCCTTAACCTCTAGTAATACATGTGTAGGAAACCTCATACATTAGAAATCTAAATCTAAATGGAGGTAATGTAGTTATTCCACTCACTACGAATGTGTAATACCAGAGGACTTGGTACAAGTTTCAACCGGATCCCTTTCAATGAAGGGAGACCAGGAAGTAGAGTCCTGATCATGAGTGGCATAAAAGAGGGAATTAAGGGTGACTCATAAAGGTCCTTATCATAGGTGTTATCCATAGTTATACCACCTAGGTGTTCCATGGAGGTCCGAGGAAGAACTTAAAGTAATTCAAGTGGAGGGGAACGACCTGCGTGAGGAGGGTATGCCTCAGCTAAAAGCCACTTGGGCAATAAAACATAGGTAAATCATTACCCAATGCACCTTTGGACTCTTATAGTGTCCCTAAAAGGATATATTGTAGGTCACTAATCTAGGTGAGGGAAATCACATCAGTGGTTTCTTCTTATGTAAGAATGATCTCTGTGCAGGTTTCATATGTATTTTGATCCTAAAGGGAATTAAATCTTGAATATCCACTTTAATTATATCCTCTATCATCTTTTGGAGATAAACCAGAGAAATTTCAGGGGACCTGGGTGAATGTGATGTGCAATGAGATCTCTATGGATTCTTATGATTATTAATGTATCCAAATGAAGAGACTGGGGTTATATTTATAAGAGAATTTGGGACTGTAGGTGAAGAAAGTTGTCTGTGTTGGTCGATGACGGTTGTCCATGGTGAAAATGTATAGCATATGGGTTTCTATGACTATTCTTCTTCATTTGTTTTTAGTGTAGGTACCCTGCTACTTTACTCCGCGTAGGGTAGCTACATGGGCTATGTGATTGTAGGATAAATTGGACAATATATTCCACAATTTTCTTTATAACTTTAACATTACCGTGGTCCTCTTCAAAAGATTTTAATCCTAATGGATAAAAATTCAGTTTAAAAAGACCCCCCCCCCACCACTTTGGATTGGATCCAAATAATAGTAGAGGTTCTATTGATTAGGTAAATGAATGGGGATAAGATTATGGAGGAGTGAAGCAGTGGATTTTCTGGCTTCTCTGTACCGGATGTCCGTGTGGGTTGTCATTGTAGGGTTCCTACACATGGTGTTGGGAATAGGTGGTTAGAGAAGAGTTGTGGTTCCTATAAATACCCATATCATTTTCATCACATTCTATCATTTGATGATTTTCTCTTACCGCACAGAACATCCACCCATTTGAGTCACCCTATTATTTATCTGAAGGTATTTCAAACCTTCCCTTGAGGTATATCCATATGAGAAATGGGAATGTGCAGAGTCATCTTGGAAAGGAGCCTAGTTGAGGCATCAAATCTGGTCACCTATGTGAATGATGTTTTCAATGGACTTATGTGAAAGTCATTATCGAGGGACCTTCATGGGAATCCTTATCAAGGGAAATGTATGGGAACCCTTGTCGAGGGACCTACATGGGTTCTTTCCTTTTACAATTTTCTTGGATTCCCCTATGTTTAAAACTGAACATTATTAATTCAATATTTCAACTCAATGAGAGAATTTGGAACCTTGATTACAGGTTTTCAACAGTTGTTTCAATGACCTACATCGGGGAGGCTATTTCTCATTGGGGTGAGATTATCAAAGATGTCGGTAAAGATTATTATGTTGTTTTTGAATCTACTCTTCCTAATTTGGTGACGTGTTTCATACCATATGAACTCCAGTACTTGTGATGTGACTAATTTCCTCTCCACAAGAATAGAATTTTGAAGGATTCTAATACTCCTTCATTTAAAAAATACTTCCCAGAGACTTGGTTCATGAAGCACTTCCAATGCCCTTGCATTAACATTTCCTCGAAGGGTGATTTTATCAAGGAAGGAATTGTCCCTGTCATGTATATTATACATCATTATTGCTTCACTAGAGATATGAAGCCTCATATCATATATTATATTCCTCATTTATTTTACTTAACCTTAATTTTATAAAATATAGATTTATCGCAAGTTTGGATGGATGATTCAAACATCCGTTATAGAGGGGGAGTTTGGCCTCAGTGTATGTGGGAATTTTGAGTGTGTCAAACTTGCACAAAATTCCGAAAGTAAATGCATGATTTTTATATTTATTTGGCTATTTAGTTTGGATAGGACAATTTTTATAAGAACCTATACATGATTATTGAATCACATAGATGGTGGAGTCCACAGAAAAATCCATTTTACTTGACACATGTTGAATTTGCTATTAGTTCATGGGATATTTATCAAATCTTTGGGGTTCCCATCCACAGTGAGATGTATGATGAATTCATCCCGATAATGTCAACATGGGGTGATACTAAGAGGATTCCATCATTGGCCGATGACCTGTTCATGATAAAAAATAAATTGACTAAGTAAAAAGATACTCACCCTAGGACTGACATACATACTAGGACATGGATGATAATTTTCATAGAAGCATTAGTAGAGGTTCATACTTTTTGGAACCCTACTATTACCCCACTACAAATAATCAGGTGGCTTAAATCACATTTTGGTCTATTTTTTAGAATCTTGAGTAGATTAATATGGATTACATGGTTAATCACATGATCTATACGAAGGTTTAACTGGATGGCATCCTCACTGTGTTACTAAGCATTATCTACTACCAGTACGTGTGTCCGGTGGCGGTGTGATGCTAGGGACTCTTTTAATTAAAACCAAATTAGCATATGGGATGTACATAGGATTTTATTGCCCTTTTTTACAAGGAATTATTATTTCATTTTTTACCTACAATGGAAAGGATCCGTTCATAATTTCAAGGCTATTTCATGTGTTGTGGTGTAGATTTCATTACACTTTATCTCATATTTAGTTATGAGTTCATTTAAATTCCCCCACAAGCAATTTCTCCCATTTATTTAGAAATTCTCTCAGATTGCGACTATGAACCATCAGCTTAATGATGTGATAAAGGT
Organism: Viscum album; assembly: GCA_963277665.1. Taxonomy (NCBI): domain Eukaryota; kingdom Viridiplantae; phylum Streptophyta; class Magnoliopsida; order Santalales; family Viscaceae; genus Viscum; species Viscum album. Next base: position 1,080,434,059 of record OY728139.1, on the reverse strand, counting down.
ATTGAAAATATATGGATACTTTCATTTATTTCTTTATAGTAACCCACCAACCGAGACGTTTACCAATGATAGTAAGGAAAATAATTATGATATAAGGGTGTGTATAATGCAATTCAGGGATAGAATATTTGTATCCCATATTGACAGTGAGATTATTTGTGAGGATTACTCTCCTTATCAGTTTGATCTCTATTTTAATGTCTTCAATAATAAATCACCTTCCACCCTATTCATGTTAGGCATGAGAAGCATCTGATGGTAGCCCGATAGTTATGGATCCAGATGGATCTAGAGAAATCCAAAATGCCAATCAAGCTACCTGCATCAGAGTCATCAATTAGGATGGAGGCTAGATATACACTACTATAAATATGGACTTTATCAGCGTTAGAAAAGTCGATTTAAAGCGGTAAAAAAGCATTGCTAATTGAGGTGAGGATAAAGGGGGTTCCCTTTTATCAGCGCTCTCAGAAGTGCTGATAAAAGTTGAATACAAATTTTAAAAAAATAAAAAATATATTTTTTTTGAAATTTTGGGGGGCTTCAACAGTGCTTGAAGCCCCCCTTTAATAGCACCCACCGCCATGGTTTCCCACCTACGCCCTAGGCCAGCTCCACCTAGCCCCACCCACTATTAACAGTGCTAGGTAATTCCCGACACCTACGCGCTTGACCTGCATCATTCAGGAGCTGAACTTGAGACCTCTTGCCTGTGTGCCTAATCCTTTACCACACTACCAAATTGCATTATTTTTCATTTATTAATATATCTATTTATTTATATATATATTTCGTCATATTAATGTATACATATATTTAATTATATTAATATATATATATATATCTGTATATTAATATATATTTATATCTATTTATATATATTTGTTTAGTTATAATTTTTTATCTGTATATATATATTTATATTAATATATATTTATAAGATTATTTTGTAATACATTTATAAAATATGATTTCTTATGTGTGTTTTTATAAATAAATAAATACATACATACATACATACATACATATTTACAACACACACACACATAGATATATATTATATGTATATCTGTAGGTATAATTAAATATTTTTATATATATTTACAAATATTATATATTAATACGTATATACAAAAGTGCTAGAAATGAGATCTCGAAAAACCTAAGAAATTGCAGTCACTAAAAAAGAAATAACTTCTTATCCGGGTGTCTATTTTAGCTCCATGAATAGTAAAACTGATGATCATGGCATGAACTATGATAAAATAGGTTCTAGGGGCCGAACAGAACCACATATCAGAAGTTTTGACCATTTTAATATAAATTTGATGGGGGTCCAGACACAAAAAAATGATTTTTGGAGGCCTTCTGGTTGTTTTTTGGGATTTTCAGGTCATAGCCATGATTGGGACTATGTCTGAGTTAAAATGATTCATTTATCTATTCTCTAACTTCAATTTTATATGTGGTAGATCTGAAATGGGCACCCGGAAAAAAATTTATGGTCATTTGAAGTTGGATATTTTTTAGAGTTTTTAAACTGATATATCTATTGTTCCTCTGATCATCTAATGGTTTTGACTGGACATGGTATTCAATAGTTTTGTGAGCTTCTATTTTGATATTCGTAGTTCTCAAACGAAAAACTAAAGTAGAAGTTATGCCCATTTTAGTGAGTTTCTGGTTTCTTATGTTTTTTGGACATACGAGAGTTGCAAAATTTCAAATGACAATAACTTCTGCTCCGAGTGTCCGTTTTGGCTCTACCACGTATCAAATAAAAGATTGGAAAATTTTACACACTCCAGTGATCACCAAAACCTCTTCTCACATTTTTTTAGGTTCATAAAGGAATAAAAATCCTTTGAATAGGCATACTTTTGGCTCTGTGGGTCTGTTTTGCCATAACTTCTGCTCCGAGTGTCCATTTTCCCTCAACCACATATCAAATAAAATATTACAACCAGACCTACCCTTAGGTGACCATTGTAACACCTTCTCATATTATTCATGGTTTTATAAGGTCTATAATCTCTACAAACGACCCTAATTTCTTCTCAGGGGTGTCCATTTTGGGTCTACGACATATCAAATCGATATAAAACATATTTTAAAAAATATTTTTTTATTTATATCAATATAAATATACTTATATATCAATATATTATTTTTATGATTTTTTTAAAATATACAAATTTATCAGTTCTAGGAATATGCGCACTGACAAAAAACCCCCTTTTATCAGCGCTACTAAAAAAGCAATGTAAAATGGGGCCCCTTTAATAGTGCTAAAAAAGCATTGATAAAGGGGGGAATTTATCTACGCTAAAAAAATTGCTGATAAAGGGTCACTATTAACAGCACTATTTTTAGTGCTATGAAAAGTGCACTTTATCGATGCATTATTTAGTGCGGTTAAAGGGGTAGCGCTTCCCTTTCCCCATTTTGTGATAGTGATACCAAGGCATGTATTTTTGTATACCCTCACAGGGAATTTCCGAATGTAACATATCAACTAAAATCCACAAAAACTAATGTTTTTGGTATGCTTAGTAAGAAGGCATGGGCCAAATATGATTGGAAGAATCCAGATCTTTCAAATCATTCTTAAACAAAGGCCACTAATCATGATAGGGTTGAGGAGATAAGACCTCCAGTGCTAAGGTATACTAGTCTCCACTATCGGGATGAGTCCACTATCTAATCCCCAAATTCTTCTAAAATAGAAATGATTCTTGAAGAAGATCCCCAATCAGAGGGCATAAATTTTTCTCCACTTCCATCAACATAAATGAAAATCAACATGAAACCTTTAGTAATCCAATATTTGGAGGTCATGACTCGTGATGTCACAGATGCATTGGTGTTTCTCTCTGCCAAACTGTGAATCTCGGAGTTGGGTGATATCAAATCACCTTCCAATCACCATCCTAAAAATTATATGGATGATATAATGAAGTAGTTCAAGGATATAGAAGATCTGATCTATGAATCTGATGATCTAGTCCAGACGTCAAGGCGAGTGTCAGATAATGTAGACCAACGAGTTCTTGAAGGGGTAATTGTTTATCTACGGGGGATGTGAAATTTAAATTCAACCTACTGATGTATTTTTATTTTCATAATTTTATTTCTTATTCTTCTATAAATTATCATTGATATTTAGGGGATTTCATTTTATATCTCAGAATAAGAGGAGTAAGAGGATCATTAGTTGGGGTGTTTGGGGGCCCCAACGTATGGTCCCACAAGTGTCCCTATTAAGATAGTGGACAAACCCCCTAATTCTCTAGAACTATCTACTAGTTAGAGGACAATGATGGATGTGATGTTGATGGGAACTCATAAACACCTAACTCAGGTCCATGAAACCAAGAATAGTAGTATACGCTCTTCCCTATCTTAGGAGAGAAAGAAAAAGAGGGCATTAAATTTTGTCCTACAAATGCGCCACTGTAATAATTTCTACTGCCACCTGATACTATGAATTGTTTGACATGCCCTTTTGAATATTACTATCTTTTTTAGAACTTGCATTACTATCCTCTCTCAAAGAATATACACAATCAGAATAATTGGCTATTTCCATGGATCTAGAGCCATGGTTTTCAAAACTGTGGATATAGGTAGGATATAGACAAAGGTTTATAAAACTGTGGACATCATCTTTTTTTGAAATCCTATTGCCATGGTTCTGTAGAACCATGGCTATAGGCCTCCCACACCTTTGTGGGAGAAAAAAAATTTCGCTAAACAAATGTAAGGAAGCTCTATTTCCATGGTTTTTAGGTAATTGGCATGGTTTTTATTAATACATATGAGACAATATATATATATATATATATGAATCCCTTAGTAGTGTAGTGATTAGCTGTTCGAATTGTAAAGGGAAGGTGTAGGGATCAAATCTAGCCAACGACACATAAATTTTATGCTATACTGACATTTTACTGAGGCTATAGCCATAGTTCTCCATTGTGGAAACGACACATATGGACATGGTTTAAATAGTGGTTGTTGGCTATGACCACGATGGACAAATTTGAGACCTATTGTCACAGTTTGTAAAATTTTGGCAATAGCCACCTATTTCCATGAGGAAAACTCCCACCGTTGGTAAAAACAGTAACCGTAAGCTACGACAACGGGTTTGGGCCCAATTATCATGTTTTTCAACAATGGAAATAACCCGTGTTTTCTATTTTTGATTGTATTTTCCTTTCATGTATTAAGGAGGATACTCTGGGGGAGAAACATATTAATGTTAATGAATCATTCACTTACATGAATGAAAATTCAAGGGGAGAGCTATGCCTTTCCCTACTTCTGAAAAATGGGAAGATGGCCATGGTAAGGTCAAATACACTCATTTTGGGTAACATGTGTAATATCTTAATTTTACCTCTCCATGACAATTTTGATATATTTTACACACCAGATCACCCTATGTTAGTCATTTTTTATCATATTATCACCTTAGAAGGGAATGAAATGGATCTTAGACTATCTGATGAGGGAATCAATGATGAACCTAACTCTATGGGGGCTAATGATGTGGTTCTTGTTGAAAAGTCGAGAGAGGGGATTGATATAGGAAGCAATTCTAGTTCATGGGAAGCCTACCTCAGATACCCTTACTAGTGAGGGTGCTGAAAGACTTAATTTCATTTATTATGACATAAAGGATGTATTTAATCCATACATTGATATTGTATGATCCATTAATAATATTTAAGTCTTCTTCATGGAATTAGAAGGACATGAGTTTTATTGTCGTCACTTTTTTCATACATAGAAGACTTCCACTCACTTGATATATTATATCAAGAAACAACTTGTACATATTTTTCTATAAAGAATTTTTTTATGTCGCTTTCAGAATATGGAATTCAGCAACATCCTACTCCGATATTGAAATATCAATAGTTGAGAATAATTGTGTGGGGGAATTCTATTGGTTCTTTGGTATCAGGTGATAAGTAGAATCAAGAAGATGCTCCTCGTTGAGAGGTCTCTCCCTAAGGGATGAAGCCTATGGAGATGGTAAAGTTTCAGTTATAGTAGATGATTCAACAATGTATGAGTTTTATCAACCATTTAATTTGTTTGACTTCCTTTTATTCTTATTTATATTTTTACATTAAAAAAATATATTTTCTCGTCAGTGATATCAACATCGACAATTGTTATTGAGATGGGGGATTCTATGACAGCTTCACAATCATTATTAAGGGATTTTGGAGCTACCATGAGTTGGGGAGGCATGGAGGATCTTTTAGTGAACTAATCCCAAATTACATATCTCCCCCTAAATGTCACTCCAAATCAAACCCACAGATGTTGGAATCTTTTTCCCCACATGACTTATTTTCGGGAAGTTTATATAGAAGACAGTCAATGAGACACCCCTATATGATATTCCATAAGGACTTCACCAAATTCTATTCATGATTTCCATGTTGGGATATGGATTGTTTGACTACTACGATATCTATGGTATGGTGAAGGAGATCATTCAGTAAAAGGGGGAGGAGAAAACGTTGCATCAGGATGAGGTGCAATATGAGGGTCAGTTTGAGGAACATAGGGAAATTGTGATCCAAGCGGACATCAGTCACTTCAAGGAGATGAATGAATATCAAAATCACCTTGAGGAGAATTCTATCCAAATAAGGCACATCAAATAAGAATTAAATTCTTCATTGGAATAGGTATCCCAAATTCATCGATGTATGGAGGGGTATGGAACACGATGAAGAGAAGTCATTGAGGTTGGAAAGATAAAACTTCGTAAATCATAGTAGGATGTTATTGGGAAAAGGTATGAGCTTCATTAATCAGATCTGGATTATCAGGGATTTATTAAACTTCTTAAATAATCCATTGAGGAAAACTTATAAAACCTGGAGTAGAGGTTTAGACTTGTAGAAGTTACTTAGCATCTTTTAACATAAATGAAAAGGATTATTTTTGTTCTAAGTCACTTGTGTCATCATTTCTATTTTTTTTTCTTATTATTTTTAAAAAACTATTATAATATATTTTCGTAACAAATCAACTTTATTTTGGCCAATTGTAATCATAATGATAATATAGGAAAAACTCTATAATTTTTTCCTATGACGTAGAGATTAAAAAGAATAGTTCAGTTGGTGTTAAGGTTGAATTATAAACCCCACACATATTGTGTCTTCTATGTCACCACCATTGTTTTTCACTATGTCCAACATGGAGGAGAGATAGAGGGGGGGACTTTGAATTTTTTTAGACTGAATGTTTTGGGTTTTGAACCTAACAAGTTTAATTCCTTTTTATCATTTTATAGTTTGATATTGCCTAAGTCATACAAAGTGTAAGTCTAGTGAGCTGGAACATGAATTCTATCTAGAGTTCTCTTTCTGGGATTTCAATCTGGTGAGTATTGTGTCTTTTTTTAGGAATTTTGAATTCATGCAACTAAAATATTGACAGTCTAGTTTAACATCCTATGGTGGGGACATTATGCTTTTCAGTTTAAATTCATACAACAAGGATATTATAATATTAATTTTAAAGTCATGAATCATGTATATTATGATATGTAGTTTAAATTACTACTAAGAAGGATATTTATTATTTTCAATTTAAACTCATTCATAAATAAAATTATTCTATGTTGTATAATATCATGGAGTGAGGAAAATACGCAGTGCAGTTTAACGTCATACTACAAGGACATTATACTATGAAGTTTAAGTTCACGAAGTAATGACATTATGCTATGTAGTATAAATTAATTATGTAAAGAAATTATGTTATTAAGTTTAAATTTATGCAATAAAAACATTATGTGGTGTCATTTATATTCATACAATAAGTTAATTATGATATGTAGTTTAAATTCATGCAGTAAGAACGTTATGTTGTGTTATTAAATACATACTACAAGGACAATATGGATATATAATTTAAGGTCTTTATATTTTATCAAAATATTGATGATTCTCTTATTCTTTTTATGGAAATATACTTCCTTATTCATGGAATGAATGGAGTATGTTGTAATTTTTGATTTGGATATTCTTGGATCTGAAGTGTGGTAGAGGGAAAATGTATTATGGTTTTAGAGGATATCTATCTCAAGAAAAAATATACCAATGGTTTAAAATTCCAATTAGAAGGATATATTATACAAGTACAACTAAGTTTCATGATTTATTAGAAAATAATAATACATATTTTAATTATATTTTAATCGTATAAAATATCCATTTTTGATCTTATGGGCCTGAGTTAGTGGATTTTAATTTTGAAGATCCATTCTCATCATTTGTGCACTTTATGCCTAATGTACACCAATTTAGGACCAATTATTCATCTTATTTTAAGGAATGTTATTACCCATATAATAATTTGGTATTTTTAGAAATCGATCTAAACTTCAATGTGAATATTTTTTATTCAGGGATCAATGGAGGATTCATAAAGGATGACGAGGATATTTGGCGATGAAAGGAAACAAATTTGGAGGAGGCATATTGGATACTTGTCCACTAATGAGAATGTGGGTCCCATAATACAGACCCACTGAAGCCCAAATTTCGTGGGATAATATAATACATATAGAGTAACATAAAATTATTCATGATCCAGTTCTTATTCGGTGTCCATTTGGGTTATTCCGTCGGCCCAAGTTAGAAATAAAAATATGATCCAGATTTTGTGGCCAAGAAAAATATCCCACCAATTTTATCATATCTCGGCAATTACAAAATCATTTGGAATGAAATTTTACAAAGATCAAGGAGAAATATGGAGATTAACTTTTTTCTTCTATGTCCCACTCTAAATTTTCCATCTAAAAGGCCATCTAGGCGTGTCTGTTTGGTGGATGCAAGTTGGCTGCCACATCGAGTCAAGGATAATGAAGTCCACTCTCTCTTACTTTCCACCACCCTAGGCCTACCATAATCAAGTGTGATGCTTTTTACTATTGTAGACTCGACCCAAGGCTCCCAAAATTACTATTTAAGGTAGTGGTGTTGAAGTATTTAATCATATTTGGGGCTTGGGTTCATTGTAGTGTTATGTTGTCGCTTTGTGTTTGTAATCGCATTTCTTTCTCATGTAAGTTGTTCAGTTAACGTTAGTTTCTTAATAAAATTTCTCTGTTTACTCTTATTCTGTTCTTCTACATATCATGTTGATACTTTTTACTAAAAGTTTGAATTTATTCACACCATAATTTGTGAGATTTATCATACAATGGTGGAGTGATCGATTTTTGTTTTTGTTTTTACTTCTTCAATTCCACCATCGTAAATCTAATTCTTCCTTCCATTGAGGACATCTCAAAATGGAGGGATAACACTTTTATGGGTTAATACAAGAGAGTAGAAAGGGTATGGATTGAATTTTATTTCTCACTCTCTAAATGTTTATAAATTTCTTTTATTTCAGTTTCTTTTATTCAATGATTTTCTCTCATCTTCTTCCATATTGAATTTAATCACCCAACATTTATGTTCTAATAAGATCGTTTACCTTGGAGTGCTCATGAAAATTATCCTACAAGTGTATAGGTGATTAGAATGTGTTTGTGAAGGTTTTTAACCAGTAGTTTATGAGGTTAGTTTGAATTCATTGAATTAATCCTTCTCGAGTTAATGAAATTGAAATCATTAAAAAAGGAATTCATCCAATCCACCCTGAGCGATAACCTTGGATCAACTCATTATCATAATTTGAAATAACTTAAATATGTTAGTGACTCTTTAATCCCATATAAAATCAACCCAAATTTGTCAAATTTATATCCAAACATCCTTCTCAAATGTTTTTTATCTTAGGTATCTTCATAGGTCTCAATGGATTCGACAACCCAAGCTAGACTATAAGGACTGTTCGTCATTCATCTCTTGGGTAAATTTGAGCGTGAATCAAAATTTGGAACCATTATCGGGGACCATGTAAGTACCTTAGGCCAAAACCTTATTTCCTCACCCCAATTATTCTATTCACACCCAATTCACTTATCTTTTTCCATTCATTCTTTTTTCTTTTGGTACATGTCCACCTACACTCATGATCAATCAAACCATCTTGTTAGAGTGGATAGTCCTAGGGTTGGGGAGTCAAGTACACCAAGGGGACTCTTTCCATTAGATCCTGATCTTTCTAATACTATAGAGTAATAAATTGATCCCATTTTAATGGAAGTTATTCAAAGAAACCAACTTATAAACCCGGACGGTAACCAAAACGGAAATCCAAATGAGGCAGCCCCAAACATGGGGAATTAAGTATATCAAACCATTAATGACTACCTCACACCTGCCTGGACCAGTTCCCCCTCATTAATTAGACACAATTCCTTAGGAGATTCCAACTAAATTTTTAAACCTTATTTCCTAAACCACATTCCCACATTCCATGTAATAGATTCTTATATTCCCTTCCTTTACGTCAAGGAGTTCAATGACATTGTAGAAACCATGTGTCCCCCACATCAACTTGAATCAGCTAAGGAGAGGATATTTCATTTTTCTTTAAAGGATTGAGCTAAAAATTGGCCAAAATATTTGACACCTTCATCTATCAACTCTTGGGACCAATTACAAAAAGAAATATATAAAAAATACTTTACCCACCACAAAACAATTGCACATAAAAAGAGAATAAAACACGTTTCTGAAAAAGAAGGAGAGTCATTATATGAAACATGGGAGAGGTTAAAAGTCACACTAAATAAGGTTACACATCATGGTTTTTTTATACCTGAACAAGTGAGAATATTTTATGAAGTGTTGGGCCTAGGGAACAAACAATTCATTGACCTAATGTTTAATAGAACCTTTAAAAACAAAGACCCAAATGATGCTTATGAGTATCTGGAAAGCCTTCCGGAACAAAACCAAACATGGGGAACATCACCTTATTTAAAAAGACAGAAAGAACTACTGGAATTCATACACTTAGAGAATAGAAAATCCTTAGGGATAAACTCACATCACTCACTCAGAAGATTGAATAGACAAACCTAAGGAAATTCCATGAAATCCAAATTTTAGAACCTATTTTCAAAATTTGAGACAAACATGACTATAAGACAGACTACTGGTCCAGTATTCCATCCATCAAATATGTTATTTTAGGAGGAACCCTAGAAGAAGTAAATTCTTTGTTCTTTCAAAATCCTCAATACCAAAACAACTTCAACCCAAGGTATAATGGCCAACCAAGCTTTTGCAGGAAAGATAAACAACAACCTAGCCAACCATAGGGAAAAAATCCTTACCCCCATCAGAACTACCAAACCCATAACCAGTTCGTAACCCAACCTGTCCAATACCAACAACCACTGGTCCATTTTCAAGAAAAACATTCCATCTCCAAAATACCCACTGGGATAAACTAATCTTCTCAAGAACCAACCCAAACAGTTCCACAAAGTCTACTACAACAATTGTGCAAAAAAAATGGAAAGGATGAACTAGGAGTTCTCTTCCCTTAAACTATAACTTCAAACCATCAAAACTAAAAAGGAACACATACCTAATCAGGTGCTTCCATTCAAAAATTTAAGGGTAGAGTCATGATGCACTAAAAAAACTCATAAAAAACTAAAGGTAGTGATAGTTTTAAGAAGTGGGAAATCAATTTAGAAACCTGCACAAATAAGTCAGAAACCATTTGAAGCTTCAAAATCTAATATAAATTCAAATGGACCACCAGATAAAACTGAAAAAACTGATAACAATGTGAAAGAAACTACTTTTCAACAAAAAACCCAATAACTTGCAACATTTCCTCAGTATCTGAGGGGGAAAACCAAGCCTAAATTGAGTGAATAAATAAGAAAAATCTTCTCAAAATTCAATTTGAACATTCCCCTTCTCTATTCCATTCAAACCATTCATGCATACTCATTATAACTTAATGAACTATGCACATTTAAAACATAATTTTCACATAAAAACTATGTCCTTTTTCCTGCTAATGTGAGTACAACAATTCAAGGGTCCATTCCTCCTAAGTTGAAAGACCCAGGTTGCCCTTACATCAATGTTGAACAAGGAGAGAGAAAAGTTGTCAAGGCCTTGTGTGACCTAGGAGCTAGTGTCAATCTCATCCCCTATGTTGTGTACTGTCAGTTAGGACAAGAATAACTCAACCCATATCTGTCACACTTAAACTTGTTGATTTTAGCATTAGGGTTTGAAAATGGATTTTAAAGGATGATCTGGTAATGGTTGAAAACTTCATCTACCCTACTGACATCATTGTCCTTCAAAACCATCCAAACATAGGGAAAAAGGAAAAAAACCCAATAATCATTGGTGATCCATTCCTTGAAATAATAAACTATGTTATTCGAGTCCGAAATGGGAACATGACCATCACCTTTGGAAACATGATTCCAGACTTGAACATCTATAATGCATGTTCACAAATAGGGGATGATGAGGACATTCATGAAGTAAAAATTATAGGAAGGATTGAAAATGAATCCGTAGAACATCAATGAATATTTTATGGATATTTAAGTTAGGATGATATTGACTTCATTTGTTTACATGAAGGAAGTTTATCTCCATGGCTTGAATCATTTTCAAATTTATCTTATGAAGAAGTCTTAGGTCCAACAATCCGTTAAACCTTTAAAAAACCCCTTTCATGAAGAGCACTCCAACTTTCTTCCCTAAATATGATCAATACAATATAGTAGCTAAAACTTCTACATGTGTGGAATCAATCCTATATAAAACTATAGGAAAGAAAATTTATATTGATCCAATGTCCCAATATTATGATGAAATTCTAATCCAAGATGATCTTGAATTGAAGGGTCTTCCCAACACACTCATGTATGACATCCTAGAGTAAAATCAATCACAGCCTATTGTAATTTTTTTTCTCTTTAAGCCAATCATTAGAGGATGCTTCTAGATGTCCTTATGAAACATAAGAAATTCATTGGTTGGACCCTGTCTGATATTCCTTGGATTAGCCCACTTATCGGGACACATAGGATTATTCTGGAATATAATTCAAAGCCATGTCATCAACCTCAATGGGGAATCAATCATAATCTCCTGGAAGTAGTCAGAAATGAACTTCTGAAATTGTTAAAAGCTGGTATCATATATCCCATAGCTAAGAGTGAGTGGGTCAGCCCAATCCAAGTGGTTCCCAAGAAGGCTGGAATCATAGTGATAACCAACAAGGATGGAGATATTTTTCCAACTAGGTTGAGTAGTAGATGGAGGGTATTCAGTGACTATGGGAATCTAAACTCGTTCACCATGAAGGAACATTTCCCCTTACCATTCATTGACCAAATCATTGAGAGAGTGGAAGGTCATTCCTTATACTGTTTCTTAGATAGGTACTCGGGGTATAAACAAATTGAGGTCTCCCTAAGGGATCAAGGGGAGACTACATTCAAAAGTCCATTCAGCACCTTTTCTTTCAATCTCATGCCCTTCGGGTTTTTCAATGCCCCTGGAACCATCCAACGATGCATGATGGGAATATTCTCAGACATGGTAAAGGATTTTCTTGAGGTCTTCATGGATAACTTCTCTGTCTTTGAGGATACATTTTACGGATCTTTTAAGAATTTGGAGAGTGTTTTGTCTAGATGTGAAGAAAAGAATATGGTCCTAAATTGGGAAAATGATATTTCATGGTTAAATAGGGATTAGTCTATGTCCATATAGTATCGAGTAGGGGGATTGAAGTGGATAAAGAAAAGGTTGACATCATTCATCACCTTCTATCAACCAGAACTGTTAAGGACGGGAGGTATTTCTTAGGACATGCTAGTTTCTATAGAACATTCATCACGAACTTTAGTTCAATCTCTCGTCCCCTTTGGGATCTCATAGTAAAGGATGATACATTTTTTGAAATAGAAAGATGTGATGGTTCATTCTCAAACCTCAAATCTGCTCTCACATCTCCACCCATTATGAAATCTCTAAATTAGAACCTTCCTTTCGATATTATGTGTGATGATAGTGACTTTTTTGTAGGATATGTGTTAGGAAAATGTTGTGATAAAACTATTTATGTAATTTCTTATGCAAGAAAATCATTAAATGATGCCCAAATCAACTACAACACCACTAAAAAAGAGTTACTTTATATTGTGTTTTACTTAAATAAGTTTAGGTCCTACATCTTAGGATCCCCCATCACGGTGTCCACTGACCATTTTTCAAAAAAATACCTCTTTCAAAAACAAGATGATAAGGCTATACTGAATAGGTGGGTCCCCCTATTAGAAGAATTTGAATTCACAATCAAGGATAAAATGGGTGTTGAAATTTTTTTATCTTATCATCTCTCAACGGTGGAATTAAAAGATAACTCAAATCACCTTTATTTTTCTGATTCAATACCTGATGAACACCTCTACTCTATGAGTGACTTCCCTTGGTATTCTAACATAGGCAATTTCTTAGTTATAGGAGTCATTCCAAAATTCGTAGGGTCTAAATCTCAAAGAAAATTCCTTTATTATGTATGGAACTATTTGTTTTAAGATCCATACCTCTATATGTTCTGCCCCGACCAAGTCATTAGAAGGTGTTTCCCAGAATCTGAACAAGATTCTATCCTTAAATTCTGTTATAGTGAGGCATGTGGGGGTCACTTTTCCCCTAAGAAAACTTCTACTATGGTTCTTTAGTGTGGTATTTTTTGGACCACCCTCTTAAGGGACTCCCACACATTTTTTCACAGATGTCCTAGGTGTCAACAAGTAGGGTACATCATAAAAAGGAATCAAATTCCACTCACTCCCATCTTAGTGATTGAAATCTTTGACTGCTGGGGAATCGATTTCATGGGACCCTTCCCAAACTCTAGGGGGTATCTTTACATTCTCTTAGATGTTGATTATGTATCAAAATGGGATGAGTCCATTCCCAAAAAATCAAATAATCATCAAAATGTGAATAGATTCCAAAAAGAAAACATCCTCTCAGGATTTAGAATTCCTAGGGCTATCATAAGTGATCGTGGAACTCATTTGTGCAATCGTCATTTCTCAGCACTCGTGGAAAAGTATGAAATTTCTCACAAAGTGTCAACTGCTTACCACTTACAAACAAATGGTCAAGATGAGTTAGCCAATCGATAAATCAAACAAATTCTTGAGAAAACTGATAATCAATCTAGGAAAGATTGGTAGAGTAAACTCTTAGATACTCTTTGGGCCTATCGAACTGCATTTAAAACCATTTTAGGAATGTCCCTATATAGGATGGTTTGTGGAAAATAATTCCATTTTGTAGTGGAAATTTAACATAAGGATTTTTGGTAAATAATGAAAATGAATTATGACCTCTCATTATTTGGAACAAAAAGTAATTTAGATCTCAATGAACTTGAGGAACTTAGGATGGTGGCTTATGAAAACTCAAGGATCAATAAATATAAAGTACAAGCCTTCCAATCATGAAATATTAAAACCAAAAACATTTAACCGGGTAAACCTATTCTTTTGTTTAGTTCTAAAGTACATTTACACCTGGTAAATTTGAGGTCTAGATGGTCAGGTCCATACATGGTGAATAAGGTGTACTCCCATAGATCTTTTGTCATTCAAGATCCCACCAATGGTCAAACATTAAAATTTAATTGTAATAGAGTCAAACCATTCATAGAACCATTCCAAAAAAATGAATTTGAAGAAGAATTGTGTGAACCTACTTATATGATGAAAATAATTAATAAATTAGTGGTCCAAGTCGAGCTAACAACATTAAAAATGTGAGGCATGGGAGGTAACCCATGGTTTTCAAGTTTCCAATCATTTTGTTGTTTTAATCAACATTATATTTTAAATCAGATTAATGAATCATTTGGATATTTAAAAATAAAAAAAATAGACTGTTTACATGTTCTTTTATTATGAGGATGGATGAGTATGAAAGAGGAGCGCCATATTTATTTGTGTCACATGGTGTGATCCTTGAGTAATACCTTACCCGGAAATTTAAAAATAAGACAATGTAGCATCCGTTCATTTTATGTTTATGTGTTTGTAGGTTAAAATAAAAAATAATAAAAATAAAAATAAAAGTACACATCGTAGGTCATGGGGAAAACCCTGTCACAACCAGGGAAGTCACGGGGACTCAAACCAGGGACCAAAGGGAGACAAGGGCATATGCTTACCACTGACCTATGGCTTATGGTGATTACTTATCCTAAAAGTTTTGTATATATACTTATATTTTACTTTTTTTATTATATGAATAAATAAATATATATATATATATATATAGTTTTTTTGTTTTTATGTTTTTCAATCTTCTTCCACTAGGGAATTCTCATAGTGACATAGAAGAAAATGGATTAAAAGGGAGAAGAAAGAATTTCAACTTCAACCACCAAGTGACTTTATTCCATGATCCACATTTAAAATTTTTATTTTCAATTCTTATTATCTACCACTACCCCCCTTCTAAATTTTATTTTCTTTAAACACTGGGGAAAATGTTATTATATGTTGGGATGGGAGATAAAATAAAAAAATTGCTTTGTGTCAAACACAAGTTAATGATTTGAAAAACAAAGCGTGCCTTAATGGAAGGAAAAATTTCTTTAACCTAGAACATGATAATAAACAATGTACACTTTGAAACTAAATGTCAAATAATTTAGAATCCATGATTCTGATTTTAATCCATGTATATTTAATGAGAATAGATTTTGGAATGTGTGGCTGTCTAATGTGATATTTCAATGTTTATGTTTTCATCCAAATAAAAAAATAATCACAACACACGTCCTTTTGATAATGGGATCTTAGATTGAGTCCATGGGGTCCCCCAAATAAATAGAATAGCTTTTAGTGATCATCTTAATTTTAATATTATTATTCAATAAAAAAATTAAAAAAATAACAAATTTGCGCGTAGAGTAATGAAATGAACTAAAGCCTGGATTTCGGCACTTGGGGATTGTGACTCCATAGGTGTATGGCCTATAGTTAGTAATTTTATATCTATTTTTGATAATTTTAATTTTTTTGACTGTGTTAACTTGATATGATGCCTGAGTGTGTTGGATTCACATGGTTCCCTAAGGTCTTTGAGCCTGGGAGTCATTGGAAAGGTCTCTCTTCTAGGGTTAACTATTTTGAGTGCAATTTCAATTAACATGGAAAAATTGCAAAAAAACTACAACAAAATCTTTTTTGAATACTCATCTTAATATTGAAATGTGATTCCACCTAGCTCTTCCATCATCTCCCTCTTGAATAAAGATGAACCCCCATGTCTAATGTGATTCACAACACATCATCACTCTTAATTGATATTTGATGAAATATGGCGATAAATCTGATCAAAATAATGGGCTTGGGATTGGTATATGCATATGAAACTATCATGTATTAAAATATTTTTGATGGATTTAATGATTTTTTGGTATAAGATTTTTTGGTGATCATTGTGTATTAAAATGTTTTTGGAAAAGGGAATTAAAATTTCATATTTTTGAGATACATTTTTCTCGGGACTATCGAATATCAAGATGGGGGTGTGGTTAAAAAATAAAAATAAATATGTCAATTATATTTTAATGGTATTAAATAACAATTTTTGATCTTATGGGCCTAAGTTAGTGGATTTTAATTTTGAACATCCATTCTCATCATTTGTGCACTCCATGCCTAATATACACCAATTTAGGACCAATGATTTATCTGAATTTAATAAATTTTATTATAAATATTTTAATTTTTTATTTTTATAAATTTATATAAACTTAAATATGAACATTTTTTATTTAGGGATCAATGGAGTATTCATAAAGGATTATGAGGATATTTGGTGACGAAAGGAAATAATTCTGGAGAAGGCAAATTTGACACCATCCCACTGATGAGAATGTGGGGCCCACAATACAAACCCACTGAAGCCCAAATTTCATGGGATGATATAAGAAATATATAGGAACTTATAATTATGCATGAATAAGTGATAATTCGGTCACCATTGTGGTTATTCAGGCGGCCCAAGTTAGAGATAAAATTCTAAGTCAAATTCTATGGCCTAGAAACACATCCCACAAATTTAATCATATCCCGGAAACCACAAGTTCATTTGGGCTGCAATTTTACATAGATCTAGGATACATCCAGAGCATAACTTTTTAATTATATGGACTACTTTAATTATGCCATCTAGAATCCCTCTAGGTGTATCTCTTCTGTGGATGCAAGATGGATGCCACTTCGAGTCAAGGATAAAGAATTCCACTCTCCCTTACTTTCCACAACTCTAGGCCTACAATAATCAAGTTGGATTATTTTCTAGAATGGAGGCTCGACACATTACTCCAAAAATTACTAAGGTAGTGGTGTAGAAGGATTTAAACATCTTGGGTGCTTGGTTTCAGTGTAGTGTTATGATGCTGCTTTGGCTTTTTAATTTCATTTTTTTCTCATTTAAGTTGTTCAATTCCCAATAGTTTTTTATAAAAGTTCTTTCATTACTCTTATTTGGTTATTTTACATATCATGTTGATACCGTAGAAAAAATTTGTGAATTTATTCACACCATACATTGTGATATTTATCAAACTATAGTGGAGTGGTTGATTTTTGTTGTTGTTTTTACTTCTTCAATTCCACCCTCTAAAGTCTACTTCCCGCTTCTGTTGAGGACATGTCATAAATGGAGGAATAACTCTTTTATGGTTTGATCCAAGGGAGTAACAATGGTCTGGATTGAATGTTATTTCTTACTATGTAAATGTTTATTAATTTCTTTTATTTGATTTTCTTTTATTCAATGCTTTTCTCTCTTCCTCTTCTATATTTAATTTAATCACCCCAATTTTATGTTGTAATAATATCATTTACCTTGGAGTGGTCATGAAAATGATCCTAAAAGTGTATAGGTGATTAGCATTTATTTTTGAACATTTTTAACCAGTAGGTGATGAAGTTAGTTAGAATTCATTGAATGAATCCTTCTCGAGTTAATGAAATTGAAATCTTTAAAAAAGGAATTCTTCTCATCCACCCCGAAAGATAACCTAGGATAAACTCATTACCTTAATTTGAATTAAATTAAATCTATTAGTGATACATTAAACCCATATAAAATCAACCCAAAGTTGGAGACTTTATAGCCAAAAATTCATATCATAGTTTTTGTATCTTAGGTATCTTCTTAGGTCTCAGTGGATTCGATAACCCAAGCTAGACTTCAAGGACCATTCTACCTTCATCTCTTGGGTAAATTTGAGCGTGAATCAATACTACATAGAAAAATAGTGGCATCCTTTGGCTGAAAAATATATTATAAGGGAAAATTTGTGCAAATGAAACTGGGGTGTATTAAAACATATCCATGAAAATAAGTCCTAAAGAATTCCAACATTTTTTCGTTAATATACGATGAATGTTTATAGAGATTTGGATCATCCAAATAATAAGGTTTAATTTTTGTATAAAGATACCTGAATACAGAAGGGTTATTTCAAGTCATTATTTCTAAAGAATTAGAGGAATATTCCCTATATGTATGTTAAATCCAAGCGCAGTAATTATGGTGCATGTAGTTTTAGGAAAATATGTTATGAAAATGATGGATGATATGTGTTCAAATGGAACAAGGTTTTAACGGTATGATTTAAATACATAAAAGTGAAAAATTTAAACCATGTACTTGGAGACCTTCAGATAGGGAGAGAGTAAAAGAGACAAATATATAGGGGTTGAGAATTGAATTTGAATCGTGGGTTCCATCATATCATCGTTAAATATTAATGGGACAAAAGAGGCTTCCCCAAAGGATGAAGTTACCAATCGTTAATAAGCCCATAATGAGGGTTGTTCTATGCAAGGACAAATATGGAACATACAATATAGCCAAACAATGGGATACATTGGAAGACAAGCCCATTATAATGGTCTTTTTATACATAGTTGACTGGTAAAATATAGTTAGGAAAAAGAGTTCCAAGGTATTAGATAATTTTCTACTAGTAGTTGAGGAAATATTATGATGATTTGAATGTTTTTAGGAATAAGTGTATAGGGTGTCAATGGGATACTTCCAAGAGGAAAGGAAGTGTTCAAAGAGATTTTATCCATGAGTTAGAATCCCTTGTTTAGGTCTGACATATACGTAGAAGGGAGAAATCATTTTTTTCATTAGTTGGTCCCTTAATAAGGCGACCCGAAATAAAATATCTTACACGGTTTTTGATTGCACACAGGAGAGGGGAATTTTTCTTTTCCTTATGAATGGGACTATGATAAAGGCTTATGTGTTACTATGTATCATAGTAGGATAAGAATCATGTTGACATAGTTCTTGGAGAACTGTGTAGTTTATCATCATGTTGCAAGGAATTGGGTGTTTCTTGATGTGAAATGGAATATTATATTTAGATCTGGGTATCCAAATTTTGACTTGATATTATATAATTATGTAGGTAAACTCTCACAAACTATTTATTAATACCACCACATGAGCCATTCATGAGGTGAGAAACAAGGGACAAAAAAATTTGATTCCAAAACACAATGGAATCACATGTAAAGGGTATGGACATTGAGATTTTGTGGTGGTTGGTCCATGAGATAAGATATAGGTATCACTATGTATCTCATTAAAATGAGAATCAAGACATACATAGTTCTTGAGGAACTGTACTGTTTAATGTCATGTGGTAGGGATGTAGAATTCATAACATAAAAAGGGGTATTGATCCTAGACCCAAGGATATAAATGTTGGTTGTCCCTAAATATCATGTAATGATTGGAATCAATCCATACATAGTTCTTTGAAACTCCATAAAGTTTTATGTCATGTGGTAAGGACGAAGATAAACCATTATGAAAGAATAGAAATGTTGGACTAGGACAAAGGATTGAGATTTGGGAGTCACTATGTATCTCATTGAAATGAGAATTAAGCCACACGTATTTATTGAGAGGTTCTCTGGGCAGATCTGATTTGTTCACAGGGAATAAAGGGGCATTGTAGTTGAAATGTAGCTACATTAGAGATTTTAGATCTGGGTTTCACTATGTATCCAATTGAATTTAGAATAAATCAACTTGTATTTCTTGAATATTCATACAGTTTAACATCATACACTAAATACATTAGTCACCTAATTTGAAAGAAGTGTTGTATCTAGACAAGTGAATAGAGCCCGGTGTCGCAACGTATCTCACTAGAGCAAGAATCAAGCCACACATAGTTCTTAGTGAGGCTCCCTATGCAGATATGATTCAGAAAAGAAAAGGAGAAATATTTTTAACCATGACTAGACATGAGATAGAAGATCTGGGCATCACTAAGTATATCATTGAAATGAGAATGAAGCAACACGTAGATCATGTAGAACCAATGTTCCCCACACTAATAGAGATTTGACACGGGGAATGGGGCATTCAACACATTTAAGAAAAATGGTTGGGATGATAATTGGTGGACTATGTGTCGCTGTGAATCTCTTTGCAATGATAATAGAGTCATATATCTTGTAAATTTTCCCTTTTTATATCTTGTTCATACATGGGGAATGGAAGGTTGTTTTATTTTCTGAAGTCACGACAGGATCTAGGATTAGAGATCTGAGCATCACTAAGTATATCATTAAAATGAGAATCAAGCCACACATCGTTCTTAGATGGATCACAATGTTTATCATCGTATGATGAGGATGTTAGAAATGTAATTTATCATCTTGTATAAAGGACAAAATAATTTTTGGACTTATGCATGAGGGAAGCCCATATTGTTTCCTAAAGCCTGGGCAAGAGGGAATCTCGACCCACTGAGGGGTTAGAGTGATGTGATTGGGGCCTACTCATGAAATGGAGGCCCATTTAGCATAGATTTATAAAATAGTATTTAAATGTTTTTAATTTTTTTTTAAAAAAGTTTTGTTATTTTTTAAAAAAAGAATATATTTTTTAGAGGCTGTTCTTAAAAAACCACTAGGGGAATAGTGGCGGTTTTTTAACACCACTGCTAAAATAATAGAAAAAAACATTTTGAAAAATATTATTTTAGATTTATTATTTTTTATTTACTCTCATTTATAGTTTATTATTTATAATTTTATGTTTTTATAATTTTTTAATTAATAAGTATTTACAATTATTATTTAATAATAACTTTAAAATTAAATCAAATCTATAAAAAAACTGAAAAGCAGACTTCGATATCAAACAACCATAACCTCGGATCCGGGTGTCTGATTCAGATTCACAACCAATCAAATCAAATCTTATTAAATGAGATAATACCACATGAGATTTAAATCGTGTTATAATGAAAGGTTAAAAATATTTTAAAAATTAAAAAAATGTCAAAAACAGAACTCGAAAATAAAATGACCATAACTTTTGATCTGGGTGTTCATTTGAGCTCTACCACAAATCAATTTGATCCATGTAATGAGATATACTTCTTGTTATTTTGGGATCTAATCTTTAAAAATTTCCCCATTTTTGTTCCATAAAAGGCCCAAAGGCCTCCGATGTAGAGTTTCTAGTTGCCAAACCCTATTTCTTAAAATTCAAGAAGTTATAACTTCTGATCCAGTTGTTTGTTTGTCCTGTACAACATATAATATCGCAGCTCATTTCATGATCTTCGATTTGACTACTTGTGGTGCTCAAAAAGGACTCTCAGATCAGATTTTATGGTCATTTCAGTCTTTTAGGGTTTTTAGAGTGCCATAACATTGTATGCTTTGTTTATTTATTTATTTATTTATTATTTATTTATTTATTATTAAATTATTCATTTTTTATTTACTATTTATTAAATTTCATTAATATTTATTTATTTAATATTAATTAATTATTCATTTATTAATATATTATCTGCAATATATTATTTAATATTTATTATGTAATATTTATTCAATTTTAATCTATTTTTTATTTATTTATTTATTATTTATTATTTACTATGTAGTTATTAATTATTTACTATTTATTAAATATTCAATATTTATTTATTTATTTATTATTAATTATCTTTATTTATTATTTAATATTTATTGTTTACTATTTATTATTTATTAATTACTTAGTAATTATTTATTATATATTATTTGTTATTTTATTTATTTTTTGTTATTGGTTATATATTATTTATTATTAAATATATTTTATTTATTATTTATTATTTATTAAATTATTATTTATTACTTATTTATTTATTATTTATTAATTATTTAATTTAAATTTATTTTATTTTATTTTATTTCTCTATTTCATTATTGATTATTTTATTTACTAATTATTTATTAATTTATATACATTATTTATTATTTAATATTTAATATTTAATATCTCATATTTATTATTTAGTGATTATTTTTTTATTATGTATTATTTATTTATTTATTTAATTTATTTACTTAATTATTTCTTATCAGTTATTATTATTTATTATTTATTATTTATTTATTATTTATTATTTATTATTTATTATTTATTATTTATTATTTATTATTTCTTTTTTTATTATATATTTATTTAATAAATAATATTTATTTTTTATTTATTTTTTATTTTTTTTTATTTTTTTATATTTTCTTTAATTTTTTTATTTATTTTATATATACTATTTACTATTTATTATTTATTCATTTATTCATTTATTTTTTTGTTTGTTTATTCATTCATTTATTTATTATTTATTATTTATTATTTGAAAATTTATTTTGAATTAATTAATTAATTAAATAGTTAATAGTTTGTTATTCATTTATTATTTACTTACCTGCATAATTATTTATTATTTATATATTATATATTGATTATCTATTTTTTATTTTAATTTTTTATTAATTAATTTATAATTATCTATTACTTTTTAAATATTAATTATTAAATTTTAATTGTTGATTATTAATTTTTAATTATTAATTATGAATTACTAATTACTAATTATCCATTAGTATTTATTCATTATTATTAATTATTAATTATTAATTTTATTTTATTATTATTAATTAATTAAGTTTTTCTATTTATTTTTATTTTTTATTTACTATTTTTATTTAATATTTTTTTATTTTTTGTTTATTTATTTTTATTATTATTATATTATAATTTATGTATTATTTTTACATTATTAATTTATTTGTTATTAATATTCTATTAATTTAATGTTAATTTATTGTTAAAGTCTTATTTATTAATTAATTATTTTTCATTATTATTATTATATTTATTTATACTTTGTTTATTTTGTATACATCAATATATATATATATATATATATAAGTTTATTATATGTTATTTATTCATCACATGAAGGGTTTGTGAGAGTGGTAAAGTCTTTAAAGAAAAAGTAATATATAAGGAGTTCAAATCTCACCCAATGTAGAATTTATATATATGGCTTACACATGTTCATATGAAAACTAATAATTAATTAATTAATTAATTAACAAAATTCCAAAATTCAAAGATAAAATTAAATATTAATAATAATAAAATAATATTACCGTAATAATACAATAATAACGAAATAAAAATAATATAACTATCATAATAATAATAAAATATTTATAATAATGAAGTACGAAAATAAAAATGTACTAAATTAATAATAAATAATATTAATGTAATAATAATACAACAATAACGAGAATAATAATAAAATAATAATAAAATAATAATACAATGGCCACAAGAATAATAATAAAATAATAATAATAATAATTAAGTAATTAAAAATAAATAAATAATAAATAAATAAATAAATAGTAAATATTATATAATATATAAATATATTATAATAAATAAATCTATAATAAAAAATCATAAAAATGAAAAATAATATTGAAAAATTTATAAAAACCACTGTGAAATCATTTAGGGGCAGTTTAAACCATCGCTAAATGAATCCAATAAATTAAAAAAAAACTCCTGATAATTCGTTTTTCCACAATTTTGAAGAAACACCACTAAATAAAAGTCAACACAAGATTTAGCAATAGTTTTTCAAAACCACAACACAATGATTTGGTGGTGGTTTAAACTATAGGTTAATGAAAACAAGCCACCACTAAATGCCTATTTTGGCATAGTGAACAATGTAATTTAACTTCATGTAGTAAGAAAAAGGATGTCTTATACTTTATTGTCATGTGACAAGGAAATTGGTCGCGTTGTTTAACGGCATACAGTGAAGACATTACTTCATTCAGTTTAAAGGCATGCAACAAGGAAAATTATTCTTGCATTTTATTGTCATGCGACAAGGACATTGTGTCATGCATTTTATGGTCAAGCAACAAAGACCCACTATGTAATTTAACATATTACATCTTAGACATAGATCATGTATTTATATGAATTTTTTTCAATAACCTTGCATTGGATTGGATCATAGTGAGTTCCTCTTCTATTGAGATCATGGAGTAAGCTCCATTGGAGTAGACCTTCTATATGGAATAAGCTACCTCCCACTTTCACTCATGTTTTTGAGGATTCATTCATTGTATTATTGGATTCCTAAGTAAAAAAACCAAATCTCCTTGAAGGAATGAGAAGAGGAAGACCTTGTTAATGGACCATGCTATTCAGTTCTAATAGACCCCAAAATGATTCAATGTTTGTCGTCACTATTCATCCAATAGTTCCAATTCATCAAAACATTTATGATATTTTTTATTTGTTGATATATGGTCACAAATGGAAATATAGATCAATGAAAATTGATCCTCAATGGGTAGGACTACTTCTTTTCTATACACCAATGAGTACGGGGATGCATGTGTTGCAGTATGGGTTGTAGTTCGGCTAGCCCATAAGGGATGCAAGAGCTTGTCAGGCCAAGACACCTTATCTTTATCCACCCTCTTCAATAGTATGTTCAACATGGTATTGTTGAAATCCTCTATATGTCCATTAGCCACTTCAGGATAGTGGGATGAATGGTTGGATTTGATAGCGTACACTTGATATAGCTTTTCTACCTCAACAGAATATAAATTGGTGCCATTGTCCATCAATATGGTATGAGGGACACCAAATATAGTAATGATGTTATCTCTGAAAAATCTAACAATACTTTTGGCCTCGACCTCTTTGAGGGGTATTTCCTCAGTCCATTTGGAGATGAAATTAGTGGGAGTAATGATATTCTTGAACTACTTAGTTGTAGCTTGAGGGGATAGTCCTACAATATCCATTCCCCATATAGAAAATGGTCATGATTATTTGTCTGTGTGAAGAAGATTCAGGGGATTATGAATGGGGTTGGAATTCACTTTGTAAGAATGACACTTCTTAGTGAATATTGTTCAAACATGTGTCATTGAAGGCATGTAGTACCCATTTCATCAAATTTGACCATAAAGATTATACCATAATTGGTGGGAACCATAGGATATTATATGTTCTTCTTCCATGAGAACCATTGTCTCTTCTCCATCGATGCATCTGAGAAGGCTTCCATCAAATCCTTGCTATTATAGGACCTTCAGTTGATTTGTGACATCATAAAGAGTGAAATTAGATTCTTTCTATTGTATTTGTTCTTTTCTAGATCTATTTGTTTGGAGGAATCAATTTTTTTGGTATTTCATGATGGGTGTCATCCACCTAGTGGTTTTTCTATATGGCTCAGGATGGAAGTGATTTCATTGATCTCTTCGGTTCTGATCCAAAAAAGGTGAAACCATTCGACATTGGGTGATGCTAATAAGTTTATCATCCAAATTTGGATCTTATAAAGTTGTGGTTTCATTTTACAATGCATCTACATGGATATTCTATTATCGCAGGACGTTTGTCAATGTTGTTTGGAAGGGAATTCTACAATTATCCATTAGACATAGTCAAACTGGGGAATTAGATCCTCTTTTTTGATGGCGTAATCTCTATTTATTTTCTTGAATACTAATTCTGAGTCACCCAAAACCTATAGGTGGTTTATTGGTACATAGAGTGAATATTTATGTCCTGAAATGGGAGCTTGATATTTTTTCTCATTGTTGGTACAACCTTATGATAATATGAAGCAGTACAGAAACCCTATCTTCTCTCTAGAGATGGGCACAATTCATAACCCTTATTTTTTTAGTACAAGGTATTACATTCTATTTCTTATTTTCATTTTGGATTCACCATCAAAATAAATCTCTCATGTTTGGGGGTTATCCTGAATAAAGAAGATCTCTTCATCGGGTAGCTCAGTATTCAATGAACTCTCTTCTACAAATGCATCTTTAGCCAGGAAATCTTCCATGGTCTGGCCTTTCACTAACTTTTAACGAATGAAATGTATATTGAACTACTATAGAATAATATCATACCATACCAGACATCTATCCACATTGGGTGATTAATGATAAAATTTAGTGGGCTATTTAAAGAAACCAAGGGAATCTCATTGTGCTTCAGATAATGTCACAGCTTATGAACATAAAAAATTAATGCAATAAAGCTCATCTCAATATCTTAATATAATTTCTCTACATCAATCATGGTCCCACTAGGATCATAAAGATTTTTCTCATTCCCAGCATCATTTTTTTGCATAATAAAGGTTCCTAGTGTTCCTTATAAGGCCATCACATAGAGAATGAGTGTCTTTCCCTCAAGAGGTTTCATTAATATCAATGTTCTCACCAGGTATTTTTTGAGATTTTCAAATTAATTTGAATATACATTGTTATATTGTTCTATGATTCCATTCATCATCAATTTGGTGAAGTATAGAAACTTTCCACAAGGTTGGCTATAATGAATTTAATGTCGGACAAGTTTCCTTGATGTTCCCTCAACTATATCATGAGTTGAAGAGGCAAAATTCCAAGGATAGCATTAATTTTCTCTGGGTTAACATTGATTCCATGATTTCATAAAAGGAAAATGATAAATTTTCTGAAGGATACCTTGAAATCACATTTCAATGGGTTCATATTCTATTTATGCTATCTTAGATTGTGAAATATGGTTTCTATGTCAGCCAAGTGGTCATAATGTTGATGATACATTACCACTACATTGTCAATGTATCATTAAATGAACTTCCCTAAAAATGGTTTGAAGATGTGATTCATGGCACATTGGTATGTGGTGCCAAAATTATTAAATACAAAGGGAATTATCTAAAAAAATAAACACTTCCTAAGGGGTTTGAAGGCTATAGATACTTCATCTTTTGGGTCCATCCAAATTTGGTTGTACCGTTAATAGCCATCCATGTTTGAGAGGGATTGATAACTGGTTATTCCATCAATCAGAAGTTATGTTATTGGAACCGGGAATTTGTATTTGGGACAATGCCGGTTGAGATCTATGAAGTCAATAAAGTACCTAATTTTTCCATTAGTTTTCTTCATAGGGGTAATATTGGATGACCATTTTGGATATTGTACCACTTTGATAAATTCAACCTTTATGTTATTCTATAATTCATCATCAATTTTTGATATGTGAGTTTGACGTGTCTTTCTGGCTACATACATGTACCCCCAATGATCTTCTGGAATACCCAAGTGGTGGGTGGCCACCTAAGCGCTGAGGCCTATTATCTCTATGTAATTCTAGTAAAATACATCCCAATTATTTTTTAGTAATGAGGTATACACCTAACGTTCTTTGAGATCCATGGCCTTACTAATAAGAGTGGGGAGTGGATCTACTTTTGTACCCATATTTATTTCTCAATGTTCATCCAGAGTAGTAGAGACAACTTCTTCAAAGGCTGGATTGGCCTCTCCAATATCATCCACTTATTCCAATTCCTCATGAATTACATATATCACCTCCACTTGAGAGGTAGGTGGTTTAGTAAGATTCCTATATTTTTGGGGGGTGGGGGGTTGTCATATGGACAACCAGAATATGAGGAAATCAACTTTGGTTCAACTAGTGTCACTCGGTCTCTGTCTAACTTTATAGGGGAAATGAAGGATTGAGGATGATCATCTTTATTTTTCCCTATTGAAAAAACATCCTCCCATTCCAACTAATGGAAAATATATTTATTTATGCTCAAAGGTTGAAATTGAGACATTTTCAACTAGGATTTCATCACTATTCGGTGAGTCATTATCTTCTCCTAAACTATTAGGCTCGGTTTCATGAGTGACATTACATAAGATTTTTAATGTGAGAATTAATTCAGGCCAACACATTAAATTTTATTAATGGGAATTATGTAATCCTTGATAATTTTCTTTATAGGGTCATCCGAGATCATCTCAAGTCCATTTGGGGTGTTGATTCGAGTAACATCATCACTTATTGAATGTTTACCTCCCATATTCTAGAATCCCATGTCAATATATTGTGACTAACATGATTTTATTGAGGAATTTTCATGATATAATTCCCAAATTTTACCATTGACACAATATTTAAGACAATGGTGTTATGATGAAAGAATGTCTGCAGGATGATGTATCCAAGGTATTCTTATAATTACATAGAAATATATATTATTCTAAAAAACCATGATCTCTATTTCGGAAATGAGATCTCCTAACTATTTTTTGAGTGTGCCCTCATTGGGAGGATCTTGCTCATTCTTATCATAACCCTGTAAAATTAGAATGGAAAGGGAAAAGTGATAATCACATAGACTCAATTGGTGATGTTTCCTAATTGTGATGAGGTTGACTCTTGATCCATTGTCAATAAAGGATAATCAGACATCAATATCATTTATCGTTACATATATATACAAGGGCATAACGTGTCCTTGTATGACAACATCCTAATCATGTTCAGTTTAATATATGATGACAGGATATTATATAGGATCATTATCTACATGATATACTATATCAGCATGAACCTCATCTTCAAACTCCCGAGGACATGAAGATTCCTTAATAAGTTCTTCCCAGAGGTCCATTGACAAACTCAAGGAATCAAGGATTAACAAATTGACTGGTAATTGGTACAATAGAATCAACACATTAAAATTATTATCTGCATTTTAGTGTTTCCCTAGTTAGGAGTGTTCTTTTTCAAGTACTTTTGGAGTTGACGTTCCTTATGCGGAAGCATCATCCTTTGGAATTAGAGTTGAATGTGCTTCATCTCTTGGTATATTTAGTTGAGTGGGTCTACCTACCTTTTGTGGAGGTAGTGGTGTATCTTATGACCTATCTTCTTGGATGATCATGTTAGGGAATAGCCTGTCATTTGTGGAGGAAGAACTCCTTAATTCATACTGAGTTCACTAGAGATATTTCTCACAAGTTTCTCATGCACTGATAGTTTGGGAAGATGTTTTTTTTTGAAGTGATTACTTATAGGATGACCATATCTTCCCCTATTTACTTAACCTCGAAGAAATATTCCCCTAGTTCCCAAATCAGGCATAGGGAAATCAGATTCATAACTAGAACCATCATTTGTGATGGGATCTATCAAATGAATAACATTAATAGAACTAAAGATCAATTACTTATCAGATGAATCTTCTGGCTAACATCCTGATTCTGGTTGTACCTTTTTGCGGGGTGGTGCCTGTGCTTTTTGGACTACATTATTGAAATCTTCTAAAGTCAAGAACACTATTTCTACTGATGTAGGTTAATTTTCCAATGTTTTATTCTTATCTTGATGTCAATTCCTCTTTTTGGATGACTGGACCTTGAAATATTGTGTTGTTGTTGGAACTGGAGAGGTAAGAGGCATAGTTGGTTGTTTCAAATATGTCTATAGAATATCATGAGTCCATTAGATCATTTTTATAACCATACAATCCTAAAAATCCAGTGCACTCATTTTGTTATCTAATTTCAATTTATATTATTCCTCTTATGGCATAGTGGTGGAAACGTAAACCACATCAGGAGGTGAATTCTTCAACATCATTTTCTTGGAGTCTATGTTCATTTTCTAGAGGTCTTTAAAAATAAAATAAAATATTTTATGTGGTGACCCAATTCTTGATGGAAGGGGAAATAATTTGGGAGATCTTGAACACCATCATTACAGGGATTATTGGGCATTGGAAACTTTATTAAGATGTTTTAGAATATTGATATGAAGTATTTAGGTATTGTTTATCTTGAAAAAAATAGACATTGTTTTTCATCTCCTCAAACCGCTTTCTCAGCTGGTCTCTTTAATCCTCTTGATGAGGTGGGAATTAGTGCTAGAACTCAAGAGGTGGAACCAAATAGTATGGTGTAATATTTGATACATAAGTAGGCAAAGAGTCATGATTAAGAGTAACTACAATGTCCTCTTCTTTTCAATTTATCCTTCCCTTAGTCAATGTAAATATTCAAGTCTTTTCATTGGAATTTGTGATGTACTTTTTCAATTGTTGAGAAATTTAGGAAAGGTCCTAAAACTCACTTGTTTAATTCATAAGGATTGTTAGTATGGTTAATTCATAATGAGTATTCTCTACACAAATAGGAAACAATTGTGATAGATTTAATAAGTACTTCAATACATTATGCTGAGAAATGGAATATAATACCCTTTCATTCTTCTATTGATTGTAGTTTGTGATGTTGAAGAATGTGTTCTTTTATAGCATTGACCTAAACTAGAATTGAAACATATAATGAAGGTATAACCAAACTATGATTTTCCAAGGCTAAAAACTTGACTTCCCCACAAATTATGGTCTATATTGAGACTGCATAAAGAACCGGAGTTTCACCCCCTCCTATTATTCAGGGGTACCCATCATGAGATCACAACAAGAGAATAAATGAATCAACCTCAGATTTGGGTCTCCTAATACATTAAAGATTAGAAATGTAGGGTTCTCAAAGTTTGGATGAGGAGGGGTAGGGTCAACCCATTTAGGGTAAGCATTCTTTTATGGTCTTATTGTCATAAATTTTACTACCATGGCTTCCAGTCAATTCCATAATGATTCAATATTGTTTTTAAGAATTAGATTAATATATGGATAAGTCATGACCTGGGTAGTTGTTGCTACGGGAGCTTGGATTGGTGCAGTGGCCTGTACAACCCTTGGTGGTGGAATTGTCGGCACTAGACATGGGTAACCCGTAGGGGTATCCCTGTGAGGATATTCATGACTATACTCTGGTTGCACATGCAATGGATAGAATTAACGGTATGCTGTTATGGGATCTAAATATATTGGTTGTTTGTATCATGGATTTAGAAGATATTCCAGTTCAGGTTCAGTTGTGGTAGATATCTGTCTTTGTTGAGGTTAACCAACTGTAAGTGCAAGTTGAGGATACTCTTGCAGAGAATATTTTAAAGGAAGTCTACCTCAGAGTAACTCTAAATTGAGTTTTCTCAATTCTTTCACCTCCTCCTATTACAAAGAAACATTTTCCTCTATTTAATGGGAATGACCCTCTCTATGGGTAAGGCGAGACATATTATAACCCTTGAATTTTCCCCTATTGTGTTTATTTTTAAAGAGATTGAGGTGGATTATTAGAGGGCATATCTAAATTTTAGGTAAGCCTCGGGTTTCAGGTATACATGCCTTATTCATTTTTTTAGTGTGGACAACATTGTGAGCCAAAACTTCCTCTTCTAATTCCTCTAAATTGGTCTCATGTTCTTGAGGGTCCTCAATTGTGTCATTGATGATTTTTAGTAATGTGTAACACATTTCAATGTTGATATTGGTATCTTTGTGAGTTTTCCATCTACAAAACCCTCCATGAGGCATTTTTCCTATTCTTTATTGATTCCGTAGTATCTTTACAGTGGACAGTAAACCGAAGGGAATTCCTAGAGAGTTTAGTCATCCGTGTTTCAATTGAATATACTAAATCAAGGGATATGAAAAAATGAGGGGATTTTTCCATGAAATCTTCCTTAATCAGGATAAAACTGATTCTTACTGAGGAGGGGTTAATTAAGGTGAACGTCCCCCATCCCAAGGGACTGGGGTTGCTCCTAACCTAAATTCAAAAACATTCATTTCTTAGTGTCTATCCACGAGGGTTTGGTTAAAAAATATCCAAGACTTATAGGCGAGGGTTTCTCATGAAATGTTGTGTTTGATATTAATACAATATATCTTCTGATTTTATGTATTTTTGTTCAAAAATGGTCTAGGTTCATTATTTTGAACATGAATATATCACCCATTTAGGAATATTTTTGGGCCATATTAGATATTTGGGTTATATAAAAGCTTACATCATTTAGGTGGGATGTCTGGTCGATTTTCTCAGATGCTTGATGTAAAAGTATCTCAATAGCCCTCTCTCTTATAACATGACATCAATGAGAGTTAGTTGGGGTCAGTTCTGGTTCATAATTTCGTTTCTCATTCATTTAATATGTTTTTTTTGAGTTGGCCAGAGACTATAAAGTTGTATTCTACAACCATTGGTAGGCCTTTCTGATTAATGAGTGCAGTGAAATGAAATTATCCATGTGCACCCCATCATCTAATATGAATACCAAATGAGGTATCCATGATCATCTATTTAAAACTCATCAATTTACTGAGGCATGTTCATTGATAGACTCCAAGCTATTTATCAATCATTAGATTCCATGAATCCAAGAGATTCTCCATAAAACATGGTATTGCAAACCATTTATAATATTGATGTTAGTTTGATCCTCCGCGTATGATAATACCATTAATTTTAGGTGATGATGTGTTTTACATATTTTGAGGAAAATATCATGCATACAATCATCCACAAATACCTTTGGAATTATATATCGAGTGTTTAATAAAGGTCAGAACATGGTTGGTATTCTAACTTTATCCCAATATATCTTCATGTTATGTAGCGCAGTCTGACTAGAAGGGATGCTTCCTGATTATTTTACGATAATAAATATGATTGGTGTGATTTAAATTTCTGTGTTGAAATAAATATTATCCAAATAAGGTTTATTAAATGACCATCACCTTGGGGTATCTTCTGTTTGAGAAAATATTTTACCTGCTAGTGAAGAAGCATCATACATTACTGTAACTGTATTTTCAAGTTCCTCACAATAGGCTGGTCTTCTCATCGCTACATTTCCAATTGAAGAAATCATTTTACAAAAAACAATAATATTGAGAGAACATTCCCAGTGAATTCCATCATGGGGAGGACCAACACGGTGGATTATTGTAAGGGGAAACCCCCTTTCTCTTTATACTTATGACCACAATGATGGTTGTTGGGGATCTAAACAAGATATACACTCTCAAAATTGACCAAATTATTTTCATGAAGCTAGATTAAATTTTGAAATGACCAGAAGAGACCTACATTATTACTACTTCTATTCGCATAATTTGTTGATTATAGGGTAATATTTTGAACTATGATAGATAAATGTGTTAGGGCTTTAAGAACTCCAACATTAAGGATTCCTAGATCATAGATTGGATCATGATATTTCAATATTTTTTTGAATCTTCTTCTTATATGCCTTCTTATGAGTGATTTAGGACACATGCTAGGAGAAGTGGTTGTCATGGGAAGGTGTCTTTTTCTACCATGGAGTGGCCATTGAAACATGTAAATTACCTTCGATTAGAGAAGGTGTATGTTCTTGATCCGATTTTCCATATAGTATGGGGTATTTTTCTCTATAACCATCAAGGATGAGATAGCATATGTTTTTCTACTCTGGGGTGTTATACTGAGGAGACGTGCCATTTTTGGGGATACAATTATGTGTTCTTCCTAATGGCCCTACAGTCATTGATGTTATGATATCCTGGAAATTCTTTAGGATACGAGTAGGAATTTTCATCTCCCCTTTCAACATTTACAAGATATTCATGGATAATTTAATGAATAGAGTGGGGATATATATACATTCTATATCTGGAGTATGTTTATGAGCATGGTCCTTTATTCCCTTTCCTTTCAGTGGATACTGGTGGTACAATCATGTGGGGGTAGAGAGTTGAATTTGGACCTTGATTATTATCGATACATTCTGAATAACTTCTCTAGGTTATCTTAGACAAGGGTGATAGAAGATTTATAAACACAAGAAATTGTGTGCGTATTATTATGTTTTGTCACCAAATTGGGTTGAAATGCCTCTTTAACTGCCTCTAGACGATTATGCTAACTGGATGAATAATTGATGATTGGTGAATTTTCTCTTTCACAAATCTCCATCATGTTGAGTTGGTGGGACTCTCTGAAAGGGACAAAGGTGTGACCATTTCCCATTATTATCAGTTTTCATCCTCGTTTGTCCTTCTTGTGTGTTTGGGTCTGAGAAAACTCATCTAGCCAGCCTAGAATGATGACCTCTTCATGTTGAAGGTTTACCACTACCCGACGTTGGAATCAAAAATTAGTGGCTGGAGCCCTTAAGAAAGACCCATGTGTATCATGTCTGATGTCATATATATCCTTTTTATCCACCTTCGTAAGATATAGGATGGACTTATTGTAACATTATATTGATAGGCTCCCAAAATTGTTGAATATGGCGGTCGGTGTCGTCTTCTTCGGGGACACCGATCATCATTGAACAAACAATCGGTGGTTGTTATTATGTTGGAGGGCCTATCGTGAAGCCTCCCGGGTAGGGAGTATACAATTTTTATGGTACTCCCAAATGATCAAGTTGGAGATTCAATGTGAAATACAATGGGTTGGTGATGGTGTCATCAGTGTGGATGAGGATCGGGAGAGTGCAGTAACTAAGGAGTTCATTGTAGAGATCATGAATCAATCCATTGAATTGAGGTGATTTATGATAGTTTTTTTCTATATATATGACAAAAAAACAAGAAACTCGGTAAAATAAAATTCTAGTTTGAATAAATACATGATTGAGTGATTGTCTTATGAAGAATTATCTTATAAAGTTAAAGGGGCTTGGTGGGTGTGTGACATTATCAACTTGTTTATGGATTCATGTCGGGTTCAAAAAATTCTTTACCCTAGAAATACATGCCTCTTAAATATTTTCTGTCTCCAAATAGTTTAAAATGTGTTTGTTCTTGAAACTGAAAACACCCAATGTTTGACTATCCAAATGGACCTTCTTTCCAAAGGATGGATCTTGTTATGGATTTTGTCCAATGATGCTTAGAAACTCACATTAGTTGGGAGAATGTGGTTTCACACTCATCCCACCCTTTTCAAGAAGAATTTTTTCCCACTCTGGGACTCTCTTATTGATTTACGAAATGTTCATGAATCCATCATTAATTATTTAGTATGATATGAATTACCATATAATTAAAAATCATTTATTAGCATGTATAGAATATAGAATCATTTTTTTGTATCTGAGGTTCTTCATCAGTGGAGAAATCTATTTGTATATAAAGTTCTCCATCAATGGTACTCTCTTATGTTATACTTATTGATCCATTGGTCATTATTATAATGATGTTGGTTTCTGAGACACTCAGTGGGGAACTCTGGGTTTTATTCTTAACTACGGATATGATGGAAACACTACAGTTTATCTTCATATAGGAATACAAGAATTGTTTTTATGTTGGTATTGAACCCATAGATGATCTTCCTATATATCCTTGTGAAAGGAATTAGGAACCATGTAGTTTAACGCCACATAACTGGTAACAACATGCCTTTTAATGCAATGACATTAGGACAAATCATACAATTTAATATCATATATAAAGGGTTTCTAGATGGAAGTTTCCTAGTCAATGTTTCGTGAGCGACTCATGCGGAAATAGCCCGGAGAACCTATGAATGATATGGGTTCTCAAGTCAAATTAGACCCTGCTATGAATGTGGCCAAGAGAAAACATGGTTGATTATATTATTGGGTTTTTTCCTCATGGAGAATTCTTATGTATCTTATTTGGAGGGGAATAAAATCACACATAGTTTGATTATGAGGACCCACAACTATGGAGGCCCTCATGGGTATGTCTCACATTGGAGTATGTCCCTATGAGTGGATTAAGTTGGGGATTATTAACAAAGATGATTCCCTTGTAAAAAGAGGGCATGAGAGAGGGTTTAAATCATGTTACTCTATAGGATTAACATAGGACATACTCCAAAAGTGGATACCCAGATTTAGAGGAATTATTATTAGGGATTACTTGTAAGGATGATTCCCATTGATCTTGGTCCATAAGAAGTATTCATACATATCATCATTATCAGGAATCAGAGTTCTCATAGTTCAATAGATTTCATGAATCCTATGGGTTTCATGATCCACATTAACTCCTAATACTACGTGGGCCATTCTCACTGTGAGAAACCAGAGGAATATTAAGACATGACAATTGGAACGCTTTTATTTCACCTTTGGTGGAAGAGGAGGAGGATGATGGTGGAGGATTTAGGGGTTACGACACTTCCCTCTCATTAACATACCCTAAGTAAGGGGTGAAAGTAAAGGACATAGAGTTAGAGAGTTGTAAGACTGTAAAATATAATGAGAAAGTCTTGGGGATTAATCCTAGACGTATTCCCTACAATATATTCTGGATCAGGATACATATCCAATTTCATTTTGAATATAATAGAAAGTATAATCCTCACACTCAATGTTTGGAACTGTAGACTACAAATATTAGAGATGATAAGTGAAGTAAATGGTTCAAAACATAATCCCCTAAACTGGGAAATCCCTAACACTATCCTTTGTGTAAGTGTCCCTTTGACCATATATATACAAATCCGTATACACCCCAAGGATACTAACCCTTTTGTAGGACATGTGCAGGTAACCTCTTACCATGGAAATATAAATCCAAATGGATGGCATGATGATGCTCCACTCACTATTTTTGTGAAAGGATGGAGGTCTTGGTAGAGGCTTCAAATTAACCCCTTCTAAAAAATGGACTAATGGAAGAAGATGATTGACAATGAGTGGCATGGAAGAGAGAATTTTGGGTGACTCATGCTGGTCTGAGGAACATGTACTAGGAGTATGTATAGCATATATTTCTGTCATGTAGGGAGTGAGAGGAACTAAAAGTGATTCAAGTATGGTGGAAATTTCTACCTGATCTATATATTCCTCTGGTGATAGGGAACTTTGGGAAAAACACTCTAGAGAGGCTTTATCTGAAGAATCATGGGTCCCCTATGATGAAGCATAAAGGATCACATGTAGGTCTTTACTGAGTAATAGGGACCTCTCACAAGTCATTTATTATTAAGGTAGAATGGTCCCTATGAAGGTGACTTACGTATTTAGACCATGAAGTGACTTTGAACTTTCTTATCCCATATAATTATCTATTGTATTGTATTTTGGAGAGCTACCTGAGAAATTTTTAGGTACATGGGAAAAGGTGTTTCACTATGAGAGCTCTAGGGGTTATTTAAATTTTTAATTTATCCAAATAAAGAATCATAGGGTTTTAAATATATAAAAATATGGGACCCTGGGCAATAAAAGATGTCTGTATATGTCGATGGTGTAGATGTCATATGTATGATTGTTTGTGCATGTTGTGTGGTGTAGGTTCTTGGTGTAGGTATCTTGCTTCTTTAGTCTATACAGGGTATCTGTGTGGGCTATGTGAACATAGGTTTATTTGGAAAAGCTCTTTATAACTTTTATTTTGATCTTTAACATACCAAGTGTCTTATTCATAATATTTTGAACCTATTGGATAAAAATGTAGTTCCAATACCCCTAAATTTTCATTAAAATGAATAATCCTCCGCGATATTAGGATTTCCAACCTAAATTCCCTTTACTTGAGGAAATAGAAATCAAGAGAGAATAAAATTATTTATAACTATATAAACTAATTTGTAAAATTTATTTATAACAACTAAATTCAAGTTTATAACATTATTAAAAAGATATGGATGAGGGAGATGAAAAAAAATATATTTTGAAGTTGTACATAGCATGAAATGTATAACTACAGATTCTACTAGAAGTAATTTATCACTAAAATTCAACATAAACAATATTCAATTTTTATAATAATTTAATAAAAATAAAATACTAATGAAACTAAAAAATAACTTAACAGTTCATTTTTTTCCATAACGTGAGAAAAACAAAATTCCTTTTTATATTTATTTCATTAATGAAAATATCCATTTTCAATGAACAGTACATACCATTTTTTTATATATTTAATACTATTAGAAAAGGTATCCAAAATATAAATTTTTTAATAAATTTCATAATGTAATATTTAATAAAAGATAATAGGGGATTATCTATCATAAAATATGATGGATAAATAATAAAATCTATTTATATCATCCATATTTATTGATATATATATTTTATCATACAATATATTTGATACAACCACTTATGAAATAAAATATAGAAACTTGACTATCATAATTTATGATATGCCATATTTTTTAATTATATTACGACACTCTATATTTCTAGATAGATAGAATTTTCTCATGTATTATGATATCACATATCATAGCCTAAGACATAGTACAAATCCTTGAGTATGAATTATATCATACATTTTAATATCACTTGGTTTTATGCTATCGATGACCCAAATAGAAAACATTTTATGTATCTATCATCCATGAAATATTATACTTCTTGATATGGACAATATTTAATTACGATTAATTATTCCATTGATAATACAGTTGATAAAAGCGTTTATTTTTTAAGAACAATTGTTATTATCCCGATTCAGATACCCTCTGAAACTGATACCCAACCTGAATTTTCCTTTTCCTGAATGACAATCCCAACCCCTAGGGGCTAGAAACTAAAAACATGGGTATCAACAAAAACCTGTGGTAATTATTTCTCCCAAACAAAAGAAGACAACATGGTATAAATAAATGATATAGATTGAAACATTGGAAACCAAAACAAAAAATATATTCCATCAAAAAATAATAATAAAATTACATACAGCTTAAAAGTATCTAAAAATTTATAATATAAAAGTCATAGAGTAAAGAAAACAAAAAATTAAAACAACAACTATACATGACACAATATGAAACCTCTAATTATCTCACCACCAGCTACCTAACTCACCAGACAGAAACCTCATCTCCTCATTATAGTTCCTTTCTTTCCCTTCATCGAAATACATAATAAGGCCTACACACCACCGAAAGGGTGCAGAAGGTGTGAGATAATTCGGATCTGTAGGATCTGACCCATGTATTCCATTTCAAGACTATATAAAACAATAAAATAATGATTAACCATAATGAGAACTGTTCCTGATAAATAGATGAATATTATTTATAGAAAAAACATGCTAAATTTTTTCCCATTTTCCCACACTTCTAAAAAATCCATTTAAAATTGTTTCAAATATTATCACACATATCAAAGTATTCAATGAATATAATTTATCACATATAATATAAAATGGAAAAATTATAAAATAGAAGCATGGGTAAAATCATTCCATGGATAACTATAGGCTAATCCTTCTAGAACATTCATACCTAAATATATACAATCACATTAAAAAATTCTCTAGATATATTAATCAAAAATAGATAGAAGAGGAACAAAACATCATATGAAACTCCAATAAGGTCCAAAATGTTCCCATAACAATTGGAATATGGATCATTGGAGGAACCCATGAGGGAAACCTTATATACTATTAATAAACAAGCCATATTACTACACCTACCACCAATGTACCCAAGTCCTGCCATGCTCTATATTTTCCTAAAAATTTCATCAAAATAATTATTTGAAAAAAATAATTAATTAATCCTTTTCATAATTATTTAAAAATACATGTTATGTTGACAAGACACAGGGAACCCATTTTTTATCAAAAAACCATTGGAAAACATGCCATTCAATCATTCAAATACAATTATAATGAAATTTATAAAACTAAAGGAATAATGTTCATCTAATACAGACTAGATACAAACCAACTACCTCAAACATGAGTCACATAAACCATTAATAGGATCCAAAAAAACTGAAAAATTTAAGGAAAACAACAGAAACTGTATTATAAATCCATTTAACTTAAAATGAATTCAATAAGAAATACTTTTTGAGGAGAAGATAACACAACACTTACCTCAAGAAACTCTCACGTCACACGAAAACAATAAAAAAGATCAGTATTTTGTGGAATATCACACAATGGATCCATAAATGATCAATATAATAAACACCATAAGAACAAAAAATATGGAAACATTGACCAATAGCACTGCTGCGATAAACAACAATGAATAAACTAAATTATCCCTTTTTGGGAGAGAAGTTTTGTAACCAAGATAAAGATATATCACTGAATGAAATGTTCTAGGAGTATATATCCATAAAATTTAAAAATATAACACATAAGTCTCTAGAGGTAAGGCTACAACTAAATGGAAATGAAAATTTGATGTGCATCATAGTTAAAACAGAAAATCCTAAAACAATCATGATATGAAATCCTTTCATGATGTGAATTCCAAAACTTTTAGTATATTCCAAAATGCACCCCCTTGGAATAAAATAAATCTGACCCACCTTTATAAACTAATA
The DNA here is from genome assembly GCA_963277665.1 of Viscum album. Taxonomy (NCBI): domain Eukaryota; kingdom Viridiplantae; phylum Streptophyta; class Magnoliopsida; order Santalales; family Viscaceae; genus Viscum; species Viscum album. The sequence goes on along the minus strand of OY728139.1, from coordinate 1,080,393,686 downwards.
ACTAGTTTTGTGATGTGTAATCTGGTCATGCAATGAACTAATTCACAACATCATTCTTTTAATAGATTCATTACATGTAACCATTTTATGATTTCAAGTAATCCAAAATGCATATTTTTTAGAAAAAATAACAAAATACCTCAAGTCTCCCCTACCACAATGTAAATACTCCAAAGAGTTTTTCATATTTATACTTGTTACTCATTAATTTCAAAAACTTGCATCCCTAATCTTTTGGACATTTTCCCTAGAAAAGAATCTATATCTATGAATAGCCAAATCAAACCAAAAAATGGAAAATAAAAATTGATAGATGATAAATACCAAAAGGTGGTAGTGGGATGTCACAAACTCCATAGTATAATATAATCATTTTCTAGGAAGTCCTGATGAAGAATGGATTCTAGAAAGAGTAGTTGCCACTACTCTATCATTAATGACTCATGCTCCCAAGTATCATGAGAATCTGATTCATGTCACCATAATAATCAGTCTAATGAAATTGACATCTCATGAAATACCATTACATGAAATTCGGAGATCTCCACTAGTTACTCTACAATATATGTGTCTATATCCATATCGATTTATTCAAAAATCAGAATGCGAGAAGGATCATCAAGGTACTTCATGAACTGAGATTTATAGAAAATTTCATGATTACTTGATAAATGAATTAGTAATTCCAAACAATAAGAAAACATTCTCAGAAACTTATTAAAAAAATGTTCTAACATATCTCATATGAACATTCTCTATTTTCTATGTCGATGGTGACCAACCTGTGGAGAAACCTTCAATGAAAACATGTCACCGACATAAAACAATAAAGGACAACATCAATGATTCACATTCTATTTTTGAATAAACTAATATATAACTAGAATTTGAGTTATATCCAAAATCCTTGATAATGTCTTTTAAACAAGAATCAAACCTAAAGATATGAATCACCCACCTCTACAAAAAAATTGTTTTCCTACACATTTGACCATAAAAATACTCATATGGATATATTCTAATTGATGACTAGTACATTTTGTTATAAGAACACCAATCTAGTCCAAGATAACTATCTCATGATCCATAAAAAAAATTGAGGCACAATGTGTATCCCCAATATCTAAATAGAATTTCCTATTTGATTCTCTATCTTTGGATGGGAAGATGTTCTCAACCTGACGTGACTTACCATTTCCTCCTGTAGACTATTCCAAAACCATGTTCTAAAACATAGATCATTTTAACATTTAATGGTTGATGATACCCCATGTATCCTCAAAACATTTGGCACATATATCTTACCCATATAAATAAATTAATGGTGTCCCTCATCGAATGTGATCCAACTTTTTCAACTGATATATCACCACTCATATTGAATTCCTCCCACATGGAGTCTGTGGTAATACAAAAAAAGGCTCATTGAAACCTCATCCCATTTACCAAATGGGACCCAAATAGGATAAGGAAACCTAATATGTTTAAGATTATTTTCCCTAATCTATTGTTATGTGTGTCAATGGTAAAAAAAATATATACAATGTCACACTTCATACCCATCTACTAGAATCATCATATAATGACATAATACAACAATGTAGTGATCGAATGAAAAATCCATGGAGAACTATAAAAACCTAAGATCCTCATAGATCCTGGGATGATTTATTGTTCCCCAAAATGGATATTTCCATCTAATTGGTGAGACCAACCAGAATTGGTATCCCCACCAAAGGGGATTTCTCAAATTCCCTTAAAAACCTCATACTACAACTGATACCACTATGGGTTTCTCAAATTCCCTTAAACTCCTCATACTACCACTGATACTATAGAATAAATATAAAGAGACATGATAATAATATAACACTATTTACAATATTACCTCATCATCCTCATGGGCATCCAGGTGAAACTGAGTGAAGATCCTCAAAAGTATACAAAAATCCTTCGAATCTAGTAAATCCTACTATGTTAATTTCATTCTAATAGAAGCTAAAATTACATTCCAATTCCATAAAGAGTTGGTTTTTGTCAGTGTAAAATTTTTATGGTATTTCACCAATATCCTTGGTCAAAGATTCATGTATTTCTAAGAAAAGATATAATTCAATCTCGTATGATCAGAAAAGATGATGAATATTCCCCTAAAATGATAGTTTCATCATGATTTCTACACATGAATATCTAGGATAAGCTCTAAATCATGAGTGGGGTAATTATTCACATGAATTTAATATTGTATAGAGTCATAACACATCACATAAATATCATTCATAAGCACACAACTAATTCTAGCAGTAGGAGAATCAGAAAAAACCACATACCCCTTATGATTTTTGGTACGATCAGAAGAATATATGATATCAAAAGTTATTTATTCTCATCAAGAGAAGATTGACATTTTATCGTCCAATGTGAATTTCACCCCTTTAATGGAAAAAGAAGTTGAATGAGAAGCCAAATTTGATAAATCATTGACAAACCATTGGTAGTATCTAGTAAGTCAATGGATATTCGGAATCAGAAATACATTCGTTTGATCTTCCCATAATAATAAAACATTAAACTTCTCAAGATCAACTGATAGTCTATTCCTAGAAATCACACACCATAATAAATATATTTCATGGATCCAGATACATTATTCAAATAGTGTTTCATAAAAATTGGTGACTCGACAGGATCTCTAAAAACAAACTGAAATGGTGCACAATCTCATGTTTTGATCTCAAATAAACCTAGATAACATCAAATAACACTTGAAAAAAAGTTTCAAGTTACTCATAGATTATCTAGCTCGTCAAATACAAGAGAACTATACTAGTATTAATTAGGCCAATTAGAATCATAAGATAATCATAATAGTCATACCTACTCTTGAAAGTCATCATCGGTATACCATAATCTCAAACTCTGAGTTGATGATGTCCCGACTAAAGATAGACCTTTGATAAAAACAATTCTCTTATGATTGGTCAAAAAATATCATCAATATAGGGAAAATTATACATATTCTTAACTATTAAATGGTTTATCTTATAATATTCCACACATAATTAGTGACCTATCTACCTTCTTTGGAAATATCGTAGGGGATTCCAAAAGAGAAAAAATGCGGTAAATAAAACCTTTTCCCCTTAGATCAAAAAACAAAATCATGATATTTTCAGATTTTATAGTTCTATATGATAAGAGGGTAAAAAAATTATATGTGTACTTTGAATAAAAAAATGTGTAATCACTACCTCCATATCTGGAGGAAGACTAGAGAAATCATTTTAGAAAACATCCAAAAAATATAGAAAAACAAAGGGGACATTACCCGAAAAATAATCACAATATTTCTGTACTACAACAATATAAAAAAACACTATATCTCTAGGAGGGAAGGTCCTGGATGACTAGACCTCATATCTCACTCTCTCTGATACAATTGAGATCTTCCATTAACTCCAAGAGACAAAACCCAGAGATGATAAAAATCAACCACACCATGATCTGTGATAAGAAAATCCACCCAGATTATGATTTTAAATAGAAATCTACCGAGATTGATGAAAACACACAATAACTCTACCTTATATATCAATATAGAATAGTAAGTACATCAAACCCCCTAATATTTCCTCATTAAAAGAGGTTTCAGTTACTACTTAACACAATACATGAGATATTTATGAATTTAATAAATATTATAAATATATAAAGAAATATATGAGTAGGGAGAACATATCTGAAATAAGGAACATGGTAAAGAATATTCAATAATTATTTTACAAATAACTATCACTAGATATACGTCTTCCTCCACTGGAAACTCATCCACTACATGAAGGTGCTTCACTCCTAAGAATTTTGGAAAGATCCTTTTAGTAACAGACCTATCTAACTATCTCGTAGTATCCATTTGAGACGATTACCCTCAACTAAAAAAATGTGGAGACATATACTGATAGAAATATTTTATATTATTGTAGAAACCATTAATATTAAACGTCTTCATAGAGGATAAAAACTAACATCGAGTGTGCCTGACCTTTCAACACTAATAGTTTGTTAGGGGAACACCACTGGTTGAAAATGAAGGTTGAGTGGAGGTTTGACATAAAAAACCACCCCAACAGTCATTTTATGATCATTCCACCTCCTCTTTCTCCCATGTTTTCCACTAAATCTACCACTTGGTGTAATATGGGAAGAATAACCACCCTTTCCTCCCAAAGCAACCATTTCTATCATATCTCTATCTACTATCTTTGTATACATCGTAATCTTCAACATTAATACATATGATCAAATATCCAACCCTACACCCTTCATGTAAATTTGATACATCTGCTGTAAACTATTTACATCCTCCACACCCAAATGACCCGGTTCTACAAACTGATTGTTGTACACCGACACTGAATGATTTCCCTAATTCAAGGAGGTTAACTCAATATACATCTCCATTATTAGATAATTTATAAAAATAAAATAAAATTAGTGAGTGTTAAAACAATTCCATTTGTTTCCCAAGTGTCTATTTTCCTCTACCATGGAATCCCATCATTACTTACGTGGACCCTAGAGCCTAGACACTATTCACTTAACCTTAATATAATCATGTGTTTCTAGGAATTTAATAATCTGGTTGATCTTTTCCATAAATTAATTGACCACTTAAGGTTCATTCATACCCTTAAAGGATATTGTATTGTCATGTTTGAACTCCTTTGATCGATCCCTTTCTTTTATAACTCCTTTTACTTAGACAACTACGTATTGGACTTGCAACACATTTTTTTTTAAAAATAGACTTCCCAGATGATAACCTTGATAATATTATTATCTAAATGTAAATTTCCATAAAATCATCCAATTTATTCTTCATATGAACCTGTGTACTACTTCTTTGAGGCATACCGATGCACACTAAAATATATGAAATAACTAGAAAATAGGATATTCTAGATCGAACTATAAAATCAAAAGAAAATGGATATTATGATAATGAAATAAAAATATGAGTCACACATGCCAACATACCATGGTATCTTGAGTCTCATCACAAAAAGAGTTGGTAAGACACTCAATAAAACCTACCTCTAATGTCCCCATTATCCTATCTCTTGTTTACAAACATCTCAAAACTAAGAACTACCAAATATAATAAAAACATATGATGAAACAAACCCTAATAACATCTTAAACCAATACTCGACCCGAACTATTAGATACTCAATGGGGGTTTCTGATCCCCATGGGTCAATAAAATAGCACCCAAGAATCAAAAACAACTATATGGAATGATTTATATAAACACAAATTATACATCATGGCATACATTTGAAAATTAAAGAGAAAAATGTAATAGATAAGGAAATATATAACATAACAAAATGGAAAAAAGAGAAGCTATATACATCAAAAGTAGATAAACAATATCCAAGATACCATTCCAATAGAAAAGGAGAACCAAAAATAAACACAACTACCCCATTTGATAGAATGAGAATACTCTAATAATTACATCATTAGTTATCCAGACATAGCTAATATATACCTTGTTGCCTCACTGTGGAAACTTGTGTTTCCCTAGATGAATGTACAGAACTAGTTTTATGAACCACCAACGTGGTGAGCACAGTGTGAGTTAAATATGCTTAGTAGGATATCACCATGGTGTTCCATATCAAGCGTCTATACAATAATCCCAATAGGTTCATCATTAAAGAAAACAAGGCATGATAAGAAGAAAAATATATTTTATTTTAAATGAATGGTTAAAAATTACCCCATTTTCCAAAATTCTGAATGATATTGGTAAACAAGTTTGAATAATATCACATATAAAAAATAGTAAAAACAAATAATTTATAACATATAATTTACAATCTAAACAGTACAAAATAGAAGCATTGGTAAAATCATGTTGGGGATCACTATAGGTTAGTCCAGTTAGAGCACCCTTACGCAAAAGTACACAACCATGCACATCAAGTCTGTATATATATGCCTCAAATCTTGTGAGAAGAGGAAAACCCCAACAAGTGAACCACTCAAAATATCTAAAATGTCCCAAGAATAATATGCACGTGAAGCATAGAAACACCCCATGAGTGAACCCCTCACCCAAATATTTATTTTCTATAAATGAACATTCTATAGTATGGTTAGCTTCACGCGAAACATAAAATAAAAAATAAACCACAGAACATTATATAACCCTTGAAATATATACATTGTGTTTGAAGGTAAATATAGAATATTAAAAATGTTGATATATATATTTAGTAAAAAATTTCATTTTTACTACTAATGTATTGATTTAATTACATTATAATGGAAAAAAAACAAAATAATCAGGTTATTCATAAAATACACATTATTAAAAACTAAAATATTCTTGAACTAGAAGATTCATATATTATTGTTAAATATTTTTCTAAATGGATTATATTTAAAACATATTTAATGAAATATGAAAAAATCCACCAAATTCTTTTTAGTAGGCATGTAATAAATTTATTTTATTCTAAGTGGATACATATTTCATAAAATAATATTATTCACATATGTTAAAATTGATTTTTCATCAAATTTAGTAATTTAATCACAAATCATATTTGAATATTGGTAATTTTTATTTATGATTTAGATAACAGGACCAATTTACTTTTATAGCATAAAATCTAGTTATAAAGATAAATATTAGTTACCATTGTAAAATAGATAGTTTTTATGGAATGTTTATTTTGTAAATATATTGATATTAAATTTAATTTGTTATTTTTAAATTAATGGAATCCATGTAATTTTTAAATAAATATATGATTAAATTAACAGTCATTTAACTGGTAGTAGATGTTAAATAAAATTAATAACACTAAATGTTGAAATCAATTTTTTTAATAAAAATTACATTTCAATAGATTATATTATTCAATTTAAATTTAAATTTTATCCTATTTAAAATTGAATTAGACTAAATTGTGGATGAATTTTATTTTTTCAAATTAAATTTTTTTATAAATCCAGACATATATTTTTAGTGATAAATTAATTAAAATGATTAAAATTTTACAGACATAAACAAGTGTTAAAATGTATATTCTATTGTGGATAAAATTTTATTAAAATAAATCGACATGTTTTACAACTATAATATCAATTTTATGTTGTAAATTCATACATATATGTCTCAACAGTATTTACAAACATAAATCCCTTAACTATAAAGAATTTACATTCAATATCCACAACTAAAAAACATTTCAAAATATTTTCCCTCTTTTTCTCCTATAAAAGGATCCCAAATCCACCGACATCCATCCACACATGTTGTTTAAAATTCTAATTTAGTAATACATAAATTAATTCTTAAACGTCCAATATACAAATTTATATACTAAATATGCAATAATGTGCCTCGTCTTCTTCATTTTTATAGGATAAATCAAGTGAAGGTCAAAATTCTCAACATAAGTGTTACTTACCCTTTTACTTTAATTATCCTTCTCATCATTTGACTGTTAGAACATTATAACCATTTTTATATAGTTACATAATAAATAATAATATACACAAATGATATTATATTTATGGTATAACCATTATCTATTCCCCACTAAATCAATCAAAAAAAATATTGTTCATGCATGTATGCGAACTACCACATCCATGAAGGCTTGTTTAATTTTTTTTCACCACCACAATTGAATGATCATTCTAGAAATCAGTTTTTGGAATTATTATTTTATTTATTTATATTTTTATATTCTAACAATATAAAACAATCTTTCAATAAGTAACATTGTCATAAAGTTATCATTGTAAAAATATCAGCCTAAAATAAATAAAACAAGATGAGAATAATTTATTTAGAATTGAAAACATAATTTTCATTTAAATTATTCCAATAGCTCTACCCAATTTGGATTAATGAAATTAATAACATATATAAATTATCATTACAGTTTTGAGACAAATATATTATGATAATTGAATATCTGCCATAGTTATGCATAGAGAATGATTGTAACATGTTCTTGTTTGGTTGATTTAATAACCATAATAAATAATGTATTATCTTCATATCATTTTTTGGAAAAATAATATTAGATATTAATCATTAAATTTTTATTTTATTTACTATTTAATTTAAATGTAATCATGTAACTCCTCAATTAAGAAACAAATGCATTCTAATTATAAATTATTCAAATAATGTCTTCATAGACTTTGTTGTCATGAATAATAAAAAAAATATGGAATGAAATTATTAAAATATAAAAAATTAAAAATAATAAATTTTACTAAATTTTATTATAAATTAATGGTGAAAATTTAGATATGAATATATATCAACAACACAATTATGAAATTAGTTCAAAATTATAAATATTTCAAACATTAAATATTGATAATACCAAATAAATAAATAATATTCATGAAATGAATAATTATAAATGAATATTAAAAAACAATATAGTCTTGAATATGTTTCTAAAATTTATGATTAATATTTTTATTTTTTATATACATTATATTCAATTTATTTAGTGTATTTTTTTATTTATGTCATGGGTTTAATATCTAAAATTTTCACCCACTGTTCCAAATTTCTTATATTACAACATGTTTTATTGGGAAAAAATCTATATTGGAAACTTAATATATTCTTATTGTTATACAATCATTATTTATGGTATTTAATGGAAGAAACATGAAATAGAAGGGAGGGGTGACAGAACATACAGAGAGAAGTGTTTGGAATAAAATCTCTAATAAGGTAACACTGAGTATTTCACCCATAAAAACATGGGTGCATGGTTGGGAAAACCATGTGCCAAATTTACATCAAACCATATCTTTAAAGAGGTCCCATCATGGTTAGGTGCATATTTTTTATAACTATTTGAAAACAATGAAAAACACCAACCTTCGAAAACCTAGAGTTGGTCGTACAAGCATGCACCATGGGGAGCACGGTTAAAGACAAATAACACAGGTGAAAACATCCCAATATTTGAAACATAGTGGTTTAACAAACCAACAGGGATGGGATAAAACGTTTCTAATAAACTTGTGGCCTCATCTACCTATTTAATTTATTAGGGATTCGTGCCCCAATCAAGCCCCATTCACCCCTGAAACGCCCTTAACTCCCATAAAAATCATTAGAAGACCCAAAAAAGTAAATTGATTAAAAAATAGTATATACCATTGAGAAATGATGGGATGATACTACCAACCCACCTTAAGTCAACTCATCCCTACGTTTCCTTTCCAATGGAGGTTCTTCACTATCTGAGAAAAGTTCTAGCTCTTGTGCCTGTACATAAGCCTCCTACTCCTAGCTTACATCTTGTACATGTCTAGTTTTTCCAGATCACCTACACCAGGGGAACTAACCAAACCTAGAGATCCATGGTGATTTTAACAAAAAAACATATCATATAGTTCTTAAAGGATGCATCCACCTCTATCTCAATATCCTCAGTGTCAAACAAATGAGATGGGTCGACCTAATAATGTCGAAGTTGTGATACATGGAAGATATTATTCATGGAATGGTACAAACGAGGTAACATCAACTGATAGGAAAGAATATTGACCCAATAAACTATATTTAAAGGAACAAAATATTGAGGAGATAACATGCACGATATTTGAATTGTTCTTTGACTCAATCAAGGAATTACAAATAGAAGGTCCTCATGTCCCACATCAATCTCCATAGGTCTATCAAAATGACCAGTCTAAGACATATGCCTTGACATAGTTGTTTCTATATGATTCTAACTCATATGTACTCTCTCTGAAGTCTCTTGAATGTACTGGGGACCAGTAGAATGACCTCACATTCCTCTAGTGAGCATTGGTGTAAACAACATGACCTATTGTTGAGTGCCGCATACAAAGCTATCTGAATTGTTTCAGGAAAGTTGTTATTGCTGGAAAACTCAACCCATAGGAATATGATTTTACCAAGATCCTTTGAATTCAAGATTGTAGGTTCGTAGATTGTTTACCAACACCCATACAATCTGCTCAGATTTTCCATTGGACTTAGGGTGAGATATTTTACTTAAGAGAGCTTGTGAACCCAATACATTTTTGCTACCCTTTCCCAAACCATGATCTGAAGTGGGAATGTCGACATAAAACGATTGAAAGGGGAAATCCAAGAATAATAAATGTAACATGGATATAAATCGTTCCCAAATCATCAATAGATATGGTTTCCATATAGGTAATAATCATGAAACATTGGTAATCTTGTCGACTATCAGCCATACCACATATCTACGTCGAAGAGATCTCTGTAATCCTTTCACAAAATACAATGTCACATCATTCCATTTTCACTCAAGAAAAGAGATAGGTTATTGAAGCATATTAGTTCACTAGTTTTGTTCCTTCACAAGATGACATGTGGATCACCGAGATATAGAACCAACAATCAACCTCTACATACCAATCCACAAGTACTGACAATTCATATCTCTATATGTCATGGTAAACCTAAGTTGAACTACCTAAATCATGTCTTGAGACTTCCTTATTAGGTCTAATGAAACCTAAACATTCCCATGGAAGATTAAGGGTCTAATTTCCATCTACAAACCATCTAGGAGGTGGGTTATGACCTGTGACATTCTCCCTCAATACAAGGCCCTCATAATCAAATAACTGTAGCATACATACCCTCTATTTAAGGGATGATGTCACGATTAGAGCTACTAGAACTAGTTTCCCATGTTTTTCCTAAACCTCTAGTTGTATATCAGAAAAAAAATCCATCATCACCCACTCACTTCTGGCCTCCTTAATGTCTTGTTCCAGAGTCTTCTAGCTCATGGATTCATCCACAACATTACCTTTACCAACTGTGTAAGAAAGCTCAAAATCAAAGGACTATAGGTATTCCAACCACCTATGCTACCTCATATTCAATTCTCAAAGAGTAGAGTTGTTTTGGAGGCTTTGGTGATCTATATAAATAATGAACCACTCACTCAAAAGATTGTTTGTCCAATAGCACAGAGCATGAACCACGACCGATAACTTGCGGGCTTCTATAGGGTATTTATTCTAATTGGGCCTCACCATGTGGGACCCATAAGACTCAACTATATCACCTTGAATCATAACAAGACCAAGACCAATTCAATAATCATCACAATAGATAATTTAATTTTTTCTTGGATTAGTTAGACATAACTACAAAACACTTATTTAATAGCACTGGTATTTAACAGCGCTATAACAAAACACTGATAAATGGAATATTTAACAACACTAAATAAAAAGTTGAAAAATTTAACATTTTATCATCACATCATTTTTAACGATGATAGTTGAGAACATTTATCAACTCATTATTTTTTTATTGATGAAGGTATTCTTTATCAGCGCTTTATTTTTAGCACTAATACAGAGTATCCTTTATCAACACTTTAATTTTAGCACTTATAAGGGGTATCCTTTATCTGTGCATTATTTTTAGTACTGATTATTATTTATATAAATAAAATAAGATAGTTAAATAAAATAAAAATAAAAAATGTGTTTATAAAAAAATATTACAAATATTATTAATTAAATAAGTAAGGATAAAAATGAGTAGATTTATTATACATTATTAATTATTAAACATTTTATTAATTATATAATCATGATAATTAATTTTATTAAATTTTATATATTAAATATTTATATTTATATTAATGTATATAAATATGATTTATATATTATAAGATATTTATTCGCTATACATTAAATAGTCATATGTTTATTGAATAACAGTTTATAATTAAAAATTAATATGAACATAAAATATTGAATATAATTGTATAGTACTAGAAATATAATTAAATTAATTTTGATTTTTCAATTTAATATATATCAAATGTGTGTTATATTGATTTTAAATATGCTTAATTAATGCATTTTTATATACAATGCACAGACACCAAACATATCCCTTTTTTCAATGTTGTTAAAGTATAATTATTTTTAATTTACTAAATGTCACTCAATTTTGACATAGTTGCATTATATTAAAAGAATATATTAATTAATAGAATTAAAAAAAATATTTGTAAAAAAATATTTATAAGTAAAAAATATTAATAAATGTACAACCACTACATTTATACAATTATATTGTAATAATTATAAATAAATAATTTTTTTAAAAGTATTTATATAATTATAAATATATAATTATGTATAATTATATAATTACAAATTTTATAGTAAATTTAATTAAATAATGAGAATATTTACAATATTTATATATATATATATTAATAATTATATAAATATATATAATGATATAAGTAATATTTTTTTAAATTATTTCCATAATTATAAATGCATAATTATTAAATTATTATAATTATATTTAAAAAGTAATATATTTCTTATTTGATATTTATATATATTTACTGAGTATTTATAATTTTTTACAATTTTTCTATTTAAATTTTAATTATAAATCCTTTATCAACGCTTCCATAATAAGAACTGATAAAATATTATTTATAAGCACTTTGTATGTATTGATAAAGGTGAGGATTTATCATCTCTAAACAAAAGTGTTGACAAAATGTTGATTTATCAACGCTCTAATTTTAGCACGGATTAATATATGTTTTATCTGCGCTAAGAAATCACTGATAAATAGACCTTTTATCAACACTTATGTTACAAGCACTGATAAAAGGTTCATTTATCAGTTCTTATTTGTAAACACTGATAAAAGTGTCCCTATCTATTTTACAACCCCTAACCATTTGTGAACACTTCGTGATATCATGAGATTTATGTGAAATCCACCCACTACTAGCACTCCTTGGTGAATCAAAGATTTAATCACCCCACTCAACTTTTGTCGGTGCTCCAATTTCTCTAAAATATCATCTGACATATGGTTTTCGATTGGGGTTATGATGCATGTGTAGTTTTAGATCACTTTCTAGAAATTTCTCTACCTGAGGTAGGTGGTTCCATGACCTATCAATTTTAGATAATTTAATTTTCTGTATTGGTTAATTTTTTGTATTCTCTATAATTTATTTTTTTGTGAGAACATGTTTTTCAAAGGATATAACATTCATTTGTTTTGAATATAAAATTTCAAAAGATAAAATTTTATGTTTCTATATAGGCCTTATTGTGAAAAATCAGTAGAAGTGTTCAATTAATTATTTTAGTAGTGCAAAATGTGTTTTTGGGGGTGCTAATGGTGCACGCCTATTGATAAAATATTTTTATGGGAAATGGATCATTTTGGGCCTGTTATCCTTATAAAGTGATTTTTATTATGAGTTGTGAAGTGTTTAAATAATGAATAATTTGTATTAGAAATGAAATTTAGGATGTGGAAATGGATAATTAAATTGTGTTAGTGATGAAAATGTGTTTTTGAAGGGTTTGAAATTATTTATTTTGGGTTTGGGTTTTCTAATGGAAAATGGATATTTTGTGTGTGTGTTTTTTAGTGTGGTGTTCCATGTAAGGGTTTTATGCACTGTTTGAAAGGTTTAAATCTTTTGTTCGCTGGCGCATAAATGTAGATAGGTATGGAAGTATTTTCATAATAGAAATTGAAATACATTTATTTGTTGAATTTTTTTACCTTTTTTAATGTTAATTGTAAATTATTTTAAATATGGGAGACATGTTTTTAAAATTATTTTGGGTTCTGTGCAAATTTTAAAAAAATGGACTTACTATGGTATTGGTTGTGAATTTGTGTAAAACATGGTTTTGTTAATTGGAAGTGTTCTAAAATTTATTCAATAAATTCATTAATTTATATAATTGTTTAAAATAATGTTTGATGCAGTTATGTGATGTGTTTGATTTTAAATGTTTCATTTTCATGCTACCTTTGGTGTTTTGATGATGTAATGCCCTACAGTGCCTCCGTGGTTTATTTTATAAAACCTTTTAAATGAATTAGTAACATACATAATATGTGTTAGGCATGTTTTTTAAATTATTTGGTTTTTGTATGCTTTCAAATGGGGTTTGGGTGTTCAAGTAGTGGCACACTATGTGTAATTTTTATGGAATGATTGTGTGTGTAAATGTGCTATCTTAGTGACATATGAATGTGAAACTTGATTGAGCACAAATAAAATGGTATCCGAGGTAAATGTATAACTTGATTTTGATATGTTATGGAATCATGATGTTTTTACCATAAAATGATTTTCCATACAATTAATGTATTGTTTAATATTTATTTTTAATTCATTTATTATTAGTATTACTCACATAATACTTGTTTTCTTATACAAGTGGATTCTTTTTCTCAAGTTGGGGTGCTCTGTCCAACATTCATTGTTCTTATCCCTTAAAATATTTTCACCCATAAAGTGGTTCATTTATCACTTTCTTTCATGTAACCTCAACTTCCTTTCTAGGAAGAGAAATAAAGCTGCCTCTAATCAACCACAATGGTAATATTGATTTTTACATAGTAATATCATTGTCCTTATAATTAATTCATTGTATCATATTTATTTTTTATTTATTTATTTTTATTATTACTCACATAATAATTGTTTTCCAATACAAGTGTTTATTTTATTCGAGTTGTGGTGCTCTGGCCAACATTCTTGCTCCTTCTACCATAAAATATTTTCACCCATAATATAATACATTTATCACATTATGTCATGTTACCTCCCCTACCTTTGAAAGAAGAGTAGTGACACAGCCTATGCTCAATCACAGAGTTAATCTTGACATTTACAGATTAAAATAATTGTCCATATAATTAATGTATTGTTTCATATTTATGTATAATTCATTTTTTTAGTATTATTCACAAAATTATTATTTTCTAATACAAGTGAATTATTTTGTTCGATTTGGGGTTCTCAATCAAAATATCATGCTTTTCTCCCTTAAATTGTTTTCACCTATGCAGTGGTGTATTTATCACTTTTGTTCAAGTTACCTCCAAATCCATTGCAGTAAGAGAAATGATTCTAACTTTTCACAATCCCATAGTTATTCTTGCAGTAAATTATAGTCCATATAATTAATGTATTGTTTCATGTTTATGTTTAATCTATTTCTTCTTTGTATTACTCACATAATAATTGTTTTATTTTACAGGTGGATTCTTTGGTTCTAGTTGATGTGGTTTTCTCGAATATGGTCATGCAGTGTTAGATGTTTGACAGACAAGAAATATTAAATAATGGTAACAATGAAGGTTAGGATTTGTTTTGAAGGAATGTAATAATTGGAATTTATGTAATTGTATAAAACAATGTTTTAAATGTCTATAATGTTGTGATATTTCAAGTATTTGTGTTGTACATTTCATTTCATTTATATTTTTATTGGGAATTATTATTATTTTATATATCTAGTGTGTTTCTGGTGATTCTAGTGCATTTGGTGTTGTGGTGTACTGTTACAGGAGACTATAGCATGGCCTTTTTTCGTCGCTTTTGAAATCACTGATAAAGAACTTCTTTATGAGCAATTTTTAAAGTGTTGATAAAGAACACAATTATCAACACTTCTGAAAGTTGTGATAAAAGACTAGTTTATCATATTTCTACAGTTTATATAATTAAATCTTTTATCATCATATTAATAATCTCTTTTAAATGTGTTCATTATCAGTGATTTTATTAGAGTTGATACATGTCTCATTTATAAGTTCTTTTTCAGTACTGATAAAAGTCCTAGTATTTTAACATAACTCTCATTGTCAGCCCATTTCTATTGCTCAAAAAGTCTATTTCTAGTGTTCTTAAAGGTATGTTTTTATTAGTAATAATTAGTATCAGTGTTGATGTGATTTTTCCCTGTAACACCTAAAATGAATTTTCATAAGATTCATTGTAGTGAAATTTCACACCATTCTTTTTCAATATTGTATGTAGAACTACCAGGTATGGGAATACCTAGATTAATCACTTACAATAGCCTAATATCCTTAAGAATTTTAGTATGTCAAATAGATACTTGGGATTATCCTAGGAAACCATTGGGCTAACCTTTCCTGGTTCAATCGAAACACCTTCCTCATATATTATACGACCGATGAAGTTTACCTTACTATTCCAAAAGTAAAATTTACTTAGCTTTTCATAAATCTGGTGCTCTCTTAGTGTAATTTATATTATCCCAATATGGTTGGAATGGTTATATCTTGTGTAAGAGTGAAATAAGATGTCATCTATTAGAGTACCACAAAGGAATCAAGATACGAGTGGAAGAGCTGATTCATAAAACCTATAAAGACTACTAGTGTGTTTGTCAGACAAAACAACATAAGGAGGTACTAATACAATGTATTCCTAGTCCAAAACAATGTAAATTATTTTTATGAAAGTGTCACATGAACCTGAGAGTTTCTTGACCTCAAATTATTCTTGCAGTAAACTATCACTCCTTGGATGTGTCCAAATAGATTGTCTATACATGGAAATGGATACATGTTGTTCTTCATAAGCTGGTTCAATCAGTTTTATTCAATGCATAATCTAAAGGTAGTATCTTTATTTTTGATAATATGACTCATTAACACCACAGAGATGTTTTGGGATAGATAAAAACCATAGTTTCAAGATCTTAAGCTATTTCTTGAGATTCTGGAGCTCTATAGGTGCCATCCTATAGGGAGTAATGAACATTAGTTATGTACCTAGTATAACCACGATGGAAAACACAAATTCTATCTAAGGAGGTAAGATAGATAAATAATTAGGTAAGATGACACTAAAATGATCCAAAACCAGATGTAATTCTATTAACCTTATTCCTTGGTCATTTATCAGGAAACAATCCAGCTAAGTTATCACTTCATCAAGACCAATACACATGGGTCCGACTCTGCATTCGTAGATATCCCATTCATCCTTATTAATATATTTGAATCCCTATAGTGATATATTGGATGCTCAATGATGATATAAATCCATTAGGGAACGATAAAGAATGAGTTAGTCTATACCAATAATTACAATGAATTCGATTATATCGAGGATGAGAAAACTAGAGATGAAATGACACCCAAAAAATCTGAGGGGGAACTCTTCACACTGGCATATTCCTTATATTTTGACACCAAACAACATGTTAAGAGAATTTATGCCACAAATGCACTCAATTGAAAGTCACAAAAATTCCACACTCACAATAGATATAAAATAGTTCAATGAACCTGTATAAAAAATAATTGAAAATAAAGTATAGGCTACCAGAATAGTACATCTAATAATATAAGGTCTTGGACTCTGATCCTTGGGAATATGCTGCATTGAATTTATATGGATGGATCTCTAGCCCTGATATTCATCCTAACTAGCCTAATAATATCCAATGTGCTAATATTGTAGCTTTGAAGGCTGAAAATCTTAGCCACACCACTAACACATCAACCAGATCAGCTGGTATAAGTCCAAATGGAAGACAGATATGGATTCATGGACTCTATACCAGATAGAGGTTTTGGAAAGGATCCCCATTGATAGGGTGATGGAGGAAAAGGCTAGTGGAATCACTGAAGGTAAACAATCATACCACAACCTCGAAACTCCATTGGGTTCATAGTGAACTATAGTTTCTTGTCCTAGACATCCAAACAAATGAAATACTATATAGATTTTATTTTATCATATCACCTATCTACCCCCCCCCCCCTCAAATTTGAAACATCACTCTATAATTCAATATGAACCATCCCATTTCCTCAGAACTGAACCACCCTGGCTCACATTCCCAACATCTATCAGATTGCATTATGCAATATGGTCTTAATTTTATCTTTTTATAATGGTATTAAACTTAATTACATTCACCTATGATCAAACATCATACCCAATATCATACTCAAAACGTCTCTTAGTCACCAAATCATCACCATCTAGAGACAGAGTGAAACTATGATGCTCCGTGAAGTGATCAAAATACTCAAGAACAATCATAGATCCATACTAAATATGGAAAAACTCTACAGCATGGTATTCCCTTAGATTTTGTGGAAGAATGTCATCATAAAAGGATATATGGAAGTCTTCTTATATCATACGTAGATAATTCTTAGACTCAGATATAATGTCCCTCCAGTCCTTGGAAAAATAATGTAACATGTTGGTAACAAGAATGAACCTTCTCTCTAGTACAGCCTCAATATAGTAAAATATTGTCACCTTGTCCTCTATCCATGAATCTGCAGCCTGAGGTCTTTTATCCCATAATAAGGTGGGATAATACTACCGCTGATAGTCCCAAGTCATTTCTTCTATTATAGTGGCAGGCTGGGGTGCACACTGAACAGGCTAGATGAGAAGAAGTAATATAACATGAAACTGAGCAATGCCACCCAATGGAGGATCTTCAGTATGGGTCTCAGGTGGCACTATAGGTGGTATCAAGCGTATATTAGTTCCCACTACCTCTAAGGTATGCTCATCACCACTCTCTTGTATTATAATACGAGGATATTGTTGTGGCATAACTCTCCAATTTCCAAGAACACACCTCATACTAGGTTTGTAATGAATATGGAAAATGGTAAAGAATGGAAAAGCCAAAATCCTTCCAATAAGCCTGAATCAACATGTAGCAAGATTTTATAATGAGATCATGGTGATATGATAAGTTTACAAATATATTATTGGGCACACAACCTAGGGGACCCATCCTACTACCCACAATCGATGTCGGGCTAGGGTTAGGGTAACATTTCATGCATAGTTAGTAACCATTTCATTTTTAAGGTGGTATTCATTTTGATACATTTATGTATTTAAACCCCTTTTTAAATTATTGAATTATATGGATCTCAATTTCCTATTTGTATTGTCACATACACCTTTTAAATTGGAATATAGCATCAGTTTAATTCTAACCATAACATGTTACATATCATGCCACCATTGGTACATGGATAAATGTGATAGTTATGGTTTCTAGTCTTGCATGAAAAGTTTTCACTTTTCCAGACATAACAACCAAATAACTAGAAGACATAGTAGCAATCACATGCATTGTCAGAAATTCACGTTGAAAAGTATATATGGAATGGTCTAATGCATGAATTTTTTATCCTATGATGTCTGGTATGATGCGTGATTTCATAAATGCTCTTATAATCAGGATAGGGTAGAAAAAATCCCATAAAGTTAATAATAATATCAATAATATTAATGTCACAAAAGTAGTTCTTCACCCAATGGTAAAATACATGAAACTCTAACAACACAAGAAATAACAGCATTTACCTATCCTACGAGATTTGGGATTCACTTGTATGTGGGGTATATACACCCAATAACATGATAATTACTAAATTTTAATATACTAGTGTTGTGTATAACCAAAAAATTAAGATAAAAAGAAAAATATCTGATACCACTTTGTAGAATCCTGCTGCGTTTTTTGACTCAATAGTTCCCCAAGACAGTGGCTAGAAGACCACAAGAGTCCCTCATTGAACTCTAGAGGCATCTGACTAGTAGTGAGTCCCTAGGGTATGTCAATGGGAAGACTATTACAATATATATCATACTGATCATAGTATCATATAAATAATAAATAAATATATGAAGTGGAATTATGAAGTAGCAAACATAGGAAATAATGAAAATAAATACAATACATTTAAATAATCGAATAGAAGAATCTAAATAATCATTAAATTCCAAATGATGATGATTTCCATTGTGAAATAAAAAAATATAATATTAAACTGGGTATAGGGTATACATGCATATACCACATTATATAAAAAATACCAAAAATACAATAAAATAAATTGACAAGAATCTCGAGAAATATCTTTGTCATATTCCCCTATACTCTATTATAATGTAGAAAATCTATCATGTATCATAAGGCACATGCTTCACTTTATCATCGCCAATAATCATGAAGTCTTCTTGGGAACCATAGTTGGCCCACATAGGGTGTGAGATACAATATTACTAGGCCTCCACCCATGGTGACTACGAAAATTCATTTAATACAATAAATAAATGAACAATGTTCCATATATATTATCAAAGTATGTAAATAAATTAAAACAATATTTAAACTCATTGTCTTGGGTTACTAAATGGATTCATGAACAATAAAACCGGCTTCGGCCTAAGTTGAATATATAAAATAAGGTACATGTAGAAGTGATATGGTAAATACATTGACCATTATAATGAAACTGCCTTGGTATAAATACCCAGAGATTATATTTTGTCTTGGCTTCCATAGTACCTTGTCATCACTCAATTATTACATTAATATAAATAAAAAATATTAAATATATACCATAAACAATTCATAATATCCAAAGGTGGAGTCCTGACCCCATCCAATGTGATCTAATAGAGTCCCATGTGTTGCTACATGATTCTCCTATACAACCAATTGCACTGAATCTGTCCACGGAAACCCATAAATGTATCCCGTGTATCAATAATGGCTTGGTAACTATGGTTTCAATACTTGTATCTAGTATAGGGGATCAGGTATCACCTGAGGCATGGAATAACCATCATTCCAATGTGTCTTTCTATAGATGCCCCTGGGGAATTGGTGTCACTCACAAGCCTATGTAACCTTCTCAGAAACACATCGAAAGAAATGCTAAAGGTTATCACCCAACATGTAAGTAGATACAACTAAACTTGCTGAGTTTTTCCATGAAGTCCTTAAAACAGGACTTGTATTCTCTCCAAGCCCGTAATAGGTGAGGCATGTCAACAAAAGAAAATTTCACAAGTCATAGTATATAAAACATAATTTCATCAACGAGAATTTCAATATAAAATTATTGAAATATTTAGAGGTAATTAAAGTCAATATATAAAACATGGATTAAGGAATTCATTATAAGGTAGCAAACAAAAGTATATTTTGCAAGAAATGAGAAAAAAATACTTTACACAAGGTGATGTTATAGATATCCTTTATAAAAAATAACATATCAGTCATTGTGGTAGCTAATGTGAAGAATCATTCATAAGAATTAAATTATAAGTCATGTGGGTCATCTATCTCATGGGCCTCTCTCAATGCCAAACATTTATCTTAATTTAAATTGTAATTTGAAGGAAAATTACCATGCAGTTTGTAAAACATTTATGGGATGGGAAAAGCATTCCATTATGGTGGGAACAACCAAAGTCGTGTACAAGGACAATGATAACAACCTACGGATGGTTTTATCCATAATGTATGTTCACAATTGATTTAAGGATCCAATTATTTTAATTAATTAATCATATTTGAGGTTTCTTCAGAAGGATATGGAATTTTTCAGAATGGTAAATCATTTAAAAATGTAGAAACTAGTATGGAGGACCTATACCATCGATGTTGAAGTAGTATCTCTCCACTCATCATTGTTGATGCTTGAATTGAGCTAAAATGAATGGAAATGATGAAGATGTCAAATTCCCTAAAAATAGGGAATATGAGGTCACACATAAATAGAGAAAAGGAGTATGGAATAAAATATAAATATAAGAGAGATGATTATATATCTTATTGGGTGATTTCCACTCTTTCCGACAGTGAGTGATTTGGAATCTGATTGAGAGAGTTATCGAAAACACTATATAGATGGAATGAGGAGATCGTGCCTGAGGAAGGAGAGATGCAACACAAGAGAACCAAGGGATAGATAAGGGTTTGAAATGAAAGACTCATTAAATGTTATTTGGATATTTTAACCTAAAAAATAATAGTGTAGAGTTTTACTATATGGTAAGTCATGTTGTGTGCCAACTGTGTGCCAAGACACTACAATAAACGGGAAACCTTCATGGTTAGGTGCACAGTTTGTCTAACCATTAAAAAACCAATAAAAACCTATAGTGAAAAAACTATAGTTGGGAACATGGTCATACACATGGGTTCTCAATGTTTTATACAAACCGTTCATCCCCTAGAATCCCATTATCAGCAACCACACAGATTAGTGAAATTATGAGTGTTGGGCCGCATAGTTTTTAATAACTCTATGGCCTAGTTTTCCACTTTAATTTTACAACTCTCCAAGATTAGAACAATCACCTAAGACCATTGACAACCACAATACCCCATTTTGAATATTTATAAGGTATAAACAAAGGAAATTAAAACAAATATTAATGGTATCTACCCTTAACAAAAGTCAGGATATTACACGAGATGTCCCAAACATTTCATCGATAGAAACCCACTAGGAGTGGAAATGTATTTATCTCAAAGTCACTTATTAAAATATTCCAAGAGAGAAAAATCTTCAATCATTACAAGGACTACTAAAACACATTTCACTAAAATAACTTTTCTGTGGTAGTGATACTTTTGTTTATAGAAATTGAATTTTTGTTGATTTTTCATATATCCTATGTTCTAGTAAAATTATCAATGTAAGCTATACAAATTATTCATGTTATTTATTTTATAGAAAATATAATATAATTTCATACATAAATACCATAACTAAATAGTCTTGTTATTACTAAAATAAACTACTAATCAATTCCATGATAAGTTATGGGAAATTTATAAGACCAAAGGGAATTACCATATATTAATAATGACCATACTGTATCTTAAATGTTGTCATTAGTATATTATCTTTCTTTCCCTATAGTTGGGGATACCCAAAGCATAAATCAATTTTATAGAACCATTGACATTACCTCAAGTGATCAAAAAAGAAAATAATCCATGATTGTGGAAATCTACTCAATATTATAACCTAATTCGTCTTATGATAATCAACACTGAGTTATAATGATCCATCATTCTTCTCGATTAAAAGAACTAAGGTAGCCCATGGTGATATACAAGGTGTTATGAAAACATTACATTATAACTCTTTCAATTGGATATCAGTCTCATTCAATTATACTATTTAAATTATCTTTGATGAAGGTGAAATCATATTTGTCCTTTGAAGAATATCAGCGAAAAATTACACTACTATTTCTAGTGGAAAACTAGTAAGATTTTCATTAAATGGGTGAAGATAATAGTGTAAAATTCTTTTAAAAATTCTATCTAAATTATTTTATTTATCCCTAATGTTATTGACTGATACTAATAAAAAATATATCCAGACATTGGATACATAAAACATATTCCTACAACCATTGCAACACAACCTCCATGAACGATATTCATTATCCCATCATGAGATGTATTCTTTACCCATCATTTGTAATAATAGATATGGTCCTTAGAAGAAACTAATTAATCCATTTGCATGATTACATCAAAACATCACATCTATGTCCAAAATATTGAATTGAAGAAAAATAGGACTACACCAATTGATATTGATAAAACAAAACATTTAAATCATCGTAATTGTCACTACCTAAGAGGTGTTTGAATACTCATAATGTTTAGAATAATATCAATATAAAACACCATTTGATCAATGGCATGTTACATTGTAAAATAGTGGTATTTACTATTATAAAACAAAACAAGCATAAAATTTTGGACAATAAGTATGGTACCCCATATAGTCAATGGAAATGACTGGTAATCATTGATCATATTCTTAGTAACACATAACTTTTCATTCACTCCCCTTGATACTTTATTTCTTGTAGTAGTTTAATTGAATCATGTGTTGGTGTGTTCTTGGAATCATCATGATTAACTATATTCTATGGACTATAATTTCTTAATGATATTGTCTTATTGAGGCATATGTTTTGGGACATTCATGATATTTAATTTAGAAAACAAACTTGTATTAAAAATAAACTAATGTTTAATATGTCCCATGTGATTATATTTGTGACATAGTTTGGGTTTGGATGTATAATCATCCATTATATTCTAGAATGATCACAATTTTAAATATCTAGTCTTTATTTTGGTTAGAGGAGGAAGGTTCGCCAATTTTGTAGTTTGATTCTCATATTCTATAATAAGTGGATATAGTCTACCCTCATTTTCTTCTCCACAACATTAGAGTTTACACTTATTCCCATAGAAAATAAAATTCCTTCTCTTGTGTGATTTCCTGATATGAGCCTTTCCATATATGTATCTATTCTATCTATTGTTTTATTTCCCCCACATAAATAAATCACCCACTAAACCTTAATAACTCTCAAATAAGAAATATGACTATACCCCCAACTCTTCATTCGAAATAAAAATAACTAAACCAAGAGGAAAAGCATCAATGATCATTGAATGGATGAAAAATTATAACATTAAAATTGTAGGACATGAAAATGACATGAGGATGTTACACACATATCATGTACCAATATTTAATGATGATTTATGTTCACCCCATACTCACACATAACCAATTCATCATTATATGAAAAAAATCATTTAATAACTGCACAATTACAATCCCATGAAATGGTAGAAGATATAAATTCTACTATGGTTGTGTTAGTTATGATTAGACATAATGTTTCTAAACAATGTTATTAATCCTATTGTATAACCTATTAATTACCAAATACCATGAAATAATAACAAAACTAATTTAATTCTATTTTTTGAAATCCCAAACAAGAATTATTTCTTAACTGAGTTAAAACATCATGTGGAATGAATTATAATGCCCATTAACTGGGGAATGGGGACTAACACCAACGTACTAAATGTGTCACTTTTGGAGATATAAACCAAATAATGGATCAATAAATCAAAATAAAAATTATGAGATTAAAATAATAAAATAAATCATGATTTCTATAAATCATAAAAGATTTATTAATTGAAATCATTGAAAATGATCCCATAGAATTTAGGTAAAAAATACTCAATTGCAATCCCTTTAAATTAATTTTAATTAAATTTAATTGAATAAATCAAAAAAAAAATGGAAGATAACACATACCATTGAATCTTATATACTCCTTAAAAATCATCCTAGGGATCCCATGTAACATTAAAAATAATCTTAGGAACCCTAAACATTTCATCATAATACTTATTTTGAAACACAACCTTGAGTTTTCAATGTACATGGTGTAAGAAAAAAATCCATGTATGATGAAACTAAGAGTCAAAAAATATCAAGGTTTTCAAAATACTCGTATTTGTATTTAGAAAACACATACTATAAGTTCATTTAATATTTTTTTTATAAAATAATAATTAAATGAAAAACAACATCCTTTGTTTAGAGTATAGCTACTTTAACCATTTCTATAATGATTTTGGGATATCTCAGAATATGTCAAATAAAAACACATGAATCACAAACTAATTCAACCATTAATATAACATAATCCAAATGTTCCAATGACACTATATAGAAAACATATATAATCCCAATATACAATGGAAAAACTCACAGTCATGACAAGATCATAAATTTTACACTAATATCTCATTTTTTGTCCTTAGATCAGATTCTCTATAATTGAATAATTTTATAAAATAGTCTCAAACTTAAGAAGTTTATTAGTAATAATTAATACATTTCATAATTTAATAATAATTATAAAAAACTATTCCCTACTTTTTTTAATATAATAAATCAAATTAATTGTAACAAAGGATCAAAACACCAATAATATCTTGTAAAAGATCCAGATAATCAATGCATATTTAATTAGACATATAAAACAAAAATATAATTATTTTAAGAAACATAGTTACATGACATAATTAGACATAATTAATTAATAATTTCCAATTAATCATGTTAATTCATATCATATTACAGTATTATTTATAGATCAAGCATTATAATTTAATCCCAATTTAAAAATATAAAAGCATTCCACATTAGACATTTACATATAAAAATCATTATATTTTTTCAAATAATATTATAAAACTTCTTTATTAATTAACATCACAAGCCTAATAAAATTATCCAATTTATATTAGAATAATATTATTTCCAATAAAAATCCTAAAAAACATTTGTTATGATAATTACCTGTCAATTGCATTCAATTTTCGCTTGGTATGGGAAACACCAACAGAATGAGGACAAGGGGGATTAATGGTATCATATTTTACAATTTATTGCAATTTGAATTAACACATACAATGTTTTTGGACTAAATCAACTATAAATGATAATAAAAACCTTACCTGATAATAAAAAAATTTAAATAACATATAAAATGATAAATAATTACATGATTCAACACCACTATGAGAAAAATACTCCTTACTATTATGAGAATGGGACGTAGTCTGGGATTTTACCCCTATAATTATAGAATTAGTTATTGTTTCTTTTGAGGATGTAAATATGTCTTATCATTACGTACTGTTGTATATATAACTCAAAAAGAAAAATATAGGGAATTTAAGACATCCACTACTATAGTACAATATATTTTCACTCGAAATCATTAGGTCATTTTTATATGGGTTCACTCATGTTCTTCTAAAATAACAAAAAATAAAATGAGTAATATTTCATTCCCTTAAGGATTATTAAAAAATATATTATTTTCTGCTTTAAGTCTTTATCAAAAATATATTTGAATATTATTACACTATATATAACAATATGATGATCTTTATCATTTACGAAGAAAATTTTGATGATATATTTCTCAGTCACAAATTCTTGAATACCCAGTCTCTTGATGTTTTTTCATATGTATTATACATCAAGAATTAATCCTTATTTATCATAATATATTTTTATTCCTATGAATTATATAGTTCTAAATGAGTTAACCCCCATTAATCAATAATTATCAATATTAAAAAAATAATTTATTTCTAAAATTATTTCTATATTTTCTACAATATATTTCTCATGACAGAATCAAAAAATGATATCTTTTATTAATTACCTTAATATACTACCCATATTGTTTTTCTATAACTATCACCAAATATTAACTTATTTAATTTACTATTAACTCCAGTGATATTTAATAATAACTATCTACTTTTTTGTATGGATAAATGAAACCTTCCACTTTACCATTACTTGGGGTCTCAAAAAAGTATATTTAAAAATAATTTATTTAATAATTAAAGATACATTCTGTAGTTCCACCACTCTGTCCTTCACTAGATATTCTCTAACTGAAAACATACCTCTTCAACACAAGGCATGGAAAATCAAAACATCAAGTGTAATGAATTATACACAATCATTTTCATCAATCTTCCATAACCAATACCATTATGTGGATCTGTCTCACTATGTTTCATAATGGTCTTCATTACCCCAAAATTATCACTACAATTATGTGGAAGTCATAGTACACTTATTATAAAACAATATTCATCACATTGCTTAGTGAAATTGATATATTGCCATCAAAAAAGATTCATAACATTAATTAATGTCATTCTACTACTAATTATAGAAATATCCCTCCCTTCCTGGTGCAGAGCTCATCATCTTAGCTTGAATTTCAATTCTCCACAGATTATTCTCATTTAATTTTCTTTATATCATGGAATGAATCCTATAATAAGAGATAATAATGTTATATTGATCATTAATAATACATTTATCATCAAATAAATATATTTATTTTGAATATATTTATTTCTAAAGTCTTATAATTTTTTAATATAAGAATTTTTATTCATCCTAAATTGTTTCACATTTCCTCTTTTTCAATTAACTACTATTCTATATTCTATGATATCTTCTAACAATAAAACCTATGAATTGACTCTTACAATTTTTTATAACTCTTATAAAGTTAAATGACTATTATTTAATTACTCTTATGTTTTATAAATTATTCTTAAGAATTTAAAGAACTCTTTCAAAATGAATCATTATTGGAGATTCATGTAGAATAATACTTGGGATATAAATAACCCTTATTTAATTACTATTATTACAATGAAATATATCATGTTCAATTTTAAAAAAAGTATACTTATCCAACACTAATATTTTTATATAATTCAATAATTCATTTAATTATATTAAATTCATATCGCGGAAACCCATTTTAGCTCCAAACCACTCTTAAGAACCAAACTAAAATATATGATGAATTTTTTTTCCAATGTTGAAAATAGATAGGGTAATTTAAATATACCATATCAATCTTAAATCCAACCCTTTATAAATTTATATAGTTCAATAAATTTTATAAATTTCTCCCAAATCATTTTACGATTTTTTGTGCCCAAAAGTTTTAATTTTTTCAATGAGATAATATGTGAATGATAATAGAGTAAGGATTCTTGGATAATTGTAATAAATTAATTTAAAATCATTTTATTAAATAATTTATAAAAAATCTTCTGTATGTTTTTATTGTTTACTTGGTCATACTTTGAATATAATTTTCAATGGATTTTTAGGACTAACAAAATATTTAAAAAATGATGACTTTCAAACATCTAATTTTCATGAGGAATTGAATCAAGGTCATGGAAAATATTATTTATATTTTCATGATGATTAATGGAGAAAATTTCTCTACTATATTCTATTATTTTATGATTAAATCCAAATCAAGATTCCCATGTGGACATATTGATGTTCTTGTGTAATGAATATTTGATGTAAGACTTAAAGCCTCATGATGGATTTTATGGAGGCCATGAATAGATTGTGAGTTATATTAGTAACATTAGTAGAGTTAAACACACATATTTCCTACATAATGTTAATTCATATATACCTACATCTATATAAATGTAAATCCTTCCTCTATAAGGGTATCATTACGGTTACGTAAGGGTAAATTGTGGTTATGTAAGGGTATAATAAATTGAAACTATGTTGTATAGGGTAATTGGTGCATGATTAAAAGTATAGGAAAGCCTCCGTATGGGTATTTTTCATTAAAATATATGTAAATGGGTGTGAATAATTGTAAATATAAAGCTAAATTAGGGTGAAATGTTTCATGAGGGTACCTACTTAAGGGTAACTATTGAGTCTTAAAGTCTACGTAACTTAATTTGAGGCATTAATTGTTGGTACATTATCCATGTGTAAACATATGTGTTTTATAAAAAAGTTTTTAATGTTAATATATACTCACCTAAGGTTGGATTCCACTCATTTACATGTAGCCTCTACTCGGGTAAGGGTGATGCGATACTGAATGAAAAATGTTTCTTTATTGACAAAATCCAACAACCTCCTAATATCAAGGCATATCAGTAGCACATGTTGAATATGATATTCATGAATTTTATATTCATTAATAAAATAATAAATTTCATGAAATTTCCTATATTGGATACAATGAAACAAAAAAAATCTTGAGTACGTTCATGATAAATTCAAATGGGATAGGCCCTTATGTAATGTAATAATTAGGGAGTCCGATGAAATTATGACACACAAGTATTCTCAAATGGTGATTCTACATGGAGAAACATTTTTATCTGACTTTATCAAGCATTATAAATTCCAGATATAAAAATTGAAAAGCCTGATTCTTGTGATAATCTTAAATAAGAATAAATGCATACTCCTACTAGTGAATATACATTCATGAATAAGAATTAATGGATAATTCATGTATTTAAATTAAGATCAAATATAGGTTGTTTGATACTGCATTAAAAAAATATGATTTATGGAGTTTATTTATTTAATTGAAAAATAAAGAGAACCCAAAACCTTCAGCTTTTCCAAATGAGATGCATGAAGATTTAGAAGACACATAGAATAATCTATTAATTAATATTAATTAATATAATACCAAAATCCTTTTGGGTATTCACATTTATATTAATAAAATAAATGTATTGTTTATAATCTATATAAACCATTGAATAAATTATATTTCACTTGAAAAATAATTATTTTTCTATTTAATACATGTGTGTATTCAGGTGATTAAGA
Source organism: Viscum album (assembly GCA_963277665.1). Taxonomy (NCBI): domain Eukaryota; kingdom Viridiplantae; phylum Streptophyta; class Magnoliopsida; order Santalales; family Viscaceae; genus Viscum; species Viscum album. Next base: position 1,080,363,922 of record OY728139.1, on the reverse strand, counting down.
ATTGTGGAAATTTGGATAAAACAATTTATGGTAGTTATTTTGTCTATTAATCAATATAATGTTGATAATCTTGATACATCTTTGTATCAATGTAAAGATACATTGAATAATGAAGCCTTTGAATAAGGAGAACCAAGTGGTTCTAAATATAAAATGATTAAGATAATCAAATCATTCAATATTTAAGATGATTTTTAGGATTGGCAGAGCTGTTGTATGTAGATGTGGAAGAACCTAAATATGTTCATATGGGAAATCTTGTTCTTTTCGGAAAGTGGAGGAGTAATATTATAAAAATGATGAAGATAATTATAGTTTGAATTAATTTTTGAGAAAGTGAATAAATATTCTAGTGGACTCTGGATATAGAAGTTTCAAGTGCAACTCTATAATAGGAGAAGACATAGTTGATTATATCACTTTAAGATAACATAAAGATGTTATCATTCATGTATTCTTCTTACTATTAAGAAATAAAAGATAGTAATTCATCTATATAGTAAATCCTTCGTGAGTTTTTAGTATTCCAATCTCACTCTCATCCACAATACATAATTTAGATTAACATAATCATTAAAGGGGCGTTCTTGGTTGATAAAAGGATGTGATAAATGTTGAAATAACCAATTTAATATAAACATTTTTATGTGCTTATTTAAGTTTTTTAATGATCTTTAATTTCATAACTTAGTAGCCTATATCTTTATATTTGATAATTTATGAGCATGGTGTCATATGTGAGTATTTTATTGATAGAATAGACATCCACAGTTTTATATCCCTTTTATTATACAATGGGTAACCTCACATTGACATTGAGTTGATAAAATCGAGGCAATTTGGATCATGAATTTCATGACTTAATAGCCTCTATCATTAGGTTTTATGATTTATGAGCATGGTGTCACATGTGTGAATTTTATTGATAAAATAGACATCCATTGTTATATATCCATTTTATTATACACCGGGTTACCTCAAATTGACTTAGAGTTGATAAAATCGAGGTTATTTTCTATATATAATGTGATATCATCATGTCCCTTAAATTAAGGTAAAAATATTTGAGATTATTTTTGAAGTGTGATGAACCCCACAAGTCCTCTAAATATTATTATCAATAAGGGGTTTAATGTTTGAGAACATAAGTTTAATTTATAAAAGTGAACTTATAATGAAAATAAAATAAAAAGTGGAAGATTGGTTTGCCCAAGGTTATCATTAAATATCAATTAGAAAATATGTATGTGGTGATTAAGTGGTGATTCCTTGAGAATTTTTATTAATTCATTTACTTAAATTAGATTTTAGTCATGAGAAATTATACTTATAAATTTTATAATTATTTAAATGGTATTAACTTCCAAATTCATGTGTCAATGGAGCTGTAGAATTGGAAGAATATTTACTAAATGTAAATACCATGGAATAATTTTTTTTAATGATTTGTTTTCTGAAGGCCATAAAAAATGTTACTTGTTTTTTATAATGATTAATTGAGAAAAAATACTATGAGATATTATTTTATTTCATGATGAAATCAATGGTGATATTATTAAGGAAACATATTTATTTTCTTGAATGAATAATATTTAATGAAATATAGAAATCCTTATGAATTATTTCATGAGGGCCCTATATGATTTTTAGTTATATTGGCTACATAAATGTATGTAAAATGGAATTTAAACTACATCTATAAACGTAAATCATAGAAACCTACAACTATGTAAAGATACATCTATCCTATATATTGGTATTTGTGATTCTATTTATGTTTACATTAAGGAAACATAAGGGTAATGTTTATATATTATGTATGGAATAGGTGTATTTGATGTTTATTTAAAATTGAAATTAGGTTTCTCTAAGTGTATACTTTAACAAAATAAAATAAACTGGATGGGTTTAAGGGTAAAGGTCATGATGGATAAGGGTATTTTATTATATAAGTTTACCTATATAAGGGTAACCATTGATTTCCTTGGGACATGTATGGGTATATGTGGTGTTATGTAAAGGTAATGTTTCCCCTCATAAAGTTATGTTCTATAGAAAGTAGTTCTGTATGAGTATATAGTAACTCACATAAGGGTCGATTCCACTCATTCATGGGTATCAACATTCCGTGTAAGGTGTATGAGATAATAAATGAACAACATTACTCCTCTAGTGAAGGACATTGACATCTAGAGACCAATTATAGTATAAACCACACATTTCATTTGATATTCTGGAATCTTCCTTGCGTGAATAAAAAACCCAAGCCATGACATCATATGTAATGAATATGAATGAAACAAACCCATGATAAATGAATGAGTAATCTTGAGATAAATTCATAGGAGAAGCGTAATGTTATCATACCAAAATAAGAACGCATGATGAAAGGGAAATCACTTGGTTTTCTAGAATGAATATGATATATGATAAAATTGGTTGGTAGAAATATATTAAGCATTATAAATGCATGATATTAAAATAGAAATGCACAATTCATGAGGGGATTCTATGTGAGAATTATTAGATGATCATTTTTCTAAGTGTTTATGTGTGAATATAACCATTCTAAGGAAATAGATATTTAAATGGGGATGAATCAAATGTTTTTGATAGTTCATTAATAAGATATGATTCATGGTATTTATTTTTCCATATAGAGAATAATGTGAAAATGTAAACATTGAGTATTCCAAATGTGATGCCTGAAGATTCAGAATAACCTTAGATTAAGAAATTATTTAATGTGATGAAATTTAACAAACCATAACTTTTAATTATTCATAATTAAATTAGAAAAATAATCTTTTTACATATAAAACATTTAAATAATTGTAAATACGAGATATCATATAAAAACCAATTTTTTTCATGTGGATAAAGATTTTTGTGGATGTGATGGTGATAAGTGGTGTAAAAGGTATTAGAAAATTGAGTGAAATTTCATCAATTTTGTAAGAGACTTTTAAGAGGAATGATATATCATTCTATCAAATAAATTGGATTTTAATTTTGATATCCTTCAAAGATGATGTAACTTGTGTGATCAAGAATTGAAAGATTCTAATATTTAGATCATTCATAATATGAGAATATCTTCATGGAATATAATCCTACCGCATATAGCTATTATAAACCCTTAATAATTAAACATGATAAAAAATTATTTTGTATTCTTAGGGAGGAATGCTTTAATATTGAAGTTTGAAGGTATTTCAAGTTATGGGTAATCTTTGATGAAGTGATGAAATCATATAGTGGACTCGGAAAGTGAGAAACACAAGTAAGACCCTTGATTTGGAGAAGTCACTATGGATTCTATGTTGATCACCTATATAGTTGAGAGCCTTATAATATCTAGTAGACTTTATAGTAGGAGCACTATAGACTTATTGATTATGAGAATTAATATTCCCTGGAAGCAACCACATGTATAATAGGAATGATCAATAACTAGGGGGAATAACCATATGTGACAACGAGTATGATTTTAATCAAAAACATATAAGTACTATGTCTTTCTATCTTAATAATTGAATCTTAAAATTTGTTATGATTGAGATATAATATTTTTTTATCAAGAACCGTAACATTTTCAAGTGGATGAATAAAATTATAATTTATAATACATGGGTACCACTAATTTTCTCCCCTCTAAGTATCTTCTAATTGATCCTAGGATTCTATAGTAATATTAATAAATTATACCATTGTTGTACCTTATTTTTGTATACGTTTCCATATATTTTAACAAGAATGAAATTTTTTTCACCAAATTTCAATTGGTTTGTTGTTCAAATTTTTTTATTGGTGATCATGATGATTTTCAGGTATTTCCATTCAAAGACACATATTAGGGGATGTTTATCAAAAATTCCAAACTACACATGCATGTACTTTAGGAAACAAGTTGTGTGTTTGCACCCCGACATGGATTGTCCAGGTCAAGCACATTCCCATGTTTCCCAAAACGATTAAAAACTATTTTAATCATGCTACATGACGTTTACCCCCTTCTATAAGTGGTTGGTGTATGAGAGAAACCCTACACACCCATGTTTCGAGCTGAAGACTACATGTTGTGTATGGCCCAACACACACTGTGTGGACCATATATAAGAGGTTTGTGGCCAATAAACCATATTACATGGTGTGTGGGATGTCTCTATAAATTTTTTACTTTCACCTACCAGGTAACACCATGTTCAAAGTTAAAGAAGGCATTTTAACTCACCTATCAGCATAGAAAAGATAGCCAAAATGCATTTACTATTAGTACACATATTTTACTGACTCGTACTCTCTGTGTACTACTAAAACCAATAAATAGGTGGTAGTCCCTAAAAGTTGGGGGTGATTAAGATTAATTAATTCCAAGTTATTCCAAGGGGGATCACTCCGAAAATGTCCATGAAGAGAAGAAGAGAGATAATGAAGTGAAGAGAAGATAGGAGGGAAGGTGCTTTTGTTCTAGCTTCCCGACAACCTTCACTCCAAATCTTTCATGAGGATAAATTCGAGTATCATGAGTTGTTCATTTACTATCTCCTCCATGAGTATCTAATTACCCTATGTGTTGGGACTATGGACAATTAATAGCTATAATTCATCAATTGTGATGTTGTAATCATTTTTGAATTCTTTGTTCTCACAATTCCTTATTAACTCATTCTAAATATCCATATAAATATTGTATGAGACCAAGAACAAGATTTCTAGGGATCCATTAAGGAATTACATCTTAAAACATCAATTACCATTAGGTGTTTTAATCATATCAAAAGGGACTATAATTAATAAAATTAAGAGAAATCATTTTCCAGACCAAATAAATTGGTTTCTATTGATTTAAACAAAACTAACTAGACCATGGGGGTTCTGTTACATACATAATCTTAGATATGTGAATTATCATGAACGAAACAACCTTTAAAAAAAATTAATTTAATAAAAAACCATTAATATCTATATCCTCAACACATTTCTCTCCAAATTTAAAATCAAAACTTGTGTTTTCTATTTTTCTTTCATGTAATTTGTTAAGAAATTAAAATTTTATCATCTTTATATCAAAACAATACATAATTGACTCTAAATTCAATAAACTTCACTAAACCAATTACAAAAAAATAAAAGAAACCAAAATTACTCCTTCTCCGTGTGGATCGATCCCTTACTGGTACTATAATTATTAGGGTAATATAATTGGGACTGTCAAATATAAAACATCGGTTAAAATGATGACCAAATTTTGGCACTATTTGTGGGAGAAAAGATATAATTGTTTTGGTTTAAATCCAGTTTGTATACATTTTTGTGAAAAAAATTATAAAAATTCAATTCTACTCTCATTTATCTTTCTATAGTTTTTTGTATTCCTCTTCTATTCTTGGTGTGTTATGGGTTGTGCAGATTCATTTGTTTATGAGTGCCTGCATCACTCATTCCAATAGCACAGAGTCATTGGAGCATTTTACGATCGACCCAGAGATTGAATGACCACTTCTGAGGTGACGAAGTTCACTCATGGATAAGAGAAAGCAAAACAATCCCATGGCAGATAATAAAGAGGGATATATAGCTTTTATCCAAGGAGCTGGATAGCCATTTGGCCTGGATGAAAACCAGAACCAACAAGCTCCACTTGTTCCAAGGTATAGCCCACAACATCTCCAAATTTTCCAACTAGAGAGGATTCTATACCCACATGCAATCCAAGGCCAATCTTTTCTCCTACACAAAAAGTTGTTCCCCCACATGCTCGAGACCAACTACCCCCATGTCATACCGTTATGAAGTATGGTGTTCCCTCCATCTGAGCAGCAGATAAGGGAATTGTCTGACCCCAAGTGCCGACCTAACACTTTGAAATTAAAACTTCCATTATGAAGCTGAACCAGAACATTGTACAATTCACTGGTCTACCCAATAAAGACCCGAATGTTCATCTCTCCATCTTTTGGGAGATCTGTTTCAGCTTCTTTTTCCATAAAGTGTTAGAATATTCCATCATTTTTTGCCTCTTCCCCTTCTCATTAAGGGAAAAGTAAAAAAAATAGGATCAAGGGAATTCCCCAACAGTTTATCCACATCTAGGAGGCGTTATCCCAGGCCTTCTTGTTCAAATAATTTCCACCATCGAAGACGGTGACACTGCATAATGAGATCCACAAATTCTGATATCATGACTCCAAATCCTTATAATATTCCTTGTAGTGCTTCAAGGAGTGCTATAAAAATGTCATAACCATAGACTTTTTCTCTATATGAATGTACAAACCATCTATGGGGGCCTAAACATGAACACAAAATTCGTGTTGGATATCGCTGCTGGAGTAATGGTAATGTGGAAATCTTATAAAGATCTCTTTGAACACCTAGAGGACATGTCATCCAACAGATTCCAGAGGCACTCAGAGCGGAGAACTCAAAAGTGAGGTATGCACAACATTGATTCCACCACGATGCTCACTACCCAACTAGATGTGGTATCCATGAAGACTGAGGCATTGAACATACAAAATGCATCCCATGATCAGGTAACTAACTATCTTGCATGAAATGAATGTGGTTAAAACCACATCATTGGTGAATGCCTGAGGTCAAATGTCGAACCTTCATCCAGCGACGTGGGCTATGTTTCTCAGAACCAAGGGCCAAATATGTACCCTATATACCAGAATCTATCATGGAGAGAACAAATGTACATGGGGTACCAGTTGCAACAGAAAAATTGCCCATCCCAGATATCAGCAGGCTATAGTAAACAATAGTACCAAAACCTATATCAAAGACAACAATAACAGTTGTCTTTACCAGCAGAATACGTATCAAAACCCTCACTCTTAGAATCCAAGGTAGCCACCACATATACTTGTTGCACAAAAAAACATAGAAAGAACCCCCATCAAAACGTGATGCAATGTAGAAAAAAATCATAACAACCACTGAAACAAGATTTACAAATAATGAATCTCTCATTTGAAGCCTGGAAATAAAATTGGTCATCATTCCAATCATCTCTCCTCAAGGAAACCCGAAACAATACTAGGTAACACTATGAAGAACCTACGAGAACAGGCCCATGGAATCACTTTACAAAGTGGGAAGGAGCTACCTCAAACACCACCTCCAAAGCAAGGTGAGGATACAACTCTAGCTCATCCTTCACCCTCTCCAGCTGAAGAAACCACAACGAATGACCCCTCTTCATCAAATGAACCATCACAAGAGAAGGAGGCCTCCCATGGTAAGGTAAAAGAGGTGGTAAATCTTTTGTATCCCGCCTTACCTTTTCTAGAGAGGATGAAGAAAAGGAAACTTGATCACCAGTTTGGTAAATTCATAGAGTTATTATGAAAGCTTCACATCAACATCCCTTTTGTAGAAGATTTAACTAAAATTCCAATATAAAAAATGATCATGAAGGATATTCTCTCTAAAAAAGAAATATGTAGGATCTGTGAACTATTTCACTGAATAAGGAATGATCGGCAATGATGAAACCCTCGCTTCCTTCAAAACACCAAGATCCAAGTAGGTTCACTATCCCATGTACCATTGGATACTGTAAGTTTTGAAAATCTCTCAGTGACTTAGGAGCCAGCGTCGACTTGATTCCCTTCAGATTTTTCAAAACGTTGGGGCTCAATTATCTCAAACCCAGTCGAGTGTCCCTCCAGATAGTAGATTGCTCCATAAAATATCCCAAGGGGCTACTTGAGGTTTTGCTGGTGAAGGTATGAAGGCTAATTTTCCATGGCGACTTCATTATCCTTGACACAAAATAATACTAGGAGGCACCTTTGATTTTGGGAAGGCCTTTCTTGGCCACTTGTAAAGCATTGATCGATTTATAACAAAGAGAATAGATCTTTAGAGTCGGTGATGAAAGAGTATCCTACAACGACCACAAGGCTGTTAAGCATGCATCACTACTAGAACACAAGGATATTTATGTGGTAAGAGAAATGGATGACCACTTCATCTGCAAGGAAGATGGTATTGTATGTTTTTTTCTTATTAATGACCCATTCTTCATAGATATCCAAGATGCACCTGTAGATTTTCAATTTCTCTAAGGCCTGGGCAGTCATTAGTGGCAATGCATAGTTGTTAGAGCATTTTGGAGAAAGTAGAGGTGTAACGAATTTTTCCCTCAATCATGAAGGCACCTCAACATGAGCTAAAACTTCATCCTTCATCTATAAAATATGGATATTTGGGGGATCAGAAAATGATTCTAGTTATACTTAATGAAAATTTATTTCAATAGTAAGAAGACAAACTTCTTTAGGTTCTGAAACAAACAAAGCTATCCATTGGATGGACATTTGTAGATCCGATAGGAATTAATCCCACCATTTTCACCCACATGGTGGTACTGGAAGTAGGAGAAAATCCCTCTCAAAAACCACAGCGACCAATGAACCCACCCATTAACGAATTCATGATGAAGGAGGTAATAAAATTATTAGATGCAGAAATCATATACACCATTTCAGAAAACGCATTGGTGAGTCCTCTGCATGTGGTACCCAAAAAGGGGGTATCACTATTGTCTCCGATGACAAAAATGAACATATTCCTACATGGAGAGTCACAGGTTAGATAGCCTATGTAGACTAGTAGAATTTGAATTATGAAACGTGGAAATTTCACTTCTTTCCACCCTTCATGGATCAGATGTTGGAATGACTGGTGGAGTAGGAATTTTACTACTTCTTTGATGGTTATTCTGAATATAAACAAATCTACATTTCCCCTAAAGATCATGAAAATAGCACCTTCACATTCCCCTACGGTACATTTTCTTATCACAGTTTTTTTCGATTTGCAACGTTCCTACCACCTTCATAAAATGTATGTTGGAAACATTCCACGAAATGGAAGAACAATTCATGAGGCCTTTATGGATGATTTTTCTTTCCAAGGAATATCCTTCACCACTTGTATGAGAAATATAAGGCTAGTTTTGAAAAGGTGTGTGAACACCAACATGTTTTAAACTGAAAAAACTTCCATTTTATGGTGTAGAGTGGTATCATCTTGGGCCACTAGATCTCTATAAAAGGGATATAATTTGATCCCTGTAAGATAAAATTCATTTCAAATATACCCATACCAAATTTTTTCAGATCCATTCAAGGTTTTCTTGTGAATAACTGTTTTTACAAATGGTCTTTCAGAGACTTTTTGATGATTTCCCAGCCACTCACCAATCTCCTCTCTAAGGATGAAATCTTCGAGTTTGATGAGACGTGTGAAAAAAATTATCATAATCTGAAGCAATGAATGGTGGAAGCTCTGATGATTATTTCTCTCAATTGGGAGGCACAATTTCAAGTAATGTGTGATGCTAGAGACTTTAAGGTGGGAACTATATTGGGGAAATGACTAGATCACATCTTACATCCAATTAAATTTTCCAGTAGAACTCTAGATTTTCCAATCTAGTGGATAGGTGGAATTATCAAATCATGAACTAAAAAAGATCATGGAAAATTTGTGGGAGAATCAATGAAAGATTGGTCCAAAAATCTTGATGATGCCTTATGGGCATACCAGAACGCCGTCAAGACACCTATGTTGATGTTTATGTTTTACCTAGTCTATGAGAAGCCATTCCACTTACTATTGGAGTTGGAGAATAAATCCTATTGGGCCATCAAGGCCCAATGTTGTGATTTGAAGGATGCATAAGAGAAGTGAATGTTCCAGATGATAGAGCATGATAAGATCCGATGGGAGGAGTGTCAGAACGCCAGACATTACAAAGAGAAGACACGAGTTATCCACGACCTGATGATTTCCCATAAATCCTTACAACCCGGTGATTATGTATTGATTTTTATCTCTCGTCTGTGATTGTTTCTAGGAAGTTTGATGTCCTGATGGTCAGGACCATTCCAAGTGATCAATGTTTTCAACCATGGTGTAATGTAAATTACTGCTAAAGATGGAAAACCTTTCAGGGTGAATAGACAATGCGTAAAGATTTATCATCACATAGAGGATGTGGTGGGTATAATCTAAACTATTCAATTTAGGTAATAAGAGGAAGGTAGGTTGAGCCAATGACCTAAAAAAGGTGCTTCTTTGGAGGCAACCTAGAGGTTACACACCGTGTACCACCTATACCCACTGCATCTACTGATATTTTTAGTTTATATTCCTAATATTATAAATATATATATTATCTAACATAATAAAAAGGGATGATTCCAGTGACGATGTTTATTTCACTGTAGTTTATTTGATCCACCAATGGTTCGAATCCCCCCATACCTACCTTCAGCACGGGGTTCATCCTTTTTATAGTTGTGTTTATGTACACAGCATGTGTGTGTTTTCCAAAATAATATATATTTTTTTCTAAATAAAATAAAACTCATTATGGGGATGGACCAGTTGGACAGGGTTGTACACATGTTCCCAAAAAGATCCAGGTTTTAATCCTAACAATTGGCCCATTTCCGTCATTTTTCATGTTAATAAAACCATGTTGTGTGAATTTTGATATATGTCGTGTGTGCTAGGATTTCAATGATTGATGTAGTTTTTTAAATATGAACATACATGCAGGTGAAGTTGGAAAATTGGTAGAGTCTCAGCCATGGATATAAAAGGCCTAGGTTCAAACTTAGCTAATCTGCATATTGATTCCCTCTTATTCAAATTAAAAACCACACATCGTTCATTTTCATCATCTCGTGTAGTATTGGCCCTAAAAATTAAATATATATAAATAATAAAAATGAGCAGTAGTACAGCCATTCCTCCAGTGGTTGAGGGCCTACATATGGATCGTACAGTCTCCGGTTCGAACCTCATCCCAAGCACTAGACCAATGGTTATACTTCCCTTTTTCCACTTTTAGAACACATGACGTGTATTTCTCAATACATTATGTGTATAGATTTATTTTTAGTAGATTATATATATATATATATATTTATTTTAATTATTAATATTAGATATTATATAGTTTACTACAATAATTATATTATATAATTATTTTTAAAAAACATAGTGGTACATGCCATGTACCTCGACTATAAAGGCCACACACAACTAAAAAAAGTGTTATTGCCCTGGTTAAAAAATGTGGCAATAGGCCCCAAAACCGTGGCCATAGGTATGGCCACAGTTTTGGCCAACCATGGCCGCAATCACCGTTGTAGTAGGTCCCAACATATTTCTGCGATTTAAACTATTGAAATAGGAATCCAATTTTTCCATTGTGGTAGCTGACCTATAACCACAGTTTTAACCATGGAAATAGCCATAAGAGACCGTGGCAATAGCCTAAATAAAAAATTTCACTTGCAGGTTTTGATCTCTGCACCTACACATTGCAATCTACCGCACTTACCACTAAACCACCCCATAATTTGGATATATATATATATATACATGTATATATATATATTAATATATATATATATTATGATATATATATTAATAAAAAACATTGGAATAGCCTCAAAAACATGAAGGTAGGGCTTCCCGCCAATTTTTTGGATAGAATTTTTGTTCCCGCAGAAGCACAGGAATCCTATAGCCATAGTTTTGGAGAACAATGGCTATAGGGATTCGAAAAAATGGTCTTATCACCATAGTTTTTCAAAATGTGTCCATAGGCCACAAAACTGTGGCTATAGTCCACGAAAATAGGCATATAGACATGGTTTTAAAACTATGTCTATATTCCACGTAACCGTTTCTATATCCACCTATAGCCATGGTTTTAAAACTGTGGATATAGTTCTATGACAATAGGTCCATTTTCTATTGTGCACGCCCTTCCTAGATTGAACCAGCATCGCGCGACCCCCCACCTCTCCCTATTTTCTTCTCTCTCACCCCCTCTGGCTGCCCGATTTCAAATCCACCTTTGTTTTTGCATTTTAGGTCCAGATTTGTTTACACATTACAATCCTCAAACCAGGTAAACTCTTGCACACCCTCTATTTCCCTATTTTCATAGCATTTAGGGTGATTTTTTGATTGGCTGGCGATTTAGATTCCCATGCAGCACACAAGTTGCGCGAAAAACACATGCCATGTACATACTATGCATGGCCAAACATGCCTCCTTTAACACATTTGGTTGATACATGGCATGTAAAGACCCGTAAATTTCAAGGAATTTTTTTTACTTAATTTTCTTTGTAATTTTATAAGAATGCAGTTTCTGACGGCACCTGATTCCGAGGCCCGGTGTGCCCGAAATAATATTCGGAAGTTTAGCTCAGGTATGTTCAGTGAATGAACGAGCGGGTTTTCATAAATTTTGAACCGGTGCTCAGAATCGAAATATGAGGGCACTGATGGAATCGCAGCGCCGGTAATTGCTTAGAAACACCTTTTCCATAGTTTCGTTTGATCGGTTGTGGTTACTAAATTTTTGGGTTAAGTAAATGAATAAATAAAAATTGGGCAACCAATTTATTTTATTTAAAGTTGTTTAACCTAAGCTAAGTGGTTGAAGTGGGACCCACTATATCCTACTCCACTAGGTAGGATATTTGTGGGGTGGGGCCCACACAAGCCCCACCTTTTCAACTTCCACGAAACCCCCGCCTTTAATTAAGGTAACACACCCGCACCCACCCCCCTTTTAAATGTAAGTCAACACTTGTGTTTAAACATTATAATAAATGCCTCTATTAATTAGGTGGTTTAAAACGTTGCAATTAATTGAGTTAATTGTTTGATTCGTTTTTGAATTTTAAAACGTTTGGAGTGAGTAATAAAATAAGTTAACCCTTATTTTATTGTTTTTCCTTCGTTGTGCGGGAGGATTTTGGAGAGAACGGCTCAAGGTCTTGGAGTTCTTCTTCCTCGACAAAGAACGTGAAGAACGCCGGATCCTCGGAGATCGACGACGCGACGCCGAAAATTCTTTTCTCCGCGACGTGGAAATCCTCCTTCCGCGTCGTCTCCTTCTGCGACGTCTTCTTCTGCAATGTCTTCTTCCGCGACGTTCAATTCTGAGGCGTCCCTTTCCATGACAAACCTCATTCGACGACTACACTCGAGGTAGGGAATAAATTTGTGAATTGTTAGGGAACCCTTGTTTACTTCCTTCTAAATCTAAGAACACGGATAAACTAAATATTAAGTTGATCCGCAAAGATTATGTTTGCGGGTTGGGAATTCTTGATTTCGGGGAAAACTGTTTGGGTTGATTTCTTTTGTTCGTGAAAAATCCTTGTTGTTCTTCGTCTTTTGGGCCTCTTGTTACCAACTTAACGGGAGGAGGTCGGACCGCACGAACACAGCCGACTCTTCTCCATCTTTGTTGTTTTGATTCGTTGTGGCACAAACAATGTGGCGCGGTGCAATGACACCGCACGAAAACAAGAAATAATGCGACGAAGAAGCGTGCTGCCGTCACGCGGCTCCGTTCTGGCCGAACGGAACCGCACCCTGAGTCGGGGCCGCGGAGGCGATTGAAGACTCTACTGGTTGATCGTTGTGCGTGGATTGGTGGGAAACGACAAACGGTGCCACAAGGTATGTTTGAAGCCTTCGCAGTGAAGTTCGGGTCCCAGGAGGACCGTAGGCGAAGGCAGCGAGCAAAATGGACCACCGGAGCGTGTCCGGTGGTCCGCAGAAAACATCCCTGGCACGCCTCGCCGGCACGGCGGCTCCGGCGGCCGGCACCGGCCGGCCGTCGGGAGGCGGCGTCGGCCGGCGCGCCGCCGGGAAGGGCCGCGGCGGCGGCAGACCATTGGTCCCGCGACCGCGTGCGGGCGAGGGAGGTGGGACGTGGCACTCAGCCACGTCCGTTGACAAGTAGTGGCCCCCCATGGGGCCGCAGTTGCTTGCTGGCAGGGGGCAGTGTGCCACCCCGCACCGCTCGGTCGAAATGGCGAGCCGCCCGACCGGACTGCCAGCCCGGGCTGGGCCGGGTCGCGCCAGCCGAGCCGGGCCGCGCCCAAGCGGATCGAACGCAGACCCAGTTCGGTTCGACCCAGGGGGTCTCGGGCCGGATTGGTCCGGGCCCAAAACCCCCACTTTCGGACCTTTTTTGGTCTTTCGCCCATATCATGGGGTACAGACCTCCGATCGACGCACCATCAGTTGTGTAGAGATCCTTGGATTAAGACAGTCATTTCGGTATATTACACTAAAGGTTTCGGAGAACATTATTTATGACCGGGTTGGTTCGGATACGAAACCAACCGGGCCCTCGGAGCGGAAACACATATATCTTGAGCTCCGGACGTCTGATTGACGTACCATCGACTTTTTTGGATTCCTCTTGATGATACCGTACTTTTGGCACACTTCGCCTGAGATTTGGTTGCAGTGGGATAGTGGCCAGGTTGGATTGTACTCAAAATCCAACCGGGACCCTGGAACCGAAAAGTTGATAACTTTCAGACTGGATGTCTGTTTGACGAACCGTCAGCGGTGTTGGTGATCACATAGAGAAACGGTCCTTATGAGTATACCCTATGAGATTTCGGGGTACAGTTGAGATACGGCCGGGTTGGTTCGCACATGAAACCAATCGGGCCACGGAGAGGAAAAAGCTAATAACTCACAGACTGGGCGTCCGATTGACGCGTCGTCTGTTGTTTTGAGACCCCAATGATGAGCCGGTCCTTTGAGATACTTCTTCGTGGGACTTTTAGATACTTGGAGTATCGACCTGTAGCTCGTGGATAGGAACCTCCTGGAGACAAGCGTTCGGAGTACGGAGACCGTGTAGCCGACTGAGACTTGAGGACTACTTGACCGACGCTACTTGGAGTGAGTCGACTAGCCCAGTTGACTGAGCACTACTTTGTTTGGGTGCAAACCCATAGAGGAAGGAGCACTACTGTGTGACAGTTCCGACCCGCGGTACTCGTCCGGAGAGTTCCTCTACATGCTATTAGGGGGTGTGCACTACAGTGTTTGGGTGGCATACCCTGGCGGGAAGCACTACTGTGTTTGGGTGGCTGGCCCGCGGTACTCGACAGGAGGAGTACCTCAGCAGTATTAGGTTAGTGAGCAGTTCCTCAGAGTCGTGACATGACCACTGTACACTCCAGAGACGGGGCTCTTCAGCAGTTACAGTTTCGATAATGAAAATCCTGGTTTGAGCTGAGACTATTTACTTTGTGTTTACCTCATGATTGAGATGGGTCACTTGATAACTTACGTATATGTATGGGCATATACCTGGGTAGACTTTATCCGTTGATTTCATAATATTTGATTTTCCTCATGATTGAGATGGGTTACTTGAAAATTTAGGTGTATGTATGGGCATATACCTACGTAGAGGTTATCTGTTGAGATCTTCTTTGTGGTTATCCTTGTTGGTTTTAGAGAGATCTTGAGGGAATCGGGGTCCCTAATGAGTATCGTTATACTCACCCTTGCACGGGCTATGCACGCACCTCGTTGTGTTGGTTGTAGACGACGGGCAGTGCTGACGGAGGCCGAGTGTTCGAGGACTGGACGGTATCCGGAGGTGGACTTCATGGTGAGACGACACTCGGTGGAAGTTGACAGGCGAGAGCATTGTGGAGGCTATTTGTACCTAACCTTCAGGTAGGATCGGTAGTGCATGATCCAAGAGATACGCTATCTGTACCTACCCTTCAGGTAGGATCCGAGCAGGACGACCAAGGAGCTGCTTCCTTTCTTCCAGCTGTTTGTCTTTTTCTATTGTACTTTCGTTCAGTTGTATCTGTACTTTCAGTTGGGTTTGTATTCTGGCCCATTTAATTTTCAGCACTTTCTTTTGTACATAGTGTTTTACTTCCTCTTGTACTCTGTGGTGTTTTGTTTACTTTTATAAAGGCAATGCCTTCCCAGTTATCGGGATTTACGCCTTTGGTGCTAGTCACCATCCCCTGGCCTATGGAAGGCGGGCTTGGGGTAGTCACGACACGGGCCCCGAGGATGGGTCGTGACAAATTGGTATCAGAGGAGTTCGGTTCTACCGCAGAACTTATAACACTGATATTTTTTCCTTCTGTGAAGCGACAATGTTAAGAGTACCAAGTTTGGTTTTCAGTTCATGGAGTCCAGTGTTGGTGAGGGCTGCCGACGTATCCATACACCAGGACCTTGAAAACTAATTTCCGTCTTTGTTCATGAAAACACTGATTGCGTATGTGTTTTATAAGTTTTTATCTTAAAACAGCTCAGACCAGGTCAGCTCACCAGGTATAAATCGTTTGACTATGTCACGTATGTTCCTTTTAGGATGCCTTTTCACGGAAGACCAGCTAGAGCCCAGAGTGATGTGCGTACTGACAGCCTGTCGAGCGATGATGCTTCGGTACAGGGCCCTCTTGCAGTAGAGGCACTAGCGGGGCACTAGGGGTACTACCATACGTTGGGCCACTGATTCCACCAGCCCCAGTAGTAGGCGATGCATGGCACTTGAGCGCGTTGTACGAGTTCCAGCGCCAGAGACCACCCATGTTCCGGGGAGAGATGGACCTGCAGGCGGCTGAGGATTGGCCGGAGGCTGTGTTGAGAGTCATCACGCTAGTGGGGATGCCAGCAGACTTCATGGTGAACTTTTCTACCAGCCTTCGTCAGGAATCAGCAGGAAGGTGGTGGATCCACATTTTCCAGTTTTTCAATGGGATGACCTTCACATGGGAAGTCCTCGAGACCTTTTTCAGGGTGGAGTTTGTGCCAGTAGATCTACACCCCAAGCGTGTATAGGAGATTCTACATTTACCGCAGGATTTTCGATCAGTAGTCGAGTGATCTGTGGGCAGTATACAGATGATGTAGAGGTCCAAGAGTACCAGATCCAGCCATATGTGGAGCAGGAAGTGTTATGAATGCAGCATGAAGTGTCCCCAAGCATGTGACTGTCTAACCCCCTGCACAGTCGATCCGCAGGCGTTGGAGGAGCCACCGAGGCAGAAGCAGCGGCAGGTGCATGAGAAACAGCCGAGTAGTGGACAAGGCAGTAGAGTTCCAGGATCAGGTTGACAGGAGCAGAACTAGTGGATACATCCCTTGTACTTCAAGTTCCATATTGATGTTGTATTCATGTCTTTGTACTATGAGATGCAATAATAAAAAGACACTTATCTTTGTGATGTTTTCTTTTCTGTCCTTTTGTTTGGTTGATACTGAGAGGTCCCGGTTAAAACTGTTGACTTGACCCTCAATATTGAGATTTCTACTAGAGGAGACCTAGTGACCTCCCACTGATGCCGACAGTGTGACTCGACCCTTGGAGGTGAGAGTGACGGTTGGTTCTCTTGGTAGTTACGTCGAGGCCTTACGACGTCATCCATGGCATGAATGCATCATTAATGTCAGGTTGAATGTATTAGGCAAGGGGTGTGGTTCATCTAGGGGATGAGATTGAGTTTCTCTTTTCAGAAAAGGAGAAATTTTAGCAGTTCTTTCAGATCGTAGGCAAAGAAGGTACAGATCATCCAAGAGCGGATGAAGACTGCACAATGCAGTAAGAAACGGGAAACCGACGCAATTCTTAGAGACTCGGGTGTGTTAAATGTTTCAATAAGAGGAAGCATAAAGGAGAGATGAGTCTGCGAAGCAGCAGACGTGGAGGTATAGCTAGGAGAGCAGCATGAGGTGGTGTACGTTTTAACATAATACAACCACCCTCCATAGTTGTCCCCGCCAGGCTCAGGGAGCTGGAGGGCTGGGGAAGAGAGTAGATGCATGCGGTCAGGGAGAGTGACCCAATGGCTCTAATAATGATTCAAGGGACAGTCTATGTCCATTACTAGCTGATGTAGTAACAGAAGTTGATACGAATCATTCCTTCCTTCCATGAATCTTGTCCCAGATCTAGAGTTTTCGGTAAGCCGTAGACTTGACCATCATGTCTGGAGATACCTTGAGAGAAGACTCGATAATCACACATACGACAACGGTGTGGTCAGACCCTCGAGGAGAGAGTTTCGATTGAAATCTCTTGGTGGCAGCGTCGAGGCCTTGCGACGTTGGTTTGATTATGGACTGGGAAATCATAGTTCATACACAAATTGATGGTATTAGGCAAAAAGGTTGTGGTTTAACTACAACTTCAGGATGAGTTTTCCTTGGTCGGCGAAAAAGAAACCCCAAGCAGCACTGGATAAACTCATGCACAGGAGGGTGCAACCGAAAACTCTTGAGATGGTCAACCATACCCTCGTGGAAGCTGTCATTTTGAGTTTCAGTTCTAACAGGAATTGGAGACCTCTAGAGTTCAAGGATGATGACCACGTCCTTATACGGGTCTAACTTCGACGAGGTTTACAGAGATGTGGCTGAGGCGACAATTTATCTCCGAGGTTCAACGGACCTTTCTAGGTCCTCATCTAGGTAGGCGAGGTTGTTTACTGCTTGACCCATCCACCTTAGTTACACCAGGTGCACGATGTCTTCCACGTATCTCAACTGAGTAGATACGTGCATGATCCTTCACACAACATCGACCTCAGGGAGTTGGACGTTGATGACAAGGTGACATACGCAGAGATTCCAGTGGGGATCTAGGATTGACAGTAGCGGATCCTAAAAGGACGGTCAATTCCTCAGGTGCGCTTTCACTAGCAGTACGGGAACCTCCAGGTAAGAACATGGGAGCGGAAGGGTCAGATGCGTGCTTAGTACCGCTTTTTTAACCCAAGTTTTTGTTAAAGCTTTACGAGGACGTAAAGCTCTGAGGTGGGAGTAATGTAAAGACCTGGAAATTTCAATGAAATTTTTTTTTCTTAATTTTCTTTGTAATTTTATAAGAACGTAGTTTCTGAGAGAACCTAATTCTGAGGCCCGGTGTGCCCGGAATCATTTTCCGAAGTTTAGCTCAGTTACGTTCAACAAAGGAACGAGCAGGTTTTCCTAACTTTTGAACCGATGCTCGGAATCGAAATCTGAGGGCTCCGATGGAATCGCAACACTGGTAATTTCTTAGAAACACCTTTTCGGAGTTTCGTTTGCTCAGTTTTGGTTACTAAATTTTTGGGTTTAGTAAATGAATAAAATAAAACGGGGCAACCAATTTATTTTATATAAAGTTGTTTAACCTAAGCTAAGTGGTTGAAGTGAGACCCACTATATCCTACTCCACTAGGTAGGATATTTGTGGGGTGGGGCCCACACGAGCCCCACCTTTTCAACTTCCACGAAACCCCAACCTTTGATTAAGGTAACGCACCCGCACCCCCCCTTTAAATGTAAGTCAACTCTTGCGTTTAAACTTTATAATAAATGCATCTATTAATTGGGCGGTTTAAAAGGTTGCAATTAATTAAGTTAATAGTTTGATTCGTTTTTGAATTTTAAAATATTTGGCGTGAGTAATAAAATAAGGCAACCCTTATATTATTGTTGCTGCCTTGGTTGTGCGGGAGGATTTTGGAGAGAATTGCTCAAGGTCTTAGAGTTCTTCTTCCTCGAAGAAGAACGCGAAGAACGCCGGATCCTCGGAGATCAATGACGCGACGCCGACAAATCTTTTCTCCACGATGTGACGTTCCACCTTCCATGAAATCTCCTTCCACAACGTCATCTTCCGCGACGTTCAATTCCACGACGTCCCTTTCCTCGACAAACCTCGTTCGACGACTACCCTCGAGGTAGGGAATTAATTTGTGAATTGTTAGTGAACCCTTGTTTACTTCCTTCTAAATCTAAGAATGTGGATCAACTAAATATTAAGTTGATCCGTAAATATTATGTTTGCGGGTTGTAAATTCTTGATTTTGGGGAAAACTGTTTGGGTTGATTTCTTTTGTTCGTGAAAAATCCTTGTTGTTCTTCATCTTTTGGGCTGCTTGTTAGTAACTTAACAGGAGGAGGTCGGACCGCACAAACACGACCGACTCTCCTCCCCATTTTTTGTTTTGATTCGTTGTGGCATGAACAAAGGTGGCACGGTGCAACGGCACAACGTGGAAACCAGAAAGAACGTGACGAAGAAGCGTGGCGCCGTCGTGCGACACCGTTGAGGCCGAACGAAACCGCAGCCGGAGTCGGGGCCGCGGAGGCAATTGAAGACTCCGCTGGTTGATCATTGTGCGTGGATTGGCGGGCAATGACAAACGGGGCCGAAAGGTAAGTTATAAGCCTTCGCAGTGAAGGTCGGGTCCCGGGAGGACCGTTGGCGAAGGCGGCGAGAAAAACGGACCACCGGAGCGTGTCCGGTGGTCCGCGGAAACCACCGCCTGCGCGCCTCGCCGGCATGGCGATGCCGGCGGCCAGCATCGGCCGGCTGCCAGGAGGCGATGGTGCTCGGCGCACCACCGGGGAGGGCTGCCGCCGCTGAAGCCCTGGCGGCAGGCCACTGGTCCCGTGACCGCGCGGGACCGAGGGAGGTCGGACGTGGCGCTCGGCCGCGTTCGTTGACAAGGATCCGCCCCCCATGGGATCGTGGTTTATTGCTGGTGGGGGGCAGCGTGCCACCCCGCACCGTTCGACCGAAACGGTGAGCCGCTCGACAGGACATCCAGGCCAGGCCTCGCCCAGGCCGGGCCGGGCCACGCCAGCCGGGCCGCGCCCAAGCGGGCTGGACCCGGACACGGGTCAGGTCAACCCGGTTCGGGCCGACCCAGGGGATCTTGGGCCTGATCGGTCCGGGCCTGAAACCCCCACTTCCAGACCTTTTTCGGTCTTTCGCCCATATCATGGGGTACGAACCTCCGATCGACACACCGTCAGTTTCATAGAGATACTTGGATCAAGACAGTCGTTTCGGTATACTACACTCATGGTTTCTGAGAACTTTGTGTATGGACGGGTTGATTCGGATACGAAACCAACCGGGCCCTCGGAGCGGAAACGCTTATATCTTGAGCTCCGGACGTCCGATTGGCATGCCGTCGACTTTGTTGGATTCCTCTTGATGAGAAGGAACTTTTGGCATACGTTACCTGAGATTTGGTTTCAGATGGATAGTGGCTGGGTTGGATTGTACCCAAAATCCAACCGGGCCCCTAGAACGGAAAAGCTGATAACTTTCAGGCTGGACGTCCGTTTGACGAACCGTCAGCGGCGTTGGTGATCACATGGAGAAACTGTCCCTATGAGTATACCCTATGAGAGTTCGGGGTACAGTTGAGATACGGCCGGGTTGGTTCGCACACGAAACCAATCGGTCCCCGGGGATGAAAAGGCTAATAACACACAGACCGGGCGTCTGATTGACGCACCGTCTATTGCGTTGAGACCCCTATGACGAGGCAGTCCTTTGATATAATTCTTCATGGGACTTTGAGATACTTGGAGTATCAACCTGTAGCTCGTGGAGAGGACCCTCTCGGAGACGAGCGTTCGGAGTACGGAGACCGTGTAGCTGGCTGAGACCTGACGACTGCTTGACCGACTCGACTTGGAGTGAGCCGACTAGCCCAGTGGACGGAGCAGTACTTTGTTTGGGTGCAGACCCAAGGCAGACAGAGCACTACTGTGTGACAGTGCAGACCCTCCGTAATCGTCTGGAGAGTAGCTATGTAGGCTATTAGGGGGTGTGCACTACTGTGTTTGGGTGGAATACCCCTGTGGGAAGCACTAGTGTGTTTGGGTGGATGAACCGTGGTACTCGATAGGAGGAGTAACTCAGCAGTCTTAGGTTATTGAGCAGTACCTCAGAGTCGTGAAAGGATCACTGTACACTCCAAAGACAGGGCTCTTTAGTATTTACGGTTTCAATAATGAAAATCCTGGTCTGAGCTGAGACTATTACCTTTGTGTTTACCTCATGATTGAGATGGGTCACTTGATAACTTAGGTATATGTATGGGTATATACCTGGGTAGTGGTTATCCGTTGATTTCATAATCTTTGTGTTTCCTCATGATTGATATGGGTTACTTGATAACTTAGGTATATGTATGGGCATATACCTACGTAGAGTTTATCTGTTGAGATCTTCTTTGTGGTTATCCTTGTTGGTTTAAGAGAGACCGTGAGGGTCTCAGTGTCCCTACTGAGTATCGTTATACTCACCCCTGCACGGGCTATGCCCGCACCTCGTTGTGTTGGTTGCAGACGACGGGCAGTGCTGACGGAGGCCGAGTGTTCGAGTACTGGATGGTATCCGGAGGTGGACATCACGGTGAGACGACACTCGGTGGATGTTGACGGTCGAGAGCCTTGTGGAGGCTATATGTACCTACCCTTCAAGTAGGATCTGTATTGGACGATCAAGGAGCTGCGCTATCTGTACCTACCCTTCAGGTAGGATCCAAGCAGGACGACCTAGGAGCTGCTTCCTTTCTTCCAGTTGTTTGTCTTTTTCTGTTGTACTTTCGTTCAGTTGTAGATGTACTTTCAGTTGGGTTTGTATTCTGGCCCATTTACTTTTCAGCACTTTCTTTTGTACATAGTGTTTTACTTCCCCTTGTACTCTATGGTGTTTTGTTTACTTTTATAAAGGCAGTGCCTTCCCAGTTATCGGGATTTACGCCTTTGGTGCTAATCACCAGCCCCTGGCCTATGGAAGGCGGGTTTGGGGTAGTCACGACATGGGCCCCGAGGACTGTAACAGCCCGAGATTTTATGAAAAATATTCTTTTTAATTTTATTAATGTCTTGTGTTATACGCTACACCAAAAGGAGCTTGCAAAACACGCATCTTTGACTTGCCTTGCATTACACTCAATCGCAACCTTCCTCGATAGCGTGTGTAGTATGCAATACTGAGTTTCACGAAACAACGATATGCTATTAAAATATTATTAAAACTAGCCGTTATGAATAGTAATAACCACTTTTTAAATTTTAGAAATTTTAACTCTCAAAATGGACTTCATTTTTGGATTTGGAGTATCGAATTTAGCCTAAGGTGAAATTTTGGTACTTTTCGGATAACTTTCATATTCTGATGAATAGTGAAAATTACTAAATTATAATTAAAAACAACTTTTTTAATCGAAATAATTAATAGTGATAAATTATTAATTTCAGTGGCTTTAAAGTATATTTAGAATATATTTTTACAATTTAATAAAATGTTGGTCATTGAATGTAATTTCACATTTAAACCAGACATAATCAAGTGTCAATCTTTTGATAGATACTGTTTCTTAAAAACACGCTATTTGTTTTAACAGCGGGATTTAATTATAAAATTAATTAATGCAACTTCTATTTTATGAATTTGGTAAAATATAATTCATTTTTTAATTCGGAATATGAAATATATCTTAGGATGAAATTTTGGCATTGTTCTGAAAAACATCAATTTTTGATGAATAGTGAAACTACTAAGTGGTAGTTAAAAAACTGAATTTTTCATAAAACTTAATTTTACTACTTCTGTGAATGGAATTTCAAAAATCCGAGAGACACGGGTGATGTCAGTAAGTAAAATGTGGTTCAATGAGATGAAAATAATTTGTGGTGAATAGTAACTTTTTACTTTTATTTACCACGGTTAAAAGTAAATTGGGTAATTAAGGGTAAGAATGATATTAATATCACCCTAAAACATGTCCTAATTCTATTGGACAAGTGTATCTCGACCAAAAACAACCTTAAGTGTAAAATATTATCATTTAGGCCCACTTTTATAAGATTAGGACATTTATTATTATTTAATTCAAAGAAGAGTTAAAAGAGTTAAAATCAAAGTATATTTATTAAAACATTTTTAATATAGGGTTTTACATAAGATAAATTCGATTGTAAATATTCATTAGAAAGATAAAAAGATTTACTACATGATTGTATTTTATTTGTAATTTTTAGACATCAAATAATTTAATTTATTTATGACACAAAGATGATGCAGTAATTATCTTATTAATGAAATATTGACATAATTGATATTATAAATACCAAAATAAATGTAATTTAAGACTTTTTATGAATTCCACTAATTTTATAGGTTACTATGATATATTAGTGTTGATTTAAGCAACTTGGTTCGAACATATAATTCTATTATGACTTTAACAAAAATCATATATCAAATAGTGTCAAAATTGACACAAAATAGTTTTTAAATCAAATATTATACTATTAATTGATATTTTATTCCTAAAAATCTAAGGTTCGGTCAAATGACATAGATAACGATATATTTATTAATAATATACAATTTTGGGTTCGTTTTGCATGTTATAGTAAGTGTATTAACCATATAGTGAAAGAAAACAAAAAGACACGGTAAAAGTTAAATTATTGAACTTAGAGTTAAATCTAATTGATAAGGATAAAATAATACCCTAAACTTGTCTAAATCCTATTGAATGATAGTATTTCGACCCATCCCCACTTTAGCTTCGAAATAAGACCCTTTGGAACCATTATAAACAGATTTTGACTTTAATATAAAATAATATTTTTAGATATTCCTAAGGTGCCCCTCTCCTCCCTTATAAAAGGGCACATCCTCTCCCTCCTCCTCACACCAATTTGAGCAATCAAGCTCGGCCCACCCATGCCATTTTCTCCTCTCCACTTCCCTAGAATAATCCTAGAGGTCCTGGTCTTCTTCAAAGATCAATCTTAGTTTCCTAAGTGGAGGATTCAAAGAGGCGTTTCAAAGAAGAGGTAATATCCATTACCGATCTTTTCAATTTCTTTCTTCTTCAACTTCTTCTTCTTTAGTTGTTTCATTATAAAGTAATAACATAAGTATTACTTACATACTGATATGTCATTATAAATATGAAACAACCCTAATTCACCTTCTATCCATCCTACGGAAAAATGAAATCACCGCGCGTGCGTACGTACAGAATACCGTCTCCACGCCGTGGTGTAATCTATTTTCCACCATCACCTTAAAAGGATGGGTATAATGGTGTAATGAGTAAATATTTATGATTATTATAATTTAATATTGATACTGAAATAATATATATACTCAAATAAAATTCCACGATCATAAGAACGATATCATCACTCGTGCGTACGTACGGAATACCGTCTCCACGATGTGATGCGACTCGTTCTACATGATCATCATTACATAGTAATTATATAAATGAATTGAATGAATAAATATGATATATGTTACACTAATACCATTCTGGATATAAGGTATCTATAAACTTAAAAGAATAATAAGAATTTATTTGGCAAAACACGCATAAGAACAAAAGGCAATAAGGACCCGAGTAACAAGTAACAATGAAATATTACTAACAAGAAGCTAAGAATATAACCATATATGATATCATATCAATATGTATGATTCTGGAATAAGTAAATAACATTATTTAAACCATTATACAGGAGCTTCGGACACATACAAATCAAATCGGACCTAAGGTAAGGGAAAATATCACAATCTCATTTTTATCCGAGATTGTTTTTACTTTGGCATTTACTGGGGTGTATTTTATCATCCACATCCATGTTTCCTCAATATGTAATATTATTTCCATACTTATACAATTGTTTAAATCCAATTTTACCCTTCGATGAGTTTTTAGTAAAAGATATGAAAGTAATCTTTTGTCATTTTTCGTACGAGGTACTTTTTGACTTTTCCGACAAAAGTACAAAGACTGTTTTTTTAACTTATACAACCTGAATGGATTTTTAAAAGATTATTTCCAAGAAGCTTCCTTTACAAGTTTTCAAGTTTATTTTTAATCATCTTCTTTTAGTTTTAAATTGTAAGACATGTTAAGAAAGGAAAATGTTTTTGAAGTAGAAAGGATATTTTCCTCAAGAATGGATTTCAAGTGTTTTATCAAAATTATTTTCCATCTAAGATAATAAAGGGTTATTTTTCTATCCCTATTATTACATGGATTTGATTATGTTGTGATGGAAATATTTTTATGAATCCCTTTATCTTATATGTATTGTTTTATGATGTCATGTTGTTTAAGAATCCCATTTTTATTACATGGGCTACGCTATGATGTATGGTTTATGATTATGTGGCACACATAAGAAAGGATTCATTATAAGATGGGTGGGACCTATATCTCCCTCCAATTAATTGGGTAAAGATTTCATATCTCATGAGATAGACATGGCTTGAATGGTAGGTTATACCGGTTCAGTGAAACAGGACTGAAACGAGGGTGACTCGATTCAGAAAGGGACTTTGTCCATTAAGATAGTCTTGGCAATGAGTCTTGACTAACAAGAAATGATTCTCTAAGATTATGTGTGTATGACACAAGGTTTAATGTTTTAAGTTATGATTATTGGGATTTCATTTCACTACTATGATTTATCCCATGTTATGAAATTAGGCTCTCTTTTGCAAATTAAGATTTTCAAAATGTTATGTTCTTATGATGTGATTGATATTTCTTTTGTTTACCTTTACTAAGAATTTGAGCTCACCCTTTTATGTTTTCTTTTCCACAGGATATAAAGAAAGGTTTTAGGTATAAAAAAAGGAAGATCTTTATGGGAGATGTTGAAGATCTTTCACCAGGATTAGAAGATTATATTCCGAGTTTCCAAAGACACTAAACTATTACGATCCTTGTGTCTGTGTTTTGGTTATGTACTAAGTATTCCGCAAAAGTAATGTAATGTTCATGTACATCAGGCTTTGGGTCTCTACAGTTGGAATCAGAGGCAAAGGAGGTAGGAATGTATTCGATCCTTGGGAACTCTCACATGTGAGCGTTGGACGAAGCATGGCTCTCCGTCCAAGGGCTTCATGCGGAAATGGCTGCCACTGGGGATGGTGGTGTGTCCCTACCAGGGGGTGTAGCCGCCCATGGAGTGCCTTGATAGGTATCAACTATAGTCCACTGGAATTAATTCCAGACCGTTACAGTTGGTATCAAAGGAAATGTTTAGTCAACCTTTGGAAACTAGGATGCGAGTACTTTAGTGAGATCCCTAGAGATATTTCTAAGGTATGTCTAGGGATGTCTCTAAGGTTAAGTATACGTATAAGTTATAGTACTAGAATTACGCTAACGATCATATAATTAAACTTAAGATGTTAGATATTGAAGGTACTCCCCCTTTATTATGTTGTTTTCCCTAGCATGATTTTTTCCTCTCACACTATTCTTTTTGGGTTTTAGAAAATGGCTGGAAACAAGGTGATTCACGATAATGGAGGATATGATGGACAATGGAATGATATTTTTCATGAGAAACAAAATGAAATGGGATTTGGAAGTCCAAACATCATTATTATGCCGAATCAGCAATCTCATAATATGATCAATAAAGTAAAATTTGGTAAGTTTCCTGACTCGACTAATAAGGGAAAGATGGAGTTTCATGATGATCATAGAGGAAAGAAAGTTCAATTTCCCCTATGTAAATCATGTGGGAAGAGGCATCAAGGAGAATTTTTCAAAGGAACTGGAAGATGCTTTGGGTGTGGAAAAGAAGGATACAAAGCAAGTAAGTGCAAATGAAAAGGTTCAGTTAACACCATGGATGAGGATAATGGTATTGCTACAACATCAACAATGGTTAAATGTTTTAAATGTGGAATGTACAGGAATTATGCAAACCAATGCCCTAAAGGAAAGTATCATGAAGATAATCAGTTTGGTCGTATGGGAAGTATTTATGTTGATGATGATGAAGAGACTACAAATGATATGTGAGATGAAAGAATTTTTGAAGCTCGGTCAATGGTTTAAGAATGTAGAGGAATGATTACATGTTTATCATGTGTAATGTTGTATAAGAAATCTCATGGTAATATGGAATAAAGAGACGTCTAAGGATTGTTACGCTGTTGTCTTTCCTTGAGTTATGAAAGTGTATGATTAATGGTACCACTATCCATGAAAGGTTATTCAGATATTTTTGGAATATAGATGATATGCGCATAATGAAGGAATAATAAGATAATGAGGTGTTTGATTGTATTCATGAGCTCATGACTGATATAAGGAGAAGGTTATATCATGGTTTGAGTATATAGAATTTTGAGGATTTTGGTATGTGGAAAGTGTTAACTTTTAACTGCATTCATGTTTTCACTAAGGTTCAATGGGTATTCAAGAGAATACATGATTAAGGCCTTTGAATGTTTGGAATGTGACCAATAAAACATATCTTATGATATATGGGGATCGACGATGGTGTTAAATCTCTGGTAATCATTTTCACTATGTTATGAGAGTGGACTGCAGTATTATGGATAAGCCTAAAGATTGGAATGGATTATGTTGGACATAAGTTAGTATTGTTTAAGGATAGAAGTTTTTTTTCGATATTATTGATGGGATGTTATAGTAATGTAATATTAGAAAAAGGACAACCTGCAGGACGGGAGACAGCCCATCGCGTCGAACAAGGCTGTGGGAATCGAACCCACAACCGAAGTGCGACTGGCCTTTATCGCCTACCACTGGCCTACATGAAGTCCTTGTTTAGTAGAAACTAGTTTTATTATATTAAGCTGTATGACATATGATGTATAAGTCCATTTTAGGAACCATATATGATTAATCTCACTATAGATCGACTTATGTTTATAATTTTTTGCTAACCTTTTGTTTGAGACAGATGGAATGACTCGTCATTCTATCACATGATCTGCTAACACTTCACGAATAACAAATTCAACTTCATTTATTTAAGAGATGAAGTGGAAATTGTTAAAGTCACGAACAACAGTGAGATTGTACCAAAATAAAGTAAGTATTTATTCTAATTCAAATTCTGTAACTTTAGGGAAACGATCTTGAAAACAAAAAATGTTGTCCTAGTGATCTTATATCTGATGAATCAGATGGTACCTTAGATCGTCACAAATTTATGGCTTTGTGATTGCTAGCTTTTCCATATCCATGTTCTCTACCACTCTCCATCAGAACATGATGGTTAGATTTCTCTTCCATATCCATATTTTCATCTATGTGGAAACCCAGTGATTAGTTTATTTGTGTAACCGTTACGTTTCATACTTTTGTTTTTAAATATTGGTTTTGATATTCCTTTTTACGATGTGGGTTTCTATTAAAGAAACATTCGAATAGTAAACCATTTATAACCCCGACGAATTTCGAGGGTGAAATTCATTTTAAGGGGGGTAGAATGTAACAACCTGAGATTTTATGAAAAATATTCTTTTTAATTTTATTAATGTCTTGTGTTATACGCTACACCAAAAGGAGCTTGCACAACACACATCTTTGACTTGCCTTACATTACACGCAATCGCAACCTTCCTCGATAGCGTGTGTAGTACGCAATATTGAGTTTCACGAAACAACGATATGCTATTAAAATATTATTAAAACTAGCCGTTATGAATAGTAATAACCACTTTTTAAATTTTAGAAATTTTATCTCTCAAAATGGACTTCATTTTTGGATTCGGAGTATCAAATTTAGCCTAAGGTGAAATTTTGGTACTTTTCGGATAACTTTCATATTCTGATGAATAGTGAAAATTACTAAATTATAATTAAGAACAACTTTTTTAATCGAAATAATTAATAGTGATAAATTATTAATTTGAGTGGTTTTAAAGTATATTTAGAATATATTTTTACAATTTAATACAATGTTGGTCATTGAATGTAATTTCACATTTAAACCAGACATAATCAAGTGTCAATCTTTTGATAGATATTGTTTCTTAAAAACACGCTATTTGTTTTAACAGCGGGATTTAATTATAAAATTAATTAATGCAACTTCTATGTTATGAATTTGGTAAAATATACTTCATTTTTGAATTCGGAATATGAAATATAGCTTAGGATGAAATTTTGGCATTGTTCTGAAAAACATCAATTTTTGATGAATAGTGAAACTACTAAGTGGTAGTTAAAAAACTGAATTTTTCATAAAACATAATTTTACCACTTCTGTGAATGGAATTTCAAAAATCCGAGAAACACGGTTGAAGTCAGTAAGTAAAATGTGGTTCAATGAGATGAAAATAATTTTTGGTGAATAGTAACTTTTTACTTTTATTTTCCACGGTTAAAAGTAAATAGGGTAATTAAGGGTAAGAATGATATTAATATTACCCTAACACATGTCCTAATTCTATTGGACAAGTGTATCTCGACCAAAAACAACCTTAAGTGTAAAATGTTATCATTTAGGCCCACTTGGATTAGATTAGGACATTTATTATTATTTAATTCAAAGAAGAGTTAAATGAGTTAAAATCAAAGTATATTTACTAAAATATTTTTAATATAGGGTTTTGGATAAGATAAATTCGATTGTAAATATTCATTAGAAAGATAAAAAGATTTCCGACATGATTGTATTTTATTTGTAATTTTTAGACATCAAATAATTTAATTTATTTATGACACAAAGATGATGCAGTAATTATCTTATTAATGAAATATTGACATAATTGATATTATAAATACCAAAATAAATGAAATTTAAGACTTTTTATGAATTCCACTAATTTTCTAGGTTACTATGATATATTAGTGTTGATTTAATCAACTTGGTTCGAACATATAATTCTATTATGACTTTCACAAAAATCATATATCAAATAGTGTCAAAATTGACACAAAATAGTTTTTAAATCAAATATTATATTATTAATTGTTATTTTATTCCTAAAAATCTAAGGTTCTGCCAAATGACTTAGATAAGGATATATGTATTAATAATATACAATGTGGGGTTCGTTTTGCATGTTATAGTAAGTGTATTAACCATATAGGGAAAGAAAACAAAAAGACACGGTAAAAGTTAAATTATTTAACTTAGAGTTAAATCTAATTGATAAGGATAAAATAATACCCTAAACTTTTCTAAATCCTATTGGATGATATTATTTCGACCCATCCCCACTTTAGCTTCGAAATAAGACCCTTTGGAACCATTATAAACCGATTTTGACTTTAATATAAAATAATATTTTGAGATATTCCTAAGGTGCCCCTCTCCTCCCTTATAAAAGGGCACATCCTCTCCATCCTCCTCACACCAATTTGAGCACTCAAGCTCGGCCAACCCCTGACATTTTCTCCTCTCCACTTCCCTAGAATAATCCTAGAGGTCCTGGTCTTCTTCAAAGACCAATCTTAGTTCCCTAAGTGGAGGATTCAAAGAGGCGTTCCAAAGAAGAGGTAATATCCATTACCGATCTTTTCAATTTCTTTCTTCTTCAACATCTTCTTCTTTAGTTGTTTCATTATAAAGTAATAACATAAGTATTACTTACATACTGATATGTTATTATAAATATGAAACAACCCTAATTCACCTTCTATCCATCCTACAGAAAAATGAAATCAACGCGCGTGCGTACGTACGGAATACCGTCTCCACGCCATGGTGTAATCTATTTTCCACCATCACCTTACAAGGATGGGTATAATGGGGTAATGAGTAACTATTTATGATTATTATAATTTAATATTGATACTGAAATAATATATATATACTCAAATACAATTCCACGATCATAGGAACGATATCATCACTCGTGCGTACGTACGGAATACCGTCTCCACGATGTGATGCGACTCGTTCTACATGATCATCATTACATAGTAATTATATAAATGCATTGAATGAATAAATATGATATATGTTACACTAATACCATTCTGGATATAAGGTATCTATAAACTTAAAATAAGAATAAGAATTTATTCGGCAAAACAGGCAAAAGAACAAAAGGCAATGAGGACCCGAGTAACAAGTAACAATGAAATATTACTAACAAGAAGCTAAGAATATAACCATATATGATATCATATCAATATGTATGATTCTGGAATAAGTCAATAACATTATTTAAACCATTATAAAGGAGCTTCGGACACGTACAAAGCAAATCGGACCTAAGGTAAGAGAAAATATCACAATCTCATTTTTATTCGAGATTGTTTTTACTTTGGCATTTACTGGGGTGTATTTTATCATCCACATCCATGTTTCCTCAATATGTAATATTATTTACATACTTCTACAATTTTTTAAATCCAATTTTACTCTTCGATGAGTTTTTTGTAAAAGATATGAAAGGAATCTTTTGTCATTTTTCGTACGAGGTACTTTTTGACTTTTCCGACAAAAGTACAAAGACTGTTTTTTTTAACTTATACAACCTGAATGGATTTTTAAAACATTATTTCCAAGAAGCTTCCTTTACAAGGTTTCAAGTTTATTTTTAATCAACTTCTTTTAGTTTTAAATGGTAAGACATGTTAAGAAAGGAAACTGTTTTTGAAGTAGAAAGGATATTTTCCTCAAGAATGGTTTTCAAGTGTTTTATCAAAATTATTTTCCATCTAAGATAATAAAGGGTTCTGTTTCTATCCTTATTATTACATGGATTTGATTATGTTGTGATGGAAATATTTTTATGAATCCCTTTATCTTATATGTATTTTTTTATGAAGTCATGTTGTTTAAGAATCCGATTTTTATTACATGGGTTACGCTATGATGTATAGTTTATGATTATGTGGCACACATAAGAAAGGATTCATTATAAGTTGGGTGGGACCTATATCTCCCTCCAATGCATTGGGTAAATATTTCATATCTCATGAGATAGACATGACTGGAATGGTAGGTTATACCGGTTCAGTGAAACAGGACTGAAACGAGGGTGACTCGATTCAGAAAGGGACTTTGTCCACTAAGATAGTCTTGTAAATGAGTCTTGACTAACAAGAAATGATTCTCTATGATTATGTGTGTATGCCACAAGGTTTCATGTTTTATGTTATGATTATTGGGATTTCATTTCACTACTATGATTTATCCCATGTTATGAAATTATGCTCTCTTTTTCAAGTTATGATTTTCAAAATGTTATGTTCTTATGATGTGATTGATATTTCTTTTGTTTACCCTTACTGAGCATTTGAGCTCACCCTTTTATGTTTTCTTTTCCCCAGGATATAAAGAAAGGTTTTAGGTATAAAAAAAGGAAGATCTTTATGGGAGATGTTGAAGATATTTCACCAGGATTAGAAGATTTTATTCCGAGTTTCCAAAGACACTAAACTATTACGATCCTTGTGTCTGTGTTTTTGTTATGTACTAAGTATTCCGAAAAAGTAATGTAATGTCCATGTACGTCAGGCTTCAGGTCTCTACAAGGACGGGTCGTGACAAATTGTTATCAGAGGAGTTCGGTTCTACTGTAGAACTTATAAATCTGATATTTTTCCCTTCTGTGAAGCGACAGTGTTAAGAGTACCGAGTGTGGTTTTCAGTTCAGGGAGTCCAGTGTTGGTACGGGCGGCCGACGTATCCATACACCAAGAAGTTGACAACTGATTTCCGACTTTGTGCATGAAAAAACTGATTGCATATGTGTTTTCAAAGGTTTTCCCTTAAAACATTTCAAACCAGGTTAGCTCACTAGGTATAAATCATTTGACCGTGTCACATATGTTCCTTTCAGGATACCTTTTCACGAATGACCAGCTAGAGACCAGAGGGAGGTGCGTACTCACAGCCTTCCGAGTGATGAGGCTTAAGTACAGGGCCCTCTTGCAGTAGAGGCACCAGAGGAGGCACCAGTGGTACTACCATACGTTGGGCCACCGATTCCACCAGCCCCAGCAGTAGGCGATGCACGCCACTGGAGCGCGCTGTACGAGTTCCAGCGCCAGAGGCCACCCTGGTACCGGGGAGAGACGGACCCACAGGTGGCTGAGGATTGGCTGGAGGCTGTGGTGAGACTCTTCAGGCTAGTTGAGATGCCAACAGACTTCATGGTGATCTTTCCTGCCAGCCTTTTTGAGGCAGCAGTAGGCAGGTGGTGGAGCCACTTGTTCTAGTTTTGCGACGGGGTGACCTTCACATGGGAAGTCTTCGAGACCTTCTTCAGGGTGGAGTTTCTTCCAGTAGCTCTACACCCTGAGCGTGTACAGGAGCTGCTGCATTTGTCGCAGGATTTTCGATCAGTAGACAAGTCATCTGTGGGAAGTAGACAGATGATGGAGAGGTCCAAGAGGACCAGATACAGTCGTACGAGGAGCAGGAAGTGTTATGAATGTGGCTGGAAGGGTCCCTTGGCACGTGACTGTCCGACCCACCGCACAGTCGATCCGCAGGTGTTGGAGGAGCCACCGAGGCCGAAGCAGCGGCGGGTGCATGAGGAATAGCCGAGCAGTGGACAAGGCAGTAGAGATCCGGGAGCAGGTGGACTAGAGCGGAACTAGTGGATACGTCCCTTGTACTTCTAGTTCCATATTGCTGTTGTATTCGTGTCTTTGTACTATGAGCCTCAATAATAAAAAGACACTTATCTTTGTGATGTTTTCTTTCTTATCCTTTTGTTTGGTTGATACTGAGAGGTCCCGGTTAAAACTGTTGACTTGAACCACACTTTTGAGATTTCTACTGGAGGAGACCCAGTGACCTCACACTGATGCCGACAGCGTGACTCGACCCTTGGAGGAGAGAGTGACGGTTGGTTCTCTTGGTAGTTATGTCGAGGCCTTACGACGTCACCCATGGCATTATTGCATCATTCGTGTTAGGATTGACTGTATTAGGCAATGGGTGTGGTTCATCCAGGGGATGAGACCAATTTTCTCTTTTTGGAAAAGGAGTTAGCAGTTCTTTCAGATCGTAGGCAAAGAAGGTGCAGATCATCCAGGAGCGGATGAAGACTGCATAGTACAGTAAGAAACGGGAAACCGACGCCAGTCTTAGAGACTCAGGGGTATTAAATGTTTCAATTATAAGAAGCATAAAGGAGAGATGAGTATGTGAAACATCAGACGTGGAGGCAGAGCTAGGAGAGCAGCATGAGGTGGTGTACATTTTAACATGCTTTAACCACCCGCCTTATTTGTCCCCACCAGGCTCAGGGAGCTGGAGATCAGGGGAATAGAGTAGCTGCATGCGGTCAAGGAGAGTGACCCAATGGTTCTATGAATGATTCGAGGGACAACATGTGTCCACTACTATCTGCCGTAGTAACAGACGTTTATACGAATCATTCCATCCTTCCATGAATCTTGTCCCAGACCTAGAGTTTCCGGTAAGCCGTAGACATGACCCTCACATCTGGAGATACCTTGGGAGAAGACTCAATAATCACACTTACACCGACAGTGTGGTTAGACCCTGGAGGTGAGAGTTTCGGTTGAAATCTCTTGGTGGCAGCGTTGAGGCCTTACGATGTTGGTTTCAGTATGGACTGGGCAGTCACAATTCATACACAAATTTATGGTATTAGGCAAAAAGGTTGTGGTTTAACTACGATGTCGGGATGGGTTTTCCTTGGACGGAGAAATGGAAACCCCAGGCAGCACAGGATAAACTCATGCACAGGAGGTTGCAACCGATCACTCTTGAGTCGGTCAACCTCACCCTCGTGGCAGCTGTCATTTTGAGTTTCAGCTCTAACAGCAATTGGAGACCTATAGAGTTCGAGGATGGAGATCACGTCCTTATACGGGTCTCTCCTCGACGAGGTTTACAGGGATATGGCTGAGGCGTCAAGTTATCTCCATGGTTCAATGGACCTTTCTAGGTCCTCAGTTGGGGAGGTGAGGTGGTTTACCTTTTGACCCATCCACCTCAATTGCACCAGGTGCACGACGACTTCTTCGTATCTCAACTGAGGAGATACGTGCAAGATCCTTCACACATCATCGACCTCAGGGAGTTGGACGTCGATGACAGGGTGACATACGCAGAGATTCCAGTGGGGATCGATGACCGATAGTAGCGGATCCTACAAGGATGGTTGATTCCTCGGGTGCTCTTTCACTAGCAGTACAGTAACCTCCAGGTAAGAACATGGGAGCAGAAGGCTCAAATGCGTGCTCAGTACCATTTTTGTAACCCTAGTTTGTGTTAATGCTTTACGAGGATGTAAATCCTTCATGTGGGAGTAATGTAAAGACCCAGAAATTTCAAGGAATTTTTTTTTCTTAATTTTCTTTGTAATTTTATAAGAACACAGTTTCTGATGGCACCTGATTCCGAGGCCCGGTGTGCCAGGAATCATTTTACGATGTTTATCTCGGGTACGTTCAGTGAACGAACGAGTGGGTTTTCCTAAATTTTGAACCGGTGCTCGGAATCAAAATCTGAGGCCATCGATGGAATAGAAGCGACAGTAATTGCTTAGAAACACCTTTTCCGGAGTTGTGTTTGCTCAATAGTGGTTACTAAATTTTTGGGTTAAGTAAATGAATAAAATAAAATGGGGCAACCTATTTATTTTATTTACAGTTGTTTAACCTAAGATAAGTGGTTGAAGTGGGACCCACTATATCCTACTCTACTAGGTAGGATATTTATGGGGTGGGGCCCACACGATCCCCACCTTTTCAACTTCCACAAAACCCACACCTTTGATTAAGGTAACGCACCCGCACCCCCCCCCTTTTAAATGTAAGTCCACTCTTGCGTTTAAACTTTATCATAAATGCCTCTATTAATTGGGCGGTTTAAAAAGTTGCAATTAATTGAGTTAATTGTTTGATTCGTTTTAGAATTTTAAAATGTTTGGCGTGAGTAATAAAATATGGTAACCCTTATTTTATTTTTGCTGCCTTGGTTGTGCGGGAGGATTTTGGAGAGAACGGATTAAGGTCTTCGAGTTCTTCTTCCGTGACGAAGAACGCGAAGAATGCCAGATCCTCGGAGATCGACGACGTGACGCCGACAAATCTTTTCTCCGCGACGTGAAGATCCTCCTTCTGCGACGTCTCCTTCCGTGAAGTCTTCTTCCATTACGTTCAATTCCGCGACGTCCCTTTCCGCGACAAACCTCGTTCGACGACTACGCTCGAGGTAGAGAATTAATTTTTGAATTGTTAGTGAAACCTTGTTTACTTCCTTCTAAATCTAAGAACGCGGATCAACTAAATATTAAGTTGATCCACGAAGATTATGTTTGCGGGTTGGGAATTCTTGATTTTGGGAAAAACATTTTGGTTGATTTATTTTGTTCGTGAGAAATCCTTGTTGTTCTTCGCCTTTTGGGCAACTTGTTACCAACTTAACGGGAGGAGGTTGGACCGCACGAACACGTGCGACTCTCCTCCCCATTTTTTGTTTTGATTCGTTGTGGCACGAACAAAGGCGGTGCGGTGCAAAGACACCACACGGAAACAAGAAAGAACACGACGAAGAAGCGTGGTGCCGTCGCGCGGCGTCGTTCAGGCCGAACGAAACCATAGCAGGAGTCGGGGCCGTGGAGGCGATTGAAGACTCTACTGGTTGATCGTTGTGCACAAATTGGCGGGCAATTACAAACGGGGCGTCAAGGTAAGTTTGAAGCCTTCGTAGTGAAGTTCGGGTCTCGGGAGGACCGTTGGCGAAGGCGGTGAGCAAAACGGACCACCAGAGCGCGTCCGGTGGTCCGCGGAAAACACCGTCGGTGCACCTCGTCGGCACGACGACGCCTAGTGCATCACCGAGGAGGGCCACCGCGGCTGAAGCCGCGGCGGCAGGCTACTGGTCCCGTGACCGCGCGTAATCGAGGGAGGTGGGACACGGCACTCGGTCGCTTCCGTTGACAAGGAGCGGCCCCCCATGGGGCCGCGGTTGCTTGCTGGCAGGGGGCAGTGTGCCACCCCGCACCGCTCGGCCGAAATGGCAAGCCGCCCACCAGGACCGCCAGGACGGGCCGTGCCCAGGCCGGGCGGGACCGCGCCGGCCGGGCCGGGCCACGCCCAAGCGGGCCGACCCAGGGGGTCTCGGGCCGGATCATTCCGTGCCCGAAACCCCCACTTCTGGACCTTTTTCGGTCTTTCACACATATCATGGGATACAGACCTCCGATCGATGCACCGTCAGTTGCGTAGCGATCTATGGATCGAGACGGTCGTTCCGGTATATTACACTCAAGGTTTTGGAGATCTTTGAGTGTGGCCGGGTTGGTTTGGATATGAATCCAACCGGGCCCTCGGAGCGGAAAAACTTATATCTTGAGCTCCGGACGTCCAATTGACATGCCATTGACTTTGTTGGATTCCTCTTGATGAGACGGGACTTTTGGAATAATTCTCCTACGATTTGGTTGCAGTTGGATAGTGGACGGGTTTGATTTTACCCGAAATCCAACCGGGTCCCTGGAACGGAAAAGCTGATAACTTTCATACTGGACGTCCATTTGACGAACCGTCAGCGGCGTTGGTGATCACATGGAGAAACGGTCCCTATGACTATAACCTATGAGAGTTTTGGGTATAGTTGAGATACGGCCGGGTTGGTTCACACACGAAATAGACCGGGCCCCGGGGACGAAAAGGATAATAACTCACAGACCGGGCGTCCGATTGACGCATCGTCTGTTGCGTTGAGACCCCTATGACGAGGCGGTCCATTGAGATACTTCTTCGTGGAAATTTGAGATACTTGGAGTATCGACCTGTAGCTCGTGGAGAGGACCCTCCTAGAGATGAGCGATCGGAGTACGGAGACCGTGTAGCCGGCTGAGACCTGACGACTGCTTGACCGACTCAACTTGGAGTGAGTTGACTAGCCTAGTGGACGGGGCACTACTTTGTTTGGGTGCAGACCCATGGCGGACGGAGCACTACTGTGTGAAAGTGCATACACGTAGTACTCATCCGGAGAGTACCTCTGCAGGGTATTAGGGGGTGTGCACTACTGTGTTTGGGTGGCATACCCCGATGGGAAGCACTACTGTGTTTGGGTGGATGACCCACGATTCTCGATAAGAGGAGTACCTTAGCAGTCTTAGGATAGTGAGCAGTACCTCAGAGTCGTGACAGGCCCATTGTACACTCCAGATACGGGGCTCTTTAGCTGTTACAGTTTCGATAATGAAAATCCTGGTTTGAGCTGAGACTATGACCTTTGTGTTCACCTCATGATTGAGATGGGTCACTTGATAACTTAGGTATATGTATGGGCATATACCTAGGTAGTGGTTATCCGTTGATTTCATAATATTTGTGTTTCCTCATGATTGAGATGGGTTACTTGATAACTTAGGTGTACGTATGGTCATATACCTACGTAGAGGTTATCTATTGAGATCTTATTTGTCTTTATCCTTGTTGGTTTTCGAGATACATAGAGGGTCTCGGGGTCCCTACTGAGTATCATTATACTCACCCCTGCACAGGCTATGCCCGCACCTCGTTGTGTTGGTTGCAAACGATGGGAAGTGCTGACGGAGGCCGAGTGTTCGAGGACTGGATGGTATTCGAAGGTGGACTTCACGGTGAGACGTCACTCGGTGGAAGTTGACGGGCGACAGCGTTGTGGAGGCTATCTGTAATTACCCTTCAGGTATGATCTGTAGTGGATGATCTAGGTGATGCGCTATCTGTACCTACCCTTTAGGTAGGATCTGAGGAGGACGACCTAGGAGCTACTTCCTTTCTTCCAGCTGTTTGTCTTTTTATGTTGTACTTTTGTTCAGTTGTAGCTATACTTTCAATTGGGTTTGTATTCTGGCCCATTTACTTTTCATCACTTTCTTTTGTACTTAGTGTTTTACTTCTGCTTGTACTATGTGGTGTTTTGTTTACTTCTATAAAGGAAATGCCTTCCCAGTTATCCGGATTTACGCCTTCGGTTCTAGTCACCAGCCCCTGGCCTATGGAAGGCGGGTTTGGGGTAGTCACGGCATAGGCCCCGAGGACGGGTCGTGACAGGGCATGTATGTTCGGTACACAGCATGTATCATGCCTCCCTTGGCCCTTTGGCTCTATCTGTGTCCTCTAGGAAACGGTGTATATCCCATGTACCAATACACAGAGTGTCTGTTCGGGACACTCTGTGTCCTCTGAACCTCTAGAGGACTCCGTGTAGATGGTTGACATGCCTTGCACACCATGTTACAACACACGACAAGTACCATTTTCTACAAGGCATGTATTTCTTGTGTCCCTTGCCTTTGTCGATTATTTTTTGGCTCCATACAAGTGTGTGATACCATGTTGAGGTACACAGCGTGTAAACAATTATACACACCATTTTATACGTTTTTTCCGACACATACTGTCACGACGTGTTTATCCTAGGTACACAGGTTCATACATAGCTCATAATACATGTTGTGTAACCAATATTTAGACTCTCTGTTCTACTAATTTTCTATTTTTCTCACATTTTTTTTCTTTTTCTTTCCCTTTTCTTTTATTTTATTTTGTTTTATTTTATTCCAGGTATGGCCGATCAGGATCCTACTAGCGAGAAGCGACCCACTTCCACTGCTGAGGGTGAGAGACATCCTCGCCATCAGATTCATCTTCGACAGGTCGAGCGGCTAGCTTTGGATCTTCCAGTTTTCTGGCCATCTGTGTTGAAAGCTCTTCCACATCTTCTGCTGCCATCTCCATCTAGGAACTTTACTACTCTGGTGATTCCCGTGGTATCTTCTACTGCTGATCCTATCATGGCGCCGTCTTCCACATCCAATGTTTTTTATATCTCCTGTGATTACAATCCTTCATTCTCTCTATCTCCCAATCTACCATCCACACCAGTAGTGGACCTAACCAATATGGCCCTTACATCCTCTATTGGATAGACATATGAACCTGATCCAGTATCCAATGGTCCAACTCCTAGCACTGTAGTGGGACCTTCTGCTCCACCCCTACCCTTATAGCACCTCCTGCCCCAGCTACTACCTGACCACTACCACATCAATGCATGGTTTTTCCAATTTTTCATCCTAATTCTGAGCAGTTGTAGTGATTCCACCACAACACTATCTAGTTGAGCAGCCTCCGCCTCGACATCACCATACCTCAGTGTTTTTATATTTTGGAGGAGTTTGAGGAGCTCCTAGACCATATGCATCTGAATGAAAAACTCCAAGTCCATACATCGATATATCTTGTTTTACTTTCATACTTTCATTCCAAGTTCAAGTGGGATGGGTCGGCCTATGGTTAGAGACCCACCAACACTTCAAATCTGGTCTGATTTTGGCTAGGCCTCCTCCCTTTCTCCGTGACTATCACTGAGTTTGGTTGAGGGTGTAGCTTCTACCTCCATCCATCCACCCCCACACGTCTCTGCCTTGACAAGACCCGAGCGCTCTGACCTTGTTTCCATGTGGCGGATCGTATTGGACCTTCCCACAGGTACACCCCCACATTGCATTAGAGCATTCTCTTTATTGACCATCCTCTACGCTTTCTTCACTGGTGCATTACCTCTATCCTCTTTCCCCACCACGAGGATATGGGAATTGTGTTTAGATGGGACATGGAGCTCATGACCTATATAGTCCAACATGACTACCTAACCTCCCTGTTATATCCACCTCCCATTTCCACTCCATGATCCATAACCATCATGGAAACCTGAGTGGCAGGTTCTAATCCACCCATTTGGCACACCATTTTGGATTTTTTGATCCCTGTATCCCTCATGATATGATAGGCTCTCCTTTTCCTCTCGACTTCACATGCATATCCATATGAGTATTGTTGAGAAGCAGGAAGATGTCTATAGGATTTTGTAGGATGCCCTTGATTCTGTAGGGGTGGGGGATGACCCACATGCTTTCACTGGTGTTGCTATTCAGGATCAACCCCATCCACCAGCAGATGTCCACTCCCCAACCAAATAACTTCTTATGGTTATTATTGTTCTCCTTTTATTCCTTATTCTTCTATTACTTCTACCACCCCAACTCCCTCCACACTCTAAGTTGATGTCCCCTTCAACCTGTGCCTAGCCGTGGTGGAGCACCACCATGTTATTTTGGAAAACTGTCTGGACCAGCATGTGCAGATATTAAAGATTATTTTTCATCATTATGGCATTCCACTACCCCAACAGTTTTACCTACCTCCACTTTATGACTTTCTTCAGCAGTTCCACAGCCATTTAAAACACTATCCACAAATTCAATTCTCCTCTCCACCACTTGCCCTACTACTACGACTTCTTCTTCCAGTTTGACCATCACAATAGATCACCCACTTCGACGTCTTCTCATGTCGTTCCGATAACTATGACCTCTCTTCCGAGCATAGATCCTAAACCTACGGCCTCCACTACTGTCGCCACATATTCACTGCCTAATCCTTATGTTACAGATTATGCCTCTTCTAAGGCTATCCCAATAATGGTTTCTAGCACATTTATTTTCATTGTATAAATGTGTTTTTTTATATGCTTGGGATGTGATATTATTTATTATTACCATTTTTCTTTTAACATTCCATCACCAGTCACAGGTACCCCTAGAATTCCATGGGAATCTCTATTTCCAAGGGGAGTATTTTTCAGTATTTCTATTTCTTTGCTACTTTTATTTTTACTTATTCCACATCATCCCCTCATCTTGAACCCATTGTTTTCTCTTATTCCCTCCCCTTCAATGGTATTAAAATTGGTGGACCTTGTGTTGTATTAAGTTTGGGGAAGGGACTCTAATAACAGTAGTCTTTTCCTTGAACTGGTTTTGGAGACATCATTAATAGTTGACATATTTTAAATTGGGGAATATTTTTTATTAATTATATTTATAAATAATAAACACATAAATAGAAATTGTAAAAGTAACATGATTATTTTAAAGTTTTAATGTGTTGTTAAAATGATTGCTGGTATAGTTTAATTTTAGATTTACATTCATGGCCATTTACATTTATTAGAATGATCATTTTGTATTCATGTCACAACATGATTGACCC
Organism: Viscum album; assembly: GCA_963277665.1. Classification (NCBI taxonomy): domain Eukaryota; kingdom Viridiplantae; phylum Streptophyta; class Magnoliopsida; order Santalales; family Viscaceae; genus Viscum; species Viscum album. The sequence goes on along the minus strand of OY728139.1, from coordinate 1,080,321,482 downwards.
CTGTATTTTTTCCATTCTTGATATGTATTCTAAACAATTTTGTCATATTAATTCTTTTACCCTATTTCATGATAGATTATTTGGATATGCATAAATACCATAATTTTCTTGTTTCTCTCTTCAAAACGTGATGATATTTGAATCACATTAAAACGATTGAGGCATTAGATTGTTTTCTATCCCCTTTTACCTTAAGACATACCAAACATCTGATCTTTGTAAACCCATAAAACCCATGAACTACCTTGATAAAAAGACACATTACAATCCTATTTTCCCTTCTTACCATAATTATTTTATAATTTTTCATTATTAATATTTTGAGTTTTGAAAAGAGGGATTATTGTCTTTTGTGGTACATTTTGGTGAGGAACCATGAAAATAAGTGTGGGGGAGTTTTTCACTTGTTTATTTTGTAAAAAGGTCTCATAGCTTACTATCCATTGTATTCTCGGTGGTCCCTCAGCATAGAAAAAAAATTTAAAAATGAAAAAGAGGGACCAATTTCATTCATTACAATTTACTAAAGGTTTCTTGGGCCATTTTTTTGGAAAAAACTATCATTGTGATCATATTATTTTTGAGAGATCTTTCTTGGAGATGTATTTTTCATTGATCTTTATATTGAATATCATGCGTTATTGTTTTAAAATTCAGCCTCCTTTTTTATCCACTAAGATTAATATTTTCATTAACAACCAACCCTTAGCCTTATAAAATTTTTAACCTTATTGAAATCCCTCATGATTATTTTGATTTAAATTTCTATAGTAGATAATGAGAACACTTAAAACCCTATGGATAGAGTTCATATACATAATATTGACCATTAATATGATTAATTAAATCTTGAGTGGAGTGTGTGTTCTTGTGGTGAGGTAAATCACTAAGTGGCATGTTTATTTATGAAACGTTAATCAATGTTAATCAAAGAGGATGTAAATTTTCAATTAGATTATATATGAGGAATTATTAGAATATTTTTCGAAATGAAATATGTTTTGTTCATTTTAAAAATATTTTAATATGGTTTTAGTATTTCTAGTTATAATAATTTAAATTATTCCCTTTTATATTATGGATTCTAATAGTTTGAAGTTGAGATCTTACTTGAGGACAAGCAAATGGAAATGTGTGAGGGAGTTTTATGTACCTGATTTGTGAATACATTTCTATATATTTTAACGATCATAGAAACTTTTTTTCACCATATTTTTGTCTTTTTTTAAATTCTGTTTATCGGTGATCATGATGATTTTCAGTTATTTCCATGAAAAATACAAAAATCGGGGGAAGTTAATAAAAAATTATAAACTACACATCGTGTTCTTTAGGAAAAATATCGTGTATCAGTACCCCAACATGGATTGGCCTAGACAAGTACATGACCATGTTTCCAGAAACCATTACACGATGACTCTGTCATGCTACATGTTGTGTACCCCTTTCTAGAAGAGGTTGGTGGCTGAGAGCAATAATACACATCAATGTGTTTGGCTAATGACTACATGTTGTTTACGGCCCTACACAGGCCTTGTGGACCTTCAAGAATTGTTTGGTGGATAATAATCCATATTACACAGTGTATGGGGTGGTGCTATATGTCATGTACTTCCACCTACCAGGAGGCTCCATGTTTAAAGTCAATGATGGTGTGTTAACTCATCTACTGGAGGAGAAAAGATGGCCAAAATGTGTTTACTAGTAGTACATGCCATGTACTTCCTGGAACACGTTGTGTACTACTAAAACCTATAAATAGGTGGTAGACCATCCTTGTTGGGGGTGATTCAGATTAATTCATTCCATTTTATTCCTAGGGGGAGCACTCCAGAAATGGACAAGAAGAGAATAAGAGAGAGAAAAAAGTGGAGAGAAGAGGAGGAGAAGGGGCTTCTCTGCTACCTTCCAAATGACCATCCCTCTAAGTATTTTAAGAGGATAAATCTGTGTATCATGAGTTATTTAGTTACTAGATACACCATGATTAGATAAATACCTTCTATGTCATGGATGTGTACAATTATCAGTTGTAATTTATTAATTGTGATGTTGTAGTTGTGTTGTTTATTCTTCGTTCTCATAAATCTTTATTAACTATTTCTAAATATCACTAGAAATATCATAATAGACCAAGAATGATATTTCTATAGATCCATTAATGAATTTCAATTTAAAACACCCATTACTATTTGGTGTTTTAATCATCTCAAAAGGGTATAAAATAAATAAAATTAAGAGAAATCAATTTCCAGACCAAAGAAATTGGTCTCTATTTATTTAAATAAAACCCACCAGACCGAGGGGGTTATTTTACATTAATAATATTAGAGACGTGAATTAAAATGAACAAAAAAACATCATAAGCAATTTTATTTAATAGAAAACTTTAAAATAAATAGCCCTAACTCATTTCTCTCCAAATTTTCATCAAAACGAAAATTCATGGTTTTCTTTTTTATCTTTCAAGTAATTTCTTAAAAACATAAAATTTATTGACCTTTGTATCAAAACACAATAGAATTTAATCTAAATTTTATAAACTTCACAAAACCAATTACAAACTAGATAATGGAAAAAAAATAACTTCTCTCTATGGATAAATCCCTTACTTGTACTATACATGTTAGGGTAATATAATTTTAATAGTTTAAAATAACACATCGGTAGGAATGATAACCAAACATAATAATCAAATAATTGAAATTCTTAAATGATTTGTGTAATGATTCCAAACTACAATAAAATTTAATTTTTTTGGATGATTTATTCTCTTAGGGATAAGTAATTCTTTGTGAAATTATTTATATTATCTCACCCTCAATTCATATAATTAAGGCTCCCCCCATTTATCAATAAATAATATACTAATAAACAACTTCAGTTAATATATGTATAGTCATTATCCCCTAATTGAATACGTTTTTTCACTCATTCTCCAGCACTAACAATATAATCCAAAAAATTGTGTGTGATGTTCTCTACCCATCATTATGTGAGTTGGGAAGAATGAACATGATTTTTCAAAATTAATTCAAATACATATATCTTTTTTGATCTTAATAAAAATATCTGAAATATATTCAATGGAGAAAATGTATTATTATTTCACATTAACATTAACCAATATTTCATTTGTAAAATAATATCATATTTCAATAATCACCGATGTTGACTGATTATCATTATTGTTTAATAGGCCAAGGGCACTTTGATTGTTTAATGTAATATTCAGTGGCTCCCAAAATCAACTTTTATTTCTTCTAGCAGAACTTTCATTGATATATTTTTTGTACATGAATTTTTTAGTGTAATATATTATTCATCTACTATGTTAGGTCTCACAAATATTCAATTTTTTCTCTACATAGAAACATAGTCTTCACCAAGAAATAATGATCCACCATATGTATATTTTCCTTCTAGGATAGTCCTCAAGCGAATCAATATTTAAAAATCCCTACATATTTAAATTTACAACAATTATATACATTATTTTATAACTTATTATTTCTTTAAATTATCTCAGTATTTTTTTACTAGTATATGAGAGTTATTTGGATCAATATAAAATCATGAAAAACTATTTACTACATCACAAATATTTCTCATGGATGATACTTAATAAATATTTATAATTTTTTATTAACTTTTCTGCCACTACTATTCTTACAGAACATAGATCCAACTAGTGCAAAAGTTGAAAATTCATATGAGACATAAATTAACATTTATAAAAAATATCTAGTATATATATCACTTTTTATAAGATAATACAATCATCTTTATGAGAAATCATTAATGCTAGAAATTTATTAATTTTATCATACTTTTATATCCCAAAATTATTTTTCACTTTATTAATAAACTACTCAAAAAAGTCACATTGTGGCCAATATAGAATTACTATTAATACGTGATATTATTTCATGTAATGATATATATCAATCATTATTTTAGAGGTTCTAATTTGTTTCATAAAATTTTGTAATCTAGATTAACAGGCTCTTTAGGATTAATTTAAGTAATAATAATATTTATTTTACCTACAAACCGGGCTTTAATACCCATAAAAATCAAACACCTAGAGGTTTTAATGAATTTTTTTCTTCTAGATATGCATTAAGAAAAATAGATTTCAGATCCATCTGATAAATATTTCAATTCATATGTGCTCCCACAATAAAAATATTCTGATTTATTATAGATATTCTACTCAGTTAAATGTTTCATTAAATTCTATCCAATCGATTTGTGAGTTGTCGTTGCATACCAAACTATTATTGTTTCATGGAACATCATCGTTCTCATTAATTTTTCTTCTTCTAAATACCAACTTGGTTCCAATTACATTTTTATTTTAATTTTATGGAATAGGATCTCAATTATATTTTTCTCTATATGATTCAGTACATAATTAATAGTATTGATCTAATCCTCATGAAAACCAACCATCAAAATATTCTCAAGTTCAATATATAAAATAAATGAATATTCATTATCAATTCATGGAAACATTTTTATTTTCATTTGATATTAAATATTTCTAATGATTTTAAAAATTTAAATTACATATTTAATCTATAATTCATTAATTTCCCAATATCATAAACCTCATATTGGTCTCATGTTTGGTCATAATCAACGAAAATATTATTATTCATACATCAAACTATAAAATCAGTTTATTTTTAAAAAACTATTATAAAATAAGCTCCATAATTATAAAATTCTACTTCAATTGGATCACATTATTTTGATTGAATTTCAATTATATATATATTTAAACTTTTTAGTTATTATTGATGTCATTAATTCTATATTTTTTATAGAATAAAATTTGATATATATTTCATTAATATATCTTCAATAGAATTATCTTTAGACATTCCTAATTTAATATTTTTTTTATATCCATTAAACTAATACTTCCAAAACAAATTAATTTACCTCACTGTTATATTTTTTTGAAGAACATCTTATAGGATATAAAATTTATCTTAGGCCATAATATGAATCTCTTCTGAATAAAATTTTAAATAAAATATTATTCCATCCTAAAAAAATTAATGGATTTTCATAGAAATAATATTATACTTATCTCAACTAAACTTATATTTTTAATTTTTTTCTATTCCATTTATTTAGGGAGGGTACGGTGTACTATATTGATCCTTTAAAATATTATTTACATGATAACATTCAAAATAAAAAATCATTTACTCCCTTCAACTATAATATTTTATCATTTTTATGTAGACTCGCAATTTTTTCATCATATAATCAAAATATTTTATACATATATACTACCTAATGTTTATGTTATATAAACACGACATTAGTCATCTTGCTGAAATCATCAAAGGATGTACTAATATAGTGATCTCCCTTAGAAGAACATAATCTCATAGGTGCACATTGTTATGTATGAATGAGGTCAAGTGGTATAGTAGACTAAATCATTAATCTATTGTTATTTATTTGATCCATTTTTCTTCCTTATCCATTCGTATGTAATTTTTTATCTCTTAAACTATCCAAGGATCTCTATTTTTGTAATATTCTTTACCATATAATTCTTCATGATCTTATTCTAACTTATATAGAAAAGGTTCCAAATTCTACTATGCCACATTATGAATTCAACTTGGTCACTTAAACAATAGGAATTGGTAGTATTACCAATATGATTTAAATTACAACATGTTCATGTTTCCTTGATAGATTGTTTATACATTATTAAAATGTGTTTATTTTTTTCAATTTATTTAACATAAATTCATTTCCATAATCAGTTTTTCCCACGCATATTAAATTTTGTTTAATCCCATAAACTGATAAAACATTAACTCCTATGGTTTTTAGGTTACTATATTTATCATAGTTGACTTCTTATCCATCATTATCTACAATATTTATCATAATTTTTTTGAAATGAGTAATATATGATGAATATGAATGGAAATAAATTAATTTATTTTTTTGTCTTATTTGATTTCAAAAAAAAGTTTAGTAATGGATGACTACTCATCATTTATCACTTTCTAAATTTTATTTCCTTGGTCATTTTAGGGAATCCATTCTCGAATACCAATCATAAATTTTTTTAGCATAATTTTACTTCTAATAAAACCTTCCAATGATTTCTTCGAAGAAAACAATCCTATATTTTTTTGGTAGAGAAGATGAATTTATAGACCCAACATACATCATTTGTGGTCCGCTTCATATATAGTCATCTTTTTTTTTCATTAATTAATTAATACCCCCATGTAGTGAAATATTTAATTTGGAAAATTTGGGTTCATTCATAAAAACTCCCCAGCACCAATATTATCTTATAAACCATGATATATAATTTCAAAAATATAATTGTCTAAAAATAAATTGTCTTATATTTGTTTGAAACTATGCTTCATTTACCCCTTGGGAGAATGTTTTTCGTAGAACATTAATCATTAATATTCATGTTTATTATGTTTTCTAATTCAATATATTTATTATAATAGATCCAATTTTAGTTATATAAACTACTATATTATAGGAAACTTGTTCATTAGATAATTAAAAGTTGAAGTGTTAAGATTTCCCTTTGGAATCATCTTCTCACCAACTGGTGATGATCCAGATTTTACATATACTTATTTATTAATGTTATAAAAAATCTTCAGCATACCATTCTTTGAATGAAGGAAAATTGATTTTGACATGATTAATTATTCCTCTTGGAATAAATTTTTCATTATGGTCTTTCACTATATTTTTTTACTCAGTAACCAGAATATTGAAGACCTTGATTTCAAAATTTTATGATGCTTCCTTTTTGACATACTCTTTCTTTTCATTACACATTTTATCATTTTCATTCACAGATTTAATGAATTTATTTTTGATTTTTGGGTTCCAATAATGAAACAAATCATGTTAATATTTCAATTTATGTTACATATTTGTTATCCAGCCTTCTTATTTTGGAATACTTATGAACTCATCATGTCTTTAACATGATCAATGAAAATTATTAATTTTTTCAAAGATTCCTATTATAGTTCATTTCATAAACTGATGTATATTTCCCCATATTTTGTCATTATAAATCTTATTATTCTTCTGTGAAATGTTTTCATTCGTTTATATGATTTAAAAAACATAATTTATTATTTAAACCCTGTTAATTTTTTATAAATTGAAAACATCCAACTAAGTCCCATACCTACTGAAAATATTCTTCTTACAGTTGATTACAAAATTTCTGATTCTAATAAAATTTTACAATTTTATTATTAGTATTTTATTTATATTCATTATTTAATTTTTAGGTTTCTTATGATAAATGAAAAAAGTCTCTTATATTTTTTTTATTTTCTCCCTAATAGTTGGATTAAATTGAAAAAAATCACATCTTCATGCTTAATGTACAATTTATATTGGATTCAAAATATCTATAATCCATTATCTTCTATAAAGTTAGGTGTTTTTTCATATTAATATATATTATAATGTTAAAAAATACATCAATAGTAAGATCATCTCTATAATCAAGAGGGGAAACCTTAGTATCAATCATTTATAGAATCTTTCTTAGAACCATATTGATGGTTGTAGAATATTTTATATTTTTATATAGCCCCTAATATTACTATCTATATCACTATCACATAAAAATTAGACATTGATGGTGTCATCTTTATTCATTATGATATACTTAAATCTACATCTCTATATTTTCATCCTTTATTATTTTACAAATATATTTCAATTAAAACTACAATGTGACATTTCCCATATTTTCCTTTCCATTTCAGGTCCATTTAGATTGGTATAAATTTTATTTGAAATTTACTTATAATTAAAAAAAATTTAATTTTAATTTTAATTCTAGACTCTTGAAATAATTAACTTACATCATTGATATTCATTCATTTGGTTAAAATCCTATTTTTGAAACCATATAATATTCCTTTGGAATATATAGATTATTTGAGTCCAACATAATCATACAAATACAAGAGTTATTAATATATATATTCAATACACCCAAGTTGTTTATAAAATTTAGATTATCATTTTTTACATACAAGTGGATCATATAGAGGGAACTTAAAAATTCTATAATAAAAATAAATCTTCCGTAGGAGTGTGTTTCCACTGTAGTGGGGTGGGGTGGGGGGTTGTTCAAATGGTGATCTCTTTTATAATATAACTTTATAAAAATTTACCAAATCAATCTATTGGGATTTAATCCAATAAATATTATAATACATTCCTTACACTATATTAAATGATATTTAAGAATATTGGGATAAATAATTTTAATGTGGATTGGACCCATGACGTGGAAAAAAATTGTTATTGTTATCATGATTAAGATAATTCCTAAATATTTCCTCAACTATATAGAAGTGGTTAAATTAAATTTTGAGAAATTATAACCCTACACTAAACATCAACACTTGTATTTTTACTCTTATAAAAACCATAGGGTATATACATATCTACATTCATAAGATAATTTATCCAATGTCAACAACTATAAATAATTTTTGTACTGTATCACTCTACTTCTTCAAATATTACAAAAAAATATAATGAGTAACAGAACATTCACTGTAGGATTCTTCAATAAAAATAATAAAAATCGAATTTGAGAATTAAAATGATAATATTAGAGTCTAATATATTTATATAGAACCAATCAATGATATACATCTTTCAACATGAGTTATCTGATAATATAATTCTCTCTCTCAAAACAAAAAATACACAATATTTGTAAATTTTCTACCACATCTTAGTATCATGGATATAGTATATTTTTATCTGGGTATATTTCTTTGTATCTACATTGAAATGTATGTTATTAAACCTATCCATGATAATGCATAAATATCATTCATCCTGAATTTATTTGATTTTGAACTAATTTCATACTTATATTTTTGGTATTTCACATTACTAAATTGAATAATGTGATTCTCTGCAATTTCCATAGTAATCTAAGAATGTAGGTATAATACCATGATCTTTGAATATTATCTTCTCCATTAATCTATAGTCTCAAATAACACTTTATAAAAACCCTTATCAATACATTTTATGCTAAATAAAAAAAATCATTATTAATTTACAATCGATCACTATACAAATAATTTACAATTTAATTTATTGAACAATTACCATGAATTTATATAGATTTTCCGACTCTCTATATAAATGGATCAGATTGAACTTCCATCTTCTTTAGATATCTTGTGATGTGAATAATCTGATCACTGTGTAGAATATATTACACTATCATTATAAAAAATCTACCATAAATTTAACCATGGAATAGATTTCACTTTTCTTAGCTCATAGAGAAGTAACTCACATTAAATTCCAATAGATATGATATGGTATTCATAGGGTCCCAATTTTAGAACCAGAACCTACAACACGTGCAATGAAATTTTTGGAATACCATTTTTCAATTTCATGTATTTTGTGACATTATATCACTTCTCCCAATGATGTGGCCTCTTCGTTCAAGATGTAGTTCTCATCTTCCAAAGATAATTCACAATAATCCTCATTTTATTCTCATTTGAAAAATATTAAATCATAGATTAAATCAAGGGAAAAAAGATCACCATTATATTTAGTACTTGAATAATAGCATTCACATTATCAGGTGTTGTTTCTAATTTGGAATATTTATTTTGGAAATCCTTGTCTTCAAAATCATACAATTTTTATTATGTTTAAAAAGTTTCCCCTGGCCACATTTTTACTCCAATGCAATTACATAAGAAAACATTACTCAAAAAAATATTCTCTTATGAAATGAATCACATGATTTATGGATATATATTTCAAAGGAACATTGCTTTTGAAAAATGGATCTTATAAGTCTAGGCTCACTAAAATGAAGTCAAATAACTCATACAAAATTAATCATATAGAGTCACTAATATTGAATCATTATTACACAATTGGGTGACTCTTATAAAAAGACTCATAAGGAGACTAATTTTTCAATGACTAATATTATGAAATTATAGTTATCCATTTTCATATTATACATTAAATTATAATATTATATAATAATTTTGATTTAATTAGGGCTACATAAACTACCATACAAACAATCTCAAACAGCACAAAAATAATTATAATGAGTCATGTCAAATAGTGAAAACAAATAAAAATTGTTTAAACTTTCATGGCGTAGTCCACCATTATATAATTTCAATAATTTTCCTCTCAAATATCCTATAAAAATCAAAATATTTAATTAATTTATCCCCTTTTCATCCAATAATGTTATTATTTAATATAATTGATTCACCATAAAAATATTATAGATTAAATTTATGAATATTCAAAAAACTGTTCATATTACATGGACACAACCATATTCAAAAACATCAATAAAACAACTCATATAATATTTTTATAAACATAATCTCAATTTTTATCACTATATTCAATGATATTATTTTTACATTATAACGTTTGAAGACCAAAATCATCCCTTTAACTAAAAAAGCAGTCATTTGGAATTTTTAATAAATTTTCAAACCTTGTTTACACAACACGTTCTACTTATTTGAATCTTTAATAAATAACTATATTGTGATGATTAATAGAATCCTAATATTACCACGCACGAACATTCCACCCAATGGAATATCACTATAGATCTATCATTTAAACAATTACTTTTAAATTCAAACCACAAGGAAAACCCTTAAAACCCATCATTTTCATCCCATTATCATTACATTATCATTCCAAACCACAAGAACAATCCATAGAATCCTATTTGTTTTCCAAATTTCATACTATACACACAAAAAAATATTATAGGACACTAAACCCTAGATTATAGACAAAAATATATTTGTTTTTACTAATATAATCTCCATCATTAAGTGAAAAAAAACATTATTCAACCATCAAATTTTATTATCCCCCACATGTTTTTGAAACATAAACCACACACCGATAGCATGTTACATCAAATCACAACACATATACCATAACATTAGAACTATATAATTTCAAAAAACTTATAAATATCCAATTACATGTATAAAAAATTACTTAATAGTTTTATCATACTATTTTCTTGTTAGTGTTTAACAAATTTAGTAAAAAAATATTTTCCATAAGCTACTTCGGGAACTAATAGACATCTTAAATCATTACATCAATAAATAATATCCCAAACATCTCTAGAAAATTTTACCAAATTAATGATAAGGAATGGTTATAAAACATGTAAACCTCCAATTATTCATAGTAGTATTCTGAGTAAATTACAACATATTTAATGTTATTCATTAAGAGAAAAACATTTATACTATAATTCACATAAAACCAATTGACACAAATTTAACTACCCTAAAATAAATCATTAAAGTATTAATTAACCTATAAATCTATTTGTTATTTAAAATAAGACATAGAAAGTTAAGAAAACTAGAATTGTAAACCTATACCATTCCAAAAATACATAAATATGGTAAATTAATTTATCACTCCAACTGTATACAATTGAGTAGTGATTTGAATGCTTGGATATTATCATATTCTCTTATATCAAGGTCCAATAATAAATAACACATGGATTGGATGTAAGGATTATCTTAAAACAACTATATTCTATGGTTTTATTAAGATGTACAAGAAATGAATAAATTAGAGAGATATTTAAATGAAACAATGATTCATTCAAACAAATCATAGGTAATTTAATCTACCCAATAATGACATTCCAATATAAAAAAATTATCCAATGATGAACTGAGGGGAAAATCATTGAGAAATAATTTATAAGGGTCAATAGAAATTTTAGTGAAGGAATCCTTAGATAACCACCCACCCAAATTGGAAAATCATAATAATTTTTGAAATATTATTGAAATAGAAAATAAAAAACATCTCTAATTAAATGAATTATCTAGATACATGATACATATTTGATTACTCACCACCCCTTGGTCGGTTTTAAATATCCACTCAGTGACCCCAAATATGTACCTAATGGAACACCTAGGAACTACCCCCTATCCACCATGAATAAAGTGTAATAAGTGGATTTATTTCATGTACATGGAGAATCTTTAAAAAATATTTGAGTAGACACAAAATTTTTGTCTTCTTCAAATCTACATCCTCAGCCATAATACTCGAATTACCACAAATTAATTCTATTTTAGGAATGATCAAAAACCCTATTGAACTGAAATTAAAATAGAAATACACAAATTTGAATGGAGTTCTTACATGGTATAATATTAAGTTTGATCCATAAATTATAAAAGGAAAATAATTCTATAGATAACTGACATGGGCCTCCACCTAACCCATCGCCCATTATATTATTCCACATGGCTGGGAGGGAGTTTCCTATCCCCACGGTATAAAAACATGATCATATTTATCATTATAATTCCGTTAGGAAATATTTCACATTAAATTATTGATGAAATTGTGTATAACATCAACTCAGAGTCATCAACAGACCTTTTTCAAATTGGACTTAAAAATAATGTCAATAATATATGAAACTGAAATAAAAACAATATTCTAAAACCGTCATATAATTCTTCTTTAAAAATCATCCATTTTCATAACAAGAAACATCATCTCTAAATATAATGACAGAATTCCAAATTCAATACAATTATAATAAATTATATAAGACACAAGTGTGGATTTCCTGGATAATACAATACTAACCATAAAAAACAAACTTGAGAAATAGCAGAAACCAAATATATTCAACCACCGGCTACTAGCCACATCCCAACTCACCCCACATAAGCCTTATCAAATAAGGTATGAATCCATCATAATAACATGATCCTGAGAAATATAGGTTTGAGTTAAAAAATAATGTAGGTAATCAAATACCATTGAGATAGTGAAACTCATTTCATAAGGAAATTAAAAAAATATACATTGAAAATATAACTAGAATGTATTTTTTATTAATATAAATTATAAATACCAAAAATATTTATTCACACCATTTGAAATATTTAACATTTTTACATATAAAAAAATCATATTCTTTAAATTCATACTCAGAGGATTAATTTGTTTGGAAAACAACACCCATTATTATTTCCAAAAAAACTAATTTTTTATTTTAAATGAAAATGATCACGTAGCCAACATTAAATCTAGAGAAACCATCATTAACCAAAACTAACATGATTAAATACTCTATAAAATCACACACAAGAGTTATTAAATTCAAAGTATGTTTAACCAATAATCTTGGGAAACTAATTTTCTAAAGGAAGCAACCTAACACAAGGGGGTCATAAAATACTATGTAGTAACCACTATGTCATAAGGAATAAAATATATATAAGAATGTTTTTGGTTCCACATCAATCAAAGAAAGAGTAAATGATAAAATACTAAATTAGATAAAAATCCTTGACAAATGAAAAGAAATCATTATTTTTATGAGATCCTCCAAAGACCCCAAAAATGATATGTTTATTATATTTTATTTGTCCCCACTTATGGATAAATTGTTGATGTATGATGAAGTCAAAACGAAATTTCGTCCAACTAGACCAAGAAATCATCCTTTTGATGAAACCCCCTCTAAGTTGTAGCTTCTAGCATAATAGGTGGTCCATTATTAGAATGTAAATGAACTAATGTATTATAAATTAGATCTCCCACTTACTACCTGGGTCCCAACAACAAACTACTGATGAAAAATAATTTTCAAACAAATATTAAAATACAATTAAAAATAAATAAAAATCAGTCACCCTTAATACCTATGTAGAGAACATGACATTTATTATACACATATTACTACATTTTTTGTTGAAAATTAATTAAATAATACAAACAAACACATAAGTATAATAATGGTATAGTTCCTATGGAAACATGTAAATATAAACAATTGGTTAATATGATACGTACACTATCTCCAACAATGTTCATCATTAATAGAACCATATTATACATATCATACATAATAAATTTCTTCATATCTAGAGAAAAGGAAACATAATTAAGGGTGATATCATATTCTCAATATAGATAAATAAGGGGGATACATAAGTATAACAAGAACATAAGGGTAAATGAACATGAGAATAAAATTTGAAAAAGACACCATGCATATTAAATATGATAATCCGGAGACATGGACTAATGATTGAATGTTTGTAAGAAATGGATCATAAGTAAATCAAAAAAATTGAGCAATGATTGCATAACATTGGAATAATACATGGAATTGTGACATACACATAAGCATATAAAATCATTCCAAAATTAGTCAAGGATCACAAAAAAGGTTATCATAGTGGAATAGATTCACTCCCCAAGCCATCATAGTAGCCAAGATTCATTCCCAAGACCATTACAAGAGAGAGATACACATTCTAGATTGGGTTCACTCCTTATTCCAGTCTTGTATTTGCCCCGAGATATAATTCATTACCAAATTCCATGGCATTAGAAATAGGACCTATCCATCACATATTGAAGTTCATATGTATATAATCCATAATATCATAAAATTTTAATCATATCATAACCCATTAAATTAAATGGGTTTCATAAACATGTTATCACTTAATACTGTTTAGAAAAAAGACATGTTTCATAATTATTTGATCATTTTATCAAACCATAACCCATGAAAAGAAGAGGGTTCCATTTTTATTTTATCATGGTATGAAATTTCTAAGATAAATGTGCTTTGTAAAAATCCATTATATATGAAAAACCCATCTAGATAAATAATACAAATTTTATCCTAAGATCATATCCCTATAAAAGAATAAATATATTCAAAGGATGTCATCATTAATGGAAAATTATTTTCAAAGATCACTTGGAACATTTATTCAAGAAAATAAATTTTCTTTAAAAATAACTTCTTAAATAAAAAAATTTATAAATTAATTTGGATATATTTTTATTTGAAAAATAGCTTGATAGCATATAAAATAAATTATAAATAAATTTTAAAACATATCTTGAGTAAATTATACTTTCATAATTGAAATTCACTTTTTAAAACATAAAACATTTTCTTGATCTTTTTTTTAAATAACATTAGAAGAATACAGTGTAACCTTAGAAGAAATTATAAGTAATGATGGTGGGTAATTATGTTCATGTAATACACATTAAACATAAGATTCCATTGAAATTTTTTATAAAATCCACCTAGGAATGTTTTGGAGAACAACATTAATATTTTTATCAAAAAGCAATACATCGGTAATATATTAATTATTACATTTCATGTATAATAGAAATAAAACATAAAGACACATTTAGAAAACATGGATTTAGTATAAAAATGGGTTTTGACTGGAGAGGGAAATAATGAGAAGGTTTCATAAAAATATTCTTTTGAGCTCTTGAATATACAAAGAGAATAAAATTATGGGAAAATATATTATGATTACATAAGATTAAGAAAATTAACATACATAGTTTCTAGAGGGATGGATCCAAGGATTATATCATCAGAAACATAATAATAAAAAACTCCAATAAAATATGAGATTGTAACATATAATCATTACATCTTTGGTAACAATGAATTATAAAACTAATGAAGAAAAAAAATTAATGAAACATAAAATAACATTATAATAAATAAATTTAGGATATTAAATTTCAATAAGGCTCTATATACACCTCATAAAATAAGATATGTGCATAACTTAACATATGTCTTACGGAAAGTAAATTTAATAAAAATCTCTTACCTTATGTCTCAACTTCTATCGTATTAATTGAAACCCCATGTATAATAAACATAAATTTCTTATAGATATATTAAATAACCATACATATATATATCATACGATATATGAATTTTATAGGAAATTTTATCACATGTATATTAACAATTCCCTTTTAATGTCATGTCTCATGCAATAATTGCATTATTTTTCATGAATGTTTTTATTTTTTTATTTTTTTCCCCATTAAATTGATAAATGTTAAATCATATCCATAATTTTAATTTTGATATAAATATAATATTAATTAATTATATATGTTTTTATATTAATCTTTATGATCTAGATATAGAAAATGAAATACATCATTCATTGAAATTGTAGTTCATATGAACAAATGAACTTTGTTTCCATTTTCCCGAGGTATTAAATGAAATGAAGTGATATAATATATTACCATTTAAAAAATTATTAATTCATATAAATAACATTTTTTCAGTAAATACATCCTTATTACCATACATGTAAAGCACGATTGAATTACATTGCTTCGTGAAGGGATAATCTACCATAGGGATGAAAGACATTATCATATTCCCACATAATGTAAATTATAATTATATATGTTATATAATAAGTTTAAAAATAAAATAAATATCATATATAAAAATTAAAAAATTCATTATATCCGGTTTTGAGAGTTTGTGATGGAAGAAATAACATTGCGTCGTAGGTGGTAGTCTGTTGTACACATGAATGACGATTTTATATCTCATTTGATGGAAGAGGATATAGATATATGTCATTTAATTAAGATACTAATATATACTTATATCTAAGATACTGAGGTTATATTGTCAGTATATTTTAAAAATAATTGATGAAGTTGTATAATGAAATAAAATAAAATTATCAGTTATGACTGTTGCCTCTTATTCAAAAAACATATGGGTTGAAACCGAATGATTCATAGATTGGATTTAAGAAAAAAAATTATGGCCTATAGTGTGGAAGTAGGGAATTTATAGTACCCCCAGTTTCTGGTATGTAACCCTTACTTGATGTTTTTCATGGTTATAATGTTATGGGTGATGAATGGGAGAGTTGGGACAACATGGAATGATGTTTTGAGGAAAAGGGGAAGTCGCATGAGTGGTGCATGGTTTTTCAAACCGTATGGCCAAAACCTGTGCAGTTGGTCCTCTTGAGGTAGTGTCTCACTCAATATTGGAGCACGATTAGATAAACCGTGTGAGGAAGCTATGTGAGGGTCTTCCTAGGTAGTGGCTAATGTACGGTTATCACATTGCTTGTCTAATAATGAGAACTAACCATGCAGGAACTTAAGTGAGATCCTAAAAAAGTGGATCTCACACATTTTTCCCTCTAAATGGATCATTTTTTTTCTTATGCATCCATGACTTCAGCTTTTTCTTATACTAATGATAAATAAGGTTCACCCATCATTTAAGAGGTGATCTGAAGGCTTCCCTTGGCGAATTGAAGCCAGATTCTGGAGTTTTGTTCAGTTTCATAGATCTACTTAGATATACTTCTTATCTTCTATTGGTTCTTTAGATCTATGCCTGTTTTGGGTATATCATGGTGTTTTGATTCCATGTATAATGTGATTTGGTTTTTATCTTTCTAGGAGAAGATATCTTTGGTGGATTCTTGGAGAATGGACCCGGTTTTCTTGTTTGTTCATTATTTGTTGTGGTTTTCATCAAAACCATTGAGGTAGAAGACTTAATTCATTAATCTACATAGAATAACAGAATGGAATTCATTAAAATTGAATGTGTGTTGTTGAATTTATTGTTATTTGGTTGTTGATCATTTTTTGGAGACCATCTTGAATGATGGTTGTGAAATATGGAAAATTAAGGGTTTTAAATGAATGCTTTGGTTCATGGTTTTAAAACATGGGTTTTAAAAGGATGATTTTATGGATTGATAGCAGATAAATGGGATTAATTGTTTTTAAAAAATGAAAGGTTTTATTGAAATGAAACGTTTCTTTGAAATTGGTTATGCTTTGGTTTTAAATAAAATTTCAGTTTTATTGAAGTGGTTTGTTTTGGAAATGGAAATATTTGGCATAAATGGTGTTGGTGTGAGTTCATTCTCAATATGATTAGAATAATGTATTAGTACCATTGGGTTACAAGGTACGTGACCCTAGATTGGGGGCATGCATCAATGGGAAATACGGTTATTGGATGAGAGACTGCTCATGAGTATGGAACTGTTAAAATAAGGATTCATGTTTGGGTGTGTTGTGAACAATGGAAATGGGTATGAAAAATGATAATAAGAATGGGTTATAAAGCATTGATTAGTCATTTTTTTTGAAAAAAATTAACTTGTTTGAAATTGGTTTTATATGGGATTTTTCACTTGGTTGAAAATGGTTTTTGGAACTTGTTTATATTTGGTTATAAATTTTTTTGGTGAATTATTTTATATAAACTATTTTATACAAATGTTGATAACATTTCAATCCTAGTGTCTTGAGTAGGTACGTCATTGGTGAAATCCTACTTAGTTTTATACTCACCCATGCTTTGGCACTTTTTTGCTTTGGAAAATGTTATTTTCTGTGATAAGGGAAAAGGTAATGTTTCCCACATTTTTTACACTACATTGTGATGTTTGGGATATTTGGAGATTGTTGATCTTGGAGCTTGTGGAGCATAGAGACTTTTGATATTTTGAGAGTCTCGTTTCATTTATCCACTTTGTACTTTGATACTTGGTTATTCTTTCTCTATTGCTTAATTTGATTTCGTTTTGATATACATGAAGTTGTTGAGTTGTCTTTCATTTGATCATGCATCATATAGTGAATGTTTGGTTATGGTTGGTTGGTTTATTGGTTCTTTTTATCAAAGGCTAAATCGTCGTCCACTTGTATTTGAAACCATTCAGCATTTATTTATAGCCTTTTTCATCTTGTGGATTTCTCTTAAGAATATTTAATGACTCATTGTGCTCTAAAGATAATGATAATTGATGGGTCATTATAAATGGTATCAGTCTAGTTCTTCGCATGTGGTACAAATAATTAGTGTTCTTGGTCTGGGAGTTGGAATTACTTTTCATCTATTCCTTGGGTTGGAATAATATACCAGATTGGGATTTTTGGAACTTGAAATATATAGAATAAAATGATGTATCTTACTCGTTTATGTTGAACTTCACATTACCAAGGTGTTGGGTACTTAAAGTGTATTGGATACACTTCTAGAATGTTGGAAATCTCACTTTCTTGGGTTTAGAAAATGAGATGATCATGACATGAATTGTAGAGGAATTAATTTCCAATAATATTTCCTCTCTAACTGTTAATAATGATATATGATTTTCTTAAATGTTGTAATTTTTTGAAAAAAAATGCCGAAATTATTTTCAAATGGAAGGGTTTGAATATTGGATCCTTGGGTTATGTTGAAAATGGTTCGATTTTAAAAACCAATATATGATATTTAGAAAATGTTGGATATGGAAAAAATAGTTGTTTTTGGAAAACAATATTCTTATAGTTGATGTGATAGAATTTGAAATGAGAAGGCATCAGTTTCTAGATAGTGAGATTGAAAGAGTTTATTGCTGGTTATGAAATTGGCACCTAGTAGGCATCATCAAAAACAACCGGAAGAAGCTGTAAAGAATGACGTTTCACCTGAACCACGGGTGAACTAAGAAGTATTTCATAGTATTTCCCATGATTTTTGTGTTGTCACACAGGGAATCAGAGGAATGAGCCAAGGCGTGTGGATCATACCATTCAGTTCATGAATCATAATCCACCTAACATATGGAGTGAGGCTAAGCCTGAATAGGTGGATTTGTGGCTGAGTAGGATGAATCATATCTTTGATTTTATCATCACACCGGTGGAGCTAAAGGTTAAGCTGGTGACATATATACTCAATGATCTTGCATGACATTGGTGGGATTTAACAATGCAAGCCAAACTGGATGAAGTCCTTATATGGGATGATTGTGAATAATTGTTCAACAAACAATTCTGTCCTCATATGTCCAAGATCAAGAAAATGAAGGACTTCTTCAGCATTAAATAAGAGAGCCCCTCTGTCCCAAAGTACTCAGCTAAATACAAGAATTTAGTCTGTTTTTCACCATAGGTTGTGGAAAGTGCATATTTGAAGGAACACATCCTAGAATCAGGGCTAAGGTAGAAGAGTCGATCAAAGATTGCAATGATCTTTATTATGGATTATACAGAGATGGTGAACAGAGAGACTTTGGATAAACGTGATAACTCAAGATCTACAGGATGAGGAATGATGAAAACTCAATGGAATGGTGGGAACTCAACTTCTAGAAGAAATTAGAAAAGGGACCCCTATTTCCAAGGAGGAAGTGGAAATCAAAATCCGATGGTGGGATCAGTGAACCTTATTCCATGACCCTAGAGCAAGGTAGGTTTCTTTCAATGTGGTGTTCTTGACCACATAAAACAAGAGTGTACGACAAAAACTAGATCTTGTCATATTGGCAACATGGTAGGGCATCTTCAGTGTTATTTTCACAGTTCTCGAAGGTTAGGTGCTGGGGAAACGTTTCAAGAAACGTAAGAATCGTACGCTTTAGCAGGACAAGGAATGTAGAATCAGTCTCATTAGCATAACAGAGCTAGCTGTGGTGATTCTCAAAATACCATGACCTGTCAACCAGGGAAATCTCAACAAGGCTACAAGGAGAATAGTGTATCAGCGTAGAAATTGTATGGAGAAGATAAGATGATGGTCGATGATCACGTTGTACCATCTACGGTGAGAGGTATGACTATTTTTAATTCTACCCTTGTGCTAGTGATCTTCGATACTATTTCATCACATTAATTTATTTATTTTGGTGATATTGATATACTATGTATAAAGATGTAAATTATTTCTTCTGTTTTAAAACTGAAAACTCTTCTCGGTGAATTATAATGTCAAGCCTTTGTGTGCCAAGCATGTGTTATAATTGTTGAAGAATCTGAGATGAAATGGGAATTCTCGATGTTATATATATATTTCAATGATATAATACATGTTACGGATTGGTTGAAAATGTTCAAGGCTCACATCGACTGTTATAGGAGAACAGTTAGTTTCACAACTGAAGACGACATCAAATATATTTTCAGAGGCGATATGATGGTCAAGAGAGGAGAAAAGTGATTTCTAGTACCAACTGTGGGAAAAATCTATTATCAATTGGAAACATTTCCTTTGGAATCAATGGAAGAGATATAAGAAATTAATTTTCCAATAGTTGTGGATCGCTTTCCACATGTCTTCCCCAAGAACTTCTCATGGTAATCACCTCTAAGGGAAGTGGATTTTATGATTGACCTCCTTCTGGGGGCTACCCCTATTTATCTTCCGTCTTATAGGATGGAACCAATGGAGTTAAAGGGAATTGAAAGGTATGTTGGAGGAGATGAAATGAAAGGGTTTCATTCAGCCTATTAAATCTCTGTGGGCAACACCGGTATTGTTCGTGAAGAAAAATGAAAGAACTATACGACTGTGTGTTGATTATCATAAGCTTAACCAAGTTATGTTAATGAATAAATATCCACTTCTACACATTGATGATATTTTTAATCAATTGAGGGGAGCATAGTGGTTCAATAATTTGGATTTTTGATTAGTATATCAACAATTGTGAGTTTGGAAGGAGGATATTCCAAAGATAGATTTCAAAAGAAGATATGACCACTATTAATATGTTTTCGTGATCTTCAGTCTAACAAATGAACCATCATTCTTCATGGATTTTATGAATATGATATTTCAAAGATATCTGGATTTTTTTATGGTATTTATGGATGAAAACTTGGTGTACTCAAAGACTAGGGTTTACCATGAGTAGCACATGGATACAATCTTACAAATCTTTAGAGATCACCATTTGTATACCAAATTATCAATGTGTGATTTTTGGATACAGGGTGTATGTTTTCTTGGCCATGTAATTTCTGAAAAAGTTGTCTTTTATCCTGAAAAGATATAAGTTTTTATCTCCTGGAAACCACCATAGAATGTCTTCAAGATAAAAATTTTTCTTGGTCTAACAGGTTACAACCAATGGTTTGTGAGTGATTTCTCATGACTAGCTACACCAATGACAATTCTAAAAAAAGAATGATTCATTCCAATAGATAGAGTAATTCCAGAAGTATTTCCCAAAGTTGATCGTTCATATTACATCAACACCTATCTTGATTTTTCCATAATTTGGATAGGGGTATGTAGGGCACTGTGATGATTCAGCATTACGGCTGGGTTGTGTTTTCATTCAAGGAGACCATGTGGGTTCTTTAGGTTCAAGATAGTTAATACTATATGAGAAGAATTATCCAGCACATGATTTAGAGTTAGTTTCATTTGTCCATTCTTTGAAGACATGGAGATATTATCTATTTTGTGTGAAATTTTCTGTGTTCAAGGACCACAAAAACTTGAAACATATTTTCTCACAGTGAGATTTAAATTTGAGGAAAAGGATATGGATGGAGTATCTCTAGATGTTTAACATTGAATTGACGTATACACCACAAAAGGGAATTTAGTGTCATATGCATTGATTATAATGTCATATGTCTAGTTGGAAAAATAATATTCAGATGAATTTTAGTTGATATCCGCCCTAGCGAACATGCACGTAGAATGTAAAGATTGAGGTGATGTTGGAGTTTTTATTTTAGCTACACTTGTTCCTGATTTGGTAAATGTGGTCAAAGATGCATAATCATATGATGATGATTTTCTGGTTATGAATTTAAAACTATATGGTGGGAAGACCAGTGAGGGATGGAAACATTATGGGAGTTCAATTTTTTTATTTAGATATTGGATTGTTTTACCTATGGATTTTCAGGAAAAACTCTTTCATTCTTACCACCATTTGAGATGTGTTGTACATCCTGGTACTTAGAAGATGTATAAGGCATTAAATGCTCATTTTTGGTGGAGCGGTATATAAAGGAATTTCATCGAGTTCGTCTCACGATGCTTAACTTGTCAGTATGTTAAAGTAGAGCATTAGATACAAGAATGAATGTTATAGTCTTTACATATCCATTTATAGAAATTGGATAATATAGCGATGGATTTTGTTGTAGATCTTCCAAGAACAGTTTGGAAACATGATTCCATATGGATGATAGTGGATTGGCTTACCAAATCGGCCCACTTCATCCCTATTCACGAAACTCATATGCTGGAGGATATATTAAAAATGTACTTTCGAGAAGTGGAAAAGTGGCATGGAATTCCAGTTTCAATAGTCTTAGATAGAGATCTGAGGTTCACGTCTCATTTTTTGAAATACTTACAGCAATATCTTGGGACCCAGTTTACTATGAGCACATAATATCATCCTCTAAAGGATGGGAAATATGATCAGATGATAGAAACATTACAATACATGTTGTAGGATTTTTTAATGGATTTTAATGGATCATGGGAGAAGAATATACCCTTGTTAGAGTTCTCATACAATAACAGTTATTAGGCTTCAATAAATATGGCTCCATTTGAAGCAATGTATGGGCGTCCTTTCCATTCTCCACTCTGATGGGTGGAAATGGGGGAAACTTCACTAGTTGGGATAAGCCTTCTCCAAAAATAAATAGAGAAGATCCAGTTGATCCAAAAGATGATGGATACAGCATAGAGTCGTCATAAATATTATGTCGATCACCATGGAAGATTTTTTTTCATTCGCTTTGGGTGATCTTGTCTTCTTGATGATATCTCTAAGGCTTGGACATCGTCTTTTCGGGAAGCAGGGAAATTTATCTCCTAGATACATAGTCACATTCGAGATACTTGAATGGGTTAGAGAGGTGGCATATTGGTTGTCATTAAAAATATGATTCAGTTTATTTCATAATGTGTACCATGAGTCTCAGTTGAAACAGTATCAGCCTGATACTGGCCATGTGATCAGATGGGATCACATTGACCAAGAGTTGAATGCTTCGTTGATACATAACCTTGTATAGAATATGGATAAGAAAGAGAAATTCCTTCATGGAAAATCATTGGTCTAGTGTGGGTTTTATGGCATCATGGTCAGATTCAGGAAGAGACTTGGGAACAAGAAAATGAAGTGAAGGTGCATTGGCCAAAACTGTTTCAGTTAGGTGGGGGTTTTCTACTTTCCGAGGAAGGAAAGACCAATGGTGGGGAGAATTTAGTACCCTATGTTTCTATCATGTAACCCTTACATAATTATTTTCATGGATATAATGTTTTGGGTGATTAATGGGAGAGTCCTGAGAACTTGGAATGAAGTTTTGAGGCAAAGGGGAAGTCGCACGGCGGCACACAGTTTGTCTAACCATGCGTCCAAACCATGCGTAGTTGGTCCTTTTGAGGCAGTGGCTCCCACATGGTTGGAGCATGGTTAGGGAGACCGTGGGAGGAATCCATGTGAGGGTCTGTTTAGGCAATGGATAATGCACAATTAGTCTATGATTTTTCTAACTGTGCAAACTAACCATGCGAGAAATTATGTGAGATCCTAAAAAAGTGCATCTCACACGTTTTGCCTCAAAAATGTCTTGTTTTTTCATCTAAGTAGATATAACTGGGAATTTTGTTTCTCCTAAGGCTAAATAAGGTTCTCCAGTCATTCATGAGGTGATCCGAAGGCTTCCCTTGGAAAATTGAAGTAGGGTTCTCAAAGTATATGATTGTTCTTCTTCGCTCTTGTTTTCTATCTTAGATCTACTTAGATAAACTTATTATTTTCTCTCTATTACTTATATCTATGCACATTGTGAGTAGATATAGGTGTTTGGATTCCATGTATGATGATATTTGTTCTTGATCTTTCTAGTAGAATAGATCTATGGTGGATTCTAAGATAATTGACCCGATTTTCTTATTCGTTCGTTGTTATTTGTGGTTTTAGTCAAAACCATTAAGTTATGATGCTTCTTTATCGACTCTACAAAGTAGAAATAATTTTTATGCATCCATATTGAATGTGTGATTTTTAATTGATTGCAATTTTGTTTTTGAACACTTATTGGAAACCTTATTGTGAGATGGTTATGAAATCTGGAAAATTAGAGGTTTTAAATGAATACATAAGTTCATGGTTTTAAAAAATGGGCTTAAAAATATAATTTTTCTGGATTGATGGAACATAAATAGGATTAGTTATTTTCAATAAAATGGGAAGTGTTATTGAAATTAAATGTTTCTTTGAAATTTTTTGTGCTTTTTTTTCAAAAAATGTTCAGTTTTATTGAAATGGTTTGTTATGGAAATGGATATTTTTGGAATAAATGGTGTTTCTATGATTCCATGCTTGATATTACCTTAATAAGGTAAAAGTTCCATTTGGGGTACAAGGGACGTGACCCTTTATTGGGGGCGTGTTTCATTAAGACACATGGTAAGTGGATGAGAGATCACTCAAGAGTATGGAACTGTCAAATGAAGCATGCATGTGTGGGGGTGTTTTGTTCTATGGAAATGGGTATGCCAAATTATAAGAAGAATGGGTTCTAAATCATTGATTAGATATTTTTCGGGAAAAAAACTTTTTGGAAATTTGTTTCATTTTATTTTCTTTTCACATGGTTGCAAATGGTTTTTGGAACTTGTTTATATTCGGTTATAAACTGTTTTGGTGAATTGTTTTAAATAAAATATTTTATATAAATGTGGATAAGTTTTCTATCCTATTGGTGTGAGTAGGGAAGTCATTATTGAAAATTGACTAAGTATTATACTCTATCATTCTTTGACACTTTTGTTCTTTTGCAGATTCTATTTTCCGGGATAGGGGAAAAGGAAACGTTTCCCACATTTTTAGCACCACCTCGTGATGTTTCGTCTGTTTGTAGATTGTGGATATTGTATCTTGTGGGGCATGGAGTCTTGTGATTTTTTAGATTCTTCTATCATTTTTATGATGTGTATTTTGATACGTGGTTATTCTTCCATTGTTTCATACTTTGTAGTGGTTTTGAGATACATGATGTTCAAGAGTCACTACTAGAAAAATAACCTATAGCCACAGTTTAGTTGGTCAGTGGCTATAGGTTAATATATAGCCATGAATATTAGAAAATCGTGGTTTTAGAATAGATAAATCCATGAGAAAAAAGACCATGTGGAAACAGTGATTCCTCCATCATCGCGACTCATCTCCCTCATCACGACTCATCTCCACTCATCTCCCTCCTCCCAACTCATCTCCCACCCACAATCCCATCCCTCAACACCACTCATCTCATCTCCCACCCGCAATCCACTCCCTCATTGCGACTCATCTCCCACCCTCGAAACCCATTCCCTCACCGTTGACTGATCGATTCTCCCTTGGTCGATCTTTATCAGATTCTCCATTTGGTTCCTCCATCCCTCGTGCGAGCCCTCTCATCCCCTTCATCGCGCGTCCCTCTCCTCCACCCCATTCGTCTGGCATTCCTCCTCCAATCGGTGTGTTAGCCAAACCAATACCTTCTATGAGAACGATCTATGTGAGTCGACCCCTACACTTTCTGTAAAGATTTTTCTGGTTACTCCTTCATGACAGTTGATTTCCGAAGTAATTCATTATATCTCCAGTGATCGTTCAACCATACCTCTGCAGTCGATGGTGGTTTTCAAGGTTCTTCCCGCAACTACAAATGTGTCAATTTCTAAAAATACATTTATTTCATATACATAATTGTTTTCATGTTTTTCTGTATAGGTATTTCTTTTCCAGTGTTAATCACACTTCTATTCAATTCCTAGGGTTTGAAAGGGTTAGTCTGCTGAATTAAACCTTATTGTATTTTTTTTACACATAGGTCAATATTTTTCATACTCTGTTGTGTATACATATTGAGGAGAAAAAAATTATTTAATTTTTTGTTTGGATTGGTTATTGATAATATCACTATATTTATAAACTGAGCATATTTTTCACCAATAACAACAACTTATGTTGTTGAATGTCCCTATTTTCTAGTATTACTGATCAAAAATATCAATACCTTTTTGTTGCCGTATCTCATTAAAACAAATATTCCTATGATATGTTATAATTTTAGACCAATGAAAGTGATTCATTATTCATTAGTTAATCAATGTGAAATGTACTCACTGATTCTGATTATCATGGGTCCAAATTTTTCTATCATGAAAATGATCTACAATTCATTTTATTTTCTTATTATGAATGGTATTTATGGAAAAATTCATTTAAGTCCTGATGAACATATAATTCCATGCTCATTGTCTTCTAAATTTCCTAGTCTCTTGATGTTAATGGATGCAAGGAGTTGGCCTTTAATTGCACCATTACCATCATATGGAAGAGGGAGAGAGCTTCCCAGAGAGTGGTTCATGAGTTGTATCCATGAAAGTGGAGTTGAAGATGAATTTAGTGTCTGGAGATGGATGTTGTATGAACCATATTTGGTTCCAAGACCACACCAAAATTAATTTTTTACCTATAGTGGTTCGTATAGTCAGTGTGTTCAGTTAATTATGAGGAGTTTATATTGGTAAATATTATATTTAGAGATTCTGTATTTATAAGATGTCATTCAAATCAATGTGTTGGGTTAAGTATCAATATATTATATTGTAGTGGGCTAGTGCTTGACAATTCTAGTGTGGAGTTTGAAAGAGAGCCTAAAAAGGGTACTCTAAAGGCTTTTGAGAGTGTGTGTGCAAGGGAAACCAAGTAGTCCAAATTGTTAAGAATTTATGACATAGATTCCATAACAATACTAATTGTTTAAAGATAAAAGGAAAGAACCAATTATCACATGTTTGGAAATAATTTCTACAAAGAAGGAATATACAATCAAGAAGAAGGAAGATCATGCACCAAAATATTGTCTAATCATATTTGAAAATTGGTTTGAAAAATCCAAGTAGATTGAGTAAGAATAAAAAAAGGAAAATTCTCTACTTTATAAAATTGATAAACCTATATAAACTAAGAATAAATGTGAATTCCAGAAGAGGAACATGATAAAAATGAGGTTTCAATCAAGAAAATTAAGAAGGATATAGGCATGAAGAGTTTTAGGTATTTTATACCTTCATGGAATGGATTTTCTAGGTTAAGAACAATGTTAAATCCCTATGTATCGCTTTTCAGTGATGACGGAGGTTTACTTTATTCTCATATTTTGGTGATTTTTTATTTTTGAATAGGAAATTGAAGGTGATGTCTGATAAATAAAGATCTTTATTAATTATCATGTTATTTTGTATTGGTATGTACATATCAATTTGAATATTATTTTTTCATTGTTGGTTATGGATCCATGTATCATTTAACATGTACAGTTGACACATTGATCACATATATATAAGAATTTGTTATGTCTCATTTCTGTTACCACTATTTTCTTATAGGTGGTTTTTTATGATAATTTCGGTTCTATCCACCACCATCGAAGACAATGAGTTCAAGATTTGGGTAAGGTTTATTCTGTTTTTATTCTTTGGCCCAATTTTAGTTGGGTCTTTTTTGATTTTTGGGTTCCTTATATTTTTGTTGTGTGTTTTGGATTTCATTGAGGTGGATTTGAGTCACCATTGACAAAGGCTTACATGTGTAAGCATAGGTAGGCATATGCATATATAAGTTCCCCCTTTATATATATTCACTCATGGCAGTATGAATATACATATTGGGGCTAGGTTTTCTTATATATAGATATGAAAAATGCATACACGTGTAAGTGTAAAGGGGTATATGCAAGTATAAAAATATATCTAAGGACCCCCTTGTGCATATTTGGCCATGAAAATATATACATAGGGGCTAGGTGTCCTTATATATATGTTAAGTTGATATTCGTGCAAGCGGAAAAATGGAAGATTTGAGTTGTCGTCGTCAAAAGCAAACATGGCTTGTGGTTGAGGTAGGATCCCTCTCATAGCCTATATAATTCAAGAATGTTTAAATTGCATTTAGTTTCCTTGTTAATTTTTCTTGTTTATATAAAATTGAAATTCTTGAATAAGTGTTAGTTAAGATTATTGTTTCGTTTGATAAATAAGTCATGGTTTTGTAATAAAACCCCTCCAACAGAGGTGCACTGTCTGCGAAAACTCACAGTGGTATACCTTGCTTAACATTATTTCATTGATGTTTTCCTTATAATTGATTTCATTTTTAGTCATAAAGCACACATCATACTTCACCCTTTTATATCCCTGTAGGGGGTTTCCCTATTTTTATTAAAACGGTTGTTTGAACCAAGACACTCTTTAAGTGTCATTAGACTTTTAAGATGGGTCCCATGTTGTGTGACCATGTCACATGGAATGTGATATTTAAATCCAACCAAAATCCCAACTCCACAACCCAGGGGTCCCACAACTCCAGTAATGTCAGATTACATGTTATGTAACCTGTGATTTTCTTGATCCCATGGGGTATTCCTCTAGGTATTCCTATACATTGGTAGATCTCCAAACCTCATCGAATTAGGTATATCAGGGGTCATCCAATCCTCTAGTCATCATAGATTAGCATTCATTTCTTTAAATCTTCTAATAAAACATCCTCTCATGCCATCCATATCATCCTATTTGAAACGAAGTGGAAGATGCTTCCCCGCGGATGTCACTGGATCGGGCCAACAAGCCGCGGTCACGCCGCTGTCACGCCGTGGTAATGCCGTGATTCTGCCCCACTCTATCCACGTCCATCCTACACCAGCCCCCTTCCTCCTTCATTTCAACCCACTGCCACCAACATTCCAGTCCACAATAACCCCCCTGCCACCTTCAAATTAGCTCACACCATCCCCCATCACCTACAACCAGCCCCTTCCACCAGCATTCTAGCCCCCTTCCACCTGCATTCAAGCCCTCACAGAATTTGTTATATTAGGGGTCATCCAATCCTCTAGTCATCACAGATTAGCATTCATTTCTTTAAATATTCTGAGAAAACATCCTCTCATTCCATCCATATCATCCTATTTGAATCTAAGTGGAAGATGTTGCCCCGAGGATGTCACTGGACCAGGCCAACACATTACAGTCACGCTGCGGTCACGCCGCGGTCACGCCGCGGTCAAGCCGTGGTCATGCCGCGGTCACGCCGCGGTCATGCTGTGATTTGGCCCTGCTCCAGAACGACACCATGTGGCGGTTCGCAGTGATAGTATTCCATGAGTCTTGTGATCAATGTTGAGACTGACTAATCACAATTTTTTCTGGTGGGGAGATGACTGGAATGTAGCCCCACCTCATCTCATTCCCTTCGCTCATGGCCAGAAGATGTTGCCATGTGGATGTCGCCGGACCGGGCCAACACGCTGAGGTCATGCCATGGTCACACTGCGGTCACGTCGCGGTCACGCTGTGGTCACGCCATGGTCACGCCGCGGTCACACCACAATCAAGCCATGGACACGCCACTGTCACAACGCGGTCACGCCCATGGTTATGTCGTGGTAATGCCATGATTTGGCCCTGCTCCAGCCACATCTAGCCCACACTAGCCCCCTACCAACTTCATTTCAGCCTGCTGCCACCAGCATTCTAGCCCGCAACATCCCCCCTGCCACCTTCGAATCATCCCGCACCATCCCCCCAGCACCTGCAACCAGACCCCTTCCACTAGTATTTCAGCCCCCTTCCACCTGCATTCGAGCCTGCACCAACCCCCAGCCACCTGCAATCCAGTCCGCACCATTTAGGTCATGCCCTTTAGATTAAATAATGATGAGACTACATTCCAACACTACACACACTATATCATTAATACCTTCTTAGAAAGAATTGATGAATGGTTTTGTTAATGACATGGTTATCAAATCTCAATAGATATGTGATTATTTCAAAGATCTTTAAACAATATTTAACAAGTTGCAGCAGCACAACCTAAGCATGAATCTGGTAAAATGTGTTTTCAGGGTAACGCTAGGGAAATTCGATAGATTTGTGTTGTGATACCATGAAATTGAGTTTAATTCTAAAAAAACAAGTTCAATTTTATCAATTTCACTCCCTGAGATTCTTAAAGAATTGAGGGGGCTGTAGGGGAACCTTTCTTACATTTATAACTTCATAGATAACCTGGCTGACATGTCTCTACGCTGCTGTGAGATGTTGTTTGGAAGGGGGAAAAATAAAGGGGGGATATTTTTTTTTAGAAAATGGAGCTGCAGTGCAGACACAGGGGCACCGGCCATCGGCCTCACGGTGCGACCATGGGGAGTCCTTTCTGGTAATCGATGGTATCCGTATGATATACTTAAGCATCCGAGGTCTGCGTGGTCAGCCTGAAACTCCAAGCAACCTAAGAGTTTGCAGGTCAGAAATGGTGTCAGATGTCTCTCCATCCTGGACCACTGACGCAGCGTACACGTCCATGTGGATGGAGATCATTCCCTTTCGGATAGCATTATGTGCACCATCAAATAGAGCCATGATCCTAGAATCCCACAGGGACACAATGACTGCCACAATAGCAGCAGTGAGGAGGTTTCCCAACTGCTCACTGCAGCGCATATGCAGCAGACCAGGCATCAGATCCATAAGAAGAATGCTAGAGTCCACTACAAGCCCAAACAACATTCCTAGATAACTCCAGAGTTGTCAGGCCTAGCCGCACTCCATAAACACATGATGTGTGGTGTCTTCTGCATCCCAATATAAGGCACAACTAGAGGCCATCTGAAATCCAACTCCTTTCAAATTTTTAGAGGTAGGAAGTCTATTTTTTCAGATTATTCGAAGAAGGAGAAACCAGGATGACCAAATGAATGGAGCCTTGAACTTCATAAGCCAGGTTGGTGTGTGGTCAGTATTGCAACATGTAATCATGTAAAACTCTATGGGGTCAAAAATACCAATCCTGCTATGAAGCCAGATCAGTTTTTTACAATCCATAAATGCATAATTACTAACTTGAGACAACACATAGTCAGAAATATTCAAATCATGTGAAATCTGATATGAGATAAAACCCAAGATGGACAATGAAGAAACTTTAGATAGGACATTCATAGAATGTAAGGGATGATCCTACCAGAAGGTGTTCCAGAAACTATGAGTGGAGTCTATACTGACCAACCATTTAGTATCTTGCATTATCATTGCATAGGCCTACTTAAGGGAAGCCCATACTGAGCATTCAATGTAGTGTTTATATCCATGATATATCCATTTTGTGAACCTTCTCTATAGAAACTCAGAATCAACATCATTTGAGATCAGCCTCTATGTGAATTTTCCAATAAGACCATCATTAATGGTACGAAGATCATTGACCCCTAATCCTCCCATTTCCACAGGTTATATGCATTCTTTCCACTTCACTGTGACCAAATTCTTTTCAAAGATTGATCTTGTCCACACAAAGTTTCTCACTAGGCTTTGATGTTCCTTAATAAGCCCTCACGACCATTTGTATCTTGTGAAAGGGAAAGGATCCCCTCTTCACCCAAAGATACTGAAAGGGCACGGATCCCCCCTTCACCCCAAGGTATCAGGTGATCCTATTCTTTTTTCCAACAATAATTCCATTTCCAAAAACAATTAAAGATTTTTCACAGCTTATGGCATGTCCAGCCACATCCTCATAGTGAGTTAAAAGAGCATTTATATAAGATATGGTTCCCTTTGAAGCTTTCCCTAGAAATACAATGTCATGAGCATAGAGAAGATGGGGTGGGGCATGATCATTAAAACTAGATCTAATCCTCTTATAATTACCCAGATGAGCAAGATCATTAATGCATAGAATTATGTAATCCTCTGCAATTGAAAACAATATACCTGATAAGGGGTCACCTTTTCATAAACCCCATGATCAAGAGAAGAACCCTCTCGGTGCACCATTCACAATAATTGACATCCACGAGGATCCATGAATAGTATTAACCAGATTCAGAAATCTATTCAAGAACCCATGCCTGTGAAGTATATCAATGAGAAAACGCCATTTCTGGGTATCAAAAGCCTTAGAGATGTCAGTCTTAAGAGAAAAGTTCCCTTCCTTTTACTTCTTTCGCTTGAGGTTAACGCTCTCAGAGGGCATGAAAAGGCATTGCGGTATGTTCCTTATCAGATTTAGTAGGCATATTAATGTTTTCTGAAGTCTGAGAAATACCAATAGTATGATTGACAAAAGGGGGAGGAGATGTACCTGAAATATTTGTAGCAAGGTTGTCATGTGAAGTACCTAATTTTTTTCCATATTTATTCTACAACTTGGGGGAATTTGTGGTTTGTCCACCAGGTTCGGTTGCTCTTGAGAAGATGAAAATATACACCTCTAATTCTTGAGCAATTAAATAGGAAGATTTGGGTTGGAATCTTTCTAATCTTTCAAACCCGAGGCAACCAAATTTTGATTTGGATAACTATCCAGAGCAGTCTTTCAAACACCCGGAACATCAGGGGCTATGGCCATCTCCTTGGGAGATGCACTGTCCTAACCAAGTGGGGGATAAGGGGTCTGTTCATAGCTAAAGTTATTCTACACATAAGTTTCACTGCTTAAGTGTAAACCCCCAAGAGGGTTGAATTTGTTCTACTTAGATTCATTATTCAAAATCGGCTTGGTCTTGTCATCTTGTCTGTCAAGTAGTGTGCCAACCTGTTTTGATTCACAGCCCAAAGAAGAAGAAGGGTATTAGGATTGATCATTTTCTATCTTCATACCATTAAAAAGATCATTATAAATGTGATGTGCTTTATTACATTTAGAGGGGTCCAGAAGAGTATCCCCTGTAGCTAAAACAGCCAAGGCATGGTTTGTCGTAATATACAGGTCTCCAGGCAGTGATGAGCCTGTATGATCACATGCATTCAAGGAAGATTTAATATCCTTATCCAGACCCAAAGGTGGGTTTGAGTGGCCTTGCATGCTAGATGAATTGGTAAACATGATCTAAAAAAAGAGTAAGCATAATGAAATCCAAGAGAATAGCCTAAATTCACTGAGAAAACTAGTAAACCCATCATTTCCATCACCACTAAACCCCAACCTCCCAGCATTCAATCAACAACCAACCCCTAGTGGAACTGGAAATAGTTGTAGCCCGCTTGACACCAGAAGCACTCCCCACCAAGAAGAAACCTAATATAATCCAATAACACTAGCCAATAGCACATGTACTAGAGAAAACCCCAATAACAATTAGAGTTTTAGCAGTAACCCACTCAACAGTAATAGCACCAACACCTATAAGCCAATAGCATTGTCCAGTCACTAGGAATGTACTCAAATTTACATCCCAAGACACCAGCACCAACCCATGACACTCTTGGAACACACCCCGTCAAAGAGGCATCCTGCACCACACAAAAAACCCAGCCAACAATCCATTTACCAACTCATAGAAAAAAATAGCACCCAATCTCTATTAACAAACCAGTCCACAGAAACAGAACCTCTAACACCTCTAAGCCAACACCAGCCATATCTTTAGCCTCTACCCCCATCCATCACCAAACATCCATCTTGATGTTCCTATCTAGAAGCTCACAGAACTAGTCAACAACATCTCCTTGTATCTGTAGCACCAAAAACAATCACCCAATATTTTGGAAATCTCCCAATAGCCACACCACCTCCTTTGATTATTTATTCAATGAATCAAAATATTTTTCATATTTTTCTTTAGATGATTGGCCTCTATCAACATTGGGATAGGATTGATCTCCAATTTTCTTATTAGAGGCAAAGAATGCAGTCTCAAAAACCACTTTAATATCAGTATGAATATACAGTTCTGTGTCTATGTAATCATTTATGATATAAATTGATTGGATTTGGACAATCATTTTAGTTTCAAAGACTACTAGTTGATCTTGATGATTTCTTTTATCATTGTCTTTAACTTGTTCTTCAGTAAATGACCTTTGATTCTTATTTTCATCATTATTGATAATAAAATCCTCTTTCTATTCTCTGTTCTATGGTTGAGTAATTTCACTAGATACTGAAACCGCTGTGTTTTTTGAAAGAACTGTAGTACCCTAAAATGTAGGTTTGTCCCTCAAAACAAGGATTATCTATTATATTAACTCTAGATTCTCTCTTATAAAACTAGAGGTTTTTCTCTCAATTAACCATAATTAATCTCATATTTTAAACCAATGGGAAAAAATCATTATAGGTTGGTTAAGTGTAGGACACCCAGGTGTCCACACTAGATGAGAGATGCATAGATGAAAAAGATCAAGAGAAAAATTTTCATTTCTGAATGCGTAAAATTTTACTAGACACATGAAAACTTATGATAGGCCATACGTTATAAGATATGTATTAAGAAGTTATATGAGATGGTGAAAACATCCCAAAAGATAAATAAGACACACACACATATGTGACTATAGGATCAATGATATATATAGCTAAGAGATTCTAAATAGGGTATCCCATAATAATAAATGAAAACAATTCTAGATATGAAATTTTTTCAGGTGTATCATACAAACAAAAAATGTGAACCTGATATGAATATTTCAATAGAAAATTTACAAAGATTCCTAAAGCATCCATCTATTTCGTTTCACATTTACCATATTAAAAAATAGTTAACCTAACATGAATGCTTTTACATTGAAATCGATTTGTCAAACATGAACTATCTTATAGTACTGTACTAATGGGTGTTCTTTTTTATAGTGTTCATGAATTACAATAACCCCTCTTAAGATACAACTTTTATTTAAAAGTGATGAAATATTTTCAAGTAATTCTTCTTACACTTCATCCACCACAAAATCCACAACCCTAAAAATGGAAGGATGACATCACCCACTAACCACTCTAATCCCAAGTGGAAAATACACTGGTGATAGAGTATCGTCATCATGGTAAAATTACAACCCAGGTGTCTAAACATAAGAATATATAAGTACTAAAGCCTCATATCTTGTCCCACCAAAAAAATGTAATGAAACCATTGATTCCCAATGCCACTTCTAAACTATTTAGGAGAATCTCCTTGGAGTGAAACAATTAGTACCTTTCAGATCATGTGTAGATAGATAAAGAGGTATAGTGATACCTCAAAATTATATAGTAATTATTAAGGAGGGTTCCTACCTACCACCATCACTGTCAATAACACTGTGTGTCTCTGGTTACTTAGAGCTACAACAAGGAGGATTCCCATGAGATCTCAGTAATGACCACATAGTCCTAGGAATGACGGAGGAGATATCACCAAGGATAGGGGACCCAGGGAAACCAAGAACATGCATGTATTCCTATTCCCAAGGATAAAATATTTCCACACATTTTGGTAGAATATTAGGCCCATATACCTTCACATACCAACAAATCCCTCTAGTGTGCTCTGAAGGAATTATGAACATGTTAGCATATCCCGATAGTGACTAGGGGTAATCCCATATTCCAACCCATGTATATAAATTTTGTTAGCATATCCCATTAGTGATTAAGGTACCATATTGGACATATATACCCACACCTATTGAAAAATCAGTTTATATTCATGTTCCTATTATAGAATATTTCCATAAAATCTTGGTGGAAATGGTTGGAAATCCTTATATCCCTACCCACATCCTATATAGTTTTCATCACATCCTAATAGTGACAACAATAAGTGATATTTAAAATATCCCAATGATCACCTAGTAGTAGGATCATATTCCTGCGCATTTCAATGTTCAAAACATTTTACAGATTATCATGAAATCCACTTGGGAGTGGGATTATATACCCACTTCCTTTCAAGAGGACCATCACTGTATTCTGACTAAACCCTAGAAGTTATCTTATATGCCCACAACTTCCTAGGAGGTATGATGGTACAACCTAGAAAATTCAAAAAATCAAGCACACATCCATATTCACCTTTAGTCTAAGGAAGACTGATGATACATCTTGGCCACTATCAAATGGTGGGATGAAAAATAAGGTACATAACCATATTCTTTTATGAAATCAAGGATTGTGTCATCCAACTACTTCTATGGATTGAGAATCACATAAGAAGACTTATATCCAAATGGTTCACAAACCTTCCTAGGTAGATAATCTAAAAATATATATCTGAAGGTATACAATGACTTGAGTGTAGGAATTTATTCCCCCTTGTCTGGGTGGGGTGGTCTAAGGGGGTTTCCAGGAGGGAGGGGGTTTCTATAAGGGAGGGGGTGTCCAGTAGGGGGTGTCCAGCAGGGGTAGTGCAAGAGGGATGTATGCAAGAGGGCTGGTGCAGGAGGGATGTGGGTATTGTATACCAGCTAAACGTATGGGGGGATAGTGCAGGAGGGATGTGTGCAGGAGGGATGATATGTTCTATCATCCTCCAAGTGTGGCTTGGCTCCTTTGAGGCAGGGTCCCTCTCTCAGGCAGGGGGGTGATGTCTAGGTAGTGGGTGTCCAGCAGGGGTGGTGCTGTCCAGGAAGGGGGGGAGGGGTTTCCAGCAGGGGTGGTGATGTCTAGGTCGGGGGGAGGGGTGTCCAGGAAGGAGGGGTGATATCCAGTTAGAGGAGAGAGGTGTCCAGGAGAGAGGAAGGGGGTGTTGTTCAGGCAGGGTGGGAGAGCTGTCCAGGATGGAGGAAGGGGGGCTATCCAGGCAGGGGGGCCGCCCAGGCAGGGGGGTGTCCAGCAGGGGTGGTGCTGTCCATACATGGGGGAGAGGGGTCCAGGAGGGAGGGAGGGGGTGCTGTCCAGGCAGGGGGGGAGGGGTGTCCAGCAGGGGTGGTGCTATCCAGGTAGGGGAAGGGGTTTTCAGGAGGTAGGGGTGCTGTCCAGGCAGGGGGATAGGTGTCCAGGAGGGAGGGGGGATGTCCAGGCAGAGGGGTGCTGTCCAGGCAAGGGGGAGGGGTGTCCAGTAGTGGTGGTGCTATCCAGGTAGGGGGTGTCTAGGAGGGAGGGAGGGGTGCTGTCCAGGTAGGGGGGAGGGGGTGTTGTCCAGGTAGGGGGAGAGGTGTCTAGGAGGGAGGGGGTGTTGTCCAGGCAGGGGGAGGGGTGTCCAGCAGGGGGTGTTGTCCAGGAATGGGGGAGAGGTGTCCAGAAGGGAGGGAGGGGGTGCTGTCCAGGAAGGGGGGGTGTCCAGGGGGGAGAGGTGTCTAGGAGGGGGGGGGTGTTGTCTAGGCAGGGAGGGAGAGGTGTCTAGGAGGGAGGGGGTCTATCCAAGTAGGGGGGAGGTGTCCAGGAGGGGTGATGTAGGGGGGGGGGGATACCACATTAGATTATTTCTTCATTCCATTCAGAATGACTTCTTAACTACACATATAGATTTTTGTAATGACATCATATATCACTTCATTCAACATAAATCTGTACATAACAATTTTTGGGAACCATAGTTCTATTCAGCTCCACTGTAACTTATATATCATTATGACTTGAACATTTTACAACCACTCATCAATATCCCATGTTGGAATAAGATGATTAAACTATTATCAAATTAGTGGGCGGGGGGTTGTCCAGAGGGGGATTTGCAGGGGAGGAGGGGGGTTGTCCAGCGGAGGCCTTGTAGGGGGGACAGTTTTCCATGGGAGGCTTTGTAAGATGACGGGGCTGTAGGGGGGTGGGCTATGTAGGGGAGCAGGTGGGGGCTATTATTTTGGGGGAGGGGGGCTTTCCAGGACGGGGGGGCTGTCCAGGAAGGGCTTTAAAGGGGGAAGGGGCTGTCTGGGGGGTGCTTTGCAGGGGGGATGGGGGCTGCAGGAAGGGGGTTGTCTACTGCAAGGGGAGTGGGGGGGGGGGGGTTGGGGGATGTGCAGTGGGGTTGGGGTGGGGTGTATTTTTTTTATGGATTTTCATACACTATAGCCATTGTTTTAAACCGTGGATATTGGTTAATTGACACGGTTTAAAACTGTTTCAATAAAGTGTGACTGTCCTCTTATATATCCACGGTTCTAAACCTTGGATATAGTGATATTACCAAGGTTTGAACCATGGATGTATACCTAAATCCACGTTTCAAACCATGGCTATAGATCTAGATCCATTTTTTGTAACCGTGGCTATAGGTATAGGCCTATAGCCATGCCAATCTTAGCCACGGTTCCTCAAACCCTGGCTATTACCTATAGCCACAGTTTGAGAACCGATAGCCACGGTTTAAAACCATGGATATAGCCCGAATTTCCAGTAGTGAGTTGTCTTACATTTCTTCATGCATCATATAGGGAATGTTTATTTTTGGTTGGTTAGTTTATTGGTTCTTTTTCTTAAAAGGTAAATTGTCCCCCACTTTTATTTGAAACCTTTCTGCATTTATTGCCAGCCTTTGGCATCTTGGGGATGTCTCTTAAGGCTAAGTAATGACTCATTGTTCTCTAACGCCAATGGGAATTGGAGGGTCCTTAAAAAAGTAAGGAATAGAGTTGGATAGTTAATGGTTGATCCAAATGGATTCAGAAGCTTCATGAGGAGAAGAGACGGGGTAGCCTTTTATATGTGAGGTTAGTGGAACACATTGAATTTTTTGTAATGAAAAAAGTGTTCCCACATTTTTCATATGTTAATAGGATAAAACATGGACCATTATAGATACTAAATATAAACAGATTAAATAATTCAATAAAATGGATATTGCGAAAGTTATGGGTCATTTTTTGTCCATATCTCTTTAGCTTAGCCCTGGGTAAACCCATTTTTACATTAACCGTGATAAATTAATTTTATTTTATTTACTATTCAATATGGTAATAAAATAATTTGATCTTATTCAATAATATAAATTACTTCTATTACCATTATGGAATCTATTTTTCTAATTTTCATTCAAAAAATTAGAAAACTATAATTTTAAATTAAACAAGAAAACATTATGAAAAGGATGTTTTCCAAAGCGAAAATGGACAAAATTTAAAAAATATTTTATATAAAATTTAAATAATAAAATGATTATAATAACATAAATTATATTAAATAAAATTAAATCGATGTAACTTTACATTCCAAAATATTTTAAAATAAAAATATAACCTTAAAAATTAACTAAACTAATTATAATTTTTGAAAAAAACCAAGTACTTTTCACTATTCACGAAAAATTAAATCTTTTTAGAAGACACAAAGAATCCACCCAAGGATAATCATGACATGAAGATTTAGAAAATGATGTTTATTTTAGAAAATTAATTTCTTATAAGGTTGAAATATTTATTTTTTACTTCTTCAAAAAAATTAAATAAAGAGAGTGAGAAAATACAATTTTCAAAACATATAGAAGATTTTTTAAAAATTATTTACTTTATATAAATATATTTTATTTATATAAAAACATTACATATAATATTTAAATTTTTTTATTAATATTCATATTAGTATTTTAATTCATAGGTTATAAAAATTGTTTTTAAATATTAATATTAATAATATATCATAGTTTGTGAAAACTCAATGTTGCGTGTAATGCAAGATATACATGATGTTGTATGTGACACAAGATATCAAAATATAATTAATTAATTTGTGAAGAAAATAATTCAAAAAAACAAGGGTGTATACATTATTCTCCCATAAAATTCATTTCTCTCTAGAAATTAAATCACTCTAATACCAATAGATGGGCATTGATATTGCTCATCATATCATTATGTCCCCACATAACATCATAAAACTAGTTATTTTAGAACAAGACATTGAAAAGTTGAGTGGATATATTTCCATGAAAATTCTATCTATGATCCAGAATATCCATTGGTTTTTCCTCATAAGAAATATCTACATCCAGGGGGTTTATCTCTGATTTCAGTAAATTTGAAGGTTTATATATGTACTTCTGTATGAGATATACATGGGAATCATCATAAAATTGATAGAGGATTATTGGAAGCATAAAATGAAAGAAACAAATCCCAATATGATCATGAATATCAACTTGGTTGACATAAATAGGTCATAATTTTCCCTTATTACCAAATATCATTACATTATTCCATTGAGAAATTTTTATTTAACCTTATCACTAACATCAATTTCTAGATCAATCTAAAAATTGTAAGCATAAAATTTTCACTGACTATGAGCTTCCTTGATGAGTTTATGAATGGCTCTAAACTTCTATGAACTCTATTCATATATATCAGGTCCCAATAGATTTCTAGCATGATGGATCTCTATTATTCATTTTATAAATGGATTTATAAGGATATACCCAAATTCTTGTGTAAAATAAACTGTTGTAAGAAAACATAACTTGAGGGTGGTTTTGATCCCAAACACCTTTTAAATCCATAATAAAATATATCATCATATCCTCTAGGTTTTTAATTTCTCTCCAAAAATGACCATCTATGTAAGGATGATATGCAATGATGAAACATAACTCTCTATCCATATCATGTTGAATTATTCACAAGAATACTAAGGTAAATCATGTATATCGATCAGCAATAATGGAATGTGACACTCCAAGAAAACATACCACTTGATAAATGTATATTTAGAAATATGGTCAAGATATATTTAATTTTAGAAAGATATTAAGTGTTTTGACTTTGTAGGGTGATGAAATAAAACTGATATGGAATAATTACCTTTTGATGTTTTGGGTAGTCCCATGAAATAAATCTGTGGTGGTGTTTTCCTATTTCTATTTAGTTATAGGTAATGGATGTAACATCCCCTTAAACATTTGTATCTAGGCCTTAAATTTATATAATACTAATCACTGAGATACAAAATCTAATATATATCGCTTAATTCCATCCCACTAGAAATTATCTTTCAAATCATAATTCAAATTTTTTACATCCATAATAAATAATTAATGAATAACTAATAGATTATTCTAACGAATCATTGCTAATATATACTATGTATAAAACACAAACATGGTTTCTAAACCTTATCATAACATTGTAATCTAGGATAATCTCAAAAAAAATTCTAACCTTCCATTGAATCTCAAAATCTTCCTTCTAAAACTCTTTAAACTATACTTGGATAAGTGGTTTATCATTCAATTGATCAAGATAGGATTTATCCCCTCCCTTTCATAGTTCTAGATCCATCCTTTGAAAATATAGAAATATTGGATCTTTTGTGATTCTCAACATGGATAGGCTGGCATGATCATTTCAACTCAATCTATCATCCAAATTGTTCTCTTTATAAAGGAGCTAATATAATGAAAAGTCATAATCTTTAATCCAGTCTATCCATCTTATCTAGAATATATTCAACTTCTTCTATGTGAATATATAATTTAAATATTTATAATTAGTATAAATATCACACTATTCTCAATAAATATAAAACCAACATATCTATAATGAAAATATAAACAAATTTTACACTAAATCAAGAGTTGGGTAATTTTTCTCATGAACCACCAACTTTCTTACTGCTTAATCTACAGCTATCTCTATTTTCATAATAACATATTATAGTCACTTCTTGGATTAATCACTATATATTAAATACCCTTCTCCAATATAGTGTAATGTAAGCACATGTGTGGCATCAAACCTTCTCATTAGCTCTATTAAATTTTTATAACACCCATTTTTTCCATTGAACTTATCTCTCTTCCAAGTTGACTTAGTTAGTGGATTGGATAGTAAAGTGAAATTATCTAAACACCGTCAATAATATACAGATGAACCTATAATACTATAGATCTCCCTCACTGTTTTTGGTCTGGGCCAACAGTCCTTATCTTCTGTCATTGATGGATCTATCGATATACCCTATGTTGATATTATATGGCCCAAAAATGAATTATTTTATAGCCAATATTTAGACATTATAAATTTTTCATATACAATCCCCATACGTTGGGTATTTAGTACAATACTCCAGTGATCTTAATCATCTTCCTTTCTCTTTTAATAGATAATAATTAATCTATAAATACTAGCACATAAAAATCATGACAATCTCTAAAGTCTCTATTAAATAAATAAATAAATAAGGATATATGGGGATTATTAAAACATAATGGAATCACAATTTATTCATAGTATCCATACCTTTTAAAAAATTATTTCTTGCATTTATCCTCCTTCTTGACCCTCAATTAATGATATATAGAATGAAGGTCAATAATTAAAAATTATTAAGAATCACATAGGTGATTACATATCTCATCAATACCTGCTAGATGATGATTCTACTTGATTTTGATCATTTTCAACCCCTGATAGAGAATGAAGAGTTACATAAATCCATCTATTCATTTTAACAAAAAAGAACAGGTGCACCCTAAAATAAAACACATGGAAAAATACAAATATTTGTGGAATTAGTTATGTGATAAATTGAAATCCCAACTTCAATTTTTTTTGGAATACTAGAAAACTCTTCTGGAAAGACATAAAAAACTCAAGCACAATGGGAATATCATCATTCTTGAATTTGTCGACAACCATATGTGATAAATGAACCACTATGAATATGAATCAAAACACATACAATAGATTTTATTTCCATCAGAATTTCATATTAGTCATCGAACTGATAGATGATCATATGTTGGTTTTGAATGAAAAATGTCACTTCCCTTCATTATAAATTTATATGATATAGATGTTGATAAATCCACTCCATGACTAAGATAACATCAAATTCATCCAGTGGAACAATGTAAATATTAGTAGGATGAAAAATCTCTTATACTTAAACTAAATATAAATCATTGAATTTTGTTGGTATCATCATTCAATTATTGTTTTTCACTTCTAATTCTATATATAATCAATTGGTTGGGATCTTGATACCATAATAAAATTCTTTATATATGAATGAATGGGAATATCAATATTTAAATAAGATACTGGCAGTTCTAGACTGGATGGTAGGTGTACCTTTTACCATGTCACAGCCCTCATCAAAAATAGTGGTCACATGATATTCCCCTTTGTCTCTCGACTTTGGTGGTTTTTGACCTCGATCATTGTCGTTAACATTTATATTTGTGCACTAGTTAACAAAATTTTCATACTCATCTCATTTGAAACACTACAGTGTGGTTGGTTCATTCTACGGACCATTTTATCTATTTTCTTCATTATCTATGTTTTTTACATCACATCAATAGTCAATTTCCCATTGAACATACCTTATATTCTTTAAACATTTACCATTCCCATTAATACAATTACCTCCTTGTTTATTCACACATATTGAGCATAAATGAAAATTTCATCTACTTCTCTCTATGGTTTTTATATTTTTCTTTTTGTTGTATTTTTCTATACTTAAAAAATCATATGATTTTTATTTAACTCCTACCTATATTTACACCATGAAATAACATCATAAAAACCCTTCATTTTTACTAATGTATCTTATGTAAAAACACTGTTTAGATATTTAGATTTAAACGATAGATCAATTAAATTTATTTAGTTTTAGGTTAGATGATAATATGAGAAGAATATATCACAAGTCTTGTAAAATGTTTCTCATATATATAAATTGATTCATAGCCCTTTTCCAAAGTTAAAGGAAGTCATTCTCCATCATCTTAAAAATAATACATGGAGGTTTCAAATTGAAATATTAGTTCTTGAAATAATACCAATTCAGGGAGTTTGTTTCATTATGTACCTTATATTCTTGATGAGTGTCCACCATTTATTATCTTCACCTTCCAAATGATAGATGTCAATAATGAATTTTTTATGTTCTGAAAACTAGAGAATATGATATATCTTTTTAGTGGTATAGATCTATTTATCAGAAAATAGTGTATCCATGTATCCACTGAATGAAGGTGTGCATTGCCTTATGAAGGACTCAACATAATTTTGTTCCCCCCCCCTTTTTTTTGATTTTCACCACGATTCAAGGCCTCATAATGTTTCATGAGCATAGAAACATGATTTTAAATT
This sequence comes from Viscum album, assembly GCA_963277665.1. Lineage (NCBI taxonomy): Eukaryota > Viridiplantae > Streptophyta > Magnoliopsida > Santalales > Viscaceae > Viscum > Viscum album. The sequence goes on along the minus strand of OY728139.1, from coordinate 1,080,276,949 downwards.
ATAGATCCCATAACATTTTGTTTCTCAAGAGATAATCATTCAATTTTCCATCTCACTCACTATTAACGTGGATCCTCTAGGTTCCAACTATTTACTAAAACTAAACATAAAATTTTATAAAACAATAATCATCATCAGAAACCACATAATAATCTAAAATAAACTATAGGATTTATAAATCATGGAAAATTATTTTTAATCTATCAAACATTATGTTTTTTCAAATTCATTCATAGTCATCATCTATTTAAAACATTCAACGTGATTTGTATTGTGTTTGTGAGTTTCTAAAGAAAATTTCATTGGAGTGTCAAACCATAGTAGTGAATGATTCCAGCTCAATGTGGAATTATCATAGTTATTACCCCTTTATATCACTATTCCATAACCACATCCAATTTTAGTGTCTAGACATAGATTTATTTTCATGGAAACCAAACAGCCTATTCATTACCAAAATTCATTTAGATTTTACTATACATTCACTTTTCATTATACATATGTATAGGAATATCCTTAATTATATCACTAAATTATTCTAATCATAGTTTCCAAAGGATAAATAAATCTTACCCTTAATACCTACTATAGAAACTCCTGCTTCTCATACATATATATTACATGATTGTTTTGGGGAACATTAAATATATAATTCAAACACCCTGCTAAGGATAGTAAAGGAAAAGTACCATTTGAAACATAGAAACATAAATAACTAGTTTATATGTGAAATATATCACCTCCAACTATGTTATTTATTTGTATCTCCCTTCTTTTAAATATAATTCATATAACATTTATTCAAAACCTGTGGAAAGAAAACATATGAAACGGTGATCTTCGATGCTCAGTGTGGGTAAAAATAGAGAAACATAAGCATAATAGGAACGTAAGTGTATGAGAACATGAAAATAACATTACAATACCATTCCATTCATATCAAAGATCATAATATTGGGTCATAGAATAAATATTGGTAGTTCATAGGAAATAAATCATAAAGTAAATCAATGAACATGAGCATTGAGAGAATAACATTATAATATGACATTGAATTTTGGAATACACATAAGAAATAAAATAATTTCCATACTAGTCAAGGATCACATACAAGGATGTAATTGAATATTAGATTCACTCCCCAAACCATCATAGTAGTCAAGGTTTACTCCAATTCCCATCATAGAGGAAAATTTTCTTTACTAAATTTGGCTCACTCCCCAGTCGAGTCCTATATATCTCATGAGAAATTAACCCATACCCAATGCATTGAGGGATATATATGTCCCTGTAATCACATTATTAAGATAATAAATATGTGTTCAAAAAGATAATAAAACATTCATAAAATCTTGACCATTAAATTAAATAGGTTTTTTAAAAATTTGATCATATCCAAATCTATAAAAAGGTTGTGGGTATCATAATTGTTTCATCATTTTATCATTTCATAACAATATAAATGAATAAGGGTTCATAATATATTTATCATAGTATAGTTCAGGGAAGATAAATGGATTTCATATATATTATTCATCAAAATAGAATCTATCCAGAGACATAATATGAAAGGTATCATTTGATATTTTCTCCTATAATCTATAAGTAGCATAACATTATTACATCACAGTTGGAAAATTATTTTTAATGACCAATTAGAACATTTTATGAGTAAAATAACTTTTCTTTGAAAATAAATTTAAAAAACTATAAATTCATAAAATATTAAATAAATGTATTTCATTGATAATAACATTGAAATATTATAAGTGTATCTTAAAAATCATATAAATCATTTGTTGAGGAAAATATCCATTCCACTTTAATAAATTATTTATTAAAATTTATAAATTTCAAAAATCCATTTTATTAAAATATACATGGATTATTATAGAGTAATATTTATTGAAATTATTGGTCATAGCATTATAGAATTATATTTATGTCGTACATGTTGAAATGTATATTCCTTTCACATTTGAAATAAAATACAAATGAAAACATTATGGAAAATGATATAATTATTTCATTGAAAACATATTTAAAAAAATGGTTTAAAATTTCATAAATTTTTAATTATTATAATTTTGAACCAAATTGAAAATGTTTTTAGAAAAAATTATTTTGGATGAAAATTGATTTCATTTCTGAGGATATAAATAAAGATGATTTTTATTAAAACAATTCTTCTGAACTCATCAGTACATAAAGAGGTGAAATGAAGGGGAAAAAATATTCTCATAAAATAAAAAAATGATAATATTATTATTATTTTTATAGAGATATTGATAATAATGTATTATCATAAAAAATTTATAATAAACAATCCTAATAAAACCTGAGATTTTTACATAAAATCCTTACCACTTTGGTAACATTGGCTTATAAGCCTCATTATGAAATGATATTAAATGTAACATAATACATCATTAAAATAAATAATTTATGAAATTAAATGTCAAAGATTCATTATATGAAACTCATACAATAATATAAGTGTTCATATAACATATGTTTCAAAAGGAAAATTGAGACAAAAATTCCTTACCTCATGTCAAGAATTCCATTGTAAAAATTCAAATATCCTTTATAATAAATAAAATGTCATTGTATATCAAATATAGAACCATATATATATATATCATAACAAATATGAATTTCTAATGATGATTTGTTGACTATTCATATACAATTCCATGTTAAATCTATATTTCATGATATAACTTCTTTGTTTTTCTTGTGTCTTCAGTTGTAATTTTTTTTCCTCCAAAATTAATCATGGTTCATCTATCTATTTAATTTGAAAAATTATATAAATATAATATATCTTCATTATATATGTTTTTATATTAATCCATAATATTTTGAGATAGAAAATAAAATACACCATATATGTAGATTATAGACTAAAAATACCCATTAACCTTGTTAATTTTTTTCAATGTATTGAAGGAATGGAAGGTAATAATATATTACCATTATAGAATAAATTTTATTTCATATATATAAAATACTTTCATAACACCCATAAATATTACATTCCATGTAAATCATGAATGAATCACATCGGTTAGCGAGCCGATAGTCTGCCGTACACATGAGTGACGCTATCTTATTCCCATAGAATTTAAATTATAATGTTATATGTTATTTAATAATTACATAAGTATAATAATATCAAAAATATCACATGAAAACATTTAATTTTTCATTATATCCATTCCTGTGAGGTGGTGATCAAAAATAAATAACAACGGTTTATGTGGCAATAGTATTTCGTACACAACAATAATGATTTCATATCCCATTTGATGTAATATTAGATTTTTATATGCCATTAACTTAAGATAAAAATGTATTTTTAAATTTAATATAATATTGTTATTATATCATCATGATCTAAAAATAATTTATGTTTGTGGATGAATAAATAAAGTAAAATGCTCAATCATGAGTGTTACCTTTTCTTCAGACAACATATTTGTTTTGAAACAAAAGGCTTCATATAATGGGTTAATGACCAAAATAACACCTCTAGGATAGAATGGGGTAAATAAAAAATTTATTTGGGTAGGTATTGAATGATTAAAATTGTTTTGGAATTATGAAGTGGATTATAGAATGGGTAGCCTGTTATATGTGATGTGAGTGGCACACTTATAATTGTTTTAAAGTAAAAAAGGTGTACTGATGTTTTATTTATTAAAAAATTCTCTAAAGTACACCATTACCAATATTATAATATTTATGATATAAATATTTCTATAAAATTGTATTTTTATAGGTTTTGTTTCATTGTTAACCCTTATCCTTTTAGATTAACAATCATGGTCGTGATAAACAAATGTTTACATTAATTGTGGTAAAAATGGATATAAAATTAAATATGGTTAAAAATTAATTTTAGGTTATTAGATAATATATATTATTATTATTTTAGATATGAAATCCTTTTTCAAAAATAAATTCTTAAAATTTAGAAAAATTATAATTAAAATTGAACCCCTGTACACGACGAGAGTAGAGTTTTCCAAAGAGAATATCTTCAAAAGCATAAAAACAATTATATCAAAATTAAATAGAAACTTGATTATAATGATATAAAATTGATTAATTTATTTATAATTTATGTAATTTCAGTTTTAAACATCTTTAAAATAAAAAACTAACCTTTTAAATTCTTTAAATGAAAATCCAATTTTAAGTAAAACTCAATACTTTTAATTATTCACTGAATAATTAATAGTGAGAAAAAAATCCCACATGTATAATTTTAATGTTATGATTTAAAAAATTCTATTAATGTTATAATGTTAATTTTATAAAATTTTCAAATACTAATTTTATTATTATTTAAAATGAAAAAAATAAACATTTGTTTTGAGAAAAAATACTTCTCAAAAAATATAAAGACATTTCCAAAACCAATAAAAACTCTTTCATCAGTATATTTTCCTTTTATAAAATAATTAAAATAAATATTTAAGATAATTTATTAAAATTCAAATCTCAATGAATAATTTCAGGTTTATAATGATCAGAATTAAATAAAAATATTGATAATATATCAGGGTCTGTTAAAACATGGGGTTGCGTGTAACAAAAGATATAATCAGAGATGCATGTAATGAAAGATATAAATGTAATTTAATTTCTAAGGGAAAATAGACTTAATAAAATCATTAGGTGTTACAACCCACAATAGTAATATACAAATATATCACTTTCTTCCAACGTATAAACAAGAATATTCCATATTAAGGGGTGAAATATGAATCAAATAGTGATCTATGGACCATAAAAGGGATATTTAGATTAATGTGGGTATAAAGAGGTTTTATTTACCATAAACTTCTAAAACCAATCCCACAATCCAACCTCAACAAAAAATGATAAAAATTTCTAAATAATTTAACATTTAAAAAAATATAACATTAAATTTTTTTTATAAATCAATATAAATCTCATACACCATTTAATTTTTTTGAATACAACCTTAAAACAGGGTATGTTCTCTCAGAAATCTAAAACAAGGATAAAGGACTGAATATAAAAAAAATCACCTTCAAAAAATCCATTATTTCATTTTTCACAAGGTTTAAATCAATCACACATTTCAAAAAAACATTTAAAATACAGTAATGAACCCCATTATAAAAATATTGATTTTAATACCTAACATTAAATGAAATTACACTTTAAAACATAATTTTATGTTATTTTAAAAAAATATATTAAATTCCACCACAAATACCTAAAACAATTTCAAAATGCATCCAATTCATTTTTCAAAATGTTAATTCATAAAATAATTTCATTTCAAACATAAAAACATATAATTTTAAAGAGAAATCATTTATGTATTTATTAAAACATAATGATATCATTTAAAATAATTATTATTATATTATATATATTATTTAATTAAATAAAAATGAATTTTTTATGCTTGATAATGAATTAAATTCCAAAATTACATACTTTTAAGGAAAGACAATGTTGAAAAATGTGGAGTCCAAGACGAAATATGCCCCTTCAATGATGACACACTAAATAAGAATGGTGTCATCTACTATATGTCATATGAGGCCAATGTAAATGGTTAGAATTATACAAAAAAAATCTTGAGGAAACGTTGTGATATAGTTTTAATAGAGGAAGATAAAACCAAGTAAAGGACAGTAAAGTAAGAATGGAAGAGGAAGGGGGAATATTTACATCAAGATCTCATAAAAAATAGAAAATGTGAGCAAAAATTTAAGAGGAGTGGATGAATATTCTCTTCCATGCCTCCCAAAAATCTAATGACACATTTTGGTATCAAGTGATGAGAAATAAATTTAAATTTTAAAGGGAAATTTGGAAAAAATCCCAAAATTTTATCACCTAGTAGTGCCTCATGTTTTGGTTTCACAATTTTCCAAACCCTACGCCATCTTTTCCCTAGCCACTGTCTTGACCAAGGGGACTCATATTGTCATAGGTTTATACACATGCTTTGAGAAACTATGTAGAGGATATGAAAAGGATCTATATCTCCATGACAACCCCCCTTTACATGCGAATAATGAGGTTTCTCTTTACCATAATGATAATATTTTATGCACTAGAAGAACATAAATAATCTAAATATTCTATCTAAAAACCATCCGGATATGGAACGACCAGAGATAGGATAAAATAGATAAAAATAATCTATATAGTGAGATATGGGTGTGAAAATTATCCCCTCCATTGAACTCTCTGACCAAATAAAGTCCATAGTTCAAAAAATTAAATGATTGTGATATAATGATAGAAAATGATGAAACAAAAAAAATCATCAACACACACCAACATTTAATCCAATCAAACAAATTACTCAATGCCGACAAAATTAGTCATCATTGAAATTTACAAAAATTATATGAGTGAAACATATTAAAAAATAAAAAATAAAAACTAACTAGTAGGTAGACTGAAAATGGTCTCACCACTATTTAAAATCACTCTAATATATTGTCATTGAAAAAAACCTATCGAGGGACACATCCTTAAAAAATTAGTGCAACCCTAAGCGAATATCACTCTTAATCTAAAAATGATTCTATTACTATATAATGAAGATAAAAAAATAAACCTATACAGAATGAAAGGATCTCATACTTTAGGTCACAACACAAATATATAACATAGGGTTCAAAACAAAATACCCCTCACATGGGTAATTCCATATGACAAAATCCAAACACAAACAACATAAGACGTGATAAACATTACACCAAGATAAACTCCTCACCATTATGCAATAAAAGAATCTTTTATTTAGTAAACTCAAATTTAGATCAATAATTCTAGAAAAAATCACTCCAAAAATTCATAAAATTGAAAACCAAGAAAAACCATCTCCTAAAAAATATTTCAACAATATTGGAACACACATAATCCAAACAAGGAATTCTATAAAAAAAATTCAAAATTCTAATCCATTTTTAAAAACAAATAATCCCATTTAATTTAATAAAAAATCATTCCTATCCAATCTTTTTCCAATTATGATTCTAAAAAAATAACAAAACCCTTTAAAATTAGTATATTTTTATATCACTTTCTTCAAATAGTAACCAATGAAACAAACTAAAACATCCTCTTTTTTAAATTTTACAATCACAAAAAAAATTGTTCCGTAAAACATTTTCTAAAAACTAATGAAATATCATCATACCTAAAATTTTTAAAACCACATTTGAAATTATTCATTAATAAAAAATACCGGAATTTTAATAAAGTATATAAAATTATAGAAAAACCAAAGAACCACCGAACCTTAAAATAAGGTTCACAAGACCCATATCTAAAAAAATATAAAAATTCTTATCAATCCACCTACAATAGTTAAATATCACTAAAAGTGATATGTAAAACATGTATCACCCCAAGAATTTAAAAATAAATTTAATATTGAATGTGGGATACACTAAGTCTCTATGAAAGAAAAAATTATTATAACCTAGTCAATTAATATAATTGTGTCACTACTATGATTTGAATTTTGAAAAATTAACATACATGGTTGTGATTGGTAAGATACTTAGAGTCTGATGGGATCAAAATACATATTTTGTGAATAGTAACTTACACTTATAAATAGTAACATACGCTAATGAATAGTAATGTACACTTATGAATAGTAACCTCACCCAAGTAAGAATAAATACAATTTAGGCACCATATAATAAATATTTTAAAAATTAACAATTATGTGTTGGTATTTTTGTGAGTAATAAATATTTAATTACATGTTAAAAACAATAAATTAAAAAAATTTATTTTTATATAATTATTTCCAAATAAATATTTATTTCTTTATTGTTTTTCAATAATTTTATGAGTCCTCATTTAATTTATGAAACTATTATAAAATCAATTTAAAATTTAAAATTTATATTTTTCAAGTAAATTATGATTTTAGAGAAAATTAAATTTCTATTATTTAAAAAATAATTTTGATAAAATTGAGTTCATATTTAAATTATACATGTCAAAAATGGTTATGGTATTTTTTTGGATTTTTCTAAAATACTTGAATTTTTTGTGAATACTAAAATATGATAATTTACTAAATATGCTAAATAAATGAATTTATGCATCATGCACGAGTCTTGGATAATTTAAATGGCCATTGGTTCTAACTCACAAGGACTAATTAATGTTTTATTCACAATAATCAATATTATTCATTGTATTGAGCCGAAATAATAAATTAATGATTAAAATAATGGAAAACCCCTCCTATCCACTACATTAAAAAGCACTTCTCACTTCCTCTTCTCATCACACATATAATCCTAGAATCTTCTCAATGTTATTCCGAAATACTATTCCCTAGTCCCTCCCCACGTCTTGTAGATATTGGTATTTCCCAAAGACCAAGACCCCTTCTCCTAAGAAGATTCTCAAAGAGAAGTACTCAAGAGTTAAAATCCTTTTCCTTTCTCCATTTCATTTCTATTAAGTTCTTTCTCTTATTATTTTCTCTTCACCTTCTCATCCCAAAATGATCGTGATAACTCCATTATCATCTCTATAATGTAATTATATCACGTTAATATATAATCCATCATCAATATCTTTACTATATATATTTTATTTTGAAAACAAAATCCTTGTCTGAGAGGTGTCGATTTACAAACTTCATGGATGAAAAACCTTCGTTATTCCATTTGTAATAAAAATTTTGTCATGAAACCATTTTTGTGGTTGAAAAATATATAATATATTTACTATAATATATTTACTATAACCTATATAATATTCTGGAACCAGTATATATGTATTATTAATTCATGTGACAAAACTAGTCTGTAATAATTGAAATATCAAAAAAATGATCTTTATTAATGTTTCATCTAATAAATCATCAAGATATAATTTTAAAAAATAACATATATAATCATTTAATCTCCTTAATGTTCATTATTATAATATAAAATAAATTCAATTGAATTATATCCATTCTAGATGAACTCTATTACTTATAATCAAGTGAATAGATTAAAAAAACCATGAAGACAAACACTCATGAATGACATAATTCAATCTTATAACTTTTCAACAACGACATAAATGAACATAAAAATCTATAATGAATAATATATATATAGATTATAATCTAAATTAATTAATTTTTTTATTAAATTTTTTTTATCTGGGACATTAAGGTTATGAGTATAATATATTCAAACATAAGGTAAGGGTTTCCTCATCTCACTACCATTTTTTGATATATTCCTCATTCACCACTATTTATTATGTATGGTGTATATATATATATCATTGATGTATCATATAATTTATGTCATTATTTCCATGGTATTAAATGTATCATTTTATTATTAATAATGTTTGGTAATATAATTTGATTGACTACAAAGTGGTCAGGGATTTCAGCAGGACCTTCATTTTTTCCATCAGGTTATTCCTTCACTATCCATACACAAATGTAATGCTTATTTATTTTCCTAAAAAAATTATAAAATAAGATATTATGTTACAAAATATATATTTTCAGATAATTTCATCATCATTTTATGGGGAGTATATATTTTAAAATTGTTCCCAACTTAATTCTTCCAGATAAACAAGCTCGATTCAATGGAACTTATCGAATTCTTTCCCATTTTAAAGTGCACTATAAATTATATTTGAATACATAAGTATTTTATTTAAAATCAGACATTTTTTATTGAAAAATATATTGGGTACATTTCTGGTTTTAAGAAAACAAACATTCCCTTATACTTCAAAATTGCTTTACTATTTTCCTTAAACCACGGTAATTTGTTTTTTTATAATGCTACTTTAAAAATGCTTTTTACATTATTTAAATTTAGTGGGAAAAAAATTATGCCTCAAATATAATTTTAATTTACTTACCTTTTTTTATATAAAATTTTATAATCTTGGTTCATGAAAAATAAAAACTATTTTCCAAAATAACTCTTCTTTCCAAAGTAACAAAGGAATTTGATCATCTCACATTAACTATTATGGGATATGTTCCATGTTAACCACATATTAATTGCATATAGTGTAATTAATGAACTTTTTTTATCATATCAAGTGTCTCTATATTCATAAGATACTCTAATGTATTATTATTTTAATGTTTTTAAGTGGTATGGGACACATTGGAATGTTTAAGGATTATTTCCTAAAGAATTTTTAATTGGTATATGTAAAAGTATCATCATCAATGTCAAAATCATTTGTTGAATCTTGTACTTTATTTAGGATTATATCTTATGATATCATCTATAATATTTTTTATGGGTTTCTAATTATTTTGACTATGGATTTTCTATATTAATATCATTCACCATATTAATATGAATGGTTAGTGTTTATGTTTAATGATTGGACAAATTTAATTACATTTCATATGTTAGTTTCAATATGAATGTTTTTAATGACTATGTTCACCCATTTTATATGAGGAAATAATTTTATATAGTATATGATGGGTAGGTCCATCTATAGCCATTCGATTCATTGGTAGGTCTCATTTGACAAACAAATTTGGTTTTTTACCCGTTAATATATAGTCTTTGCACATGACCTCAACAGAATGAATATAATGTCTGAAATTATGCATTCCCTCATTATGAAACTAGTAATTTATTTTCAATTTAGTTTTTTTTACTAGTATAATACCCATGGTTATGTATTATTATGTAATTATTTATTCATCTCTTATTCCTTCCTTGTTATACGCAAGTTTATTTTTTAAAGACATCTGTTTTTTGAAATTCACCATGGATAATGTTTATGTTTTCAATATCATATGTATTATTGATTATTATTACTAATAATCTTAGCTCATCCCTTTCTTATATTTTATTTTTTACAATATGAGAGAAAGTATGTTATGAATGAATATAATGGATTATATAGGAGTTGTGGATATTTCCAATGGAATTTATATAATTTATTTCATTTCAAGTTGTAATGTAGAACTTTTGTTTGTATCTAGATTTCCAAAACAACTAAACTGCCTGGTACTTCATGATTTTATTCCTTTTAATCGTAATAATTTAGTGAAATAATTCATCATATCTAGGAAACAAGGGTTGGGGTCCTATAGTTGGTATCAGAGGAAGGTTAATAGAATCCTTGGAAAATAGATTTAGAAAATGTAGATTAGTGAACAAAACGCTGAGATATATTTTGAGGATAATCATAAAATAATATCCTAGAATTTTTTAGGGATGATTTTATGTGGATATTCTAGGAATATACATCACTGTCTTCATACTACCAGTGTTTGTGGTTTTGGATCATATGTACTTAGGATTAAAAAATTTAACATGGTGTCCTAGGCTCAAATCGAGGTAACCTGGTACACGACAATGTGCCTTACTGCACACCTGGTATGACACTTCTATGGGATATTATTAAGAAAATCCACATTTAATTTACCCACAATAATGAAATATTTATTCCCTCAATGTAAAAAATGTTTACGGTTCTATGATTTGTGATGCATAAATTTATGTTATGTGATATATAAGGTTTAGTGTTATAGAATGTTTATAATTTTATGAGCTAATACAGTATATAGAATTGATTATAAATGGAACCTAGAAGAATTAATGAGAACATCACCAATATATGTTATGCCAATAGTAATATGGATCATATATCTCAAGGTCTTAATCCATAATTTCAAAGGAAGATAATCTCCCAAGTATCCTCATCATATTTGGAAATATAATCATGTGTTAACAAGATGTGTAAATAATTCTTTGATTCATATGTATTTGAAGGGAATTAATAGAAGAAAGGGATGGAAGAGAAAAAGATAGATATTGGGAAGAATGAAAAGAAAGGTTTTTCCACATGGGATAACTATGGAAAGAATTACCCTGGTAAATGATTGAAGTGAATGAGAGTTTGTTATATGTATGGTGGAAAAGAACATTAGTTTTGTGATTGAAAGGGTAAGAAAAAGGATTCAAATGTACAATGCTTAAACTATAAGGAGATGGGACACAAGGTGAATTAATGTCGTACGCGTCAAAATAGTATTACACAAATGATGTTACTAGGTAATGATCATGTTTTTATACCACCATATATGAACTATTATTACTAATATGCCTATTGAAGTATCATTTAATTTGAGTATTTTATTAGTAATGTACATGGTATATGAATTTCGGAATATATGTGGATTGTAGTACAATACTTTTTCATTAAGGATTTGAGAATATAAGTTGAATGGTATAAAGAAAAGGTATATATTGGGAAGTTATTTTTTTAAAACACATGATTAAGGGAAAGATAATAGTAAATGTATTCCTAATAATGAGATAATAATGATGAAATTTTTGACATGAATAAGTTACGACTACCTGGGAACTGATTAATGACTTGTCGAAAACTGGTCCATTATAACCTTAAAGGGAGTTATTGGATATCACCCATAGTTTGAATTTCATTATACACCATGGTAACACTAATATGTATAGAGATTTGAAAGAATATTTTTGGTGAGACTACATGAAATAAGAAATTGTTGAAAACATATCAAGATGTTTAGTATGTCAATAGGTCAAGGCTAAAAAACATCCCAGAGAGTCATGAAACCTCTACCTATACATACATGGAAATGGGATGACATTACTATAGAATTTTTCATTGGATTACTAAAAACTCCAATGAAGAATGATGCAATATGGGTGATTGTTGATCAACATAGAAAATCTACCCATTTCCTGCAGTACGGTAATATTTTACACTAGAGAACCATGCTCAGATCTATATTAATTAAATTTTAAGACCTTATGGGGAACATCTCTAGATTGTGTCTGCTCGTGATCCATGATTTACATCAGAATTTTGGAAATGTATTCAAAAATATTTGGATACTGAGATTCAATTGAGTACTTCTTATCACCATCAAATTGAGGAGAAATCAGAAAGAATGATCCAATATTTAGAATTCAAGTTGAAATCATGGTTACTTGACATTCTGGTATATGGGATTAGTATTTACATTTGGATTAATTTTCAGACAACTATAGTTTCCATTATATTGTTCCAATAGAACCATATAAAACATTGTATGAAAAGAGATTTCATATATCAACATGTTTAGATGATGTTGGTGAAAGGTATCTTGTGGGCCGAAAGCATGTGGAGGAAACTAAAAAAAATGTAAATACTATTCCAATCCCTATTAAAGAATCTATATGTATGAAAAATAGATATACTGATAATTAAAGGAAGAATTTGGAATTTCAAGAGGGAGATAACGCTTTATTTGAAGTATCTCCATGGAAGGATGTCATATGATTTGGTAAGAAAGGAAAATTGTGCTCTATGTAAATTGGAACATTTGAAATTCTATGGATAATTAGAGATATGGATTATCATTTGGAAATTCCTCATAAGTATCTAAAGTACACAATGTGTTCTATGTCTTATTTTTAAGAATGTACATGAAAAACCAAAAAAATTTCCCCACTACTAAAGGTATATAATTAGAAGATGACTTATCATATCTTTGGGATCCTATAAAAATTCTGGACACTAAAGAACTGGTGCTGAGGAATCAGATGACTTGACTGGTAAAGGTACTTTGAAAAAAAAACATAAAGTTAAAGGGCGACATGGGATCCTTGAGAACTTATGACGAATAACTACCCAAACCATTTTATAAGGTAACATTCATTTAATTTTGAGAATGAAAATTTTGTAAGGGGGGAAGAACATAGAACCCTATGAATTTACAAAATTATTTATTATTGAATGCATCAAACACTAAGTCTCTATGAAATAACACTTTGTTATAACCAATACAAGAAAAATTATTTTTCTGCTACTATGATTTAAATATCGAAAAACCACCAAACATAGTTGCGATCAAAAAGATATTTAGAGACTAATAGGATCAACATACATTTTGGTGAATAGTAACATACCATTATTTATAGTATCCTCACCCATATCAGTTTAAATAAAAGTTAGGTACCATATAAATAAGAGTGAATATTTTCAAAATTAATTATTTTGTGTTTGTATTTTTATGAGTAATAATTATTTAATTACCATTTTAAATTAGTAAATAAATAAAATTAATTTTCATAAAATGTATTCCTTAATAAATATTTTTTTTCTTTGATTTAAGTATAATTCCTTGATACGTCATTTAATTTATTAAAGTATTATAAAATCGTTTTTAAATTTAAAATGTGTATTTTTCAAGTAAATAATTATTTTACTCAGAAATTAAATTTTATTATTTAGAAAATATTTCTTATAAAACTGAGTTAATTTTTTATTATACATGTTGATAAATGGTTAGGGTGAATTTTTGGATTTTTTTTGAAATACATGAATTTTTGGGGAATAATGATATTCGATAATTTACGAAATATGCTTAATAAATGAATTTCAGCATCATGATTGAGTCGTCGATGATATAAATGGCCATTGGTTAAACATAAAATGCACTTATTATTTTTTCAATCATAAAAATCAATACTATTCAAATTCTTGGGCCAAAATAATAAATTAATTATTAAAATAATGGAAACGCCCTCCTCTCCTCCACTATAAAAACCACATCTCCCTCCCTCTTCTCTTTACTCCCATATACACTGATTCTTCTCAATGTTCTTCCCAAATAATCATACCTAGTCCCTCCCCATGTCTAGGTTCTCTTGGTATTTCTAAAAGACCACAACCCATTCTCTTAAGGAGGTTCTCAATGAGGAGTAATCTAGCGGTGAAATCATCTTCCTTTTTTCATTTAATTTCTTTTAAGATCTATCTTTTATTATTATCTCCTCACATAATCCATAAAAATGATAATGATAAATATAGTATCATATATATAGTATAATTATGTCATTTTAATGGAACATCTATAATCAATCTCCTTATGTTATCTCCTTTATTTTAAAAATGAAATCATCATCTAGGAGGTGCTGATTTACAACCATCAATTACGATGAACCTTCATTATTCAATTTATCCTCTGAGTCGTGTCATGAAACCGTTTCTATTGTTTAAAAACAATATAATATATATTTTGTACTTATTTAATATTCTGGGACTAGTATATATACATATTATTAATTCATATGAAAAAAAAGTTTATATAAATTGAAATATCGCCGAAATGATCTTCATTAATGTTTCATATAATAAATCATCATCATACCATATAAACAAATTAATTGTATGAAAAATATTTCTCTAAAATTTTAATTAGTATAATATAAAATCAATTAAAGATATTTATATACATAACACATGAACTTCATTACTTCTAAACAAGCGAACCGATTCTAAAAACCATGGAAACTAACACTCCATAATGATAGAATTCCATATTATAACTTATCAATAAGGATATAAATAAAATTAAAAAAACTATAATGAATCATATATAAATATATATGGTTATTAATTAATTAATTAATTAATTTTATTTGATTATCCTGCACATTATTGTAAGGACCCAAAATTACATTAATGAACATTTCTCTTTATCTAATTAAATGTCTTATTATGTAAAATGGATATGTAAAGTCCGAACTTCATAGTTTTTATGTTTTTGTATATTAAAATATTGTTAATAATTGTGAACATTTCTAATATATACATTGAACATTAATCACATGATTAGTGTAAATATAGGTCTTTAAGAAATCCAATTTACTCCGACAAAGGAAGCAAGGACCTCATCCAGTAGAATTGCCCTATATGAATCCCATTTGTCAGAGAACGTAAAGGTGGTGGAATAATTGTGTTTCGTTCTTGACCAATCCCAGGTCGAGCTTCAAAATGTTAAGCTCTAATGGAACCAACTATGAGGTATGTGGAAGTTGATAGAGATTACCACTTGAGCGATGTTATCCAAGCCACCCCAAGTGTTTGTCACCATCGAACACAATACCCTTCGATCTTATGCGGTTGTTATATGGGGTAATGTATCAATACACTAGTACTATTATTATGTACATTATTTTTTTATTGTTAATATATATTAATTTTATTATTGTTACTTTCTAAATAGTTTTTAAAGTGCAAATATTTTTATTAGTTAATATTCAAATAAGATATCTATTTTGATGAATTAATGGATTTTTGAATAAATAGTATTTTAATTAAATAATAATGATATTATTAAATTTAATTTTTATTAAATAGAAATTATCATATAATTTTATGAATGCAATTATAATTTTTATTAAGGTTTGAAAGTTGTTTTTGTCAAAACCCGTGAATTTTTGATAAATGTCGGTTTTTAGTTTCAAAGAAAAAATTCACATAATTACAAAACTATTTAGATAAAATGAATATTATTTTTGGAATTAGGTTGTCTAAATTATCTAATGGTGAATTTTTTATAATTTTTTTAGATAGTCGAATTTTTGGGTAAAAATTAAATACCGTTTAAATATATAATATGTTGTATGACATCATAATGACCCAATAGTGATGTAATAAAATAATATAAACATAATTTTAGGCCAATATATGTTTTAACATTAAAATAATTTTATTTTGGGTTTGTATGAATTATTTTACAAAGCATCAGTGGACCCTTTAAGGATTATAAAACATTTTGTCTTTTTAAATTGGTTTCCTTGAGAGTGTGACTCACCTCCACATAAGAAACCCTATTATTTTAAGAAGTTAGGCCATTGTCCTAATGAAATATTATTTTCCACTACCCTTTGGCAAAGACCATGGGAAATAATCAGAGTCAAGTTTGTGGTTTTGATTAGTTTAATTTGTGGCGTTTCATAACAAAATAATAAATAATTACCTTTCCTTTCCTATATAATCCCACCCAAGCTCCCCCTACCTCTTCACTCAGTGGATTTGGAGTTCGTCCAACCTCTTCCTTCCTCTATCTAGAATACTCCCATGTTTCCACAAGCTCCCAAGAATCCTCTCTCAAGCCACTCACAAGCCTTTGGGACAACACATCCAAGTAAGGGATTCCTACATTTCTCTTTTTATCCAAGTTTCTTTATATTGTTATGAACTTTTATTTTCAATTATTAATGTTGGGGTATGATATCACACCTCCCCCATAATTCCCTATTTATTTTTTGAAATATTATATACTTCTTTATCACTCATTAAATGCCTCCCATGTACACTAGTTACAATGATGAAATTCCATAATGATTTTCTCTCTCCTCATGTACATTTAAGAAATTATTTTGTATTATGAATCTAAATTAAATAACTTTGGTTGGGACATGTATCTATATTAACCCCTTATTTTATATTTCATGTACATATTATGAGACACCCATTTCCCTCTCATCATCTTTTTTGTGAATGCCTATGTCACGTTATCGTGCTACCGATATTACACTGTGGTTTTCCAAGCCAAAGATATTGTGTAGTGAATACCATGACCATTTATCATTCAACGGTATTAACCTTGACACACATTTACTTATTTATTATAGAGATTCATGTATGTATTCCATATTCATTTATTGTGGAATAAATTATAATTTTGAATGATTCAATGTTGTATGATCCATGGGGCACACTTATGCATTAAATGAAATGTTTAAGAAGGGTGTGCCCTGATAGCCCTCCATGAATTGGTTAATGTATAGTATCATGATAAGTCATGTTCAATGAGTGTTTACTCTTGATAATTCAACTAAAATGAGGGTTTACTCATGCTTCACGTGCAAAGAGGGTTTACTCATTCTCCATGTGCAATGAGCATGGGCTCATGCTAATTCCATGTTTAGTGTTGTTGACACATTTCCATGTTATTATTATCATGATTTAACATTCCTTTAGGTTCATGTTTCTCCAGCTCTCCATTAATATTATTATTTACTAACATGTATTGTAATCTTCATGTTATACCTTATTTACTCCCTTACTGGGCTTTATAGCTCACCCTTTTCTTATCCATGTCCTCTGGTTATCCCATGCAATTCTATGTATGAGGGAATATAGTGGTAATGTAAAGGAATTTTTCAATAAGATTTTGGGTTCTATGTTTTAATTTGTTTTTAAATTTTTATAAGCCCCAAATACACTATAAATCTCGATATTCCATGTTCTATCAGGTGATGATTTTTTGTAATAACTTATTTTTAAGTGTGAAATGAAGAGAAGGGTTGTAATAGTTGGTAGCATAGGATAGGTTTAGTTATTTTTGGGATTAGGTTTAGAAAACCCTAGTGATTCCATAGGTATAAGACTAAGTAAAATAAAAAATTCCTTAAATTTGGTGAGTATTTAGTAAGTGGGTTATCAAGAAAATACATCCCTGCCTGGATACGAGAAGGTAGAGGTGGATCTGGCATAGAAGTACCTAGGAGTGAACACTCTGACAAGGGGTTTTGGGCTTGACCAAGGGTATCCTGGTACACAAAAACAACATTTTCTTCACTCTTGGATATGACACCTCCTGGGGGATATGTTTGGTAAATTCACAAACTTAGTATAAACCCTTATTAAGGGAATTAAAAAAATTCCCCTAAGAATATATGATAGAAAGTAGATCATGAATAGCATAGATTGAACAATATAGATTCATAAGTTAAAGGAAAAAGTAATATATAAGTCATATGTTTTGTCCATGGATTACCATATACGTGTTACCACTAACATTAGTTTTATTCCAACCAATGGATGGTATTAAGAGGACTTGGGATTACAACCGAAGTGAAGATCAATGTGATGAATGTGCTAATGAGATTCCCAATCCTATGGAAGTGGGAATCATGAACTTTTTCCTGATTCTATCTCAGTTAACTCAAGATTTTAATATAAACATGGGTCAAGGGGAACGTTCAACCGCCTATAAGAAATAACAAGTTGATATCGAGAGCATAATGAGTCAAATGCCTCTTACTTTTAATGGATCATCTAACCCATCAATCGCCGAACAGTGGATCAAATCCATTGAAAAGTTCTTCTCCAACCTTCAATGTTTTGAAAAGAAGAGAAGGTTCTTCTATCTTCTTATTGTATGGAGGGTGAAGCCGATCAATGTTAGACATTTATCAAAAATATGAATCCTTCGGAGGATATCGTGGCGTTGGAATGGAAGGATTTCTGCAATATGTTTTCTGATAAATATTTTTCGTGCACCCTCCGATTTAAGATGGAAAAGGTCTTCCTTTCCCTCTAGAAAAAGATGACGAATCCATTGGATTGTATGAGGGAAAATTCGCAAGTCTTTAACGATACACTTCTATATTTATTTTTACCCATGAATTCATGGTCGACCAATTCTTTTGTGGGATGAAACCTAGCCGACAAAAAGACCTGGTGATCCGTGACATCGATAGCTATGAGGAAATTGTCTGATCTTCCCTCATGGTCGAAATGGGGATCGATGAATCTCAGGGGTATCATGGGAATAAGAGGCATAAGGTGGACTTCAATTTTGGTGTATTGATTGAAAAATACAATAGTGATAAGAAAATCCAACACCCCACTTGGCAAAGGTGTTGAAAGAAGCACCCCAGAAATTGTCGGAAGGGGGCGAGGAAATGCTTTAGGAGTGGAAGAGATGGGAACCAGACTGATAACTATCAACAAGAAAAACCTGAGGTCATGATAGAGGAGAGGAATGATTTGTCCTAACTTTAACTTGTAGTTTATTACTTCAACAAAAAAAGAACCAGGGAACCTTTCAAATCAGTGCTCTAAGCCAAATTTTTTTTGAGGCAACCAACAACCTCCAAGGTAGCAGGGGCGACCTTTTTCCATCACTACCTCCAAAGTTAACTCCAACAAAGAAGTGGTGATAGGTACGCTAGTTATTCATTCAAGAATAGGTAACTAACTTTTTGATCCATGTTATACACATTATTTTATATCCCAAATGTTTAGTAGAACAATCCTAACACCACCGAAAATAAAGGAAGTAAATATGTCTATCATTATGGAAAATGTGGAAATCATTATATCCAATGAATATAACTCCTCCCCTGTCATAATTTGTTGATTTGACTTTCTGGTGAGCCTCATCATACTCCCTCTAGTGGAATTTGATGCAATCCTCAGCATTGTTTGTCCTTCCTTATATAGATCCATCATAAATTTCCGTGATAGAGAAATCATTATCCATGTGGAGAATCGACCAATGATTTTGTACAAGTGAAAGGAGGAGGATGAATCTTCTTTCATTCCATCATCTCAAGTGTGAATATTATTTCCCTATGAGTACACGTATCTAGCTCAGATGATTGAGTATAAGGAGATAACTATCAATGTAGACATTCCTATTGTGAGGGAATTCACTGAAGTGTTTCCTCAGGAATTTTCTATTCTTCCTCCTAGAAGTGAGGTTGAATTCTCAATTTATCATATGACTAGGAAATTTTAAATATCCTAGACTCCATATAGAATAGCTATTATGGAGCTTCAGGAGCTGAATAAACAACTATAAAAGAATCTAGATAAAGGGTTTATACACCCAAGTGCTTCAACATGGGGTGCAGCAGTCCTCTTCGTCTAGAAGAAGGATGGGTCAATGAGCCATTGCATTGATGATATTCTAATACACTCCAAAACTGTAGAGGATCATGAGGAGAATCTAAGAAATTTACTAGATACCTTGAAAAATTAGAAGCTCTATGCAATGTAAATCAAGTCTGGGATCTAGTTGAAGGAGGTCTCATTCATGAGCCATATCATCATAAGAAATGGGATATCTATGAATCCCTCAAAGACAGCTGCAATAGAGGGATGGATGAGGCCAACATCAGTAATGGATATGTGTAGCTTCTTGGGGATAGCTGGATATTATCGACGATTTTTGAGAAATTTCTCATGAATTTTTTACCCTCTTACAATGATTACTCAAATGGGTGTAAAGTTTGCATGGAGTGATGAATATGAAGAAAGCTTCAAGGAGTTTAAAAAGTGGATTATCATTGCACCAATGCTAACTTTACCCACAAATGGAGAACGTTTTTTGGTATTCAGTGATGGTTTGAAGAAGGTCCTAGGTTGTGTGTTGATGAAAAATGAAAATTTAATTGCCTATGATTCAAGGAAATTGAATGTTCATGAGTAGAATTATCCAACACAGGACCTAGATTTAGTTTCAGTTATCTTCGCTGTAAGCATTTTGTGGAATTATCTCTTTGGGGAGAAGATTGAAATTTATACGAACTACAAAACCTCAATTATATATTCCTGCAGAAAGAGTTGAACATGCGCCAATGTAGATGGTTAGAGCTGATTAATGACTATGATTGCGCAATCCATTACCACCTTGGGAAAGTGAAAAAGGTGGCAGATGATCTAAGTACAACGGACCCAAAAAATCTATAATTGATGAGAAATAAGAGGGATGAAATCTTCTTAAATTTGATGAAGATGGACATGGGAATCATAAATAAGGGAAAATCATCAATCCTTTCACAAATGATTTCTCAACCATATCTTTTGGAAAAGTAAAAGGATTCTCAAAAGGATGATGTAAGAATTTATAAGAAAGTAGAAGCACTCAGTAAAGGTAAATTCTTGGTGTTCATTGTTAATGAATAAGGAATTTTGATATTTTGGATAAGACAATGTGTTCCATCAAGACCGGAGTTGAAGATGTAAATTTTGGATGATGCACATAGTTAAAATTTATCCATCCACCTACAAAACACAAAAATATGTCGAGATATCTGAGAGCATTATTGGTGGGATAACATGAAGGAAAGGATTTATGAATATACATCAAAGTGTCTGGTGTGTCAGCGGGTGAAGGCTGAGAGACAGAAGTCTATGGGGAAAATGAAAACATTACCCATACAAGAATCAAAATGGAATAACATCACCATAGACTTTGTCACTAGACATCTGAAGATATCCAAAGGCAACAATGCAATCTGGGTTGTTTTGAATCATCTTACAAAGTCTGCACACTTCATTTCAATTTAGGTGGATCTCTCATTGGATCAACTAGAACATATATACATAAGATATTTTGAAAGGTTTCATGGTGTACCACTATTGATTTTATCTTATTGTGATCCATGATTCAACTCTATGTTCTGGAAGAGTCTTCAACAGGCTCCAGATACTGAGTTGAACTTTAGTACAGATTATCATCCTCAAACTGATGGCCTATCCGAGTGGACTATCCAAACATATGAGGACATGTTTAGGGTGTGCTCAATGGACTTCAAAGGAGGATGGGATCAACATCTTCCTCTGGTTGAGTTCTATTATATTAAAAGTTTCTACTTGAGCATCCAAATGGAACCTTATGAAGCCTTGTATGGGAAGTGGTGCAGAAAACCAGTATGTTGGGATAAATTCAATGAGTGTAAGCTAACAGGACTAGAAATGGATGAACATATGGTGGAGAAGGTGAACACCATTCAGCTGCATATCAAGGCTGCCTAGAATTGACAGAAGAGTTTTGCAGATAACCATGTCTGTCAGTGCAGTGGAAACCAACTCCATCATCATTTATAACTCCCTATTAGGTAAGAGATCCACCCAATGGTCAATTGATTACATTATGAGGAAATTCCTAAGTCTTATGGATCTTAACATTGAAATTTTCCATACTTGGAGTTAGGGTAATAAGGTTGCAGACTATCTTGATTCCTTGTCAACCCATGGGGAGAGTTTCATTTGCTCGCCATATATTGTCTTGATGTTTTCTGAGGGGGAGCATCTGGCTAGAGGGGATGCTCTTGGGCTACATCATTTTAGACCCCCTTATCATCTTGTATCCTGGATCCGTGGAACTTTGGTTCCTCAGATTTATCCATTTGTTTCTATTTGTTCTTTCTATTAAATAAAGAAATGATGAATGAATGTAAAATGGATATATACCGTCTGAATATCATTAGTTTTATGTTTTTGGATTTTAGAATACTATTATGAATTGTGACCATTTATAATATATCCATTTAACAGTAATCACATTATTATTATAAATATAGGGCTTTAAAAAATCCAATTTACTCAGCCAAAGGAAGTGATGGCATCATCCAGTAGACATGCCCCATATGAAGCCCATTTTTCAAATCTATTAAAGGAGACGACGTCATTAGGCTTGACTCTTGACCAAGATCAAATATATCTTTAACATGTTAATCTTGAATGGAACAACCATTTGGAGATGTGGAAGTTGATAGAGATTACCACACGAGTGATGTTATCCGAGCCACCCCAAAAGTCTGTCACCATCGCACACATTACCCTTCGGTCTTAGGCAAGTGTTATAAGGAGTTATGTAACAATACCCTAGTACTATGATTATGTAAATTATTTTTTTATAGATAATATACATTCATTTTATTATTGTTACTTTGTAAATTGTTTTTAAATCCCAAAGAGTTTTTTAGTTAATATTCAAATAAGAAGTCTATTTTGGGGATACGATAAATAATTGAATTAAATAATATTTTAATAATATTTTATTGTTATTATTAAATTAAATTTTATTAAATATAAATGATCGTATTATTTTATAAATGCAATTATAATTTTTATTATGGTTTGAAAGTTGTTTTTGTCAGAACCCATGAATTTTCGATAAACGTTGGTTTTATGTTAAATGTAAAAATTCACATATTTAGAAAATTATTTAGATAAAATGAATATTGTTTGTGTCATCAAGATGTCAAAATTATCTAATCATTAATTTTTAATAATTTTCTGATATAGTCAAATTTTTGGGTAAAAATTAAATACCTTTTAAATATATTATGTGTTTTATGTCATCATAATGTTACAATAAGGATGTAATAAAATACTATAAACATTATGTTCGGCCAATATATATTTTACAATTAAAATAATGTAATTTTGGATTTGTTTTTTTTTATTTTACAATGCTTTAGTGGACCCTTCAAGGCTTATAAAACATCTTGTCTTCATAAATTGTTATCTTTGAGAGTGTGACTCACCCCACATAATGAACCCTATTATTTTATAAATTTCTTCCATTGGCATTAAAAATTTTATTTGACACTCCGTTTTGTAAAAAACCATGGGCAAAAAACTTGGGATGGTTTGTGGTTTTTATTAGTATAATGTGTTGTGTCCCAAACCTAAATAATAAAGAATTCCCTCTCCATTCCAATATAAACCCCCCACGATCCAACTTCCTCTTCACTCAAAGACATTGGAGTTCATAAAATCACTTCCCTAATCTATCTATAAGCCTCCCAAGGCACCCCAAGATCCCAAGAAGTGTCTCTCAAGCCTCTCCCAAGCCTTTGTGATCACACTTCCATGTACAGGATTCTTACATTTCTCTTTTTATCCAAATTTATTGAGAATTTTATGCCCTTTTATTTTCAATTATAAATGTTGGGGTATGATTTCAAACCTCCCCCATACATCCCAATTTATGATTGATTAATGAGACACTCCTTTCACTTCCATTAAATGCCTCCCATGTACACTTGTTACCATGACGAAATTCTGTAAGGAATTTACTCTCCTCATTTTCATTTAAAAAATTATTTTGTATTATGAAACTAAATTCCATTAAATTGGATGAGACATTTATCTATATAAACTAATTAATTTCCATTTAATTTACATATTATGAGAAACCCATTTATCTATTGTAAAATCTTTTATGAATTCGTATGTCACGCCATTATGCTGTCGAAATTGCAACGATTTTCCAAGACAATGTTGTTGTGTACTGAATACCATGCCCATTTCTCTATCAAGGGTATTCATCTTTACACACATCTACTTATTTATTATATATTTTTATGTATTTATTCCACATTCCTTTATCATGAAAAAAAATTATGATGTTGAATTATTCCATGTTGTATGATCTATGTGACACGGTTTTTCATGAAATAAAATGTTTAAGAAGGATGCTCCGTGATAGTGATCTAATGCTTTGGGTAATGTATAGTATATTCATACATCATGTATAATGAGTGTTGAATCTCACTAATTCAAGTGAAATGAGGTTTTAAAAATTCTTCATGTGCAATGAGGGTTTACTCAAGCTCCATGTGCAATGAGACTTGGCCCATACTAATTCCATGTTAAGTGTTGTTTCCATATTTCCATGTCATGATTATCATGCTTTATCATGCATTTATGTTCATGATTCTCTTGCGCTCTATTGATATTCTAATTTACTAACATTTTCTGTAATATTCATGTTATACCTTATTTACTCCCTTACTAGGCTTTATAGATCACCCATTTCTTTTGCATGTCCTCAGGTTATCCCATTCAATACTAATTAAGAGGAAATGTAGTGGTCATGTAAAGGAAGTTTTAAATAACTGATAGCATTCTTTGTTTTATGTTGTTATGTAATGTTCCTAATCCCCAAAGACACTAAACATATTGATCTTCCTTGTTGTATCAAGTGAATATTTTATATAATAAATCATTTTTATGTGTGAAATAAATAGAAGGGTTGTTATAATTATA
Organism: Viscum album; assembly: GCA_963277665.1. Classification (NCBI taxonomy): domain Eukaryota; kingdom Viridiplantae; phylum Streptophyta; class Magnoliopsida; order Santalales; family Viscaceae; genus Viscum; species Viscum album. The sequence goes on along the minus strand of OY728139.1, from coordinate 1,080,251,527 downwards.
GTCAAGATCATAATACATTCTGACATAAGGTCAGGGTTTCCTAATCTCACCACCATTTTTTGAGATACTCTTTATTCACCACTATTTCTGGTTTATGGTGTGGCTATACTTACCATTTCTGTATAATATCATGAATCTATTTATTTTCATGGTATTTAATTAATCAGTTGATGATTATTAATTTTGGGGCATATGATTTGATAAATTACAAAGGGTATGGGATTCCACCCAAACCTGCATTTACCCTTCTGGTTATTCCTTCACAATCCTTACCGAAATGTAATATATAGTTATTTTTTGTGTACATATTAGATATTTTTTTTATCTTCCAAAATAAAATATTCATTTCATTTCATATTTCCTTTATGGTGATTATATGTTTTAAAATAGAACCCTTCTTAAATATACCTGATAAAAATGCCCGATTCCGGGGAACTTCTTGAATTATTACCTGTATTCAAGTGCACTATATATTATATTTTAAGCTATAATTATTATTTGAAAATGAAACATTTTATAATGAAAAAAAAATCTTGGTTCATTTCTAGTTTTATGGAAAAAATCATTCCCTTCTGCTTTAAAATATCATTACTATTTTACTTAAACCAAACTAAAATGTGTTATTTCTAAAGAATCTTTAAAAACATTTTTTACATGATTACACTTCAATGGGAAAAACTTTATGCCTCATGTCGGTCAGAGTGGAATCTCAAGAGGGGGTGAATTGAGTTTCTACTTAAAATTTCTATTAAAACATTATATTAAAGATCGCCCAAATTTTGAAACAGCCCAGTTAATTATGGTAGTAGAGATATAGATGTCTAATTGGTCAAAAAGTTTCTCAAAGGGTGATTAGTCCTCAGTTGAATTAGTGTAAAACACTTCTTCAACTTTTCAAACGAGTTTACTTAGTTAAACACATACACACACTCACCAAAACTAACTATCAAAGTGAATGGGAAACAATTTCATGTTTTATATATTATAAGCAATGGAAAATAGGAAAATAGAGTACAATAAAGAAAATATATCACAATGGAGTTAAACAAGAGGTCCAGTATCAATTAGAGACATAATCCTCTCTTCTTGGTGATCACCTGCCACCAAGCAGTTTATATTAACAATAAACATGATACAAAATTTGTATCGATATTTACAATAGTTTTCACAAACTGTCCAGGTTTCACACCTTCTACCATAGTTCTTCATGAAAAAAAATAATAGAGACCCCACACATTCTCTTCCGCATTTATATGTAGGAAATAAGATGTAATAGGTGTTTGAGGAGAGGATATTTGATATCCTCCTGTTCACGAAAAAGAGACAGTGTTTGTAACATACATACTCACACTTCTCAGAAATGTAAAATGAAGGAACACAATATGGATAAGATTATATTTTTGAGTTTAGAATGCCCTATTGGATTTTAGTTCAACTCTTGACTCCTTGGAGTGATGAATTTATTCTTCGTTTCTTTCTGTGGAAGTAGTCTCCAAAACAGAGTGTCGTAACTCCAAGTTCTCGATTTCAGGAATTCAGTGTTCTACTTCTTGTGTTGATCGATAGTTGATGAGACACATAAGGAATCCTTGAAATTTTTCTCCCAAAATGATCTTCTTGAAGTTCTTGGGTACAAAGTGAAAGTGCTCGAATAGTTCTTCCTTGTTCTCCAGTAAGTTCTTTCTCATGAATTCCTCTTTGTTAACTTCTGGACATGTGCCAATCATTCATATCTCTTCTTTTGTGTTCTTCCTTGGTCTTCACTTTTATATTTATGGTCTGACAATATGAATAAGTACACCACATGCAATATTTCTTGTACCTCATTGTGTCCCCAGATACGTTCCCTTGATATGTCTATAATAAATATTAATTAATGTTAGAAGTATTTAATTTATCAAATATGTAGTTAAAATAATCATAATAATTTGAAAATGTACGGACTAGAAGAGTATCGTACTCTGGTAACAGTATCCTTCACAACGGTAGGCTTCAACAGTAAGTGAACATTGGCAGCATTCATCGGTTACCTTTCCAATGGTAACCTTTCATCTATAACTATCCATCAGTAACCATCCATTGGTATCATTCAGCGGTAACCTTCCTAATAGTATCCTTGATTAGGTAACCTTGTAATGGTGACCTTGCATCAGTGACCTTGCAACAGTGACCTTGCATAGGTGACCTTACAATGGAGACCTTTCATCTATGACCTCACAACGGTGACCATTGCATCAATGACCTTACATCGGTGACCTTTGAATTAGTGACCTTTGCATCAGTGAACTTGAATCGGTGACCTTGCAATGGTGACCTTTCATCAGTGACCTTTTCATCGGTGACCTTTGCATCAGTGACCTTTCAACGGTGACCTTTCATCGGGGACCTTTGCACTTAGAGAAAGTTAGTGTAGTGAGATTAAACAAGTGAGCAGTGAGATTAAAATTACATAGTTATGAATTTGATATAAACATGATTATCTCATAAATGATTATCCTGTAATAGAAACAAGATGATTTAAAAAATGAAACATGATTTGGGATTATCAAAACAGGTGATTCCAACAATATCCCCCTTTTTTATAATCACAAATTATGTCGGTATTTTCTTAATTTGGGTTAATCAAACATTCTAATATCTTCAGAGGTGTGTATTCATCAAATTGAACCAAATGAATTGGGGAAAAGTATATGGAATATATATTAAAACATTCTAGTTAACATAAATATGTCTCCCCCTTTAGGTAACAATAATATTCAAGCTTAAATATTTCTCCCCCTTTGTGATTTGGAAAAAAAGACAGGAGGGAAAAAAGGAACAAAAGAGTATTTTCCAATAATGAATTAAAAGAATAATATAAAAACATGTTACAATGATCCCTATCAACTAAGACTACCCACATTCAATCCACATCATAGATGGCTAAGGGAGCTTTGTATTTGGGAGTTGAGGAGGTAGTTTCTGAAGATGGAGGGATACAGTGAGGGATGGAATTCAGCAGTTCTGGAGGAGATACAACAGAAGCATCCATAGACCTGTAGTGCATAGATCTTTGAGGAATCATAGGGGTCAAACTTCTGATGGCCTATGCAAGAGTTATCCTCGGTCCTACACTGGTAGATCCTGAAGCACCTGAGGTAGAAGGCAAGGGTAGAGAAGCAATTATGGGAGTGTAGTCCACATGGATGAAGGGTAAAAGATGATTTCTCAAATCCATAATAATACTTCCTCCTCTTTCCTTGGCTAAGATAAAATCGTCTTTATTCTCTAATAATTTCTCCAGTTTAAGAGTCAACTCTCTGAGCCTACAAAACTGATACTTAAATTCTTGAGTGACAGGTGGAATCCTCATGTTCTACAATAACAACTTGAAGTGACCATCCATATGATGCTTAGTATATACAAATTTGTAGTAGAAATAATCATTCTCTTTGATGGAATTATGATCTTGAGCAGCTTCCCTTAAATAATTTCCCACAAGATTATGAGTTTATCTATTAGTGGAAATAACATGAGTCATAGACTGAGGATTAGAGGTACTGGTATGAGAGAACTTCTCAAATTATTCTCTAACAAACAACATGAAGGCTTTTAGATCAATAGGAGGAGAGGCTGAAGATGAAGAAGATGAACACAGAGGTGCCATAGTGAATGCCATTGTCTCCTTAAAAGATTTAGTCAGCCCACTGATCAGCCTCTTCACATCATCATCATGACCACTCACATGTGTCTCCATGGACGTCATAAAGTCATTATACACAGTGAATATTTGTTAAACCACAATTTTAACATATTGAAGATCTTTTTCCACTTGAACACTTGAAACCATGTAGGAGTATAATCTGTAAATAGACAGCTTCATAGATTCCATATAATCTACCAAGGTTCTGATCTAATTATAACAGTCCATTAACTCTTTTATCAAGATGAATTAAGTGCAAAAAAATAGCCTTTCCACTACAGAACTGAAAAATTATCGATTCTGAGTAATAGCCCTCTCTAACCCATCAAATCTCTCACCAAAGTGGCTCTTCAGATATGATTTCATTGATTCCAAATCATCCTACTTCACATTGTCATTAGGCAAAAAAACCATTGGATGCACAATAGTAGTTTCTAAAACATTATGTATTGGAGGACTTCTGATAGGATGCTCATCATCAAAGTTTTCATAATCTAAGACAAAGACCACAAATACCGGGTCTTCTAACCAATCTTATATTACAAGAGCTACAGAAACTGAACCTGCGGCAACAGGTTCCTCCCCCTCACTTGGAACATTCTCCTAATAAACTAAATTCAGCTCTTCCAAACCTCTTTGAGCAACTACATCAATAGAAGGGTCCACTACCACTTCCTCTATGTAATCTTCAACAACTTCTAAAACAATTTAAGCTTCAAAAAAATCAGAAACCTCTTCATATACACTTTCAACCATTTCTATATTCTCTATCAAGGGACTGAGAGTTAGACATTCCTCTTCATTTTTATAAGCAGCTGTCTCAAATCATCATGGGTATATTCTTTCTCATCATCCTCATCTGAGGTCTCACTAGTGTCTATTAAGACATTTTATACCACTTATTCTTCACTGGACACTTCAACATCACTATCCCTTAGTACTATCTCCCTTCTAGGAAATATATTTGGTGGACTAGGCTCACCAAAGGATACATCATTAGTACAAGGATTAGAGGGAATTTCTGGATCACTCCTATCATTTATAGGGGATTCCTCTCTTTCTAGAACATCAGCAACTTCTCATTCTTCATCTGAATATGTAAGCTCTACTTCACCAGAGATTAGACCATGATCTCTCTTATCCTTAGGCCTAGTAGGATTAGTGATATGATTGAATTCCACATATATCATAGCCTCATAATGTACCTTTATTCCTTGCCAGGTGTTTCAATTTATCTCTATCAATTTGAAAATTACCTTTGTAATGCAGAATTTTTCCTTTACTACAACTATTTCCTCCTTATCTATAGGAACTCCTTTCACCGTCAACATCAAGGATATCAATCTAGCATAAACAATGCATTGTATTTGGAATTGGGATCTGTCATATCATCTAATTGAATCATCATCAACCTACACAAGTTTATCTTATTTACATGATTCAATAGATATAAAACAAATACATCCTGAAATTTCAATGTAGCAAAGTCCCCTCTCCTAGGACTCAAGACATACTGGACAAACTTAATAAATATCTTTTATTCTTCTTCCTTCTCAGTAGAAATGAATTTCCCTGGGATCCCACTCCATGTCTGTTCGGCTGAGGCTTCTTTATAACAGAAGAACTCAGTAGTGGGAGGCACCACTCTTGAGTAGTAATCATAATTCCCTTCATGTGTTACTCTCAGACACTTATCCCATTCAACAAAGGAAAAAACTCATAATCATTCCTTTCACCCTTGAAGACATTTTGTTCTCATACTTAGTCTGTTCAAATTTCAAAAACTTAGAAAAATCCTTCACTAACTTTGGGTAATTTGGTCCATTATGGTTTAAACAGCATTCAACCCATCCTTGAGTATCAAGTTCCTTCATCACTAAAGATCTGATCATCATCAACCATTCCAAACAGAGCTCTTTTTCAACTATGATTTCCCTCTTCGACAGGTGATGGTTGATCATATTTGACACCACCTTTATTCAACTACTCGACTTTTCTTGAGGTCTCTTTGGATTTGGCGCATCCCCTTCACCACTGACCAATAGTATCATCACTCTTTCCATGGGATCTGAAGTGGTTCGATGGTTTCGTAAGAGGGTTAGGTTCTGAGGATAGGGGGAAAGTGATTCGGGAGAGAGTTTTAGGGGAATAAAAATGTGGTATGTACATTAATTTTATCACTAAGGGATCAAAAAACAAAACTCTTAAAAGAAATAAGTAATGCAGAAATTTTTCAAATTCTTCCCAAGAAAACACTAAGTCCCAAAATACATTGACTCTCTGTAAGGTAACAATGGTGAGTTTCCAACAGTGTGGTCCTCACAGCGAGGTTCATAATGTCGAGGTTTCTAACAGTGATGTTTCTAACGGTGAGGTCCAATGGTGAGGTTCTTAATGGTGAGGTTCTTAACGGTAGGGTTTCATATGGTGAGGTTTCAAATGGTGAGGTTTCTAACGGTGAGGTTTCTAACAGTGAGGTTTCTAAGGGTGTAATTTCTAATGGTGAGGTTTCTAATAGTGGGGTCTCTAACGGTGATGTTTTTAATGGTGGGGTTTCTAACACATAACAGTTTCTCATACCCAACTCAGGTTTGATGTAATTTAACCTCTCATAATTCAAATGCTTTGTGAATATATCAGCTAGTTGGTGTTCAGTACCAATGAATTAAAGAGTGATATCACCACTTTGATAATGATCTCTCAAGAAGTGATATCTTACATCAAATTGATTTTTCCTATCATGAAATATTGTATTTTTAGAGATGTTAATAGAACTTGTATTATCAAACTTTATAGAGGCATGTTTAAATTGATATCCATAGTCTAGTAAAGTATGTTTCATCCACAGAATTTGAGCACAACCACTCCTAGAAGCTATATATTCAGCTTCAGAAGTGGATAATGCAACAAAAGTCTATTTCTTACGACGCCATGGAATAAGTTACATGCCTAAAATGTGACATGTTCCAGAGGTTCTCTTTCTATATAATATGCCACCAACAAAATCATCAGTTGAATAAATTATTAATTCAAAAGATTATCCTCTTGGGAAAATAAGTCCTAAGATTATAGTATACTAGAGATATTTAAAAATCCTTTTAAGAATAGTTAAATGAGACTTTTTAGAATTAAATTGAAAGTGAGAACACATGAATACATTGAACAAAATATCAGGTCTTCTAGCAATATGATAGAGCAGAAATCCTATCATACCTTTGTAATTGGTTTGATCCACTAGTTTACCAGTTTCATTAGCATCCAACTTATAGGTGGTACTCATATGTGTATCACTACCTTAATTTCAGTCTAAACAAAAACATTTCAAAAAATCCTTTATATATTTACTCTAATTTAAAACAATACAATTTTTTAAAAAAAATAAATCTAAGGAAAATTAATATTTCCCCCATTAAACTCATTTCAAATTCATATTGCATCATTTTTGAAAAATCAGTACATACATAATTTTTTAGAGGATCCAATAATAATTTCATCTACATAAATATGTATTATTAAAACATATTTGTAAATCCTTTTAATAAAAATGTGTTGGATCCACTATTCCTTTTGTAAAAACATTTGAAATAAGAAAAGAACAATTTTTATCATACCAAGATCTTGGTGATTTTTTAAGACTATATAGGAATTTTTGAATATTGAAGTCATTATTTGAAAATTGTTGATTTTTAAAACTAGGGGTTGTTCAACAAAAACATCCAAATCTATGTAACCATTTAAAAATTCACTTTTGAAATCCATTTGATAAAGTCTAAAATTTTGATGAGCTGCATAAGCAAGTAGTATACTAATGGATTCTATTCTAGCTACACGTTCAAATGTTTCCTTATATTATGTTCCTTTTTCTTGACTTTATCCTTGTACAACTAGTGTAGCCTTGTTTCTAAATATGTTTCTAGATTAATCAACTTTATTTCTAAACACCCATTTAGTTTCTATGGTCAATGTGTCTTTAGGTCTTTCTACTAATTCCCAAACATTGTTTCTTTCAATCTGATTTAATTCTTCCTGCAGGTCTATCCCCTCGAATTCATCATTGATTACATCATAAATATTTTTAGGTTCACGTTGTGAAAGATAGTCTTGATGTTCAACGTAGTTTCTCAGAGAATATCTCGATTGTGTTTCTCAATTTAAATCACCTACTAAAGCATCTAAAAGATGATTTTTTAGTGTTCTAATACCTATAGAAAGTGTTTAACTAGACTCCTCTTGAATTTCTATAGGACCAGATTTACCATGCACAGATTTGAGAAAATTTTCAGAACATTTTGTTTTCATTAAGGGCCACTGTCTTTATCATTAAGGTCCAGAATTGACATTTCTGTCTCAATGATTTCAACAAATGTTTTGGGTTCTTGTGGATCAGTCTCATCAAATTTGACATGAACTAATTCTTCCCCACATTTGTTTCTCTTATTAAATATTCTATTTGTTTTATTATTGATTGAGTAACCCATGAAAATTCATTCATCGCTTTTGGAAGAGAACTTGTCAATATTGTCCTTAGGGTTAAGGATGATAACTTTGAAACCAAAAACTCTTAATTAATTAACCTAAGTATTCCAATTATTTCAGATCTCATAAGGGGTCTTCAAAAGAACATGTCAAATTAAGACTCAATTGATAATGTAACAAGCTGTATTAACATCTTCAGCCCAAAAATAGATAAGTATATTATACTAATTTAGCATAGTGTAGTAAATATTCTGAAGTGTATTATTTCTTCATTCTACAACTCTATTTTGTTGAGGTGTTCTAGGATCAGAGAAATTGTGAGTATAGCCATTTTTTGAGAAAAAAGATTCAGATTTTTGATTTTCAAACTCATGGCCATGATCACTTCTCAAGTTCTTAATTCTAATTCCACTAAGATTTTCTACAGACATGGAAAATTTAATGATGTAAGAACATGCTTCACTTTTGTGAGCTAGAAATTATACACATGTATATCTAGAAAAATCATCTACATGAACATAAACATTGTGCTTCCCATTTAAACATGAAACTATATATTATCAAAAAAAATCCATGTGAACCAACTCAAGAAGTTGAGAAGTATAAACTATCTTTCTTTGGTTTGAATGAAACATTGTTTTGTTATCCATTTTTACAAGGATTAATAACTTTGTTAAGTTGGAATTCCAATTTAGGTAAGTCTCTAACTAAACTATTCCTAGTTATTTTCCTGAGTGAGTGTACATTATAGTTTCCTAATCTTCTATTCCATCACCATGATCCATTTTGAAAAGAAATTAAACATGAATCATTTTTCTTATTTAAAGAATTTAAATCAACATCATATACATTTTCATTTCTAATAGGAGTGAATATTAAATCATTTTTAGAATTAAAAAAATTGTCTACATCATTTTAAAATTTAACCTTAATACCATCATCACATAACTAAGAGATACTTAGTAAATTATACGTTAACCCATAAACAAAAAGTAATTTTGAAATTAATAAAGTATTAGGGTCAACAATTTGGCCTTATCTGGTGATCTTCCCTTTTTCATTGTCAAAAAACGTAACTTGTCCACCATCATATTTATCTAGGCTCTTGAAGCATGAGTAGTCTCCTATAATGTGTCTTAAACATCCACTATCCATGTACCATATATTTTTACAGGAGATCTTTAAACATTTTTCTTGCAAAACTAATTACATGTAGGGAAACATTGGTACCCATATTTTCTTGGGTCCATAGAGCTTACCAAGTAATGATTTGGGAACCCATACATGTCTCACATGTTTTCTATAATCAACAGATATTTTTTGAGACATGAATAATTTTTTGGTCCTTTAGAGAATTGTTTTTCAATATATGGTCTAGAACTTGAACTAGTAGTGAACTATCGAGATTTTGCAACAAATTTAGTTTTAATAATCCTTCTCTGTCCTGGTTGATATTCTATACCAGTTGTGTATTTTGGAGCAATTAATTTTCCTAGAAACTGAGTCAAGTTATCTCTACCTACATTAACTTTCTCAAGATATCTTTTTAATTTATCACTGGATAAGTTAATTTTAGTATTTTCTTTTAACAAATGAGCACATTTTTCTTTTTCAATATCTAGATCAGACATATAATTGGCATTTAAAGCATGTTGTATTTTCAATAATTTAAATTTATCCTTGAGTTCATTAATGGTGTACTCAAGCATTCCATAATATTCAAATAGTTCATCCTTTGTCATATTTTCATCATTGTTTGATTCACTTTCTTTCCCAGAATAGAAAGCATTATGTACAGGAGAATTGGGTTTTACCTCATACGTTTCTGTCAGGAAACACAGGATTGCATGTTTGTTATTTTCAATATCAAAAGTCTCAGATCCACATGAGATATCCTCTAAGGCACTCCAATTATCTTTAATAACCTTTTTATATACCTTTACCTTGCCTTCATACTTCTTCATAAATTTCAGCTTGGGGTAATTAGCCTTTACATGAACTTTTCTTTTACACTCATAACAGACTATCTCATTTGTGTTATCATTACATTTTATGACCTTTTAAACTATCCATTATTACCATACCTTCATTTATAGTTTGAATTTCTAAATAACGTTTTCTTACGTTAGAACTTCTTGAATCTCCTAGCAAGATGAGCCATCTCATCATCACTGTCGGAATCTGAGTCTTCACTGGTGGAAGTGTCTATAAGAACTTGAGAATTTTCTTTATCTTAGTCCTTTAAGCTAGAAGTCTTGAATGCTATAGATTTCGTTCTTGGTTATTCATCTACTACTTGATTTACCTCAGTCTCTTCTTCATACATCATAAGCTTTCCAAATAGTTCATTCAATGGTAGCTTTCCTATGTCACAAGATTCTCAGATATAAAATAGAATTTTCTCTCCATCTGTCAGGTAGGCATCGAAGCAATCTCATAATCTGATTCTTGTTTTCCACTAGTTTCTCAAGAAGACTCATGCTATTCACTATTTCATTTAAAATGAGATACATTTTTTTATATAGTTTCATCCTCCTTCATTTTAAAATTAAAATATTTGATAGTATAGGTATTTAATCTCAGTTCATTAATATTGGTTGTTCCCTCCTGAAAAATAGTTATAGTATCCCTAATATCATGTATAGTTTTACAAGAATATATTCTATAGAATTATTCATCACCTAGAGAATAGTACAATGCATTCATTTATTTTCAATTATTATTATATGTAGCTTCATTCAACTGAGACCATGTGTCCCTAGGAGTAGAAGGCAATACATTGTTTTCTTCAATTGTGTCCCAGATTTCAGGTCCCCTGCTCTCTAGATACATTTATAATATTAATTTCCACTGAGCATAGTTATTACCATTAAAGAAAGGTGTCATGTTAGGAGAAGCACCCTCAACATTGTTATCAATTGTTAATTATAATTCTAAAGAACAGAAAATTTAGATATGACAAAAATTTTATGATCTTTAATATACAACTAAAATCACAGATAATGAATTTGAAAAATTGAACAACAGTTCAGGTAGTTGAAATAAAAACTAAATTATGGCCTCTGTTACCAAATGTTGGTCAAATTAGAATCTCATGAGGGGGTTAATTGATTTGAAACATTAAATTTCTGTTAAAAATATTATATTAAAGATCCCCTAAATTTTTAAATGGCATATTTAGTTATGGAAATAGAGATAATAGATTTCTAATTGGTCAACAATTTTTTCAAAGGGTTATTATTCCTAAATTTCATTAGTTTAAAACACTTATTCAACTTCTGAACCAAGTTTACCGAAATAAACACATACACACACTCACCAAAACTAACTATCAATGTAAATTTAAAACAATTTTATGTTTTAGCAATTATAAGCAGTGGAAAATAGATAAAACAGATTACAACCAAAAAATATAGAGCATGGTGGAATTAAACAAGAGGTTCCATCACAAGCCGAAACTTAATCCTCTCTACTTGGTGATTACCTACCACTAAGAAGTTTATATTAACAATAAACATGATGCACAGCATGTATCAGGATTTATAATAGTTTTCACAAATTTTACTGGGTTTACACCATTTACCACAGTTATTATTGGACAAAACAAACAATACAGACCACACATGCTCTCTTCCACAGTTATACATTGGAAACAAGAGGTAAGAGAAGATTGATGTGAGGATATTCAGTATTCTCTAGTTCAGTCATAGGAGACAGTGTGTATAACAAAGAGACAAACACTTCTCATAGATGTAAAATTAAGGAACATAATAGATCTAAGATTATATGTTTGAGTTTAGAAAGCTCTATTTGTTTGCAGTTCAGATCTTGACTCCTTGGATTGAAGAATTTTCTGTTCGAGTCTTTCTCTTGAAGTTGTCTCCAAAACAGAGTGTCGCAACACCAGGTTCTAGCCTTCAGGAATTGAGTGATATTCTTCTTGTGTTGATTGAGAATTAATGAGGCATGGAAGGAAGACATAAAATTGTTCTCTTGAAATAATCTTCTTGAAGTTATTGGGTTCACAGTGAAAGTGATCGAATGGTTCTTCTGTGTTCTCTAGTAAGTTATTTCTCATGAAATCATCTTTCTTTACTTGTGGACTTGTGCTTCTCAATATTCTCTCTTCTTTTTTTCTTCCTTGGTCTTCTCTTTTATATTTGAGGTCTGACAATGAGAATAAGTATATCATGTGAGATCTTTCTTGTACCTCATACTGTCTTCCAATACGGTCTCTCGATATGTCTACAATAAGCATTAATTAATGTTAGAGTCATTTTATTTATCTGATATGACCATTAGAATAATATTATAAAATTTATAAATTATGGAGTATAAGATTATGGTAGACTGGTAAAGGTAGCCTTCACAATGGTAGGCTTTAACAGTAAGTGCTCATTGGCAGCATTCATTGGTAACATTCCCAATGGTAACCTTCCATCGATAACTCTCCATCGGTAACCATCCATTGGAAGACTTCATTGGTAACCTTCCCAATAGTATCCCTGCATCGGTAACCTAGGAAATGGTGAACTTTCATCGGTGACCTTTAATAGTGACCTTGCATCTGTAACCTTTCTATGGTGACCTTACATCGGTGACCGTGCCATGGTGGCCTTTGCATTGGTGACCTTGCATAGGTGACCTTTTCATCATTGACCTTGCAATGGTGACCTTTCCATCGGTGACCTTGCATCGGTGACTTTGCAATGATGACCTTGCATCAGTGTCCTTTTCATTAGTGACCTTTGCATCAGTGACCTTTCAACGGTGACCTTGAATCGGTGACCTTGGCACTTCGAATAATTTTGCGATGTGAGCATAAACAAGAGAGCAGTGAGATTAAAAGTGCATAGTTATTATTTTGATATAAAAATGATTTTCTCATAAATTACTATCCTGTAAGAGAAACAAGATACTTTACATAAATGAAATATGATTTGGGATTATCAAAATAGGTGAGTCCAACACATCAAATATAATTTCAATTTCATTCCCTTTTATTTTCTGGGATATATATGTTTACAATCAAATTTCATGACAAAAAAATGACTTCTAACAGAACTCTTCATTCCAAAGTAAAAAATAATTTTTCTCATTTCACATTAACTTTTATGAGATATATTCCATGTTTAACATAGATTCCATTCATATGGTGTATGTAATGACCTTTTTTATACTATATAAAGAGTCTCCTTATTCCCATGGTACTTTAATACATTTTTATTTGAATGTTTCATGGTTTTATAGGACACTTTGGTATGTTTTAGGGTTATTTACTCATGATATTTTCAATTGTCACATTTAAAAGTATCTTAATTTATGTCAACATCTTTTTTAATATTGTAATTCATTGAGGTTTATCTCTTTTTATATGATCTAAAATATATTTTTGATGGTTTTCGAGGTAGTTTGTTTATGGATGTTCTATCTTGATTCCATTCACCATATTACTCTAAATGATTAGTGTTTATATTTAATGATTGGGGAAAGATATTTACATTTCATATATTAGATTCAATATGAATTTATATGTTGATTATTTTCACTCATTTTATATGAGGAATGAATTGGAATTATTAAGTGATGGTTGGGGCCAATATATCCCCTCGATGCATCGGTTTCTCTCATGAGGGAAACTAGTTTGGGATTTTACCTGTTTATGTGTGGTCTTGGCATAAGGCCTTGAAAGAATGATTATGATATATGGAATTGTGAATTCCTTTATTATGAAACCAGTAATATATAGTCCATGTGGTTATTCAACAATTAAAATATTCATGGTTATGTTTTATTATGAAATTATTAATTAATCTATTATTCCTTCCATGTTATACTCAATTTTTTTTTAAAAGGAATGTTTTTTTGTTATTCACCATGATTAATGTTTATTTTTATGATATCTTATGTAGTATTAATTACCCATAATGGACATCTAATATCACCCCTCTGTTATTTTTTATTTTTTTCATGATGTGAGGAAGTATATTGTGAATGAATTTCAGGGATAAACTAGGTGTTGTAGATTATTATAATGGAATTTATATAATGAATTTCAATTAAAGTTATAATGTTGAAAATATTTATTTATCTGGTTTTCCAGAGTTACTAAACTACCAGGTCCTTTAGGATATGATTCCTTGTAATGATGTCAATGTAATGAAATAATGCACTAGATCCGGGAAATTGGGGTTGAGGTGTGACAAAATTAGACGAGTCAAAACTAAAAAAAACACTGGAATAAAGAGATATTTGAAAAAATTAGTCACACGGGTTGGGAAACCATGCGTTGATTTCACAATGTGATATCTAAAGCGAAGATCCAAACTATATTGGAACCATGTGGTTTCACAAGACATGTGAGCAAGTCATAGAGTTTATGTTCTCTTCCATTTTCACCATTAAACTAGTCAATGAGACCCAATGTCAGTTTCATTCTTAATGGGATGACAAAAATCAATTAATAAGAATATATATCAAGAAAAAATAAAATAAAAACAAAATTTCCCATTTTGAAACCCTGCTTCTCCTAGAAAAGTGAGGATCTAGACATGAGAGTGTTAGCTAAAATCTACAAACATTTACCTCTCAATCTTTAAAAAAATTCCTCACTTCTCCCAAGACATCTCTAGATAATATATGGATAATAAATAAGAATATGACCCCACATAATAACTAAAATATATAACACACCTTAGTAGTAAATTGATTTGTGATGTAATCTTACCAAGCTACTAACCAAATATACCACATGGCCTGAAGGGTGTCTTTGATCCCCATTGTTTTAAAACAATTTCATGGATATCAAATTAATCCTATTAGAAATTATTTTCCAATAAATCAGAGAAATATACATTATAAAATCAACTAAGTGACTTTTATAGACTATCCTTTAATTTGATATCTTTAAAATATCTAACATATGACAAAATAATAGAAATAACTTTCCGAACATGTTTTAAATAACATCCCATATCAAAAAATATTTATATCTATAAACAAAATTAATCAATAAAATAATACAAGACATTAACCACTATAAGAAAAATAACTAAAACTATGTAAAATGTTTTCTTTAAATTCTTAATAAAAAACCCAAAAATGAAACAACAGTGTCAAAATTGGACCTAATATATCTCCATGAAACCTCATATTACTCTCCACCACCCAAAAAACCTCATGTCTGGGTTAAGGAATAGAACCTTAATCCAATATAAAACCTATAACATGAAATATATATTCATTTGTAAAAATCCTAGTATTCAACACAACATACTGAGAATATGAAATTTGAGACTAAGAACTATTTCTATTTACTTGTAAGGAAATATAGTTTGGAATAATATTTCAAAAAATAACATATTTAAAAAATACTAGTCCATAAGAAATATTCCAAACATTCCATTCTATTTTGATAAACTAAAAACATACACTTTGAAAGAATTTCCACCAGAAAAGGTGATTTCCAAATCACATATGAATTAGTATTTCTATAAATCAATTCATTTGATTTAATTAAATATAAATGATACCTTATTGGACATCAAACAACCTAATTATAACCAATAGGAATGGGATCCACATACTAGTGCTCTAATCCAGTTAGTCACATGACCTTCTGCATTCCTCCATGTATGCTAGAGCCTTCTGACTAGCTGTGAGGGTTTGATATTGTTCATGGGAAGAGGATATCCTCTTTATCAGAGTAAGGAAATAGTGTAAATAAAAAATGCACTAGTAGTAAAATATCAGCAACACAAGATGACCAAAATTAGAAATAAAGTACCAAAACTAAATAGTATACATATTATTCAAATGTATGTTCCATGTTTAAAAATGAAAAACCCAAATTAAAGACCCTAACAACTCCCAAGAGGGTCTCCGACCTCTTCTGGTTCCCTTATCCACGATCTGCCCTAAATTAGCCATCTATGTCAGGGCCTTTTAACATATACGAACTTGAAAACATAAAGCCTATTCAAGTACCGATCAGGATGCTTGAGTAGGATGTTAGTAAAACTTTTTAGGACACAACCAATGACAACTAAAACAATATCCATTCAAACAGTGTATGCAGTTTTATAAATAATTAAATACATGCAATAAATTAAATAGTTTACATTATTCAATTAATCTTTATTTAGCCACATAACACTTATGGGATCCCAAGGACCCCCTAATAATATCATATATCTTAAAAATGTCCATGTTACCATTAAAAATTTATTTAGAACACATGGAATTTCATTATCCATGTCATTTTAATTCATTATAACTATCACTTAGAACCATAGCTTAATGGAAATATTTTTGGTGTAGAATGTCATGTCTAGCACTCCATGAGTATTTAGATCATCATTCCCTATCTCACACCTCATGAGAATTAGGATCATTAGTCTATGTAATATAAAATTTATAAAGCTTTCTTTTGGTGTAGAATGCCATGTAATACACCCCATGAGTATTTAGAGAATCAGTCCCCTCCTCACACCCTGTATATCAATTATTTACACATATCACAATATATCACATTATTACTTGAATCTCAAAATTACATTTTTTAACATCATCACATTAATAAATATTAAACAACCTTAATCCTATTATTAGAGTTAACCATCAAAAAGTTTTATTAATTAATTATTTAATTAATCCAAGTTCATTAATTAACTCAAAAATTAATTTATCCCATCAATATCACTAACCAATTCAACAATTAATTAATCATAAATTTTGTTGTTAATTATTTCAATAGTTAATTAATCTCATCAATATTATTAATTAATTAGAAGATTAATTAATCCCATATATTATATTAATTAATTTAATAATTATTTCTTTGCCAACTGTGTGCGATGTGGCAAGTGATGGAGGGTCGCATTCATGTAGAACAAGAGGCAGTCCTCGGTGGATGATGACAGGGGGAGGATTTGGAGACACTATTAGTGGCGTTGTTGGGTTCTGGAGATGGTTCTGGATGGATCAGCTGTTTCATTGGCGAGATGGAGTGCGGACGAGCCAGACGACGGGGTGAGTTGGTGTCGACACTCTTGTTCGGCGGTGACCGAATCTATTTACTGTATTTTTCTGGAGATGGTGATGTGCGATTGTGGTGACCTCATAATTCAGGTGACATGAGGGACGTAGATGGGGACATGGGGTGACCTTATGATTTTGGGCATGGGTCAGCTGTACAGCCTGGCGGCTGGCTGGTGAAAACCATTGAGGCTGGATTTCAAAAATTAGTTGTTCCACTTCAATTAGATTTATTAATTCAAAAATTAATTAATCATCTCAATCCTGTTAATTAATTAAACAATTAATTAATCATCTCAATCAATTTAATAATCACAAAAATCTCTAACAATTTATTCTACAATTAATCTTCCAAATTCATCTACATCAATATAATGACGAGTGATTAAAAAAAATGTTATTCAATTTCATCAATCAATATCTTTCAATAGTTAATTCATCAATTAATCATCCCAAATCATTATTTCATAATCCTAACCATTCCCATTAATTAATTCTACAATTAATTAATCATGTTCAACAATCTCAATATTTCCATGATTAATTCAATAATTAATTATCCATACTCAAAATTTCATAATCTCAGCCATTCTCATTAATTGTTTCTACAATTAATTAATCATGTTCAATAATATCAATAACTCCATAATTAATTAACCAATTAATTATACCTAACAACAATTTCATAATCCCAACTAGTCCTATTAATTAATTCTATAATTAATTAATCATGTTCAACAATCTCAATAACTATATAATTAATTCAATAAATAATTGTTCAATCATGACCAATTCAATACCACCAATTAATTCATCGATTAATTATTTTGTCTCAATCAATTAAATATCTACACTTAATTCCACAATAAATATTTCTTTACAAATCAATTTAATATCCCCAATTAGTTCCTCAATTAATTTTTCTATCTCAATCAATTCAATATCCCTAATTTCACAAGTCCCGTAATTAATTAATCTACCTAATAAATTAATTCAATGTAAGAAAACAAAATTTCTAATAAACAAATAGAAATTATAAAATTACAAAAACATAATTGAAATAAAGACATCGGAATTTGAATTATAAACCACATACCTCCAAATTGAAAAAGAATAGTCCCCAATGGATATCCCCAATTTGAACAGAATAAACCTAATCATGTTAAAGATTTAGATCATTATACAAATACTAGATCAAGATAAAAAAACAAGAACATTTAAACATAGATCTTGATCTAAATTACATGGTGGATAAACATCCAATTTTTATATGGGAAGAGTAGAAGCAGAGAATGTGATATCTAAATGGGAAGAAATTGCTTACCCAAAGAGTTATAGATCATAAATCCATTCTTTGATTTGCCTGTAACATAGGATGGGATCCCTGGGAAATAATTCGGAGCCTCCAAAACTGATATAAATCATTAAGGGGTAATTAGGGGTTTGAATGGGGTTACTAAATGGGCTGAGGTATTTTAAAATCTAATTTTTGGGTTAACTAAAATCTGACACATGATTTTCTGGGAAGAAGTGCGTGGTTTTTCTTAATCATTCACGTGAACCATGTGCCTCTTCTAAGGGGCACAATGTCTCTTTTTAGGGAAAATGCATTGAGAAACCATACACAACAAATGAAATCTGTAACAACTGGGTCCTAGTGATAGCCTAAACACCCTCCTTAACATGACCATCGACTCCTGACCCACCAGGTACCACTAGTTGCCCCACATACATGTGGTCCCCACCTTGGGGCACACCCACGTGCCTAAATGGGTCCTGTGACTAATGAATGTCCCCAAAATCCAACACATTTCCTTTCTAGTGTGTTTTGTCCTCACTCACACACACCTTGAGAAACTTCCCAAATGGTCACCCATCTTGATCACTACTTCAGGAAAAAAATGCTTAACTATGGAGTTCTAATCAGGAAGACTACCGAAAAGGAAGGTGAACCTTACTGATATGTGTCTTATCATTTAGTCATTTAACCATTTATCATTTGGGGGTGTTACATTCTTTGTAGAGACCCGTATCCTGACGTACATGGACATTACATTATTTTTGCATAATACTTAGTACATAACAAAAAAAACACACACACAAGGATCGTAATAGTTTAGTGTCTTTGGAAACTAGAAACGTAATCTTTTAATCGTGGTGAAAGATCTTCAATATCTCCCATAAATATCTTCCTTTTTTTTTACCTAAAACCTTTCTTTATATCCTGGGGAAAAGAAAACATAAAAGGGTGAGCTCAAATTCTCAGTAAGGGTAAACAAAAGAAAAATCAATCACATCATATTCATAAGAACATAACTTTTGGAAATCTTAACCTGCAAAAGAGAGCATAATTTCATAACATGGGATAAATCATAGTAGTGAAAGGTAAACCCCAGTAATCATAACTTAAAACATGAAACTTTGTGGCATACACACATAATCATAGAGAATCATTTCTTGTTAGTCAAGACTCTTTGCCAAGACTATCTTAGTGGACAAAGTCCCTTTCTGAACCGAGTCACCCTCGTTTCAGTCCTGTTTCACTGAACCGGTATAACCTACCGTTACCGCCATGTCTATCTGATGAGATATAAAATCTTTACCCAAGGCATTGGGGGGAGATATAGGTCCCACCCATCTCATAATGATACCATTCTTATGTGTGTCACAAAATCATAAATCATACATCATTTCATAACCCATGTAATAAAAATGGGAATCTTAAACATCGTAACATCATAAAACAATTCATATAAGATAAAGGAATTCATAAAATTATAATTCCATCACAACATAATCAAATCAATGTAATAAAAGGGATAAAAACAGAACCCTTCATTATCTTAGATGGAAAATAATTTTGATAAAACACTTGAACTTCATTCTTGAGGAAAATATCCTTTCTACTTCAAAAACATTTTTCCTTTCTTAACATGTCATAGAATTTTAAACTAAAAGAAGTTGAATAAAAATAAACATGAAAACTTGTAAGGTAATCTTCTTGGAAATATTTTTTTTTAAAATCCATTCATGCCGTATAAGTTAAAAGAAAACATTCTTCTCGTACTTTTGTCGGAAAAGTCAAAAAGTACCTCGTATGAAAAACGACAAAAGATTCATTTCATATCTTTTACTAAAAAATCACCTAAGGGTAAAATTGGATTTAAAAAATTGTATGTGGATGTAAATAACATTACATATTGAGGAAACATGGATGTGGATGATAAAATATACCCCAGTAAATTTCAATGTACAAATAATCTCGGATAAAAATGAGATTGTGATATTTCCCTTACCTTAGGTCCGATTTGCTTTGTACGTGTCCGAAGCTCCTGTATAATGGTTTAAATAATGTTATTGACTTATTAAAGAATCATACATATTGATATGATATCATATATGGTCATATTCTTAGCTTCTTATTAGTAATATTTCATTGTTACTTGTTACTCGGGTCTTTATTGCATTTTGTTCTTATACGTGTTTTGCCGAATAAATTCTTATTCTTCTTTTAAGGTTATAGATTCCTTATATCCAGAATGCTATTAGTGTAACATATATCATATTTATTCATTCAATTAATTTATATAATTACTATGTAATGATGATCATGTAGAACGAGTCGCATCACATCGTGGAGACGGTATTCCGTACGTACGCACGAGCGATGATATTGTTCCCATGATCGTGGAATTGTATTTAAGTGTATTTATACTATTTCAGTATCAATATAACTTTATAATAATCATATATAGTTACTCATTACACAATTATACCCATCCTTGTAAGGTGATGGTGGAAAATAGATTACACCACGGCGTGGAGACAGTATTCCGTACGTACGCACGCGCGGTGATTTCCTTTTTCCGTAGGATGGATAGAAGGTTAATTAGAGTTGTTTCATATTTATAATAACATATCAGTATATAATAAATACTTATGTTATTACTTTATCATGAAACAACTAATTAAGAAGAAGTTTAAGAAGAAAGAAATTGAAAAAGATCGGTAATGGATATTACCACTTCTTTGAAACGCCTCGTTGAATCCTCCACTTAGGGAACTAAGATTGGTTTTGAAGAAGACCAGGACCTCTAGTATTATTCTAGGGAAGTGGAGAAGGGATTTTGGCAGGGTTTGTCCGAGCTTGAGTGCTCAAATTGGTGTGAGTAGGAGGGGGAGGAGGTTCCCTTTTATAAGGGAGGAGAGGGGCATCTTAGGAATATCTCAAAATATTATTTTATATTAAAGTCAAAATCGGTTTATAATGGTTCCAAAGGGTCTTATTTCGAAAGTAAAGTGGGGATGGGTCGAAATTATATCAACCAATAGGATTTAGACAAGTTTAGATTATTATTTTAACCTTATCAATTAGATTTAACTCTAAGTTAAATAATTTAACTTTTACCATATCTTTTTGTTTTCTTATACTATATGGTTAATACACTTACTATAACATGCCAAAAGAACCCCAAGTTGTTTATTATTAATATATATATCCTTATATAAGTCATTTGGCCGAAACTTAGATTTTTAGGAATAAAATAACAATTAATAATATAATATTTTATTTAAAAACTATTTTGTGTCAATTTTGAGACTATTTGATATATGATTTTTGTGAAAGTCATAACAGAATTATATATTCAAACCAAGTTGATTAAATCAACACTAATATATCATAGTAACTTATAAAATTAGTGGAATTCATAAAAAGTCTGAAATTCCATTTATTTGAGCATTTATAACATCAATTATGTTAACATTTCTTTAAAAGGGTAATTACTGCATCATCATTGTGTCATAAATAAATTAATATATATAATGTCTAAAAATTATAAATAAAATACCATTATGTAGGAAATATTTTTAGCTTTCTAATTAATATTTATAGTCGAATTTATCTTATGTATAACCCCATATTAAAAATGTTTTTGTTATTAAACTTTGATTTTAACTATTTTAACTATTCATTAAATAAAATAATATAAAATGTCATAATCTAATCCAAGTGGACCTAAATGGTCATATTATATTCATAAGGTTGTTTTTGGTCGAATTACACTTATCCAATAGAATTAGGACATGTGTTAGGGTAATAGTAATATCATATTTACCCTTAGTTACCCTATTTACTATTAACCGCGGTAAAAAAAGTAAAAAGTTACTATTCACCAAAAAATTATTATTATCTCATTGAACCACATTTTTCTTACTGATATCAACCGTGTCTGTCGGATTTTTGAAATTCCACTCACAGAAGCGGTAAAATTAAGTTTTATGAAAAATTCAGTTTTTTTTAACTACCACTTAGTGGTTTCACTATTCATCAAAAATTGAAAGTTTTCAGAAAAATGCCAAAACTTAGGCCTAAGCTATATTTGATATTATGAACTCAAAAATGATTTCTATTTTACCAAATTCAAAACATATCAGTTTCATTAATTAATTTAAAAATTAATTCCCGTCGTCAAAACAAATAGCGTGTTCTTAAGAGATAATAACTATCAAAAGATTGACACTTGTTTATGTCTGGTTTAAATGTGAAATTACATCCAATGACCATCATTGTATTAAAATGTAAAAATATATTCTAAATATACTTTAAAACAACTCAAATTAATAATTTATCGCTATTAATTATTTCGATTGAAAAAGTTGTTTTTAATTAAAATTTAGTAATTTTCACTATTCATCAAAATATGAAAGTTATCCGAAAATCACCAAAATTTCCCCCTAAGCTAATTTCGATATTAGGAATCCAAAAATGAATTCCATTTTGAAAAATAAAATTACAAAATTTCAAAAAGGGGTTATTACTATTCATAACGGCTAGTTTTAATAATATTTTAATAGCATATTGTTGTTTAGTGAAACTCTTTATTGCATACTACACACGCTATCGAGGAAGGTCGTGATTGCGTGTAATGAAAGGCAAATCAAGGATGCGTGTTGTACAAGCTCCTTTTGGTGTACAACACAAGACATTAGTGAAATTAAAAAGAATATTTTTCATAAAATCTTGGGGTGTTACATTCTTCCCCACTTTAGAGCACAACATCCTCGTTGTGGGCCCTACATCTCAACCCAGGAAGTGCACCACACATATGGTTGGGTACCACCTCTGATACCATATGTAACACCCCCAAATGATAAAGGGTTAAATGAATAAATGATAACTCATATCAGCAACGTGCACCTTCCTTTTTGAGAGCCGAGCTGATTAGAACTCCACAGTTAAGCATGTTTGTCTTAGAGTAGTGATCAAGATGGGCGACCATCTGGGAAGTTTCCCAGGGTGAGTGTGAGTGAGGAAAAAACACACTGGGAAGGACATGTGTTTGCATGTGGGTACATTCATTAGTCAGATTACCCGTTCAGGCATGTGGGTGGGCCCTAGGGTGGGGATCACGTGTCTGTGGGGCAACTGGTGGTACCTGGCGAGTCAGGACCCGATGACTATGTTAAGGTGGGGTGTTTTGGCTACCACCGGGACCCAATTGTTACAAATTGGTATCAAAGAATTCTGTTCTACCATAGAACATAGGAATCTGATCTTTTCTAATGGAAATAGTGTTAAGTGTAGTGAGTTTGGTTATCAGTTTAGGGAATCCAGTGTTGGTGCGGCGGTCGACGTATCCATACACCAGGACCCTGACTTCTGATTTCTGTCTCAATGCACAAAACACTGATTGCGTGTGTGTTTTTGAAACGTTTTATGGTGATCTCTTCGAGTCAGCTCACTATGTATAACTTATTGAATGTTCCACACATGTTTCCTTTTCAGGATGCCTCCGCACAGACAGCCAACTACGGTTCCGGGTATAGTATGCACTAATAGCCCACCGAGCGACGATGCCTTGGTGCGAGACCCTCTTTCAGTAGAGGCACCAACAAAGGCACCATCAGTACCATTACTGTAAGTCTTGGTGTCCTGAGAACCAACTGTTTTATTATTTGATTACATTAATGTTCACTTATTATATATTGTTCATTGTTCTGCATTACTATAATATAATAATGTCCTGGAATATTTGTTGCATTGATAAGGTCATGGCAGATCCCCGCTATAACGAGAATCTTGAAATGCTATAACAATATTCTTAAATAAAGTTTTATGGTTGGATAACAAACTATGATAGGACACGTAGTATAAAGACCATCATGTGTGAGAAATCGTAAGAAGATGATACTCTCTTACATGGTGTTCACACTTTGTAATCTCCAAGATGTGAGATTTTGAGAACAGACCCGCCAGTAGTAATTCCTCATGTCTCGGTCTCATCGGACATTGCTATCTATGAGTGTGTGTAATGGTCCTTATAATGGAATATTATCATTAACTCATGTCAGGACTCGCGCACTTACATTTACTGACAAAAACCATCCCGCAGATAGTTGGCGGGAAGTATGGTATGTTGGGTGCGTCACGAGTGACATGTTGTTAATGGATATATCGAGGAAGGATCTGTCCCTTCCATTTATGGAATTTGATATCTGGGCCCTTTGATTGAAATAGAACGGTCGCATTAAATTCCATGGTCATGGTGTAAATGACTAGTTTATTTCAGGTAGTCAAAGAACAACGGATCAAGCATATCGGTTTATGACACTTCCATGAAACCTGCATGATGAGATATCGAGACAAAGGTATTAAATTACACAGTATGTGTTCGTATGAGGTGATACTTCAATGCGGTGTCAACTTCATTCTCTTGGGTGCCTTGAACCGTTGCTAGACAGTAATCCTGGACTTTAGGAAAACCCGCCTAATGCCAACGAGAAAGAGGTCTAGAGGGTCACACAATAAGTGTATTCAAGTATCCCAAGTAGAATAAAGATTATTTCCATACGTGGTTTAGTAATTATTCAAGGAAGCATAAATCGTTTTAAATTTGGAGGAAGAATAAAATAAAACAAGTACACGCCGTGTATTAATGATTACATGACGTGTATTTTTATATTGAAAACAAGTACACGCCGTGTATTATTAAATGTACAAGTCATGTGGTTTTCATTTTGGAAAGAAAATGAATAAATGAAAACAATATATACACGCCGTGTACATTTAATGTACAAGCTGTGTAGTTTTCAATGAAAAACATGTACACACTGTGTATTTATTAATACACGCCGCGTAGTTTTTCCAGTCAGGATTTTAAGAAATATCATTTTATTAAATGATATTTATTATAATTAGTGTGGGCGCATGTCAAAGAATTAATGACTCGATATAGAGTTTTAGAAAGGGAGTTCATGATATAAATAAAATGCGTAGTGAGTTTATTTATTGTCATAACTCTACAACCTCAAACCTGATTATAAATATCCTCACAACCCTAACTCTTTTCCTTAGACAAGAGAATCGTTGTGCATAACAACTCTGGAGAATTCTTTCAAGGCCAAAAGAACATCTTTCTCCAAGAACACTCTCAAGACTAAGAGAGATCGTCTTCTATCTGATCATGATTATCTAAGGTGTACAATGCAAGCAATGGTTTCTCCACACTAGCACCTAGAGACTCCTTTGGCGACGTCCCGAGATACGAGGTACACGTGTGGATCACCACTAGAGGAAGTCTACACTTGGCTTCTGCGACGCAATGACGAATCACATCGGAAGGTGATCAAGAACATAAACGAAGAAAGAACACCTAAAAGTAATTTCTTATTAATTGATTAAATTAATTATAATCAAACTGTAATGATCCTACTTGGTGGTTCTGGGACTTTCATTTTCTTTGTCCATTACTATGATTCGATTCGTGGAGACTGGCATTTATCGTCGTATTGATCCCATATTGATCATTGTTAATGAAAAAAACCCGAGTGGGCACATCCACCCACGTGCTTCCGCTGAGCTCGGAACCATAAAATTGTTTCAGAGCAAGGTTACAATGTTGATTATAGTTATTTAATTTTCATTGATAATTTACGCATTTATATTTGATTCAAATCAAAATAAATTGTTCTATAAATATGAATAAATGAGATCTGTTATTCCTCCATTGTTTCTCGATTCATATCACATAAATGACCTTTTAATTGTAATTTAGATTAAAATAAAAACAAGGATCTCATCCGGAGGAGCTTCTCTTTCTGTCTGTACAACACTGGAATACACGACATGTAATGAAAACTACACACCGTGTACTTAGGTTCAACAAACAGGTACTGGTACCCCAAACCATGCCGTGTGGATTGATTAAACCTAAGATTTTAACACCCAGTGTTGACCATAATTAAACGGCACGTGGGAACCAGAATACACGGAGTGTATCTTGGAGCAACACACCGTGTAGTTCGATCCGGTCCAAGTGAAACCGTGTACAAAGGAGAAGCCGCGTACTACATAAACGGGATTGCCAGGCCGGTAAACCACATAACAAGGAAGTACACGCCGTGTATTCCAAAATTTCCAAAGAAGAGAAAGCATGCCAAAGCCCCTGACGTGTACTTTGGATAAAGGGTGAAAAGAAATACACATCGTGTAAATATAAACTACACGCCATTTACTTTCCAGAAATGGAGTTTTAATAGGTTTCCTCTAAAATTACAAAGACCTGTACAAGGAATATGGATGAGAAGAATCGCAAGGAAGTTTAGAAAGGAATTTAAGATAAAGAATTGATTAACTATAAGATCATAATTAATTAAAGCGCGAATTATCTTAAATAATAGAATGATTAAAAGAATTTGAATTTTAAATATGTGTAAATGTCGTTGCATGCTATGGATGATCATGAGCTTGACCAAATACCCTTTTGTATTTGTGTTTGGTTTTGTTTAAATTTGGTTAAATTTGTTTTCATGTGAGCCTTCTTCCAATAAAATGTAGGGCATGCGTGCCCATGGTTTCTTTAATGTAAACCCCATGTAATGGAAGACCTCCCAAGCCGGAGGAGACGGTTTGAAACCCGAAGTTGAGGTGAAACCAACCCAAGAAGATCCAAAGGTGGACAGGTGGGAGCTGAAAAACACGAACCATCGGTTCATGGTGTTTTTTCCTAGGTTAGGGTTAGCTTATCAAACTGCTAGATAAGCTATCCAATAAAATATCATGATAATTCCATCTTATTTTGTTTCTGTCTGATTGCATAATTTATTTATTATGTTTTTATTTTCGTGATAACATAGTTAATAAAATGAACAAGCATGAAAAGATGGAATAAAATAAAAACCGGACTATGCGTAAACATTATCGGAACATGGTTAATAAGTTAAACAAGAATCACTTAATATTAACAAGCATGTGATAATGAGAAACTACGCATAAAAGATTAAAATCCCTCAATACCATATTACGTCCGACCAAACCTTCCATCACTTGATTAAGGTAAAGACTCAATAAAACTATGTGTTTGACCAACCCTTGTTGGGACACGTACTTTTATAAAGTAAGCCCTTATGAAATGTTTCGGGTTGACTTAACCATTTTTCATCAAGACGAGTATCCCTTGCTATAATTTTTGTAATATTCGAGGAAAGAGTTTAGGAAATCCAAGTGAGGATTTCAGGATTGTGGATTCCACTCAACAGATCAAAGAACTGTAAGCTCACAGTTGGCAAAGACCGGCCTACCTAAATACCTTCAAAAATCTTGAACAACCCTTGTTGGGGTTATGCGAAGGGGAATATGGATCCTTGCCACTAGAATGTCAAAGAAACTAGACATTCTGGGTTCAATGGTGAGGGCCATTGAGACTTGATAAAATAGTGGGAGAATTAATAAATTCATTTATTATTTCTCATATAAATGTAATCATGAAAGTACTGATAAATCTTCTCTTTTAATTTGTATAATTGAAATGACAAACTCGTCAACCAAATTTTTTCTGCGATCAATTCTGGATGAAGACAATATCCTCCCTGACAGTAACTTTCGGGAATGGTTTAGGCACCTTCGGGTTATCCTACGCCATGAATGAATGTTTTACGTGATGGAGTCCTCACTTCCTGATTCGCCTACCCAAGGGGCAAGTGATGAAGATTTCCTGGTCTATGATCAACATTTGAGCGATGCACTCGACGTTCAATGTTTGATGTTGTCATCAATGTCTAGTGTTCTCATGAAGTCTCATGAAGAAATTGATGCCTACAGCATGCTCGAGAACCTCCGTGGTCTATACCAGGCGAGAACAATATAGGAAAGGTTTGATATCTCCATGGCACTATTTCAGAGCAAGCTTGGAGAGGGTTCCCCATCCAGGCCTCATGTAGTCAAGCTCATTGGCTACATTGAGCGCTTGGAGGTTCTAGGGTTTAAACTCCCTAACGAACTAGGTACCAATCTCATTATTGCACTACTCCCCTAGATCTTTTCTAACTTTTTTGTGAACATCAACATGAACAACATTGAGAAGTCCTTGTTTGATCTTCTTATCCTCATTTTCCAAGTGGACAATGACATGAAGCGTGAAAAGCCTTCTGTCTTCATAGTGAATAAATGGAAAGGGAAGGCAAAGAGCTTTAATCCCAAAGCATCTTCAAGGCCATCTAAGAAAAAGAAGATCAATGGGGGGGCAAGGGAACAAGATGTTGTTTGTCTCGCATGTGGCAAGAAGGGCCACTGGAAGAAAAACTGCACCATGTTGTGGATGCAAGGGGAAGCTTCATGGGTGTTTGTTATCGAATAAAATCTATCTATTTCTACCAATTGGGTATTAGATATTGCTTGTGGTGATCACATATATATCCAAATACCGGAACCAAGTAGATTCAGAAAGATTGATCAAGGTGAGGTAGATTTACGAGTAGCCATTGAAGCCAGACTTTTTGTTGTAGCTATCGGGGACTACCACCTCACATTTCCAACTGGAATTATCCTGGTGTTAAAGGGTTGTTATTATGTGCCTTATGTTACTAAAAACATTATTTCAGTATCCATATTAGATACTGATGGATTCATATTCACGTTTGGAAATGAATTTTGCTACTTTTATAAAGATAACATTTTTTGGTTGGGTATATTTATATAATGGCCTTTATGTGTTAGACTACACAAACCAAGTAATGGTAATCGATGACAAAGTCAATTCACATGACTCATACCACACCCAACTTTGGCATCACCGACTAGGTCATGTCAATGAGAAACGTTTGACAAAATTACATTAAGATGGGTATTTAGATTCTTTCAAACTAAAACCACATGGTGTATGTCTTGCGTGTCTATAAGGAAAAATGACCAAAGCCCCATTTAGTGGGAAAGATGAAACGACTAAATAGATTCTAGAATTAGTTCACACAGATGTGTGTGGACCATTTCCAGTTGAAGAAAGGGGTGGGTTCTCGTACTTCAAAACTTTTACTAAGGATTTTAGTAGATATGTATATATTTACTTAATGAGGTATAAGTCAGATTCTTTTGATCGGTTCAAAGAATACAAGAATGAAGTTGAGAACCATCTTGGTAAGAATATTAAGAAACTCCACTCAGAAAGAGGAAGAGAATATCTTAATCCGGACATCATAGATTTCTTATAAGAGTTTGGGGTTTTATATCAACTCACTCCTCCTTACACATCTCAGTGGAATGGTGTAAGTGAAAGGAGGAACCGCGCCCTGTTGGACATGGTGAGATCATGGACAAGTCATGTGAGTCTTCCATTATCCTTTTGGGGATATGCATTACAAACATCAACACACATACTAAAACAAGTACCAACTAAATTGATAAATGGTATTCCATACGAGTTATGGAGTGAATGCAAAGCCATGTTATCGAATTTACATGTGTGGGGTAGCGAAGCATTTGTTAAGGCCTCTTCAGGTAACAAACTTTCACCCCTAGGAACAAAGTGTATCTTTATAGGGTATCCCAAGGAAACAAGGGGATATTACCTATACAACCCATCAGACAAAAAGGTTATAGTGGAAAGACACGCCATATTACTTGAGAGGGATCACATCTCCAAAAGAGATAGTTGGAGCGAGATAGACTTCGATGAATTTGAGGCTCAAGATACACAATATTTGGTACAAGAACAGATTCCACAAAGCCCTGTGGAAGAAAAATCTGTTCTAGAGACATAAGAACTGTGTAGGAGCACGATAGAGGTGAGAGAACTAGAACGATATGATTTTTTTGTCACCGGGGATGGTGACTCGTTATTGGTTTCCAATGATGATCCTCATACCTACAAGGAAGCAGTTGAAAGCACAGACGTTTCCAAGTGGAATGAAGCCATGAATTTTGAAATGGATTTCATATACCAAAACCAAGTCTGGATTTAGGTATATCCTCCAGTTGATGTAAAGCCTATTGGTAATAAATGGGTATTCAAGAAGAAACTATACATGGAGGGGCAAGTCATCACCTATAGGGCATGAATGATTGCAAAAGGTTTTAGAAAGTATCAAGGAATTGACTGTGATGAAACCTTTTCACCAGTTGCGATGATGAAATCCATCATATTCCTATTAGCCATTTCCGCTTACCATGACTATGAAATTTGGAAAATGGATATCAAAACAGCATTCCTTAACGAGAACCTCTAGGAAGATGTCTACATGACAAAACCTGAAGGGTTTGTGAATCCAAAGGATGAAAACAATGTATATATGTTGCAGAAATCCATTTATGGATTAAATCAACCATTAAGGTCATTGAACATTTGTTTTGATGTAGCTGTAACAGAATTTGTCTTTGTTAATAACGAATGTGAGCATTGTATCTACAAAAGGTTTAGTGGAAGTGCAGTCGTTTTCCTAATTGTATATGTTGATTACATATTACTAATTTGAAACAAAGTATCTCTCTTACAGTTAGTTAATGCATGGTTGCATAAATGCTTCTCCATGAAATACTTGGTTGAGGCAGCATATATTCTTTGGATCAAGATCCATCGTGATAGATCCAAGAGACTACTGGGCTTGAGTCAAAGTATACACATTGACAAGATCCTGAAGAGATTCAGTATAGAACAATCCAACAGGGGATTGTTGCCAGTGTCACATGGTATTCATCATTCTAAGAAAATGTTTCCTCAAACACAAGAGGAAAGAAAAAGAATGGTAAGGATCCCTTACCATCTGCCATTGGTCAGTCATGTATGATTTTCTATGCACGAGGCTAGATGTTTCTTACACATTAAGTGTGGTAGGTAGATATCAAGCTGATCCAGGAGACCGCCATAGGATGACAGTCAAATCTATCTTTAAGTATCTGAGGCTTACAAAGGATATATTCCTGGTTTATGGAGGAGATGAGGAACTAGTCATCAGAGGACATGTAGATTCTAGTTTTCAGACTGATCAAGATGACATGAAGTCACAGAATGGATACATCTATAGTTTGAATGGAGGTACAATGAGCTGGAAGATCTCAAATCAAACTATGGTGGTAGATTATATAGTGGAGTCCGAGTATATCGCAGCTTTTGAGGTAGCTAAAGAATCAGTATTGATGCGAAGCTTCGTCCAAGAGATGGATGTAGTACCGAGCAGTAAAGATCCTATAACACTCTATTGTAAAAATAATGCAGCGGTGGCACTTGCAATAGAGCCAAGGTCACAGAAGTGGAAAGAGCACATACTTCTGAAGTATCATATCTTGAGGGATTTTTCTCAGAGAGGTGAAGTTGCAGTGAGCAGTATTTCCAAGGAAGACAACATGGAGGACCCCTTGACTAAAGCCTTGACTCATCAGAAACTTGATCATCATGCGAGGTCTAGCATACTAAAAGTCATATTCAGTTGGCTCTAGTCCAATTGGGAGTTTGTAAGGGTTGGTGTCCTGAGAACCAAATGTTTTGTACTTTGATTACATGAACATTCATTTATTATATAATATTCATTATTTTTCAGGACTATAATATAATAATGTCCTGGAGTATTTGTTTCATTGACAAGGTCATGGAACATCCCCACTATGATGAGAACCCTGGAATGCTATAACAATATTATTAAATAATTTTCTATGTTTGGATGGAATACTATGATAGGACACATAGTATACAGACCGTCATGTGAGAGTACTCGTAATAAGACGAGACTCTATCTCATGGAGTTTTCACTTGGTAATCTCCAAGATGGGAGATTATGAGAACAGACCCGCCAATAGAAATTCTGAATGTCTTGGTGTCATCAGACATTTCTATCTACGAGTGTGTGTAATGGTCCTTAGATTAGAAGATTATCATTAACTCATGTCACAACTTTCACACTTAGATTTACTGATGAAAGCAGTCAAGATGACAGTTGGCGGGAAGTAAGGTATGTTAGGTGCGTCATGAGTGACATGTTGTTAATGGATAAGTCAAGGAAGGCTTTGTCCCTTCCATATATGGAAGTTGATATCTTGGACCATTGATTGAAATAGAACTGTCGCATTAAATTCCATGTCCATGGTGTAAACGACGAGTTTATTTCAGGTAGTCAAAGAAAAAAGGATCAAGCATATAGGTTTATGACACTACCATGAAACCTGATTGATAAGATATCAAGACAAAGGGATTAAATTACACAGTAAGCATTCGTATGAGGAGATATGTCAATGCGGCATCAACTTCTTTCTCTTGGGTTCCTTGACCCGTTGCTAGACAGTAATCTTGGACTTTAGGCAAGCCCGCCTAATGCCAATGAGAAAGTGGCCTTGAGGGTCACACACTAAGTGTATTCAAGTATCTCAAGTAGAATAAAGATTATTCTCATACATGGTTTAATAATTATTTAAGGAAGACTAAATTGTTTTAATGTTGGAGGAATAATAAAATAAAACAAGTACACATTGTAAATCAATGATTACATGCTGTCCAGTTTTATTTTGAAAACAAGTCCATGCTGTGTATTATTAAATGTACATGCCATGTAGTTTTCATTTTGGAAATGAAATGAATAAATGAAAACAAGATATACAAGCCGTGTACATTGAATTTACACACTATGTAGTTTTCAATGAAAAACAAGTACACGCCATGTATTTATTAATACACGTCGTGTAGTTTTTCCAGTCGGGATTTTGAGGAAATATTGTTTTATTAAATGATATTTATTATAATCAGTGTGGGTGCATGTCAAGGAATTAATGACTTGAAATGGAGTTTTC
This sequence comes from Viscum album, assembly GCA_963277665.1. Classification (NCBI taxonomy): domain Eukaryota; kingdom Viridiplantae; phylum Streptophyta; class Magnoliopsida; order Santalales; family Viscaceae; genus Viscum; species Viscum album. Next base: position 1,080,218,285 of record OY728139.1, on the reverse strand, counting down.
AAAAGGGATTTAATGAAATAAATAAAATGTGTAATGCATTTATTTATTGTCACATTTCTACAACCTCAAACCCGATTATAAATATCCTCACAACCCCAAGTTTTTTCCTTACACAAGAGAATTGTTGTGCACAACAACTATGGATAATTATTTCAAGGCTGAAAGAACCTCTTCCTATAAGAATGCTCCCAAGACCAAGATATATCATCTTACATCAGATCAAGATGATCTATGGCATACAACGCAAGAAAATGTTTCTCCATGCTAGCACTTAGAGACTCCTTTGGCGACGTACCATGATACGAGTTACACATGTGGATCACCTATAGAGGAAGTCTACACTTGGCTTCTGTGATGCAATAACGAATCACATCAGAACATGATCAAGAACATCAACGAAGAAATAACACCCAAAAGGTATTTATTTTTAGTTGATTAAATTAATTATAATCAACCTGTAATGATCCTACTTTCTGGTTTCGGGAATTTCCTTTTCTTTTTCCTTTTCTGTGATTCGATCTGTGGAGACTGGCGTTTATTGTCGTATTGATCCAAGATTGATTGTGTGTTTGTTTTTGAAAAGTTTTCTGGTGATCCCTTGGAGTCATCTCACTAGGTATAACTTATTGACCGTTCCACACCTCTTTCCTTTCCAGTATACCTCTGTATAGATAGCCAGTTATGGTTCTGGGTATAGTATGCACAGATAGCCCACCAAGCGGCAATGCCTTGGTGAGGGTCCCTCTTCCTATAGAGGCACCAGCAGAGGCACCAGTGGTACCATTACTATAAGGGTTGGTGTCCTGAGAACCAACTATTTTGTACTTTGATTACATGAACGTTAACTTATTATATATTGTTCATTGTTCTCCATAACTATAAGATAATAATGTCCTTGAATATTTGTTTCATTGATAAGGTCATGGAAGAACCCCGCTATGATGAGAACCTTGAAATAATATAATAAAATTATTAAATAAAGTTCTACAGTTGGATGAAATAATATGATAGGACACATAATATACAGACCGTCATGTGCGAGTACTCATAAGAAGACAAGACTCTCTCTAATGGAGTTCGCACTTGGTAATCTCCAAGATGGGAGATTATGAGAACAGACACGCCAGTAGAAATTCCGCTTGTCTCGGTGTCATCGGACATTTTTATCTACGAGGGTGTGTAATGATCCTTAGACTGGAAGATTATCATTAACTCATGTCATGACTCACACACTTAGATTTACTGACGAAAACAATCACACAGACAGTTGGCGGGAAGTAGGGTACGTTGGGTGCGTCATGAGTGACATGTTGTTAATGGATATGTCGAGGAAGGATTTGTCCCTTCCATTTATGGAAGTTGATATCTTGGTCCTTTGATTGAAATAGAACTGTCGCATTAAATTCCATGGTCATGGTGCAAACGACGAGTTTATTTTAGGTAGTCAAAGAACGATGGATGAAGAATATAGGTTTATGACACTTCCATGAAACCTGATTGATGATATATCGAGACAAAGGGATTAAATTACATAGTAAATGTTCGTATGAGGTGATACGACAATGTGGTGTCAACTTCTTTCTCTTGGGTGCCTTGACCCGTTGCTATAAAGTAATCTTGGACTTTAGGCAAGCCCACCTAATGCCAACGAGAAAGAGGACTAGAGGGTCACACACTAAGTGTATTCAATTATTTCAAGTAGAATGAACCGTACATGGTTTATTAATTATTCAAGGAAGCATAAATCATTTCAATTTTGGAGGAAGAATAAAATAAAAAAATCACACTCCGCGTATCAATGATTATATGTCGTGTAGTTTTATTTTGAAAACAAGTACACACCGCGTATTATTTAATGTACACGCCGTGTAGCTTTCATTTTGGAATGGAAATGAATAAAAGAAAACAAGATATACACACCGTGTACATTGAATGTACATGTCGTGTTGTTTTCAATGAAAAAAAGTACACACTGTGTATTTATTAATACACGCCGTGTAGTTTTTCCAATCGGGATTTTGAGAAAATATCATTTTATTAAATGATATTTATTAAAATCAGTGTGGGTGCATGTCAAGGAATTAATGACTCGACATGTAGTTTTCAAAAGGGAGTTAATGAAATAAATAAAACGCATAATGCATTTATTTATTGTCATAACTCTACAAAATCAAACCTGATTATTAATATCCTCACAACCCCAACTCTTTTCCTCACACAAGAGAATCGTTGTGCACTACAACTATGGAGAATTATTTCAAGGGAAAAATAACCTCTTCCTCCAAGAACGCTCTCATGATTGAGAGATATCATCTTCTATCGGATCAAGATGATCTAAGGCGGACAACTCAAGAAAAGGTTTCTCCACGCTATCACCCGAAGACACCTTTGGTGACGTCGTGAGATACGAGGTACACGTGTGGATCATCGTTAGAGGAAGTCTACACTTGGCTTCGGTGACGCAACGGAAATCAAAATTTGATCAAGCACATCAATGAAAAAAGAACACCCAAAAGGTATTTCTTTTTATTTGATTAAATTAATTATAATCAACTTGTAACAATCCTACTTTGTGGTTCTAGGAATTTCCTTTTCATTGTACATTTCTGTGATTCGATCCATGGAGACTGGTGTTTATCGTTGTATTGATCCCAGATTGATCATTGTTAATGCCAAAAAGCCAAGTGGGCACATCCACCCACGCGCTTCTACTACGCCCGGAACCATCAAATGGTATCAGGGCGAGGTTACAATGTTGATTATACTTATTTAATTTTCGTTGATAATTTACGCATTTATATTTGATTCAATTAGAAATAAATTGTTCTATAAATCTAAATAAACAAGATCTGTTCTTCCTCCTTCATTTCTCGATTCACATCACCAAAAAGACCTTTTAATTTTAATTTAGATTAAAATAAAAATGAGGATCTCATTCATAGGAGTCGCTCGTTCTGTCTGTACAACACGGTAATACACGGCGTGTATTGAAAACTACACGCAGTGTAATTAGGTTCAACGAACCGGTACTAGTCCGCCAAACCATGTCGTGTGAATTGATTACACCTAAGATTTTATCACCCAGTATTGACCAGAATTAAATGGAATGTGGGAACCAGAATACACGACGTTTATGTTGGAGAAACACGCCGTGTAGTCTGATCCGGCCCAAGTGAAACCGTGTACAACGGAGAAGTCGCGTACCACGTACATGGAATTTCCAGGCCGGTAAACCACGTAAAAAGGAAGTACACGTTGTCTAATATTAATCTACACGTCGTGTACTACAAAATTTCCAAAGAAGAGAAAACACGCCAAAGCCCTCTGCGTGTACTTTGGATAAAGGGTGAAAAGAAATACATACTGTATAAATATAAACTAAACGCCATGTACTTTCAAGAAATGGGATTTCACCAGGTTTCTTCCAAAATTACAAAGACCTGTACAAGGAATATGGATGATAAGAATCTCAAGGAAATTCAGAAAAGAATTTAAGATAAAGAATTGATTAATTATAATATCATAATCAATTAAAGTGATAATTTTCTTAAAAAATAGAAGAATTAAAAGAATTTTAATTCTAAATATGCATAAATGTCGTTTCATGCTATGGATGATCATGAGCTAGACCGAAGACCCTTTTGTATGTGTGTTTGGTTTCATTTAAATTTTCTTAAATTCGTTGGAATGCGAGCCGTCTCCCAATAAAATGTAGGGACTGTGTGACCTTGTTTACTTTAATGTAAATCCCTTGTAATGGAGGATCTCCCAAGCCGGAGGAGACGGTTTGAAACCCAAAGCTGAGGTGAAACCAACCCAAGAAGATACAAAGGTGGACAGGTGGGAGCTGCAAAACACGAACCATCGGTTCAAGGTGTCTTTCCCTAGGTCAGGGTTAACTTATCAAACCGCTAGATAATCTAACCAATAAATCTCATGGTCATGCCATCTTATTTTATTTCTGTCTGATTTCATGGTTTATTTATTATGTATGTGTTGTCACGATCACATAGTTAATAAAATGAAAAATCATGCAAAGATGGAATAAAATAAAAACCGGACTGTGCGTAAACATTTTCGGATCATGGTTAATCACTTATGAAAGCATCACTTAATATTAACAAGCTTGTGATAATGCAAAACTACGCATAAAAGATTAAAATCTCTCAATACCATATTAAGTCAGACCAATCCTTCCATCACTTGATTAAGGGAAAAACTCATTAAAACTATGTGTTTGACCAACCATTGTTGGGACACTTACTTTTATAAAGGAATCCCTTATGAAAGGTTTCGGGTTGACTTAACCATATTATATCAAGAGGAGTAGTCCTTGGTAGACTTGATGTAATATTGGAGGCAAGAGTTGAGGAAATCCAAGTCAAGACTTCAGGATTGGGGAGTCCACTCAATAGATCAAGGAACTGTAAGCTCAGAGTTGGCAAAGACATGCCTACCTAAATACCTTCAAATAGCTTGACCAATCCTTATTGGGGTTATGTGAAGGGTAATATGGATACTTTCCACTAGAATGTCAAAGAAACTAGACATTATGAGTTCAATGGTGAGGTCCATTGGGACTTGATAAAATAGTTGAATAATTAATAAATTCATTTATCATTTCTCATTAAAATGTAATCAAGAAAGTACTGATAAATATGCTCTTTTTAATTTGTCGAATCGAAATAACAAACTCATCAACCACATTTTCTCTGCAATCAATTATGGATGAAGACAATATCTTCACCGACAGTAAATTTCAGGAATGATTTAGACGCCTTCGTGTTATCATATGCCATGAACGAAGGTGTTACGTGCTGGAGTCCTCGCATCCTGATCCGCCTGCCCAAGGGTCCAGTGATGAAGATTTCCTGGTCTATGATCAACAATTTAGCAATGCACTCGACGTTCAATGTTTGATGTGGTCATCAATGTCTAGTGAGCTCATGAAGTCTCATGAAGACAAGGATGCCTACAACATGCTCAAGCACCTCTGTGGTCTATTCCAGGAGAGAGAAAGACATGAAAGGTTTGAGATCTCCAAGGCTCTATTTCAGAGCAAGCTTGGAGAGGGTGCCCCAGCCGAGCCTCATGTAGTCAAGCTCATTATCTACATTGAGTTCTTGGAGGTTCTAGGGTTTAAACTCCCCAAAGAACTTGGAAACGATCTCATTCTTGAATCACTCCCCCAGAGCTTCCCTAACTTTTTTGTGACCTTTAACATGAACAACATTGAGAAGTCTTTGTCTGATCTTATTATCCTCATTCTCCAAGTGGGAAATGACATGAAGCGTGAAAATCCTTTTGTCCTCATGGTGAATAAAAGGAAAGAGAAGGTGAAGAGATTTAAGCCCAAAGCATCTTCAGGGCCTTCTAAGAAAAGGAAGATCAGGGGGGGAAGGGAACATGATGTTGTTTGTTTTGTAGGTGGCAAGGAGGGCCACTAGAAGAAAAACTTCACCAAGACAAGGAAGAAAGGGGAAGCTTCAGGTGCGTTTGTTATCGAATGAAATCTATCTATTTCTACCAATTGGGTATTAGATACTTCTTGTGGTGCTCACATATATATCCAAATATATGAACAAGTAGATTCAGAAAGATTGATCAAGGTGAGGTAGATCTACAAGTAGCCAACAAAGAAAGACTTGTTGTTGTAGCTGTCAGGGACTACCACCTCACATTTCCAACTGAAATGATCTTGGTGTTAAAGGGTTGTTATTATATGCCTTCTGTTACTAAAAACATTATTTCAGTATCCAGATTAGATACCAATGGATTCCTATTCATGTTTGGAAATGAATGTTTCTACTTTTATTAATCTAGAATTTGTTTTGTTTGGGAAGATTTATATAATGGACTTTATGTGTTAGAATACACAAACCAAGTAATGGAAATCGATGACAAAGTCAATTCACATGACTCATACCACACCCACCTTTGGCATCACCAGATAGGTCATGTCAATGAGAAACATTTGACAAAATTACATCAAGATGGGTATTTAGATTCTTTCGAACTAAAACCACTTGGTGTATGTCATGCATGTCTACAAGGAAAAATGACCAAAGCACCATTTAGTGGGAAAGATGAAAAAGCTAAAGAGCTTCCATAATTAGTTCACACAGATGCATGTGGACCATTTCCAGTTGAAGCAAGGGGTGGGTTCTCATACATCATAACTTTTACTGATGATTTTAGTATATATGGATATATTTACTTAATGAGGTATAATTCAGATTCTTTTGATTAGTTCAAAGAATACAAGAATGAATTTGAGAACCATCATGGTAAGAATATTAAGAAACTCCTCTCAGATAGAGGAGGTGAATATCTTAATCAGGACTTCATTGATTTTTTACGAGAGTTTGGGATTCTATCTCAAATCACTCCTCCTTACACACCTCGGTGGAATGGTGTAGGTGAAAGGAGGAACCGCGCCATGTTGGACATGGTGAGATCAATGATGAGTCATGCAAGTCTTCCATTATCCTTTTGGGGATATGCATTACAAACATCAACACACATACTAAACCAAGTACGAACTAAATCGGTAAATGGTATTCCATATGAGTTATGGAGTGAACGCAAATCCATGTTATCGAATTTACATGTGTGGGGTAGCGAAGCATTTATTAGGGCCTCTTCAAGTAACAAACATTCACCCTAAGGCAAAAAGTGTATCTTTATAGGATATCCCAAGGAAAAGAAGGGATATTACCTTTACAAACCCTCAGACAAAATGGTTACAAAGGCAAGAAACACCATATTCTTTGAGTGGGAGCACATCTCCAAAAGAGATAGTGGGAGCGAGATATACTTCGATGAAGTCAAGGCTCAAGATACATTGGATTTGGTACAAGAATAGATTCCAGAAAGCCCTATGGAAGAACAATCTGTTGCATAGACACAAGAACTGCGTAGGAGCACGAGAGTGGTGAGAGAACCAGAATGATATGGTTTTCTTGTCACCGATGATGATGACTCATTATTGGTTGACAATGATGATGCACTTACCTACAAGGAAGCAGTTGAAGGAATAGACGTTGCCAAGTGGCAAGAAGCCATGAATTCTGAAATGGATTTCATAAACCAAAACCAAGTCTGGATTTTGGTAGATCTTCCATTTCATGTAAATACTATTGGTAATAAATGGGTATTCGAGAAGAAACTGGACATGGAGGGGAAAGTCAGCGGCTATAAGGAACGAATGGTTGCAAAACGTTCTAGACAACATCAAGTAATTGACTATGATGAAACCTTTTCACCATTTGCAATGCCGAAGTCCATCAGATTCCTATTGTCCATTGCTGCTTACCATGACTATGAAATTTGGTAAATGGATGTCAAAACAACATTCCTTAATGGGAACCTCCAGGAAGATGTCTACATGACACAACCTGAAGGATTTGTGACTCTAAAGGATGCCAAAAAAGTATGAAAGTTGCAGAAATACATTTAAGGATTAAAGCAGGCATTGAGGACATGGAACATTCGTTTTGATGAAGCTGTAATAAAATTTGGATTTGTTAAGAATGGATATGATCCTTGTGTCTACAAAATTTTTAGTGGAAGTGTAGTCTTTTTCCTAATTGTATACGTTGATGACATATTACTAATTGGAAACTAAGTACCTGTCCTACAGTCAGTTAAGGAATGGTTGCATAAATTCTTCTCCATGAAAGACTTGGGTGAGACAGCATATATTCATGGGATCAAGATCCATAATGATAGATCCAAGAGACTGCTGGTCCTGATTCAAAGTACATACATTGACAAGATCTTGAGGAGATTCAGTATGGAACAATCCAAGAGGTTATTGTTTCTAGTGTCACATGGCACTCATCGTTCCAAGAAAATGTGTCCTCAAACACATGAGGAAAGAAAAAGAATGGAAAGGATCCCTTACGCATCCATGATTGGGTCAGTCATGCATGTTATGCTATGTACGAGGCTAGATGTTGCTTACACATTAAGTGTGGTAGGTAGATATCAAGCTGATCCAGGAGACTGCCATTGGATGATAGTCAAGTCAATCCTTAAGAATCTGAGGCGTACTAAGGATATGTTTTTGGTTTATGGAGGAGTTGAGGAACTAGTCATTAGAGGACAAGTAGATGCTAGTTTCTAGACAGATCAAGATGACATGAAGTCGCATATTGGCTACATATTCAGTTTGAATGGAGGTGCAGTGAGCTGGAAGAGCTCAAAGAAAAGTGTGGTGTTAGATTCTAGCGTGGAGTCCGAGTATATCACAGCTTCTGAGGTAGCTAAATAAGTAGTATGGATCCGAAGATTCATCCAAGATTTGGATGTAGTACCGTGCAGTACAGATTCCATAACACTCTATTGTGATAATACTATAGCGGTGGCACTTGCAAAAGTGCCAAGGTCACATCAGTGGACAAAGCACATACTTTAGAAGTATCATCTCTTTAGGGATTTTTCTCAAAGAGGTGAAGTTGCAGTGAGCAGTATTTCCACTGAAGACAACATGGCGGGCCCCTTGACTAAAGCCTTGACTCAGCAGAAACATGATCATCAAGTGAGGTCTAGTGGACTAAATTCATAGGAATTTGGATCTAGTCCAAGTGGGAGTTTGTAAGGGTTGGTGTCTTGAGAACCAACTATTTTGTACATTGATTACATGAATGTTCTGTTATTATATATTGTTCATTGTTCTTCATGACTATAATATAATAATGTCCTGGAATATTTGTTGCATTGATAAGGTCATGGAAGATCCCATCTATTATGAGAACCTTGAAATTCTATAACAATATTCATAAATAAATTTCTATGGTGGGATGACATAATATGATAGGACACATAGTATACAGACCATCATGTGCGAGTACTCGTAGGAAGATGAGGCTCTCTCTCATGGAGTTCGCACTTGGTAATCTCCAAGATGGGAGATTATGAGAACAAACCTTCCAGTAGCAATTCTGCAGGTCTTGGTGTCATCAGACATTACTATCTATGAGCATGTGTACTGGTCCTTAGACTAGAAGATTATCATTAACTCATGTCACGAATCACGCATTTAGATTTAATGTCAAAAACTGTCAAGAAGACAGTTGGTGGGATGTAGGGTATGTTTGGTGCGTCACAAGTGACATGTTGTTAATGGATAAGTCGAGGAATGATTTTTCCCTTCCATTTATGGAAGTTGATATATTGGCCCTTTGATTGAAATAGACCTATCGCATTAAATTCCATGGCCATGGTGTAAACGACGAGTTTATTTCAGGTAGTCAAAGAATGATAAATCAAGCATATAGGTGTATGACACTACCATAAAACATGCTTGATGAGATATCGAGATAAAGGGATTAAATTACACAGTAAGAATTCGTATGAGGTGATATGTCAATGCGGCATCAACTTCCTTCTCTTGGGTTCCTTGACCCGTTGCAAGACAGTAATATTGGAATTTAGGCAAGCCCACCTAATGCCCACGAGAAAGAGGCCTAGAGGGTCACACAGTACATGTATTCAAGTATCTCAAGTAGAATAAAGATTATTCCCATACGTGGATTAATAATTATTCAAGGAAGCCTAAATCGTTTTAATGTTGGAGGAAGAATAAAATAAAACAAGTACATGACGTGTATCAATGATTACATGCCGTGTAGTTTTATTTTGAAAATAAGTACACACTGTGTATTATTAAATGTACATGCCGTTTTGTTTTAATTTTGAAAAGGAAATGAATAAATGAAAACAAGATATACACGATGTGTACATTGAATGTACCCTCCATGTAGTTTTCAATGAAAAACAAGTACACACCCTGTATTTATTAATACACACCATGTAGTTTTTCCAGTCGGGATTTTGAGGAAATATCGTTTTATTAAATGATATTTATTATAATCAGTATGGGCGCATGTCAAGTAATTAATGAATTGAAATGGAGTTTTCAAAAGGGAGTTAATGAAATAAATAAAATGTGTAACACGTTTATTTATTGTCATAACTCTACAACCTCAAACCGGATTATAAATAACCTCACAACCCCAACTCTTTTCCTTACACAAGAGAATTATTGTGCACAACAACTATGGAGAATTATTTCAAGGACGAAAGAACCTCTTCCTCTATGAACTCTCTCAATACCAAGAGATATCGTCTTCCATCGTATCAAGATGATCTATGGTGGACAGTGCAAGCAAAGGTTTATCCACGCTAGCACCCGGAGACTCCTTTGACGATGTCCCGAGATACGAGGTACACATGTGGATCACCTATAGAGGAACTCTACACTTGTTTTTGGCGATGCAACGTTGAATCACATCGGAACGTGATCAAGAACATAAATGATGAAAGAACACCCAAAAGGTATTTCATTTTAATTGATTAAATTAATTATAATCAACCTATAGTGATCTTACTTTGTGGTTTCAGGACTTTCCTCTTCCTTGTCCATTTCTGTGATTCGATCCATGGAGACTGGCGTTTATCATCATATTGACCCTAGATTGATCATTGTTAGTGACAAAAAGTCAAGTGGGTACATCCACCCACGTGCTTCCGCTGCTCCTGGAACCATCAATTACCCATTGGGCCATCGATTCCACCCGCCCAAGTAACAGAGGGTGCACGCCGCTTGAGTGTGTTGCATGAGTTCCAGCGCCAGAGGCCACCGAGGTTCCAGGGCAAGACAGACCCATAGACGGCTGAGGATTGGTTTGAGGCCGTAGTGAGAGTTTTCTTATTGGTAGGGACACCAGCTGATCTCATGGTGATCCTTGCCTCTAGTCTTCTATAGGCATCAACAGGTAGATGGTGGATCATGATGCTCTAGGTTCATGATGAGGTGACACTTATCTGGGCAGACATTAAGAGATTGTTTCGGGAAGTGTATCTCCTAGTGACCCTTCACGCAGTGAGCATTCAAGAGCTTCTTTATCTGTAGTAGGGCAGTATGACTGTGGATCAGTACTCAGAGAGGTTCACCGACCTCTCATGCTACTCCACTAATATGGTTGAGGACCCATTCTTCAAGGCCCGGACCTTTGAGTAGGGACTCATGTGGGAGGTCAGGGCTTCGATGATTTCTCTCAGCATTCCGATGTAGGTGGGGGTGTTTGACCAAGCCCTATTATTGAAGTGTTTCCTTGCTAAGAAGTCACTACCAGCGAGACCCACCACCGGACATCACGTAGTAGAGTCTTCTACAGCTGGCAGCAGACATATGTCACAGAGGTCCAAGAGGACCAGACCTAGATGTGGAAGACCGCATGACTCAGGATCGGTTGTGCGGGGTACCGGGGACAGATCCAATCATGCGAGGAACATGAAGTGTTTCACATGTGGCGGGTAGGGTCACATGGATCATGACTGTCTGACCCGCCATACGGATGATCAGCAGATGGTCAATGGACCACCCTGATAGAGACAAAGGTTTGATCGAGGAGGTCTGTCGATAGCTGGTGGACGTGGCAGAGGAGCTATCCCTGTAGCTGGTAGTGGGTGACGATTCGAGGTGTTACCACCACCACCACCAGGTTGTGCACCCCAACCATAGGGAGCAGGTGGACATGGGCCAACTTTGCTCCAGGAAGCTGAGTCCAACGGCCATGGTGCTTCGGAGATGACACGAGGTATGGTCTGTGTCTACTACACCTTAGTTTTAGTACTTATAGACACAAGTTCCAGTCATTCTTTTATTTCCACTGCCCTCTTTCAGAGTTCGGAGATTCATATGGAGCCATTGGATCAATCTTTAAGGCTAGAGACTCCTACGAGAACGGATTCGACAATTACACACTAGTGTCTACAGTGTGAGATTGATCTTGTAGGCGAGAGCTTCAGCTGGGATCTCCTAGTAGCAGCGTCGAGGCCTTATGATATCATCTTGGGTATGGAATGGTTATCTACATTCCATGCTCAGATTGACTATATTATGTGCAATGTGTGGTGTGCCCATTTGGATGGGACAAGGTTTACCTTCACTGGTGAGATGGGAGCCTTTGCAGAACAGTATGGACTTACCCGGAGGAGATTGCAGTCGATCACTCATCAGTGGGCTAGCCTTACCCTCGGAGCGGTTGATGTGGAGAGTCCAAGCTATCCTGTAGTGGTGGACCAGTACAAGGATGTCTTCCCTAAGGATTTTCTGGGTATACCTGTTCATATAGAGGTGGAATTTTACATTGACTTGTACCCCGGGACGACACCGATATCTACAAGAACGTATCGGATGGCTCCCACAGTGCTTCGTGAGCTGTGGGTACAGCTAGGGGAATTATAGGGGAAAGGGTTCATTTGTCCCAGTGTTTCTCCATGGGAATCTCCAATTTTGTTTGCCAAGAAGGCGGATGAGAGATTGAGGCTTTGTGTTGACTATCGGCACTTCGACCAGGTGACCATGAAGAACAAGTACCCACTCTTGAGGATTGAAAAACTCTTTGATCAGCTGAAGGGAGCACGGTGGTTCTAAAAGATAGACCTCATATCAGGCTATCACCAGCTCAGAGTGTGAGATGAGGATGTGCAGAAGACGACTTTCAGATGTCGGTATGGCCATTATGAGTTCTTGGTTATGCCGTTCGTTGTAACCAAAACTCTAGTAGTGTTCATGAGACTCATGAAAAGTATCTTTCAATCATAACTTGACCACTTTATAGTAGTCTTCATTGATGAAATTCTGATATACTCAGCTACTGAGGAAGAGCATGCCAATCATTTTTAGGTAGTATTGGACACACTCTGAGAGAATTGTCTTTATGTTAAGCTCTTGAAGTTCCAGTTCTGGATCCGAGAGATTCACTTTCTAAGACATGTCATATCGAAGGCTGGAGTTGCAGTGGACCCAGTGAAGATTGAGGAGATACTTGATTGGGAGCCACCCAGGAGTGTGACAGAGGTATAAAGTTTCCTAGGTTTGGCGGGATACTACCAGAGGCTTGTGCCAGATTTCTCCAGAGTTGTAGCACCTTTATCAGCTTTGACGAATAAGGGGAAACCCTTCGTGTGGCTGGAGAGATTCCAAAGGAGTTTTCATGAGATGAGGCAAAAGATGACTAGTGCTCTCATCTTGAGGCTACCAGAGGAGGGCTTAGGGTACGTAGTCTACTGTGACACATCAAGGATCGAGCTCGGATGTTTCCTACTGCAAGTGTGAGAAATGATCTCATATGGTTCTTGAAAACTGAGACAACATGAGAAGAACAACGCTACCCATGAACTGGAGTTAGCTGTTGTGGTCTTCCCATTGACGATGTCGCGACATTACTTGATGGGTGAGAATTTTACAGTCTACACGGATCACAAGTGTCTTAGGTATATCTTCTCTCAGAAAGACCTAAATCTGAGATAGCGGTGTTGGCTTGAGTTCCTCCGGGACTATGACTTTGAGATAGTCTATACTCCTAAAAAGGGGAACATTGTAGTAGATTCACTCAGCAGGAGATCTAGTATACAACTTCTAGGTGAGGCGATAAATCAGCTGGCTTCTTTACAGATATCCTTTTTGGAAAGTGATGGAACAGCTTTCCTTCAGTCTCTTACAATATCTCCATCTTTTATTCTGCGAGTCTGGGAGGTGAAACATGAGGATGCTAACTATGAGGCTCGATGTACTCAGATATCCACAGGATAGGAACCTAATGTATTTTCTAAAGGTGGGGACCACGTCATCCTCTTCGGAGGACGTACCACGGTACCAGTGTCACTTCAGGAGGAAGTGTTGCTGGTGTTCCACACATCCCATTTAATGGTACATCCAAGAGTGGATAAGATGTACCAAGACCGCTGACGACAACACTGGTTGACAGGAATGAAGAAAGAAGTAGTAGAGTTTGTCTCTCGGTTCCTTACTTGTCAGCAAGTGAAGGTGGACCATCAGGTACAAGCATTCTTAGTTCTGCCTTTAGAGGTCCCATAGTGAAAGTGTGATGGGATATCCATGGACTTCATGACAAGACATCCCCATACATCCAGGGGTCATGATTCTATCTGGGTGATCGTCGACCAACTCACCAAGTCGACCCACTTTCTACAGATCATATAGTAGGGTTCATTAGAGATCTTGGGATTCGTTTATGTGCAGGAGATTTTTTGGCTACATGGAGTACCCTTGATGTTTGTCTCCAACCGTCATGAATTTTTTACTTACCAGCTATGGAAGGGGTTGCATGAGGCTTTCAGGACACAGCTTCGTTTGAGCATTGCCTTCCATCCTCAGACAGATGGACAGACTGAGCGGACTATTCAGACCCTTGAGGATATGCTACGTGCTTGCATCCTCGACATGGGTTGTAGTAGGGTAGGATCACTTGACTTTGGTGGAGTTTTCATAAAACAATAGCTATCACTCCACCATTGGGATGACACCTTTCGAGGCCTTGTACGGGCAACCTTGTACATCACCTTTGTACTGGACTGACATAGGGGAGTCAGCACTTGTGGGACCACAGATGGTATGGGCTACCCTAGAGAAAGTGAAAATCATCCAAGAGTGGATGAATACTACACAGAGCAGGCAGAAGTCTTACGCCGATAGAAGACAGAGACCTCTGGAGTTCGAGGATGGCGACCACGTCTTTCTATGGGTCTCACCCCGATGAGGTTTGTAGAGATTTGGACAAGGCGGAAAGTAATCTCCAAGGTTCATTGGACCATTCCAAGTCCTCAGTAGAGTTGGTGAGGTGGATTACCACCTGGAACATTCCCCTCAGTTGCACCAGGTGCATGACGTCTTCTATGTATCCCAGTAGAGGAGATACGTGCACAACCCTTCTCACATCATCGACCACGTTGAGCTGGACATCGATGATGGTGCAACTTTTAGAGAGGGTTCAGTAGAGATTGAGGATTGACAAGAGCAGGTCCTTTGTGGGAGGTCGATACCTCTGGTGTGCATTCGCTGGCAGCACAGTAACCTCTAGGAGAGAACATGGGAACATGAGGCACAGATACGTGCTCAGTACCCCCACTTATTTCCCTAGTATTTCTGATGAGGCTTTCTGGGACTGTTGACACTCCTTTCCATTGCATTTTATAAAGAATTGGAAAGGGAAAATGACTTAGCACAAATTGATTCAGCCTTTGATGAAAACATCAAAAATCGACAAAGGCATGAACAACGATTCAAATGCACATGCACCGCGCAAGGTCCCTTACTGTCGCGCAATTATACATGTGCGCCGCTTAATGGTCATGCAAGTGACTTGCGCACCCTCTTTGAAAACCTCTAAGGGTCTTCTCTAGCCTATAAATACCGCTGGTGGGCCCCCAATTTCAGGAGGTTTTTTTCCAGAATTCAGATACAGAGCTCTGAACACCGAAGTCTCTTCTTCAAGTCTTCCAAACACTTCTAAGGTAATTATTTACCTAGAATGGGAAGTCTAAACAAGAGGAATAAAGACAAAGTGTTAGAATTCACTAACACTTGTGCGTCTATGTGTTTTACCCTTAAGGGAAACAGACACACTTGCGTGCCTCCTTACCTATTCATTAAAACTTGCGCACCACTATTCTGGAAGTACCTCGGGATAATTCTAAATGCTTTAATGAAGGATCGCCCAAGTATTACACTACTGGTGCGTCTGCGTAGGCATACCTGCATGACCAGGACTTGCGCGCCCACGCAGTATGTGCGCGCCTCCCAGGAATTGCACGCCCCTCTCTTTTTGGGTGCCCTTCCTGCCCATTTCACGTCTTTTATGCCATTTCTCCTTTCTTATTCAAGATTTAGTCTTCAAGACACTTTTCAAAGCCATTTATGGCATGTTTTATTTATTAACTTCCCTATCTAAAAGGAGTTCCATGGAACATCTCTCAAAACATAGTGATTTTCAAATCTTTATGTCACTAAAGTTAGAGAGTTCATTCATTCAACCTCATCCTTTAAGATGATAGAATCCCTTAATCTGGGCCTCCTTTTCAGGAGTAAGACCCAGTAAAAATACTCATTAATTTGGGCATCCTCCTTAGGAGTAAACCCCAATTCCTCTTTAATATGGGCATCCTCATTAGGATTAAGACCCAAGTCCTCTAACATGGGCCTCCTTTTTAGGAATAATCTCCAATCATAATTCCCCAAATTTTGGCATCCTCCTGAGGAGTAAGCCCCAAACCTTAATTCCTTTAACCTAGGCCTCCTTTTCAGGAATAAGCCCTAGTCTCAAATATGGGAATCCTCTTTAGGAGTAAGCCCCAAGTCCCTTAATTTTAAATTCCCTTTAACCTGGGCCTCCTCCTTAGGAATAATCCCCAGTCTTAATTTCTCTTAACCAGTCATAATTCCTTTTGATATGGGCTTCCATCTCAAGAGTAAAACCGAATCATAAGTCCCCCTAACTTGGGCATCATCATTAGGAGTAAGCCCCAAGATTAGAGTATCCAAATCTCCATGAAGCACATATACCTTTATGGAACATGTTCATGGATTTCATCCCTAAAGTAAATCTTAATCCTCATCTATTCGGGCAGTCATACATACATAAGCCCCACATCATTTCATGGCAAAATTGTTTCGTTTCAAAAATACCTCTTTTTTCTCACACTGAACATTACTCACGTGAGCTTTGAGTGTAAAAGTAATCATGACATCTTCCTTTGAACCATAAATCATGGAGAAACATCATACTCTCTTACTCGATATACGTGGGTTCTGACTCCTTTTCCAAAACAAAGGATACGTCGGTATCCCATTAGTGATTATGATCCCAACTCTGAAATAATCCATGTCCTCCTAAATGAAAATAAACCTCAAGTGCCACACTGAGTGGCTTTAAAACTAGTATGGTCATCATAATGACCAAGAGACTTTTATGTATTGAAGGATACCATTAACTAAGAATCTCTAACAAATATACATGATTCTCTATTGATGAAGAACCTCAAATACATATAAAAGATTCTCTAAATTTCCTACATATCAATCACCGATTTTCAGATCTAAAGGAAAGATCATTTTATACTTGGTAATGTAATAAGGATTCACGAACATAACTTAAATCTATAAAGAGAGTCCTGGAGTAGAAAATAATTCCCCTCAAAAAGGTGTGATGAGTCCGACCTCCCATCGTCTCGACCAATGCAAATTCATAATCTTCATCATTCCACAACTAATGAGCGCCTACCTTTGTAATGTAGGTCCAAATGGATATAGAATCATTGGATGTTTCCAGTTCTATGAAAAAACCCATTAGAAACCGATTGGAATGTTTGAACCTTTAATCAACGAGGTCATCCCCAATTCCAGCGGAAACAAAAAATGGTTTACTCGACATGAATCCTTAACCAAGTTAAAATTATGCTTTTCTTATTTGTTAGGCCCCTATTTAAAATAAATGAGAGGGCCAAAAAAGCAATCAATGACAGATTTTTTCATCCAAAAGATGTAGTGGTGGGACTTATCTTGATTATGTCTTTTATATAAAACAGGAACACATTTTCCAAGATCTTCTGCATTTACAGAATGGCTTCTCTTAAGTTCACATCCGTGAATATGTCTGCCGTGAAAACCTCTGCTACGAATCCCACTAATGATACTCCTGCTGGATCATCGTCTACTCTGAGGACGACATCACCTACTCAGCATCTTCAACGCTGGGTATCAAATGCGCTGGTTGAATAGTACCATCAAAACAGTACTATTCCGACTCTAGAGGCTGCTCGAAAATCCCTCCAAGTCAATAATTCAATCTGGTCGTCTAGAAAACGATGACCAGCGATGAAGAAGCAGTCGTTTCTAACCACCGTCTCCAACTGTTTTGGGTTGTTATCCCCAGAACGCAGTCAACATTCACTCCCATATTCTGGGGAGGTGAATGAGTAGGTCCCTCAGGGCCTTAATTCAAGGAATCAGGAGTCCTTCTCGAGGGCTCCCATCAACAATCGCCGCCAGAATCGTGCAGTAGTGCACCCTCAACATGATGAGGGTATCAAATCTAGGCATTCGGCTTAGGTTCCTTGAACCCGAGTAGCCAAGACGAATCGCCAGAGGTGAAATCCAGTCAACAGTGAGCAGGTTCTCATCTCTTCCCTCTCCGGATAATTCCACCAACCTAACTTGGTGGCAAGAAACGAGCGGGCACATTCACCCGTCGGTTTTAATTCTACTGCCCAGCTGACTCGTCTGGCAGCATCATGCATATCCCGCCAGGAAATTCCGGCGGAGTATTATAGGAAGGAACATAAACCTATTTATACATCATCATCTAGCCAGTAGGCTCGTCTGACTACATGTGATGGATCTCATCAACCACGTTCGGCGAAGTAGAATCAGCAGGCACATACACCTGCTAATATTGATCAAGCCTACCAACAGTCTCGCTTGGTAGCACTCAGAGAAGTTAGTCGGAAAGCTCCAGTGAGAAATAGGAGGTAGACTCAACTCTCTTCCCCCACAATTGAGTACTATCAGGATTCACTGACAGGAAAAGGAGGACAAGAGCAGACACACATACCTACTCAAAGCACGGAATGGACATATATCCCCGTTCTGGCAGTTGAAGTCACCAAGCACATTCTGTCAATGGTGAAAGAGCAGAAGCAAATCCCTGCTCATATTCTGGATGGCTGCCAGGATATTATAACATCATCAGTAGCATATCAGGGAAAGATACATAAATATATCCCTACTAGTGGAGTGAAACATCAATAGTTCACTCCAGAACAGACACACACATCTGTTCCAGTCCAAGAGGGTTGTGAGGCATACTCCCCCATATCATACGGACAAACAAGTCAGGCACATACACCTGATTTGAGTAGAGACCGTCAGCCTATCCTGGCCATCTCTCCTGATCAGGCACATACACCTGATCATAGTATCCACTTTCATCAACAAGTGGTTTCCAAGGTGAGTAAGAAGGCGTCTACGAAGAAGACCATTCCAACATAGTCAAGAGATCAAAATCCAATCTGTAACAAGGCCTTGATCGATGCTGGAGATCTTGAAGCCCTCAGACAATTATATATTGGAATCCAAGATTTTAATCCCTCATTTCACAATAGTGGGAACATTAATTCAGAAGGTCTTCAACATACACTTCCTCATGAAGGCTTACTTCATGATAATTTGGTCGATCATTGAGTTTCATCTTCAGATGAGAGCTACAATAGACCTCTATGTGGCCAGAAGACCAAGGAGAAAGAGATATCATCTTTTGTTGTAACCCAACATGGTGGTCCTCCCCATGATGATGAATTTTGCTGCCAAAGCCCTCTCTGCTGTAGTGATGCACATTGCCCGGAATATACTCCAGTGGACAATGTAGTGCCGAGAAATCCCTCTTATCTTGAGGCACTTGAAAATGAGAAACAATTCATGTATGATGTTTCATCACTAGAAGGTGAAATCATTTCTCAATAAGAAGATAGCCTAGGGTGTAGGTAATTCTCCGAACCAACCCTAATCCATGCAACTTCTAGTTTGATCAGTGATTGCTCTACTAGTCTTAGTGAATCCGATGAAGCAACAAGTAAGCACCAGCTCTGGTCTAATCAGGTAGAAGAATATTCATTGAATGATAAAGAGGAAGTACAGAACATGAGAAAACAACTGGCGAAAGGTGAAGTGCCAGTCATGTTTTGGCCTTTGGCTGGCTCACAGTATGAAATTCCAGAAATGTTGACGGAAGATGGAATTCATGATATTCAACTCAACATATGGAAAATTAATTTTCAGTTGAAAAAGAATGTATTATCTTATGGTAAATATTAAAATCATGTTAATATAATATAAGGGTTAGAACGTCAGATTGATTTGGCATCTCTATTAGTCTCTCGATATCCGAAGGTTGAAAAGTAGCAGAGATCCCTTCAATGTTCATACCTTGGCGCACTAAGACAATTACGCCAGTTAATTGCCAATGCCCCATCTGGTATTCATGTCAGAGGGTGGGGTGTTCATGGAGCTCTACATTTCACTATACTCTCCAGTCAGTAAAGCCCGCAGAAAATGATATCATCCAATGTTATTGCCCGTGGGCAGCCATAGTCAATGGGTTTTGTTTGTAATCCAAATCTTGCCCAAGAACAGGCCTCAACAAGTTCTTCTCAAAATCCAGAATATAGAGAACAAGTTGTTGAATTACTCCTGCATCAAGAAAATGAGAATATTGAATAGGGCTCTCGTATGGAGCAAGAACATCATCAAGTGACAGAAATGTTAGAATTCATCCAACAGTATTTTGAACCGGGTGATAAAAGTGGATGCTGATTAATGCATCTAGCTAATTTCTGGACTAAGGTCCGCAAGATCAGGAGAGATTTTAAGAAAGTATCAGACATAGCATGTTAAGAGCCACCCTAGCATGCCAGACTGGGGACTCTTTTAACCCAATCTTGGAATCAACAAATAGGATTTGAGGAGTTGAGCAAAGGCATCAAGAAGAGCCCTAGTCCACCAGAATGGGGAATTTTTCAAATCATCAATCCCCTCCTCAGTGATAGTCGGTCTTCTATCGATTGGGGAAGAAGCCACAAGTGGAATGAAGAGCCAAATTATCAAGATATTATATCCAAATTACAGTTCCCCAAGAAGTTCCTGAGGGATCGAATCAACAAAAGGAAATGTCTCATCAGGGACATATAAGAAGACAATATCACATAAATGCCGATAGAAGGGATGTGATGCATTATGCATCAATTAATTTCATTAATGTCGTTGTTTCTAATCCACCAGATGAGGCTCACTTAGGGGACTCAGATGAAGAGGTTCCTGCTCAAGAAGTTGTACGCATAGACACAAATGAAGAAGGTGTGCATACACGAAATCAAAGGATTACTCAGAACCTAGGTAATCCTTTAGGTAATCCACTTCCCTCTCTCTAAAAGGGAGCCAACAATGGGAATGGAAAGAATTAGGTTACATACCCTTCCTCTGGAGAAGGCCAATCGCTCTCACTAGAGAAGAGACTTGCACAACAGGAGGAATAAATTAAGGAATTTAGGAGGATGAATGCAGAATTACTTCACGGTAGTCTTCCTCCTAATCATGCTGGAGTTAGTCAGCCAAGGGAGTTTGTTGTAGGTACTGAGATGGATCAAGAATATCCTCCTCTATCAGTACACCCTCACAGGTCTAATTATATGGGTCAAGGGCAACAAAAATTGGCGGTGCTACCATCAGTTGCAGTACCAGCCACCACATCTGTACCAGCTCCAGTCATTGCAACTACCCAAGTCCAAGTTCAACCAGTTGTTTCTCAAAAGTTAATAACTACTATTTAGTCATTAATAGTTCGTTTAGAGACTATGGAAGGGAATCATGAGCATGTTCACCAGAAAAGAGAGCTTACCCTGATTGGGTAGATTCAATCCTTCCCCCATCATGTTTTGGGAACCCTATATTCCCTATTTTCAATGGATCAGGAGATCCTAAACAGAATTTGATGCATTATGTGTCTTGTTGCAATCCTATTATGGGAACTTCAGAACAAAAAGAAGCAGTGAAACTCATATGATTCGTGCTAACCTTGCAAGGACCTGCTTTTGTTTGTTTCACAAGCTTGCAATCTCGGTCAATTACCGGGTGGGAAGATCTTCTTCAAAAATTCCATATTCAGTTCAGCTCATCATTTCAAAGACAACAATTTTTTATCTTACAAACTGTAAGCAAAGGGAGAATTAAAGGGTCTCAGATTTCATTGCTCGCTGGAAGGGATTAACATATTCCCTAAGCATAGCACTCCCTCAGGAAAAACTATTGCCAATCTGTGTGGAAAATCTACATGAAGAATTACGCACACCATTGATCCCTGTGAAATATAAACGAGGGTTTCAAGACCATACTTCAATCACTCAACAGATTTAAGATTCGCTTATAAAGACTAAGGATAAGGCTCGTATAATTCCATCAGCTCTAGGAAGGAGAACGGGTAATGCAGAGACTACTACAGTTATGCTTAAACAAGCACTGGTACCTGATTCTACTTCAAAACCTTCATCTTCTTGAAGGGATCCACCTCTTGAGTTCCAACAACAATGGACGTTTCATCAGGATGATCAAAGGGATCAAAGAAAAAAACAATTTGAGGATTTGAAAAGAAAAACATGCTCTTTCTGAAATGAAAAAGTTATTGGTTACTTCATTTCGGTTTTGGAAAATAATTTGGTACAGTTTCCAAGGTCCAAAAGACCAAACAAGGAAGGAGATGAAGACCATACCAATTATTTCACCTTTCATCAAATGTTGGGGCATCCCATATAGGAGTGTTTTGTCTTCAAATACCTCCTGAAAAAGATGTTCGACTCAGGACAAGTCAAATTAAAAGGTTCTTCAGCTCAGGTAGCATGTGTTAGTGCTACAGTTCTAGAGGAGGAAGACAAATGACAAGAAGTTAAAAAAAAATGCACAAAAATATGATGATTGGATGGTTAGAAAGATGATCAATCGAACTCATACTATTTTTCGAACGCAATTGAAGAAACCAATTGTTCCTTCTTCCATGAATGTCGCAGCAAAACCCTCTTCATCAGAGGGAAAATCCTCAAAGAAACGACATAATTCAAAGAAAGAAAAAGTATAAGATGAAGATGAGTATGTGTCAAAGCCTAAGCTGTCTTTGACTCTAGAAGACTTCATTCCATCTAATTTAAATTCATGGGAACCACCCCATCAAGAGGAACAACCTAAATAGGATAATCAGACAGATTCTTCATCGGATGAGGAGTTGATTTTTGGTTCTGTTAATATGATCCAATTAACAGATCCATATGCCAGTCGCAGTTTCGATTTTGATGAGACTGAATTCCCTGTATCAAATAAAGGAATCATAGGAAGATACATAGGCTCAGGATATAGGGGAAGACGTGGATCTTTCAGAGGACACTATTACAATTCTACCCCTGTTAGAACTGTGTATGTGGCAGAAACTCGTGGCAGAGCCCTTCAACGAGCTCAACAAGAACAAGAAACTTCTTCCACACAAGGCAGACTCATCCCTAGCACAATTATTCTGGAATATCGGTTGATGGTTCCATCTTCTTCCTCTCAACAAGTAAATAGACCTAATCGGTCTAATATTCCAATGTCAAAAGTATTAACAACTCATATCCTGGTACAAGATGCATCAAATTCCAAAGCATCAGCTTCCAAGGCACCTTCTAAACCACATGTTCCTGTTGGGAAACACAGACCATTGGATCAAAAGTATGATATATTGAAACACCTGGACCAAGTACCGGCCAAGTTATCAATTCTGTATGCCTTAAATTTATCAAAGGATCTTCGGGAGGTGCTCATCGAAGCTTTGTCAAGTCCTCAGGAGTTTAAGACTGAAATTGTTGCAGTTGAAGTCTACCATGTAGAGAATAATCCTGCAGAATTCCATGTAGTAATATCTTTTACTGATGAAGATGAAGATGATATCGTGCATGGAAATATTAGACCTTTATACTTATCTAGTAAGGTCAATGGCATAGACATCCAAAGAGTTTTCATTGATAATGGTTCAGGAGTCAACCTCATGCCCATTCGTACACTTCATCGATTGGGAATCAAGGAATCTGATTTATCTGCTTCTAATTTGATGTTACAAGGATATGATAAAAATGAACAAGAACCACTGGGTGAGATTACAATCAGAACTCAGTTTTTAGATCTTGTGTCCAATTTAGATTTCATGGTTGTTGATCAAGACTCAGCCTTCAACATCTTGCATGGAGGACCATGGCTACATCGACATGCAGTTATACCTTCGTCATTCCATCAATGTCTCAAATATTTTTTCAATGGTCAAATTGGGACATTGTATGGTGATAAATACCCATTCAAGACATGTGAATATCAATACATTGAGGTAGAATTCTACCACATGAAGGGAAAGGAGTAATCTGCAATAAAGGATATTACCTAAGTTAATGCTCCATATGGTTTGGAAAAGATTCCAATAAGCCCATTAGCACATGTGGATACAGATTATGTGTTTCCTATCAATCAAATTGACAGGACAAACCCAAATCAAAATACTCTTATGGAAAGATCCATAATGTCAATTACGGAAATCGAGCCAGACAACATGGGAGAAATTGGTGATCTACCAAGCAATGATGAAAGCTCAAATAGGGATGTCTTCATTTCATCTGCTGAAATACAGCAAGTCTATACTTCGCCAGTCAGGCCAGGGAAAGTTATAGCAATGTCAGTGGTAAAATATGATGTCGATTCTCAATCCATCATCTCCTATTTGTTACCCAAATAAGACCCTTCATCATTAAGCGGGTCAAAAATGGAAGCTTCTTCTTCAAGATGTGCAAATTTTGACATCTCTTCTGATCATGCAAATTCTGTTTCATCATCTACTATGCAAGTAGAAACAGAAGAAGTAACACATGTGGAAGAAGAATAGGACGATATCAGAGATGATCCTCCAGCATTTGAAGAGGGAATCTATACCACCTTGGATGAACTCAGAGAAATAAATTTTGGTTAAAAAGAAGATCCATGCCCCACTTTAATCAATGCGACCATGACTCTTGAATAAAATGAGATGTATATTTCATTTTTAAAGAAAAATCAAGACATATTTTCTTGGAACTATACAGAGATTCCCGGGCTTGATATTGCTATTTCTATTCATCATTTGGGTTTACCAGAAGAACATCGAGTATTCAAACAAGCCGCTAGAAGAACACACCCAACCTGTGCTTCCAAAATTAAAGATTAAGTGGATAAGCTCATCAAAGCTAATTTTGTAAAAGAAGTTCAATATCCCAAGTGGTTGGATAATATTTCCCAGTGAAAAATAAGAATGTGAAAATTAAAGTATGCATTGATTTCAGAGATCTTAATCAGCATTGTCCTAAGGATGATTTTCCAGTTCTGATTACAGAACTCTTGATTGACGCGACAGCTGGATATAAATCACTTTCCTTCATGGATTGATATTATGGTTATAATCAAATCTGAATGGCTCTAGAAGATGAGTAATCTACAGCCTTTAGAGCCCCTCGGGGTGTGTTTTTCTATCGGGTAATTCCCTTTGACTTAAAGAATGCAGGCGCAACATATCAGCGTGCCATGCATCGTATCTTCAAAACTTTTTTGGGAAAGTTTGTTGAATGTCATGTGGACGATTTGGTTGTCAAATCCAAAAAACGTTCTAATCAAATGGATGATTTGGAAGTCATACTCTGCAAGCTACGACAACATAATTTGAAAATGAACCCCTTAAAATGTTCTTTTGGGGTAACCTCAGGAAAATTTCTCGGCTTTTTTGTATGCCATCCTGGTATTGAAGTCGATCTTGAGAAGACAAAGTCAATCATTGGAATGTCACCTCCTAGAAATTAAAAATAATTGAGAGGATTTCAAGGACACCAAGCCTATATTCGGCGTTTCATTACCAATTTGGTAGGCAAAAGATTACCCTTCACCAAATTGATGAAGAAGGGAGTCACTTTCCAGTGGACTAAAGAATGTCAAGAAGCATTCGATATTCTCAAGAAATATATCTTGAGTCCATTGGTACTTATGCCACCTGTTGAAGGAAGACCAATTATCCTCTATGTTACAGCTCTAGAGCGATCATTGGGTGCCTTTCTGGCTCAGAAGAATGATGTTGGGAATGAAAACAACCTTTACTATCTCAGTCGGACTATGCTTGAAGCAAAAACCTGATACTCAAATATTGAGAAGTGCTGCCTAGCATTAATCTTTGTGGTTCCAAAATTGAGACACTACCTACAACATGATGAGGTCCAATTGGTATCTCGCAATAACCCGCTCAAATTCATCATTAGTCATCCAATGATTACAGGACGTCTGGAAAGGTGGGCAGTTATTTTGCAGCAGTTTGAAATTCAGTATGTGTCTCAAAAGGCAATAAAGGGCCAAACTCTGGCTGATTTCCTTGCTGAACACCCCTCAGTGGAGGACACATCTTCAAATATTGAACTCCCCTATAAAGAGGTATTTTTTATTCAAGAAAGTATTCAAACATGGGAAATGTACTTTGATGGTGGTTCCATAAGTCCAACAGAGAGGAAAATGGAAAATCCTAAATTCAAGAAAGTTGGCATAGGGATTGTACACATTTCTCCAGAAAAGGACGTGTTTCCTTATTCCTTCTTATTGTGGGAAGGTGGTACAAATAATGAAGCAGAATACCAAGATCTCATTACAGGATTGGAGTTGGCACTTCAAGAATAAGTGAATCACTTAAAAGAGAAAGGTGACTCTGACCTGGTAATCAAACATGTCAATGGGGATTATGCAATCAGAAAAGAAGAACTAATCCCTTTGTATGATTACATTAGAGAGTTAATGGCGGAGCTTCCTTTAGAACCGAAATTTTCTTATGTCCCAAGATTACAAAATGCCCAAGATGATGCACTGGATAATATAGCCACAGCTCTGGTAGATCCAAATTAGGACGATACAACCATCATTATTGCCCACCGTCGTACAATTTCACCTTATGTTCAAGTCAGAACAGAGGAAATCAATGAAATTAGTCCCATATCTGAACCATATGGTCACACTACGGGATGTATGGAACCTATCGGGGAATACCTTCGAAATAGAATACATCCAGCTGATAGAGCCAGGAAAGAACAAATCCGGAGATGTGTGGTCAAATTTACATTTTATGATGGCCCAGATCACCTAGAGAAAATTCTCTACAAGCGTGGTTTTGATGGTTTATCTTCAGATGAATTGATAGTGAAGAGAAAATGGCTGTCATGAAATAAGTGCATGCAGGAGTCTGCGGTGTCCACCAGTCTGGACATAGACTATCTGAATAGATTCAAAGGCTTTGATACTTTTGGCTTTCAATGATACATGATTTTGTTGATTTCACAAAGAAGTGTCATTCATTCCAATTAAATGCCAACTTTATTCATCAACCTCCAGAGTTTTTTCATACATCTAAATACTCATGGCCATTTTCCACATGGGGAATCGATGTGGTGGGACCTTACTGTTCAGCTACATCCAAGCAATTTAATTATATTCTTACTGATACTGTCTTCTTTTCCAAAAGGGCAGAGGAAATACTTCTCAAATAAGTTAGTTCTAAAAGCATTGTTAGATTCATAAAGTCTAACATCATTACCAGATTTGGTGTCCCTCATACCATATTGACGGACAATGACACCAAATTATGTTCATCAGAGGTGAAGAAGTTGTATCAAGAATACAACAACAAATCCAATCATTCATCTCAGTATCATGCAGCAGCCAATGGCCAGATATAATCCTTAAACAAGACTTTTTCAAATATACTGCAAAAGATGGTGGATAAAGATAAGAACTCATGTCCTGATAAACTCTTTCATGCTTTATGGGCTTATCAGACCACCACCCGTACTGCAACGCAGTCAACTCCATATTCACTATTATATGGAACGAAAGCAGTCTTGCCCAGTGATGTTCAATTACCTTCGCTCAGAGTATCCATTTCTGATCAATCATCTACAGGTGAACAATCTCATAAGCGATTGGTTGAATTGGATAGGTTAGATGAGAAAAGATTGTGCACTCTGCACCACTTGGAAGTCTATCATAATCGAATAGCACGAGCTTTCAACAAAAAAGTTCATCTTCGTTCATTCGTTCAGGGAGAATTGGTATTAGTTCTCAGAACTCCAATGATACCAGGAAGGAAACATCCCAAGATTGAGCAAAAATGGTAAGGACCATATTCAATACATAAGGTCCATTCCAAAGGATCTTATTCATTAATCTCAATGGATAGAGAACTCATCACTACTCCTACCAATGCCAGATTTCTGAAGAAGTATTTTTTATGAACACAAAATACATCACTTACTGTCCATACATATGAACTTAAACTATTTGTATTACTTTCTTCCCACATGGCGTTAAACTGTGACGTCCTAAATACATGACGCTAAACTGTACAGAAATCCCTTACGTCCAGCAAGACGTTAAACTGCATAATCAACGGTCCATGCATATGACTATAAACTATTTGCAAGTCTATTACGTCCAGCAAGATGTTAAACTGCATAATCAGCGGTCCATGCATATGACTCTATACTATTTTCAAGTCCCTTACATCCAGCAAGACGTTAAACTGCATCATCCACATTCCACACATATGACTCTAAACTATTTGCATTTCCTTCGTCCCACATGATGTTAAACTGTGAAAACATTCCCTAATTCGTCCAACATGATGTTAAACTGTGTCCCCTTCATCGTATTTTCTATATGAGGTTAAACTATACAGTGATGGTCCATACATATGACCTAAAACTATTTTCACTTTTGTCCAACATGACATTGAACTATGAAAAAGTCCTTAATTCGTCCAACATGATGTTAAAATGTGTTCTCTTTTATCATTACCGCATGACATTAAACTGCACAGTCTTCTTTCTGTCCAACATGACATCAAACTGTGTTGTCCCCATCATCCCAGCTACATGATGCTAAACTGTACAAAAGTCCTTCAACATGTCCTACATGACATTAAACTATACTTTGTCCCTGCTACATGACATTAAACTGCGCATCACCAATAGTCCTAACTACAAGACTTTAAACTGCATAGTCCCTTCATATGTTCTACATGACATTAAACTGTGCATCGTTAAGGTTGTTGTTACCTCTTGTTTCTCACACCGAGTATAACTCATGTGATCTTAGAGAAAATTTCAACCATAACACCCTCTCTGGGCCGCTAACCACTCATGAGTCCCAACATTTTTTAGGTCATTGTCCCCTAGAACGACTTGATCATTAATACATTCTATAATTGAACTATGCGGACTTTGATCCTTTCCTTCCAGGCTGGGTACGTGGACAACCTCCCAAGGTTCAAGCCCAAAACCAATCTATTCACATCGGTTCACCTCTATCTCATATGATGTTGATTCATGAAACCGTCCCCAGAATCAATATCTTTACATCGGTTCACTTTCTTCCATGCTATATGACGTTAAACTGTACAATATTTTTTTTTTCATGTATGACAATAAACTACAATATTCTTTGATACCCTCACTTGATAGGGAATAATTATTTACATTTATTTTTTTAATCATGTTTCATTCCAAAAACTACGTGCATACATTGAAATGCCCGAACCTTTTATCTTTGTTTAAGCCATCATTGCACTAATGTACCCTTTCACCATTCACATGTACGAACCAAATTTGTACAGAGGGTATTTCTGGAACTACGTGGGCTTGATTCCCATCCTTATGGGATACGTAAGAATGTTCAAGTGTCCCTCGAATCCAGCCCCAAGTCTTTTGGGCCTAACCCCAAATTCCACTTTTAGTCCCTTGGCTGAAAATTCCCCATGAAAAAACATACTGTGTATTTCTTATAAATGGTCCAAGATCTATGACCCTAAACTAAGATCTCCTATATTTTTGTCATGGAAGAAATTAAACTATAGTTTAAGAACTACGTATGGCTTGATTCCCATCCTTATGGGATACATATTGAAGTCCAACATTTCAATTAAGGATCCAACCATAACATGATTATGGTTATCATTGATCTGTGTATCTATAAATACATTGGACAATACCCATATTTATGTGTCATAATCCTAATCTTGAATACTTATTTATATTCATAACCCTTTTCTTGACTTCTGGTCACAAAATATCTAATTTATGAGAAGTCTTTTTCTTGACCATGTAGCATGTGCCCTTAGGCGGCCTTGCATAAATAGTCTATATAACAGATGTGTTAGCCAAAAGATGATATTATTTGACTATTCAGCCAATGCCCTTAGGCGGCCCTGCATAATTCAACCCCCTAAAGGTTTTTTTTTATACTGGTAACATCATTCTTGGGAGGAAAGTCTCTTTTTTCCTTATTGGTCTTATCAAAAATAATATGTAAGGATCCACAAAAATAGTTATCCTTAATATATTTATTTCATGTTCTTTTTCATGATCTGAAAGTATTCAAGTCTATGGTTTATATTTTACATCCCTATTTTTGGGTCAGACCTTTGTAGGAGTAACATTCATCCAATTCTTAGACAATCCTATTTGGAAATATCTTCTCCATATTCAAGTACCACTCTCCATACAGAAAACTATATACTTTGGTAAATTTGAATCCCCATAGACTTTCTCTGACTTCTTAGCAGTAGAAAAGTATATTTCTAAGAGTTCTTTTCCCTGACTATGCAGCACGTGCCCTTAGGCGTCCTTGCATAAGTAGTCTACATAATGGACCTGTCAGCTAAAAGATGCTATTTATTTGACTATGCAGCCAATGCCATTAGGTGGCCCTGCATAATTCAACCCCCTAAAGAGTTTGTTAAATAATGGAAACTTTATTCTTGGGAACTACTTCTTCTAATGCCTTTTTAGCTCTTTTTCATATCATTCCTCAGATTCAAATTTTCTTAAGTCATAGTTTACACATTTTCCATCATACTTGAGTGTGGTAAAATATTTTCAGATAAGTTTTCAAGGAATTGAGTCAATTCTAATTCATTCGGTCAAATCTATTTCGACCTTAAACATTATCCTCTTTATGTCCGAATTGCATGACTTTAAACTGCCCACAAAAGACAAGGGAACTATGAATAAAAGTCAGGTTCCATCTCACTAAACATACATTTTGTATGATTTAGCTAATATTGAGCAATTAAAAGATTTAAAGATTGTAGGGTTATTTACATTAATCCTAGTAAAAATCAAACTATGCTTACTATGCCCATTGGCTTAGATAAAATTTAATGAAGGTAGGAAAATACGTGCACATGTGATTTGAGAAGAAATCAGTCTCTCCATTGATGCACAATAATTAGAAGGACATCCAAAGATTGGAGTCTCTTCTCTTTTCTAGGAAATTACAAGAGGCTGTCAACATAAGTCTTCACTTGATGAACATCATCCCGAGCTTCATCAGCAACTACTTGAAGCTCATGCACCCAACCAACATCACTCTTTTCAGCCTGATGGAGTGCTTTCTTGGAATCCACAATGGACTTCATACCATTCGTTTGAGCTCCCTCTAGTGAATTATTGAGTTGGTCAAGTTCCCCAGTAACATCGGCTAACTGTTGCTGAAGGTGCATCTGCTGGATGACTTTATCTTTGATATTATGATTCAGCTCTTTCATCTTGGCAGCATAGTCAGCCTCAGCTCGGTATAATGCAGCCTCAAATTCGCCGATGATGACTGATAGCTTCACCCTGGTCAGATCTTCACGAAACTTTTTCTCTTGTTCCCTTCTTAAGATGACTTGTTTCACCACAGTATGGATCTCTTGGTATACAAAACCGCCAAGTCCTAGCATGATGAACTGGGATGATAACCGGGAAATCTTTGATGGCAACTCTTCAAGAGGCACTTCAAATATAATTTTCCATATGTTGTTCCATGCCTTGCATCGTGAAAAGGTGAGCGCATTAAGCACCTATGGGTATGATTTGACAACATCATCACAGGGGGGCATGTAATCTGGGATTAATGCACTTAAGGAAGTGCCATGTTATGTTCCTTCCCCCCTGACCCTGGTTGCTTTACCTTCTACTGTTGTTTTGGCGGAGGTTGGGACTTCACATCTAGTTCTATCCATTGAAGATGATAACCCTGTTTGATCAATTAAAATTATGGTTAGTTTCATAGAATAATTGAAGATGGTTGTCTATCTTGAAAACTATGTCCAATCATTACCTAAAAGTGATCAATTGCTTGAGAAGACTCCTTCCCATCTTTCCCATATTCAATAGGATATTCATGATGGGTCTCAGGAGGGTTTATTGGGATTAGTTCCACTTGAGCTAATGTTTCTGCAATGGTAGGATTGCCCTCAATGTCCACACCCTCTTCAGGAATTGGTAGTCTAGCAGCTTCTATGGATGGAACTGCATATTATTTTTAGTCATGATTAGAAGTGTAAATTATAAGAAATTTTATTGGGAGAAGGATAACACTCACACCCAAGGTCATCTAAATCACATGATAACATAGCATGATCATAAAATTCTTCAAAAGACATGTCACAATTCATCATTTCATCCATTGATATTTAAGTATCCTAGTTAGTCTCACCAGTGGGAGCATTTGATGTGTCCTCTTGGTGACCCTCATTTTGGGGCCCCTAACCTTAGTTAGCTTCTTCAGGAAGGATGGTAGATTCAGTTGCTGCGGCCTCCAATGATTCTGGTGCAGGTTCTTCTCTTTGTGTAACAGCAACAGGAGTAGTACTGGGAATAGATGTTGGCCCTTTTTCAGAAGATGCCAAGTCAACATGAATTTGAATTTGTTCTAAAGAACCCTCCATGGTCCTTAAAAGAAGATCAGTCCTTTCCCTCAGAGGGGAAATAGAAGAAGCCCCTGCAATCCCAAGAAAAATGAGAAATCTTTTTCATGGTTTAAAATTCATGATTATCTGATGGACTTACCACTACTGATAAAGCGTTTAGAAGTGGAATTCCTCCTTCATTTCCTTTGTCCTTTTGTTTTTTTGTGAGTGTGAGCAGTCTCCCTTATTGGAACTTGAATTGTGAATGGAAGGCCATGTCCAACACCTCATTGATGGCCTGCTAGCCTGGAGATATCTCGCCTGGTTCACGAGAATATTCTGCGGCAGCCTCGATGGAAGTACCACCAGGGCTATATTGTAGCAAAAGAACCTCATTAGTTCCTTTCTTTGCGAGCTGCAAGATGATAAAAATAACTTATTTAAGTAACAAATCTTCGACTGGAATCAAGTTTCAAAGAAAATAGGGATAGAAAACTTACATCTTCCGGAGCCACATAATCATGACACTCCTCATCTCCATAACCACCAGCCCCCTCAGTGGAACCATGATCAATCATTTCCTTCACCCACCTGGTGAAAGGAATAGACTCATTAGTGGAATATATGAGCATTTCTAGCTCTCTGATGTAATCCCTCACTTCATTGGGGTTATCCTCGTATTGTATATCTGTAGAAGCCAGAAGATTCCCTCTTCTGGGAAGATGTAGGCCATCACACAAATCCAGCCAGGCAGTCTCAGTACCACAATAGAAAATCTTCCATGTCTAGATATCCTCTGGTCTTAGATATGAAGGCTGTGAGGAAGGTCCTACAATTTATGACTTCAATTTCTTCTCATCTCCTACAACTACAGATAGAGAATAATAAAATAATAGTTATTGCTTTATAAAGTAGTAGTGATTAAATTACTACAATGGTGTAACTCACCAGGAGTTGATGTAGTAGGTCTCTTGATTCTAACCGGAGGATTATATCGGGCACGAGGCCGCTTTTCTACTTGTTGTGCCTCATCATCCCCATCATGAGAATCCAGTGAATCAGTCCTAGAGGAGGAATCTAGCGAATCAGCTTTAGGTGTGGAAGCATCACCTTCATGAGGAAGGGTTTCTTTGTCTAGAGACCTATTCCTTTACCCCACCTGATAAACTAGGTGATTCAGCACCCCATTAGGGTATGATGCTATCCAGTGCTCGACATACCATGTAGTCAAGTTATGTGCCACTTTGTAAACTGGTAGATCAAATACCGCTCCAGTTCTCTCCCTTGACATCGGAATCTACAGTTTCCGAGAAACCATCAGATGTTGCTCTAACCTGACATGTACTAGGGGAGCTACAATAATCTATTGCAGAAACTTGAATTGACGTGAAAATCTTTATGGAGCACATACCTCACATATAATTTCTTCGTCAATCCTGGAAACTAGCACACCATCTCTATAAGCTATCATGTGTGCCCTCCAATCCAAATGGGATGTTCCATCATCAACAAACCTTCCGGTTGGTGGATTTCCATAGGGAAATAAGATGAATTTATTAAACATGCTCAGCCTCACTATCATTTCATAGGCATTAAGATCTAATAGAGCAACTATAGAGAATGCTTGCACTGACGGCCTGAAAGAACT
The DNA here is from genome assembly GCA_963277665.1 of Viscum album. Lineage (NCBI taxonomy): Eukaryota > Viridiplantae > Streptophyta > Magnoliopsida > Santalales > Viscaceae > Viscum > Viscum album. The sequence goes on along the minus strand of OY728139.1, from coordinate 1,080,184,481 downwards.
TCCAAGAATTTGTAATCCATTCTGTACATTGTAAGTCTTGAAGTGAGTGGCGTTCTATTCCCATAAAACATGGAATGGTCCCACTATTCTTAAAATAGATTTACCCAATGAAGAAATGAAGTAAAATCCTGTGAATCATTGCTAAAATGGGGGTAGCCAACCCAACCATTCTTCCCTCAGCCAACTTTTCCGAAATGACGAAGGTCCCTGGCCTAACGCCTCCCTTCGAATCCCTGACTGGAAAGATATAAATGCTGAGCCACAAAGCCGAGAATCCTGCCAGACGAGTCTTCTTTGGGATTCTTTGATTCACCTCATATACCCATTTCTCAAACTCTCCTACATCTCGAGTTGGCCATAATGTTCTAGGAGCACCCCTCTTCTCAGGTTTTGGGCAGGTAGTAGGACGTTTGGGCCTCTTATCCTTGGATTTCTTTTTCTTGGATCCTTTCTCCTTCGCATCCTTCTCCTTTGGATCCTTCTCTTTCTTCGCAATAAGAAATATATTCATCCACTCCTCCAGATGAATATATTTTCTAGAATGAGTTAACGAGGTCTCTAAACTCTTAAGCCTATGGATGATTTTAAATAATTCCCAAGATAAAGAAGGAGTCTTCTCTGAATAATTCCAAGTCACCTTGGGAGGAATGAATTCATCATACATGTCGCCCAAAATCGGAGCCCCTGAGATCTTGTGTACATCCCACAGACTGATACCTACTTCTCCATGAGTCAGATAAACAAAATTGGTTTCTGGGCTCCAGTTGCTGAGTATCTTCGGCATGAAGTTATCATGTCTGTAAATGTATGTTTTCCCAACCCAGACAGCTTCGTACATCGGAACTCCTTTCAAATCTTTGACAAACTCTGCACAGGTTTGGCGTACCCAGTATGCCCACATCCAAGCTGGCTTCACACCTCCCCCAAGAAGGAAGTCCCAACTTTTCTTCCAGCCTTTAGATTGATCCATCTGAGCATTTCAGAAGAATGAAGGATGGCAATGTGGTTGCAGCTCAGGCTTATGATGTTTTAGATCTGGCGTACAAGGTCTATGATGCATCATGTGGGCCTTCTCCACTATTCCAGCATTTATAAATACTCCTCCACATGAGATATTTTCTAAGGAAAAGTTAGTATAATTATGAAACCAAGAATTTGGGAGATAGTTCCTTGCTTCTGAAATAGTGACTTCTCGCAGATGACCATAACCGTACAAAGGCAGATAAGTGCTTTGTGGGAAATCAAAGTGATATTTATTTAGATACTTAGCCAAATCTGGAAGAGTTCTACTTTTGACGATATAATAATCATGGCCAATGATATCCATCATATCATCAAGATGTTTTCTTGATAGTTCATCAGCTATTCTGTTTCTAAGAGACATTGATTCTACACAAAAGTTGAATAAATTAACTCTTAAGTAAGTTGATTTTTCATAAAAGTTTTGAAGGAATTTCAGAAAAATGGAAAAGGCATTAAGGTGCGCAAGTCTAAACTTGGCGCGCAAGTATGGATGTGTCGTGCAAGTGTTAAATGAGATGCGCATGTTTTTGGTGCGCAAGTATAACCGCGCAAGTCCAAATACCTTGACAGCAGCGCGACAGTGAAGAAACAGCGGAAAATGAGCAACTTGCGTGGAAAAGGTGACCTACGCGGTGAGAGCTCGAAAATCCGGAATTCAGTGCTATGCGTGAAAAATGAGAACATATTTATACGGTAGGTAGGACACCTGCACGCCAAAATCCTACGCGCTCTAGATCTACGCGAGTCACCCCTGCGCAACGAGTGTTCCGCGCTGAAAACTTGCGCGCCTCTTTCCCTTTGGTTTTCTTCTTTCCCTCAGAGTCACATCCTTATTCTTTCAGATCCAACTCTGAGGGGGGGATTTTTTTGATGCTCCTTTTCATCACATAGTCTAATGAAATGGAAAGGAAAAATGACTTAGCACAAATTGATTCAACCTTTGAAGAAAACATCAAAAATCGACAAAGGTATGAACAAGGCTTCAAATGAACATGCACCATGCAAGTTCCCTTACTGTCGCACAAGTATACTTGCGGGATGCTTAATGGTCGTGCAAGTGACTTGCATGCCCTCTTTGAAAACCGCTCAGGGTCTTCTCCAGCCTATAAATACCCCCGGTGGGCCCCCCATTTCGGGAGGATTTTTTCCAGAATTCAGATACAGAGCTCTGAACGCTCAAGTCTCTTCTTCAAGTATTCCGAACACATCTAAGGTAATTATTTACATATAATGGGAAGTCTAAACAAGAGGAATAATGAATAAGTGTTAGAATTCACTAACACTTGCGTGCCTATGTGTCTTATCCTTAAGAAAAATGGACACACTTGTGCGCCTCCTTTCCTATTCAGTAAAACTTGTGCGCCACTATTCTGGAAGTACCTTAGGATAATTCTAAAGTCCTTAATGAAGGATATCCCAAGTATTACCCTATTGGTGCATAGTTACGCAAGTAACCATGTGCCGCGCAGGTATACCTGCACAGCCAGGACTTGCACGCCCATGCAGTACCTACGTGCCTCCCAGGACTTGTGTGCTCCTCTCTTTTTGGGTGCTTCCTACCCATTTCACCTCTCTTATGCCATTTCACCTTCCCTATTCAAGATTCATTCTTGAATACACTCTTCAAAGCCATTTATGGCATGTTTTCTTGATTGAATTTCTTATCTGAAAGGAGTTCCATGGAACATCTCTCAAAACATAGTGATTTTCACATCTTTATGTCACTAAAGATAGAGAGTTCATTCATTCAACCTCATACTTTAAGATGAGAGAATCCCTTAATCTGTGCCTCCTTTTCAAGAGTAATCCCCAGTCTAAATCCTTATTAATTTGGGCATCCTCCTTAGGAGTAAGCCCCAAGTCCACTTTAATATGGGAATCCTCCATCGGAGTAAGCCCCAAGTACTCTAACCTGGGCCTCCTTTTTAAGAATAAGCCCCAGTCAAAATCCCCCAAATTTGGGCATCCTCCTTAGGAGTAATCCCTAAACCGTAATTCCTTTAACCTGAGCCTTCTTTTTAGGAATAATCCCCGGTTTCAAATATGGGCATCCTCTTTAGGATTAAGCCCCAAGTCCCTTAATTCTGAAATCCCTTTAACCTGGGCCTCCTCCTTAGGAATAATCCCCACTCTTAATTTCTCTTAACCAGTTGTAATTCCTTTTGATCTGGGATTCCCTCTCAGGAGTAAAACGCAATAATAAGTCCCCTCCTAAATTGGGCATCTTCATTAGAAGTAAGCCCCAAGATTAGAGCATCCAAATCTCCATGAAGCATATATACCATTATGGACCCTCTTCATGGATTTTTTCCCTGAAGTAAATCATAATCCTCATCTATTTGGGCAGTCGTACATATATAAGCCCCACATTAGTGCATGGCACAATTGTCTGGTTTCACCAATACCTCTTGTTTCCCACACCGAGAATGACTCACGTGAGCTTAGAGCATAAAAGTAATCATGACATCTTCCTTTGAACCATCAATCATGCATAAACATCGTACTCCCTTACTCGAACTACGTGGGTTCTGATTCCTTTTCCAAAAAAGGATACGTAGGTAGCCCATCAGTGGGTACGATCCCAACTCTGAAATAATCCATGTCCTCCTGAATGACAATAAACTTCATGTTCCCCACTGAGTGGCTTTAAAACCAGTATGGTCATCATAATGACCAAGATACTTTTATGTATTGAAGGATATCATTGACTAAGAATCTCTAACAAATACAGATGATTCTCTATTGATGAAGAAACTCGAATACATATAAAAGATTCTCTAAATTTCCTACATATCAATAATTGAATGTCAGATCTAATGGAAACCTCATTTTATACTTGGTATTGGAATAAGGATTCACGAACATAACGTAAATCTATAAAGAGAGTCCCAGAGTAGACAATAATTCCCCTCAAAAAGGTCTGATGAGTCCGACCTCCCATCCTCTCGACCAGTGAAAATTCTTAAGCTTCATCAGTCCACAAATAATGAGCGCCTACCTTTGGAAAGTAGGTCCAAATGGATATGGAATCATTGGATGTTTCCAGTTCTACGAAAAAACCCGTTAGAAACCGATTGGAATGTTTGAACATTTAATCAATGAGGTGATCCCAAATTTCAGTGGAAATAGGGACACAAAGCCCTGATGTGGGAAGAATGTAAAGACTTGGAAATTCCATGTATTTTTTTAATTATATGGGAATTTTAAAAGTCCGTGAAAATTTACGGTTTGTGATTCCGAGGCCAGGTGTGCCCAGAATGAATTTCTGAACTTTTTTTTCGGGTCTATTCAGTAAATGTGGGAGTGGGGTTTTGAATCTTTTGAACCGGGGCTTGGAATTGAAATCTGACGACACCTTTGAACTCACATTGGCGGTATTCTCTTAAGGATCCTTTATCTCAACCGCAGCAGGTCACAGGTGAATGAGAGTTTTTATGTTCTTCATGATAGAATAAAATAAAATAAAAATGATTAACATTTTTTTGAAACCTCTCTACATGGGTTAAGAAGGTGGGGATTACCCAAACTAGAAAACCCACAATTTGAATTCAAAATTGGTGGGGACCAGCAAACTCTTCAAACTCTTATCCTTTAATGGGAGATAACTCTTGAAATTCCTCTCATTAATTAATTATGCCAACATGGTACGATTAATTGTTCCCAAACATAATTGTGCAAATAATTAAATTGATAAACGTAATTTAATTTATTGGCTCATCATTTTATCCTTGGGATAAATCATTGGCAAATGGATAAGCTTGGGAGAACTTTGGAGGAACTCATTCTCCAATGAAGAATGCTTCTTCAATGAGAAACACACCATCTTCTCAAACGAAGAATGCACCACCTCCAGCATGGGACATCTTTAGCTACGATGAATCGACGTATTTACTTCCCTCCTCTCTGATGTCAAAAAACCTTTGAGGTAGTGTTTTTTTATTCTTCGTGTTTGACGTCAAATTAATCATCTTTATTTTCCTACTACTAAACTAATGCGGAGGAAGCGAGCCCCCAAACATAGACTAATCCCTCTTCCATTCTTCATTGTTTGTGTGTTCTTTACAAAGAAGGAGGATGACAACAGACATTAGAGGGGCAGGAGAACCGCGACTGGCACCACAGCCAGTCGCGATGAGGGCGACAGTGTAATTGCGCCACCCGAAAGAAAAGAACCATGGCCTTGTGCCGCGACAGAGAGGGAAGGTCAGCCGACACACTGTCGACCGCCGGAAAAGGCGTGGCGCGCAGCTGTTCTACACGGAGAGGAAGACTGGCCATCCGACCAGCCATGGAAAATCATGGCATCGTGGCCGCCCCGCCACACCATGGCCACCCCGCTGCCCCGCTCTGCAGGCCACCCAACGTGGGCTGGGCTAGACCTAGTGGGATGGGCCAGACCCGGTGTGGAGGGCCAAACCCAGGAGGCCAGGCTAGACCCTGCAGGCCGGGTCGACCCAAATCGGGTTGGGTCGGCCTAGGTCGAGTCTTCCCGGGTCATATCGGACCCAGACCAATTTTGACACTATATGTTCTTTTGGCCATAACATTGGCACCGAGCATCCATTTGGCGAACCCTATGCGGTGTTGGAATCCTTATAGTGAGACAAAAGTTTTGGTATAACTCACATACTATTTTGATAATGATGGGGTATGGTCGAGATGGATCGAGCACGAATCCAATCAGGCCCTCAGGACTAAAAGGCTAATAACATACAGACTGGGCGTCCGAATGACACACCGTCTATTGCGTTGAGGCCCCTATTACATGGTCGTCCTTTGGAATACTTATTCATGGGACTTCATTCCAATTGGAGTATCGACTAGTAGATTGGGGAGAGGAACCTTCCGGAGACAAGCAATCATAGTGCAGGAAACCTATAGTTGGCTATAACGATATACTAGGATGTTGTGTGGGTCTAACGATGTACTAGGATTATGTGTGGGTCTGATGTTGTACTAGGATCATGTGAGGGTCTGACGATGCACTAGGATCCTATGTGGGTATGATGCAGTACTAGGATCCTATGTTGGTTTGACGATGCACTAGGATCTTGGGTGGGTCTAATGCAGTACTAGGATCATGTGTGGGTCTGACGATGTACTATGATATTATGTGGGTCTGATGAGGTGATAGGATTCTTTGTGGGTCTGATGATGTACTAGGATCCTGTGTGGGTATGACGATGTACTAGGATCCTGTGAGGGTCTATGATTTAGGATCCTTCGTGGGTCTGCCTCTTAACAGAGTAAGATGATTCAGTAGTCACATCAAATCATCTCTACTACTACATTTAAGATATACCTGGTGTGAGATGAGTCTGTAAATGTGTGGTACTTTCCTTCATGGTAATACCTTGGTGGTATTCTACTACGTGGCATACCTATGAGGTACATACCTTCATGGTATTCCATCCTTTGTGGAACAGTTGAGCTTTGGGATTTTGAGTTGGACCCTCTGTTTCCTCATGATTGAGATGAATAAACTTGATAACTTTGGTATATGTATGGCCATATACCTAAGTAGGGTTTACAGTTGATTTCATTCTGTGTGGTTTATCTTTTCTGGATTTTGTGAGACCATGAGGGTCTCAGGGTCCCTACTGAGTATTTTTATTCTTACCCCTACACGGGATACGCCCTCACCTTACAGTGTTTGGTGAAGATGACAGACAACACTGACCGAGGATGAGAGTACTAGTACTTGAGGTAGCTCAGAGGTGGAAATTAGATGAGGCATACCATTGAGATGACCATTAGAGAGCCGTACCTACCCTTCTAGTAGGATCCTTGGCTGGTGTTCACAGGAGCTGTTCTACTTTACTTTTACTTTTATGTTTTCCTATACTTTCCAGTTGGGCTTGTATTCTGGCCCCATTTACTTACTGTACTCACTCTGTTTACTATTCATTTTACTCATGTTCGTATCCTTTTTTCTGCTTGGTTGCGTGTGTTTACATGTTATAAAGGTAATTCCTTATCAGTTTTATGGAATACGCCTTTCGGTGCTAGACGCCATCCCTTGTACTATTGAAGGTGGGCTTAGGGTAGTCATGTCATATGCCCAGGGGATGGGTCATTACAAAATATCCCTCTCTCTAGGGTTCCATTATTTATAGAGCAAGGGAATATGGTTTGGGAAACCCATGTTCCATCCGAGCATTGCCCAAACTTCTTCCAAAATTCTCACCTTTTCTATCAAATTCACCCAAATGTAATACCGAATTAAAAGTACTCAATAGAAGGAAAAATGTGAACCTGTAAACAAGCCCATAACATCTTAAAAATTGATCGTTTTCAAAAAATATATCCACATTATAACAAATTGTCCTTGAGATTAACTCCCATGAATACCCAACATTATGAGCCAAAAAATGATTGGGCCATAGATCCATCGTATCATATTCTCTCTCCCATGATACCTCCAGCACGTGCCCATATTTCCACAATACTCGAACTATCCAATTTTTTTCCATTGAAACACATTTTCACTATGATCTAACACACGTATCAGATACTATTCATATGATGTATATATTTCTGGCTCATATCTCCCTAACTTATTTGTGTTGTTGTCATCACTTTTCTTATTAAATTTTCAAATAGCTTGGCTCATGCAAATATCCCCTACAAACCTCATGAAGTGGTCATGGTTGCCTTATCCTCAATCATACATTAAAATCAAAACAGTAAATATAACCCATTCCTGGCTTCTAGGAATAAAACACTTATAATTTATTGACACACAACCATCATATAACCTTCACTCTAGTAATACCAACGGTTTACTACCCACCACACATCCTCACCTTTTACATTCTCCAAGGGCACAACATCCAATAAGTCCATTTTTATACTATCATAAACATTATTTAATTAGCATGGAGTATAATGAATGCAATCTCAGTGTAACTGGGAAGATGTAATGGTATAGAACATTATAGTATCAATCTTTAATGTTTTCCATGATTTTAACTAATGAACTCCATAATTTTCTAAAACAATCCAAACCAAGCGATCACCCCTCGCCCTGAGTGTCACTTCCCCAAAAGCCTACCACAAAATCAAAAATGAGGAACTATCCTTACCCTTAATCATCCTACATATAGGTCATGGTTAACAATAAGTAAACTCATTTTTATATTAATAATTTTCATTATACACCCACTTATTCTCATCTTAGATAATTTTACAATTTTTTAATTTCTTTTTAGGAATCATTTTCATTTCAATTTCAAACGAAATGGGAAAAATTGTCTATTTTCAATAAATAATATTAAACTTGTTTTCATGAATACCTAAAATGATGTTCGTCAGAAAATAATTTAGTGTTCCAAGGATGATGCATGAAAACTAAATTCCCATGTCATACCGTGATATAAGTCAAATATCATTCAATCCTAGAAACAGAAAATCACATCACACAAGAAGTTAATCATTCAAGGTGAAATAGAATCAACATTACAAAACACAACAATAACAACAATCCCACCCTTGGTACTTGCCTTTTAACCTATTATATAGGTTACATACTCTCATGCATGAGGTCTTAAACAATACCTAAAACATCCTATTAACGTATATACCTTTACAATGTAGAAATACATAAGAAATGAAAATAAACCACCTCTAATATCAATTTGTGAAGTCCAATCATAGGTGCCACACAACGATTCCATGAGCTAGATGGTCACGTGACCTAAAGTGTTCCCCCTCATATGATATGGGTTGTCGACTAGTAGTAAGGGTCAAATAAAATCATGGGGAGATTATACCCTATTTTTTAGAGTAATACACCAGGGAAAATAAACAAACTATATTAGAATAATATCAGCATCACAAGATAACCAAAATTGGAAATACAATATAAAAACTGAATAATAGTCATGTCATGCTAAATTAAATGCATAGTGTCAAAATTAAAATCCAAAAGTAAATACATTAACAACTCCCAACAATGTCTTGAACCTCGTTGGGTTCTCCCATCCATATTCCTTCCAAAAATATTCAACTAACACAAGGCATTTTCTCTTATCTAGACCTATAAAAATAATGTCTATTTGGGTACAGATCACGAATCCCAAGTAGGGTGTGAGTATAACTCAAGAGGACACCACCAATAGCATCTAAAATAATATCCAGTCATTCCATGTACGAAGTAGTGTAATGAGTAAAATACAAGTAATAATGTATATATTTCGTATTTTTCAAATATCATTTATTTAACAGCAAAACACTTTTGGGATCCAAAGGACACCCAAAAAATATCATATATTTGAATAATTTTCATGTTACCATTCACCATTTCTTTATAATTCATTGTATTTCATTATCCCAGTCAATTCATTTCATTATTATGTCCTCTTGGAACCATAGTCCAATGCCAATATTTTGGTTGTAGAATGCCGTGTCTAGAACTGCGTGAGTATTTGGAGCATCAGTCCTTCTCTCACACCTCATGAGTATTAGGAGCTTAATTCCAAGTCACAAAAAAATTGGTATGCATGTTTTTCATGTAAACACAATGTCTAGCACCTCGTGAGTATTTAGAGCATCAGTTCCTATCTCACTCCCTTTTTATCAACCATTCATACATGTCATAATATATCACATTATCACATGACTCTAAATATCATAAGTTTCACGTCATCAAATCATCAAATATTAATCAACAGTAATCCCCTTATCATAATTAACCATCACAATATCCCTTTATATAATTCCAAAATTAATTAATCCAAGTCCATTACTTAATTCCACAATTAATTAATCACATCAATCTCATTAATTAACTCAAAAACTAATTTATCAGAACTATTTTTTAAAATTAACTCAACAAATAATTAATTTCAACAATATCATTAATTAATTCAATAATAAATTAATAACAAAAATTACATTAATTAATTTGAAATGTATTAATCACATAGTTCTCTTTAATTAATTCAAAAATTAATTAATGACATAAAAATTTATTTATTAATCACATCAATAATTTTATAATCACACATCCTCCATTAATTAATTCAAAAACTAATTAATCATATTCAAACAATTACAATATCACAAAATTATCAATTAATTAATTCAGTAATTAATTAACCTAATTTGATAACCCAAATAACTCAATAATTAAATCAATAATTAATTATCCCAATTACTTAATCATGATATCTCCATAATTAATTCAATAATTAATTATCACTATTCCCAATCATAATATCATAATAATTAATTCATGAATTTATTATCCAAAATTCACTAATTCCATAATTAAAATTATCTATTAATTAATTAAATAATTAATTAATACAAATGATCAATAAAAAAATTTCCCCGATCAATTAATTTACCAATTAATTATTCATATCAGTTCCCATAATTAATTCCTCAATAAACTAATCACATATATTCCCTTAAATTAATTCACCAATTAATTTTTGATTTTAGTTCCATTGATTAATTACATAATTAATTTGTCACATCATTCCCTTCGATTGGTTTTTTAATTTATTTTCCACATCAATTTTATTAATTATTCCCATAATTAATTAATCACATTATTTCCTCTTAATTAATTCACCAATAAATTTTTCAGGTCAATTAAATTAATTAATCCAATAATTAATTAATCACATCCATTCCCTTGAATTAATTTACCGATTAATTTTTCACGTTAATTAAATTAATTAATGATTACATTTATTAATCACCTAAGATCCATCAATTAATTCCATAATTAATTAATCCAATATAACACCAATAATTAATTAAAAATTAATTAACCCAAGAAAACTCCATTAATTAATTCAAAAAGTAATTAATCACATTCAAATCCATTAAATATTTCATTGATCAATTAATCAAATTCAAAATCCGGACATCCTCATAATTAATTCCGTAAAATTTATTCTAATTCAACTCTATTAATTAACTCAACAATTAATTAATCCCCTTCAATTCCATTAATTAATTCAACAATCAATTAATCATCTCAACCACATTAATTAATTAAGTAATTAAATAAAAATCTTAATCAATTTATTAATCATAAAAATATCTTATAATTAATTCTAAAATTGGTCATCCCAATTAAATCACTTCAATATAGTGACAATTATTTAAAAAATTAATTATTCAGATTAAAAAATCTTTATATCTTCATAATTAATTCAACATTTAATTATCCCGAATCATAAATTTATAATCCCAACCATTCCTATCATTTAATTATACAATTAATTAACGATGTTCAACAATCTCAATAACTCCATAATTAATTAAATAATCAGCTATTTGTAATCAAAATTTCATAATCTTGAGCATTCCTACTAATTAATTTTGTAATTAATTAATCATTTTAAACAATACCTGTGACTCTAAAATTAATTCATTATTTAATTATAACTAAATATAATTTCATAACCCAACCATTCCCATTAATTAATTCTAAAATTAATTAATCAAGTTAAACAATCTCAATAACTCCATTATTAATTCAAAAATTAAGTATTCCATCTCAATCAATTCAATATCTCTAATTAATTACTCATTTAATTTTTCTTTCTCAATCAACTTATTATCACCCATTAATTCATTAATTAATTTTACTATCAATATAAATTAAATATCCCGAATTAGTTTCTTAATTAATTATTCGATATCAACTAATTAAATATCCCCAATTTCATAAACCCTATAATTAATTAATATAAAAAATTATTCAATTCAATATAAGTAAAATAAAATTATAATAAACAAATATTAATTCTATAATTACATAAATGTGATCAAAATCGAAACATTTGAATTATCGGCCCCCTACCTAAGGATTTACAATGAATGATCACTAATAGATGTCCCCAATTTTAGCGGAATAACCCTAATCATGTTGAAGATTGATAACCTAATTCAAATCCATGATCTAAGATAAAATGAAACAATATCTATTAATCCTTGAACAATATATAAATTAAAAAATATATAATCATCTTTATTTTCTCTATGATGAGAAGTGGGAGATAATGAGTGATTTAAATGGGAAAACACCACTTACCAGGGGAGGTGAAGATCTTCAATCTGCCCTTTGATTCATAATGAATTATGTTTCAGAGCCTTGGAAAATCGTTCAGGAGCCTCAACAATTGATAGGAGTCATTGCGGTATGAGTGGGGTTGATTTGGGGTCAATATATGGGTTGAGGTATTTTAGATTCTAAATTTTAGGTTAATATAAATCCCCCACATATATGTTTTTGGAAGAATACCACAGTTTCCCCTAATCGTGCATTTTAAATATGTTCCTCTTCTGGGGGGCTTTATAGTTTCTCCTTTTAGAATTCATGGTTCTAAAAATATTATTCTAGCTATAAAATTCGTCTCTATGTAGTGTTTTATGGGTTTCACTTCCATGATGCACGGTTTGTGAAATTTGATCACCAACCATGAGCCAACCATTCACTCCTGAAAAAGTTTTTTAAATTATAAATTTTTCACACAAATGAACCCCAATGTAAAACCAAAATTAGAAGTACTCAATAAAAGGAAAAGGGGTACATATAAACTATCCCAAGAAATCTATAGAAAATTTTGGGTTCTGACATTGATGACATTTATAAAATGAAAGATCAATTCTCAAATACACATTAAACCCCCCCTAAAATATTCTTTGACGTCCAAAATTGTTCATCTAACCATCACTGGGAACTTATTTTCCAATGGAAATGACCCAAAACACACTGTTTGAGAAAAATAATTTTGGAACCACAATTACGTAAGGAATTAAACAAATATATGAATTATATGGGAACTACATTAATATAATAATGGATAAATGAAACAATCTAGATCAAGATTGTAGTCATATATATAAATAATTTATCAATCAATTTATATTATCATGGGCTTTATCATTGATCCCTAAAAAGATACACATCTAATCATATAATTGTTTCCATTGATTATCCAACCGTCGGTATATTCTAAACACCAAACAGAAAGTCACAAGAATACCCCTACATACCTCATTATAATGACATGACATCCAATCTCTAGTTCTAAGCATAATTTATTGGGCACTATATGTATGGGAATGAAAAAATATAAAATACATATGATCTCCAACCTAGTACACTGGTTCCCATGATATATAAAAAAGTGACGCAAAAGAACATAAAATACATCGATAATAAAAACGGCCCATGAAACAAATATCCCTTACCTAAAAACCCATCATAGTGAATATCCCCATATATTTAATGCATCTTCCTATAAAAAATAATTTTCACACACAAAGGGATTAACAAGCATCATATAGTGATTTACAACCCACATAAGGGGTCAAAAATTTAATATGGTAATTAATAGATATCATTTTGATTCACCATTTAAAACTATGGTTCAAAAAAACAATAACACCAAAACATAGCTCAGAATTCCAATCCCTTTATAATTTTATAAAGCACAAATTTTTCACATATACTATAAATTGATATAAACATCACATACCATTTAATTTTATTTAATCCACCCTTAAAAACATGGTTCATACCCTTTTAAATCTAGGACTTAGTCAAAGGCCTTCCACTTCCATAAATACCATTAAATGAACTATAAGGAACTTTTTAAAAGTTTTAAAACACATACAAATTACAATGAATTTTTTTAAATTATTTAAAACCCCTTTATAAATCATTTTTATGTTAACAACTAACTAGATAACAATTAATATTTTAAAAAATATTTTTCACTCATTAAAAACTAAAATTGGATAAAAACCCATCACACATCACTAACACCATATCCAAAATCTTTTTATAAAATTCACATTACATGAGAACATAATAAAATTCCATTTCAAATATGAAAACATTGAATTAAAAGATAATAAATTTATGCCCGGATCCAAAAAATTGAACCAGTTTAAAATCATCATAAGGGCATCACATACATTCTTAAATATAACTAAAATTAATTTAGAATGAAATATAACACCTTTAATTACAATAATTAAGCAATTTTAAAAAAAATAAGTACATAGAATATTTGGAAACAAAGATTAAATTTGTTTTCTTCAATAATGGAAACCCAAATAAGAAAGGATACATCCACTAAAATAAAAATGTGACCAAATACCTAGTTTAGAGTCATTTCAAATACAATCCCAATACAAAAAAATGAACCATTTTCATATAAGGAAGAGGAAACCTAGGATAGAATAAGAAAACAAAAATAACGGATAATAACATGATTAATTAACAAATGAGATCTTGAGAAACACAAAATCAGTGTCTGTACTCAAGAGTTGAGGAGGGTGGAGCTCCACCTTGGTATATTAAGAGTAATATGATTGGTTTGGGGAGAAATATGGTAGAAACACATTTTGTTATGTAATTATAAATTTGGGAAAATAAAAAAAATATTCAAATAGGAATGTTACATGGTTTTCCCATACAGTGTTCCAAACTATTTACCAATTGTGTGCTACCCACTTCTCAAGAAGAGATCACCCATATGGTTTCAGTGGGTGATACATCTGGTTTTTTCAATAATGTATAACATATATACAATGGAACATTCATAGTTATATCTCATTCACATGAAAACAATATCGTTACTCCAAACCATAAGGGTTAATTGTTCAATTCCCAAAATCCTCCAATGATCTAAATTTCATCCCTAAAACCACTTTGACACATAATTAACTAGTATAAGATAAAATAATGAAATTAAAGATCTGGAGTGACATGTGGGTGTAAAAACAACTTATAAAAATCCATATATATTTATGTGAATTCATAAAATTTACCTCTTTCACGTAGACCTAGTCATGGAAACAAGCATCAAGATTATAGTCATTAATCAGTGATATATCATTTTTACAAGGATTATTTCTACAATTGGATTGTTGTATTGATGGTAGAGTCTTTAATGGAAATAATTCTAAACTTTTATATACATATTACATCCATATTTTAATTTATTACTTTGGTAGCCTCAATGATTTATATACACTTCGTGATTCTAGAGAATCTTATTACATTATCGTTAACAATCCTCAATCAAATCTATGATTGGTAGAATTGGAATGTTAGATAATTTGTGGTATCAAAACTTTGTTTTATGTTGGGACTATAAGAAATAAGATATGTATCACTCTTTCTATATTGGGGACTCATTTACAATAAAATATTACTTCTCCAACCACAATATAAAGAAAAGTTTAATTATCTTCAATATGAACATGTAAACATGTAAACAATCCTATATTTATTTACATATAAATTATGTTTCCCTTTTCACTATTATATAAACATTCATTCACTTATTGGGAAATGGAATTTTCAACAATGTCAAGCTAGACTAGATCAATGATATATTTTACAGTTCATCTCCCTAATATCACATGTAAAGCCAATAGTAGTCATTGATTAGAAACTAAATTTATTTACACTTGTAGTGGGCTTATTTACTATTGTATTTAATGATTATTTTATATAATTTCACATATATTATAGGTATATTTATTAACCAAGTTATTACATATAATAGATCTGAATTTTATTATGCGTTGTTGTATTGATCTTATAGAGATAAGGGAATAGAATGTTTTTCATTATTATCTTAGTATAATGGGATTTATCTTGCCTACCACTTCTGATTATGGTGAACCTATTATTTCCACTATTAAATGTTACACAATCTTATGGTTCAATATGATTATTTCAAGGGAAAACAAATAACTATTAGAAATTACTATCCATTTCTAGTGGATGATTTTTTTTTGTATTCAACTATATATTATGAGGATAGAAGATATATCATGGTTAGTTAGAGACATTTCCTGAAAATTATCTCCATATCAAACCTTCTTAATTTTCATTATATATTCATAAAGTCATATATATCAATCATGTCTCCATGAAAGAAATTTTTTTAGTGGATAATAATAATGTAAAGGTATTGATATCGTAGGATATACCTATGAATGTCACTGAGATTTGAGGTTTCTTGAGGTTTTCCATCAAATAATATCACATTATATAAAAAATATCATAGATAGTTACTCATATGACTCCTCTAATATTGAAAGGGGATAATATTATTGGGTCAAATATATCCACGGAAACAATTATGAACCAATTAAGAGTTTTACAATTATACTTATGTTTTATAGAGTTATTTAATGGGTTATATTTCATTTATGATTCCACTTCTATGGGTTTTGGATGTGTTTTAATGTAGTATCATAAAGTGATAGACTAGGGTTATTTAAATCTATGTATAAATAAGAATAATTGCATCATACATGACTTGGATTTATATATGAAACTGAAATATTAAAATTTATTTCGGCATTATCTTTTTAGTGAATAGTTTATGGTTTACACAAGCTACAAGAGACTTAACAATATCATTTGTCTTTGAGAATTAAATTTTTGACAATATAAGTTGATTGAATACTTTCAATATTTTTACTTTAATCTTGTTTACCCACATGAACATGAAAACATGGTAACATATAACATTATTAGTATAACATTATTTCATAAAGTACTTGATATGATGTAATAATAAAGATAGATTCCTATGTTCATGATGTTTCACATAGATACATTTTATGATCATAATGAAATATCATTATATCATTTTGATCATTCATCTTCATTCATCACCATTCATTAACCAATTGTTGAAATTTCTAATCTCTAATATTGATTTTATCATTATTATAGAAATAGATAATTGTGGGGTAATTCTCACAGGTTGTAACCATGATTCTATATTTTGTTTCATAATGTTCATGGAAGACTAGTAGTTCCAAATAGTTGATAGAACATGTGATAAGTGATTTCAAACATGTGATTTCTTTTTCACCCATGGATCTCTTATATGTATGATTATATTCCCTATTAGTTTGTATTATATCATAAAATGCTTAATAATTATTTTTATTTTAGTGTGTTTCAATTTTCGATGAGTGAAATATCAGTGACAAGTAAGAACACAATTACTTCTCTTTTATAATATGGTTTAATTATATACATTTTTGATGGTTTTTATGGCATTATTTCTAAAATATTTGATTTTTCCCATAAATATTTGTTTAATATTGATTTCATAAATAGGGAAGCTCATTATCATTATATAAATGGATGTTCATCAATTAATAAAAAAGTTAATTTCTATATATAGATATTATGGTGCTTAGTAGGACATCAGTAAGTATTTTTTTTTAAACTAGTCCCATTATTTATGAAAACAAATTATTCAAGGGTAGTAGTGATTTCTTAGTACATCAAATGGATGTATATTTGGAGTGAACCATTAATATGGTATTAATTCAGGATTTATGTTTCTCATAAGTAGACTAATTCTATATTTCTCTACTAATTTATTCACCAAATCAAAATTTTATTTTATTAATTAAGAAATAATTAATAGTAGGCCTTTTTTGGCATAAAAGATGTTTAAACTCTATTTTCTATGTGTGATATGATGTGATTACAAAATATATAGAAAAATTAACAATTGAGAAGAAAATTTATCTAATTATATATGGAATATAAAAATTGAATATCTATGTACTATATTATGTAATCCTCTTTTAAGTAAAAATATTATTTGTAAACATTTCACATTATGGTGATGTGGTGGTGAGAATATCCTATACGGATATAGATATATATTTCATTCATTTAAAACAATTATCTAAACATTCAAAATATTTTTATGTAATTTAAGAAAATTTTAACCTTATAACATCTATTTTTTGTCAACCCTACATGTTTTGTAATTATTAAGTCTATAGGTAATGACCTGATAGATCTAAAACTCAAAACAGAATTAAAGATATATTGTTTTAGGCATTTCTTGTATGGATTATTTTATTAAAAATAATACATGATTAGCAATTTCTCACACCAATGTAATTATACATCCATGAATAAATTAAGTGGAGATAAAATTAATTTGTGATTGATGAAGTGCGATTTCATGTGACAGTGAAAGAAATTATTAGTGGAGGAATCTCATTTATGGTCGAAAGGCAGTACTACATTGTGGATGTGTTAATTCATTATGAGGTGGAGACATTTTGTACAAAAATGAATGCCATAATTATAGAAAAATTAATAGTCTATGATATACATCTTTAGTAGTGTTGAGGAATTTCCCCTTTGTTTATATATTAATATTTTATATGATAATATTGATTGAGATGTCATGGTGGAATCCCTATGTGTTCATCAGATTCTCTTAAAGAAACGTAATTTCCTTGTATATGTTTTCCATTATGGAATCATGGTTAAATACCTAGGAATCCAAAATAAATATATGTAGTAGTGATTCTGTAGATTTTTCTGAAATCATATATGAGGTTTTCATATAAATATCCATGATATGTATTTCAGGGGATGATTAATTTTCATTGGAACAATTTCTGAGAGAAAACCACATCATTTATGAGTTATTCACTTGTTTTAGGATTTATAGAAATTTTCTTGTAGTATATATAGAATAAAATTTATATAGTGTGGAAATATTAATATATAAGTCCTTTATGGTGGTGTATCAACAATAAAACTTCTATATAGTTCAAACCAAATATGATCCTATTTTAATAAACCTATTAATTTCATTCATAAAGGGTTGAGATCTAGTTAAATATTTAATGTTTTCTAATCTTATTAACCAATAGATTTTTTTTGGAATATCTATTCTCAAATAGAGACCAATTCAAATGAAAAAACCATGATTCTTAGGGCACACCTTAACCTATTTTTAATGATTTATCAACATGAATTATTTTATCTATGTCTAGAAACATTATTTTTTGTCCATTTTTAGTCATTTTGACCTCTTATATGGTCTTTTCCTTGCCTAATAACATAGACGAGTTTAATTGACCTACTAAATGACCATAATATCTTTCTTCCACTGTTGAAAACCCTAAAATGCATTTTTAATTTGGACTTAATCTAAATACATTGAACATTCATGAATATATCCTTATATATATTCATTTCATCTCATTGATCTAGTATATCATTGATAATGGGATCCAGGAACCTTTTAAAAGATATAATATATGTTTCCTTCCTAATATATGTCATTAGTAGAATACAATCAATATTTTATTCAAATAATAATATAGGATCATATCATTAGGAAACTTCTGAAACAACTTGTAGCTATATAGGCTCATATTAATTTCCCCAAAGTGGTTACTATTCAGGGATCCTCTATGTTTAAATTTATTGAATAATTAATCCATGAGTAAAAATTGGAATACAATTTGGTATAAGTACAAACCACTCCTCACTCAACCACAACACCAGTGAGCCTAGTCATCGTTCCCCATCTAGTTATTAACATGTAAGAGATAACCTAAACAAGCCTCAAACTTGGGTTTAGCTATTCACATGAAATTTATCCTTATGGGATGCTCATGAATAAGTACAATATAAAATATATCTACATACCATTTACAAATTAGTATAATTTTTTTCATTAAATTATATATGATTTATCTTCATAGTATTTAATTAAATTACTATGCACTATGGCCCTAGTTTAACTACATTTTAATTCACATCATTGGCTGGAGTTAAATTATCTATAAAGGTATATTATTTTCTAGGATCTAGAAACATATAATTAAATTCCTTAGTCTTGGATAAAAATACTAAAATATAAAAATAATAGTTTTTATGACATTAAAAAAATGGTATAACATGTCACATTAAAATCCACTAAAGTAATTGGGTTTTAATTTTCTTTATATAAATATATAGTCATCCCATCACATGATCCTTATACAGAATCCAAAACACCAATAAACTCTTTGTTTTGTGATAACCCATATATTTTCCAACAATATACCTTAAATCCATAGTATAACATAACTGATGAGGAGGGGTAGGAAGGAATGATAAAATTCATACATACAGATGATCACATCTATGCATTGTATTAATCGATAAATTTCTTGACAATGATAACATGTATTGTTATTATGAAGGATTTAACAACTTCATTTAAATCTATAAGCAGTTTTCACACATCATAATAATACCATTCATATTATTGTAGTATGTTGTAGAGTGATGAATAACTAGAAAACGTTTATCTCAACAAAACACATACTAATAATATTTATTCTTAAAGTAAATTTTAGATCTATTAATTATTCAATGCATAAATAAATATAGTTCCATGAGTATGATGAGGTATTTTTTTATTTTTCTCAATTAATTCATTATTTGTTGTCTATGGATACAAGACAACATGATTTATATAATTCTTTGACATGTTTTGTCAATTTTATATATTCTAGTTCTTGGGATTATTCCAAATTTGGAATGAATAGGTCCATATTTGGTAAATAGGTCCCTTTTATTTTTACTCCTTATGTATAGTAACCAGAGTAAATAATTTTTATCACATTAAAGATAAAGTGGGTTAATTAATGGTAAAAATAATTTGATAAGGGAAAATAGTCAAACCTACTTCTTTAATAAATTTTTTTATGATTTTTATTTATACATAATCATCCAAAATTCTTATATATGACATTTTTATATGGAAATTATTGTGGCCAATATAGTACATAACCTAATGAAAAGCCAAAAAATTCATTCTCTTTGCTTTATTATCATTATATTTTTTATATAGGAATTAAAAGAATTTATGTTAGGATATAAATAGTAATTTTATGGATAAATATTATCTATTTATTTTGAAATTTTATTTAAAATTTTTAGTGGTGAAAAAGTATCATAAATGATTACATAATGCTAGAGAAATAAATATATATATATATATATATATATATATATATAATTGAGTGGAATATATAATAAATGATTTTAATAATAAAATAAAATTGTATAATTTAATTGAATTATTGCGTGTCACAATTAATTAGTTAATTATGTCTTATGTTGGGTTTTTAAAATATTTATATTCTAATCATTTCCAGTTCATGATGATTTTAATATCAAATTAATTAAATCAAATGAAAATTGACATTAATAAATTATTATAATAATAATTATTTGATTGGAAAATTTAAAATATATTAAGATATTACTATTTTAAAATAAAATGTTATATTATTGAAAATGTTATCCATGGAGTATTTATGTATCATTTTCTGTTTTATTATTTACTGTTCTCCCCTAACACGAGTTAAAAAATGGTAAGGGTGAAAGAACATCTAAAATTTTCCATTATTTATTAGATGAAATTAAATTAACTCAAACTCATAATTTATTTGAATCATAATAATTTGGGGCCATTTAAATAGGAAAATAAAATTATATTAAATTAATACTTTAAGAAATTACAAGAGTGCTCCTACCCTCTCTTGTAAAATAGAAACTTGTGTACTCTTTTCATCACACATATAAAAAATTCAATTCCAAAATTCATTTCCCAAATACCTTCTGTAAATAACATCCAAACTCGTAGAGGCCTTACATTGAATATAAAACAAACCTAGGAATTATTTTTTAATCCTTGTGATGTTTTCTGTAGATAAGATATAGTTCATAAATAAGTTTTTCTTCTTTTAATTTTTCTAAGATCTTAAAAAATTATTCAACCATGATGAAATAATAATATAATTATATTGTATATATTGATATTCTATTATGTTACTAGATTATCATATATCTGTCTTACACTTCTAAAAAATGGGAAACAAAACCATCATTCATGTGTATGGTTGACTACTACCCCACAAACTGATGTGATTCGATTTCCATCATCTCCTCTTATATAAGGATATAATGATTTATATAATGTATATATATGATATTAATGACATATCTAACATACATAAAATATAATATATCCTTTATTTCCTTGTGTTTCTATTCAACAAAAAATGATAACATTGTTCATTCTTACATGTGGAAAACCACATCCATTAAGTTATATGATTTGTTTATCATCACAAATTCACATAGATGATATATCAAAGTACATTTAAATAAATAATATGGTGCAACATTAAAATGAATTTATTAAAGAACTATCCCCACAACCCATTTCTAGACTGGGTGAGGAAGTCATGGGGGCCGGTAGTAATAAATCCCAAGAGAATCAATAATGACCAGAATAGAATGATCCTGAGGAAAGGAAAACATAAAAGAAAAAATAAGGCTAATGTCAGAGAGATGACTACCAAAGAAGGTGGGTGGTTTTGGGGCTCATGGGGTTCAGTCCTTCTAGAATTCGTCTCCTAGTTAGGTAATGGCTCCTCTCTCAAGGTCGAAGCTTAGGCCATGCTCACGGGGGTTACCCTTTTTCATTAGAAGGGTCTTGATCTTGTTGAGGTTGAAATAGTTTCAAAAAATTTCCAAGATGCCATGAGTGATATATGATCTCCTCCTTGGTCCATTTTCTACATTATCATAAAGTGAAAAGGTATGCTCTCAAACAAAACCAAAATCATCACTCCTATCATGAGGGTAACCATGTGGAAGATCACCTTGCTTCTATGGAATTCCTTGGTACTGAACTGATATTTTTTCCTGATTTTTTAACCTTGAATCCCGAAGGGGTAAATTTGATTAAAGGGTATACCCTTGGATTGCACTATTTCAGACCTCCTTAGGATGGTTGTTTCATATATTTATATGTATGTTTGTTTTTCTGTTTTGTTTTGTCTTCATAATAAAAAGGTATCTTTGATGATGATAGAACAGGGAGTAGAGATCCAACCATGCAATGAGTTGAAAATGAGAAATGAGTCTGTCATGAGAAGCGATCCTGATATTCTTCTCCTTGTATAGCTCAAAGACTAGTGAGCATCACACTAGCTTCGGCTTGGAGTCAATCACCTTGACCAAAAGTTATTGTGAAAGAAATAATAATGAAGCCTTTTTCATCACGCATAATACCTCTACCCCATATCATGCCCAAAATACATGAACCATTTGTGCTGAGTTTTAATTCCAAATAAATAGAAAACCAAAATATTTAGTGACTAGTGGAGTATCATAGGAAGAGATTAGAAACATACCAAGAAACGTAATTGATTGAAGAGAAGTAGATACATTTCATTTATTAGATCATGTCAGCCAGCATGATATTCATTCTATATGCAGTTTCCATCTATGTGCTATGAATTCCATTGAAATGGTCTTTATTTATTGTGGATAAAATACACCAACAGCCACCATAAGAAATTTATCCTCTAGATATCATTTCAATGAAGGAATCTCCAAAAACAGGGAACTGGTGAGAAAGAAAACTATCCTCCATAAAATCTGGTGAACCGATACAAGTGAAGATACCCAAGATTCTCTATAGCCTTTTTTCCTTTTGACCATAGAAAAGAGTTGTTGCATGGTATCCTCATAATACATAATGTAGTACTGGTATCTTAATGCAATCTGAATACATAAATGATAGACATTGACCTCTATGGGAATGGAATTATTCTACATATTCCACATAAGGAAGTCAAGTTTGAAGGGATATTCTTACACCATAACTTCTCACTCCAATCATTGCGTACCATTAGCAAGTAAATTATACTTTTATACACCATTATAGAGAATGTCTATGGCATAAAAAAACTAAACATACAGATATAATGGTCCCTCGAAGTCCCAATATAATAAAAAACTCTTTATTTCTTATTTTGTAGGAAAATATTGATTAAAAAAGGGTCATTTGAGGATCCACTAAAAGAAATTCTCATGGTGGGACAACAAAGTAACTCAAGTTTCATCCCACTATAGTTATGGAACCCTTAGATAATATAACCTCAACTAATAACCAACCTAACCATATTCCTCAGAATTGAAATAAAACAACCCTAAGAATGGATGATTTTGTATATCCTACCTTTTGGAGGATCTGAAATAATCCCATATTTATTTGAAGATAACAGACAACATATGGTATGATAATCTATTTAATCCCAAGAGTTTTTTTCATGCATCCCAGGAATTTTCTCAGAGATCCATTAAACACCGCCACCTCCCTCCCACACCAACATTTCATATATTCCCTAGAAAGCACAATGATGATTCCCCTCATAATGGGAATCCCTTAAAAACATGCACATGATCCTATCTATATTATAAATGAATGATTATGGAACCCCAATAATAGTGAGAATGTGCATTACGGATGATGAAAGTAATATATTAATCAACAGTATCCTTCCACTGAAGGAAAAGTAGTGATACTTCCAATTGGTGATAAATATGGTTAGATTGTTCACCAAATTTTCAAAATGATGCACCTGAATCCTACAAGAAAAAATTGGGGTTTCCTAAATACTATACTGGAATAATTATCCTTTTATACACAAACAATCAACCATGTACCTCATTCATCTATTTATACACCTATTTGAAAATATAATTCTCCTATTCTCTTGATTAAAACATTTCCCACTCCAATGATTGTACACATAAATATACCTACTTGGGACATGTATTGCATGATTTCCACCCATGATAAATATTTTTGTTTCCTCCCCACACATGAGATGACAGTGTCCTTGAATGTTATTAGAGGATCAAAATGTAATAATCCTACCTTCTTGAAGCCTCATATTGATATACCCACTAAAATTACTCTATATCAAGATAAAAATGGAGAGTGATAAAGGACCCCCATAGCAGAGCCCCCATGCCGACACGAAGGATCCATTTTTTACAAATAAAAGAAATGGATATCCATAGAGAACAAAACAAATCAATAAATATATGAATATTAGTAAAAAATACGAGGTAATAATGTTCTTTGAGAATAAAGGTCCATTAAAGTCGATAATACACTTTTTCCATATTGAACTTTGCGACAATGTTTTACCCAATGTCTTTCTATTTCAAATTACTCTGCATTTCATGAGAAGGACCAATAGCTCATTGAATGGTTATTGAATTAATTAATGTATTCTTGTCATCATAGATCCAAATAGGAAGATGATAAGATAGTTGTTTGTTAATAAAAATATCAATAATTTTATACACAATGTTACAAAGGTTGATGGGTCTATAGTGATTCAAAGATGAGTAATCCTTTCATTTGGGAATGAGAACCAAGGATGTTTTACTTTCCACTCTAGGTATGTTATTGCCATGAAAGAAATAATTAACCACCTGAAAAAAGATTCTTGGCTAGGTCCCAATTGGTGAAAAACTATAGTATCGAAAAACTATCTCAGTCAGGCACACTATTGGTGTAGAGGGAGAGGTAAACATCATGAATTTTTTATGAATTGGAAAAATATTATATGCTCAGATTATTCATATCTGACAAGACACAAGATATAGAGTAAAAGATATCATTATACCCCATCATATATCCCTTATCCATGTAAGGATTTTTGTCGGCCAGAAGAGTATTTAAATGAGTAACTACTAGGCCACCCACCTCATCCCATTCATTAGTAAAGGAACCATCATATCAAATAATGTTTGGAAAAATAATACGACATATCTATTTGATACATGCTTGAAAATATGATATATTATTTCCCACCTCGTAAATATATTTTATTGTGGAATGATCACGAGAAAGGTGTTCCTCTTCTAGGAGATTATTCACTAGGCCATTCTACTTTGAAATAAGATAGTAAAATAAACCTTCATAACATTCAGTCACAATATAAAATTTTATTTGTTCAAATTCAAAATTATGATCCTCCAAATCAACTAAATGCGACGAAAATTTCCTTTTCCAATTCTGAAGATCATCATGAAGGCACCTCAACCTGTTATGAATAAATATACATAGGATACCTTCGAGAGATTTTTCCCACAACTCGACCATCATTTGGTGAAATCCTCAGTGAAAGATGCTACTTTGATAAAATATGAAATGCACCATCCTATTATGTATTATATATAAATCCACCTATATTAGGGAATTATTTGAAAGAAAATGAGTAAGTTGGGTCACTTTAGCATCTAGAAATGATGAAATAGAATTAAGAGTATCAAGGAAGTGGTCATGCCAATACTACTCTTGGGCTACACCATTATGAATGTTATACGAGGTGTAATGAACTCATGTAAATACAAAATCTAATAATCCCTTCTGAGATATGAACATAACGATGTTAAAACATCCCTTCCTCGGAAATAAACCTCCTCCATTTTTAGAATGAATCTAAAACAATGTTAAAATACCCTCCCATGAACCATGAAAGGGACCCAAGATCAAAGGATTATAGATCACACCGGAGAGCCTCTATGGAAATCCTATCACACATGGAATATAAGAATTTATTTATGAGAAGTGGGCCCTTTGTGATCTCTTTAGTAGAGAAAAAAATATTGGATGAACTCACCAACTGAAAAAAAAATTAGTACTCAAGAATATCCATATATGTGGGTTTTGGGGTTCTACATCCCAGAAACTATGGACTTTGATCCTGTGTGAAAAATCTAGGATTCTAGATGAAGGATTAATTGGCCCAAGAACTAATACAACTGAAATGTGTTGGTTATGAATATTGTCTAAATGAAAGTACTTCTTAACCAGGGATCTAAGGGCGAAGACATTCCACAAGAGAAATGAAATCATTGGAAAGTGGAGGGGGAGAAATCATCTGATCCCACTTAAAATGCCTTATTTTTAGTATCTTCATGCACGCACTTAGACATTGAGGTATTATGCACACCACTAATTGGGGAGGATGAATGAATATGAGATGAAACATCCTCATATAGTCTAGGGTCACACTTGGAGAGATCAGATAGAGATGGGAAGCTATTAGATATGGGATAAGAAAAGAACCTGAAATCCTAGGATCCTTCGCCTCAAGAGGTGCGGGGGAAAGACCAAATTATTCCCCTTATGTAATTGAAACATCCCCCTAGGATGGAACACATTTCTCTCCTCATGAATGGGATTCCTAAAAAACACCAATGGTCTACATGTCACAGAACAGAAGGGGAGATGACTATGGGAGAGAGATCCCAATTTACAAGTTTATAACAATGGAATTAAGTGGATATCTAGAGAAGGGGGATCCAAGGGAACTAAATGAGGTGGGGGGGGGGGATAATGGGATCTAAGGATCAACAAAGTTTAAAAAATTCTAGGTACGTCCTATAAGAATGAAATTAGGATCACCACCATGATGAATGGCATAACGATTATATACACGTACCCTATAAATTGAGTTTGAGTATCCCTGCAAAAAATAGTGCAGACAAAAGAGTGTTGAGGATTATGGAACTAAATTCTACCACCAAGATAATTTTTTATACCTTGAGATAAATATGATATGGAAGAGGGGATGATAAATACACCTCTACATGGATCCGAGTAGTGGAAGAATCAAGGAACAATGAAGTATGATCATCCTCTTACAAAAAAGGTCCCACAAATTCAATGAAAGAGTGGTGAAAAGAAACATTATTAAAGTGAAACGGGATCCATGGGAGATTGAACCACACTATAGATTGTGAGGAATAATAGTTGGGGTGAACCAATAATTACCTATAGAATAGGATTAAGTGATTATTTCTATATTATTTGGATGGGGAAGACCACACTAAAACAAAATCCACCCTGGAAGAATTCACCACACGAAAACATTTCTTATTGAGGACTGATAAAAGCATCAGGGCACTCAGATTCCATGAAGCCATCAAATTTTGATAATAGGGAAGTGGAGGTCAATCTTTCTTGAAAGGAGACAAAATAGTCCATTTCTGACACATCATAGAAGACTCAAATCTTCCAAGGGTAATAAGAGAATTGGAAATCCATCCACCATTTCTGTGTTAACTGAATCAAGATGAATCTCTTGAAGTGAAGGTAGGCTACTGAACGAAGGAGGGGTTTGAGTGAGGAGAAATTTTTTTAGTATAGGGTCCCCTCAAACATTAATACATAACTAGGATAGTGGGGGAATTATAGGATTTGAGGAAAAATAGTTTTGATGATGAACCAACTAATCTAATGGAAGGATGAGAATCAACACTAAAGTATGTTCTTCCATCATTGATGGGAGTGAAGATGGAACAATGGTTGAAATATTTGAACTGATGGGGGTGTCTGATGTGCATTGTCAAGATTTTATATATGGTGAAAATTATTTATTTATCACTGTGGAAATATAAAATAACACATATATTATTTCTATAAAGATCATTGAATAATGGAAACATTACTCATGTGTACATACAACCTACAATCTGTAATATGGAAACATATATCATTTCTCCTAATCATATTTCATGACTAGTATTAAAATTATAACCAATTTATATAAATAAAAATTATGTCATGATTATTATTATCATTATGTTGTTATAATGTCTTATATTAACATAGTTACCCTTCTGAAGTCATTTTGGACATGTAATCCAAATATAATCAAAACATTTATCATAAGATTAAATGATTACATAGTTGAATATAACATGTAAATAAATCAAATAAAAAGAATAAAAACATCTAAATATGTACTCCACTAACAAAATAATTAACATATATTTATTAGTAAGTTATTTAAATAATATATGTTATTAATCGAACTCAATGTAAGAGACATTATTTAAAAAATTTAATTTTAATGATTTCCTTCCAACTCTTTTTATACTATGTCCATGTTATTATAAATGATTAAATAAAATTAATTTCCATGAAAAAATGGATTTCATAGGAAATCATTGACAATATTATGTTTTTTACAATATTTTTTAAAAAGGATCTTTTTTGGTTTTACTTATGGGGGTTTCAATTAAAAAAACTCTTTTAATGTTTCCCTTAAAAATATTTTTTCCATGTCCAAATTCATAAAATTATTAAATATATGTATCTAAGTGTACAAGAATGAATTATAAAAGAGATTTTTTTCATATTTTGTCTTTCTTTAAACATATTTCAAAAAGAATAATTTTCTCATATTTTATACCTAACATTTGACATTATTTTTAAATGACAAAAGAAATGTCTATTTTAACATATATGGAACAAATGTTTTTTCCTATAGTTAAAACCATTATTTTATTTTTGAATTCATTTATAAGCTTCTAATAATTCTATAAAGAAACACCATATGTACCTTTTTTGGGAAAATTATATATGACAATTGGGTTTTAACAGAATGGGGCATATCAATACATGGAAATGGTTTCTTATGGGTGAAATTAATATTTCAAAAACTGTATGATTTTTTGGGTTATAATTTTGTTATAGTTATTTTTCATTATATATGATGATGGGTGGTTCAATTATTAACCATTTTTAGGTGGGTACATGATATCCCTCCAATTTATTATGTATGATATATATTGAATTTTTACCATGAGTGTTATTCCACATATAACCACGAAGGTTATTTGTTACTGTGAAGTTTGTATATATTAAATATTAAAGGTTATTCCATTTATAAAATGGAAGGTCTTTATATATATAATATTGATATAAAAATGATGTATCATGTTACCTATATGATATATTTGTGCTTTATATTTTTTTTATAGAAATATTAATATTTTATAAATGTATTAAATGATCTTATTTTTAATGTAATGTATTTTCTACTCATTATAGTTGAAAAGTATATTTTTTATAATTTTTTTAGAATATTATCATAACTTCTTATAAAACCATATTTGTTTATCTTTATGTTTAAATTTTAAATGAATTTTTTTGAATAAAAATGTGAAGAGATGTGATTTCTTTGGTAAAGATGTTAAATTTGAACAAAATTTTTATTTTAAAATAATAAATATTTATAAGAATACATCAGAAAAAGTTTTCATAATATAATTTTATACCACTAAATTGATATTATTGTGATATTTAAAATTCTAAAAATATTAATGTTGGAGTTACAAGTATTATTTTCACCAATGATGAGGTCAAGATTAATGTGTTGAAGACATTTCATTATAATAAATCAAGTAATATTTTAAAATATTATTTTTTTGAAAGATAAATACTATTTGTGAGATTCCATTTATTGAAGTAATAATTATTTATTTAAGGATGATGATTTATTTTTCAATAAAATAAGCCTAAAATATCTTCAAGAATGTCTGGATAATTAAATCTTGTATAAATGCACTAGTAAGTGTATTGTTTAACATTGCATCCTTAGGGTTGGTATAATGACAGGGTTTAGACAATATTAGAGACTATGATGTTTTCTTTTGAGGTTATCTTAATATTTATGAATACTATCATGAGATTATAATTTTTAGTAAGATCATATGCTTAAGGGACTTAAAAATACTTATTAGTTTTTAAGTGATTTGATTTTAAGGAGAATAATGAGATTTTGGGAGACATGTTATTATGTTCAGGTATATGTAAACCATTAGTTTAATATGAATGAATATTTTAGAATAATGTTGTTAAATATTTAAATATGTATGTAGAAACTTATGAGATAAAATTTTCACGTTAAACATTCTATAATTTTTATATTATTAATGTTAGTTTTTAGTATTTTATGGTTAATGTATTAAACTTTTCATTGTGTATTGTCATTTCAAGGACCATTTCCATTTTAGCATGAAATAATTAATTCCATTTTTAAAAGATGATATTACTTATATATTAAAAATTACATATCTAGATGAAAGTAATAAAATATCACAAAACAATATTATCCGTTCTAGGTGATTCAATCATCACCATCATGGAAAAATATTGTTGGTATTATTTTTAAATCATTTTAAATATCCAAAGAACATAAAAGAAACTAATTTATCTATACAAGAACTTTTTATTACTCCATATTTTTGATTGATCAATATATTTAATTTATATTAATTAAAAATCAATACACATCCATTCAAATTCGGCATGCGAAATAACACCCAGAACTTTACTATTTATTTTTTGGAGATATGGACTTTATATTGTATGATTAATGTGATTTCAGCATTATATAAGAAGACCCTAATGTTTGGATTTATTGTATGAATAATTTTCATATGTTAAAATTATGAATAATGATTGATTTTATATAAGTCAATAATAATGACATATTTAAAATAATTGAATAATTTTACAAAGCATAGTGAATTGTAAAAGAGTGAAGTTGAATGAAGGATATTTTTGTAAATGATTTTCTAATATATTTTAAGTACTATGATAATTATGAAACATTCTATATTAGATATTATTTTAAAAAATTAGAATCATATATTAGATATAATTACACCTTTGAATGTGGTGTAGTGAAATATGATAATTTTTAGAAACACTCTGTTAAAGATGTATGATTGTGGGTTAAATGAACCATTCACTTATTATATTCATGATGATACTCAAATAAAAATTATTTTATTTTGTTGGAAAATGATCTATATAGAAAACCATGGGGGTTAAAAATTGACTTGATTATTAAATATATATTTAATATTTTCATTATATTCTTTCCAATATTATCATAAATATAACAAAGGCAACAAATCGCATCCAGTAAGGCTGTAGGGCTTGAACCCATGACAGAAGGGATACATGAGTGCATCACCTACCACTCGCCTACATGATGTCCTTGTTAGAATTGAATTAAAAATAAATATTATGTTGATTTTGGGAACATATATATTATCATATATATATATATATAACTATAGGAAAAAATATTTATTTGTGGATTAAGTGATTTAATTTATATATGTAAATAATTAATATATTTTTGGGGAACATTTTATGATTAAGGTAAGAATAATATTTTGGGATTTTATTTATGTATTAAAAGATAAATTATATTTTCGAAGAATATATTATTTTAATTTTTATTTATGGATATTTTATGAATTTATAGAAATAATTATCATTTTTAGAGAGTGTATGACTATGTCATAACCATTTTTGTATAAGACACTATGACAGACTGATGTTATTTGATGATAGATGTAAAATATATCATATAAAAATATGTGATAAAATCATTATAATATTTATGTTACAATATTAGTTAGGAATATATTTATTCATTTAAAGATGTTAATTCATGGAATGATCTACTTTTAACCATCCATGATATTTTTGAATTTTTGAGATAAATTTGTTATTTCTTTTCAAAAAGGCTTATTAAATTTTTCGAATTATCATAAAATTTTTCTCACCATTTTATTTTTGATAAAGACTTGAGATAGAAGGTATAGATTTTTATACATTTTTAGATCTATATGATCATATGGAAAATTAATTTAGTAATTCAGGAACAAAAATGTTCATATTTAATACTCATAGTTTGATGTATAAGATGATATTGTGGTGTAAATTAATTAAATAATGACATTATATATGTCAATTAAGTAAATTTTCCTTCTGTTATTATCCTTAATGGTATTTAATTCCTTAATTATTGAAAATGGACATAATAAAACCATATCCTATAGCTTTAATTTACGACAAATCCATTGTGTTTTTCACACCTCTGGGGTTTATTGTTTTATGGTCATTGACTTTCTCATTGTCATTGAATCTCTAGTAATAAATTATATCTCTCAATATCCAATATTATTTACAAATTATTATTTTATTCCATGGACACATTTTAACCATTCAAATAATGTTTTTCTATTTGGAAACCTAGTAATGTGTTATTCTACATGACCTTTTTATTTCCCATTCCCTCCATTCAAGAGAATGTTTTATTAACACTTTTCGATGTGATATTTCAATGATGGTATTATTTGTTTAATAGTATTTGATTACCAATATCATGATCAAGTTGTGAGGATGATATTTATTAATGGTAAGAAACTATAACACCCATATATTTTAAAAATAAAACTATGTTTGATATCATATATGAAACACAACACTATGCCTAATCGAACCACGAAATATTACTAAATAACTATGACTGTTATAACCTATTTGTTAAATTGGAATATATAAATAGGAAATAAAAATTTATTAAATATATATTAATTTGTTTAATTTTTTTATTCAATAATAATATATTGAAAATAATTTATTAAATAATCACTCAATTTTTAGTAAATTCATTGTATGGTTTAAAAACATTTTAACCTCAAGACAATAGATTTGTTGGGATTTTAAAGAGCATATTATAATAAATTACAAGAACATTAATTAATATTATTTTATAAAATAGATATTATTTTTTAATAACTGTCACAAAATTTTCATAGAGTGAATTTTTAGGATTTTTGAAAAACGATGATTCTCACCTGAATAGCGAAAAAATAATTTTTATTGAAAAATATGTTTTTTTCAAAAATAATAAATTTACCCTATATTTTAAAATATTTTAAATTTTAAATTAGTTATATTCTATTTTGAATAATCACAATATTTTTTTGAATAAATTTTATACTGGAATTTGGTATAAACATATTTTCATATATAAAAGGCATATTTCTGAAAAAATAATTTTCCTCACCATATTATTCATTAATTAAAAATTAAATTATACAAATTAAATTTTAGGAATCATGAAAAATTAATTCCATATTTATAATTATAAGGATAATTTTTTTAAATTGGTCCCATTTATTTTTATCCATTATGTAAAGTAACAATAGTAAAAAATAATTATCATAATCTATGTAAATTAGATAAATTATGGTTCTAAATAATGTGATAAGAACAATAAATTAATCATAAAACATTTGATAATTTTACTTGTTTAGAATATTTTTTCCATAATCATCCAAAATTTTAATATGTGGCCTTTTCCTTACCATATTGACATTATTTTTAAATTTATACTACTTTATCTAAGGAAATGAAAAAAAATTCCTTCTCTTTGTTTTATTATCATTAATTTTATGAAATTTGGATGAAATTAAATGATGTTCAGTTATAGATATTCATTTTATGGGTATAAATTTTTTTTTATCATGGTTTTTAATTTCAATTTTTATTTATTAAATAATTTCCATTAATGATTATGCAACATAGACACAATATATATTTAAATAAAAAAGGATAAAAAATGATTTTATAACTACTAATCATAGTATAATTTAACTCTGTAATAGTTTATCATGAATTTTTAATATATTTAAAACATATTTTTTTGTGTCTGAAAGGATTATATTCGAATTAAATCATTGTATTCATGTTTTTAATGTCAATTTAATTGAATAGTGTCAAAATTGACATCAATGATATTTTAAAATAATTGATGGTAATTAAATTATTTAAATCAACTACAAATATTATATTTAGACATTTATATTTTATATTTTTGATAATATCACCATTTCCTATTAATGTGTCTCTTTTTCATTTATTGTAACCTTTTGACCACTAATAAATGAAAATATTAATACCATGATGATGTAAAAAATAGATAACATAGGTTACAATAAAAATATAAGGATTGAAACATCAACTAAGAATGTGAAAATTTTATATTATATAATTATTTTTATTAAATATCATATTATCTTCTAATAATATATATTTAACATCATTTTAAATCTAAATTTTTTTTATATTAATTTAATACTATAAGTAATTTCAAAAATTTCCCTTCACTCTCTAACTAAAGAGTCTCTTCCCATATTTTATTCACACTTAAAAAAATCCATAAAAAATCAAAAAAAAATACATATATTCATGTATACTTCCTACATTCAATGTTTTGATCATAAAACCAATCACGGAATGATTTTGGTGTAAACCGCTATAGGTTTTCCGAAGAAGGGGTATAGTTCTTAACAAGGAATTTCTATATTATTTTCTTTTTCTCATATCTTTTAAAAAATTCCAAAGTGAAGAAATATTGAAACCCATATATTCCATACAATTGTAATTTATTTTTTAATTAAGTAACCAATATCCATCTCATTTTCCATCAAATGGTAAATTATGCAATTGTTCATGAGTATGGAATACTACATCTTCATGAACCGATGTAATTCATTTCCCATCACCAAATTTTATTGATGGTTTTAACTTGTGATTTAATATATATACCTATATATATATATATTATTTTCATGATATATTTATCATTTTTAAATGAAAAAAATATTTTTTTTATAACATTCCATTCACTAATAGAGGATAATGTTATTCATATGTACCTGTGTACTACCACAAATAAGAAGTGATATGATCGT
The DNA here is from genome assembly GCA_963277665.1 of Viscum album. Classification (NCBI taxonomy): domain Eukaryota; kingdom Viridiplantae; phylum Streptophyta; class Magnoliopsida; order Santalales; family Viscaceae; genus Viscum; species Viscum album. The sequence continues at coordinate 1,080,149,407 of OY728139.1, read as the reverse complement.
TTTTTCATCACCACATCACATGGATGATATATAATAATATATTTAAATAAAAAATGGTATTTATAATATATTTCTCATTATATTATGTTAAAATAATACTCACCTTATTTGCAAAATGTTTTTGTAAAATGGAACAAATACTCATGTGTGCATTTGTCATACAATTTTAGTTATTATAACATAGTTCATTTTTATTAACCATTTACATTCATGCTGTTAAAAGTGTATTTTTTTATAAAAATAATAATTATATATTCATCATTATTTTTTAGATTTGTGATTACTACATCTATGACCATTGTCTTCGATCCAAAGTCAATTGGGATATGTGAGCTGAATATATTCAAAAACATCTGACTGAAGATCAAATGATTACATAATTGAAAATAACATAGTAATAACTAAAATAAAAGGGAATAATAAAAATGAAAAAAAATATTAATAAAATATATAATTAACATATGTTTATTATTTAGCATGATAAAGAACATATGTTATGCTTTAGAATCACGGTAAGGGGCATTTTAAAAATAACTTTTGTAGTTCCTCATCTGACTCTTTTTCTTTCATGCCCATGTTATTCTAAACATTTAATTGAAATTATAATGTATTCATAAAAGGATAAAAAATGTTATTTTTTAAAATAATACCTTGTTTAAATTTATTTTAATAATATTGTTGTTGTTTCATGTTGGAGATTTTTGTTTAAAAATCCATTTTCAAATATTCCCCTAAAACTATTTTATATTACATGTCCATATTCATAGAATTATTTTATGGATGTATCTATTTATGCATTATGGAAATATAAAGGGAATTTTCTATCATAGTTCACATTCTTTCAAAGAAAAATAAAAAGGAATATTTTTCAATGATTTTATACATCATGTTTTGACTTAATTTTTAATAAAAAAGGATTTCCATACTTTATCATATATGGAATCAATTGATTTTTCCACCATCATAAAAATTATTTTTTTATATTCCTTTATAATATTATATTATTTATTTATATAAAAAACTCATTCCCTATATTATTATAATTTTAGATTAAAAATTTGACTTTAAATGAAAAGTGTGTATCAATGTATGAAATGTTTTACTATGGGTTCAAAGAATATTTTAATTAATTTAGGTTTTACCTAAAATAATTATTTTATTGTTCTAAGGAATTATTTATGATAATGGGTGGTCTATTATAGACCATGTATGGGTGGGTTCATGGTATCCATCTAACGCATTGTTTATGATTTATGATGGATGATGTCTATGAGGGTTATTTAACATATAACCATGAAGGTTATTTGTATCCTTGTAGGATATTATAATAGTATAAAGAAAGGTTATCCAATTTGTAACCAAGATGGTTTATCCATATCAAAGGGTGATATGAAAATTATATCTCATGTTACATGTACGATTTATTTATTTATACAATGTTTTTATGGAAATCATTTGACCATAAAAATGTAAGAAACCTGATTATTTTTAATGATATATATATATATGCTACTACTTTAGTGTGAAAATTATAACTACGTGATAATTTTTTCATAATATTTGAATGATTTATGAAATCCCTTTGGAGTTTATTTTCCTTTTAAATTCCCTATGAAATGGATTATGAAAATATGTTTTTGTAAATGTTTATTTTTTTGGGTAAAAAATTCATTCCTTTAACCCCAAATTATATTTTTTTAATATGAATATTTCTAAGTATTATTTTTCTAATAATATAATTATTTATTAATTATGCCCCTTTCTGAGATTTTTGTGCTCATACAACTTTTTATAAATTTTTTTAAAAGGTTTTAATGATAATTTTAGAAATATATTTTGTAAAAATTGAAATTATTAACATGTGGATTTAAAAAAATTATTTTATATCATAAGGTTTTTTATTTGTCTACAAATTGGTAGTATGTGGAGGTGTACACTTTTCATGTAATATATTTTTTTAAAGAATTAAAAACTATATATATATATATCTAAAACTATAAACCTGATTGATATTTTAGAATTCATGAAAATTAATTCTTCTCTAAAGACACCAGAATATGTATTTTTTAAAAATATGTCATTTTAATAAGGTTGTACAGGTTTCCATTGTATATAAGTTTTTTATGATGGATAAGAAGTACAAATTAGATTTAATTTATGGATAAAGTATGTTAAAATGATTTAAATTTTAAATTTATGAGCATATTCCGAGTGGATGAAAATTTTCGTTTATTTAGTACTTTTTTTATTATTTTTATTGTTATATCATGTTTTTTTCTATGTTATATTGTTATTGTATTTAACTATCATTATGAAAAATGTGTATTGGTCTGGTGTGGGAAACATACATTTTATGATATACCATAACCATATATGTGTGTCTTTAGAATGTACATATAGATTGTAATACATGATCAATATAATTTAAATTCACTTTTAAAATATGTTATGTTGCGATAAAAACAAAGAGAAAAATAGTTCTAGAGTATACGATGATTTTCTTTTATAGATATGGTCTTTAATTTTTTTATTCCATTTTTATTTTTTTCTTAATATGTTTTACTTACATACAACTCTAGTTATATTTTAATTTAGATTATTAATATTAATATTTTTTGTTTTCTTTTGGTCATATATGATTATTAGTTAGTATATTTAGGATTATCATTTTTGTAGAGTGTATATATATAAAAAACATGGTTATTATTATAATATAGTTTCAACATGTAACACATTATTTTATAAGTTCTTTATTTAAATATACTAGTTTTATTATTTTATATACAGTTTATATATTGGTCATGTAAGAATTTCAAGAGGACCGATTTATGAATTATTAAAAAATAATTGAGAAAAATATCATTTCCAAATATAAAATACCATATCATTTTATGTTTATGATAGACTATGGAATTTTGGAACAACATTTAAGGTCTTATGGAAGTAAGGTTTAGGAATATTATTGACTTAGATTGGTTCATCATAGAAGGGAAGGACAATTAAATTGTATGTTCTGATTCATACATGATAGGTAATTTTGGGTATAAAATATTTAAATATTGGGAAAATCAAGTTTGGATATAAATCTATTTGTTTACACTGTAAGAAGAAAAAATTTATCACACTTCATGAAATAAAATATTACAATTTGGAAACAACACGATACTGAACTGAAATTATATGTATGATTTTAAACTCATAAGACCCAATATTTAAAGTGGTTACACCATTACAAAATGTCTTTGGTAATTAATATCTAATATATTTTTTAATTGTTTTTTTAAAAACCAAAATTAAAAAATATATCATTAAATAATTATTATTTTGAGAATGATCCATATGGTACAATGAGGTTTGGGTTTCTTCTTATATTGAAGAAAATTCTAGTCATCCTTATCAAGGCTCTTGAAACATAGATATTTAAACTATTATGTTTTAAAATACAAAAATTTGAGATATATTTATTTCAATGTTTATAGGATTTGATTTTAATTATAATTTTAAACTTGGGTAATTAAACAAGATATTGGTTGGTCCTCAAATATAAAGAAGATAGATATATATGTTTACCAAATGGTGATATAATAGAAAGTTAAGATAGATTCTTATAAATGAAAATCACCTTAAAGGTGAATGATTAATTAGAATACATATTTTATATGGAGTGGACAACTCAGGAAGGAGGTGAAATAATGGTCCATAAAAATATCTGTTTAAAGAATTACTAAAAAATAATAAAATTTTATAAAATCACCCAGTTAACAAAAATAGTAGAAATATATATTTTTATATTTTTAATAGATTCTCAAAATCATGATTAGTACTAATATAAAATAATTTTCCAAATACATTGATGATTTAAACTAATATACTCATATAAAAAATATAATATAAAATACTAGTTTGAGATAAATATTTTAGTTGAGTTTTTTAAGAAGTTTAAAATACAATAAAATCAATTATTTATAACAAAGAAAAAAAAGATAAAGAATAGTAGAATTTAATAAGGTGTTTGGTATAATGATAAGATATAATACAATTCACATGTAAATCACCTGATGCAAAGTGGTTTAAAATAAATCAAACTGATCCAAAACTTTTATTAGGTTTTATATACCTCTAATCAAAAGGTAGTCTAGGAAAATTTCCTCTCAAACTATTATACTTGGTGTATAATAATATTTCATGTCACTAATGAAATATTCCACTATTATTCAATTGAATACAAATTAAATGATTTGATAGAGTACTATTTATAATATTATTTAATATATAATAATATGTTTTTATGAAAAAAAACATCACAAATGTATAGAATAAAAAATGCTAGGATTATATGATAGAAATGTGGTGATGCTCAATTTGAACGAAATTAGTTTTCCAGGATCCCATTGAATTTTTCTTTTAAAGTAACTTGGAAAATATTCACAACTGGTTTAAAAAATAGAGTGTTGTTCATATTTCTAAATGAGTCTTTGTTTTATCACATGATCCACAATTATTATCTATAGGGGAATAATGTCACTTATACAATTCACACAATCATTTTTGATCTTAAAAATAACTTCATCCAAAAGTAGAAATTAGATAACAATCAATGATATATTAAATGAAATGATGCTTCAATTAATTCTCTAAAAACTAGTAGTTGGATATTAAAAATTCCCCACACCAATGTTATACATGAAAAGGTATCTGTATATTAATAATTGTTACATGAACTCGTGGTTGGTTATAACTTTATACAAGGATGAAATATTTTCATCGTTGGTCCAATACATCATGAAAATAGTTCATTATCTTGTGCATAGGGTTCATAATATCATGTTGTATCTTGTTTCCACATGCAGTAACTATATTAAAAGACATAATCAATATGTCACCTTATGAAAATTTCTATACCTTGGAATGGAAAATGAATTTCATTATGTTGTAGATTTTTCCTTTTATGAGGTCACTTCCCTAATTTTCATGGTTATATATTTTGTACAAATGGTTGGAATATATTTTTCACATAGTTGGTTGATTGTAAATATAGTAAGCTGATTCTCAATGGATGGTAGGTTCAACATCAATGCATGGTAGGTTTATTACATTGATAAAATTATCATATCTGACCCTTGGTAGGTAGTTTTTTTAGTCATTTTGGTTATGTAAAACATGTCATAAGGTGACACAATGAATTGATGTTCTAGATCAATTCAATGTCTTTACACAGTAATCACATTAAACATGTGGTCATTTTTTATGCTAAGTTCCACACATATCCATTTTTCAGGATTAGGCACTAAAATCAATTATTTGTAGAAAATATGAAATTCATTAAAACCTTATAAGCATGACCTCAGATCATTAAAATAAGTAGGCCCCATAAAAGAGACAACAATGTCCCATTTCGATAATTAAATATGGTGGATTTTAAATTAAAATAAATAAATTATAATAAAATTATATTTTTATAGGTTTGAATAAATTTTTTATAAATTTCTTAAAATCATGAATTGTTTTATAATGAATTAATTTTATTTTTTTATCAGTAATGCACCTTTTGGGATTATCCCAAAGTGAAAGAAAATAAGATGTTATAAAAAAACTATTAAATGTAAATAAAAGAATATATTACATTAATAAATCATAAAATAATGAAAAAAATGTTTAAAGAATGATTAAAAAATTATTCTATTATATATCCAAATCTAAATCTGAATCTGGTATATCACTAATATCGATAGGAATGATAAGATCCTTTCTACTATAATTAATGTAAAGAGAAGTTTTAGTCTGAGTATCATAGGAAGAGTAATGTTAGGAAATTTTTACACATATAGATACATGTACTATTATTGAAAGTATTTTCAAAGATCCATACTGATATGTTGGGTTGTAGAGGTAGTTGTGTTTATAACTAGGGATATAGGATTGATTTAAAGAGCATACATAACTATTTGAGAAATATAAATATAAGGTTTCATCTAACATGTGAAATCATTTATTGCACAACATACAGGATCCAAATACTAATGTAAATAATAGATATTATCCATGATGGAATCCAAAAATGTGTTCATAGTCATAAGAATCACAACTTGTTACTTAAAATCATGATTCATGGGTGGAAACATTAGATCTTAAGAAAGGGTTTAAAACATAATCATTAAATTAGACACAATAAATTCATGGATGTGATAGTTATCAATAAGTGTCTTAATTTTATCTCCATCTTTACCAGATTGGATGGCATCAAATCTATCCACTTTTAGGGTTTTAGTTTCACATATTTTAAAACCATCAAACACTGATTCTTGGGTCTTTATGAACATATAAAATATAATCTCTAACTCATCCCTTTTGAGTTGTATGATATTTTCTTCAGCCAAAATTAACTAGACAGAATGATTAGTTGAGGGATTAAAAAAGAAAGAAATTATAAACCACCGATCTTTCTGAATTAATATATCAGAAAGATCAAACTGTAAAGACTCAAACTGTGATTTGAGAACATTAGTCTCATTTTTCAGAAAATTAAACTCATGATAAAAAAATGGATAAATATAATATTTTAAAACCATAATAGTCCTTTTGATATCTTATTATCAGTAAGGCTTCATAAAATCTCCAAAACCAATAATGTATTCTTTGAAAAAAAAATTAAGATCGTATACGAATTCATTCAAATAGTCCGTGGTTACGTATGATGTATAAGATATTTTTGTAGATAGATCATACGATGATTCATTACTATGAAACTAAAGTACATCCTCTTCTAATTCAGATCAATCTGGATGTTTTAAAATTCTAAAAACAATATAAAATACTTCCTCAAGAACATTAGGAGTTCCATCTGAACCATATTCACCATGAGTACTAACTTTCACCTTCTATGAATGGAGTAGGTCCATTCATGTCATGGTTAGTCTAATAAAATGATTGTATCATAGTTGATACATTTTTACTATATTGAGTATCCATATATAAAATAAGAGATCCCTTCAGAACTCTCTAAATAGGGAGGTAGTTAGGTATATAATTTCAAGGTGAACATTCCCCATCATCATCTGAATCTAGACAGTCCATCCCCAAAATATTAGATCTAGGGTACTTCTCTCTATTAATAGGTCCACTTAGAATAGGTAATGATGGAGTATTTCTAAACATAGTTTATCCATTTTTATTGAATTCACCTATTTCAAAGTCCTTAGACTCATCTTCTTTAGGTCTATAACCAATAAAATAATCCTATATGTATAACAGATTCTTACACTAATCCTCTTATTCATGTAATGGAAAAGGTGAGGGAGATTTAAGAGGTCTAAATGACATAAAATGAGATATATCCCTACTATCCTCATGAGAATATATTATAACTTCATCAAAATATACTATTGGTGCCAAATGTAGGGGAGAAGAAGAACAAGAGTGAATTCTATGAGGCTGCCTCGTAAAGACCTTTCACAGAGCCCCAAGGCCCCGCGCCCACCACGAAGCACGGAGGGGGGAAGCTCTATGAACCCCTTTGACGTTCGACACCCCACCATGGAGTAAAAAGGTAGGAGGATCCATGAATTAAATTGACATTCACAAGCCCGCTGTGGAGCAAGGAGGGGGAGGCTCTGCAAACCTTTTTGACGTTTGTGACCCTGCCATGATGCAAGGGGGTGAGATCCTCTGTGAGACAATTTGATGTTCCTGACCCACTGCAGAGCAAACTCTATCCTCACACCGAGTGAGTTCTGATTCACGACACCTCTTGCCTATAAATACATGGCTCCCCTCAAGCCCAAAGGATGGATGATCCTACCTTTCACCTTCTCCACTTTCAAATCACAATGCACTTATTGTGTTGCGAACCATGATCTCCTCAAGGTACTTTTTCTTTGTGAAGTGCCTCCACCATTGCTTTAATTGAACCCCTCTTCTGAGAGGGATGCATTTTGTGAAGACCATGGGCCTTCACAAAGGAAGGATATCCCCACGGGGACTCAAGTCATCATGAAGAGTTTATGTTTTGTGAAACACCATCCTTGCACAAGTAACCCACATGCTAAGGAAGGGTCATTGTGCTTCGTGAAGCACATTGCTTCACGACACCTTACTTCCCGAGGAAACTATGATTCACAAGGAATTACTTCGCAAATGATTTTCCACTTCGCAAATCTCCTCCCATATGCACCTTTAACATATGCCTATCCTAGAAAACTTCACTTCATGAAGTACATCCCTTCAGGAATCCCCTCTACTTCAAGGTGAACCAGAGCTCCACAATGATTCTACCTATGAACCCCTTTTCCCAATAACTCCTTTTCCAGTGCAGACCTTCAGGTTTGCATGAAGCAATTTAAAATTCCCTTGGACGATACTTCCCAGTGTGTTACTTCGCCTCATGATTCATCACATAGGCATGCTAACGTCTATTTCTTCTTCATAGAGCCATGCTAACATGGAGCCCCAATGGGATCACCTTACGACACCCCCTAGTCATGGTCTTGCCTATCCCTTCTCTTCACCAAGTTGTAGTGGGTGCCGACTATTTAAGTCCTATGGGTGCGGAGTGAACCCACTTTGTCTAAGCTTCATGAAATTAAACTACCCAGAACCTTCATCCTTAGCACATGACGTTAAACTGTGACCTCACCCCGTGCATCAGACGAGGGGTGCCCCATCTCGGACATTCTCTATGCCCACTGGTCACCACAGGATTGAGATCATTTCCCAAATGTAATGACATCCCCTTTATCGAAGTGGCATTTTTTCACGGGGATAGGCCAACCGCCATGGTGTAAGCCCCTAGCTTTTCATACAGGATGTTGCATCTCTGCTTCTCATTTCTTTGGTACCAAATCCCTCTCCCACTAGGCATTGTCACTACCTGAGCCTCCACACTAGAGTAAGTCCCATTCTCTATATCCATGGGCTGCGAACTGTGCATAATCCCTTTTTTCCTCTTTGGTCCACTAACCACATGTGAGCCCCACTCCACTTCCAACAGACGCACCTTACACAACATGATCGTCAGGACTTTTCTTCCTCCTGTTTCTCACACTGAGGATGACTCACGTGGGTTTAGTGTAATCATCAACCATGAATCCCTATCTGGGAAGCCTAGAGTGTAATCCCCATAATTATCCTGAACTAAATGGATTTGATCTTTTCTATGTAAATGTATGTAGGAAGCATCTTTGAGGTTCAAGCCCAACACCCATTGGTTCTAACTATCTCCACGTCGATCCACCATGACCCCGAACAACGTGGAATTTGATCTTTTCCAAGGAAAGGTACGTAGGAAGCCTCCCTGAGGTTCAATCCCAATACCCATTATTTCCGACCATCTCCATGTCGGTCCACCATCATCTTGAACTACATAGACTTTGATCCATGACAAAGCAAGATACATAGGAAGCCTCCCTGAGGTTCAATCCCAACAACAATTGGTTCCGACCCCTCATCACGTCGGTCTACCAAACCCAATCCCGAACTACGTGGAATTTTATCATAAATAAGACAGGGTGCATAGGAAGCCTCCCAAAGGGTCAATCCTAACAACCCACTAAACCTGACAACCTCATGTCTGTTCAGCACCGTCATGTGCGATGTTAAAATGTATTCTCCGCAATGTAGTAGTAAGCCATTGCTCCCTAATCAGCGATAAGACATTGCAATTCCCTTTGCTGGGACCCACATTTTTTGTCCATCCAAGTGGAGTCAAACGAACCCGGGATGCTAACCACGTATAAGCCCCATACACATCATTGGGTTGTTTTTCTATGTGTACACCCCAGTTCTATCCTATTGCCTGGTCTTTCCATTGAGCCTAGGTATTTCGGGAAGGTCATGATCTAACCAAGAGGTTGCAATTTCTCTGGGTCTCATCCACATGTCCTTTCTCATGGGACACATCCTTATTTGTCCCATCGCCCTACCGAACTACATGGAATTTGATTCCCTACAATGGGATACATAGGATTTCTCTTCGAGGGTCAATCCGAACATCACTGACATCGTCATGGAGGTTTCATTTCATTCCCCATATGCATAAATTAACCATACATCGCCCAATTTGATTCTTACCCGGGCTACCACATCTCGGTGAGATTATGACGGCTCACCCCCCCACCCATATCAGTGTACCCTCCAGGGGTTACACTCGTCTGATCAACTCTTGTCAGTGTTCTGATCAGTCTGATCTATCCCTACAAGATGTTAAACTTGCGGCATGCCCTATGATAAACATGGGATGTTGAGGAAAACCTCAGAGACATGGCTAGGGCATACGATTCCTCGCATTAGAAATGGGATGCCTTAGGATTCCGCACCCTCTAAAAGCCCTATAATAAGGGGAAAAAACCCAGACGCGCTAGTGTTCTAGCATCCAGACGTGTTAGTAATGTCCAATGTGACGACTCTCTTGACCCAAGGTGGATTTCCTAACCAAAACCTTTATAATATCCCGATATAAGCAGTGTAATTAACTGACATCTATGAAGATATGGCACTGGGAAGAGATTCACGAAAAACATATTAAATATATAAGGGAGACCATAACTAGGTGACGAGTTCCAATGAGGAATCCATGGAAGGAAGAACCAACATCCCATCATCCCATTTTGATCAAGGAGAAAACATACCTGAATAAAGAACAAATGATGCTCGCCATTGGAAATTAGGAATGCAGGGAAACAAACAGCATCGCTGTCCCAAAACAAGATAGACGCACGCGCTGCGGAGAAAGTGTCAGAAACATAAATGGTGAACCCGACATGAAATATTTCTTCTCAATATGGAGATTATTAGAGTTTGAGAAATCAGTGGATTAGTGTGTCACCGGATCCTACTATCCATCACCGGGTCCCACCAAGATAATAGTGGGCTTTGCGTGAAACTCACCAGATTCTGGGGTAGTAGAGTGTTAGACATCCTTATCTGTGACATTGTCATCATGGACCCCTCTTAATGTTCATGGAAATGGGGATGACGCTGAGGAAATGGTCATCGATTCCTTTTTCTTTCAGCACTAATGTGTTAATATGCATGCCTTCAATAATCAAGTTGTTTCACCCAGAACTCAATCACCACCCGCCAAATGACGTAGCGGTAGGTACAGTGCCAACGCGGTAGTCCCACATGGCTCTGCCTCTTATACACAGACCTCTACACCCATGACCATGGGGCACCCACACCCCATCTCCCCATCCGAGGTTGTTCAGCAAAGGGTGATCAATGACCTCATACGCCGATATGACGAGGAGGGTATCATCTCTACGAGGGATATGGCCCACCTGGATTTAGAGGCATTTGAGCCTCATCATAAACACATCCCTCGAGGGTCGTGCAGGGATCCATTGATCCGCACTCCAACATATATCCATTTCAGGATCCTGTCCTCGCAATGTTTCGACGACTCCCTGCCCTACGCCAACAAGGTAGAGGATGTCTGGGCCATCCCGTTTAGAGGCTGATTCGAGGGACTCGCAGCATGGGACCCCACCCAGCCGCATTAGCACTGCCACCTAGTATTACTAGATGAGGAGTAGGTAAGCCACGTACCTGCACCACCAGCCCCGGTCTGTCCAACCCGACACCAGCGTCATGCGTAATCTGAAGAGGATGCCCGCCAAAGGACGTCAACATCAGCATGTACTATGGCCCGAGCCACTGCCGACACATATCACCAGCTCCATATATAATATGAGTAGGGGAAGTTTTAGGCTTGACCTGAATCAAGGCCCCATCCACCCCATGGGTAGGCTGGGTCGACTCTCTTGGTCACTAGCACAGGTAGTGGGCTCCGCGGACTAACCCGTGGCAATGACACTCGGTATGGAGGCCCTCCCCGTTCCACTACCATAGAGAACATAGATCTTCCCCACTTCCATGATCGACATGGAGGTCTTCCCAATGCCACCTTAAATCCAAATGAGGGTCCTCCCCATTGTGGAGACATTAAAAATGGATGTCTCTCCTATGCCCATTGCACTGGGTATGGAGTCATTCCTCCAGCCTCAGTCTACCAGTGTGGGGATGTTTCACATCCAGTCACTCTCTAATGTGGGGGCCCTTCCCATGTCCTCATAAAAGTTGGTGAAAGTCCTCCTTTCACTTTAAATCAGAGGTTTAGAGGCCAGCTTCCCTTCACTAGCGCCCAACACTATGACTCGTCCCCTATTTAGTTTGACCAGTACGAGGACCTTCCAAACACTGATGTCACCAGGAGAAATAAACATGGAGGTACTACCCATGCTCTTACCAACTCTAGTGGATGTCTTACCCGCTCTATCACTACCCACATAAGTTATCCCCATGTCCCCTTTGATATCTCTCCTGGCGATCCATGCACCCCGACCTACTCAGGCGGAAACCCTCTTCGCCCCAACACAAGTATGGCCAAAGGACCTCCTCATGTCAGAAATATGCCCTGTCTAGAAGAGCCATATTAGGGAAGGAAGGCGGGTCATCACCTCCATAAGATGAATTCTAGGATGTTCTGGATAGAGATCAAGACAGTTCGCTTATCATATTCCGAAGAACAGTACGACTCAACATTGGAACCCTCCCCTAGGTCCTCCAAGTCAAGGGTTTGGGTAGGAACAAGGTGCATTAGGCTCGTACATCTGGAGTGCAAGGTCCACCAAATCCCTGCCTCACTCCGCAGGAACATCTAAGAGGATGAAAATCTGGTGTTTACCCAGGGACCAACCATGTAGTCGCCACCACTATCACCCGAAAAAACCTCTACCTCAACTAGGGACCACAAAGAGATGTGTTCGAGATCAATGGCAGAAGATACATGACATAGTCCATCCACAATGGCCGTAGATGTTGTGCTGGAAACACTGGTTGCTAGCCCGTCTTATCGTGGCATAGTGACTAGGTCACTACACTCTTCGGAGGACAGCCCGTGATTCTGTAGCCAGTAATCACATTCTCCGTATTCCCTACCGGCCTACCTACAGTCCTACCAGTCTTCCTCAGTACCGTTTCCAGTTCCTCAACCACCCCCTGTTGTCGAATTAGGAAATCAAGGGCCAGACCCTAAATCCGATCTAAGGAGCTTATGGGATATCCTCACAGCGGACCACTTCCCTGAGATGTTCTAGCCAGTTGCGGCATCAAATTTTAGTTTCATAGGATCCCTTACACAAGAGGAGTTCGAATGTTTCCATAAAAAAAATTGTGTAACACACTTACACCTTCATCATTAGAGAGCGACTTATCACAGGAGCCAAACACATTTCGAGAAAATCGGCGAGCAATGCCATCTGGTCAATATTGCCATGCTCTTTATGGCCCAGCGCCCTGAGTCACCAGGCTATTGCAGAGCCCGCCAATAGCAATGCATTCGGAGTTTCAAGGTACTCTGCAAGATTATCAAGGAGGCTTCACCACACGTGCAGGTCCGTGGCAGGGGGAAGTACGCTGCCATCCTCTTTAGCCCTATCTGATGGCAGCCCAACCTGCCATGTGATATCAAGAACATGCCCCTAGGTAGAGTCATGTTCAAAATGGCTAGCCTAGTGGAAGGGGAAAATGAACTAGAGCTCCTTGATATGGACCTTCCGCCTGAGGGCATACCACCACTATTGGATACATCGGGAATGGTTACTTTCCAATAGAGAAACCTGTTGGGTCTCCCTGCACCCACTGAGGCATTAGTCCTCATCCAGAATCTCGGTAAAGGGAAGGAGCATCTCGGATCCTCCAAACACTCCAACCCGTCCACCTCAGTGCAGAAGATGGAGGAATACTCTGAAAAGGCCACATTACATCAGCAACTTTCCGAACAAAAAAAGTTGGTCGACAAACTCCTGGATGAACGTGCTGTAGAGAGAAGGCTAGACTACGGTAATCCTATTCCAGGTCAGCAGGGGTAGGAGAAACCTCCCCTCGGTGAGCTTCCTCTAGGTGATCCTGACCATCATGCCCCCACGGACAGGGTAGAAGTCGGAACTTATGGCAAGATGAAGCGGTATATATTGCCAAAACCTCCAGTACGGCGCAGAAATCCATGGAATCTAGCTCGGATTCCCCTAGTTCCCTTGAGGGTCATTCCACCAGCTTCTCCACGATCCAATGGACCTGTTTACCATGTTGAAGAACCTACCAACACACTCGTGGATAGGGATCCCCATCAGGGAATAGACCCCCATCCAAATGATCCAATGGTAGCACTCATTCCCGCCTTGAGTTGTTGGAAACACTACTGGTGGCACTCCCACCCGATGGAAAGCCATATTTGGAATGGTTCAATTATATTCTAGACCCCTAGGTTTCAAAAACCCCTCATTCTCCCCCATTAACGGGACAGGGGACCCGCTACAGCACCTGCCCTAATTTACCTCAAGGTGTGGCCCCATGTTGGGAACTCCAGCGCAACATGAAGCCGCCAAGATTCGGTGGTATGTGTAGATATTAGAAGGCCCATCAGTTTTCTGGTACAACGAGCTTTCTAATGGATTGATGACCAGCTGGGAGGACCTTTGTAGGAAATTCCTCTTCCAGTTCAGCTCCACCATGCGGAAAATGAGTATCGTGAACCTCTTCAAGTACAATCAGAGGCCTGATGAGCGTGTCCCTGACATTATCACCTGGTGGAATGGACTCACACATTCCATCGACATGACACTGAATCAAGTGTAATTACTGATGATTTGTGTAGGAAATGTTAAAACGTAACTGTTTCCCTCTTTGATAACTCAAAACTACCCTGGAGGATTCTTAGACTTCTCTGCTAAGGCCTACCACCTGGAAGAATCCCAACAACAGGCTAGCCAGGCATGTCCATTACCTCATGTAATTTCCGCAAGGGAGGCCGCTAAAGCCGAGACTGCCATGGTGGCCCAAATAGAGGCCCCCAGGAAACTGGAATTATTACCAGTGGAGTCGGCTCCGCAACCTCGAAGAGGCCCGCCACCAAAGGCCCAGCCTACAGCCCAGCAGCGTCTGCCTCAAAATTGTTAGGTGCCCCCGCACAATGCGCTGCCACTACTCCGGAAAGATAATCGAGTTCTCCCTCCTCTACAGGCTCCTCCGGATCCTCCTTAGGGCCAAGATCCAGGACCCCCCTTTTTGGATAGAAGAAACTAGGCGAACTTTTTCAACAATAATCAGGTCCCTGACTATTTCTGAAGTGCCTTGGAACAAGGGATTATGCGTTTCCCTGAGTGTAGATGGACAGAAAAGGAGAACCTCACTGATCACCCCAACTAGTGCCCCGATCCCTGGATCCTGGGTCACACTCTCAAGAAGTGCTTTGTGTTCAACGACTAGCTCCAAGACCAGGATGACAAAAACATTGTCATGTTGGGCCCAACCTCGGTTCAGGTAGCA
Organism: Viscum album; assembly: GCA_963277665.1. Taxonomy (NCBI): domain Eukaryota; kingdom Viridiplantae; phylum Streptophyta; class Magnoliopsida; order Santalales; family Viscaceae; genus Viscum; species Viscum album. Next base: position 1,080,134,086 of record OY728139.1, on the reverse strand, counting down.
TTCATCTTGGTGGGGTCATATAGTAGCATTGATAGTGAGGGAGAGTGTAATTTGGTTTCCACTCACGGATCCCAAAAGTATGATGATTGGATGGCTCGAAAAATAGTCTCTCATGCCCATGGTGTCATTCGGGAATGCCGGAATCGACCAGAGACTTCAAGATCAGTAACCACCACTTTTGAATCATCATCTTAGCCGACCTCTTCCCAGATGAGAAAACACCGGTGACATAAGGGAAATCAAAGTACCCCGCCGATTCCATCGTCATCCCGTACTCTCAGTGACTTCGTGCCCATAGAGATTGTGATCCCTCCCAAAATCCATCCATTTTTAGATGACTCTTTAGGTGACTCCCAAGGGTATACTGTAGTTAATACCATGGTGCTGGTTAACCCCTACATGACTCCCGACGATGGGGAGCACCAGGCGGATCCTCCCAATGTCCCCAGTCATCGCTAGAGTCGACGGATCTATGGCTATATGGGCCATCAGAGTACATCAGTGAGCACTTCCTGCAAGGCTGTTCATGCTACCAAAACTAGGAAGCAAGCTCAGCGTAGAGATCAGCATGAATATCCTCCTCATCCGGTGTCATCAGACCTGCCTCCACCACTGTTTGTTCTACTGGACCAAGCATGGCCACCTATGCCTCGCTGTGATCATCCACTCTCCACCCCGAACCAGTCCCAATAGGCTAGCCCTAGTATGGAAGGTTCTCAGCATGCTTCGAGAAATGGGAAACATGATGTTCCCAGTACTAGTCAGCCGCTGGTCTAGTCAGTAGGGCCCACCATTCCTCTTGTCATAGAGTGACCACCTACAAGCAGATGTTCACACATTGTACGGAAGTATGATGTTCTCAAGAATCTTCACAGTATTCCAGAAAGGCTCTCCATCATTGTGGCCCTTTTCCTATCATCAGATATGAGTGAGGCCTTCGCTAAGGCTTTAAGAAGCCCCCTCCAGTTTGAGACAGAGGTAGCAGCTGCAGAGGCCTTTCATGCTGAATTATTTGAAATTGATGAATGCTAGGACATTATATCATTCTATAGAGATGATGAAGGCTCCCCATACAGGGGAACATTCACCCATTGTACATCACCAGCCAGTTCAATGGAATAGAGGTTCATCAATGTCTTGTTGACATAGTATATGGAATTAATCTTTTCATGATTTAGACACTGTGAAAGCTAGGATTGTCTGAAGATGACCTGGGTCCCTCTGACCTAATAATCCAAAGTTATGACATGATGGAATAGAAACCGGTCGGTAAGATCCTTTTGAAGACACAATTTTATGGCTTAATTTCCATCACTGAATTTATGGTAGTCTCCCAGGACACCACCTAAAATGCGTTGATGAGAAGGCCAGGACTCCACATGCATGCGATGGTCCCATCATCCTATCACTAGTTCCTCAAGTACTCCCTCAATGGTCGAGTGGGTATTCTTCAAGGTGACACATCTCCCTTTTCTTCTTGTGAGGCCAACTATCTGGTGCCAATTACTACAAGAACATGGACAAGTAGATTCAGACCAACGGGGTCAAGCATGCCACGACTACGACCGACCCGTGGATAGATCTCGATGATGCCTACATCTTTCCAATCCACCAATTGGAGGCTACAACCTTTAACATGGGATAATGATTCATTGTGTCTGGGACGAGGGGGGAACACATTCCTATGTCTATGAGTTGACAAAAAATCACCTCGTACTCCTATAAAAACCAGGATCAGGTGTTATAGGAGCCTCCTACCCCCATAAGGTACTAGGATGTCCACCCCATGGCAATGAAAATACGTCATATGTGTTTGTTCCACCAGGCAGGAGTTAACCAGATCAAGCCAAAGCGCCATTATTGCTTCAATATCATCAACCGTGACCCCTTGGACCAAAGGATAGATGGGGTCAGATCCACAACCTTCATCTCTTTGGTTGTGGGGGCACATGAGTCTTCCAATACAGTGTCCATTACTGCTCATGCGGTTACCATCTTCTCGTCAGGATCTTCTGACTCCGAAGTGACTCCTCCCACCGAGGATTCCCCCCTCCACAAGTGAACATGAAGATTTAGAGGATGCCCCCTGTATTTTAAGAGGGAGTCTCTACCATAGTAGACGAGTTGGTACAAGTTAACCTTAGTAGTGACGCAGACTCGAGACCCACATTGATCAGTGAAACCATGTCATTCAAGGAGAAACATCAGTACATATACTTCATGAAACAACACCATGATGTATTCTTCTAGAGTTCTGATGAGATTCCAGGACTAGATCCTCAGGTAGTCGTCCACCACCTCGGTCTCCCTTGAAATCATAACGGGTTCAAGCAGCCTCCCAAAAAGATGCACCCTTCTTACTGTGCCATGGTAGAGGTGGAAGTTGATAAGCTCATCAAAGCCAATTTTGTTAAGGAATTCTAGTACCAAAAATGGCTTGCCAATATTATGCCAGTCAGAAAGAAGAACAGACAGATCAGAGTCTGCATTGACTTCCAAGATCTCAACCACCACTGCCCGAAGGATTATTTTCCACTTTCTGTGACAAAGTTTTTAATTGATGCTAAAGTTGGATTCTAAGCCCCCTCCTTTATGGATGGGTACTCCAGGTACAACCAGATCAGAATGCCCCCTGAGGACGAGGAGTCCACAGATTTCAGGGAACCACAAGGTACATTTTGTTACCATGTCATGCCCTTCGGCTTAAAGAATACAGGTGAAACCAATCAGAGGGCCATACATCACATATTCAAGCCAATACTCAGGACATTGGTGGAATTATTTGTGGAAAATCGGGTGGTCAAATATCACCAATGCCAGGACCATATCATGGTCCTTGAAAAAGTGTTATACTTACTTTGTTCTCAGAACCTAAAATTGAACCCATTGAAATTTTCCTTCGGGGTCACCTCTGGGATGTTCCTTGGCTTTGTTGATAGATACCGGGGTATCGAGATTGACCATGAGAAGATCAAGGACATCAGATAGATGTCTCCCCTGAGCAACATTCAGGAACTTCGGGGTTTCCAAGGCCACTTTTCCAACATACTCTAATTCATTTCGAATCTGGATGGAATGTGTAAGCCCTTTTTTAAGCTCACGAAGAAAGGCACCACCTATGAATGCGAAGAAGAGTGCCATACCACGTTTGAAGAAATCAAGTAGTATCTACTTCAGCTTCTTCTCTTGACGTCACCTATCTTCAGAAAACCACAAGTCCTTTATGTGAATGACCTAGAACGATCTCTCGGTGCCCTTATCACCCAAAAGAACAATGAGGGAGCTGAAAATAGCCTCTACTAACTCAGCCTCACGCTCCTCAATATGGAGACTAGATACCCCCCTCAATAAAAGATTCCTTTCACACGTATTCACAGTACAAAAGTTGCGACATTACCTACAACACCATGATGTACATCTGGTGTCCCTAGTAGACCTACTGAAGTAAATTCTAAACCACCCCATGCTGACAGGACACCTAGCATAGTGGGCGGTAATCCAACAGCAGTTCAACATCAATTTTTTCCCTCAAAAGGATATTAAAGGGAAAGCATTAGAATATTTCCTTGCTTCCCATCCAACCCCTGCAGACCAGTCTCTGGACTTGGATTTTTCTGATGAGGTGATCCTCTCAGTATATCATGTCATCCTGTGTTGGCAGATGCATTTCGATGGTTCTTCCCAAATCCCCACCAGTAGAAGGTTCAATGATCCCAAGATCAATAAGGTAGGCTTGTGTATCATCTTTATTACCCCATCACAATACATTCGTTCATACTCATTGTTGTTTTCAGAAGGCTGCACCAACAATGAGTCAGAGTATCAGGCTATCATCACTGGCCTCGAGCTGGCCCTCAAGATTGATCTTCCCCATTTTCTGGTGAAAGTGGATTCTGAACTAGTCATCAAGCACATCAACGGTGACTACAGTGTCAGAAAGCTAGATCTCATACCACTGTTGGAATGTACTCTCCAACTAATGGCCAAGTTCTCATCTTGGCCAAAAGTTACTCAGGTCCCTCAATCTCAGAACGGTCGAGCTGGTGCTCTGGCCAGCCTGGCTGCATCACTTATAGAACATGAGTAGGGTGATCTGATTATATATGTGGCACAATAGAGAGTCATTTCTCCTATCTCCATGGATGACGATGATGACCTGCAGGTGAGCCGTCTTAACGTAGGGGCCTCCACGTTATGCCCCCCCCCCCAATACAATGGTTGATGTGACTCTTGATTGGTGATCCCCCTTTATTGAATATCTCTAAATGGTTACATCCTAGAGGATTGCGCCAGGCATGAGAGAATCTGACGCCATGCGTTTCAGTTCACCCTCTAGTACGACCTTGGGCATGAGAAGATACTCTATAAGAGAAGGTTCGTTGGGGTTCTCCTCCATTTCATTCAAGGAGTTGATATTTCTTAGGTCATGGAAGAGGTTCATGCTAGTTCCTACATCAGCCATCAGACTGGGCCGAAGCTATCACACTAGATCCAGAGACTGGGGTACTTTTGTCCCTCTATGATCCATGATTGCATCGAGTTCGCCCAGAGATTCCACACATGAAAAATTCATGCTAACTTTATGCATCAGCCACCAGATCCTCTCAAGTCCACCAAGTACTCTTGGCCATTTGTTGTATGGGGAATCGATGTCGTGGGACCTTATCCCCCAGTGACTTCTCAATAGTGCATATTCATCCTAACGGCAACATATTTCTTCTCCATGTGGGAAGAAGCAGTGGCACTCAGGGAGGTCAAATCCCAGTCCATCATTGACTTTGTGGGGTCCAACATCATCTATCAATTTGGACTCCCTCATGTTGTCCTCACCGATAACAGCATCAACTTCCTAGAAGCTGAGTTGCATAAATTTGAGACCAGGTACAACATTAGTTCTAACCATACCTCCCACTATCATAGGTAATAAAATGGGAAGATCAAGGTGTTAAACAACACCCTCTCTTAAAATTTCATAAAATGGTTCGTCAAAACAAGAAGTGTTGGCTGGACAAGCTCCCCAATGCCCTCTGGGCTTATCAGACAATGACTTGTAATTCCACCCAAGTCACTCCATATTCCCTGGTATAAGGAACTGAGGTCTTCTTACCTATCAAGATTCAGTTTCCTTCATTACGCACAATGGTCTATGATCAGTAGGTTCCAGATAAAGTAGCTTAAATTAATCTGGCCGAGTTGGAACCACTTGACGAAAATAGACTTCATTCCCTGAACATTCTAGAAAGGAATCAGAATAAGATAGCTAGATCCTTCAACAAGAGGGTTTACCTCCTCTATTTCCTTCAAGGTGATTTGGTATTGGCCCTTAGGACGCCAATGATACCTGGTAGGAAACCACCCAAGTTGGCGCCCAAATGGGAAAGACCTTTTGTTGTCCACAAGGTTTACCCCAATGCTATGTACTCAGTGGAAAAAATGGATGGTGAGAGTATAACTCCTCCCACCAATTCCAAGTTGTTCAATAAATAATTTTCCTTAGCCACATGGTCTTGCATGACCCTAAAATTCATAGTTCTTCATGACACAAAACTGCCTGGTCTGGCATGACCCTAAACTGTCTGGTCCTGCATGACCCTAAACTGCCCGGTTCTACATGACTTTGAACTGTAAACCATCTTGAATGACATTAAACCGTATGTCGTCCAGCAAGACATTACATTGAACCCTTAAGAACTACGTGTATCTTGATTCCCATCCGTCTGGGATACATAGGAATGCTCAAAAATTTCGTCATTATTTCAACCCTCAAACTCTTTTCTTTCACTATTGTACCCTAGGGGTAGACCTCTTAGAGGATCCTTACACATTGTAGTAAAGGATTCTTTGGCCCCGATCAAGTCAGGATTATGATGATTGAACACTATTCTCCCTCCTCATTCATCTAGTCTCCCACGTTCTCACCACAAGACGTTAAACTATGTGGACTTTAAGAACTACGTATGGATTGATTTTCATCCTCATGGGATATATAAAAATTCCCAGACATTCAGTCTATTGGCCCCACCCAATCTTCAGAATTCCCCCTCTGGTATGGACACATGGTATGGTGAAGGATTTTTCATAAATTCACATCGAGTTCATCATAACCCCGCCGTACGTCCTACTCCCCAGAGACTACCACCAATTTCACCATCCTACTGGGCACTGAAATGCACATGCACACTTATGCTTCCCTCATGCTCCATGTTTGGAACTCCATCATCTTTCACACCCAAAAGGACCCTCGAATGTCATGGATTCTCAGCCCAAGGGATCTCCTACCATTATAGGCCAACATCCTCGAGGGTTTGAAGCAACAAATTGATACAAGTCTCATGTGGTGAATATGGTTAGTGGTCGATACTCATTTTTGTTCTCATTCCAGGTCATGCGATATGGACTCTGTGTTTCGAACATGGTCAACACCTATCCTTTTCCTTTATATCCACCTGATGATGTCCCAAAAATTGAGTGTAGTGGTTCATTTTGCCCCATTTTTTCTCCAAGCGGTGATCTCCCACAGGCAATGCCAGCTATTAGACCCTTATATGACAGGGAAAGCCGAATCCGACTCCTTTTTTTCCACACCTAGCACTTATCACCTGGGATTAGGAGTTTTGATGAGGCGGTAACTACAAGAGAGGTTATACAGCTACAGTTGGACAGGATGCCCTGCCTCTGGGCCTTCAAACCCTTCGGGCCCCTAACCCATGTTCTCATTTAGGATTGTGTAGTGCAGTGCAGACTTATGTCTTCATTCACGTCAGGCTATTTCACCATTCCACGCATATCCCCTTGAGATATCCCTTACTTCATTTATCATTTGTTCTATGAGAACAAGCCCTGGGATGCTCGGCATGACCCATCATTTCGGTTTCTGTCACCCTATATATCTATAAGGGCCACCGAATGGCATGGATACTTGGCCCAAGGGCTATCCTACTGTTACGAGCTAACGCCCTCAAGAATTGTTAGTGGAAAGGTGATACATGTCCCATGTTGCGAATACGTTCAGCTGTTGACACTCAATTTTTCACCCTCTTCTGGTCACACAAGGGTGGATACTGTGTTGCGAACCAGGTTGAACGTTTTCCTCTATCATCGTAGCCTCTTTCTGGTATTCCATAAGCACGATGGTTATCCCTCTTCGTCCCATGCATATAAAATTAAATTAGGCATATACGGTCTGAGTTCAATTAACCTAAACTAAGATCACCTTGGTCCACACTGGAAGATGTTAAATTTAAAACTGGCTGGGAATTTCCATCCAAGGCCTACCCTCAGGCCGCTTGGCCTTTTTGTCCCCTAGCCCAAGTTCTCATATAGGTTTGTACGGTATGGACTTACTTCTCATTCATGTGAAGATACTCTCTGTTCCATACAAGCCCCTCATTGGGGTATCTGGACCTTATTTACATCACCCCTTTTCTAAAACTATGTGTGGCTTGATTCCCATCCCAATGGGGTATGTAGGACCACCCGAATGTCTAGAATTCGGGTCCAGCCCCATATCTCAGAGATATCTCTTTTATTTAGGCATCTTGGCCTTCATTCTTCTATGAGAGGGATATATGGTGTGGTATGGGCTTATTTCCTCATTCACGTCAGGTTGTAACAACCACCCCATGTACCTATTTCTCTAGAGAGTTCTCAATCACTTTGTTCTATACACATCTTTCTAAATTGGTTGCTCTCAAGTTGATCTCCTCGACCCTCTATGGTGATTTACCAATTGGCCCATGAGTACTCTAATCTAGAACTTGGAGTGTCAAATTGTACCTAGACAAGTTTTCATTCATTTTTCAGGCTTCATGTTCCCCTACATTTGGGCGTCCATGATCTTTCACACCCAAAGTGACCCCCAAATGGCGTAGAATCTAGGCCTATGGGCCCTCATACCACTACAGGACAACGTCCTTGAAGGTTTCAGAAAACAAATCGATACACGTACCACATTGCGAATATGGTCAGTGGTCAATGCTCATTTGATTGTCCCCATTTTAGGATAACGTGATATGGATGTTGTGCTTCGAACATGATCAACAACTATCCTCCACCATCATGCCAACCCCATTATGCCCAAAATATTGGTCACATGATTCAAATCATTTTCCACATCATCATGTCTAATGTGGAATTTTCATACTCTTGGTACTATCCTTCAATGCACATTTTCATAGTAGGATGAAAAAACCATGGTAAGGAGTTCTTCAGGGATCCACACCAGTTTCTCCCATACGTACAATCTAGGTATTTCCAAGACCTCCTCCGTCCTTGTTTCTGAGACTGAGCTCGACTCACGTGGGCTTTGGGATTTCATCAAGGTCTTCAACTTTTTTGAGGACTTTCACTTCTCTCTAGTCTGAGCTCTAAGACCATAAAATAAAATCTCTTTTAGAACTACATATATCTTGATCCCCATTCCCATGGGATACATAGGAACACCCAAACATCTCGTCTTTGGGTCCAGGTCAAATGAGAACTATTGTCTCATACCACTTATCCTATGATCATTCTTGGCCCCCCAGCCCAATATTTCCTCCTCAAAATTGTGCGCGGTATGATGTGGACCTCGTCCTCATTCATGTCATAAATGATTTATCACGCTGAGCGCATCCCCTTTGAAACCTCATCTCTCCTATGTACATATGATCCATATGACTTTAACTATGATGCTTAGTCCCACATGACTTTAAACTATTGTTTCTATCATGAACGACATTAAAAATTCATGGTTGGTCCCATCAAAAGACCCTAAACTGTGATATTATCATCCTAGCCGCATTATTAAAAAATGGCGTTGCGTTGTGGTCTCCTTGCTCAGGGGAAGTCATGTTTGGTGTCGGTCAAACACCTTACCATTTTTCAACTCATGCGAACGACTTTATTCTTGTAATGATGCCTGGAATTTCTATCCTAGGCTGTAACTTCATAAAAAAACCATTCATCTTAAAGGAAAAATAAGATATATCAAATACTGCTTCTCATTGTGTATGGTCCGGACCTGCACAACCATTTTATCCCTAGCACATTATCCTACCGTTCCATCCTTAGAACTACATGCGACTTGATCCCTATCCTCATGGGGTATGTAAGAATGTCTGTGCCCCTTGTCTCAAGCTCATCCTAACTTTCGTTTTCAGTCCCTCGACCTGATACCCCCCCAATAAGCGCATGGTGATCCGGACCAGGTCCTCATTCACCTCAGGTTTTGTAATTACATCACCGTATGTCTACCATCCATGGTCCAAGATCTATGACCATAAACTAAGACCACTCCGCGTCTTTTCTACAAGACGTTAAATTGCATGACATCTTCCAGAACTACGTATGGCTTGATTCCCATCCTCAAGGGTTATGTAGGAAAGCCCACGAATTTTTGTCTCTAGGTCCAGCCCCAAGAATCTAAAAATCCTGTCCCTTCTTTTTTGTCCCCTTGGCCCGATCTCATTTGGGAACATGTGGTGTGGCGAGTACCTCTTAGGTTCTCGTTCACGTCGGGGTTTTCAATATCCACACCATGTGCTTCCCATATCTTTTCCCAGCATGGTCCAAGTTCTATGACCTAAATCTAAGATCTCTCTTTGGGAAATGCATGCCACGTTTGGCTATTTCGCCACCCTATGCATAGTCCATTAAATCAATCCCCCCTTAATGGTCCACCCTAGGACCTTAAGTTGAAAGCATGTGACCCTAGGACCCTTTTCCTTTGGAAGGGACTCAAATCCCTCTATCTGATGCGTCTCGTTGTCGTACTCATTTGTATTCTGACAAGGAACCCGAATTGTGGAATTTTCATGGGGAAATTCCCCTTGTTCCATGTCCAAGCTTCGTGAGCCCGTTATTTGGATCCTCATCCTCTTCCACATCTGAAGGGACCCCCTTCACGTCCTGGTCTCATGTTTCCTCCGCTCACCTACCATCTCGGGCCAACGTCCCTCAAGACCTCGTACAACATTTGTGACAGGTCCCAAGTTTCTAACTTCGTCAACGATCATCCATCATCTGTCTGTGCCCATATCATGAAAGCATGATATAGATGATGTGTTTCAAACATGGTCAAAAATTATATCCTATCATCATGGAAGCATCATTGTGGTCTAGATCCCGAGCATCATGATTCAAATATTTTCACTTCCTTATGTTCAATTATAATTATGACATACTTGGGATTTCCCCTTCACAGATCTAGGTGCGTCAAGTAGGCGGGTCAACATTATTTGGAATTCGTTCACCTAGCTTCCCATCACCCCTGACATGTGCCTTCCTGTTATAGGAAAGACCCATCACTACTCTTTGTTTCCTACTTCAAGCATGAATTTCGTGGGCTTAGTAGTTATGGTAGGATGTGTACTGGCACATCCATGCCACACATGCCTTTCTTCATCCCACATGACATTAAACTGCACTCTCAGAACTACGTGTGGATTGATTCCAATCTTAATGGGGTGTTTAGAAATGTCCAGACATCTTTCCTTGAGCCCCATCCTAATATTCACTTCTGATCCCTTGACTTGAAAAGCTTCCTCCAAGGATGCGTGGTGAGATTCGGACACCAAGTCCTCATTCACGCCGGGTTTATAGCCACAGGGCCACATACTCCCTCTATGAGATATCCTCTTTCACTATTCATCCTATCGTATGACACTAAACTGTGGTTCTACCATAAATAAGTTTAGGATGCCCTATATTAATTATGGGATTCATTAGTTTCCTTCCCAAAGAGGATTATCTCTACCAGTGTTGGTCTCTGACCGCACTGTTCCCCAAGAACTACGTTCGGATAGATTCTCATCTTTATTGGATATGTAGAGATGCCAATGAATTTCACCTTGGGCCAGACCCAGGGTCATTAACCCTTTTGTCCCCTCGGATTCGATCACAATCTACTCTCTGTGAACATAAACTTGGATCCTAAATTCCATGTAACATGATTTAAAATTGTTAACCAGGGTCATGCAGTATGACCTTTAAACCATGTGCGTCTTCTTTACCATATGATGTAAAAATACAAGTCCTTATAGGTCCTGAGAGATCATGTTCAGAAGTATGTTTCATCCCTGATCAGACTGATTTACCCACCTAATGTGTTTCCCCCACAGTGGTGTAATTTCAAGAGTGTTAGACTCTAGTCGAAAAACCCATCACTCCACTCTCCATGCTTTGTGTGCCTGTTATTTAGATTCTCGTCCTCTTTTATGTCTAGAGGAACCCCCTAACAGTATGGATACATGACCTATGTCTAGCATACTATCCTTGGTTAACTTTCCTAAAGTCTAATGGATGACATTTCGTGTCAGGCCCTATGTTTCGAACATGGTCAGAGGTTATCCCTCATTTGTTATCCCCATTTCTAGATAAAAAAATAAGTATACTATGTTTTGAACATAGTAAAGAGTCATTCTTAATTTTCATTCCCACACTAAAGATTTTTGAATATTGGTTATTATGATTAACACCACCCATTCCCCCCTGTTCCGATTTATTCTAGTGCCCCTGGTGTTACCCCGTTTGTGTACAAGAGCACAATAGGAAATGGTAATTCGACTGTTCTGAGAACCCCATTCTTCAGTCAGGTCTCCCCATTCTCTTCTCAAAAATCTGGGTTGGTTGTTCAAACCCCGGATGCCCAAAACATGGTCAGCACTCTTATGTTCAGATGAAATAACATAGCAATCTTCCCTTATTTCCCACATTGGGCTCAACCCACATGAGCTTAGGGATTGATCACGGGGTGTTTCAAGAATATTATAGATGCGTGTAAAACCAACACTAATAAAGATACTCATGAATGATATGGAATCAAATAATAAAATTGTGAAAGTACGTTAGAGGGTTTGTGATCTCTATAACACCCGAGGGTCTATCCCTCCCATGGATGGGTTAATCCCATCAAAGGAAATTTGCAGTTCCTCCACCCTCTAGCTTGTAGAATCTATGATTTTCTGCCACTTGTTCAGTTCCCGCTCCTCCTCAGCAGCAATGGGGTGCAATTCATCAGCCACAATCTGGGCACACTCTACGTCGGTCTGGATGATGGTCATCTCCTTGGAGGATTGATTCATGACCTCTACAACCTCTACGAACTGGTCCTTCAATCATAATATCATCTTTGATTGTGGGTTAAGTGTGGATGAGTGCTCATCTGCCCAGACCTGCAGCCACTGAACTTAGTTTTCTGCCTCCCAGAGCTTCTTGATGGTCACCACTTTCCTCCGCTTCTAGAAGACACCAAGGCCATGGTCATACTCTCGAATCTTCTTCTCCATAAGATCTCGGATGAGCATGTGAGGATTCTGGGTGTCTACTCCCCCAACCCACAGTTCACACAATCTCGAGTGATGTATGTCCATCTCATACATCCATAGAGCTTAGGGTGGTGACGTCAATGATGATTTTGATCAGCTTCCATGATTGTAAAGGGACTATTTTGTTGTCCTCTTCATCAGAGGCCGTCTCGTCCCAGTCAGCGCAGTTGGAAAGCTCATATATGGGGAACACCCTTAGGAACTCATCTGCAGGGTCTGCATCTGGCGTTTGATCAGGCACGGTGGGACATGGGCTATCTGATCGATCCTCATCATCAAATCCCACCACAATAATCATGGGCACAGACCCAATGTCAGTCCCACTGGCAATCAGGAGTGCCGCATTTTTGTTAGTCTGGATTTCTGCCTCCATTATTACCTGCATTCCCCTGGGAAAGGTGCCACTAGAATCCCCGACCAACCTCATCGCACCAGCATAGGCCAATCGAAGAACTGTACACAAAAAAAGGAGAATGGAAGTTAGTCAACATGGTCAATTGGTGACATCCATGAATTTGGTATAATAAACTTATAGAGATCGAATTCCTAGTCTCGTTCTTGGGTTGATGTTATCGGGACCCTGAGGCGTGGTGCCCTATATATTATCAGAGGATCTAAAAGCTCTGGAGGGATTATGTCAGGTGTCCTAGCCCCAATGGATGTGGAAATTGATGCAGCAATAGGTGTGGATCCTGAAGGCCCCACATCTGCGTCCACTAAGAAATGAGAGCGAGTTCTATTTATTTGGTCCTCCTGCATAATTCAGATGTTAATAAGGTGTAGAGACTCGTATCTTGACGTACATGGACATTACATTACATTTGCGGAATACTTAGTACATAACAAAAACACACACACAAGGACCGTAATAGTTTAGTGTCTTTGGAAACTCGGAATATAATCTTCTAATCATGGTGAAAGATCTTCAACATCTCCCATAAAGATCTTCTTTTTTTTTATACCTAAAACCTTTCTTTATATCCTGGAAAAGAAAACATAAAAGGGTGAGCTCAAATGCTCAGTAAGGGTAAACAAAAGAAATATCAATCACATCATATACATAAGCACATAACTTTTGGAAATCTTAACCTGCAAAAGAGATCATAATTTCATAACATGGGGTAAATCATGGCAGTGAAATGTAATCACAATAATCATAACATAAAACATGAAACTTTGTGGCATTCACACATAATAATAGAGAATCATTTCTTGTTAGTCAAGACTCATTGCCAAGACTATCTTAGTGGACAAAGTCCCTTTCTGAATCGAGTAACCCTCGTTTCAGTCCTGTTTCACTGAACCGGTATAACCTACCATTCCAGCCATGTCTATCTCATGAGATATAAAATCATTACCCAATGCATTGGAGGGAGATATAGGTCCCACCCATCTCATAATGATACCATTCTTATGTGTGCCACAAAATCATAAACCATACATCATAGCATAACCCATGTAATAAAAATGGGATTCTTAAACAACATGACATCATAAAACCATTCATATAAGATAAAGGAATTCATAAACATAATTACATCACAAAATAGTCAAATCAATGTAAGAATATGGATAGAAACATAACCCTTTATTATCTTATATGGAAAATAATTTTGATAAAACACTTGAAATGAATTCTTGAGGAAAATATCCTTTCTTCTTCAAAATCAATTCCTTTTCACAAAACATCATGCAATTTTAAAAGAAAGAGATTTTATTGAAAATAGTCATGAAATATTTTGGAGGAAGGTTCATGAAAATAAGGCTTTATAAAACCGTAAAAATCCATTCGTGCCGTATAGTTAAAAAAAACATTCCTCTCGTACTTTTGTCGGAAAAGTCAAAAATTACCTCGTATGAAAAACGACAAAAGATTCCTTTCATATCTTTTACTAAAAACTCACTGAAGGGTAAAATTGGATTTAAACAATTGTAGGTGGATGTAAATAACATTACATATTGAGGAAACATGGATGTGGATGATAAAATATACCCCAGTAAATTTCAAAGTACAAACAATCTCGGATAAGAATGAGATTGTGATATTTCCCTTACCTTAGGTCCGATTTGCTTCGTATGTGTCCGAACCTCCTGTATAATGATTTAAATAATGTCATTGACTTATTACAGAATCATATTAATTGTTATGATATCATATATGGTTCACTTATGACATTATATTACCCGTTCTTTTGTAAATTCCATGTTAAAGAAGCGTTTTGGGTAAAATCGTTTCATTTATCGTAGGTGTTTTGACTTGTTGTTCTTGACATTATTATTACTTATATCATTATTTACTTACTTCCAGAATATAAAATTTGATTTATATATCATATATATTCAGTATATATATATAATAGATAGATAAATAAAATGAAAAACACCGTTCATGGAGACGGTAGTCCGTACGTACGCATGAACGCTGTTTTCCATTCCTTATTGTCTTGAAATGGAAGTAAGTAGATGACATACATATGTATATATATATAAATAAATCTAGTAGCTTTATAATGTCATATATTTCATTATTATTTCTTATATATACATTATAATCATTCTTAAATGGTTAACATGGAGAATGAATCTCATCGCGTCGTGGAGACGGTAGTCCGTACGTACGCACGAGCGATGATATCATTTCCATAAATATTGAATTGAATTGGAGTGGATTATACAATATATAATAATCAATATGATGTTTTAATAACTATGTATAGTTATTCTTTACACCATTATACCCATCCATGTAAGGTGGTGGTGGAAAATAGATTACACCACGGCGTGGAGACGGTATTCCGTACGTACGCACGCGCGGTGATTTCTTTTTCCATAGGATGGATAGATGGTGAAATAGGGTTGATTCATACTTATAATAACATATCAGTATATGAGTGATACTGATGTTATTACTTCATATTGAAACAACCTAAGAAGAAGAAGTGGAAGAAGAAATAAAGATTAAAGAATTGGTAACGGTAATTACCTCTTCTTTGAAGCGCCTCTTTGAGACCTCCTCTTAGGGCACTAAAATTGGTCTTTGAGGAAGACCAAAACCTCTAGGATGTTTCTAGGGAAGTGGAGAAGAGATTTTGGCAGGGTTTGGCCGAGCTTGAGTGCTCAAATTGGTGTGAGGAGGAGGGGGAGGAGGTGTCCTTTTATAAGGGAGGAGAGGGGCACCTTAGGAATATCTCAAAATATTATTTTATATTAAATTCAAAATCGGTTTATAATGGTTCCAAAGGGTCTTATTTCGAAGATAAAGTGGGGAGGGGTCGAAATCCTATCAACAATAGGATTTAGACAAGTTTAGGTTATTATTTTAACCTTATCAATTAGATTTAACTCTAAGTTAAATAATTTAACTTTTACCGTGTCTTTTTGTTTTCTTTCACTATATGGTTAATACACTTACTATAACATGCCAAACGAACCCCAAATTGTATATTATTAATAAATATATCCTTATCTAAGTCATTTGGCCGAACCTTATATTTTTAGGAATAAAATTACAATTAATAATATAATATTTGATTTAAAAACTATTTTGTGTCAATTTTGACACTATTTGATATATGATTTTTGTGAAAGTCATAACAGAATTATATGTTCGAACCAAGTTGATTAAAGCAACATTAATATATCATAGTAACCTAGAAAATTAGTGGAATTCATAAAAAGTCTTAAATTACATTTATTTTTGTATTTATATTATCAATTTTGTCAATATTTCATTAATAAGATAATTACTGCATCATCTTTGTGTCATAAATAAATTAAATTATTTGATGTCTAAAAATTACAAATAAAATATCATCATGTAGGAAATCTTTTTAGCTTTCTAATGAATATTTACAATTGAATATATCTTATGTATAACCCCATATTAAAAATGTTTTAGTTATTAAACTTTGATTTTAACTATTTTAACTATTCATTAAATAATATAATATTAAATGTCATAATCTAATCCAAGTGGACCTAAATGGTCATATTATATTCATAAGGTTGTTTTTGGTCGAATTACACTTATCCAATAGAATTAGGACATGTGTTAGGGTAATAGTAATATCATATTTACCCTTAGTTACCCTATTTACTATTAACCGTGGTAAAAAAAAGTAAAAAGTTACTATTCACCAAAAATTATTTTCATCTCATTGAACCAAGTTTTACTTACTGACATCAACCGTGTCTCTCGGATTTTTGAAATTCCATTCACAGAAGCGGTAAAATTAAGATTTATGATGAAATTAATTTTTTTAACTACCACTTAGTAGTTTCACTATTTATCAAAAATTGATGTTTTTCAGAACAATGCCAAAATTTCATCCTAAGCTATATTTCATATTCCGAATTCAAAAATGAAGTCTATTTTACCAAATTCATATCATAGAATTTGCATTAATTAATTTTATAATTAAATCCCGCTGTTAAAACAAATAGCGTGTTTTTAAGAAACAATATCTATCAAAAGATTGACACTTGATTATGTCTGGTTTAAATGTGAAATTACATCCAATGACCAAAATTGTATTAAATTTTAAAAATATATTCTAAATATACTTTAAAACCACTCAAATTAATAATTTATCACTATTAATTATTTCGATTAAAAAAGTTGTTTTTAATTATAATTTAGTAATTTTCACTATTCATCAGAATATGAAAGTTATCCGAAAAGTACCAAAATTTCACCTTAGGCTAAATTCGATACTCCGAATCCAAAAATGAAGTTCATTTTGAAAAATAAGATTTACAGAGTTTTAAAAAGTGGTTATTACTATTCATAACGGCTAGTTTTAATAATATTTTAATAGCATATCGTTGTTTAGTGAAACTCGGTATTGCGTATTACACACGCTATCGAGGAAGGTCGTGATTGCGTGTAATGAAAGGCAAGTCAAGGATGCGTGTTGTGCAAGCTCCTTTCGGTGTAGCGTACAACACAAGACTTTAATAAAATTAAAAAGAATATTTTTTTATAAAATCTTGGGCTGTTACATTCTACCCCCCTTAAAATGAATTTCGCCCTCGAAATTCGTCGGGGTTATAAATGGTTTACTATTCGAAAGTTTCTTTAATAGAAACCCACATCGTAAAAAGGAATATCAAAACCAATCTTTAAAAACAAAAGTATGAAACGTAACGGTTACCCAAATAAACTAATCATTGGGTTTCCACATAGGTGAAAATATGGATATGGAAGAGAAATCTAACCATCATGTTCTGATGGAGAGTGGTAGAGAACATGGCTATGGAAAATCTAGTAATCACAAATCCATAAATTTGTGACGATCTAAGGTACCATCTGATTCATCAGGTATAAGATCACTAGGACAACATTTTTGGTTTTCAAGATCATTTCCCTAAAGTTGAAGAATTTGAATTAGAATAAATACTTACTTTATTTTGGTACAATCTCACTGTTGTTCATGCCTTGAACAATTTCCACTTCATTTATTATATAAATGAAGTTGAATTTGTTATTCGTGAAGTGTTAGCAGATCATGTGATAGAATGACGGGTCATTCCATCTGTCTCAAACAAAAGGTTAGCAAAAATTATATACATAAGTTGATCTATAGTGAGATTAATCACATATGGTTCCTAAAATGGACCTATACTTCATATATCATACTACTTAATATAATAAAACTAGTTTCTACTAAATAGGGACTTCCTGTAGGCCAGTGGTAGGCGATAAAGGCCAGTCGCACTTCGGTTGTGGGTTCGATTCCTACAGCCTTGTCCGAAGCGATGGGCTGTCGCCCGTCCTGCATGTTGTCCTTTTTCTAAAACTATAATACTATAACATCCCATCAATAATATCGAGAAAAAAAACTTCTATCCTTAAACAATACTAACTTATGTCCAACATAATCCATTCCAATCATTAGGCTTATCCATAATACTGCAGTCCACTCTCATAACATAGTGAAAACGATTACTATAGATTTAACACCATCGTCGATCCCCATATATCCTAAGATATGTTTTGTTGGTCACATTCCAAACATTCAAAGTCCTTAATAATGTATTCTCTTGAATACCCATTGAACCTTAGTGAAAACTTGAATGCAGTTAAAAGTTAACACTTTACACATACCGAAATCCTCAAAATTATTTATACTCAAACCATGATATCACTTAGTCCTTATATCAATCATGAGCTCATGAATACTGTTAAACATTTCATTTTCTCGTTTTCCCTTCATTATGCGCATAATATCTCAATCACTTTGAATACCACATTAGACCAATACATAAATATTCCAATATTCCAAGATACAACATTATTTTGGAATCCCATTACATAAACACTTAATCATTCCACCACATCGTTGTCATATTCAACATTGCCAATAGTGATCGCATGTGACTTCCCTTTGTCCTTTGCCTTAAGCGGTTTCTCATGTCGATCATCACTAACCCTTGGATTAGGGAATTTATTAGCATAATGCCCCATTTCCTTACACTTGAAGCATTGAAGTGTTTGTCGTACGTTCTCTACAGTGTTTTCTTTATTCACTTCATTAGAATCCCATTTTCCATTACTTCGACACTCAGCTGCTCGATGACCTTCTTTTCCACACTTAAAACATTTTCTAGTCCCTTTAAGACAATCTCCACCATGCTTCTTTCCACACTTTGTGCATAAGGAAACATTCATCTTCTTTTCACCATTATTCTGAGTTTTCTCCTTGAACTCCATCTTTCGTTTCTTGTCAAACCCATGAGATGGATATGTAACACCAACTTCCATTTCTACCTTGATAGCACAACGCACAATTTCTTCATAGCTACTGAAGTCTCTTATAGCTAATGCCCTTCGAAGACTTGGTTTTAAGCCACTGAAAAATCGATCAACTTTACTTTCAGGTTGGATGATAATACCAGAAGCGTACCTTGCAAGTCTTGTAAAATTCGCTTCATAGGTACCAACAGATTCATCATCCCTTTGCTTCAGTTCAAGAAACTCTTTCTCCATATTTGTTCGGAGAATACGAGGGAAGTACTTATTGAAAAATAAGTTCTTGAACTCATCCCATTCCATAGACTCAATTTCATCCCTTTGCCTAGTATTCTTAATAAGATTCCACCATTGATCAGCATCTCCTTCCAAACGATACACTGCTAGGATGACTTTATCATGTTCAGAACATTGAAGAACTGAAAATATCTTTTCATTAGTACTAATCCATTGTTCAGCAACTAATGGATCAGTAGACCCACTGAAAGAAGGTGGACGCTGCCTCATGAAGGATTCAACAGAATGTTGCTCCTTCCATTGATCGTTTGGAACTCCTGCATGATTCATAGCTTGAGAAAGTTGTGTGAGCATGGCTACAAGATTTTGCATTCCGGCTCCCATATCGTTTGGTTGCTCAGGGGGAAAATCATTGCATTGCCCATCACATTCCGCATTAACACGGTTCCTTCGGGTTCCAGCCATCGTCTAAAACCCCAAAAGAATAGTATGAGAGGCAAAAATCATGCTAGGGAAAACAACGTTATAAAGGGGTAGTACCCTCAATATCTAACATCTTAGGTTAAATTCGAAGATCGTTAGCGCAATTCTAGGACTATAACCTATACGTATACTTAACCTTAGAGACATCCCTAGACATACCTTAGAAATATCTCTAGGGATCTCACTAACGTTTTCGCATCCTAGTTTCCAAAGGTTGACTAAACCTTTCCTCTGATACCAACTGTAGAGACCCGTATCTTGACGTACATGGACATTACATTACATTTGCGAAATACTTAGTACATAACAAAAACACACACACAAGGACCGTAATAGTTTAGTGTCTTTGGAAACTCGGAATATAATCTTCTAATCGTGGTGAAAGATCTTCAACATCTCCCATAAAGATCTTCTTTTTTTTATACCTAAAACCTTTCTTTATATCCTGGAAAAGAAAACATAAAAGGGTGAGCTCAAATGCTCAGTAAGGGTAAACAAAAGAAATATCAATCACATCATATACATAAGCACATAACTTTTGGAAATCTTAACCTGCAAAAGAGATCATAATTTCATAACATGGGGTAAATCATGGCAGTGAAATGTAATCACAATAATCATAACATAAAACATGAAACTTTGTGACATTCACACATAATCATAGAGAATCATTTCTTGTTAGTCAAGACTCATTGCCAAGACTATCTTAGTGGACAAAGTCCCTTTCTGAATCGAGTAACCCTCGTTTCAGTCCTGTTTCACTGAACCGGTATAACCTACCATTCCAGCCATGTCTATCTCATGAGATATAAAATCATTACCCAATGCATTGGAGGGAGATATAGGTCCCACCCATCTCATAATGATACCATTCTTATGTGTGCCACAAAATCATAAACCATACATCATAGCATAACCCATGTAATAAAAATGGGATTCTTAAACAACATGACATCATAAAACCATTCATATAAGATAAAGGAATTCATAAACATAATTACATCACAAAATAGTCAAATCAATGTAAGAATATGGATAGAAACATAACCCTTTATTATCTTAGATGGAAAATAATTTTGATAAAACACTTCAAATGAATTCTTGAGGAAAATATCCTTTCTTCTTCAAAATCAATTCCTTTTCACAAAACATCATGCAATTTTAAAAGAAATATATTTTATTGAAAATAGTCATGAAATATTTTGGAGTAAGGTTCATGAAAATAAGGCTTTATAAAACCGTAAAAATCCGTTCGTGCTGTATAAGTTAAAAAAACATTCCTCTCGTACTTTTGTCGGAAAAGTCAAAAATTACCTCGTATGAAAAACGACAAAAGATTCCTTTCATATCTTTTACTAAAAACTCACTGAAGGGTACAATTGGATTTAAACAATTGTAGGTGGATGTAAATAACATTACATATTGAGGAAACATGGATGTGGATGATAAAATATACCCCAGTAAATTTCAAAGTACAAACAATCTCGGATAAGAATGAGATTGTGATATTTCCCTTACCTTAGGTTCGATTTGCTTCGTATGTGTCCGAACCTCCTGTATAATGATTTAAATAATGTCATTGACTTATTATAGAATCATATTAATTGTTATGATATCATATATGGTTCACTTATGACATTATATTACCCGTTCTTTTGTAAATTCCATGTTAAAGAAGCGTTTTGGGTAAAATCGTTTCATTTATCGTAGGTGTTTTGACTTGTTGTTCTTGACATTATTATTACTTATATCATTATTTACTTACTTCCAGAATATAAAATTTGATTTATATATCATATATATTCAGTATATATATATATATAATAGATAGATAAATAAAATGAAAAACACCGTTCATGGAGACGGTAGTCCGTACGTACGCATGAACGCTGTTTTCCATTCCTTATTGTCTTGAAATGGAAGTAAGTAGATGACATACAAATGTATATATATATACATAAATCCAGTAGCTTTATAATGTCATATATTTCATTATTATTTCTTATATATAAATTATAATCATTCTTAAATGGTTAACATGGAGAATGAATCTCATCGCGTCGTGGAGACGGTAGTCCGTACGTACGCACGAGCGATGATATCATTTCCATAAATATTGAATTGAATTGGAGTGGATTATACAATATATCAGAATCAATATGATGTTTTAATAACTATGTATAGTTATTCTTTACACCATTATACCCATCCATGTAAGGTGGTGGTGGAAAATAGATTACACCACGGCGTGGAGACGGTATTCCGTACGTACGCACGCGCGGTGATTTCTTTTTCCATAGGATGGATAGATGGTGAAATAGGGTTGTTTCATACTTATAATAACATATCAGTATATGAGTGATACTGATGTTATTACTTCATATTGAAACAACCTAAGAAGAAGAAGTGGAAGAAGAAATAAAGATGAAAGAATTGGTAACGGTAATTACCTCTTCTTTGAAGCGCCTCTTTGAGACCTCCTCTTAGGGCACTAAAATTGGTCTTTGAGGAAGACCAGAACCTATAGGATGTTTCTAGGGAAGTGGAGAAGAGATTTTGGCAGGGTTTGGCCGAGCTTGAGTGCTCAAATTGGTGTGAGGAGGAGGGGGAGGAGGTGTCCTTTTATAAGGGAGGAGAGGGGCACCTTAGGAATATCTCAAAATATTATTTTATATTAAATTCAAAATCGGTTTATAATGGTTCCAAAGGGTCTTATTTCGAAGATAAAGTGGGGATGGGTCGAAATCCTATCAACAAATAGGATTTAGACAAGTTTAGGTTATTATTTTAACCTTATCAATTAGATTTAACTCTAAGTTAAATAATTTAACTTTTACCGTGTCTTTTTGTTTTCTTTCACTTTATGGTTAATAAACTTACTATAACATGCCAAACGAACCCCAAATTGTATATTATTAATAAATATATCCTTATCTAAGTCATTTTGCCGAACCTTATATTTTTAGGAATAAAATAACAATTAATAATATAATATTTGATTTAAAAACTATTTTGTGTCAATTTTGACACTATTTGATATATGATTTTTGTGAAAGTCATAACAGAATTATATGTTCGAACCAAGTTGATTAAATCAACATTAATATATCATAGTAACCTATAAAATTAGTGGAATTCATAAAAAGTCTTAAATTACATTTATTTTTGTATTTATATTATCAATTTTGTCAATATTTCATTAATAAGATAATTACTGCATCATCTTTGTGTCATAAATAAATTAAATTATTTGATGTCTAAATATTACAAATAAATTATCATCATGTAGGAAATCTTTTTAGCTTTCTAATGAATATTTACAATTGAATTTATCTTATGTATAACCCCATATTAAAAATGTTTTAGTTATTAAACTTTGATTTTAACTATTTTAACTATTCATTAAATAATATAATATTAAATGTCATAATCTAATCCAAGTGGACCTAAATGGTCATATTATATTCATAAGGTTGTTTTTGGTCGAATTACACTTATCCAATAGAATTAGGACATGTGTTAAGGTAATAGTAATATCATATTTACCCTTAGTTACCCTATTTACTATTAACCGTGGTAAAAAAAAGTAAAAAGTTACTATTCACCAAAAATTATTTTCATCTCATTGAACCAAATTTTACTTACTGACATCAACCGTGTCTCTCGGATTTTTGAAATTCCATTCACAGAAGCGGTAAAATTAAGATTTATGAAGAAATTAATTTTTTTAACTACCACTTAGTAGTTTCACTATTCATCAAAAATTGATGTTTTTCAGAACAATGCCAAAATTTCATCCTAAGCTATATTTCATATTGCGAATTCAAAAATGAAGTCTATTTTACCAAATTCATATCATAGAATTTGCATTAATTAATTTTATAATTAAATCCCGCTGTTAAAACAAATAGCGTGTTTTTAAGAAATAATATCTATCAAAAGATTGACACTTGATTATGTCTGGTTTAAATGTGAAATTACATCCAATGACCAACATTGTATTAAATTGTAAAAATATATTCTAAATATACTTTAAAACCACTCAAATTAATAATTTATCACTATTAATTATTTCGATTAAAAAAGTTGTTTTTAATTATAATTTAGTAATTTTCACTATTCATCAGAATATGAAAGTTATCCGAAAAGTACCAAAATTTCACCTTAGGCTAAATTCGATACTCCGAATCCAAAAATGAAGTTCATTTTGAAAAATAAGATTTACAGAGTTTTAAAAAGTGGTTATTACTATTCATAACGGCTAGTTTTAATAATATTTTAATAGCATATCGTTCTTTAGTGATACTCGGTATTGCGTATTACACACGCTATCGAGGAAGGTCGTGATTGCGTGTAATGCAAGGCAAGTCAAGGATGCGTGTTGTGCAAGCTCCTTTTGGTGTAGCGTACAACACAAGACTTTAATAAAATTAAAAAGAATATTTTTTTATAAAATCTTGGGCTGTTACATAAGGAGTCCAAAATGACATAGAATCATACACTGAGAAAAGGGGCTCGGATTTTAACTCAAGGGCCTCTGCGAACTCTTCAAATTCTGAGGCTTGATCGCTGACTTCTCCCTCCTCCAATGTACTCCCACTATAAACCTTGTCCCCCCAGGAGGACTCATCTGATTCTTCTCGTAGAGGGAAGTGCTCTCTCAATTCAGTGGATGACAATTGAAAAGGGTCCGTAAGATCCAGGAGCACCTTAACATGTTCTTTCATTGGATGCAGGACCCCCTGGGAATGCAAAAAGTCCTCCAGCTCTGCTAGGTATTTCTCTACCTTTGCTGGGGACACTATGAAGCTGGCCCTGATAGGGTATATCCCCACAAAATCCATCACGAGACGGTTAAAGTGTTTCCACATCTCAAGCAGGATGAGGAATTACCGATTGACTTCCCAGATGTCCCAAGCCTCGAGGAAGACAACATTCTCCGGCATGTCTATATGGTGCAGACACTTCCCCAGAGCTTGGGTGGGTATCCTACAGAATCCGATTAGTGGCCTCCCCTCTGGATGACATTGTTATTTTGGAAGCGCTAGGTCCACTACCGCTATTGGATCTATCGCTACTTCCTCACCCTCAACAAGTGTGGGTCTCTTCGCCATGGCAACCCCACCACCACGATATTCCCTTGTTTCCTTCCATCCCCAACCTCGAGGTTGGGGAGACTCACAATCACTAACCCGAATGGTTGGCTGCTTCAGAATCTCCCCCGATTAGGCCGCCTCCCAGATTTGGGTGTACTCCTTTAACAACCTGAAGACAGCAGTAG
Organism: Viscum album; assembly: GCA_963277665.1. Classification (NCBI taxonomy): domain Eukaryota; kingdom Viridiplantae; phylum Streptophyta; class Magnoliopsida; order Santalales; family Viscaceae; genus Viscum; species Viscum album. Next base: position 1,080,109,029 of record OY728139.1, on the reverse strand, counting down.
GCAGAGGCAGCTCATTTTGCATCTTCTTCTCTTCCCATGTGAACATGAGCCACATCTTCCACATCACACATTGGTATTCCTCATGGTTCCCCCCAGATAGACCCGCAGGGTCAGTAGCTACATACACCAAAATTTCCAAGAAAATCGGTGTGTGGTGTACGACATATAGAGGGGCTCACGGTCCACCCTTGCCACCAGGACTCCACCTAGAAAGGCCTAGAGATAATACAGGTGATATTTTTTTCCCTAGTTTTTGTCAGTAAAATAACCCATTGGCAACAGAAACGGGTGAAAGTTGAATTCATCCACCTTCCAAAACTGGTTCAGTACCACTGGTGTGGTCATATTGGATGGAAAGCTTCCCACGTCATTCAAAATAGAGGGGTGGAAGTTCGACCCTGGCGGCAAGATGGAGTTTGGGTACTCATAAACCCCAAAACATGCACCTTTATCCACCCATATAGGAGGCGTAATGGACCACATATCCTCTACGGCCTCTTCCCCTCACTGATGTGCCACAACATCTTGTATATCTTGGCGAGCATCCAGATTCTGAGGTTGACTCGCCTTCCTGTCACCAACATTGATGCCATGATTAATGTGTTGGGTCGTACACCCATGTTTGTATCCTGCAGAGTCAGGTTCCAACCGCAAATGAGAGTCATGATGAATGCTGCCAGCCGGACTCTCGGCTGCTTCTCAGTGCTGACACTAAATCCCCGGGTTTTCGACTAGATTTCCTCTAAGAGCTACAATTATGAGTGATACTTGCCTCATTGAGCCCCCTTCAAGCAAGTCTGAGGCCTCTCTGGAAACTGCCTGTCTTCCAGGAAGTTTAGGAATTTATTGAACCACCACCTGAATGGACATCCCTTACGACTTCTTTTTCCTCTCCCGACACCCATTCCATCAAAGCCATCACAAACCATGGAAATTGATATGGATCCTCCCACACACCCATGAAGGGGAGGAATTCATCATACATCTCCCCCTATATCGGGACCCCTAAGATCTGCTGCATGTCCCACAAACTGATACCAACCTCCCCGTGATGTAGGTTGAAGGTATTGGTCCTCGATGACCACCTACTCAGTAACTCTAGAATCAACTGCTTCAGCTGATAGATGTGAAACTGGGAGGCCCAAGCTGCCTCACATAGGCCCACTCTCCTCAACTCAGCCCCAAAATCTTCACATGAGGCACCTTCCCATTAGGCCCAGGCCCAATCCTCTATGAAGTTGCCGCCCTGGCGGAGGCCCCACTTCTCAGACCATCCCTTCCCTGAGATCCTCAAGGATTCCTTTAAGATTGAATGGTACCGAGGGGGGATGTCTCCACCAGTAATAATTTCCCATCCATGTTGTCCAGGTGGTTATATAGGTAGTCAGCAATGAAAAGAATTAAGTCTTCTCAGGCATGGCCATCAGTTTCTCTGAACCATTGGCGCTGACACAACATACTCCTGAACCAGTAAGCTGGCTATTCCTTACTTTCTTCAGTAATGAAGACGTCATCCCCCAGCCTGAACCCATACAAAGGAGGCCTCTTGCATAGTGGATAGTTCCTCTGTCTCTTCGATAGCAGCTTCTCCAATGAAACATGGTTATAATGGCTCCATATTAACTACCTTAGGCCTAATCTATTCGCAATCTCATTCCTTTATATAGTGTCTGCAAGGACCCCCCTTGCTGCCAAACGCTGAGCCATTCATTTCTGACTTTGGATAATTTTTGGGTTTGGTTCGCGAAGATCGTTCACGGGGCTCGTTCGCAGGGCTCGTTCATGGAGATCGTTCACAAAGAATGTTCACGGAGCCCTACTATGAACTTCAAAAGAAAGTCTCCAAGCACTATCGTGGAGTCTAAGACTCGCTCTGCACTGTAAATAAGAAGGCCCGATTCGCGGAAATCAAGCACATAGTACGCGGAGCTTCGCAAATCGAGAGCGCTACAAGAAAAAGTCGCTAAGGAATGAAAGGAGAAAAGAGAGGTCAGGTCCTATATTTATAGGATATTACCTTTGGAGATTCATGGCGCATTTATAATGCACCGAGCTTCGCGACATGCTCAACCTGCATGTTTCCTATCTGCCTCGCAAGCCCTCTTTGTGAAACAACATCACAGATGGTTGAGGGATTATGGTAATTGACCCTTAGACATTGACCCTTGATTTCTCCTAGCCTCCATGTCTAAGAGGGGGAATTTTTTGTCACCAATAGTTTGGAAGAAAAATAACAAGAGTGATGTCTTCGATGCTGCCTTGCGAAGACCTTTTATGGAGCCCCATGGCCATATGCCCGCCTTGGTGCAAGGAGGCGGGAGCCTCCGTGAACCCCTTTGATGTTCATGACCCCACCGCAGAGGAAGAAGGTGGGAGGCTCCACAAATGAAATTTATTTTCACGATCCCACCACAGAGCAAGGAGGCAGGAGACTCTACGAACCCCTTTGACATTCGCGACCCCGCTGCGATGTAGGGAGGTGAGATCCTCTACGAGTGTATTTGAATTTTGTGACCCACAGTGGACCAAACTCTATCCTCACGTCAAGTGAGCTCCTCTTCACGACACCTCTTTCCAATAAATACATGGCTCCCCTCGATCTCAAATGATGGATGATCCAACCTTTCACCTTCTCTGCTATCAAATCATGAAGATCTTTTTTCCTTGGGAACCATGAGATCTTCAAGGTACTTTTTCTTTGCGAAGTGCCTCCCCCATTTCTTTAATTGAACCCCCTTCCAAGAGGGATGCCTTTTACGAAGACCATGGGTATTTTTGAAGGAAGGAGATCCCCATGGGTACTCGGGTCATCATGATGCATTTAGGCATTACAAAACACCCTCCATACACACGTGACCCACAAGCTAAGGTAGGGTCACTGTGCTTCGTGAAGCACATTGCTTCATGACACCTTGCTTCGCGAGGCACCTATGTTTCACGAGACATTTCTTTGAGAATGACTTTACAATTCTAGAAGCTCCTCCCATAGGCACCTATGTCCTATGCCTATCTTAGCCAACTTCACTTCGCGAATAACATCCCTTCACGAAGCCCCTCCACTTCAAGGGGCACCAAATTTCTACAAGGCTTATACCAATGAACTCCTTTGATCTGCAAATACTTTTCCCATGTGTCCCTTCAGGTTTTCATGAAGCAATTTTAGAGTCCCTTAGATGATACTACCTGTTATGTTGCTTTGCCTCATGCTTCTTTTCATAGGCACACTAATGACTATTGCTTCTTTGCATAGCCACGCTAATGTGGACCCCAAAGGAATAACCTCATGACACCCCATAGTTACGGTGTTGCATGTCCCTCCTATTCACCAAGGTTTAGAGGGTGTCATCTATTTATGTCCTAGGGGTGTGGAGGGAGCCCTCTTCGTCCGAGATGTAGGACATTAAACTGCCAAGCACCTTCATCCTCAGCACATGACGTTAAACTATGACCTCACCCTGTGTATCATACACATGATTCCCCATATGAGACGTTATCTACGCCCACTAATATCCATGAGAGTGAGATCATTTCTCACATGGAATGACATCCTCTTTATCAAAGAAGCATTTTTCCATGGGGACAGGGTAATCACCTTGGTGTAATCCCCTAGCTTTTCTTGTCGGAGGTAGCATCCTTGATCCTCCTTTCGTCGGTACCAAATCCCTCTCCCGCTGGGCTTTGTAACCACTCATGCCTCCACCCTAATGTAAGTCCCAATCTCCATCTCCATGGGCAGAAAACCGTACGTAAGCCCCTGTTTCCTCATTGGGCTACTAACCACGCATGAGCCCCTCTCCACTTCCCATGGATGCACCTTCCACGGCGTGATCGTTAGGCCTTTGCTGCCTCTTGTTTCTCACACCAAGCATGACTCATGTGGGCTTAGATTAAGCATCGACCATGAAATCCTATCTTGGTAGCCTAGAGTGTAAGCCCCACCATCATCCTAAACTACGTGGACTTTTATCTTTGCCATAACAATGTACATAGGAAGCCTCACTGTGGTTCAAGCCCAACACCAATTGGTTTTGACCATCTCTACATCGGCCCCCCATCATCCCAAACTATGCGGAATTTGATCTTTACCAAGGTATGGTCTGTAGGAATCCTTTCTAGGTTGAACCCCAACACCCATTGGTTCTGAACAGCTCCACGTTATTCCCCCATCATCCCAAACTAAGTGGACTTTGATCCTATCCCAGCCAAGGTACGTAGGAAGCCTCCCTGAGGTTCAATCTCAAAAACCATTGGATCTGACCACTCTTCACATCGGTCCACCAAACCCACTTCCGAACTACGTGGAATTTGATCCTTTCTAAGGAAGGGTGCGTAGGAAGCCTCCCCAAGGTTCAAGCCCAACAACCCACCAATCCTGACCACCTCACATCGGTTCACCATTGTCCTGTTCGACGTTAAACTGTATTCTCCCCTAAGCAGCAGTAAGCCATTTCACCCTAATTAGTGGTAAGCCATTGCAATCCAATTTGATGGGACCCACATAATTGGTCCGTCCTAGTGGCATCAGACCAATTTGGGATACTAACCACATGTTAGCGCCATACACAACATTAGGTTGTTGTCTTATGTGTACACCCTAGATCAATCATATTTACTGGTCATTCCCTTGAGCCTAGGTATTTTGGGAAGGTTATGCTCTATCCCAAAGGTTCCACTTATTATGGGTCCCATCAACACATCCATTCTCACAGGACACCTCTTTTGGTGTCCCATCGCTCTACCGAACTATGCAAACATTGATTCCCTACAACGGGATACGTAGGAACTCTCTTCGAGGTTCAAGCCCAACATCACCATCATCCTCATGGCAGTTCCATATCATTCCCCATCCGAATCAATTAAACATCCATCACCATACAAGATTATTAACTGGTCCACCACGTATAGGTGAGATCATGATGACTCACCCCCCTATATCAGTGTACCCTCCGGAGGTTACACTCATCTAGTCCACTCTAGTCAGTGTTTGGATCAGTCTGATCTATCTCCACTAGATGTTAAACTTGTAGCAAACCCTGTGTTAAACATGGTAAGTAGAGGAAAACCAAAGAGACATGACTAGGGTATATAATTCATCGCATTCGAAATGGGATGCCTTAAGATTCCACACCCTCGAGAATCCCTATAATAATGGGAAGAAACCCAGACGCGCTAGTGTTCCAGTGTCTAGACATGCTAGTGATGTCCAACGTGACTACTCACTTGACCGAAGGTTTCTGCCCTGACCAGACCCTTTGGAATGTCCCGATAGAAGTAGTGTAATTAACCAGAATCCATGAATATATGGAACTAGAAAGAGATTCAAATAAATGTATTAAATCTATAAGGGAGACTCGGGCTAGGTGACGAGTTCCGAGGAGGAATCCATGGAAGGAAGAACCGAAATACCATCATCCCATTTCGATCAAGGAGCAAACTTCCCTAAATTAGGAACAGATGCCACCCGCCTTTGGAAAGCGGTAATGTGGGGAAACAAACAACACCACTGTCCCCAAAAAAGACATATACACATACCCCGAAAAAAGCGTCCAAAACATATACCATTTCAGCTTCTTCCTTAACTTATTTCTCACAAATAGCCCCTTCATCATCTGAATACTATACTATCTCATCAGGTTCATGACCTGGATTCACAAGATCTCAAGGTCTAACTAGGTACATCACTAGATTAAATATTTCATAAATCCATACTTGGAAATCCACCCATTTTCTTTTCTATTGGTTCCATTTTAGTTTCATTTTATTAAATATCATCAATGTTTGGTAGAGAACATTTGATGAGTTAATAATTTTCTCCTCCTATGGAATGAAATCTTTGTACTAAACTAATACTATAATATGCTCCAGATAACGTATATAATATAATCAAAAGGAAGACATAAATAATAAAACCATATGACTCATCAAATATCTACAACAATTGATCCAAAAACCACTTTGAAACAATATAATGATGAACTAATCATAATTCCACAATGATACTATATTATACATTTAAAAAAAATGCTATTTAGTATAAACTTATCTAGTACCCTGAATTCTCCCCTAAACTCAAAACCAATGGTATTTTAAGAGTTAAATTTATTATCTTCTCTTCTAAATAAAATTGAAACTCATTGTGTTGATGAATAACTGTTTACATGCATTGGTAATATTCAAACACTCCTTTTGGGGGCACACTAAAATTATTTTCCCATCACCTTGAATTGAACTCTATAATATCACCAAATATCCTTGATTTGATAGTTTCTTTTTCACTCAAGGAAATACCTAAAGTTATGGATAAAATCATTTAATAATATTTTCATATAAATAATAAAATTTATATTTACACCATACATCCCACCCATATTCATGAATCACATTCTAAACCTAGGATCTTCCCAATTTCAACCATTGTGCATCAGTTTCCTTTTTTTTCAAAGTCAATACAAGAAATGAGTATTTTATTATTTTTATATATAGTCAAGATAGGTTTGGATTTTAATTTCATCAAATTATCTAAATTAGGAAACTAAACAGGAGATTCTGTGTACAAAAAAATCATTATCATCAATAGTTTTTTTTCAATTTGATTTCTCGAAAGATTTAGGTATGTGAGTGATGTTCAAAACAAGATGGTTCAAGTCGTTGTAATTGTGAGAATAAAAGGATGATTGATTTCGATTAGAAAGTAAGGATTTAAAAGGCGGGAATTGGATTTTAGGGAAATGATATGTTTCAATTTGAGTTCTCATTCGAAATCAATATTAATGATTTATGGAATAAAATATAGATATAATTAAATTAAATCCAAGAGAATATTTTGGAGAAACCATAAGTATAGAAATAGACACGGTATGTCTATAAATAGTGGATATGTGAGATGAAAGTTCTGGTAGGCATGATGACTATGACCTCAAGGTAGGTATGCTATCAACACAAATAAAATATTCATGGTATATAAGTACTGATTGTTCAAGAAAATATTCATGGTAACCAATGATATTGTGTTAGTAACTACTCATGGTAAGTATGGTCACCACATGAATTAAGCTCCATGGTAGGTATAATAACAACATGAAAAATTAGAAATGTTATATTTACTAATTGTATGAACAAAAAATTCGGGTCGACAAAAATGATTGTGTAAACCACACTACACTATAACACCTTCAAAAGTCCAGTAACAATGACTAAACATTATAACATGAGAATTAATAACTAAATATAAATTTAAAAAAATAGTCATAATTTTCATTCCTAATTAATTTATGATATATTTGTTTCTACCAATATTCAAAAATATTGTAAATATATCAAAATGGTGATGTTCAATAATAATGAACTCAAGAGTTATTTTACGTTTTGAAAATGATCTCAGAAAATTTTAAGTCATATATAAATTGGTTTTTTATAGAATGTGATATAGTATTAAAATAAATATTTACCAAGAATTCATTATCCCGATTTATAGTTATATTTCTAAATTTATATGTATATTATAATAATGTGTGTTTCATCCAAAAAATTTATGAATAGAAACTTCCTGAAGCTATGTACTTAGTGTCAGTAGTGGATAATGAAACATTGTTTTATTTCATAATACAACAAGAATGTAGTGAATTTCCCAAAAGTTACATGTTCTGATAGTCCTTTTTATATCTAACTTACATCCATCGAAAACAACATCTGAATAACTAAATAAATATGATAAATTTACTATATAATAACATATTTATAGGTTGGTTTTATTTTTGAGGTATTTAAAATTATTTTCACAGCAAGTAAATGGGACTCCTAATAATTTTCTAAAACTGATCTTGCATACATGCACTCAACATTATATCATGTTAGCTAGTATTCCTGTATAATACTATTCCAATCATACCTCTATAAATGGTTTATTCAACTAATTATCATATTTCAATAGGATAAATTTTACAGCTTTTACTCATTATAGTGTCACTAGATCTAGAAATATATGTATGAAAACATTTTAAAATATCTTTTGTGTACATCAATTTATTTAATATAATTTCTTCATTTTTTTGAAAAAATTCCAATCCATGAATGAATTTATGTTCACCCACAATACTCATTTCAAATTTACATTGCACAATCCTTGAAAATTTAGTACATATTAAATTTATTGAAGACATGAAAATTGTTGGGACCACATTTTCTATATGTGGTATTATAGTCAACAGTTACCTATAATGGTCAAAATGAATAAGGAACACAAATATGAATTGAGATTGGTTGATGTGATTACACCTAGAGAATTGATATGGATTCGTAGCATTTGATGCCATGATTGGAAAATTCTCCATGTTGTTTTAATTCATATTATTGATGCACTAATCATATGTTAAAATCACTTACGTCAAAGGTGATACATGGTATACATCATTGATATATCATCTATTTTGAGGATTATTTATGTACTTTGTGGTTGATGATCCAAAAATAAAATGAACAAGAGGAGACCAGAAAGAAGTTTCATAGACTTCTCAGTTGAAGGTGTTATCCTTGACTCAAAAAGAAGATGATCCTCTAATTTTTTTTTGAGAACTCTAGATTTTCTTAAAAAATTAGAGCATCTCAATGTTTCTTCTATTTGAAGGGAAAATCAAGGAATCATGAGTCCATTGGCTCTACGAAAGAAGGATCCTGTAAACCATTAACATGTTATAGTCACGCTTGAAGTGTCTCGGAAAGAATAATCGCACTTATGTGTGAAGGGTTATTGGAAGACATGATCAGTTTTATGAAACCTCATTATTCTTTTTGAAGGCCATCAAACTATGAGCCAGTGATTGAGTCTCACTCTCACTATTCATTTTGAAGAGGCAGATCCACGACCCTCATGCATGAAGAAAAAATGCTACCCCATGGCCTTCACAAAGGTAAACACTCTATATTTATATGTTACATAAATACTATTTTTAGGTTCATGTTTTGTTTAGAAGGATATTGTTTTAAGAAGTTCAGTGCACACATGCATGCACACAGGTGCATTGTTTGAAGAATCTCAAGGCTTTGTGTTATTGTGTAAATAAGAAGACCCACCAAGGAAGGGGTAGTGAATGAATTCATGAACTCACAAGTGAGAAGGAAAGTGATAGTGTGTACTGAAGGTACTCCATCCATTCATGTGTGAACAAAGAAGGTGAATCATGGGATGCACACATTAGAGTTTAAAGAAGAACATACATGATGCACATGCAATAATGTTTGTGATGTAAAGACTCCCAAACCATGTACAAATAGAATAAGTAAAATGGGAAGAAGAGAGGGGGATATGAATTCTTTCATGAATATGTAAAAAGGTTTTAATTTTTTTATATAAGTATCAAATGCATCGATAAAAAGTGAAAGAAAAGGAAGAGTTCACCTACATGTCACAAGCATGATCATATGAATACTTGAAAAGATAAAAGGATAACTGATTCAGATAATTCCATGAAAGTTGATCTTTGGTGCTTGAATAATCACAATTTTGTTTGTCATTCTTTCTTATAAAAGAAAGAGAAGTGATAGTTCATTCCATTGTTGCACTAAAGAAGAAGAAGAAAGAATAATAAGAAAGAATAAAAAGAAGTTTAGTTTGTTTTTCACTATAGAAGAATAAAAATGAAGAAAAGAGAGTTGATTTTATACTGGTATTCCAGTAACCAATTGAAGATATATAAAGAATACCAAGAGAATAACCTACCTTATCAAGAAAAAATAAGACTATCTTCTATGGTAGTATAAATAACCAGTAAAGAAGCTTCATGTTGGGCAAGGTTATCAACAATTTTGGAATAGGAATATTTCCCTTTCCCTTCCAAAGTATAGGGATTCACACTAGCCATTTGATTGTTTCTCTATCAAAACCACTGTAATAGTTATCACATTATTATGTATAATACCTATATTGGTCATCACCATACATGGAAATGGTGTAACTGCTTTTATTGAGTAGTTAACCTTGTAAAAATTTCATGTGAAATTTCTTAATACTTTCTATTATTTTATGTGATAGGGAAAATAGATTAAGAGAATCTAGATCCTAACAAGTCAAGAGGTACACGTATAAAAATTTAGAATGCATTTAAAAAGCCCCCAATTCTAATTATCCTCGACCCCCTTTTTTAGGTATATCCCAAACTGGTCCTCTCAATTGGTATCAGTTGCAGGAACACCTATATTGGATTCTCTAAGTGGAATCTATCCTCTCCTGAGTTAACAATGAAGTTTATTTTTGATGAATATTCAATCATCTTTGAGAAGAATTCTATATATACCAAGACTATGATGAATATAAAAAATAAAGAAAAGAGAAATCTGAATAAGAAATCCCTCTTATCTAAATAAGAGGAAGTATCGGTATCTCCATTTCTTTCTTACAATGAAGACATGGAAGTATTGGAATGTAATGAGTAGGCAACTCATGTTTCCAACAAGAATAATAATAACTATTATACCTAAATTAATCATGAGGTATGTGTTATTACATTTTAAAATTATTCTCATGATGAAAATGATAGCACAAGTGGTGATGATCAATCAAAAACATCTCATGAATTATGTGTTGATAGATTAAGAATGATTTTGCACGGTATTCTGGAAGAAATTGAACCTATAGATTATTGATTATTTCAATGTATACAGGAGGATGTCACCCATATGGAAGAATAAAATGATGTTTTTTAGAATGGATTACAGGAAAAAAAAAATCATGTTTTAAAGATCTCTAGAAAAGTTGAATCCTTTCAAGAAACAAAGAGGGAATTTGAAATAAATTCACTAAAATGGATAAATTAAGTTGAAGAGAAATATAATGTCAATGAGACTCTGGAAGAGAAGATCCATGCGCTTAAAATTGAGTTGAAGAAGAGCATCTATATCAAGGGTTTTTATTCGGAAGAAAATTCAAAAAAGATCAAGGAATGTGAGTCTTTGTTACAAAACAATGTTGTGAAGCATGAAGTGGAAGGTGAAATATTAAATAAGGCATGTGAAGAAAATATGATCATGATTTAAGACCATAGGAATATCCTTAATATGGAATGTCTATAATTGGATGATTAGTGTGTCAATCTTGAGAATACACATATTGAGCCCTCAAAAAACAAAGTGAATGTTGATACTAGTTTTTATTGTTCATTGGAGGATTGTAATGGTGAAAGAACCCCAAAATGTGATATGAAGATCATGACTTCACTCAATGATCTATCACAAGTAGCTGAGAAATAACATGTTCCATCCGTACCACCTAGTACTAATGTTTCTATGTATGTTTCTACAAAAACTGAAGGGTAGAAAAAAACTCTAAATATGAATGGATAAAGAAAATTTAGGAGATACATTCCACCATTTATAGGGTGGATAGGAAGAATAAGGTGAAAGGTTGTTCCCTAGATAGAGCACAACAATTCCAGATGAAGTCCTAGAAATATTATTCATAAGAATTCAAGAAGTCATGATTTGTGGGTCAATGTTGGTGTTGTAACAAGTTTGGGAAATGTGGATTGGATTTTTGGTACAATGTTTTAAATGAAAAACCATAGAGAAATCATATATCAAGGGGGAGAAATCAGGAAAAGAGAAATCAACGTCCACATATCCAAAACCATATATACACTTCAAATAGATTTGGAATTCTAGAAAACATCTGTTATGTATATAATGAGTGTCATCATAAGGCTCATACATGTTCATCTCAACAAGTACCCAAAGATGATAAGAAAAGAGAATCACAAAAGTTTCCTAGGAAAGCTTAAGAAGAATTTGGATGTAGTCAAGAGAGTGTTTCCAAAACTTATTCTCCCATAAAGATTCCAAGAAAGAAAGGTGAGAAGTTCTTGTATTATTAATCTAATAAGGTGAAGGGTAGTGCATCTAAATGAACTACCAAGAAGAATAACACTAAGAAGAACCCATGTAGATGATCCAATCCCGATTCCTCAATTCATAATGAACTATTGGTTATCTGGATATTTGATCTGGAACGAATGGGAAAATGGATGATGCACAAGGTAAGGCTAGTGCAACAGGAAGTAAGAATATTCCACATGATGATAAATAGTTCATGTGTGTGGGGGTGCAAGAGGTTTGGGCATACTATTAAAAATTGCATTGCATTTATTCCATCCAAAGAAGAATTTCTCAAGTAGATTAATGTTGCACCATGAGATTATAGTGTCCTAAAAGAACTTGAATAAAGAAGGATCACACATAAAGAGATGGAAGAAAAGATCAGATCCACACAATCACAACCATAATTGAAGACAAATTTCACAAGTGTGAATAGAGGAAAAAATGGGGCATCTTGGTTTGGATAACCACCCCAACCTAGTTGTTCACATTGATAATGAAAGGAAGATCCACCATATTCTCTTAACTCATTGTTAATTGTATTTGTTCATATAATATAGGTAATTGAATGTGAAGTAATATCTTAAGGTAGATCCCGATAGTCAGTGATAAGGTGTGTTTCCTTGATGGGGAGACACATGAAGAAGCTTCTAAGGTTATTATTTCAATTAGTATCAACATCAGTTTGTGTCAAATTCAATTACTCTAAAGATTGTTTGAATATTATTTCATTATTAAAGGTATTTCATTACTTAATATCTTTTATTTGTTTACTAAAAATAAAGATGATCTTACAAATAGGGGGAAACTAAATTACTCAATGACATAAGAAGAATCGAAGTTCCCCAAGTTCACTCATCATGCCTATTTCTCTTGAATGTTTTTGTGCCATTTTTTGAAGTGAGTGTAGGAGTTTTAGGTTTATTATTTCATATCACAATTATTTATCCTCATACTATAATGATAGTGGAAAACCATTGAAGAGAGTATATGAGTTCCCATCTCATGAGGCATCATGATTAGTTGATAATGTACAACCTTATTGTGTAAATAAATCTTCTTGTTTTCTACACTGACCATTGCTCATGTAGACATAGATTGAAATTATTTATGGAACATTGCTTAATGTGTGGATTCATACCCTTTATACCATAAACTTTGTATTTCATATCAATAAGGGTAGATAATGTGAAATTAAATTTTAAAAAGTGAAAGGGGAGTGAGAAGATTCACATTTTGACATTGACATGTTCATTTGGAGAGAAAATTGAAGTATTTCCAATAAATAAAAAGGGGGAGATTATTGGGACCTCTTTGTCTATAAGTTTTATTTGTTGTTAGAAATTTTTAATAATGGTCAAAATGAATAAAGACCTCCAAAGTGAATGGATATTGGTTGAAGTGATGATTCCTGGAGAATTGTTATGGATTCATAGCATTGGATGTATTTTTTTTTGGAAATTCTCCATGTTTTTTTAATTTAGAATATTGATGCATTGATCCTATGTTCAAAGAACTTGTGTAAAAGGTGACACAATGTTTACAACAATTATTTTTCATCCATTGAGTAGGATTGAATTTTTGTGTGTGTGTGTTATTTGGAATTGAAGATCAAAAAATAATATAAGGATGATGGTTAAAGAAGATTCTTGGTATTTGTGGTCGGAATGAATGAGGCTTATGATTTAAGGTTGCCATGAAATTTTACACATAGAAGTATTTTTATGTGCCCTAAATTAATATTTGGTCAGACATTCAAGCCAGCCGAGTCCAGCTCAACCCCAACACACGTGGGACCTAAGGGTCAACCACACTGAAGAAACCATCGCTGACTAGCCCAAAGTTGGAATGGGTTGGGTGTAAGTGCACACTCACTTGAATTAGGGTCCATGTGTAGTCCCACATGAGTATATGAGTTAATTACCACATATTGTTGGGATGAAGCCTGCCAGAGGGTGGGAATAGAGTGTTCCCACTTAGAACACAGTACAAGGCATTACCATGAGGGGAGAAAGAGTATTCTCTCCAGTTTCTAGGACATGTTGAATGATAAAACATGGAAATTCCAAGTGTCTATTTTGATGTTGAAAAAATGGAGTCATGTATTTTTCATCAATTAAAAAATTTTGGAATGAATCTTGGACATCCCTCTAATCCACATCTATGATCTAATCATTGTATTCCATCTTTTTTGGGCCTCACACATTTGAATAAGGGTCATTCGGTGCTCCCATGACATTTGAAGAAGTTGCATCATCATCTTCAACCTCAAATGACCAATGTTGACACTACATTCATATGAGCTAATAAAGAACCACTTCCCGACCACTATGGAAGATCATTTTGAAAACATCAAAATCATTGGAGCATACCGAGACCATGCATGGAACACACATTGTTCATGAATGTGATATCTTGGTGAAGAAGGATCGGACAAGGAAAACAGAGTTTATAAGGTGACTTTGATAATTTGAGTGTGGACTTAAATGATTTTTTCATGTGATCTCAATTACATGAACAAGATTTCATCATTTTAAATGAGGAACCCACTTTGAAGAGGAAACAGTCGAGAGATGCACATATCTTTATCTTCAGTTTGACAAATTATAATATGTTGAAGATATCGACCATTAAAATATGTGATCTTTGGGGAATGTCATGTGGGATTTGAAAGAAAAAATGTAAATAACATTTTCTATAAAAAGAGTGGTCCCAGGAAAAAAATAAGATGCTTCTCCCATTTTTTAACAACTCTTTATTTTTAGAAAAAATAGAGCATTTATGTGCTTCTTATTTGAAAAGAGAAAGAATAGGTACTACGAGTCCACTGGCTTTGCAAAGATGAGATTCCCTAGAACTTCAACAAGTTATAATCACTGTTGAAGTGTCTCACAAAAAATATTCTCATCTCTGTGTGAAGGGTTACCACATCACACGATCATTTTTACAAACCCTCATTGTGCTTTGAAAATGCAATCAAACCATGAAGTAGTAATCGAGTCTCACTCTCATTGTGATTTTTTTGGAGGTAGATTCATGATACCCATGCTGAAAGAAAAACCATGATCCCACAGCCTTCAGGATGGTAAACACCCCTAGTTACATGTTACATATATATTATTGGCAGTTTCTTGTTTAGTGAAGAACAAGATTATTCAAAGAAGGTAAGTTCACACATGCATTTGAATTGTTTCAAGAAGTCTGAGGCTTTGTGTGATTGTGTGAAGAAGAGGACCCATGAGGGAATGTGTAGTTCATGAATACATGCACTCATATGTGAGAAGGAAAAAATAAATCATGTGAAAAAAGGTCACCATCCATTCAAGTGTTCTAGAAAAAGGTGAATCGTGGGATACACCCTCTAGGGTTTGAAGAAGAACATGCATGAAGAAAATACACTCTTGTGTGTGACGTAAATTCTGTCGAACCAATTGCAATGATTATAATAGAAAAGGAAATAATATAAGAAGTTATTCATGCTAGAATGATTACTTAAAAAGGGTGAAATTTAGTTAAATATGTATCAAATACATCAATAAGAAGTGATAGAAAAGGAATACTTCACCTGAATTTCACATACAGGATCACATGAATACCTGAAAAGAAGAAAATAGAATTGATTTATATGATTCCAAGTAATCTAATCATCATTGTTTGAATAATCACAATGGTGCTTGTGATTATTTCTAGGTAAATAAGAATAAGGAGTGCTAGTCCATTTAGTTTTGGCACTAAATAAGATGAAAGAAGAAGTTTTAGTGTAGTTGGTTTTGCACTAGAGAAGCACAATGAAGAAGAAAGGGGAGTCACTTCCCTACTATATTGAAAGTAACCAAGTGATGAGAACTAAATTACACTAAAACAAGAACATATATTATCAATAAGGAAGGATACTATATTCAATGGAAGTATAAAGTACCAGAAAGGAACCTTCAAGTTAGATTAGGTCATCACCAGTTCCAGAAGAGGACTGTTTCCCTCCCCCCTCCAAAGTGTAGGGACTCACACTATCTTGAGGATTGTTTCCCTAGACATACAAATATAACAATTATCATACTATAGTGGAGAATCGATGTATTGGTCATCACCATTCATGGAATGGATTTAGCTACTCTTATTGAGTGGTGAACCTTGTAAAAATATCATGTGCATATTTTTACTAATTTCTATTATTGAATACAACAGGGAAAGTAGAATAAGAGAATCAAGATCTTCACCAGTCAAGCGGTACGAGAATAAAATGTTTGAATTAGTTTAAAAAGTCTTAGACACTAACTCACCACCCTCTCATTGTTAGGTATATACCAAATTGGTCCTCTCAAAAATAATATCACCAATAAAAATTTTGACAACAAAAACATGTTTTTAAATTATTTTTATAATTAGGTTTGGCTAGTCCGTTATAAAGACATTTTGAAATTAAATATTAACTAATACTATCATACCACACTCTATGATTTTATTTTTAACCATATAATGATATTTTTAATTTAATAACATGTTTTAGAATGTGTGGGTGTTCAAATATACATGGTTCTTCAATAAAAAATTATTCATGAATATAAACATTTAAGAATACAATCATGACATACATTTGAAAGAGATTCAAATTGAAATGTTCGACATATGAAAGAAACATGGCCATGGATTCATGTTTAGATTTTAATGCAATAGTTTCCTAATTTTCAATACCAAATTCTTTGATATATCATTGGGAAACCAATCTACCTTTGTTTCAAACTATTGTACTTTTCTCATCAATATTATTTCAAAAATCCTATTTAATACATGTAATTAGGTAGCCGTTCATTATTTTTACTAGTTTATAGACTTTGTTTCATTTGAAATATATTGACAATTATTTAAAAGGAAATAATAATATTTCATCATTAATTTTTACACTAATATTATTATGTTCAATCTATGACACCTATGATTGGTGTTCAACATGGTTTCTAAGAAAATCTCTAAGCTATATTTCTTTATACTGGTCTCCTATAACTACATAAAATGTTTGATATTTGTGATTCTGAATAGTTATAGTGATAAAATTTGTTAACACCTAATTTTCATTTATATGTTCATGTTCAATAAGATTATCAGATATGGGAGATTTCATTATAGGAGGACTAGCATAATTGATCTCTATATTGGAAAGGTTTCCTTACATATTTTCTAAAGGGGACTTTAGATCATGTGGATCTCTTTTATCATACATGACATCTACATATTCTTCCATAGTAAAATATATTTTATAAAAAAAATATAAGATTTAGTGGTTTTATAATATCCATGTAAAATTCCATCATTACTTTTGGTAGTTAATTTTTATATTTTATCCTTTGAATTGAGTATAGATGCTTTAAAACTATAAAATCTAAAATAATTAACATTAAATTTTATACAATTTAATAATTCAAAATGGGACTTCTATTAAAGTGTTCTAATGATGAATATTTTAATTATTTAACAACTTGTATTCACAACATCTATAAAAAATATATAGTCAAATCATAATCATTGAGCATGTTTGAGAAATTTTAGGACGGAATTTAATTGCTTTTCTACTAAATTGTTTTGATATGGGGTGATAGAAGTAAATAATTAATGACTATAGCCATATTGTTGGAGTAATGATTCAAACTATTGATTTTAAAAATCCTTGACATGATCACTTATTAGGGTCATAATTTTATATCCACTATGATTTTTATAGATTTAGAATATTTTGAAAAATAAAAATGAGTCTCGCATTTTTATGAAAGGAAATACACACATTTTTATCATGAATAATCATCCAATAAAACATATCCTTATTGTTTTCCTACTAAAATAAAAAATCTATAATGTCTAGACAAATCCAAGTCAACCAACTCAAATTATTATGTAGTTAAGACTTCTTTCATTGGTTAGAAATGTATTTTTTAATGCATGTCCTTTTAATTGGTATTACAAACGTTGTATATTAGATATTATATATAAGGTAGATCCTTAACTAAACACTTCATAGTTATCATTATAAATGTTTTTATATCGTAATTTTCTAGTCTCCTATACCGATTTTAAGATTAATTATGAAAGGATATCAAACAGGGAACATTCTGGGAAAATGTGGAATTTAAATCTAAAACAGAAACATTATCATTCCCAATAGATATAAAAACTAAAGCACATTTGGCATCCCAAAACAAAAACCAATATCTTTAAAATTTTCATTAAAACTATCATTATAAAAAATTCAAATTCTAGGAATATTATATTTT
This sequence comes from Viscum album, assembly GCA_963277665.1. Taxonomy (NCBI): domain Eukaryota; kingdom Viridiplantae; phylum Streptophyta; class Magnoliopsida; order Santalales; family Viscaceae; genus Viscum; species Viscum album. The sequence goes on along the minus strand of OY728139.1, from coordinate 1,080,090,904 downwards.
AATCCATCAAAAAATAAAACAATAGAAATTATAATTCTGTTAGAGTTATCTATTTAGCAAAGCCAAATTATCATCCCTTTTGAATTGTTCCCCAAATTTACTTGTCCTCTATAAAATTAATTTAATTTATTCAAATTTTTTTAGTATCTAGTTATATATCTGTAGCAACCACAGTGTAGATATAATTTCTTCTCAAAACCCCTTTTGAGGTTTCATATAAAAGCGATTTATATAAAATTGATTTTGGAAGCAAGATTTTCATAAGTCTCGATATATTAGTAATAAATGATTACTGAATCTAAAATGGTTTTAATAATTTTATATAATAAAATCATTAAAATTCAGAACTAAATACATGAAAAGTTCCCACAGAATACAAATTAGAAGAACTAGTAAAACATGAACTTGGAAAAAAATTATTCTTTTATATTTTCCTCTACCTAGTTTTTAAATAATTCTTTTAGTGTTCATAAGAGTCATTTGTTTACCATGAATCTATGTAAGGATTTTTAATAAAATATAAAATCAACCTATATCATTCTTTAATTTTTAATTATTTAATTTTATGCTCATTATTTTATTTCTAAATCTTTATATTCTTTTCTTTTTATGTAGTAAGATAAGTTTCAGAGGAGAAGACATTTCATGTTTCTTATTTAAACCATCATATTGATCTTTTAATTAATTAAACGTTTTTCCATAATATCAAATTATTGAAATTATTCATCCTTGGATATATTCCCATTATTGATTTCATTTTCAGCAGGAATAGAATTATGTACAAGAGATTCAGTAATGGCATTTGATATATAAAATCTATTTGTCATAAAACTCATATAAAATTTTTCATTTATATCTTCTAGATCAATTATGAATAAATTTATCAATCCTCAGAGGAAATCCAGTTGTCATCAATATACATTTTCTATTTATTTCCATTTACCTCATATTTATTCTTATATTTTAAATTTGGATAATATGTATTAATGTGTTATTTTCTATTAAAGTCATATTAGGTTACTTCGTTATCAGAATCATCCTTTTACCATTATTTTATTTAATTCAATATATTAGGATACATACCATTATTGATTGATTTCATGAAATCGTCTTCTTTTTCAAAAGATCTGGAAATTATTGTTTCGGTGAGCCATCTTTTCATCATTGTCTGATGGTGATTCATCATCACTTGATCATTCACATTTGACCTTATCTTTTTTCAGATATAGATGTAAATTTCTTTAATAACCTCATTAGATTACCCACTTCTTATTTATGCACATGTAATTCTTATTCATAAATCTTTTAATTTTCAATTATCTCTATTAATTTTAGTTTACTAATGTCATAAGACTCTCCTATGAAAACATATATTCCTCTAAATCTATTTAGAATGTATTTGAGATGTTTCGTGACATGATCCTTAGCAGCATTATTTTTCCCATGTTATTAATTTCATTGAACATAAGATACATATCAGAGATGGATTCAAAAAACATACTCTTGAATGTATCATATTTAATTTTATAGTTTTTAAATCTTATTTATATAACATTAAATATTCCTTAAGGATAAATATCTAATGTATTCCAAAGAAAAAATGTAATAGAATAGGAAGATATTTTATTAAATTATTAATTATGTAAAGAAAATTGTAATGAATTCATATATTTATAATTAAAATAATATGATGCCATAGTGATATCACTCCACCCAGCCCTCATAGCATGATTTTTATCATATGTATCGTCAATAATAGTCTATATATAAAATCAAATACTATATAAATTAATTTCCATATTATTCTCCCACTAAGAAGAAGTTGTTCATTTCAAATAAGGAGTTCAATTGGTGGTATTTATTTTGTATCAAGGATTATATATAATAAATTAAATTCAGATAAAATAGAAATTTAAGATCTTTAAATAAAAATAAAACATATTTAATAGATATTTTGGAAGGCCTCTAAAACCAAATGTTGGTTGGAGTGGACATCTCAAGAAGGGTGAATTAAGTTTCCAATTCAATTATTGTTCAAAAATAATTTCATAACAAAACATACTTATTAGTTATAATGACCCATTTAAAATAAATTATAAATATATATTTTTATATTCTAAAAAGTTTCCTAAAATATACATCATTAATCTATTAAAATTCTATTGAAAATATTTTATATTTTGAAAACAATATACTCGTATCAAAACAATATATAAAATGATTGTTTAAGTTTTATATTAGATCTGAGCTATGTTTTTATTTAAACTTGTTTTTTTTAATTGAAATAACACAAAACATTTAAAGCTCCTTGAAATTTAACAAGGGGATCAGTATTAAAGAGAGACATAATCCCTTCAACTTGTAAATAATCCACAATCATGAATTTTATTAAAAAAATAAATATATGGACAACCTGGATTAAGTTTTATAGACAATAAATCACAAGGATTTATAGTCTTAGAGCCTACCCCACATTTATATTTGGGATAAAACAAGATTCTAGGTTACACAAGACATCATTATATTTTGTTCCGAGGAATATAAATGAAATAATTTGAGATAGTATTAAGTAATTTCATATTTAATACATGAGGCCATGTTTTTAAAAATAACAAATAAAATATAAAAAACATATCTAATATACATAATAAATAGAAAGAGTTATATATTAATGGTGGAATTTTTTTTTATCTCAATTCAAATATTATTAGTTATATAGAGGTCATTTGAATTTTTCTTTTGAAGGTAGGTTGAAAAGATAAAAAGTTGGTTCGTAATTACAGAGTTTCATTGAATTTTATTAATGATTCCTCATTTTATAAATAATTCTTCTATTATTCTCTCTATGAATCTCTAGTTTAATTTTCCACTTTAAATAACTATATTTTTCCTCAAAAAATATATTCATCACAATGTAACCATTCCAGAGTGATAAATGTAGTAATAAATTTACTAATAATTCAATTAATTCTCCCAAAACTAGAAATTTTAGATTCAAAAACTCACTGCTAATAAGATAGATATAGTAATATTTATTTAATTAATTATTGGTTATTTGATACCATGGATATTTTTCATTGTCAGTTTGCAAATAAATATTTCACCGTAGGGCCAATTATTCATGCAATTTGTTCATTATCATATGCAATAGTTTAATGACTTCATAAGGTATCATGGTTCCTCATGCATTCACTACAATATACGGCCTGATTATTATATTACATATTTTAAATTTTACACACATTGGAACAATATATCAATTTATTCAGAAGGTATATTCTTTCATTTATGCGATTACATCATTGATTATCACATTTATGTATTTCATACAATCAAAATGTAAGAATCCTTCACATGTTAGGTTGGTTGTACTTTCTATAAATTGACTCTAAATTTATAATTGGTTCAACTTCAATACACAGAAGGTTTTTTTCATTGATATAATTTTCTAATCTGATTCATAGTGGATAGTTTTTTTTGAAGTAAGGGAAAGTAAAACTTATGTTAAGGTGAATTGATCACATAAACTTCTAGGCCAGTTCAATGTAATAACATAATATTCACATTATACATGTTTGAGGTTTTCATGGAATGTTCCAAATAGATCCATTTTTTCATGTTTTGGATTGAAATATTATCCTTTAAAAAATATTAAATTCATATGAAACATTATAAGCAAGATTTGGGGTCAATAAAATAAGAAGGATCTAGAACAAACCAATAACATATATGGAAATTGTTTTACAAAAAAGGTATTTTATCCTATTATCTATGGTTATGGAATACATGAATTATATAGTGGAAACATATTTTAATTAAGGAAGAAATAAAAAATTATTACATTATTATATATATTTACCAAACTAATGGAATAAAAAAATGATGATTTTTGAATATTTATTTTAAGGACATAACACAAGACATCATATCATTATTCAAGTATATTATCTAAGTATATGATTGGAGTGAATACACGAATTCATTTAAAGAAGTACATAGGATGTTTAGTGGAGTAAATGAAACTCTTGTAAAAATACATCAGGGTTGTTCTATGAATCTAGAATAATGTGATGTAGAAGTAAAATACGTGTAATAGTTGATGATATGAAATATAAAAAATGGTGATATAGTTATTTTTTGGACTATAAAATTATAAAATTATAGAAAATTACATTTTTTTGCTCTATAATTTGGATATTGAAGTGTCGCATTGGTGTGAGGAATAGTCCAATGTCGTAATAATGAAAAATGTGAGAGGAATGATGCTATGAAAAATCTAGAGACATTGATGTTATATTAGAAAGATAATGTGTCATGAGATTATATTGATTTAACAATTCACATCATAGAGTGTCTTTCAAATCACACAATGTGAGAAAAAATATGTTACATTCCAAAATAAAGGTGGTTGTACAATGAGAGGCATGTTTTAAGTAGATATTTGAAATGTCATGTGGATAAGGGTTAATTGTTTTTCACCATGATGTATATTGTCATGTTGATGTTTCTAAAAATGATAAAAAAATTGAGAAGATCACATCTAGATCATTATAAAATTATAAATGAGATTTGATAATGATATTTAGTATTTAAGGGTTGATTAGGAATCATTCAATAATGAAGGTTGTTACTCATAGTGAAATTAATATTCTAAAAGCCCAAAAATTCATGGAGGAAAATTTTGATGTATCCAAAGAGAATCACCCAATACAATGAGAATACAATCATTAAAAAATATCATATACTTTGAAAAATTCTAAGTATATCATTGGAACTAAACTATCTTGATAAATGTTCTACAGAGAGGCTTCCCTTCCTCTATGTATGGTAGATATTGGTTTCGTGACCAATTAAGAAGCTGATCATTCTAATATGATGCACCGCAGACTACGAGACATGGACATGATCATGTTGGAAGCTGAATAGAAGTTTGGAATCTAACTCAACTATGAAAATGTGGATGTTTAAACCCAACAAAAAGATAAACCAATAGTCATGGATCTCACTTACTCCTCCATGGAATTACCTAGACCATATAAAGGACTAAATCCAAAAAACCATAGATACACTGGATTCATGCACTAAGACTCCTAACCTCAAGAATACATGGTGAAAAGATCTATACACAATAATCATTAGACCAGTGAGAGGTGGAATCCACTTGAATCATATTCCCATGGTGCACAACATCCATCTCCTCCACCAGGAATAAATTCAGACATTGAGGAATATAAGAGATGTTATCTTTCCTTCTCTACTCCTATTGATATCCTCTGAAAGATCTCGGATATTCATTTCATGTATGCCTTTACTTTTTCAGGAGTTTATGAGAAAAATAAACTTTCTAGAAATTTTTGAAGCACGCGCTGTGTACTTTCTGAGTACACGCCGTGCACACTTTTCCCACCCGAAGCCGTGTACTAGCCATGTTCGGGCCACACACACAATGTGTAGGGGTGATGTGGAATCCATTTTTGGCGGATTACGGAAAAACATAGTACACATTGTGTACTCTAAAAATACATGCCATGTACTTTTTTTCATTAAACAGACCGGGGTCGCACCTAATTGAGGAAAACATCTTCTTCTCCAGATTCTTCATCTGAGAGCGACTCATACGACCACGAGTCTTCTCTGAGCCACCGCCTCTCCATCCATTCTCTGATTCAAGCTCTTTCAATTGTGTTAGAAGTGCAGTGGTGATTTCCCCGTTCTGTGTGATCCTTGTTTTCCAATTCTTTCCCCTTCTCAAGTTAATTAAGGTTGAACGTTTTTTGCATTTTCTCAGATCTACGACGTTCTAGGGAGAATCAGTTGTTGTGGTTCATGTATATAGATCTCCTAGGATCCAAGTAGGTGGTTTGTGCCTTTCTGTAGAATGTAAATGAGTATTTTGGGCCAATTCCACCAATACCCTTGAACGGGGTATTGTGTGTTCCCGTTTTTCCCTTGTTGTATTGCCTGCTTTGCATGATTGCAAGATTAAAGGTTCTGCCTATAATTATGGTAGTTTTTACTGTACTGTAGATGTTTTTTATGCTTGTTCTGCCTATTTGGCATTTTTACAGTTTCCATGCCTAGTTGTAGGATAATGGAACTATTTCTTTGTTATGCTTTTGAGCCTTATAATGATAGACAAGTAGTTCTTGAGGTTTACTTGGATGATACACACGCGCTGAGAATGTTTATTTACACACAGGACTGTGAGAACCTAGTGTAGTAGACCATAGAGAGAATGGATGTAAGGGCTTCTCCAGAGAGTCTTTTAATATGATGCAAGACCACAGGGGGATGTGATGATGAGTGCTACCTCAGAGAGTCTTTAGTCCCTTGACATGGGCCATAGGGGGAATGAGACATTGAGTGATTCTCCAGAGATCCTTTAGCACAACACGAGACTATAGGGGGATTTGATGGTGAGTGCTTCCTTAGGGAGTCTATTCTTAGCTGAAGCAGAGGGGTGAGACTGTGTGTGCCTCCTAGAAGGTTGCTAGTACTGGTAGTTTGAACCATAGGGGTTAGGCTGTGAGAGCTACCCAGAGGGTTACCTATTTTCTAATTGTTATTGGTTGTTACTTTTTTACTTTATATGTTAGAACTGTGAATTGTAGCTACTGTGTATTTCCTGTTTACTGTTCATGTGCTTTACGTTCCATATATTCATTGACTGTTAGGCACAGAACTTTGGGTGGTTTCCAACTGGGACATGGTCTCAAACCCTGTTTTGGGAATGTTTTTGGGCCCAATCAGACTATGTTTCTGGAGCTATAGATAAGGGAAAGTGCCCTTCTACTTCAGGTACCTGACTTGCTGTGGAGCTGGAGTGCTGGGGACCAAGCAATGGCTTGCGATGCTGAGTAGTTACTTTGTTTTTCTTCTTCACTTTGTTTTTCATTTGTACTTCAGCATGTTGGTTTGTTTACTATTTTCCATATACATATGTACCATGTTTCATCATTATTATTTTATGCATTGCTTCTGTTGTTCAGTTCAGTTGTTGTATACTGTTTATTGTTACTGCTATTGTGTCTGGTTGTTCTTCCGCTATATACTTTACCAAATGAGGGCATAGTTTTCCCACCGACTCACCAAGGCCCTCACTGCTAGTCAACTGCCTCTGGAATTTGGGTAAATGCCCTTGAGGTCATTTGGTGAACCAGGTACGTGGAACCAGTGGAGGGGCTCCGAATTTAGGACAGTACAAAGTGGTATCATAGGGGTTCTTTTCTCTTGCGTAACTATTTGGAGACTTTAGATAGGGGTAGGATGGATTCAGTATTTGGTAATAATCTATGCTCGAGATTAGCTAACCCGTGTACAGGGAAAGGCCATACTACCTCGTTTATTACAGTTTTCTAGTTTTAAGATTTTACGGTTGATATGATTTCACCTCGAGTGATTCACATGTTTGTGTTGTTATTGTCTCGATTATTGTGGTTTTATTTCTGTAACAACCCGATGATATGAGGGTATTCCATATCATACATCATATAGGCACTCGTAGAAATCACATGTCATGAACTCTTGCCATGCCATCTAAGGTGCATTAGCGATTGCATGCTATTGTGATAGACTTTTTGTAGATTATGCATGTTGTTGTGAATGATGATTGATAGAATCTCTACTGCCTTGTTAGATGATTGTTTGTATTCCACGTTGCTTAAATGAACTACAAGTTTTGATTCGCGGGGAGTATGGTCCCTCACGAATCGGAATTTGGCATCTCCTTACCTTGTTTTCTGTGTTTTCTGGGCTTCTGTGCAGTTTCTGAGCTACTGCCCAAAAAAACCCAGAATACACTGCATGTTCTTTTTGACTACATGCCGTGTAGTTTTCATACCATGTCAGTGACCTTGTGAGCATGTAAATGAAGTTGTATAAATAAATTCAGGAACACGCCGTGTATAGTAGGTACACGCTGTGTAGTTCGGAGTCGTGTACCCGACCGTGTCAATAACAACACGGGTCGGGGAAGCTCAAGTAGAACACACCTTGTTGTAAAGGAACATGCCATGTAGTCCTGTCCAGGTACCCGGCCATGTCATGAACAACACGGGTCGGCGTTACCTTCTCTTCAATACGCCGTGTTGTTTTCGGAACACACCGTGTAGTCTTGTTCTGGTACCCGGCCGTGTCACGAACAACACGGGACGGTGTCACCTTCACCTATACACGCTGTGTTTGTTCGGAACATGCCGTGTAAGGTTCATCCGGGTAGGCGGCCATGTTTTTAACAACACGGGATGCCGAATCCTTGTCTAGTACACGTAGTGTTTGTTTACAACATGCTGTGTAGTCTCTGGTTAAGTCGGTTTGTGTGGGTTAGCCGTGTAAAGATACTTGGGACAGGGAATAGTTTTCCAGTACATGCTGTGTGTTGGGTCAACAAGCCGTGTAGTTTGACATGTTACACGACTTGTAGAGAAATATTACACTCCCATGTCAGTGGCTTAAGAAGACACACTGTGTAGTTTATATACACGTCGTGTAGTCATGTTTTGTAAACTTGTGTGTTTTTCTTCCCCTGTTCCCGTTTTGTACTCTTGTGTCCACTGTCCTTGTATTTCTGATCTAAGGTGTATTTTTGATATTTCAGAGCTATGCCTCCCACGACATCCTATGGTTGTACGTCTATTGTCAGGTAGTGATCAGATGCTAAAAATGGCTGATCAGGGACTTCCTACCGATCCTCCAGTCATTCCAGCCCTGGCACCGGCCGTCATACCAGTTGCAGGTGCAGATGCACAGTTTAGGGATGGTTTTATGAGGATGATGCAGACCTTTCAGGGAGCATCGCCTCCTTCCATGACTATGTAAGACATGACATGGGTTTTCCAGTGGTAGCATTCTCCTACTCTCATGGGGGAAGGAGGACCTCAGGATGCAGAGTCATGGATGGAATCCATGCTGACTATCTTCGAGCATCTGGAGTCACCTCCAGAGAGATGGGTCAAGCTCGCTACCTACCTGCTCCGAGAATCCGCCAAGAGGTGGTGGGATGTGATCTCACAAGAGGGTCACCAGCAGGTTATGGCTTGAGAGGAGTTCTAGCACATGTTCTACGACTACTTCTACCTGGAGACCCTGGGGGATGATCGATCCCAGGAGTTCATGAGATTAGAGCAGGGTACTCTTTCTATCATAGAGTATTCCTCTCATTTCACTGAGTTGTAGTATTTCACACCCCTCCGGGATGGGATTGGGGTGTTATTATCAAGGAAGTTCGAGGATGGTCTTAGGAGGGAGATCCTCTCGTAGGTGAATATCTTCCAGTTGACTTCCATCACTTCCATCGTCAACCAGGCATTGATTGCAGAGCGCAATCTAAGAGACTCTGGAGCAACGATCCATGGCGGTTCTACTTCCAGATCTATTTTTCCTCCAGATGACAACATGAAGCGTTGTAGAGATTCTATACACGGTGATTCGAGGAAGCGAGATGCATCATCAGGAAGCCATGTGATATGCTACCAGTGTGGCTAGTTAGGGCACACAAGTCCGCAGTGAAAGAGAGACCATGTGGAGTGCCGATCTGGAAGAAAGATGGGTCACCTTCAGCGTTTCTGCCAGGTTTTCTCACCAGCAGCTGGTGACTAGAGTTATTCCATGACTCCTTGTTTAGGAGTATAACCACTAGTTTCCCACCAGTCTGGGAACTGGAGTTCTTCTAGCCATTATTTCCAAGGTGGAGGTTGAGGCCGTGGCGGTCAGCCACCAGTCTCTTAGCACCAGCAGGGAGGTTCAGCTCAGAGTGGTCAGCCAGGGGCATAGGGCGGTGGTTCAAGCCAGTCTTTCACCATAGAGCAGACATATCAGTAGAAAGATCTCGGTCCTTCTACAGTTCGAGGTATGGTTTTAGTAGCCGCAGTTTTATCTTCATCCATTTTTGATACTGGTGCTACACATAGCTTTTTCTATGTTGCTGTTGTGGAGAGACTTGGGATCTGTGTCTTTTCTTCTCCCGAATCGTTGACACTAGACACACCTTTTGGGAAAAGGTCATCTGGTGTACGTCAGTGTAGAGAGTGACCTCTCGAGGTTACATGGTATCATTTTTATGGGATCTATTTATCCAGGAGATGGCAGGATATGATGTCATTCTTGGGATGGACTGGTTAGTTCCCTTCTAGGAAGTCATCGACTGTTATCACCACAGAGTGAGTTTCGTTTCACCAGAGGGAGAGGATTTTATTCATAGGGGTGAATGGGATGTTCAGGTGAGTCGAGCAGGACTCGAGCATCGTGAGCTATATAGGGTGACAACCCAGATTTCTAGTCTTTATCTGGATGATCTGGGGACCTCACAGTTGTACATTCCTCTAGTAGTGGATCCTTTCAAGTACGTCTTTCCAGAGGACTTTTCAGGTTTGCCTCTGGAGCATGAGGTAGAATTCTTTATTGAGATCATTCCAGGAGCAACACCGGTTTCCATTCCTCTATATAGCATGGCTACACCTGAGTTGCAGGAGCTCAAGAAGCAGTTGGAGGAGTTCACACAAAGGGTTTCATCCAACCCAGTACTTCTCCATGGGGTTCGCCTGTCCTGTTTGCAAAGAAAGAAAATGGTACCCTTCGGCTTTGTGTGGACTATCAGAAGCTGAACCAGTTGATGGTCATGAACCGATATCCCTTACCGAGGATCGATGACCTCTTTGATCAGCATCGAGGATCCTGGGTGTTATCGAAGATCGACTTGAGGTCCGGTTATCATCAGTTGCCTGTTACACCATCAGATATACCTATGACAGCCTTAAAGAGCAGGTATGGTCTATACGAGTATACAGTCATGTCATTCGGTCTCACGAACACGCCTGCAGTTTTCATGGCACTGATGAACCGAGTGTTCCATCCTTACATGGAATCCTTCTTCATGGTCTTCATGGATATATCTTTATGTACTCTCACACTCGACACGACCATGGCACACATCTTGAGATCGTTTTGAGTACACTGAGAGAATCATTTTATGCTAAACTTTCGAAGTGCCACATTTGGATGAAACAGATTCACTTCTTGGGACATGTCATCTCAGAGGTAAGAGTATCTGTTGACCCATAGAAAGTGAGAGCTATAGTCTCTTGGGAGCAGACGAAGAATGTTTTTGAGGTATGAAGTTTTCTTGGGATGGATGGACACTACAGACACTTCATTCAGGACTTCTCACGCCTAGCAACACAGTTGACAGATCTGACCAAGAAGGGGGTGAAGTTTTTATGGTCAGATTATTGTGAGTCCGCCTTTGAGGAGTTGAAAGGGAGGTTGACATCGGCACTGATACTAGTCTTGCCAGAGCCAGACAGATCTATACAGTCAATTGTGATGCTTCAGGTATTGGGCTAGGAGCTATGCTTATTCAGGGAGATGGAGTCGTTGCATATGGGTCTCGGCAGTTGAGGACACATGGGGGGAACTACCTGACGTACGATTAGGAGTTGGTAGTTTATGTTCATGCCTTACGCTATTGGAGACACTATCTTATGGGAGAGAACTTTGTGGTCTCCACTGACCACAACAGTCTTAAGTATATCTTCACTCAGCGTGATCTGAATCTGAGGCAGTGAAGGTGGGTCGAGTATCTTCAGTATTTTGATTTCAGGCTTTCCTATACGCCGGTAAAGGGTAATGTGGTGGAAGATGCGTTGAGCAGGCGAAATCAGATTCAGGTAGTTCAAGAGGCCAACAGTGAGTGGAAACTTATGACTCTATTCGCTGAGATGCATCTGGAGGTGCATGACAGACAGGGACATACCTTCCTATCTTCTATATCTGTTACCTCTACACTACTTGATTAGGTATGGATGAGGTAACTATCAGACTCAGAAGGATTAGTCCTGTGGGAGAGTGTTCCAGGAGAGGACCCTCTTCCTGGATGGAAAGTGGGAAAGGATGAGATCTTGCGTTTCCAGGGACGTGTATGGGTTCCAACAGACATACATGAGGAGATGATGTGGGATTTTCATTCCTCAGTCTGGGCATTTCATCCTGGCATCACCAAGATGTATCTAGATCTTCATCGCTAGTACTGGTGACCAGGTATGAAGAAGGATGTTGCTAGTTTTGTCATTAGATGCTCTACTTGTCAGTAGGTGAAGGCAGAGCATCATCAACCAACATGCCTTTTATAACAGTTACCCATTCCAAAGTGGAAGTGGAAGGATGTTGTGATGGACTTCGTGACCAGGTTTCTAAGGTTGCCTTGGGGGAATGATATTGTTTGGGTTGTCGTCAACAGATGCACGAAGGTTGCTCATTTCATTCTGATCAAAGATACCTTCGGTGTTGATGATCTGGGATGATTGTACATCCAAGAGATCATTCGTCTTCATGGATTTCCACACTCTATTGCTTCAGACCGGGATGCATTCTTTACTTCTCGGTTCTAGCAGGGACTACATAAGGCTTTGGGTACCAAGGTACTTCTGAGTACGGCATACCATCACTAGACTGATGGCCAGTCTGAGCGCACGATCTAGGTGCTTGAGGATATGCTCCAAGCTTGAATCCTAGACCTTGCGAGTTCTTGGGAGAAGCATATTCAACTGGTAGAGTTTGCCTACAAAAACAGTATTCAGGTGACCATTCAGATTACACCATATGAGGATTTGTACGGTAGGCCATGATGATCAACCTTATGCTTGCTAGAGGCAGGAGAGGAAACTTTGATGGGACCACGTCTTGTTCAAGAGACTTCAGACCAGATAGAGCTGATTTGGAAGAGGATAGCTACAACACAGTCTCGATAGAAGTCTTATGCTGATCAGTAGAGATGACCTCTGGCATTCGAGGTCGGGGATCAGGTTTTCCTGCCTGTCGCACAGAGTTTGGGACACAAAAGGATTCGGAGATAAGGTAAACATTCACCGCGATACATCGGTCCATTTGAGGTTTTGGAGAGAGTTGGGTTGGTCGCCTATCAGTTTCAGTTACCCCAGAGGTACTAGACCATGCATGACGTCTTCCACGTCTCTCAGCTCCAACATTACTTTTCAGACCTGTCTCATGTCTTCCAACCCGAGACGTTTGAGTTTGAAGCAGATGCGTCGTTTGAGGAGAACCCTTTCCAAATTGTCGATCGCAGTATGAAGGTTGTCCCAGGCTGGTCTATTCCTCTGGTACAAGTGCTATGGTAGAACAGGCAAGTACAGGACGAGACTTGGGAGAGGGAGGCTGAGGTTCGATCTCAGTGGCTGGAGCTGTTCGGGGTTTCTTCTTCTATGCCTCGCTAGGGAAATTCGGGGATGAATTTTTTTAAGGGGGAAAGTTTATAAGAACACAGATCTTCGTTTCAGTTACGCCTTTCCTTTTTCTAGAGTTTTTGAGAAAAATAAACTTTCTAAAAAAATTTGAAGTAGATGCCGTGTAATTTCTAAGTACACGCCGTGTACTCTTTTCCCGCCTGAAGATGTGTACTAGCTATTTCTGGGCCATAGACACGGTGTGTAGGGGTGACTTGGATGCTATTTGTGGAAGATTATGGGAAAAACCAGTACATTCCGTGTACTCGAAAAGTACAATCCATGTACTTTTTTTCATTAAACAGACCAGGGTCGCGCCTAATTGAGGAAAACATCTTCTTCTCCAGCTTCTTCATCCGAGAGCAACCCGTACAACCACAGATCTTCTACGAGCCACCAAATCTCTGTTTTTTCTCCGATTCAAGCTCTATCAATTGCGTTAGAAGCGCATCGGTGAGTTCCCCATTCTGTGTGAGCCTTGTTTTCCAATTCTTTCCCCTTCTCACATTATCTAAGGTTAAATGTTTTGTGTGTTTTCTCAGATCTACAAAGATCAATGGTGAATAAGTCGTATTGGTTCATGTATATTGATCTCCTAGGATCCAGGTAGGTGGTTTGTGCCTTTCTATAGAAATTCGATGAGTATTTTGTGCAAATTCCACCAATACCCTTGAAAGGGGTATTGCGTGTTTCTGTTTTGACCTTTTTGTATTGCCTTATATTCTTGATTTCGAGAGTAGATGTTTTTCCTGTGATTATGGTATTTTTTACTGTACTCTGGATGTTTTCTATGCTTGTTCTGCATGTTTGGCGTTTTTCCAGTTTCCATGCTTAGTTGTAGGATAGTGGAACTGTTGCTTTGTTATGCTGTTTAGACTTAGAATGATAGCCAAGTAGATCTTGAGGTTTACTTGGACGATACACGCTTGCTGGGCATGTTTATTTCCACACAGGACTATGAGAACCTAGTGTATTAGACCATAGAGAGAATGGACGTAAGGGCTTCTCCATAGTGTCTTTTAATACGATGCGAGACCACAGGGGGAATTGATGATGAGTGCTTCCTCATAGAGTATGTAGTTCTTTGACGTGGGCCACAGGGGGAATGAGATGTTGAGTGCTTCCCCAGAGAGCCTTTAGCATGACACAAGACTATAAGGGGAATAGACGGTGAGTGCTTCCTTAGGGATTATATTCTTAGCTGAACTAAAGGGGTGAGACTGTGTGTTCCTCCCAGAGGGTTGCTAGTACTGGTAGGTTGAACCATAGGGGTTAGGCTGTGAGATCTACCTAGAGGGTTACCTGTTCTCTACTTGTTGTTGGCTGTTACTTGTGTCCTTTATATGTTAGAACAGTGAATTGTAGCTGCTGTGTATTTCTTGTTTACTTTTCCTATACTTTACTTTCCATGTATTCATTGACTGTTAGGCACAGATCTTTGGGTGGTTGCCTACTGGGACTTTGTCTCACACCCTGTTTGGGCCATGTTTTTGGGCCCAAGCAGACTATGTTGCTGTAGATATAGATAAGGACAAGCGCCCATCTACTTGAGGTACCTGACTTGAGGTGGAGCTGGAGAGCAGGGGACCAAGAAATGTCTTGTGATTTTGAGGAGTAACTTTGTTTTTCTTCTGTACTTTTTTTCAGTTGTACTTAAGCATGTTGGTTTGTTTATTGTATTCCATAGACATATGTACCATGTTGCATCATTATTATTTTATGCATTGCTTCCGCTGTTCAGTTTCATTCTTGAATGCTATATATTGTTTCTGCTATTGTGTCTGGTTGTTCTTCCACTGTATACTTTACCGAATGAGGGAATAGTTTCCCCACCGACTCACCAAGGCCCTCGCTGCTAGTCGGCAGCCTCTGGCATTTGGGGAAACGCGCTTGAGGTCATGTGGTGAACTGGGTATGGGGGACCAGTGGAGGGGCTCCAGATTCGGGTCATTACATCCTCCAATGCTATCCAATAAATAGATGAAAAAATCATTCTTTGAATATAACCTTCATTCAGATGTTTCTCATCCCCAAGAAATTAGGTAGAAATAAAACTACACTTATCGGGTCCTTCCACTGTAATGCCAAAAATTTTACCAATTGGATCCCATTAAAATCTAGTGCACTAACTCTCAAAAAATACATATAAATTAGATTCAATGTCGGTCCTATCATAGCATAAACAGTATGAATCCAACTGAACACCTTTATTTTGAATATTATCCTCTGTTGGAATGGCCCTCTTATGAATCCTACAAACTAGGAAATTCATCTTCACTGGAATATGCATGCACCACATTTTTAAATACAACACATCAGCCCCTATATTCTACCTGTATTATAGAAATGTAGTATCAATATAAGAAAATAATAGAAGCTAAATGATATAACACACATCTATCAAGTTTTTTAATAAGAATAATTGCCTATAACATGAACTTTTGACCATTATCAAAAGTGGTAGAAATAAATCATGGACGTAAACTCATCTGATGGAAGGAGATGTTTGGAATTTGGAAACATAGGAAAAAGATGGGAAACCTACCCAATTGTCTCTACAGTAATTCATATCCACTCACCCAATAACCCATGAACACTATACTTTAGGATCTCTATGTGAGAAACCATAAAACACACCAGAATTTATAATCTTCTAGGACAAAAGGGAAGCTTGTAAATATATGTTTTGGATAAAGTATATGCATGTCATTAAAAATCCTATATATTTCATGGAAATAAAAATATTTCATGATTAATTTAAATGTATTGTTAAAATTCAAATGGGGGAGATTTGGATCATGATTTTTGGAACTGAATTGATTTTAATAGGAATGTATGGAACATTGTAAATGAGTAGTAAATATGGATTAATATAATAATGAATAAGAATTATCATAAACCATTAGATTGAAGGATGGGGTATTCAGAAAAAGGATATAAAATTACATAATTTTTTTATTTGATGATATATATATATATCTGTGTGTGTGTGTGTGTGAATGAAATTTAAGAATCGGTTTGATAGTGAATATATTTAACATATATAGTTTGAAGAGAGAAAGAATAGAGGAGAGTCTTAATGAAGTTTTAGTGATCACATATTTTCTAGTCAAAAAATAATTATTGATGGTGGGGAAGTTTAATTATAGTATTTCATGGAATATTAAAATGAGTAAAAACACAATTAATATAATTTTTGTGTCAAATTATCTTTATCTAGAGATGTTTGACATTATTATGATTATTATGAAAGACAATGTTTTTACCCTCAAATTAATAGGTCACCCAAATTCGGATTTAGAAGAGTAAATAGTAAAATATTTATAATGATTTTATTTGATATACCATTGTGACAACCTATACCTAGTTCATCTATAAGTAACTGAACTTATTTGCCCCTATGGCCTGAGGTGAACCTCCTCATATGTTTTAGGCTATGGACTGGCAATAGGGGTCCAAGGTTGCATGGTGGGGAGGCTATACACTCTTTATTAGAGTGTATCACTATGGAATATAATATATACATCAATGGAATAATGATAGTAATAATGAGAAAATAGATATAAATCCTCGTGACTTTAATAATCAAATATGGAAAGAAACTAGTTTCATATAAAAATCATTCCTTATAAATAATCAAATTTAACATGAATATATGAAAGTATGTAGACATAAAACACATGTGAAAAAAATAAATAATAAAAAAATATACCATATATATCACATGGATTTTATTAGTCTTTTTCTACCATGCTTACATTCCAACATAAATCAATCAACCATACATGGGTATTTTTTCTAATCATTACCTACTTGCTAGTAATCTATCTAGGAACCAAACGATTGTCTGGACCTGGTGTGCATAAAACTCTTTGGGCCACCAAAACTAGTTTCTTATTGAAGTATATTTTTTGAATAAAAAATATACCCATGTGTAGGTATAATAAACATTTATAGTAAAGCAATGATGTATAAATAAACCATATTGATCTCAGGTTTCTCATGAAAGACCAGAATTTTTATTCCTTCCTTAGCATAATTTGGAGTTTTTGAACTCACTTTTTGATATTATGATGTTTTAAATAATTTAATTATTCCATTAATCTAATCCAAGGGCTAATAGTTTTTACAAAATGTGTTGAATTCCAAGAACAATAGTTTTAAATAAATAAAGGGGAGTTCCCTATCCAACATCCTGATCTTAGGGAGTGTGGAGAATTATGTCCAAAAATTACCAATAAATTATGTGGAGCTCCATATAGAAAAAATATCAAGTCATTGACGAGTTTAACAATTTCTTATATCTCTTAATCATTAACACTTTATTCATTAATTATATAATTCCAATGTACTGTGATCCTATCCCTGCCATTCTAAACCAGAACCCAAGTATTTCTCCAAGAATACTATAGTTATAGGAATGATTCATTTAAAAATTATAAATATTCCACTAAAATATCCATAATAAATTATAATTCTAGAAATTATTTTCATCATTTAATTTATTTGCACCAAAATGAAGAAATTGGTATGGTCAAACCAATCACAATTAATTTAATTCAATCACTACAACCACTACTGAGTGGATAGATCAACACACCCATGGTGTGCTTCAGTTCCATGAAAAATTATAATTAAAATCATCCGACATTGATAATGTAAAAATCCCTTACAATATAAATATATATATAAAGTTATTATAGCATTTATCGTTTCTTTTATAATAAATAAAATCCATTTGAAATAGTCATACAGTCTCATAAAACATTAAATTCCGTTTTTACTCACTCACCATTGAAAATGTGAATGTGAATATTTTATACCCATTCAATATTATAATATATCAATATAAGTTAAGTCATGGTCTTAAGGTATATTGATTGATAACTTTCACTACATTTAACAATTAAATATGACATAGGGTAAATTTTTTCTTTTTATTAAGTCCATTAAATCTACACAATTATTTGTCTGATTCATAAATATCATGGATATTCGAAGAATTATAATTATTACTAACTCATTTAGTTAATTTAAAATCATCACCATTTCAATAATGAAACCATACACACTTAAATAGTGTTTTAGTTAATTATAAACAATAGCCAACAATAGAAAATAATAGCTTATGTCAAAAGGGGTTTTCTATGATAAGGTGAAATATGTTTAAAAATGTTAATGAGTCTAAGAGGTGTCTCAGACATTATTTAACCAATTTTTTTTAATGAGTTACCCAATTTATGAGAATAAAATTGATATTTTGGAATGTACAACAATGACAACAATTAATAATTGAAGAGACATTAGAGGAAGATTCAAATACCACATTCCTAATTATTATAATGTTTCAATAATCCCATATCAGATATAAATTCATTATAAAAAGGTATAAGATGTATGGAAAAAATGAATTCCATAAAAATATAAAGTATTTTCCTAAGAAATGTTGAAATTTATAAGGATAATGAATGAAAATTAAGTAATATTGAGGAGTTATTTAGTCACCTTTTGGATTCAAAAAAATATGTTGGTGATCAAATAAAACCAAGAATGGGGGATGATTACCCCATGGAATTGTAGAAGGAGGATTTTTTGGGGTGAAACACACAGATTTTTTATGAATTATTTTTTTAATAAATTAAAAATCTTTAATGGCTTTCTCTACATGATACAACAAGTTTATATTTCATTATACCCAGCAATGAGTTTATCTTGTGTTACACATAATAAAAAGTATATATATAATTACATGAATAACTTAGATTATATTATATTGCACAAAAAGTAAGATTAACTTCAATTACAAAAAACCATGAGATTAGATTGAGGTAAATCCATCACCATGTCTGGATTGTGTTATAGAAAATTCTGAGTTCCTTCTATAGCTTTTGTTACATACATGATATATTCTCACCGAACTACAATTTACTATTAATATTATTATTGAATATGATATCTGTCACCTAGCCATCAAATAAAAAGTATGAATAGAATTAAATAAATTATGAAAATATGGGTAATTAGTTATTAGAAAATGAATTCTTTGGTAACAAATTAATTTGAAATGAATGTAATAACATTTTTAAAATAATGATATTCCTTTTAAAAAAACTATTTTTATAAACACAAACATTTTTTATCTGAATAAATAAAAAAAAATATTTTTTTTTGATAAATTTTATTTTTCTGGAAACTGTTAAAATTTATCATAATGATTAAGAGAAACCGAGTTTTCTAAGTAAAGAACTTCACAATTAATGGTAAAATTATATAGAAACATTCACTAAACACGCTGGATTTCCTTATTAATACATTATCTCATCTATTCATGATATTTGTATATTATTATATCCTCTTAAAATGGAAAAACTGTGGGAGGAATTCAATATTTCAAATATTTACAAGTATTCCACACTCCAATCTTATAAAATGACACCCTCTCCCACTATCTACACTACTCTCAAGTCCTTTTCCATAGAAAATACCTATCCAAATATCTTACGAAACTGCCTCCCCAAATTCTATAATAATTTTTTTTGGATGAAATCCATCCAAGAGATTACTTTGGTGAATGCAAAATGGAGACCCCCAAAGAAGGCGTAACGTGCATCAATGGATGTTTTTTATTTCCTTGTCAACCACATTTAATTAAATTTATATCATGACTATAAAACATCCTATGTATTTTAAAAATACTAAGACGATTTTATGTAATGGGGATGATCTAAAACAGTAAACAAGTAAATCAAATGTCATCATTTCTAATTAGGACAGACCACAACCTCAAGAATTGATGTCGTTCATTTATATATTACCACTAATAAAGGTTGGTAATAATGATGTAATTTTTTTTATTTCATATTCTTTGGTTTTTTGATTATATTATGATTATTTAATTATTATGTCTCACATACATCCATTCATTCCATTTTGTGGGAAAATGATAATGTCTTTTGTGTGTACGACAAAATATCACCTAGTGAAAATACGTGATTCGTTTATGATTTACATGGAATCTAATAAAGATTTGTGTAATAAATACTTTTTATATATGAAATTAATAGTATTTTATATTGATAATATCTTATATACTTTTGTTTTTTTTAATCTAAAAAATAATGGAAACAATGTTCATGCATACTTATGGCCTACCAACTCCATGAATGATGTATTTCATTTCTTATATATGTATTTTATATATTATAATATATAAATATATATGATATTTATTTAATTTTTATCAAAATGAATATGATTAAATCATTATTAATGTATAAGGATAAAAAAATATTATGAATCAAAACATATATGAAAAAAGCACTTATTACCCAAAGCTTAACATTAACATATTATTGTTAATAAACAGGTAATAAATGGAAATGAGAAAATCATATATGGTATGATAATAAAGAATAGTTTTTTAATATATGTATAATAAACTTATATATTTTATACAAGAATATTGAATGGTTAAAGTGGATGTGAGAAGTTACGGTAAGGGATTTCATCTCACTTTTACTTTCTATAAGAAACGTGCCATGATGACCACCTATTTCAATTTTGTGGTGTATATGATTCCCATAAATGTACAATACTAGGGTCATACATAAATTTTTTATTATTTACAAATCCATTTTTGGATCTCTATTTTATTTGGTTTAATGCTCAAAAGTTACCATATCAGTAATAGATTTTTGTCACAATTTTCCTTCTCAGAGACATGCATTTTATAATACACCTATATTATTTATCGTGGTTTATATACATCCAATTATAGATATAATATCATGAAATTTTAATTTTTGATAATATTTTATAATTAACTTTATCTTATTACTTCATGGGGATTATGATTTAATTTTACCAATGTTGTAAATATTTTATCTAATTATCTCATCAATTATCAGTTTTGTTTATGATTGTGTCTCAAATATTGAAATATCATTATCTGAAACTCAATAATTCTCATTAAATTTATTATTTACCATTTATTCATGATATATTCAAATAATGTTACCATTTTCACTCTTTGGTACTTAAGATACCAATGAATGTTTTTTAAGAAAACATGACAATATTTCATTCTTCGGTCTGAAATCTATTTCTCTATTAACCATGTTTTCTAAAAAACATTCCAAATAAATTAATAATATTATCCTATAAATTATGAAAGGAAATTTTTCACATTTTTACCTTTCAATGTTTTTAATGTAATCATATTTTTTTTTGTATCACTCATCTTCTTAATTTCTACCAAGAATATGAAAGGTTTTTTTGTATACGTATTGTACAGAATTATACTCTATCATTAACAATCTATTCATAGAATCTTCCATTAATATTTTAAAAAATATATATATAATATAATTTTTTCCTAAATATTTTGGAATTATTTTTTTAAAATATGATTTTCAAATAATTAAATTTTAAAAAATATATATCTTATATAAATTGTTTTAAATAGATTTCAAAGCATTATTTATATGTTTTCAATGTAATTTTCAAAGGAAATATTTTTAGAATGTTTTTCATTCTGATTTTTTTTACAATTCGTAAATTATTTTTTCCTTAAGATATGTGTTAAAGTTATTTTTATATATTTCATTATAAGAACATTATTTTGAAAGTATTCTATGAAAGTGATTTTCAAAGATTTATTTTGTAATGTAACGTACCAAGTTATATTTAAAAATCCTTCTCCATATCAAATGAAATCCTTTGATATTTTTATGATTTAATATAGATTTTATTAAAGGAAAACAATCTTATAATTTAATTTAATGAATTATGTCTAAGATGAATTTTTTTATAAAACCAATTTTTCATTCGTGGGTGAAACAATTAAAAAATGATAACGAAACTCACTTATTTTTTTTGGGTTATTATATGATGAATTGGTTATGAAACCTATACCTTTATCACAGGCTATGATAGGTTAAAATATTTATGATACCCATTTTATTTCATGTTCTACGATGTGATGAATTTTTATGATTTTTTTTACATATGTATGATTTAATTATGTGATGGGTAGGTAATATATCACCCTCTAATGAATTGGGTAAAGATCAATTTTTTATGATCTTATAGAGTACGTGGGTGGTCATACCAAGACTATTAATGAGGGTACGTGGATAGTCATCCCAGTCCTATAAATGAGAGTACATGGGTGGTCAGCCAAATCTTAAAGCAGCTTCATAGGTGGTTAGCCTAATCCTAACAAGTTGTGAATATATTGGGGGGGGGGGGTAGCTTTAATATAATATTTTCTATTATTTTTCTGTATGAAACAAATTCATATTGTATACCTATGTTATGGTCTGGTTGATGATATTATTTTATTTTCCTATTATGCATGTATATGAAGTGCCAATTATTATTCCATTACTCATTATTATGGTTTCTGATATGTAGGGTATGGTTTAAAAATGTTTCAAATCATTTTATCATACCCTTTTACTCAATATTATTCTTAAATATCTCTTATATTTACCCTTAGTTAGTATATGAGCTCACTCTTTCTTATGATTATTTTACCAAATCTATAAAAATATATATTATGTTAAATGTATATAAGAGGGGAGATAGTTATGAAGAACTTATGGGGATATTATGTAGTTCACTTAGAGAGAAGTGTTTATGTTTTCATGTTTCCAAAGGAACTAAACTAATATAGTATTTGGGTGTGTGTTTTTATAATAAATTAATATTCTGAAAATATTTTTTAATTTATATGTATGGTATGATAGGTTCACTATAGTAGGTATTAGAGAAAAGGTGTATTAATCCATTGAAAACTAAGCTGGGAAAACCATAGTGGGATCACTAAGGAAGTGGCTAAGGATAATTCTAAGGATAAGTGAAAGTATAGTAAAATTTCCTAGAACTTTGGTAAAGGATAGAGTGATTAGTTGCCATGAAGTCACTTCCATATCGTGATTCTGGAAGTAGATATGGCTTTGGAATATATTTAACTTTGGGAAAAAACCTTTAAAACAACATATTGGTCAAGACTCGCACATCAACTTATTTTAAACGATGGTTGATGTTACAAACTTGTTTTAGACACTCTGGGGATATACATTTTGAATTCACAAACTCTTTGCAATCCATCATGATGTATTTAGACAAAGGATTACTATGAATGACCTAGTACAAATATATGGTTTCATAGATTAAATAATGTTTCACAATTTATGAATCCTATAATCAACTTTCAATATTTATGTGGTCGCCCACTTTGAATATTATTTCTTATAATATACCTTTTGGATATATCCAATGGTTAGAACCTGAAGGAACTATGATAATTCATAGTGATATGGATAGTTTAATGATTTCACTCATGATATTACAAATATTTATTGAGATGGAAAAAAAAATCTTACTATTAAAATCACTCAAATTTCTCAAGCTGTGAATCATATAGTGCTTCCAATTGTGAAATGGATAGAACAACATTCAATTATGTACTTTATGAGGAAACATCCACCATTATTTAGCAGATGTTCTGATACACTAGCTTCTGAGCAATGGATATGTACAACTGAAATGGTATTTTCCATTAATATGTGTTTGGAACCTGAAATGTCATTTTTGTCTACTATTTAGTAGGTTAATAAGACCAGTGGTGGAATCCTATAAAGAATATCAGGAAATATAATAAAATTTAATCTATATATTGGTATGAGTTATATATCATATTTTTTTATAAGTAATTTCCTTGTGTACTTCGTATGAATATGTAAAATCACTTCCTGGAGTAAAATCAAAAGGATGATGAATCTGTTGGTACCTATGAGCCCAATTTTACAAGTCATTTGATGTAGGCTTCTCGTATTATAATTCAACCTGAAATTATGGGTGATAAACTTTTTGTGGTGTAAAACAAAGTCTATGAAGGGAGATATCCATTAGATACTTTAGTTCCTATAAATAGATAGTTCAATGTGAAATCCTGGTGGAAATAAAGGTGGTAGTTTCATATCATCCTCATGGTTTTGATAAAAAATGAAGATGGAGTTAAATGGAAAATCCAAGAACCATGGGGAAAAGAACATGAGTTTTTCTTTATGCACAATTTGTGGGAATTAACAAGGAGGGAATTGTTTTAATTGAATACTAATGTTTTATGTATAGTAGGGAAGGTCATAAAGCGTCTAAATGATATAGTGATGGGAATAAGTTATATAATGATTCTAATAATGAGAGATCCATCGAGAATGCACCTCTCACAATTCAATGTTTCAATTGCAAGTAGTTTTCCCTTTATTCAAAGATGTTTCCCAATCCAAGGAATTATGTGGATCATAATCCACCAAAACGTATAAAGACCAAGAAAAAAGGTAATGATTTTTCAATCATAATGGATGAAGTGACCCATAAAAATTAGGTTTCACTCATCATTCTCTCCTTAGTTATAAATTTCATGTTTATTTTTTATGAATGAGACATATGGAAATATTATTATTTATCCTTTAGTGAAATTTCAAGAGATTATCTACATGGATTCAAGAATAAATAAATCAAAAAATCTATCAATACATATATGAATCCAAGATACCAATGAAAATGTATTTCCATAACATTAGATCATATATATGGAACAAAGAATCCTATATATTTTAAATATGGTTTTTTGGTAATTCATGTTATTACCATGTTTCAAGAGAATACATAGTGATGTTATGAACATATTTAGTATGTGACAATCAGGAGCTACTTTTCGATATATGGGGGATCAATATTACATTAATTTTGAGAAATTTAGTGGCCTTATTTATACTGTTTTGGATTTCCATATTTAATAAGGGTTATAACAATAATAATTTATGAAATGGTTTATATTGAACATTAAATGTGGTTTTATAGATTCATATTTCACAATATGAATATTTTTATATTCTATAACTTGTGGAAACTATTTTTTCATAAATAAAGGTAAAAAAAGTGACACATTTTCATATATTTGGACCTTATGATCTCTTGTTGAATCAGGGAAAAACAAATTTTCTTTATTTCCTAGAGTATTATATGAATGGGAAATTTATTAATGAAGAAACAAAGAAAGAGATTTTGATTATGATATGGAATAAAATCAAGTAAGTGTATTATGTCATGAAAATTCTTTATATTTTGGAATATGGGTCATTAAATAAACTTTTTCCCTATGATCAAAATATTTATTGATATTATGGACCTTTTTCAAGAAACTTTGGTTTATGGATTTTGATTGTTAACATTATCATATCCATGTTATCTATCACTGTCCATCAATAGTTAGGTGTTAGTTTTCACTTCTATGTATATTTTTTCCCATCCCACCAATGTTATCAAATATCGAAACCTAGTTATGAGTAACTTTGGGTATCCAATATGATTCCAACATTCCTTTTTAACTGAATATTTTTATTTATTTTTCAGATTTGGGTTTTTATTAATGTAATTATCATATTTTAAAACTATTATTATAGAGGCGAATTTCAATAGATAAATTCAATAAATAGTTTATAATGTCACACCTTGAGTTTTTATGAATTAATTTTTTTTCTTGTAAATAAGAAAAAAATGGCCTAAATTGCACACTACACAAAGTTATGAATTATTTATTTTCAATACTAAGCTTATCTTGTGTTTCACTCAATATGATGTTTATTCTGTGTTACATGAAACTCTGAGATTATATTCCATTACATGAAACAAAAACATAATATTTTATTACACACAACACTTAGATTATCTTTCAATACATGAAAAACTTGTTTTGGATTATGTTGTGCACAACAATGAGTACTTTCGATAGCTTGGGTTGCACGCAAGATTGACTCTTACCAAACTGTAACATACTATTAATAGTATTATTTAATATGATTTCCGTCACTTAGAATTAGAATGGAATGTATAAATAAGATTAAATTAATTGTGAAAATATGGTTTATTTTCTTTACAAAATTAATTCATTTGTTTCCGATTAATCATAAGTGAATGTAAGAAGAATTTTGAAATAATTAATTTCCTTATCTAAAAATGCTATTTTTCTATTCAAAGACATGTTTTAGCTCAACTAATTATTAAAACCACCTTTTATGAATTATTTTATTGATATATATATATATATATATATATTATATTTTAAAAAATATATCTAATTTATATTATGTGTTTTCTAGACAAGAGATAAGGATAAATCTAATTTGACAAATAAAAAGCTGTATTTTTTAATGGTTTTTTATTATCATTTAATTGAACAATTATATAAAATATAACTTTTTACATTTACAAGAATTATATTTTAAAAAATAAACTTCATTTTTGAATTAGAAACATTAAAATTATCTTTTAGTGAATTTTTATGAATTTCATGAGAAGTTACATTTTTTTATAAAAAGTAAAAAACCTTAGTTTTAATTGAAAAATACCTTTTATTTGAATTATTAATAAATTTAATATATATTTTTTATATTTTTTTAAAATATAATTAAATATATTAAACATAAATTAATACAATATATGTCAATTTATCCAATTTCACACTGAAATTTGATATAAAAACATTTCAAACATTTTAACTTGTTCACTTTAAAACCCGTTATATCATTATATCGATGGGATTAATTTAAAATTAATTTCTACCAATTATGTGATTTGAATTTGGAAAAATTGATTCCATATTTTCAATCATAATACTTTATAATTTTTAATATGGATAGATTAATTTTTTTACCAAAGTGATTAGTGAAAACCATAAAAATTAATCATGATTATTAAGTGAAATACAAGTTTACTAAGGAAATATAGATTTAAATTAAGGGGGGAAATGAATTTCATAATTATCCAAAACCCATTATATGGAAATATTTCTATTTTATACCTTATATTATCTACAGTTTTTCATTTTTTAGCCACATTACATGAAAAATACATTGGTGGAATTCCATCATTGAAAATTGTAGTAGTTTTCTACTCACCTCCCATATGAAAGGCCACCCCCTCTTCCCCTATCTTCACACCTCTCAAGCCATTTAAATCACCCAATACCAATTCAAATCTCTTACCAAATTAAATAACTTTATAATAAGAGACTTATTTTGTGCATAAATCCAACAAAGATAATCCTTTAGTGCAAACAATAAGGATATACCCGAAGAAAATGTAACGTTCAACAACAATCATTTTTGTTTTATTTCATTATAAAAATAAAATAATTATTTTTTATATCAAAACTATATGAGAACATAATTATATTAAATATACAAATATTTTATCATGTAAATGTTCTGATCTACAAAAACACACACTACCATCAAATGGGTTACGAACTTATTGTTCATGTGTATGGCAAATAACCGCCACGAGAAATGAAGTTGTTTGTATTTACATTACCACCTATATATATTGGAATTAATGATATAAATTCTATTTATATTGTTTATTTATAATTTTAATGATGTTTTTATGATTATATAGTATTTATATCACACATACATTCATAATTTTCACTATGTGTGAATACAATAATGTCGTTCGTGTGTATGGTGGACTACCTCATTGTGGAATGATGTGATTCATTCACGATTTAAATGGGATTTATTAAGGAGGGATTAACAAAATAATGTGATATATATTAAATAAAAATTATTATTTAATGATAATATCTAATATAAATTTATTTATTTCATTCTGACATAAAATGGAATAGCATTCATGCGTAATTAAAACCAACAATCTCTTTAAATAGTGTATTTCATTTCCTATTTCAATATTTTATAGATTAATATATATATATATATTATTTTTATATAATTTTTATCAATATAGATATGATTAAAATATACATAAATTATCATACCCAGAAACATAAAAAATCAAAACATATACAAAAAACAAAGTAGTTACTACCCAAAACATAACATTAACATGGAATTATTTATAACTAGGTAATAAAATACCAAAATTAAATAATATATGGTCCGATAAAAATTAATATAGAAGTTTAATTGAGGTATAATAATATTATTTTTATTGTACTTTATTATTATATGATTTTAATGGAATTCAAGACTTAAGGTAAGGTATTCTCTCTCACTATTACTTTCTGTGAGACTCATTCCATGATCTACACATACTAAAAATATATAGTGTACATTCATCACATGAATGTATATTTTGATGATTATAAATGAACTATTTTGTGTTTAAATACCAACTTATAATATCCCTTTCATGGGGATCACATTTCATGACTTACTAAATTGTAATGGGTTTTTTTCTCGATTTCCCTTCTTTGAGACATATATTATGTTATACACCAATAGTGTTTCATGAGGTGTATATAAATACCCATTTAAATGTATTATCATGAATTTATTAATAATAATATTTTATGTTTAAATTTATGTTATTATTTAATGGTTATTATGATTTAAATTTTCCAATTTCATAAAGATTTTATGTTGCAACTTGTTCATTTATCAGGATTGTTTATGATTAAGTCTCAAACATTAAAGTCTCATCATATAACTCTAAATAATTCTGATGGATTTTGTTCTCCTATATGTATTCATGATATCATAAAATAACAATACCATTATCCACATTTCTATTCTAAATATAGTTATGATATTGTTTATAATAAAATATAACATTATTTCTCTCCTTGGTCGGAAAACTGTTTTCTTCCGAAACCATGTTTTCTTAAAAAATTCAATAATTTGATACTATTATCCGTTGATACTTAAAAGATATTTTTACCCAAGTTTTAACTTTTTATATTTTTTAAAATAATATTTTTATCATTTTATTATCATGGATTTTTTACTTCTGTTGAGAATAAGAAAGGAATCATTATTTTTATGTATGCATAATTTACAAAATTCTTTTCCATCATTACCACTCTATTCATTGACGCCTAAATTATAAATTTTAAATAATATTTTCAAAAGAAAATGTTTTCTTAAATATTTCAGAATAAATTTTATTTCAAATTTATTTTCAAGGAATGAAATATTGAAAATATTTTATGTTTTAAAATATTTCTTCAATTGTTTTCAAAGAAGTATTTAAATTTTTTCAAAGTTATTTCAAAGAAAAATGGATTTCATAAGGGTTTATGTTTTGAATATTATTTTAAAAGATATGATTTATAATTTCCACAAGGTATGATTTAGATGAATTTTCAATGATTTCCTTTTATGAATAATTTTTTGAAAATGGTTTGTGAAGTAAATTTTCAGAAAAACAATATTTACATAATAAATGATCCATGTGATATTTTGGAATAATTTTCTATTTTATATGATTTACTTTAATATAGTTTATGATTTACTGGAGATATTATCCAAGTACACCATTCTTATTATTTCCTTGAATGGTTAATGTTTAATATGAATATTTTTTATGAAACTCATTTCTCTTCCCTTGGTTATATCATAATAAAATACTTGGGAAACTCACTTATTTTCATGGGTTATAATACGATTAAATTATTATGAAATGTTTCCCTTTTTCATAGGTATTAATATGATGGTATGTTTATGACAACCTTTTTATTTCATGTGTTATGATATGAGAAATGTTTATGATATTGGGGTGTACATATATATGATTTCATTACATTTAAGGTGGGACCTATATCTCCATCCAATGCATTGAATAATGATAATTGTTAGATGATCTCTGAGGGAAAATGGGTTGTTATCCCAAGCCCATAAATAATGGTACAAGGGTTGTTAGCCCAAGCCCATAAAAATGGGTACATAGGTTCTTAGAAACAACTTGAAGGAGGTACATAGGTGGTCTACCCAATCCTAAATTGTTATGAATGTCTTGGTGGGTAGCCTCAAAATAAGATGTTCTATGATTGGGTGTATGCCAAAATGATTATCTTTAAACAATTTTACGATCTCATGGATCATGTTATTTTATTGTATTATTATTAGTGGCTAATGAACATCTAATCATTATGCCATTAATCGTGACTATGATCTTTGATATGTATGGTTTGGATTTGAAATATTATTCTAATGTTCCCAGACCCTTATTCTCATGATTATTCTTATATATCTCATTTTTTTACCATTATTTACTATTTGATCTAATTGTTTTTTTGTGTTTTGATGTGTATTATATATTATGTATCTATGAATGTTAGTAGTTGTTAATAATGTAGTGGGAGGTGGTGCAGTTCACTTAGGGACTAGTGTTTATGTTTATAGGATTCCAAAGTCACCAAACTAATATATTATTTGGGAGTGTGTTTGTGTAATTTAATAAATATTCCAAAAAAAACATTATTTCCAATTTATGTTAATCGAATG
This sequence comes from Viscum album, assembly GCA_963277665.1. Lineage (NCBI taxonomy): Eukaryota > Viridiplantae > Streptophyta > Magnoliopsida > Santalales > Viscaceae > Viscum > Viscum album. The sequence continues at coordinate 1,080,060,354 of OY728139.1, read as the reverse complement.
TCCTTATATGGTGGTGGTATTACTGGGTGTGATTGAATATAAAAATTGGGTGAAATTCATTTTAGGTCTTGGGGAAAAAGGTAAATTTTACCCAATTAATAAGGAACATTGTTAAGTCGTATGGTTAGGGAAACTGTGATCCAATCATGAATACCTCACTAAAGAATAACCCTAAAATTTTAATTTTACAGACATGGTTAATTAGATCATGAACCATTATTGTGGTCTTCACTTCCGACACAATCTCACCTTTCACGATTATGTTGACCAATATGAAAAATCATACACCGAATGTGTGAGTCCCACTGTACTTCTGCACCAAAGTGAAAAGTTATTTGGAACAACACAAATGGTTAAAAATAAATTTGTCTATATAAAAATCATTCACAGAGTTTGGGCTAATGGTTATATCCAACCATGCGCCAATCATGCACTAACTGTGCACCCATGGTTGTCTATCTTGAAACTGAACATTAAAATCCTAACACTCTTGAAACATCAAAAAACCCCTGAGACACCTTCTAGTCTTGAACTTCACACAAAAAAACTTAGAACTATTCCAAATCTCATTATTATTTCTAAAATCTCGTTTTTAGATTTGTCCCATCCACCAGATCAAAAAATGAAATTTCTAGGGAATTTCAAACGTGATCCAAATCACTGAATCAAACTATCTTTGAGGTTATGGTAGAATAATGAATATAATAATAACATATCATAAATTTTATACATAAATATTCAAGGTGTATCATACCTTATATGAATCATTAATTAACCCTCATGTCTATAAATTATTAAAGAGACACTCAAATCAATAGTCTGAAAAACACCATCTCCAATGTGGTACATGGAGGTGAAGAACAATGAGGGACACATTTAATGTAGTGTGTCATCCCAAATAATCTAAAATTTATGTTTTTCTTTTAATATAGTGACTGTGAAAGAATAATTTCTGAAATGTAAATGGTTATAATCGATTTTGGAATGTTGAAACATTATTATTTTGAGATACATAGATATATACCATTCTGTGAGAAACGAGTAAATTCATAATGTATTATTTTCCATTGATTTATATATAGTCAACTATTATTAGGTGATATATCTATCAAGTTGTTGAGAGATTAAATGCATTCCTTAAAATAATAGAATATGGTCTGACAAACTGGTGAATAAAGTCAAATGGAAATGTTTTATTTGGGAAATACCATAATTAATCCATTCATTCAATTTTCTTACATTAAACATACACAAAAAATTAAGGAAAATAATTTCAATTATCTTTCCCAATTGAATATCCAATGTATGTATATATTAAACCCATATTGAGTGTCTAAATAAATATACAATAAAGGATGAAAATATTTATCATTTTTATATAATTTATTTTAAATATTTTTAGACTACATGTTCTTTAACAAGTGTATATTGATGGATTATAAAAAATATGTTTTCTATTCAACATCATATGTTATGGTCAAGACTACCAAATAACTTGATTCAATGATTGAAATATATATTTTTCACGAGTTATGAATAATGGAGATAAAATATATTGCCTATAAAATACTTGTTCCCTGAAATTATATTTTATTCTTCAATAAATTAGTACAATTATCAAAATATTTATTCACGTAAAAATGATATTGTGACCATGAATTCCATATATATATATATATATATATATATATATAATTTCCTTCCATGACATGTTGTATTTTATTTTAATATAGTTGGATGTAGGGATTGATTATACATTGTTGATATTGATTTTGTCTTGGGAGACTGATATAACCATGAATCGTCTATTAATTTTTTTATAAAATTTGTTATATTATTTACAAATACATTTATACAAACTTGATATTTTAAAGATAATATTGAATAATGGAATCATCATGAAGTAAGAAAGAAAGATCCTGATGATTTATAAAGATAATGATATACTTTGGAAGTAATTAAATTGTGTTCTTGATTTATAAATAATAAGATTAAGGAAAGAGGATCATGGGTTTCTTTAGTGTTCATGAATGGTATTATTATGTACATTGATATCTCATATTGAAAAATAACTCCATTCTTAATATATTATATGGAGTATGATGAAAAATAATGATTTTGTAACTCAATATGATAATCAAGTGAGCTTCCAATGGGTATAATATTGCTTACGTACCAATGTCTAGGGATATCCAAAAAATAGCATCAAAACCAATTTTATACTATGACGAACTTATACAAGGAGTTTCACATGGATTATTATAAGTATTAACCGATTTTAATTTTTTTTAGCATTTTTTCCAAAATTATATCAAATTTTATTCTCTTAGGGTCTATTTTATCATTGAATATATAATAATGTAAATAAATTATCAAGTATTTTTTGTTTTTGAATAGAACTTGACAAATAATATGATAAAATCAACGGGAATATATATTGTCTTGTTATCCCAAAAATATGATCATCATATTGGGATGTAATGATATGTTATGATCATAGTAAGAAGAATTACTTTTTTAGAGATATAGGTAATCACCCATAAGATATAAGTTAGTTATTTTGTATACATATTGACCTTCATAATGTAAACTTCATGGAGTTTCATATATTTGTATATATATATCATTAGTGTTACTTATCCATTGGCACAAGGTTGACCAAGGGGTTCCCGACATATAAGGTTTCATACATTGACACTTATTCTATAAAATCCAGGAATTTAGATTTAGTGATTTAAAGTATGTACACATTAAGTCTAGTGGATGTATTTAATGAACTGGAATATTATGTATCCAATATTACTATAGGTTATAAAATAATATACCTAAATTGGGTTTTAAATAATAATGTGTATGAAAAGTATAATATAATATAATGTGATATAATTATATTATTATTAGACTACTGATGAATTATCAAAAATGATAAGATAAAAAGGATTTAAATTCCCTCTATATCATGCTAAATATCAATTTCAATGAAAAATGAACATTTCTAATAGATATTTAGGGGATTATATCACACAAAACACACTTATTATTTTGTTTTATTTGATGTTTTTAAAGATATATATTTTATATTATAATTATGTTGAATGAATTTTATAATTATATAAAGAAATACAAACTAAACATAGTGTTACACCGAAGATAATTCTAATTGGATATTCAAGATTTATGGGATTACTTATTGGCTAAGTATGATTATGTTTATTATAAACCAAAAAATAAGATTTATATATTTATATATTTATATATTTTATTAAATAATAGTTAAATATTAAAATAATAATGTTGCGTTATAATATAGTTAATTAGTAATTTATGTTATTATTACTTAATTCTGAGGAATTATAAAATTCTAAATTAGGTTTGGTCCATAACATTAGTATAATTTAAAGTTCATCAGAAATAGGTTTTTCATGAACCTCCATTTTATGTTTTAACATGTTTAAATGATCATTGATGCACCTTCATAGGTAGTTTGACATTTAATCTACTTTTGGAGGCTTTTTAATGGTAAAAAAGAAAATAGAGTTGTCCTTTATTAAATCTTCTATGATTTTCATCTAAACTATATTAAACACAAGATATAAAGATATCTTCTTTTCATAAATAGAATTGGGAAGGGGTGAAATATCTATACCATTGAATGAAATTAAAATTAGTTCTAAAATTTCTATACATTCCTTATTCCATAATTGATTCATTTACTTTTCCTCATCAAATAGATTTCACTATTTTTCCAAATCATAGTTGTTTCTGGAGTACTTCTCTCCATTTAGTTTTTCATATTGCACTATGGAGTGACTAGAATGATAATGATAAAAAATGTATCTATATAAGGAATTGAAAATTTGGATTTTTTTTATATCTAAGAATATATTAATTAATTATTTTAATATTTATTTAATAATTCCAAGACATTTAAAAATATTATATTTTTATTATAAAATTAATTTACTTATTATGTTATTGATTAGATTTTATAACTTCCTCACAAGTACAACAAGTGTTAATATCACCGTTAAAATTCAATAGTTTTATTGGATTGACACTCTATAAATGAAAAAAGCATAATTGAAATTTTATATATTTATATAGTGTAATGATATATAAAAAAATAAAAAATTTATTAATGACTAAAATAAACCATTAAAGGAATGATTGATGATTTGAACTTCCCTTTTATTGATAATTTTATTTAATGGATTTAACATGGACTTTATCTGATATAAGACATGACCTATAGTATAGTCCATCAAACCCCCTATGAATGTTTAATAATACATGTTATTTAAATTGATACAGATCCATACAATCATTATATGAAGATTAATTAAATTCATATCCATTTTGTGACCGAAAAACCAAAATTAATTATGTAATAAATTTACATAAGATTCATTGAATATATATATGATCCATTAAATATTATTATTTAGAATATAATAATAATGAGTATATATATGATATATAGGTTAACAAAGTGACTAAATATTAAATCCTCCATTGAATGTAATGTTTTTAAATTTCTTTCAATATGTATCAAAATCATCATGATCCAAACTGAATAAAAGAAGTGATATACATAGGTAATAATTAATAATTAGTTCTTTTTTATGATGAAAGGATAAAAGTTATCATAATGTTAATTTTGGGTGACACTTAACCATATAGGTCAACCATATTTATAGCTAGATGGATGTTGTCGATCATATTAATGAGATCAATTAGAAAATTTATTATTAACTTATCTTCCTTACATTACTTTTTATATGATTTAAAATACTTTTTTTCCTAAATATATATATCTTAAGATACTACATTTGGTAAACTAATACATGTAGAAATGTATATTATGAACCACTAAATTTTTTATAATAAAAGTCACACTTTTACTAATGTTTTTAGTAAAATAACATATTGAATAATAATATACAAGATACAAATTAGGGGACTTATTTAATAACACATATTAATATAAAAAACTAAAACCTAAAATTTACCCATAATGTATTTCAAAGACATGAAAAAATTTAGCTTTAATATTTTTATTGTTTGAAACCACAATTATTTAAATATACTAAAATACGAGGAGAAAGTATATATATTAGAGAAACCCACACTATATGAGTAATTTTCTACAACCAAAAAAGACTAAAATGATTCTTATGAAAATTCTCATAAGGATTAATATGAAAAATATTTCTTGTTCAGGAAACCATAGTTTCCAGGAATCATAATCTATATGATGGCATGGATTCAATCAATCTGATTAAAAGATTATAAAAAAATAAAATTTTTATATTTATGAAGACATGTATTATAATGATTAATGTCTCTATCTCTTAATCATTGACATTAAATAATAATTTCAAAAACATATTTTAAGGAATTTATAAATATTAATAAAACCTATAATGTTGATTAATGGTGTGGTAAACCAAAATTTTTGGAATAAATAATGTTTTTATAAAATATACATTGGGATAATGAATTTATGTCTTACTATTCGGTATTAATTATTACTGTAAATGTTTTTATCATGGGCCATAAAAAATGATATTTGATTTACATATAATTCCTTGATAAGGATGGCCTTTTATTTGTAAATAAGAACAAATATTATTCATTTCTTATGAATGAAATGTTTTATGGTTCAACTAATAAGATTAAAATATTTTATATATTGGATCCCACAATATTAACTATGATATGAATAAAATAAAAGTACATATAATTAATTATAATTCTTCAGATAATTAAAATTTTTTTCTAGGTCATATAAATATTAATTGCATCAAATAGTTATATTTCTATAAATTAAAATATTTAAATAATTACAAATAACTTAATTAATATAAATCTTCTTTATTTGTAAAATGAGAAACTAAAATTTTAAGAGTAAAATATTATAACATAATATCATTGTTGAACTCACACATATTATTATATGTAATCATATATATATTATAGCTCATTTAGGATTTCAGTACGTCATTAACATTACTGTTAACATTAATTTTAATGATTATATGAGTCTTAGGAAAATCATTTATGAATATTTTGAAATATTGAATGACTTAAAAAATAATATAAAAAAAGTTGTAAAAAAATTAAAATCCATTGATCTAATTGAGGTGGGAAATATTTGAGTTAAGAATTTCTTCACTGTATTATATTTTGAGGTATAGTACCACAACTAATTGTTCATAGAAAAACAAAGCTAAATGGTGTATTTTAATAGATAAATCTATCCTTTTTAGACACAGTTCCATCAATGATGATTCTTTTGGGCCAATAAATTTTCTTTTCAATCAATTTTCTATATATTTTTCATCATTTATACAAAAAAATTTAACATCAAGGACATTTTGAAGACACAACTTGAGATTTGGAATATGATGTTTCATAATTTTGTTATGAATATTTGGTGTTTTTAGGATTTCATGTGATTTATAACCGTGGGTAAACTAAAATTGAAATCAGATAAATTTCACATTTTGGTTATAAAAAATTAATTTTAGGTTTTTATTTCTATAATCCACTAGATCAAAATGTATTTAATGATTATAAATTTATAATTTTTAAATGTTATTTTTTTAGATAATTATTTTGAGTATGTTTTAACTTAAAAAAATAGTGTCCAATGGGATGATGGTATTCATGAGATGGATGAGTCATGAAAACAAAGGGTTGTGTAAAATTATACAAGTATATATATATATAAGAATCATGGTGGTCTGTAAGATTACATAAATAACATGAGAAATATGTGTATTTATTTTTTATGAGGTTGTTTATGTTTTTCTCATAGAATATAATAAAATATAACACCAGGAGTGTGTCATGATATCAAAATAAGATACATTTTTCAATGAGATACACTCTAAAATTTAATATTTGTACCCTATAGAAATTTGGCACCTCATAGATCCACTTGACAGGGGGAAACATATTGGGTGAATTTGGGTCATTCATAAGTATTCTAGTTAGAAAGGAAATTTTTTTGGGAACATTATGAGATATATACTACACTATTTGGAATATGGGGGTGAATTAGTGTTTTATTACATATTATCAATAATAATAGCATCTATTTTTTTACCTCCATAGTTATTTAGTGAATGGATCTCTCTTACTCAATCCGCTCCTCCTAGAATTCATGTAAAAAAACATAAATTCTTATGAAATAGGTATATAAATATGTATTAATGTGGTTCAAATTCAACATGCATTATTACAACCCCAATGTTTCCTGGTTTTTATCCCTAATAAACAAGCTCACTATTGTTATTTGGGAAATTTGAGAAATGGGAATATCATTACATCCATTTTATTGGCCATGACTAAATAAATTAAAATCACTATCTAAAAGTTACATAATTTGGGATATCATCTAACAAAACATCAATGATAATGAGATTTGGTAACATAAAACTCTTTTGAATATGATCAAACTCTAATATTATTTAAAAAATAATATAAATTTAACTAATTTCAACAATATCATTATATAGTAAAATACTAATATGTTCTATGCCTCAAACTTATTCAATTTGAATATTATTTATATTATGACAATCAATATTTATCTTCATTTTCAAAATATTATTTAATATCCATGGTATGGGTTACATGATCATTTATTTGGAACTTTTCAATGTTCTATAATCAATAACTATACATGAATACAGTATTGGATCCCTCTTGTTCCCCTTTTTTATACTTCTACAATAAAAAACAATATGATAGTCAAAAACATAATTTTTCCTTAATACTATTTTCTAATTAAATTAATAATATTTTTTAAACATCATTGTTGTGACTCATAACATTCTATCCTTATAGAAATTTAAACATTAAATTAAAGTAATAATTTACATATAGAAAAGAAATATTTCATTCCTCTTGATATTTAGAAACATCATGGATTCCTCTTTTATTTCTTTACAAAATTTATATCATTTTGTTTTTTTATTCCACTACATTTGTATCATAACATCTATCATCACGTCGAATATTCCATTAATTTCTTATCCCTCAATATTTCATATTGAGTCTTGATCCATGGGAATTATCATTATTTTCCAATCCATGTATATCTTCTATGAGCAAGATATTATTTAATTAACTTTTATTTAGAATATTTTTATAATAATATCTATATAAGTATGAAATGTAATTCCGCCATATATAATCTAGATCATCTTCAAAAAATGGAAAAATTACTGTTGTGGAGTACTTGTAGCTTCAATTAGTATTCTAAAATTAATGTATTAATAATGATAAACATTTAGATTCATTTCATAGAAAAATGATCTCCTCTTTTTTTCATTGTAATATTTTTTCCCAAACGCCATATCAAAATGATTTGCGATCCTTACCATAATACAAATGATTTTTACAAAACACTAACTCCATATAGTTTATTAGTTCATGCTTAATGTTTTCTAGAATTATCCATATGATGTACTTAAGAATCCTTATTGTGTTTATGATGAATCTTTATGGAGGAATAAATTTATCTTCACAAAAATTGGTAGGGATTATGACTTTTACATATTAAATTAGGTTTCTTCCTCACATAATAAAAAAATTTATAGTAGGATATAGAGAATTTCCATTTATCCGCACAAAATTTCTAGACTACATAAAATATTATCAAAACATATTTAATTGAAATTAATTAATTCCAAATCAAATCGAAATATCTGAAAATAACAACATAATCCCTTTAATTTTGAATTAGAATATTTTATTAACAAGAAACTTTTGATATATTCCCATCTAATTTACTGATATTCTCACGATGAGTGGTGTACATTCGATCTATTTTCAGTATCCTGACTCTTATATCTTCCAAACCATATTATAATGTGTTTTCATTAATTGTAAATAATAAATGGATATCTGCACTATCCTTTTTTGTAAAACATATTTTTCATTGTGGTAAACCGAGTCTAGTTTGTGTTTTCTTCAATCTATATTATATTTATTATATTGATTTCAAGTTATATGATCATATATTAAACATTTCATGATAAATAGGCTTCATGAATATTGGGTTTGCTATGTATTTTGGCTTTGAAAATGTATGGATCATTAAAAATGTATACAACTATGTGAATTCATGATGAGTTATTAGTGTTCTTCATGAATACAGATAGCTTTGTGAGTGCATGATGAGTAGATGGTGTTCTATTTTACAATGAGATGATTTGAGGATATGTTAAATTCTAATGGATATTTTCTAATGTATTATCTATTTAAAACTGGTTTTTTAGATTCATGAAAGTTTTTCAAGAGGTGTGGGATCATCAAAAAGTGCTGGGCCTATAAATAAGTAGGTACCCCCACTTCATTTGACTCCAAATATTTTAGAGAAAAGGATGAATTAGTCTGAATTAATGATGACTTCATAATTCATGAATTATGTATTCATTATGATCCTGAGCATCATGAAAATAATTTCTTAGTCTTGACCTATGATTATGTATCTCATTAAAAGGATTTTTTGTAATGACTGGTTATTATACGGTGACTTTTTTCTCCAATGGATGTTTTATTTTTAATGGTTTTGAGCTTCAAGAAAGAGATACATGAACAAGAGTGTTGAACATTTGGATTAACAAATAATTATTTTGAGTGCATGATCTCTATACTACCGTGCATGAAAATTCTCGTGGTATTCGGGGATGAAGAATTAAATGAAAAGCGGCTGAATAGACCTTCTTAGTCCTTAAAATTAGTAATACTTCACCCAAAGTATTGAACTAAGGGGTTTCAACAGTAGTGTATCAAGGGAGTCAGCGTGCTATCTACAAAAGCTTAAAAAGGAGGTGTTCCTAGAATATCGTAACTGTCTATAAATTTTTTATACCACAAATAGTGAAAAATGATGGATTTTGGTATGACCGACACACTGTATATGTTTGTTTCATGAGTATCCCTTAGTGATAAACCACATAAAATAGATAATTTACCAATTTTCATGTGAATGATTTATTATTACACAATTACATCAGATAGGTTTAAAAAGTTCCTACCAATGTGGGAAAAGTAAATGTCACTTAAAAAGAAATAGTTGACACCCTGATTAACCCCTCATCTCTTATTGTGGTCTCACGTCTAACAAGTGGTATCAGTACATATAGGTTGTTGTTTTTTAATCATTCGTATGTGGTTTTCATGGATAATTTAGGGAAGGTTAATGGATTTACACTCCTTAATGAAAGCAATTTCCAAAATTAAAAGAATAATATGGAATCTCATCTAATATCCCTAGGTATGGAATTTATTTTCTCCAATTCTCATGGGATTCTGGTCATTGATGCGACATGTTTTTCTATGACTAAAATTGATGGGAAAATGATTTCTGTAGATGCTAAATCATAAAATTATCTCACTAGTTATTTATCTGATCAAATATATTTTAAGGTGATGAGTTTCACTTTAGGAAATTCTATGTGGGAAAATTTGAAAAATATATATGATGAAGATAACAATGTGAAGGTGACCAAAGTAAAAAATTTTCATTATTGGTTATATGATCTAAAAATTCATCCTCATTAAATTTTAGATAATTTTTTTGATAGAATTAGTAATTTTTTTTGGATAAATTCAATGACTTGGTAGAGAAATTAAATAAATTTATATCATTATGAAAATTTGAGAAGGATTCCACCACTAGACAATAAAAAACATTATTCCCTTAAGTAGAGGGGTTTCTCTAAAGTTTCTCTTGATGATATGGTTAGTTTTCTAGTGGAATATGAAAAGAGAGTCAAACTAGAAGATGAAACATCTCATGTTTGTATAGAAATGTAATTCAAATCCATGGAAGACATAGGGTTTCCATACATAGTGTTGATAAATATTATTGGGGAAAAACTTATTTCTCATTTTCCTGATAAATCCAATTGTGTAAAAGGGATATTTTAAAGAAATATTTCAATGGATTTTTTTTGATGTGGTATATTTGATAACATATCCAATTGGTGCTCATGTATGTTTGATTATGATTAATGTAAAGCCGGAATTATGCTGGAGGCCCAGGAAAGGTTTCCCAAAAAGTGAGACACCAAATCAAAAAAGAAATTATAGAGAATGGGTTTCTTCTATAAAGAAGAAAAATATGATAATGAATTTATAAAAGATGGAGAAATATATATTAAATTTGAAACATAGTCATCCTTGATCGCTATTATTGATATGGTAAATTCATTAGATGATAAATGTAATCAGTTTATTAGTGTTACAGATCGTAAGGTGTAACATGAGGATGATCCTTAAAATAATTAAATTTAATGAGAGATAAATAGAAATTTGAGATATTTTTTGGAAGATTAATCAATGTATGTTGTTCATAATGAAGCATAAAATGATCACTCAGAATAAGAGGAGGAAAAAATTTAATAAATCTTAATATTATAAGAGAACTTGTGGAATTTAATATCAGGATTGAGGAGCCTGAAAAATTCATCGATGACCTTATATCCAAAATGGGGGAGAATTCCATGATAGTTAGGGGACATGATGAAGAAGTTGTTACTCAAAATAATAAACAATAAAATGAATCAAAATCATTGGGAAAAATCTAAGAAATGTAATTATGGGTGATTCAAAAATAAAGAGATTTTAGAAACACCTAAATGTGGTTCTGAAGGAGTAGGGAATACGTTGTATGATTGGTTATCCACAATTATAGGAAAATGTAACATCCCAAGTAAGTAATTAATAATACATATTTTTTATCTATGTATATTAATGAATTAGATAGTGTTTTAGAGGCTTACAATGAGAGTAAATCCAATCTTAAGCATGGAATACACTAATATTTTTAAAAGATTGTTTTACTGCCTTTTGATGGAAAACCATTTTTAAATCAAACATTTGACAACTTTATAAGATCTATTTTTCAAAATAACCTTATTCATTATGATTGGAAAATTGAAATTTACATTGGGTAAATTTTTGGTATTTTTCCGATAAAGTTTATTTTTCTAATGAATAGTGAAAAATGTTGTATTTTAATTCAAAACCTCCTTTAATATAATTTATTTATATGAATATATTATCTTTTGACTTGTTTTTAAAGTTAAATTAGAATATATTTTTAATATTTAATCCGCTAGTTGTCGTTGGAATTAATTTCACTTTGAAATTGGACTCTAGTGTCAATATTTTGATACTTATTGTTTTATAAAAACACGCTATTTGTTCTGACAGTGGGAATTAATTATTAAATTAATTAATGTAACTTATATGTTTTGAATTTTGTAAAATAGACATCATTTTTTATTTCGGAATAGAAAATATATCTTAGGGTGAGGTTTTGGTATTTTTCTGAAAAACATCAATTTTTGATGAATAGTGAAACCACTAAGTGGTACTTAAAAAACTGATTTTTCGTTTAAATGAAAATTTACCACCTCTATGTTTTTAATTTCAAAAATCCTACATACATGGTTTTCATTAAGAAGTAAAATGTGGTTCAATGGGATCGAAATAATTTTTTGGTGAATAGTAACTTTTAAGTTTTTAATCGCGATTAGAGGTAATTAGTGTAATTTAAGGTAAAAATAATGTTTTAATAATATTAAATGACCTAGACACATGTCCTACCCTTATTGTATGTGTCATGTCCGACCAAGAAAACACATGGGTCGATTTTTGGGACCCCATGGAGCCACTTGGGTAAGATAAAGACATTAATGCCTTTTATTTGAAGTAAAAGTAAAAATGACACAAACATGAGTTGTTTTAATAAACCAATTTTTAAGTGGGGTTATTCAAATCATATTTTTGACTATAAATATTAATTAGAAATATAAAAATATTTTCCACATCATAGTATTTTTTTATAATTTTTAGAAATTAAATAAATTAAATTATTTATGACACCATGATGATGTAGCGATTACCTCATTATTTAACGATTTAAATAAAATGAAAATATAATGTAAAATCTAATCCCTACACATGTCAAAAACCTATTTGATTGGTGGAGTTCTAACCCTTATCAACTTATCCTCGATATCTATAATTGTGGGACCTTTTGTATCCGAAAATCATTTTCTAACAAATAATCTTTTCTTAACTTTCCAAGAGTGCCCCTCCTCTCCTCTTATAAAAGGCCCCCACCTCTACCACCTTATCGAAACTTCCAAAGCCTTTGGCTTGTCCAAACCCTGGCCATTTGGTCTCTCCACATCCTTATATAACTCTTATAAGCCTCTCTTTGGGCAGAAGACTTCCCAAGGAAGCCTTTGAGCTTAAATCAAAAAGAGTTACCCGATTTAAAGGTAGTGTCTTCTATTGTGTTCTTATCTTATATTTTGCTTCTCCAACCACCTAAACTCTTTTTATTAATTTCTATTGTAACAACACCAATATCTTACATATACTAGTATGTTGTTATAAGAATTATTCTAGCTACTCTTACACACACCTGCACCTAATGGTTAAAAAACATACTGTTTCTGGGGATGGCGGATTTCTGCCTCACGAAACTATGATTGTTCAATATTCTTTTAACACCTTCAAAGGTGGCCATTAAGATGACACTATATTTATGAATGATATATAATATGTTTATGTTTTACTTAAGCTTCTTTATTTTTCATTTATGGAATACCTTTATGGTTTCCATTATGGGTAAACACGATATCTTTATTTTAGGAAGTGCGGACTACCGCCCCCTCAAAGTGATTTGATTCATTAATGTCATATGTGGGACATATAAAGGATGTAATTAATGGTATTATATATGATATTATACTAGAATTATAATATACCTTTATATCATTATGATTCCATTCCATAAAATATGAAATAGATATGAAAGTAGCGTTCATGCGTACGTACAGCTTACCGTCTCCATGAACGGTGCATTTAATTTCATACCTCTAAACGTTATGTAATATTATAAATGTATGTATATACTAGATTTATATGATATATATGATATCTACATCATGAGTATAACTCTGGATATAATGTATACATGAACAACTTGTAATTAGAAAGAGTTTATTTTTGACTCAAGTACCAATGATCGTTAAAACGACCGTTATTAACTTAAATAATTACATAGTGTTCATGACATGGAAATAAGTGATATAAAAGGAATAATGAACTTGAAAAGGTTATTAAACAAGTATAAATTAACTCAAGTTTATTATTCATGAGGTTAAAGAAAGATCGAGTCAAGTCGGACCCGAGGTATGGGACTTCGTCTCAATCTCCTTTCATTGAGGCATATTTTGTTTTATACACAACCTTCTTTTATACGGTGTACAAACCCCTTTGACTTTTACGTTTATCCAAAAGGAATATTTTTTTTATAAAATTGTTTTACTAAACAACATAATGGAATGTTTTTGTCGCACGTATGCAGCGACAACGACTTCTCTGCCGCCATGACTATTATTTGAGTTTCGGCTTCCTCTACAAGCCGTAGTTTTATTAAATGAAAAATAAATACCATGTTTTACTTTTATTTTATTTTGGTATTGAAAATGGTTTTCATAATGTTTTTATTATATCAATGTGTTGTATTGACATCTTGTGATTGAAATGTGGAAATCTAATGTTTCTTTTATGCATGTTTTATGTGATACGATTATGTTATGGTTCTTGGGCATTGTTATGAAGACGGGTGGTTCCGTGATAAACTAAGGGCGGGTGAGCCCGATATAGCTCTCCAATGCATTGGGTAACGCAAAGGAGTTAAACGTTAAGGTTTCTCAAAATAGATTTATGGAATATACTGTGATGTTTATTCCAAACGTAACCAAGAGGGTTACTCCCTAAATAAGAATGTTATGAATGCCTCAACTTACCTTTATGTCTTATGATTTCTATGATTTATTAATGATTTGATGAGATATGTTAAAGTGCTTATGTTTTATGAGTAGAGTATGATTTCATTGATTCTTATTTATTCATGTACTCATGTTTCCTTTCAAGATTTTTATATCCCTTAATGATCTTTGTATGCTCATACCAAGTTTTTGAAGTGTTTTTCACAGGTCAAGGGAAGGGTACATGATATGATGATAGTGTCAAGGAAGTGTCAAGAAAGAATCCATGTTTTATTTTAAATATGTTTCTGTTGATGGGAAAAAATGAATACTATCTTTTATGTAACGAATTTTTTTAAATGTGGAATGTATTGAATGTTTTATGATCTAATTCTCTAAAAACCTAATCCTGAAAATATCCTCAAGGTGTATTATTGAAATATCTCAAGATTAAGTATGGTTTAAGGCTGGGGCCTTATAGTCGGTATCAGAGGTCGGTTTAGATAACTTTAGGAGTTAGAATTTTATTAAATGATTATCCAAAAATATTTTTTTAATGGTCAAATTGAAATGATATAGCATTTGAAGATTACCATGTTGCTTCATCCAAGACATGTTTGTTCAGAATGGTTTTCCGCAGAGGAAACAGGGAAGTAGTTCTAGGAAGGCATAAAGAATGAAATAACATTCCAAATCAGTAACATGAGATGGTCAGAATTAGAACTGAATAGTTTGTTGCAGTAATGGAGCAGTTGACTCAAGCGATAAACGGTGGTTGTATCCATGCACGAGATCAGCCAGATCAACCGCAGAGGAACATGTCAGTGGTGTAACATTTTCTGAGGCAACATCCCCCATCATTCAGAGTATCATCTGACCCTATGATATCTGATGGGTGGATTATAGCACTGGAGAATATTTTCGATGTCATGGGGTGTTCAAACAATCAAAAGGTTAGTCTTGCTATTTACCATTTGGAGGGTGAAGCAGATTAGTGGTGGTCGATGGATAAAAATATCAGGGACGCTGATGAGATTGATGCTCTCAACTGGGATGAATTCAAAGGTATGTTTCTTGAGAAGTATTTTCCTAAGGCTCTTTGACTTAAGATGGAAAAGCAATTCTTGGAATTGAGGCAAGAGGAAGACTCAGTGGCTGCCTATGAAGAAAGGTTCACTCAATTGGAAAGGTATGCTCCAAATTTTATCCGAGACCTTGATAGTAAAATCAATCATTTTTACTCAGGATTAATTCCAAAATATCAATGGGTATTAGCTTATCGTGAGTTCAAAAGTTATGAATAGCTTGTTCGATGTGCTGAGAAGGTGGAAATGGAGTTTTCCGATGATCAAGTGTTTTATAACAACCAATAGAAGAAGAGACTGAGGTGGCAGGAGAAAGGAATGAATTTTTCAAAAAGATCTGATGGTAAGAAAACTAAGTTTCCAGTTTGTGATAAGTGTGGGAAAAGGCATGCTGGGGAATGTCTTCTGAATTCTGGGAAGTGCTACCGATTTGGTAAGATGGGACATAAGGCTCGTGATTGCACTGAAAAAAGATCAAGGTGATGGTAAGTCCAAATTTGATATTTAGTTAGTGAAATGTTATTAGTACAATGAGATGGGTCACTATGCAAACGAGTGTCCGACAAAGATCTTGAGTGATGGGAAATAGTTAGACTACAAGTAGAAAGGGGTGGTGAAATCCTTTGCAACTACTTCAGCAGATGTCGGGCCATCAAATGAAGTTGTATCAAGTACTTTGTTTGTTTTTTCCGATTATGCCAGTGTGTTGTTTGATTCAGGGTCTACATATTCGTTCATCTCTGAAACCTTTTCTAGTAAAATGGGAATACCATCTCAAGAAATGACTCCTGGAATTGTGGTAAAAACGCCTGGGGGAAATGTTGAGGAAAAAATAATTTATAAGAATCTTCTCTATCCTTATCTGTCGAATGAACCTACATTCAAACCCTATTGTTTTACCTCTAGTATAGTTTGTTGTTATCCTGGGTATGGATTGGCTCTCTATTTATCATGCTAAGATTGCTTATAGAGATAAAGAAGTTTATTTTCAGAAATAATTTCAGTTTGTGTACAAGAATGAACCCTTACTGTTGATAACATATCATGAGGCTGAGAAACTTGTAAAAGATGGAAATCAATGTTACCTTGCACACATCGTTGAAAATAAAGGAACTTTTCATATTAATGATGTGCCGGTGGTAAATGAGTATCCTGATGTTTTTCTTAATGAGTTTCCTGGAATAATACCAGACCGGGAAGTTGAATTTACTATTGACTTAGTTCCTGAAGCTAAGCCAATTTCAAAACCCCCTTATCGAATGGCTCAAACTGAACTTTTAGAGTTGAAGGAGAAATTGAAAGATTTATTAGAGAAAGTTTTCATTCGACCTAGCACATCACCATGGGGTTCTCTTGTTTTATTTGTTAAAAATAAAGATGGTTCTATGAGACTTTGCATTGATTATAGAGCCTTCAATAACATCACTGTTAAGAACCAATATCCTTTGCCTCATATCGATGATTTGTTTGATCAGCTCTAGGGAGCTCAGTATTTTTCAAAGATTGACCTGAGATCGGGGTACCATCAGTTGAAGGTGAAGGAAGCAGATATTCTGAACACTTTTTTTTGTACAAGATATGGCCATTATGAATTTGTAGTAATGCCTTTTGGGCTAACCAATGCACCTGCTGTATTCGTGGACTTAATGAATAGAATTTTCCATGAGTTCTTGGATAGATTTTTAGTTGTTTTCATAGATGATATTTTAGTTTTTTCTAAAATTAATGAGGAGAATGAAAGGAATTTAAGGGTTATTTTGCGAACCTTGAAAGAAAAGAAATTGTATGGGAAATTCATCAAGTGTGAGTTTTGGTGGCATCAAATTTCTTTCCTTGGTCATATTGTTTCTAAAGATGGGATAACTGTTGATCCTGCAAAAACAAAAGTTGTTGAAGAATGGACAAGACCCACAAATTTAACTAAGATTCATAGTATCCTTGGTTTGTCAGGCTACTACCAAAGGGTTGTTAGAAATTTTTCACGGTTATCTTGTCCAATGAATAAGCTAACTCGGAAGGGTTTTAAGTTTATCTGGAAAAAAGAATGTGATGATTGTTTTCAGGAATTGAAAAGAAGATTGGTGAATTCTCTAGTTTTGGCACTACCTTCCAGGAATGGTGAGTTTTTTATCTACAATTATGCTTCATTGAAATGACTTGGTTGTGTCCTAATACAGAATGATCAGGTAATTGCGTATGCTTCATGACAGTTGAAAACTCAGGAGGTAAATTATCCTACACATGATTTGGAATTAGCTTCTGTTGTTTGCGCTTTAAAATTTTGGAGGCATCATTTGTATGGAGTAAAGTGTGAAATATATAGCGATCACATAAGTTTAAAGTATATATTCACTCAAAAATAATTAAACATGAGACAAAGGAGATGGCTGGAATTAATCAAGGATTATTATTGTACAATTCATTACTATCCGGGAAAAGAAAATAAAGTGGATGATGCTTTGAGTCGAAAAAGTAATTCTTCGTTAATAATGAGGCATTTGGAACGTGATCCTTTGGTTAAGGATTTGATGAAATTTGGAATAGAAGTTTTTGGTTCAGGATATTCTTCTGTTTTGTTTCAGGTTTTAGTGAAATCTTCTCTATCGGACAGAATAAAGCAAGCACAGAAGCAAGACAGTGAGTTGCAGAAAAATGTAGAGCTGGTTCATAATGGTAAGTTTCCTGAATTCAACATTGTTAATGATTGTGTTTTTAGATTTGGGAAGAGATTGTGTGTGCATGGTGATTCACAGTTGAAGAGAGAGTTGTTATGTGAAGCTCATAGTTCTCCGTTTTCAGTTCATCCAGGCAGTACTAAGATGTATAGAGATCTTTGGGAGTATTACTGGTGGGATGGAATGAAAATGGATATTGCTGATTTTACAGTCAAGTGTTTGACTTGTCAACAGGTTAAAGCAGAGCAGCAGTTACCGAAAGGGATGCTTCAGCCTTTACCAGTGCCAGAGTGGAAATGGGAGAATATATCCATGGAATTTGTTGTGGGATTATAGAAGATATCTCGAGGTAATAATGCAATCTGGGTTATTGTTGATCTCTTGACTAAATCTACTCATTTCCTTGCTATATGAGATAATTTTTCCCTATATCAACATTCCCATTTGTATCTTAAAGAGATAGTGAGGTTACATGGAGTTTCTCTGTCCATTGTATCTGACTGTGATCCCAGGTTCACTTCTAACTTTTGGAAAGGCCTTCAGAAGTCGTTTGGTACTGAATTAAATTTTAGTACAGCTTTTCATCCTCAGTCAGATGGGCTGTCAAAACGAACAATTCAGACTTTAGAGGATATGCTATGTGCTTGTTCGATGGATTATCAGTGAAGTTGGGACCAACATCTTTCTTTGGTTGAATTTTCATATAATAACAATTTTCATTCCAGTATACAGATGGCACCATTTGAGTCAATATATGGGAAGTGGTGTCGAACTCCATCTTTCTAGGATGAAGTGGGTGAAAGGAAGCTGATGGGACTAGAATTGGTAGAAGAGTTGGCAAGAAAAAGTTCAGCTGATACAGAAACACATGATAACAGCTCATAGCAAGAAGAAGAGTTATGCGGACAACAGGAGGAAGGATCTCTCTTTTGAGGTAGGTGATCATGTTTTTCTCAAAGTCTCACCATGGAAAAGTGTGATGCAATTTGGTAAGAAAGGAAAGCTGAGTCCAAGGTTTATTGGACCATATGAAATTATGGAGAGAGTTGGATCAGTTTCTTACCGAGTGTATTTACCTCCGAGTTTATCTCAGGTACCCAATGTTTTTCATGTTTCAATGTTAAGGAAGTACATGCCAGATCCATCTCATGTTTTGAGTCTAGAGGTAGTTCAGTAGGAAGAGAACCTATCTTATGAGGAACAACTGGTCTAGATTCTTGACCATAGGGAGAATGTGTTTCAAAATAAGGTGATTCATCAGGTAATGTTTTTTTTGGAAAAACCACATGGTTGAAGAGGCAACATGGGAATCTGAAAATGCAATGAGGGCTAAATACCCTCACTTATTCGATAAGTAAATAAATTGTGGGGATGCAATTTTCTAAAGGGGGGAAGGATGTAACATCCAAAGTAAGTAATGAATAATACATATTTTTTATCTATGTCTATTAATGAATTATATAGTGTTTTAGAAGCTTAAAATGAGAATAAATCCAATCTTAATCATGAAATACACAAATATTTTTAAAAGATTGTTTTACTACCTTTTGATGGAAAACCATTTTTAATTCAAAAGTTTGACAACTTTATAAGCTCTATTTGTCCAAATAAACTTATTCATTATGATTGGAAAATTGAAATTTACTTTGGGAAATGTTTTGGTATTTTTCTGATAAAGTTCATTTTTTTAATGAATAGTGAAAAATGTTGTATTTTAATTCAAAACCTCTTCTTAATATAATTTATTTATATGATTAGATTATCTTTTGAATTTTTTTTCAAAATTAAATTAGAATATATTTTTACAATTTAATCTGATATTGGTCGTTGGAATTAATTTCACTTTGAAATTGGACTTAAACTAGTGTCAATCTTTTGATACTTATTGTTTCATAAAAACACGCTATTTATTCTGACAGTGGGAATTAAATATTAAATTAATTAATGTAACTTATATGTTTTGAATTTTTTAAAATAGACATCATTTTGGATTTCAGAATATCAAATATATCTTAGGGTGATGTTTGGGTATTTTTCTGAAAAACATCAATTTTTTATGAATATTGAAACCACTAAGTGGTAATTAAAAAACTGATTTTTCATTTAAATGAAATTTTACCACCTATGTGTTTTGAAATTCAAAAATCCAACATACATGGTTATCATTAAGATGTAAAATGTGGTTCAATGGGATCAAAATATTTTTTTGGTGAATAGTAACTTTTATGTTTTTAATCGCGATTAGAGGTAATTAGTGTAATTTATGGTAAAAATAATGTTTTAATAATATGAAATTACCTAGACACATGTCCTACCCATATTGGATATGTCATGGCTGACCCAGATAACCCATGGGTCGATTTTTGGGACCCCATGGAGCCACTTGGGTAAGATAAAGACATTAATGCCTTTTATTTAAAGTAAAAGTAAAAATGATACAAACATGAGTTGTTTTACTAAACCATTTTTTAAATAGGGTTATACAAATCATATTTTTTACTATAAATATTAATTAGAAAGCTAAAAAGATTTCCTAAATCATTGTATTTTTTTTATAATCTTTAAACACTAAAAAAATTAAATTATTTATGACACCATGATGATGCAGTGATTACATCATTATTTAACGATTTAAATAAAATGAACATATAATGTAAATTCTAAGACCAACACTTGTCAAAAACCTATTGGATGGGTGAATTTCGAACCCTTATCACCTTAGACTCGAAATTTATAATTTTTGGACCTTTTGTGTCCGAAAATAATTATATAACAAAATATCTTTTCGTAACTTTCCAAGAGTGCCCCTCCTCTCCTCTTATAAAAGGCCCCTAACTCTACCACTTTACCCGCACTTCCAAAGCATTTGGCCTGGCCAACCCATGCCCATATTGTCACTCCACATCCCTCTATAACTCTTAAAATCCTATCTTTGGTTAGAAGTCTTCCCAAGGAAGCCTCTGAGCTCAAATCAAAAAGAGTTACCCGATTTAAAGGTAGTGTCTTCTATTGTGTTCTTATGTTTTATTTTGCTTCTCCAACCCCCTAAACTCTTTTTATTAATTTCTTTCGGAACAACACCAGTATCTTCCATATACTAGGATGTTTTTGTAAGAATTATTAGATCTACACTTACACACACCTACATCTAATGGTTAAATAACATAATGTTTCTGTGGATGGCAAATTTCTGCCTCACGAAACGATGATTGTTCAATATTCTTTTAACACCTTCAAAGGTGGCCATTAAGATGACACTATATTTATTTATGATATATAATATGTTTATGTTTTACTTAAGCTTATGTATTTTTCATTTATGGCATACCTTTATGGTTTCCATTATGGGTAAACGCGATATCTTCATTTTAGGAACTACGGACTACCGCCCCCTCAAAGTGATTTGATTCATTAATGCCATATGTGGGATGTATAAAGGATTTAATTAATGGTATTATATATGATATTTTACTGTAATTATAATATACCTTTATATAATTATGATTCTATTCCATAAAATACGAAATAGAAATGAAATTAGTGTTCATGCGTACGTACGGCTTACCGTCTCCATGAACGGTCCATTTCATTTCTTACCTCTAAACGTTATGTAATATTATAAATGAATTTATAAACTAGATATATATTACATATATGAATATCTAAATCATGAGTATAAATCTGGATATAATGGATACATGAACAACTTGTAATTATAAAGAGTTTATTTTTGACTCAAGTACCAATGATCGTTAAAACGACCGTTATTAACTTAAATAATTACACAGTGTTCATGACATGGAAATAAGTGATATAAAAGGAATAATGAACTTGAAAAATGTTATTAAACAATTAGAAATTAACTCAAGTTTATTATTCATGAGGTTAAAGAAAGATCGAGTCAAGTCGGACCCGAGGTATGGGACTTCGTCTCAATCTCCTTTCATTGAGGCATATATTGTTTTATACACAACCTTCTTTTATACGGTGTACAAACCCCTATGAGTTTTACGTTTATCCAAAAGGAATATTTTTTTTATACAATGTGTTTTACTAAACGACATAATGGATTTTTTTGTCGTACGTATGCGGCGACAACGACTTCTCTGCCGCCATGACCATTATTTGAGTTTCGGCTTCCTCTACAAGTCGTACTTTTTTTAAATGAAAAATAAATACCATGTTTTTATTTTCTTTTATTTTGGTATTGAAAATGGTTTTCATAATGTTTTTATAATATTAATGTGTTGTATTGATATCTTATGATAGAAATTTGGAAATGTTATGTTTCCTTTATGCATGTTTTATGTGATATGATTATGTTTTGGTTCTTGAGCATTATTATGAAGATGGGTGGTTCGGTGATAAAATAAGGGCGGGTGAGCCCGATATAGCTCTCCAATGCATTGGGTAACCTGAAGGAGTTAAACGTTAAGGTTTCTCCGAAGAGATTTAGGGAATATACTGTGATGGGTCTTCCAAACGTAACCAAGAGGGTTACTCCCTACGTAAGAATGTAATGAATGCCTCAAGTAATCTTTATGTCTTATGATTTCTATGATTTATTCATGATTTGATGAGGTATTTAAAAGTGATTTTGTTTTATTAGTAGAGTATGATTTCATTGATTCTTATGTATACATGTACTCATGTTTCCTTTCCATATTTTTATATCCCTTACTGATATTTTTATGCTCATCCCAAGTTTTTGAAATGTTTTTCACAGGTCAAGGGAAGGGTAAATGATATGATGATAGTGTCAAGGAAGTGTCAAGAAAGAATCCATGTTTTATTTGAAATATGTTTCCGTTAATGGGAAAAAATGTATACTATCTTTTATGAAACCACTTTGTTTAAATGTGGAATGTAATGCAAGTTTTATGATCTAATTATCTAAAACTCTAAACCTAAAATGATCCTCAAGGTGTATATTTAAAATATATCAAGATTAAGTAAGGTTTAAGGCTGTGGCCTTATAGAAAATGTGGAATTTTTTGTTAGTAAGTGACCTTAAATTCTAGAAATATGATGAAAAAATAACGAGAACAATAAATTTGAACATTATACAAAGGTGCCTGATGTCCCAATAATGATATCATAAAATCGAATAGAAAATAAAGATGAAAATTATCCTGAAGTATCCAGATATGATCTCTTTTCGAATACATCTGCAAAATAAGGGAACATGAAGAGGAATCGATGTGAGAAGAAATTTATTGAAGGATGATATGCTAATCAATAAATCCAACCTTGTAGAAATAACTCTCAAATTCACAATGAACATTATCACCTAGATTAATCACAACATATGTTCATCCCATATGATGGGAAATACATATTTATTGAAGAATTTTAAGAAAATGTTTTATATAATAGTGAAGTTTAAAATTGATGGTGTATTAAAGATCAATGGTAGTGGATGTCTGGAAGAGGAAAATGATGATCTTATGAAAACTGATGTTCTTTATGTGGATGGATTGCATCACAATATCTTAAGTTTGAGTCAACCTTATAAATCGAGATAGATAGTGAAATCTAATCAAAAGGGTTGCTCTATAAATGGAGACATAGGTAAGTAAATCATGAAAGGAAGAAGAATAGACGAAAAGTTTTACTAGGTTGACTGAAAGAAGAACAATTATTACTAAACATTTAAAGAAAAAAACATGTGGAACTGGAGGTTAGGTCACTTTAATCAATAAATCTAGGATAAGATATATAAGGTCAAGATAATTATTGATATCCCTAATCTGAAGTCTGAACAAGAAAATAAATTTAATTCTTGCATGTGAGGAATGATGTTCATGATTTCAAATCTACCGAAAAACAAAAGGGAATCAAATATTCTTAATATCATTCCCACAAACGTATGTGGTCCAGTAAATGTGGATATAAATATGGAGAGAGGAATATAATTTTGTTTATTTATGTTGATATTATAATGGAATGTGTAATGATTAAGTAGAGGAAACAATATGTTATTGATTGCATAAAGAATTATCAGTGAATTGATGAGAATGAAATACGCCACCTAATTCCGATTATATGATCTAATGATGGAGATGAATAAACATACATTGAATTTGATAATTACATTGAATGATATGGAATAAATCAAGAGGTGGCCGCAGTGACAAACCCAAAACCAAATTTTGTTTTTGAATTAGAAATCGATAGGTAAACAGCATGGCTAGATCTTTGTTGATTGAGATTCATATTTCTCATCATTACTGGAAAGAGGCCATTCAAGAAGCAATGTACTCTCAAAACTAAATAGGGATATTTTTGGGAGAACCCATGACACAATATGTGTGATAGTATTGATGGAAGCCCTCTTTGATGTTTTCTTTATGTTTTTATATTTAAATGATTCTTCCAAAACAGTTAAGGCACTCAAGGAAAGTATGGTAATATATGAGAGAATATTCATTGGATATTCCTTGAATATTTAATCGTACAAATGTTATAAAAATAATTTTTGAAGAATTTTTGAAAGAAGTGATTCCAATATCATTGAAGATAAAACCATAAATGCTATAGGGAGATGTTATGATGATATGTGAGAAGATTAAGAAGAATGTGAAAAAGGAATAGATTGAAATAAAAATATAGTGGAAGGATTGAAAAACATTCAGGTCTTAGAAAATGATGATGGTAGAGTGGATAAATCAAAATAGGAAACCATGGCTATAAAAAAATCATCAGAACATCAAAAGATAAATAGAAGAGTAGAAATTGATCAATTCTAAATCATTTGTGTTTGGACTGCACCCACACATACAATGAGAATGCATAATTAAGCATATTTTTTCTTCCTATAAATTGTGGCACCAAACTCATTTGAAGAAGTAGTGAAGGAAAAATAATGGTTTATGTTCATGAATGAAGAAATGGATCAAATTGAGAAGAACGAGTCATTACAACATTTCAAGAGACCCTAAAATAAAAATTTGATTAGAACAAATTGGATCTTTAAAATAAAATTATATGATCATGTAAATTTGATCATAAATAAGGCATACCTAGTCTGTTAAGGCAACACACTATATTAAGGCATTGATGTTGAAGAAACATTCCCTTCAGTTTCTAAACTAGAGTCGATTATGCTTTTCTATTCCATGGAAATTTAGAGAGAGTAAAAATGTAATTAGATTGATTCCAAAATGGCATTATATAATATATTTCTTGAATAATTAGTATACATTTAATATCCAATGAGATTTATGATTTAAAATGAAGTGACTACTGTTATAATTTTAAATGAGGATCTTAATGGTCTGAATTAGGCACCATAGGCATGATATTATAGACTCAATGATTATCTTAAGAATCAATAATTAAAAATAGGTGGCGTCAGACATAATATATATGTGAATAATTATCCTAAAAATCAATTTATGGTGCCAGTGAATGTGGAAGATATCATTTCTAGAAAATGCATGAAGGAATAAATGGAATAATTTTCTAATCACATGAAGTCGGGATTGGAATTTCCTATGATTAGTGAGCTCATATACTTAATTGTGATGTAGGTGATTCAACAGAAGTATTACACCTTCATTTATTAGAAAAAACATGCAATATAGATGATGAATAAATTTAACATGCATGGCTCAAGACTAGTGTAGAATCTAATTGAAGTTGGGACAAAATGTGGAACAAACAGGGATAAGAAATCTGGGGATCCCAAGCTGTACAAGAGAATCAATGGAATCTTATTACACATGATTGTGACACATCAAAATATCATCATTGAGAAATTATTATATGCCAATTTAAAATTAATCTAAAGGAACAAAATTTCGTAATAGTTCAAATAATAATGAGATATATTCAAGACACCATCATTTTTTTCTTATAAAATAATATTGGAAGGGATAATGAATTATCAACATTTTCTAATAGTGAATTGGCTAGAGATGTTGTTGATGGGAAGTCTACAAGTGGGGGAGTGTTCTTCATTTCCCAAAAATATGTTGGACAGTTGAGAAAAAACAAGAAATCACTTTTTCAAAGTACAGGTGATGTAGTGTATATATTTGTTATAATGGATTTTATACAACTATTATGGATGAAGAAACAACTGACTGATATTTGTGAGGAGGTGAAATAGATAATGGTAATTTACTAGAACAACATGAGTGTGATGGATCTTACAAAGAATTCAGTTTAACAGTCTCATACACAACATATTGAAATTAGATATCACTTAATGAAGGAAAATGTTTTAGCAATGTGATTAAAATTAAAAATGTTGGAACAAATGACCAAGTGGCTGAAATTCTCAAAAATATGTTAGTTCAAAATGTGTTCTAGAAACATTGGTTAAAACTCATTGTTCAGCAACCTCTTAGTGAATCAGGAGGTTACATTTTTTACCTTTCCATATTTGTGTTAACTATTTTAATTGGTTCGTGGAAGCGATCCATGTTTCTAGGGGTGATAAAATTTAAAGTAATTTTCTTTTGATAACTAGAAGTATAAATTTAGATTCTTTGGGTTTATTATGAAATGGTGATAAAGTATAAATTTAAGGTTATGATGTTTTTTTGTGTTTAATGGTTTCATGTTTTTACAAACAAAGAAATGCTTCTATAACACAATGAGAAATATGTATTATGGGAACCCAATTCATGCTTTTCCTCTTTTTTCCATGCGAATTTTTTACAAAAAGATATAGATTTTTAATTGTTTCTTTATCTTTTTTCATGTTTTGATAAGAGGCTAGTTTTTTATATAATTTATCTATATATTTCCAAAAATCCCAAGGGGGTGATTGTTAGAGCCAATATGTTTATTTTCTAGAAATATAGGCTAATTTGTGTTTATTGTAAATCCACATTAGGATAATTAGGTAGTTTGTAAGGAATGCTATTTTAATTTACATATTGACTATAGTGTTTAAGTGGGTGGAATTTTTTCGTGTATGTCAAATTTTTGGGATTAAAATCTATAGTAAGGAGCATTCATTGTGAAAGGTGTTATTTGGGGATTCCCACTTCAAAAATATTTTAATGTTATATGTTTATAAAATATTGGGTTTCACAAAGAAAAGGTTTCATAAATGTTTGAACATAATGAATGTATGTCACTTTTTGTAGCTATGGATCTTCTCTAACATGTGATGAGTTGAAGGTGTTCTTCGCGACTATGATAAGAATATCGACTATGAGACGAGTTGACGGTGTTATTTGAAAATATGAGAATCTTTTCAAATGGGAAAAATTCTTCTAGAAATTCATGGATAGAGGAGATTCATGAACCTGGATTTTCGAGGTTTATGAAAAATCCCCTAGATTCATGGGATCACCACTAAGGGATGATCCTATTAATAGAAGTTTACCCATACTTAATTTGACAGGAATTGTTTTGGAGAAAATAATGATTCGGTCGGAATTCATGAATGATGAAAGTTTCAAAAATTAGTTATTCATTATGATACTATGAATCATGAAACAAATATCATATTCTTGACCAATAATTATGTCTCTTAGAAAATTGAGTTTTTTGATGAGTTCTTATTCTACGATGACATATTTGTTAATGATGGTAATTTCTTTTGCAAAGTATGTGAGCTTCATAAAGGATCTCCATGTATAATAGTGATGAACATCCAATTTATGGAAACAATTATTTCAAGTGAATAATATAATGACTATGGTGTAAGAAGAGTCTTTTATAGGTAGGGATAGAAACAAGAATGTAAATCTACTAAATATATCTTCAAGTCATTAAACTGAGTAAAAATTATCCCAAATTAGTGAGATAGGTGGAGTCTATAGAAGTGTTCTCGGGGAGGCATTGTGTTATCTAAAAAATATTATAAAGGTAATGTTCCTAAAATAGAGTAATTATGTATAAACCTCTTTATTGTACAACTAGTGAAGATTAATCAATTATGGTGTGACTGAAAAACTGCTGGCATATCCTCCCTAGACTATACCTTAGTGTTAAATGATGTAAAACGGTTTTTTTTATCTCTGTATGTGAATGTATGATTATTTAACAATCATATCAGTCAAGTATAACAAGTTTTTACCAATCTGGTAACATGATCCATAATATTAAATGAAACATTTAACACCCTGAGTCACCCCTCCCCTCTTTGGGGGTTCCAGGGTCTTGTAGCCTCCTTAAAAAATTATTAAGATAGAGAATTTATCATTCACTACACTCCATTAAACTATTTATTCCATCGAGACTCATTAAGATAGTTATATATATAAAAATTCAAGAAAAAATATTTAAAACTAATTTTCAGAGAAAATATTATCTATTTATTATCATTATAAAATATTTTTATCAAAACATCTTTGACATGTTAATAGATATCCAAGAATAATTAATGAAATAAACTTCTTCAACTTTCCAATATGATATAACAGATTCTATACACTATCTAAATAATGATTTATCAAAAATTATCTTATGTATAATAAAATACATACCATTTCATTATATTTCAACATCATGAATTTTGGAAGAAACCTTTTTACATTTCCATATGTTGAATGAAATGAAATATTTAGAAAACTCACACCATCTTCTCATAACAATTCATAGAAAATATTCAAACATCTATGAAATTAATCATCCTCATGTATTAAAAACAACTATGAATAATCATCCTCATTGAATCTAATTGATAAAAAAACAGAAAAAATCTAATGGGGGTTCAAAAAAATACAAATTTTTATTTTATTTCGATACCAATACAAAAAAAATACATGTTAATTTGTCTATTAATTTCTTCTATCCACCATATTAATTTATTTTATCCCCCTTATTGATAAAAATAAAATGTTCTTAAGAGGGGATGACATGAACTCACTCTCTAAAATGAGCCATTAGTTACTCCAATCGTAATATAAATTATCTATTCTCATTGCTAAAAACAAGAGTGTCCAGTTTAGAGAATATCCATTTTCATTTATAAATAAAAATTTAATTCCAACTGATATTACATATCATGTTACTATAGTTATATTTGGTTTAAATATTTCTATAACAATACTAGTTATTTGAAAAGGTATGTATTTTTTATAGTACTTGTAAAATATACTCATAATAAATTTATCATCCTGAAATATATCTCAATGAATGATTTTTGAGAACCTTCCAAAAAATATATTCTGTTATATATTTATTATTCTAGCTGGTTTTCAATTATAAATTATCAATTAAGGGATACAATATATTCAAAAAACCAAGGTGTATATTATAATCATAATTTTTTTAAAATAAAATTTATAGATCATACCGATATCTTGTTTTATCCATTTTTTTCAACAGACTTAAGTTCATTATCTATTAAATTGAATATAATATTTACCATTAATTTCTTTAAATTTGAATGATGTTTACAACAAAAAAGTAAAGAGAATGATGTGGAACTTTTTTTATCCATAATGACACTACTTATATTTAGAATTACAACTTGAAAAAGAACCATTTTTCAATTCATATCCACTTATGGGAGAATTATTCATGATGTTTTTTAGATATAAAAATATTTTTTGAAAAATTGGATAATGTGAATTTTATTATCAAATTATATGGAATATTTTTTTAAAATCATCCAAAATGGATCATTCGTTCTCTAGTTACTTTTAAATAATATTTTGAATAAATTATTAAGAAAGAAACAAATTTAAAAAGTCATTTAAAATATTTCCACCAATATTTCATCATCCATAGATAAAGTCATTTATTTATTGGTTATAAATTATTGTGAAATCGCATCAAAATCAGGTTCTTCAAGTGGAATTTATTTATTTATTTTATTATGAGAACTTTTTTTCTTCTGCTAATTTTTTTCTTTCTATAAATAAAATAAGGAAATGATCATCAATTCATTATGAATGTGCTTATTCTTTATGGTTGTTCCACAAGTATTATCATTATTTTTCATCGCCAATTTAATACATTAAGTTTTCTCTTAGAGTATTCATTCATTCATATGTTTTATATATTCATTAATAAATACACATGATTATTTTTTAAAGAATCCTTGGTGTGTTCAATTCAACCACAACAAAAAATATCCTTAGTTTTTTTGTTATATTTTTTTGTTTCATTCTTTAATTTTTTGGAACTATATTTATCTTCTACTTATTGATGAAGGATAACCAACTGTAATATTATTTTTGGTGACATTATATTTAGAATATTTAGTTTTGTTCTTTTCCAAGGATAAAATTGATTACAACTATGGTTTTTTTACATAAGTTAGTTTTGACACCTGATTTGTAGATATAGACATTCATGATCAACTTCTATGACAACATTCATTAACTGTTTGGTAAAGATTCTTATGATTTTCCAATATATTTAAGCCATACAATTTTTACTTTCCATCTAGGGACACGATATTACATCTGCATTTGTAACCCATTATATAGGATTGTTCTTACATTAGAGGCTGTTATATTATATAAAAAATATACTTATTTATTCCCAAATCTTCTAATATTCCTAGAAAATATGGTAAACAAATATATTTTCCTTTTTACAATAATCTTAAAGTATTTTAATATATGATATTATTTTGAGGCCTTCTGCACTAGTTGATTTTATTTAGTAAAAAATCTTCCACTACATTTTATAATATCGACCACAATCTTAGTGGTGGGATCACTATTAAATCGTGACCAATATAACTCATCTATCATGGCTCCAATAAAAAATGTGGGAAGACTCAAATGTCATTCCAGATCCCCTAAGATGGAAACTAGCGCCCATGTAATGAAAAATAACATATGGAATGTGTAATACCGTCTTGAAAAAAGATATATAGAACACACTCATAGTAAAAAGAAACATAAGTGGATAACTAAAACATATATATTCCAATAAAAAAATGAAACATCAAATGAAATAAAACTCTAAAATAGAGGATAACACCCAGAGTAAATTTATATCCAAATTCAAAATAAAAACTAAAACCCACAGCTAATAATCCATGTGATACATGGGGAATACCCCCACCCCACCACCCATATCATCACTAGCTACCCAAACCTAGATCAAATGAACCTCACCACATCACAATGGTGCATTATAATTTGTAACATTAAATTACATTGAAAGGTCTACACACTATCTGTGGGATGTGTATAGTGGTGAAAAACATGATCAGTGGGATCCTATCCACTTATTCCATATCAAGGATTTGTATAAAAATTCCAACATACCGAATTTTCTAAAAAAATAATAGAATTATAAGTACATAAATAGTTTATATCTCAAAATAATAGAAAATAAATCCCCATTTTTTATTGGCTTAAAGCCATCCATGTTAAAAAAATCAAGGAATAATTCATTTATCAAAGAATGTAATCAACGACAAAATATTATAAACATAAGAATAGGTAAATCACACCAAGGACAACTATAACTCAATCTTGTAGAATACTCTTACCGTAATCAAACACTAATGTCCACTAAAATCCATATAACATGATACTATGGACCAAAGGAACACCCCATGAGTAAACCCCATGACAATATCGATACCATGTCCATTGAAAAACGTGAAAAGGGTTAAGTGGAACACCACATGAGTAAACCACGTGATAATAACATGGATGATGTACCTAATCTATAACTTCTACCTAAGTAACCAAGGTTTCCCATTTGCTTATTTACCAAATCATTTCACCCAAACCCTTATTTGAAAACTATTTCTCGAATCCATATCATAATGCATAGAAAATATATTTTCTTTAACCAATATTAAGGGAAACCATATTTTCTAAAAATTACCATAGAAAAAAAATCAATAAATCATGAAAATTCATTTAGAATAAAGTTTATTAGAATAAGATAAATAAATAGTTCATAAAACACAGGCAAGGGACTGAACCAACCACCTTAAAATCAGGTCATTCAAGAAATGTGATGGGATCCAAAACCACTATAAAGAATTTTAAATGAGAAAAAAGGATCAATAAATGATAACTGTATCATATATTTTTATTCCAAAATATAAAGCGTTGGAACAGATTCTAGGACCCACATTTCTCAAGAACAATGATCATCACACCATAACAAAATAAATTAATGTCCTCTCAAAGAATATTTCACAATGGATCAATAAAGATAAAACAAGAATCATCGTTACATTATTAACAAATAAATTATTGTATCCCAAAACCACTACAACAACCAATGAAAATTAGGAGGTATAAATTCCACTTAGAGTGATACAACATAACCAATATTGAAATGGAGTGGAAAAAAATATGAACTCTAAGGGTTCAATGTTTCCAAAATATCCTAGAATAGAATGTGGTTTGAGGAAGAGAAGAACAAAACTAGATGGAGTAGGATTCATCCTTTTATTTCATAAAATCTAAATATGATGACTAATTCACATCATGAGTTATATATCTGGGGTGTGAAACTTATGAGTAGCATGTATAATGAAATATTATCACCATGGGTTGAAAAAATCCGGAAATGAATTCACAACATTGACATATTTCACAACATAATATATTTTCTCACATTGAACCAAATTCACGACACCATACACATGATATTTTTATTTTGTATACAATATTCACGGTGTATTTTTTCTTACAGTTAGCACCATGAAGAGTAACAATATAAAATATCAAAACTAATTCAATGACCTCTTATCCCAAGATATAAAATCTTAGACACAAAATGAGATATTCACTTTTATCCATTATGTTAATATATCCCCACCACCAGACATTCCACCACTAGGAATTCATGTGGAGGGAGGGTGATTTTGAAAGAGATAAGACCACTG
Source organism: Viscum album (assembly GCA_963277665.1). Lineage (NCBI taxonomy): Eukaryota > Viridiplantae > Streptophyta > Magnoliopsida > Santalales > Viscaceae > Viscum > Viscum album. Next base: position 1,080,027,005 of record OY728139.1, on the reverse strand, counting down.
ATCCCTCACTAATGATTTATTCCCCAATGACTCGTGAGAATCTTATCGATGTTTAGATAACACTATGACCAAAAAATTCCTCCCACGAATGGATTTAACCTCGGTATAAATGATATCTATTAGTTGATCTACAAAAAAATATACTCAACAGAATCAATTCCCAAATTAGAATATGGTAAGGATCATAGTGGTATTTCATGAGTTAATTCATATGTAATACATCATGTATACCCATCATCTCTGCCAAAAATCATAACTAATAAGAAAAATACCCCATATTATCAATGAAAAAAATGGTACAACATATCATAGAGTTATCTTCCCCTATTCTTCAAGCCGATGGTGTCCCAAAAAGGAAATCTATTCCTGAAAACCAAGTCACCAATGAAGAAAACACACTATGGTGTCGATGATTCACATATGATTTCTTCCAAATCATCAATGTAACTAGACATAAATATAGATCCTAAATCCTTATTGAAGTCTCTTAAATGAGACTTGGTCATATAGGATATTATTTTTACACATTATCCAAAATAATGTGTTTTAAATGTGTGATTATACAATGCCTCGAAATGTGCCTTTTTTATTGATGTTTGGTAAAAATATTTATAAGAAAACTCAACCAATATTAAATATATATCCTGAAATCCACTAAAATTGATGAAATAGGCATGTAGAATATACTCCATAAACTAAATAGTAATCTCAATATGACCATCCATTTTTGGATGATAATATGTAATAAACCAGATCTGACTCCCCATTACCTCATTGATACTCTTCTAGATCATTCATGTAATCCTGGGATACCTATCATAAAAATAGAAGAGGCAACCCCATGTAACCTCATGATATCTTTCACATAGATATTCAAACCTAGTTTCATCCCATTTCATAATAAAATAATGTTATTTCTTCACAATATTAAACCACCTCATATATATAATTATTCCCTTAGAGGGTATACTGTAGTCTAATAAAAATTTCCATTGAAATATCATCTCATTTTCAAGTGATCATTGAAAGGGTCTAGATAAAAATAGATGGTTTTAGATTCTCTGCCCTTGTATATTGGAAACAGAAATAGTGGTACATAAAATATGAAGTTACATGCTTAATTCCTAACCACTAGAGTTTTATTATCATATCATAATACATCATTTTAATTCCTAGTCAAATAGTCTATGAAGAACAACAAAATTTAAAAAAACATAACTCATCATAGAAGCTCAAGTGAAAAAAAGATTCTTGTAAAATATAATACCATCATATGGGTGAGACGAACCAGAAATAGTCACCCTACCATCAAGGATTTCTTTGATTCATATTAACTCATCATCTTGCAACAGACTCTATGGAATAGGCATTAGGTGCAGTGATAACTACAAACCACTAGTCATAACCAATACTGAATTTTACTCATCAGAATATAAAATCAAGTGAACAAATCACCCAATAAAGTTCAATTATTCATTTGATTTTATGATAGTTTTCATTAACACTTTACTTTATATGTAATATGTAATGAAATTATGGTCCACTAGGGTGGAGGAAATGTTTAGGTGAACATCTAAAGGCACTCCACCCACTGCCTCTATATATGATTTATGTAATTGTGAGAAAACATACAACTCTGATTCTTATATTTATAAAAGACAATGAATCTCTCCCAAAAAAATATAATGGTACAAACACTTCATTAATGCATAACGACTACTTGATTGAAAAAACGAATGGGGCAATTCTTCTCATATAGACAAAGTTGATGAGTGACACTGGCTAACACAAGATCATATTGAATTAGCATGAAATATAGACTGGAACAAGCAACATCATATTATAATACATACCCCTTAATGAGATCATGTAAGATCAAAATATGTAAATTTTTTAAAACAAATTTCCAATCTTCAAAAAAATATGACACTTAGAATCACCTATAATTTTCCCTACATACCTTTTAAGAGTAATAAAATTTTATGTCAACATTGAGAAATCATTCGGTAACCCCTAGTAGAATCCAATAAGACCTATGAGACTCCAAATCTCAAGGATGTTATATTTCTCTTCATATTACATGATATCCTTCAAATTATTTGGATTAACTACTATTTTATGCTCATAAATAATGTTTCAAAAGAACTTCACCATTGGAATTCAAAGATTAAATTTCAACATCTCTCTATAAAATGGATGGGTTCTAATGATTTATAAAACATGATTTAGTTGGTTATCATGGTCATCCTGATACCTCAAGTAAACTATAATATCATCCCTAAAGACTAGGAATATTTTGTTGGGATACTAATGGAATATTTGGTTCATCGAACCCATAAAACCTAAATGAGAGATAGTTGGACCAAAAGGAATCACATTATATTCAAAATTCAAATACCCTTTCCTGGAAAAAATTATTAGTATTTCTAACTTCCAATCACTGTGGAGATGAAAAATTGACCAAATATTGATCTTTTAAAGTAAATTATCCCCCTTTAATTGAACAAAAAAACCTATCCTGATAGGGAAAAAAATAATTTTTCTTTACATGCACTCAGTTAAACATCCTATAGTCCATTAATAATTCATTTAAACTATATTACTTCTTAGAAAAGACTAATAGGGAATCCCATGAAGAAACACCTAGGGGAACAAGACCATTCTCTACTAGGTCATCTAACTAGATCTTGATCTCCTTTAGCAATATTGGATACATGTGATTTTAGGGTATCACGGTCAGCTGTGTACCTTGTAACATATCATTTTTAATATGTGCCTCCCACTTAATAGATTGTATTGTGAAATAATCATTGAAGATATCCATTATGTCCAAGAAAATAGTGGTAAGATTAAAAAGATAAGAAACCATATCCAGATCAAGTGAAACAACAACCAAAAAACCCTTGATCTCTAAGTTGGAATATCAGGAATGACCAAATAATGGAACCCACACTCCTTAAAACACAAAATATATCCCATCTGCATCAAGTAACATGAATTTAGGATGATACAATCATTCACAATGTGATGAGAAACAAGATAATCCTTCCCATTGATGACATTTAACATATCTATATTATGAACCCGAAAATAAAAATGTAACTTCAAGTCATATATGGATAGGGAATAATATTGACATCGAAATCCCTACTCTCTTCTCTTTGAAAAAAGTTTCTCTAATGTTATATTAAATCATATGAGCTCTATTAAATGTTTTACCACATATAAAATGGGTAAATATAAACCATTGTGAGGAACCACTATCCAATAAATAAGTTTCAATACCTAATATAATAAAAATTATAAATCTCACCATCATGATTCCCATTTCAACCTCTACTAGAAAATCATCTACTACATGAAGGTGAATCACTCCTAAGGCTTATGGATGGATCCCTAAGGATTTTCTTGATTATGACTGTACTGTATTGGACTTAAGAGTGGATGATCCCTGACTATAAGTAGGTGTATACATGTACTGTAATAACCTTTATAGATGGATATAGTAGCCACAATCATTGCATATCATTGTTGATACATAACAATAAATTTAGTTATAAATGACCTTATCACATTAATATCAAGTTAGGGGAAAGCTATTGGCCACTACATATGGTAAAGAAGAGACTCATTATGAAGAAACACCCCCACCTCTATTGTGATGATCATGACACTTCTTCTTCCTTCCCCTCATGTTACAAAATATGTATCTAAGTGGTAGAAAATGGAAAATATATACAATCATGCCTGTTATGTTCATCTCTGTCATCATTTCCTTGTTATCCATGTCATCATATGTTGAAAACATCATCATATACACTTGTGTTATTATATATAGTCACAATCCCTATAAGTAATTATGTCATTTGAACTAACCATTATTTACTACCTCTAGATAAAAATGAAATAGATCGAAAAATATATTGGTGTACATTGCCACCGAACAGTACCTTTGATATAAATAAATTAAATTGAGAGATATTAAAATGAGTAGAGAATATGGGCAGAAATTCTAAAATAAGAGGTTATTAAACCCATTCCAATCTAATTCCTTGAGTTTATCTTAACATACCATGGACTAAAATCACTATATAATGGGACCCTCGATACATAAAATCGTGCACTTCAATCTGACAGGATCAGGTGTATCTAAGAAGTCAAAGTACTGGGAATTCTTATCTATCCAGTCCTCTTCTAATAGAGTTTCATAAATACCATTAAATGTTGGTGGCTTCTCATGTATGAATTACCATGATTGATCTATATCTCATTTAGCTCTTACCTGTACCTCAATTACTCAGTTCTTAACTCATGGTAAACTCGAGTCCCTGGTAAGAAATAAAAATATGATAGCCTCTATAAAACTTTAATATAGTGGTGGAATACCTTGAGTATAGTTCACTATACAGTCCTACGGAACACATGGAATTTCACTCAAATCATATTAATACTTGAAATAAACAATTAAAAATGATATAAAATGAATAATCATTGATTAAAATAGAAAAAAAACCCAAAACTGATATTATGATAAAAATATAACTAAGGAGACACACATCTAAACAACCTATGGTATCGTGAATATCGTTATAGATATAGTTTTTTGTATTATCTCCACAACCTACATCTCATTTCCCAAAAATCATCTATCACATCTGATATATTTCTCAATGCTAGTTATAACCTCTTATGATATGAAATTTTCACATCCTGACCCAGATAACCCATATATCTTGGCTATGAACCACCTTTTGACAGACCTGATGAGAATTCCCGATCAACATGGGATGAGAAATAGTACTATAGAATCAAACCAAAATAAAGGGAATGAGTTAGTCTAATATAATACTAGATACTTGGAACATATGTTCAGTGAAAATAAATAGTGAAAAAACAAAAATAAATATATTATATAACTAAATTGAAATAGTGTCAGTGAAATAAATCTAAAAAATTATTTAAATCCCTTGGTAAATGTCCAATAAAATTAAAAATGACAGATAAAACTAAAAAAATGTTACTCTATATGATACGTTATAAAATACCACTATTTCAACACTAGCTACACAATCCCAAGTTACATTAACCTATCCTCCTCAATGTGATGTTAGTATTATTCAAACATAAAAAACCTTATAAATGTATACACACTATAGAAGGGTTGTGCAATATGTGATAAAAATTGGCTTAATGGGATCCCACTTAGGTTTTTACATCATGTCTCTATACAACTGTACCAATATTCACAATTTCATGAATATAACATGTAATTATTAGTATTCGATTACTCTATATCAAAAAATCATGTTAACTGATCCCAATTTTTCAAAAATTTCAAGACCATCTATTTAAAATAGGTCAATGAATATTAGATTTTTCAAAGTAGTTAAAAAAATAAAATGACTATAAAATCCATGTAACATGTAAATCATGCCATAATCACTATATGTTGGGCTATCAAACTACTTGTACCATAATAAAAGACTATCATGGACTCAACCTCATAAAACACATGCCTACGAAGTAGAGGAATACCCCATGAGTGAACCACATGAAAATGTCTATAACAAGTCCCTATATTGCCAAACCTGGTGAGATGATGAATTCCCCATGAGTAAACCTCCTAATAATAAGATGGAAGATGACCTTAATGGCATATTCCACCTACGTACCCAATGCATTCCATTTGATGAATTTACCCAATGATTTCATTACAACCATGCTTTAAAAAACATTTGACATATCCATTTCACAATTATATTAAAAAATAAAATGAAACCACATCAGTTTTCAAAATACAATTTACACATAGGGATATAAATTCATCATGCATAACCATTTAGAAAACAATTTAATAAAATAATAGGAATAAATGGTTCACATAACATAGGATATTGATAGAACCGCTCACCTCAATATTTAGTCTTGTAACAAAAGAAATGTGATCCAAATCTAATAGAAGGAATTAAAAACAGCAAATAAAGTCCCTATAAATATTCCTAGGTCATAGAATCACATTCTGCAATAATAAGGGTTAGTAGAGATGTTAGGTCAGACATACCTTGAGAAAAACTTATATCACACAAAACCCAAAAAAAGACCATCCTCTAGAATAATATTTTAAAACAGATCTAGAAATAAAAAATAAGAATCATAATCACATGATCAATATTTACAAGAATATAAATATATGATGAAAATAGGAATAGAGTAAATGAAAAAACAAAAAACGAAATTACCAAGAGAGAGGAAGTAAAACCACCAGATATATGGAGTGGTGAACAAATCGATATGAATGTTGAGAATCTGGAAAAAATCCTCTGAAGGAGCCTTGAGTGAGAGACGGGGAAGAGTAAATATATATGTATTAGTATTAATTTTAAGTAGGAATATAACATTCAAATTTTGAATGATTCATATCATGAATTACATCTTCACAAAGTAAATCCCATGAGATTCATGTACTATAAAATATGAATCACCTCTTAAAAAAATTACTAATGGATTCCCTTTATGAACCCATTTCATGGAATAAATTAATCTCAAAATTTATAGAAAAATAATTTAATTGTAAAAATGATATATTTACTTTGTGAACTACATTCACAGTGTGAGTTGGTCTTGCAGCTAGCACCTTGAACTATTCCTATAGAAACTCTCAAAACAATTCTAACGCCCTATAAACCTGATAAATAAGCTCTTAAAAACCAAAATATATTTTTTCCATTTACCTATTATATTACAACAACTTTATACAATATTCCTAATTATTTGGGAAAAATTTATTTAAGGCTTTCAATATTCAAGAATATAGATTTTCCATAACTACTAATTTATGCAATGGATAGAACCCTTTTCATTCATTTTATTAGAAATTAACTATTAAACTCTTTTATTATATATTTTACACTAATTAAAATTATTTCATCATAACAATTACCCTTTTAAATATTTATGGAATTAGTTCAAATTTTAAAAATTTGGGAATACTCTATATCAATAATTTCTATATTTTCAAATTTGAAATCAACCTCATAATGTTTTATATTAAAGAAATTTTATCATCGTCATTGAAAAAATTGTACATTCATGTTATATTATAAAATCATAAATAATATTATCAAAAAAATCATGCATCCTAGAATTATCCTATAATTATTTTTCAAGATTCTTTCTCATATTTTTAATGATATTAGGTAGGGCATTATTATCATCAATGAAATTTTTATGATTTTTTATAATAACACATACAATCAATATTTTTAGTAGATCCATATTTTATTATAATTTCATAATTATTATAAATTAAAATAAATGGATAATATTTGTCAGTGCATTGTATCATTTCTCAATCTCTTATTCAAGTTTTCTTTTCTCCTTATTACACATATAAAATATTAAATATAGAGTTGAATATAACTATTATAAAATAATATAATATAACTTCAATAGAATTAGTTGATTCAACATGTTAATCCTTCTATAAGTTAACTCCACCTCTTGTTCTTGGTTGTAATTAAGGTTAGTTTTGGTCTGAGTATTATATTTCATCACCATCATGTCGTCATTGTAAACTATAATAGGTTGAATTTTTGTCCACCACAAAACTAGTTGATTCATCCATCATATCTTCCATATTATGATTTTTCCATTAATATAATTACATAATTGGAAAACTAGAAATTCTTGCTCATTATAAAAGATGAATCCCTCTTCATATTTCATATCAATGTTCTGTTTTGGTTCTTAAGAGAGTCTTGGATGTAATTAAATTTATATCCATAGATGAAATATATACCCCATGTATAATGTTTGTAATTACTATTTAAAAATAATTATATGTTTTCAAAAAATACATTAAATTGAAAAACATTAAGAATATTATCTAAGGTGTGATAATGGATATGACACCAACTATTATGTTCACAATGGGATTTTTCATGCACCAAGTTGGGGGATTGATTTAGTGTGGGATGATTTATTTCCAATTAATATATTATCTATTCTTTTACCTCAATACTATTTCCTAGAATTTATTTCTCTCACTCAATCCACTTATTTGATATGAAATTGTTCATGTGAAGAAGAAAATAAATCTAATAAGGAATCTATGATTTATCATTGAGGTTCACCTCCAAAGGAGATGAATTAATATTCAGTGTGTTTTATTTTAATCCCATGAAAAATTGTTATCTTTTATTATCAAGAAAAGCTCATTAAATGGTACACCCCTAGTACCATTATCTTCAAAACAACCAAGAAAATAGAAATCATTTACTCATAGAAAAAAAATACTTGATATAAGTTATTATCACTTGAATAGTGACCAACAGGGATAACATAAGCATATTCTATACATGAATATAATATTATCCTCTTCAGGAAAACCCACTAATTTAATGAGATTCTTGGATATCCTTATAAAATATGTTATTATACTAGGTGATCCTCTAATTTCTTCACCATGAATACAATATATCGTATTATGATTAGGATTTATCTTATTATTATACATCTTCTTAAATGTGAAATAACAATTAAATAAAATTGAACATATTTCATTAGTTGACAAGTAATCAGCAAATAATGGTCATTTTTTATTCCTCTGTCTTACTTCAATACTCAATACCTATAGTTTAATTTTGTATTATCTATCTCATCATCAATTTTTTATACAAAAAATATCAAACAAAATATGTGTAAATCTCATACTATTCTACATCTCATCATTTTTTTATTTTCATAGAATAATAGAGCATTTTTTTCTTAGTTATAATATTCTAAAACATCATAAATTCACGGACATTAAGTCTCATTTTAATTTTTCTTAGGGCATAAAATTTTTCCTTTCACGTGATATTTGGATACATTAGGGATTAATATTTTAATTAATAACTAATTACACGTCCTTTAATTCATTTGATTATTTATGTTTTATCGGATAATTTTCATGGTGACATGTGACATTCCATAAATAATAGATATATCAATATTTTATCTTGAACAATAAACCACAACAATAATACTGAATTTTAAATCCATCAAGAATAAAAATATTTATAATCAGGTTTAGTTATCCTTTCATTATAATAATTATTTAAAAATTTATAAATAATTTCACAGATTAATTTAACATTATATAATCTAAATCACCCTTATCATATGAAACATATCCACTTATGGATCATTGGTAGCATAATTTCCTATCAAAATTCATGCATCATAATGATCCTCATGGAGGCCCATCATATGGATAAATTGTTCTTATAGTTTTTTCCTTTGTTATATTTGACCGCATATTTCACATTATAAGGAGAATTTTCCCCTAAATTCATAAAATTAAACCTTATGAAAAAAAAAACATCCTTATGGATTATCAATTTTTCCTTATAGTTATGGTATATCATACTTCTGATGTATATAGGTGTCATTACAGTGTTGATAAGTAATACCTATGGATTAATAAGTTCACCCATATTTACATAAGTAAATTTTGTTCCTTTCCCATTTTATTTTTAATAAAATATCTAAATCATTCCTAAATAAACTTTTAAGATTAAAATTTTTACAATATCCTTTCATATATTTTCTAAACATCTTCATATAATCATAAATCATCTATAATTGATCCTTAACAATTCTCAATTACCTGAAATCATATCAAAATAACCTCCAAAGTCAATTTTGGATGATGTCACTATTATTTAACCAAAATTTTAATAACCTCAGTTTTTATGAAATATTTCTTTTTCAAATAAATTTAATTTCACTTATTGCTTGTGTTATACATAACAACGAGTTCAAACAAACCATGGTACACTATGAATACTATTATTTAAACATGTTGGTTATAAACAATCCAATAGACATAGTAGTATGAATAGGAATGAAGACATCTTAAAACTTTATTATAATGGTTTCATATATATAAATAATATTTTTAAAAACATACGTAATTGTTTTGTAAAGTCTTTATATGTTTTGAAAATATAATTTTCCCAAAAAATTATCTCTTTATATTAATAGATATTAAAATATTTTTTTTAAAAATTAGAATGATTAATTTAAAAAATTAAATTCATTTTTTGTATAAACATGTCAAAATTATCATAGGGTAAATATTTAATAATTTTCAATAATTAGTAATTGTTTGATGAATTATAAAAAATTAGTTTAATTAAATACATCTTTTTTATTAAAGAAATTAAAAGTTCCATTTTATTTTCATAATATTTTAAAGGAAAATTTGTTGAATTATATATTTATTAATCCAATTTAGGTAATTTGACTCAATATATTAATGAGTATTTATTTTAAAATATTATATATATTTTAAGCATTTCTCTGGGGAAAATCGCTTTTTCATCACATTAGTGGGATTAATATTAAATTATATTCTGAAACCTCCATAGTTTGAATTTGATCAAAAGGATTCAATATTTGGAATAAAAATAATTTATATTATATAACATAGTCAAATTATTTTCTGATCATATATTCTAATGTAGACAAAAAAATTATTTTTCATAATTAATTTTAAAATGGGTTTCTGCGTGTTCCATGCCCTTAAGTTAAAATTATTTTTATTTATAAATATTATTTTTATTTAATAAATATAATTTAATATTTACAATATGTGGGTCCAAATTATCTAATAATACTCTTATTAAGTTTATTAATAAAGGATAAATTACCTTGTTAAAAAAGGGATACAAGTTACCATTGTGAAAACTAAAATGGTAAAATTAATAAAAATTTATGGATAATGAATAAATTTCATAAAAATATTAACTGATAGAGGTTATAATCTATAATATAATATCCATAATACATTTAATTATTAATTTTAATGGAATTGGGGTTGAGGTTGACTCCCCATTATTGAATAGATTTGTGTATTTATAGAAATACCACTCCTCTATTATAAAAGGCCACCTCATCCCCTCACATCCCCACATGTCATAAGATTTTTGGATCATACAAAACATACCAAAATACCTACCCATTATCCATATACATTTTCTCAATATCATTTTTAACACAAAACTCCAATGCTGGTGTCCTTAATAAGAGATCAAAGGAGGGATGTTCATTGAAATAGTAATTGTCCTTAATAAGATATTTTTTTACTATTCCCATAAAAAATTCATTAGTGTATTAATAATTCATATATATTAAAACCTTATATAACATATAAATTAATGTTATTGCATTAATGAATTAAACTATTTCCATATACTCATCTATAAAATGGGAAACATAACCGATGATCATGTGTACGGTGTAATACCACCCCGTAAACTGAAGTAGATACTTTTCTCTCACAGCCTATCACAGTTTGATATTATTATGTATTTAACATATTTATATAATATTTATGAAATAATTATTCTTCTTTAATAATTATATCACTACTAAATTATTACATTTCATTCCATGGCAATACGATAATGTGGCTCGTGTGGGCAACAAACTATAGCGCCAATGAAGCGATGTTATTTTATTCTTATAACACATTATATGGATGGTAGTAAGAATAAATTTAATGATTATATGTGATATATGTTAAATAATAATTAATATAAAATGGTTATAAATTATTTAATTTTTTTCATTCCTTTCATCAATAAAATGAAAAATACGTTCATCCTTATGTATCACCTTGGGTCTGCATTAACGGTTTACTTTATTTTCTATATCTAGAATTTATGGATTAATATGAATATATATAAAGATAATACAGTATATTTTTATCATATTTAAATTTTTTTATGTTATGGAACCCGGATTAATGTAAGAGGACAAAAAATTTGATATCAAATATAACATGAAAAAATAATGCAGATATAACCTGAAACATGATTTTAATAATGGATTTTTAACTAATGGGTAATTAAAGTTCATAAGTAAATCTTATATGGTATGATATATATATATATGTATATTTTTTAATCTATAATAATTTTATAATAAACTTATATTTTTATATTTTTGGTTCGAACGTCTGTTATATAAGTCAAGCCGCAAGGTAACATATTTTTGTCCCAAATTTCCTCCCATGAGAAATATGTAATGTCATGCACCTATAATATTTTATTAGGTGTATATAATGTTCCTTATATATGTTATATCATGTATCAACATAATTCATGATACCCAATGTTTTAATTTATTCTATTTCTTATTGGGGATTATGATTCAAATATTATAAAATTGTTATGGGTTTGATGTTATAATCTCATGGGTTTTCTGTATTATTTATGATTATAGTTTAAATTATAAGACCTTTTGATCAATTTCCAAATAAAATCATTAGTTTTATTATACTATACATTTTTCATGAGAAAAATGTTTTCCCTTCATTTCTCTCTCCTTATGTACAAAATATTCCCAAAGTTATTCTTCATATAAGGCCAACATTAAATCTTTTTTCGGTCTAAAACCAATTTACCTCAATATCTATGTTTTGAATGAAAATTTTAATGATGTATTTTAATATTACTAAATTACGTTATAATCAATTTTATACCCATATTTTACTTTTTCACTAAATATATTTAATGTAATCTTCTTTCAATTTTATAAACAAGTTACTTTTTAATTTTTACCAAAAATGTTAATGGAATATTTTATTTAAGGTAGATGGTATGAAATGAACATCGCACAATAATGAAAAGTAAAATTTTAAAATATTTTACTAAAATATTGATATGTTATTTTCAGTGAGATCTTTCTAAAAAGAAATAAGAATAATTATTATTTTAAATTAGTGATTTCTTGATATAAATAATAATTTCCCCAAGAAATTTTTAGTTTGATAATTCCAAAACATTTTCTATCTATGTTGAATTGATTTGATGTTTATTATTATTTAATATGGATATAATAAAATTTTAACTTATTATTTCTCTAGTTGGATTATGTCCATATTGATAAAAAATTACAAAACATGATTCTTTTAAATGGTATCTGCTTTCCAAATACCAATAGTGGGTACATGGGGGGTCTTCCCCCACTTAAAATAGGGCATAGGGGAATTTATACCAAGCCTAATAGAACTACACTTTGTGTTAGACTAATTATAACATGTTATCAACTTATTTGTTGATGGCTTTGAAATATGATATCATATGATTATGCATATGCCACAAATCCATATATTATGCCAATGTTATGAGATTAGAACTCATATTATTTTATTCATCTATGATTGATGTATTATGAACTACCTGATATCTTCTATGACTCATGTTTAGGATATATGATATCCTATCTGTATGTTTTCAAATATTATTCTCATTTTCTGACACCCTTAGGTAGAATTTGTGTTGATACCTCCCCTTTTTACCCTAACTGAGCATATAATCTCACCCATTCATAGTTATCCTTTCCCCATGTTATGAAGAATGGTAATATTTATGATAGACCTTTTATGTGTTCTAGTTATGATGAATTTGGATGTAGATGGTGTATCTCAATTAATTTAGAATTTCTTTATGTCCTCATGAATACAAAGGCAATAGATCAATATGATTATGGTGTGGATAATTATTTTATATAATTAATATTATTATCTTAAGATGTAATATTTATATAGGAAAAGTTTCTATTTTTATATTTTTTATTAAATAAAGTTTTAGTTAACCATTATAAATAATGATGGGAATGTTAAGTCAAAAGTCTTCTTTTGGCTTTTACATCATGTTTTGGAAATCACAAATATATTCTGTCATGTTTTGGAAATCTCAAATGTATTCTATCATATGTTTGTAAATAAAAAATTGTCTTTTATCATGTTTATCGTATCGTACGACGTTGATCGTACCGACCAAAACGTATCGTACTGACTCTGTCAAACGTATCGTACTGACTCTGTCAATCATATCGTACTGACTCTGTCAATCGTATCGTACTGACTTTGCTATTCAGATTATTATTATTTGTTTTGGTACTTTTTCAAAAACTCTCTCTGCATATGAATCGTACTCATGTTTTACATTTCTATATATCTCTTATCCTAACAAAACGATGTCGTTGAGTTAGTTATATACTAATCAAAACGATGTCGTGCTTTCTGTTTCAATATGACCGTTGGAGGCAATATGACCGTTGGAACCCAAGGCCTATAAATAGGAGGTCATTTGAAGCTGAGAACACACTGATGAACGAAGAGAACAAAAGAGACTCTGTGAACTACGAAGATTCTAGAGAGAGACACTGTGACTTCTCTCATCAGCCTTGTGTGTCCGATCATCGTATCGAGGGCTTTCAAGTAATTGAAAGACAGAGGTGCCGATTACCTGCAAAATCGAGGGCTGCCGGGGATAGGAAGACAGACGTGCCGATCATCGTATCGAGGGCTGCCGGGGATAGGCAGACAGACGTGCCGATCATCATATCGACGGCTGCCGGGGATAGGCAGACAGACGTGCCGATCATCGTATCGAGGGCTCACCAAGGTGTTGGTGAGACAGACCTTCTATCCTAGGTGAAAGGATAACCCTTCTCTTTGGGTTAAAAGAATTGTATTACTTTTACATTTCCGCTGTTGTATTAGAAAGGGATTTGTATTGTTTCCTTTCTTCCTTACATATTCAATTGTAATTGTTTCAATTACAATCATTCCATTACATATTGTATTGATTGGTTCTATACGCTTTAAGGTAGAATCATTCATATCTGTATTACTCTGATTATTGTGTTCATCTTGAATACAATTGTTTTACTTTACAATAGTATTACAATACATCATACCTTTTACATTCAATACAATTGTGGGTGTTTGTATTTGTATTAGTTTAAGATCTTTCAAACTAATCTCTTTGTTACTAAAACTCAAAGGTTTTTAAAACCTACAATTCACCCCCCCTCTTGTATTGTTCCATCTAATAGACTTTTATATCGACTATTCGATCCAACAATTGGTATCAAAGGAGGTTTTCCACTGATATGTTTTATTAGCTTTATTTCTTATTACTATCTTGAATACTTACTACACTAACGTGTGAAGTGGAAAAGTTGTTTTTGTTATATTAGATGGCAGGAATGAATATCGGATCAATAGATAATCTGAATCCTTCTAGACCACCAATCTTTGATGGAAATGATTATGAGTATTGGAGAGATCGTATGATGAATTTCTTCATCAATACTGGTGTAGACAATTTTATTATGCTTACTGGGGGTTACAAAATTCCTGACAAAGAAGTTAGCACTTTTACCAACCAAGAGAAGCAAGAATATCAACTGAATTACAAGGTACGCAATACTTTATTATGTTCTATGACCAGGAATATATATAGTCAGATATCTTCATGTGAAGCAGCTAACTGTATTTGGAAGAAATTAGAAGTCACTCATTTTGGTACATCCAAGGTTATAGAAACAAGGAGAGCAATGCTTCGAGCAGAATATCATGGGTTTGTTTTTCCTTATGGAGAGCCAGTATGTAAAGTGCAACAAAGGTTTATGACAATTGTCAACAGCTTACAATCTATGGGAGAAAAAGGTCTTGATGATGAATCTCTTGTTGATAAGATTATAGATATTATGCCAAATGAATGGGAGTCAAAAAGAACAACTATTGATGAAAATAGAAAAGTTTCCCAGATTACTCTTGATGAACTCTTTGGAACTCTTCTACAGCACGAGACAAGAATGAAAAGAGATTCTGATTTCAATAAGAAGAAAAATGGGAATGGAAGTGTAGCTTTTGCTTCTAAAGCTAAAACACCTAAAAGGGTTACAAGGTCTAAATCCAAGAAAGTTGTTGTATCTGATTCAAGTGATTGTAATCTTTCGGACAATGAGTTAGCTAATCTTGCTCGAAGGATGAACAAGATTGTGGGAAAGAAAGATTTTCAATATAGATTCAAAAAGAAAGACAGGAAAGATAGGAAAGATTCTGAGGTAACTTGTTATGAATGCAAAAAAGCAGGACATATAAGGCCTTATTGTCCTTTACTAAAGAGGAAAGATAGAAAAGAGAAACACTCTGAAAGAAACAAGAAAAGGTTTTATAAGACAAAGAAAGTCTTGAAAGCAAATGATACATGGAGTGCAAGTGGTAGTGATTCCTCAGATGATTCTTCAGAATATGAGACGTCAGGACAAAAGAATATTGGACTTCTAGCCAGACTACCAATCGAAGATCATTGTCTCATGGCTAAGGTACATAATGCTGAAGCTGTTACAAATGTCTCTTTAAATGCAAATTATGATGATAATAGATATTATGAATCTTCAAATGATGAACCCTCATCATCAGAAGATGATACTTTACCTTCTTTTGAAGAAGTTTCTAGATTTGCTAAGTTACTTGAAAATGAAAATTCTAAACTCAAAAAGAGATTTGAAAAAGCAAATTCTAGAATTTCTATTTTGACTAAAGAAGTATCAGATCTTTCTAAAGATCTTGAAGGGAAAACTTCTGATTTTGAAAATATTTTGAAAACCCTTGAGAAAGTCAAATCTGAAAAGGATAAACTTTCTAAGGATCTTGAAACTGCTATTTCAAAGAAAAATATTTTAGAGTCTAATTCTAGTTCTAATTCAAATGTTTTAGAAAACAAGAATTTGGTTTTAAAACTAAAGTCAGAGATTTTATCCTTGAAAAAGTGTTTATCAAACTTTACTCATGGAAAAGAAAACTTTGATAGGATGTACTCTCAAATAAGACCTTTGAGAAATCGTTCTGGTCTTGGTTATACTTATTCCAAACCTGTTTTTAGTAATAACTATTTTGTTCCTCAAAAAACCATTTTCTGTTCCAAGTGTCAATGTGGTGGACATTGGAGAAGAGATTGTTCTCTTAACAAAACTCAATCCTTAGGATTTCATAAAGCTCATCTTCCAAAACAAATGTGGATTCCTAAAATTCTTTTATCTAACCCTTCTGGATCCAAACAAGTTTGGATTCCGAAAATCTAATTGTTTCTTTTTCAGGAAAACGAGAAGTGTATCAATAAGAACATTTGGTACATGGATAGTGGTTGTTCTCGACATATGACTGGAAACAAAGATTTCTTTGAAAAGGTTATCAAAACAAAAGGTGGAAAAGTTACCTTCAGAGATAATGATCAAGTAATGATTGTTGGTATATGTAATATTGTTTCAAATGTTTTTTTGTAAAAGGAGATATTATTTTACAATTCATCGGAACACAAGAACAACTTGCTGATATTTTTACAAAACCTTTACCTTCCGATAGATTTGAATTTATAAAACAGAAGCTAGGAATGATTACATTAAAATAATCATTCATATCTACTTCCTGTTTTACATCTCTCCTAATAGTAAGAAACTCCTCATAGAAAGGGGGAGGACATTTCTTTATGTCTTTATGTTTCTGATCTTTAAATATTTACTCTCTTTATATATGTTTCTTTCTGTTTATCGTATTGACAGTTTTATCGTTTCATTTTAAGTTTTCCTGTTTATCGTATTGACCATTTCAGTTTTTCTGTTTATCGTATTGAAATTCTTTTCCATCGTACCATTCAATAGTTTTTGAATCGACCGATGATGGTATTGAAATTCTTTTCCATCGTACCATTCAATAGTTTTTGAATCGACCGATGATGGTATTGAAATTCTTTTCCATCGTACCATTCAATAGTTTTTGAATCAACCGATGATGGTATTGAAATTCTTTTCCATCGTATCATTCAATAATTTTTGAATCGACCGATGATAGTATTCAAATTCTTTTCCATCGTATCATTCAATATTTTTTTTGTATCGACCGATGATAGTATTGAGATTGTTTTCCATCGTACTGTTAGTTAATGGTAACAACTATTTTCCATCGTACGGTCCGATCATAGTAATGACTTTGTTTTCCATCGGCATCATGATTTTTTTTTCTTCTTACGATTGTGTTTACTTTTGATACTTACCAAATCCAACAATCACCTTATGTTCCCCGACAGGTTTTTTTTTCATTGTTTATTTTATTTTCTTTCTTTGTTTTAATCCTAACCATTGATCTGGTATTATCTAATCTTGACCGTAGAAGTTCAACGGTCATCTCTTCATTGCCTATAAATACCCCCTCCCCTCCCCAAACCCACATTGAAGTTTCAGGATTTGAGGCGAAGCTCTGCTCCACCAGCTATAAACAATCGTACGATCTTCTCATCGGCAGAACCTTTATGTCTCAATCTTCTGCTAATACTCCTGCCGAAATGTCTTCAAAGACTTTTACAGAGAAAGACTTTCACAGAGAAAGGTTAGTATCCCGAGAATTTTTCGATATGTACGATTCTACAATCAAGAGGATTATTCTGTTTCAAGGATGGGAACATCTCTGTGTGGAAAAGCCTGATATTCAAGATCCAGTTCTTTTTGATGAAGTTTGTCAGTTTTACAAAACTGTTTCTTTTGACAAAGATATGACTATAAACTTCGCTGTGTACGATAGAAAGTTATCTATGTCTGTGAAACAAGCGGCACATTTTCTGAATGTTTCTATAGAAGGCGATGCATTCTGTCCATCTCACAAACTACCAGAGGAAGTTGGTACGTTTAATAGAGAAAGTGCTGAAAAAACTTTGTTTGTTATTAATGAGGGAAAGAGGAAAGTTTATCATCTTTCACCGGACAATCGGTTTGTCACTTTATGGATGAAAGGTTTTCTTGTCCCAAGAAAAGGGGATAGATAAACCCTTAAAGTTTCTGATGTCTTTATGCTCGACTACCTTGTGAATATGAGGAAAGTAAATCTCATGGGATATATTTTTGAAACCATCAAGAATGTCAAGAAAGGAGGGATTAAATCCCAGATAATAATGTATCCAGCCATCCTTACGAAATTCATTCTTGAGAGTATGAAGTTTTGTAACATTCCTTTGAAAGGAGAACCTATGGATTTGTGGCCGTCTTTGATTAATAAGAGTACGATGAAAAAGCTGAATGTTTGTTTTGATTCAAATTCAAAACTTTTTGTCAGAGATGTAAAGCTGAATTGGCTCAAAATCAATCGGCACCTATGCCAGCCAAGGACAATCAATCAACTGGTGTTACTCGAAAGTCTGATCCTCAAACTAGTTCAAAACCAAAGAAGAAGCCGAGGTACAGTAAGGAAGTTGTAGCCAAATGGAGAAAGGACAAGGAACAGAGAAAGGAAGGTGATCCGAAGTTTGGTCTTGATCCTGCTGAGGCCTTTGCAGAAAGAATAAGGGTAGAAGAAACCCTTCAAGATGAAAAGAAAAAGAAGACTCTTTTGAAAAGAAAGGCTCAGGACTTTGATATCTCTAAAGTCTTGAAAGCAGTTGAAGATGCTAGTGCTCAACTAACTGTGGAAGTGCATCAAGAGCCCATCGTACAGAGTCTGCCTGAGAAAGAAAAAGTAAAACAAGTGATAGAAGAAGTGGAAGTAGAAGAAGGAGATTTTCTGTTAGAATTTCTTCAAAGTTCAAAGAAAAGTAGAGAGGAATCGCTTCAAAAGCTGAGCGAAGGTGTTCAACAAACTCCTCATACCGATCAGGAAAGAACTCCGGACAGGATGTCATCTCGAGAAAAGCAAGATGCTCAATCTTCTCAGTCTGATAAAGTAGTTGTCATTAGTGACAAAGTGGAAGATGAAAGAAAACAGAAAGAAAAAGCGAAAGGGAAACATCCAGTTGTTGATTCAAGCAGATCGTATGAACTAGCATCGTACGATGAAGATACTGATTCAGAGCATACAATCTCTCTCAAGAAGAGTGATTACATTGTTCATGTTTTGAGAAGGGTGGAGAAAACCATTCCTTATTTCCCGAGGCTGGAAGGGAAGATTGATTTTATTACTGAAAATCAAAGGAAAAAGTTTGGCTCTGTAAAAGAATTGAGAAAGAATGTTTTGTCAGTAGAAGCCGATCTGAAAGTTCTTTCGGAAAGCTCAGTTTCTCATAAGAAAGCTTGCAATAAGATGACCAAGTGGTCATACAAAACAGAGAGCTCAATCAATGATCATGAAATAGCTATTGAAGATATAAGGAGGTTATCAAATGAGCTAGCAATCGCTTTCAACAAGATTGATAAAGAAACGGTTGAAAGGCTGAACCTTTTGTCTTCTCAAAGAACCGATGTTCCTTCAGTGAAAGACTTGCAAGATAGGATGAATGCTTTCCAATCTGAATTCTCGAAGGTTTCATCTTTCAAAGATGAAATGGTTTTACTGAAGAATCAAAATTCTGAGTTGTCCAAGGATAACAAGACTCTGCAAAACAGAATTGATACTCTTGAAGAAGTAATCAGAGTCCAGGAGGAAACCATCAGAAATCAAGATCAGATTTTTGCGGATCAACAAGAGCTTCTCAAAACTCAGGGTGAATCAATCTCTGAAGACAAGAAGGAGATCAAGAAGATGAAAGTTGTGCTTCATGAGCTTATAAAGAAAGAGAAGGAAAGAGAAAACAAATGATTGTTGTATTTGTTTCTTTTGGAACTTGTTTGTTTTGTAATAACTCTTATAATCCTTTCTCTTTTATCCATTGTCTTGTATTACTTCACTAACTCTTCCAGACAATTCGAGATTCCTCCTTTCTTTTTGTAAATCACAAAGGGGGAGAATATTTACAAAGCAAAGATTGTTTTACAAAGGGGGAGAATGCATTACAATGCTCTTAAGGAAAATCTATGAATACAATCCTTAGGAAAGTCAATACCTAAGGGGGAGTTAGTTGTATTCAATTTCTTATTCAAAAGAGTTTTCAATAACTCAGGGGGAGATACTTTGTGTGTTTGTGCTTTCCAAAAAGGGGGAGATTGTTAAGTCAAAAGTCTTCTTTTGGCTTTTACATCATGTTTTGGAAATCACAAATATATTCTGTCATGTTTTGGAAATCTCAAATGTATTCTATCATATGTTTGTAAATAACAAATTGTCTTTTATCATGTTTATCGTATCGTACGATGTTGATCGTACCGACCAAAACGTATCGTACTGACTCTGTCAAACGTATCGTACTGACTCTGTCAATCATATCGTACTGACTCTGTTAATCGTATCGTACTGACTTTTCTATTCAGATTATTATTATTTGTTTTGGTACTTTGTCAAAAACTCTCTCTGCATATGAATCGTACTCATGTTTTACATTTCTATATATCTCTTATCCTAACAAAACGATGTCGTTGAGTTAGTTATATACTAATCAAAACGATGTCGTGCTTTCTGTTTCAATATGACCGTTGGAGGCAATATGACCGTTGGAACCCAAGGCCTATAAATAGGAGGTCATTTGAAGCTGAGAACACACTGATGAACGAAGAGAACGAAAGAGACTCTGTGAACTACGAAGATTCTAGAGAGAGACACTATGACTTCTCTCATCAGCCTTGTGCGTCCGATCATCGTATCGAGGACTTTCAAGTAATTGAAAGACAGAGGTGCCGATTACCTGCAAAATCGAGGGCTGCCGGGGATAGGCAGACAGACGTGCCGATCATCGTATCGAGGGCTGCCGGGGATAGGCAGACAGACGTGCCGATCATCGTATCGAGGGCTGCCGGGGATAGGCAGACAGACGTGCCGATCATCGTATCGAGGGCTCACCAAGGTGTTGGTGAGACAGACCTTCTATCCTAGGTGAAAGGATAACCCTTCTCTTTGGGTTAAAAGAATTTTATTACTTTTACATTTCCGTTGTTGTATTAGAAAGGGATTTGTATTGTTTCCTTTCTTCCTTACATATTCAATTGTAATTGTTTCAATTACAATCATTCCATTACATATTGTATTGATTGGTTCTATACGCTTTAAGGTAGAATCATTCATATCTGTATTACTCTGATTATTGTGTTCATCTTGAATACAATTGTTTTACTTTACAATAGTATTACAATACATCATACCTTTTACATTCAATACAATTGTGGGTGTTTGTATTTGTATTAGTTTAAGATGTTTTAAACTAATCTCTTTGTTACTAAAACTCAAAGGTTTTTAAAACCTACAATTCACCCCCCCTCTTGTATTGTTCTATCTAATAGACTTTTATATCGACTATTCGATCCAACAGGGAAAACTATAGTTAGATATCTAAGGATACCTCTAAAGATAAGTATATAGATAATAATATGTTTAAAAACATTTATAGGAATTTCAGTGAAAGATATAGTGAGAGGTTTCAAAGGAATTATATTCATTACTAGATAATAAAAGTGTATTTTTCTGTACAATAATTTTATGAAGGTATAATATATGTAAAAAAGGGTTCATTAGGATAGACCCCACCATCGCTTAGTTAATTAAAAATTTGCCTTACAATACACTTGATTTTAAAATAATGAGGGATATGATTTGGAAATTCCAAAAATCTTTAAAATCATCATTAATTATTTGAATAACGACTACGAATAACCTACGATGAACCTAAGAATCCATGTATTGGAATGAAGGTGTCCTGATTTTTACATCCCAAAAACTATTTTTCATGATCATGCGGTTTCCCACAGTGATTATTCATTCTAATATTATGCTTTGTGATTTGGATCAACGGTTTAAATCAAGAGGATTCATGCTTACAATGAATATGACTGATAATTCAGTGATTATGAAAAGTAAAATTAGATAATGGCTAGAGAGAAAGGTTCTATTATTGTGCCTAATCTTCATTCACACCATATAATTACAAAGGTTATCTTTGATGAGATTATTAATGCTTCAAATAAGGGGAGAATGATATTATATATATGATTCAGTGGAACAGAATGAAATGGAAATATGATTCATAATCCTACACATTTAGAAGGTGGGAGAAAGATCCTAAAATAATATTTCAATTGGAGTGGAAGTTGATTTCTATCTAGAAATGAAGTCCCATGACCAAATATTTTCTAATTAATTCAATGTATTATATGAGGGGACATGGAAACTATATATTTAAATTCCCTAAAAAATAGGTTATCACCTAGAAAATTGAAAAAATCTATTGTATTCCACTCATTAAAGTGAATCTATATAATTTTTTATATATATGGATTCATCAATTATACTGTATAAGTATTTTAGAAATTGTATTCAAGTTATATGAATCATGAAACATCTTATGATTGTGTAAATTATTTAAGAATATGTGTATTCATGTAAAATGATCTTATAAGTTAAGGATACCACCATGGTTTTATGAATTTATGTTTTATAATATGTGCAATGTATTAGACTCCCCTTTTTAGTTCTATGTGATGGAAGTTTAATGTGATTAGTGAAATTTTGGGAGAACATTTGTTGAAAAAAGGTTCAATATGATATATTATATAAGGAGGAATATTATTTCTATAAGATTTAATGTATTGATAACCTTCATGGTTTATGTGAAATTTGATTATTATGGTTATTTTGAAGAATTTTTTATATATTTTTGACAATTCAATATGAATTATATTGATATTAATTAAAAAAATGAGGCATATAGGGCATGGGCATAGGGTTTGAAACCTAAATTAAAGGGAAAGAATCGGTAAAAACCCTACCACTTGCCTATACAATGTATTGTATTTTATAAATGATATGATAGATAAATATTATATTTATTTCAAAAACATAATTTTTATCGTAGATATTACCATAGAATTTATAAATGATATCATTATAGTTTATGCCCTGTGGGAATTGAAGGTTCAGGATAAAAATTACCTAGCATCGAAATTAGAGTAAAATAATGTAATTTTTCCATTAAAGATGTGAACAGATTTGCTTTATAGATAATGGTATGATAAATATACTAATAATGAGAGTTTAAAATCATTATTCAGATATATATAGTTGAACAAAAATTAGAAAATATTATTTAAGGTGATTAATGATTATTATTTCCCAAAACATTAACAACTTTTGAAAGTGGAAATGGTGGCCAATTATTTGACTTGAAGGGATCATAATAGAATATATATAGTTAGTGTCAACCAATATATATTATTTATGGATTTTTAATTTACGGATTAGGAAATTGTGAATGAAGGGGAAAACTTATCTAACTCAAATAAGTGTCTATCCATCAGCACATGTGATGTTTAAAGAGGTGAAAAAGGATAGTTTAGAGATTCTAAAGATGGTGAAAAATTATCCTGAGTTAAGAATTGTTTTAAATGTAAAGATATGTTTTTTTGATCATGTATATGCTCCATTCGTACAAGATTTGATAAAGGAAATATTTGAGGAGTCTCCGAGATCTTTATTTATAATTCATTCTAGAAGTAAAAAGATTTATAGAGATTTGAAATAGTATAAATGGTTGGATGGAATGAATAGAAATATTGAAGAGTTTATATCTCAGTGCATGGTCTATTAGCTTTTAATAATATGATGAAAAACTATAATGGGATGTTACCATAGTTAGCTATACCAAAATAAAAATTGAAAAACATGACCACATAATTTTTCAACAAACTCTCCGAAATGACTTAAGGGGCAAATGGTAGTAGGGTTGTACTAGATTTTCTCACAAACTGATTATAATTAATTCCTTTTAGATATTAATTTTATATAAACCATCTACTATTGAAATAAAATTTTAAAGTGGTATGGTTTCGTGGAGTATCATATTCTATTATATCTGATGGGGTTCTGGGGTTTACATCAGTGCTCTATTGAAAACTTTATAGAGCCCTAGATGTGAAGATAAGTTAAAAAATTTCATATCATATATAGAAATATGTTTTATCTGATACAATAATTCAATCCCAATAGTATAATTATAAATCGTGTTCTTTGGATTTCAAAGGTGGTTGGGATCATCACATTCTTTTAGTTGAGTTTTCATACCAAAATAGAATTCAGTCAAGGATTCATATGGATCATTATAAATTCAACTATTGAATGATGTCTTGAAATCCAATGTTCTTTCTAGTTGTTAGAGAAATAAAAAATAACTGATCTAGTTGAAAAAATGGTAGAGAAAGTTAATGACACTCAACATCACATTAAGACATCTTAGAAGTGATAGAATAGTTATGCTGACAACAGATGGAATGATCTGGAGTTAAAAGTTGTTTAGATGGTTTTTTATGAACTTAACTGTATAATAATGTTAGTAAATTATATAATAACTAAAATCTGATCCCCAGGTATATTAGAACCTTTTATATTCTTTAATTAGTATCGATGGTTACTTATCACTTGGTACTTCAACCAAAACTCTCTCCATTCTATGATGTGTTCCATGTCTCTATCCTGAGAAATAAAATTCATAATAATTCACATGTAATAAACTCAAAAGTCATGACACTGGAGAAAGATACTTCTAATGTCGAAAAATGGTGGATATTCTTGATAATATTGAGAAATTTCGATGATGTACGACCACTCACTTGGTCAATGTCTTGCAGAAGAAACATCAGTTTAAGGTATCCTTGTGGAAAATTGATGAAGTTATGAGGTATATGTATTCACTTGTGTTTTTATTAGATTGATGAATTTAAAGGGTTGAATTCAGTTTATTGGAATTATAATGTAACACACCATGTTTTTATAAATTATCTTTTTCATGTAAATTTATATTCTTTTACATCTACGGTAAAAGAAACACCATGATTAAAAAAACCACCATATAATATTAATATTGTTATTTAAACATGTTTTTTATAAACATTCCATTAAAATAGGTAGAATTAATAGTAATAATTAGATTTTAAAAATTAATTATAATTTTTTATATAATGAAAACATATTAGTTAAAATTTAATTACTTTTTTAGAAATTTTTTATATGTTTGGAAAATAATATTTTCCAAAATAAATTATTTATTTCAATGAAAAAATATTAAAAATAATTTTTGATTCCTTTAGAAAATTTATTTTATAAATATATGTCCATTTATCTAGACAAACATGTCCAAATTTTCATAGGGTTAAATTTGAAAAAATGTGAAAGGATTAATTTTTTTATGGATAGATAAAAAACAAATTTTTATCAAACACTATCTTTTTGTAAAAGAATTTACAAGACCATTTTTATTTTAATACTATTATAAATGTAAAAAATGATCAATTATATATTTATTAATACAATTTAGTTTATTGAAATCAATTTATTATATAATTTTTTTAACAAATATTTCAATTATTTTTAACTTTTTCACTTTTGAATACTTTTTTCTCATTGCACCTACATGAATAGTCTTAAATTAAATTCTACCACTTTTGGGATTATAATTTCATAAAATGAACCCCATTTTTAGACTCATTTTAATTATTTTTATATAAAACGTTCAAATTATTATTTGTTCATAATGATAAATAATTAGAATAAAAATTAATTGCAATGATTAAGGTTTAAACATTATTTTTCTGGTAAGATGCTCTTTTTCGAAAATTACTTTTTACACTCAAATATGATCCTTATTTAATAAATGGTATTTAATTTTTAGAATAATTGGGTATAAATTATCTAATAAGGCACATTTCAATTTCAGTCTTATAGGATAAAAGACATAGGAAATTAAAATATATATGTTACCCTGGTGAACAAAATGGTAAAATTAAGTAAACTTAATGTCTAATTTATAACATGTTTAAAAAGAGTTTCTTATTATAGAGGTGTTAATTGACCATATGATCACTCCAATACATTATATATAAATTTTTGAGTCATTTATTATGGGAGTAACTTCACATTATAAAATAGTTCTACACATTTAAAAAATCAAACTCTTCCTCGATTATAAAATCCCACCTCCTCCCCTCATTTATTCACACATTATAATCAATTTTTATTAACAAAACACCATAAAAATCCCTCAACAAAAACCTTATCAATGTTCTAGATATTTTTTCATCCCAAAAGAACATCCATATAGTCCTTAATAAGGAATTAATATGGGGTTGTTGTATACAAAGGTAATTTTATTCAATGATCACTTTTATTTTTACTCAATATCTTACAACATTCCTTATATACCCATCCCATATTCGATTAAATGGGGAATGAAACTGTTAGTCGTTTGTATGGATGACTACTGCCTCATGAACCAATTTCATTCATTTTCAATAACCACCTCTCACAACTAGATATAATTATTGATTTATCACAGTTTATGATATTTATGACATGATTTTACTTCTCTAGTTATAATACAACATATAACTTCTTACTTTTCATTCTGTAGTAATACGATAATGTCCCTCATATGTACAATCACTACCTCCCCATGAAGAAATGAAATTTTTTTTACTAACAATGTACATTAAATGTAATAAGGGTATGTTTAATAAATATATGTGATGTATGTGAAATCCTAATGAATCAAGACTGGTGATATATTATTTAAATTTATTTTATTCTATTCATTGTGAAAATGAAAACAATGTTCATTAATTGTATGATCTATCATATACAAGAAAAATATATTTTATTTTCATTCTATAACCTTAAATTATTAATCAAAATACATAAATATAGAATATATATGATACTTAAATCATTTTTAACATTCTGAATGTGATTTAACTATAACAAATATAAGAGAATAGAAAATACCAAGTCAAAACATAAATGAAAAAAATAAAGCAGTTATTACCTTAAACATAATTTTAATAAGGAATTAATAATAAATGGGAAATAAAAGGTCACCATTAAATAATATATGGAATTAGATACATGATTAATGTTCTATAATATATTTATAATAATTATATATTTATTATACAAGATGTTTGGATTTTATAAAGAAAGTCAAGACGTAGGGTATGTGATTTTTTTCAAAAATTGCATTCGTTGAGGAATATGTTATATTATGTAGCTATATTCTATTATAAGGGTTAAATTTTAACCCTTAGAGATGATAAGTTAGGAATATACATATTTTTGTATACCTAATATTTTGATTGATGTTACTTATTCTTAGATCTTATGAATCAAATGTTACCAAAGTTGTAAGGGTTTAACATTATAATCCCATTGTTTATCATGAGTTTTTCTCAATATGGTGTCGATAATGAAATATTATGATATATTTCTCAATAAAATTTTTTATTTTCTTTGAATATGGTAATTTATTTAGAATAAAAATTCTCACTTTATTTTCCTCTATTTATGTATGGAGGATTCAAATATAATGTTTATAATGACAATGACTTTATTTTTCTATTTGATTTAAAAAAAAGTATTCCATATCAATGTATTGTAAAAAGGTTTTAAATAATTTTTTTGACAATTATGAATGGAATGTTTAAATAAATTTTTACAAAAGAATTATTTTTTCACAAAATTGTTTTTATGTAATATTCTTTTAATTTTCCAAATGAGGTATTTTTGACATTTCACCAAAAAATGTGATTGTTTTTTTAATATACAACATATGAATAGAATTTTACTCTATCATGAAAACTCAATTAGTTGTTGATTTCATTAAAATTATCCTGGTATATATTCAATGAAAATTATTTTTTTCAAATTTCATAAATTTTTATATTTTAAATAAGTGGTTTTGAAATAGAAAGGATATTTTCTTTATTAAAGGATCCAAGGGATATTTTAAAATAAATTTCCTTCTAAAATGAAATATATTAATGTTACTTAATCATAACTAGGGATATAATCCAATTATATTATCCTAATAATTTATATGTACTATTCACTTCTATGAGGAAAAGATGATTATGAAACATGATTCTTTTCAATGGGTTATGTTATGATTAAATAATATATTTTTTTCTGAAACATATTTATTTATAGGAGTTATTATATGAAGAAAATTTTACTAAATCTATTTATTTTAATAGGTTATGATATAATGATTTTATTTTGATCTTCTGGAACACAAATATATGTTTTATGTGATTCATACGACTACTGACTCCATCCAATGTATTGTATAATGATTAATGTTATATGAGTAGAAATGGTATTTAAGAGGTTATCCCAAGCCCAAAATATAGTACACATAATGTTATCCCAATCCTAATAAAGGGTGCATTTGAGGATATATTGGGCCTCAAAAAGGTACATGGGTGGTTAGTCAGAACTTATATGTTACGAATGCCTTGTGGGATACCATTAATATAATATATTCTATGTTAGTGATTATGTGATAAATCTATAACTTATTCTATATTTATAGTCTCTATGATCATGGTCATTCATTACTATATGATTGATGTCTTATAAACATCTAGTATTTATCCCATGACTCTATTTTTTAATCTATGATTTGTAGGTAATGTGTTTTGAAATTTTATTCTTCTATTCTAATAGTCATATGATCATATTTGTTGATATATACCTTTTTTACTGTTAATGAGCATCTGGGATCACCCTTTATCATTTTTTTGATTCCCTAGGATAGGAATAAAGTGATTGTATATAAAATTTCTAAGAGAAGTTCTAGATGTGATGTACATAATGGGATTTAACATCGCTCAAATATATACCAATTGTTTATGTGTGCAAGAATCCTAAGGCAATAGAACTAAATGATTCTGGCATGGGTTATTTTGTTAGGTAATAAATTTTCATATATTAATATGTAATGTTTATATATATGAATTTTTGGTTATTACATCAAGAACCATTGGATAGACTCTCCACTCTTGATATTGTATTTTCTTCTCTAATTTTACTTCTTTACTCTATTTTTAGTATCCTAAATCCCAACTATTATAAAAAATTTTCAAATTATTTTTCATTATTTCTAAACATATGTTCAAGCATTTAAATATTCCTTCATAACTAATTTATAGAGATATAGTATATGTCATTTTTTATTCTCCTTTTAACACATCATTAAAAGAAATTATTGAGTAATTTTTTAATATAACAATATCAATAAAAAAAATCTTCGAATTATCCTTTATAAAAATGAGGAATATTCTTCATGGAATGCTATTTTTTTGAAAAATAATTATAAAAACTTCATTTACATGATAATGGATTTATAATCATAAAAAATGGTACAAAATACTTCAAATCAATTTTGAATTTTTTTTAATGTTTGGGGATGAAATCTTAATTTATAATTAAAGAAAAGAAATAAAACTCTTCTTTTATGGGTAGAGGGAGACATATTATATATCCCGATGGACCATAGGTGTCACGACCCGCCCTCGGGGTCCGTGCCGTGACTACCCCATGCCCGCCTTCCATAGGCCAGGGGCTGGCGACTAGCACCAAGGCGTAAATCCCGGTAAAAAGGGAAGGCATTGCCTTTGTAATGTAAACAAACACCACAGAGTAAGCAAGAAGAAAGTAAACACTAAGAAAAAGCAGAGTACAACTGAAAGTGCGGAAAAGTAAATGGGCCAGTATACAAACCCAAACTGAATGTAAAGTACAACTCGAAAGGGAAACCAGCAACTAAAAAGTAAAAGCCGCTACATCGAGCTGTCCACTGGAAATACCACCTGAAGGGTGGGTACAGATAGCTCCACTGCTCCACAGGTCTCGCCGTCCGCTCCGAGGACGTCCCGCCCAGTGGTCCACCTCCAGGTACCGTCCTGCTCTTCAAGCCTCAGCTAAGATCAACGTTGTCCGTCGTCTGCAACCAACACAACGTAGTGCGGGCAAAGCCCGTGCAGGGGTGAGTATAAGCTACTCAGTAGGGACCCCGAGACCCCTGAAGGTCTCTTAAATCCACAAAGGATAAACCACGAAGAAAGGTACAATCACGAAGTAACAACCGACACTGCTTAGGTATATGCCCATACATATACCTAAGTCATCAATTTCAAATATGCTCCAACCTCCGAGCCCAAGTACAACTCAGTCCACACAGGAAAGTAAACGTATTCCACACAAGAAAGCAAAACGTAATCCACACAGGATAGCACAACACAATCCACACAGGAAAGCAACAGGATTCAGCTCACACAGGTATACTTCTTCGAAAGACGATAAAGATGATCTCTGATCCATCTAAGTCATCGGACCCACGAAGGATCGATAGGTAACTAACCCCCGCAAAAGACCCACACATGATCGGGCCCACATAGGACCTGTAGGCGCTGGTTCACACAGGACTGCTGAGCGCAAAGACCCACAGAGGATCGGGCCCACACAGGACCTGTTGCACTGATCCACGTAGGATCGCTGAGTGTTGTAGTTTCGTCGTCGAATCCACACAGGATCTCTGAACTGTCGTCGTCGTAGTCACAGTAGCAGTAGCAGTAGCAGTAGTAGTCACAGTCGCAGCCAGCACTAGGGTTCCCGCACACAGCAGGCTCGTTCGGAGGGTCCGCTCCACGTGCCGAGAGGCTGATACATGAACTATCACAAAGTCCAGAGTTGATGTATACAAAAGTTCTGTATCGTCAACAGGAACTCAACGCAACAGACGGCGCGTCGATCGAACGCCCGGTCTGAGAGTTATTGGCATTTTCGTCCCCGGGGCCCGGTTGGTTTTTAAGGCAAAACCAACCCGACCGTACTCCACCTGCGTCCAAACCTCGGGCAAAGTATGCCAAAAGATCCGTCTCACTAAGGGGAACACAACAAAGCTGACAGCACGTCAATCGGACGTCCGTAGCCCAACATATGAGTGTTTCCGCTCCGCGGGCCCGGTTGGTTTCGTGTACGAACCAACCTGGCCAAACACAAAATATTCCGAAACCCTGAGTGCGATATACCGAAACGCCCGTCTCGATCCAAGTATCGCGTTGCCGCAGACGGTTCGTCGATCGGAGGTCCGTGGCTCAAGTTATGGGCAAATGACCGAAACCGTCTCGAAAACGGGGGGTCCAGGTCCGGGACGACCCGGCCCGACCCCCCCCCCCCCCTCCTGGGTCGGCCCGACCCGGCGGCGCGGACTGGCGCGGCGGCGCGGCCTGGCGCCGCTGGTGCCACACGCGGGGGGCTAAGCCCCCGCTTCATCAGTTGGTGGGGCGGCTTTTAGCCGCGCCTCTGGAAACCGCACCCCCCCCCCTCGTGGGGGGCCTGCTTTGAAGAGGACCGGGGGGCCGCCTGCCCCCCTCAAGGAAACTGCCCCCCCTCATAAATGGGGGGGGTTTAGTGCTGGCCAGGGGAATTAAAATCCCCCGGCCTTTGACCTTCCGGCGGGCCACCTGGCCGGCCGGTTCTTCTCCAACGGGACCGGCAAACCGGTCCCCTTTCCGGCTTCCAATGCCGGCGGCCCGGCCGCCGGTCTTCTCGTCCCGCCGCGGCCCGGAACCGGCCGCGGTGTTCGTCGTCCGGCGCGGTGCGACGACACCACGCCCCTCCACCGCGCCTTTGATTCCCTTCGACGCGGCGCGGCGGCGTCGCGTTCTTGATGATTCTTCCACGGCGCGGCGCGACGGCGCCGCGCAATATAATCGTGCGAATATCCGGGTGGTGCGACGGCACCACACCATCTTGTTTCATCCGCAAGATAAATCAACAAGAACAAAGGAGGGGGTTCGGCCGTGTTCATGCGGTCCGGCCCCCTCACGTTAAACGATAACAGATATTTAAATATCCTCACGTTAGTCAAGCCAGAACCACGAACAAGAATAAATAAATAAACAATTAACAACAACCCATACCTTGGGTTCAAGTTCGAAGATCGTCAACGACCTGCGGAAGTCAACTTCGCGGAGGTCGGGCATCACGGTAGTCGTTCGTCAAATCCGATGACGAAGAGGTACGTCCGAAGAGGTAAGTCGTTAGAGAATCTTCGTATGCCGACGAAGGAAGTCCGAGGAGGAAGCGGCGTTCCCTTTCGTTGACACGGAAGACGAAGAAGAGAGGAGCGGCGTTCTTCGTCGGAGCTTGAGCATTCTTCGTCAAAGCTTGAGCGTTCTTCGTCAAAGTTTGAAGAAGAAGGAGAAGAACCCAAAATGCTCTCAAGATGGCTAAACAATTCTAACCAAATAAAATAAGATAGAGTCTTATTTTTTCACAAACTTAACAAATTGAATTTCAAAGGATTGAAATTCAAATAAGATAACTCCAAAATTAAATAACAAGTTGTCATGTCATTTAAAGAGGGGTTAAAGGGAGTTTGAGAGAAGATGGAATGTTTAGGTTCGTGTGGGCCCCACCAAACTTAATCCTCTCAAGGGAGGTTAAGTGGGTGTGGGTCCCACCCCTAACTTCCTTTGAGAGAAGTTAACCCACAAAAGTAAAATAAAAAGTTTTCCACATTTTTATTCAACTTTTTATAATTCTCCCAAAAACTAAATTTCATCCCGCAATAAACACAACATCGGAAAAGGTATCCTTAAGCGAATATCGGCGTTGCGTGTTCATCGGTGTCCTCAGATTTCAATTCTGAGCACTGGATCAAAAGCTAGAAATTCCCGCTTGTTCGTTCACTGAACGTACCCGAGCCAAACTTCGGAAATTGATTCCGGGCACTCCGGGCCCCGGAATTAGGTGCCGTCTGAAACCGCGCTCTTGTAAAATTCCCAAAAAAAGTAAGAAAAAATTTCCCTTGAATTTTACGGGTCTTTACATTACTCCCACCTCAGGGCTTTACGTCCCCGTAAAGATACATCAAAAACTAGGGTAACAAATGAGGGTACTGAGCACGCATCTGAGCCTCCCGCTCCCATGTGCTCTCTTGGATATTCTCGTGCTGCCATCTGATGCGCAGAAGAGGAATCGATCGCCCACGTAAGACCCGCTCCTGTTGATCCTCTATCTCCACTGGGACCTCCGTAAAAGTCTCCCCATCGTCAATGTCAAGCTCCCCATGGTCAATGATGTGCGTCGGGTCGTGCACGTATCTCCTCAGCTGAGACACGTGGAAGACGTCGTGCACCCGGTGCAACTGAGGTGGTAGAGCCAGGTGATAAGCCAACTCACCAATCCTGCTGAGGACCTGGAAGGGTCCGATGAAGCGCGGAGATAACTTGCCGCCTCGGCCAAATCTCCCAATACCACGTCGAGGTGAGACTTGCAATAAGACGTGGTCGCCATCCTCAAACTCCAGTGGCCTCCGCCTCCTGTCAGCATATGACTTCTGCCGGCTCTGAGCTGTCCTCATCCGCTCCTGGATGACCTGGACCTTCTCTTTCATGGCCTGGACCATCTTCGGTCCCACAAGTGCTGACTCCCCAGGGTCTGTCCAGCACAAAGGAGATCTACAAGGTCGTCCATACAATGCCTCGTACGGTGCCATCCCGATGGTGGAGTGGTAGCTGTTGTTGTACGCAAATTCCACCAAGGGTAGGTGGTCCTCCCAGCTACGACCAAAGTCGAGGACACATGCGCGGAGCATGTCCTCGAGAGTCTGAATGGTCCTCTCCGTCTGACCATCCGTCTGAGGGTGAAAGGCTGTGCTCAGACGTAGCTGCGTCCCGAACGCCTCCTGTAACCCCTTCCCAAGCCGGGAAGTAAAGCGAGCATCTTGATCGGAGATGATAGATGATGGCACACCGTGGAGCCGCACAATCTCCTGAACGTAGAGACGTCCCATGCTCTCCACTGAGCCCTGCTCTCTGATGGGTAAGAAGTGTTCCGACTTGGTGAGTCAGTCAACAATCACCCAGATGGAGTCGTGACCTCTGGAAGTGTGTGGAAGTCCAGTCACAAAGTCCATAGATATTCCGTCCCACTTCCACTCCGAAACCACCAAGGGATGTACCAAGCCTACTGGTACCTGATGCTCTGCCTTCACCTGCTGACAGGTGAGGCATCGAGAAACGAACTCTGCCACTGCCTTCTTCATACCCGGCCACCAGTGCTGTCATCTGAGGACCTGGTACATCTTCGCCATTCCAGGATGTACCACAAAAGGAGAAGTGTGAAACTCTCTCAGCACTTCCTCTCGCAAAGCGACTGGTACCATGGTACGTCCTCTGAAAAGGATGTCGTGCTCTGCTCCAAGGGAGATACCATCAGATGTCTGTCCCGAGGATATCTGTGCACGCCGTGTCTCACAGTCAGCGTCCCCACGCTGTGCCTCCCTGACTCGCTGCAGTAGTGGAGGAGTGATTGTGAGAGACTAAAGGAAGGCTGCTCCATCTCTATCCACAAAGGATATCTGCAAAGAGGCTAGCTGCTCTGTCGCCTCTTCAAGTAGATGAATGCCCGTCCTCCTACTGAGGTCATCGTCTACTACGTTCCCCTTCCCAGGAGTATAGACTATCTCAAATTCATTGTCCTGGAGGAACTCGAGCCATCGCCGCTGTCTTAGGTTCAGGTCCTTCTTCGAGAAGATATACCTGAGACTCTGATGATCGGAATAGACAGTAAAGCGCTCGCCCATCAGATAGTGTCGCCATGTCTTCAGAGCGAAGACCACTGCTGCTAACTACAGGTCATGGGTAGCGTAGTTCTGCTCATGCGGCCTCAACTGACGTGATCCATATGCGATCACTGCCCGCTCCTGCATCAGAACCCATCCGAGTCCGGTCCCTGATGCATCGCAGTAGACTACGTACCCTACTCCCTCCTCAGGAAACCTCAAGATAGGTGCGCTGGTCAATCTCTGTCTCAACTCTTGGATGCTCTGCTGACATCTGTCTGACCACACGAAGGGTTTCCCCTTCTCTTTCAAAGCTGTGAGTGGTGCCGCAACTCTAGAGAAGTCTGGCACGAATATCCGATAGTATCCAGCTAGTCCCAAGAAACTCTGAACCTCAGTCACGCTCCTGGGTGGCTCCCAAGCTAACACAGCCTCAATCTTCGCGGGATCCACTGCAACTCCCGCCTCAGAGATAACGTGTCCCAAGTAGTGGACCTCACGTATCCAGAACTGGCACTTCGAGAGCTTACCATAAATTTGGTGCTCTCAGAGTGTGTCTAGTACAACTCGCAAGTGATAGGCGTGCTCCTCCTCAGTCGTAGAGTAAATCAGAATGTCGTCGATGAAGACTACGACAAACCGATCAAGGTATGGCTGAAAGATCCTGTTCATGAGGGCCATGAACACTGCTGGAGCATTGGTTATGCCGAAAGGCATAACCAAGAACTCATAGTGGCCATACCGACATCTGAAGGCCGTCTTCTGCACATCCTCGTCTCTAAATCTGAGCTGATGATAGCCTGACCTGAGGTCTATCTTCGAGAACCACCGTGCTCCCTTGAGCTGATCAAAGAGGTCATCAATCCTCGGTAGCAGATACTTGTTCCTCACTGTCACCTGGTTCAGGCGATGATAGTCAACACAAAGCCGCAGGCTCCCATCCGCCTTCTTGGCGAACAATATCGGGGAAGCCCAGGGTGAAACACTGGGTCGGATGAACCCCTTGCCCTGCAAGTCCTCCAACTGTACCCGTAGCTCTCGATGCTCGGCGGGGGCCATCCGATATGCTGGAGTGGATATCGGGGCTGTCCCGGGGTACTAGTCAATATAAAAGTCTACCTCTCTGCGAGGAGGTAGCCCTGGAACGTCGTCGGGAAAAACGTCCGCAAACTGATCCACCACTGCAGGAAAACCAGGACTCCACACGTCAACTGCTCCAAGGATGAGGCTAGCCAACTGATGAGTAATGGGCTGTCCTCTCCTCCGCGGAAGTCCATCTTGTGCTGCTAAGGCTCCCTTCTCACCGGTGAAGGTGAACCTGCTCCCATCGGTGCGTACACATCGCACCTTGAGCCTAAAACAATCAATCTGTGCATGGACCGTAGATAGCCAATCCATGCCCAAGATGACGTCGTAAGGCCTCGACGCTGCTACAAGAAGATCCCAGCCGAAGCTCTCGCCTCCAAGAGTAAGCTCACACTGCCGGCACCAGTGCGTAATCATCGAGTCTGCTCCCGTAGGAGTCTCTAGCTGTAAGGATCGAGCCAACGGCTCTGTCGGAATCTCCGAGCTCCGAACAAGGGCAGCGGCTATAAAAGAGTGACTCGCTCCTTTGTCTATAAGAACTGCAGCAAGGGTGGAATAGACACAGGTAGTACCTCGAATCATCTCGGGCGCGCCGTGGTCGTAGGCCTCTGCTGCCTGGAGGTGTGCCTGTCTCTGCCCGCCAGTTCCCTGTGGTCGGGGTGGACCTCCTGGTGGTGGTGGTGGCAGAGCCTCAAAGCGTCGCCCACCACCTGCTGCTCGGCCAGCTCCTCTGCCTCGTCCGCCCTCTCCCTGCGGACCTCCACGGTCGACCCCTTGCCTCTGCCTCGGTGGTCCCTCAACCGACTGCTGCTCCTCGGCACGGCGGGTCGGGCAGTCACGAGCCATGTGGCCCTGCCCGCCGCACGAGTAGCACTGTCTGCCTCTCGAAAGACTGGCTCCGCGCTGTGTGCTCCGCACTGCTGAGCCAGTGTCCGGAGGTCCTCTGCACGAAGGTCTGGTCTGCCTGGACCCCTGAGTCATCCGTCAACTGCCTGCTGCAGATGACTCCGCCACGTGCCGCCCTGCGGTGGGTTGCTGCGCTGGTGTAGACTCAGCAAGGAAGCTCTCGATCAGAAGGGCCCGCTCTAGTACTCCTGTCTGAGTCGGTATGCTGAGGGAGATCAGTGATGCCCTGATCTCGTGTCTCAAACCCTGCTCGAAGGTCCGGGCCCGGAAGAATGCGTCCCGTACCATGTCGGTCGAGTAGCGCGAGAGATCAGTAAATCTCGCCGAGTACTGAGCGACCGTCATGCTGCCCAGCCGCAGCTGAAGAAGCTCCTGGATACGTACCGCACGAAGGGTGGCTGGGACGAACTCCGAGCGGAAGAGGCTCTCAAAGTCCGTCCAAAGTAGAGATGCCTCATCGTGCACCTGGAGTATCAAGCTCCACCATCGTCCTGCTGCTGCGTGTAGTAGGCTCGCAGCGAGGATCCCCATGAGGTCTGCTGGTGTCCTCACTAGCCTAAACACACGTACCACTGCCTCCAGCCAGTCCTCGGCTGCCTGGGGATCCGTCTCCCCACGAAACCTGGGCGGTCGCTGGCGCTGAAACTCATGCAGTGCGCTGAGGCGACGTGCATCGTCAGCGGCTGGCGTTGGAAGCATCGGGGGCTCGGCGGGTAGTGCTACCGCCGGTGCCACTGCTGACAAAGGGCCCTGCACCGAAGCCTCATTGCTCGGTGGGCTGTCGTCACACTCGACTCTCAGAACCCTAGCTAGCTGCCGTCGTGGGGTCATACTGAAAAGGAAACAGGTGCGCCACGGTCAGAACAGTATACCTGGTGAGCTGATATAAGTAATCACAAAGAAAACATGAAACACACACGCAATCAATGTTTTCGTGCATTAAGTCAGAAATCATAAGTCAGGGTCCTGGTGTATGGATATGTCGGCCGCCGCACCAACACTGGACTCCCTGGACTGAGAACCACACTCAATATGCTAAACATTATTGCTTCACATAGAAAAGATCAGAGTTTGCGGTAGAACCGAACTCCTCTGATACCAATTTTTCACGACCCGCCCTCGGGGTCCGTGCCGTGACTACCCCAAGCCCGCCTTCCATAGGCCAGGGGATGGCGACTAGCACCAAGGCGTAAATCCCGGTAAAAAGGGAAGGCATTGCCTTTGTAAAGTAAACAAACACCACAGAGTAAGAAAGCGGAAAGTAAACACTAAGCAAAAGAAGAGTACAACTGAAAGTGCGGAAAAGTAAATGGGCTAGTATACAAACCCAAACTGAATGTAAAGTACAACTCGAAAGGGAAAACAGCAACTGAAAAGTAAAAGCCGCTACACCGAGATGTCCACTGGAAATCCCACCTGAAGGGTGGGTACAGATAGCTCCACTACTCCATGGGTCCCGCCGTCCGCTCCGAGCACGTCCTGCCCAGTGGTCCACCTCCAGGTACCGTCCTGCTCTGCAAGCCTCAGCTAAGATCAACGCTGTCCATCGTCTGCAACCAACACAACGTAGTGCGGGCAAAGCCCGTGCAGGGGTGAGTATAAGCTACTCAGTAGGGACCCCGAGACCCCTGAAGGTCTCTCAAATCCACAAAGGATAAACCACGAAGAAAGGTACAATCACGAAGTAACAACAGACACTGCTTAGGTATATGCCCATACATATACCTAAGTCCTCAATTACAAATACGCTCCAACCTCCGAGCCCAAGTACAACTCAGTCCACACAGGAAAGTAAACGTATTCCACACAGGAAAGCAAAACGTAATCCACACAGGATAGCACAACACAATCCACACTGGAAAGCAATAGGATTCAGCTCACACAGGTATACTTCTTCGAAAGACGATAAAGATGATCTCTGATCCATCTAAGTCGTCGGACCCACGAAGGATCGATAGTTAACTAACACCCGCAAAAGACGCACACAGGATCGGGCCCACATAGGACCTGTAGGCGCTGGTTCACACAGGACCGCTGAGCGCAAAGACCCACACAGGATCGGACCCACACAGGATCGGGCCCACACAGGACCTGTAGCACTGATCCACGTAGGATCGTTGAGTGCTGTAGTCGTCATCGTCGAATCCACATAGGATCTCTGAACTGTCGTCGTCGCAGTCACAGTAGCAGTAGCAGTAGCAGTAGTAGTCATAGTCACAGCCAGCACTAGGGTTCCCGCACACCGCAGGCTCGTTCGGAGGGTCCGCTCCACGAGCTGAGAGGCTGATACATCAACTGTCACAAAGTCCAGAGTTGATGTATCCAAAAGTTCCGTATCGTCAACAGGAACTGAACGCAACAGACGGCGCGTCGATCGGACGCCCGGTCTGAGAGTTATTGGCATTTTCGTCCCCGGGGCCCGGTTGGTTTTTAAGACAAAACCAACCCGACCGTACTCCACCTGCGTACAAACCTCGGGCGGAGTATGCCAAAAGATCCGTCTCACTACGAGGAACACAACAAAGCTGACGGCACGTAAATCGGACGTCCGTAGCTCAAGATATGAGCGTTTCCGCTCCGAGGGCCCGGTTGGTTTCGTGTACGAACCAACCCGGCGGAACTCAAAGTATTCCGAAACCCTGAGTGCGATATACCGAAATGACCGTCTCGATCCAAGGATCGCGTTTCTGTAGACGGTTCGTTGATCGGAGGTCCGTGGATCAAGTCATGGCCAAAAGACCGAAACCGTCTCGAAAACGGGGGGTCCGGGTCCGGGCCGACCCGGCCCGACCCCCCTGGGTCGGCCCGAACCGGGTCGCCCCGACCCTGGTCCGACCCGGCCCGGCGCGGCAGCGCGGCCTGGTGCCGCTGGTGCCACGCACGGGGGGCTAAGCCCCCGCTTCATCATTTGGCGGCGCGGCTTGTAGCCACGCCTTTGGAAACCCCCCCCCCCCCCTCGTGGGGGGCCTTCTTTGAAGAGGACCGGGGGGCCGCCTGCCCCCTCAAGGAAACCGCCCCCCCTCATAAATGGTGGGGGGGGGGGTTAGTGCTGGACCGGGGAATTAAAATCCCTCGGCCTTTGACCTTCCGGCCGGCCACCTGGCCGGCCCGTTTTTCTCTAACGGGACCGGCAAACCGGTCCCCTTTCCGGCTTCCGATGCCGGCGGCCCGGCCGCCAGTCTTCTCGTCCTGCCGCGGCCCGGAACCGGCCGCGGTGTTCGTCATCCGGCGCGGTGCGACGGCACCGCGCCCCTCCGCCGCACCTTTGATTCCCTTCGACGCGGCGTGACGGCGTCGCGTTCTTGATGATTCTTCCACGGCGCGGCGCGACGGCGCCGCGCAATATAATCGTGCGAATATCCGCGTGGTGCGACGGCACCACGCCATCTTGTTTCATCCGCAAGATAAATCAACAAGAACAAAGGAGGGGGTTCGGCCGTGTTCATGCAGTCCATCCCCCTCACGTTAAACGATAACACATATTTAAATATCCTCACGTTAGTCATGCCAGAACCACGAACAAGAATAAATAAATAAACAATTAACAACAACCCCTACCTTGGGTTCAAGTTCGATGATCGTCAACGACCTGCGGAAGACAACGTCGCGGAGGTCGGGCGTCGCGGTAGTCGTTCATCAAATCCGATGACGAAGAGGTACGTCCGAAGAGGTACGTCGTTGGCGAATCTTCGTATGTCGACGAAGGAAGTCCGAGGAGGAAGCGGCGTTCCCTTTTGTTTACACGGAAGATGAAGAAGAGAGGAGCGGCGTTCTTCGTCGGAGCTTGAGCGTTCTTCGTCAAGGCTTGAGCGTTCTTCTTCAAAGTTTGAAGAAGAAGGAGAAGAACCCAAAATGATCTCATGATGGCTAAACAATTCTAACCAAATAAAATAAGATAGAGTCTTATTTTATTCACAAACTTAACAAATTGAATTTCAAAGGTTTGAAATTCAAATAAGATAACTCCAAAATTAAATAACAAGTTGTCATGTCATTTAAAGAGGGGTTAAAGGGAGTTTGAGAAAAGATGGAAGGTTTAGGTTCGTGTGGGCCCCACCACACTTAATCCTCTCAAGGTAGGTTAAGTGGGTGTGGGTCCCACCCCTAACTACCATTGAGAGAAGTTAACCAACAAAAGTAAAATAAAAAGTGTTCCACATTTTTATTCAACTTTTTATAATTCTCCCAAAAACTAACTTTCGTCCCGCAATAAACGCAACTTCGGAAAAGGTCTCCTTAAGAGAATATCGGCATTGCAAGTTCATCGGTGTCCTTAGATTTCAACTCCGAGCACCGGATCAAAAGTTAGAAATTCCCGCTCGTTCGTTCACTGAACATACCCGAGCCAAACTTCGGAAATTGATTCCGGGCACTCCGGGCCTCGGAATCAGGTGCCGTCTGAAACCGCGCTCTTGTAAAATTCCCAAGGAAATTAAGAAAAAATTTCCCTTGAATTTTACGGGTCTTTACAATAGGCATGAAAGAAAAATTGTTGGCTCAAAGGGACCTATGGGGAATAGTACTACTGTAGTACTCGAGCTGCTACAGTGTCGCTGCTTCTATAGTATCTCCGCCATTATAGTGTCACCACTGCTATAGTTTCTCCTCTTCTACAGTAATTCTATAGTCCTCTACTATAATAACTTAGTAATGTAGTCTCTACCTAGATTCGATCCTTGATCTTTTAGATTCCATGATGGAGCCTTTACCACTGGGTACAGGCTCATTGGAAGGTAAAAAACAACTTCATTTTATCAAATCAATTGCAAGAAATTATATTTTAAATTTTAATTTAGCGTCCTCATTTTTTTCATGCGGGTAATTATAACCTCCTTATTTCATTACATTTTCCAATAAATGGTTCTTATAAAAACCTATGTACATTTTCATATGAAAAATGGGAACATATTTTCATCAAAAATAACTTATTCTTCACTTAATCATTCTTATGGAATCCAATCATCTTCTATGAAATTATTCATCTTTAAATAGTAACATCAACCAAGAGTTACTTGTGACAATTAATAATCAATGATGAAAAGGCAAAAAAAACAATATGTGGGATCAAATTATGTTTCTATATAAAAATATATAATGTTACCTAATGTTTTTAAAAAATTATTAAAACGATTACAAAGGAAATTTTTCTCATTTAGTTATGGCCTTATCTATTTTATTTTTTTCCATAATATCTTATTATGGTCCTAAGATATCAAAAATGGATTAAATTTTTTAATTTATTTATATTATTTAATTTAGAGATTTATATTTGATAAAATATAAAGTATATATAGATTTATCAATAGGTATTATTATTTGAAACATCCCATGACCCGTTTATAGGGGTATGAAAGATTCTCAATATTGGAATATCTATTTTGAGGAGTTTATAATAGAATTTGACTTTATAAAAATTTAATATGTACCATATGTATAAAATCCATTTTCATGGAACATTTTTTTTTATTTATGATGTTTTATGTGGTTAACATACGTGTCAACATAAATGAAATACAAGTGTTATAATAAGTGAAAAATTATTGGAGACATTTATTAAAAATAATACATATTGGGAAATAATCATAAATGCCAAGTATGTGGAGATATTTATATAGATAAAAAAGAATGTGCTGTCTTATTGAAAATAGATACATTAGTAAATGTTTAAAAATATTTAAATTTAAAAATCTAAATAGCTTTCACTATCAATTTTATATTGAAATATTCTTACAAAGTCCCAATTTCCTTCAACTATTGAAAAAAAAAGAATGTGTTTAAGGTTCCAAATGATTATATATTTAGATCAATCGTGTATAATACATTATGTATTCATATTAATGTATCTTGTGTATTAAATATAATGAGTTGATACCAATCAAATTATTTTTAAATTATTTGGTTATCCATAATTAATATTCTTATATGATGGAGAAAAACTAAGTATGTATTTATTATATATGGTGGTGAGTAATTTATCACTGTTATGGGTTACACTATTTAATGTTTATAGAGTAAAAAACATTATATCTCATCTAATATTTTTTCTCTTCCGGAATATTAGAGTATTATATTAGTAAGGTCTTATGAATAGTACATTTACTAATTCGAAATTAGAAAAAAATATATCATAATTTTTTATGTGACTAATTATGTTATATTGGTAAATAATTCCATTACCAAAATATGGGTGGTATGAAGAAATATGAAACAAATATAAATATAATGTAATAATATTTGTGAAGTTATATATTCTATGTAACCTCGGTCTCACAAAATATCCAAATATATTCTTCACTAATTTCATATCGTTAGAGAGATAATTAATTTTTTTGATATTTAGATGTTTCTTGTACTAATAAATGAAAATTCTCAATATCACCTAACAAGTACCATTAAACAATAAATGATGGAATTACACCTCCATTTTACTAGATTTGTGGATGTTGAAGTATATATTTCATGCAAGTGGGATATTATTAGTGATTACACACAAATTTTATTCAAGTGTTGTTTCCTTTGGTACATATTATTTCATGAAATGTATATTACAGAAGATACATTGTCATTAATCAATGTTTTTCATAGAATATGAGATATGATATGATAACAACCCCTATAATATTTGTATCACTAGGATTTACATTATTAAAGATCACCATATTGGGATTTAATTATTTTTTAATATCAGAATGAGGATGATCACTTGTATGGAGATATAAATTATCTGTCATAAGATATATGTTGGAAAAATTATAATAGTATTTTCATGAAACAATTACACCAAACAGACTAATATAAATATATTTTTCATTAGTATTACATAAGATAACATTTTTTATAAATCATTTTACATTTGGGTTGTAATCTAGTTAAATATATTTGACCTATTATAATTTGATAAATAATAAATTTAATTTGAGGAC
Source organism: Viscum album (assembly GCA_963277665.1). Lineage (NCBI taxonomy): Eukaryota > Viridiplantae > Streptophyta > Magnoliopsida > Santalales > Viscaceae > Viscum > Viscum album. The sequence goes on along the minus strand of OY728139.1, from coordinate 1,079,983,006 downwards.
ATGGAATAATATAAGGTAATTGTGTGTGATATGAATAATTTTGGGGAATATTATAACATAACATATTATATATCAAACATTATGAAATCATATGAAAGATTGTTCTTAAAATGGGTTTTAAATAATTAAATTCATGTCCATTCAAAGATAGTTATATATGTTATAATCATAAAAGAATTAGTAATCACATGAATTGATAAATGTCATGTGATTAAAATTGATGTAATGGTAAGGGAACCTTGTGAATGGTTATGAGGTGGATTGTATCACACCAAACACCTTTACATTTTGGGTATCTATGATGTGATTCCTTATACCACTCCATGAGTATGATTATGAATGATAGTTATAATTAATTACATATTTATGAAGGCCCCTCAGAGATACACATAATATTATTCTCATTTGTATTTTATTACTAATGAAAATTGTTCATCTATAAGTATGTTTATGTTTCTTATGAAAATAATTTGATTTGAGTATTTCACATTTTAAATAATAAATTAATACAAATTTATTTATATAAATAAAAATTAAGGAATTATTTTATAAAAATTTATTGTTTATATTATTAGTAAAAAACATGAGTGAATATTAAATCCTAAATTTGATTTAGTCTTGGTCTCGGAGTAATCAGTATCTGAGTATGATTAAATGTGGTGAATATGGACTCCCAGATTATGATTTTGTGTGATTACCTCTTCTTCAATATTAAACACATTTATAGTCTCATTGATTCCCCTTTAATTGTTTTTGGTACATATAAAATTTTTAGAGTCTATTTAATGCATCAGAATACCCTTTTGAGGATATTTATTACAATACCTTAGGTTTGTTTTGATATTAGGTTATATGGATGTTATTAAATTATTCTCATTCAATAAATAACAAAATTAAGTGGTGGGTTAACATCCTAACAAAAATGAGAAATTTTTTGGAGTGCCACCAGATCTCAAGAACACCTCCGAGTATGCTTGAGGCTACCAAATTATAATGACGCTAATAAGTGGAACCGTGGGGAGACTATACCCTATGTTATAGTGTATAAAACATTTAAATATACAACATAATAAATAATCCAAATACATGAGGAAATAAAAATATGGTATATAGTTTATAATAAATTAACCAAAATAAATATTAGGGGTATAGTTAAATCTAGAAAATAAAGGGATCACTAGATGTCCTACCGGAATTTTGTTAAGCATTGAATGCATCTTCCTACTCCACTTGCTCAATCATCCATCATCAGGAAATTTCCCTTCACGAGGTCTCTGGTCATGAAGTATTCAATTGCACCAAAATTCCCAAGAATCATATGAGTACAAGACTCTATATGACACCAGAAATTTCCCTTAACATTAGTTTATAAAAAAACAATTTCATAACATGGACATAAAATTGGTATAAATATAAAAATAATACATCGCACAAAACAAAACACATGTTAGTTCCCAAAGGACTATCTCTACCTTCTTCGAAAGAATTCCATGAGAAACATACTTAATTCAGCATAATGTAGAATGGGCTCAGTGGTAATTAGCCTAAAACATCCTCCATGAGTGGATACTCCCAAGCATGTGACACATCTTTCTATTTAGAAGAGACTAAGTATATGCCGACCACGATGGTATTATTATATATATCTCGAGTAGAGTGAAAAAACATGTGTGAAATATAACATACCAACCGACATTTTATCGCATACCTTCAATTCAAATTACAAAAAGCATGCGACACATTCCATTGACAAGAATATTCCACATACATTACATCCTATGACAATCATATCCCCCTTGGAGGGTATTTTAAAACATGCATCAAATATCACATGTCATCAATCATGTGTTAGAATGCACATATCTAATAATTTCAACCAATACAATAGTCACATATCAAATTTCAACAAAATATTATAAACATGCATGAATAACTACAGTAGAAAAGAATTTTCCATATATGATACATAATACAAATTACATGAAAATATCACACTAATAAGAATATATCATTTTCATTGTAAACTTAATCATTTTTAAAACAATACAAACACAAGTCAAAGGATTCAAACAAAAACATCTCATGTGGTTAGTCATGAAGAATAGGTCTCACGGGATACCCACACATGACAAAAAATTATAATAATAACTTATATATAATATGTTATAAATTCTAAGAATTTACACATTATGTAAAATAAAAAATGGTGAAAAGTGTTTATGTCCATGTTCAATTGCACCACTAATTCCAAGAATCATTCCTGATTCAGTATGATTTAAAAAAATATGACCATCCTCAAAATTAAAAAAAAAAGATTGAAATGATTATATTAAATATATAAATTAATACCTCGCTACCTTCAGAAAAATTAGGTTTAAAATTATACACATTGAGGTGAATTTAATGACACTAACAGGTCATCAAGTAGATAAATATTTCATTAGATATTGAATAGATTTGGAAAAAAATAAAAAAGAATGAAAAGTATAATAGACGAGGTAGGTGGATAATAGATGAAGTGGAATGAGAATGTGTTTGGTGGAATTCCCCTTGTCTATTAAAAAATACCTTTACTATTTCCCTTTTATATATTTTTAAAATCATTTCACATATATTTCATTTAATTCTTTATTAATTAATTATTTATCCCCAAAAACCCAAACCATGAGCCCTCGAGTTTCCCTATGTTTCTCCCCTTCAAATATTTATTTATTTTTTATTATTATAAATTTCACTTAATATTTAATTAAATATATATATTAAAAGTGATACACACACATAAAGATATATATAAATATACCCCTATATATATATATATTTACTCACACATAAATATATTTGACCTGCATATATACGTTTCACACACACACACATCCGTACGTACGTATATACTCCCACACATGTATATATTTTTTCATATATACTTAACACATATATGTACTTATTATACACAGACACATCGGTATAGGAAAATATACACCGGCATATATATAAATATACATATCTATTATCCCACATGTATATACAATATATATATATTAACTAATATTATTTCCCCAAAATTTAAAATAATAACAACAAAAACTATATTTTATTATTATTATTAGAAATCCCAAATAATTATTGTAACATCCCTATATTCCATGGTATGTTTCTCTTTAAATAATAAAATATTGTGCGACAAATGCATCACTGAGTTCAAGCGCACAACAAACTATCAAACTAGCCATTTTAAAAGAAGTTATGAATAGTAATAACTACTTTTTGAAATTTTATTTTTCATATTGGAATTAATTTATGGATTCATAATTTTAAAGTTATCTTAGGGGGAATTTTTGGAAAATTTTTTATTACTTTCATAGTTTGATGAATAGTGAAAAAATACTAAATTTTAATTAAAAACAACCATTTTAATCGAAAGAATTTATACTGTTAAATTATTAATTTATGTGGTTGTAAAGTATTATTATATTATATTTTTATCATTTAATGTTATTAAGGTCATTGGATGTAATTTTCAATTTAAATTGTTTATAAACACATGTCAATTGTTTTGATGGTTTTTACTTCTTAAAAACCCGCTTTTTGGTTTTGACAACAGGAATAAATTTTAAATTAATTTCTTCTACTTCTGTGTTATGAATTTGAAAAAATGAAATCCATTTTTTGAATCAGGAGGTCAAAATTGTGTGAAATGTTAACTTCTATTTTCAGACATTATGAATTGTTACTTTAGTAAATATTTTATTTACCATGGTTAAAGGGTAAATCCGGTAAATAATAGTAAAAATAATATTATAATAATATTAAATTATCCTAAAACGTGTCCTACCACTATTTTATGATACATTTCTGACCATGGTAATACATCGTTCTATATTTGGATCCCATGGAGCAACTTTTAAGTGAAAATGACACTTTATAAAAATTAATTTAATGTTAATGAAAATGTAACAAAAACATATATCTTTTAGTAAAAAACTTTTTATAAGGGTTTATATAAGTGATATTTTAGACTGTAAATATTCATTAGAAATATAAGAAGATTTAATACAAAATGGTTTATTTATATATATATTTTAACATAAAATATATATATTTAATTATAACAGAATAATGATGCAGTATTTTTCATATTAATAAAAGAATAAAATAAATGATATTATAAATATTAAATAAAAATAATTAGATGGTTTTTATGATATCCAAGACTTTTCTAGTTAAATATGGAATGTTTGGGTTGATTTAATATATTTTTTTCTAATTAATAATGTAGTTATGAATTTCAAAAAAACCAAATATATAATAGTGTCAAAATAGATTTAATGACATTTTAAAACAAATACTATTTTATGAAATTATATTTGAGTCATTAAAATACAAGGTTCAACCAACATACTTATATAAAAATAAATATTTCATTAATTAAACAATTTAGGTCCTCTTGTAATTTTATAGTGTGTTTATTCATCATGTATTATAATTATACAAGAAGGCGTGGTAAAAGTCAAACTATTTAACTAAGAGATAAATCTAAAATATAAGTTTAATATAGTGACCTAAACTACTATAAAACCTATTGTTGATATGATTTAGACCAATACTAACCTTATTATCAGAATAAATACATTTATATCCATTAGAAACCAAAAATTATTTTATAATAAAATAATACTTCAATCATTTCCAAAAGTGACCCGCACATCTATTATAAAAAGGTACTTACCCTTCTCTTAATTTGACACCTCCAAATCCATTTTACCAAACAAACCCAAATCGAATATCCTCCCAACTACCCTCACATAATCCTAGAGGTATTACATTTATCATAAATCTAACCTAGGGAGACCTTTGGTATAAATCAAAAGGAATATCATGAAGAAGGGGTAATTATTTCACCACCTCTTTCAAAATTCTTTTTTTTCCACTTCCTCCTTTTTTGTTGATTTCATACCCAAATAATAACTCCCATACCTTCTACATAATGAGATTTTATTATAAATATGGTAGACCATGTTAATTATTCTATCCATCCTATGAATGAAAAAGTCACAATACATGCGTATGTACGGCTTGCCGTCTCTATGTCGTGATGTAGTTTATTATTCAACACAACATTATTTGGATGAGTACAATAATGAGTATAATTGATATAAATAATAAAATGATTCTATATATATAATATACCATACAATTACATAATATTTGAACATAAATATAATCATATTTTTGTTTGTGTGTACATATGGCTTACCGTCTCCACGACGCGATGCAATTTCATTCTCCATCATAACCACTAAAGAATAATTATAATTTGATGATTAAAAATAATTTTTAAAGAAAATAAAGTCATTATAGATATGAATCAAATATATATTATCCATACCAGATATGACTTGCACAACAAAACATATAAAGGAAATTGAATTAGTTAACACCTGAAATAATGAGACTACCAAAATATTATTAACAAAAAAATATTAGAAGATTATATATGATATCATATTTATGTCTGCAGATTCATGTATAATTTAATAAAAATTATTTATACATTATAAAGGTGGTTAACATACCCTTGACTAAGGAATAATACATGTTAAGGGTTAATTTTAAAATCTCTTTATTATCCAAGGCTGTTTATATGTGAGCATCTACTGGGACCTCTTTATCATCCACATTCATGTTTCATAAAAATATATTTCAAAAAAATACTATTTACTAGTCTATGTGTTAAATTCAATTATACCCTTGTTTGATTTTCTATAAAATGGTTTGAAAGGAATTTTTCCATCTCTTTCCAAATAAGGTACTTTATGGCGTTTTTGAAAAATCAGGGAAGGAATGTTTTTTTAAATTATATGGTGGTTGTAGCTATTTTTTCTGTTATATCACCTTGAATATTCCCTTACAAGCTTATAAGAATTGATTCAAAATAAATGTTTTATTTAATTTTGAATGATTTCAATGATGAAATAAATATTTCAATCAAATAGTTTTTAGATTGATTTAATCTACTTCAACATCCTTCATTTTATTTTACATTTGTTTGATGTTGATTTATTATGATAATATCTTCCATAGTGTATTGAACGTTTTTTGATATGTTTGACTGTGGATGTTCTATTTTTATACCATTCATAGTTTATGGTTAATGTATTGACATTTAGTATGATATTTTTAATATAAATTATTATATTATGTTTCAAAAATTTCTTATGAAGAATGCATTCGACTTAGTAAGTGATGGGTGGAGCCCTCTAGAGCTCCAAGATGCAACTATAGGTCTCATGAGACAAACTACTGTCTTGGAACAAGGCTTTGACAAAATCTTATTGGTACTATCGGTACAGGTCCTTGACTATGTGGTTATAATGTATGTAATTATGCATTCCATCATTATGAAATTATCTATTGATATTACATGTGATTATTCAACTAGTAGAATATCCATTTAAATAAGAAAATGAAATTATTTGATTTATCTTTTCCAAATTATAATGTGGTGTATGTTTAAAAGTATTTTGTTTTAGTCCTATACATTGCCTTAAAAGTTTATGCTTATGTATAATAGTTTCTTATATATTGTTATCCTTACTGAGCATCTATGCTCACCCCTTACTTATGTTTTATTTTTTCTAGGATTCAAGGAAGTATATTATGATTGACCTACAAGGATAGGCTATGGGATATGAGTGTGTTCAAAGGGGACACAATGTTGTTGTTTTCTTATTTCAAAATGTAATGTGAAACTTATGTATTTATATTGTACATCTAAGGATACTAAACTAATTGGTCTTTCGAGACATGATCTATTGTGATCTGGCCAATTTTATGTAATAATGTACTGAATCTGGGTAACTGGGGTTGGGGAGTTAGAATTACATCCATTAACATCAATTAAAACCCAATAATAATAAACTCAATTTATTATTTACAATTAATTACATTTATTTATCTTAATTAATAATATAACAATTATTTTGTTTTCCTCCACTAAAATATTCATCTAACCAACAACACAACTATTAATTACACATAAAAAAAGTTGATGGGGGGTTTAATCTAAACAAACACCTGATAAACAGAAAACATACATTGCACCTAGGGTAAAACCTGTATCCCAAACCAAATCGTGGTGACTGATTTTCCATCAAAAACACCAATTGGGAGATATTCTATTTTTTAAAACATTTTATTGTCATGGTGAAATTATATTTAATATTTCTATTTTAAAAAAATAGTGTCTCCATACGCCTCAAGATCCAACACTAACTGAACTCATAAATCTAAAAATATTTTATAGGATATTATAAAGTATAATATGGAAATTTATTCTCTCAAAAATATATATTATACACAAGTATTTAAAAATTAATTTTTTTGCGAAAAAATAATTATATTTTATTAATAAAATGGTTTTATTATTATTTAAAATTGAGGAAATTTTTATTGTACCCACCATAATTATAATCTTCCATAAAAATAATTTTAGAAACTGGGACCCTGACTTCCCACCATAGGAGTTTACATATTAAAATGAAAACATTTTTTGTTACAACATTTTTTATTCCGCTATGGGTGTTTATAATTAATGAATTCTAATTCCATTCAAGCTAACTGAAATGACCACACCAAACACTTAATACCTATTAAAGGAATAAGTCTAGATTACCAATATCTTCACATTAATCACAGTGACATATATACACCCAAGGATATAATACACACAAAATATCATAAATCAAATTATCAAAATTGTGTTCTTCTCCCAAGAGTAATTTAATCAATGATAACAACAACAAAAATAATTCCTCATTTTATTGAAACTCGGAGATCCAGTATACATTTTCGATTAGACACTGAAATAGTTCTCCTTCACAAGTCCCATACATACTAACGGATGTGTATCCTATCCCAGATCAACGAAAAGAACTCAAAAATAAATTATTGAATTTAGTAATCTAATACCATTTTGTAACATCCCAACCAAAACAACAGAGTTTTATCTGAAGTTCCACAAGACCTTAGTCATGCCACCCCATTATCCAGAGGCTATCGACTTCGAACAACTATCTTGGGTGGAAACATGGGGAGAGTATACCCTCTATTAGAGTGCACGTAAAAAAATAATTACTTATATAATAATTATTCAGAGTATATGTAGAAACTGAATGATGATATAAATTATGCAATAAACGAAGAAAAATAAAGATCATGGCTATATGTAAAGATTGTAAATAAAGATAGATATAGACATCAGGCCTGAACATCATCCAGTAATTATAGCACCATCCTTCTCCACAATCTTAACCATCCAATATAGGGTCTTTTCCCTTCCCTGGGTTCAAGGTCATGTAGTAGAAAATGGAACTGAAATTCTTAAATAGGGTGTGAGTAGAAGACAAAGAATGTCACCTCAAACTTATGTTAATATTAGTGAATAAAATATTTAAATTAATTCCATGGACATAAATATGGTATATATTAAAAATGATATATCACAAATGTACCAAATACATATCGGGTCCTCTAGTACTATCACAACTAGCTTCAACACCATTACAAGAGAAACATATCTGCTTTATAAAAAACTAAGGGTGGAATCATTAGTATCAATACTGAAACATCCTTATTGGTTTTTTATCCCCAAGCATGTGACACGTTCCCCTAGTTCAGATAGTCCACGTACATGCCGACTAGTATGGTCTTATCACATCTATCTCAAGTGGTTATCCAAAACATCCATTATGTGTCACATGGAAACCAATGTCTTATCACATCCCTAATTGAGGATATCAAAAATCATGTGACACATACAACCAACTATAAAAGTGTATGTACATGCCGACCCAAGCAAAGAACATCCCTCTCGGAGGGTAGTCTCAAACATGTATCAAATATTTCACGTCTTCAATCATGTATCATATGTCACATGTAGTCCAATTGAAACCAATACATGTGACACATACCACATGTTTACAAAATAGGCCCAAAATATATGCTCAACTATAGTAGATAAGAATATATAATATACAATACCTAATGAAAATGATTGGTCAATAGCACAGAAATCACCATGTATCATAATCATTTCAACAAAAACTTGTATACAAGAAAAACAATTGCAACTCAAAGTAAACACACACACACACACCTCATGAGGTCAGGCATTGAACATAGGTCTCACAATCTACACACATACTAAAAAATCATTCCAAGAACCAGTATAAAACATGTGACAAATTCATGGAATTCCTACCTTCTATCTAAGGATAAATGATGAAAAGGGTTGATGTATGAGCTCAATATCACTACTAAATCATATAACCCTCCCTGATTCATAATTATTTAAAAAATCATCTTCCTTGGTATTTTAAATATAAATAATAATTATTAAATTAAATATACAAACAAAATTCTCACTACCATCTTAAAAGATTTTGATAGAAAATTTTTCCCATCGAGGTAAACCCAATGGATTTGATGGAACATCAATGCAGTTAATATCAAATGATATATTTAAGAGATGATTTTTTTAGAAAATAGATAAATAAAAAGATTACTAGATAAGGGAGGGGGTTAGTAGAGAGAGCGGTGTGAGGATATTTGTGTTTGAATTCCAATTTCCTATATTGAAATTCCCTCACCCCACTATTTCCCTTTTATATTATTAATAAACCAATATATTTATTTTCATTTAATCCATCATTTATTATAATTCTTCCCAAAAAAACTATTGTCTAGTTCCCTCATTTTTTATAGCATATCACCTCTTCAAATATTTGATTTATTTTATTTATATACCTCATAAATCCATTTAATCTTTCAATAAATAAATAAATTTATTTATTTAAATTCATCCATATATAAATATATTTAGACACAAAACCACATATAAATACACTTACATATATATATATACACCCCTCCCACACAAACATATAAACATATTTATTCAACCCATATATATAAACATTATATATATACACATACATCCATATAATCATATATACTCCCAAACATGTGTATATATTTAAATACATATTTAACCCATATATATACATGTTATATATATATAGACATATTTATATACACATATACACCTTCATGGGTATACATACACATATATATTTTTTCTATACCTATATGAATTATTTGTATACACCAATATTATTTTCAAAAAAATTAATCATAATAATAAAAAAAAAATTATTATTATTATATATCTCAAATCATTTCGACCATTTAAATCCATTAAATCCGGATAAGATTAAAAGATGATTTTAATCAATATTAGTTTCATTTATTTAGGATAATTAATAAGATCATGATTATTATATTGGTCACCACTAAAATAGTCATCCAGCTAAAATCACAATTATTAATTACACATTAAAACACTTCACAGGTTGTGTGATCTAACCAGACACCCAAAAAAATGATATCACTCCAGGGTAAAATGAAATTTTTGAAACTCATAGAGGTATCATATTTTTCATTAGAAACACCATTTGGGAGATATTATATTTTTTCCAAAATATTTCTCATGGGTGATAAAAATATATTTTATATTTTTATTCTAACAAAATCAATGCTACATGTGGCCTGAAATCCCCCTCTAACTCATTGTATAACTCTAAAAATATTTCATATAATGTTAAAAATTATTAACATTACTTTTCACCTTGAATACAACCATTATAAACAGTATTAAATAATTTAATTTTCCCCACCAAAATAAATTGGATGTAATTTATTAAAAAAATGAGAGTTTTTTTAACATTAAAAATTTAGGATATTATAGGTAGAGTCATTATCCTACTAAGAGAAAATAAATCTTGTGCATATAGTTCATTAGTTTCCCTATAATGTGTGATATTCTTATATTTCAATTTATCTATGTGATTCATCTTTTTTTCTCACTTGAGAGGTTTAATAGAATATTTTTAGTCATTTCTTGTAAAAGTTTCCATTGTGATGTGATTATAGTCACATCGAAATGAATTTTATATCTTAAAGAAGATTGTGATTAGTGTTATCTGTGGCAATATAAGGAGACCTGAATTCATTAATTAATGTATTTATTAAACATTCAAAACAAATTTTAAATTATTTTTAAATTATTATTTTGTTATTAATTTTTCATTTACTTAAATTTTTCATGTTTTGTTTTTATAATTTCATCCAGTCATTACAATGTTTGGGAATTATCATTAAATCTATAAAATACTAAAATATTTCAGATAAATATCACTACTTATTGAATATTTCAGGTAGTTTTTAGTAGATTTCCTAATTGATTGATATACTATAATAAGTGTCATATAAAAGGGATACAATGATGTTATTAAAAAACTGATAATGATTATAGAAGAAATTGAATGTGGAGTATTAGTTTATTTAAAGAATTCATGATGAATGTTGGATAATAATATATATTATTTAGATTTATGGAGAATGATTGCTGATATTTTATTGAAAAATGAAATAATGAAATTCCATTATGAAAAAAATCACAAAACATTATTCTATGTATTTATGTTGTTATTTATTTATGATGTAATTATAGATGTATTATCATGCATTCACCATTATAGAATTTTGAATGAGTTATTCCATAATGAGTAATTAATTTTTGAAATTCTTATTGAATTAATAAATGATTATATATGATTTCATAATGATTAGATAATTAGGTCATAGAGTTTTTTACCCACACTACTAGAAACATAGTTACTTCACACAATCCAAAACCATGGAAGATGATACCTAAACTGTGTTTTTAACCTCTGATCGTAACAAATGAACTCATTATAGAGTATGTCTTAGATATAGAAATATAACAATTATCAATGATCAAAGATTTGGGTACCGATGATAATGAATCTTTCCAGAAATACTAGGGTTATGAATTGACTTATCAATATATATTAAGAGATGAATATTAGTTATCACACTTATCAATTTACTGGAAAACAATTTACTTATTTTTTAAATATTTTTTTATTTCCATGGAATCCCCCTAATTTGGAAGACTAGTAATGACTTTATTTTTAAAATAAATAAATCTCATGGATGGGTTTTTACCTAGTAGGCCCAATATTAAAATGAATATTGATGTTGGTAGGGTATTTCTTAGTTCGTATTTATGCTTTATTTTGTGAGTTATAATCAAGTGTTACATAAATTTACTTTAATGTAACAACCCTAAAATTATAAATATATTCCTTTATAATAAATTTAAATTAATTGATATTTCGTGATGCATGGAACATTGAAATTAAAAAATAATGATACTTTATTAAAATAATATTTAAACATGAACATAATAACCAAAAAGTTAAATTTTCTAGTACGAATAGAACTAAATAAGTGATGAAAAATATATATTATTAATATGTTTTTTTACTTAATGATTATAAACAAAAATAATAATCATTTAAGAGAAAAATTAATGTTTTCATAAAAATATATAATTATTCTAAAAGATGGTATAGTCACCCGATGCGAACATAAATTAAAATTATTTTTTATAAATTTAATAAAATTTATATTAACAAATAAACATAAATTTTTAAATCAGAATATAAAAATTATCTTATGTTAATCATTTTCAATTTTTTTGGATTTTTTCATTTTTTTGTTGAATACATATAAATAGTGAACACTTAATGAAAAATTCCATGGGATTTAAAATATTTTTAAATTTGAATGATATTTTTAATTTGTTTCAAAGTAAAAATAGTACAATAAGATATCTATTATTCCAAATTAGTTCAATGGAATAATTTTCATGTTCAATTTTGATATAGTACATTATAAAATTTTGAACATTTTGAATTTGAAAACTTACTTTATCATCACATCTGCATGATTAATTTTAAATTCAAAATTTCCAAACCTATGAATGAAAATTTTCAAAATGGATTTTATTTTTCGGAATAGAATAATTATTATCTAAAAAAGAAAAATGAAAATTCCCTAAAACCATTTTTAAAATCTATTTTAATGAAATTATTAGACGTTATCATGACTAACTCTCTATAATAATCATTTTTGGACCCTATTTGCATGTAAACAATGAGGGTACACATTTTTATTTTCCAAAATTAAAAGTCCTTCTTCTCACCTCACATATAAAAGGTCTTCTCCTCTAATCTATTCATTACACCATAAAACCATCTTTTCTCTATTACCATCCTGGATAACATCATAACCTCCATCCCATAATCCTAGATTAATTTTTGGTGCATAATTTCATTCTCGGACTAATTTTTGTATAATAATAATGAGGTGGTATAAGAAAAGGTAAAACTAATAAATATTCATTTTTGTTATATTTATTATTCCACCTTATTAAAATTATTTTCATTCGTTATTATGTAATAATAATAGTATATACCATATATTGCGATTTTTATGTTATTTTAATGACTTATAACAATCATTTATCTCATAAAATGGGTTATGAAATCATCATTTGTGCGTACGACATACTACCATCTTGAAAATCAATATAATTTGTTTCAACATTATCAACTCTCACTATTGAGTATGATGATGGATATAAAGTTTAAATATTACATTTATAATATTATTATACCTATACATTAATTATATCTTATATACCTTTTTTACTTTCCATTCCATAGGCAATACAATAATGTTGCTCGTGTGTATGGTGTACTACATCCTCATGAAGTGATGTGTTTTTCCTTTCCCTAATGCTTTACCTGGATGGATATATAAAGAATTTATTTGATTATATGAGATATAAAGAAAATTATTATTATATTAATTATATATTTATAATTTTAAAATGATATAATATAACTTTATTTCATACCTTTTCGCTTAAATAATAACTATAACAACATTTGTGTATCTGTGGACTACCAACTTCATGAAGCAGTGCAACTGTATTTTCATCACCACACCCCATAGATAATATATATATGTATATTTAAGAAACATATATGGTATTTAGGATAATATTAATAATCTATAAATATAAAATATTACATACCTAATTTCCATAATTATCAATGAAAAATGAAAATGTTACTCATGTGGATATACAACCAAACATCTATATCAGGGGAATATACATCATTTTTCAAAACTATATTTCATCATTATTAATAAAATTAAAATTGATGTATTAATATTATTATTATTATTATTCGATTATTATTATAATATATATGTTTAAATAATTAACACTTAGACCAAAGTTATCATACTATTGATATTTTTGACACACATACATAAATATCATTAAAACATCTGACATAAACATAATTTATTAAGTGATCATATATAAAGTGGTAGTAATTAAAATAGAATGAACAATATTTTAAAAAATTTTGATTAATAAATTGAATAATTAACATGATATTATTATTCAGGATGATAAAAAAATTTGGAGAATCAAACTCCAAGTACATATTTTCATCTCAATTTTCATTAATTTTAGCATATTGTAGTGTTATGTAATGAAATTATTTTTATATGGTGTATATACTACCCCATAGACATGTAAAATCAATATTATTTAATAATTATTGTAATTTTGTGTTAAATATATAATTATATCATCTTAGATGTTGTGAATTGAAAATTACGAAGTGGTAAAAGTTCTTGTACAATCTCATATTATTTTCTAATTTTTTACTTTCCCTTGAAAAAATAAAATTTGTTTGAAAAATATTCATTTAAAAATAACATTATCATATACATACATATTCTTATATGATGGATATTATTATTTCATAAACCGTTTAACCTTTTTACTAATTTTTATTACATTAATAGTAATTTTATTAACCCCAGAAATATGTATAAATATGTATCCTTTACTCAATATTGATATTTTATGATGATGAAATTTTTTTATGAAACAAATTAATTATTCAATATATGATTAATTATTTTAAATGTAGGAATGTGTGGCACCCAGTTATAAACAACCCCTTGATTTAACAACATGTCTCATCAAAGAACCTAATTCCCCAAATATGAGGCGTTTTAACATGTAGTATTAAAATTTCATGATGAATGATCATGACGGTATATGTATAAAGATGCCTAATACTATAATGTACAATAATTAAGAATTTAATTCCTTAACATTATAGTAGTTATCATTATCCATGTGATTTTTCTATGATATTATCATTGGATTTATTTCATTCTCAATTATTGATTAAATGGAATCTGTTTTCAGTTATTTACCATGCCATATTGATTATTATTTACCTTATGCAGATAGTCTTATTATAGAAATGGAATTTGTGTTTAATGTTTTTCATTTACATTTTTATTATGATTATTTATTAATTATTTCATTTTCTTGACTTAACCATTACAAAATATTTGAGCTCACAAAATTTGTTTCTTTTCACTAGGATATGAAGAAGAATTATTGGAATGAATTTTCATGGATAATTTTCACTTTATTTTATTCTGTATTTCGTTTTATTTTTTATTTCTAATTTAAAATTGGTAACATGTGTGTATTTGGTTTTTTAATCCTGATAAACTGATTGGTCTTTTAGGATTTGTCCCTTTTTTCAGTGCCCATTTAATAAATTATGACACTAGATATGGTATACTCAATTCATGGTCATTATAGTTAGTATGAGAGGTTGTTTTACAAAAATTAGGTAACATAACCACATAAAGGAATTTGAGGATATGTATAGTAAAACATCAAAATGTTTTATTATTGACTATATTATGTGGTTTTTACTAACAATACATCCTTTTATATACACTTCAATTAGATTTGGTTCTGGTACAGTGGTGCCCAAGGGTGATAACTCCCAAAAATGACACATTAGGATTGTCCTGATCATCACCTGGTGCATTAAAATAGAACTTTCTATTAACCTCGTTTGAAAATACTTGGGGATATTATTAGGATAATTCACATTCTCTTTAAAATCCACTATATAGGATTTTAAAATAATGATATACTTGAAGAAACAAATTTATTAATTATTATATTAATAATATATAAATTTTTATTTATGATAAGTGTTACACCATATTTGGAATTATAACTTATGATTTAATATTCCTTTTTTTGGACATAATCTAGAATATGAAATTTTTTAGAAATGGATATTATAATAAATATGGTTGTCTTTACCCATGGATAATATAATGATTTACCTAATTAGGTTACCAAAAATAACCTTTCCTAGAGGAAGAAACATATTCTAAAGCAATCTTATAGGATGATTGATCACCCTTTGTCCAAGAAACCCCATTATTTAGTGGGATTGAGAAGCCAATGGATGGTGATCAACGGATTACGTATTTGGATAATATATTTATGGTATTGGGATTTGGTGAAAATAAAAGGGTTACACATGGAGTGCACTATCTCAAGAGAGATTATAATCACTGGTATTCATTGATCCAAAATACTAGAGAGGAAAATGAAATATAAATCATTTAATGGAAAGTAGTTAAGGATACATTCACTGATAAATATTTTCCTCATGATTAAAAAACTAAAATGTGGAGAGTGTTCCTTAGCTTAATGAAAAATTATGAAGAATGTTTTATTGAGTATATTGATGCCATTAAAAAGTTATTTAGGTATTCTATGGTTTAAATAAACCACAATGGAGTGGGAGATTGACCATTTCATTAAAGGGATTAAGACAAGTATCAAAAGGGTGATGGTCTATCAAATGTTTTCATCATATGATGAAATATTTTTATGTTTTGTAAAAATAATAAGAAATTATCTAGATCATACATATCCAAGGGAAATTAAGGGGATAAGATTTTACCCAAACACCATGAAAAATGGAATTCACAAAAAAATAACAAGAAGATTACACAAAACTTTTCAACATGTGAAATTTGTGAAAATAATAATCTAGGAAAATGCTTGAAGGTAATGGAAGTTTGTTATAAGTGTGAAGATAAGGGGACACATGCTATAAAATGAAAGCGTAAGAAAGAAAACACTTTTATAAGATATAAAAATATAGGAATGTGGGGAACTGTATAGATGAATAACTTAAGGGTCAAGGGAATCTACTATAGAAGAGTCCAAGGAGAGAATTCCATGCTTATGTGATCACTATAGGTAAGGTGAAAGTACCTAATGATGTGGTGGAAGGTACATTAATCATGACTTAAATTATAGCTACTAATATATCCGATTATAGAACCTCACACTATTTTATGGGTACACTATTTTCAAATAAAATTAGCCATTACCAATATAATTTAATAAGCTATTATTCAATTAAAACTCCTATGGTACGTTTCACTACAATAATGATGTGTCAGGAAGTCCCCATTATGTTACACAAACATTCTATATTTTCTAAAAATATTATCATACATAAGTTTGAATTTGACATAATCAATGGTATGTATTATCTTTTAAAATATAATTAAAAATATATTTCACCAAATGGAAATTAATATTTCGGAGAAAGAAGTATAAGTTCTTATCTTTTGATTAGAGACTTCATTATCTGAGTCATATCATGATCCATGCCCAATACATCCACTAAATTATATTTTTAGGGAAGAAGAGAGAAAAAAATCAATGGATGGAGAAGTGAATATTCCAATTAGGGATGTACCAATTGTATAGTAAAATGTTGATGTATTTCATAAGGAATTAACTGATCATAAACTATAGCATGAAGTCGAGTTTTCCAATAATTTAAACCCTGATGAAAGACCAATATCGAATACTCCCTATAGAATGAACATTCTGTGATTAATTAATTTTTCCACCATTAAATACGTTCCATACACTTTTTTTTATAATTGAGGATATAAACATCACATAGATAACAAATTATGTGTTTGAGTGTAAATACATCTTCATACCAGAAGGACCAGATTAGAATTTCATGTGTCATGATCCAAAACATCCTCAGTCGGGATTGAAAAAGTTTGCTGCTTGGCTCTCCTTTTTTATCACAGGGAAAGTGATATAAGGAAAATTACAAGGCTGAAGCTACAAGACCACAACCTGGTGCAGATCATGATCAGTGGTGCGTGGGTGCATGCCTTGTGGTATCGAGAAGTGGGTTTTCCAAAGTGATTAACACTGGTACCCCTAAAAAGCATCGACATGCAGGGTAACTATAGATCATTCTGTGTGGTGGGTCTAAAAATCAACATGAATGATTGATCTGCATGAGATCTGATGTTCTATCCTACATGATACAGCTAAGCGAACCACCTTCGCTAGATTGCTCCTTCACCCATGGTCCTATATTTTCCTATAAATAGGACCCTGGGGTCTTCATTTGTATTGATAGAATATCTATAAGGACTCTGGAAGCTCTGGTTGACCTAGTCCTTTTCTCTAGCCCTCCAAAAAATTATAGGTAGTTTTATAACACGTAAAAAAGATACAATTAAACGGGGATGTAGAAATTAAATTCCATCGAGGATTTAAAATAAACAACACCGATGTGAGGTACTTGCTCAACCCTTAATTATAAAATACTAGAAAGAGGAACCCCTTTAAAATAATATACCTACATGAGTTGCATCTACGAATTCCTGTAGAGACACATAAATTCTTCAGTAGAATCTCAACCAAGTGTAGTCACCCAGGTTGTCCATCACCGAAGGTGCAATTTGTTCTCCCAAACCTGAAAGTGCAAAGAACCTCCTTTGCAAACCTCTTTTATCACCATAACCTCTAACATGCATGAGCTATTCATTATCCCTTAATAAAATCCATAAATGGTAGTACCTATCCTCCTTTTCCACCCTTGCATGAGAGGTATCAACTCAAATCCTCCACCAAGATGTACTAATCTATAAAACTATTGGAAAAGAAACTAAAGATTGTCTCCTAATGGGATTTTCATTTCTATGGTCAGAGGTTTCATGCACCTATCCTAACAGATGGTTAGGATCCCCAAGACATGTATGGATTTTTAAATCAATGGGCATGAGTACCTATACCCCATTTACAATGTCAGGTAGTTCCCAATCTCAGATAAAAGGGATAGGAACATGACCTTCCCTTCTAATCTCTATGATCTAGAGCCACCATTTCCAAGTGGGGAGGGTATTTATTATTCTTTATTTTCCAATAAACATCAAATGAAATCCTCCTTCTTTTCTACAAAAATAATTTCACAGAATCCATTCTTGATTAATCCCATATCCTTTCTTGAATGAGGCTACATTCTTGCTCATCAATACTTCATGGCCACCACCACGGGTCTCATATCCTTTAGCTTCATTCCGTCCTTGTATTCTATTACCTTGACTCATTTTAGGGTAAAGTGATGGGAGATAAGTGTTACAGTCCCATACTCTACCATCAATAGGATACGGTAAGAGGAGGTGTCAAGCTCAAATCCCCCATCCATATTCCTTTGGTCTTTGTATTCATGTCCACCTTTGGAGAAAAGTAGATCGTGAGGTTTATTATATCTTATTCTTCCTCTTGTTTCTCACAACAACCATGGCTCATGTGGTAGTTGAAGTAAATGTGATCATGAAATCTGAACAATACATGAAACATTATTGAACTACAAGAACAATGATTCCTTCTAAACATGATACCTAGGAATCCTATCTATGGTCCGAGCTCAATGGTCATACTCTTTATGAATAATCCCCAATCATAGTTCCCCTAATATGAGTGTCATCCTCATGAGTAATCCATGAATTAACCCCCTAAATCATCACATGTTCATAATAATTAGTTGATACATCTCTTACTGTATATTCATAGGGAATCCTCCATAGGGATAATTACCAAATTATTCATCTTAAAAGTGATATATGCCCTTATGAGATTTATCAAACCAGGTGGGCTTTGATTCCCATCCAAATGGGATACATAGGAATCCTCCTTGAGGTCCAAACCCAAAAACTCAAATAAACCTATTTTCATTATGAAATAATCATGGTAGGATCAAATTCAACATGGAAATTCATATCCCTTTTCGGTTCCTTGGAAAGTCTCAACATAGGCCCGACACAAAACCTTAACTAGTAACCTTCCACCTAGTTGTCCTAACAACATGAATTTAAACTATATGGTTTGCTATTTATCACATGATCTTAAAAGGTTTTATGTTCCCATTAATAAGAACTAAAAATTATGGGTTCTTACTCCTTTCATGAGGATATGTTGGAAACATATCATATGGGTTCAATCCCAAACATCAAAACAACTCATGTTCCCCTATATAAAGATACACTCTATAGTTCCCCCACTATGTGGCTAGAAAACCAACATCATCATGCCTATGAATCTTGAATATATACATAATAGGATACCATTATGGATAAATGTGTACACAAATAGATATCACCATTGATGAAGAAAATCGAATAAATAAAGATGATTTTATATTCCATTCATCCTAATAATTGGTTGTTAAATATAGGGTAATCTATATCATACTTGGGATTTAATAAATGATTTATAAATATTTCCTAAAACTGTAAGATATTCTCAGAGTAGTAAATAATTTCCCCTAAAAGGTATATATGATCCCAAACTCCAATCCTCTTGACTAATGTCATTTTTGAAGCATCATTGGCCAAACATCATGATGTGGGACAGACTTTGGATGGGAGGTACCCCTTTGATAAAGAACTATTGGTTATTTTGAAATCCATGTATAAACACACTGTAAATCACTTTGAAATATTGATTCATAAACTGAACACATTTTTTGTGGGAAACAAAAAAAATGATGTAGTTGATGTGAATAATAAACCTAGATGATAATGTCAGTGACCTTTTAGGCCCTTTTCACAAGATAAGGGAATGCCAGACAATACAATCAATCATGTAAATTTTCATTCAAATGAGATTCTAATTTTATGGAGTATAATTCTTGTTTATGTGATATATTTTGGAATTTATTTTTATAAATCCCCTAAATCCAATGGTTTTAGTCCAATTTTCACCAATTAACTCCTTGGATACCACTCAGGAAGGGTCCTCATATGCCCAAAGGATGCCATTTCTATCCCAGTGTCTTCAACACTATGTCTCTAATTCACTGGTCTATGATTACTATCATAATGGTACAATCTCGACCCAAGAGACTTCTTGATAGACCCACCACCTCATCCAATGCCACAGAAAATTCAATCAATGACGACAGGTGGTATCAAATTAGACGGTGTGGATGTCCCTTTTCAACCGTGTTGGGAGCCATTCCCCAAAACATAACATCGAATCCCTCTTATTTCATAGGGAGGTGGATCATGAGGCTGCATGTGGCCTTTCCCAAAAGAGACAAGAATCATTTTTGAGGGCTCCTTTTAGAAATTTCCACCTCCAACATCGCTTGATAGTAACCCCTCAACATGATGAGGACATTATCCTTGGCTGACTGGCCCAAGACCTTCAAACAAGGGCATTTAATTTGGATCACGAGAGATAAAAAATGAACAATAGTGAGAAAGATCACAACTTTTCCACTTCCAGAGAAGCCCACCAACCCAACATTGTGGAAGGATTGGGAATGAGAACATACCCTCATCTTCCTTCATTTAGCGAGCCTAAAAACCCATCTGGGGGCACCCAATAAAGATCTTCATTCAGATAAGGCTGCAAATCGATATTAGGAACATACAAGTACCGACAATCATGAAACCTAACAAAATAATCATATAGATTCATTAAAATAATACCACCAACCATTTTTGACAGAAATCCACCATAAGAAGCACACACCTCCTTTCATTTATCAAGCCTACCTGCAGCCTCATCTAACAGCACCTGTAGAAGTCTGTCGAAAATTCCTGATGGTGAGTAGGGGAATACTAAACTCTCTACCCCACCAAATCAGTGATTTCATGCCTACTAGAATGGAAGGGAGGACACGAACATTCATAAACATCTAATCTCGAAACAAAATGAGTATATAACCCTGTTTAGACTAATAAAGTAAACAAGAACATCTTGGAACTGGTAAAAGGGAAGATAAAAATTCCAACTCATATCCTGCAAATTTTCCAAGACATCATAATTTTAATGATAGAATTTCTTGAGGGATAGACACATCACTTTGTACCCAATAATGGGGTGTCTCATCACCATATCACCCCATAAAAGATACACACCTCTAATCTTGTCCCAGAGGGTCATTTGGAACAATCTCTCATATTATATAGACACCTAGATATGAAACATACAACAACACCAATTAGAAGAAATAGAACTATCACAATGGCCACTCCATGGAAGAAACAATAATATACCAATGATAAAAAGTTCTCCCAACAAGTTTCCCCAATCACTCGTAATAACTCCTCCATAAATAAACATCATAAATCAAAATTGGAGATTTAATATCTGGTATATAATCTTGATCCACTTAATATTGGATTTTTTAAGCCTTAATATTCCTTTCTATGGAATCTAAATATCTTACCCTCACATTATTAAATTATAGGATTAGTAATATTAATTTTGAAGGACCCTTCTAGACACATCACCCATAAATATTTCTTCATGAAAACAATCTAGATGATCTCGAGAGCCTATTTCTTGATGAGAGTTACAACAACCCTCTGTATGGACAAAATAATAAGGATAAAGAAGGTTTTACCCATGCTATAATCCACCATGTTGTTCCTCCCCTTGATTGAACTCACTGTGAAAGTTATATCCATAGTAGTATTTTCCATTATCAAGAAAATTGTACAATTGTAATTGTAGTGATGAGAAATCCATCCTATTATGAGGCACTTGAGAACATAAGAACATACATATAAGATGATCTGTCACTAATAGGAGAAATACTTTCTCCACCAGAAGACATAAAAAGACAATAGTCATTCTCCAAACCACCTTTGGGCCATTTAACATCTAGTTCAATAGTTTAAATCCAAGCCAATAATACTACTTGTAATAAAACGACATAAAATAATCCACTATGGTTGGACCAGATAGAGGATCCTCTAGAAAAAGGTGAAGATTACATTCTAAATATGAGGAAATAGTTGAATATATATGATATACCATTTATGCTCTAGCCTTTATTTATACCTCAACAAATCATTCTAGAGAAATTTTCATAAGATAGTGTGCATGAAATTCACCTCAACATATGGAAAACTCTTCATCACTTTAAATAATAAGTTTTACTAGAAAATGAATATCAAAATAAAGTCAAGGTAATATAAGGGGTGAAATTCCAAATTTACATGTCATCCTTCCAAGATTCATGACAGAAAAATATTGAGAAACCACAAGGATCCCTTCAACACACAATCCTCATTGCATTAATGAGGTTGTGATAACTGATCGCTGATACACCATCTGATGTTCCTATCAGTGGATGGGGTTCACATGGATCATTTCATTTCACTAAAATCCGTAACCATTAAATCTCACCAAAGGTTGCATCATGAAATGTCATAGACCTAGGATGACTATTGAAAATGTAAATTTTTCATGACTACAGAAATTCTCAACAAGAATAGGCCCCGACTAAATCTCACAAATGTCAAGCCAGGAGTGATCAGGCTGTTGAATGACTTCTACATCAAGTATCTGAGAGTATCAAGAAATGATCTCTCTTAATGGATGTCAGTCATCAGATAGTGTGGATGTAAGAAATAGCACAATGACGTTTAGAAATGGGAAATTTAAGTGAGTGTCTAGTGATTCACGCAGACCGCATTAAAACGAAACACTTTAAAATTAGAATAGATCCCATAGTAAAATCATCCATGACAGTCCATCAAAAACCTAGCTTATAGGGATAGGGTGTTTTTTAACCCAACCCTTGGGGTTAGGGAATTAGATAACAATTTTTGTGAAATCGTAATGGGAACTACCTAAGACCTCAAGAATGTGGTCTTTTCACCCCGAAAATCATCTCCTTAGTGGGAATACATTTTCTCACAACAAGGGAAAATTCCACAAAGTGGATCCTCTATGTTCTTTCAATCTCATGATTGGGTTTCCTTATTGGGGACATGCATGACTAAGATTTATGGAGATTCCATTTAGGTTAATTTCATCTAAACAAAACCCATTAATGAAAAAAAAAGAATAGGATAAGTCCTAATAGAGGATGTAAAAGATGATTGTCTTCTAAAGACACTAGTAGAATTTCCACAAGGAATTTTTCATCAGTGAATTTTATTAATGTTGTAACTAAAAATACTCTAGAAAATGTATCCAATTTAGAAGATTCGTAGGAGGATGTTTTAGTCCATAATTTTATAAACACCCAAACAAAAGAATAAGGTGTGGGTACCTAGAACCATTGGGTTTCCTCGAATATGGTCATTCCCCCAAATAATAAATCATTAACTCCACAAAAGGAATCTAACAGGAATAAGGGTAAGAGTAAAATTGTTCCTCACCTCCCTCCCAATGAGGTTAATCTACTTTATACCAAATAAATATGTTCTCAACATGAAGAATATAGGAAATAATATAGGATTATCATTGAAGAACTACACCATGGCATTCTTCATGCTTGATACATTCAGTAAGAAGATACTCAACTCATGCTTCATGTTGGTGCACCTCAAAAAAGAAAGTTTGTAGCCTAAACCGAAGAATATTTAGAGAATCTTCTCAAAATGGTAGACCAACCACCAATATATTTGGATCCCAGAGCAGTAAATCTAAAATTCCATCTATTAGGTACACAACCAAAATATTTTCAGGTACATCCTTACTTACCATCCCCTATAGGCTAACCATGGAATGCTACAATATTGATGTCACCAATGGTCTTACCAGTCACTGCAACTATTTAGGTGCTAGTCATTGCACCTGTCCATATTTCAACTCATCTAGGCCTTACCTGAATTCTTATGAACATCATGGAGTCATTGAAGACTCAATTAAACACCTTGGAGGAACATCGTATGACGATATGACTAGAAAATATGCCTCTCCCCAAATGGGTATATCTGACTCATAACCCACCAAATTTTGGGAATAAAAAATTTCCAATCTTCAATGTCTCATGTGATCTGTATTATCACCTGTCACATATTTATTTCATTGTTAACTCAATTTCTTTGTGAATTTGTTATAAGGACCATCCTTTGTGTAGTACACATGTGTGCAGTTTGGATCAATTAATGGGTGGTAAGACCTTCTTCAAAATATCCTTTTCGAGTTTATCTCAATACTACAGAATACAATAGTTTTTTTATCTCAGGAACTAAAAACAACAAGATAATGATAGA
This sequence comes from Viscum album, assembly GCA_963277665.1. Lineage (NCBI taxonomy): Eukaryota > Viridiplantae > Streptophyta > Magnoliopsida > Santalales > Viscaceae > Viscum > Viscum album. The sequence goes on along the minus strand of OY728139.1, from coordinate 1,079,957,812 downwards.
TTTTCATATTCATTACTCATTGGAAGGCATTTACATACTACGTAACCCTTCAAATCCCTCAGGATTTATTGTTTTCCATCTATGTGTAAAATATCAATGATGAGTTATACATTCCCTTGATCCTTGTGAAATACACAAGAGGATTTTGGGACATTACTTAAATTGATCCATAGGTTGAAAACACCATCAAAGAGACCAAATCCATATCCTGAGTAATTCCTTCAACTATGAGAAGGAGAACAAGGAATTTATATGACTTTATAGATATAAATATGTAGGGCCTTGTACATGATCATACATTAAATCATATTCCATATCCTATGGCTCCACCTCTTAAGAGTCAATAACAATTCCCACTTCATCAGGATGATAATGGATATCATAGGTGTATACAATTTTAGAAGATGAAAACATGGTGTATTCTCTTCAAAATGACAGAGACCTTAACTACTTCATCTTTACATTGGAAAACAACTTAGTTACGTTACCAAATTCTAAGAATCCCAACCAAGAAGGTGAAAAATATATCACAAATCATTTCCCTTACATTATATTTCGGGGAACCACAATAAGGAATCTTTTTTTAAAAGACCTCATGAAACTTTTGGTGGACTCAAGGCATGTGAAACTAAAAAAAATCACCCACCTAACTACCGTGTGTTTACGATACCAATCAGTAGGAGCATATTGAGTGGAATTTTGTTTAAAGAAAGGGTTCACATATGTATATTGACTTGATGGTCACAAAAATGATCAACCGAACTCATATTATCTTCAATATGCAGTTGAAATAGAATGTCATGCCTTAAAATGTTTTCACCAAATCACCACTAGCTCTATCAGCACTTTAGCCTTCCTAAGGTCAATCCTCAAAGAAGACACATGTATTGAAGGATAGGAAGAAACTCAAGAACATGATCTTGAACGAAATCAAAATTCTTTACTAACTTTAAAAGACTTCCTGACTACAATCTTGAAAGCACAAGAACTGCCCTCATAAATGGTACAATAAGTGTCAACTCACAATATGTAATCCTCATCAGATGAGGAGTTTATTTTCGACTCCATTAATGTTATTCACTTAATAGATCAATCAACATATGATAATTCCGATTATGAACCTGAATTCCCTACACTTGATCATGGAACTAAGGGAATATTCCCTCAGAACTAATGGTATAGGGGAGGACACCATCCTACTAGAATTCACTAATTCAACAACTCCCATTCCCAAGTTGTCTACACAGACAGAAATCATGGAAGATATTTCAATTGAGATCAGATTTAACAAGGGAATTCCTCCATGCATTATAGGAACCTACTTGAAAAAATCATCTAGGAAGATTGGTTATGGTTTGTTTCATCACCTGATCATCCTTGGCATGTACGAAAACACAACCGACCCAATCCAACAAAATAGGAAGCTACTTTATATTCAATTCCAAGGCATAGTACGTCCACATAAAGAATATCAGTTCCAAAAGAACCTATAAAGAAACAATATCATACTTGTAAGTGAATAAATTTACACCAAAATTATGATGTTTTGTATCAATTGTCCCTATTACTAGATAAGTTATAAATCATGGATTTATTTAGTTTATCTAAAGATCAACAATAATCACTTATTGAGGCCTTATAAAGTGCTCAAATGTTTGATGTTGAGGTTAATACTACTGAAGCATATCATATAAAGAATCATCTAGCAGAATGCAATGCAGTTGTCTCTTTTATAGACAAGGACAAGGATACCATTGTACAAGGACATTCTAGGATCTAGTATATATCTTCTAGGATAAACTACACTGATATCTGATTAGCCTTTATTGAAAATGTCTTAGGAGTCACCCATATTCTGGCCCGAAAACAACACCAACTAGGTCTCAATGACTCTATCATGTCTACCTCCACTATGATTTTAAAATGTTATGAAAATAATGAGCTAGAGCCTCTTGTTGAGATCACATTCAGATCTTGGTTCTGGGATCTCATGTCCAACTCAGAGTTCATGGTTGTTCGGTAGGATACAACGTTCAATCCCCTCATAAGAAGTCCATGGATACATCATCATACAACCATTCCTTATTCATATAACCAATTCATCAAACATTAATTTAGTGGTATAATTGATAAATTCTTGGTGAAAAGGTTACATTTAAATCCGACGACTCATAGTAAATTTATTTTGGGGTAAACTGAAAGGGATTAAAACTATACATGACTGATAATGTTTCCCAGATTAATGCCCCAAATGGTCTGGAGATTATCCTAGTTAACCCTTTCAAGTATCTTAGTATAGACTATGTGCTTCCCATTAATCAAATAAAAGTAGTGGACTAAAATTTGAGAAGTAATTCAGTGTGTTCTGTGATTTCAATGATGATGATTGAGATCAATGGTGCTAAATAAGTTATCAAATCTTCAAGTAATAAAGAAGGCATGAATGAGAATGTCTTCATTCGATCCCCTAATGTCCATCAATATTGAATCCCACCTTTTTATTACATAACTTTTCATTACAATTTACAAACTGAGGATCTTTATAGTGTAGTGTCATGAAAATCAGGAACATAATACATGAAAACATCATAAAACATTGTTCTAAAACACTTTTAAGGCTTAATAATAGGTTTATCTTATGTAAAATTAATTAATCTAATATCCTAGAGACATACATCAAAGTAAAGGGTGAGGCGAAGGCCCAGTAAGGGGTAAATAAGGGAACCAATTTACTTTTTCTATCTATAAGAATTTGATAAAAAATATGAAGACATGAGAAATGAAAAAAAAAGAATATCATAATAAAAAGAACATGTATCATAACTTGAATATGTGTCTACAACATTTAATTTATACATTCATGAACATATCACCAAGGTTTATCCCCGAGGTGTCATAAACATTACCATGGTCATTCACCAAGGTATTGTATAACTTCTCATCTCTAGAGATTAAATCCTTACCCAATGCATTGGAGTGATATCAGGGCGCACCCTTAATATATATTTACTTTCATGTGATCCTCATAGATCATAATCAAAGAATTCATAAAAACCCCAAGGAGAATAAAATAAATGGATCTCATTTCAATATCATGACGTTTTAAAAGTTCTTAAAAAAATAATATCGTTATGTTATTTATAACCCATGGAAAGGGAGTGAGGGTTATATGTATGTCAATTAAAAAATAAAATATATCATATTTATATATTTATGAACACACAAAGAAACTAAATTGGTTTGGATATTCACATATATAAAACAAGAGAATTTTTGGAGAGGAAGAGATAGAAATTTTGAGGCGAAATTTCTGCAGCACAACGGCTAAATATCATGGTTTTAGAAAACATTGAAAAGAGATTGGAAAAGGGTCACACACTCATAAATAATTCATAATAATGTATGGTTACATAATAAGATCATGGTATAGATATTTGAATAACATACCACATGAAAAGGAAGCATGAAAGAAAAGAGAAGATGTTATTTCTTTTATGAGAAATTTCGCAGCCTAATGACGTCACTTAAAAATTCAGAAAACAAATTGATGGGAGCGAAAGGGTCTCCCAAAAATTATACATGAAATGGAAATTAATGAGAACATATAAAAAAATACCCTCAACATAAAGAGATGGAAACTAGAATACACAACATAAAGGAAGTCATGGCTTGAAAGATGAGGGTGAATACTTCCCTTACCTTGAATAGTAACATCAAAAGCATGATGGTTGGGACCTTGGGAGGCTTGAGGGAACCTTGGGAGGACTACTTGGGAGGTAAAGAGACCATAACTTCTTTGGGGAGGATTTTAAAATGAAATGAATAAGGTAACGTCTTGGTATTTATAGGAGAAGTGAGCGAACAAATCATTAATTTCCAAGGGACACCTCATCGGTGGTATTGGAAAAACCATGGACCTCCCATAGTATATTCCCATGGTATTGGCCACATGGGAAACCTCATAGAATATATTACTATTCATAATTCGACCTGAATTATTACATAATTATTACATCATTAACAATGTCATGAAACACCCGAAACTCAAAACTGTATTTGCACTATTCACAGAAAATTCAACTGTTTCAGAAAAATCCCAAAAATTAACCATACCCTAATATCGATGCTCTAAATTCAAAAATGAACTCAATTTTATGAAAATAATTTTCTAATTATGAGATATATAATTTTTATGTAAAAACACTATTCACTGAAAATTCAATTGTTTCAGAAATAATCCCCAAAATTCCCCTTAACCTAATATTGATGCTCTAAATTCCAAAATTAACTCTATTTTAGGAAAATAATTTTGGAAAAATGTCGAGTTTAATTTTCAAATAAAAACAGATCACACAAAAAAAACTAACACTTAACTATTAATGTTTGAAATAGTTATTTACTTATTTTGTTGAATCACATTACCTAATCTATGTTTCTAAAATATAATAATATTTTCTTAAATGAGATTACTATTCCATTTGGTCACGTAACTATTCATAAGCATAAAATTTGTATTCATAAATTACTATTCACTAAACATTAATTTGACCTTATTAGAATCTAAATTACTTACTGAACACAACTGTAGAAGACCATTTTTTGAAAACCATTACACATTATTAATTATTTAAGGTTTACCTAAATATTTTTAAATATAATTTTTTTTTCCAAATTCCACAATAATATACATCCTATATTTATCCAGACATTTGAAATTCACAAACATTACCATAAGAAGAAATAAAAATTCTATTTATATCGAAGGATTACACAAAGTAGCTAAGGTCTTATTACATAGCCCCTTATAACTCTAACATAGGACCTAAGTGTAAGGTGTGCTAAGGGGATAAAATCTGGGGGAGGCTTGGACAACATTAACTGAGTAGTGACCTCTATCAGCTTGAACTTCTCTTATAGGAAATTTTGTTCAAGTTTCACATGATGAATTCTAGCTTGGTCTTGGTCCAGAGCAATGCCCATTTGTCCTACCTCCTTCCCAAGTTCCGTCAGATGGGCTTCGAATGGCCCGAGTCTACTAGATGATGCCATTGAATCTTATTTCTATATTAACTAACCAATATCACTTGTATTTATAAACAAAAATTGCAACGTTAAGATTTTATCTTCTAACGGTCATATTGACCAATGGTCATATAATATTCGAAGTCAAATGGTCTCATTTAATTATACTAACTTCGTTAATTAAATAATATAATCTTTTTGAGTATAAAATAAAATAACACACAAAATTAGGAAACAAAAAATTATACAAAATTTCGGGTCCTTACATTCATTCCCCATAATAAAATTATTCACTGAAGTTTTAACTCATACCGTAAGATGAGAAAATGTGTGGGTAATTCCGCGTCATAGACCTCTCTAGTTCCCATGTGGCTTCTTCGCATTTGTGGTTTCTCCATAGCACCTTTACATGGTGGGTCGTCTTATTACGTAGAACCATGTCTCTACGATCCAATATCTCCACTAGCTGCACCTCATAAGAGAGGTCATGTTCTAGTTATAACACCTCTCGGTTTAGAACATGTGAATGTTTAGGTTTGTACTTCCTCAAGAGTGATATTTGTAAGACATCATGAACTTGTGCTAGATCTAGAGGGAGTGCAAGCTGATGGGCCATTGATCCTACACGATCAAGGATTTCATAGGGGCCAATGTACCTGGGGCTGAGCTTCCCTTTCTTCCCAAACCTCAAGACTCTCTTCCAAGGTGAAATTTGAAGAAAGACATTATCACCAACATGAAACTCCAATCCCCTTTGACGGTGGTCAACATAGCTCTTTTGTCGAGTCTGTGCAGCCTTAATGTGTTGCTGGATGGCATGGACATTTTCAGTTTTCTCTTGGAAAAGATCAGGCCCAAAAATATTTCTCTCACCAACATCATCCCAAAAATTAGGAGTTCTACAATGCTTCCCATATAGAGATTTATAAGGCTCATTTTTAATTCTCTAGTGGAATCTATTGTTGTAAGATAACTGAATTAAAGGGAGATGTTGATCCCATCCACCTATAAATTCCATTGAGCATGTTCTTAGCATGTCCTAGAGTGTTTGAAATGTTCTTTTATATTGTCCATCGGTTTAGGGTGACAGGTTGTACTGAAATTCATTTCAGTGATTAGTTCATGTTGAAGACTTTTCCATAATTTTGATGTGAACCTTGGATCATGATCAGATACCATAGAAAGTGTAACTCCATACAACCTTACCACTTCATTCACAAAAATCCGGGCAATTTGATCAAGAGAGAAATCTTCCCAATGGAGATAAAATGGGCAGTCTTGTTGAGACGGTCCATAATAACCCATATCACATTGTTTCTTTAGTAAGTTCTCAGGAGACCGGTGATGAAATTCATAGTGATATTTTCCCACTCCCATGCTGGTATGGGTAGTGGTTACAATACCCCTTTAGGAAGATGTCGCTCTTCCTTCACTTGATGACATACCAGGAACCTTCATGTGTAGTCAGCAATCACCCTTTTCATATTATTCCACCAAAAATGATCACAAAGGTCCCTATAATTTTTTTTGATTCCAAGATGAATAGAGAATATAGAGATATGGGCTTCATCCATCAGCTCCGTATTTATTTCTGGAATAGAGGGAATACATAGTATTGTACAAAATTTTATTACACCTTCTTGATGAATATTGAACTATGGAATCTTCCCATACTTCACAACTTAAAACTTCTTCTGTAAAAAAAGATATTATTTTTTATATTTATTGATATTATCTAGTAATGATGGTTAATAAATCATTTGGGTTAGGTTTGATGATGTCTCTTCCCTTATAATTCCCATGTCCATCTTTACTAGGTCATTGATTAAAGGATCTCTTTGAATCCTCATCATGGAAAGAACAACTAGTACATTCTTGCTTAATGCATCCGCAACTTTGTATTCTCTTCTGGGATGATAATGAATTGAACAATCATAGACTTTGAGATGTTACAACCTTCTCATTTGTCTCATTTTCAATTCCTTTTGTGTGAAAATATACTTCAAACTTTTATGGTCTTTGTGTATATCACATTTCACCCCATAGAGATAGTGCATCCAAATCTTCAGAGCAAAAATGACCGCATCCAACTCCACATCATGTGTCAGATAGTTATGTTCATGAGCCTTCAACTGTTGAGATGCATAAGCAATGAATTTGTCATTTTTCATGATAATGCACCCAAGCCCTTTGAGAGACGCATCACAGAAAATAACGAATCCTTCTCCACTTGAGGGAAGAGTTAACATACATGCAGGAACCAATATCTTCTTCAGCTCTTAGAAACATTCATCTCAATCATTTTTTCAGAGGAACTTGACCCCTTTTCGAGTTAACTTGTTTAATGGATTAGAAAGTCGTGAAACGTTTTTCAACAACCTCCTATAATATCCTGAAAATCCAAGGAAACTTTGAATCTCTGTTATTTTTGTAAGATGAGGCCACTCCTCTACAACTTTTGTCTTTATAGGGTCAACTGTGATTCCTCCATTGGTAACAATGTGCCCAAGAAAGAAAAGTGTTGTAACCAGAATTCCCATTTACTGATTTTTCCAAAAAGCCTCTCCTTTTATAGAGTTTTCAAAATAACCCTTAGATGATCCTCCTGCTCCTCACGACTTTTGGAATATATCATAATATCATCAATAAAAACTACCACATAGTTATCAAGGTTGTCTTTAAAGACTCTATTCATCAGATCCAAAAAAATATTAGGTGTATTAGTCAGTCCTAAGTGCATAATAAAAAAATCCTAATGCCCATATCCTGATCGGAAGAAAGTTGTTGGAATATCTTCAAACTTTACCCTCAATTGATGATAACCAGATTGACGATCAATCTTAGAGAATAATTGAGCCCCAAGAAGTTGGTCAAATTAGTCATCAATTCTTGGAAGAGGGTATTTCTTCATTACTTTGATCATATTCTGTTCTCTATAATCAATGAATAACTGCATCGATCTATCCTTCATATTCAAAAAGAGAACAGGTGCTCGCCAAGGAGACACACTAAGTCAGATAAACCCCTTCTCCAAAAGATATTGGAGTTGTTTCTTTAATTACTCTAGCTCCACATTTTCCATCCTATATGGGGTCATTGATATTAGATGAGATCTAGGTATGATTTCAATAGAGAACTCTACCTCTCTTTATGGGGAGGTCCAGGCAACTAATCAAGAAATACATCAACGTATTCCTAGATGATGGGGACACTATCTATCCTTAATCTCTAATCTTCTTCTTATTCTTCACCGATCAACTCCATAAAGAAGGATATAGGGGTTCTTCTAGACAAGGATCAGGGTGAGATATCTCTCCTTGGAATATAATTATAGGTTTTCCATTCAAGAATACTGAGATTTCCTTGATCATGCATTTTATCTTAGCATTATACTTTGAGATCCCGTCCATACCTAGTACAATGTCGAATTTTGGCATGGGAATGACTACAAGATTTTTGATAATATTGTGCTCACAAAAGTAAATACTACTATTTTTAAACACTGACTATACTTGAATAATCCCACTAGGATTCTTGACTGATAACTCTGCTTTTAAAAAATTGGGGATTGATTCTAAATTCATTGCAAACATAGAGGAAATAAAGGAATGCCTAGAACATAATCAGACAAAGTACTTTCTAGATTTTACAGGACAACAAGAGAACCTGATAACACAACATTCGGAGCTTCAACATGAGCTATCAGGATAGAAAAAGCACGAACTTTCTCCCTTAGCCTTTGCAAAGGCTGATAGTGGTTCCCCTCCACTGCCCTTGGATTTGTAAAGTGATTGGCAATCACAGGTAGGGCATGCACCATCTTCCCCTTATCATTAGTGTTTTGAAGTTGATATCTCACCTCAGTATGACAATTACTCATAATATGGCCATCACTTCACCCATATAGAATTTCCTGCTCCCGAGCAGGTAGTTACCTGAATGCTTCTTCCAACATATTATTACATAGGGAATATTTCACTTGCTTGCTTCCTGCTCACTGATCAAAGGCCTACCCTAAGCTGGGATCCATTGATCTCTTCTTGTCATTTGATTTATGAGAGCATTGAGTCTCACCAAACTTCAGCTCGACTTTGATCGCAATCCGCACAATCTCTTTATAGTTGTCATAGTCTCGGTTGGCTATATTCTTCTGCAGATGAGGTCTCAGTCCACCGAAGAATCTATCAACCTTACCATTGGATCCATGACAAAGATAGAGGTATATAGTGAAAGCCTTGTGAAGTTAATTTTGTAGCTTCCCATAGATTCATTCTTCTTCTGCTTCAGCTCAAGAAACTCCTTCTCCATTATTGTTCTCATTGATCGAGGGAAATACTTACTGAAGAGGCTCCCTCTGAACTCTTCCCACTCCATAACTTCAACCTCCACTATTTTCCTCATGTTTTTAATTAGTTCTCACCACTAATCAGCTTCTCCTTCTAAGCGATAAGCAGCCAAGGTGACCTTATCTTTCTCTTAATAGAAGAGCATAGAAAATATCTTCTTGATGGAGCTAATCCACTGCTCATCAATCAATGGGTTTATTGATCCACTGAAGTTTGATGGTCGTTGATGCATAAAAGACTCAACAGAATGTTTTTCCCTTCACGGTGTGATCAGTCTCTCAGCTTGATTCATGTTATTTCCCATAACATTAATCAGTTTGGTCATCATTCGCATGAATGTTTCCATTCCGGCTTCCATCAGAGGGTCATCAGCCCATGGTCCATTGTAGTCCCAATTTTCACAGTTCCTCCTATTGCCCGCCATTTTCTAAAAGAGTAAAACAATAGTGAGAAAATTATTTCACTTATGAATCTTTTAACTTTAATGAATTTTATGTCTTAAAACTTCATTCTTATACAATTACATTTCTCTATAATTCCTTCATAATGATTCATAAAAAGATTGAGGTTTACCAAACATATCCCCTGGGAGTTTCATAACCAAGAGTGTAGCAATGACCATTTTCTTGTACCATTTCCTATTCGAGTCTATCATAAAGCGATGTTTTCAGGTTTTACCCCTATGTACATCTATACCAGAGCCACCTCTACCTGCTCATATCCATACATGGGTGTATTTTTTTGATAAACCACTTACTCAATACTCACCAAAATACCAAGAAGTTTTTTTTATATTTATACTTTTCTATTGGGTTCTTCCTAAAGTTTTCATATCGTAATTTCCATAAATGAGTAAACTGTCATTTGATATCCTGCCTTTTTATTTTAAAACTTTTCATTACATTTTACAGAGGATCTTTAAAGTCTAGTGTCTTAGAAATCCGGAACATAATACACGAAAAAAACATAAAAAATTCTTCTAAACCACTGGTAAGGATTCATCATTGGTTCATCCTATGTACTATTACTTCATCTCATATCCTGGAGACATACATCAAAATAAAGGGTGAGTATAAGGCCTAGTAAGGGGTAAACAAGGGAACTGGTTTACTTGTGCTATCAATAAGAACCTGATGAAAAATGTGAAGACATGAGAAATGGAAAAAGTGGCATATCATAATAACAAGAACATGAAACATAACTTGAATATGTGGATACAACATTTCATTTAGACATTAATAAACATATCTCCAAGGTTTATCCCTGAGGTGTCATTAAAATTACTAAGGTTATTCACCAAGGTATCGTGATGTTTGTCATCTCTAGAGATTAAATCATTACCCAGTGCATTGGAGTGCTATCAGGGAACACACTTAATATCTATTTACATTAATGTGAGCCACAAATATCATTATCAGACATTTCATAAATAACCCACGGAGAATAAAAGAAGTGAGTTTCATTTCAATATCGTGATGTTTTAAAAGTTCTTAAAAAATAAGGTCATTATGTCATTTATAACCCATGGAAATGGAGTGAGGGTTATATGTATGTCAATTACAGAATCAAATATATCATCTTTATATATTTATGAATACCCAGAGAAAATAAATATGTCTGGGTATTCACATATATGAAACAAGATAATTTCTGGAGAGAAAGAGATAGAAAGTTTGAGGCAAAATTTATGCAGCACAACGACTATATAACATGGTTTTAGAAAACATTGAAAAGAGAGGGGACAAAGGTCACACACTCATAAATAATTCATAACACAGTATGGGTATATAATAAGACAATATTATGTATATTTTAATGACATACCACATGAAAAGGAAACATGAAAGGAAAGAGAAGATGTGATTACTTTTACGAGAAATTCGGCAGCCTAACAACATCACATGAAGATTCAGAAAAAAAAATTGATGATAGAGGAAAGTATATATCAACAATTATACATGAAATTGAAATTAATGAGAACATATAATAACATACCATCAAAATGAATAGATGGAAACTAGAAGACACAACATAAATTAAGTCATGGCTTAAAAGAGGAGGGTGAAAGATTCCCTTATCTTGAAGAGTAACTTCGAAAGCGTGAATGTCAGGACCATGGGAGGCTTGAGGGAACCTTGGGAGGAGTCCTTGGGAGGTAAATAGACCAGATCTTCGTTGGAGAGTATTTTTAAATTAAATGAATGAGGGAATGACTTGATATTTATAGGAGAAGTGAGGGTAAAATCATTAATTTTCAAAGAACACCTCATCGGTGGTATTGGAAAAACCATGGGATTACACATAGTATTCTCCCATGGTATTGGGTAATTGGGACACCTCATCGCATATATTAATATTCATAAGTCGACCATAATTATTATATAATTATTACATCCTTAATGATGTCATTAATCACCTGAAACGCAAAACTGTATTTTCACTATTCACCGAAAATTCAACTGTTTAATAAAAATACAAAAAATAACCTTAACCTAATATCGATGCTCTGAATTCAAAAATGAACTCCATTTTATGAAAATAATTTTCTAATTATGAGATATTTAATTTTTAACTAAAATACTATTCACTGAAAATTCAATTGTTTCAGAAACATCCCCAAAATTCACCTTAACCAAATATCGATGCTATGAATTCAAAAACGAACTCAAATTTATGAAAATAATTTTCTAAATATTTTGAATTTAATTTAAAAAAAACACTATTCACTTGAAAAAAACTATTACGTAACTAATAATTTCTGAAATAGTTATTTACTTATTTTATTGAATCACATTACCTAATAAAGGTGCTTAAAATATAATAATACTTTCTTAAGTGACATTACTATTCCATTTGGTAAAATTACTATTCATAAGCATAAAATTACTATTCATAATTTACTATTCACCAAAAAATATTCTGATCTTATTAGAATCTAAATTTTATACTAAACACAACTATAGAACACCATTTTTTGAAAATCATTACACATTATTAATTATTTAAGGTTTACATAAATATTTTAAATGTCCATTTTTTTTCCAAAATTCTTCAATAATATACATCCTATATTCATTCAGACATTTTAAATTCACAAACTTTACCATAAGACAAAATAAACAATTAATTTATATCAAAGGATTAAACAAAGTAGCTAGGGTCTCATTACATATACCCTTATAACACTAGCATATGACCTAAGTGTAAGGTGTGCTAAGGTGATAGAATCTGTGGGTGGCTCGACCCACATTGCCCGAGTAGTGACCTCTATCATCTTGAACTTCTCCCATACGATATTTGGTTCACGCTTCACGTGATGAAGTTTGTCTTGGGCTTCGTCTAGAGAAAAGCACAAGAGTGCTCCTCCTTCCCAAGTTCTGTCAGATGGGCTTCGAACGGCCCGAGTCTACTGGATGAGGCCATTGAATCTTCACTCTGTATTACTTAACCAAGATCACTTATATTGATAAACATAAATTGTAATGTTAAGAGTTTATATTCTAATAGTCATATTGACCAACTTTGATATAACAGTTGAAACCTAACTGTTTCATTAAATTATACGCACTTTGTTAATTAAAGAATATAATTTTGTTGGGTATTAAATAAAATAACACACAAAACTAGGAAACATAAAATTATTCAAAATTTTGGGTTGTTACAATCAAATACCAATTACATCTGTTTGGAAAGAAGGAGTTGTTATGATGACATGAGAATGTAAAGATGCTCATTCCAAGACACTCATTTCCCCTCTGGGACTCCATAAAGGCTTCATTCTAGCATGTGAGACCAAAATAATTTCCTCATCTTCAATATTCCCTAATAGTGACTCCCCTGTTTCCTTTGAGTAAGATTATTTACCACCTAATCCCCATAGAGAGGTGAATGTAATTAATAAATCATGAGGCAGTGAAAGAAGAGGATGAACTTAGGGATTCCCCTCCATGATTTGAGGATGTTGTCTCCCACAATGTGTGATAAACTCATAGAGACAAATATTTGTACAGTAGAAGATCCATGACACACTCTAATTAATGAAAACATGAATCCTAAATAACCTGATGTGTATAGGTCCTCCTTTAATTAAAACTTAGATTTGTTCTCTGGGAATTACACAATGATGTCGTGCCTTGACCCTGAGGTGGTAACCCATCACTTTTATTTTCTAGAAGATCATAGGGGAAACAAACATGTAGCTATAAGGACACACCGACTCACACCTCCGAAATTAGGGTTGAAGTAGATAAGCTCACCACGTATGACATCATATGGGAGGTGAAATATCAAAGATATATAGTCTACATTTTCCTATTAATGAAGAATAATGATCAAATCATAGTTTGCATCAACTTCAGATATCTATACATGCATTTTCCCAAAGACGAATTCATAATTCCAATTACCGAACTACTTTTTGATGGAATTTTTTTAATGAATCCATTTAATTTATGGATTTCTATTCTAGATATAACAAAATCTAGATGGCCCCAGAAGATGAAGTGGTTATAGGCATCAGATCAACCCATGGGGTGTTCTTTTATCGGATGATGCCTTTTGGCTTAAATAACATTGTTTCTTCATATCAATTTGACATGAATCACATCATCAACACCTTACCCATGATTTTTTACAATGCTACATTGATTATATGGTTGGAGTTTCATGAAAATCTTATAACCCCTTTGTTGAATTGTAGATCATCTTCGGAAAAGTGTGACAACATAAGATGAATATGAACCCCCTGAAATGAGCTTTCAGGGTAACCTCAGTACTGTTTCTCCACTTCATAGTATGCCATCCGAAAATCAAAGTTGATAATGAGAAAAATAATATTTTCCTTGAAATTTAACCTCCTCAAAACCCTAACGAGTTAAGAGGGCCTCTAGAAAAAGTGTCCTACATCGGGCACTTTAATGTTAGTCTAGAAGAGAAGGGTTTTCCCATCACCAAATTGATGAAGAAGGGAGTCACTTATTAGTGGACCAAATACTACCAATAATAATTTAATAACCTCAAAAATTAACTATTGAGTCCACTGGTATTGATTCCACCTACTAAGGGAAATCCTCTCATTCTATATGTAACGGCTAGGAAGAGATCACTAGGCATATTTCTTTCAAAAAATAACGATATTTGGTAATGAAAATAGCCTTTATTTTCTCAGTTGAACCAAACATTATGTGGGAGACTTGATATTCAAATATTGAGAAGAGCTTAATGGCTTAAATCTTTCCGATTTAGATGTTATGACACTATCTATAGCACTACAAGGTTCAACTGGTCTACAACAATAACCTGATCAAATCTGTCCTCATTAATCTTATGTTGAAAAGGAATCTGGAATAGTGGGTGGTTATTGTACATCAATTTGATATAAATTTTTTTTCAACAATGCAGGTAAAAGTCATCTCTTGGCATATTTTCTAGTAGAATAGCAATCCACACAAACATCATCATTAAATATAAAATTTCATGATGAAGAGGTGTAATCTATTTAAGACCAACCCCAATCATGGTAAATATATTTCAACAATGCATCTGGGAGGCCAATAGAGAATATAATGGAAGAACATAAGCTCAATAAAGTTGGGTAAGGGATCCTATTAATTTCCACAATAAAGGATGTCTTAAAATACTATTTTCTACTATCATAAGTTATACTAACAATGAGTCAGAATACCGTGCCCTCATTGCGGGTTTAGAACATGCACTCAAAATTCCAATGAATCAACTGGAGGTAAAGGGTGATTTAGAGTAGGTAATTAAAAACCTCAATGGGTATTATTCCATTATAAAAGGAGAACTAATCCCCCTTATTGGTTGTGTTTAGTTGTTAATGGAATACCTCCCCACAAGAACCATCATTAAATTACATCCCTTAATCACAAAATGCCCATGAAGATGAATGAGAAAATGCAGCCATAGATTTGGAAGATCCAAATCGGGAGAAAACAATCATCACCATCACCCATCATTGTATAGTATCCCATTTTGTTTTGAGTTATAATAGAGAATATCTATTAAGTTATCCTAATACTAGTTCCATATGGTTTTACCACTGTGTGGATGACACAAATTATGGGCTACCTACATTGTAAAACCCTGATATTTTATGAAAAATATTCTTTTTAATTTTATTAATGTCTTTTGTTGTACGCTACACCAAAAGGAGATTGTACAACACACATCCTTTACTTGCCTTGCATTACACGCAATCGCTACTTTCCTTGATAGCGTGTGTAGTACGCAATACCGAGTTTCACTAAACAACAATATGCTATTAAAATATTATTAAAACTAGCCGTTATGAATAGTAATAACCACTTTTTGAAATTTTTTAAATTTTATTTTTTAAAATGGACTTCATTTTTAGATTCGGAATATCGAAATTAGATTAGGGTGAAATTTTGGTACTTTTCGGATAACTTTCATTTTCTGATGAATAGTGAAAGTTACTAAATTTTAATTAAAAACAACCTTTTTAATCGAAATAATTAATAGTGATAAATTATTAATTTGAGTGGTTTTAAAGTATATTTAGAATATATTTTTACAATTTAATACAATTTTTTTCATTGGATGTAATTTCCCATTTAAACCGGACATAAATAAGTGCCAATCTATTGATAGTTATTATCTTTTAAAAACACGCTATTTGTTTTGACGACGGGAATTAATTTTTAAATTAGTTAATGTAACTGTTATGCTTTGAATTTGGTAAAATAAACATCATTTTTTAATTCATAATATCAAATATATATTAGGCCTAATTTTTGGTATTTTTTTAGAAACATTCATTTTTTTGATAAATAGTGAAACCAGTAAGTGGTAGTTAAAAAAACTAAATTTTTCATAAAACATAATTTTACCACTTCTGTGAGTATAATTTTGAAAATATGAGAGACACGGCTAATATAAAGGACTAAAATGTGGTTCAATGAGATGAAAATAATTTTTGGTGAATAGTAACTCTTTACTTTTTTTACCACGGTTAAAAGTAAATAGGGTAGTTAAGGGTAAAAATGATATTATTATTACCCTAACACATGTCCTAATTCAATTTTATAAGTGTAATTCGACCAAAAATAACCTTAGGAATAAAATATTTCCATTTAGGCCAACTTGGATTAGATTAGGACATTTATTATTAATTTATTTAAAGAAGGGTTAAAATAGTTAAAATCAAAGTTTAATAAGTAGATAATTTTTAATATAGGGTTATACATAAGATAAATTCGACTATAAATATTAATTAGAAATCTAAAAATATTTCCTACATAATGGTATTTTATTTTCAATTTGCAGACATTAAATAATTTAATTTATTTATAACACAACTATGATGCAATAATTATCTTATTAATGAAATATTGACATAATTGATGTTATAAATACCCAAATAAATGTAATTTGAGACTTTTTTATGAATTATAGTAATTTTATAGGTTAATATGACATTTTTTTATTGATTTAAGTAACTTTTTTTGAACTAATCATTCTGTTATGATTTTCACAAAAATCAATTACTAAATAGTGTCAAATTTGACAGAAAATAGTTTTTAAAACAAATATTATATTATTAATTGTTATTTTATTCCTAAAAATATAAGGTTCTTCAGAATGACATAGATAAGGTTATATTTATTAATAATAAACAAATTTGGGTTCGTTTGGCTTGTTATAGTATGTTTATTAACCTTATAGTGTAAGAACACAAAAAGACACGGTAAAAGTAAAATTATCTAACTTAAAGTTAAAACTAAATGATAAGGTTAAAATAGTAAACAAAAATTGTCCAAATTCTATTGGATGAGAGGAATTCGACCCATCCCCACCTTAGTTTCGAAATAAATCAATTTGGAGCTATTTAAAACCGAATATGGCTTTATAATAAAATAATATTTATAGTTTTTCCAAAGGTGCCCCTCTCCTCCCTTATAAAAGGGCACCTCCTCCCTCTCTTCCTCACACCACATTGAGCCTTCAAGCTCGGCCAACCCTGCCAAATTCTCTTCTCCACTTCTCTATAATAATCCTATAGGACCTGGTCTTCTTCAAAGAAAAATTTTAGTGCCCTAAGAGGAGGTCTCAAAGAGGCGCTTCAAAGGAGAGGTAATGACCGTTACCGATTCTTTCAACATTATTTCTTCTTCCACTTCTTTTTCTTAGGTTGTTTCATTATGAAGTAATAACATCAGTATCACTCATATACTTATATGTTATTATAAGTATGAAAAAACCCTATTTCACCATCTATCCATCCTACAGAAAATGAAATCACCACGCGTGTGTACGTACGGAATACTGTCTCCATGCCATGGTGTAATCTATTTTCCACCACCACCTTACTTGGATGCGTATAATGGTGTAAATAATAACTATATATGATTATTTTAAAGTGATATTGATTCTTAAATAGTATACATACACTCCAATACAATTCCACGATCATGAGAACGATATCATCGCTCGTGCGTACGTATGGACTACCGTCTCCATGACGCGATGAGATTCATTCTCCATGTTAACCATTCATGAATGATTATAAAGTATATATAATAAGTAATCATGAACTATATGACATAATAATGATACTGGATTTATGTGTATATATATGTATGTCATCTACTTAATTCCATAAGGAAACAAAAACAACGTTCATGTATACGTACGGCCTACCGTCTCCATGAACGGTGTATTTCTTTCCATTTACTGATTAATTATATTATTGTATATTATGAATATATATTATATATAAATCATGTTTTATATTCTGTAATTAAGTAATCATGATCTAAGTAATCATTTGAATAATTACAAGTCAAAACACGGACGACAAATGAAACGATTTTACCCAAAACGCTCTTTAACATGAAATTTACAAAAGAACGGGTAATATAAAGTCATAAGTGAACCATATATGATATCATAACAATGAGTATGATTCTGGAATAAGTAAATGACATTATTTAAATCATTATACAGGAGGTTTAGACACTTACAAAGCAAATCAGACCTAAGGTAAGGGAAATATCACAATCTCATTTTTATCCGAGATTGTTTATACTTTGGTATTTACTGGGGTATATTTTATCATCCACATCCATGTTTCCTCAATATGTAATATTATTTCCATCCACCTACAATTTTTTAAATCCATTTTTACCCTTTTTGAGTTTATAGTAAATGATATGAAAGGAATCTTTTGTCGTTTTTCGTACGAGGTACTTTTTGACTTTTCCGACAAAAGTACGAGAAGAATGTTTTTTTAACTTATACGGCATGAATGGATTTTTAAAACATTATTTCCAAGAAGCTTCCTTTACATGTTTTCAAGTTTATTTTTAATCAACTTATTTTAGTTTAAAATTGTATGACATGTTAAGAAAGGAAAATGTTTTTTTATGTAGAAAGAATATTTCCCTCAAGAATGGAGTTCAAGTGTTTTATCAAAATTATTTTCTATATAAGATAATAAAAGGTTCTGTTTCTATACCTATTATTAAATTGATTTGATTATGTTGTCATGGAATTATTTTTATGAATTCCTTTATCTTATATGAATTGTTTTATGATTTCATGATGTTTAAGAATCCCATTTTTATTACATGGGTTATGCTGTGATGTATGATTTATGATTTTGTGGCACACATAAGAATGGTATCATTATGAGATGGGTGAGACCTATATCTCCCTCCAATTCATTGGGTAATGATTTTATATCTCATGAGATAGACATGGCTAGAATGGCAGGTTAAACCGGTTCAGTGAAATAGGACTGAAACGAGGAATGAACTCAGTTCAGAAATGGACTTTTTTCACTTTGATAGTCTTGGCAATGAGTCTTGACTAATAAGAAATGATTCTCCATGATTATGTTTGTATGCCACAAAGTTTCATGTTTTGAGTTATGATTATAGGGATTACATTTCACTACTATGATTTATCCAATGTTATAATATTATGATCTCTTTTGCAGGTTAAGATTTCCAAAATGTTATGTTCTTATGAATATGATGTGATTGATATTTCTATTGTTTGCCCATACTGAGCATTTGAGCTAACCCTTTTATGTTTTCTTTTCCCCAGGATATAAAGAATGGTTTTAGGTAAAAAAGGATGATCATTATGGGAGATGTTGAAGATCTTTCACCACTATTAGAAGATTATATTCCGAGTTTCCAAAGACACTAAACTATTACAGTCATTGTGTGTGTGTTTTTTTATGTACCAAGTATTCCACAAAAGTAATGTAATGTCCATGTACGTTAAGATTCGGTTCTATACAGTTGGTATCAGAGGAAAGGTTTAGTTAACCTTTAGAAACTAGGATGCGAAAACTTTAGTGAGATTCCTTGAGTTATTTCTAAGGTATGTCTAGGGATGTCCATAAGTTTAAGTACAAGTATAGGTTATAGTCCTAGAATTATGGTAACTATCATAGAATAAAACCTATGATGATAGATATTGAAGGTACTCCCCCTTTATTATGTGGTTTTCCCTAGCATGATTTTTTCCTCTCACACTATTCTCTTTGGGTTTTAGACGATGGCTGGAACCCGAAGGAACCGTGTTGATCAATGCAATGGACAATGAAATAGTTGTCCTCTTGAACAAACAAATGATATGGGAGATGGAGTGTAAAATCTTATTTCTATACTTACACAAGCTATGAATCATTCTGGACTTCCAAATGAGCAGAAAAGGGAACAATATTCTATTGAGCCCTTCATGAGGCAACGTCCACCTTCTTTCAGTGGGTCTTCTTATCCACTTGTTGCTGAATAATGGATCAGTACCACTGAAAAGATATTTTCAGTTCTTCAATGTTTTTAACATGATAAATTCATCATAGGAGTATATCATTTGGAAGGTGAAGCTGATCAATGGTGGAATATTATCAGGAATATGAGTCCAAGAGATGAAATTGAGACCATGGAATGGGACGAGTTCAAGAACTTATTTTTTAATAAGTACTTTCCTCGTATTCTTTGAACAAAGATGGAGAAGGAGTTTCTTGAACTAAAGAAAAAGGATGATGAATCTGTTGGTATATACGAAGCAAATTTTAAAAGGCTTGAAAGGTATGCATCTGGCTTTATCATCCAACCTGAAAGTAATGTTGATCAATTCTTCTGTGGCTTAAAACCAAATCTTCGAAGGGAATTAGCTATAAGTGACTATAGTAGCTACGAATAAATTTTGCGTTGTGCTATCAAGGTAGAAATGGAATTTGGTGTTACATATCCATCTCATAGTTTTGAAAAGAAACAAAATATGGAGTTCAAGGAGAAATCTCAAAATAATGGTGAAAAGAATATGAATGTTTCCTTATGCTCAAAGTGTGGAAAGAAGCATGGTGGAAATTGTCATAAAGGGACTAGAAAATGTTTTAAGTGTGGAAAATAAGGTCATCGAGAAGTTGAGTGTCGAAGTAATGGAAAAAGGGTTTCTAATTATGTGAATAAATAAAATACTGTAGAGAACGCACCACCAACACTTCAATGCTTCAAGTGCAAGGAAATGGGGCATTATGCTAATAAATGACCTAATCCATGGGCTAGTGATGATCGACATGAGGAACCACTTAAGGCAAATGACAAAGGGGAGTCACATGCGATCACTATTGGAGATGTTGAATATGACAACGATGTGGTGGAATGATTAAGTGTTTATGTAATGGGATTCCAAAATAATGTTGTATATAGTATTGGGGAATATTGGAATATTTATGTATTGGTCTATTGTGGTTTTCAATAATTTTATGGTACCAGTGACCATGGAAAGTGATTGAGATATTTTTGGAAAAAAGATGATATGCGCATAATGAAGGGATAAGGATAAAATGAAATGTTTGATAGTATTCATGAGCTCATGAGTGATATAAGGAAATAGTTATATCATGATTTGAGGTTTTGGTACGTGAAAAGAGTTATCTTTTGACAGCACTCATGTTTTCACTAAGATTCAATGGGTATTCATTTTTTTTCAATAGAATACACGATTAAGGCCATCGAATGTTTGGAATGTGACCAAAAAGACATATCTCATGATATATGGGGATCAACAATGGTATTAACATGCTAGTTGTATGAACTCTTTGGTAATCATTTTCACTATAATATGAGATTAGACAGTATTATTTTGGATAAGCCTAAAGATTGGAATGGATTATGTTGGGCTTAAGTTAGTATTGTTTAAGGATATAAGTTTTTTCGATATTATTTATGGGATGTTATAGTAATGTAGTTTTAGAAAAAGGAAAACCTGCAAGATGGGCGACAGCCCATCGCGTCGGGCAAGGCTGTGGGAATCAAACCCACAACCGAAGTGTGACTGGCCTTTATCGCCTAACACTGGCCTACAGGAAGTCCCTGTTTAGTAGAAACTAGTTTTATTATATTAAGAAGTATGATATAAGAATTATAAGTCCATTTTAGGAACCATATATGATTAATCTCACTATAGATGGACTTATGTATTTTTTGATAACTTTTCTTACCTTTTGTTTGAGACAGATGGAATGACCCATCATTCTATCACATGATCTGCTAACACATCATGAATTACAAATTCAACTTTGTTTATTTAAGTGATGAAGTGGAAATTGTCCAAAGAACGACCAACGATGAGACTATACCAAAATCACGAAAGTATTTCTTCTAATTCCAATTTCATCAACTTTAGGGAAATGATCTTGAAAACAAAAAATGTTATCCTAGTGCTCTTATATCCGATGAATCATATGCTACCTTAGATCATCGCAAATCTATGGCTTTGTGATTGTTGGCTATTTCATAGCCATGTTCTCTACCACTCGCCATCAGAACATGACAGTTAGATTTCTCTTCCATATCCATATTTTCACCAATGTTCTCTTACGTGGAAACCCATTGATTAGTTAATTTGGGTAACCATTACGTTTCATACTTTAGTTTTTAAAGATAAGTTTTGGTATTCCTTTTTACAATGAGGGTTTTTATTAATGAAACTTTCGAGTAGTAAACCATTTATAACCCCGACGAATTTCGAGGGCGAAATTTATTTTAAGGGGGGTAGAATGTAACACCCCGGGATTTTATGAAAAATATTCTTTTTAATTTCATTAATGTCTTATGTTGTACGCTACACCAAACGAAGCTTTTACAACACGCATCCTTGAATTCCTTTTCATTACACGAAATTGAGACTTTCCTTGATAGCATGTGTAGTACGCAATACCAAGTTTCACTAAACAACAATATGATATTAAAAACCGAATATGGCTTTATAATAAAATAATATTTTAAGTTTTTCCAAAGGTGCCCCTCTCCTCCCTTATAAATGGGAACCTCCTCCCTCTCTTCCTCGCACCACTTTAAGCTTTCAATCTAGGCCAACCCCATGCCAAATTCTCTTATCCACTTCCCTAGAAACATCCTAGATGTCCTGGTCTTCTTCAAAGACCAATTTTAGTGCCCTAAGAGGAGGTCTCAAAGAGGCGCCTCAAAGAAGAGGTAATGTCCGTTACCGATTCATTCAACTTTATTTCTTCTTCCGCTTCCTCTTCTTAGGTTGTTTCATTATGAAGTAATAACATCAGTATCACTCATATACTTATATGTTATTATAAGTATGAAACAACCCTATTTCACCATCTATCCATCCTATGGAAAATGAAATCACAACACGTGCGTACATACGGAATACCGTCTCCACATCGTGGTGTAATCTATTTTCCACCACCACCTTACTTGGATGGGTATAATGGTGTAAATAATAAATATATATGATAATTGTAAAGTGATATTGATTTTGAAATAGTATACATACACTCCAAAACAATTCCATGATCATGAGAACGATATCTTCACCCGTGCGTACGTACGGACTACCGTCTCCACAACGCGATGAGATTCATTCTCCATGTGAACCATTCATGAATGATTATAAAGTATATATAATAAGTAATCATGAAATATATGACATAATAATGATACTGTATTTATGTATATATATATGTATGTCATCTACTTAATTCCATAAGGAAACGAAAATAGCGTTCATGCGTACGTACGGCCTACCGTCTCCATGAACGGTGTATTTCTTTCCATTTACTGATTTATTATATATATGTATATTCTGAATATATATTATATATAAAACATGTTTTATATTCTGTACTTAAGTAATCATTATCTAAGTAATCATATGAATAATTACAAGTCAAAACACGGACGACAAATGAAATGATTTTACCCAAAACGCTCTTTAACTTGGAATTTACAAAATAACGGGTAATATAAAGTCATAAGTGAACCATATATGATATCATAACAATGAGTATGATTATGGAATAAGTAAATGACATTATTTAAATCATTATACAGGAGGTTTAGACACTTACGAAGCAAATCTGACCTAAGGTAAGGGAAATATCACAATCTCATTTTTATCCGAGATTGTTTATACTTTGGTATTTACTGGGGTATATTTTATCATCCACATCCATGTTTCCTAAATATGTAATATTATTTCCATCCACCTACAATTGTTTAAATCCATTTTTACCCTTTGGTGAGTTTATAGTAAAATATATGAAAGGAATCTTATTTTTTTTTTGTACAAGGTACTATTTGACTTTTCCGACAAAAGTACGAGAAGAATGTTTTTTCAAATTATACGGAATGAATGGATTTTGAAAACATTATTTACAAGAATATTCCTTTACAAGTTTTCAAGTTTATTTTTAATCAACTTATTTTAGTTTAAAATTGTATGACATGTTAAGAAAGGAAAATGTTTTTGAATTAGAAAGGATATTTTCCTCAAGAATGGAGTTCAAGTGTTTTATCAAAACTATTTTCCATCTAAGATAATAAAGGGTTCTATTTCTATCCCTATTATTACATTGATTTGATTATTTTTTCATGGGATTATTTTTATGAATTCCTTTATCTTATATGAATTTTTTTATGATTTCATGATGTTTAAGAATCCCATTTTTATTACATGGGTTATGCTATGATGTATGGTTTATGATTTTGTGGCACACATGAGAATGGTATCATTATGAGATGGGTGGGACCTATATCTCCGTCCAATACATTGGGTAAAGATTTTATATCTCATGAGATAGACATGGATGGAACGACAGGTTAAACCGGTTCAGTGAAACAGGACTGAAACGAGGAATGGACTCGGTTCAGAAATGGACTTTGTCCACTAAAATAGTCTTGGAAACGAGTCTTGACTAATAAGAAATGATTCTCTATGATTATGTGTGTATGCCAAAAAGTTTCATGTTTTAGGTTTTGATTATTTGGAATACATTTCACTACTATGATTTATCCCATGTTATGATATTATGATCTCTTTTGCAGGTTATGATTTCCAAAATGTTATGTTCTTATGAATATTATGTGATTGATATTTCTTTTGTTTACCCTTACTGAGCATTTGAGCTCACCCTTTTATGTTTTCTTTTCCCCAGGATATAAAGAAAGGTTTTAGGTAAAAAAAGGAAGATCTTTATGGGAGATGTTGAAGATCTTTCACCATGATTAGAAGATTATATTCCATGTTTCCAAAGACACTAAACTATTACGGTCCTTTTGTGTGTGTTTTTGTTATGTACTAAGTAATCCGAAAAAGTAATGTAATGTCCATGTACGTTAAGCTTCAGGTCTCTACATTCATGATGGATTACTCTCTCTAAATAAAGATAGAAATGAACAAATCTGATGATGATAATCAAAATTCACCCTATAGGATATCCCAAATTTCCAAAATTTGATCTACAAACATTGATTTGATGGATTCCTTCTCTTATGTATTTATTGAGAAGATAATGATGCCATTATGGATGAAGTACATGATGAGGCCTAGGGGTCCCATCATCCTGGATACAATCGTTCACACTGAATTCAAAGGCATATATACTTCTAGACATCAATGATACAAGATTGTATAGAATTAACCATGAAGTGTCATTCTTAACAAGTGCATTCCAACTTCATTCATCATCCCCCAGAGTTTCAACATACTTACATATACTCCTGGCCATTTTGTGAATGGGGGATGGATGTTGTGGGGCCATACCCTCCATCTATGACCAAGATGTTCATTTTTATTCTTAATTCTATTGATTTCATCTCAAAATGGTCTGATGAAATTCCTCTCAAAAATGATGGGGGAAAAATATTTTTAGCTTCATGGTGGAAAGCATTATTAGCATATTTGGTGTCCCTCCTTAAATAATAACTGAAAATGAAACCAATTTTCATTTTTCTGAGGAAGAAAAGAGATTCCAGAAATATGATATCAAATCCAACATTTCATCCAACTATCATGCAACAACTAATGGAAAGATAGAGGCTTTCAACAATACCCTATCGAATATACTCTTTAAATTGGTAAATTAAGATAGAATTTCTTATCCTAACTAGATCTTGCATGACTTATGGACATAACTGACTATTACCGGTACTACAAAACCGGTGACCCAATACTCATTAATATATGGGATGGAAGAAGTCCTACACATTGAGGTTTAGTTTCTATCACTCCAAGTTTGCATATGTGATCAACTATCTATAGATGGAAAATCCCATAAATGACTGAATAAATTGGAATCATGGGATGAAAAAATATTTCATACCTTGCATCACGTGGAATTATACCAAAATTAGATTGCACAATATTTTAACAATAATTTATGCCTTTTTTCATTCCAAGAAAGATAATTGTTGTTGGACCTTAGGACTCCAATGAAACTTGGAATGAAGCCTTTGAAACATGAGCAGAAGTGTGAGGGGCCTTATTCCATACACAACATCTGCTTCAATTGAGTTGATTCATTGATCTTAGTGGATTGGGAAATCATTATGAAACCAACATATACAAGGTTCCAAAAAAATATTTTGTGTAATCACACGAGAAAAATCATATCTCTTGTAAATTAAACTGCATGGCACCATATACCTCCTAGTTGTAAGACATTAAACTACAATGTTGTCCTTCATCACATGAACTTAAAAGGAATGACATAAAATTTGTGTCATAGGATGTTAAAATGTGTGGAATCATCATCCATTCCACACGGTGATAATCTTCACAACTTGTCACCCAAATCGTATGAATTGAATGTCTATGACAATACCTATCCACATCAAATGACATTAAACTAAATGGTTAACTTATCATCCATTTGAAATTAAGATCATATAAAATTACATGAGTAAACACACCCTACAGTCCCTCAAATATAAGGATGAAAATTAGTACAATCCCTATGCATAACCCTCCTTACATCATTGCCACTCTATAATGGAATTTGGGCCACCTTTTATAGGTATAATCCCAAATAATTTCTTTTCAATACCGCAAGATGAAAAATTGAATGGCCCGCGTTCTCATCGTATGATGGTAAACTGAGTTTTATATTTAAGAGCTATATGTGGCGTGATTCTTATTACAATGAGATATATAGTGAACCTAGATATCAAATATCAGGTCTATCTGTGACGAAACAGAAAATATCCCCTTCTCATCGTACGATCTAGATATGTGTAGTGAAATTTTCCCAAACATATGGTTTGATTCTCATTATAATGAGATGTTTGGTGATAGATAAGCCTCAAGTTATGAGAATAACCATCAATGAAAAAAATATTTAAATCCCCTTCCCCATGTCAGAACCCTATTGTTTTGGGGAACCTTTTTCATGAACTACTAGTGGATTGATTATAATTCTGATGAGATGTGTATTTATATCAGGTTCTCTAATCATGGGTCTAGCCATGTTTTTTGGAAAATAAAACCACCTTCATTCTCCTTATTCATGAATCATATCTTTACCAGGAAATTCTCTAAAACACACGACTTGATTCTAATTATAATGAGATTCACAGTCATGCCTAGAACCCCAAGCCTTGGTCACAACCATTATTCGAGAAAGTGTGAAATCCAATTTCCCTCAACAAATCTCAATTAGTGTGGGAAACATTCCTCAATAAATACATGTGGCATGATTCTAATTTCAAGGAGATACTTAGTGACAACCATATCTTCTACCCCAGGTTCATACATGAAAAAAAATATATAGCCCCTTTTCTCTATGTATGAATCATATCTGCATAGGGAGCCTTATAAAGAACAATAAGCGGGTTGATTATTTCTCTAGAAACAAATGTATTAACACCCAGGTCCTATCACATGGTCCAACTACAAAACTTCTTTATTTTCAATTGGATAACATCCCCACCGCATGATGTTAAACTGCATGGGATTTTAATAACTATATATAGATTGATTCTCATTATAATGAGACATGTAGTGATACCTTGGTCCTACACCCCGGTCTATCCACAATATTCCTTATTATGTCAAAATAACCCATGAAATCATGGTATAATGCTAAATTTTGTGTTGTTTCAAGAACTATGTGTTTCTTTATTCCCACCCTTATGAGATATGTAGTGACATCTATACCTTTGATCTTGCGCCTAGATACAACACAATATGCGTAACATCCCAAAATTTTATGAGATATATTCTTTTTAATTTCTTTGGTAACTTGTTTTTTAAGCTATACCTTATTATATTGAGTTATGTGAAACACTATATTAGCTTGAAGTATACACAACACTATACTAGGCTTGTGTTACACACAATTTCAAGTTCTTTTGTTAGAATTCATTTCAGGCAAAACTGAGTATATATTTTATTCAATGTATAAATGAACTAGGTTTGAATGATGCTATACAGAAAACCAAAAGAATATTTCACTAAATGAAACACTGATTTGGCTTTCATTACACATAGGAGAGACCTTCCTCAATAACTTGTATTGTATGCAATGCTGAGTTTCACTAAATAATGATATATTATTGAAATATTATTAATTAACGGGATATAAATTGTTTGTTATGAATAGTATTAACCAAATAATGATTTATATATTACATTAAATTTTATCTTTAGTATTTCATAGAATATGATAAAAGAACAAATTCATTTTTCGAATAAAATAAGTATTTTTTAAAAATGTAGTTTTCTCACCATTTGATGGAGAGCCAATTTCAAATCTAATTTTTAATAATTTAATATATTCTATTTTAAAAAATAAAAATCTTTTTTGGAATCAGGACAATAAAATTTACATTGGTTGAATTTTTGGTATTCATCTGAAAGAATTCATATTTTAATGAATAAGGAAAATTACTGCATTTTAATCCAAAACTACCTTTTCATCTAATTTATTTATATAGTTATATTATATTTCTTATTGGTTTTAATGTGTAATTGGATTATATTTTTATCATTTATCCAATTTTGGTCATTGGAAAAATTTCACATTTAAATTAGACATAAACACTTGTTAATATTTTGATAGTTTTTACTTCTTAAAAACCCTCTTTTTGGTTTTAACAACGGGAATTAATTTTAAATTAATTTATTAAAATTTGTTGTTTTGAATTTTGAAAAATGGATTCCATATTTGGAATTTTTGAGTCTAAATTATGTTAATATGTTACTTTTATTTTTTTATAAAATTAATAGTAACTATGGTAATTTTTATTTACCACGATTAAAGATAAATTTCTTAAATTACGGTAACAAACAATATGATAAAGATAATAAAATTTCCCTAAAAGCTTGAAAAATCCAATTTAATGAATTGAATTCAAACAATATCCCCTATGGTCTAGAAGTGATTTATTTAATTTACTTTTTTACTTGAAAGTTATGTAATTATAATTAAAACAAAAGAATGTGACAACATGCCACTCTCATAAATCTTACAATTTTAGTAATTTTAAAGTAGTGATAGACTTGACAAAATGTGGGCCATAAATAGTATATAGAAATATAATGAAATTATCTATATTATTTAAATTTATTTAGAATTTTTAGAGAATAAATAATTTCCATTAATGATGACAAAATAGTGATGTAGAAATTACATTATTAGTATAAATATCAAATAAATGGTTTTAAGAAAATTATAATAAATATCATATGAACTAATTAATGTGATCAACAAATTTTATAGGTGACTATGACATGTTAGTAGTTTATTAAATAGTTCTGTTCATATTTATCTTATGTGTGGATTTTATTTAAAGTCAAATAAATAAATAACGTCCTAATTGACATTATTGATATTTTATAATAATAATAATATATTATTAAAATATTTATAAATCACAAAAATATTTTAAAATTAAAAATTAAAAATTATATGATCTAAAATTT
This sequence comes from Viscum album, assembly GCA_963277665.1. Classification (NCBI taxonomy): domain Eukaryota; kingdom Viridiplantae; phylum Streptophyta; class Magnoliopsida; order Santalales; family Viscaceae; genus Viscum; species Viscum album. The sequence continues at coordinate 1,079,928,203 of OY728139.1, read as the reverse complement.
CATAAAGCATCCAATTATGGAAAAGTTAATACACATAAGTAAATATTTATAACCATTTGATATTTATAATATTATTACCACAAATAAAATTAAATAGATTAAATAATGATAAATCAAAATGATAGTTTTTAAAATAGAATCATAACATGTCTAAATTTCATTGGACAAGGGTATATAAACCCATACACATATTAGAATTTAAATAAATTATTTTGGGACCATTATAAATCGAAACAAAATTATAATGAATTAATATTTTAAGACTTTCCTAAAGTACCCATCCTCTATCTCATAAAAGGTTACTACATCTACTAACATTCTTAGACATTTAAATAAATTTTTCTCTTCCAAAATCTTCTCAAATAAACTCCCAAAATCTCTACCTTCCTCTTAGAGTCCACACATTGGGCTTAAAGGATTCCTATGGAGACGTTTTGTGTAAATAAAAAGGAGATACTCAAAAACGAGGTAATTGTTTTATCACATATTTCAAAATTATTTTCTTATTCTATATTTTCTTCTTATGTTTTTCTCCCAATAAATTAATAAATATATTATATTTTACATATTGATATGTTATTATAATAATTGGACAACCTTATACCCTCTTTTATTCATCCTACAAAAAATAATATCACCATGTGTTTGTACGTACAGCTTATCAACTCAACGTCATGGTGTAAATTGTTATTCAATAATATTTAATTTGGATGGTTATAATTATGAGTATATTGGATTTAAATTATTAGTATAACATGATAAATATTCTTATAAATATTATACCATCCAATTCCTTACCATTTAACCATTTTGTTAATGATATATCGCTCATGCGTACGTATGACTTACCGTCTCCACGATGCGATGAGATTAATTCTCCGATTTAACCATTAAAGAATGATTATAAATTATATATAATAAATAAGAATTAAATATATGAAATAATAATTATACTAGGTTTATGTATATATTTGCATATATATTTAATTTACTTTCTTCCATTCAATTAAGTAAGAAAACGAAAACATCATTCATGCATACATACGACCTACCATTTCCATGAAAGGTGTATTCAATTTCCTTTATATATATATTATATATATATTTATATACTAAATATTTGTGATATATAAATCATGTTTTAAATTTTTTATATAATAAAATCATGATCTATAAATAAGATTATGAATAACAAGTCAAAACACATACGATAATTGAAATGATTATTACCCCAAACATTTCTTTAACATGGAGTGGTTAAATAAAAGGGTAATATAAAGTCAAAAGTGAATGACATATGATATCATAAAGATCATTATGGTTCTATTAAAAGTTAATAATACGTTTAAACCCACTATACAGGAGTTTTGAACACATTTGGAAGAAATTGGACTCATGGTAAGGGATAATTTTGAAATATCATTTTTATCTGAGATTGTTTATATGTAAGTATTTATTGGAGTACATTTATCATCCACATCCAAGTTTCCTAATTATTAAATATTATTTCAACTTATACCATTTTTAATGTTAATTTTTCTATTTATTGAATTTTTATTAAATGTTATGAAAGAAATATTTTGACGTAATTCTATTTAATGTAATTTTGGACCTTTTTGGTAAAAGTATAAGAAGAATACAATTTTAACTTATACTGAATGAAGATATTTTTACTGTTTCATGATACCTTATTTCCCTAACACTTACTAAACATGATATCATGTTTATTTTCATCTAAATTATTTTATTTTAAAATTTCACGTCATTTTGTGAAAAGAAATCACTTTTGAAGAAGAAAGGATATTTTACTCAAGAATTAATTTCATGTGTTTTGTCAACATTATTTTCCATATAAGATGAAATTATTTAAATAGTGTCATGTTTATATCCCTATAATCACTATTATTTGAGTTGTGTTTAAGAAAGAATACTATTTATGAACTCAATTTATTTTATATTAATTATTATTGAATGATGTTTAAGAAACTAATTTTATTCAGTGGGGTATGCTATGATTTATGTTTCTGTGACACGCCTAAGAATGATTTAATTATGAGATGTGTTGGACCTATATATCCCTCCAATTAGTTGGGTAAGGATTTATATTTAATTATATAGATATTAGTGGACAAAAAAGTAAATATGGTTTTGTAATATAGTGCTGGAATGGCTAGTAAATCTAGTTCTATAATATATAGCTAGAATGGCAAGTAAACCCTATTCAGAAATGGACTTTTTCTACTATGATGGTATTGGAAGAAACTCCTTGGATAATATGGAAATAATTTTATGTTCTTATTTGTTTTCCACAATTCTATATTTTATGTCAAGGGTATTTAATCGTGGTTAATGTTCCTTTTTGATCTATATCTTACGTACTGCCAATATTTATTTGATTACTTGTGATTTTTATATGAAGAGTTTCTGTTAATGTTTTTACATTCTTATGTTTATAGTTTGTTTTATATTCTCAATGTTTACCCTTTTTGTTAATTTTATCTCACCATTTTTTTATTTTCCTTTCCCCGGGATATAAAGAATTGTTTTAGGTAGGAAAACAAAAAGGTAAGATCATTATGGGAGATGTTGAAGATATTTCACCATCTTAGGGGATTATGTTCCATGTTTCCAAAGTCACTAAAGTAATATTTTCTTTTGGCGCATATATGTGTAATGTATTAATTAATTGAAAAAATAAATGCAGTTTACATGTTTTTCAATCTTGGGTCGTTAGAGTTGGTATCAATGGAAAAGTCTTTCTAATCTTTGGAAACTAGGATGGAAAAACAATAGTGAAATACCTAGACGTATTTCTAAGGTATGTTTATGGATGTCACTAAGGGAAAGTATAAATTTAGGTTACATTCCTATAATTATAGTAATGATCATTAATAACCTTGGAGTAAACCTATGATGTTATAGATTGAAATTAATCCCCCATGATTATGTTGTTTTCCTAACATGATATTTTGATATCACACTATTATCATTGGGTTTTAGAAAATATTTGGAACCTGGAGGAACGACATTAATAATCAGTACACTGGGAAATGAAAATATTGTCCTCTTGATCAACCATATTTTATGCGATATGGAATGAAAAATATTATTTATATACTTTCACAAGCTTTGAATCATTCTATACTTCCAGATGTTGATAGAAGGGAACAACATTTTGTTGATTCCTTCATGAGGCAATGCCCAACTACTTTCAGTCGGTCTTCTAATCAACTAGTTGCGGAACAATGGGTCAGTACCATTGAAAATATATTTCCCATCCCATTGTATTTGGAAAAAAACTGTTTTGGCTGCTTATCGTTTAGAAGGTGAAGTAGACTAGTGGTGGAATATAATCAAGAATACAAGGCACCAATATAAAATTGAATCCATGGAATGGGATAAGCTCAAGAACATATTTTGCAATAAGTAATTACCAAATATTCTTCAAAAAAATATGGGAAATGAGTTCCTTAAGATTAATAAAAAGGATGATGAATTCTTTGGTACATACGAGGAAATGTTTTCCAGGCTTGAATGGTATACTTATAGTTTTATCATCCTACCAGAAAGTAAATTTGTTGATTCTTTAGTGGCATTAAACAAAGTCTTTGAAGTGAATTAACTATAAAATACATTAGTTTATATGAAGAGATTGTTTTTTTATATAAAGTTAGAAATAAAATTTTGTGTTACATATCAATCTCAAGGTTTTGAAAAGAAAAAAAGATTGAGTTCAAGGGTATATCACTAAACAATGATTAAAAGAAGTTGAATGTTTCCTTATTCTCTATGTGTGAAAAGAATCATGGTGAAGATTGTCTTAAAGGGACTAGAAATTTTTTTATGTGTGGAAAAGAATTTCATTGAGTAGTTGAGTGCTGATATAATGGGAAAAGGTTCTTAATGATGTGAATAGATAAAAGTATATAGAGAATGCACCACCCACACTTCAATTCTACAGGTTCTAGTAATTTGGAATTATGTTATCCGATGAACCAATCTAAGGTTTAATAATGATAATCGATGTTAGCAACCTTTTAAGGAAAATTAAAAAGGCAAATCACCTGTGATCACTATTGGTTATTTTGAGTATGAAAATGTCGTGGTGGAATGATTAAGTATTAATGTAATAGGATTCCATAACATTGTTATTGAACATATTTTATAGTATTATGGAATGTTGGAACATCTATGTATTGGTCCACGATGGTTTTCATAAGAATATGGTACCTGTAACCATGAAAAGTGATTGAAATATTTTTGTAAGGAACATGAGATTCACATAATGAAGATATAAAGAGATAATGAGATGTTTGATAGTATTAATGATGCTTATGACTGATATAAAGAAAAAGATATATAATGGTTTATGTATATAGAATTTTTGGTTTTTGGAGAGTTAATTTTGAAAAAATGCATATTTTCTCTAAGGTTCTATGATAATTCAAGTTATTACCATTATTCAAGAGAATACGTGTATATGGTACTCACATGTTTGGAATGTGAAATAAAGAACTACCTTATAAGTTATGGGAAATAAATGTTATGTCAATTTATTTCACCTCTTTCTAATGTTTTAAATTTTTAGTTTTTGGATGTATTGTAATGTTATCCATTTATGGATAGTATAAGTTATCTTCCATTTTATGTTTGTTATTTTAATGTATTATCTCACAATTGGTGGAATTATGCATTTTCTATTACCTATGCTAACCATTTTGTTGAGAAAAATGGAATGACCTATCATTCTATCGCATGATCTGCTAACACTACAAAATAAAAAATTCAAATTAATTTCATAAAATATGAGATGAAGTGGAAATATTTCAAGCACAAACAATAGTGAGAATTTACAAAAATCATGTAAGAATTTATTCTCATGGAAAAAATTTCAACTTTAGAAAAAGGATCTTGAAAGCAAAAAAAAATCTTAGCACCACCTTATCTGATTAATCAGATGGTCCTATAAATCATCAAATATTTATTTATTTCCGGTTGTGAACTTTGTACAAACATTATTCTTTATTACTAGGAATCAGATCATGATGGATAGATTTTTCTTCCATATCCGTGTTTTCATTTCCCACGATTGTTCTCTTATGCGGAAAACCAGTGATGAGTTACTTTGGGAAGCTATTATGTTTATAAAATTCCTTTGTAAAATGAATTTTTTGTATTCCTTTTTACAATGTGGGTTTATATCAATGAACCTTTCTAGTAGTAAATATTTTATACCAGTGACGATATTGAGAGGGAAAAATTCATTTTAAGGGGAGTATAATGTAACACCATGAGATCTTATAAAATAGATTAATTTTAATTACATTAATTTCTTGTGTTTTATGCTACACCATGATTATCTTGTGATATACACAACCATATAATTTATTTCTGTATACACAACACTATTCTTGGCTTGTGTTATGCAAAATTTCATGTTCTTTTGATAGAATTCATTTCATAAAACACTGAGTATAGTTTTTTTTAATGTGTAAAATAACTGGGTTTGGATTATGTTATAAACAACACCAAATTAATATTGCACTAAATGAAAAGATTACATGGCATTCATTACATCCAAGAGTGATCTTCCTAGATTGCTTGCATTGTACGCAATACCGAGTTTCAATAAATAATGATATATTATTAAAAATATTATTATTTATTTGGAGATTAACTAGACATTATGAATATTATTAACCACATTTTGAATTTTATATGAAAATAAAATTCATCTAATGTATTTTCCAGAGCATTATATAAGAACAAATTCAATTTTTCGGATAAAATAATTTTTTTTAAAAAATTTTACTTTTTTTGCCTTTTGATGGAACACCAAATTTAAATCTACTTTTTGACACTTTTATGTATTATATTGGAAAAAATAATCATCTTATTTGGATGTGGAATATCAAACTTTACTATATATTATTTTTTGGTATTTTTCTAATAAAATTCACATTTTAAAGAATAGTGAAAAATAAAATATTTTAATCCAAAATTCCCTTTTGATCTAAATGATTTATATAGTTAGATTATCTTTTCAATTGGTTTTAAAGTGAAAATTGGATTAAATTTTTATCATTTAATACAATATTGGTCATTGGAGGTAATTTCACATTTAAATTGGACATAAACACATGTCAATCTTTTGATAGTTTTTACTTTTTAAAACCCCGCTTTCTAGTTTTGACAATGAGAATTAATTTTAAATTAATTAATGAAAAATCTATGTTTTTAATTTTGAAAAATAGATTCTATATTTGGAATCTGTGGGTCGAAATTATTTAAATAGGTTAATTCTTTTGGATATTATGAAAAGTAACTATGGTAAATTGTATTTACCATAGTTAAAGGTAAATCAGGTAAATTAGGGTGACACACAATATCATAAAGAAAATAAAATTATCCAAAAACCATCCAAAATACTATTCGATGAATTAAAATAGAAAAATATCACCTAAGTGCCTTAAATGATTCATTTAATTATAATTTTCCCAGAAATTGATGTATTTATAATTAAAACAAAAGAAAGTGACAACATGTTACTCTCCTATATCTTATAGGTAAAATAATTTTAATGTAGATATATATATATATGATAAAACAACTATCATAAAAATTCTATAAAAATTTAATGAAATTATCTACATCATGTAAATTTATTTATAATTTTTAGAGATTAAATAATTGCCCTTAATGCTGACACAACTGTGAAGTATAAATTATTTTATTGATAGAAATATAGTAACTATATTTTATTATGTTTAATTTTCTTTCAAATCTGATTGGTTATCATGGTTTAAAATAACCAAAGTAGACCTTGTGTTTTATATTAATACATTATATAATAAGGAATTTATTCATTTAAAAAGGAATCTCATTTATAAAAGTATAGGTTATTACATTCTTCCCCCCTTTAAAATTTTCATCCATGAAATTGAATTTCATACAAAAGAGAAACAAATGGGGTACTACAACTTCATAACCTCTTTTGGTTCCCAAATTGAATATTTAAACATGTGGTTCGACCATAGTACATTTACCTAGTGATTTTTGAGGTTTCCTAAAAAATTTTCATAAAAATATATGATCTTCACTACATCTTCCTCATATAAAGCTCATTCATTAATTGTACTACATCTAGATTAAGTAAATGTGAGGGCTATAGTATATACATGTGTCCCCTAAATTTTTATGAATAATTATTTTAATAAATTAAATATCATTAACGTATTCCATTACACACAACAAAAATATAATATTTCACTAAATGAAACACTTAGTTTAGTTTTCATTACATGCAATACTATATTTGCTTTATATTAAACACAATTCGGATTTATCTTGCATTGCATGAAACACTGAGTTTAAACCAAACAACACATAATATTTAAATAATATTATTTAATATGATAGCTCCCAAATATCCATTTTAATTGAATGTATGAATATAATTAAATAAATTATTAAAATATTGTTTACACATGTTTATATAATTATTTTTTTACCAATTAATTATAAATGAAAATAATTTTTTTTTAAATAAAAGAAACTGTTTTTATGAAATATTATTTAACATGAGCTAGTGTGTTTCATATATATAAATTAAACAAATCACATTTTGTTAAATATTTTAATGAAATTTATATATTATATAAATTCAATAATATGCCTTATATTCATATAATTTTTTTTCTATATAGATGTTAAGAATAAATAAAATTTTACTCGTAAAATATATATTTTTCTAAAAACAAGTTTTGTTACCTTTTTAGGGCATACTTATTTTAAAATTGAATTTTTCACTATTATAAAGTAAATTTCATGGAATAAAAAATGTTAAATCATAATATCAAAATTATTTTGGGTGATTTTTTTGATTTTTCTGAATAGTTTCATTTTTTGATGAATATTGAAAAATAATGAAATTTGATTGAAAAATACATTTTCATTTAAATAATTTATAATATGAAATTATATTTGAAAATGGTTTTTGAGTAAAATTGATTCAATTTTATATAATTTAATAAATTTAGGCTATTGGAATCAATTTCATGTTGAAATTGGTTATAAAAACGTTATTATCTTTTGAACATTTTCACTTTTAAAAATTCTATTTCTCATCAAGTCTATAGGATTAATTTTAAATTAAAATTTCCCACCTATGTTAGTTCAGTTTGGAAAAATGGAGTCCATATTTTAAATAATCATAATTTATAATGTCTAGTAAGTCTTAATTATTTTTTCCCAAAAAATATAGCGAATGCAGTAAAAATTAATTACTATATTTAATGTAAAAATGGATTTACTAGAAGGGGTAAACATGAATGATAAGAGTGAAATTACATAAAATACTATCTAAATTTTATTCAATGGGTTTATTTCTACCTTTTACATTATATTCTATGAAATATGGAAATTCCTTTCCACTTCCTTTGAATATGACCCATATAATAGGTTAAGTAAAGAAAAAGACAAAAAGATACCTTTCTTCATTTTAATATCTATAATGATTTTGGATATGGATAAAAAAATATTGGTTTGAATATACATATAATTATTAAATTTAAATGATTTTTTGTTATCATAATAATTTAACTTTATTTTTTATAGATGAATTGATTACATTAAATTCTTAATAAACACTAACAAAGTAATTATATAGTTAATAATAAGGAAAATAAATAATACTAATGATATTAAAAGTGAAGTGAATTGTATGAAATATTTAATTCCATTATATTTTAAAATAAATATTCAATTCTAAATTTTTTACCTTAATATATTCTAATTCTATATCTGTGTCAATATTTTTAAATTGAAATTAAATAAATAATGTCAAAATTAACATTAATGTTATTTTATACTAAATGATATTTTATTAAAGGATTTCAATTTATGAAAAATAAGATATTTTACCTTTTAATATTTATATATTAATAAATATTAACTATTTTCCATTCATAGAACAATTTTACTTTAATAATGGTTATATTGACCCATAAATAGTAAAAACATTGTTAGCGCAGTTAATGTTAAAGAGATGTTTTTGCAAGGAACATGCACTTGTGGAAAAGTTAATTTTAAAAACATGTAGGATTTATATTTTATAAATTATATATAATATTTTTAATTATTGTTTTTCCAAATTACCGGATAATTATACCTTTAATTTAGTAAAAATGGATAAATTACTTAACTTAGAAAACTATTTATTGTAGTGAAAAACCAAAATGGTAATAACATGGATACTCAAAGTTAAGAAATTGAATTTCAAAAACATTTATTTCATTCTGCTTTAGAGGTATGGGTCACCCAAATAATCCCTCTAAACCTTAAATTATATTATTTTGAGCCACTTGAGGTATGATTGACATCTCTATAGTGAATACTCTTTTATATTTACAAGAATTTCACTCGTCATCAACAATAAAATGGAACTCACTATCCGCACCTCTTCACAACTCTTAATATATTCGGATCGACAAAGATCTTCCAAAATCAATTTCAAACATAATAACCTTATTCTTAAGATCATTATTTTAAAAATAAATCTATCCATGAAATAATTTAGGGAAAACATATGGTGGATAACTAAAGAAGTGGCAACATTTATATATGAGTGTTTTTATTTTATTTTTTCAAATACCGCTTTAATTTTTTATATAATAATTATATAATAACCTAAATATCTTAAATATTCTATGATATTATTATTTTAAGGGGAAAACCTAAAATCGCACACAATTCCATCAAATGGGTAATGAAGTCATCATTCATGTGTACGACAGACTACCACCTCACGAACTGATGTCGTTCACTTTTCCATTACCACTTTCCATGGTTGGGAATAATAATAGATTTATAATTTATATTTAATATATATAATATTTATGATTTTATTATGCTTATAAAATTATTATATCACTCATGGGTTTATTCATTCCATTTTGTGGGAATACGATAACATCATTCCTGTGTATGGATGACTAATGCCTCGCGAAGTGATTTGATTCATTCATGCTTTACCAGGAATGTGTTAAATATAAGTTTAATAAAAATATGTGATATATATGTCCTTAAATTATACTAGTATATATATATTACCTTTTTTCTTTTAATATGATAAGAAAAAAGAAATAATGTTCATGCATACGTTCGACCTATTGTCTCCATGAATGTTGTATTTCATCTCCTATCACTAAATATCATAGATTAAACTAAATAGATATATACTAAATATATTTGATTAATATATCATTTTTATATCATTTTAATAATTAATTATATTATTAAATCATGTGAAACGTAATGTGAAATATATTTATATATATATATATGTGTGTGAAAAACAAAGTGATTTTTACCTGAGATGTAACATTAACATGAAAATGTTAATAAGTGGGTAAGAAAAGGTCATATGAAAATAATATATTGTATGATATATATGAATTTTGTTATATAATATATTTATAATAAAATTATATTTATTATAAAATAGGTCTGATTGAGTACGAAGGGATTCAAGACTTAAGGTAAGGTATTTCAATCTCAGTTTTTACTTCCATGAGACTCATGTAATTTTCACCACAAATTTATTTTAGTTTCTGTATATAACTACCAGGAATTTATTTTATAATTATTCTATTCAAAATTAATTTTTTTATTAATATATATTTTACGATCTCTGTTTATAAGATTTACGGTTCACATGATTACAAATTGGAAAGATATTTTTGTCTCAATTTTTCTTTCTCTGATACATACGTTATGTTATGAACCTTTATTATTTCATAAGGTATATATAACGACCCTATGATTGGTAATATAATTAATTTATTCATCCTCAAGATATTTCAATTCCCATTGTATGATTCCTTCTTGGGGATTACAATTCAATGTTACCAAAGTGGTAAATATGTCATGTTCCAATCTTATCATTTATCGGGTATGTTTCTGATTATGTATTTGATGTTGAAATATTATGATCTATATCTCAATAATTCTCCATAATTTTCAACTAATATGGTTATATATTATATATTTATTAATGGTATTATTTTTTCACTCTTTTTACTGAATATAATTTAGAAATGTTTTTAAAAGTACATGAATTTAATAATATATTCGGTCAGAAGTCTTTTTTCTTCCAAAACCATATATTGTAAAAATGTTTTCAAAAATGTTTTTAAATTATCTTTTAAGATCATTTTATAGAAAAAGGGTTTTTTTAATTTTATATTCTTTAAAAAAAAATTAATTTTTTTAAGGCTTCCATCATAAGTTTCAATGTAGATTTTAAATGAAAATGATTTTGAAAATGTTTTATATTTCTAAAAGTGTTTTAAATGATTTTAATGGAATACATTATATGTTTCAATTGTTATTTTATAAAAAATGATTTATAAAGTGTTTTATGTCTAAAAACGATTTAAATGCTATTAAAATATTCCTTCATAATTTCTAAATGTTATTTTGAAAGACAATGGTTTTCAAAATAATTTTGGTTTTAAAAAGTTAATTTTAAAGAGGAAAGGTTATTTTCCTTAAGAAATGTTTTCAATGATCAATAAAAATAATTTTCCATCTAATATTTTATCTATTGATATTACCTAAGATTTATTGGGGATATGATCCAAGGATACCATTATATTTATATCTCTAAATGGTTTATGTTTAAGATGACATAGCATTTATGAATATGGTTTCTTATCCACTGGTTATACCATGATAAAATACTTATAAATCATTCCTCATTTCACGGGTCATTCTATGATGAAATTAATATGAAACATATCTATTTTACATAAGTTATGATATGATGAAATTTTTATCATACCCATTTCATTTCATAGATTATGACACGATAGGTGTCTATGATATCATGGAACACATAAATTTGGATTATATTATATAATGGGTGGGACCTATATCTCTATCCAATTTATTTAGTGAATATTTATATATCTCATGAGATAAACATGGATAGAAAGGGGATTAAAATTGGTATATCATGTTATGGATGGAATAGTGAATGAACCTGATATAGTAAGACCGGGCCCGAACAATGAGTGAACTCAGTATAGTAAAGTACTTTACCTGCTATGATGGCCTTGGTAGAGAGACTTCAACAATATGGAAATGGTTTTCTATTCTTTTGTGTATGCCAAAATTTTATCTCTTATTCAAATTTTATACTTCCATGGACCATGTTCTATAATTTACATATGATTTATATCTTAAGAACTACCAATATTTATTGCACAATTCAAGATTGTGAACTTTGATATGCAGGCTATGCTTATAAAATGTTATGATAATGTTATCATACACTTATGGTCAGGTTTTGCTTATGCAGATTCCTTGCTTACCCATACTGAGAATTTGTGTTCACCATTTCTAAAGTTACATTTCCCTAGGTTATGAAGAATGGTTTTAAATAGGGTAGTTTGGTAAAGTTTACTAAAGGGGAAGATATATATGGGTGATTTATATGATAGTTGACCAAGTTAGAAGACTACCTTTTATATTTCCAAAGGCAACAAACTATTATGATGTTATGGATTTTGTTTGAACAATGTGATGAATATTCATAAAAAATGATGTAATATCCATGTATGATAATACTGGGCCACTATTGTTGGTATTAAAGGAATGATTAAAGTAAACATTGGGAAATAAGTTGAGAATACATAAATGATATCCCAAGGGATATTTATAAGTATATTTCTAGGGATATATCTAAGGATAAGTCTAAGGATAATTTTTGATATAATAAAATGTCATGGATCTTGGTAAAGAATAAAGTGAGTTGTTTTCAATAAATTACATCCCTTCCTAGGTAACAAAAGTGGATATGTATCACACAAAGATATTCCTTGTGGTAACAAACCTAAGAACACCATAACAATATAGAATCAACCGAGAACTGGCGCACAAAAACGGATTTTCTACACACCTTGTTTGACACTCTAGGTGTCATTGGAAATTCACAAACTCTTAACTAAACATCATTAAATGTTTGAATAGATGGTGATCATGGGTGACCTAGATTAAGAATTAAGTGTCATTTATGTAAAATGTGGTTTCATGATTTATAATTCTTAGAAGTTATTTTTCATGATTATGTGGGTTTCACACTATGATTACTATTTCTCACATTATGGTTTTTGGATTTCGTTAATGGTGGGAACTTGAAGGAATTGTTTTAATAATGAATGTGATAGACTATTTTATGACTTATATCTAAATGATATAATCAAAAGAGAAAAGGAAATTTTGATTATTCCAAATTAGTTTTCATGGAGCACGATTAACATCATGTACCTTAACCAACTATCAAACTCACCAATGAAGAGAATGAAATTGTTCTTTGAGAGATTGGGTAATAGAGAAAATGGGGGAAAGAAGATTTGGTATCCTTTCTATCAAGAATGTAGGAAGAAGAACCTAAGTGAATGTATCAGTATAATGGAATGATTTTTTGATTGTTGAAAATAATGAAACTAATCAAGTAATTGCAAAGAAAAAATTAATGATTTTGGTTAATGTGATGGATGGGGGAATTAGTATCCCTAAGATATCATCAACAGTTAAATGTTTAAAATGTGTAAATGTTTTTCATTATAAAAATCATTTTTCAATGGGAAAAGAGAATGATGATAATAGAAAAGGTTGTATGAGTAATGGTTACACTATTAATGATGAAGAGGATATGAATGGAATATAAAAGGAAAGAGGTATTAAAAAATAAGATTAAGAAACCTAGTAAATGTTTTCAAAAGGAAGTGGGGTTGAATGATGTATTTATGTATTTTAATTAAAGGAATATGTTATATGAATCCTGAAATATATAAGAACTATTTGTAAAATCTTTTGATTATATATTTTTATTAATAAGTTAAATGGTAATGGTGGTCCATTACAATTTATTTAATAGAATGGTTATTCCTTATGAAAAAAATATGATTAGATGACGGTAACCCTTATTATGTTACCTATGTTGAGAACATGGTGTTTAGTTTGGATAAATATATGTTGTATAAAAATAAAATAAATTTAATAATACAATATAACTAAAAATAGATTAGTGGTTTATGAAAAAAGTGGATTATTTTATCAATGATGGTGTTTTCAGAATTATTGGATCTATAGAATATGTTCTATAATATTTGGTTTTATTCATGGAATGAATGATTATTTATGCTTTAAATATATTTTTTTTGGTAATTCAGGTTATTAACATTTTCAAGTGAATACACGATGAAAGTATTCAGATGTTTGTTATGTGGAAATTAGAAGAAACTTTATGATGTATATTGGATCAATGTTATGCTAATTTTGAAAATTTTACTGAAATTATTTATAAAATTTTAACTTTTTAAGGTTTATATGGTTAACCATCTATTGTGTGTTTTAAGTTAATAATTGGTTTTGTTTTTAGATATTAATATATTATTTCCCCATAAAAAATTTTATTAATATTGATAACCACTACTAACCACTTTGCAGTAATGATAACTAAATATTAAAAACTGAATTATTGTTCTACATATGGATCTTATAATTCATTAATGATTCATGCATAACAAATTCACCTGCATGTCATGTAATGAGTGTTGAAGTGGAAATTAATCAAGTAACAACTCTAGGGTGAGATTGTTCTTATTAAATGTGTTGAAATAAAGTATGTATATCCTCTCAGGAAAATTATTCAACTATAGGAAAAAGATTTTGAAATAAAAAATTTCCATTGATGATATCAATGACCTTTTTCAAGTCTCTCTAGTTTATGGATTAGTGATCATTACCTTTCTCTTGACCATGTTCTCTATCACTCTCCATCAGTAGTTGGGTGTTAGTTCACACTTCCATGTCCGTGTTTTCACATCCCACTTATGTTCTCTTATAAATAAACCTAGTAAGTGTTAATATAGATGTCCTCCACACATCCATTTATATTTGTCACGAATATATATTATTAACTGTTTTTGCAATGTGGTATTATATGAAAGAAACTTTTTTATTAATCCTTTGAAGACCAATATGAATTTCAAGGTTGAGTTTAGGAACACTTTGGGAAGAAATCCATCCTAGTGAGATCTTTCATGAAAATCAAAATGAGATACTCCAAAAATATATAATTGTTTTATCAGCACTTTTAAATTTATATTTTTATTATACTTATTATTCTTATTTTTTTCTCACATTAAAGTAATAAATATTGTATATTGTACATTCTGAGATATTATTATAATTATGGTACAACCTTATACTTCCTTTTAGCCATCCTACGAAAAACAATTTCACAATGCGTGTGTATGTACTACTTACCGTTTCCATGTCGTGGTGTAATATGTTATTTAAAAATATTTAATTTTCACAGGTATAATGATGATTATAATAGATGTAAATAATAAATATGACATGATAAATATTATTTATAATAAATATAACATCCAATTAAATTCCATTTAACCATTAAGTTAATGAAATTATTGCTCGTGCATACGAACATCTTACCGTCTCCACAATGCAATGAGATTCATTATCCACGTTAACCATTCAAAAATGATTATAAATTATATATAATAAATAATAATAAAATATATGACACAATAATTATACTGAATTTATATATATATATATATATTTCATTTAATTTCTTCCATTCAATTCAATAAAAAAATGGAAACATCGTTCATGAGTACATACGACCTACCATCTTCATTAACGATGTATTCTATTTCATTTTTCTATCAATAATATATATTTCTATACTGAATATTTATGATATATAGATAATTTTTATATTTTTTAATTATGAAAATCATGATATATGTAATAAGATCAATAATAAGAAGTCGAAACATGTACGATAAATAAAATGATTATTACCTAAAACGTTGCTTTACCATGGAATTGATAAAAAAAATAGGTTATATAAAGTCATAAGTGAATCTTATATAATATAATAAATATTAATTTGGTTTTTTACATGTTAATAATATGTTTAAATCCACTATACAAGAGTTTTATACAAATACGGAAGAAATCAGACTTATGGTAAGAGACAATTTTTCAATATCATTTTTATCTGAGATTGTTTGTACGTAAGTAATTACAGGGGTATATTAATCATCCACATCCTGGTTTCCTAATTATGTAATATTATTTACATTATTGTAATATTTTGTAATGTTAATTTTATCCTTTGGAGAATTTTTATTAAACGGTATGAAAGTATGATTTTGTCATTATTCGATTTCATGTAATTTTTAAATTTTCTAATTAAAGTACATGGAGATTATTTTTTAAATTATATGAAATGAATGGATTTTTAAGGATTCATGACACGTTATTTCCATGAAGCTTCTTCTAAATGATTTCAAATTTATTTTCAACTAAATTCTTCTCTTTTAAAATTGCACAACATTTTGAGAAAAAAAAACATTTTTGAATAGGAATGGATATTTTCCTCCATAGTTAATTTCAAGTGTTTTATAAAAATTATATTCCATATAATATGAAATTCATTAAAAAGTGTTATGTTTATATCCCTATTATCACTATGATTTTATTATTGTTTATGATGGAATAATTTTCAAAAACTCTATTTTTTTAATAGATTATAATAGAAGGATGTTTCGAAACCCATTTTATTCTGTGGGTTATGCTATGATTTCAATTTTTGGGGAACATGTAAGAATGATTTCATTATGAGATATGTGGGACATATACCTCCCCCAATGCATTAAGTAATGATTTTTATCTGATGAGATATATATGAATGTAACAACAATTAAATCTAGTTCAGTAAAACTAAGATGTAATGGAAAATAAATCTTGTTCCGTAATATATGGTTGGAATGACAATTAAACCCAAATCTGTAGTAGGATTTTTCCACTATGATGGTCTTGAAGAAACTACCTTGGCTACAATGGAAATAATATTATGTTCTTATTTTTTCCCTATAATTCCATATTTTATTCTAATAATATTTTATTAGGGTTAATGTTCCTTTATGATATAAGCCTTATATATTGTAATATTTATTTCATGAATCATGATTTTGGAATTTCAACTTTATGTTTGTGTTTTCACAAACTTATGTTTATGTTTTTTTATGTTATAAACTTTTACCCTTAATGAGCATCTGATCTCACCCATATAATGTTTTCTTTTCCCAAGGATATAAATAATGGTTTTAGGAAGGAAAACAAAAGGGGAAAATCACTATAGGAGATGTTGAAGATCATTCACCAATTTATTAGATTATGTTCCAGTTTATAAAGATACTAATCTAATACAGACTTTGGGAGTATATTTGTGTAATGCATTATGTATTATTAAAAATAAATTTAATGTCATGGTATTTCATGCTTGGGTCCTTAGAATATGTGAAATTATCCCACTTTCCCATATATGAGTGAGATCAATATGAGAAGACCCAATATGAGTTCTCACATATTCATGAACATGTATTATAAAAAAACCATTTTCCTCTACATATAAACTCTATTAGTGTGGGGGATCATTTATTCATAACAATGTGTGGCTTGATTCTTGCTCCGACAAGATATGTAGTGACACTCGGACACTTTAAACTAGTCCAGTAATAATATCCCATTTCTCTTCACAATAAGAAACCTTCGTCCTTACCTCATGTTATTAAAATACATGATACCTAGTGAACTACATATGGATATATTCTCATCAGATTGAGTTATATAGTGATTCACAGGCCTTAATTCGGAGCCCAAGCCATGGGGTAAATAAAAATTCCCTCAATTATACATACAAATCAATATATGTGTAGAGGATTTTAATTTAGGTCCCCTTCATCAAGGGATATACCAAGGAAGTATAAATTCCTCCAATTTAAAAATTGGGAATCTCTTTGAAAGAGGTCCCAAACTAATGGTTGATATCAGTCATGAGGATTCCTTTGTTCTTGGAAATTTCCTTACCAAAATTCATACTCCTAATCGAGGACACTTTTAGATCTTCATAATCTTTCTTCAGTTCCTAGTAACTGAATGTCTAATACCTAAAAGATCCTTTCATAGTTATGTAATGAACCCTAGTTATCCTTACATAAAACAAACCTCATAATGAAAATATTATCAAAAGGATACCACTATTTGAGTATGTAGTATGAGCCCTTGTTTACCATGCATAAAATAGTCCTCATAACGGATTTTTTAACCACTGGTATCTTTTACCTTGGGAGAATCCTCTTCTATAATCATGAGGATTGATGAAAAAATGTTGGAAACCCTGATTTAAAACATTATGTACTCATACTTTATATCTTCAACATATTCTCTCTCCCAATATAGGAACCCCAAGACAATGGTTTATAGTTTCTTCCTTTTTGTGTTCGAATCAGACTGGAATGATCTCTATCTGAAGGTCTTTGGATCCATATTATTTTATTAATGTTGTGGTCCTAGTAATACAATCTAAAAACTACAGATTACATGTTTCCTACTCTTGGGTCATACCTATGTGGGAAATATATTTTCTCCTTTCATAGAAAATTTTTACGTGAAATACTATTTTTTTCAGTTACTTTCCTCCCACAATCCCAACTTTGTGCCTATAGAAATCTAAATCTCTGAAAACACACATCAGCTTTTAGAGATAGAATGTCTGAATTCTTGAGGACTTATCTACATAACAATATAGTATGTTCTCTGTTTTACCTTTATGTTTTCACCAACATAATGAGTCTTTCAGCCAATGGTTTCCGCTATTGACTATGCAGTATGTTTCCTATTTGGTCATGCATAGAAGAAACTCCATAATGGGTTAGTCCGAAAGTGGTAACCTCATCCTCATGGGATTTATCTTATAACATCACAAACCCTTTTTATACAACTCTCCAGATCTAGGAATCCCAAAAACATAGCTTACAATTTTATCCTCATATAGATTAACCTGTTAACACACATTTATTAAAATTACCAAGAATGGGACAATAATTATCCTTTTGATCAATTAAAATTACCTTAAATTATATCTCCTCATATTTTCCTTGTTACATGACTAACATTTTAGAATGATTTCCTTTTTGTATGACTTTAATCTACATAGAATAATGTCATTGATGTATGACTTTCAAATGAATATAATAATTTCCTTTCTCTAAGAAATTAAATGTTATAACATAATTTCCTCATTTTATGACATTAAAATACAAAGTTAATGTCCATGTTTCACAACATTAAACTACATGATACATTAACTATTTACAAAAATTTCTCTTCCTCGAGACGCCATCCATCTCATGAAATGTTTCCTGCTCAACACAAGTTAAACACATGTAGGGGAAATTTTTGATTCATGGACAGTTCCAATAAAGATTTCCCTTCCTTCTCAGAAAGCTTCCATTATAAAAACCACCCATAGTGGACTTGAGAAATATTAATTTTAAACTCCAATAACCATCAAATAAATGTCCTAATTCCTGATTACTCGTTTTTTTGAAAATGTTGTAATACACTATAGGTTTCTTTGAATACGTTGCTCATAAATTTCAGGGTATGTCAACCAAAGGATTCCACTATTGAACATGTAGTATGTTCCCAAGTTTTCCTTGGATACAAGAGCCCACAAAATGGGGTTTTGAACCAATATAAACATATTCTTCAATAGATACTTCATCTATTCTTGATTATTGTTTTTTGGATTCAGGAACTAGAAAATCTGAGTGTCATATTGAGCATACATAAAAATTATAGAAATGAAATAAAAAGTCAAAAAATTTGAAGGGATGTTCATACAACCTTAGAAATAGTCAAATTTTGGTCGCTATTCCCCATGGAATAGGAAAAAATTAGAGCATACCACCAAACATTTTATAGTTTCATATTCAACCAAATGATTTTGGAATGTATCAAAGTTCCTTACAGTTACCATTGAACTGGATTCATTTTGTTTTAAACAAATATAATTAGGGAGAGAGGTGGGGGGATTTTACACCATGAAATGTGTTCCATGCAACATTCCACATAATTGAAAATGTAAACCATAGTTAGACATCAAATGATGAGCATGAGTAGATATATATCTTCATATAAAAAGGAGTATATTGGATTTCTATGTGTAATGATTGAAAACATCATCGACCGAGCATGAAAAAAGTATGTAGTGAGAATCTCTATTTTTTATGGGGGTCCATGATATTAGTGAATGGACTAGACCAAGGGGTCGGTACCGTGGTATCGAACTGATCCCGAGTATAGGGTTCTGAGTTATAGGCCCCATGGTATGGAGCAATTACTTTACCCAAGTGAGTCGCGCAAGTACCCCCAAGCAGTATCAGTTCACAAGGTACCTATGTATCTGCTTTCATGGAGGATCTCTGCATTGGTATGTGATACCAGTCTATATGAGGACTTACATGCCAGCATGTATGATACACCTAATCGATCCACCTATGTAAGATGAACCCTTCACCCAAGGTCCTATGTTTTCCTATAAATATGACCCTATGATCTTCATTTTATGGGATACATTTCTTAAAGGCCTCATAAAGATTTGATTTATCTAGTACTCTACTCAAACCCTCAAAAACCTAATATGTAGATTTATAACAAATAAATAAGAGGTTTTTAAAAGGGGATTGTGAAATTAATGCCCTTTTAGGTTTCAAAATATATAGCACCTACACGAGTCACCCTCTCATCCTGTAATTAAAAAAGACTAGTGTGTGTTACCCATTTCCAATCATGGTCCATTGCGAGTGACTTCTAGTCACACCTATGGAGACCCTTGAAGGCTGGAGTAGATCCACTCCCATGTTTAGTCGAATAGGCTTCCATTTACCATTGTGATCCTTATTCACATAGACCTTCCTATGTGACGAACCCCTTACATGAGCCTCCTTGGTTTGCTCGAACCTATGGCATGCGAAATCTGTTCATTAAGACTTCTTCAAAGCCATACATGGAAGACCCTCAAATTCAATGGATCACTTATATGTGAGGGATCAACATAAAGACTCTACCAAGGCCTCCTGATTTTGAAAACAATCAGAAAAGGCACAATAGCATGTCTCTCATTTAGATTTGTGTTTCTACGATTTGAGGATTACTATACATTTCCTACCAGATGTTTATGATCCTCAAGAAACGTGTGTATTTGTATATTTAGGGTTATAAATACCCTTACCCCAGACATAATGTCTAGGATTTCTCAATCTCGGAACCCAGGTTTTGGACCCTATCATCTCATTCTTGTCATTAAGATCCAAAGCATATAGTTCCTAGTAGATATGGTATGGATTACACTTTATTTTCCATTAAAAATTGAATGAAATCCACCTCCCTTACTATGGGACCAATTTCAAGGAATCCTTCTTGAAGTTATCCCCTTTCCTTTCTTGTAAGAGGTTAAAGTATCACTCTTCTCTTCCACTTTTCCACCACTAAGGGTCCTGCCTCCTTTCTCTTCTTTCCTACCTCATTTTCCATACCATGGACTCATTTCAGTGTAATGTGAAGAGATATAACTATCTTATCCCCACTGTCTTCCATCAAAAAGAGGGGGTTGGAGGAGTCATTCATACTCAATTCCCTATCTCTCTCCCTTTGATATTCTTTTCCACATCCACCTATGTAAAAAATCAGACTGTGTGGTTTTCTAGATATTCTTCTTCCTCTTGTTTCTCACACCGAGCTTGACTAATGTGGGATTAGAGGTTGAGAAATATCATGAAATCCACACAATCTATGAAACAGTATTGAACTATGAGATATATAATTCTTACTATCTGAGAAACATAGTAATATTATCTAATTCCCAAGCTCAATGGGAATCCTCCTTAAGAGTAATCCACAATCCTAAATCTTCAAATCTGGCCATCCTCCTCAGGATTAAGCCGGAAAGTAAATATGATCTTAAGTGGTATGATGTTCCCCATTTAGTAGTACCAAAATACGTGGGTACTGATTCATTTCATGAAGAAACATAAGAAGCATATCATATGGGTTCAACACAAAACATCAAAACAAAACTAATTCCCCTAGATGACGATACACTCCAAAGTTCCCCACTATGTGGATAGAAAACTATCATCATCATGACTAAAGAATCAAAATTTTGTACATTATAGGATACAATTGATGTAGGACTTTATACACATATAGATATATCCATTGATGAAGAACATCATATAAATACATATGATTCTATTTTCTATACATTCTAATAATTTTTTGTTAACCCTGGGTTAATCTAAACCATACATGGGATTTAATAAAGGATTTTGGAAAATGTATTAAATCTATAAGAGATTCTGGGAGTAGGAAATAATTTCCACCAAAAGGGTGTGATGTTCCTGAACTCCCATCCTCTCAACCAATGTGAGTTATCAAGCATCATTGGCCAAACATCCCAATGAGAACATACAATTGTAAAGAAGGAACTCTTGCATACAGAACAACTGGGTGATTCAGGTTACATTAAAATACATTTTGGAAACCATTCAGAAATAGTACTTCCTAACCATAACACATATTTGAAATAAATAGTGATGTTGAGGAAACAAATACAATATTTAGGTGAAAAAGATTTATTCTCCCATGTGTTTATCCATGGGGATCCCATATTCTCTTTGTTAATAATAAATATGATTCCATGAGATTTTGAATTAATTATAGGAAAATAAATACTCTTATGATATAGAACAATTATTATCTTTCTTTTATTGATACCTTTTTTCATCAACTTCACTATGCCTAATATTTTTTAGTGGTTGTCCTTGGTTCTGGGTGTCATCAATTTTAGGTAATTTAGGGTTTCATTCTAAATATATCATTTCAAATAATTCATGGAAATCACAGGTTTACAGTAACTCCACTTTGATTTCAAAATTCACCCTATTCTTTTATGTATTTAATGAACAAAGTATTCATGGAATATTTTGATTACTTTTTTGACCTATTCATTTGTGATATTTTATGAAATTAAAAAAGATAAAAGGACCATTAGAATGACCTTTAAATAATTCCGGAGACTCTTACAAGGAAATAGTAATATGGTAAATTATTAAGTGTGATTTATTGCTCCGACAAATTTCTTTTTTGGGACATATTGTTTCTAATAATGGAATTTATGCTGATCCTATAAATATGAAGGAATTCAAAAAAAAGGGTCCATACCAATTAACATCACTAACATATATAGTTTCATTGTGTTTTCACTTTAATACTAGAGTCTTTTTCATCATTTTTAAAAAATGGCTAACCTATTAACCAATATTACATGCAGATTGTTAAATGTTCTGATTTTGACTGTACCATATAGAAATGAAATGTTATTGATATATAGTGAAGAACCAGATGGGTTTATATTTTTTCCAAATGAATAATGATAAATTTATAAACTAATCATCATGAAAATTGATGACTTGTGAAAAAACATATCCAACCCATGCTGATATATTGTAAGCTATAATCGTTTCAATGTTGATTTAGAATCATTATCTCTATAGTGAATTTTTTGATATGTATACAGATCATAAAAGAATAAAATAAATATTTTTATAGAATGAAATCAACATATGGAAAAGGATATGGCTTGAGATACTCAATGATTATGATTCCTCAATACACTACACCCCATAGAATGTAAATAAGGTAGTGAATGCATTGAGTAGGAATGATTATGTAATTATTACCTAAATGATGATTGAGGGAGATCCTATGTTCATGGATCTAGTAAATATAGACATGGAAATTATTGTGTAAGTGGATACATTACTCATTAATCAAATGATTGAGAAACCATATTTATTATAACAGATAACGAGTTATCAATATGATGATGATAACTTTTAGAATAAAATTATATATTCAAATGATGGGAATTTAATATACTTTTTTTTATAAACCTAGTGTTTTGAAATTTTGAAATATGTTATATGTTCCTTATATAACTGGTCGAAAAGGGAATTTTGGGATAATGCTCATAGCACAAATTTCTCTATACACCCTGGTTGAAAAAATATGTGGACGGATTTGGGGGAACATTTTTTATGGGATAAAAGAGAGGAAGAAATTGTGGATTATGTCGTAGATTACTGGTTTTAAATAAGTGAATTATTTGAAAAAATATCTTAGAGTATTCATTCAACTTTATCTTATTTCTATTTGGAAATTACATGACATTACTATGGGCATTGTCTCAAGACGACCAGAGACTCCATTAAATAATAGTATAATGTGTGTTATTGTTGATCTCCTAACAAAATATAAATATTTAATTATTATAAGAGAATAATTACCTATTTATAACCTCTCAAGGATATATATTAATAAATTTTTAATCCTTCATTGTGCACCTCTACAAATTGTGTCTCATCAAGATCTCTATTTTACATAAATTTTGAAAGGGTCATCAAGAGGCTCTAGAAACTATGATATATTTGGGATATTCATACCCTAATTAAACTAATGTAATATATTAACAGAGTATTTATAAAATGGAATAAATATTTAGGTTATGATAACATGACTTTCATGGTATATGGGATCATTATTTTCATTTGGTAGATTTTTCTTATAATTTTTTTTCTATTCAAGTATTTCAATAGAGTCATATAAAGGATTATATAGAAAGAGTTTTTTTACTCCATTTTATTGGGATTAAGCTAGTAAAATGATACACATATGTCCCTAACATGATAAATTTCCCAAAAAAAATTCTCTTCAAGATCACATTAATGATACATAAATTAAGAAGAATATTTATGCTGAAAATCAGAGGATGGATTTCAAATTCAAAGTGGGATATCATGTTTTCATTAAAGTAACTACATAGAAGGTTTTTGTAGGGTTTAGCATGAAAAGTAATCTTAGATCCATGTATATTGAAAGCTTTGAAATCATTGATTGAATTTGAGTTTATTCTTATCATTTGGAAAAGCCCCCAAATATCAGAAAATTACATAACATGTTTTATATATCATTGTTAATGAATAAAATTCTAGAAATAACACATGTGACAAACTATGATGAAATACAAATAGAAATAGATCTATATTACCATAGATAACCCATTTATATTCTTGATACATAATACCTGTTATTGAATAATCAGATGACTCATCTGGTAAAGAAACATGGAGAATTCCAAAAATATAGAAAGAAAAATTGGAACCAAAGGATGTTATGAATAAGAAGTAAACATATCTGTTTAGAAGGAAATATACCTGAAATTTTGAGGAAGAAATTTTTTTAGAGGGATTAATTTAATACACAGTGACTTTACAACAATTTTTTTGAATAAATTTAATTTCCATGGTATATATTTTTTAAATGTAACAACGTATTTAAATGAAACACGATATGTTACTAAAATATTATTTAAATATGAACATAGTAACACAACCATTAAATTAGTTGCTATGAATTGACATAATTATATTTTTTAAGATTAATATTTTACACATTTTCATTATATATCTTTTTATTAGAAATAAAAATAGGAATAATTTAAAATATAAATAAATTTATTCTGAAAAAAATGTATCTTTTCCAAAAGAAGGGTTAAACACGGTTCGCACAAATAATATAATATTTATATTTACCAATTTTATAAAAATTATTTTTAAAATAATAATTATTATTAAAATCATAATATCAAACTTATATTAGAGTGGATTTTTATTATTTTTTGTAGTGTTTTATTTTTTGATCTATAGTGAAAAATACATAATTTTAATTATAAAATGCCTTTTTATTTAATTTATTTATAAATTTATATTATATATTGAGTTGTTTTTGAAGTAAAATTAGTCCTAATATATAAACATAAACCCAATTTCAGTTACTAGAATCATTTTTATATGGAACTTTCATATAAAAAAATAGAAAATGTTTCAACATATTCTCTTTGAAAACCCTTATTCTCCTCATGCCAGCAGGATTAATTTTAAATCACATTTTCCAAATCAACCAATGGAATTTGAAAAAATGGATTCTATTTTTTTAATTAGAATAATAAATTTTATATTATAAATTTAACTTAATTTTTTACAATAATAAATAGTAAAAATAGAATAAAAATATATTTATCATAGTTCAGGTAAAAATGGGTTTATTGGGAGTTAGTGTAAACTAATAATATAAGTGTTATAATGAAATAAAAATGTGTCTAAAATATATTTTATATAAAATTTTAGACCTTATGATGTTTAATTTTTATAATACATTATTTAATACCGTTTTGAAATGCAAAATTGTGATTAAATCTTTTTCTATTTAAAAATTTCAGGTGTGCCACCCACTGCACTTATAAAAGGACACCCAATTTTATCTATTTTTTACATAATTAAACCCTTTCAGTTAAGAAAAATCCTGAAACAAGAAATTAAAAAAATCGATACCCTCATCATAGAATCATTATTCTTATAAATCTATTCTACTAATGCTTTAGTTTTCATCACATATTGTTGGTCTAAGAAGAGGTAAAATTACAAACTTTGTTTTTTTCTGCTTCCCCTCCTCCATGTATTCTTAATATATTATAATATAAAAAGTATACCACATACTAGGATGATGGTATGTTAAGGTGATGACCTAAAAAAATCCCCAATCCTATAAAATATGTTATGAAATCATCATTCTTATGTATGGTGAACTACCACCTCATGAACTAATGTCATTCTTTTTTCCAATACCAACTCTCACAGTTCTGGATGATGATGGATATAAGTTATATATTTGATATTTATAACCTAATTATACCGTTATTGTAATGATATCATATATACATATTTTTAATTTTTATTACATATGGGATATGATAAGGTCTCTCGTGTGTATGACAGACTACCGCCTTGCAAAGCAATGTTATTCATCTTTCACTAATTCTTTACATGGAAGATGATATAGATATATTTATTTATCATATGTGATATAAATAACATAATAATAATATTAATGAAATATATATCATTCTAAAAAAATAATATTTTATTTTAATTCTTAACTTTTAACTCACTGAATGTTGATAAACACTGTTCATGTATTTGTGGAAAACCACCATCATAAAGCGATTCGACTCTCTTTTCATCACAAAACCACATGGATAATATATATAACGGTATGTAAGGTAATAATATGGTATTTATGATACTATGATATTTCTATTAAGATAAAATGTAATTGACTTCTTTCCATTATTATCATTAAAACATGCTAGTGTTACTTGTGAATTTGTAGGACCTTCCATATACATGATCTTAATATAATTCATTTCCAAAAATCCCATTTTTGGTATTAATGTTATAATCTAAGTAAAAAATACAATAATAAATTTATGATTACTATAACGGGTATGTTTAAATAATGAATTCTTTGACCATATTCAACTTACCATTAACATAATATCATTATTAAGGATGTTTAAGAACACACATGAAAATTTAAACTCATGTTAACTAACATCATCTCAATTTCCTTTCTCTGAGCCATATCGTAATGTTATGAACCTAATTTATTTTTTTCTAGTGTATATATTTTACCTTTTATAGGTAATATTATGATTATATAGTAATTCATGGTATTTTACATTTCATTTTTAATTATTTCATCGAAGGGTATTTGACATAAAAAATTTCGAAGTGGTAAAAGTTATTGTGCAATATCACCATATTTTTTGATATGTTACTTAATCTTGAAAAAATAACTTTTATATTCTCATTTATCACTGTAAATAACAATTTTCTTAGATATCCAAATTCATAAATTCTGGATACTATTATCTACTAAACAATATACCAATTTTAGATGTGGTGTTTTCATTGATATTTGTATAATTAATTAGGGAAATATTGATAAATGACTATCCTTAAAAAAATCAATATTTGATGGTAAGGAATATTTTTTATCAAACAAAATCTTTTATTATATTTATAAATATTTCTTTGGAAATGAATACATGGGAGGGGCTTTGTTATATATTGTCCCTCAATGCATCAATAGGTCCAATGAGACAAATATGTTCGCCAAATATAATGGTTTTTTCAGTAGTTTTAAACTGTATTGAGAATTGATCATGAAGGTAAAGGTATCAAGATTACAAAGATTATAACATGTAATTATTAATTATTTCATTCATTTAGAATAAATTTATTATTATTATCTGTGATAATTTGTCTATAACTTTATCTATAGAATCATTTCATTTTCAGTAATTGATTAAATGGAAGGTGTTTTTGGTTACTGTCCTAGCCATATTCATTATGACATAACTTATCAAGATATAAAAGCAATTTAAATTTTTTGTGTGTTTATTTATTTACCAGGAAAAGATGCTTATTCATATTGATTTAAAATAGAATCCAATAAAATTAACCCTTATTGATAATTGTAGGTCACTCTTATTTTGTTTCCATTCCCCATGTCATAAGGAAGAATTATCGGAATGTGTTTTTAAGGTTGCGGTTTATTTTAATTTGTTATTTGTTATGTTTTATTTCATATTTCCAATTTAGAATGGCTACCATGTATGTATCTGGTTCTCTAAAACTGCTAAACTCATATTCCATTTGATATTTTACCCTTTATATCTATGACAATGTAATAATGTAACAAATTAGATCCAGGTTACTAGAGTTGAGGTTATTACATTAAAGACGATTTGATAGTGATGATCACATGGCTAAATAATCTGAACTAAGATTTCATTTTGTAAAGATGGTATTGTAGAGGAACATAAATATCTCAATGCCAATTTTTAAAATTAGGAGATCCACCAAGATTGGAGGAACTAACAGGATCACGATTTTGGGAAGCCTTATTGGTGGTTTCATAATCTATTCCATCATTAAAGTATTTGGACCCCTTCTGGTGTGGGAACATGTGCTTATGGTTTCATTTTTTGGGAAATTTCCATTTTTTTCTATTATTGTTTATAATTGTCATCTTATTCCATGGTTTTGGTATTATTTTGATGTGAATCCATGTGGTAATTTCAACTTAGATTATTTTTGATGTTAGCAGGCTCATTATACTATTAGAGAGCATCTCTAAGATGATTTGTTATGGGACATTGTTGGTCGGAGTGGACACTCAAGAGGGGGGTGAATTGAGTTCCAATTACAATTTCTGTTAAAAATATTGTCTAGTTAAAATCCCCTAATTTATAAAATAAGTTAAATGGTAGTGAGTTTATACAGATTTTAAATGTTCACTTAGCTTCTCAAAGACTGATTAGATCTCAGTTAGTTTAACCACAAGATAAAACTAACTTTTGAAACTAATCTACTGATTTACAATAAGTGTAAACACTAGCTAATTTAACTATCAAAGTAGCTTCAAAATAATTTTGTATTTTAAAGTAATAGTAGAAGAATAAATATGATATATGTCGTATACATTAAACTTAAATAATTGATGCACAACAGATATAACAAGAGTTTCAGACTCAAGGTGATACTTAGTCCTCGCAAATATATATAAGAATTTGATCCACACCCTGGATCGGGGTTAACAACAGTTTTACAAAAACTGTCCAGGTCCAATAACTCTACCACCGTTATTCATGGGAAACAAAACAACAGAAAACTAGCTGTTCAGGTCACACACGACCTCTACCACTATCCTAGTGGGAAATAAAATATGTAAGAGTTTGAGTGAGGATTTACAGATCCTCCAGTTAAAGTTCAGGAGAGAGTGTGTGAGTAAAAATACAGCAGATGACACACACTGCTCGAAAAGTAAATAATGAATCACAGAGCAGATATTTAGAGTTTAGAAATGGCTCTAGTGATTTTCAATGTAGCTCTGGACTCGTTTTATTGAGAAGGAATGCTTCAGAGTACTTCTCTGGTTTTTCTGTTGAAAAACAGAGTGTTATAGTTCAGCTTGTATTCTACAGTCTCTTGATTCGTCGTGTGTTCTTCAGTGATGTTGGATTGCATTCATGAGAATACTTTGAAGGTCTTTCAATCTCCTTATTGTTCAGCACAGTGCACTTGAGTGTACGTAAGTTCTTCGTGTTGTATCTTCACACTTGCACACCGCTTCTCTTCTTGTTTCGTTGTTGCTTATTTCGTTGCACATGTATTGCATCTCAATCTTTCTTTATATTCCACGAGTTCTGGCAGTAGGAATGATTCCCTTTTCATAGATACGAGATATGGTTTCCTGACATGCCAATAACTAACATTAAATAACATTAATTGCATTAAAAACAACAAATATGACCGTTAGCATTATTTAAAATAATATTGAAAAAAGCATAAGAAACGGTGTCATAGTGATCATGGAAACAATGTCTTCTTCATGGTGTCTGGTCACGGTGTCTGGTCACGGTGTCTGGTCATCGTGTCTGGTCAGGGTGTCTGGTCACGGTGTCTGGTCACGGTGTCTGGTCACGGTGTCTGGTCACGGTGTCTGGTCACTGTGTCTGGGTCACGGTGGGTCCTTCACGGTGAGTCCATACTTAGACGAATATTTGTATTTGTACTAAGACAGTGATATGCAGGATATGGGTTAAGGTTAATCATTAGATATAATATATGAGAGAATTGTGATCATGCATAAGACTTGTAGAGAGTAATTAACATCCATAATATTTGTTATTATAAAAACATGATGTGCACCTATTGTTGAGTTTGAAGAGCATTAGGAAGATGTTCACTGATGATCAAGATTAATTAACAGTAATGAGATTTATGATCATTAAAACCTTATTAACACATGAGGAGTCCAACAATCTCCCCCTTTTTGATGATCAAAAATCATATATTGGAAGAATATAAAAGACATGTAATATTAAAGATACTAGCATAGCAAAAACATTATAGAACAGATACTTATAGTTTTTCTCCCCCATTTATACTATTATAGAACTGATACCTGTAGGATTTTCTCCCCCTTTTGGGATTATCAAAAAGTAGAGAAAAGGAAATGAAACTTGGCAGTTGTCATTAAACAAAGGATTCATAATACAAAGTACATGATAAGTACAAACTGTAAACAATAAATGACATCCCATCAAAAAGAAAAACAGTCGGTAAACTCTTTAGGGATCCATTTTTGTCTTGCCTTTATCAGCAGCAGGAGCTGGTGCTGAAGTAGAAGAAGGCATAGAATAGGTAGACAATGAGGGTAAGGGTAGACCTTCAAAAACAGATGGATCCAAAGTAGGAGTAGTAGAAGATCTAGGCATAGGTTGGTCAAGAATGACTGGCCGGATATGAGAAAGGGCTTGGCTAACTGACATTGTAGTTGATGCTAAGGCAGAAAGTCCAGGTCTAAGGGGTACAGTAGCTGGAGCAACTATAGAAGTACTCTTCACATGAAGATACATCTTCAACAGATTGATTAAATCAGTAATGATTTCACCACCATACTGCATAGCCTTTTCAAAATCATCCTTATTCTCCAGAAATCTGTCCAACAATCTGGTAAACTCTGAAGGTTTCTGAACTTGAGCTTTAAAATCTTGAGTCACCGGAGGGATTCTCAAATTTTCCACAATATATCTAAAGTGATCTGTCATGTCACTTTTAGAGAAAATCTGGGAAAGATACAAATCTATTGTCTTGGAGATCTCTTGTTGAGGACCATTGGCTATCTTTGGATGGATCCTAATCAAGTCCAATGCTCTATCACTATTCTTAATCACTTCTGACAAAGAAGATAGATCCAAGCCACTGAAGGCATTCTGTAATTCTTCCTTAATTATGGATCTCAACAGAGAATCATCCAAAGCAGGTGTGGAGATCTGACCAGAAGCAGGTGAAGCCTTGACAGCGTCGGTTAGAACATTGAGCTGTTTCAGAACTTTTTGCAGACATCTAGTGTATTCATCTGTAAGATTATTCAATGTTTCCACAAGCTCTCTCATGCGTTCTAGCATCTTCGTGTTCCTTCTTCCAATATTTTCATCAAAATATAGTAGGTAAGGATGAACTTGAGACACAATATCCCTAGAAAGGAGGGAATCAGAAGACTCAGGTGAAACAGCAGCAGGAGCAGGGGAAGAAATAGGAGCAGGCTCTGATCTCACAGATAGCTCATTCTGCAGACTTGCTACCATACTTTTCAGATTTACAATATCAGCACTCAGTAGCTTATTCTCTACTCTAACTTCTTGAATTTCTTGGATCATCCTTGGTTGAATATGCAAGATAATATTTTCCTCGATATTTGATGCATCTTCTTGACTTAATTGAGTCACTGGGAGAGGTTGAGTGGAGACAATTTTCTCCGAACCAGCTAACAAAGTCTCGCCAGAAAAACATTCAGATCATCTTTGGTTACAAAAAAATGAAGCTCAGGTAAAGATGCAGGTAAATGTAGAGATTCAGATTCTGGTTGAGGTTCAGAGTCTTCTTCATACCCAGATTCTGATCCAGATTGAGGTTGGGGCTCTGGTTCTGGTTCTGAATGAGCTAAGGACTTCAGTTGAAACAGAGAAGAATGATCCATTCCAATTGCAGTCACTTGTTGTGACTCATTCACATCATAAAATCTTGGGAACTCGTACCGAGATTGTACAAAGAAAGTGACAGACGGTTGAGAAGCTTCACTATATCCATCTTCTACAATATCAAGATTTTGAGTTTCCTCCCCCTCAACTTGTGCTTCTCTTTCAGATTCTTGAGGTTCAGGAACATGGACAAGATCCACAGGATCATCCCTAATCTCTTCACCAAACTCTTGCCTTGCCAGTTGAAAGGAAATTTCCATTCTTTCTTTAGAAGATGGAATAATCTCAGGAACTGATTATTCCACTTGATAAGCTTCCAGACATGCTTCTTTCTCAACAGAAAGAGTCTCTTCAACAAAAACATCCTCAAAGGATGCTTGTTGTTCTGAACTAGGAAAAACTAATTTCCTTTCAGAATTGGGATGATTTTCTTCCTTATGAAGAACAACTGAAGGATCCTCAGTCCTTTCCTTTTCAACAACACCTTCCTCTCCTTGAGGTATTTCAGCAGGGATAAAACCACTTTCCTCTTCAACAAGAACTGTTTCCATTGGATGTATTACCGATTCTTCTCTAGATGGAACTTCATCTGTTACTTCTTCTTGATCTTCTTCTTTTGAGTACTCACCCACTTCATCTGGTTCCAAACCAGGATTAGCTAGGTTCTTAGGCCTTCTTGGATAGTCAACATGATTACACTTTTTATACAATTGATCACTATCCTCAACCCATTTCTTTTTCCAGGGATTCCAGCTAATCTTCATCCTTCTGATGATAGGCATGGATAGGCAGAAATCAAAGTACTCTAATTTTTCTTCATTCGGTCCAACCATTCATTTTGAGTCTAACATGGCTGAAATCATCCTTGAATAAAACAGGGAGGTGGATTTGGAAGTTACTTTGATCAGCTCACAGATATGGTTGATAACATACTTACACAGATTGATATTTTGGCCATTTTTGAACAGGTGAATCAGGAACACATCCTGATACATCATCACTGCAAAATCTCCTTTTCTTAGACTAACCAAATTCTGAACAAACTTGAACAAAAGTCTTGTCTCCCCATCCAGTTCAGCAGCTATGGCCCTTCTCTTGGTTCCATTTCCAGTTAGATTTTCCAAAATGGTTTCTAGGTCAAAGATGTCAGTTATTGGAGGAGGGTCTCTCTGGTAGTCTTCACACACTCCTTCATGTGTAATTCTTAGGCATGCAACCCACACCATTGAAGAGAAAGAGAAATTATGACCATCGATCCAGCTGGTCACCAAAAATCTTTTTCCAAACTCAAAAGAGAACTTTACATACTGATAGAATTGAGATATAAGCCTCAGGTAAATCGGTCTATTCTATCCAGTGAACCATTCAAGCCATCCCTGTTCTTTTAAAACTTTCAAAATATACGATCTTCTAGACGGAAACCATTTAGGGCAAACCTCTTTTTCAATTACAATGGTACGACTTACCAGGTTTGGGTTTAGAGGTCCTTTGGGAGCTATCCTCGGTATCCTTCTTTTTTTCTTAGAGTGACGCTTCTCAAATGAGGGTGAAGATGGACGCTTCATCCTTGGCATTCTCTAAAGGTTTGGGCGAGAGGGAAGAGAAGGTTCAGGAGAGAATTAGGGTAAGGATTCTAATGAAACCCTTCAGTTTTATCATTTGGGAATGTCAAGCTTCATAAAAACACAAACGCGGAAAATCAAATAATGGTGAAATAAAAATTACCATGATATAGGTAAAAATAAAATAAAAAATTATCATACTTCTCACAGTGAGACAGAAAACTAGCCATCACGGTGAGACAGTTTATAGTTATCACGGTGAAACAGTGAGCAGTTTATATAGTCACGGTGAGATAATGAGTTGTCAGACTGTGAGCATAAAATAGTAACTTAGAAACAGTAGGTATAAAACCATAAAGTAAAGTACAGTAAAGGTTTAAACATTAAGATCAGTAAGATATTAATTTATGATTAATCATACCAAGATCATGTATGATGTAGTATAATCTTTCAGAATTTAATGGTTTAGGGAATATATCATCAATTTGATATTCATTACCAATGAATTCCAAAGTGATATCACCTTTTTGATAATGATCCCACAAAAAGTGATGTCTTACATCAATATGTTTTGTCCTAGAATGAGAAACAGGATTATTAGAAATATTAATAGCACTTCTGTTGTCACAATGTATTGTGACATGTCTGAATTGATATCCATAGTCTAGTAATGTGTGCTTCATCCACAATGTTTGTGCACAACAACTTCCAGCAGCTATGTATTCAGATTATGTAGTCGACAATGCAATATAATTTTGTTTCTTACTACACCATGATACTAGTGACTTGCCTAAAATATGACATGTTCCAGAGGTGCTTTTTCTATCTAGCTTACATCCAGTAAATTTAGCATCAGAATAACTAAATAGTTAAAAAGATTATTCTTTGGGATAGAACAATCCTAAATTGGGAGTATGCTTGAGGTATTTGAAAATTCTCTTTACAACATTTAAATGTGACTCTTTAGGGTTTGCTTGAAAAAGAGAACTCATACACACACTAAACATAATATCAAGACGGCAAGTAGTCAGGTAGAGTAGAATTACAATCATTCCTCTATAAGTGGTTTGATCAACAGATTTACCATTTTCATCAAGATCCATCTTATAGGTGGTACTCATGGGAGTGTCACTACCTTTTGTGCTATCCAATCCAAAACATTTTAAATGATCACTAGTATATTTACTTTGAGTTAAAATAATTCCATCATCATTTTGAAAAATTTGAAAACCAAGAAAGAATTTAAGTTCACCCATTAAACTCATTTCAAATTCATTTTGCATCATTTTTGAAAAATCAGTACCTAAAGAATTTTTAGAAGATCCATAGATAATATCATCAACATAAATTTGTACTACTAAAACATCTATAGAAATTCATTTTATAAAAAGAGTAGGATCAGATATTCCTTTTGTAAAACCTTTAGAAATTAGAAAAGTACATAATCTATCAAACCAAGCTCTTACAGCTTGCTTTAAACCATATAAAGCTTTTGATAGTTTGAAAATATGATTGTGAAAATGAGGGTTTCAAAAACCAGGTGGTTGTTCAAAAATACATCTTCATAAATATATCCATTTAAGAATGCACTCTTGACATCAATATGATATAGTTTGAAATTTAGATGTGTAGAATAAGCATGTAAAATCCAAATAGCTTCTAATCTGGCTATTGGAGAAAAAGTCTCCTCATAGTAAATACCTTCTTCTTGACTATAGCCTTATGCAACTAGTCTAGCTTGATTTCTAACTATGTTTCCGGATTCATCTACTTTATTTCTAAACACCCATTTTGTGCCTATTGTGAAAGTGTCCTTAGGTCTTTCAACAAGATTCCAAACATTATTTCTTTCAAACTGATTGAGTTCTTCTTGCATATAAATTTCCCAAAATTTATCTTTAATAGCATCATCAATGTTTTTATGTTCATGTTGTGACAAGAAGGCTTGATGTTCAACCTTATTTCTAAGAGAAGCGCTAGTCTGTGTCCCTCTATCAAGATTTCCTACAAAAGAATCTAAAGGATGATTCTTCAGAATTCTAGTTGATCTAGTAAAGGTAGGGCAAGAAATTTCAGGTTCATCAACAGGTTGGGAATCAACAGAATTAGGTTCTAGAAAATTTCCAGAACTGGACGTTTTAACTATAGGTCCACTATCTTTATCAGTAATGTTCAAAATAGAGAGATCATCTTCAATATTTTCAAGAGAGGTTTTAGGCTCATGTGGATCAGTTTCATCAAACTTGATGTGAATAGATTCTTCCACACACATGGTTCTCTTATTGAAAACTCTATAGGACTTAGTAGAGATAGAATAACCTAGGAAAATTCCTTCATCACTCTTGGATGCAATCTTGTCAAGAATTTCTTTGGTATTAAGAATAAAGACTTTACATCCAAAAACTCTGAAGTAGTTAACCTTAGGATTCCTATGGTTCCACAACTCATAAGGGGTCCTCTTAAGAACATGTCTGATTAAGACTCTATTGATAATATAACAAGCTGTATTTACAGCTTTAGCCCAAAAATAAACAGGCAGGTCATTCTCATTAAGCATAGTTCTAGAAATTTCTTGTAGGGTTCTACTCCTTCTTTCTACTACACCATTTTGCTGAGGTGTCTTAGGGGAAGTGAAATTGTTACTATAGCCATTGTGTGAGTAGTAAGATTCAAATTCATGATTTTCAAACTCACGACCATGATCACTTCTCAGAGTTTTAATCTTAAGCCCACTAAGGTTTTCTATATATTTGGAGTATTTAACAAAGTAAGAACAAGATTTAATTTTTTGAGCTAGAAAATATACCAAAGTATATCTAGAAAAGTCATCTTCCAAGACATAGACAAAGTGCTTCCCATTTAAGCTAGAAACTCTAGATGGTCTAAACAAATCCATGGGAACCAACTCGAGAGGTTGAGAAGTTGAGACTTCTTTCTTTGGTTTGAATGTGATTTTGTGTTGCTTCCCCTTTTGACAAGGATTACAAACTTTGTCATTTGGAAAATCAAGTTTGGGTAGGTCTCTAACTAAGTTCTTCCTAGTAAGTTTTCTAAGTGAGTGTATATTGGAGTGTCCTAATCTTCTGTGCCAAAGCCAAGACTCTTTATGAAAGGCATTCAAACAAGTAATATTCTTCTTAGCTAAAGAATTTAAATCGACAGCATAAACATTTTCATTTCGCAGGGCAGAAAATACTAAAGCATTTTTAGAATTAAAAACATTGCAAGAATAATTTTCAAATTTAACATTAAAACCATCATCACATAACTCAGAAATACTTAACAGATTATATCTAAGTCCATCAACAAATAAAACTTTAGAAATTAATACTGAGTCAGTGTTACCAATCTGGCCTAAGCCGATGATTTTCCCTTTAGAATTATCACCAAAGGTGACAAAGCCTCCATCAATCCTGACTAAGCTTTTAAAGCATTAGAAGTCTCCAGACATATCTCTTGAACATCCACTATCCATGTACCAGGTCTTCTTACAGGAGCTCTTTAAGCAGGTTTCCTCAGAAGTGTTTGTCATAAAAAACATGTTTGCCTTATTTCTGTGTTCAGTTTCAGAAACTTCAGATTCAGTGGAGGTATCCTCAGAAGCGCTCCAAGTAGCCTTCATAGCCTTTTTGTACTTACTATCTTTGTAATCATATTTATTCATGATTTTGAGCTTTGTCAAGTCTACTTTAATATGTCCTTTTCTTTTCCACTCATAACAGACAACTTCATTACTTTTATCTGGTTTTTTCCAATACTTCTTCCAATGTTCCTTATTGTCATACTTTCCTTTGAAATATGATTTGATGAAGAATTTCTTTTTTCTATAAAACTTCTTAAACCTTCTAGAAATGTGAGCCATTTTAGCATCACTATCAGAAGCACTTTAACTATCTTCACAGCATGAAATCTCATTTATATCTTGAAGTTTCTCTTTATCCTTGTTCTTTGAATTTGAAGATTTGAAAGCAACAGACTTTCTTCTAGGTTCATCTTCTTCTTATTTGTTCACCTTGAGTTCTTCCTCATACATCATAAGCTTACTAATGAGTTTTTTAACAGGTAGAGCAGCAATGTCACATGACTCTCTGATTTAAAGATATGTGCATATCCATCGGTCTGGTAAATATCTCAAGATTCTCATAATTTGTTCCTTTGCTAGAATAGCTTTTCCAAGTGAATTCATTGTATTGACTATCTCATTAAACCTGAGATACATGTCAGAAATAGGTTCATCAGTTTTCATTTTAAAATAATCATATTTAATATTATAAGTATTTAGTCTCATTTCTTTAACATTGGTTGTTCCTTCATGAAAAACGCCCAAGGTATCCCAAATTTCAAAAGCAGTTTTACATGAAGAAATTTTGTTAAACTCTTCATCTCCTAAAGCACAGTACATGGCATTCATGGATT
This sequence comes from Viscum album, assembly GCA_963277665.1. Lineage (NCBI taxonomy): Eukaryota > Viridiplantae > Streptophyta > Magnoliopsida > Santalales > Viscaceae > Viscum > Viscum album. The sequence goes on along the minus strand of OY728139.1, from coordinate 1,079,889,767 downwards.
TACAATTATTATTGTAAGCAGTCTTTGTATGTTCATCCCAAGTGGATCTAGCTGTAGTGGGAAGTTTATATTCTGATTCTATGGCGGTCCAAATATCAAAACCTATGCTTTCTAAATGAATTTTCATTTTAAGTTTCCACTGAACATAGTTGGTACCATTGAAGAGAGGTGGCATGTTAGTAGCAGCACCCTCAAGCTTATTATCCATAACTAGATTTTAGAAAGACAATTTAAAGAGATAAAAAAATTTAGAACTAACATATATTTAAGATCTTTAAAGATGCAACTAAAATCACAGTTGAAAAATAGAGTATTACAAAAAAAATCATTGAACAAAAAAAACTAAAACTCTGATACCAAATGTTGGTCGGAGTGGACACTCAAGAGGGGGGTGAATTGAGTTCCAATTAAAATTTTTGTTAAAAATATTTTCTAGATAAATCCCCCAATTTATAAAATAAGTTAAAATGTAGTGAATTTATACAGATTGTAAATGTTCACTTAGATTCTCAAAGATTGATTAGATCTTAGTTAGTTTAACCACAAGATCAAACTAACTTTTGAAACTAATCTACTGATTTACAATAAGTGTAAACACTTGCTAATTTAACTATCAAAGTAGCTTCAAAATAATTTTTTATTTTAAAGTAATAGCAGCGGAATAAATATGATATATGTCATATACATTAAACTTAAATTAAAGATGCACAACAGATATAACAAGAGGTTCAGTCTCAATCCAAGACTTAGTCCTCTCAAATAAATCTAAGAATTTGATCCACACCCTGGATCGAGGTTAACAATAGTTTTACAAAAACTGTCCAGGTCTAAGACCTCTACCACTGTTATTCATGGGAAGAAAAACAACAACAAACCAGCTGTTCAGGTCACACATGACCTCTACCGCTATCCCAGTGGGAAATAAAATATGTAAGAGTTTGAGTGAGGATTTACAGATCCTCTAGTTAATGTTCAGGAGACAGTGTGTGAGTAAAAATACATCAGATGACACACACTGCTCGAAAAGTAAATAATGAATCACAGAGCAGAGATGTAGAGTTTAGAAATGGCTCTAGTGATTGTCAATGTAGCTCTGGACTCATTGGATTGAGAAATAATGCTTCAGAGTCCTATGGTTTTTCTGTTGAAAAACAGAGTGTTGTAGTTCATCTTAGGGTCTACAGTCTCTTGATTCATCGTGTGTTCTTCAGTGGTGTTGCATTGCATTCATGAGAATCCTTTGAAGGTCTTTCCATCTCCTTCTTGTTCAGCATAGTGCACTTGAGTGTATATAAGTTCTTTGTGTTGTATCTTCACACTTGCACACCGCTTCTCTTCTTGTTTTGTTGTTTCTTATTTCGTTGCGCGTGTACTGCATCTCAATCTTTCTTATATTCCCCGAGTTCTGGGAGTAGGATTGATTCCCTTTTCATAGGTACGAGATACGGTTTATTTACATGAGAACAACTAACATTAAATAACATTAATTGCATTAAAAACAACAAATATGACCGTTAGCATTATTTAAAATAATATTGACAAAAGCTTAAGAAACGGTGTCACAGTGATCATGGAAACGGTGTCTTCTTCACAGTGTCTGGTCACGGTGTCTGGTCATGGTGTCTGGTCACGGTGTCTAGTCACGGTGTCTGGTCATGGTGTCTGGTCACGGTGTCTGGTCACGGTGTATGGTTACGGTGTCTGGTCACGGTGTCTGGTCACTGTGTCTGGGTCACGGTGAGTCCTTCACGGTGAGTCCATACTTAGACGAATATCTGTATTTGGACTAAGACAATGATATGCAGAATATGGGTTAAGGTTAATCATTAGAGATAATATATGAGAGAATTGTGATCATGCATAAGACTTATAGAGAGTAATTAACATCCATAAGATTTGTTATTTTAAAAACATGATGTGCACCTATTGTTGAGTTTGAAGAGCATTAGCAAGATGTGCACTGAAGATCTAGATTAATTAACAGTAATGAGATTTGTGATCATCAAAACATGATTAACACCTGAGGCGTCCAACAGAATTTATAAAATTACTTTTCCATGTGGATTAAAATTTCAATTTTTTCCTATTTAACATATTATAAATTTATTTTATTTCTTTTGGAATATGGGCCACCTACTCTTTAGGATTTCACCCTTCCAAACACTATTATTTTTGTTTCACATTTAACTCCATAATACCTAACCAGCTTGGATAAATGATTAATATTATCACTAAATCATTCTTATTTTTATAAAATAAATTCAAAAAACATAATAAATTATTCAAATAACAAAAAAATAAAATAATAAATTCCGAAATAATTTTTATTTTTTTGAATTTATATATTGTTTATTAATAAATATTAATAAATTCTAATTAAAAATTAATAATAAAAAATAAATAATTGAGAACAATTGATAATTTATAATTAATGAGTATTTTTGAATTTCTAAAAAATGATAACTAACTATTAATCGGAGATAATAATTACAAATCCAAATTTTTTATCATTTATAACTAATTATAAATAATTGTAAAATAAATTAACAGAAATATGTAATCAATAATTGATAATTAATTATCAAAAATAAATAAGTAGTAGTAATTAAAGTATAATTGACAACTAATACATAATAATTTATAATTAATAATTAAATATTTTAAATTTTCAACAATAATCAACAATAATTAGTATATAAAATTTAATATTTATTTGTCGAAACGATTAAAAATATAATTATTTACAAATAATGAATAATAATTAATGTTCATAAATAAATAATTACTAATAATTAAAAATATACAAATATACATATTATAGAATTAAATAATTGATAATTATTTTTCAAATATAAATAACATTTCATTCATAATCAATAATTAATAACATAAAATAATTAATTAATAATTAATAATATTGAATCATAAATTAAACACAAATTTTTTTATTAAACATTAATAATTATAAATTATTAATCAATGAATAATAATTAACAATATTGAATAAAAAATACATAATAATTAAAACTTATTATTAAATTTTTATTGTTCACTAAATGAAAAATTAAATAATTAAATAATAATAATAACTATAATTTGTACTCTATAATTATTAATTAATTAATTAATTTTAATTATATAATTAATAATTAAATATTAAAAATTTTGAAATTTTGGGACGGAAACCTTAATGCCCATATTCCTACCTCATTTTTATGGAACCAAATACAAAGAAAAGGGGTGGTGACTTACCATACCATATCATCTACCAAATCTAAAGAGAACAAAGTGAACAATTAGAAAGTATTCCAAAGAAAAATACCAAAAAGGAATGTCAAACTCCTATTCTAAAAATAAATGAGAGTATCTAAACATATGTTGATAAGTGATGTACTCAGACCTTCCAAAGTACATTCATATTGGCTCATTATTTAATGATAAAAATTTTCAAAAAATGGATAATAAATAATATCCAACTAATATGCACTAAAAATTATTTACCCGTTATTTCCATAAAATCAAAATAATTATGAACTATTAATTAATAGATTACTTATAAATTAATAATAAATTATTAATAGTTAGTTAGAAATATTCTACTACTAAAAACAATTAAATTGTAATTTCAAATTAATAGTAAAAAATTAAATATTATTTTATAATTGAGTAATTTTAGTTCATAATCTCAATTTAATAAAATATCTAAATAATATTTAATAAAATAATAAATAAAGAGTAATTATATATAATTGGGCGTTTATAAAATTTAAAACTAATTTAAAATTATTTTATCTTTAATAATTATTAAATATTAATTATGAATTATTAAAGACTTAATACTATCGTAAATAATAAATTAAATTATTATTATTATTGGTATTATTATTATTATTCAATTACTAGATCTAAGGTTTAAAAATGAAACATAAGCATTCACATCATTGAACTATATTTAATAGACACCTATAATTCCTTATAGATTGGCAGTAGGATGTTCGATATTAATGATATTGATACATTACATGCATAAGGGTGATGTGGGGGTCCTTAATGTCGGTTGGAAAGTCATTAATGATACAAATCAGTATGAGGTGGATATTTCAGCCATCAAAGACTAATATTCTTATCCCATGCATCTGTTATGTAATAATGATGGAAGATATATGTATTCTAGGTTGGATAACAGGTAAATGATTTACTTTTGATGTAGAGTGCATTATAAACAAGGCATACTGATTAATGAGGGGGGGGGAGAAGGGATTTTCGCAATTAAAATTATATAGGGTTAATTATGGGACATTAACATTATGGGGATTATACCAGGTCATTTAGATTGTAAAATGGGATGGTTAGAAAATGAAAATATATATAAGAGTGGATGACTTATATTTAAAGCTATCACATTTATATGTAAGTGTTTATGTTTATTTTTTATAACTCCTTATACAAAAAATGGATTATTATGTATTTAACTAAAAACTGTGACCCACTTGTGGAAATTATTAATGATGATCATTGTTATAGTGTATAAACTACTAAAATGATTTGGATCAAGGTCGTAGGGTGTCTTGAAGGGGCATATGGACATGGTTAAATCTGAACATTGTATAGGTACCCTATAAACCTGGTTAGGCTACCAATACAAGAAAACCATGTTCATTACCCTATTTTATTGTATAAAATTGGTGACTATGGATTTAATTCAGGATGTATATTTTTACACAAAAACAAGCCATGATTTTCTTCAATCGATGTGAAATATTGATGTGTAATAGATTTGAGTTCAATGCATTATTTGTTTCTATGGTCAAATAATAATGATATAACTAAAATAATTACATAATTACAAATTGGATTAGAATGAAATTTTATATCATAATATTTACATGGTGGTGGATTTAATTTTATTGCATAATTGGGATTTATTAAAGATGTTTTATACATCAATTTGATGTTTTGCACCGTAGTTTTTTCAAATTCACCATAATGTGTTTTCTAGAGAGGCTTTATGGAGCTACTGTTGTTATAGTTTAAAGGAATCATTCCAATGGTATTTCAATAAAAAAATGCACTGATTTTATTTGTTTCCATCATTAATTCATTAAAAAAATACTTATGATATGATAATAATAATAATTCTTTAATTTTTGTTATATTTTTAACTATTTTAAGGATTTTATGAAGATCATAATGGGTATATTAATATATTTGTTTAAAATAATTAAGACCATGGTTTGGAGATACATTACCCATAATGAACACCATTAAACAATGATTTAGACCATTTCAAAAGGCATCCAACTTTGAATGTTCTATTTTTCAAAGTGAAATAAGAATTTAGGTAGGATAGTTTGGTTTATATACTGACACATCTAACCATGGATTATATTGTCTTGTCACATAGAATATGATGATACCATATTGGATTAAATTACTAATGATAAACTTAAATGATTATTATATTATTTTAAGTTACCTTTATAGTGTCTTTTACAACTATTTTGAAATAGAGATGCCTGGGGGAACTAGGTGATGGATGCACAAACTGGATCATATTTGAGAGAAGAATAGTTCACAAAAAAATTATTAGATCGTGGAATATTTTGGAAGATGGAGGGTGATAACTTCTTCTCATTGATCCTTGTATTGATCATATTACAAGGTATTTCATTAAATATACTTAAAGGTTTTTTATAACCATATTCCCACTCTATCCACATTGTTGGAAATTATTAGTAAAATGGAAATATGTAATGTAGGATATCAAAAACCTATCATAAATTAAAATAAACCATATAAAAATGGGGTGAAAACCTTGTAATCCATTGAATATATGTGTATTATGTTATTTTTTATATCTCTCTACATTTTCACCATCATTGTTTTCATGTTTACATGAATCAAGAAATAACTAGAAACCTAAATATTATATTTAGAATTTCGGAAAATTTCATATTGGTCATTGTCCATTTGTTTCCCCCCCTAATTTCTAGTATCATTGAAGTGGGACAAACAAGTTGTATAAAAGAAAAATTTATAGTGATGTGTATATAAAAACCCACATAGATTTCATGTTTTTTAAAAAAGTGACAATATATTTCCTTCCAGTTATATCTCTGGACTAGTGAAATTTTTTCAATGATATCAATTATTATATAAGGGTTTGGTAAACAAATATGATGTTTTTATTATATTTATTTATAGAGTTGGGTTCATTATTTATATTCTCTATTGATTATATATTTTATTTTTTAATTTCACTTGATTTAACATATGGATTAATTTTATTTATCTATTTTCTGTAAATGAAGTTTACAAATTTTAATCCTCTCAACATAAATTGAAGTTTTAATAATATTAATAGTAATTTTTATAGAATTCATCTAATGAAAATTAAAGGAAACATGTTTTATAAATTCGATTAATCATAATTAATGGGAGAAAAATAAAATAATAAAATTAATGAATATACCAAAGAACTCACGTGATATTTTGTACAATTTTATACGGATTGGGAATTGTAAATTAGAACATCACAAATAGTGTTTAATTATTATCAGGATGTCTTATTTAGATCATTAAGAAACAATTTCAGTCAATGAGCCTATCCACAGGTCGTTAGGGATCTTTCTTGGCATCTAAAATCCTTATTATAAAATCTCAATATGGTGGATTTTTTGAGTAACTATAGCAATATTTTAGTGAGAAATATAGTTGTTACTATAGTAAGAGAACCATTCACCTGATTTGGGCCTATGGGCAACAAATTTGGGAATTTGGTCTACCGGGCCTTCGTTCCAGCTTATAACATTGGGTCATATGGACTTTTTCCCACCTCTAGCCTTCATAACATGGGATTTTATGCCTTAAATACCATGAAATATCAAAAAAAGACCACATAGAATAAACCCCATAAAATGATTCAGATAATTTAACAGCCACCAAAGTAGTTCTAACTAGATTTGAATAACCCAGGGGTATTAAAATTGAAATTTATTCTAGGAACCATGATTCTATTCAAATAGAAATTATACCCAATAATTCATGCAAGGTGGGCAGATATCCCATCAATTATTAAGATGTGGGGGAGGTGTTGTCACGACCCGTCCTCGGGGCCCGTGTCGTGACTACCCCAAGCCCGCCTTCCATAGGCCAGGGGCTGGCGACTAGCACCAAGGCGTAAAATCCCAGTAAACAGGGAAGGCATTGCCTTTATAAGTAACAACCACACAGAGTCAGCAAGCGGAAAGTAACTACAAGTGCAGAAAAGTAAAGGGGGCCGGAATACAAGCCCAACTGTAAAGTACAACTGAAAAGGTAAATACAACAACTGAAGAAAAGACGGCGGCCTCGTGTCGTCCACTGGCAATCCCACCTGAAGGGTGGGTACAGATAGCCTCCAGGCTCCTCGGGTACCACGTCCGCTCCGAGCACGTCCCGCCCAGTGGTCCACCTCCAGGTACCGTCCTGCTCCACGCGCCTCCTCCACGATCAGCGCTGTCCGTCGTCTGCAACCAACACCACGAAGTGCGGGCATAGCCCGTGCAGGGGTGAGTATAAGCTACTCAGTAAGGACCCCGAGACCCCCGAAGGTCTCCCGAAATCCACAAAGGATATAGCACAAAAGAAAGATGCAATCACGAAGTAACATCTGACTTGACTTAGGTATATGCCCATACATATACCTAAGTCCCCACTTCTAGCTCTGCTCACGAGCTCAAGAACAACTCAATCCACAAAGGAAAGCAAGACTCAAATCCACAAGGAGAGTAAACAGTAAATCCACATAGGATAGTTCAACACAATCCACAAAGGAGAGTAACATAAGATTCAGCTCAACCAGGTATACTTTTTCAGATGACGTCAAAGATGATCACTGATCCATCTAAGTCGTCGGACCCACGAAGGATCGATAGGTACTAACCCCCGCAAAAGACCCACATAGGATCGGGCTCACACAGAACCTGTAGGCAGTGGCTCACACAGAACCGGTAGTAAGGACCCACATAGGATCGGGCTCACAAAAACCTGTAGCACTGATCCACGTAGGATCGCTGAGTGCAGTAGTCGACGCAGTCCACTGAGGATCTCTGCACAGTCGTCGCCGCAGTCCACGAAGGATCTCTGCTCTGCCGTCGCCGCAGTCCACGGAGGATCTCTGCTCTGCCGTCGTCGCAGTCCACGGAGGATCTCTGCTCTGTCGTCGTCGCAGTCCACGGAGGATCTCTGCTCTGCTGTCGTCGCAGTCCACGGAGGATCTCTGCTTTGTCGTCGAAGTCACAGCCAGTGCTAGGGTTCCCGCACATAGCGAGCTCATTTAGGAGGGTCCGCTGCACGAGCCAAGAGGCTGATACATCAACTGACACGTAGTCCGAAGTTGATGTATCCAAAAGTTCCGTATCGACAACAGGATCTCAACGCAACAGACGGCGCGTCAATCGGACGCCCGGTCTGAGAGTTATTGGCATTTTCGTCCCAGGGGCCCGGTTGGTTTTTAGGGCAAAACCAACCCGACCGTACTCCGCCTGTATCCGATCCTCGGGCGGAGTATGCCAAAAGTTCCGTCTCACTTAGAGGAAACTACCACAGCTGACGGTACGTCGATCGGACGTCCGTAGCTCAAGTTATGAGCGTTTCCGCTCCGAGGGCTCGGTTGGTTTCGTGTACGAACCAACCCGGCCGAACCCAAAGTCTTCCGAAACCTTTAGTATAACATACCGAAACGACCGTCTCGATCCAAGGATCGCGTAGCCGCCGACGGTTCGTCAATCGGAGGTCTCAGGCCCAAGATATGGGCAAAAGACCGAAGAGGGCCCGAAACGGGGGTTCTGGGCCCGGGGCGACCCGGCCCGAACCCCCCCTGGGTCGGCCGCACCGGGTCGGCCCGACCCGGCCCGACCCGGCTAGGCCGGGTCCGGTCCGGCCTGGGCGCGGCCCGGCCGACCGGACCGGCCGGCTCGGCTTCGGCCGAGCGGCCGAATGAGCCGCCGCGGGTTTGACCCGCGGCTTTGGAGAAACGCGGCCCGCGCGGGCCGCGTGCTGGGTGGCCGGACCGCGGACGCGGTCCGGCGGTTCGCCGCCGCCGCGGCGGACTCCTCCGGCGGCGCGCCGGGCGCCGCCGCCTCCGGTCGCCGGCGCCGCCCCCTTCCGCGGGCCGCCGGAGTTGCTCCGGTGGCCCGTTTTGCCTCCCGTCTGCGCCGTTGCTCCTCCCGGGGGCCGATCTTCACTGCGGGATCAACGGATCGCCCTTGCCGCACGGTTCGTCGTCGTCCGCCAAATCCGCACAAAAAAGGGAAGATCGGCGGAGGGTTGCCGGGTCTTGTTTGTTAGATCCGCACCCTCCGCGTTAGTCATAAACCACGGGAGGAATAATCAACAACAATTTTAAATAAATTAAAAATGTCGGAGATCATGTTCTTCACTTTAAAAGAATAAACACGGGGAAATAAGATAAAATATTCCAACATCCCTTACCTTGTCGTCGTCGTCGGACGAGAGGTCGTCGCGGAATCGCTCGTCGCGGATGAAGGAGATCGTCGCGTCGTCGCGGTATCCGGCGTCGCGTCGCCAATCTCCGGATCAAGAACAAACGGATTTAATTAATTAAATCCGTTGCCATGAAATTTAAAAAAAGGAGAATTTAAACGATCCGATTCTCACCTTAGTTGCCGAACGAGGATCGGCTGCGGAAGAAGAGGCGTCGCCGAAGAACGTCGCGGGTAGAGCTCGTCGACGTCGCAGATCTCGGCGTGCGTATTCGAATTCCGGTCGCCGGCGTTCTTCGCGTTCTTCGCGTTCTTCGCGTTCTTCGCGTTCTTCGCGGGGAGATGATGAAACAAAGATCCTCTCAAATCATTTCAAAGGATTTTTTAGGTTGGTCTTATTTATAAACATGCCAACAAACGCAAAAGCGTAAGTAACGACCCATCAGTTCGTTGAATTAATTCAACGAGCGAAACAGCCCATTTAATTCACGAAAGAAACAGCCCATTTAATTCACGAAATAAACCGCCCAATTAAATGGTATGCTAAGAATTAAAGAAAACGCGTCGGTTGACTTTTCAGTTACTTTGACAGGTTTTTGCAGGTGCGTTACTTAGCGAAAGAAACGGCGGGGCTCGTGCGGGCCCCACCTCACAAATATCCTACCAAGGGGGTAGGATATTTCTGGATAGTATCCTATCCGCTTTAACTCAGTTCAAGTGGCTTCCAAGCAGCTTAAGTGAAATAAAATAAAGTTGTCACACAAACTTTATTTTATTTCTGACTTAAAGCCGCAAAATTTAAAAACCACGTCTGAGCAAACGCAACTCCGGAAGAGGCGTTTCTAAGCAAATACCGGCGCTGTGATTTCATCGGTGCCCTCAGAATTTGATTCCGGGCACCGGTTCAAAAGATAGAAAAACCCGCTCGTCCGTTCACTGAACGTACCCGAGCCAAACTTCGGAAATTGATTCCGGGCACACCGGGCCTCGGAATCAGGTGCCGTCTGAAGCTGCGCTCTTGTAAAATTCCAAAGAAAATTAAGAAAAAAAATTTCCTTGAAATTTGCGGGTCTTTACATTACTCCCACCTCAGGGCTTTACGTCCCCGTAAAGATACATCAAAAACTAGGGGAACAAATGGGGGTACTGAGCACGCATCTGAGCCTCCCGCTCCCAAGTGCTCTCCTGGAGGTTCCCGTGCTGCCATCTGACGCACACAAGAGGAATCGACCGCCCACGTAGGACCCACTCCTGTCGATCCTCGATCTCCACTGGGACCTCCGCAAAAGTCGCCCCATCGTCCACGTCCAGCTCCCCAAAGTCGTTGATGTGCGTTGGGTCGTGCACGTATCTCCTCAGCTGAGACCCGTGAAAGACGTCGTGCACCCGGTGTAACTGAGGTGGTAGAGCCAGGCGATAAGCCACCTCTCCTATCCTGCTGAGGACCTGGAAAGGCCCGATGAAGCGTGGAGACAACTTTCCACCTCGGCCAAATCTCCGTAAACCACGTCGAGGTGAGACACGCAAAAAGACGTGGTCGCCATCCTCGAACTCTAGTGGTCTCCGCCTCCTGTCAGCATATGACTTCTGCCGGCTCTGAGCTGTCCTCATCCTCTCATGGATGATCTGGACCTTCTCTGTCGTGGCTCGGACCATCTCTGGTCCCACGAGTGCTGACTCCCCAGGGTCTGTCCAGCACAACGGTGATCTGCACGGTCTGCCGTACAACGCCTCGTATGGTGCCATCCCGATGGTGGAGTGGTAGCTGTTGTTGTACGCGAACTCTACCAAGGGTAGGTGGTCCTCCCAGCTGCGACCAAAGTCGAGAACACATGCACGGAGCATGTCCTCGTGTGTCTGTATGGTCCTCTCCGTCTGACCATCCGTCTGAGGGTGGAAGGCTGTGCTCAGATGGAGCCGCGTCCCAAACGCCTCCTGCAACCCCCTCCAAAGCCGGGAAGTGAAACGAGCATCTCAATCGGAGACGATAGACGATGGCACACCGTGAAGTCGTACGATCTCCTGGATGTAAAGACGTCCCAAGCTCTCCACTGAGCCCTACTCTCTGATGGGTAAGAAGTGTGCCGACTTAGTGAGTCGGTCGACAATCACCCAAATGGAGTCGTGACCTCTGGAAGTACGTGGAAGTCCAGTCACGAAGTCCATAGATATGTCGTCCCACTTCCACTCCGGGACCTCCAAGGGCTGTACCAAGCCTGCTGGTACCTGATGCTATGCCTTCACCTGCTGGCAGGTGAGGCATCGTGAAACGAACTCTGCCACAGCTTTCTTCATGCCCGGCCACTAGTGCTGTCGCCTGAGATCCTGGTACATCTTCGCCACTCCGGGATGTACCGCCAAGGGAGAAGTGTGAAACTCTCTCAGCACCTCCTCTCGTAAAGCGACTGGTACGAAGGTACGTCCTCTGAAAAGGATGTCGTGCTCTGCTCCAAAGGAGAAACCATCAGGCGCCTGACCTGAGGATATCAGTGCACGCCGGGTCTCACAGTCAGCGTCCCCACGCTGAGCCTCTCTGACCCGCTGTAGAAGTGGAGGAGAGACCGTGAGAGACTGAAGAAAGTCTGCTCCGTCTCTATCCACGAAGGATATCTGCAAGGAGGCTAGCTGCTCCGTCGCCTCCTCAAGTAGCTGAATGCCCGTCCTCCTGCTGAGGGCATCGGCTACCATGTTCCCCTTCCCAGGAGTATAGACTATCTCAAAGTCATAGTCCTGGAGGAACTCAAGCCATCTCCGCTGTCTCAGGTTCAGGTCCTTCTGAGAGAAGATATACCTGAGACTCTGGTGGTCAGAAAAGACTGTGAAGCGCTCGCCCATCAGATAGTGCCGCCAAGTCTTCAGAGCGAAGACCACTGCTGCTAACTCCAGGTCATGAGTGGCGTAGTTCTGCTCATGCGGCCTCAACTGACGTGATCCGTAGGCGATCACGGCCCGCTCCTGCATCAGGACGCACCCGAGTCCAGTCCCTGATGCATCGCAGTAAACTACGTACCCAACTCCCTCCTCAGGCAACCTCAAGATAGGTGCGCTGGTCAATCTCTGTCTCAGCTCCTGGAAGCTCTGCTGACATCTGTCTGACCACACGAAGGGTTTCCCCTTCTTCGTCAAGGCTGAGAGTGGTGCCGCAACTCTGGAGAAGTCTGGCACGAATCTTCGATAGTATCCGGCTAGGCCCAAGAAGCTCCGCACCTCTGTCACGCTCCTGGGTGGCTCCCAAGCTAGCACTGCCTCGATCTTCGCGGGATCCACTGTAACTCCCGCCTCAGAGATGACGTGCCCCAAGAAGTGGTCCTCACGTAACCAGAACTGGCACTTTGAGGGCTTTCCATAAAGCTGGTGCTCTCGGAGCGTGTCTAGCACAACTCGCAGGTGGTAGGCATGCTCCTTCTCAGTCGTCGAGTATACCAAAATGTCGTCAATGAAGACCATGACAAATCGGTCGAGGTATAGCTGGAAGATCCTGTTCATGAGGCTCATGAACACTGCTGGAGCATTGGTTACGCCGAACGGCATAACCAAGAACTCATAATGGCCATACCGACACCTGAAGGCCGTCTTCTGCACGTCCTCGTCTCGAACTCTGAGCTGATGATAGCTTGACCGGAGGTCTATCTTCGAGAACCACCGCGCTCCCTTGAGCTGATCGAAGAGGTCATCAATCCGTGGCAGCGGATACTTGTTCCTCACTGTCACCTGGTTCAGGCGACGATAGTCGACACACAGTCGCAAGCTCCCGTCCGCCTTCTTGGCGAACAATATCGGGGAAGCCCAGGGTGAAACACTGGGTCGGATAAACACCTTGCTCTTCAAGTCCTCCAACTGTACCCGCAGCTCCCGAAGCTCGGCGGGGGCCATCCGATATGCTGGAGTAGATATCAGGGCTGTCCCGGGGTACAAGACGATGTAAAAGTCTACCTCTCTACGAGGAGGTAGCCCTGGAACGTCGTCGGGAAAGACGTCCACGTACTGGTCCACCACTGCAGGAAAAGCCGGACTCCGCACGTCCACGGCTCCTAGGATGAGGCTAGCCAACTGATGAGAGATGGGCTGCACTCTCCTCCGCGGAAGTCCATCCTGTGCTGCAAAGGTTCCCTTCTCGCCGGTGAAGGTAAACCTGCTCCCGTCGGTGCGAACACATCGCACCTTGCGCCTAAAACAGTCGATCTGGGCATGAACCGTGGATAGCCAATCCATGCCCAAGATGACGTCGTAAGGCCTCGACGCCGCTACAAGGAGATCCCAGCCGAAGCTCTCGCCTCCTAGAGTAAGCTCACACTGCCGGCACCAGTGCGTAATCGTCGAGTCTGCTCCCGTAGGAGTCTCTAGCCGTAAGGATCGAGCCAACGGCTCAGTCGGAATCTCCGAGCTCCGAACAAGGGAAGAGGCTATGAATGAGTGACTCGCTCCTGTGTCTATAAGTACTACAGCAAGGGTGGAATAGACACAGATAGTACCTCGAATCATCTCTGGAAAGTCGGGGTCGTAGGCCTCCACTGCCTGGAGCTGGGCCTGTCCCTGCCCGCCAGCTCCATGTGGTCGAGGTGGCCCTCCTGGTGGTGGTGGGGGTAGAGCCTGGAAGCGTCGCCCACCACCCGCTGCTCGGCCAGCTCCTCTGCCTCGTCCGCCTCCTCCCTACGGACCGCCACGGTCGACCCTCTGCCTCTGCCTGGGTGGCCCCTCCACCGTCTGCTGCTCCTCTGATCGGCGAGTCGGGCAGTCACGAGCCATGTGACCCTGCCCGCCGCAGGAGTAGCACAGCCTGCCTCTCGGAAGGCTAGCACTCCGCTGTGTGCCCTGCACTGCTGAGCCGGTGTCCTGAGGCCGTCTGCGTGGGGGTCTGGTCTGCCTGGACCTGAGAGTCATCCGTCGGCTACCTGCTGCCGAAGACTCAGCTACCTGCCACCCAGTGCTAGGTCTCGCCGCTGAAGAAGGCTCTGCAAGGAAGCTCTCGATCAGGAGGGCTCGCTCCAGCACTCCCGCCTGGGTCGGAATGCTGAGGGAGATCAGCGACGCCCGAATCTCCTGTCGCAAGCCCTGCTCGAAGGTCCGGGCCCGGAAGAAGGGGTCCCGTACCATGTCGGTCGAGTAGCGAGATAGGTCAGTGAACCTCGCCGCGTACTGAGCGACCGTCATGCTGCCCTGGCGCAGCTGGAGAAGCTCCTGGATGCGCACCGCTCGGAGGGTGGCCGGGACGAACTCAGAGCGGAAGAGGCTCTCGAAGTCCGTCCAGAGCAAGGATGCCTCATCGTGAACCTGGAGCATCAAGCTCCACCATCGTCCTGCCGCCGCCTGCAGGAGGCTCGCCGCGAGAATCACCATGAGATCCGCTCGTGTCCTCACTAGCCTAAAGATCCGTACCACCGCCTCTAGCCAGTCCTCGGCGGCCTGGGGGTCCGCCTCACCGCGAAACCTGGGCGGTCGCTGGCTCTGAAACTCATGCAGTGCCCTGAGGCGACGTGCATCGTCAGCGTCTGGTACTGGTAGCATCGGTGGCTCGGCGGGTAAAGCTACCGCCGGTGCCACTGCTGGAAAAGGGCCCTGCACCGAGGCCTCGTCGCTCGGTGGGCTGCCGTCACGCCCTACACTCGGAACCCTAGCTGGCTGTCGTCGCGGGGCCATCCTGAAAAGGAGAACAAGAGCACCACAGTCAGAACAGTATACCTGGTGAGCTGGCACAAGTAATCACAAGGAAAACTTCAGACTTTCATGAAGCAGATCAGTATACCCGGTGAGCTGACACAAGTAATCACAAAGAAGACTTGAAACACACACGCAATCAATGTTTTCATGCATTAAGTCGGAAATCAGGAGTCAGGGTCCTGGTGTACGGATACGTCGGCCGCCGCACCAACACTGGGCTCTCTGAACTGATAACCACACTCAATACACTAAACACTATTGCTTCATATAGAAAGGAAAGACGATCAGAGTCTGCGGTAGAACCGACCACCTCTGATACCAATTTGTCACGACCCGTCCTCGGGGCCCGTGCCGTGACTACCCCAAGCCCGCCTTCCATAGGCCAGGGGCTGGCGACTAGCACCAAGGCGTAAAATCCCAGTAAACAGGGAAGGCATTTCCTTTATAAGTAACAACCACACAGAGTCAGCAAGCGGAAAGTAACTACAAGTGTAGAAAAGTAAAGGGGGCCGGAATACAAGCCCAACTGTAAAGTACAACTGAAAAGGTAAAGTACAACAACTGAAGAAAAGACGGCGGCCTCGTGTCGTCCACTGGCAATCCCACCTGAAGGGTGGGTACAGATAGCCTCCAGGCTCCTCGGGTCCCACGTCCGCTCCGAGCACGTCCCGCCCAGTGGTCCACCTCCAGGTACCGTCCTGCTCCACGCGCCTCCTCCACGATCAGCGCTGTCCGTCGTCTGCAACCAACACCACGAAGTGCGGGCATAGCCCGTGCAGGGGTGAGTATAAGCTACTCAGTATGGACCCCGAGACCCCCGAAGGTCTCCCGAAATCCACAAAGGATATATCACAAAAGAAAGATGCAATCACGAAGTAACATCTGACTCGACTTAGGTATATGCCCATACATATACCTAAGTCCCCACTTCTAGCTCTGCTCACGAGCTCAAGAACAACTCAATCCACAAAGGAAAGCAAGACTCAAATCCACAAGGAGAGTAAACAGTAAATCCACATAGGATAGTTCAACACAATCCACAAAGGAGAGTAACATAAGATTCAGCTCAACCAGGTATACTTTTTCAGATGTCGTCAAAGATGATCACTGATCCATCTAAGTCGTCAGACCCACGAAGGATCGATAGGTACTAACCCCCGCAAAAGACCCACGTAGGATCGGGCTCACACAGAACCTGTAGGCAGTGGCTCACACAGAACCGGTAGTAAGGACCCACATAGGATCGGGCTCACACAGAACCTGTAGCACTGATCCACGTAGGATCGCTGAGTGCAGTAGTCGACGCAGTCCACTGAGGATCTCTGCACAGTCGTCGCCGCAGTCCACGAAGGATCTCTGCTCTGCCGTCGCCGCAGTCCACGGAGGATCTCTGCTCTGCCGTCGTCGCAGTCCACGGAGGATCTCTGCTCTGTCGTCGTCGCAGTCCACGGAGGATCTCTGCTCTGCCGTCGTCGGAGTCCACGGAGGATCTCTACTTTGTCGTCGAAGTCACAGCCAGCGCTAGGGTTCCCGCACATAGCGAGCTCGTTTAGGAGGGTCCGCTCCACGAGCCGAGAGGCTGATACATCAACTGACACGTAGTCCGAAGTTGATGTATCCAAAAGTTCCGTATCGACAACAGGATCTCAACGCAACAGACGGCGCGTCAATCGGACGCCCGGTCTGAGAGTTATTGGCATTTTCGTCCCAGGGGCCCGGTTGGTTTTTAGGGAAAAACCAACCCGACCGTACTCCGCCTGTATCCGATCCTCGGGCGGAGTATGCCAAAAGTTCCGTCTCACTTAGAGGAAACTACCATAGCTGACGGTACGTCGATCGGACGTCCGTAGCTCAAGTTATGAGCGTTTCCGCTCCGAGGGCCCGGTTGGTTTCGTGTACGAACCAACCCGGCCGAACCCAAAGTCTTCCGAAACCTTGAGTATAATATACCGAAACGACCGTCTCGATCCAAGGATCGCGTAGCCGCCGATGGTTCGTCAATCGGAGGTCTCAGGCCCAAGATATGGGCAAAAGACCGAAGAGGGCCCGAAACGGGGGTTCTGGGCCCGGGGCGACCCGGCCCGAACCCCCCCTGGGTCGGCCGCACCGGGTCGGCCCGAACCGGGTCGGCCCGACCCGGCCCGCCCCGGCCAGGCCGGGTCCGGTCCGGCCTGGGCGCGGCCCGGCCGACCGGACCGGCCGGCTCGGCTTCGGCCGAGCGGCCGAATGAGCCGCCGCGGGTTTGACCCGCGGCTTTGGAGAAACGCGGCCCGCGCGGGCCGCATGCTGGGTGGCCGGACCGCGGACGCGGTCCGGCGGTTCGCCGCCGCCGCGGCTCGGCCGCGGCGGACTCCTCCGGCGGCGCGCCGGGCGCCGCCTCCACCTTCCGCGGGCCGCCGGAGTTGCTCCGGTGGCCCGTTTTGCCTCCCGTCTCCGCCGTTGCTCCTCCCGGGGGCCGATCTTCACTGCGGGATCAACGGATCGCCCTTGCCGCACGGTTCGTCGTCGTCCGCCAAATCCGCACAAAAAAAGGAAGATCGGCGGAGGGTTGCCGGGTCTTGTTTGTTAGATCCGCACCCTCCGCGTTAGTCATAAACCACGGGAGGAATAATCAACAACAATTTTAAATAAATTAAAATTGTCGGAGATCATGTTCTTCACATTAAAAGAATAAACACGGGGAAATAAGATAAAATATTCCGACATCCCTTACCTTGTCGTCGTCGTCGGACGAGAGGTCGTCGCGGAATCGCTCGTCGCGGATGAAGGAGATCGCCGCGTCGTCGCGGTATCCGGCGTCGCGTCGCCAATCTCCGGATCAAGAACAAACGGATTTAATTAATTAAATCTGTTGCCATGAAATTTAAAAAAAGGAGAATTTAAACGATCCGATTCTCACCTTAGTTGCCGAACGAGGATCGGCTGCGGAAGAAGAGGCGTCGCCGAAGAACGTCGCGGGTAGAGCTCGTCGACGTCGCAGATCTCGGCGTGCGTCGTCGAATTCCGGTCGCCGGCGTTCTTCGCGTTCTTCGCGTTCTTCGCGTTCTTCGCGTTCTTCGTGGGGAGATGAAGAAACAAAGATCCTCTCAAATCCTTTCAAAGGATTTTTTAGGTTGGTCTTATTTATAAACATGCCAACAAACGCAAAAGCGTAAGTAGCGACCCATCAGTTCGTTGAATTAATTCAACGAGCGAAACAGCCCATTTAATTCACGAAAGAAACAGCCCATTTAATTCACGAAATAAACCGCCCAATTAAATGGTCTGTTAAGAATTAAAGAAAACGCGTCGGTTGACTTTTCAGTTACTTTGACGGGTTTTTGCGGGTGCGTTACTTAGCGAATGAAACGGCGGGGCTCGTGCGGGCCCCACCTCACAAATATCCTACCAAGGGGGTAGGATATTTCTGGATAGCATCCTATCCGCTTTAACTCAGTTCAAGTGGCTTCCAAGCAGCTTAAGTGAAATAAAATAAAGTTGTCGCACAAACTTTATTTTATTTCTGACTTAAAGCCGCAAAATTTAAAAACCACGTCTGAGCAAACGCAACTCCGGAAGAGGCGTTTCTAAGCAAATACCGGCGCTGCGATTTCATCGGTGCCCTCAGAATTTGATTCTGGGCACTGGTTCAAAAGATAGAAAAACCCGCTCGTCCGTTCACTGAACGTACCCGAGCCAAACTTCGGAAATTGATTCCGGGCACACCGGGCCTCAGAATCAGGTGCCGTCTGAAGCTGCGCTCTTGTAAAATTCCAAAGAAAATTAAGAAAAAAAATTTCCTTGAAATTTGCGGGTCTTTACAGGTTTAGTTCTATAGTTTAATTCATTTGTGCATTCATGCCATGTACTTGCCATTGTGCCTATGGGCCTTCGGTTTATGTACTTCACCTTGTCTCATCGGGCCTACAGGTCATGTAAGGGTTCCCCCTCAACCATTTTTAAAAGGATAAAATCAAAAGTAAATTAAAATCTAAGGCCTTAAAGACATTCAATTGAATTATATATTTTTTGATGAAAATGTATCCCTTAGAAGATGGAGAATATAAAACATATTATAAAATTACCATGATGATTCGTAACACTACCACTGATAGATTATGGGAAAAACTCATTGATTATATATTAAGATTAATCAATAATTAACATAGCTTCTCAAATTTGGAGATCTCTGTGTCATTGGATATTAATTGTATGAATATTAACATAATGATTTGTAAGGGTCATGAAATTCTAACCCATATATTTCAGTATGCGATTAATGTGAAGTTATAGGAAAAGAAAAATATAGTCTCATCAGTTGTGGAAAATAAAAGGATAATTAAATTGACGATTAATAAGATCACATAAATTATATATTATTCTAAGTGTTCCTGATATATAAAAAAGAAAACATAAATAATTCGGTGAATAATAGATTTATAAGATTTTATTTTCATAATGAAAAAAATAATGGAGTATATATGTGAAAATAAGAGTGAGAGTAAATATATATCTAATAGAGAAAATATGATGAATGGTGGGATGAATAATCTAAAAAGGATCACTATAAAAGGGAATTTTAGGGGAATCACAAAAAAATTGATAAAATCTATAACCCCATGTTACCATTCTGTCGGGTATGTTTTCACTTTTTTTTGTTTTGTTCTTTTCAATGGTTGGGAAATTATTAAAAGGAATTGGGAGGATACCAATAATGGTGATTTTATGGATTTTATAAAATATTCAACATCAAAACTATTGTTTTTACAATATTTTGGGTATTTACACACCATTTAATTGGGTTACATGTTGTGTAATCATCTCTTGGAATGTTCCATGATTTGGGTACATAACATGAAATGTTACACATCATGTATAGTATACACCATAAGTATATATAAATGATCTTCTTTATAAAACAGGCTACAGGTTTTACATCATATCTATATCCCAAGAATTACACTATGTGTAAAGGTATTATATTCCATGTAAATATTGTAGACATAGTTTATTTAGGGAACCATATAGTTGTTTAGGATTCATATTTTCTAGCTTTCTCCTCTATGCTAGAGCCCTCTCCCTTGGTGATTTTGGATGATTCCCTCCCATCCAGATCACATCATTCATCAATTTATTACAATTGTGGTTGGATTTATTCTCTTTATGTATCTAATACTTCTAGTTCTTCATTGGTTTTTTTTATGGTTGTGGTTTAGCTATGGATTTACAATCAAATAGTTTTTTCTATCAATCCTTTTTAGTTTCGTGGTATTCTTTGTATTTCAAATGTTTTTCTCTTAGTTTTTAGTCACCTTTGTCAATGGAAACATGGTTTATGTCATTTTTATTTAATTTTTTCCATACATTGGGTTAATTTGGTGAATTTAACATCATTCTTGATAAATTCATTTTGGTAGTTCATTTATTGGAAATAATGAGTTATTTCTAATGTTTTCGGGGAAATTAAATTATTTTCAAAATAGAGTTTTCCTTTGAAATTAAATTTTCTTGATTTGGAAATGGTTTTTCAAAAAATGATGTATATTAGGTTGTATATGAAGGTGGTTTATTAAAATGTGATAATTGTTTTTAATATGTTTTGAAAAATTACATATTAGGATCCTTGGTTACATTGGGATAGAGACTTTGGCAGCCTTAGTGTGTGTTTCACCACTAGGAGGTTACTTATTTTTGATATCAACTGGAATGACTCCATATCTATTGGATCCAAAATATTCCTATTTAGGATTTTGAGTGTCTAGTATGCATTATATCATCAGTTAAATCCCATTATTATGTTCTTTTTCATTGTTCGTTTATTTTTGATTATCACATGACATTTTTTATCATGGGTTGGTTCTCACATGTTTTTATACAATTTTGAATCACATAGAATCACATGATATGTTATTTTATTTATATGTGTATACATTTTTACTTCTGGATGCATGGATATGATTTTTTATTTTATTAGTTCTACTTGTCCTATTTTTTTCTTGAGAATACGACATGGTTTTATGAAAACTATAAGGAAAATTATTCAAATCTTGATTTATTTTATGAAAAATTATTATAAAAGTATTTTTTATAATAGAGAATTGATGAAGACATGATATTAGACCTTATATAGAAATTAGGGTGGTATCGACCTGGGAATTGGCTCAATACCTACGTGTTCCTTTAGGAATTTATAGATATTTTAAAATGGATTCGGGTAAAGGGAAGTGAATCTTGTAGTATGTTGGCTTCTCTTATTACCGTTACTTATGATATGGATTGGTTTGGAGGTGACTGTTTGTCACATAGTATCTTCACATTCATTATTGTTTAGCCTATTTTGGCTTGAGATTGTATATAAATGTGGCAACTTTTATGTTTTTACTTTTTAATACAATTGTTTATTTTTGCTTATAAGAAATACTTTTTATATTATACTATTTTACTAATATCATGTGTTATGCTATATTTTGTGTCTTTTATAGTTTAACTACGTTGGTTTGTTACAAATTTGTATCAAACAAATTATAATCTAGAAGTTTGTTATCTCTTACTGAGTTTGGTTATGTGTCTTGGGTATACCACCGTTATGACCATTATAATTCAGATAATAGGTGTGGAAAAGGGTCCTAGATAGACAACTTTCATGACTGAAACCATTTTACTATCGTCATTCAGGGAATTTTTGAATAGGTTTGAGACATTGAGTTTAAGATCATTGAAATAAACTATATAGGATGTTTATTTAAATTGATAAATTATTTTTAAAGTAAGTTTTTTTATGGTTTCATTAAATTGATAATTTGTCAATGCATTGTTATCAATACCTCATGTTGGTCCTATGATTTTGGAATTTTATTATGAATGACTATTTTTTCTTTTTTGTTTGATAATTCCTCCGATAAGAGCTCTTTTAAATATAGGAGAGGATGGTATGAGATGGGTACCGAAAATGAATCCTCCAGTAGACCCCACTCTTGTAGAAGAAGTTATCTGCACTCTTTAGAAACTAGGTTAATTAGGTGTTAGGAACCTAAGAGTATAGTGGACCGTTTCTTAGAATTTACAAAGTATAATCCACATGTCTTTCATGGTGACAAAGTTATCAAGGAATATGGGGTATGGCTTGAGTGAATACAGAGGATATTCTACTTCATGAATACTCTTGAAGACTATAAGGTGGAATTTTTCAAGTATATTCCTGAAGGATTTGGAATGAGATTGTGGAAATTTATTATGAAAGTTAATTTTTACAATGATATTTCATTGGATTCCTTTAAGAAAATAATTAACCAATTGTTTTATCATATGAAATTTCATGTGTACAATACCAATGATTTTATGACATTATAGAAGGGGGAGTTAACCATCCTGGAATATTATACCCATATTTTTGAGATACAACATCTGGACCTAGATAATGTCTGTAATAAGTACCTAAAGGCTCAGAGGATTGAGTTAGGACTAGGTCCAGATATTTGGTTGATCATGAAGAACTTTTTCCTTTTTAAATATATGTAGTATTTTGAAAATTTAGATTTATCAGATCTAATAATAGATAGGAAGATTTTTTTGGGTGGATCTTCAATTCATTTAGTGGTTAGTGAGGTTGTATATTCTAGACAGAAAAGGAAGTTAAAGAGTGGTTATTTTTTCCGCAGGACCTACCACATGGTTGATAATAGGGTTGTAGTATAATTTATTCTACAAATGTAAAACGTAATGTCATACCTAGCATGACTGTGTGGAGGCTTATAATACTAGTCATATTTGTGGATGATATATAATTCCCGAGTGCTTTTGAAAAAATCTATCTCAGGGAAGTTGGATATGATCCACTCTCAACATGGGTTCACATGTTCATAATTTTTTTACAAGTGTGGTATGTGAAATCCTCAATATAAGGGAGTTGATCATGTACTTAAGATCATATTAATTTTTTAAGTGAAGTATGAGACAAAAGAACCAGATATGTGTCTACATAATTTTAGAGGTATTGTGTGTATCTCTTCTAATATGGTGCTATATTTTTTTTGATATGTGTGACACTAAATTATCTATATCGTAAAATTATGTTTCAAAACATATTTCTTTCTTAGTTATATTTAAATTTGTTTGGGAAAGAGGCCCAAACAAGGCATCAGATGTCATGTGGGTCTTATGATGAAAGCCTAAAGTACAGTGGAGTGTTACTTCACTGATCTTGATCATGAATTATTCTACGTGATTATCATCAATTATTGGAAGATCAGGGTTAAGGTCCAGGTTGACTGTTATCATCAACGAGTTCAGTTCTTATCTATCAATGGGGTTGATCAGGTTTTTCAGATTGAGAGGGAATATACATCTGAAATGGTGGGGTATATTGTGCCTTATTTCAAGGTGATATTGTGTTATTTTTTAGAGATGTTTCTTGATCCATCTAAACCGTTCTTGGGTGGTCAAATTATTAATGTTAAGTGTGAGTAACCTGAGGTCTTTTTGGATGAATTTTCTGATTTTATGCTAGAGAGAGTAATCAATTTTAATATTGGTCTTCTCCCAGATATGATTCCCATTTCTTTGTAATCCTATATCAAGGAACCTTCTATGTTAGGGGATGTTATGTATATCATTCAGACATAAATGCTAAAGTATTTATTCATCTTATCATGTCATTGTGGGATTGTCATGTCTTATTTTAAATAAAGGTAGAAAAAATAAATATAATTAGTATTGATCATTGAAAGTTGAGTCGGGTATCCGTTAAGGAAAAATATCATTTTATAAGGATTTTTTAACGCTTTGATCAACATAGACTGTCTCTTTCAATTTCTATGATTAGCATGTGGTCACGGTATCTCCTATTGAGATTCCAAGAAGAGGGTACACCTAAGAAACAATTTAGAAGTTTATATGGCCATTTAATGTTATTGCTTATGTCATTTGGTCTTATTGTGGTTCGTGTGGTGTTTTTAGGTTTAATAAACCATATCATTCATTGTTTATTGCACAATTTTGTTGTTGTGTATTTTGATGATATTTTTTTGTACATCAAGTCAATGGAGGATAATATAGAAAACGTGGATATTATTATGTGAACCTTGAAATGACATGTTATTTAAGGAGAGATTTCCAAGTATGTATTTTATATTAAGGAAGTGATGTTTATAGGAAATGTGATATCTGAGAGGGATGTATCAGTAGATGATAAAATGATATAGGCGGTTGTTCCCTAAGAGTATCCTAGAAATTTGTTTGAGATCTGTAACTTCTTTGGTTTAGCTAGTTACTATAAACAATTTATTTGGTATATCTCATTGATAAATTATTCAATGACAGATTTAACATGTATGGGTGTAATTTTTAAATGGAATGACATGTGTGAGAGATATTTTTAGGATCATATGGTGAGTTTGAATTAATCATCAGTTTTGATTCTTCTCGAACCAAGGTCAGGTTAAGATTTCTCCTATGATATGTTTGGTATGGGATTTGGATGTGTCTTGATGAAGGGAAAACATGTTGTGTGTTATGCGTCTCACCAGTTATTCCCTCATGAGAATAAATAAATATCATTGACATTGAGTTGGAATCTATAATGAATTCACTCAAAATGTGTCATCACTATCTATTTTGGGAGTATTTTATGGTATATTCTGATCATATGATCCAATAATATATTATTACATAGTGGTATTTGAATTTTATATAGAGATGTTGGGTGGAGTACATTCATATTTTTCATTTTTATATTACTTATTCAGTTATGAAAGGAAAAAAAATATGATGCTTTGAGAAAACAATTACTGACACAATCCATGGGTATGTTGGTTGAGTAGTGGTCCCTATTGAGGTTATTTTCAAATATGATATTGGGAGTATAAGGGGTTGGTGGAAAAGTGTTCCTAGATTTGATGAAATCTAAATCACATTTTGATGGAGAGGTTTTTCTCGAGAAAGAAATAAACACCATGTTCCTATGAATTAGTTAAAGCCTTTATGGTTTAGAGACCTTAGGTGAGTATTTTCAATCTCATGATATAGCTTTTTACTACCGTAGTTGGATGTTTGTGTTTTTTTCTCACTGGTAGGAGTTTTTTGGTAGTGTAAACCATTATTTATTGTATGCAACACTATGGGGATAAAAATATTTATTATTATTTGAGGTGTTGGTATTGGTGGAAGGGGGTGAGACGTTCCATGTATGTTTTTGGTTTGTAGTGTATCACTTTCCAAAGAGTTAAAGAGAAGCACCAGAGTAATTCATAGTTGTTCCATCCCTTACCCATTGTGATATGAAAGTGGGATGAAATTTACATGTATTTATTTTGTTGGTCTTACATGGAATCCAAGAGGGTTTTATAAGATTTGGGTGATCATTGAATAACACATCAAATCTTTGAATTTTCTACATATCAATGAGATTATGAATGTGGAACAACATGGGGGATTATTATGTTTGACAGATTTTTAGACTTAAAAGGATTCCCACTAGAGTTGTTTCAGATTGGGATATTGGGTTCACATATAGGTTTTGAAAAGGACTATAGGACATTATGAATTCCCATTTTAAATTGAGCACATCTTATTATCTGTAGAAAGATGGATAGATAGAGAGTACTATACATGTTCTATAAGAAATTCTCCAGGCATGTGTGGTTTATTTAAGATGTTATTCAGAACAAAATTTTCCTTTGGTTTAGTTTTCCTATAACAATAGTTTTCATGATTTGATAATGATGGCTCACATTGAGGCTTTTTATGGGTGGCCATGTAGATCTCCTCTGTATAAGGGTAGAGTTGGGATAGAGGTCCTTGGATGGGATGAGTTCAAGAGACAATAGAGATGGTGTAGTCAATCTAAGGGCTTTTTATCATGGAATATAGTCATTAAAAATCCTATGAAAACTATTGGCATCAACCATTAGATTTTGAGGAAGTTTATTAGGCATTTATAATAGTTTCACCTAACTCAAGAATTCTACATTTAGTTATGCAATGTAAGTTAGCCCAAAGGTTTGTGGGATCCTTGGAAATCATTAAACTATTGCTGAGGGTGACCTATTAGTTTCAGTTTCCTTCTAGATCGAAATCTATCAACACCATGTTTCATGTTTCCCTATTGTGAAGGTAAATACATGATCCATATCATGTGATAAAATTCCAGAACATTGATCTTGTTCCTGATACCACATTGTTTGAGAAGCTAGTTGATATTACAGGTCTCTAAGATAAAGTATCATGTGGTAAAATGATCACACTAATCTTGGTACAATGGAAGTACATAAAGGATATCTATGTGATGTAGGATCCAAATTCATTGATAAGGTAGTTAGGACCTTCACTTTGGGAAGATCCTGGATCATTGGGGTTTTCTATGGATAGAAAGAATTTATGGTGGGGATATTGTAACACCTTGTTTCTTTTTTATCAAGAATGTTTTAACCATTTTTTTGTTTTACTTTTTCGTTGGATGAGTAATGCTGAAAAGAAATTGGGAGGACACCATCATTGGTGAACAGATGGATTTATAAGAATTTTCAACATAAGACTAGTAGTTTTTCACATATTTCTATAGATTTACATGCCATGTAATGGGGTTACAATAATGTAATCATCGCTTATTGTATTTCGTGATTTTGTTACATATACTGAAAGGTTACACATCATGTAAATATTCAATATCATTTTTATTCAAAAAGATGATTGTTTTTTATAATATCTATGTTTGTAGGATTACATGATATGTAAAGGTATAACTCATCATTTAAATTCCATGGATTGATTTTTTTAGGGGTTCGTAAGGGATTTGAGGGTTTATATGTTTTTTCACCCTTCTCCCATCGACTAGAGCTCTCGCCTGAGGAGACGTTTGGTGATTCCCTCCCATATGGAATACACCATTTAGTGATTGATCACTATTATGGTTAGATAGCTTCTATCTAGGGATTTCATCCTTCTGGTTCTTCTTTTTTTTGTTCATCGTACTAGTTTGGTTGTAAATTTGTGGTCGGATAGACAAATCTATTAACCCTTTTAAGATTAATGTCATTCTATGTGTTTTAAAGGTCATTTTCTTGGTTTGTTGTCACCATTTTTGGAAGCATATACGATTCTATCATGTTGAGGTAGGTGTTTCTATATAATTGGTTAATTTGATTAATTTCATTTAGTTAATGATAAATTCCATTGGGTTATTCATTTATTGGAAGTGATAAATTGTTTCAAAAGGTTTCTTGGAAAGGAAAACTGTTTTTAAAAGGTTTTTGACTAGAGGATGTATTTTAATAATTTGGATTTTTTTTCAAACTCTAAAGTGGATTCTTTTGAGATAGAAATTTTTTTATGAAATTTTGACACTTTTCATGAAAATTTATTAGAAATTATCCCATTGGGAACATTACATGTGTCACGATTGAGATATCGGTAGCCTTAGTGTGTGTTGCACCACTCGAAGGTAAATGTTTCTACAATCAACTAGGAATAATCAATAACATTTGGATCCAACATATGCATGTTTAGGATTTTGAGTGTATTGTATGCACTTTCTCATAGGAAAGATCCCATTATTAGGGTTCTTATAATTTTTTAGTTATGGTTATTTATCGCATGATTGTTTTCATCATGTATTTTTTCTCAAATGTTTTAATGTGAGGCTGTATCACATAGATTCACATTATAAGTTATTTCCTAGATATGTTAATACATGTTTACCTCTTGATGATTTGATATGATTTCATGTTTTTTCACATCTACATTTCATATTAATGTTTTGAGAATATGAAATGATTTTATAAAAACCAATGTTAAATTAATTTAGAACTGGATTTTTTTTATGAAAGATATTTTTAAAAAATAATTTGATTAAAAATATATAATTGATATTTATTGATATTAGTCCTTGTATAAAATTGTGGTGGTATCCATCTGGGCTTTGGATCTAACCCTAATAATTTTCATAGGCGTTTATAGATGTTTTTTACATGATTTAGGTAAATGAAAGTGCATCATGTAATATGTTGTATTCTCTTTTTTCTATTTCTTTTGGTATGGGTTGGTCTAGAGGTTATTGTTGGTTATGTGGGGTTCTGACTTACTATCCAGTTTTGCTTATTTTGGATTGGGATTGTATGTTGTTTTTGAACTTCTTAATTTTTTATTTTTACTCAAGTTGTTTATATTGTTTTTCTTATATTCAAGTAAATTTTATGCTATCTTGTTTTAACTATATCATGTGATGGGATTGTTTTTGTGGACTATCTAGTTGACACAGGTTGGTTCATTGCAAATCCATTGAATTCTTCATTAATGAATAATGTAACTATTTCAAACTATAATCATTATAATATAAATTATATCTAAACATTTTAAAATGATACGTATTCAATAGAGAATTAAAAGATTATAATTTTTTTTAATGTGCTTCTTGATTCGTAAATATTTTTGGGACATCTAGTACAAATTTATAGCTTTAGAAAATAAGGGGAAATTGTATATAACATTACAAAGAGGTGTACATAGTTCCAAACAATAATTTATTCCATGATAAGACTTAAAGATGTTATAAAAATTATAAATACATCCTGAAGAAATTTTAATGATAGATACTAGAGAAGTTGATGATTTATGTGAATAGCAATTATCACAAGAAACTATGTGAACATGAATAATTCCAAAGGAGTGAGAGTTACAACAAGAGTCTCTTGAGAATATCATAATAAATTACCAAAGGAAGATGTTTTTAGTAACTCAAAGAGCCACTATATTCTATTATACATTTCAACATTAATAAATTCTTGAAATATAAAAAATAATTCCATTTCAAGTGGTATCCAAACTCAGAAATAAAAAAATATATTGATACTCATTAATCATGGAGAAATTATATGTACCTATAAATAATTCTATTTGAAAAATTGGATTACTGTAGTTGATTTAACGAATATTAGAGGGCTATGATTTTCTCTTAATTTATGTTTAAATTTTGGGAAATTTCCAAAAACAATTATAAAATACCAATGATGATAATTCACAAAGATGTATATGTAAAATTTATCATTCCCATGTATTTTTAAATAGAAAAACAAATTCAGTCATATCATGATGTATGAAATGTTAAACCCTCATATAATACATATTCATTATTTTTAGGTTTCAAGATGTACTATAATATTTTGTGTAAAATACTATAAATATAAAAAAAATAGGAGGGACATTATACATTTATGATCCAGAATAACTTGTAATTATGTTTTTTTAAACCATGTTATAATTTATTTTAAGTCTCTATTTTTTCACCTGGTATCATTTATTAATGGATTATTCATATTTCATCTTGAAAAATAATTTATGGATTATTTGGATTTAATGATTTGTTGATTGCTTCCCTATAATATGTTTTTTCACCTTAGATTAGTGACATTATTTTATAATTATGTTATTAGGTATTCACTATTTTGTTTCATTAATTTATTTTTCAAGACAAAAAATTGTCGAGTATTATAAAATATGGTGATGTAAAATATGTTTCAATAAATTTAAATGAAACATCACTCCTTTTATTTTTTCCATATAAAATTTTTCAATTCATTTTAATAGACCTAAGGGGGAGGGAAAATATTATTTATTTTCAATGTGGGTGTAAATTCTATTGGAGGAAATGAAATATCGAACTCATTAAGGGGTATAACATGGTGAAATCTCAATCCTCTATTATTTAGTTTCATTTTGATTATATTATTATATAGGGAGAAATTACAAGTAAACCATATGTTTCATCACTAAATTCATAGTGATTATATATTTTATAAAGGGTATTGAAATCATTATTTTATTTTTCTTATTTATACTTCTTTAATTTCATTCTAGAAAACCTAGCATAATTTATAAAATTAATTGATTCATTAGAATAATAAAAAACCAAAAGGGGTCTATTGATGTGTCCATTCATGTATGATGTTGTAGATTGAATCATTTAATGCATAACTCATTTGATTTGAAATCAATATAATTTGGGTATTTAAAATTATATTAAAAACATTATGTGTTTTATTTGTTTTGATAAATTACAACATTAACATTTTATTAAATTATCCTTATCTTTCCTGATAAATTACGCTTAATTTTTTTTAAAATTATCAAGTGTTTTAATTAATTTGTAACTTTTTTATTATAGTTATAATAAAAGATATAATTTTTTTAAAAATGTTATTCGTTATTCATAATATATTAATTTGATTTTAATATTCTCATATTTTATTTAAAAAAAATTGTTTTTATTTAACTAAAAAATTTAGTCATTCTTGGAAGAAAACATAGATAGTCCTCAAGAAAATAGGGGTAGTGATGAGTCAAAACCATGGGATTTCCCGCCTTAGGTAGCCCAATAAGGAAACATTGTTTTTTTTTGTTTTCAAAATTGATACCAAAGGGGTGTGGGCCCATGTATATGGCCCTCAAATTGCACATGCAAGTGTAGAGGCAGGATCAGCCACCCAGTAGGCCTTTGTATAATGTGTGTGCAAGGTGTTAACCAGTGTTGGTCCCTGATAGCACTCTCGACCAGAGGATCATCATGCTCTGTTTGATATACCACTCGACCTCCATGTATCCAAACTGATGTGAGACACTCATATGAACATTACCATTCATCATAGTTAAAAAATCGGATACACTCTTGGCCATAGGTTCTATTAACCATGATTCATCCAATCTATCCTCTTATCTCACACATTATAATTTTAACTCCCACATTAGATTTTATGTCCCTCGGTTCACAAGTTCATCATCTGCTTTAGTCTTTCTCAATTTCTCCATCTCAGCCACGTATGTGCCCTTGTGCATCAATTCCATACAAGGTCAAACTACGATTTGCTCTATTCTTTTAATTTTTGAACTTGTGTTACTGGTTAGTTGTTTTTAGAATCATACAGGTATTTATCACTTTTTTATCAGCTAATATTGATGTATCTTAGATCATTTTTTAAGATTAAAATCTTCATCATTGACCTAGCCAGCTGCACTAGTTCATCATTGTTGTTTTTATTAGTTGATCAACACTATGTCTAGTGTAACCATTAGAACCCAAAGGTGAATATGTGAGTCACCACCTAGTCTCAATGGTGTGTCATTTTACCCACTATTGGATATCAGTGGTGGGATATTTTTTACAACCAAAAGATCTGTTAGTTTTACTAGGCTAGATACCCTGAGAGGGGGTGGGGGGTGAATCAGGGTATGAAAGATTAAAACAACTGCCCCTTTTGATCTTGTTTTTCTGTTAGACAAAACCCTCTTCTCTCTCCTTCCCGATACAGAGTATGAAGAAAACATAAAGCATGCACAAGAAACAACAATTTTTACTTGGTTCACCCTCACTGGGCTACGTCCAAGGAGGATACACCGACAGTGTGCCAATGTACCAATTCCACTATAAGTGCACTGCTATTTACAAGTTCGAAGTGGACTCACTATCCCTCCTAGTTTACAAAAACTCACATTTTGAGAACTCACTTCTCTCTCAACTGAAGTGAGATCACTGCTTCTTCAGAAGATCCACTCACAGTTTACAGACCTGTAAGTCTCTTCATTTTCATGAATACATGTATTCTCAACTGTTGATAGATGCACTCTTGAAGTAAAATTTTCATCCACATATGAATACCATTTCTCCTCTGAATAGTAGACAACTCACTTTGGAAATACCTTTTCAAAGCACCCTACTTCGTGAGGCACCCAATTTCAAGAAGCTTAAATAAGCCTTCGCGAAGCTCCTTCCTTTTCACAAAGCACTCTCGCAGAGCACTCTCATGAAGCATTCTCACAAAGAACAAGTAATCGTAGAGTGACTTACCTTGTGAATATCATTGATCCAACTCCGAGCTTATAACTTTCACGGAGCTAGATTAGCTGCCGTGAATCACTTCATTCATGAAGCACACTGGCTTCACGAGCCGAGAAAACATAATTTTCTTCGAAAAATCTACAGATCGCCCAATCCATTTTCATGGTTCTTTGTCAACATTGATTGTCAACAACATATTTGGAACTCGACAATTCACCATGGAAACCTGCTTTATCAGCAAACACAATCAACCCAAAAAAATGGCAATGATACCTTGAGGGATTTCTTCCCAATAAGATCCATCTATGTTGTTCAAGAGACATCATAGTAGTATTTTCAATCCCCCACATGATTTTATCCTTCATTCAACTACTGTAAGTTTATTACTGGTTTTAATCATTTTTTATATTTTATCATAATTTTTTATTTATAATGTTTCAATCATATTATTCATAAATCCTTATTCTAGAAGTAGCTTTATAGTACTATTTTTTTATTATTTCTGGTTTTATCTCCTTTAATTTTTTTATTATATTCATATGTGTTTTTCTTTTAATATTTTTTTTTATTTTTATTATTTTTTTAAAAGTGATTTTATTTTTTATTAGTTTATTTATTCATCTGTTTATACTTATTTTGGTATATATTTTCAATGAGCCACCATTGGATACCTCGAATGGTAGGTCATGAGTAACCATTAAAAATCCAATGGAATGAATTTTTTTGTTTTTTTATCCTGAAGCTATTTATTTTTATGTTGCATAGAATGATTTTTTCGATTTGGGTAATTTTTTTATTCCGGAAATAGAAATGAGATCTTATGATATGTTTATCCACTATTGGACATTTCCAATGGTTGTTTATGAGTCACTATTCTCTATATTAATTGGTAGGTCATGAGCCACCGTGGGTTAAAATTTTATGTTTCTAAATTTTATATGTAATTTCAGTTGATGTTATTAACATTAATTAATATTTTTAAAGTATTATTATTATATTTTGACATATCATTGTAGAGTGTGTCAAAAAATTAAGTGTAAAATTATTTTATGAACATTTTTTCAAACAGATTGATGTTCATTCAATGCTATATTTTATTTTATTTTTTATGTTTATATAATATACAAAATTATATTATATTTTAAGTTTTTTTAAAATTTTATATTGTTTAGAAATAATTTATATAATATATCAATTGGTTTATTTATAAAATTTCATGACTAAAAATAAACCCTCATTGTATTTTGGGATTATTATTGGGGCATTAACAATCAAGGAAACATTTATATTATATATCTTTTATGCACTAACATGCTTCCTAGATATATTAGAAAATAATACACTAATATAGGATTTTTTTAATGATATGGGTTGAACCATCATGGAATAAAACGTAATACTAGCATAGATCATTATACTAATCATTGGTGATACATCTTTGACATTCTTACTTCTCACATTTTGTTCATGAAAATCGATAAATTTTACATTCAGGTTGTGATCACTGAAGGACTTTGTCTTCATCATTTGTTCCTTCCATGTGATCAACAGACAATAATTATCATGATTCTACATCATTGATATTCGGATCTTCTTTTATTTTCCATATATTTGATTTATTTTTTTAATATATTTCATCTGGTATGAAATTTATTCATGTTTGGTTTATGTTTTTACCATAAAAACACCGAATATTCTTTTAATCTAGTAATTAAACATCCTAAAAATATGTTTGGGATGTGACTTATAATAAGAATTCAGGTAAACTGACCAGTTTGGTGTCCTATATAATAGAATACATTGTGCCTTCAGGTAGCCTAAAATTCAGGGCCTATAAAAGAGTTCTCACACTTTTAAATGGGTGTTTCTTTGTGTTTACTAGTCTCTATGAATAGTAGAGGATATTAATGACCGTACTAGGATATTTTGGATCTAATACACTATAAATATTGTGTTCTTTCAATTTCATTTATTCTTTAACCCAACATAAGAACACTCCACTCACAAAAGATTAATATTTTATAAACTCTCATTATTTTTTCAATAATTTTAAAAACAACTATTAACTCATAGTAATATTTCCTGTCAATAATTATCCAACAATTGGTATCAGAGATATGTAATAGATAAATGGTTATAAATCAAAATATTTGTATAAAAAATTGGCTCTGATAATCTAGTCTTTATATTGCTAATTTTTAACTCTATCCTAACATGGAGTCATATATATAACAATAAAAGGATCTAATGAAAATTTTTCATTCAAGATTGTTGCTGTCAATGTGAATAATGGATGTATTCCATAGAAACCCCCATTGTTACTATATCTACTAACAATATAGAATGGAAACCTACATGAAATAATTGAGTTTAAATCACTATACCTTCACTGAAAACAAATAAGATCTACCCTTGGATGATTTAGAGAATCTTGTAGGCAATGAAGTGGTAAAATATTATTTGAATTATAATGTTAAAAATATTTTTTACTACGCTATTAGTAGATTTTTCTATTTTCATGATCCAACTTGTATGAAAACCCATGACATATAAAGGATAATACACGTAATTGATTATGGTATTTAAAATATATATATATAAAATCTAGGGATGGTCTGAGAAGAATACCAGGACATCACAATGAGAGATGAAGAATATTTAAACCAGATGTTCCATAAGTTCATCAATATCCCCTATGGTACATGTGCTCTTGGATAATTCTTGGAAAATAGCTTAAGTGGAAACAGTACTATGGTCTCCTCTAAATTTATTTAATTCATATAATATTTTCATCTGTGGGAGTAAAATTTGTATGGAATATACTTTAGATGGACAAATAGGCTCTCTACTTCTATATTAGATAGATCTGAAAAATATTGCTAATAATGATCCTTCAATGAGAAAAATGATTTATTTTATATGTAATGTAATTGATACCATAAATGAATCTTATTCTTACTTCCAGGATAGTGATAATGACATGTCTCACATTAATAACAAAATTTTCAAATTAATGAAAAAATGGAAGGGAGAGACAGTTGGGAAGGAAGAATGAATATGATTTTAGGAATATTAATTACAGTAATAATAATTATGTTTCAAATATATCATGTTGTGAGTGTAGGAATAAAGGTTTAATCAAAACAAATTGCCAAAAACTCGATCATTTAAATAAGTAAAAAGCAAAAATGATGATGTAAAATTAAATCTGTTTTGAGGATGGGACTTCCCAGATTGTTTGGACTCCAAAAGTTACTTTAGAAATGAATCAAATAGGAAACCTCTCCATGATGGGTATATAATTGAAGGTAAATTATTCTATTTTTAATCATTTGATAACTCCTAAAAATTTTATTCATAATGAAATTTATAAAAATATAAAAT
Source organism: Viscum album (assembly GCA_963277665.1). Lineage (NCBI taxonomy): Eukaryota > Viridiplantae > Streptophyta > Magnoliopsida > Santalales > Viscaceae > Viscum > Viscum album. The sequence continues at coordinate 1,079,854,439 of OY728139.1, read as the reverse complement.
TTACTGATTCTCAGTCTAATTGAGATTCTTATTCTATGAATTATATATTTAATTTTTTTTAAATATAATAATAAATTGAGAAATTTATGATTAAAAATTATATGAAAATAGATTTTATTTAAATGAAAAAAGAATAAGCTAGTCAAAGAAAATGATAAATAGAATAGAAATTGGAACATTTGAATATTATTGTGTCCTATAATGAAGAATATAAAGTCAATTCTTAATCTGAAATTTTTAAAATGATAGTTGAAAATGAAAAAAACAGTGACTTTAGGATGTAAAGGATAAATACCAAGATAGAAGATTTAAATAAGTTTTGGATTATCCAACTTGAGTAGAAATTGAATTTAATAAATTAATGAAATGAAAAAATACTAATAAAATATTATTCTAGACCCAATGAAAATGACATTACAGATTTAGAAACTAATGAAAAAGATAATATGGACATGAAAATTAGTATTTTTAGTATTTAAGAGGATTTATCTAATTTTATAAAAGTTAAAGTAATAAAATAATATGATGTATTTAATGAAACTATAATGCAATACTAAAGGTTTAGGATATAGTATTATTACTATATGTTTAAATAAGACTAATTTTGTTCGAAGTTCAAACAAATTTATTTATACTGTAAGTAGTTTTAAATATATAATTACAAGGAATTATACAAATGAATTCTCAAGGTTTTTCACTTAATCTTATGGTCATACTATAATTTTTTTATCAAAATAGTTGTATGTAAATTCACTATGATACAAAGGATTGAAATCTGTTTTCATGGTCAAGAGTCTTCTGTGAAGTAATCTCAACAAATACGAGAATTGATACCAAAAGGTTGTTACTAAAATCAAATTATACCTATGCTAATCTCTATTACCAGATATTTATTATTTTTATTAACCATCAGGTACACTATTTAATATTCTATAATTTCATATACTAGCACACAAGATTTCATGTATATTTTTAATAATCATTGTATATCTTGATTCAAGGAATGTAAATTAATTTCAAAATGTTTTATTTATGGAAATTAAATTTTTTTTACATAGTTAAAAAAAATCTATTTTGAAGATGATGACTAGTTGTTTAATTCCCTACAAAATATTTTTAACTATATTCAATTATCTATCCTTAAATACTAATGAGTTTAATGGGAGTTACCACTTTCTTGTAAACTAAAATAAAATAATGCTATATATGGTTTAAATATGTGTTTAAAAAAATAGATTATTCAATATTAAAATTACTAGGTCTGTTTGAAATAAATTTTCAATAAATTTTTATCAAGTAATTTATACTCATCCAAATATCATATGTAATTTTTTTAATTCTTTTTTTAAATTAGTTTATAATTATGAATTAAATTAAATAATCAGTTTATTCTAAAATTTATTTAATTTTTTCAAGGTTAATTTTTTCTTGCTATGTAAATTAAGATAAATTTCAGGGGATAAATATTTTTTAGAATCTTTCCTTCTAATTTGTAATATTTTAAATTTTTACAGGTAATTTTTGATAGTAAAAGTTGATTTTTTGACTTATTCTTAAATGAATACTTTTATGTTTAGACTTATGGGGAGTTTTTTTAAATACCTTAATGAAAATAAATTGTTCTTTCATTTTAAAATCATTTTGGATTATTTTTATGTTCATTGAAATCAGTAATGATTATTTATTGAATAATTTTTTTTATCTCCTCAATAATTAAATTGGACATTTTTCATTTTGTATAAATGTTCTTTTTTGATAATATTGTTCACTCTAATTAAATGGTTATTAAATCATACATTCTAAATTTTATTTGTTAAAATATTAATCGTTATTAATTCATTGTTCTATTAAATTTTATAATTACTCTCTTCACTCATAATAATAAAATTTTCTTTTAAATTAGTTGATTTTTTTTAAAAGGTGACTCTATTTTATATAATAAATTTTAAATATACATATTGATAAATTTTAAAATGGGGAGGATTTTTGTTGAAAATTTAGTAGATTTTTTATCTTGTAGTTTAAAAAATTTGGGTGTTTGTTAGTATTTGAAATTGATTTATATACTATTACTAGTTTATTTGTTTTGATAAATTAGGTGGTTACATTTTATTAAATTCAAAATATCTATTTCGATCAAATAATCTTAAAATTTTATTAAGTTATCAATATATTTAATTATTTTATAATTTTTTCATAACTTTTCTAATGAAAGTTATGTAATTGTTTTTAAAATGTTATTTTTTATTTCTTATATTTTAATTCGGTACTAATTTTATTATATTTTTATTTGTTAGTGATTATTTTTTCCTATGTAAAAAATTTGACCACTCTTGGGTGGCACCTTATCTGGCCTTCGACCACATAATGGGTCCATTGTATTAACCCCATGGGAAGTCCTCCCTTAGGAAGCCCCACATGGAGGAATTGATTTTTTTTATTTTAATAGTGGAAGCCAAACGAAATAAGTCCCAGGCATAATGCCTTGAAATTATGCATGAAAGTGATGGGTGGTCTTGGTCATCGGTTGGGCCTTCGAACCGTGTGTGTGCTAGGTGTTAACTCATGTTAATCTCTTGTAACCAGCTCGAAATGAGGATAAACACTCTTTGTTTGATATAAAATTCAACCTCTATGTATCCCAATTGATGTGGGATGCTCATATGAGCATTACAGTTCATCCAGGTTAAATATTTAGATACACTCTGGATATAGGCTCAGTTCACCATGAGTCATACAATCTATCTACATATCCAACAAATTATAATTTTAACTACCATACTACTTCTGAAATGATGTTATTCACCTGTTCATTATATTCTTCATCTATATGTTTTCCCCAACTCAATGGCATTGTGCACCTATTCATCTATTCCTACAATTTAAAACTCTGTTTTTTTTCATTTTCTGATATTCAAAAACTCATGTTATGGGTTATTCATATTTTTAGACCTATGGGTCTATCTTACTCAGTCTCAACTAATCATTATATATCATTGTTCTTTTTTCGAACATTAATCTCTCCTTCCAAAAATTAGCTTACTACTCATGTTCACCATTGTCCTTTTTGTCAGTCAGTCGATGGTGAGTCTCGAGTCACCATTAGAACCCAAAGGTGACTCACATGTCACCTTTGGATACTAATTATGAGTCACAAATACTCATTAGAACCAAATGCTGGGTAAGTGAGCCACCGACTAATCTCAAAGGTGAGTCATTTTACTCACATTTGGATAACAATGGTGGGTTATTTTTTACCTACCGGTCATTCAATATTTTCTAGTAAATCATATTCGAAATAGGTTTGTCAATACCCTATAGGATTTCATCCTTCATCATTCATATACTATAAGTTTCCTGTTATTTTTGATTGTTTTACTTCTTTTATTAGAATATTTTTTATTCATAATGTTTAAATCATATTCTTTGGATACAGTTATGATGAAATTGGATTTATATTAGTAATATTTTTTGTTGCAGTAGGTTTATTCGACGTTAATTTGTTTTCTAGTATTCTACAATGCATATTGTTCTTTATGATGTTGTTTTCTTATTTAAGTTCAAAAATATTTATTCATAACAGTTAATGGGATTCTATACTTTATTATTTTTTTCTTCATATTTTTATCATTTTTTTGTTTGGAAATATTTTCATTGATCCACTATTCAATATCTCCAATAGTTGTAAATATTTTTTTTACTTATCCTAAATCTGTTTATTGCTTTGATTCATAGAATAATATTTGATTTTTTTGGATAATTTTATTTATACTTGAAATTTTAATCTATATTTTTTCTATTAATCCACTATTGTACATTTCCTATGAAAATTCATGAGCCACCATTCCATGTTGTTATTGGTAGGTCATGATCCACCATTAGTTAAAATATTATGTCTCTACATATTGTTTTCTTATTCTAATTGATGTTATAAAAAATAATTCATTTGATAAAGTATTATTATTTTATATTGAAATATAATTTTAGAGTGTGTAAAAAAATAGTTTTGAAGACTATTTTATTCATGTGTATTCATTCATATTAAAGTTCAACACATGCTATATTTTACATCATTTGTTTATGTGTAATCGAAAAGATAATATTTTTTTGTATGAATTTTTATAACATAAATTTTTTTAAAATGATTTCATCAATATATTAATTTTTTTATGATAATATATCATGAAGAAATATTAATCATGACTATATTCTATGTTTTTTAGTTGGTCTTGTATTCCAGACCCTTTACTTTTAGTGCACACTTTTACTACTACGGTTTTTCTTCGTGGTTGTATCTTGTTGTGTTCTTGGACTGTCTATTTGTACATGTTTCAAGGAAAATCCTTCCTATTTTTGGGATACACGATTCTAGTGCTCGTCACTATCCCCTGGCCAATTAAAGGTGGGCTTGGGGTATTCAGGGCATGGGCCTTGAGGGACAGATCGTGACAAAGTGGTATTAGTGGAGTTGGTTTTAATGAAGAACTAGGACTCTGATCCTTCTAATGGAGAAATAGTGTTAAGTTTTTTATGTGTGGTTTTTAGTTTAATGAGTCAATTTTTGGTGTGATGACCGAAATATCAATACAAAAAGACTCTAAATTCTAATTTCTAACTCAGTGCATGAATACATTGATTGTATGTGTTTTAGAAATGTCTTAATTTTGATCTCTTTTGAGTCACCTCACCATGTATAACTTATTGACTGTTGCACAACTTGTTCTTTTTAGGATGACACCATGTGGATAGCCATCCATGATTCCAGATAGAGTTCAAAATGATCACCCACAGAGTGATGAGGCTTCAGTGTAGGGCTCTCTTACAGAAATAGAACCTTTGGGTGGTGCATCGGCAACGACACTACTCATTGGGCAGTAGTTTCCACTAGCACCTCTGTAGGATTGTTCACTCCAAGTGAGAATGTTGTATGAGTTCAAATGGAAGAGGCCTATGAGGTTTTGAGGCGAGATAGATCCACAGGTTTCTAAGGAGTGGCTAGAGGCTATTGCATAAGTTTTTCACTTTGTTGAGACACTAACATAGAAGATAGTGATCCTAGCTGCTAGCCTCTTCTAGGGCACATCCGGGAGATGGTGGAGGATGATGCTCTAGTTACATGATGAGGTAACCCTATCCTAAAAAGACTTTGAGACCCTCTTCAGGGTGGATTTTATTCCAGAAAAACTATTCTATTTAAGTATTTAAGATCTCCTGCACTTACATCAGGGCAGCCTAACAGTAGCCCAATACCCGGTGAGGTTAAATGAGCTCTCTCACAACTCCACTGACATGGTACGAGACCCTTTCTTCAGGGAAAAAACCATTGATCAAGGTCTATGGTAGTATATCAAAGCATCAATGAAATTTATCAACATCTCGATGGAGGCAAGATTGCTCAAGCGTGCGTTATTGGGGGTGCGATTATTAGCTGAGAAGGAACAGACGTTAAGAGCCACCACCAGATGACAGGTAGTCAAGTCATCTGCATCAGACATTATGTAGATTACGTAGAGGTCCAAGAAGGCCAGACCTTCTAGAGGATGACCACAAGACGTAGGGTTAGAGGTGCAGAGATGATGAGGTAGAGCAAGACAGAAGAGGAGAAGATTGTACTTCACATGAGGCGGGTAAGGCCACATGGCTTGCGACTGCCTGACCCACTGTGTTGATGATCAGCAGACAATCAAGGTACCTCCATGCCAAAGTTTTAGATTCCAGCGATGCGGCCTGCAAGACAGCCTATGTGGTATTGGAGTAGGTTTTAAAGTTGGCGGTGGGCATAGATTTGAGGTTCAACATCCACCACCTTCAGGTGGTCCACCTTGGCCTTAGGAAGAAGGAGGATTGGGATAAGCTCACCTTCATGTAGCTGAGGCCTATGACCACAGTGCTCCAGAGATGATTTGAGGTATGATTTGGGTATACTCCAATCAAGCTTTAGAACATATAGAAACTACTTCAAATCACTATTTCATTGACACAACTGTCGTTCAAATCTTAGAGATTTTAGTAGATCTATTGGCTCGGTACATAGGATTAGAAACTCCTACAGAAGAGGATTCGACAATTAAAAACTTGAGCTGGAAGTGTGAGATAACTCTAGGTGGTGAGATCATTGGCGGGGACCTTCTTGTAGTAGCTTCAAGGCCTTACGATGTCATCATGGGTATGGACTTATTATCCACGGTCCATGCTAAAATTGACTATTTTAGGTGAAATGTGTGTTGTGTCTGCGGGGATGGGATCATGTTTTCCTTCACATGAAAGAAGGGAACCTTTGCAACATAGGATGGACTTTCTTGGAAGAGGGTGCAGTCGATCACTCATCATTTGGCTTGCCTTACCCTCATAGTAGTTGATGTGAGTTGTCCGAGTTATCCTGTAGTGGTAGACCATTATGCTAATGTCTTTCATGATGATGTCCTATGACTATATCCTCATAGAATTTTAGACATCAACATCGTCCTATACCCCAAGGTGACACCGATATCAACTATAGCACATTGGATGGCTCTTGTGGAGCTTCTTGAGTTACGGGTAGAGCTTGAGGACTTGCAGAAGAAGGGGTTCATAAAGCCCAGTGTTTCTCCATGGACATCCCTGATTTTGTATTCCAAAAAGGAAGATGGGAGTATAAGGCTTTGTGTGGACTATCAGAACCTGAACCATGTGACCGTGAAGAACAAGTATCCACTTTTGAGGATTGATGATCACTTTGACCAGCTGAATAGAGCTCGATGGTTATTGAAGATAGACCTCAGATTAGGCTGTCATCAACTTATGGTACGAGATGAGGATATACCGAATATAGCCCTCAGATGTTGTTATGGATACTATGAGTTCTTCGAGATTCCATTTGACATAAACAATGCTCTGAAAGTGGTCATTGGGCTCATGAACATGATTTTCCAACCTTACCTTTATCGCTTAATGGTAGTCTCCATTGACGACATCGTGATGTACTCAACGTTAGAGGATTAAAACACCACGCACCTTGAGATAGTTCTGGATACACAGAGAGAGCACCAGATTTCGGGAAAGCTCTTGAAGTGCCAGATATGGATACGAGAAGTATACTACCTAAGGTAAGTTATCTCAGAGGCTGGAGATGCATTGGATCTTACAATGATAGAGGCAGTGCTTGTTTAGAATCCACCAATGAGTGTGACCAAGGTGCAAAGTTTCCTATTATTGGATGGGTACTACCGAGGATTTGTATCCGGATTTTCTGTAGTTGTAACAACCTTGTTAGATTAGACAAATAAGGGGCATTCCATCGTGTGGATGGGGGGATTCCGGTATAGTTATCAGGATCTAAGGCAGAGACTATCGAGTGCCCCCATCTTGAGGCTACCATAAGAGGGTGTTGGGTATGTAGTTTACTATAACACATTAGGGACCATACTAGGTAGTGTCTAGATGCAGGAGAAAGTGGTGATCGCCTATGGATCATGATAGTTGAGACATTAGGAGTAGAATTATGATACCCATGACTTAGAGTTAGCATCAATCATCTTTTCCTTGAAGATTTGGCAGCACTACATGATGGGAGAATGTTTTACAATCTACTCAGATCACAAGAGTCCTAGGTATATCTTCTCACAGAAGGACCTGAACCTGAGACTGCGATGATGGCTAGAGCTTCTCCATGACTACTACTATGAAAAATTCTAGACTCCTAGGAAGGGGAATGTAGTAGAAGATGCACTAAGTAGAAGGTTTGGTCTACAATTTCTTAGTGAGGAGATAAGGCATTTAGTCACGTCATAGTTACCCTTTGTGGATTGGGATAGAGAAACATACCACCAGTCTATGTCTGTCATTCCTACACTTCTTCAACGAGTTTGGGAGGCACAACTTGGGGATGTTGACTGCGAGGCCCAATGTGATTAGATATCTTAAGGATAGGATCCTAATATATTTTTTGAAGGTGGGGAGGACTTCATTATCTTTAGAGGATGCACCCTGGTACCAGTGACGCGATGAGAGGATGTATTGAAAGAGTTCCACACTACCCATTTGGCGGTACGTCATGGAGTGGTGAAGATGTACCAGGACCACCAGCATTAGTACTGGTGGCCAGGGATAAAGAAAGTGGTTTCAGAGTTCGTATCATGATTCCTCACCGGTCATCAAGTGAAGGCTGAGCGTCAGGTACCAACGAGGTTAGCTCAACCACATGAGGTACCAGAGTTGTAGTGGGATGATATATCCATGGACTTCATGATCGGTCTTACATGTACGTCCATGGGCCACGATTCCGTCTGGGTGATCATTGAATGACTCACCATGTTAGCCCACATCCTACCAATCTGAAAGCAAGGATCAGTAGAGAGATTGGGAAGCCTCTATGAAAAGGTGATTTTAGGGCATCACAGGGTTCCATCAATGATCATTTAAGATCACGACACTTGTTTTACACCCCTCTTGTGGAAGGTATTAGAGGAGTCATTCGGGGATCAGCTAAGTTTGGGCCCCACCTTCCATTCTCAGACAGATGGTCAGACGGATCCGACCATATAGAAACTCGAGGTCATTCTTTGAAATTGTGTCCTTGATTTTCTCTATAGTTGGGAGGACCACTTTTCACTGGTGGAGTTCGCATACAAAAAACATTATCACTCCACCATCAGCATGGCTCTATTTGAGGCTCTGTACCGGTGACCTTGCAGGTCACCACTATACTAGATAGACCTAGAGGGGTCGGCACATATGTGTCTAGATATGGTACACGAAACCATAGAGAAGGTTCAAATCATCTAGGAGAGGATGAAGACTGCATAGAGCTGACATAGGTCTTATGCTTATAGGAGATAGATACCCTTGGAGTTTGAAGAAGGAGACCATGTCTTCTTACGGGTGTCACCCCTGACGAGGATTACAGTAGTTTGTCCAGGGCAATAAGATATCTCTGAGGTTCATTAGACCTTTATAAATCCTTAACATAGTAGGTGAGGTGGTGTATTGTCTACGTCTTCCCCCACAGATGCACTGATTGAAAAATATTTTTCATTTGTCACAACTGAATAGGTACGTGCATGATCCATCGCATGTTATCGATAGGGGTGAGCTGGAAATGGATGATGGGTTAAATTTTGTGGAGTTTCTAGTAGATATATAGGATCGACAAGAGTGAGTCCTTTGTGGGTAGTCGATTCCTCTGGTGCAAGTTCATTGGCTGCATGGGAATCTCCCGGAGAGCACATGCGATTGGGAAGCTTAGATACGTGTTCATTACCGCTATTGTTTCTCCTATTTTTATTGTATATTTTGGGGAAGAACATCCCTAAGGTGGAGATAATATAAAAACCCAGAAATGTCATATTATTTTTTTAGTTATTTGGGATTATTACTAGTCTAGGAAAAATGACGATGCATTGTTTCAAGGATCGATGTGCCCAGAACGGTTTTTTGAACATTATTTAGATACATTCAGTAAACATGTGGGTCGTGTTTTCTATATTTTGAACAAGTTCTTGGATTAAAAATATGAGGGCACCGTTGAATCTACATTGCCGAGATTATCATAAGGGTGGATTAATGTTGACTATATTAGTTCGGGAGAAAAAGTTAGTTTCATGGACTTTTTAAAAAATAATAAAATAACATAAAATTGTTATTTTATTTTTCTATCAACGGTTGAGTGGTGTTGGTGGGACCGCTAATTTTTTAAGACATTTAATGGCTTGAATTTAGGTTTTGTAACCACACCATTGAGATTAAGTGGTTTATTCATTAATGAACCTCATTAATCTTTTGTTGTGTTAGTCATCTATCCCCACTATTTAAATGAGGCTTGGTCTTTCATTTTCTGAGACGGATGTGACAATACTCTGGTGAAGTACTATGACATCTTCTACCAATAAGGGAAGGAGGATCGGATGACAATGTTGGAGGAATTGATCCAGTATTGATGGACATCAGCGGCTTCATCAAGCGTGGATAATTCTTTCACAACCGCAATGTCACCTCTAATTCTAAGGTAGGTTTTTTGTTTAAATTCAAGTGAATGTTTTTCCTTTTTCCTAATTCATGAAAATAATGATGTATCATAAAAGTATTATAGTTTATATATGTTGAATTAATTGCTTCCCATTTGTTATTTTTCTAATGCGAGGGGAGCGGGAAAACGAACAAAGGCCAGACTCTCCGCCCCTTCAGTTTTGTCTCATTCTTTATGGTAAAAGTTTTAACTCGACATGAACCTGATTTTGGGAGCCACGTAGTGACGACAACAACTCGAGAGGCCTATAGGTCCATTCAGAAAGGAAAATGGGCCACAGGAAATCACCCCGGTGGACTGCCGAAGTTCCACCAGCGTGACACTAGCTTTCCATCATGTGCGTAGAGGGGAGTTGCGGAATCGAGCCATAGCAGCAAGGGTGGTCGACTCTCAGTCAGCCGTGTTGGTAGAATTTGGTGCACCATCACACGCCGCGGTGAGGATGCCGCAACATTGATGCCTCGACATAGGCGATGGGGACCGGCGCCCCATGGGTCTTGCTGATATAGAGGTGGTGCCATAGGGGGCTACCTTGCTCAAAATGGAATGACTGAAAGTCATTCAAAAAGGGGGGGGGGATACATCTTCTGCTCAGGCCACCCAGTTGGCTGCCACACTAACTCGTAGGCCAGGCCACCCGGTGGGCCGCACCAAGTTATGGCGAGCCGAGCCAGGTCAGACCCAGACCAGGTCAAGTCGACCCAAACCGGGTCAGGTCAGCCCAAACCAGGAGGGTTCAGACATGGACATGGTGGGTTAACAAAGGAAATGGCGGGTCGGGTCGGTTCAACTAGGTCGGATAGGACCCAAACCCACTTCGGCCCAGTTCCGCTTAAAAGGTCGTATCTCAAAAACCAGACATCCATTTGAGGAATCTTCTATGGTGCTGGGATCCGTGGAATGAGATGATCCTTTTGAAATTCTCCAACTATGTTTTGGAGAATGTTGGAGTATGGATGGTTTGGTTCAAACCCGCATCCAACTGGGCCCTCAGAACTAAAATGCCTATAACTCACAGACCTAGCATCCGATTGATGTGTCATATGTCACGTTGGGACCCTTAAGACATGGCCTTACTTTGAGTTACTCATTTTTGAAGCTTCATGGTATTTGAGGCATGATTGATGTCTTTAGGAGAAGATACTATGAAACTTAAGTGCAATGGGTGTGGGGAATCATGTGGTTGGCTTTCAATTGAAGAGCGACCCTGTGTGGATCAGCATCAGTGCGACCCTGTGTGGATCTGCATAAGAGAGACCTAGTGTTGATCATCATTACAGCGACCCAGTTTGGACTTGCATCGTAGCGACCCTATTGGAATCAGAATCCTAGCAACCCTATGTGGATCGGCATTCTAGTGACCCTTTGTGTTTCAGTAGTGTACGACCCAACGATGACCAACCATAGAGTGGCCCATCATTAATCAATGAAATACGACCCAATGTGGATCGACAATGGGACAAACCCTTTGTGGTTCAGTTGTAGAAACATCTTAATAGAATAAAATGTTATAGCTTAAGACTCTACATATTTATTCCTGATGTCTAAGTTGTATACATGGTTTGTGTTGAGTCATATGCTTTGTGATTTGTGACTGAGATCATGCTTTTTGGTTTTACTTTGTGGAATTTTGAGATACATTTAGGCGTATCAGGATCCCTACTAGGTATTGTTATACTTACCCCTGCATGAGATTCACCTGCACCTTGTTGTGTCTTGTGCATATGACAAACACCTCGACTGAGACTTTAGGGAGCCACGACCAGTTGGTACATGGAGGTAACCGGTTTACATGGAATGTTGTGGGGACGAGTTATACCAACACTTCAGGTAGGATCCTTGGTGGATGATCCAAGGATATATTTTCTATTTTTTGGTGTATTGTATCTTTTAGTTGGGCTTCTATTCCCGCCTCTTTACATTCAGTGCACTCTTTTACTACTTTTGTTTTACATCGTGGATTTATCTAGTTGTGTTCTAGGAATTTGTGTTTATAAAGGATTAAAGGAAATGCCTTCCCATTTTAGGGATACACCTTTCTGGTGCTAGTTGCCAACCCTAGGCCTTTGGAAGGTAGGCTTGGGGTAGTCACAAAACGGGTCCCAGGGGAGGGGTCGTGATAGATAGGTTATGGTTAGAGGCAATACCTCTGATTATATTTGCACGGAAAACTCAGTTCTAGTTACTGCTCTTTCTTTATTGAATGTAGGGTTGGGGATTTCATTTTTCGTTATGTATTCATTCAAATATTAAACTTATTGTCAAATTATGACCACATATCAAATTTCTCACCTAAAAAAGCATTTTCGTTGATTATTTCACATCCCCAATTTACTATATGGTTTAATATTACATTTTTTAGTAACATTTTTAGGAATATTATTATAAATGATATAGAAAATGAAATTATTGTTAGTGTCCACCACCATATTAAAAAATGTTTATTGTGAGAGTGATATAAAAATTATTTTTGACATGTTATCTTTGAATGATAAATAAATTTAATGGGAATAATTCAATGTAGAGATTCTATATATATGTTAATTCAAGTAATAAAATTTTTATTGATACTCTTTTTGTGTATTTATTATAAAATTTTCCACCAACATATTAAAAATTACATGATCCAGATATGAATATAGTCAAATTATCCTAACAACACTCTAAATAATGTTTTATTATATTAGCCTCAATTTATAATGATTCATAAATATCAATGGTTAAAGGAATATAGTTATATGGTTGTAGTGGTTATCTCATTTTTTTATGTATAACTAATGGAATATACATTATTAACACTACTACACAAACAAGAAAACATGGATATAGTATTATCTAGCACCGAATAAATAGAATTTAAAATGAAAAAATAAATGTAATAATATGAATACAAATATAAATATGTATATAAATGGTTAATGCAATATATATATATATAATTATATAAATACACACCTAAATACATAAGTATATATAATTTCAATTATTATATATATTTAAAAATATATATTAATAAAAATACATAAATATACGAACATTAATATACACACACCCATATACATGTTACATTCATTTTTTCTTTGTCATTATTTTTATATAGATATAGAAATTTACATACAAGTATCATTAAAATCAATATACTTGACTATAAATAAATATTTCAATTAATATATATATTGAAAATAAAAAATAAAATTAGAAATTTAAATTTAAATTGAAAATTTTATTTATAAATTTACATACATGCACACACAAATTAATTAATATTTATTTAAATAATTTTTTTTTGTAAAATATATTGAAATATTGTAAAATTTACATTAATACATATGTGTGTGTATATGTATTTATTATAATGGACTAATGTTTACATATAAATATATATTTATATCTATTTAATTTAATATTAATGTAAATAAATAAAGTATATACGATGCTAAAAATAAGATATAAATTGAAATTGAATTTAATTTTGAAATTAAAATTCCAAAAAAATATAAAATTAAAAATATTAAAATTCAAATTTGGATCAAACTTCAGAATAAAATATAAAATTTTTAGGGAATAATGAAATGTTTCAAAAAATGTAACTCTAAATTTTAATGCATATTGAAATATATATATATATATATAATTAAATATTATAACTAGGACATAGAAAAAAATTGAATATATGAATCTATATAAAAATATGAATATATATGAAGCCTTAGAGACACCAACATATATATAAACTAATACATATGTATCTATTTATGGATGTATGAATGTGTGTATATGTATGTATATACGTATGTATGTATATAATGAAGAAAATAAATAAATACAATGTACAATGTGTTTCCAAATCAAAATGAAGGTTTGATCATTAAGAACGAGATTCAAATTAGTCGATGTTATCTTGTTCATCAATTGATTTTGATTTCAAATTTTAAGAGGAATTTGAATAGAAGTAATGCAATGATTTGACCTCAATCAGAAATGTTTTAGTGACTAAATTCCCCCAGAACAACACACCTTACCTATCATATCTTTAACAAAATGATAGGTTACTTTTAGTTCCTTCAATTTTTTGTTTTCTTTGATTGGAAAGTTTCATAATGTTCTCCCTATTATAGTCTATCATAATTTCAATGGGAATTATTATTTTTTTATGATATTAATTTCATACTATTGATAATAATAATCTTCCACTTGTATTGATTAATAGGAATACTATTAATATTTTCAAATCCATAAGCATTGGTAATTCAATGATTTTATGAAAAAAGTTCTTAAATCCATAGTTAATTTTCACCAAATTTCCAAATCAGTAGTGGTAAAGATGTGGGTTATATATATTTAAATGTATTTCCATAACTCTAACCCAATATTTCATAGAATTTATAATAGAATAATGTGTTTTCTCCGAGAGGTTTTCTGTGAAATTCATTCTAAATTATATGATTTGTGAATATAATTTCATAATGTTATGGGTTGTCATTTTATGGAATAGGATAAAAATAATTTAATTGATAATGGGGCACAAAAAATAAATATATGTTGAGCCATAAAGAATTATAATTACATTAGATATGAAATTAATAAAAAAACAATATAGGTTAGAAGTGATTCGTTGAAGAACGAAGCTATAAAATCCTCAAATATTCTTAAGGTAGAAACACACTATATTTTTTATTATGTGTCATGTATTTTATAATTTTTTTGGATAGTAGAGGTGTTAGAGGGGTCTTGACTGCTAGTTTTATGATTTTGGAACTAGACTCTAGCTAAAAAACAATAATACATGACTTGTTATACTGTAACACATAAGGGTTGTTCCATGATAGGGGTCATGTGGATTGTTTTCATGCCATGATTCTAAGGATTTCCTCATCAATCATGGTCTAATGGGGGATGTCACAATGTGATTTTCCCGGAGACACAATGAGGGTGTGATAGTTAATGTCCTAGTTTTCCCCATAAATAGGCTATTTTTATTTGACTAAAGGGGCAATGTCTCAATGGTCACCTTATAGGGGCATTGTTTTGGGAATATTATATTTATTTTACAATACATACCTTGCACTATTCTATTTAGTTATAAAATAATTTTTTTAAAATTATTATAAAACTGAAATTGGGTTCCCCATTTTCACCAATAGATCCATTCCCACTTTCATTCCCCCTCATGTGTTTTCATCAAATTGATATTATCTTTATTTTTTGTTGGAATCATGTGTACTTTGATACAGAGGGTATCCATAAGTAAGGATAATGACCCCCTTTACCATAGATGTTGATTTCTCTAACTATTGTATTGTATATCATTATTAATTCAAAAATTTGGTTTTTAGGTATCATTATTTCTACTGATTTGTATATAATTTTCTAGAGGTATTCAATATCAAGGATAATTCTAGGATAATGTTGGTGGTCCCCAATATTATTCTTTGTTTTTGAAATATTTTCCTAAGGCATATGAAGTTTTTTACACTCTAACCATGTAAATAAGAAAACATTTAAAAACTATTATTGATCAAATTCTTTATTTAGACCCATTTTAATATTTAAGGTTGTCAGTGGTTCTATAATAGGATTGAATAAATACCAAATTCATGAATAAAATTATTACAAATGTGATGTGTTATGGAAATGATTCATTGAGACAATATAAGATGTAATCTATATTTTTAAAACCACATGTCTCCATAATAATATTATAACTTAATGTGGCTCATGTAATGTACCGGATATTCCCTTGATATTGATTATTATGGGAGCATGGTAAAATAGGGGTTAACTATATTAATAATTGGTTATTTAATTGGTTATTTTATTATAGTTCATGGAACATTATATTTTAGAATATAATGAAATTTATATATTATTTTTAAATGATAAATCATCAATGATGATTATAGATTTTTGATACATCTATTAATTTGTAATATGAAAAGCATCTCATCCATATTATGATATATTATTTTATTTTATTATGCACCCTCATTTGGATTTGTGTTATTTTACCCACATAGTTTGTGGATGTAATCAATTATTCTCCATGTGGTTGATATAATATTAGTACCTTAACCATACAGTATCAGTTAAAAAGGGTGCATCATCCACCAATGATTTGTTGGGGCTGTATCATCCACTCATGGAAATTTAGTCATATTTTATCTCCCTGAGAAAGATATTGACTGCAGGTTTTCCACATAATGATTGATGACAATGGTCTATCATCTACCTATATATGGATAGAGATATTATATCATCAATTTTTTTGTGTATTTTGTCAGTGGTTCTTCATAAACTAAGGATATGTGTTGATGTTATATCATAAAGTAAAGAGTGTTTCTTATTCACTAGGTGATTCCTTGTTCATCCATTATATTATACTAGTTATCAATAAATTTCCTGCATGGGATTTTATGGTGACGCATTATTCACTGAGTGATTTAATTTGTTTTAGAAAATTATCAATTATTATGAAAGGATGTGTGATACATCATTCACAATCACGGACTATCCTAATTATGGGTATACAGTTCCATTGAGGAATTAGAAAAAACATGTACAATCATATGTATCATGGATACTAAGAATTCTATGGTGGGATGCCTTATTTATTAAAATTCATTATTATCATTTTATATCAAACTTAGACAATAATAAAAAGTAATTTTTATGGATATTTTTAATGGCAACCTACTGAGTTTTACTCGCACCATAATTGGATATCATGATACCAAAAAGAAATCATGGGTCATGAGAGGGATAGTATTAAGTCACACTATTTCATGGCTGAGTTAGTATTCATAGTTGGAGATAGACAATATGATCATGATAGTACACATTGCATTTTATAAATACATATTTTCATTGGTATACTTTTGAACCTAGTTGTTTAATATATACCCTTTAATAATCACATTTATACATCTATATAAAAGATGAGATATAATATAGCTAATGTTTTTATTTCATGATGATTATTATTTAATTTTAGATAGAACTAAGAAGAGATGTTGTCTCTATAATATAGGTATATTATAATGTATGTTTGTTTATATTGATACTATTGTGATTTTTGGTTTCCTATATCATGTAGTATAGAGTCCACAAATATTATATAGAGATACTCAACTATTATCTCATGCCTAGGGAATCTAAGGATTTCACTTGAATTATGTAAAATCCCAATTTAGCCACGCTGTAGGTGAACCATACTGGAGACGTTTCCAAGAGGTATTAGAGATTTGTTTAATTTTGACTTGATATTTATGATATGGTTGAATGGATATAGGAAGTTTTCAAATATTCTTGGGGATATAATTGATAGGATTTTATAACCCACATATAATGTAATTCTAGGCTTCTAGGGATTGGATTGATGTGCTTAATTTTTGAGTGTTATAATTTTTTTATATTCATAATATGACATGTAATTTATGTTCAATTGTTTTTACTCTTAGCTGATGGTAGTAAGAGGGCGTGTATCTATTTAATATATATTTCATAAAGGTATCATATTAAATTTTTATACTTTCATATAGATTCTATTCTTAATATTTCCACAATATTCCCCAACCTGAACCCCTCACAATCTGATAATGAAGAAGATAATGACTCTATGAAGCCCACCACCTATAGTTTAAGAGATAATGAAAAGTATAGAGGGTAAAATACAACATAAATGGGATGATATACACTTATAATCATTATAAAAATAAAAGCAAACAAATCAAATCGATATAATATGAAATAAACCCAATGAAAAAAACATATAAATGTAACATATAAACTAGTTTTCAATATAAAACACCCAATTTGAAACTCTTATGGGGAAATAACAACAACAATATTGTCCTCCTAGAGCTAGTGTTGTATTTCTTGTTCAAAAAGTCCATCCTAAAAATAATTAAAATTGAAACACACATATACATATATATATAGGGGTGATATTTTAAGTATAATCAAATTGATCCTTTTTGAAAGATCTCATGAAATTGTGGAATAGTCACACCAACATCAATGTAAAAAAAGTACAAAAACAATACAATCCTATGTCAAGTAAGATATAACCCATCCTCACTAAGGATCACAAACCGAACATTATACCCAAGTATACCAACATAATAAAAAAATAATATATTTAAAGTGGATAACCCATAACAAATTCCCATATGAGTTGGTAACTCTCATTCCTAAATGATTGAATCCTATGAAATAATCTCATATTTATCCACACATCTTCAATACCACATAATGAATCAACTTCATAACCATATATCAAAAGATTCAAATCACACCAACACATAAAAATTCCACAGCATATCCTCATTATAGATGGACAATATGAATATAAGGGACATCAACATCATTCTGTAATCTTTACATCCATGTCCCCACAATTTTACTTCATCAAAACCAAAATAACTGTGACACAACATATATAGATATATATAATATCTATTATCCACTAAAAACCAAACCCATATACACCTTTTTCATTGATCTATAGTTAGATATACCACATATTATAAGAGGGTAAGGAAGAAGAGGTAGTTATTCATCACTTCCTTCTATAAACTAAATGTTCATAAAAACAAAAATAACCCATATCCTCATATGGGCATAAAAAATGTTACTAATATGAAGTGGGATTTCATTGAAAATAACAATAACATATATGAGGTATAAATTTTACTCACATTTCCAACCAAGGTTTTAATGTCAAACAAAAACTATTATCACCGACAATAGTCACTATATTAAATATACATCTTTCTAACAATCTTTGGTATCACCATGAAGTAACTTAACCCATCTATTCGTTACATAGAGCAATGAAATTTTTATTGACATCTCATATTAATAATATATCTGTTATAAATTCATTATTTAACACCACCCAAAAATTTATAATAAATCATCCATATTTAATGTCAACCCAATCATTACACTACATTATACAATAATCAATATGTTTTTTATTTTTCACATATGTTCATTCCCTTACAATAACAGGTGGAAATTATTTTAAAAATTATCATTTATCATTTAAGAAACTCTCATTTATTAATTACACCCCATTTTCCATTAATGATTTCACAAACTGAATATATGATTGATGGTATTGGGAAGGTAGTGCATAATCAAAAAAACTAAACCGATCATCATAGAACCACGATGTGAGAAAATTCCAATGACCACCAAAACATCACAATCATGAAACCATAATACCCACTAACATATATCCACATCAATTCCATATAGACATTCACCACATCAATAAAATATCACCCCCTATAATTACTGCCATGACAACCTCACCACATATGTACCTCAATTTTAACTATAAAAATACTATAAACACCTTATTAATCAATGAAATATAAAAAAGGCATACCAACAACAAAAAATAACAAATTTCAACATAATAAATTCTTAAGTAATTCAATTTCAAAAAAAAATGTTATGTTAACTCATTGTCTATTTCATGAGTTCTGTCACCTAAATTATACATTTCACAGAACTAGTTTATTACCATATTAGAGATGTTAATATTATATTAAAGGTAATTTCACCATTATAATATAAATAAAATAGTATACATAGTATACATTTCAATCAAGAGTAGTTAACATATACCAATATGGAGAATTTATTTAATGATTATTGGATTTATGTCATTCCCCTTAGTTTCATCAGACTAATTAATTATCTTTATTAAGTTAATTTATATCTCCCTCCATATGAAATAATATTCCTTATAACCTCATTATATCATGTGAATAATGAAAGTGTCAGAAATCCCATAATCCATAGAATAATAAGTAATATTCATATAAAAATATTACAATGATGAAGACCCTATAATGAATTCCAATGGAATTTTCTCAAAAATATATAAAAAATATATCTTAATAATGAACTAAGAGAAAAACTATATCTAACCCACAACTATGGTTCTAGATAAGTAATACTATAAGAGAAAAGAGAAAAAATAGCGAGAGGAATCATACAACATCATATAGAGTGTATCAAATGATTAAAACAAGAAAACCAAATTAAAGGATTACTAATGGTCTTTAATTATGCACTACTAGTAATCTAGGGTTGGAATAAATTTAGAAAAATAAAATAAAATTCCTTATAAAATATAAATTTATAATTATTTTAGGAAATTTGATCATTACAACATGAGTGGTATGATCTTGATAAAGTTATTATATGATCCCAAAATAATTAAGTAATTTACAATGATTAATGGTTGTTAAATAACATAAAAAATAAAATACCTAGTAAATCCAAGATTTGGGTGAAGCATATAAAAACAATTGACAATAAAAGAGTAAATATACAAAACCAGGTCTAGAATATCTGGGGGTTTTTCAATTTAGAGTATGAAGAACATTGTAGATGTCATCATTCACCAGTTAAGTCTAGATCCCAAAAGTCCACATTGAGCTTTCATTAATGATTACCTTCATTGAAAAAGCATACTACACCTAGTTAGCCTCACTATATGACTGTGAAGAAAAAATATTAAGCTAATTGACATGGTTCTTACAAGAAATCCCAAAAATAAGAATCTTCTTATGGGAAATTCATATTCCTGTTTTAGAAGTCGTAACCCCATTATTAGAATCACATTAAATCCGTATAGAATGCCACTTATGATGTATATCATACTTAATATCGTAAAATGTTATTTGTAGTTCAGGCTCATATGTTGTCCATATTCTAATGTAGTGATTAAAACATTCCTTAACAAACCCATGATGGGTTAGAAAGATACCACCATAGCATGATGTATCTGGCATACCCAAAGCCACACCATCAACATTTTCCTGGACCCACAATCTGATAAGAGATGTCGATCTCATAGACTTAAGGACCAATGGTTGCTTCACCTTGCCTAAAACTCACATGAGCCTAAGGATTTTCAAATAACCCATGTCATTATACCTAGATCCCATCTTAATATTTCTAACAACATGAAAATCCATTGGAAAAGTTAGTGTTCTATCTTGAGTGTAAGTAATCTTCTCTTCAAATGGATTCATGTTTGGCCACTGCATATAGATTCTAGGATGGTCATCATAGCCACTAGTAGTATGTTCTATACACTCTGCCTAAGTCTGGTATTGCAGAGGAAGGAAAGATAATGTTCAAGAGGTAGGCATGTGTTTATGTATAGGCCAAATGAATTCCCTACATACTACCATTGATATCTTGCAGATGTACATTCTATAAACAAATTTTGTATACTTTTTTCACCACTTATACATATTGGGAAAGCTGAGGCAATGCACAACCAAATTTTCCACAATTGTTCCTATTTTGGTAAATTTTTTCAAAAATTCTATATATGAGAATAAATTTTTCAGGTTTTGTAATGATGAAAATTAAAGTAGTAAGAGAAGATGGAATTATAATAGAACTACCAGTCTTGATCCTATAATATTCCTTGATTGTGAACTTCCCATTACATCTAGTATTTCACACTATAGTATCAACATACATATAGTAATAATATTGAATATTGATTACAACCTACAAGGGGATAAGTATATGTGTTTTTTATTCGGTCATAAAATCAGAGATATTCATTGGCATCCTATCAGATGGGATTTTCAGCATGATCTTGAGGGGTTGATCGATCCAACATGTGTCCTAGTTTTTGAGGCCAATGTTCCTATTAGCCAACCTTTCAGTGTTCCACATAATGTGATTGAATGATCACATAATGGAATGCCAAACTGATGATCTAAGATAGTAAGGGTGTCCATAAATCAACCAATCCTCAAACATACTAATAACAAAAGGACAATAAGGGTCATATGTGATTATCATGTTCCATGTTATTTTTAAAATCAAATCATCGTTGAAAATATTCTAATCCTTGATATGAATCCCTCCCATTTCTATGTGTTTTATACAAAAATTTAGTACAACAGTAACCAATTTTCTTTCCTGCACAGACCTAATCTAGTTAGAATTCGTAATAATTCCTTGATGTTCGAAGATGAGTCCACTTGGTCACAAATAAATAGATAAATAGTGAAAAACCTATGTGTAATAACCAATTTAACGAGGAAAACTCTCCCATATTGAGATATGGACTTCCCTTTTCCATTTTGATAGTTTATTGGTGATACCAGTGATAATTCCTCTGAGGAACTAGGTCATGAATTTCCATTAATAAAAGGTACACCATGATAGTTGAATGTATGTAACTCATCCTCACACCAAGCTTATTTTCCACTATTTGTTGTTTTCCCACCGATATTCCTTCACAAAAAACAATTAATTATTTCCCTAGCTAATGGCAGGTTTGAAAACTTCCTCATAATGATTAAAAGAGTCTGAATTTTGGAAATGGTTTTCTATGAATCTTTTCCAATGAGAAAGAAATCATCTTCATAAAGTAATTGAGAGGTAGTTTACACAATCATTCCAACATTAATTTTATTAAACAGGCCAACCTAAGAAATATCATTAATTCACCTGCCCAAGAATTCTTCTACAATCACAAACCGATGACTTAAAAGTGGATCTCCTTAGCTTACTCCTTTGTTGTATGAGAAGTATCCTCTTGGGATCCCATTTATAAGATAGACATTCAAGTAGATCATATAATACATTTTATCAAACTCAAAAAGGAGATTGAAAACCCTATACCTACTAAAGATTTTGAGCTGAAATTTCCAATTGAGTGTGTAAAAAGCTTTCTAAATGTCAATCTTCAGGGATAAATTCACCTATTTCATATTCTTATTAGTAATTTTAACACTATTTGAAGCTGTAAAAAAGAAATTATGAATTTATCTTCCAGGGAAAAAACCCATATTTATTTTTAGGCGTGTGGACCATAATAACTCTCATTAACATGGACATTATACCTTGAAAAACAATGAAACAAATTTTAGATAACCCATCCTATATTTTTAAATACAAAAGAACATTCTATATCCCAACTCCTCATGAAAATTCATTGAATACTATATCAAAACTCTATCCACTATCTATCACATCTCGATGAATGACATCAAGTTGCGTTGTTGCGCATCCTTCCTTTTCAAATATTACCTTCAACTCCTCCTTTCAAAATCTACACATATCTAAATACATCTATGATCTGATAGACACAATGTCATTGACTATGAAATCCTAGTTAATAGCATTAGGTATAGCTAAAAAAAATATAATACTTATAAAATAATACCAAAATAGGAAGAAATATTAATCCATGAAACTCTAACGAATCTTGGAGATTCCTCTCAAAATGTAACTATTACATTACTTGACCAAAATAAAATACAAGAAAAAATAAACATAATAATATCATCCTAAAATCATGCATCTTAAAAATACGGGAATGAAAGGTTTATAATAGCTTGGAATATGGAGTGTAATCTCTAACTCAAGTTCCCATGTACAATCTTCTAAAACACCATACCTAAATACGAAATGAATCAAAGGATATACACAAACACACATAACACCTTCTATTGATGATATTAATACTTGATCACTAACTATATAAAAGTCATATCATAATAATAAACCAATATATCCCAATAGATGACATAAGATTTATTAAGAATGAAATTTTATTTTATAATATATAAAATATATCAAGATTCAAATTTATTTGTAGAGTAATTAATAACTAATATATCCCCTCACATGAATTCAATCCAAGAAATGTAGAATAACCCAAGGATAAATAATTCTATTATGAAAGCATTGCTAACAATGTAGAGGATAAATCTTTAGGAACACATAATGTCCACTCTCAAAATTCATAGGTTTAATATTATGATATCCATAAAATAAAGGATGGTCTAATTCTAGTTTGATTTCTCTCAAATTATCAGAATATTCCTTGTTGTGCTCTAAATCATGTATATCCCACAAACTATACACTCACCAAACAAGGTATAAATTAATAGAGATATAATATTGTTCCCATGAAATTACTGAATATATCCATACTGATAGATAAGTGGTTGAAATTGTTATAGGAATCTAATGGTAGGTGCTTCTTCGATAAACCACCAAAATATAGAAGATATAAATTCAACATTTTGTCAAATATCTAAAATATATAATATGTTTGAATATATACTTGGGTATTTAATGTTGTTATATGGTATATATATTAAAATAAATAACATTAAAAACATCTCTAGAATCACATGGTGAAACTAGGATGATAATAAAATATTTTTATCTTCAAATACCCATGAATTGTAATTATCCCATTAACATACTACCTCGCTGATGAATTCACAATAATAAAATCCTTGATCAATGTGAAATTATTCATATTCATTAACCTATAAATAGTAACCCAAATAGAATTTATTGAGATCTTGTATTTTCAAACATTAATATTAAATAAATTCTGTAGAACACTTAAAACATTATAAAAACAAATAACCTAAGACTGTACTAGCCTACTGTCTTTGGAAATGTGGAAACATAAAAAAAATTCATAAGTGATCTACATTATCTCCCACCGGGTTCGTCAGGACATTCACACTTCTTAGAACAATAAAAAATAATACATATCATCATAACATAAAGAACTATTCCTAAAATGGGGTGAGATCAGATGATCAGCAAATGTAAATTAGGGAATCATGTAAGCATAAACATGAGTATACGAGTATGCGAATGTGTTCAAAACATTGGAAGATAATACACTACATATCATAAGGTCTGAAACATGAAATATGGAATAGAGCATGGTAGTTCATATGACCTAAATCATAAATAAATAAATATCATATTTCAAGAAAGAAAATCATAAGAATAAGACATGGAATTTCGGCACACAAGAGATTTTGCTATTATTCACATTTAGTCCAGGTACATTGAATGAACCTATCAAGGAACTTCATCGGAACAATACCTACTAAGATGGAAACACCACCTTCCATAGTGGAAATCTTGTCATTGTGAGGTATCATGCTTCCCACTTCCCATTGTGGTTTGGGTTTCCCCATCTTCCAATTTCAAGGTGACTACACCTACTGGGATGGACACACCACCATCCCCAATCATATTCCTTTAATTAGAAGGGATTTGGATTCCACATATTCTCATATTAGATAAATCCCTTTAACTAGATTCATATAATTATCTCACGAGATATAAATATTTACCCAATTAATTGGAGGGATATATTGGTCCCAACCATGTCATAATAAAGGAATTTAGGCATGTGTTACTAGATAATAAAAATTTGATCATATCATAACCCATAAAAAATTATTGTTTTTACAATAATCATATCATGATCCCATGAAATGAAATTGGTAAAAACAATTCATCACATCATAACCTATGTAAAATAGGTAGGTTTCATAATCATTTCAACAAATCATAATTGGTGAAAAGAAGAGAGTTTCAAAATTATATAACCCGTAGTAGAGAAATAGGTGTAATAAAAATTATTCCATAAAAATATAAAATATTCAATAAAGAAAATGAATGGAACCTCTAAACCATTTCATAAATATTAATGAGTAACATATACATATGTCATCATAGATGTAAAATAACATGGAGAGATATTTTGAAAATATTTATTGCAGAAAATATCATTTCTTCTTTGAAAATGAATCTTTAAAACATAAAAACTTTTGAAAAAAATTTTCATGAAAAATAACATGATATAATATAAACAAATATTTAAACTCATTTTGAAAACATTTTCTTTGAAGACATATAAAGGGATCCTGAAAAGCATTTGAAATCCATTTTCCTTGAAGACAAATAAAATAAGTTTTCAAATTTTTTGAAAACCATTTCTTTGAAAATAATTTTAAAAATTTTAATGGAATAATGAAAAACATATTAAAATTTTAAAATAGTATATGCTTTAAAATTATCTTAAAATATCATCTTTGGAAACATTTTTTACAACATGGTTCTTGACGTTCATGGCATGTGTCTTAAATAAAGGAAATTGAGACAAAACTACTTTTCTGATTTGGTAACTCATTAAATATAAACCCCATGAAAGAGATATCATAAAATGGATATGTAAATACCTATAATATTATGGATAATAATAATATAATATATTCATTTTCAGTATAATAACCTCACAAAATATATTAGTGTTGAATAAGAAGTAAATCTCACATAAATAAAAGTGATACTAAAAATCCCTTTACCTTGTGTGTTGACTCTAATCATACTCATTAAAACCAGATGTATACTAAATATATGTTATTATACAAGAAAATATTCTTATATATAATACCTTATATGGTTTTATTTTGGCTTTATATTACCCTCTTCTTAATAATTCTATGTTAAGGTTTCACTTCGGGTAATATTCCCTTTGTTCTTCGCTTGTGTCTTAATTTGTTATAGCTTTGTTCATTAAACTTATATAATGATTTACATTATGTAAAACCATATATAAATATAATTTATATAATTTATATGATTATTATAATAATCCATATAATATAGAAGTATGAAATGGAATAAACCAACCACGGAGATGGTAGGTCATACGTATGCAAGAATGTTGTTTCTGTTAAATTTTCACATTAAAAGAAAGAATGTAAATGAAATATCTATATATATAAGTATATTTATCATTATTCCAGTAGAATTATTATGTAATATATATCATTTAAGTTAACTAAACCCATAAATAATACATTTCATTGAGTGTCTGAATGAATCACACCGCATTGAGGGGGTGGTAGTATAAACATCCTCAAACGAAATTGTTGTATTAACACAAAATAGAAATTATAAAGATATGTGTTTTATAAGAGTTATAGAATCATACAGAGAAAGTATGTCTCATATATATCATATATAAATATAGTTTCCATCACTATTTCCACCATGAGAGTTAGTAAATGGAAATGAGAAATAATTGTTTTGTGAGGCGGTAGTTTATCGGACACATAAACAGTATTATCGCTACACATTAGATAGAAGTTTGTGTTTTTTAGGTACAAGCCTTAGTATAAAAATGATATTATATTTAGGATACATGTGTTGTTAAATAATCATGTAATAATGTTAATTTAAATATTTAAAAATAAAACAAAATAAAGGAGGTTGAGGGTGGGTGTTCCCGCTTAATCGAGAAACACCTCCAGTTTTCACCAAAAGAAATCTTTAGACAGTTTTATGTACAATTGTAGGATTTAAGGAATAAGGGATGGATGTTGGGAATTTTATTGGTTAGATCATGGATAATTCTAATAGGTTATAAAGGTTTCATGAATTGGTACAGTTAGTGGCCTTTTATAGGGAAGGGATGGGATATACTTGGCCTTTTTTAAATCTAGTTATATTTACCAACATTTTTACATAAACAAAAGTCATACCAAACATAAAAACTCAATAATGGAATATTAATGGCCTATTAATGCCTATAAAATGGGTTTTTTATAGTTTCTAGGTCATTTGGGAACTTAATATTAATGTTTATTCCCTTGTTAGGCTTAATTATACCTTAATCATTGAAATAAAGTTTTATTAATTTCCTAATATTTATGGAAAAAACTAATCTGACTTTATTATAAAATATAAATTATGATGATTACATATATTCAATATATTTTTCCAAATAATAATAACATAATTGTAATATATTAATTTAATCCCACTAACGTGGCAACACATTGGGTTTTTAAAGTAAAAATGATCAAAAGTTTACTAAATTTTTAAATCCAGTTTCAATTTGAAATTGGTTACAATCACCTTTATTGGATTAAATGATAAGAAATAAATCTAATTAAATGTAAAAAAAATTTAAAAGTAAAATTTATCGTTATAAATAAATTAAATGAAAAGATATCTTTGAATTAAAATTAATTATTTTTCACTTTTCACCCACAAAATGTAGTCTCTCAAAAAAATATGAAAACTTCACCACAAGATAATTTCAAAATTTTAAATTAAAATTTTAAGTTTATTTTATAAATGTAAATTTCAAAATTTTAGTAAAACTAATTTTATTTTTTTTATATAAGGACATGAAAAGAAATTTATTTGAGAAAATAGTATTTTTAAACATATAAAGACATTAAAAATAATTATATCATTTGTTAGCAATGCGATTCATATATATCAAAACATTATAAAAAATATTTGAAAATTAGTTATTACTATTCATATTACTATGTATACCATCTAGATTATAATTATTTTATTTAAATAATTATTACAAAAAAATATACCTTATAGAAACTCAATTTTTTGTGTAATATATGCCAAGTCGTTGTTGTGTGAAATGTATGAAAAGTAGGTGTTACATGTAAAACCTACTAGTTTCATGTTGTTTGTAGCATAGGTAATTCTATGACATGTGAATGAAATGTTTTAATGAGGGAAATGTAAGATATCAATGAAAATTTAATTTATCTGAGAAATAAAGGTCCATCAAAACTCTGGTTGTTACATTATACCCCCTTAAAATGATTTTCCCCTCATAATTCATATGTTGGGTAAACAAATGAGGATACTTGTGCATTATCATATTCTCAAGCTCCCTTGTAACTTCATCTCACTTGTTATTTTTTTCAAAAAACATTGACCAAGTGAGTGGTATTGTTTTTTAAAACATTCTATATATAATACAGAATATCAACTAGTTAGTCCTCATAAAAAAGATTCTAAAAATTTGGATGACCTCTAATTCCAGTACTTGTGAAGGGTTAGTTATGAAATTTCTCATGATAGATACATTGAGCACATCATGGACTTTTGAGAGATATGGAGGAAGTGACAAGTGATAGTCAACCATCCCTATAAAATCAAGAATATCCATTGGGATTATATGCATAAGGCATAGTTTCCCTCTATTCTAAAATATCATATCATTCTTCTAGGGTGAGGTTTATAGAAAAACCTTTTCAGAAAATTCAAATTCTTGATCTCACCGTCGGATATTAGAACAACATTTCCACTGAAATTTATCTACATTGATAGGTTGTTTAATTCCTCTAACCTTCTCTTTAATTTCTTCAACAAGATGAAATCTCAATAGATTTCTTTCTCCAACTCCATCGACTCACATTAGAGCTCTAAATTTTTTCCCATAGAGGTATTTATAAGGTTCTATGTGAATTATTAATTAAAAGATATTTTTTTAAGAAAACTGATCTAGAGTAATGTGTAGATCCTAACCACCATTGAAGTACAAAAAAAAATACATCAACATATGTTCTAGGGATTGAATTGTTCTTTCATATTGGTAATCTATCTGAGGATGAAAAGTTATTATAAAAAATAATTCCATTTCATGTTCATGATGAAGAATTCACCAGAACATTGAATGAAATCTTTGATCTAGATATGATATAATAGAATGCGGAACTCCATGTAACTATACCACTTCCTAAATGTATATCCTCAGAATGCTGATATAGATTGAAGTAAAATTTGATAGAGATGATGTGTGTTAAATTTGTATATAGATCTACTTATATCTATATATAATTTAACCTTATAGAGTTTTTGGACAACCTAATGACAAAATACATGGTGATTTTATCCCATTTCCATTTAGGTATGTATAATGGATTCCACATCCCTATTAAGTATTGTCTTTCATTATTAACTAGTTGGCATACCAATCACTGAGATAAAAAATCTATGATATCTCTCTTCATGAAATCCCACTAGAATCATTCTAATAATTCCCTAAACAATTCATACTTCTAGGATGAAAATAGAATAAATAACCTTTAACTTCCTCTAACAACTCCTTGAAATTTGGTATGGAAGGAACACATAAATAGTTCTGGAACCTGTTCATTCAATCCTGATCAAGGTTAAACTCAAGAACATTTCTAATTTACTTTTTAACCTCTACATCTTCCTTCTATGCCTCCATAATCTTCCCATGGATATAGGGTTGAAAATTCAATTGAGAAAGATAATATTTTCCCCTTTCATCAAGATTTTCATCTCCGTCCTTTGATAATCAATAGATATTGGATATTTTTTTATCCTTATCATAAATAAGAGATCAAGATCATTTCAACTCAAATCATTATCCACCTTGTTCGATTTCTTAGGGTGATAATGTATTGAGTAGTAATAATATTTCATCAACTCTAAAAATATTCTATAGCACATGTTCAACTCCTTCTGTATGAATATATATTTGATACTTTTATGATTAGTATATATATCACAATTTTCACCATAAATATTATACTTAAATATCATTAATTAATAAAATTTCACTTCTAAATCCAAATAACTAGTTGGGTAAATTTTCTAATGAACCATAAAATTTCGTAAGGCATAAGCGATAACCAAGTTATTCTTCATAAAAACACATCTCAGTCCCTTATTGGATGCATCATTAATGATTTAAAAAAATTATTCACTATAGGGTAATGTAATAATAGGTGCATTATCCAACCTTTTGGTCGAAGTGGATACTCAAGAGGTTGGTGAATTGAGTACCAATTAAAATTCTGGTTAAAAACAATATGGTTAAGAAGGAATCCACCAATTTAAAAACGGTCAAGTTAATTAAGGTAGTAGAAATGTAAATGTTCAATTGGTCAAAAGGTTTCTCAAAGGGTGATTAATCCTAAGATGAATAAGTGTATAACACCAATTCACCTTTTGAAACAAGTTTACTGAATTAAACAAAGACACAAACTAAAAAAACTAACAATCAAAGTTTATGAAAAAACGGTTTTAGGTTTTAGAAAATATAAGCAATGGATAAAATAAAAATAGAGTATATGAGGATTTTCATAACATTGTAAAAAAGAGGTTCAGTCTCAATTTGAGACCTAATCCTCTCCACTTGGTGATCAACTACCACTAAGCAGTTTATATTAACACTTGATACATAGCCTGTATTGGGCTTTACAATAGTTTTCACAAACTGTATAGGGAACACACCCTCTTCCACTTTTCTTCATGGGAAAGACAAACAATACGGACCACACACGATCTCTTCCACAGTAATACATGGGAAACATTGATAAGGTGAAGTTTGATGTGAGTATAGTCAGTATCCTCCAGTTTAAGCACAGTAGACTGTGTGTGATACAAAAAAACACACACACTTCTCAAATAAGAAAAATAAAAAAACACAATAGAGTAGTTATGATGAGAATGATTTTAGAAGGCTCTATGTGTTTGAAGTTCAGCTCCTGACTCCTTGGAATGATAAATGATGAAGTTAGAGTCAATCTATGGAAGTTGTTTCCAGAACAGACTATCAAAACTCCAGGCTCCATCTTTCAGTGTTCTGCTTCTGATGTTGATCAAGAGTTGGTGAAGCGTAGAAGGTAGGAATAAGTTTATTCGAGAATGATCTTTGTGAAGCTTGTGGGTCTTTTCATGCTAATACTGGATGGTTCGGATTTTTTATCTGGCAAGTAAGATATATCACACTTCTCATGCTACCCTTTATTTTTGTGTCCGCACATATGTTTACATTTTCTCTATTTTAGGGTCTTTTCCTTTTATATTTGAGGTCTGACAATAGGAATGAGTAGATCACGTGCAATATTTCTTGTACCTCATACTGTCATGTGTATTTTCTCTTGAAACATTTACAATTAGCATTAATTAATGTTAGAGGTATTTAACTTATCAAATATGACCATTAGAATAATATTCAGAAATTAAAAAAGTATAGAAGAATAAGAATCAGTAGACTGGTAATGATAGCCTTCATATCAGTAGGATTCAACAGCAGGTGCACATCGGCAATTTCCAACTATAACATTGTTCTGGTAGCCTTGTAATGTTATATTTTTAGTTGTTTCCTTATAGTGGTAACCATATAATGGTGACCATGTAGCTGTAACCATGTAACTGTAACTATGTAACTTAGATAAATTATGCACTGTAAGCTTAACCAATCAAGTAGTGAGATTGAGAGTTTATGAATATTACACTATAGGAATAGGAAACATTAATGAAACATAATTAGTAAAGAATGAAGACATGGGGTTCACTTAAATGAAAACAAGATTTTGGATTATCAAAATAGGTGAGTCCAACATTCTCCCCCTTTTTGATAATCACAAATCATGTAATTGAAGCATTAAATTTTAGAGTTTATTAATCAAGGTTAAACACATCTGCTAATTCCATTGGGACTTGTAGGTGTAAGTGTTGAATATTTTCTCCCCTGTGAATGAATTCTTCCCTTTATGTGTTGAATATTTTATCCCCCTTTGTGATTAACAAAAAGCATAGATAACAAAAATAGTGAAAATAGAGTGTTTTTATTGATGAAATAGTAGAAAAAAGGCAAAAAGAATAGATCAATACCTATCAAGTAAGACATTCCACACTCAATCTTCATTAGATATGCCTCTAGGAGGTTTTTCCTTGGAAACTAAGGATGCAGGTTCTGAAGGTTGAGGGATAGGCCGAGGGATGTCATTTAGTAGTGTAGGATGAGCAGCCACTGAGGCCTCACCAGACCTATAATGAGTAGATCTATGAGGAATCGAGGGGTCAAGCTTCTCATGGACTTGGTAGGAGTCATCAAAGGAGCAGCACTGGTGGAACCTGAAGTAGATGATGAAGTAGGTAGAGCTGGATGAACTATGATGGGAGTGTAGTCTACATGGAGGAAAGGCAAGAGAAGATTTCTGAAGTCCATAATGATACAGCCACATCTCTCCATAGCAGAAATAAAATCATCCTTATTCTCCATGAATTTTTCCAAAGCCTGAGTCAATTACAAGAGTCTTCTAACTTGATCTTTGGAAGGCCTAAGTGAAAGGTGGGATCCATATTTTTTCCAATAGCAACTTGAAGTGGCCATCCATTTAATGCTTAGTGTAAACTCATTTGAAGTAGAAGTCAACTTGATCCTTAATGGACTTCTGATCCTCAGTAGCTTCCCTTAGATAGTGTCCCACAAGCTTATGCATTTCCCTAGTAATGGAAATGATCTAATAGTCTGAGGAACAACCACCAAAGAACTTTTCCACTTCTTCTCTGATAGTGGTCTTGAAAGCTTCACTGTCAACTGAATGAGAAGATGAAGTGGGAATAGATGTAGCTAGAGGAGCCAGAGAGAAATCCATTGTCTCTTTAAAAGATTTGGTCAAGACATTGATTAGTCTATTGGAATCATCATCTTGCCCATTCTCATGAGTTTACATATATTTCTTAAAATCCTCAAACACTATGACCATTTTCTGAACTATACTTTTGACATATGAATTGTCTCTGTCCACCTGAGTCCTTGAAGCCATATAAGCATCAATTTTGAAAATAGATTATTTCACTGAATCCATAGACTCTACCAACTCTTTGATTTGCATTTGACATTATCTTACTTCCTGGAGTAGAGTAGATTGAATACTAGAGTTCATTTTGGCTAACTCGAATGCTAAGTGCTCATGAGCTAGAGCAACCGCCTTTTCCACCTCTGAGGACCTATCCCTAGACACTTTTTGTAGGTCGGACTTCAAGGATTATAGATCTTCCTTTCTGACATAGTCTTAAAGGAAAGAGGTTTCTAGAGGGAAAAAGTGATGTTTGGATCTGAGGGTATTTTTTAGGGCCTCACATCTTTTGAGTCATAATATTCTAGATCCAACACCTTAAATCTAGGGTCTTCATACCAGCCTTCAATCTCATGCAAAATAGCAACTGATCCTGTAGCAACAGGTTCCTCCCCCTCAATGGGAGAAATATTTTAATCGTCGATATTCATTTCCTCTAGTCATCCTAGATCAACAGCAACATTAAAAAGGTTCACATCCACTTCCACCTAATAATCCTCAACTACCTCCAAAACAGGTCCAGCAACAACTGAATCAGCAGCTTCTTATCCACTTTCTACCCTTTCTGTATGTCCTATTAGAGGACTAGGACTTAGAAATTCCTCCTCATTTTTAGCTGTAGCTGTCTCATGGTCAGCATGACTTGATTCAGGGTCCTCATTCTCATATAATGTATCTCTAACTTCTATTATGAAAATTTCAGCCCCTTCTTCTTCATTGGTTTCCTTATCATTGTCCCTTAGGACAACTTCCCTTCTATTCAATCTCTTTGGTAGGCTAGGCTCACGAAAGAATACAGTAGTCACATGAGGATTGGAGGGAAGGTCAGGGTCACTCCTTTCATCTATAGTAGTGTCCTCTCTTTCTTGTACAATAGAAAATTCCTCTTATTCTATATCTAAATAATCTATCTCTACTTCATCGGGCTTAAGAACAAGTTCTATCTTATTCTTAGGCCTAGTAGGATGAGTCACATGATTAAACACTTCATACAACTTAGCCTCATCATTCATCCATCTCCTCACCCAGGAATTCCAGTTAATCTTCATCAGCTTGAAAATCACTTTGGTGATGCAATGGTTGTCTTTCACAACAATAATTTCTCCCTTATCCCCAACAACTCCTTTTACTTTCTACATAAGAGATATCATCTTGGCATGGAATGGTCATTGGATTTGGAACTAGGCTTGGACAGGTATTCAATTTTAATCATCAATAGCCTACATAGGTTAATATTATATTTATGCATCTGCAAATACATAATGAATATCTCATGAAACTTCAAAACAGTGAAGTACCCTCTCCTGGGACTTATCACACGCTGAACAAATTTGAAAATAAGCTTATCCTCTCCTGACATTTTAGCAGAAATGACATTCCTAGGAATTCCATTCCCTGTCAATTCAGCTAAAGCTTCTTCATATCAAAAGAAATCACTAGTGGGAGGCACCACTTTTGAGTAATAGTCATAAATTCTTTCTTGATGAATCCTAAAACAATCATCCCACTCAGTAGATGAGAAACTTACATTTACTCCATTTTATCTAGAAGTCATCCAATGCTCATTCTCAGACTGTCCAAACTTCAGATACTCCTAGAAATATTTCACCATATTCTAGTAATAGGGTCCAATTATTTTTGAAAAACATTCAAACCTTCCCTGAGCTTCCAGTGCCTTAGTCACTAACGACCGACTTGACAACAACCACTCTGAACTTAATTTCTTCTCAGCTACTATCTCTCTCTTTGATAAATTTGAGTTCAGTACCTTTTCCACTGTCGAGCTTCCATAACATGACTCGGCTCTAGGTCTCTTAGGATCAGGCATGTCTCCTTTATCAGTAACCAATGACCTTTTGACTCATTCCATCGATTTTGAGTGGTTCAAGGTTTCATTAGAGGCATAGGTTCTGAGATTTGAGAGCAAGTGGTTTGGAAGATGGTTTGATGTGGATCAAAATGTGATCTGTGTTTTAATTTTATCATTTAGGGATCAAAAATTAAAAAAAATAAAATAAATAAATAATAACAGAAAAAAATTTCAGATTCTGTTCGAGAGAACACAAAACGCAAAGTCTGAGACTTCAAATGTCTATCAGTAAGGAGGCATCTATATGGTCTAATGGTGAGGTCCTATCTGTAAGGTTCTAACAGTGAGGTTTAATAGTGTGGTTATAACTGTGAGGTTTAATGGTGAGGTTCTAACAGTGTGGTTTAATGGTGAGGTTATAAGTGAGGTTTAACGGCGAGGTTATAAGTGAGGTTTAATGGTGAGGTTCTAATAGTGAGGTTTAACGGTGAGGTTCTAGGAGTGAGGTTTCACGATGAGGTTCTAATAAAAATAGTTTATCATACCTAACTCATGTCTGATGTAGTTTAACCTCTCCGAATTCAAAGGATTTGTGAATATATCATCCAATTGGTGTTCAGTACCAATGAATTCAAGAGTGGTATCACCTTTTTGAAAATGAACTCTCAAGAAGTGATGCATTACATCAATATGATTCATCCTAGCATGAGATTCTAGATTATTAGAGATGTTAATAGCACTTTTGTTGTCACAGTTTATAGAGACATGTTTGAATTGATGTCTATAGTCTAGTAAAGTGTGTTGCATCCATATAATTTGATCACAATCACTACCAGAAGATATATATTCATCCTCTACCACAGATAATGCAACAAAATTCGGTTTCTTACTACACCGTGATAATAGTGACTTGCCTAAAATGTGACATGTTCTAGAGGTGCTCTTTTTTTTAACTTACAACTAGCAAAGTAGGCAACTAAATAACTTATTAAATCATATGTTTGTCCTCTTGGATAAAATAGTCTTAAATTTATAGTATACCTGAGATATTTAAAAATCATTTTAATGGAATTTAAGTGATACTCTCTGGGATTGGCTTGAAATCGATCACACATGCGTACACTGAACATAATATTAGGTCTAATAGCAGTAAGATAAAGTAGAATCCCAATCATACCTCTGTAGTTGGTTTGATCCACTGGTTCTCCGGTTTCATCAGCATCCAATTTTCAAGTGGTACTTATAGCTGTATCACTACCTTTTCTAATATCCAAAAAAACGTTTTAAAAGATCCTTAGTATTTTTATTTTGATTTAAAATAAAACCATCTTTCTTTTGAAAATTTTAAATCCAAGGAAAAATTTTAGTTCCCCCATTAAACTCATTTCAAATTCATCTTGCATCATTTTTGAAAAATCAGTACATAAAGAATGTTTAGCAGATCCAAAAATGTTATCATCTACTTAAATTTGTACTATTAAAACATCTTTGGAAATCCTTTTAACAAATAGAGTGGGATCTGCTATCCCTTTTGTGAATCCTTTTGAAATAAGAAAAGAACTAAGTCTATCATACCATGCATTTGGAGCTTGTTTTAGTCCGTATAAGACTTTAGACAGTTTAAATACATGATTTGGAAAATGGGGATTTGTAAATCCATGGGGTTGTTCAAAAAATTCATCTTCAATTATATATCCATTTAGAAATTCACATTTGACATCCATTTGACAATGTTTTAAATTCAGATGAGTTGCATAAGCAAGTAGTATCTTAATAGCTTCTAGTCTAGCTATAAGAGCAAAGGTTTCCTCATAGTCTATCCCATCTTATTGACTATATCCTTGTGCAACTAGTCTAGCCTTGTTTCTAACTATATTTCTAGACTCATCAACTTTGTTCCTAAAAACCAATTTACTGCCTATTGTCAAAGTTTCCTTAGGTTTGTCCACTAATTCCCAACCTTTATTTCTTTCAAAGTGATTTAATTCTTCATGGATAGTCATCACCCAAAATTCATCATTGATAGTATCCCTAATATTTTTTCGTTCAAGCTATGAAAGAAAAGAATTATATTCAACCTGGTTTCTCAGAGAAGATCTAGTTTGTGTGACTCGATTTAAATCACATATTACACCATCTAATGGATGATTTGTGAGAGTTCTAATACCTCTAGAAGAGTTGAGCTAGAATCCTCATGGTTGTATATTGGTTCAGACTCAACAGGTGAAGATTTTGGAAGATTCCAAAAACTAGTTACTTTAACTGGGGATTCACTATTATTATCATTAAGGTCCAGGATTAGCATATCTTTCTCAAGATATTGAAGAGTGTTTTTGGGATCATGTGGATTAGTCTCATCAAATTTGACATGAACTGACTCTTTCCCACATTTGGTTTTCTTATTGAATACTCTATAGGATTTAATTGAGATTGAGTAACCTAGGAAGATTCCTTCATCACTTTTTGAAGAAAATTTGTCATGATCGTCCATAATGTTAAGTATAACGACTTTGAAACCAAAAAATCTTAAGTAGTTAACCTTAGGCTTCCTATTTTTCCAATGTTCATAAGGTTAATTCTTAATAATTAGTCTAATCAAGACTATATTGACAATGTAACAAGATGTATAAACAGCTTCAACCCAAAAGTAAATTACCAAATCATATTCATTGAGCATTGTCCTAGAAATCCCTTAAAGTGTCCTATTTCTTCTTTCTATGACTCCATTCTGTTGAGGTGTTCTAAGGGTAGAGAAGTTGCAACTATAGTCTTTGTGTGAGAAATATGATTCCAACTCTTGATTTTCAAACTCCCGACCATAATCATTTCTCAAGATCTTGATTCTAAGTCCACTATGATTTTCAACAGACTTGGAGTTTTTGAAAAAGTGAGAACAAGCTTCACTTTTGTGAAAAATAATGTATACCCATGTGTACCTAGAAAAAACATCTACAAGAACATAAACATAGTTCTTCCCATTTATGCTTGAAACTCTTGATGGTCCAAACAAATCCATGTGAACCAACTCAAGCAGTTGAGAAGTAAAAACTTCCTTCTTTGGTTTGATTGAAACTTTGTGTTGTTTTCCCTTTGAACAAGGATTACACACTTTGTTAAGAGGGAATTCCAATTTAGGTTAGTCTCTAACTAAACTGTTCCTAGTTAGTTTTCTATGAGAGTTCAAATTACAGTGTCCTAGTCTTCTGTGCCACAACCAGTATTCCTTATGAAACACATTTAAACAAGAAACATTTTGCTTAACTAAAGAATCCATATCAACAGTATATACATTCTCATTTCTGAGAGCAGTAAATATTAAATCATTTTTATAATTAAAAACATTGCATGCATCGTTTTCAAATTTAACATTAAAACCATCATCACACAACTAAGATATACTTAGCGGATTTTATTTTAACCAATCAACAAAATGTACTCTTGAAATTAATATAGTATCAGGGTTACCAATATGGACTAGGCCGACAATTTTCACTTTATTATTATCCCCAAAATATACATGTCCACCAACAAATTTTATTAGGCTCCTGAATAATGAGTAGTCTCCTATCACATGTCTTGAACATCCATAGACCAAGTACCACAGAGAATTACTGGAACTCTTTAGGCAACATACCTGTAAAACAGATTAACCATGCTGTAACTTTGGTACCCAAATTTTCATGGGTCCAGAGAGGTTAGCATGTAAATCTTTGGGAACCCATATTTTCTTCACATATTTTCTATTATCATTAGATATATTCTGATACATAAACACTTTTTTTGGTCCTTTAGAGAATTATTTTTTATGAAATAGTCCATAACTTGTATTAACTGTGAACTGCCCATATTTTGGAACTAATTTAGTTTTTAAAAACCTCATATTCCTTGGTTGATATCATAGACCAGTATAATTTTTTTAATCTTCTTGAAAGATGTGCCATCTCCTCATCACTCTCTGAGTCTTCACTTGTGGAAGTGTCTACAAGAGCATGAACTTTTTTCCCTTGTTATTTGAGGTAGTAGTCTTAAATTATACAGATTTCTTCCATGGTTCTTTATCTACTTCTTGATTTACCTTAATTTATTCTTCATACATCATAAATTTCCAATTATATTATTCGTTGGTAGTTTTCCTATGTCACAAGATTCTCAGCTAGAAACAGAAGTCCCTCTCCATCTGCCAGGTAGGTATCGAAGCAGTCTTATAATCTGGTTCTTTCTATCCACTGGTTTCCCAAGAAGACTCATAATATTCACTATCTCATTGAATTTTAGATACATGTTAGAAATGAGTTCATCAAGATTAATTTTAAAGTTATCATATTTAATACTGTATGTATTTAACCTCATTTCTTTAACATTAGTTGTTCTTTCATGAGAAATAGGTAAATTATCCCAAATTTCATAAGCAGTTTTACAAGAAGATATTCTATTTAATTATTCATCAACTATAGAAGAGTACATAGCATTCATTTATTTACAGTTATTATTATATTTAGCTTTATTAAACTGAGACCATGTGTCCCTAGCAGTAGCCGGTAATGTATGTTGTTCCTCAATTGTGTCCCAAATTTCAGGTCCTATGCTTTCTTGATAAATTTTCAATTTTAATTTCCACAGAGCATAGTTATTAACACTAAAGAACGGTGACCTATTAGTATCAGTACCCTCAACTCTATTTTCCATAGTTGCTTAGAATTTTAATGAACTAAAAATTTAGATTTGACAGATATTTTAAGATCTTTAAGGTAGAACTAAAATCATAGTTGAAAAGAATTTTCCCACTGGATAAAACCTTCCTCTGATACCAAATTTTGTTCAGAGTGGATACTCAATAGGGGGGGGGGGGTGAATTGAGTACAAATTAAAATTTTTGTTAAAAACTTTATGTTTAAGAAAAAAACCTCCAATTTAAAAACAGACTAGTTAATTAAGGCAGTAGAAATGTAAATGTTCAATTGGTCAGTAGGTTTCTCAAAGGGAGATTAATCCTTAGATGAATCATTGTAGAACACCAATTCAACTTTTTAATCAAGTTTACCGAATTAAATAATTACAAGCACTAACCAAAACTATCTATCAATCTGTAATAAAAAATATTTTTACCTGTTAATAAATATTAGTAGTGGATAAAATCAAAACAAAGTATATGAGGATTTTCACAACAATGTAAAGAAGAGGTTCAGTCTCAAGGTAAGGCCGAATCCTCTCCACTTAGTGATCTCCTTCCACCAAGAAGTTTATATTAAAACATGATATATAGCATGTATAGATATTTACAACAGTTTTCACAAAACCTCTAGCGAAAACACCCTATACCATTATTCTTCATTGGAAAGACAAATAATTCAGACCACACAAGGTCTCTTCCATAGTAATACGTGGGAAACACAGATAAGGTGATGTTTAATGTGAGGATAGTTAGTATCCTCCAGTTCAAGCAATGGAGACTGTGTGTGATACAAACAGACACACACACTTCTCAAAGATGAAAAAGAAAGAAACACAATAGAGTAGTTATGATGAGAAAGAGTTTATAAGGATCTATTTGTTTGCTGTTCAGCTTTTGACTCCATGTAATGAAAAATGTTGAAGTTAGAGTCAATCTCTCGAAATTGTTTCCAAAACAGATTGTCGGAACTCCAGGCTCCAGCTTTCAGTGTACTACTTGTAATGTTGATCAAGAGTTGGTGAAGCATAGAAGGAAGGAATGAGTTTATCCCAGAATGATATTTGTGAAGCTTGGGGTTCTTTTTGTGCTAATGCTGGAGGGTTCGACCTTTTGATCTGGTGAGTAAGATCTATCACTCTTCTCATGCAACCCTTTTTATTTGTGTTCTCTTATATGTTTCTCTTTTCTCTATTTTAGGGTATTTTCCAATTATATTTGAGGTACAATAATATGAATGAGTATATCACATGAAATCTTTCTCGTAGCTTGTATTTTCTAATATACTTTCTCCTGAAAAGTTTACAATAAGAATTAACTAATTTTAGAGGCATTTAATTTATCAAATATGGTCGTTAGAAAAATATTGAGAAATTTACAGAGTATGGAAGAATAAGCATCGATAAACTAGTAACGGTAGCCTTCATATCAGTAGGCTTCAACAGTAGGTGCACATCAGTAATTTCTCACTGTAACTTTGTATCGGTAGCCTTGTAATGGTAAACATGTAGCTATGACCTTGTAGAAGTAACCACATAACGGTGACCATGTAGCTGTAACCTTGTAACCGTAACCATGTAACTTAAATAAATTCTTCACTGTAAGCTTAACCAATCAGGAAGTGGGATTGAGAGTATTTGAATATTACTCTATAGGAATAGGAAACATTAATGAAACATAATTAGAATATATTGAAGACATGGTTTTCACTTAAATGAAGACAAGATTTGGGATTATCTAATTATGATTTGGGATTATCAAAATAGGGGAGTCCAACACCGCCTTCTCTTCACTTCCAGGAAATTTTTCTCACCTTCATATATCCATAGGAACTTGAAACTCTTCTATGA
This sequence comes from Viscum album, assembly GCA_963277665.1. Taxonomy (NCBI): domain Eukaryota; kingdom Viridiplantae; phylum Streptophyta; class Magnoliopsida; order Santalales; family Viscaceae; genus Viscum; species Viscum album. The sequence goes on along the minus strand of OY728139.1, from coordinate 1,079,812,843 downwards.
TAACATGGTCATTGGATTACATAGTCATGAAAAATTCACCCCAAACCATAAATAATATCCATCTAAACCAAGAAATCTACTGATCTTGGTCACCATGGTTGATCTAGATAAGAATTCAATACCCTCTGTTTCATATGGATCTATTGTTATACCATACCTAGAGATTATGTGACCTAATTAAACCTTTTTCTCCAAAATTAACACTTTGTAAATTTTTCATATACCTTTTCCTTCCTTAGGGTCTTTAGTATAATTCTAAAATAGTCATAATACTCTTCCTTTCTCTTTGAATAGAGGATAATGTCATCAAAAATGACTATAAAAAATAGATTGAGGTAATACATAAAGACTCTTATCATTAAATCTATGAATATAAAAGGGTAATTAGTAATACATGAAGTAATTACTATATATTCATAGTTTCCATAACTTTTATGGAATGATTTCTTGGGTATATCAATATTCCTGACCCTCAATTTTTGATATCGTGAACAATGGTCAATCCTAGGTATGTAGTGAGATCTATATAGTTAATCAAACGAGTCATTAATAAGGGGAAGAGGATGCTTATTCATGATTTTTATCTTGTTCAACACCCAATAATCTGTGAAAAGTGGCATTGACGCATACATATTTTTCTAAAAAAGAACAAGGGAACCCAAGGTGAAATAGATGGTCAAATGAATGAATTATCAATGTTTTCCTGGGATTTTTTCTTCAATTAATTAATCTCAATTGGGTCAATTATATAGGGAGATGTTAAAATTAGTTTTGAAACAAGTATATGCTCAATTTAGAAATTAACATCACATTTTGGGGGAAGGATAGAAAACTCTTTAAAGAATATATCCAAAAATTCTTGGGCAATGGTCATATCATAGATGTCGATTTTCAACCAATAGATTTGAGATAGGAAACCCTTTTAGATGGGAATTGATACCCATAAACTAGATGTAATCTCCCATTTATGTTTATATTTATCATCACATTGATGGAATATCATATGTGGGGTTGAAATGTCAAACTTAACTTCCCTTCTTTGCCATTTAATTTGGGATTTGTGCAGATAAATCCAATTCATTATTGATATGACATCTAATTAAACCAAATTAATAATGGAATGGTTTTCATGAAGCACATTCCCACAAATTTAAACCATAGAGGAATCATATACATGAGATGCAATCATCGTACCATTAATGGTTTCCACAGCTAAATCCATACCTAATCAGTTCGGTGGAATCTTAATACCCTTAGAAAATTCTTTATATATAACAGAGTTAGTAGATCCATAATCAAATAAGACATTATTTTTTCCAGAGTGGATGATAATTGTAACCTTAAACACATCATTATTGCACACCTTCTCAAAAACAATGATCACATGACATTTCCCCTTTTCATTTGTCTTAAGAGGTTGCTGACGTCAATCATCATCATTATCCCGTGGGTTTGGAATCTAGTTAAAATAATGGTCATTCTCCTTACACTTGTAGCACTGAATCATTGGAGGCACAATATGTGACACTTTTTCTCTGTTCACACCATTAGCTAACTTCTTCCCCACACATCAACAATCAAATGCTCGATGACCTTCCATTTCACATGTACAAAATTTATTAAAACCCATTATACAATTCCATCTATCCTTATTTCTTCATATAGAGAAAAAAGGAATGCACATCTTATTCAAATCATGGTTTTAAGATTTCCCTTTGAACTTCAACTTCCTTTTCCTGTAAAAACTATGAGATTAATATGTAAGTCAGACCTAAATTTGATGATTTATTTAAGAAAAAAATATATATTACAAGATACTAATGATTCTTGTGGTGAATGTCCTTCTGAGACTTTTCTATTTTTCAATAATGAAACTATCAACTTTAATATAGGTTTGGATGATAATTTTCAAAGTGTATGTCACAAGTCATTTGAAATTAGCCTCTTAGGTACCGATGGATTATTCATAATTTCTCATAAACTCAAGGATCTCATTTTCCATATTCATATAATGAACATGAGGAATATACTTATTGGAGAATAATTTCATGATCTCATCCTAATCCATGGATTAAATTTCATCTTGATTTCAAGTATTCTTGATTAATCTCCACTATTAGTTTGCTTCACATTCCAATCGATAAATTTATATAATTAATTTCTTATGATCTGAACAATGGATAAGGGAAAATATATTTTCAATGGAACTGATCTATTTTTCAGAAACAAGTGGATCAAAAGACCCTCTGAAATATGGTGGATGTTTCCTCATGAAGGACTCAATAGAATGTTGTTCTCTTTTTTGGTGCTTTGGAAGCTCAGTAAGATTTTTAGCTTGAGAAACCTGTGTGATCATAGAAACAAGATTCTATATTAAATCTCCCATAGCATTCATATTTTTAGGAGAACAATCATTTCATTATACATTTCAATAACCATTAATGATGTTCTTTTAGGTTTCAGACAATGACTAAATCCAAAAGCATAGAGTAAGAAATAATAATCATAATAAGTAACCAAATAATAAAGAAAATTCATTTCTAAGATGTCTAAATCAAGAATCCTTCTTTAATCTATGACACATTAGGTTTATCCTGGTTCTTAATATCAAAATTCTTTTTAAATCCTTCCTAGTCGTTTGTAACGAGTCAGTGAATTACTAAGAAATATCCCCCGAGAATGTCAATCCTGGTGGGTATCAATGCTTATTATTGTGTATCATGTTAGGCTGAGTTTGGCCTAACACAACATTTTAGAGTTTTTACTCCTAGGTAAATCTGTGTTAGTTCCACATCCCTATTTTTTATCCACACATGAATGTATTTATAGGAAACCACTTACTCTCTCTTATACCAAATTTTAAGGAAATTTTCCAATACTTTCCTTATCCTTAGACTTATCCTTGGACCTATCCATAGGGTTCTCACTATGGTTTTCTCATCCTTTATTCAAAAGGTTAAATAAACTTTTTATCTGATAAAATCTATAGTGACCCTCTCTTTTCATACATTAACCATACATATTTTTTTTAGAATACTTAATAAATTTTAAAAACATAAACCTAGATACAATACGAGTCTAGTGCCTTTTGAAACATGGAAACATAAACATCGGCACATAAGTGAGATAAATTATCTCCCACTAGGATCTTCATGGCTATAACACTTCTTAGAAACATCAAACATAGTACATATCTTCATAAATTAGGAAAGGAAAGATAAAAGGGGTGAGATCATATGCTCAGAAAGGGTAAACAATGGAGACATTTAAGAATAAACATGAGCATATGGGTTTGTGAATGTGATCATAACATTATTAGGTCATACTATTCATATCATGAGATCAAAAACATGAATCATAACGTATTTATTGAATGTTCATAACACATGAATCATAGGTAAATAAAGATCATATGAAATGAAATCATATCATTAGAATAATATATGGAATTATGGCATACATAAACATGTGATATCATTTCCCATTTGTCAAGGCACATTACTAGAACATACAAAGGCACTTCACAGGAGCTGTACCTACTAGAAAGGATGCCCCACCATCACAAGTAACTATCCTTTCCTTATAAAGGATTAGGTTTCCCCATATTCCCATAGTGGATCCCGTTCCCTACCTTCCAACTTCATGGTGACTACACCTACTAGGAAGGACACACCACCATCCACAGTCTCAGTGTTTTCCCTATAAGGAATCAAGTTTCCTCATATTCCTATAATAAATCAAGCCCAATGACTTGATTAAAATAATTATCTAATGAGATATAAATATTTACCCAATGTATTGTAGGCAGATATATGTCCCATATATCTCCTAATAAAATCATTCTTACACATGCCACAAGATTATAGAACATTCACCATATCATGGCCCAAAAAAAGAGATGGGTTTTATAAACATTATATCATAATACCATGGAATTAAATGTGTAAAAATAAATTTTCATCACATCATAACCTATGGAAAAGACATAGGTTTCCTAATATTTTTATCAAGTAATAACCTCTGAGAAGAAGAGAGTTTCAAAAGTTTATTACCTATGTAAGAGAAACTGGTGTCATAAGAATAATTACACTAAAACAAAATCCATTCAAGAAATAATATGAATAGAAACATAGGTTCATCTCTTATAATTTAATGAGTAACATCAATGGATATAACATTAGATGGAAGATAACTTTTAGAGATACATTAAAAACATTTTTTGAGAAGAATATCCTTTCTTCATAGAAAAGGGATCCATAAAACATAAAACATTTGGAAAACCAATTTCATGAAAATACACTTGAAAAAATATAAATAAATATTTTGAAAACATTTTGAAAACATTTTTCTTTGAAAACATATAATGTTTTCATGAAAATATTTTTAAAATCATCTTCCTTGAAAATTTATAAAAGAATATTAAAATTGTTTTAAAAATAATGTCATTGAAAATACATTGATAAAATTTAAAGGAATATTGAAAACCATATAACATTTTTTAAATCCATTTTACTTGAATATGAGTATAAAATATCAGCTTTGAAAACATTTTTGAAAACATGGTTCTTGATTTTTATGGCATGTGTCTCGAAGAAGGAAAATTGAAACAAAACTACTTTTTCCATTTGTAACTCTTCAAATATAAAACCCATGAAAAAGTGATCAGAAAACTGATATGTAAAAACCCAAAAAATTATAGATGAAAATAATATAATATTTTCATTTGTAGTATAATCCCCACATAAAATAGATGCGTGTTGAATAAGGGATAAATCTAATCGAAATAAATGTGAGACTATAAATCCACTTACCTTGTGTCTTATCTCTCATCATACTCATTAAAACCTCTTGTATAACTAATATAATTTATTATAAAGAACCATATTCTTACATATTATACAATTTATGGTTTTATTATGACTTTATATTATCATTTTTTAAAAATTCTATGTTAAGGTTTCACTTCATGTAATATCCAATTTGTTCTTCGTATGTGTCTTAATTTGCTATATTTTTTGTACTTATATGTATATCATGATTTCATGAAATTAAATGATGATATAAATATCATCATTATTAAGTATATGTTTATAATAATAATCCATATAATATAAATATATGAAATGTAATACACTATTCATGTAGACGATAGGTCATACATTGGCATGAAAGGAATTTCCGTTTAATTTTATTATTGAAAGAAAAAATATAAATGATATATATGTATATATATAATTATTACTATAGAATTATTATTAAATATATATCATATATGTTCACTAAAACCATATTTATGACACTCCATATAGTGTGTGAATGAATCGCATCACATCGAGGGGGTGGTAATCCACACTTTCCCATGAGCGTTTGCATTTCATTTGGGCAGACACACTTGCGTTTAACTATTTAATCCCCCTTAACTATCCTTGTAAAATATTTCTATCCTTTTTCCTTATAATAAAATAAAAAAAATTTAGGCTGGTTCATAGTTTGTAATGTAAAATTAACAATCATCGTTTCATGGGGTGGTAGTTCATCGTACACATAAAAAATATGTTTATTACCTATTATATAGAAGTGTGTGAATGTGTAGATAGAAATGATAGTATAAAAAATTTCATTAAATTTAGGATATTTGTGTTTTTATATAGTCTTGGAATAAGTATAATTGAAATAGTTGATAAATAAATTAATACAAAGGAGATTGAGGGAGATTGTTATCTCTTAATCGTGAAACTCCTTTTAATTTTCACCAAAGGGATTACAATGACATTTTCTACCCAAAGGGAGGATTCAATGAGTAATGAAGGTATTTTGAAAAGATTATTTGGAATATCTTGGACAATATGACTAGGATTAACAAGTGTGGATAACGAGTATTGGTGGTGGCCTTTTATATGGAATGGATGGGACAAACATGGAATTTTTGAAAACAATTTGGTGTACCAGTGTTTTCACCAACACAATCCACATATAACCAACTAGACATAATAATTTAAGGTTTATAGCTGAATAATTTCTATAAATAGAGTTTTGGTTAAGTGGATAGGTAATTTTTTCCTTTATTTTTATGGTTTATTCCCTTTTCATGCTTAATTTTACCTTAATCATTGTAATTAATCTTAATTACTTTCTATAATTGTTTTAGTAAAAAACAATCTTGAACTTTTTAGATAGTATATATTTTGATTATTAAAAATATCAATCCTATTTTTTAAAATTCTAATCATATAAGTGGCATAAATTATTTAAAATTTAAACATGTTAACAGGACAACCCTGTGGGATTTTAATGTAAAAATGATCAAAAAAGCAATGTTTTATATAAAAATCAATGTGAAATTGGTTACAATGGACAATATTGTATTAAATGATACAAATTTAATATAATTATTTTTTTTAAAAAAAAATTTAATTTAACTTTATAAATTAAATATATGAAAATATAGTTAAGAATTAAAATTCAGTATTTTTCAGTATTAATCCGAAAATAAAGTTTCTCAATAAAATCACCAAAGATTCACCTTAAGATATTTTCAACATTATAAATTAAGAAATAATATTTATTTTATATAATTAAATTTCTAAATGTGTCAAAAATATTTTTTTTTGTTTTTTGCATATGGACATAAAAAGCAGTTCATTTGAGAAAATAGTTCTTATAATCTTATAAGGGCTTTACAAAAAATTATATCATTAATTAAAAATATGTTTTATTTATATAAAACTTTTATAAAAAATTTAATAAAATTAGTTATTAGTATTCGTATTACTACGTTTGAAATATATGTTTTAACTATCTCATTTAAATAATTATATCAAAAAATATGTGTTTTGTAGAAACATAGTGTTGGTGTAACATATGCCAAGTCGATATTGCATGTAACATAAGCTATGTTTTTCTAATGTGAAGTACGATGAGTTAGTTTTTTGTGTAACATATTATTATTATATTTAATGTTAATGGAACATTTGACATAGTATAATGAAATAAATCAGTGAAAATTTAATTTATTTGAGAAAAAACGTACATAAAAAAATGGGGTGTTACAAAATTTCATAAGAAAATGCATGATGTTGACTGGTGATGATGTTAATAAAAATTTCCTCACATGTTAACTTGTGTTCATTGAATATTTATATCATATAGTTAGAATCATTACATTCTACCATTACCATCTAGTAGACTAAGCACCGTTACAAGAACTCCACCATTGACTACATTATCTATGGCCATCAAAACTACACCCCTAAGTCTTGATACATTGTGGATATACCAAGATAAACCATAAATGGATTTCTAGAAAAATCCTGAAGAACCATATATTATTTCACTAAATTTTAAAAAGACATCCCAATAAAAAATCAATGCCTTACAACCATACAACCATCCCTCATGAGAATGTGTTTATAAGACACGATCTATCAACACTTCCACTTCCATCTCTCCCCTTGGAATTTCCTCCACCTACTACAACAGAGAATATTTCACTATCATTTATGTAAAAATATAAACTCTAGAAACTAGGAACCGATAGTTATCATGCATTTTTTACATAGAATATAGGAGTTCTTATATGATTAAAAAATTTAGTTTTCTAGGGAAAGATGACAAATACATACATTACATTTGAAAACATAATATATAACATGATCACACCAAGAGAATATTATTTTCCCTTTTTTCATATCCATGAGAATTACTCATGGTTCTCTTATGTGATTCCTTTATAATGGAAATAAATAATGTTGATTTTAGATTCTATGAATATTGTAGCTTACAATAGAATCTATAATAACATAAACATGAAATATGTTATATATTAGGAATAAATAAAATAGATAAATTCATAATTAAATAATTATAGTGAAATTATATAACAATTATAATAAATGGAATCATGGAAAATAAAAATAATTGGTCTTATATCAATGGTATGCATAATTTTGGAAATAAAATCAGGTTTTAAAGGACCTATTCCAAGACACTATACTACATCAGTTAGTGTTATACACAAAAACCTAAGTTTTTTAGTCCCATGATAATAGAAAATACATCAATGGGATTTATAATTTAAATCACAAATCATCAAATGATTATGTCTAATTAATTCCTTATAAGTTTCTAAAATATGTTTCATACCATTCCCTTAGGAACCACATGCTAAGTAAAAATATTGATAATCATATAATAAAAATACTAACAAACTACTTCCCTATCAAATGGATTAAATTGAATGTCTATGAGAACATACAATGATTAACATAAATTATTTTTTTCATATTCAATTTAATAATAATTAACAGTGTGAATGAAATATATTGGAGAGATTACACAAGATGTGTTAGGGTATCCATGGAAGATAATAATTGGCTGCAATATCCTTATTTTTTATAGACTATGGAAATCGTAAGAAAAATAATTCTTTATGTTTTATACAGAGCAAGTGAATCTTCCAAATAATATTCCATGAAAGTGAATATCTAGGTGTTTATTCTTATGACCATTCATTTTCAATTAGATCAGTGATTGAGTCAATGCCCAACCTTTCCCTTTTCATAGTTATTATCCTTAGGTTCATCATTCCCAAAATTGAATAAACATTCTAGTGTCTATATAGGGATGTATTTATTTAGAAACTATACATACATTTAATTCTCCAAAAATTATGATCGTCCTTCCATGATGGATAATAATTAGTTTTACAACCATTTCTTAACTCCCGAATAACAAGAATACAGAGGGGGGATGAAAATATAGACCGGTAAACCCCTAAAAATATCAAGATTAATATGGTAAAAATTCATCCATATCCATTTATATACCAAAAAAAGGAAATACTTAGTGAATATAAAATGATTTCTAAGAATGATAATTTAGACAAGAAAATTTATATGTTTGGTAGAGATTTAATCAAAACAAAACGAATCACAGTGTTAAAATGGATCATAAAATTCTATGCGTAGAATAAATTTCATTATATAACATCTCAAATATATATTATACAACCCACATAAAAGAATCTATGAATATAAAAAACATGTCATAAAGAGATTAAAATGTGACAGAAAATACAAACCACTTTTCATAACATCCATGAATGTAATTTAACCTCTTGTATTAGAAACATAACAATTCTAATCACATAATTATTAATCATACTCAGATCCATATACATTTATACATTTTATAATTATCCCTTTGATATATAAAATACACCAATTATCCCTAGAATATTTATAGTTTTTATTATTTAGATGAGTTTCAAAATAGAGGATTCCAAATCCATTCTTCATAAAGGGTTCAATAATAATAAAGTTTTCTGGGTGATTTGTTGAATCCTGGTTGAATTTTTACACAATATATCAATATGTTTTGTTGGATGAAGTAGAAATATCTTAAGAATTGGTATTCATTCATTAATTTTCTTTAGATTTCATGCTGGGACTCTTCTCTTTGTAAGTCTAACAATTGATGAATTGTTCCTATTTCCTAATCCATATGAGATAGATGCTTGATTATTACACATTGGGACATAATTTGAAGAAGATATTTTGAAGGATTGAATTTATTAATGGTTATATTATAATTTTATTTAAGGATTTCAATTTCAATCATATACTTAGTTTATTTCAATGTATATATAAATAGGCCAAATATTAAAAGGAAGGTCAACCCATGTGAATCCCCATGGATAGACCTTAACCACATATAGGGGATGGGAGGCTCAACCCACATGGGGGAGAATTATTTTGGAGACAAAAAATGGTTCCATGTGGCTAGATCCCAAAACGGGCCCCTGTATATGGCTGGTAAGACTGATCACCCATAGGCGTAGCTGGGCTAGTGCATAGGGACACTGAAGAGTGCACACTTGAAGGCATGTATATTTTGGGATTGAAACCCACAGGGATGAAGCCCAGTGGTGTGTGTGTAGTGTGACTAGTGATGATACCTGATAGCCAACTCAAATGAGTAGAAGTCTTCAATTTTCTTATAAATCAATGATAATCCACTTTAACTTTTGGATTTAAAAATAAGGTAACTTCTCACACGTCATTTTAAAGTCAGATATAACATGAACCAGATGATCTAATCATCATCTTCCATCCACGTGATCCAAGACATCACTTATTCAAGTCCCTCATATAAATATATTATTAAACCTCATCCACCAAGGTCTATATTCAATGCGATCTTGGGAAAACCAACCACTTCAAGACATTGAGACAAACTCAATCGTGTTGATCACATATATACAATCATTTTCTTACTTTCATTCAACGAATCAATGAAGGTTATGAACAAGAAAAATTCTTGGTTTCATTTGAAATTAATTTCATCAGAATAATCGATGACAACCAATGGTTTTATCAAATTTATGAGGTACATTCATCAATGGAATTGTATGATCTTATTTGGATTGAGAGAGGCATTTTTGTGATTTTGTGATGTAATCACATGAAGGCGAATGTAAATATCATTCAAATTTTTAATCTGACTTTTACATATATTTTCATGAGAATAAAATGTTATGTCATGTGAGAAACTATAATATAAACATATATTAAAAAAAATATTGCATGATCAAGTGAAGAGATCATGTGTTCGCATGATCACCTCATTGGTGATTGGGAAATCTACAATTATCCACATTGTTGTGATCCCATGATCTTAGTGTTTTTGAATAAGTACTCAGAACACCTTAAAAATTGGATCCACACAAACTATATAAATAAAGTCTCATCCGAGAGTTACAACTACTATATCATTGATTGAATGGTGGAGAGAGCTCTCACAATAATAATAGAGCATCTGCATGATCCCTCTATGTGAAGGTAGATCATTCTCACTTTATTTAACCACACTGAGTAAAATATATGACTTTTAATCTCATGATTTCATTATATAAAGAAGTCATGGAAACAACCTATGACATGAGAATGGCCTCTTATGTAGCCTTATTGTTTATGAAAATCTATCGAGAATATTTTTTGAACAGTATCTATTGTCTCGTGAAGTGTTTGAGACAGGCTGATAGACAACACCTCTAGCCAAGTGAAGGTATTAAAGAAGGATATAATGACTGTATTATAAGATTCTACTTACTTGGATCATAATATGTAAGGAAGAAGAATGTGTGTACAAGAGTCTTATTAAGCACATGGTACTGTTGACTAGCATTTTTTGTCATGAAAAAGAACCCATCAACACATAATGGTCTTGTGAATAAAATGGGATAGAAACCCATGAAAACCTCTCTTCACGTGAAGCAATTTAGGGATATACAAGCCTTTCATGTGAAGGTACTCACAAAACATATCATTCTTATTTGAGGTTTTTATGTAATGGATTTGTGATCTTCTAAAACATGGGTCATGTTTAGGTTTTTGACATATATTTCAAACATTTATAGATCACGGGATTCATATAATTGATTAATTAAATGAGGAAGGATAATGTTTCATTGAACCCAGAAAACTCATGCAATACATTTCATGTAGTATGTGAAAAAACAAGGGAAAGTACATTCCTATTTAGTTTAGTGACAAAGACACTAAAGCTTGAAGGTCAAAAATTCCTGATAACTTTCACACATTATTAATCACTTGAGAAATAGAGATACTAAAACATAATTGATAATAAAATAGTAATAATTCTTATAACAGAATGTGTTAAAGTTTTAAATACAATAAAATTCGTAATGACCAATGTTTTATCAATGGAAAATTACTTTTTATAATTATGTTATATAATCACATTTAATAAAAAAAATGAACTAATAAGTACTATGCGACCATTAAACATATTATTTTCACTTATTTTTTTTGAATTTTAAAAATATGTCATACATGGTTGCATTCAATATGATATTTTGAGTCTAATAGAATTAACTTAGTTTTTGATAAATAGTTATACAACATTTTGAATAGTAAAATACACTTGTGAATAGTAATTAATAGTATGTTTGAAAAAAATTGAAACTTCACTAATAAATTTACAAATGAAATTATACATCTTATAAGTGAAAACGAGCATATTATATGTATTGGTATTTTTGATTGTCATAAATATTTTAATTAAAAAATTATGATTAATTTAATATTATAAATTGAAAATTATTTTCATAAAATTTAGTTATGAATTGTTATTTTATTATCTTTTGGTTATAATATAATTTATGGGTCCTTGATTAATTTTTCATGGTGTTATAAAATCAGTTACAGTTTTAAAGTGGTTTTATCCAAAGAAATTATGTTTTTATATAAAAGTAAAATTAATCATATTTAGAAAATTATTTTTGAAACATACAGTTCAATTTTAGATTCTAAAAAACAAAAAAAAATTGGGGTGAAATTTTTGGATTTTTCTATAATACTTGATTTTTTAGGAATAGTAAAATATGATAATTAATAATAAAAGATAAAACCTGAATTTAGGCATCATGATTGAGTCATGGATGATGTGAATGGACATTGGATAGAACTCGCATAAGTGTATTATCGTTTTTGGTCCCAATAATCCAACACTATTGCTTTTTTGGGGCAAAATAATTAAATAATAAATTAAATATTCAAAATTCACTCCTCTCCTCCTCTAAAAAACACCCACACTCCCCTCTTCTCTTCCCTCTTATAAAGCCTTGTGACTTGCCTTATATCTACCCTAATCACTCCCCAATATCCTCACCCATTTCCCAAAACCTGTATTCTCCTCAAAAGTTCAAATCATCTCCCCTTAAGAGGCTCTCAAAGGAGATAAACTCAAGAGGTAAATTTCTCTTATTTATTATTTTATTTTCTTTCATGTTCATTTCTTTTCTTCTTTATCTCCTTGCCTAACTTTACCCAAATGGTATGATAAATCCAGTAACATACATGTAATAAAATTATATTACTATAATAGGATATTTTATCATAATATCTCCCTCCCCTCCTTTTATTCTATAAATGAAAATACCGTCCAAGATGTGTCGATGTATCACATTCAAGGATAATGGGATTTCAATTTTTTTCCATCTAATAAAATGTTTATTTATCCATTTAAATGGTTTATCCAGATCATAATATATGTATTTTATCTTATTTAATGTTCTATAATCCATATAAATTCATGCGGTGAAATAATAATAAAAAATAAGTAAATTGTGAGGAAAATCGCCACATTAATCCAAGAGTTTATCATTAATGTTTTATATAATGATTCATCTTCACTCAAAGAAAATTAAATTTAGAACCATTTAATATTTTTTATGTTAAAAAATGTCATATAAATTCAATTATGGACAACCACTCTCATAATAAAATGTTTATCCGTTCATGTATATATGTAAACTGAACATGATACAAACATACCTGAACTATGAAATTGACCCACATATCCAATCGAATAGTTTATGATTAAACTAAGAAAGGTTATAATAAATAATGTACATGTAAAATAGGTTATTTAATTATTAATTAATAAACCTAATTTGATTTTTCAGCTAATTTATATCAAGGTAGAACACAATCAGACTTAAGGTAAGTGATCTTCCCTTTCTCACATTTATTCAAGGATCCCCTCTATGTTATTCCATTTTATGTATAATTCCTAATGATATGGTATGATTTAGAACCTTCCCCGTACTACCTCATTATGTATATAATATGATATATCTATTTTATTAATCATTAAGACCTTATAAGTATACATGATACCATGTCTATATGACGTAAGGGATTCTACCTGAACAACCTTTATTCCATTGGGTCAGTTCATATTTCTTATTACAAGAAATGAAGTTATCTTATATTTTAATGTGAATCTTATAAATTGGGTGTAAATGTACCAAATTAATTTATCAATAACCTTAATAATTTTATTTCATGGATATACTTTTTCTTAATTGATTCTCTCCTCAATACTTCCCGATAAGAAAACCTTTTTAAGGGAACTTTCGGAATTCTTACCCAATTTCAAGTGCACTTGAGCTTCTGTTTTAAAAACATTTGTCCTTATAAAATAAGCCTTTTTATTATTAAAACCTTTTTTGTTCACTTATGTTTTTATATTAAATATTTTTTCTTTTTCAATTTTAAAGGATTTATAGTATTTTCATTAAAACTGCACAAATATATTTTAATGCTAAAATTTCTTAAAGATGCTTCTTTCATGTTGTCAATTATATTTGGCATCACATACCATGATATATGATTATTTAACCTTATTAATGTCCATTTATGTTTTAAATACTTTATTTCATGGAAATGTTTATGATACACCCATTCAGTATGCTTTATGACATGATTATTATACCGCCCTAACCCCAGTTACCCAGAGTTGGTGCATTATTACATAGCATTGAAATCATCATAAGGGATCATATACGAAAATAATGATCATTTTGTTATCCATTTAAGTACTAGATACATTTATAAGTTTTACATTACATTATAAAATTAAAAATAACAATAGAATTGTCTTCCTTGACCACATTCATATCCCTTAGACAATCTGTACAGGTTATTCATAATATACATCTACGCATCTGAGAAAAAATAAAACATAGAAAGGGGGGATCTCAGATGCTCAGTAAGGATAAAAATATTTTGCAAACATTCATAAATATTTATAAACATTTAAAACAAAGTATAAAACTAAAACACAAGCCTTTTAAACTTATACATCATCAAAATATGGCAATGATAAATCAAATAATTTCATTTACTTATTTCATGGATATTCTAGTAGTCGAATAATCACATGTAATATCAATAGAAAATTTAATAATTATATAATGCATAATGATGTACATCATAACCCCATAGCCGAGGCCTAATTCCAATACTAAAAGTAAGATTTTTTCTAGGCCTTTTGCCAAGGCACAAGTTTGTCTCGTGAGACCTACTAATTCATCAAGGAGCTATAGTGGGCTCCACCCATCACTTACTAAGTCCAATGCATTCTACATATGAAAAGGTTTAAACATAACATTAAAATTCATATTAAAACTGGCATATAAAATTTAAATACATTACCCACAAACTATGAATGGTATTGAAATAACACATCGACAGTCAAAATTATCACAAAACCATCAATTCAATATGGAAGATTTCTATCTTAATAAATCAACTGCAAATAAGTTTAAAATCCATGAAAGGATGTTGACATAGTTGAAATGAAAACAATTTGAAAGAAACAACACATTCTATTTTGAAACCATTTAAAAAACACATAATTATAAAATAAAACATTTATTTTGGAAATATTCTTATAAAATTGTAAAGGAATATTTGAAGGTGTTATAATAGAGGAAAATAGCCGCACTCACCGTATAGGTTAAAAAAATTCTTTCCTTAATTTTGTCAAATAGGTCATAAAGGACCTTGTTCGGAAAACGATAAAAACATTGCTTTATAAAAATTATATAAAAATTCAAACAAAGGTTATAAATAAATTTTACCCATAGCCTAAAAAATAGAAAAATTGTTTTGAAAAACATTTTTAATAAACAATAATGTGGATGATAAAGAGTTCCCAGTCGATACTCATGTATAAACAACCTTGGATAATAAAGAGATTGTAGAATTAACCCTTACCTAGTACTTATCCTTTGGCAAGGGTACATTAACATTTTATATAATATTTAAATCATTGTTATTAATGTATATAATAACCTTATACATAAATATGATATCACATATGATCTTTAAATATTTCTTAGTTAATAATATTTCGGTATTATCACTATTTCGGGTGTTAACTAATTCGTTTTCTTTTATATGCATGGTTATGTAAGAAATGTTTTTATGGAAAGTTTGTGTTTGATTCATATATAGAAAGATATTATGCTCCTAAAAATTATATTTAATCATAATATGAAAATTATTCTTGAATGATTGCGATGGGGATTGAATCTCATCGTATTCATGGAGACGGTAATCCGTACGTATGCACGAGCGACAATATCATTATATTGATGGTGAAATAATATGTAATTGGATGGTATATCATATATACAGAATAATTAACAACTTATATTTATAATTTACATCAGTTATACTCATTATTATACCAATCAAAATAATTAAGTGTTTGAGTTACAAACTACACCACGACTTGGAGACGGTAAGTCGTACGTACGCACCTATGGTGACTTTTCATTTATAGGATGGATAGAATAATGAATATGGTTGTACCATATTTTTAATAAAATAACATTATGTATAAGGTACTAGAGTTATTATTTTTTTATGGAAACAACAATTAAAGAGGAAGTGGAAGAAGAAAATAACTTTGAAAGAGGTCGTGAAATTATTAACTCATCTTCGGGTGTTTCCTTTTGAGTTGATCAAAAGGGATCCATAGGTTGGATTGATGATCAAAGTAAGACATCTAGGTCATAGTTATTGTAGTTTGGAGGATATGTGAGTAGGTTGTTCTCAATCCACATGGCTTGGGAGGTGTGATATTGAGAGAAGGGAATGTACCCTTTTATAAGAGAGGTAACCGTCATTTTAGGAAAATCATGAAATATTATTTTATTCTATAATCATATTCGTTTTATAATGGCACCAAAATGATTTATTTAGAGGCCAAGGTAAGGACGAGTTTAAATCTCTAAACCAATATGTTTAATTCAGGTTTAGTTCACTCTATTATCCTTATCTTTTAGATTTAACTCTTAGTTAAATAGTTTATCTTTTACCATGTATTCTTGTATTATTATAATAAATGGTTAATAATCCTACCATAAAAAAGACAAGATAACCCTATGTGATTCATTATTTATTTATCTAAAAATATATAATTCCTTTATCTAAAACTTATATTTTTCGGAATATTATATAAATTAATAATATATTATGTTTTTTAAAAACTCATTCATGTCAATTTTGACACTATTTAGTATTTGACTCTTTTAAAGTCCTAAAAAATGATTAATTTGAAAAAAACTCATTTAATGAAACCTAACATGTAATATTAACATATTAAATACTTGGAATTTATCAAAAGTATCAATGTTCATTAATTGGGAGATTTATAATATCAATTAATTTAATCATTCATTGATAAGGTAATCACTACATCATCATTGATTCAAAAATAAATTTAATTATTTAATGTCTAAAAATTATAAATAAAATACCATTATGTATTAAATTCTTTTAAAATTTTAATGAATATTTACAGTCAAATTTATATTAAGTGTAATCCTATATTAAAAATGTTTTAGTTATGAAAATTTGAATTTAACATTTTTAACTCTCCTTTTAATAAAATAATAATAAATTTTCTAATCTAATCCATGTGGACCAAAAGAATCATATTATATTCTTAGGGAATATTTTGTTCGAAAAAACTTATCTAATAGAATTAGGATATTTTTTAGGGTAATTATAATATCATATTTATGTTTAATTGCCCTATTTACTTTTAACTGTGGTAAATAAAAGTCATACGTTACTATTCACCAAAAATTATTTTCATATTTTTAAAACACATTATACATATTGATGTCAACTCTGTCTCTTTGATTTTTATAATTCAACTCACATAAGGAGTAAAATTATGTTTTATGAAAATTTGCAAATGCGCCTAGAAGGTGGGTAAAATATGGTAAAAAGTTCAATAATGTTTTATATATCTAATAGTATTATAAAATGACTTCAATGAATTAAATTGAACAAATATAGCTATCATGTATCTATTTTTACCTAAATATATTAAATAAAACATTTAATTATCTAAATAAAAATTTGTTTTTAATCAATAACGTGGTGGTTTTCGCTTTTCATTAAAAATTGAAAGTTTTCAGAAAAATACCAAAAATTCACCCTAATCTAATTTTGATAATCTGAATCCAAAAATAAAGTAAATTTTGAAAAATAAAATTTACAAAATTTAAAAAAGTTGGTATAACTATTAATTACGGCTAGTCTGATTGGTCGTGGTGTGTTAAAACTCAAAGGTGCATACAACACAAGCTATTGAATTGATCAAATATAAACACACCATTGAAGTTTGGGGTGTTACATTCTCCCCTCCTTTAAATAATTTCATCATTGAAATTTCTAAAATATTTCTGCATAGAAAGATTTTGGTGGTTCTTCATCATAAGTTCCTCAGGTTCCCATGTTGCATCTTCCATCTTATGGTATCTTCATAGAACATTTACTAGATGTGTCACCCGTTTTCTCAACACTTGTTCTCTGGTATCAAGAATTATGATAGGCTATTTGCAGTAAGATAGGTCGGGTTATAGTTCTATTTCTTCATAGGTGAGTACATTCGTTGATTCAGCCTTGTATTTTCTAAACAGTGATACGTGGAAGACATCAGGAATTTGGAGAGACTTGGAACAATTGCCAAACGGAAAGCTAAAACTCTAATTCATTCAAGAATTTGAAAGGTATGATATACCTAGGACTTAATTTACCCTTCTTACCTATGAAGCCCCGACCCCAGTTACCCAGAGTTGGTGCATTACTTCGTAACATTGGCATGATCACAAAGATCAAGTCTCGAAAGACCGATTAGTTTAATAGCCTTGAAAACACTAGATACATTCATAAATGTTACATTACATCATAAAGTGAAAAACTATAATAACATAGTCTCTATTTTCCACACTCATATCCCCTTCAGACTATCCCTGCAGGTCATTCCTAAAATACTTCTTCACATCATGGAAATATTAAAACATTGAAAGGGGTGAGCTCAGATGCTCAGTAAGGATAACAATATAGTGGAAGCTTTTATAAATAAATATAAACATTTAGGATAATGAATAACTAAAAAAAGACTTTTAAACATGAACTTCAACATATTATGGAAAATGTAAAATGAGATAATTCCATTTACTTATTCACATGGATATTCTACTGGTCGAATAATCACATGCAATATCAATAACCACTTTCATAATGATGGAATGCATAATGCCAGACTATCATAACCACGTAGCCAAGGCCTCGTGCCAAGATTACAAATAAGATTTTGTCAAGGCCTCATGCCAAGACACTAGTTTGTCTCATGAGACCTGCCGATGCATCGAGGAGCTACAGCGGGATCCACCCGTCACTTATTAAGTCCAATGCATTCCTCATATGAACAGGTTTAAACGTATCATAAACCATAACATAATCGTATCACATAAAACATGCATAAAGGAAACATAACATTTCCACATTTCAATCAAAAGATATCAATACAACACATTGATATTATAAAAACATTTTCAAAACCTCTTTCAATACCAAAATAAAAGAATATTAAAACTTTTTAATTATATTTCATTTAATAAAAGTTATGGCTTGTAGAGGAAGCCGAAAGACAAATAATGTTCATGGTGGCAGAGAAGTCATTGTCGCCACATATGTAAGAAAAAAACATTCCTTTTTTCGTTTAGTAAAATACTTTGTAAAAAGATTCCTTTTGAATGAAAGTAAAAGTCAAAGGGGTTTATACACCCTATAAAAGAAAGTTGTGTATAAAACAAAATATGCCTCAATGAAAGGAGATTGAGATAAAGTCCCTTACAAAGATAATTTTTTTAAATAAAATAGATCTATGATGTGTATTCACTATAATTACACATAAAGAAAGTAAAAATACATGATAGGACATAATAATATCATGACATAATTTGAAAGTAGGATATTAACCCAAAGAATGGAAATTGGGTTAAGAAGTTCCCTTACCTCGTGACTAACTTGACTCGATCATTCTTTAACATCATGAATAATAAACTAGTGTTAATTTATACTTGCTTAAGAACCTTTTTCATGTTCATTATTCCTTTTATATCACTTATTACGATGTTATGAACATTATGTAATTATTTATGTTAATAATGGCCATTTTGTCGATCTTTGGTACTTGAGTCAAAAATAAACTTCATATAATTACAAGTTGTTCATGTGGTGAAATATCCAATATATCCTGAATTATATTCATGATTTAGATATCATATATATAATATATATCCAGTATATACATGCATTTATAATATTACATAACATTTAGAGGTAAGAAATGAAATGCACCGTTCATGGAAACGATAAGCCGTACGTACGCATGAACGCTACTTTAATTTCTATTTCATATTTAATGGAATAAAATTATAATTATATAAAGTTATACTATAATTCATGTATAATATAATGTATAATACCATTTACTCCATCCTTTATACAACCGACATATGGCATTAACGATTCAAATCACTTTGAAGGGGCGGTAGTCCGCACATCCTAAAATGAAAGTATCCTGTTTACCCATAATGGGAATCATAAAGGTATTCCATAAATGAGAAATACAGAATCAAAAAGAAAACATAAACATAATATATATCATATATAAATATAGTGACATCTTAATGGCCACCATGAGATGTGTTAAAAAAATATTTAACAATCATCGTTTAATGAGGTAGAAATTCGCCAACCACAGAAACAGTATGTTCGTTAACCATTAGACGAAGGTGTGTGTAAGTGTAAATAAAATACTTCTCATAAACAAATACTAGTATATTTAAGATACTGTTGTTGTTTCAATGGATTGAATAAAAAGAGTTTAATGGGTTGGAGAAGCAAAATAAAACGAAACAACGTAAGAGAAGACATTACCTTTAAATCGGGTAACTCCCCTCGGTTTGAACCAAAATGGTTTCTTGAAGATATTTACTCCTAAAGTAAGGCTTCTAGGATGAAGGGAGGAATGTTGAGAGAGTATTTGGGCAGAGTTCTACGGAGCCAAATGGCTTTGATGGTGTGCGTAAGGTGGTAGAGGTGGGGGCCTTTTATAAGAGGAGAGGAGGGGCACTCTTGGAATGTCATGAAATGTTACATTATTATGAAATGATTTTCGGATTTTAAAGGTCCCACAATGAAATATTTCAAGGATAAGGTGATAAGGGTTCTAAAGCTACCCATCCAATAGGTTTTTCACAAGTTTAAGTCTTAGATTTTACATTATCATTTCATTTTATTTAAATCGTTATTTAATGAGGTAATTGCTGCATCATCATAGAGTCATTAACAATTTAATTTATTTAATGTCTAAATGTTTTAAAAAAATTAACCATGATGTATGAAATCTTTTTATCTTTACAATGAATATTTACAGTCGATAAGTTAACTTATATAACCCCATGTAATAATCTTTTTAGTAAAACAACACATGTTTGTGACATTTTTATTTTTAATTTAAATAAAAAGTTATTAATGTCATTTCTTACCCAAGTGGCTCAATGGGGTCCCCAAGTTGACCCATGGATTTTATTGGTCGTCCATGACTCATAAAATAAGGGCAGGACAAGTTTAAGGGTATTTTAATATTTTTATACTATCATTTTTATCTTAAATTTCACTAATTACCTTTAATCGCGATTAATTAAATTTAAAAGTTACTATTCACAAAACAATTATTTTAATACCATTGAACCACATTTTACTTACTAATGATAACCATGTATGTAAGATTTTTGAAAATCAAATCATAGAAGTGGTAATCTTTCATTTAAACGAAAAATCAGTTTTTTAACTACCACTTAGAGGTTTCACTATTCATCAAAAATTGAAGTTTTTCAGAACAATGCCAAAATTTCACTCTAAGATATAATTGATATTCTGAATTCAAAAATTATATCTATTTTAAAAAATTCTAAACATATAAGTTTCATTAATTAATTTTATAATTAATTCCCGCTGTCACAACAAATAGCGTGTTTTTAAGAAACAATATATATCAAAAGATTGACAATTATTTATGTCCAATTTCAAAGTGAAATTAATTATAATGACCACCGTTGGGTAAAATGGTAAAAATATATTCTAATTATACTTTAAAACCACTCAATAGTATAATTTATCACTATAAATTATTTTTATTAAAAAGTTGTTTTTATGTATTTTTCACTATTCATAAAAAATTGGAAGTTCTCAGAAAAATACCAAAAATTCAACATAGGCTAATTTCGATATTCTGAATCCAAAAATGAAGTCCATTTTTAAATATAAAATATATATAATTTCAAAAAGTGGGTATTACTATTCATAATGGGTATTTTGATTGGTCGCGGTGTGTTAGAATATCAATGTTTCTTACAACACACGCTGCTCTATTATTCAAAGAGGAGCATACCATGGAAGCTTGGGGTGTTACATTACCAAAACGTATAACACCCTTCCATGGAGATACATTCATGAAAACATGATCTCCAACCTGAAATTCCAAATCCTTCCTTCAGTTATCGACATAGCTCTTTTCCCTACTTTGAGATGCTTTGAGGAGGGCTTGTATAACCTTCGACTTTACTTTGTTTACTCAAATAGTTCCAGGCCTATGAGTTTTCTTTCACCAACGTCATTTCAACAAGTCAGTGCGCAACATCTCTTTCCAAAAAACACTTCATATAGTGTTATCTGAATACTTGAATGGATTCTATTTTTATATAAAAATGATACCATAAGTAAATAATGATCCCACATACCTTATAAACTATGTGAGAAAGATATCAACATGTCTCGTAAGGTTTGAGTAGTCTGTTCTGATTGTACCTTAGTTTGATGGTGGTAGGTTGTGCTCAAACGAAGTGCAGTATCCAAGTCCTTCTGAATAATTTTCTAGAATCCTGATTTAGAATGGGGATCACGTTTAGAAATAATCGATAGGGGTACTTTATAAAGTCTTAAAACTTCATTAATATATAGTCTTGAGAGACGTTCAAGTGGTTAATCTTCTCTTATTGCAAGAAAATATTCTGACTAGGTAAGACAATCAACAATAACCCATATTGCATCATTCCTTCTAAGAGTATTTGGTAGGTCCCTGACAAATTCTATCGTAATATCATCCCATTTCCACTAAGGTATGGTTAGATGTTTCATGTCTCCTCTAGGATGATGTCCTCTAGCTTTTACTTATTGACAAAATATACATGATGACACATAACCAGTAATATTTCTCTTCATGTATTCCCACAAACAATGTTTCATCAAATCTATATACATCTTAGTACTACCAGGGTGTATAGAGATATTGGAGCTATGAGTATCATCAGACAATTCCCTTTTTAGATCAGCAATATAGGGAACACAATGTCTTTTCCCAAATTTTAAAATTCCATCTTCATATATGAATTCACTAAATCTCCCATCATTCACAGCTTTAAACTTCTTTTGAAACTCCTCATCATCAGTATGAGAACTCTTTATCCATTCTATTAAATATGTTTTGGAAAAAATTTCAAAAATTATTGATGTTTCACATTCCATGGTTATTCATATATCCATATTTACTATATCGATGAAAATAGGGTTCCTTTCAACTCTCATCTTGTTCAAAACTCAATGATCCATTCTTCTCAAAGCATATTACAACTTATTTTCCTTCCCCAGGTGGTTGTGTATTGTGTAATCATAATCCTTGAGTAGTTCAGGCCATCTTTGTTTCCTTATGTTGAGTTCCTTCTGTGAAAAAATATACTTCAAACTCTTGCGATCGGTATATATCCCAAATGTTTTACCATAAAGATAGTGTCTCAATATATTCAAAGAAAATATTATAACTTCTAACTCAAGATCATGATCGGGATAGTTTTTTCAATGAAATTTTACCTATTATGATGTATAATCAATAACCAAATCATTCTACATTAGGACCCAACGAAGTCATTTCTTTAATGCATCACTATAAATAATAAACCCATCATTCCCCTATAATAGAGTCATGATATAAGCATTGAATAATATTATATTTAGTTCTTAAAAAAATTATTGACCCTCTTTTGTTGAAATTTTCTTATCCCCTTTGGATGTGATATTGTTAAATGGGTATTCCAATCGGGCAAAATTCTAGACAAAATGCAGATAATAACCATCTAAACCAATAAAACTGAGTACCTCAATTATACTCATATGTGTGGGCCATTCTAGGATATACTTGGTCTTCTAAAGATCAATATATATTCCATACGTTGAGATGATATGTTCAAGAAAAGAAATACCCTAAAGCAAAAACTCACACTTGCTAAAGTTCTCATATAATTCATTTCTTATGGGGGTTTTTAGAATAGAGCACAAGTGATTTTCATGATCATCATAGATTTTTGAATATACCACGATATAATCAATAAATACCACTAAAAATCCAAAAAGATATTTCTTTAAAACTATATTCATTAGATCTATGATGAAGATGGGTTCATTAGTCAATCCAAAATGAATTACTGTAAACTCGTAATGTCGTACCTGGTTCAAAATGTTGTTTTCAGAATGTATTCCTTCTTTACACACAACTGATGATATCCAGATTAAAGGCCAACCTTTGAATAATATTGTTCTCCATGAAGATAGTTGAGTAAATCATCAATGTGAGGTATGATATACTTGTTCTTTGTTGTTATAGAATTGATCTCCCTATAGTCAATGCACATCACCATAGATCTTTGTTTCTACCATACAAAGAGAACAAGAGATCCCATGGAGAAACACTAGGGAGAATAAATCCTTACTTAATCAATTACTCTAGCTGTTTCTTTAGTTCCACTAGTTTAATAGTGTACATTCTATAAGGGGTCTTCAATATGGTCCTTGAACCAGGAATTAAATCAATGGAAAACTCAATTTCTCATTTTAGAGGATGACCACGTAAATCCTCTAGAAACAGATTAACATATTATTGAAAAATAACTACATCCTATAATAAACCATTCTTTTCCTCACCCATAGTTATTTAATTATATTCCTCCCCAATAATTTAATTTAGTATATCTACTAGGGTTGGATCTAGATAATAATCAGTTGGTGACGTTTCTGCTCTAAATATAAGGCACTCTGTATCATCATCAAAAATTGTAACCTCCTTCTTCTTACAATAATTTTTTTGCATCATGATTTGAAATCCAATACATTATGAGGATTATATCATATTCAATCATGGGTAAGATGATGAAATCGGTACATAATGAAAATTTATATGTCCTAATTGGAATTAACTCATTAAACATTGTTGCAATGATACTCCCCTTATGAGTTTTAAGTGATAACTCACTTGTTAAATAATATTGGAAATATCTAATTTTCTTAGAAAATTAGGACGATATGAAACTATGTGATGGTCCAGAATCAAATAAAGGATTTGCTAAGCTTGAGGAAATAATTATATTACCTGCCTCCATTTCTTTCAGAGCTTCAACCTCAGCAGCAGTGATCACATAATCTTAGACTTGATCCCTTGTCATTTTCTGAGGTAAGTATCCTTGGCGCATAGGATATTCGTTTCCATAATACCCCTTTTGTCTAAGATTGTAGCATTCAACATTGTCATCCTTTTTCCTTCCCTTTCAATCATGAGCATGGTGGCCTTTTCACCACACTTTAACATACTGCCATTACTTTCAGGCAGGTACCAGGTTGTTTCTTCAAAAATTTACCACATGATTGATATTCAACATTGCTATTCTTCCCATTATTTCCATTTCCATATTGTTCAGCAGATCTCTTCTTCTCTTGTGTTTCTTTGAAGTCATAAGACATAGAGAATCCTTTTATGTCTTGATAGGACAAGAGACAATATCTTTGCATGATGAGAAGGATTGTGAGACTAATTCTTAGAAGATAAATGATTTTAACACATTAAAGAATCGATCAATATTACTCCTTGGGTTATGCATATAATCTTCCACATGCCTTGCTAACCTTGTAAAGATAGCCTCATACTTTTCGACATTCTCATCCTCATTTTGACTCACACGTAGAAATTGTCTTTCCATATCCAGTCGATGGCTACGATGAAATTATTTTTCTAAGAAAATCTCTTCAAACTCCCTCCATTCCATATTTAATACTTCTTCATCATACTTTGTTATTTGAATTAGTTAACACTATTGATCTACATCTCTCATGAGGTGGTAAACTACCTTGACAGTTTTTTCCCTTTCGCTACTCCCCAGAGCATGAAATATTTTCTTTATGGAGCTTATCCAATTCTCAGCTAAAAATTGATTTGTAGTCCCATTTAATGTTGGTTGTTGTTTCCTTATAAAGGAGTCTAATATTGATCCTCTGCATTGTGGATCATGGTGCTCCACACGGGTAAGGTTACTATTCATAACCTGACTGAGTTAACCCATTATGGTGATAAGTTGATCAGAACCAGTTGCAACTCTAGCTCCACTATAATTATCTTGATTATGAGGGAAACTCTATATGGGTTACATACATTGATACAGTTTACATTCCTTCCACTAGGCACCATTTCAAAATAATGGCATACAGTAGATTATTTCAGGAATCACAATACATAATTCCAAACTTGTAAAAAATACTTAAAATAAATTGAACAGTTTATGGATATAATCAATAATCATAAAAATGATTTTTTTGGGGAGGTATATACTCATAAATCCTTCAAAAATGGGTTGTAATGAAAATGTGAATTATCCTAAGCATATCACCTACGAGTCCCGTAAACAAGAGTGCAGCAAGACACATTGTTGTGTACCAGGATACCCTGGTTCAAGCCCTAAATTCCTTATAAGAGTTCTCACTCCAAGTTATATTTGTGCGAGAAATACCTCTACCTGATCGTATCCATACATGGATTTATTTCTTGAAAAAAACAAAAACTCTATACATTACCAAAATTCTAGGAATTCCTTCTATACTAATCCAAAAAGTCTATCTTAGGGTAATGTTCTCTAATTTGAGTTTTTCTAAAACTAGTTTCCAAGGTTTGTAAAAAACATCCTCTGATACCAACTATAATGACCCGACCCCAGTTACCCAGAGACATTGCATTATTCCATAACATTGGTATGATCACAAGGGATCAAATCCTGAATGACCGATCAGTTTATTATCTTTGGAAGTATGAGATACATTCATAGGATATAAAATAAATTATAACATGAAGAACAAAAACAACATTGTCTCCATTAACCACATTCATATCCCATAGTCTATCCATGAAGGTCTGTCATAAAATACTTCTTCGCATCATAGAAAAAATAAAACCTAGAAAGGGGTGAGCTTAGATGCTCAATAAAGATAACAATATCATGGAAACTTTCATAAAAAAATAAGCATTTAGGGTAATGTATTAGACTAAAAAACGAGCCTTTTGAACATAAAATTCAGAATAATATGGAAATGATAAATCAAATAATTCCATTTACTTATTCACATGGATATTATACTAGTCAAATAATCATAAGTAATATCAATAGCCAATTTCATAATAATGGAATACATAATGCCGGACATCATAACCATATAGTCAAGGCCTCGTGCCAAGATTGAAAATAAGATTTTTTTCATGGCCTTTTTATAAGAAAATAGTTTGTCTTAGGAGACCTACCGTTGCATCATGGAGCTATTACAGTCTCCAACTATCACTTACTAAGTCCAATGCATTCTTATATGAAAAGGTTTAAATATAACATAAACATTCATATTAAATCTTACATACGAAATGTCAATAATTTACCCATAAAATATGAATGGTATCAAAACAACACATACACAGTCAAACATATCACAAAACCTTCAATAAAATATGTAATATTTGTATCCCAATAAATCAACGTCAATCAAGTTAAATTTCCATCAATGGATGTTGACATATATGAAAGGAAAACTATTTGAAATAAATAAATCTTTGAATTTTGAAACCACATAAAAGTAACATAATTATAAAAGAAAACAATTATTTTGGATATATTATTATAATCTTGTTAGGGATTCTACGAAAGTGTTATAATGGTGGGAAATATCCACACTCACCATATAAGTTAAAAAACAATATTTCCTAAATTTTGTCAAAAAGTTTGTAAAGGAACTTGTTTGGAAAATGAAAGAAATATTACTTTATAAAAATTATATAAAAATTAAAAAACGGTATAAATGATTTTAAAATATATTCTAGGAAATAGTTAAAATGTTTTGAAATACATTTTTAAGAAACACTGATGTGGATGATAAAGAGGTTCCAGAAGATACTCATGTATAAACAACCTCATATAATGAATAGATTATAGAATTAACACTTTCCATGCACTTTTCCTTGGTTGAGGGTACATTAAACTCGTGTATAATTGTTAAAATATTGTTATTAAATTATAAAAGAACAACATATAGAAATACGATTTCATATATGATCTTCTAATATTGCATTGTAAATAATATTTCGGCAGTATCATTGTTTTGGGTTTTAACTGATTCATTTTCCTTTATATTCTTGGTTACATAAGCCATTTGTTTATGGATAAGATGTATTTGATTCATATCCAAAATGATATTAAGTTCTGAAAAATTATTTTTAATCATAAAATAAAAATTTTTCTTGAATGATTACGATGGGAAATGAATCTCATTGTGTTCGTGGAGACGGTAATCCATACATACGCACAAGCGATAATATCTTTATATTGATCTTAAAATAGTATGTAATTGGATGGTATATCATATATAAATAATCATTAAAATGTTAAATTTATTATTTACATCAGTTATACTCATTATTATACCCATTCAAATAATGAAGTGTTCGAGTAACAAACTACACCACGACGTGAAGACTGTAAGCTGTATGTATGCACGTATGGTGACTTATCATTCATTGGATGGATATAATAATGAATATGGTTTTAAAATATTTATAATAATAGCAATGTATTTATAAGGTACTTAAGTTATTATTTTGTTATGGAAACAACAGATAAAGAGGATGCAGAAGAAGAAAATAACTTTGAATGAGGTGGTGAAATTATTACCTCTTCTTCAGGTGCTTCTTTTGTATTGATCAAAAGGGAACCTTTGGTTGGATTTATTATTAGTGTAAGGACTATATGTAAAATTGAGGGTATTTGGGAGGATATTTGAGCAGGTTCTGGCTGAGCCAAATGGCTTTGGGGGTGTTATTTTGAGAGATGTGAAAGTACCCTTTTATAAGAGATATGTGATGGTCACTTTAGGAAAAGCTTGAAATATTATTTTATTATACAATCATATTCAGCTAATATTGGCTCCAAAATAATTTACATCGAGATAAGGTGGGGATATGTTTAAAACCATTCAACTAATAGGTTTTAGATTGGTTCATGTCACTATATTGACCATATCTTTTAGATTTAACTATTTGTTAAATAGTTTAACTTTTACCATGTATTCTTGTATTGTTATAATAAATGGTTAATAATCGTAATATATATATCCAAAAGAACCCCATGTGGTTTATTATAGATATATATAACCATATCTATGTCCTTTGGACAAACTTTAGATTTTTATAAATATTATATCATTTCATAATATAATATTTGTTTCAAAAACTCATTTATGTCAATTTTGACACTATTTAGTAATTGATTTTTGTTAAAGTCAAAAAAACATAATTACTTCAAAAAAATTCCTTTAATAAAAACTCAAATTTCATATTAACCTATACAATTCATATAATTCACCAAAAGTATAAATTTAAATTTATTCGGATATTTATAATATCAATTATTTTAATCTTTCATTAATAAGGTAATTACTGCATCATCATTGTGTCATAAAAAATTCAACTATTTAATGTCTAAAAATTATAAATAAACTACCATTATGTTGGAATCATTTTTAAATTTCTAACTAATATTTATAGTTGAATTTATATAATGTGTAACCCTATATTAAAAATGTTTTCGTTATGAAAATTTGAATTTAACACTTTTAACCCTTATATAAACAAAATAATAATAAATGTCCTAATCTAATCCAAGTGGAAAAAGGATCATATATTATTCCTAGGGTTATTTTTTGTCTAAAAACACTTATCTAATATATTTATTACATGTTTTAGGGTAATTATTATATTATTTTTACTTTTAATTACCTTATTTACTATTAATCGTGGTAAACAAAAGTAAAAAATTACTATTCACTAAAAATTATTTGGATCTTATTGAACCACATTTTACATACTAATTTCAACCATATCTCTCAGATTATTGAAGTTCAACTCACAGAAGTGGTAAAATTATGTTTTATGCAAATTTTCAAATGCACCTAGAGGGTGGGTAAAAGATGATAAAAAGTTCAATAAAATTTTATATATCTAATTTTATTATAAAATCAATCCAATGAATTACATTGAACATATATAGGTATTATGTATATATTTTTACTAAAAATAAATTTGAATAAAATAATTATTTATTTAAATAAAAATTGGGTTTTAAACAATAACGCACTGTTTTTTACTACTCATAAAAAATTGAATGTTTTCAAAAAAAAATACAAACAATTCACCTTAAGTTAATTTTGATATTTTGAATCCAAAAATGAAGTCCATTTTTAAAAATAAGATTTATAAACCTTCAAAAATTGGGTATTAATATTCATAATGGCTAGTTTTATTTGTTGTGGTGTGTTAAAACTCTAAGTTGGGTACAACGCAAGCTATTGCATTATTTAAAGGGAAACATACCGTGGAAGCTTCGGGTTTTACAATTATGATACCCATTTCCTTCCGTGGGTACCCTTATTTTTATGTATGATTGATATTTTATGATTCTTAATGTAGTAAACATATTCATGAGATTTTAAGATGGTATTTCCCAGATACCACTCCAATGGATTGGGTAAAATTGAGACTCATGAGATGTTTTGTGTGGTGGTCTTGGCGATTAGTCTTGGCTGGTGACACCATGTGTGAAGGTCATGGTAGTTATCCTTGGATTGTGCTACCAGATCAAAAGGCCTTGGAATATTTCCTTGAATTGTACTAATGTCGTGTTTTATTCTTCTTTCACATTACTATGACTCCTTGTTTATATGATTCCATGATTATATGTAATGATTCTATATGTTACATTATTTTAATTTCATCATGTTATACCTTTTAACACATTTTCTAAAGCTTTATTCTTATGTTTATTCCCTTGATGGAATTTTTTTCTCATCCCTTTGTTCATGTTATCCCAAGGTTATCCAATACAGATGTATGAGCACATTGAAATATTGGATCTCTTTATGGATATTAAATATTTTTTTTATTTATAATGTTTTATTATGTACGTAGTCTTCCAAGACACTAAAAATTATGATCCTTTCCTTGTTATCTAATGCATAATTATTCTTAAAATCATATAATGTTATATGAAAATGTATAGGGTTTCTATAGTAGGTATCAGAGGATGGACTAGTTGTATTTGAAGATTAGGAATAGAGTACTTTAGTAAGAACATTAAGGATGGGACTAAGTAAAATAAAACACCCCAAAATTTTGGAAGTATAGTATAACTGATTTATCAAGAAAATACATCCCGGTATGGATACAAACTGGTAGAGGTGGCTCTGGAACAGATGTATCTATGGGTAAAACCTGAAAGCTTTTTTTTGAGCTAGACTCAATCAAAAACTGGTGCACAATAGTGAGCCCTGCTGCACTCTTGGTTCGACACTCTTGGGGTATATTCTTTGGTAAATTAATGAGCTTAGTACAACCCATTATTAAGGGAATAAAAAAAGATACCAAAAGAATATAATCTATGAAATTAATCAAAGATAACCTTCATTGAAACATAGGAAATACCAAGTTAGGATATTCTTCTCTATTACAAGTTTATCCTCTTATGATCAAATTTTCCTTTTTTATACTCAATTGCTAAGTATTAAAGCCTCTAATTGAATATTATTTTTCTTAGTTAATGGTGGAAAATAATAGAACAAGTACCAACAATCAATGTGATAGGGATTGTGAAGATATTCTAATGATATTCCTAATATGATGTGAATGGGTTATCAAAAAATCATGACAGTACTTGCTCAACTGGATCAAGATGTGAATAATAACTTGAATCACATGGAACACCCTCATCCTCCATGGAAAGATCATGTTATTTTTGAATCCTTCATGCCACAAAGGCCTCCCATGTTTAGTGGATCATCTAATACCCTCCACACAGAATAGTGGATTAACTCAATTGAAAAGATATTATCTATCCTCTAGTGAAAAGAAGAAGAGAAATTCATACTAGTGGTCTATCATTTTGAGGGTGAAACTAATTAGTGGTTCAAACTGATCCATAATATGATGCCCTATGGAAATATTATTCCATGGAATTGGAGGAATTTAAGAGAATGTTTTTTAATAAATATTTTCCCCAAAACCTCTCTCACAATATGAAAATAGATTTCCTTATACTCAAGTAAAAGGAAGATGAGTCAATTGGGGTTTGTGAAGAAAACATTACAATATTTCAAGGTACGCCTCTAGCATTTTCATGAACAATGAAATAAAGTTGAGTTTATTCTATATTAGACTAATGTTGAGTCTATGAATAGTGTTGGACATTCGTGATATTTATAGCTATGACGAGATTGTCCGTTGTGCCCTTAAGGTTGAAATGGAGATCAGAAAATCTAAGTGGTATTATAGTCCTAGAGATAAGAATAGGAAAACAGAATCTCATGTGAGCAGTACCACAAATAAATTCCATGATGGGAAGAATCTAGATCATCCCACGTATATGAACTTTGGGAAGAATATTCCTAGGAGCTGTCTAAAGGGAACTAGTAATTGCTTAAAATGTGAAAAAATGAGACATCTGGATAAAAAACTCCGATGAGATATGAAGAATCCCGCTAATGTGGAAGAATAAAAGAAGGTCAGATCAACACTCAGCCTATAGTGCAATGTTAAAACTGCAATGAGAAAGGGAATTATGAGAACAATTTTCCTATGCTAAGGGTTTTCAGAGGAAATAAACAATAAGATCCATGGAAACAAGGAGGGGATTATGCTATCACTACTACTGAGGTGGATCCAAAAAATTATGTGGTGACAGGTACACTAGTTATTCATTCAAGAATAGAGAACATAATATTTCATTATGTTTCTACTCATTCTTTAATGTCATGAATGTCTAATAAAACTATTTAAACACCGCCTCACAATTTGGAAGATAGGTTATCTGTGAGAACAACGAATGGGGAAATTCATACGTTCATGGATAATAAATCATCCATGCTAAACATTTTTGGACTTAACCTCCCAAAAAATCACATCATACATTCTTTAGTGGAGTTTGACGCTATCTTGGGAATGGATTGTCTATCTTTATACAAATCCAACATCAAATATCAGGGAAGGGAGATCACTCTTGACATCCCAAAGCATCCTCCAATTAATTACAAGTGTAGGGAAGAAGATGAGTCTTCATTAAAATCAACTCCTCAGGTGTAGTTTTTGTTGCCTTATGAGCAAGCATATCTAGCACAAATGATTGAGACAAAGGATAGAATCATGCTTGAGGAAATATACATCACGAGGGATTACATTGAGGTATTTCCTAAAGAGTTTACTAGTATTCCTCATGAGAAAGAGGTTGAGTTCTCAATTAAACATATTTTTTGATATCTACCTATATCAAAGACACCTTATAGAATGGCCATTGTAGAGCTGGAAGAGCTAAAGATGCAGTTACAGGGGAATCTAGAGAAGGGTTTTGTATGCCCAAGTGTTTCACCATGGGGAGTGTCAGTCCTCTTCATAAATAAGAAGGATTTTACAATGCACCTCTGCATTGATTATCATGAGCTCAATAAACTCAAGATATAGAATAAGTACCCCATACCGCATATAGATGAATTATATTAATAGATCTATGGGGCTAGTTATTTCTCTAAGGTGGACCTTTGGATGGGATATCACCAATTAATGGTGAGGAAAAAAGATATTCACAAGACTACCTTTTAAACGAGGTATGAACACTATGAGTTCGTAGTGATTTCCTTTAGATTCACTAATGCTTCATCAATTATCACGGATTTAATGAATAGCGTCTTTAGTGATTTCCTTAAAATAATTGGTAGTATCGATGATATTTTGATATACTCCAAGAGAAAGGAGGAATATGAGAAGCATGTTAATAATATGATAAAGATATTGAGAAAGGATAAGTTATATGAAAAGTACATAAAATTTGAGTTTTGGATGGAGGATGTATCATTCATTGGGTATGTTATCACGTGAAAAGGGATATATTTAGACCCTTAGAAGACAAAGATGATTAAAGAGTGTCCAAAGATAACATCTATAATGGAGATCCATAGATTCATGTGTCTTTCCAGGTATTGTCAATGATTTGTGAAGAATTTTTCATGATTTTCAAACCCTATGACCAAGATGAAATGGAAGGGATTACAGTTTTTTGGGACTCATGAATGTGAATAGTTAGTTCCACTATGCTAGATACCCTGAAAGGGGGGGAAGGTGAATCAGGGTATGAATGATTAAAACAAATACCCCTTTTGATCTTGTTTTGCTGTTAGACAAAACCCTCTTCACTATTCTTCATTTTGCATAGTATGAATAAGCCTTAAAGCATGCACATGACACATAAATTTTTCATGGTTTACCCTCAATAGGATACATACAAGGAGCATAAACTGTTAGTGTTTCGATGTACCAATTCCACTATAAGAGCATTGTTGTTTACATGTTCGGAGCGAACTCACTATCCCTCTTGGTTTACAACCACTTACAATATGAATGCTCATTGCTCTGTCAACTAAAGTTTGCTCACTACTTATTCAAAATATCCACTCACTGTTTATATACATGTAGGTCTCTTCATTATCAATAATGAAATTTGCATCTTAAACTATTGGTAGATGCTGTATTGACGTTCAACTTTCACCTGTAGATGAATCTCACTTTCCCCAGGGTGTACAAGTCATCCCCATTTTTTTGTGTGCAACCCTTACTACACCTTGGGGTAATTACTTTACCTTGAGTGAAATACAATTTTCACACAACACCTATTTTACACGCAACCACCAAATTTTACGCGTAGCCTCTACACTACCTAGTGTGTAATTTTATGCTTTTGCACGAAATCCACTTTTCGTGCAACACCAGACTTTATGCGCAAAGTTAATTTTTACGTGCAACAACCTTGAGAACGTCAATTTCATGTGCCACTCCTTGGGTATTCTCTAAGTCATTAACACCTCAAATGAGGGGGGGGGGGGGGTCACTTGATATTTGTTGTCAAAATTAACCCTTGCGTGAAAACCCTCCTTCCGTGTGTAATCCACATTGAATGTGAAAAACACATCTTTTGCACCACAACATATTTTGCATCATGCTCTAATTTTTCACACACCTCATGCCTTTTAAACTTTTCGAGCTTCCGATCTCTAAACAACTATTGCACGAAAAACACCAATCCTCTATTTCACGCACCACACTAATTTTTTGGGAACCTGATTTTTTTTCGCGCACTGCGCTAATTATTCGCGCTCCACATCATTTCTCGCACAAGATGATAATTTTTCATGCACCTCTTCTATTTTTCACACACCATGAAAATATTTCGCGTGGCACTTTATTTTCATACACCACTTAAATTTTATGCGCATGTACCTTTTCCAAAAATGCATCTCTCCATTTTCCATTTTTCAGGCCCAAAAATTTGGCAAACACTAGAAAATAGCACCACCTTGTATCTGTTCTTTTGTACGGCCTCCAGATTGTCCATTACATTGTCTGGGTTCTTTAATCAAACATGCATAGACAAAAATATATCTTGAACCTGAAAAATCAACTTTTAGAACCCCTTTGTCAGAAAATAATACAATGTGGTCTGTTTTGTGAACAAACACAACACAGAGGCCCACATTTTCAACAAACACAATCACCCCAAAAATTCTTCAATGATACCTTCAGGTGTTTTTCCCCGACATTAATACATTTTTAAGGAGTTTAAAAAGAGGTTAATCACTACATTTGTTCTCACACTCCCATCAAGTAGAGAATTCATCATGGTGTAATGTGATGCTTCGAAGAAGGGATTATGTTTTTTGATGATGAAAAATGATAATTTGATTGCATATTCCTCAAGGTATCTCAAAATACATGTATAATAATATAATACACATGTTCTAGAGTTGGAAGCTCTGATCATTGCGTTAAAAATTTGGCGACATTATCTATTTGGAGAGAAGTGTGAGATTTATACTGATCACAAGAGTCTCAAATATATATTCACACAAAAAGAATGTAATTTTCTATAGTGATATGGAAAGATCTCATTAGAGATTATTACTGCCCAATCCACTACCATCCCCTTAATGAAAATAAGGTGACATATGCCCTAAGTTGAAAGGATCATGTATCTTTATCATTGATGATAATTGAAAATGATTCAATCATTTTATATTTGTAGAGGATAGACATGGGAATAATTATGGTCGTAACAACATAAATACTTTCTCAAATTATTTCTCAACCATCTCTCATGGAGAAAATTAAGGATTCACAAAGAAAAGATGGGGAAATTCTGAAAAGGGTGGAAGCTATCAAAAATGGGAAATCCTTAGAGTTCATGATTGATGAAGAAGGATTTGAAATATTTTGATCACAATTATGTGTATCATATGATCTAGAAATAAAGAAATAGCTTCTGAATGAAACAAATAGATCAACCTTCACTATCCATCCAGGGAGGCCAAAAATGTATTGAGATATTCGAGAGACCTTTTGGTGGGACAATATGAAGAAAGAGATTGTAGAGTATCAATCAATGTGCCTAGAATTCCAACAAGCGAAGGTTAAAAGAAATAAGTCTAAAGGGATAATGATACCAAAACCCATTCCAACACGGAAGTTGGAGAACATCACCATGGACTTTGTCATTAGAATTCTAAGGACATCTAGAGGAAAAATGCTATATGGGTCTTTGTGGATCATCTTACAAAGACAGATATCCTTATCATGA
Organism: Viscum album; assembly: GCA_963277665.1. Taxonomy (NCBI): domain Eukaryota; kingdom Viridiplantae; phylum Streptophyta; class Magnoliopsida; order Santalales; family Viscaceae; genus Viscum; species Viscum album. The sequence continues at coordinate 1,079,776,086 of OY728139.1, read as the reverse complement.
TTCGACATGACTTCTCATTGGATAAAATTTCACAGATATATATCAAAGAGGTGGTAAGGATCCATGGATTACCACTCTCTATTGTATTCAATCAAGATTTTAGATTCACCTCAATGTTCTGGAAATGTCCCCAACATGCTCTAAGCACTGAAATCAACATTAGTACGGCCTATCATTTTCAAACTAATGACCAGTTGGATCAAACGATTCATACACTAGATGATATGTTGAGAGAATATTTTATGGAGGTCAAAGGACGATGGGATCAAAATCTTCCACATGTTTAATTCTCCTACAACAAAATTATCTACTCGATCATCTAAATGGAACCATATGAATCCCCTTATGGGAAATGGTTTATAAAACAGGCGTATTGGGATGAATTTGGTGAGTGTAAGGTGAAAGGACCTAAAATTTTGGATGAAATAGAGAATAAGGTGAAAACCATTCAAAAACACATCAAGGTAGACCAAATTTGAAAAATGATTTATGTAGAACACCGTAGATGAGACCCTGAGTTCAAAGGTGGTTACATGGTATTTCTACCCAAATTTCCATGGAAGATTTTCATGTAGTTTTGGATGATAGGAATGTTATGTCCCAACTACATTTTCCCCTTCAATATTCTTGATTGTGTTAGGGTTGTACCCTATCAACTAGAACTTCAACCTACTATGTCCAAAGTACATGATGTCTTTCATGTATCCCTCTAAAGGAAGTTAATACCAGATCCTCCACATGTACTCTATTCAAAGGTGGTATAGTTAGATAATGATCTTTCATAAAAGGAGAAGCCAGTGAAGATCTGTGATCATATAAATAATGTTCTATGTAATAAGACTACTTGCCTGGTCAATGTACTTTGGAGGAATCGTATGTAAGAAGAGGAAAAATTGTAACTAGGGGAGGTAATGAATAAAAATTATTCACACATGTTTATGGATTAGAATGTAAAATAAGAAATTTTGTGGGAAAAATTTCGTAAGGGGGGAATAATGTAGCGATCCAATGTTTCATCGAAGGAAAATCCATTCTTATAATTTTTTTATATAATCACATGAAATCAACAATAAATGAACAACTATTTACTATGTGACCTTTAAACATAATATTGCCACTTTTGTGTTTTCTATTTCGAAAATCTAACTTACAGGGTTGTGTTTAGTAAGATATTTAGAGTCTGATAGAATCAACTTAGTTTTTCATGAATAGTAACATACCTTTGTGAATAGTAACATACCCTTATGAATAGGAACTAATATTAATGAATATCAAGTTGGCCAAAAAAACTGAGAATTCCCCCATGAATGTAAAAATTGCATTTAGACATCTTATAAGTGAAAAAATGATCATAGTATAAGTATTGGTATTTTTGTATGTTATAAATATTTTAATTAATATTTTATAATTAATTTAATAATTAAAAATGGAAATATAGTTAAATAAAATGTAATCATAAATTAATATTTTACTGTATTATGGTTGTAATATAATTTTATGGGACATTGATTAATTTTTCAAGGTGTTATAAAACGAGTAGTAGTTTTAATGTTGTTTTTTTCGAATAAATTGTGAATTTTTTAAAAAATTAAATTAATCATATTTAGAAAATAATTTTTAAAAATTGAAGTTCATTTTTTGGATTCTACATGTTGAAAATTTTTTTGGGTGAATTTTTGGTATTTTTCTAAAATACTTGCATTTTTCATGAATAGTAAAATACACAAATTCGCAATAAATGCTAACACCAAAATTTCTGCATCATGCTTGAGTCATGGATGATGTAAATGTCCATTAGTTCAAACTCTCATGCACATATTACTATTTTTTGTCACACGAATCAAAAACTATATCTTGTCTTTGAAAAAATAGTTATTTAATGAATTAAATATTCAAAATTCTCTCCTCTCCTCCACTATAAAAACCACCCACAATCCCCTCCTCTCTTCATTCCTATAAAGCCTTTTCCCTTGCATAAATTCAACCCAAATAACTCCCCAAACATCTACCCCACTTCCATAAGCCCTTGGTCTCCTCCAAAGGAAAAATCCTTTCTCTTTAAGAGGCTCTCGAAGGAGATAAACTCAAGAGGAAAATTCCTCTTTTTCAATTATGTTATTTTTTTATAGTTCTTTTTTATTGTTTCATGTCTCAACTCCCATTCCCGAAATGGTACGATAACTCCAGTAACATACAAATACTCGAATGGTAATCTAATAATGGGATTTTTTATCATAATATCTCCCTCTCCTTTCTTTTATTCTATAAATGAAAATACTGTCCAACATGTGTTAATTTATCACATTTAAGGACGACAAGTTTTTAATTTTGTTTACCATATTATAGAATGGTCATGAATCCATTTTAATGGTTTAAACAGATCATAATATCCATATTTTATTTATTTAATGTTATGGAATCCTAACATATTCATGATGTAAAATAATAATAATAAAACAATTTAATTTTGAGAAAAATCACAGCATTAATTAAAGAGTTTATCATTAATGTTTTATATATTGATCCACCACAACTCCAAGTAATAAAATTAAATTTCCAAGCCTATAATATTCTTATTTTTCCCTAATGTCATATAACTTCAATTCTAGACAACCACTCTCACCATAAATATTTATCTGTTCATGTATATAATTAAACTGAACACGAAACAAACAGACCCAAACAATGAAATTAACCCTCATAACCAATCTTAATGGTTATGAATGAACTCAAAAAGTTTATAATAAATAGTTTGCACATAAAATAGGATCTGTAATTATTAATTAATGAACCTAATTTGATTATTCATTTCATTAATATCAATGGGATAACACCATCAGACTTATGGTAAGGGATCCTCTATTTCTCACATTTATTCAAGAATCACCACTTTGTTATTCCATTTTTCTTATAATTCCTAATTATGGGGTATAATTTCACACCATACCCATAATGAATCATGATTTATAAAATATTATAAGTCTATTTATCTCTCATTTAGACCTCCTAAGTAGACCCGATACCATGCCGATATTCTGTAAGGGATTCTACCCGAACCACCTTTATTCCTTTGGATTGTTTCATATTTCTTATTATGAAAATGATGTTATCTTATCTTTTTATGTTTTTATTATAAATTTATTTTAAATATACCAAATTCATTTATCAATAACCTTCATCATTCTCTTTTTGGTATATACATGTTTTGAAGTGATTTCCTCCTCAATACTTTCTTATAAGAAAACTTGTTTTAAGGTAACTTCCCAAATTCTTACCCAATTTAATGTGCAATCTATCATTTTTTTATGAGACCATTTCTTTATAAAATTAGTTTTTCATTATAAAACCCTTCTTGGTTCACAACGGGTTTTATATAAACTGTTTTTCCTCTTTCTAATTTAATGGTTCTATATTATTTTCTTTTAAACCAGAAAAAAATGATTTAATGCTAAAATTTAAAAATACACTTATTCCATGTTGTCAATTCTATTTCAATTCACATTCCAGGATATGTTCTTATTTTACCATATTAATTTCCATTTATGTTTCAATCCCTTTTTTTTCTTGGACCCTTGTATGATACACTCATTCATTATGCTTTACGGCATGATTATGATGCCCATTTCCTTCCATGGGTACCCTTATTTTTTTTATGATTGATTATGTATGATTCTTAATGTGGAAAACATATTCCGTAACTGTTATGATGGGTGAACCCAAATAGTGTTGCAATGCACTAGGTAAAGTTTAGTCTCAAGAGATGTTATGTGTGACGGTCTTTGTGGTTAGCCTTGCCTTGTGCTACCATGTGCGACGATCTTGGTGGTTAGCCTTGGCTTGTGCTACCAAGTGAAGTGGTCTTAGTTTTTAGACATGAACCATGATAAAGTAATGTTTTACATTGCTTCCAAATTACTATGACTCTATGTTTATATGATTCCATGTTTATGTGCTTTGATTCCTTAAGTTACATTCCATTTTATGTCATCATATTATTATTTCTAATCTGTGTGCTAATGATTTGTTGTTATGTTTATTACCATGATAGTATTTTCATCTCATCCCTTTTTTAATGTTATCCCTATGGTATATTATGATGGTGTATCAACACAATGGAAGATAGAATCTCATTATGGATATTAAATAAAAAGTTTCTCTTTATAATTTTTGATTATATGCCTAGTCTTATAAGTCAATAGACATGATGATCCTTGGCTTTTACTCTGATGTATAATTATTCTTTAAATCCTGTAATTTTATATGTAAATAGATTGGGTCACTATAAAATCCATGCATGATTATTCTTAAATTGAGACAGAAGATGGATTGAATTATAGTGGAAACTATATCTGAGTTCAAAATGTTTAAAGATTTATGAAGAAAAAATGATATGACATTGTGAAAGATATTTGTTTCATATAATATTCTTGAATAATATTTGTGAACCACTTACACGTAATCAGTGAGATTGAGAATTTAGAATAAAGGATGCATAGCCCAATCATTTGTTTCACCAAGTGAATTGATCAAATACAGAGATTTTTTTACATGAACAATATGGTTTGAAAATGATCATAAAAAGGAACACAGTCTAGAGTGATCCAGTAATATCCTTGAAGAAGTCTCATAGTTGTATCTGGGAGAAGGAAGTATCTGGTGTGAATCATGAGAATAAGTCTCTAGTTTAGATTCTGGAGAAGGCTCACATGGATTATGATAACACTATGGGATATAGTAAGAAGATACTCCCATGATTATTTAGGATAGGTACAATCTGACTCTTAATCAAATATTGTAGTTATTAATAGTATTATAGTATAAAATCCATGTTAGGGAGAATAAACAAAATATAAAATAGTATTTTTTTTATACATAACCATGTAAATCGTACTATTTTATTCCTTATAATTTATAGCATTATTGGAGGTAAGTCTGAGTGAAAGAAGAAGAAAATATTGAGGCATTAAATTGAGACATATGTTTAATTGAAAATAATCAATTTGTAAAAATAAAAAGGGAACACCGATTCATTATCTACCCTTATCGGTGATATCACACTAATATGATCATTTAACATGATGTCAGAGGGAAGGTAACCATTGAAAGATCCAATCGAATAAAAAATATTTTCAATATAAATTCAATAAACATCAAGTGTATACCTATTTTAAATGGTGAGATATATCATAGAAGGAAAAATAAGGTGATGTTGTATCTAGTATCACTTGGGGTTGCAGTGAGAGATGTCGTTATAGTGCGATATCGAGCGTATAATGAGAAATATCCTATTATTTTTTTGATAAGTTTAACTTGTAGAGGGATCAAGAGGATCAACATGAAATATTTAAATATTTATCAAAAAGTAAATAGACTATAGTGATGGGTTACCAAACCACCATGGAAATATAGAATGAACATAGAAGTAGTTATAGCGAAAATATTAACATCAAAAAAGCTGTGATTCAAATCTAGAGATTTATATTAGAAGATTCCAAAATGGGTGATGATGAATTTTTTTATGACAACATTACAATAGTAAATGATAATTTTAGTAGAATAAAATTTGTTTGTGGAAGCTGGATGATTCAACAATTGTGAATAATCTTTTGAGAAACATTCTCAATATATTTTATTTAAAAAATTATGATTAGAAAAATTGAGAAGATTTACCAATGGATGAACTCCATAAAATTATCATGGAATATGAAATGAGAAAAATGATTGTTTTAAGAATAATGAAAAAGATGAGATGACATTTTAATCCGTTATATAAGGTAAAACTAGAGTTAAAGAGAAACTAGAATCAAGTTATTCTAAGGTTGAGGAAGTTGAATAAGACTGTAGTCAAATGAATATCTTATTTATAAGGATGTATAATAGAGATTGAGGGGAAATGGAAATAATACACTAAAAGACTTCAACTATGATGTGTTTGGAAATTCATCATATGACTATCAAAAGAAGAAATATAACAAACCGAATTTAGTGAAGAAATATTCTATATTAATAATATATATATGAAATATAAAAATGATTACTATGATAAGAAAAGGAATATGTACTGAAAGAAAAAAATGATAAATATTTGGAAAAAACCCCTCAAGTTATCATTACATCATTTTTGGGTTGCTTGTGTTTGTTGCAATGTAGGTTTCCATGGTGAATTGTTGAGTTCCAGAGATTTTGTTAACAATACATGTTGATAAGGAACCATGGAAAAGGAAGGAAATATATGGAGGCAGTATAAAAGAATAGATACATGAAGAATGTTGACAGTGTTCTTCGTGATTACGACAAGCTTCAAAAATAAAAGCATTGAAGAGAATTGCGGTGATGAAGGGAATTACGTGTGGATCTTCACGGAAAAGGTGAAAAGGAATTGATGGAATGCTCTGAAATTAAGATGAGTTTCAAGATCTGAAAATTGATGTGGTGCTTTTTTGTATAGAGAGAATTTCAGCCGAAATTTTAGAGCATTGCAATTTGAGATGACGTGGCACTGACTTCGCATGGATGGTTTGAGGGTTGGTCGAATTGTATATAAATAGACCTCCATCCCCTAGAGTGAAGTAGAGAGTTTTACAAAGAAACATTTTTAGCTCTCGAATTGCAAAGGTGGTTCACAAAGGTGGTTCGCGAAGGCAGTGTGCTTTGCAAAAAGAAGGAGCTTCGCGGTGGCTAATCTAGCTCCACGAAAGTTATGCGCTCTGCGTTGGCTCTGTGAGCTTCGGGAAGGAAGTATCTCTATGAAAAATTGAGCTTTTTGGAAGCCTATGCTTAGCGAAGTTGTGAGCTTCATGAAAAGGACGGATCTTTGATGAGGTTTGTTTGAGCTTCGCGAAATTGGGAGCTTTATGAAGTAGGGTTTTTTGTAAAGGTTCTTACCAAAGGTTGGTGTCTAGTGGTCAGGGGAAAAGGGGTATTCATCAATGGATGAAATTTGGACTTAAATAGAGAATCTACATATAGTATAGGATGCATTAATTAGTGGTAATGAAGATACCTATAGGTTTACAAATTGTAAGTGGATTATTTGAAGAGGAAGTGATTTTACTTCAGTTGAGAGAGTAGTGGGGTCTCAAATTTTGAGTGGTTATAAACTAGTAGGGACAAGCAGTCTTCTTAGAACATGTGAATAATAGTATATTTATAGTGGAATTGGAGGATCAGCACACTACTGGTGTATGCTCCTTGGACATATCCCAATGAGGGTGAACCAAGTAAAACATTATTGTGTTCTGTGCATGGTTTAAGGATTATGCATACTGTGCAATGGGAATGAGAGAGAAGAGGGTTTTTTATAACTGAAAAACATGACCAAAAGGGGTAGTTGTTTTAATGTATCATACCATTATCCCCCCCCCCCTCTCTGGGTGTCTAGCCTAGTGGACCTAACAATAAATATTATGATCATATAAATTGATGAATAATCATCATCATGTATTTTGAACAAATATGAATGCCCTTCAAGAAATCATATGTATTTTATGGGAAAAACCAAAACTGATAAATACATACTAGAAGCTATAGATGTTATGGAGGAAACTATTGTATAATGGTACTTTAATTATAGTCTATAAGTTACCATTGAGAATAAATATAATCCCAATAACAATAAAAAATCATAAAGAAAAATGATTAATATATCAGGAAAGAAGCGAAAAAATCATCATGAGACAAGCGTATATGTGAAGAAGGTAGTTGATATTGAATGGGAATGCAGGGATTTTAAATGAAAATCTCCTAGAAGAAAATAATTTAACAATAATAATACTTTTTTCATCGAGGAGAAAAAAATATATGTTAAATATTTAGAATCCTGATAAGAATGTGGATAAGCTTGAAGAAATTTTTTTAGTGAAAGATGAAGAATTATTTGAGACATAGTATTACTGTCATTAAGATTAATGTGAGCCAAGGAACATAAAATTAGACTTTACCAAAGCTTTCGATATTATGGTAGAATATTCTAACATTGTTAGAAAGAAGTGTACAAAAAAAAGGTTATTTATATACCTAATGAATCTTAATGCAAATTTCTTATGTCTAAAAATTAATTCATGGGAGACAAGACTAATCTCTAATGAACAAAAGATCAAATGAGAAAACAACTACCATAATGGAAGATCAGACTAACTCATCAAGAAGGTGTTGTCCTCACTAGAAACAACAATAATCTGTGAAAAGACAGTAATAAAAATATTCATAGAAGAATTATTATGAGTCTGGATGAGCCAGGTGAGAGGATATTGGCGGTGTTTTGGGAGTATTTGGTCATAATTTCTATCTTGGAAAATATAAAAGGCCTCTACCAGGAATGAGGCATAAATCAAGGGGACGAAATGATGAACATGTAGTATTAGATTATCCGAAAGATATACCATTTACAAAGAAATATTCCCACCTATCAACACATAAAAAATATGATTTCTTGAAGGATGTTTTTAGAAGATGTGGTCAAGAAGTTCACAAATAAGGGAAATGAAAATTATAATCACCAAGTGAAATATTACTAATGAAAATATGAAAATAATATATTTAGTAATGAATTAAATTGTCACTATTGTATTATTTGAGAAACTAAAAAAAATATGAGAACATTGAGAACAAATATTTAGTTATCTAGAATGATCAACTAAAGAAGGCCAAAAAATGTAGAATAATCATAATACATCTAATGAAAAATGAATTAATGTTATGACAATTGGAGATGTTAAAGATGAAAATAAACCATATAAAAATAAAGAATTGTATATCAGTATTTGAGAAATGTGTGGAAAAACATGGAATTATATAACATGTTCTATGAAAATTATACCATCCCACACAAAATAAACATGAAGATGATGTATAAAGTAAACAACATTGAATTTGACACTGAAAGGGAATGTTCATACAAATATAAATTTTCAACTAATGAGTAAAGATCAATCACAACTTCTAAAGAATATAATAAGAAGAAGATGTCTAATTTGAGACGAATCACTTAGTTTGAATTTTATTTTGAATAAACCTGTAGTTTCATCCGTAATATTTTATATTTAAAAATTATTTTTTCAAACATTTAAGGAATTAAAGGATATGGATGTATCCCATAAGGGGGATCATTGACAAGTTTTAGTTGTTTAATCATCACTACCAAGTGAATGTAGAACTTTCTAACTCCATTAAAAAACGGGAAGATGAGGTACTCCATCACACTTCTACCTCTTATTCAGAAGTGTACTAAAAATAACAATTATAGGTTTTTTCTTGCTTGATGACAAAATAAATCAAATAGAGAGGTAGTATCTTCATCATGATAAATTTATATCATATTTCTTGATGTATGTGAAAGATTTATTGTCACGACCCATCCTCGGGGCCCGTGCCGTGACTACCCGAAGCCCGCCTTCCATAATCAAGGGGATAGCGACTAGCACCAAATGCATAAATCCCGATAAAAGGTAAGGAATTGACTTTTTTTTTTATAAAGTAAAAAAACACATCCGAGTACGCAAGTGAAGTAAGAACTAAGTAAAACTGGGTACACAGTAAGTGGTGAAAAGTATGTGGGCCAGAATACAAACCCAAATGAAAGTACAGTACAACTGAAAGGAAAGTACAACAGTAGTATGTAAAACGGAAGCACAAAGTCGTCCTATGGAAATCCCACCTAAAGGGTGGGTATAAAAAGTCTCCTCAGCTCATCGGGTCCGACTGTCCGCTCTGTGTACGCCCCCCAAGTGGTCCACCTCCAGGTACCTTCCAGCCTCACAAGCCTCTACCTCGATCATTGTTATCCATCGTTTGCATCCAACACAACTTAGTGCGGGCATAGCCCGTGCAGGGGTGAGTAAACGATACACAGTAGGGACCCCGAGACCACCAAAGGTCTATCAAAATCCACGAAAGATGAACCAAAAAGGAAAGATACTATCACAAAGTATCAAATGACTCTACTTAGGTATATGACCATACATATCCCTAAGTCATCAGTTACAGTTCGTCTCCAACTCTCGAGCCCAAGCACAACCCAGTCCACACATGAAAACAAGTCAATCACGTCGATGATAATGATTGGAAATCAAGACTCAGATCAAACAGGTATACATATTTCGTATGGCGATAGAGATGATCAGATGTAGTCACTTATTCATCTAAGTTGTTAGACTCACACAGGATACAAGACCAGCTAAGCTGTCAGACACACACATGATACATGACCAGCTACTATGTCGGACCCACATAGGATACAAGTACATAGGTCAACACTGCTGGACCCACATAGGATACAGGAATAGTATTCATCTCTGTCGAACCCACATAGGAATCTAGTACGATATCTGTCGTTGTCGAACCAATGGAGGATTCTAGTATAGTAGTCGATACAGTCACAACAACCTCTAGGGTTTTCGCACATAGCTTGCTCGATTCCGGGAGGGTCCGATCCTCGAGAAAAAGAGTGGATACATCAACTGTTATGATGTCCATATTTTATGTATCACAAAGTTCCATCTCGTCAAAAGAAACCCAACGTGACAGACGGTGTTTCAATTGGACGCCCGGTCTGAGAGTTATTGGTGTTTCTCTCCCAGGGGCCCGATTGGTTTTTAAGCTAAAACCAACCTGACCGTACTCCAGTTGCGTCCAAAACTCAAGAGGAGTAATCCAAAAGGACCATCTCATCAATGGGAATTCAACGAAATTGACGACACGTCAAACGGACATCCGATCCTTAAGTTATAAGTGTTTCCGCTCCAAGGGCCCGATTGGTTTTAGGTTCAAACCAACCCGGGAATTAACAAACATTACTGAAAACATGATTGTAATATACCGAAATGATCGACTCGATCCAAGGATTCCTATGCAACTGATGGTGCGTCAATCAGAGGTACGTAGCTCATGTTATGGGATAAATACCGAAAACGGTCCGAAGTGGGATGTCTGGGCCCGACCCGACCCGACCCAAACCCCCTAGGTCGGCCCGAACCCGGTTGACACGACCCGAGTCCGGGTCCAGTGTGGTAGTGCGCGACCCGGCTTGGCTGGGCGCAACCCGGTCCACACGACCTTTCCCTTCCTGGCTGAGGGGGGGGGGGGGGTGCGCTTGCTCGTCCAGTGAGCCGGGCGGGGGTGGGGGGGGGGGATTTCTGCGGACACGGTGCCAGGGTCGTGCCACTAGCTCCCCAGTATCCCGCGCGGTCGCGGGATCTCTCCCTCGCGACCGCGGCGGCGCCCCGTGCCGCCTGGGTCTTCCACGGGTCACCAGAGTCATTTCGGTGGTCTAATTTTACTTACGTCTACGTATGTGGTCATCTCAAGACCCGTACATCACTGTGAAGGCCCCCAATCACTATTGGGCTCCCACTTAGTTTTCACCAAATTCTCCTCACATCAAGAACAAAAATAGCAATGGGTTCGGACTTGTTCGTTAGTCTGTACCCACCGATTTAGTGGTTCAAAACATCACCCAACACTTACACGCCATACCGAGGGTATAGATCACATAATGAAAAATAAAAATTCCCCTACCTCAACAATTTAAAACAAACGTCGGTGTCGCGGTAGAAGACGTCACGAGGAAAGGGTTCATAGGCGTCATCAGAGTGCACCAAGGAGGAAGCAGCGCCACCTCTCTTTTCACTGAAAAGAGGATTTGTGGCACGTCGTTGTTCTTCGAGGGATCAGCGTTCTTCGTCATTCTTCATCGGAGGCTGGAACTGTTCCAAAACCTCAAGAGTTCTCTTGATATTCCTCACACAATGAATGCTCTCCCCCTTAATAAAATCATAGGCTCCTCCTGTTATTTTATTACACATGCAAAGCCAGTCTCCCAAGATTAAATCACCACATTAAATAAAACGTGTTGAAAATCAATTAAGAAAGGGAGATGGAAGGTCCCCATTTATTAAATGCATTGGAAACTAAATAAAAAAGGGGGGAAAGAGGAATGATCCTCATTAAAATATGGGTTGAAAAGAATTAATGGAGTGACGTGGAAAGATTGGCATTTAATGGGGGGGTTCCAATTTAATGGGGGGTTTTTAATGAGTTTAGGGGAAATTAAATAGTTGGGGCTCGTGTGGACCCCACCTCTCTAACATCCAAACTTGGGTAGTTATGTGGTTGTGGGCCCCACCATTAACTACCCAGGGGAGGGAATGACCTTCTTATAAAATAAAAATTGTTCCAACAATTTTTATTTACTTCTTAAATAAATCCCCAATTATTAACTTCTCCTCCATTGAGAAAACAACTAAAGTAAGGATCACGTTAAGAAATTACCGGCGTTGTGAGTTCATCTGTGCCCTCCGATTGTAATTCTGAGTACCGGTTCAAAAGATATAAGAACCCTCTCATTCGTTTACTAAACGTACCCATGTTAAACTACGGAAATTGATTCCAGGCACACCCTACCTCAGAATCAAGCACCGTCGAAAGCCACAGACTCGTAAAATTCCAAGAATTTAAAAAAAATACATGAATGTTTTAGGTCTTTACATTACTCCCACCTCAGGGGATTAAATCTCTATAATGCTACATCATAAACTTGGGAAACAAATGAGGGTACTGAGCACGCATCTGAGCCTCCTACTCCCATGTGCTCTCCTGGAGGTATTCGTGCTGCCAAAGAATGCACACTGGAGGAATCAACCATCCACTTAGGACCCACTCCTGTCAATCCTCGATCTCCACCGAGACCTCCACAAAAGTCGCCCCGTCATCGATGTCCAGCTCCCAATGGTCTATGATATGCGTCAGGTCATGCACATATCCCCTCAGCTGAGATACGTGGAAGATGTCATGCACCTTATGCCACTAAGGTGGAAGGGCCAGGTGGTAAGACACCTTTCCAACCCTGCTGAGGGCCTGGAATGGTTCGATGAAGCATAGAGATAACTTGACACCCTGAACAAATCTCTACAATCCACGTCGAGGGGAGACCCGTATGAAAACGTGGTCGCCATTTTCGAATTCCAGTGGTCTCTGCCTCCTATCAGTGTAGGACTTCTGTCTGCTTTGTGCAGTCCTCATCCACTCCTGGATGATCTGCACCTTCTTTATCGTAGCATGAACCATCTCTGGTCCTACGAGTGATGACTCCCTAGGGCCAGTCCAACATAGAGGTGATCTGCAAGGTCGGTCGTACAGTGCCTCATATGGTGCGATCCCGATGGTGGAGTGGTTTCTGTTGTTGTACGCAAACTCCACCAAGGGTAGGTGATCCTCCCAGCTATGACCAATGTCCAGGAAACATGCATGGAGCATGTCCTTGAATGTCTGAATGGTCCTCTCTGTCTTGCCATCCGTTTGAGGGTGAAAGGCAGTGCTCAGGCGTTGCTATGTCCCAAAAGCCTCATGCAACCCCTTCCAAAGCTGAGAAGTAAAGCAAGCGTCTTTATTAGATACGATAGATGATAGCACACCATTAAGCCGTACGATCTCCTTAACATAGAGGCATCCTATGCTCTCTACTATTCCATGCTCTCTGATCGTTAGGAAGTGGGCCGACATTGTGAGTCGGTCTACGATCACCAAAATGGTGTCGTGCCCTCTGGAAGTATGTAGGATACCCATCATGAAATCCATGGATATCCCATCCCACTTCCACTTCAGAAACTCTAAGGGTTGTGCCAAGTCTACTGTTTCCTGATGCTCCGCTATCACTTGCTGGAAAGTGAGGCATTGTGAAACGAACTCTGCTACAACCCTCTTCATATCCGGCCACTAGTACTATCGTCGGAGGTCCTGGTACATCTTCTCTACTTAAGGATGTACCGCTAGTGGGGATGTGTGAAACTCCCTCAATAGTTCCTCCTACTATGAAACTGGTACCATAGTACATCCCCTGAAGATGATGACGTGCTCTCCCCCTTCAGAAAATCCATCAGGCACCTGTCCTGTAGAAACCTAAGCACATCACATCTCATTGTCAACATCCCGACGTTGTACCTCTCTAACCCGCTGAAGTAGTAGAGGAGTGACTGTGAGGGACTGTAGATTGTATGCCTCATCTCTATCCACAATATCTGTAAAGTGGCTAACTACTTCGTCACATCTCCAAGTAGATGAATGCTCGATCTCCTTCTAAGAGCATCAGCCACAATGTTCCCCTTCCCAAGATTAAACACAATCTCAAGGTCATAATCCTGGAGGAACTCGAGAAATCACCACTGTCACAGGTTCAGGTCCTTCTATGAGAAAAATTACCTGAGACTCTGGTGGTCATAGTAGTCTGTAAAGCGCTCACCCATCAGATAGTGCTACCAAATCTTCAGGGCGAAGACCACTGCTGCTAACTCCTGGTCATGGGTATCATAGTTCTGCCCGTGCTACCTCAACTACCATGAATCGTAAGCAATAACTAATTGCTCCTGCATCAGGATGCACCCATGTCCGGTCCCGGATGTTTCACAGTAAACTACGTACCCTATTCCATCCTCTTGAATCCTCAAGATGAGAGGACTGGTTAATCTCTGCCTCATCTACAGAAAGCTATGCTGACACCTGTCTGACCACACGAAGGGTTTCCCCTTCTTCGTCAATGTTGTAAGCAGTGCTGCAACTCTGGAGAAGTCTTGCACAAATCTCCAATAGTACCCAACCAGCCCCAGGAAACTCTTCACCTCCATCACGCTCCTGGGTGGCTGCCAAGCAAGTACTGCCTCGATATTTGCAGGATCCACTGCAACTCCTGCCTCTGAGATGACGTGCCCAAAGAAGTGAACCTCTCAAAGTCAGAACTAGAAATTTGAGAGATTACCATAAAGCTGGTGCTCTTAGAGTGTATCCAGTACAACCCATAAAGTGGTGGGCATGGTCCTCCTCAGTAGTGGAGTAAATCAGTATGTCGTCAATGAAGACTATGACAAACTGATCAAGGTAGAGATGGAAGATCATGTTCATGAGACTCAAGAACACTTTTGGAGATTTGGCCACACAAAAGGGCATGAACAAGAACTAATAGTGGCTATACCGACACCTGAATGCCGTCTTCTGCATATCCTCATCCCGAACTCGGAGCTGATGAAAGCCCAACCTGAGGTCTATCTTCGAGAACCACCATGCCCCCTTGAGCTGATAAAAGAGGTCGTCAATCCTCGGAATCAGATACTTGTTCTTCACGGTCACCTGGTTCAGGCGATGGTAGTTGAAATATAGTCGCAAGACCCCATCCTCCTTCTTGGCGAATAGAATTGGAGAATCCCAGGGTGAAACACTGGGTTGGATGAAACCTTTCCATTGTATGACCTCCAGCTCTCATGAAGCTCGGCGGGAGCAATCCGATATGTCGGAGTAGATATCAGTGATGTCATGGGGTACATGTCTATGTTGAAATATACCTCCCTGCGAGGAGGTAGTCCTGGAACATCTTTAGGAAAGACGTTTGCATACTGATCCACCACAACAGGAAAACTCGAACTCCGTCCCTCAACAGCTCTAAGGATGAGACTAGAAAACTGATGTGTGATCTGCTACCCTCTCCTCTGCGTTAGTCCATCCTATGCTGCAAAGGTTCCCTTCTCGCCAGTGAAGGTGAACTTTATCCCATCCGTATGGACACACCACGCCTTGCACCTAATATAGTCAATGTGATCATGGACTTTATATAACCATCCCATAATCAAGATGATGTCATAGGGCCTCGACGGCACTACAAGAAGATCCCAACCAAAGCTCTCTCCCCCTAGAGTAAGCTCACATTGCCGGAACCAGTGCGTAATCGTCGAGTTTGCTCCCATAAGAGTCTATAGCCGTAAGGATCGAGCCAACGGCTCCGTAGGAATCTCCGAGCTTCGAACAAGTGCAGCGACAATAAAAAATGACTCACAGCTGTGTCTATAAGAACTGTAACAAGGGTGGAGTAGACACAGATAGTACCTCAAATCATATTAGGTGCGATGTGGTCGTAAGCCTCCGTTGCCTTGAGCAAAGCCTACCTCTGCCCGTCAGCTCCCTGTGGTCAGGGTGAACCTCCTAGGGGTGGTGGTGGTAGATCCTCAACGCGTCGTCCACCACCTGCTGCATGACCATCTCCTCTGCCTTGTTCACCTGCTCATTGCGGACCACCACAGTCGAACCTCTACCTCTACCTGGGAGGTCCCTCCACTGTCTGTTGCTGGTCAGCTTGGAGGGTCGGGCATTCAAGAGCCATGTGGCCCTGCCCGCTGCATTCATAGCAATGTATTCTCCTCGTAAGGCTGGATCTGCATCGTGTTCCACGCACAGCTGAACATGTATCCTGAGTTCGACCACCTGACGGCCTGGTCCGCGTAGAACCCTACGACATCTGTTGACTTCCGGCTGCCTGTGACATCTGTCGACTGCCGGCTGCTGAAGACTCCGCTCTGTGTCGTTCGGCGGTGGGTCTCACTGCAGGTGGCTACTCGGTGAGAAATATCTCCAGTAACAGGGATCGATCCACCACCCCCGCCTGCATCGGGATACTGAGGGGAATCAGCAAAGCTCTGATCTCATGCCTGAGTCCCTACTCAAAGGTCCGAGCCTAGAAGAATGGGTCCCGAACGATGTCTGTGGAGTAGCATGAGAGGTCGGTAAATCTCACCGAGTACTGGGCTATTGTCATGATGCCCTACCGCAGCTGCAATAACTTCTATATGCACACCCCACAGAGGGTGGCTGGAAAAAACTTTGAGAGGAAGAGGCTCTCGAAGTCCGTCCAAAGTAGAGATGCCTTATCATGCACCTGGATCATCAGGCTCCACCATCTACCTGTTTCTGCATGCAGGAGACCCGCAGAAAGGATCACCATAAGGTTTGCTGGTGTCTCTACCAATCTGAAGATTCTGACGATAGCCTCCAGCCAATCCTCGGCTACCCGAGGATCCGTCTCTCCGTGGAACCTAGGTGGCCTCTGCCACTGAAACTCGTGCAACATGCTCAGGTGGTGTACACTCTCCGCCTATGGGGCTGGTAGCATCGGTGGCTCAGCAGGTAGTGTTAACACTGGTGACTCTTCCGTAATGGGACCCTGCATCGATGCCTCATCGCTCGGTGGGTTGTCATCCCGCACGTAACTAGGAACCATGGCTGGCTACCTTCATGGGGCCATCTTGAAAAGAAACAGGTGCACCACAGTCAAACAGTATACCTAGTGAGCTGACACAAAGTAATTCCAAAGAAAACTTTTGAAAGGAAACACACACACAATATGTGTTTTCATGCACTGAGTCGGAAATCAGAGGTCAGGGTCTTGGTGTATGGATACGTCAGCCACCGCTCCAACACTGGAATCCCTGGAATGAATCCACACTCAATACTCTTAACTCTATTGATTCAAAAAAAATAAAGAACATCGTCCTGAGTTCTATGGTAGAAATGACTCCTCTGATACCAATTTGTCACGACCGGTCCTCGGGGCTCATGCCGTGACTACCCCAAGCCTACCTTCCATAGGTCTGGGCTTGGGGGCTAGCACCATAGGCATAAATCCCGATAATAGGGATGACATTTCCTTTTTTTATAAAGTAAACAAAAACACATCAAAGTACGCAAGTGAAGTAAGAACTAAGTAAAATAGTGTACTAGGTAAGTGCTGAAAAGTAAATGTGCCAGTATACAAACCCAACTAAAAGTATAGTACAAGTGAAAGGAATTTACAACAGTAGTAATTAAAATGTTAGCACTGAGTCGTCCTCCAGAAATCCCACCTGAAGGGTGGGTACAAATAGTCTCCTAAGATCCTCGGTTCTGGTCGTCCGCTCCGTGTACTGTCCAGCTCATCAAGCCTCCTCCTCGATCAGTGTTGTCTGTCATCTGCATCCAACACAACGTAGTGCAGGCATAGCCTGTACAGGGGTGGACCCCGAGACCCTAAAAGGTCTCTCAGAATCCAAAATGGATAAAACACAATGGAAAGATACAATCACGAAGTAGCAAATGAATCTACTAAGGTACATGCCCATATATATACCTAAGTCATTAGTTACAGTTCATCTCCAACTCTTGTGCCCAAGCACAACCCTGTCTACACAGGAAAAAAAGTCAATCACATCGATGATAATGATTGAAAATCAAGAATCAGCTCACACAGGTATACATCATCCATATGACGATAGAGATGATCAAATGTAGTCACAGATTCATCTAAGCTATCAGACCCACATAAGATACATGACTAGCTAAGCTATCAAACCCACACAGGATACAAGACCAGCTACTCTGCCAGACCCACACAAGCTACAAGTATAGAGGTTAATACAACCAGAACCACATAGGATACAAGAACAATATTCATCACCATCGAACCCACAGAGGATTCAAGTATGGTAGTCGTCGCTGTCGAACCCATATAGGATTCCAGTACAGTAGTTGATGCAGTCGCAGCCAGCTCTAGGGTTCCCGCACACAACATGCTCGATTCCGGGAGGGTCCTCTCCTCGAGAAAAAGAGTCGATACATCAACTTTCCTGAAGTCCAGAGTTGATATATCCTAAAGTTCCATCCTATCAAAAGAAACTCAATGCGACAGACTGTGCGTCAATTGGACGCTCGGTCTAAGAGTTATTGGCTCTTCCGTCCCAGGGGCCCGATTGGTTTTTAACCTCAAACCAACCCGAAAATACTCCCAAAACGTCCAAACCTAAATTTTGGTAAGCCAAAAGGACCATCTCATAAAGATGAATTCAACGCAGTTGACGGGATGTCAAACGGACGTCTCGTCCTTATGTTATAAGTGTTTCTGCTCCAAGAGCCCGGTTTGTTTCGGGTTCGAACCAACCCGGCTATATACAAACTTTTCCAAAAACTCGCATGTAATATAAAGAAATGGTCTTCTCGATCCAAGTATTCCTACGCATCTGACGGTGCATCAATCGGAGGTCCGTAGCTCATGTTATGGGAAAAAGACCGAAAACGATCCGAAGTGGGGGGTCTGGGCCCTGCCCAACCCGGCCCAACCCCCCCTGGGGTTGGCCCGAATTGGGTTGACCCAAACTGGGTCAAGGTTCAGCCCAGTAGGGCACGACCCAGCATGAACCGGTCCACGCGACCCGTCACGGCCCGACTGGTGGGGGGGGGGGGGCGCTGGCCCGGCTAGCGAGCCGAGCGGGGGGGGGGGGGGGGGCTTCCGCAGACGCGACACAATGGCGGCGTCGCTGGATCCCCTGGATCCCGCACTGCTGTGGGATCCCACCCTCACCTCTACAGCTTCAGCTGCAGTGGGCTTCTGCCAGCGGTGCGCCGGGGCGCCGTCGGGGGCTTCTGCGGGCCACCGGAGTCATTCTGGTGGTCCTATTTTACTCATGTCTGTGCCTGCGGTCATCTCGAGACCCATACATCACTGTGAATGCCTCCAATCGCCAATGCATCCCCGCTTCATTGTCTCCAATTATTCCGCACATCAAGAACAAAAATAGCAGTGGGTTCAGACTATTTCGTTAGTCCGTACCCACCGTGTTAGTGGTTCAAAACATCACCCAACAATTACACGCCATGCTGAGGGTATAGATCACATAATGAAATATAAAAATTCCCCTACCTCAACTATTGAAGATGAACTTCGTCGTCACAGTAGACGACATCGTAGTAGACTATGTCGCAGGGAAAGGGTTCGTAGGCATCGTTAGAGTGCACCGAGGAGGAAGTAGCGTCTCCTCTCTTGTTACGGAGAAGAGAATTAGTGGTGCATCGTTGTTCTTTGAGGGATCGGTGTTCTTCATCGTTCATCGTCGGAGGCCGACGTTCTTCCAAAACCTCAAGAGTTCTCTCGATCTTCCTCACACAACGAATGCTCTCCCCCTTAATAAAATAATAGGCTCCTCCAATTATTTTATTACACACGCAAAGCCACTCTCCCAAGAGTAAATCACCACATTAAAAAAAGTGTTGACAATCAATTAAGGAAGGGAGAGGGAAGGTCCCCATTTATTAAACACGTTGGCAATTAAATAAAAAAGGGGGGAAAGAGGAAGGATCCTTATTAAAATATGGGTTGACAAGAATTAGTGGAGTGAGGTGGAGAGATTAGCATTTAATGGGGGGTGCCAATTTAATGAGGGGTTTTTAATGAGTTTAGGGGAAATTAAATAGTTGGGGCTCGTGTGGCCCCCACCTCTATAACATAAACACTTGGGTAGTTATGTGGCTATGGGCCCCACCCTTAACTACCCATGTGAGGTAATGACCTCCTTATAAAATAAATTTTTTTGGGACAATTTTTATTTACTTCTTAAATAAACCTCCAATAATTAACTTCCCCTCCATTGAGAACGCAACTATGGTAAGGGTCACGTTAAGAAATTACTGATGTTGCGAGTTCATCGGTGCCCCCAAATTTTAATTCTGAGGAACAGTTCAAAAGATAGAAAATCCTACTTGTTCGTTTACTGAACCTACCCGAGCTAAACATCGGAAATTGATTCTGGGCACACCGGGCCTCAAAATCAAGCGCCGTAAGAAGCCACAGGCTCGTAAAATTCCATGCATTTTAAAACAAATTCCTTGAAATTTTCGGGTCTTTACATTTATAATTCCATTGACATATTTTATTATTTCCAGTCACATTAAGGAGTATTGAGAATTTTATAGCATGATTTAAAATTCATGGTATTCATTGGATAACATAAACACCATTCGTTATATCTCTCAGGCTTTCTACATCGGGTTTTCCCATATACACTTGTAGTTTATTACTAAAGAACCATTTCTAATAGAAAAATGTGAGACCATTCATCTCATGGAAGAGAACATGAAATTTTAATATATGGGTGATCATTATGATTTTGAAAATATAATGAGTTGAGATGACCCAATTTACCCTTTTCATATTTCTATTCAGTATTGTGGAGAAATTTTAGTAACACATATTAAAATATTATATGTGATGAAATTTGAAAAAAATAAAAAGGGTATTATTATTGAGCCTATGATGCCTTTATTTTCAATAATTCAATATGTTTTTGTTGATTAAGTGAGGATACTTGGTGATTTTTTGTAGATTCAACTAATAGAATTGGATTTCATGCTTGTAAACTTATTTCTGCAAGTTTGAAGATTGCAGAATTTTTTCAATTTCCACCACATGTGAAATAGATGTTTTGATATTGAAAATTGCTAAAACAATAGAATAATTAAATTTAAGGTATTTCATTTAATAATGGTTGGATTAGTATATTATTTAGGGAATTCGTGGGATTTCATTCTTATAAATAGTTTATTTCAAAGTATATATGAGTAAGACATATATTATAAATAAGGAAAACCCATGGGAATCCCCCAAGGATAGTCTTCAACCACATATTGGGAGACCCAAGGTCCAACCCCCAAAAAGAGCCTAAAATAGGATGTCAAAAATGGTGGAGTGTGGGATAAAACTCGTGCGAGACCATGAAAAAGGCCCACATGAGTGTGCACTCAAAGGCATGGATTGGATGGTGTGTAAGGCCCATAGAGAGCTCACACCTGAAGGCCTGCACAACTTGGTCTAGAATCCTCTAGGGATGAATTCAAGTGGTGTATGTGTAGTCTGACTAGTGCAGATCTACATGATCCCTCTCAAACAAGTGTCACTCAATGATTTTCTTATAATGTTAACAGAAGATTCTATATATTTATTCTATGGGATGTAGAGATGTGGTAACAATTATTACATCATTTAAAATTCATATATATAATGTTCTACACAATGTATATAATATTTCCATATATATAATCCCTTGATTTGTGTATTCAAATCCTCAATTTAAAAACCATATTCTTCCTTGGACACTCAAGGATACTGTCTGTATAATATAGAGTCAACTGAAAACTAAAAGATATTAAGACAAACTCGATCAAGTGGAGAACATGCATGAAATAACTATATTTCATTCATTTCGTGATTTGAAGAATGTTTTGGCTAACAAGAAGTGATGTTTTCATAAGAAAGTAAATCTTCCACACAATGCAGTGGCATAACATGAGTTTGTCTCATATACTTGTGATAGTCATTAATGGAATGAAAAGATATTCATTAGTTTAATTGAAGTATTCTTATGATTTCAGGATCACATCACATCATGATGAATGAAAATTTTTATAATAAGTTTAATTTATCTTTTACATATATTTTCATGAGAATAAAATTATATTTCTAGAAATATGACAACACATAACTAAATGAAAATTAGCTGATATGATGTATGATCAAGAGAACCGATCATGCAATCACATGTTCACCTCAATGGTTCTCGAAGAATCTAAGAGTATTGGCATTCATGAGATCTTGGGATCATTGGGAATTTGAATAATTCCTCACCACGCCATAAAAATTAGTGATGTGACACTTATGTAAATCAAGTCTCATCTTATTATTGCAAATATTGAAAAATAGAGAAAATAAGATAGATAGAGAGAGAGAGAGATCCATCACATCAATAACATTTCATCCATGTGATTTTTATAAACAAATGGGATTTTGTTTTCTTGTGATTCAATCATGTGAAGGAGTAACATGTTAGACTCCTAATCTCATGAAGGAATTCTTTAAGGAAGTCACATACACAATAATTGTAATGTGAAGGACCTATTTCATAGCATTCATGGTTATTATAAGATGTTGAGAATATGTTGTGGACAACAACTCTTATCTTTTTTAGTTTATGAGATGCACATATGGAAAACGCATCTATTCATGAGAAGGTATTTGTGAAGGATATATGGAGTACCTCTTGTGAACTTCCATACTTGGATTGTGTGAAGGAAGTAAAAAAGCACACATGGAAACACCTCTTGTTACACATAGGTTAGTTTGGATAAAAATTTTCCCATTATAATTATACTAGTAAGACATTGATGAATTGTATAGATATCAAGACAACAACCTGAAGACACCTCTTTTCACACAAACAACACATTAGCATACAACCTTTTCATTGAAGGAATTAGAAAAAACAATCTTCCTTCTGGGAATTTTTTATTAGAATAGTTTTATGATATGATACATTTAGATACATTTGTGAGGTTGTATGATCAAGGGAGAATATTACTATTGAGAATTTTATGAGAATGAAAACAGGTAGTGAGATCACGAGATCTAATTTATTTCTATTTGTCTCTGACCATGGATAACACCCTTCATGCCCCTTAAAGATTTGAAATTTCTCCACCCACTCTCGATCTTCCTTCCTTTCCATTCATCATGGTTTCACCTATTTCTACTATGGTCATCAATTCCTCACCCTTTCCCCATTAATCTTCAAGCCACTGACCCTCTCTATATAAATTCCACACATCCACCAACCCTAGAAGTCTAAAAATATTCCCCCCAAAAGGATGTTATTATTCATCCATCATGGTTATGAGTAAATTGACTCCCTCTGTTTCTTGAGATTTATCATACCAACTTCTTGGTCACTTCAGTTTATGGATATTTGATAATAAATTTCTACCGAGAGTCCTTTGAGTCAATATTGGATTCTCATCTATGGACGTTGGTAGCACGGTTTGGAGGGGAAAAGAACCACATCCCCTATATTAAGAACTTCATTCAGCCATGGGGTCTGTAGAAGATATATCACATCTTGATACTCAATAAAAGGGACTTATTCATTATTCTATCCTCCAATTTTGATTTTTACAAATCATTGATGCAAATTCTATGTTATATTGGTATGTGGTAGTTTATTAATTTCTGGTGGTTGATGGAATCTGACTTCATCCAAGACCCTCCTATTTTAGTGACTTAGGATAACCTTTTTGTTCTCCCCATTCTCTTCCACAAATATGTTTTTTTGGGTATTGGACATACACTTCATGCTTTCCATTGTACAGACAGAAATACCCTACATCTTTAAGATGCGGGGTTGGGTAGAATGTTTTCCAAATTGGATCCATCTCTCCCTCTCCCTGGTTACATACTCTTGATGGCCAATGATGTTGATTCATTATGGAACCCATGGGTCTCTCTCCCCCCATGATAATCTATATGGCATGATAATTTCATGTTCACTCCTATCCATCCTGTCTTAAAGACCATTGCAAAATGGAATACAATCTTCCTAAGAATCCTCTCACTTCATTCATTTCCTTTGATATGTGAACGGAAGGAAACCACATGGATGATCCACCACCAATAGTTATAATGATTTTCACCTCACCCTCCCAAGATCCCCTAGATTCTCCTATCCCCTAGGTCCAATAATTTCTTGTAACTCAATATGTGGCTCAGACATGTCCTCCATGTAAAAAATGTAATCCATGCACTATCTTGGTGATCAGTTATCCACCCTTATTCATACTCCCATGTTTCGATATGGAACATGTCTTGGAGCTAGAACATCATATAACACTAACACTAGTTTCCCCTAATCAGCTAGCTTAACAAACCACTCCTCATAAGGGAAAAACACTTGCCTCTTCTCTATTTATCACACTCAACGGTTCTATCCCCTTGTCCTCCTTTCCCCTATCCCTATAAAATTGTTTCAATGTATTAATAAATGTGGAACCATGGATGGATTTCCATGGTCTATCTCTTCACTCTAGTGAAAATTTCACCCATGTAAGGGAAACGTGGGAGAAATAATCCTATTCTGTCAAATCTAGGTGTTGATTGGCATCAGGGGAAAAAGGGAGATACCTCCCCCTTCATTGATATCTTTTCTCATTTAGAATTCATCTGGCCTAGGGGTGTGGGAAAAATATTAATTTATTTTCATCATATCTTCATTGAGAAAAAGTATTACTAGTTTCTATACAGAAGTATAAACAACGTCCCTCTAATTTATTTTGACCTTTCATTCAAAAACTGGACTTCATAATTTCATGATTGATGAATGATAAAACCATCATATATGGATTTTTATGAAATATTTTCCCCTATGTTGATAAAATCACTTCACTGAGTCTGCATTTTTTTGGGCTAATATCAGTATTGGGAGCTTCAATATCCTATTGTCTATTATTTATTCAATTTTTGATTCAAGGGAAAGGGATTTCCCAAGGAAGGACCAGAGATGCATCAATACAGGGGATGAAGCAAGGTTCATTAGGTTTTTTAAATCAGTTCTTAAATTTTTAGAATGGAAATTAGGAGTGATATTATCGATGAAAGTAAAAATATTTCATGAATTTTTCATCTCCAAATGGACTTATTTTTTGTGGTACACTGGGGATAGGTTTATGTGGTGAAATAATTTGAAAGGGAATCACATTGTTTGGACCAGCCTTGATCTCTATTTAGATATCCTCTTTTTCATATCATCTTTATCAAATTCAAAAGTGGAACATTTGTTTTGTGCGCTCCCCAACCAATTCCCACTCCTGATTTACCTTGATTGTTGAATATACCACAACCTGCATTTCTTTTACTCAAGAAAAAGGGTGGACAAACTCGATTATCATTCTATAGTGTGGGAATCATAATATAAATTCTTGATATAATTCACTTGGATTAGATTTCAAAAAAAACAGATGACAAGAGTATTGCATCCACATATAGTCTAATACTAACCCTTCTATGTTCTTGGATTTATATTTTCGCCCACATGACATTGTATAGGATGAATTAGAGCTCAAAAGCATGGTGGGATGATGTTTCTTTAGAAGGTTGGTCATGTTGAAGAACTGGTTAGTTAATATTTTTATTTAATAGGAAATATTATCTAGAGAGACATATAAAGTGACATGGATTAAAGAGGGGGATAAAAACTTACACTTATTTCATCCTTGAATTAATAAGAGGTGGTGTTAAAATGATTCAAATGTCATCCATGAAGATATATATTTATATAATGACCCACTTGTAGTCAGATGTATGGATACATTCCATTTTCACTCATTACATAATAATGATAACCCTTTAACGTGGGGTAGTTACCGTAGTTTTAATTTTGACTTTTTCATCTCTACCCCACATGTGAGATCCTCTGATATTAATTCCTTCATTAAGAATAACCCTGATGAGTAGGAGATCAGGGGGAAGTGATATCCCACACCCCCTAGATGTGACCCTATACTGAATGGATTTTTCGACACAATATATATTTCCTCTTGGGATCTCCTCAAGAATGAGCTGATGGTATTATACAAGACTATTATCGATGAGGGGGTTTTTTTAGAGTGGTCTATGCCACCACAATGATTCTTATTCCATCGGTCAAGGATCCATCATATTTTAAGTACTTCATGCCAATAAAAATGTGTAATTTAACTTATAAATTCCACATAGATGCAATCATTCAAAGGATTGTTGTACTTCTCCACAATTGGAATTCTAATGAGCCTCATTGTATTATTAGGGGTAGGTACACTCAAACTACCATTACCTTGGCCCAATAATTGGTTGCTGAAATTAATAATAATTTCTTGGGGTATAACATATCCTTCAATCTCAACATGGAAAAATCTTATGTTGTAATTTAGGGGAGAAACATCATCAAGGTCCTGAGGAGAATGAGATTCTCTCATTATGTGGGTAATAATTTCTTTAGATGTATTGGATCTCTACGGTTTTCAATCACAAAATGGGGAAAATATTAATTCTATAAATCAACTAGGGGATAATGTATGGGGATCCCTTATCCCCCCCATGTATCCATTTTGATCTAAAACTCTTTTAGTAGTTATCTGAATAAATGTAGGGGTGATGGGAATGTTCGGCCATTCGGATGTTAAAAAACCCTTAGTGGTATTAACAGCCTCTTTTTGAAGGTTTCGGGCGCAGTAGAAGCGCGTGGGTGGATGTGCCCACTTGACTTTTTTGTCATTAGCAATGATCAATCCAGGATCAATACGGTGATAAAAGCCAGTCTCCACGGATCGAATCACCGAAAAAGAAAAAGAATATGGTTTGTCCCGAAACCAAAAACAAGGATCGTTACAGATTGATTATAGTTAATTTAATTAATTATAAAGAAATACCTTTTGGATGTTCTTTCTTCGTTTATGTTCTCGATCACGTTGTAGATGTGATCCGTTGTTGCGTTGCAGAAGCCAAGTGTAGAATCCCTCTAGCGGTGATCCACATGTGTACCTCGTATCTCTGGACGTTTCCAAAGGATTCTTCAGGTGCTAGCATGGAGAATCCTTTGCTTTCGTTGTCCACCTTAGATCGTCTTGAACCGATGGAAGAGGATCACTCTCGGTCTTGAGAGCGTTCTTGGAGGAAGAGGTTATTTCAGTCATGAAATAATTCTCCAGAGATATTGTGCACAATGATTCTCTTGTGTAGGAAAAGAGTTGGGTTGTGAGGATATTTATAATCAAGTTTGAGGTTGTAGAGTTATGACAATAAATAAATGCGTTACGTGTTTCATATATTTCATAAACTCTTATTGAAAACCCCCATGTCGAATAATTAATTCCTTGACATGCGCTCACACTGATTATAATAAATATCATTTAAAAACAATATTATATCCTCAAAATCCCGACTGGAAAAACAACACGATGTGTAATAATAAATACACTGCGTGTACATTTTTTTTATTGAAAACTACACAGTGTGTACATTAAATGTACACAGCGTGTATATCTAGTTTTCATTTATTCATTTCCTATCCAAAATAAAACTACACGGCGTGTATATTTAATAATACATGGTGTGTACTTTTTTTATTTTCTTTTTCTTTTTCTTCCATCATTTAAAACAACTTAGGCTTCCTTGAATAATTATTAAACTACATACGGAAATAATCTTTATTCAACTTGAGATACTTGGATACACTTAGTGTGTGACCCTCTAGGCCTCTTTCTCGTTGGCATTAGGCGGGCTTGCCTAAATTCCAAGATTACTATCTAGAAACGGGTCAAGGCACCCAAGAGAAAGATGTTGACGCCGCATTGACATATCACCTCATATGAACTCTTACTGTGTAATTTAATCCCTTTGTCTCGATATCTCATCAAGCAGGTTTCATGGATGTGTCATAAACCTATATGTTTGATATGTCGTTCTTTGACTACCTGAAATAAACTCATCATTTACACCATGGACATGTAATTTAATGAGACAATACTATTTCAATCAAAGGGCCGATATATCAACTTCCATAAATGGAAGGGACAAATCCTTCCTCGACTTATCCATTAACAACATGTCACTCATGACGCACCCAACGTACCCTACTTCCTGGCAACTGTCTGCGTGACTGTTTTCGTTAGTAAATCTAAGTGCGTGAGTCATGACATGAGTTATTGATAATCTTTCAGTCTAAGGACCATTTCACACTCTCGCAGATAGCAATATCCGATGACACCATGACATGCAGAATTACTACTGGCGGGTCTGTTCTCATAATCTCCCATCTTGGAGATTACCACGTGTGAACTCCATGAGAGAGTGTCTCATCTTCCTACACGTACTCACATATGATGGTCTGTATACTATGTTTCCTGTCATAGTATTTCATCCAACCGCAGAAATTTATTTAATAATATTGTTATAGCATTTCAAGGTTCTAATCATAGCGGGGATCTGTTATGACCTTATTAATGCAACAAATATTCCAGGACATTATTATATTATAGTCATGCAGAACAATGAACAATATATAATAAGTGAACATTTATGTAATAAAAGTACAAAACAGTTGGTTCTGAGGACACCAACCCTTACAAACTCCTACTTGGACTATAGCCAGCTACCTACGACTTTTAGTCCGCTAGACCTCACATGATGATCATGTTTCTGCTGAGTCAAGGATTTAGTCAATGGGTCTGCCACGTTGTCTTCCATGGAAATACTGCTCATTGCAACTTCACCTCTCTGAGAAAAATCCTTCAAGAGATGATACATCCAAAGTATGTGCTTTGTCCGCTGATGTGACATTGGCTCTTTTTCAAGTGCCACCGCTGCAGTATTATCACAATAGAGTGTGATAGGATCTTTACTGCTTGGTACTACATCCAACTCTTGGACGAAGCTTCTCATTCATACTGCTTATTTAGCTACCTCAGAAGCTGCGATATACTCGGACTCTACTGTATAATCTGCCACCACACTTTGTTTTGAGCTCTTCCAGCTCACTGCACCTCCATTCAAACTGAAGATGTATCCAGTCTGTGACTTCATGTCATCTTGATTAGTCTGGAAACTAGTATCTACATGTCCTCTGATGACTAGTTCTTCATCTCCTCCATAAACCAGGAACATATCCTTAAAACTCCTTAGATACTTAAGGATAGTCTTGACTGCCATCCAGTGGCGGTATCCTGGATCAGCTTGATATCTTCCTACCGCACTTAATGCGTAAGCAACATCTAGCCTCGTACATAGCAAAACATACATGACTGACCCAATCGCAGATGCGTAAGGGATCCTTTCCATCCACTATCTTTCCTCATGTGTCTGAGGACACATTTTCTTCGAAAGATGAATACCATGTGACACTGGAAACAATCCTCTCTTGGACTGTTCCATACTGAATCTCATCAGTATCTTGTCAATGTATGTACCTTGACTCAGGTCCAGCATTCTCTTGGATCTATCACAATGGATCTTGATCACAAGAATATATTCCGCCTCGCCCAAGTCTTTTATGGAGAAGCATTTATGCAACCATGCATTAACTGACTGTAAGACGTGTACTTAGTTTCCAATTAGCAATATGTCATCAACATATACTATTAGGAAAATGACTACACTTCCACTAAACATTTTGTAGACACAATGCTCACATTCATTCTTAACAAAGCCAAATTCTGTAACAGCTTCATCAAAATGAATGTTCCATGACCTTGATGCTTGCTTTAATCCATAAATAGATTTCTGCAAGTTGCATACCTTGTTGGCATCCTTTGGAGTCACAAACCCTTCAAGTTGTGTCATGTAGACATCTTCCTGGAGGTTCCCATTAAGGAAAGCTGTTTTGACAACAATTTGCCAAATTTCCTAGTCATGGTAAGCAGTAATGGCCAATAAGAATTTGATGGACTTCAGCATTGCAACCGGTGAAAAGGTTTCATCAAAGTCAATTCCTTGATGCTGTCTAAAACCTTTTTCAACCAGTCGTGCCTTGTAGGTGCTGAATTTCCCCTACATGTCCAGTTTCTTTTGAATACCCATTTATTACCAATAGGATTTACATCACATGAAGGATCTACCAAAATCCAGACTTGGTTTTGGTACATGGAATCCATTTCAGAATTCATGGCTTCTTGCCACTTGGCAATGTCTGTTCCTTCAACTGATTCATTGTAGGTAAGAGGATCATCATTGTCAACCAATACTGAGTCACCATCCTCGGTGACAAGAAAACCATATCGTTCTGTTTCTCTCACCTCTCTCGTGCTCCTACGTAGTTCTTGTGTCTCTGGAATAGATTGATCTTCCATGGGGCTTTGTGGAATCTGTTCTTGTACCAACTCATGTGTATCTTGAGCCTCGACTTCATCGAAGTCTATCTTGCTCCCACTATCTCTTTTGGCGATGTGATCCCTCTCAAAGAATATGGCGTGTCTTTCCACTGTAAACTTTTTGTTTGAGGGGTTGTATAGGTAATATCCCCTTGTTTCCTTGGGATATCCTATAAAGATACACTTTGTGCCTCGGGGTGTATGTTTGTTACCTGAAGAGGCCTTAACAATTGCTTCACTACCCCACACATTTAAATTCGATAACATGGATTTGCGTCTACTCCATAATTCGTATGGAATACCATTTATCGATTTAGTTGGTATTTGGCCTAGTATGTGCGTTGTTGTTTTTAATTCATATCACCAAAAGGATAATAGAAGACTCACATGACTCATATACCTCATTAAATAGATATTCTCCTCCTCTGTCTGAGTGGAGTTTCTTAATCTTCTTGCCAAGATGGTTCTCAACTTCATTCTTGCATTCATTGAACCAATCAAAAGAATCTGACATATACCTCATTAAATAGATATATCCATATCTACTAAAATCATCAGTAAAAGTTATGAAGTACGAGAACCCACCCCTTGCTTCAACTGGAAATGGTCCACACACATCTGTGTGAACTAATTCTAGAAGCTCTTTAGCTCTTTCACCTTTCCCACTAAATGGGGCTTTGGTCATTTTTCCTTGTAGACACGCATGACATACACCAAGTGGTTTTAGTTCTAAAGAATCTAAATACCCATCTTGATGTAATTTTTTCAAACGTTTCTCATTGAAATGACCTAGCCAGTGATGCCAAATTTGAGTGTGGTATGAGTCATGTGAATTAACTTTGTTATCGATGTCCATTAATTGTTTTGTGTAGTCTAACACATAAAGGTCGTTATATAAATGTTCCCTACCAAAAAAATACTATCTTTATAAAAGTAGAAACATTCATTTCCAAACATGAATATGAATCCATCAGTATTTAATATGGATACTGAAATTAAGTTTTTAGTAACAGGAGGCACATAACAACAACCTTTCAAAACCAAGACCATCCCGGTATTCAATGTGATGTGGTAGTCTCCGACAAATACAATAGTGAGTCTAGATCCGTTGGCTACTCGTAGATCTACCTCCCCTCGATCAATCTTCCTAAATCTACTTGGTTCCTGTATTTGGATACAGATTTGAGCACCACAAGAAGTATCTAATACCCAATTAGTAGATACAGATAGATTTCATTCAATAACAAACGCACCTGAAGCTTCCCCTTGCTTCCTTGCCTAGGTGGAGTTTTTCTTCCAGTGGCCCTTCTTGCCACATGCGAAACAAACAACATCCTGTTCCTTTGCCTCCCCTTTGATCTTCCTTTTCACGGAAGGCCTTGAAGAAGCTTTGGGCTTAAATCTCTTCACCTTCCCTTTCCTTTTATTCACCATAAGGACAGAAGGCTTTTCACGCTTCATCTCATTGTCCACTTGGAGAATAAGGATAAGAAGATCAGATAGAGACTTCTCCATATTGTTCATGTTGAAATTAACAACAAAGTTTGAGAAGCTCTGGGGGAGTGATGCGAGAATGAGATCGGTACCCAGTTCTTCAGGGTGTTTAAACCCTAGAACTTCCAAGCGCTCAATGTATCCAATGATCTTGACTACATGAGGCCCAGCTGGGGCACCCTCTCCAAGCTTACTCTGAAATAGAGCCATGGAGATCTCAAACCTTTACTGTCTTGCTCTCTCCTGGTATAGACTACGAAGGTGCTCGAGCATGCTATAGGCATCCGTGTCTTCATGAGACTTCATGAGCTCACTAGACATAGATGATAGCATCAAACATTTAACGTCGAGAGCATCGTTCAAATGTTGACCATATACTAGGAAATCTTCATCACTCGCCCCTAGGGTAGGGGAATCAGGAAGTGAGGACTCCATCACGTAGAACTTTCGTTCATGGCGTAGGATAACCCGAAGGCGGCTAAAACATTCCTGAAAGTTACTACCGATGAGGATATTTTCTTTATCCAGTATTGATTGTAGAGAAAATTTGGTTGACGAGTTTGTCATCTTGATTCTACAATTTAAAAGAGAAGATTTATTAGTAATTTCTTGATTACATTTTTATGTGAAATATTAAATTTTATTAATTCTCCCACTATTTTATCAAGTCCCAATGGCCCTCACCATTGAACCCTGAATATCCATTTTCTTTGACATTATAGTGGAAAGGATCCATATTCCCCTTCGCATGACCCCAACAAGGATTGGTCAAGATATTTGAAGGTATTTAGGTAGGTAGGTATTTGCCAACTGTGATCTTACAGTTCCTTGATCAGTTGAGTGGAATCCCTAATCCTGAAATCCTAACTTGGATTTCCTCAAATCTTACCTCCAATATTACATCAACTCTAGCAAGGGATACTTATCTTGATGTAATATGGTTAAGTCAACCCGAAACCTTTCATAAGGTCTTCCTTTATAAAAGTGAGTGACCCAACATGGGTTGGTCAAACACATAGTTTTATTGAGTCTTGCCCTTAACCAAGTAACGGAAGGCTTGGTCTGACATAATATGGTATTTGAGGGATTTTATTCTTTATGAATATCTTTGCACTATCACATGCTTGTTAATATTAAGTGATTCTTGCTTATGTGATTAACCATGTTCCGATAATTTTTACGCATATTCCAGTTTTTATTTTATTCCATCTTTTCATGCTTGTTCATTTTATTAATTATGTGATCGCGACAACACATACATAATAAATATACCATGCAATCAGACAGAAATAAAATAAGATGGCATGATCATGAGATTATATTTCGTTAGCTTTTCTAGCGGTTTTGATAAGCTAAACCTGACCTAGGTAAAACACCTTGAACCTGATGGTTCGTGTTTTGCAGCTCCCACCTGTCCACCTTTGTATCTTCTTGTGTCTGTTTCGCCTCGGCTTCGGAATTTGAACCGTCTCCTATGGCTTGGGAGATCCTCCATTACATGGGTTTACATTAAAGAAACCATGGGCACGAAGGCCCTACATTTTATTAGAAGAAGCATCGCAGGCCAACAAATTTAAATTAAATAAATTTAAATGAAACCATACACATACAAAGGGTCTTTGGTCTAGCTCTTGATCATCCACAGTATGCAACGACATTTACGAATATTTGGAATTCAAATTCATTTAATTGTTCTTTTATTTAAGACGCGCTTGAATTCAATTAATTATGATTTTATAATTAATCAATTCTTTATCTTAAATTCCTTTCTGAATTTCCTTGAGATTAGACATATTCCTAGTACGGGTCTTTGTACATTGGAGGAAACCTAGTGAAATTCCATTTCTGGAAAGTACACGGCGTGTAGTTTATAATTACACGGCGTGTATTTTTCTTTTCACCCTTTATCCAAAGTACATGACGGGGCTTGGCATCTTTTCTGTAGTTTTTAGAGTACACGGCGTGTAGATGAATCATACACGACGTGTACTTCCTTGTTACGCGGTAACCGGCCTGGAGATCCCATGTACGCAGTACGCAGATTATCATTGTACATGGTTTCACCTGGGTTGGAATGGACTACACGGCGTGTTGTTCCAACATACACGCCATGTATTCCGGTTTCCACACGCCATTCTATTCTGGTCAACACGGCGTGATTAAAACTTAGGCCTAATCAATTCACACAGCGTGGTTTAGTGGACCAGTGTCGGTTCATTGAACCTAAGTACACGACGTGTAATTTTAATTACACGCCGTGTAATCCCGTGTTGTACAGACAGAAAGAGCGGCTCCTCCAGATGAGTTCCTCGTTTTTATTTTAATCAAAATTAAAATTAAAATGTCATTTTTGTGATATGAATCAAGAAACGAAGGAGGAATAATAGATCTCGTTAATTCAGATTTATAGAACGGTTTATTTCGAATTGAATCAAATATGAATGCGTAAATTATCAACGAAAATTAAATAACTATAATCAACGTTTTAACCTCGCTCTGATACCATTTGAAGGTTCCAGGCGCAGCGGAAGCGCATGGGTGGATGTGCCCACTTGACTTTTTGTCATTAGCAATGATCAATCCGGGATCAATACGACGATAAACGCCAGTCTCCATGGATCGAATCATAGAAAAATATAAAGAAGATGGTTTTTCCCGGAACCACAAACAAGGATCGTTATAGGTTGATTATAGTTAATTTAATTAATTATAAAGAAATACCTTTTGGGTGTTCTTTCTTCATTGATGTTCTAGATCACGTTGTCGATGTGATCCATCGTTGCGGCGTAGAAGCCTAGTGTAGACTCCCTCTAGCGGTGATCCACACGTGTACCTCGTATCTATGGATGTCGCCAAAGGATTCTATGGGTGCTAGCATGGAGAAGCCTTTTCTTGCGTTGTCCGCCATAGATCATATTGATCCAATGGAAGAGGATCTCTCTCGGTCTTGAGAGCGTTCTTGGAGGAAGAGGTTCTTTCGGACGTGAAAGAATTCTCCAGATATGTTGTGCACAACGATTCTCTTGTGTAGGAAAAGAGTTGGGTTGTGAGGATATTTATAATCGAGTTTGAGGTTGTAGATTTATAACAATAAATAAACACGTTACATTTTTCATTTATTTCATTAACTCTTATTTAAAACCCCCATGTCGAATAATTAATTCCTTGACATGTGCTCATGCTGATTATAATAAATATCATTTAAAACAATATTATATCCTCAAAATCCCGATTGGAAAAACTACACGCCGTGTAATAATAAATACACGGCGTGTACTTGTTTTTCATTGAAAACTACACGGTGTGTACATTAAATATACACATCGTGTATATCTTGTTTTCATTTATTCATTTCCTTTCCAAAATAAAACTACACGGCGTGTATATTTAATAATACACGGCGTGTACTTCTTTTGTTTTCTTTTTCTTTTTCTTCCATCATTTAAAACAACTTAGGATTCCTGGAATAATTATTAAACCACGTACGGGAATAATCTTTATTCAACTTGAGATACTTGGATACACTTAGTGTGTGACCCTTTAGGCCTCTTTCTCGTTGGCATTAGGCGGGCTTGCCTAAAGTCCAAGATTAATGTCTAGCAACGGGTCAAGGAACCATAGAGAAAGAAGTTGACGCTGCATTGACGTATCACCTCATATGAATGCTTACTCTGTAATTTAATCCCTTTTTCTCGATATCTCATCAAGCAGGTTTCATGGCAGTGTAATAAACCTATATGTTTGATATTTCGTTCTTTGACTACCTGAAATAAACTCATCAGTTACACCATGGCCATGGAATTTAATGCGAAAGTTCTATTTCAATCAAAGGTCCAAGATATCAACTTCCATAAATGGAAGGTACAAATCCTTCTTCGACTTATCCATTAACAACATGTCACTAGTGATGCACCCAACGTACCCTACTTCCCGCCAACTGTCTGCGTGACGGTTTTCGTCAGTAAATCTAAGTGCGCGAGTCATGACATGAGTTAATGATAATCTTTCAGTCTAAGGACCATTAAACACGCTTGTAAATAGAAATATCCGATGACACCAAGACATGCGGAATTACTACTGGCGGGTCTATTTTCAAAATCTCCCATCTTGGAGATTACCAAGTGCGAACTCTATGAGAGAGAGTCTCGTCTTCTTACGAGTACTCGCACATGACGGTCTGTATATTATGTGTCCTATCATAGTATGTCATCCAACCACAGAACTTTATTTAATAATATTGTTATATCATTTGAAGGTTCTCATCATAGCGAGGATCTGCTATGACCTTATTAATGCAACAAATATTCCAGGACATTATTATATTATAGTCATGCAGAACAATGATCAATATATAATAAGTGAACATTTATGTAATAAAAGTACAAAATAGTTGGTTATGAGGACACCAACCATTACACTTTTCACAGAGGATATTCTCATTTTTATCAATGGAAGTAGTAGTTCCGTACAAGAACATATTTGGGTTGTTTATACTTATTGGAAATGGAGAGGTCATCTAAACAACCCATAGAAGATCAGTGTTTGTCTCTCAAGGTTATATTCAGATAGTAAGAGAAGGAAAATTGATGAAAAATATTTTGGTCGCAAGAAGAATGATTCCCATGGAATATTTAGGAAAACCAATCTCCTTGGGTAGGATCAATATTCTACATCTTGACGAAAATACTGATAGGATTTACTCTCATATTCCCAATAGGAAAAATCATTTTCTCTCTTGTGTAGGATGTTTCACCCTAGTCAACAGTATATTAACCTTAATTCCTATTATTGTTTTATCATCCACCATTATACCCATGATGTTTATAAGTAACAGTGATAATATCCTAGCTAGATTCATCTTGAAAACACTGGTGGAGGGGATTTATGACTAAGAGACATGGGATATAATTGAATGAGTGGATATGGATTGTGGAATCAATATCAAAAGTGTTATGGATACTATGAAATTCATTTAGATGAATCCAAAATGGGATGTGATAGAAGTGATATCTATATGGAAAAGTCTCATAAATATAAATTATGGGGCATGTATTGATGATACTAGATGAAGATGATCTAAACTCTAGAAGATTACCAACTAACATATTCTCAATCTTCAATAATAGTTATTGTGGATTTTTTTACAGCGCACTTAGCTTCTATAATAATAATTGGTTAGGGAATATCTTGAGGTTTCCTAGATTCCATATATCTGACATCTTCTTCTAACATGATATCATTTTCTGCAAATTTACACAATATATTATCATCTCATCGGAGAAATAGACCCTCCAAATAATATTTATCAATAATGAATCAGAATGGTTGGTTTACACTTGATCATCATCTGGTGTGTCCTCTTCAAAGGTGTATCATCTTAATATTCATGCAGATTCTAGTCTTGGTGAAGGGGGTAGTTTATTGGTGTGTAATGATATACCTACTTGAATTATCTTACATATTTGGCATGTTTGTAACCATGATTTACCAACTTGTTAGGGAGTGCAAAACAAGTGGGTATCCATTTTTTCCAAGTGTATGTGTTTTGATTCCCCCAAATTCATGATGGCCTACCACATATTATCTAAAATAGAATGGTCATATTCCATCTGGCTGGAACTGTTTTTTCATTGGGTGGGATGTGTAGGGGTTGTCCGATGATTACTTTTTATAATCCTACTTTCATGGATGGGTGATAATTTCCATGAGTGTATGTCATGGTTGATGTTGTTTTTGGTAGGATATTTGAGTCTTTGGTTTATTTGAAACAAGGCCAAACAAGAAGGATTCTTTAGTTGCTGACTAGCATTGAATTTTAAGGATAAGTCATTGGTGGTGGAACATGATCCCTTACTCAAATAGTGGTTACTGTCACCATCCTCATGATGTATCATGTCTTGTAGAAGTACCAGTGTGTTTGATCCCTAGAAACCTCCTCTAGGAAAATAATTGAGATAGATTCATCCAAAGGGAGGACATAAACTAAACCCTTATGATTCATGAATGAATAGTTACATGTGAGGAGGTGGTGTGATCTATGATTAAAATGGCTTGGTTATCACTTCCATCATTGTTTACATTTATCAAGTTAACTCCCTCATAGAGTAAGCTTCTACCAAGTT
This sequence comes from Viscum album, assembly GCA_963277665.1. Lineage (NCBI taxonomy): Eukaryota > Viridiplantae > Streptophyta > Magnoliopsida > Santalales > Viscaceae > Viscum > Viscum album. The sequence continues at coordinate 1,079,738,191 of OY728139.1, read as the reverse complement.
CAAGGGCTGGCTTTGTGCCACTATCACAGTATTTCTCTTAAAGGGGTGAAAACTGACACCTTGATTTTCCTTAGGTAAATCCATCGTATGGGATCTACACCATGGTGCATCAGATATATTTATCAAAATTGCATGGAGTTTCTAAAATGTGGCATGGAGATATCATATACATAGAGAGAGGGTAACATGGTTTTATACTTCTTGTTATCCTAGGATACTCTAGATAACCCGTGTATCATCTTTTATGCTATAGTTTCTCTTCACCCATAGTGGATTAATCATATTAATGATGATTCACTAGGACTGAACTTTTTTCATCCTCCAAAAAATTGTTGGGAATTGGAAACCTATCCATTTTCAATAAATAATTACTCACATTTTATGGATATCATGACATCTCTTTATATGAAAGGAGTAGAACCCATGAGCCACACAGAGGTGACATAAAGATAGTGAATAGATCACATAAACATGTATATATCATGTGATTCAAATGATACAACAAAGAAAGGACAACATATAATGTTGAATGTATCCCATATAACTCATTTAATACATTGTATGTAGTCCCTGAGTAAAAAATAATGACAAGTTCATCCCCATTCGTGTTTGTGCACAAGATATATAAGATTGATGGTGGATAGTGCATGAGCATATACACATGTGATTAGTCCCTTGATTAATTGAGATACACAAAACATAAATGATAATAACATAATAATAAAGGTCATAAAATTATTTTATGTTTTTCAGATGCCCTAAACTCCATGCATGAAGTGTTCTTAATTTGAGACTGAACTTAAAAAAGAATAGGAGAAGAGTTTATTTTTGAGTTGATAATATTTATTAATTCAAGGAGAAAGACTTATCTGACATTGTGTATGACCCTCTTATATATAATATTACTGAATAACTTGAATTCACCACTTATACACATTGAGTGAGGTTAAGACTTAATTAATAAGTAATCATATCACATGTATTTTTTCATAGAGGAAACAGATAAAATATAGGTTGCAATAGATTTTTGAGCATGACCAACAAGATTTTCAATGGTACATGAAAGGTTACATCGACAAGTGAAATCCATCATAATTTTAGAGGAAGTCCAATAGATCAAACTACTATGTATCAATCCTTGATGAATGGATCAATCCTATCAGATAAATCTAGGAGCAGGTAGTCTCAATTATGACTTAAGACATAAAATCTCTAGTATAGATTATAGAGAACACCACTATGAATTCTGGTAACAATGTGGGATGAATCATAAATAACCTCATATGATTATTCAAAATATAAATAGTGTGAAATTATGTCTATAATTGTAATTATTTACATGTTTATAGTGGAGAACCATTTTTCCAGGAGAACAACCAACATGATAGGGAGGAGGTCTTTGTACCTAACTTTGGTATCCTTTGTGTTTTGAACCTTTGAATTTATAGAATTATTTTAGGTAATGTTTAGAGAACAAAAATAGTGGATTTAGGATTTCACTATTCATAGAGGTTTAATTGATAATAATTAATTTTTAAATATAAAAAGGTATCACTAATTCACCCCTTCCCTTCTCTACAATTTCACACCCATCGTGTCACTTCATGAGGAATGGGTGTTTTCATAATTAATGAATTAGAAAATGATATAACATATATAGAATAAATAAAATAGTTATTTATACATTTATATTATAATATAAAAGTAATTATGTTCCTATATCCATTCATGATATAAATTAACAGTATTGTTCAAGTAGGTGGTTAATCTGAACCAAATATGAACATACACAAATTGAATGGTTAATTATGAGGTGGTTGTTTTCTAATATTCATATACAAAGATAATAATTATGCATTTTTTTCTATTTATATGTGTGATATATCAAAATTATAATTAAATATATGAAGAGATAATGGATATAATAATATAACATAATATGAATAAAACATCTCACTCTTAGTGTGCTTCTTTATGGATTATAACTTTATGATCTTTGTTTATGATTTAAATTTTTTATTGTTACTAAATATTTATTAATATAAATATAATTACTATATTAAAATATTTTATATCATTGAAACCAATTTTTAATTATATCCATGAATGGAGTGGGTGGTAATAAAAATAGAAATGAAAAGTTCCCAGGAGGTTGTGGTCCACATTTAACCATAGATAATGATTTCATTTTTTATAGAACATGAAAAAGGGATAATATGGTTTATAATTCCTATATCTAAAATAGGTCATAAATATAACACTTATAAATTAAATTTTCTTTTAATAAATGTGTTTTATGGTGGCGATGTTAAGCGAAACACATTGTGATGTGGTAGTGGTTGTCCACATAATGGATGAATGATGTTTTCACATTTCATGAGGGGGAGGGGAGAGGATGTTGTTATTTATTTAAATAGTAAAAAAAGTAAATATACTATTAATAGTGAATTCATACTATTATATCATTAAAAATTTTTTTGTATTGAAATAAAAGGGGAAAATATATTAGCGAAAATGGTTAACTTATGTTGAGAACGTTTTGTTTCTCTTAGAGGATTCTACAGAATTGAACTTATTAGGTTAATATCATGGGGTCAGAATCGTATGAGAGTGAGATATAATTTCAAGGGAATGAGACAGATATGAGTCTACATAAGAATAAAAATGTTCATTATTTTAAATATAATGTTGTGAGAGTCCTCTTTTATATGTGATGATAATTACTTAGTTGTAATATTTAACCTTTAAATAAATGGGGAACATGTTTCATAGGTACAATGACTCAAAAATATACATACTTATTGAGTAATAAATGATATAAGGTCTAAAATATCTCATACACTCAATTATATACATTATTTATCATGTTTCTGGACCATTACCCATTTAATTATTACCATATATATTTTTTAGATTTTACCATAGTGAATTAATTTTGACCTGGTAATTTACCATTTTTCCAGAAAATAGAATGGTCATTTTTAAATAATTTCTACCTATTTATTTCCAATAAGGAATATATTTTTCTGTATTAAATTATAAAAAATTATAATTATTCAATTTTTAAATATTAAATGTATAATTCTTTAAAATTTTTTTAAAAAATTAGACTAAAGAATTAAGATATCAAAAATGGATTTATTAATTAATAATTATACCTAAAAATATATAATGTTACTTATAATAAATATATTTGATCAATATAAGGATTTTATGGGATTTATTTTAATCTTACATCATAGTGATGTCAAAAAATTCATAGTTTTAATGACAATGGTATTCAAATGATTCACGTAAAACATCAAACTTTTTTTTTGAAAAAACCCAAAATTTCATTTCCAGGAAATATTATAAGAAAATATTGAAAAATGAATTATATTTTTTAAAAATCAAAATCCATCATTGAAATATTATGTATTTAAATTAAATCACAAGTAACAGATCTTTTGAATACAAATTAGTGTGATAATTCATGATATGGTGTTCAGCAGCTACAGTAGGGTCTTAAGTGTTACCTTCTCCCACTTAAATAAATTCATCCTTTAAACTGGATTATATATAAGTAATTAAAAATATTATTTATTCTATTCTCTTTGATATTTTAGGCTCCACAATTATCTATTATTGCCTTTTATTTCATTGAGTGACTTTCAATAATCGATTTGTCCAATTTTGTAATAAACGGAATCTAGTGTCAACAATCTTTATAGTCTCTTTATAATAAGACTTGTCAGCCTCTAATGTTAATACCTCATATATGACAACATGAATTGGATTGATAATGTATATCCTTAGTAATGAAATATGTAAGACATTATGTACATTATCATGGTTTGGAGTCAGACCTAATTATCAGTCTATTATTCTAATTATTTATAGTATTTCAAAAGGCCCATTTTACCAAGGTCTTAACATCCCATTTTGACAATTTCATAAAACTTCATACTATAGGGAAAACCTCAAGAATATATGATCACACGCTGGAAATTGTATTTCTTTAATTTGATTATCAACACGTATCTTTTCTTTGATTTTTTATTCTTTAATATCATCCTAAATAGTCTATACATAAATAGTTATATCTTCCTCATGATTTGGGATTACAAGCCTCCATCCTTCATCTTCATCCCAGCAGGTTGGAGTAAAACACCTATTCACATAAAATGATTCATATGGTACTATATTATTTCGAAAATGGAATCTATTGTTATTTTTAAATTCCACAAAATTTATATACTAGTAACACATACTATGGAAGTATAGACGAAATTCTCTCAGTATTTCAATAAATTTTTAGATACTAAATTCACATTTCTAATATTTTCTGGGAACATTTGTATTTATTAAAAGTATCTCATTGTTAGGAACCCATTTAAGTATTTCCTATACTTTTAATGGTATTTATAAGTTATGAATAGATAAAAATGATAATGGTTCCCCATAAATAATTAAGAATTTGATAATATTCAACGTGGAAAGACGCTCATGTGATTAATCTTTCATTATCTCTATTAAATGAGTTGTCATAGTAAGACAATCAACATTGAGCCATATATATTCATTCATCCTTGAAATAAATATGATACTAGTGAAAAAGTTAATTTTAATTGTATTTTTCATTCATATTGGTATATATAGTGGATACATGAGTCACTTTGGATGCTTCCTTTCATCCATTACCAATTGGCTTACTAGGAAGATTCACACAAAGTCCACAATTTCCCACATCATACAATTCCTGCAAAAATATTTTATTAAATATATATACATCACTATTATTCAAGAGGTCATAGAGGAATATGATTTTTTTTATGACATATCCTTGTTCCCTCTTCAATTAAAGTATATATTTTATATATAATATTTTTGAAAACATCAACACACCATCTCTGTTGATTATTTCTGTCAATTTATCAAAATTTACTACATAAATCTACCTTTATGAGACCAATCATCAAGATGGGAACTGTATATCTTTATTAGTATATACAAATTTTATGTTTTATATAAAAGGAATGAACCCCCTTCATAAAATTCATAAAATCATTAGTTACTAGATTATTTAATATTGGATCCTTCTTAATCATCATCATGTTCATAAATCCATGGTACCTCTTACTCAATACATTAAACACCATGTTTTCCTTCCCAAGTGTTTTTATATTGAGTAATCACAACTCTTTAGTAGTTCCAACCATTTTTTCTCCATATTGATCTCATTATGTGACATGATATGATTTAAACTCATGTTGTTGGTAATATTTATCATCGTACAACATAGTGGAAATTACATAATATTTTAAAATGAAATATTAGGGATCTTATATCTAGTTCATGAGTGTTATTGTTCTATTCAAAGATTTTAATTTCATTAACGCATATGCAATCGTACTATGGTTATTCATGGGGACAGAAACGTCCATTATTCAATGCATCAATATATAGTACAACTTTTTTCATTCCTGATGAAATAGTTAATACTAGTAAATTAATTAATCTATACTTGATCTCTTAAAGACATTATACACATTAACTAGACATTGTTAATTTAATTTTTTTACATGTTACATTTGCTAACAAGAAGGGAAAATGGAAAAAATATTGAACAAACCATCTATAGTAACATGATACTCACAAGAAACATCAAATCTAAATTATTTTCATCAATTTAGACTATTCTTGAAGTACCTTTTTCTTTGAATGGTCAAAAAATATTCCTTTATATGGGACAATTAGTCTTTGAATATAAACCCCACTGCCCAAAAATTCACACATACTATATTTCATGTGTAATTCATTTTTCCAAGGGTCTCCAAACTCATTTATAATGGATTTGACGGGACTTCATAGATCTGTGATTATATAATTATATATTATAGGGAAACAACCAAATATTTCTTATAATAATTTTATACTTTCTTTATCATACCCATAATGTTAAATGGTACATTTGAAAATCAAGGGGTATTACTATAGTCTCTTAATATCCATATCTTATTGAAAAAGTAGTGATGTGTATATCAACCTTATTATTCATATGTCAATAATAACCAGAGTAACGATTAATCATTAAAAAGTATATTGATTCATGAAGTTCATTATATAGGTTAGCAATAATGGGTAGATTATTATAATTAATTATATTAATTGTAATGATCTCCCTATAATCGATGAAAATTCATATAGAACCATCCGTTTTTTATTCAAAAAAATTGGCAATTCACACTATGAACCACTATGGAGTACAAATCCCTTATCAAACAACTTTTATTGTTGTTTCTTTAACACCAAAATTTCCAACTGGTTGTCTTCTTGAGGCTATTTTATATATTTTCATACCATCTAGAATTAGTTAATTAGAGAACCTAACTTCACAATCTTGTGGATGACCATTTAATTAATTTGAAAAAAACTTTTAATTTTAATGTCATTGGTGAACATTTTATTCATAGGATATTTTCCCATTAATATATAATTATTTTATTTTTTTATGGCATAATTTTTTTTGCAGTTCTTAGAAGACCTATTTTTTATTTAGATTTGATTTGATAAAAAATATCCTGATGAAATAATTTTCTTCCATAATGTTTATTAAGGCTCCATCCTCATATGATGGAAAGGTCTGAGAAAAAAATTCCATTCCAAGGTTCTAATGTAACCCATCAAATGTGATTATCCTTTCCCATGCACCTTGATCCATTTCCATAAACTCATAATTCACATTCTCCCTAGGAAACTAACTGTAAAAGATAGGATATAACCATCCATAATTAAAAAAACAAAAATGACTATTGAACCTCTTACATTCTGATTATCTTTCTAGTATTAGAGATTTATAAAATTATGAAATAATATAATCTAACAGGACACATGTTCTATGAATCCAGAACATATTTTATATTTAATATGTAAAAATAATTAATTTAAAATGAACATTGAAAATATCATATAAATTCCTCCACATGTGTTATCCTTATACCCATGTCATGTGTATTTATTTTATTAATAACCTGGGGACATCAAAATATATATAGGGGTGATAAAAAAGGAGTGAGTGAAAAATATAAATCAAGTAATTATGGATTTAACATGGAATGTATATTAAAATATTAATACATAAAAATCAGGAATCTATAATTTACATGTAAGTAATAGATTTCTATACGAATGAAAATAAATTAAATCAAGTTTATCAGTAATAATTACCTCATACTAATTGAATAAATGCTTTACATCAAAAAAATATACATAAGGCCTTTTTCTAAGACACATTACATTTCATCAAGACCATATTGAAGACATATTTCTAAAATGCGAAGGGATAGACCAAGTACTAGAAGTTATTTTTTCCCATAATAAATTTCGATGAATTGAGAGTCTATAAAATTTTGGGACCATCCCTTCACTTTTTTATGTCCAACTAATTCTCCAGAATAGGAAACAATACATTCTATACTATTACATAAGGAACCACTTACTGAATTATACATGGATATCCATATATTGAGAAACATTGAAATTAAATACATAATAAACCCACATAAGTAGACAATTAAAATTAGGAATGCCAATATTTTTCCCTATGTTAATAATCGTTATTACATGATCACATCATATCCAGAAGAATGGGGAGTATTGTTAAACAATACATATTAAAATATATAGTAATCAAATTAATTAAAATACTAATATATGGTACGTTAACACTTTTCTCCATGTTAATAGAACATAATTAATTCTAGTTGATAATCATCCAATATGTGTTATTTGAAATGTGATTTTTTACACCATACACAGATATGGGTATATGAACAAAATAACACTCTAATAAAATGATCACAAACTATCAAGATAAATATTGGTTATGGTTTAAAAAACATATCCCAAGGAAAGAGAAATATTTTCTAATGGTTTTATGTGTTATGTATGAGTATCCTAAAAAAATATGAAATACTACATAATACAATCAATGAGTGAAATATACCCAAGTTAAGTTTAATAAATTCAAAAAATGATCATAAATCAATGTATGGAAAATGTGTTACCAAAAATACTCACTAAAAGGGAAATAATTAAATCAATAGACAATTGAATAATTGGACTTTATTTATCTAATAAATCAAATTAAATATAAGGATTCTGAAAAAATTACAACTATGGGAAATAAATAAACCATACAAAAGAATCATGTTGTACAAAATGTATTATGTCCCAATGAATTAGATTTAAGACTAAGAAAAATCCTATAACTTTATAATATTTTTAATTAGAACCCCTTTAAATAGTGGTCTTGTAATTGAACATAAAATACCATGAGTAAAATATAAATCATTAAATAATATATATAATTAGTTATATGTAACATAGAAATAAAATCCTATTTATAATTAAATCACATATCCAAGAGAAGGATTTGAGATGAAAATCTTTATCTCTTATTTCTAACATACATGAATATGCAATAAATTAATTCATCACAAACATAGAGGGAATAATTAAGTATTTTATTTAATTAATCATAATAGTTTTCATTTGTATTCTCTATAAATTGTCATACTCTCTAATAATCTTCCAACTTTTTTCTCTGGGTGGTTATCATTTTGATAGTTTATACCAATTTCATAATAGAGGTTTCTATGTTCATCATTATTTCAAAATTCTCCAATACTATGTTATTAATTTTATTATCTTATAAAATCTATATTTTTTATGATATTTAAAAAACATTTCTTGTGTGTATTCTTATATGGCCTTTACAATAAAATTGATAACAACCATGTTTCTGTGATTCATGACAATCATAATGTTTTTTTAATTAATTTTATAAATATTTATATAACATCTTCATAACCTAAAGTAAAATTGTTTTACACATTCATATCATATTATATTTTTTATTATGTTCCCATTGACATTAAAGATAAAAATTCAATATTTTTTTGAATTAGGTTGTTAAACCAACCAAAACATGAACACTCTCTAATTTAATGAATGATTTGGATTTGGTTCTTTTATAATATGATTATAACATAATAATAATTAACTTATTTTGTGTCAATTAGAGTGAAATATAATAATTTCAAGTACATAGAAGTTTAAATAAACAAAATGAAAATATTTCACAATTTTAAGAAAAATGATACCTTCTTAATACTCAAAAATTTGAGGGCGTTTATATTATTATTTATTTTTAGATAATCCCCTTTTTATCTGTGTTGAGAGGGAACCCATGCATGAACTATATTACAAGATTCACAATTTCCAATATATAATGTGAAGGGCTAAAAAAATTACCAATTTATAAGTGAAGAACGTGGTAGTTTTGGGAGTAACCATAATATTTTAAATAATTTAATTTTATAGGCGAATTGTCAAATGGAAAAAAATTACAAATTTATAAAAAAATTTATGGTTTCAAAATCAGTTAAACAATTAATTTTTTAGAAAATACTTTTTGTTTTATTTATTTTTGTTTAAACCATTTCTCTATTTCTATAATTTAATTTTACCTAGGTAAATAACTTCTAAAATTAATAATAAATTTTAAGGGAAAAAGTAATGATAATCCTTTTTACCTAATTTTATATATATAAATTCATATGTTAAAACAATTTTATAAAATAATTATTATAAAAGATTAAAAATGAAATTTTAAGATCGATATAATTCATCATATCAAAGAAGAGTTTAGGGAATTAAATTTTTTTTGATTTATATTTAAATATAAGAAAAAATTGTCATGGATATTTAGTTTTATGAAAAAATAGAATTAGAAAACACTAAATAATGAATATGAGGGTTCAATGGAAATTAAAATCCAAATCTCCCTTGTAATATACATAATTAAAATAAAATATTGAATGGATTAATTTTTTTCAAAGTACAAATTTAATTTGTTATAAAAATGTTTTCCAAAACTTTTCTATATTCAAATAATATTTCAAAATTAATAATTTTATTATGAAAATTAAGATTTTATTAGATAAAAGGTTTTATAAAAATATATTTAACTCTTATATAACTCTAAAGTCATAAAAATTATTTGTTTGGAAAAAATCATATTATTCTATGGAGAAATGAACATTTATGAAAATGATCAAAAATTCATACCATGTCAATTATGATATGTTTAACTCAAAAATGAATTTCATATTAAGTATATTCAAATTGGAAATTTTATAAATTCAATTTATTAAAAAATATCATCAAATCTACAGAAATTCAATTTTAATTGGATATTAATATTTTCAAATATTAACAATTATTGTTATTATTTTATACAATTTACCCACTAAATTAGTTTTAACCAATATTAATATCAATAAATATTTTATTTATTCATATGTTTTTAGAAATATTTATGTTTACCACATAAAAGATATTTTTTAGAAAAAATACTTTTCTAAACATTAAATGACATTATTATCTATTTTAGGTTATCATATAGAGTTTATTCCTATATAAAGTAGACTTTATTTTATATAAAAATATAATTCATAATTCAGTTAATAATATTCAATCCCACTAACTCAATGAAAATTTTTCTATGGTCATACTTAATAATTCTATCTTTATCTAAATATATGGAACATTTTTTTGAGTTCTGTGTTTCTTGTGGAGTAAGCTATAAAACACATTTGTCTCGTTTTAAAGATATTATATATAAAAACCTAATGTGTTAAATTCTTCCCCATTAAATAAGTTTTATCCTTTCAATTAGACTCACACATTTAGGGTAATTTATATAGGGAAATAATATTAAACCATTTAATACTAGTTGACCATGGGTTTAAGTAGGATGTGGAATGGGATTTATCTATATGAAAAATCAATGTAATATATTTATAATGAGATACAACCCTTTCCAAACTTCACTAAGAATTATATAAATTTATATAGATATTGATACATGATAAATATCTTCCCACAAATCCTGAAAAATATTTATTTGATAACCATACAACAAATGGTATTTAGTTCTAACTCAATATCTGGTATTAAGTGAATACATGAAATGCATATGACTAAATATATTATAGAGTGAAAATTTACTATTTACTATAATAGTTGTATTTACATAGTATTTTCCCTTTTATATTTTTTTCTTATTATCTCCCGCATTGTCCCTTAGGTTAGGATTTAGAGTCTTATAATGCCCAACTATCTCAAATTAATGCAATGAAATTTTATATCCTATATTTTTTCCTATAACTTTTGAGTCTAATAAAAATATTCATCTTTTTTACATCATATTTCATGAGAATCCATATTTCTATCCTTTGGTGTTCTTGGGACTTTGACTATGTTCACATTGTTTTTGTCAAATTTCATGATAGATGGTGTGGAATAATCATAATATTTCTCAAATATTTCCCTTATCCCATAAGTATTTTTATTGGGGTAGTTTCCATATTATTAATGTATTATATTTTTTACTTTGTTCCTTAATGACTAATCCATTACTAAAACAAAAAGTTATAATATGAGTGATGATCATTATACATGAATTATCCTAAATAAGAATCGAAAATTTTAATTTTATGATATATCACTTTATGAAATTATAAGGTTATCCCGATGTTCTTATAATCCAACATGTATCGGATATGATAAAACATATGGAACTTTTAGGTGAACATATATCATTCTCTATTCATACTAGATTTCTTTGATTTGGCTCTCATAAGTTATATCATAATCCTAAAAATTGTGATCCAAAATTACCATGAACATATGTAAACTTTTAAAATCCCAATTTCCATTAAAATCCATTATATAAATATCCTACATAGCATTATTTATAAAACAATAATAATACCTATAATCATACAAAAATGTATGTATATACTGTTATCATATACTCTTAATAAGATACAGTTACGAAAACCTCTTTTAACCTCTATGATATAAATATTCAATGAGAATATATATTCCTCCATAAATTACATATATATTATATATCAAATGGTACTAAACACTAAATCCAAAGTATAAAAATTTTTAACTATATATTAGAATATAAAAATGTTATGATCTCCAGAAAAATATATCCAGAATCAATTGACAATCCCAAATTTTCCATTAACATCTGACATAATTATTTAAAATCAAACCACCATTTATTATGGAATCATTAATTATGTTATAAATCTGCATGTTTTCTATCCCTAAATCATGTATTCATTAATTGTTATCCCAAAAAGGTATAGAATTGACATAAAATAACATTTTAAGGCTATTTATATGATCAAATATATGTTTTGAAACATTTATAGAAGACGTACAGAAGAAGAAACTTTATATTCCTCACATAATCTTAAATATTTTTTTGAATATAACAAAATGGAAAACATAAATATCACATCACAAAATTAAATAGCTAAGTGTATAAGTAATTAATTTATATTATGATATCACCCTCACTACTATAGGTAAAAATTGCAAATATAACTTTTCCATTATAATAGTCATATACTAAAATTCATACCCTGTTACACATGCTACCGTATTTTGTTACCAGATATTGTTAGTTATAGATACAAACATTTCTCAGCTTAATCCACATGATCCTTCTTCCATAAAATATAAAAAACATATTTTTTCGGATAATTACAAAAATATAAATATAAAAACACCAATCCAAACATATTTTCACTTATAACAGCTTTTCTTTTAACATGTGATTTGTTTTAGACAACCTATAACACTCTTTATTCTCTCCTTGGTTATATATGTTCATTTATAAATTAGTTTTTCCAAAATATGTATTGATAACATCATTTTTTAATCCATCATGATGGCTCATAATGTGAATTTGATTAACAAATGAATATCCCTCATGAGTATCTCACTGTGTGTAGTCATTGAATCAATCATCATATATTAGAGTGACGATGAAACTAATTCTAAAACAACCCATTTGGATTTGATTACCCCAAGATGAATCTATTCCAAAATATTATACACTTTTAAGTATCCATACATGGATTTATTTCTTGGAAAAAAATAATCACTAATTTACCAATACATTTCGTTGTTTTCCAATACATAAGCTTATACAAAGAATTATCATTAAATTTTTTGTGTCCTAATCCCCAAAAAAGTCCATTATTTTATTAAAATTAAATAATATACTATCCTGATATATTATCAATACCACAGAAATTGTTATTAAAATTATATTTCAACCCAATAAATTATCTTTAACTAATTTCCTATCCTTTGAAATTACGTAAACCTTCCATATAATACCCAAAATGATGTCATGGACCCACACTCTCAAATATAGTGTTATAAACACATAACTTGTATAATTACATTGAGATTATTTCTAAAATGCATGAAATAAGAATACTTAATTACAAAATCCAATATAAATATTGAATGTATTATATTCTGGGGAAATTTTCAGGCGTATATATTTTCATAAATAAAAAGATATAAACTAACACAACTTATAATCTTTTTATGATGTATATATTTTACATAACTATATGAAACAACTTAATCCATATGGAATCTCTAAAATACAAAAATAATTTTTGAATGCGTGTTATCCTTCTAAAATTTTAATATGAACTCATTTTCATCATAGGTTTGGGAAATAGAAATATAATAAGGGATGAGATTGAATGTTTAGTAAGGTAAAACATACACCATAAAAATCAAGGAATCAATCAGGTAAAAATATTTTGATAGACAAAGAAATAAAATGAATCTATAATCAATATCAAAATGATGCAATGATATATCCAGGAAAACAAATGAAATCATGGATATCTATAAAACTAATCTCATATTCATGGAAAGAATAATTTTTCATCAAGAACTGATAGTTAAGGCCTTATGACAAGATATTATAATTATCATTCAGACTATACTGAATACCTATGGAAGAATAGAGAATGAATTCACCAAATACCCAAAACTGATTTATCTAATGATACTTAATGGCTCATTAAGGGGATATAAAATTCCAGTCCCCACATGTCACTTTTATATGACTAATTTATTCAACATAAGTGTTAACATGACCTTTTGTACAATTCTATGAGTAACCACTTACCCAATAAATCTTGGTCTTCTTCATAATATGAAATATGAAAATAAAATTACTAATAAACATGAGTTATCATTTAATAAGTAAAATAAATTCCAACACTTTTCCCCATTTTAAAAAAATTAAAATATGTTCATAAACCATCTGGAGAAAAAATTTGGATTGTTAAACCATACATATTCCAATTAACAATAATCATCCTTATTTGAATAATAATATACTGAATGTCAACATTTTTCTTATGTCAATTTAATATTATAAATTCTTGGTTAAAATCATCAAATATATGTTATGTAAAATTCAATTCTAACACAATATAGAGAAACATATATATAATGAATACAATACTTGAATAACATGATCATAAAAAATCTATAGAATGTAGGTGGATGGATTCAATTGAACATATCCCAAGTAGTGAAAAACATTTTTTAAAGTTTTTATGTTCATGGAATGTATATCTTCAAAAACCATTAGAGAATAGAGAATAATACAATCCAATGAAGGAATATACCAATCATATTTGTAATAAGATTAAATAATGATCACAACTCTTGGAATTAAAATTGTGTTACAAAAAACATCACTTCTCGGGAATTAGTTGAATCGATTTACAATTGAATAAGGTGAAAGCATTTGTATAGTAAATTACATGAAACAAAATGATTATGATAAATTTTCATTGATGTGTAGTAAATAAATCATATAAAATATTTTTGGGGAAATAAATGATTTATGCATCAAAGAATGAGAATTGAGTCCAAGAAAACCCATATCAATTAAGAATATTTTGAATAAAAACCCATTGAAATATAGGGATTTTAATTGAAAAAATCTAATTATTAAAATATTATTTATTATATAACATATCAAACATTTATTATATAAAATATATAAATTAAATTATGGCCACAATACAAAACATGTCTTAAATAGAATAATTTGAGATGAAAACCGTTAACTCTTATTTTTGAATCCCACAAGTGAAATTTAACCTAAATGGTCATAAAAATAGATAAATATATCACATAACTAATATCCTTTATCAAATATATTTTTATTCAAACTATGTATAAAATTTTATTTTTTATATGAACTCTTATGAATTTTCACATCTGGTGTTTATAGTTTTGATCACTTGTAATGTTTTAATAATATATGTGTCAAATTTCGTCCTTAAATCAATGATAATCACTATCATATTAACATAACTACTAAAATGTTTTATTTTTAATTATTTATGATGATTGAAGCTACTTTTAGGAGGGTCTTAGTCTTTATCCTTGAATATTAAATCGATAACATGCATGTTTAAATGATTCTTGATAATCATTGTGTGTTTCCATCATTAATGAATTAAATATTGATATATCATATCTATAACAAATAAAAAAGTTATAATTTTTTATCATAACATATGAATTGTTATGTTCTCATATTAACTGATGATATAAATTTATATTATCGTTAATTATGTTGTTAAACCGATCCAAACATGAACTTACCCTTAATTAATAAATGTTTATGAGGTGGTCCTGTTATAATGTAAATATTAAAGAGTAACAATGGTATCAAATAGTGTTCATTATTGTGATATATTTTAATTGTAAGTACTTTTAAGAAGAAATAATGGACATTAAAATATTACACAATTTGAATCAATGGTAATTATTTTAGTAGGAATATTTAAAATGATCTAATTAATGATGACTATTTTTGGTTGAATAAATAATTGGTTCTATAATTATATATAATTGAACCTTAATAATAATAAAATATCATATTTTCATCAATTACATCCTTTTATCCATCAATTTAAGGTGGCGAAGGAAAGTTAAATGTGTTGCGTGATAGAGGTTGTAGTCCAAACAATGCATGAAAAACTATTTTTTCTTTAATAGATGTTTTTTGTGAATAAAAAATGATGATACCATAAATTTATTAAAATTATTGAATAAAAAAATATAACAACATAATTATTTTGAAGTGTTGATAATTTATTTTAATGCATATTATTAAGAATAAAATCTATGTAGTTGATAGTCCTCTCGTCAGAGACTTTATTTTTCCATGGTGGACACCATGTAAATAATGGGCTTATATGAAAAAATATAGGCCAAAATATTTTTAATAAAGGATTGAGTTTTGAGACGTGGGAAGTAATATTGTACCAAGGAAAAATTTGATGTAAATGTATGCCATATAGTGGTGAAGATGTTATAGTTGAATAACTGATGGAAATGGTAGTTTTGGTTGTAGCCCTTCCACTTTCTCTAATATAATGTTACTATTCAATTATTTAGGGGGAAACTATACAAAAGAGGAGTGTAAAGTGATTTTTGGACATAACTAACCTCAACCACTCCTTTTTTACAAAACATGGATCTTTTTAGGGATTTATATTTTATATTTTTTGATTTTAACATAACATAATATTACCATTGTAATTAATTACTATACATAGTAATTAATTTTAATGAAATGAAATATGATTGAAATTTTACCAAATTTGATATAAAATTTTTTTAAATTTTTAATTCAATTTATCAAATAAAATTTCTAATTTTGTGATTATGTAATTTGAAATTAAATACACTTAATAACCAAATTGTTTTTAGAGAAATAACATTTTTATGAATTAAATTAATATATAAGATAAAATTTTCTTGGATAAAAATTTTAATGACATAAAAAAACTTTTTTTTAGAAAAAATAAAGAATATGAGGCTTCCAAATAATTTTAGACCCAAATCCCAAAATAAAAATACTTGATTTGAAAAAAAAACACTAAAATAACTTGTTAAATAAAGTAAAATTTTAATTAGTCATCAAAACTATTTCCATATGATAAAAGAATTTTTTTAAAATGAGGAATTTTATTGCACATATTCAATATTTAATATATAAAAGGTTTTATATATTTCAATGTTATTCTAATATAATCGTAAATTCATTCAAATTAAAAATTTCATGAAAACAGTATTCTTTGACTTAAATTGAGCTTTTCAATAAATTACTAAAAATTAATTCTATGTAAAATTTTCTATGAGGAATTCATAAATGAATGTAATTTTTAAAATAAAAATTAATTCCAATGTAGATAAATTCAATTCTGATTAATATCATAAATTATAATGATTTATTTAATTATAAATTGAAATTTAGAAATATTAAAAATTGTTATTTCTTATTCTATATAATTTACCAAAAAAATTGTTGTTAATCAAATATTAATTTAAAAAATAATTTACAATTAATATAATATTTATTAAAATTAATTATCCTAAAATATATAAGATAAAATTTTAGAAAAATAAATTTCTAAGAAAATAAATTATAATTTTTTCCATTTTTTGTTAAATTATTGAATTTTATTCATATGAAAAGTATTAATTATTTTATATATTCATATAATTCCTAAATTTGTTACTCTAATTCATTCCACTAAATTCTGTGGATAGGTTTTAATTTTTATAATTAAACATTTTTTATTTTTTCTAAAAAATCATCATTTCATTATAGTTTGGTGTTGCATATGGAGTATGTTATCCAACACATTTGGATTATTTGGAAGAATTCATATATAAAAGCTTTACGACTTACATAAAAAAAAGTTTCAATGTTTCATTTCATACTTTTTAAATTGTTCATAACATACCTATATAGGATTTTAATATTAGCTTCATAATCATCAACAATTTCCTCCTCTTTTTACTAAGATTGAGGAGCTGCCCATCAATTAATGATCTTCATTCTTGTGGAAATAATATTTCATATAATATATTCTTAAATGATCTCAGTTCCATGTTCATTACCTCATATTCCTCTACAGTATTATGAAATAGAGACCACCATTTATGTGCATGTCCCTTCAAGGGATATACTTCAATGATAGAATTTTTTTCTTTTCTTTTCATCCCTATGTGAGAAATAACATATTTTGGAATTTTATTTATTATTCAGTTAACAAAGGATTATTTTTTCTAATTAGTGCTGGGTGTTTTGATACCTGATGCAGTTCAACATAGTCCCGCAATGATGTATACCAGTATTTCACTATATATAAGTGAGTTTATCTATCACAACCTAGCTTAAGTTCACTAATGTGTTTATGTTTTGATTTTCCTCAACGCCAACATTATTTATTTTCTATCTTGAAAATCACTACTTTGAAAATGGGTGTTAATATAGAAGTCATTTCTCCTAAAAGTATCCATATAACGACCTAATAATAATTAAATCATTATATTGAATCTTAAAATATATCTCCTAATATATTTTTGGGGATGTACCCTATAAATCTTGATGGGTTTCAGAGTACATTTACTACAAAACTTTGATCTTATAAATCTAGTCCCCATGCATCATACTAAAAATTCTACGATACCAAATACGACAAACTAGACTACATAAACATAGACTTGGTAGCTATATTATATTATTAGCAATGAATATATAAGTTCCCATAGGATCCAATATCTTGTTAGTCCTTGAATACAAGATATATACATATATTATAATTTAAAAAAATAACATACCACATGAACACAATATGAGATAATTATAGTCAAATCCATAATATGAATTAAAATTAATCATAATTCCTCTCTAGGGTTCCTATGGATTAAAAACCAAAAAATGGTTCCCTTAGATGCAGAGTAAGGAGTATCATACAATGGAACTAACCATTAAATAAACATGGTATAAGTGATATGGTAAAAAAATCCATAATCTACTAGAACTTTTGGTATACTATATCCACGAAAATAAATAAAAACATGGATATAAAAATAATTTGTCTTGTGCTTATTTAATGAACACAATTATACATAAAAAAGATATCAGGAAATTGTTCAAATATATTTTTAAAATACGGGGAATTGGTATAAACTAATCCTCATGATTCTTTTTCTTATGATACCTATCGATATATCGATGAGATATATAATTATATATCCCACCCATCAATTGAGTAAGTCCTACAAAATTACCATAAGATTCAATAAAAAACATTATATTATTCCCTATAGAACCTCTATCTAAATGAAAAAATAGAAATCTTTATAATAAAAATATAGAAAATAAATACTTCCATATTCTAAGGATTACTGTGTATGTCTTATAGAGAATCTATTGAAAAAATTATAAGCTTTATATTATCATAAATTTAATAGGATGTAACCTTATAAAATAAATATTGTTGAGTGATTATATTAAATGTTCTAGGATATCCATGGATGATAATAATTGGGATAAATATGTTTCATTCATTGGAGAATACGGAATTGATTTCAAACACCATCATCATAATTTATAAATAGTTCAAGAATATTCCAATGCATATACCCTATGAGTATTCATCCACATGTACAATCATAAGACTACTCATCAAGTATTATATTGAGGATTGAGGTAATTCTCAGCCAACCCTTAGCGGTGTGACAATCCCAAGGTTAATATGTTCCACCGTCACATCCACAGAAACGTGTCTAGACATGGATGTATTTTCTTTCAACAATAATTTCAAAATTATGTCAACAATTATAATATATTAATTAAATAGAAAACATAAATGTTGTGAATATAACTAGAGTCCCAATGAATGAAAATTGAGATAAAAACATACCTTATTCCTAAGGTGCTAATTCAATAAAAAATGAAAGAGAGGCCTCAAAATTTATCTTCCAATAACATTAATTAAAGTAATTTTAACTCATAACTTCCCTAATTAAAGTTATATAAACTATATAAAGGAAAACATTTTTGTAACACAAATCATGTCTCAAATAGTGTAATATGAGACAGAAAACTCGTATCAATTATATGGACTTCTAATAACATTCTCTAAAAATCTATATCAAAAACATATCTATTATAATATCCATATATAAAAAATTTACCACATTCATTTTCATTTACATTCTTTATAAATAGTCATTATATATATATGTGGGTGGAATCTACATATTTTTCACATTGGATGTTTAATGTTTTTATTTTATTATTCTAGTTTCATAATAGTAATGTATTTCATCATTCTTTATACAATTTTCAAAATTTATTAAAAATTAATGGTTCTTTTAGGTTTTTATTATAATTATTTAACATGTTTAAAATTCAATTCATGCACATTTTAGTCTTTATCCTTGATATTGGAATCAATAAATATCATTTTTTATTGATTCTTGACAATCAGAGAATGATTTCATAGTTAAGGAGTTAAATAATCACATAATGTCTCCAATTAAAAATAATAATTATATCTATATTTAAATTATATTATACTTATAATTGTGTAAAAAGATTAATTTATTATATGAATTCATTGTATATTTATTTTACTTATTTTAAGTTATTGGTAATATTATATGGTGTGGATTGAGGAGTGGTTAAAGTATTGGCATAGGTGGTTGCTGAGATTTATATAGAAGGTCCACTATCCAGCTTGATATAACCACCAACAACATGTTCAGATGGGAAATGTTGTAAATATTTTACTCTATCCATGAGCTTGTTGGTAGGTCATCACCTGGTTGCTAGTTAGATATAAAGAGGCTATAATAGAGATTTTGTAGCCACTGGCTAGCCAGTCGCAACCACCAAGTAGCTGGTGGAATCACTGTATGTGGGAAAGATTCATGGTTGTAATTTATTTTTACCCAAAACATGTGTTTTATTATTTTTATCCTTTTTTCCCAACCTTGTCTGAAACCATTATTCAGACCCTTGATTTTTGGATATCTATTTGGGAAATTTTGGCTTAACGAATCTCGAGTATTGGTTTCTCTACATTCCATTCATCATAGTAGTTACTTGTTAGAATATTTCTATTCTTATTTTCATTTATCATGTTATTCTTCATATTTTTTTCTCTAGTACTAGAGTGGCCATGGGATTTTATTGGATCTATTTTTATTTAGAATTTTGATTCTTGGTATCTCATTCTAGCTTCATCGAGCCGCTCCTATATTTAGTCTATTGAATAATTCTAGTGATTGGGATTTTATTTATTTCGATATAAGTGATATAATCATATACTTTTAGAATTTAATCTGTGGTTTCTTTCACATTAACCATGAGATTTTTATGTCTTTAATTTTTCTGTATATATCTCATAGTTAAATGAATGATTTCTTATTTCATGATCTTTTGATAAAATAGGAAAATGTTATTTTTATATGATTTTATTGGAAATTTTTTTTATAGTTTTTTCTTTTATTTTAAAATTTTATATTTTCATTTGGATCAAGATAAGTTTTCTTCATATGTATACAAAATTGATTAAACAAAATGGAGAGAAAAGTGAGGTTTTCTAATTCTAGGGTGTGTTGTAACCTTTAAAGAATATTGATTTTAAAATAAGTACTTATCGATGTGATATAACATATAAAAGATTTTATAAATGTCCTTCAATTTTTTTAATAGCTTGATAATACTTAAGTAATGTCAAAGAGCCAGGTTTACCCATTGACTGAATTATTGGAAAATAGAAATCCCACAGAACATGACCAATTATGTGTAATGTAAATGATACATACTTGAATAAATGAAATGAGATGTCCTATATTGGTGTGAAGAATTTAATTGAATTGATATTACTGATTAAATGATGTTTTATTATGTAACCTTCCAAGCTATGATAGATACTTTTTTAAAAAAAATATGATATGAAATGATTTTTGGTATGATATTTCCTATGAAATTATCAAATCTAAAGAATCATCATTTGAAGAAAGTGTTAATTCATGTTAAACTTATTAAATAGTTTAGTATAATACAATATCTAGTGTTATTTAGTGTGAATTTGGTCAACCTAAGGGATTTTCCCCTTAATTAGACCTTGATAAGGTAAAAATGGATGTTTGATCTGAGGTCAGTTGATATTTTTATTAGATACTATAACATACAATATTCTTTATTGAAGATAATATTTAATATTTTATATAATAATTTCCATTAGTACCATTTATTCAATGATTATTATTTATAAATATTTTACAAGGATTCATTAATTATTAAATAATGACAAGATATCAGGTTTCCTAGAATTTTCTTTAAAAATATTTTTCAATTGAAATTTAATAATTTTTTGATATGAGGGGAAAAAAAAATTTTTTTGGAAAGGGGCTTGTTATTTTGAAAATTTTTGTTTTAAGGAATTTATTTCATAATTTTTTTATTGAATGAAAACATTGAGATCCTTATTTTGTAACATTATTTTGAAACCTACATGATATGGATATTTTAAGTGTTATTATTTGGTTCTATGTATGTAATCATACCGGGATTTTTTCTCACACCTATATATATAACATGTTTATTAGACTACTCGATTCAATGTATATTCTTATATATTTGGGAATGAGTATTACTGAAGGTGCATGTGGTATTTCCATATCTTCACAAAAAGATGTGGTTCATTTGGTATCTTTTTCCTTATGACATGTTGTGACAGTTGTTGGCATTTTTATCTATCCTCTTGTATCTTCCAATTTTGGATATCTTGTTTTATGCTTTTTTGGGATAATCTTCCCTCTGTTTATCTAATTATATTTATGGTTTTTTATAGATATCATTATAATATCTTTTTCTCAAATTCCCATGAACATTTTCCTATCTCATGGGGATAAGGAATTCCCTTCAGGATAATTGAATATCAATTCAGGATTGGGTTCATATGGTATCTCAGACCGATTCATTGCAAATTGTTTCAAATGAAAGTATTTCCTTGATATTCTAGGATGTATGGTTTTTCATAGGTACTAATGATGAAATTAAATATTTCATTCCTGAGGGGGGGGGGTGATTGATCAAAACCCATATAAGATGATTCTTAGGTAACCCTGGATTTATGGGTTGAGTATATATTATGTTTAATATTAGCCCTGTAATTTTTTTTGAGGCTTTTGGGTTTTAATTTGGCTATTTCAATATGAACGTGGGAGTTCATGTTTTATTTTATCAATCTCCTCGTTTTGGAGTCTTATTTTGGGGAGAATTCATATGTTTCGTTCTTTCGGTGCATTATCTGGATAACCATGCAAAGACTATTCAACAAACTCTATTTGACCCCTGATAGACATTCCATTATTTGCACTTGGATGGAAAAACTATGTGGCTAATATATGAATATATGAGGTTTCTTCATATATTAATGCTTTATTACATTGTGTATTGAGTATAATTTTCCCTTCCACTTCTTTTAGTGTATACTGATTTTGGGAAAACCACCTATAAGGTGATG
Source organism: Viscum album (assembly GCA_963277665.1). NCBI lineage: Eukaryota > Viridiplantae > Streptophyta > Magnoliopsida > Santalales > Viscaceae > Viscum > Viscum album. The sequence goes on along the minus strand of OY728139.1, from coordinate 1,079,714,888 downwards.
TAGGATAGTGGTGGACTCTAATCAAGAATATTAGGAATCAAGATGAAATTGAATCCATATACTGGGATGAGTTCAAGAACATATTCTTTAATAGTAATTTATTCATGTTATTTATACGATGATAGAAAATGGGTTCCTTCAATTGAAGAAAAAGGATGGTCAATCTGTTGGTACCTATGAGACTAATTTTAAAATACGTATGTTGTACTCTTATATAATTATCATCCATCATGAAAGTAAAATTGATAGGTTATTTAGTGTCTTAAATCCAGGCCTCAAAAGGGAGTTGGACATAAGAGACATTAGTAGATTTTAAGATATTGTGTGTTGTGCAACCAAAGTTCAACTGGAGGTTAGAGTTACTTATTAATCTCATAGTTTTAACAATAAAATGAAGATGGAGGTAAAATGAAAATTTAAAACCCATTAAGAGAAGAAGATAAACCATACTTTATGCTCTATGTGTGGAAATAGACATGGAGGGAATTATATTATATGATATAATAAGTTTTTTAAGTGTGTAAGGGAATGAAATAATGAATTTGTTTGAAAATGTGATAGTAAAAAGTTAGCTAATGGTACTAGTGGAAAAAAAATCACATAATGTACCTCTCATGATCCAGTCCTATGAGTTTAAAAAGAATGAGAATTATGATAACCAGTTCCCAAAACCAAGCACTAATGATGATGATCGATATGAAAAACGTCTTAAACAAAGGGAATAGGGGAAATCCTATGTGATAAATATTTGTAATGTGGTGTTCAATAGAAATGTCGTGAAATTTACACTTTCCATCCACTATAGAATGTATAATGTCTTATTTGATTCTAGATCTACCCAATATTTTATATATAAATAATTTTCTAATGGTATTATGATTCCACTGAAATTATTAGATGCGGAATTAGCAGTGAGAATCCCAAAGGTATTATGATTGAACCTCAAGTCTATGATTCCTCCTTGGTTGATGTTTGTGGGATATTCCTTCCTATAAATCTTTTCAATATTCCTTTGGTAGAATTTGATGTCATCATAGGCATGGATTGGCTTTCTCTCCATGAATCCCACATCATTTTTTGTGGAAGGGATGTTATGTTTGAAATTTCAAAACCTTTTATGATAATCTATCAATGTGATGATAGATAAAATCTTCTTGTGGAGATTAAATCTAGTCTATAGGTCTTCATTCCCATTTAGAAGGGATTTATATCTCAGATGGTTGGGGACAATATTGACATAAATGATATTCCTTTTTTCCAAGAATTTTTTGATGTATTTCTATAATAGTTTCCTAGCCTTCTACCAAAATATGAAGTAGATTTATCAATAGAACTCATAACATGTTGCAAAAAAATGGCAATGGATCGCTTTATAATTTCATTAATTGACTGACTTTAATTAAGAAGAACCTCCATGAAAACATAGATTAGGGATTCATTTGACCAAGTGTGTCACCATGGGGTGCACCTATTCTCTTTGTGGAAAATAAATATGGATAAATGTTACTCTACGGTGGTTATCAAGATTTGAGTAATTTCACAATCAATAAAAATTATCCTCTTCCCTATATTGATGAGTTGATTCGTCCACTACCTAAAGATCAATAATTTTCTAAGATTTAACATAATTCTAGATATCATCAATTAAGGGTCAAGAAGGAGTATATTCTAAATATGACATTATATAAAAGGTATGAACACTTAGAATATATCATAATTCATTTTTTTACTAATTACCCTGATATCTTCATAGATTTAATGAATATATTCTTTATGGATTACCTTGATCTGTTTTTTGTATTATTTATAGATAATATTATTATATCATTCAAATATCAAGTAAAATCATTAATATCACATGAAAATATTACTTAAAACCATAAGTAATGAAAAAAATATATACGATAAATTTAAAAATATTGAATTTTGGCTACAAAAGGACTCATTTTTAGGTCACATAATCTCAATAGATGGTATAACAGTAGATCCATCAAAGATTGATGCTATTAAATTCTAGCTTAGACGAACCATGGTGACTGAGAATAATAGTGTTATTGGTTTAGTTGGATATTATCAATAGTTTATGGATAAGTTGTCATGAATATCTAATCCTTTGACCAATTTAATTTGAAGGGGTGTCAAGTTCCTCTGGATAGATGACTGTGAGAAAAAATTTAGGGAACTGAAGAGAAGTTTGGCTAGTTCACATGTTCATACATTAAATTATAGTAGAGAAGGGTTTCTAATATTTAGTGACGCATCCAATAAGGTATTGGGATGTGTTACTTTGCAGAATAAAATCGTTATCGCTTAAGCATTGTGGTTATTGAAGAATTATGGAAAAAATTACCCAACTCATTATTTGGAGTTAGATGCAATAATTTATTCACAAAAGATGTAGAGGCACTATATTTATAAAGAAAAGTGTGATATATATAACGATCATAAAAGAATGAAATAATTATTCACTTAGAAGTAGAAGAACATGCTCAATAGAATATGGTTAGAGTTGATAAATGATTACAAATGCTCAAAAATTTACAATCATGGTAAATTGAATAAGATAATCGATGCTTTTTGTTGAAAGGATCTTTCTAGATTATCTATGATGATGATCGCAAAAGATCCAATATTTTTGGATTTTCAAAGGATGTAGCATGAAATCCTAAAAGAAGTGGAAAAATCTTACCTTTATCAAGTTAATGATCTACCCTCTATCCAAGGGATGATTAAGGAGTCACATAAGGTATATGTAGAGCTTCATAAGCATATTATAAATGTTTCTATGTTTATTCTTGATTAATATAGAATGATGAGTTTCAGGTACCGTGTATTTTTCCCTTTGATATCAAGTCTGAAGAATGAGTTGTTAGAGGAATATCATATTTCTTCATTCTTTATTCATCCTAGAACTATGAAGATGTATAGGGAATTGAAATAATAAATCGTGTGGGATTATAGTATTAGAGATAATGATGATTTTGTATCTCAGTGCTTGGTTTTCCACTAGGTTAAGGCTAAAAAACAAAATTCAAATGAAGTGTTACATCCATTAACCATACCAAAATGGAAATGTGTGAACATCACTATGTATTTGTTCATTGGACTACCCAACAGCTCTAAAAAATTTAATTCTATATGGGTAGTATTTGATCTCCTTACAATGTCAGCACCCATAATCGCTATCTGAGAATACTTATCTTTGGATCATCATTCCATGATATACATTAAGGAAGTTGTAAATTTCCATGGATTCCCACATTATATTGTATTATATTATGATTTTAGGATTACCTATAAGTTTTGGGGAAGTCTTCACCAATCACTTGAAATAGAATTGAGTTTCAACACTACATATAATCCTCAGATAGATGGTCAGTCTGAAACAACAATTCAAACCCGAGAGGATAAAATGAGATCTTATTCTAAGGTTTTAAAATGTGGTTGGGATCAACCACATTCTCTAGTATTGTTTTTAACAAAAACGTCTTTCACTCAATCATTCATATGGAACCTTATAAATCACTATATGGAATTAAATGTAGAGCACCAATGTTCTTTGTTGCAGTTGGGGAGATAAATCTTTTAGGACCTATGATTTATGAATAAATTGTAGAGAATGTTAGATCCATTTAGTAGCATATCAACATAGCTCAAGGTCAACAAAAAATGTTATGTTGTTAACCAACAGAGAGGTATAGAATATGAAGTGGGTGAAAAAGAAATTATAAGAATATCATAGTGGAATATGTTTATGTGATTTGTTTATAAAGGGAAACTAATCCCTAGGTTTATTAGTCTATTAAAATTATTCATCATATCGATATTATAGCCTATCTTATTGAAATTCCACAAAATATATCTCATGTTTATGACGTGTTCCATGTATCTCTCCCAAGTAAGTAAATTCCTAACCCTTGACTTATATAGAACCCATTGGTCATACCATTAGAGCATGATCTTTCTTATGTAGAATTACTAGTTGAAATTTTGGATCTTACAGAGAAAGTTATACAAACAAATACCACTCCCCTATTCAATGTTTTGTGGAGAAATCACAAATTAGATGAAGCCACATGGTAACTATAAGATATATTGAATAATAAGTATCCTCTTTTTTTAATTGAATGATAAATTTTGAGTGAAAATTTCATTTTCAGGGGGGTATAATGTAGCACCCTGAGTTTTTATAGACTTTTTTTTCATGAATAAATTAAATTTTTAATGATATGTTTCATTTTACTAAGACCTTCAATCATTTCACATGAAATCAACTCAGAATACATTACACAAAACATCGAATTGGAATACATTACACATAACACCAACTTGACATACTTCACATGAAACACTAACCTGGCATACATTACACGCAACCCTGAGTTTCTAGGAAACATATTTCTTGTTATAATTATTTAAATGAGATAAGTATAAACATGATATTACAATTTTTAATACTAATATTAATAACTACAATTGAAATATTGTTTTTAATGTTTTTATATAAATACAACATATTGTTAACAAAATATATAAATTTGGTAAAGCCCGTATGTGTTTACAAAAATTATTTTGTCAAACGAACTATTTCTCATGTCCTTATATGAAAAATAAAAATAATTAATTTTAGATAAATTTATAAACTTAATTTCATAAAATAAACTTCATTTTTTAATTTATAATGTCAAAATTATTTAAGGGGTAATATTTGGAATTTTTTGAGAAACTTCGTTTTCAGATGAATAATGAAAATACTGAATTATAATTCAAAAGTATTTATTAGTAAAATTTATTTATAAGTGTAAATAATATTTTTATATTATTTTAATGTTAAATAGATTAATGTTTTATTATTTATTTTAATATAGTTCATTGGAAAAAATCTCACAGATAAAGTGGATATAAAAACAGAGAAAATTGTAGATCATTTTTACATTAAAAATCTATAGTGTTGTCCCATCAGCATGATTAAATTGAAATAAATTTCTCCCAATTATGTGAATAAATATTAGAAATATTTATTCAAGATTTGGAATGAGAAAATTTTATATTTTCTAATAATTCATCATTGTTTTTGACAAAAAAAAATTTAAATTAATTAAAATTAATTACAACGATAAAAGTAAAATTAATCTTAACATGAAAATACCCATTAAGGGCCCAAATATCTAATACCCTTGTCCAACACCCTTTTTTAAACAGAATTTGGCCATATATCTTCCATTATTGAGTTTTTTTTTGTTTTTTATGAATTGTTTAGGTAAAAATGTGAGTACACCAGATATGTTTTAAAAAATTCCGGGTATGTCCCATCCCTTCCCTATAATAGGCCACCAATATACCCATTAACACACCTCTCAAAACTCTTAGGAGCATACAATATCTAATCAAAAAACATTCCAACATCCATAACTTTCTCCTTGAATAATCCCTTTGAAAATAAAACTATACAAGGAATCCCTTTGGTGAAAACCAAAAGGAGTTTCCCAATGAAGAGGTAACAACATCCCTCAAGCTTATTTTTTTTATATTTTTAATCCATTATATTCATTTTCATTATTCCATGATTATTAAACTAAAATATTATCCTAAATAGAGTTATTTTTTACTTATGGTTTAACCTACACATAGACACACTTCTATCTAATGGGTAAGCATCATATTGTCAATGTGTATGATTAACTACCCCCTCACGAAATAATGATTGTTAATTTTCCATTACCACCTAATATGGTGGGAATTATGATGGAAAATATGTTTATATATGATATATATGATATATATATTATGTTTTTATGATTCTTTAACACTTTTTTAATACATATCATTATATTTTTCATTTTGTGTAAATACGATAATTTCATTTGATGAAATGTTGACTAAATGTCCATCAAAGAGATGTGATTCTTTCACACACTACATGGAATTTATTAAGTACGGGTTAAGTGAAATTATATGATATACTAAATATATTGAAATAATTATATATATACATATATATAAATATAATATGTTTACTTTCTTCCTTTTAATACAACTATTAAACGAGAACAACGTTCATGCATATGTACGGCCTACTGTCTCAATGAAATGTGTATTACATTTCATAATTATATATTATAGGTATTATTATAACAAAAATATAATGAATATTCAAGATATTTATATCTTTTTTTAAATTCTAAAAGTCATGATATAAGTATAATGATCAAAGATACATCAAATTAAACAACAAAGAGGATATTACGAGAAGTGAAACCATAACATAGAATTATTGAAAATAGGGTAATATAAAGTCATAATAAAACAATATATTGTATTATATATAAAAATTTGTTTCTTTATAATAATTTATATTTTTTATATAGGAGGGTTGAATGAGTACGATGAGAGTCAGGACACAAGGTAAGGGGATTTTTAGTCTTACTAATGTTTGTTTAAGATTTACACCTTATCCACCACGCATCTCATTTGTGTGGTGATTATATTTCCCATTAATATATTTCAGGATTTGAATCCTTTATTTTATTGGTATTTACATATAGTTTTAATCTCAATTTCCTGGGGTTTACATTTTAAGAGTTAACAAATCAAAAAGTTCTGTTGTCTCAATTTTTCATCTTTGAGACACATTCCATGAACATCATGAACCATGTTTTAAAAAATGTTTTAAAATATGATATATTAATATCATTTTCAATGAAAATGTATTTTAAAAATGTTTTATGTTTTTTAATATTTTTTTAATGGTTTTCAAATTATTTTTAACGAAATATTTTTCAAATCATTTTTGAGATTATTTTATAAGTTTTCACAGAGAATGTTTTTCAAAACATTTTCAAGCTCTCTTTAAATGTTATAAAAGAAAAAGTTTTTGAAAAAATTTCCATATATTTATTTTTTAGTTTAAAATTTTATTTTTCTGAAAATGGTTTTCTAAATGTTTAATGTTTTAAAGACCCTTTTTCAAAGAATAATGGATAATTTATACACTAAATGTTTTCAAAATATCTCTCATAGTTATTTAATATCTAAGATTACATCTGTTGTTATTACTCATTCCCTTTTAGTAAGTGATAAAAAGGATCCATTCATATTCATTATTGATTTGTTTATGTATTGATGGAATTATGTGTACGATAGTTGTATCTCTTCAACGGGTTATATGATTTTGAAACCCACTTATTTTCTTGGGTTATTATTTATGGAATTGTTAAAAAACCTTTGTATTTTCAAAATTCTATGTTGTGATGAGAAGTTGTTGTTACCCATTTAATTTCATGATATTATTATAGGATGTTTATAAATCATGTCACTTTTTATGGGTCATGATATGCTAAATTTTATTATCTTTTGGCATATGTATGAATGATTTTATTATGAGATGGGTGGGGACTGTATCTCCCTAAAATGATTTGGATAATGATTTATATCTCAAGAGATAATGGTTTTAATTAAGTCTATAGGAGTGAACCACTATAGAAAAATGGGGAAACTCAATCCCTTTCAAGGAAAGGACTATGACCGGGGAAGTTTGTGTGTCCCGCCCAGTCAGTGTACCCACCATGATGTTGGAATATGGGGAAACATGATCCACTATGAGAAGATGGGGAATCCCAATCCTCTATAAGGAAAGGAAGACGACTAGGGATAGTGGTGTTCCCCACCAAGTAGGTGCGGTTATCATGAAATTACTTGAAATGTTCTATAAATGTTTCTTAAAATATAGAGAATGATATCACATGTATATGTATACAATAATTCCATGTCTTATTCATATGACATCATTTCATATCATATGTTCTTTATTTACATATGATTCCTTTCTTAATAAGTTTCATGATTTATACCATGATTCATGTTTGTTATCTTATCAAATGAAGAGAATGATCTACAAATGATATAATCACATTCGCATACCCCTAATCTATTGTATATAGTTAAATGTCTCCCTTTTTCACCCTTACTGAGCATCGGAGTTCTCTCATTTTCATGTTTCCTTCTCCAACATATAAAGATATATAGTATGTTTGATGCATCTATGAAGGGTGACAGTCACTAATCTCCTAGTGGGAGATAATGTATCTCACTTATGTACCAGTGTTTTTGAGTCCATGTTTCCAAAGGCACTAGACTAGTACAATATTTGGTCATCTATTCGTATAATGCTCTAAATATTCCAAAAAAATGTAAAGTTAATGTATGAAAAGTGAGGTTTGAAATAGTTTTCTTTAATTTTACCTAGGTTTCTTAGTGGAGATTTTTTCTATTTTCTTTTCTATATAATGGATTTTATGCCAGTAATATAAGAATATGGGTTTTTATAATTCCATATTTACATCTTCTTGTTTGTTTCCCTATTTTGATGAGTTGAGTTGAGGAAGTTTAATATAAGGTAAATTCAATATAGTGATAATATCATCAAAATTTAAATTATAATTATTAATATATTTAATTTCTCTTACATGAGAAGTCGTTTTTTATTATTTGGAATACATTGATTGGGTATTTTTGGTTTCCTAAATCATAAACATTTATCTTTAGAATTTATCCAATTAATGAAATATATTTATCTCATTACGTAATCATGGTTTGAGTGATTCTATGTTTGATATTTTTTTTATTTAGATATGATCTAAATGTATTCATGTTTTTCAATAATACATTGATTATCCAATGTTTGAAGGTATTTATTTGGGAAATTTAAATGGTTCAATGATTTTGTTACTTTATTTTCTTGTGTTGACACAGACCCTACATTGGTCAAGCGATCCATTATTTCTTGGTGGGCATTGAAGATATTGGGTAAGTGTTCAGGTGACTATGAGGCAATGCAGATGATGAACTAATTCTTATATTATAATACTATAAACTAGTGTTCTAATAATCTGGTCCCAAGTTACCCTCACTTGGTTAAAGCTTGGACTAGGTATTTCTCAATGAGGCATGTCCCTAGATGATTCATTTCCAATTTTCTCAAATTTCCTTTTGTATAACATTTGGGTTAGTGTTTCTCAAGTTGGAATTTTTATGTATTTTTATGTTTTAGTGGGATGTTTGAGGTTTTCATGAGTAGTTCACTTTTGTAACTTTGGAGTATAATGGTTTCATTTGGTTCTTGAGTAGAAGATTGTTTTAATTTTCTATTTGTGAAGGATAAGTGCTTAGTGAATCTTCATTAGATTACTTCTCCTCATAGACTTAACTAATTAAGTAGTTTTATTTGAATTTATCATTCTATGGAGAAAACTCTTGGTAATTTCTTTTTATGTTATTGATATTATCCTTGATCTTGTTATAATTATTCCTCATCGTATCATTTGGAATTTAGGTATTTTAAGCCTCAGTATAATTCAGGTTTGATAGTGTAACATGATTTTTTCCCTCTCTAATAATTACAATCCAATGTCATTGAATATTATTTGTGAAATAAATATATATTATGGGGAGAATTTTAACATTCTTATTTTGATTTTTTACCTGTGCTTTTATATTTACCCCCTTGTCATTTAGTTTTTAGATTTTTAAATTTTGGTTAAATGAATTGGGGGGTGTTTCTCAAGGAGTGGTTTAAGTGTGGGGCTTGAATATATATATGGAAAACAATATACCATACTCTAGAAATCCATTAATCCCCACCAGAAGGCCGATTGGTTGGGTAGTGGTGTAATAATTCTTTGTATCCAATAGCTGTCCAGTGGGTCTTCGCCATTTTTTAAGGGAAAACATAGGATATAATATATCTAATATCACCACCATGTTGCCAATGGTATCACTATTGATATGAAAATATCATGGCTATAATCTAAATTATAATTATTATTATTTTAACCATTTACATTGACCACGTCTCATCCTATTATGAAAAACATTATTTTTGGAGATCTTCTAGGCTAATTTTAGTATACCCATCCTTTATTATTGGTGGATATAATAATATTTCATCATGGTGAATATAGAGTAGTATGTATCTATTATTATTTTCCAATTATATTTTTCTTCATTATGTTATTAAACCCTATGGCTATGGAAACACTAGAATTTCAGTGAATCTACATTTTCTAATTGGGAATTGTGATTCTAGTGATCTCTTTAAAGCTTCATTTTTACACTATTCTCATCATATATTGGATTTATTCAAGTGATTGATATTTTTACTGATTCTATGGTACGTTTCCTAATCAGATCACTTTATAATTGAATATATGATTTCTACTCCATTTAGATTTATACTGTTATATCTTTGATTTTTTTATATTATATATAGAAGGTAAATAAATGATTTATGAATTCATGAGCTATTTATAAAAGGGTAAATGAGGGATTCTAAATTAATTGATGTGAAAAAAAATTAAGGATAATACACCTATTTTTGGAAATTTATATTCCCAATTTTCTTATAATAATAGCTCTTGATAAGTTAATAATAATGATTTTCCAAAATGAAGAGTAAAGTGTGGGTTTCTAATAATCAGGTTCATTGTATGCTTTTTGATGTAATTATTTGAAATATACTATTTATCAAAGTAAAATATTTTATAAAATATTTTATAAATTGCCTTTAATTGTTTAAATACCTTGGTAATTTGAGAGGAATATGGAATGGCTCGGTTGGAACATTGAGTTATTTATTGACATATAGAAAATATATATGAAAATACCATTTATGTGTAACATATATGATGATACATGAATAAATCTAATGGTATCCCCATATTTATTAGATCAATTGAATTATATTTATAATCTTGATAAATGGGAGAAATTAATATTTGGAATTTAGGGGTGTGAGAGAGGATTTTGAATCGTTTTCAAAAAACATGACACTACTGGAAATCTGACCATTCCCAATGCTTCTATACCATCTGTTTGTAAAAACCGTTGCTATAGGTCCCATTTCCCAATGGTTTGGCCAAACCGTTGGGAAAGCCCTCTTTGAGGTCACTTTTCCCAAGGGTTTGGCAAAACCGTTGGGAAAGGGTATGGCTTTCCCAACGGTTTTTCCAAACCTTTGGGAAAAGGTGGGTACCTATCCCAACTGTTTGGACAAACCGTTGGTATAATTCCCCCATATACCAACTTCGCTCCGAAAATCAACGGACCTATACCAATGGTTGTGACAACCGTTGGTATAGGTCCATTGATTTTTTATTGAATCTTATTACTGAGAACATTATATAAATCCAAATTTAAAATAATTATGATAATACACATATATATATATATATATGAAATTATATTCACAAAAGTCATGTTAGGTTAGTGGTTAGGTCATTAAATGATAAACTAGAGGTCCTGGGAACAAATCCCACCGAATTTTTTTTTGAAATACATATTTCAACGGTTTTGTGGAACCGTTGGTATAGATTTTCATATTACTTTTACCAACGGTTTTCAAAACCGTTGGAATAGTTCTCTACCAACCGTTTTCAAAAAACCGTTGGTACAAACCTATCCCGACGGATTACTTGAAAACGGTCCTCCAAACCATTGGTATAGGCTATACCAATGGTTTGTCGGCCTATACTATAACACCCCAAGATTTCATAGTGTGTTACTTCTTCAAAATTATTCAATAACCTACACCACACGCAACACTGAGTTCAAGCGCACCATGACTTACCAAACAAGCCGTTCGAAATAGGTTATGAATAGTATTAACTAAATTTTGAAGTTTATATAATCCTTATAATTTTATAATCCATATTATGAGTTTCTTAGAAAAAATGTAAGAACAAATTCATTTTTTAGATAAAAGATGTATTTTAAAAAAATGCACTTTTACCGACTTTTAATGGTGAACCCTTTTTAAATCCAATATTTTGAAACTTTTATATATTCAATTTGACTAAATAAATTTATTCTTTAGAATGAGGATATAAAAAAATTTACAATTTAACACCCCATGCTTCCTCAATATGCTTCTCTTTCAATATTACAGTAGCGTGTGTTGTACGCAACTTCGAGTTCTAACACACACTACAACCAATCAATCTAGCCATTATGAATAGTAATACCTACTTTTTAAAATTTTATAAATTTTATCTCTCCAAATAGACTTCATTTTTGGATTCTTAATATCGAATTTATCCTAGGGTGAAATTTTGGTACTTTTCGGATAACTTTTGTATTTTGATGAATAGTGAAAATTACTAAATTTTAATTAAAAACAACTTTTTCAATAAAAATAATTAATAGTGATAAATTATGAATTTGAGTGGTTTTAAAATATATTTATAATATATTTTTAACATTTAATACAATGTTGTTCTTTGGACATAATTTCACAATTAAACCGGACATAAACAAGTGTCAATCTATTGATAGTTATTATATCTTAAAAACACGCTTTTTGTTTTGACAGCGGGAATTAATTTTAAATTAATTTTTGCCACTTATCTGTTTTTAATTTGGAAAAATGGATTCCATATTTTGAATAAGGATGTCCAAATTTTGTAATAAGGTAACTATTATTTTTATCCATTTTGAATAATTACTTCGGTAAATATTTTATTTACTATGTTTAAAGGGTAAATCCGGTAAATAAGGGTCAACAAATAATATTATAATGATAATAAATTACCCTAAAACGTATCCTAACCTTATTGGTGGATACATGTCCGACCATGGGTATCTTTGGGTCGATTTTTGGGACCCCATGAAGCCACTTGTAGGTGATAGGGACACTTTATTTTAATTAAGATAAACTAAATAAAAAAATGATATAAGCTTATATCTTTTAAAAAAAAATTTACATTGGGTTATATATGTTATATTTTAGATTATAAATATTAATTATAAAGATAAAATGATTTCCTACATAATGTTATTTTATTTATAATTTTTATACATTTAGAAAGTAAAAATATATATGACCTAATAATGATGCAGTATTTTCCATATTAATGAATGAATCAAATAATTGGTATTAAAAATGTTCAAATAATTATAATTTGAAAGTTTTGATAACATAAAAAAATTTATTGGTTAATATTACATGTTATTATTTCTCAAATGAATATGTTTTGAATTAATAAAGTTTTTAAGACTTTAACAAAAATCAATTATTGAGTAGTGTCAAAATTGACATAAATGTGTTTTTAAAACAAATATTATTTTATTAATTTATATTATATTCTTAAAAACATAAGGTTCGGCAAAAAGACTAATTGGTTGATCATTAATGGACCACTTGGGGGTCTCTTGGATATATATAGTATGTTTATTTACTATATATTATAAAAATACAATGTGACATGGTAAGTGTTAAACTAATTAACCAAGAGTTAAATCTAAAAGATAGGGTTAATATAATGACCCAAACCTACCTAAAATATATTGTTTGAAAGGATTTACACCCATCCCCACCATATACATTTAATAATCCACTTTGGATTCATTAGAAACCGAAAATTATTTTACTCTAAAATAATACTTTAAGTTTTTCCTAAAGATACCCTCACCCATCGTATAAAAGGGCACTCCCCCTTGTCTTTAATTCACACCTTCAAAGCCATTTGGATCATCCAAAACCTTCCAAAATATCCTCTCAACTTCCCTCACTTAATCCTAAATGCCTTAGTTTGATCAGAATTCCAACCTATGGAGCCCGTTTGATCAAATTAAAAGGAAGAACCCGAACAAGAGGTAACGTCTTCACCACCCTCTTTAAAGTTCTTTTCTTCTACAGCTTATTCATTCATTGTTATTTCCATTATAAAATAATAACTCCAGTACATTCTATATATTGTGATGTTATTATAATTATGGAACAAACAAATTCATTATTCTCTCTATCCCTTGAATGACATGTCACCATACGTACGTATGTACGACCTACCATCTCCACGTTGTGGTGTAATTGTTTTTCAATATACTATTATTTAGATGGGTATAATAATGATTTATAATTCATGTAAATAATAAATATAACATGATAATGATTCTTTATATATGATATAGCAACCGATTATATATTATTTTAATATCAACAGAATGATATTTTCGCTCGTGCGTACGTACAGATTACCGTCTCCACGAATGCGATGAGATTCATTCCCCATCGTATCCATTCAAGAATAAATTTTATTGGATGATTAAAAATAATATTTATGGACATAATATAATTATGGATATGATTATGATACAACTTATCCATAACAAACATAGCTTATATAAAAGAAAACGGGTAAGTTAACAACCAAAATGACGATAATACAAAGATTTTATTCAAAAAGCGATGCTAAAAGACCATATATGATATCATATTAATATATATGATTATTTTATAATTCAATAACAATTATTTCACCATTATACAGGAGGATAACATACCATCAACCAAGGAAAAGTACAAGGTAAAGGGTTTATTTCACAATCTTTTCATTATCTAAGGTTGTTTATACGTAATTATCTACTAGGACCTCTTTATCATCCACAACCATGTTTCTTAAAAATGTATTTCAAAAAATTATTACTATTTTACAGTATATGGTTTAAACTAATTTATAAACATGTTTGAATTTTTATAAGAAGTTTATAAAGGAATGTTTCTGTCATTTTCCAAACAAGGTCCTTTTTAAACATTTCGACAAAATTAAGGTAAGAATGTTTTTTTTTACTTATACGGCAGGTGTGGCTATTTTCCGCCATTATAACATCGTTGAAGCATCCCTTAAAATCATATAAGAATATTTTCAAAATAAATATTTTCATTATGTGAGTCTTAAATGATTTCAAAATATAAAGAGATATATCTCTAAAAAAGGATTTGGTTTCATCTATTTCAACATCATTTGATATATTTTATGTTTAATTAAAGTTGATTTATTATGATAAAAAACTTCCATATTGTATTGAATTTTTTGTGATATGTTTGACTATAGATGTGTTATTTTTGTACCATTCATTCCTTATGGTTATAGTTTTGACATTTTTTATGCTATTTTTAATACAAATGTTTATGATATGTTTAAACCTTTTCATATGAAGAATGTATTGGACTTAGTAAGTGATGGGTGAAGCCCGCTATAGCTCCTCGATGCATCGGTAGGTCTCATGAGAAAACTAGATGTGGAATTGGTTGAGGCCCTTTCCCAATTTGATTTATAGTTTTGGCTGAGGCATTAATCATTTTAGATGTCTTGGCTAAGTCCTTGACAAAATATTTCCGAATGTCTGGCATTATATATTCCCTCATTATGGAAATAATATTGATGGTTCATGTGGTAATTCGACTAGTAGAATACCCATGATTATGTTTTATTATGGCATTATTTACTCAGCTCATAATCTTTCTATTAAAGTATTCATGTTTATTATTGGTAAAGACATGTAGTTTTCAATTATTTACCATGCTTATTATTTATGTCATTTTCCGTTGTATTACTTACCCTTACTGAGTGTTTGAGCTCACCCCTTTCAATGTTTTCTTTTTCCCAGGATTCCAAGAAGTGTATTATGATTGATATGTAGGGTTAAGCCAAAGGAATAATGGAGTTCATAAAGGATTAAATATGTTGTGTTTTATTTTATAAAGTGTAATGTAACATTCATGTATGTAATCTATTTTCAAAGACTGCTAAACCGATCGGTCCTTCGGGACGTGATTCCTTGTAATCATGCCAATGTATTAAAATAATGCACCGACTCTGGGTAACTGGGGTCGGGGAGTTACATTTGGTATCATAGGAAGTTTATCAATAACCATGGAAACTAGATTTAGATAAACTATGATTAGAGCACATTACCCTAAGATAGACTTTGAGGATTATTATAGAAGAACTTCCTAGAATTTTAGTATTGTAGATATTTTTTGAGTTTCCCGAGCAATACATCCCTGTCTGGATATTAGAAGGTAGAGGAGGCTCTGGCATAGATGTACCTTGGGGTAAAACCCAAAAACACCACTTTGAGCTAGACTCGAACGGGAACTGGTGCACGACAACGGGCCTTGAGGCACTCTTGGTTACGACACTCCTGCAGGATATTCTTAGGATAATTCTCATTTTCTTTACAAGCTACTATGAAGGGTTTATGAGTATATAACTCCTGAAAGAAAACATTTTTTGAGAGTATGGATTATATCCATAAACTATTCATTGCAATTCATAAACTGACCTAGTTTATCCTATTGTATAGAATTGGCGCCCAGTAGAAGGAATGTGAACTCCAGCAATACGTATGATCCAATGAGTAAGAAGGATCGTATCTTTCATGGTATTAAGCCATCATTTAGAAGGGAAATAGTCTCTCTTGTATTATCATTATATAAAGAAATAGTATCATGTGTTGATAAGATAAGTAAAGAGTTCTCTGAGTCATATGTCTTTGAAGGGAAACAAGAGATGAAAAGGATGGAAGGGAGAAAGATGGATAAAAGGAAGAGGGAAAAGAATAATTTTACCATATGTGATAACTATGGGAATAAACACCCTGGAACTTTCATGAAAGGAATGAATGTTTGTTTTAAGTGTTGAGAAAAAGGACACCACATTCTTGATTGCGAGGGTAAGAAAAAGGTTTCAAATGTACAGTTCTTCATCTGCAAGGAGTGGGGACACTATGCGAATAAATGTTCAAATCATCAGAGTATTCCCCAAATAATGCTATTGGATAATAATATAGTTATGATACTATCATAGATGAATTGGAATGACTAGTGTTTTTATGTTGTTATTAATGAATTATTTCATTTGAGTGTTGTATCAATGATGTACTGGTTATATGAATTATGGAGATAAATAAGGATTGTACTGCAGTACTATTTCATTAAGGATTTGAGATTATATGGTACTATGAAAAGAAACTCAACAGCAAGTTAATAGTTTTTTTTAAAATACATGGTTGAAGGTAAGGTAATCCTTAATATGTTCTTGATACTGAGGTAGTAATTTTTTAATAAGAGATGCTTGATATGGATAAATTATATTGGATATTCTTGACTACCTTGGCAATGATTAATGGTTTGTTTAGTTCATCATTGTTGGAATTTTCATAGTTTTTGGATATAAGGAATAAATCTAGTA
The DNA here is from genome assembly GCA_963277665.1 of Viscum album. Lineage (NCBI taxonomy): Eukaryota > Viridiplantae > Streptophyta > Magnoliopsida > Santalales > Viscaceae > Viscum > Viscum album. The sequence goes on along the minus strand of OY728139.1, from coordinate 1,079,697,861 downwards.
TTTTATAAGGAATAAGGGAGAATGAATGTAATAAATACGGTTTTATGGTAATTTAGGGTGTTACCATATTTTAAAAGAATACATGATGAAGGTATTCACATTTTATTACGAGGAAAAAAAGACCTTCATTATATTTACCTTCCTTATAAATTTTGGACTGTGAGTTTGGACAGAGGTAATTTGGATAAGTCAAATGGTTGGAATGGATTGTATTTGACATTTGATTCAATTGTTAAGGTTAAATCATTTCTGAAAATTATTTTTGGATTTTTATAAAAAGGATAACCCAGACGTCGGGCGGCAACCCGTCGCGTCTGGCAAGGTCGTGAGACATGAACCCACAACTGAAGGGTGACAAGGATGTGTCACCTACCACTGGCCCACGACATGTCCTTGATTAACTAAAGTAGATTATTTTAAGAAGGTATAGTATATGAATTATAAATTCAGTTTTTTTAACCCCAAACGAATACGTTAAATAGAATATTTTTTAGGTTCTATTATCTTTTAGAGTGAAAGATGAGTTTGTGTAAGAAATTAGTTAAATGATGGAACTCTACTTGTCATGTATATATTTTTATTATCCTCTTATTCTATGAAGAAATTAATTCTTATACGTTATTGAAGGGATCTTAAAACAAAAAATGTGTTATCCTAATAACTTATGTTTTGATGAACTGATGGTATTTCTAGTCATCATAGATTGATGAATTTAAGGACCTCAATTTTAAACTAGTTTGCGATTAATGACCTCAATAACTACCTATAAATATTTATGTTCTTTCTCCAAATATATGTCTCTAATTTCCACCAATGTTCTACTAATCGAGATCATAATTTGGTGGTGACCCTTTCATTTCTCTTTTCCTCTTATTAAGACGAAATTTTATTAACCAAATTTCCGATGAGGGTTTTCCCACAAAGATATTTTCTATTTTAAACCTTTTTTTTCAAAAACCAATATGAAATTGCAAGGAATAAATTTATTGAAGGAGGGATGAATGTAACACCCCAATATTTCATAGTGTGTTACTTCTTCAAAATAATTCAATAACTTGCACTACACGCAACACCGAGTTCAAGCGCACCATAGCTTACCAAACAAGCCGTTCAAAAAAGGGTATGAATATTATTAACTAAATTTGGAACTTCATATAATCCTTATAATTTTAGGATCCATATTCTGAGTTTTCTAGAGATAATGTAAGAACAAATTCATTTTTTTCAGATAAAAAAGTATTTTTCAAAAAATGCACTTTTACCGAATTTTAATAGTGAACCCTTTTTAAATCCAATATTTTAAAACATTTATATATTAAATTTGACTAAATAAATTTATTATTTAGAATGGGGACATCAAAAAATTTACAATGTAACACTCCAATATTCCTCGGTATGCTTCTCTTTGAATAATAGAGTAGCGTGTGTTGTACGCAACTTCGAGTTCTAACACTCACTACAACAAATCAAACTTGCTGTTATGAATAGTAATACCTAATTTTTAAAATTTTATAAATTATATCTCTCAAAATGGAATTCATTTTTGGATTTCGAATATTGAATTTATCCTAGGGTGAAATTTTGGTACTTTTCGAATAACTTTTATATTTTGATGAATAGTAAAAATAACTAAATTTTAATTAAAAACAACTTTTTTAATCAAAATAATTAATAGTGCTAAATTATGAAATTTAGTGGTTTTAAAGTATATTTAGAATATATGTTTACCATTTAATACAATGATGGTTATTTCACATAATTTCACAATTAAACCGGACATAATCAAGTGACCATCTTTTGATAGCTATTATATTATAATAACCCACTTTTTGTTTTGACATCGGGAATTAATTTTAAATTAATTTATCCAACTTCTGTGTTTTGAATTTGGAAAAATGGATTCCATATTTGGAATCTGGATTTCCAAATTGTGTAAGTATGTAACTTTTATTTTTAGACATTTTGAATAATTACTTCGGTAAATATTTTATTTACCATTGTTAAAGGGTAAATCCGGTAAATAATGGTTACAAAATAATATTATAAAAATAATAAATTACCCTAAAACGTGCCCTAACTTTATTGGTGGATACATGTCCGACCATGGGCTTTTTTGGGTCGATTTTTGGGACCCCATTGAGCCACTTGTAGGTGATAAGGACACTTTATTTTAATTAATATAAAGTAAATACAAAAATGACATAAGCTTATATCTTTTAGAAAAACAATTTTTACATAGAGTAATATATGTTTTATTTTAGATTATAAATATTAATTAAGAAGATGAAAGTATTTCATACATAATTATATTTTATTTATAATTTTTAGATATTGAAAAAGTAAAAATATATATGAAACAATAATGATGCAGTATTTTCCTTATTAATGAATGAATAAAATAATTGGTATTATAAATGTTAAAATAAATATAATTTGAATTTTTTGATAACGTACATGAATTATATTGGTAAATATGACATGTTAGTATTGCTTAAAAGAATTTGTTTCAAATTAATAAAGTTTTTAAGACTTTAACAAATATCAATTATGGAGTAGTGTCAAAATTGACAAAAATGAGTTTTTAAAACAAATATTATATTATTAATTTATATTCTCTTCCTAATAACATATTGTTCGGAAAAAGAACTTATATCATTATTGGTGTATCATTAATGGACCACTTGGGGGTCCTTTGGATGTATATAGTATGTTTATTTACTATATATTATAAAAATACAATGTGACATGGTAAGTGTTAAACTAATTAACCAAGAGTTAAAACTAAAAGATAAGGTTAATATAATGCCCCAAACCTATCTAAAATCTATTTGTTGATATTATTTAGACCATAACCCCCTTATAAATTGAATTATACACTTTGGATCCATTAGAAACTGAAAATAAATTTACTATAAAATAATACTTTATTTTTTTCCTAAAGAGCCCCTCACCCCACTTATAAAAGGGCACTCCCCCTTCTCATTAATTCACACCTTCAATGCCATTTGGATCGACCAATCCCTGCCCAAATATCCTCCCAAATTCCCTCACTTCATCCTAGAGGCCTTATTTTGTTCATAAAGACATGTTATGGAACCCTTTTGATCAAATCAAAAGGAAGAACCCGAAGAAGAGGTAACGTCTTCACAACCCTCTTTAAAGTTCCTTTCTTGTTCAACTTCTTCTTTCCTTGTTATTTAAACTATAAAATAACAAATCCAGTACCTTATTTATACTATGATGTTATTATAATTATGGAACAAACAAATACATTATTCTATCCATCCCTTGAATGACATGTCACCATACGTGCATACGTACGGCCTACCGTCTCCACGGTGTGGTGTAACTGTTATTCAAAATACTATTATTTAGATGGGTATAATAATGATATATAATTGATTTAAATAATAAATATAACAAGATAGTTATTCTTTATATATGATATACCATCCAATTATATATTATTTTAATTTCAAAATAATGATATTGTCAATCGTGCATATGTATGGATTACCGTCTCCACGAACACGATGAGATTCATTCCCCATTGTATCCATTCAAGAAGAAATTTTATTGGATGATTAAAAATAATATTTAAGGACTTAATATCATTCTGGATATGAGTATGATACAACCTATCCATAACAAACACGGCTTATATAAAAGAAAATGGTTAAGTTAACAACCAAAACGATGATAAAACTAAGATTTTATTAACAAAGCGATGTTAAAAGATCATATATGATATCATATTAATATATATGATAATTGTATAATTCAATAACAAATATTTCACCAATATAAAGGATTTTAACCTAGTATCATCCAAGTAAAAGTACAAGGTAAGGGTTTATTTCACAATCTATTCATTATCTGAGGTTGTTTATACGTAATTATCTACCGGGACCTCTTTATCATCCACATCCATGTTTCTTAAAAATGTATTTCAAAACATTCTTACTATTTTAAAAAATATGGGTTAAAGTCATTTATACCCATGTTTTACTTTTTATAATAATTTTATAAAGGAATCTTTCCATCATTTTCCAAACAAGGTCCTTTTTAACCTTTTCAACAAAATTAAGGTAAGAATGTTTTTATAACTTGTACAGCAGGTGCAGCTATTTTCCGCCGTTATAACATCATCGAAGCTTCCCTTAAAAGCTTATAAGAATATTTTCAAAATAAATATTTTCATTATGTGACTCTTAAATGATTTCAAAATATAAAGAGATATGTCTCTAAAAAAAGGATTTGATTTCATCTATGTCAACCTCCTTTGATGTATTTTAAGTTTATTCTAAGTTGATTTATTATGATACGAAACTTTTATATTGTATTGAAGTTTTTGTGATATGTTTGACTGTGGATGTGCTATTTTGTACCATTCATTGCTTATGCTTAAAGTATTGACATTTTGTATGCTATTTTTAATAAGAATGTTTATGATATGATTAAAACTTTTCATATGAGGAATGTATTGGACTTAGTAAGTGACGGGTGGAGCCTGCTATAGCTCCTCGATGCATCTGTAGGTCTCATGAGACAACTAGACGTGGAATTGGCTGAGGCCCTTTCCCAATTTGATTTATGATTTTGGCCGAGGCATTAATCATTACAGATGTCTTGGCCGAGGCCTTGAAAAAATATTTCAGAATGTCCGGAATTATACATTCCCTCATTATGTAAATAATATTGATGGTTCATGTGGTAATTAGACTAGTAGAATACCCATGATTATGTTTTATTATGGAATTATTTTCTCATCTCATAATCTTTCGATAAAAGTATTCAAGTTTATTATTGGTAAAGGCATGTGGTTTTCAATTATTTACCATGCTTATTATTTATGTCATTTTCCACTGTATTACTTACCCTTACTGAGCATTTGAGATCACCCCTTTCAATGTTTTGTTTTCCCCAGGATTCCAAGAATTGTATTGTGGTCGACATGAAGGGTTAAGAAAAGGGAATAATGGAGTTCATAAAAGATTACATATGTTGTGTTTTATGTTATAATGTGTAATGTAACATTCATGTATGTAATCTATTTCCCAAGACTGCTAAACTGATCGGTCCTTCGGGACTTGATTCCTTGTAATGATGCCAATGTATTAAAATAATGCATCGACTCTGGATAACTGGGGTTGGGGCGTTACAGTTGAATCAGAGGAAGGTTAGCAATAAACATGGAAACTAGATTTAGATAAACTCTAATTAGAGCACATTACCCTAAGATAGACTTTGAGGATTATTATAGAAGAACTTCCTAGAATTTTGGTATTGTATAGATTTTTTGAGTTTTCTGAGCAATACATCCCTATCTGGATACGGGCAGGTAGAGGCGGCTCTGGCACAGATGTACATTGGTGTAAACCCAAAAACACCGCTTTGAGCTAGACTCGACCAGGAACTAGTGCACGACAACTGGCCTTGCTGCACTCTTGGATATCACCCTCCTGGGGGATATGCTTATGATAATTCTCATTTTCTTTACAAACCTCTATGAAGGGTTTATGAGTATATACCTCCTCAAAGAAAACATTTTTTGTGATTATGGATTATATCCATAAACTATTCAATTTGTGTTAGGTATTTTGCATGTTTGGAATTATTCATTGCAATTCGTAAACTGACCTAGTTTATGCTATTGTATAGAAATGGCACCCAGTAGAAGGACTGCGAACTCCAGCAATACGTATGATCCAAAGAGTATGAAGGATCGTATCTTTCATGGTATTAAGCCATAATTTAGAAGGAAAATAGTCTCCCACGTATTATCATCATATGAAGAAATAATATCATGTGTTGATAAGATAAGTAAAGAGTTCTTTGAGTCCTATGGAATTGAAGGGAAGCAAGAGATGAAAAGTATGGAAGAGAGAATGATGGATATAAGGGAAGAGGGAAAAGAATAATTTTCCCATATGTGATAACTATGGGAGGAAACACCCTGGAACTTGACTGAAAGGAATGGGTTTTTGTTATAAGTGTAGAGAAAAAGGACACCACATTCGTGATTGCGAGGGTAAGAAAAAGTTTTCAAATGTACAATGCTTAATATGAAAGGAGTGGGGACACTACGCGAATCAATGTTCAAATCATCAGAGTATGCCCCAAATGATGCTATTGGATAATAATAAAGTTATGATATTACCACAGATTAATAGGAATGACTAGTGTTCGTATGCTGTTATTAATGAATTATTTCATTTGAGTGTTATATCAATGACGTACTGGTTATATGAATTATGGAGATAAATAAGGATTGTACTGCAGTACTATTTCATTGTGGATTTTAGATTATATGGTACTATGAAAAGTGACTTAACAGAAAGTTAATCTTTTTTTCAAAATACATGGTTTATGGTAAGGAAATCCTTAATCTGGTTTTGATACTGAGGTTGTAATTTTGGAATAAGAGATGGTTGATTTGGATAAATTATATTGGATATTCTTGACTACCTTGGCACAGATTAATGGTTTATTTATTTCATCATTGTCAGAATATTAAAAGTTTTTGGATATAAGTAATATATCTAGTATTTTATAAGGAATAAGGGAGAATGAATGTAATCAATAAGGTTTAATGGTAATTCATGGTGTTACCATATTTTAAAATAATACATGATGAAGGTATTCACATGTTATTACGTGGCAAAAAAAGACATTCATTATATTTATCTTATAAATTATGGACTGTGAGTTTGGACAAAGGTAATTTGGATAATTATAAAGGTTGAAATGAATTATATTTGACATTTGATATAGTTATTAAGGTTAAATAATTTCTGAAGATTATTTTTGGATTTTTATAAAAAGGACAACCAGGAGGTTGGGCGGTAACCCGTCGTGTCCGGTAAGGCCGTGAGACTTGAACCCAAAACTGATGGGCGACACGGCTGTATCACCTACCACTGGCCCACGTGATGTCCTAGATTAAATAAAGTAGTTTATTTTAAGAAGATCTAGTCGATGAATTATAAATTCATTTTTTAACCCCAAACTAATAGGATAAATAGAATATTTTTTTAAGTTCTATTATCTTTTAGGGTGAAAGATGAGTTTGTCGTAGAAATTAGTTAAAGGATGGAACTCTACTTGTCAAGTATATATTTTTCTTCTTCTATTATACTATAAATAAATTAATTCTTATACTTTATTGAAGGTATCTTAAAACCAAACATGTGTTATCCTAATACCTTATGTTTTCTTGAACTGATGGTATTTCAAATCATCATAGATTGATGAATTTAAGGACCTCAATTTTAAACTTGTTTGTGATTAATGACCTCAATCACTACCTATAAATATTTATGTTTTTCCTCCAATTATATGTCTCTAATTTCCACCAATGTTCTCATAATAGAGATCATAATTTGGTGGTGACCCTTTTATTTCGATTTTCCTCTTATTAAGACTAAATTTTATTAACCAAATTTCCGATGTGGGTTTTCCCACAAAGATATTTTCTATTTTAAACCTTTATTTTAGAAAAAAAATATAAAATTTTGAGTTCACAATTTATTGAAGTAGGGAATAATGTAACACCCCAAGATTTTATAGTGTGTTACTTATTCAAAATAATTCAATAACTTGCACTACACGCAATAAAGAGTTCAAGCGCACCATCACTTAGCAAACAAGCCGTTCGAAAGAGGTTATGAATATTATTATTTAAATTTTGAACTTTATATAATCCTTATAATTTTAGAATCCATATTATGAGTTTCTTAGACATAATTTAAGAGCAAATTCATTTTTTTCTGATAAATGAAGTATTTTTCAAAAAATGCACTTTTACCGACTTTTAATGGTAAACCCTTTTTAAATCCAATATTTTAAAACTTTTATATATAAAATTTGACTAAATAAATGTATTCTTTAGAATGGGTACATCAAAAAATTTACCATGTTACACCCCAAGCTTCCTCGATACGCTTCTCTATGAATAATATAGTAGCGTGTGTTATACGCAACTTCGATTTCAAACACACACTATAACCAATCAAACTAGCCATTATGAATAGTTACACCTAATTTTTGAAATTTTATAAATTTTATCTCGAAAAATGGAATTCATTTTTGGATTCATAATATCAAATTTATCCTAGGGGGAACTTTGGTACTTTTCAGATAACTTTTATATTTTGATGAATAATGAAAAGTACTAAATTTAAATTAAAAACAACTTTTATAATCAAAATAATTAATAGTGATAAATTATCAATTTGAGTGGTTTTAAAGTATATTTAGAATATATTTTTACCATTTAATAAAATTTTGGTCATTGGACATAATTTCACAATTAAACCGTACATAAACAAGTGTCAATCTATTGATAGTTATTATATCTTAAAAACACGCTTTTTGTTTTGACCGCTGGAAATAATTTTAAATTAATTTGCACCACTTCTGTGTTTTGAATTTGGAAAAAATGATTCCAAATTTGGAATTAGGATTTCAAAATTGTGTAAATAGGTAACTGTTATTTTTAGACATTTTGAATAATTATTTTGGTAAATATTTTATTTATCATGGTTAAAGGGTAAATCTGGTAAATAAGGGTTAAAAAATAATATTATAATAATAATAAATTACCCTAAAACGTGTCCTAACCTTATTGGTGGACACATGTCTGACCATGGTCATCTTTGGGTTGATTTTTGGGACCCCATAGAGCCACTTGTAGGTGATAGGGACACTTTATTTTAATTAAGATAAAGTAAATATAAAAATGACATAAGCTTATATCTTTTAGAATAACAATTTTTACATGGGGTTATATATGTTTTATTTTGGATTATAAATATTCATTAGAAATCTAAAAATATTTCCTACATAATTATATTTTATTGATAATTTTAAGACATTGAAAAAGTAAAAACATATATGACACAAATAATGATGTAGTATTTTCCTTATTAATGAAAGAATCAAATAATTGGTATTATAAATGTTAAAATAAATATAATTTGAAAGTTTTGATAACATAAAAAAATTTAAAGGGTTAATATGACATGTTAGGATTTCTTAAATGAATTTGGTTCGAATTAATAAAGTTGTTAAGACTTTAAAAAAAATCAATTATTGAGTAGTGTCAAAATTTACATAAATGAGTTTTTAAATCAAATATTATATTATTAATTTATATTCTATTTCTAAAAACATATGGTTCGGCCAAAGAAATTATATAATTATTGGTGTATCATTGATGGACCACTTGGGGGACGCTTTGATGTTTATATAATGTTTATTAACTATATATTATAAAAATACAATGTGACATGGTAAGTGTTAAACTAATTAACCAAGAGTTAAAACTAAAAGACAAGGTTAATATAATGACCCAAACCTATCTAAAATCTATTGGATTAAAGTATTTATACCCATACCCACCTTAGACAATTAATAATTCACTTTTTATCCATTATAAACCGAAAATGATTTTACTATAAAATAATACTTTATTTTTTTTTCTAAAGAGCCCCTCACCCCTCTTATAAAAGGGCACTCCCCCTTATCATTAATTCACACCATCAAAGCCATTTGGCTCAGCCAAACCCTACCCAAATATCCTCCCAACTTCCCTAAATTCATCCTAGATGCCTTATTTTGATCAGAAAGACAACCTAAGGAGCCCTTTTGATCAAATCAAAAGGAAGAACCCGAAGAAGAGGTAACGTCTTCACCACCCTCTTTAAAGTTCCTTTCTTCTTCAACTTCTTCATTCCTTATTATTTCCATTATAAAATAATAACTCTAGTATCTTATATATACTATGATGTTATTATAATTATGGAACAAAAAAATTCATTATTCTATCCATCCCTTGAATGACATGTCACCATACGTGCGTACGTACGGCCTAACATCTCCACGTTGTGGTGTAATTGTTATTCAATATACTATTATTTAGATGGGTTTAATAATGATATATAATTCATGTGAATAATAAATATAACATGATAATGATTCTTTCTATATGATATACCATCCAATTATATATTATTTTAATATCAAAAGAATGATATTGTCGCTCGTGCGTACGTACGGATTACCGTCTCCCCGAACGCGATGACATTCATTCCCCATCATATCCATTCAAGACTAAATTTTATTTAATGATTAACAATAATATTTAAGGAATTAATATCATTATTGATATGAGTATGATACAACCTATCCATAACAAACACGACTTATATAAAAAAGGGTAAGTTAACAACCAAAACAACGATAATACTATGATTTTATTAACAAAGCGATGTTAAAAGATTATATATGATATAATATTAATATATATGATTATTGTATAATTAATCAGAAATTATTTCACCATTATACATGAGTTTAACCTACCATAATCCAAGGAAAAGTACAAGGTAAGGGTTTATTTCACAATCTATTCATTATCCGAGGTTGTTTATACATAATTTCCTACTGGGACCTCTTTATCATCCACATCCATGTTTCTTAAAAATGTATTTCAAAACATTATTACTATTTTACATAATATGGGTTAAAGTAATTTATACCCTTGTTTGAATTTTTATAAGAATTTTATAAAGGAATCTTTTCGTTGTTTTCCAAATAAGGTCCTTATCCTTTTCGACAAAATTAAGGTAAGAATGTTTTTTTAAATTATACGGTGGGTGCGGCTATTTTCCACCATTACAACATCATCAAAGCTTCCCTTACAATATTATTAGAATATTTTCAAAATAAATATTTTCTTTATGTGACTTTTAAATGATTTCAAAATATAAATAGATATTTCTCAGAAAAAGGATTTTATTTCATCTATGTCAACATCCTTTGATGGATTTTACGTTTATTTGAAGTTGATTTATTATGATACAAAACTTCTATATTGTATTGATGTTTTTGTGATATGTTTGCCAGTGGATGTTCTATTTTTATACCATTCATTTCTTATGGTTGAAGTATTGACATTTCATATGCTAGTTTTAATATGAATGTTTATGATATGTTTAAATCTTTTCATATGAGGAATGAATTAGACTTAGTAAGTGACGGGTGAAGCCCGATATAGCTCCTCGATGCATTGGTAGGTCTCATGTGACAACTAGACATGGAATTGGATGAGGACCTTTCCCAATTTGATTTATGTTTTTGGCTGTGGCCGTAATCATTTTAGACGTCTTGGCCGAGTCCTTGACAAAATATTTCAGAATGTTCGGAATTATACATTCCCTCATTATGGAAATAATATTGATGGTTCATGTGGTAATTCGACTAGTAGAATACTCATTATTATGTTTTATGATGGCATTATTTACTCATCTCATAATCTTTCCATAAAAGTATTCATGTTTATTATAAGTAAAGGCATGTGGTTTTCAATTATTTATCATGCTTATTATTTTTGTCATTTTCCGCTATATTACTTACCCTTATTGAGGTTTCGACTCACCCCTTTCAATGTTTTATTTTTTCCAGGATTCCAAGAAGTGTATTGTGATTGATATGCAGGGTTAATCCATGGGAATAATGGAGTTCATAAAGGATTACATATGTTGTGTTTTATTTTATAATGTTTAATGTAACAGTCATGTATGTAATCTATTTTCCATGACTGTTAAATTGATCGGTCCTCCGGGACTTGATTCCTTGTAATCATGCCAATGTATTAAAATAATGCACCCAATATGGGTAACTGGGGTCGGGGAATTACATATACCAAAAGTTCCAAACCATTGGTATAGTTTAGTTTTCCTATGGTGTGATATTATATTATTTTTGGAAAGATATTACCTTTGAAATGATCTTTTATATCTTAAATTCAATGGATGAATTGGGTTTCTTGGCGGTAAGTATACAAAATTGTAAAATAGTTTAGAATCATTCTTTGGATAGTGTCCTATTGTATGTGTTAGATCAATATAAGATATTTTCCCCACATTTAGGCTATAATAGTTTTAGATTCGGCGTTTAGGGAGTTGTCGATTCAGGTTTGGGTTCCATACCGACATGTAAATTTTCTTGTTTTGTTACTATGTTAACTATTTTATATAGTGATTACCATTGGAACCTTTTTTTTCTATGATGATGTATTATGAATATTTTCTGAGGTATTATTAATTATCAAATTAGGACATCATATAATGTCTGTAGAAATGTTTTTCTAAAATGTATTAAAATAAAATTTATTAATGTATTGTCATGAGGAAAATAAATTGTGAATTTTTTGGAAAAGGTATGGAATTTTTAAAATGAGTGATTCAAGGAAGATGTTAAATACTTGATTTATTGAATGAAAACATAAAAAACGTATTTTTGATGATTTTATGCATAAATGCATCATATTATTCTTTTTTAAAGTCTTATGTTTTGGGATGGAAAGTGGGGACCAACTATACTTTAAGATAACATATATTTATACTATAAGATTATAATTTCATTCAAAAAAGTTGATATTATTATATCAGTGTGTAAAAGCGTAGTGAATGTGTGTGTGGTTTTTATAATTTACACATATATATTTTGGTCAATTGGTTTTTTTTCATTATACCGTTTTGTATCAACCACTAACCCCATTATCCATTCATTTGTATATTCTACTTTTTTATATCTCAGTTTATGATTTTTTGTGTTTTTATTTATAATATATATCTTTTAATGTTTATTTTTATTGGGATTAATAAATTCAATATATTTTTTTTATAATTTCGATGTTGTTTTTCATACTCGTGTAGATCGGGAACAACCTTCATACTAGTATTGTATTGATTTGGGCATTGGTTCAAAGGGTTTCTTGGTTCATATTTTTATAATGGGTATATTATTAATATTAGACACTAGTAATTAATAGTTCACTAGTTTTTAACTACACCAGATCCATCCCATAAAATTTTCAACCATATAACATGAGTACATAGACTTACATAAATTGGACATATTAAAAGATAGTGTTCCATGTTAATTAAATAAATATAATTTTTATGCATAAGAAAATTAGAAATTTTCAAATAGTGTCCTTTGATTATAGTAATGAATAAAATTAATGTACCTTGGATTATATCTTGTTTCATGAAAAGGATGTTTCCAGAACATGATACATGATGATGTGGGGGTATGTTGAGACTAGTTATCCCTCTAGAATCTCATCTCACCACTACTTATAATCCCTCATGAATAGTTATAAAATTAGTTAAATATCAAATAATTATAAAACATATTGGATTTTTCAAATGATTATACTTTATTGTATATGGTTCATTTAATTTGTACATTTTTTGAATAAATTTATCCCTAAGTGTTATGACTTCATGGATTTCCTATTAATGATTATCCAACATGCACTATGTAATTACTTGACCCACAGGAACCTACCTAGCCAGTGGAAGGTACAGTTACCACAACCATAGATGCACCATCAATATGTCATGATATTGAGACTAGCACCAAGCATAGATAAAAATAATGTGAGTCCATTGCCTTGTGTACCTACACATGTGCACCCAACCATATCTAAGAAGCACTATAGAGGAATATAAATTGAAATACTATAACATCTGGTGGTAAACCTTTAATGCAATAAACTCTAGAGAAAAAATCAAGGTATGAAAATATATAAACTAAATAATAAAAATGGTTAAGATGCATGCCCAACATCAATGTTTTTCCAACATGGAAACAACTTTAATAAAGAAGAACTAAGTGACAGCATGGAACTTAATTTTCTGGTCCTGGCCATGATATGTGGTCAATGTGCCCATGACTCCCAAATCTACACCAAAGTCCACAAATACATTCCTATCGCTTATATAAGATTCAATACGTGGGGGAAAATCCCATGTTGGGGTGAGTATATACTTACAAATTAGGATTCCACAAAAATAGAAGGCAACAATAAAATCAATACTATTAAAGTAGTCAGCTCATCCTTACAGAGTCATGTCAATCAAAAACAAAGTCAAAAACTATAAAAACCCATATATGATCAATATAAATAAAAAATGAAAAGAGAAATAGGTTTTCTATCTTCGTAAACTAGCTATGAATGATAAGTATTCCCATAAATCCATTGTCAATCTCTGAGGTCCAAAATCATGCATAACCACTTAAGAGAGCATATATCGGGAAATTATTCTATCTAATGTGGACTATATATCTGGGATCCCCAACATTGATCTATGTGTCCCAGGTAATGTCAAAAAATATTAGTGGAGGGTCTCTCACCCTGTAATGGAGATCCACATCAAAGGGAGCAACAAATCATTTGGAGGATCTGTATATCGTCTTAGCTCAACGATGGAGAAGTGTCATTCCCTAGGTATATATCTCCTTCCCTATAGAAATAAGGTGATTAATGAATCTAAAAATTTGGAGAATATGGAGAACAAAATCCCTCGTGTGACATGAGTGTACTCACCATATTTACACCCATGTAAAATGTTTTGGGAACCCATTCCTCACTGTAACATGGGAGTACATACCCCGATAATACTCCTATGATCATACTCAGTCCCTGTCATCATAAAAAATTACTTGAATAAGTATCAAAATATGAGAACCATGCATTTTATTACTTATTTCACAACAAATCACACTATCATGTTTTATGAGGAAAAAATTGAGGATATGATAATCTTGGGCTTAAATTCAAATGAATGGGATATGAGTGGAAGAAATAAAAAAAGGGAATAAAAAGAGTTTATGGTGGTCAAAACGATGTTTGAACCACCACATCATCTTTTCTTATTATCCTATTGATAAGACATGAAATCCATGTTGCACCACAGAGAGTGTATGGATAACAAATGGTGTGTCTTAGCCACTCGGGGCCTGCCCGTGTCCTCCGGGTTGTGCCTATATATTTAGACATGTTCTCATGAACCTAGTCAAATCCTAGTAATAATATATGCCCACTTTCTACCATAGTACATGGTTTTTCCTTCTCCACAGGGTCTATGGAGTGTTTTATCTAGAAAATGACCTAGCTTTCCTAGAAGGGCCACATGGTATATAGGACCACCACATAGTGTGTGTTACCACTGCACTAAATGTGATCATTATATTCACCAAAACCCCATACAAAATATTTGGGTTGGAAAATATATGTTTTTCTTCATCCCAAAACATCTTGTATAGATTTTTGTTTCATATAAAATTCACAGTCATCACTTCTTCTCTAGAAACGGCCTCCCCACCAAAACTGCAAATTGTCAACCACACAAAATCAATGGGAAATAACTCCAACCATAATTGTTGATCTTATGTAGCTATGAATTGAAAGGTAGTAATCCATATGAATCTTAAATCACCCACGATCTTTTCTCCTATCTATATTCCATATCCATAGAGTATCACTCACATTAAGTTTCGTTCCCCAATCCACCAGCAAACTATTTATCTGTGTGTTTTTCATACTACCATAATGAATGTAATATCCAAAACATTATATAGGTACATACTTATTTAATTTTTGGTTTGAACCTATTAATTTTTATTAATTTAATGTTTACCAGATTTATGAGGAGGTTCGGGGGTGTATACGGAGTTCATGAAAAAAAATTGAATTTCTTTATCCAGTGCATATATCATGGTTAATTCCTTATTGGAGACAACTATGCACCAAAACCATTCTAGTAATGAGGAATATGGTTAAGAAAACTATGTAAGGGGTAGATCCAAACAATAGAAACCTGGATAGAGACATTACACATGGTTTCATCATGGTTTTTTCATTCTCTACGGGCCTCCCTAAGAATCCATACAACTTAACCCCTCTTGGATAGAGGTTGGTACACTATTTTCACACGTTTGGAAAAACTGTGTGGCCCATTAAAAATTGTGATTTTGAAAAACAACCCCTATATATTTTTATATTTTTTCTTGATTTTCCTCTACATTATGCTACCTCCTGCCCTGTTGATGAACCTAAACCTTCAAAAATCCCACAGATTGATCTCCCTCATTTATAAAACGTTTAGAGCACCATTGGTTGTGGATTGAAGCTTTGAGTAAGTATAATCATACTCTTTCATCTATTTTTAGGAATAGGGATTATGAATATGTTCTTCCTATTCTAAAACACAAATACCCTCTTTTCCCAATTGATCATAGGTTTGAAATTCAAATGGAATTTGAATTCATATCGAAGGCTAAGGCTAAGTGTGTATTAATCTTTAGATTCAAGGTAGGTGGTCTATAAGTTATATCCCACAGTCTTTGTGCAGATATTTGATTCCATGATTATATGTTTTGTCCAATATTAATGAGAATTTAATATACACAGTAATATTTTGTAAAAATGGTTGTCTAAATAAGAATTTGAAAGCCTTGTGACCCCATGGGGTGTGTTCGGGTTAACTACACCAATTTAGGGCCACCCATGGGGTGTTCTAATGATTCTAAACCGAGAAATGGAAATATTAATCCCAAAATTTTGTTTTGGAATAGTAGGTCCCTTGATGATCATGTTATTATGTTATATAGAATTAAAAGGGAATATTAACAGTAGTTTCTAGAAATTGGTAATGGAATAAAGGATTTTTGGGGTTAACATAAATTGAATTATTTCTAAAAAAGAAATTATATCAAGTTATTTATGAATCGTATATGGAATGCATAGTTGGGTTAATTCATATGAAATGGTAAACATGATAAATAGGTAAATTCTTGTGAATTGATAAATCTTATATGTGGGATAAAATAATGGAATTGATTATTATATTTAGTAGGCTAATATATAGAAATCGATGAATACACCTAATGGGTTCAGTCTTGTTGCGAACTCTATAATTTGAATGATTATGAATTGTGGATAATATTTTTTTGATTGTGTATGTTTTTTGATATGATATATATGGTAAATGAATAAATAATCAAATGCACAAATATTCATGGTATGTGGGGTATTGAATTGAGGTGTTATTCACATTGGCGGGGTTAGACGGAGGCTATAAACTCCACCCTAAGAATACTTGGGTTTGGGATTTGGATAAATTCTCTATGACCCTAATGGTTTCATTGGATGAAACTACCTAGATTGAAGATCCATGGTAAGTGTGATGTATTGTTTATGATATTTTTTCCTTAGTTAGATAGTTAATTTTATTTATCATTTTATGTATAGTGAGTTTTTTTCTTAGTCGGTTGGGTAAATGAATAAAATCTGTAACCCATAGAATATTTATTAAAAATTAACTTAGTAGTGATGATGATATAACTGATGGAAATTGAAACAATAATGGTAATAGGATAAGTGAATATTATTTCCTATTTGAACCCATGTTTTCTTTTGATTACCTTTCCATTAATTTACTAATTTTATGCACTACTTATTTAAACTTGATATTTTGTAGACATAACTAGTGGTGGACTACTGAGTTTTAATCACACCCTACTCAGGGAGTCATTGGTTACCTGAGTATATTTCGAAGTTTCAGTTTAGGATAAGGGAATGGGCCTTATTCTAGGGAGTTGAGTTATTCTAAAGGTGTGAATAGATGGGGATTCAAACTATGATTTCAGACCAGTTTTGCATATTCAGTGATTATTTATTAATTTTGGGTTTCCACTCACTATAGAACTATTATCATGACATGAAATATTTACTATTTAGTGTGTTTGTTCCCTGTTTGGGTAGTGGTGGGTAATGCATGTTTCAATTAAATTTTTATTACTTCGATTTTTTTTCGTTCTATCTTTTGTGTAATGACCTGATAAAGAGGGTATAGTATCCCCACAAGTTACATTAGACCCTCTCTGCTAGTCAGAAACCTATGGCATATGGGGAGGTGTTCTTGAGGTCATATGGTGATCTGGCTCAGAGCAATGGTTAGTGGATTCTATGTTTGGGATGCATAAAAGTGGTATTAAAGTGGCTATTTTCTATGGTTTTACTATTGGGGATGGAAGACATGAGATTAGGATGGTTTAGGCTTTGGTAACTTTCTCATGCATGGGAGTATCTAACCCATGTATAAAGTAAAATCCATGTGTCCATGGTGTAAATTTTTGTTCACGATGTGTGTGGTTATAGGTGAATGATATTTCACCATTGGGTGATGCACTTGTTTGGGGATATGACTATTTTATGTTATTTTTTCTCATGGTTTGAATGAAATGATGTTTTTTTCTCATTCATCACCATAGGAACCTAAGGATAAATATGGAATGCATAAGGATAAGGACACAAGGGATGGGTGTGTGGGACATGAAGGGTATGATGCATTTTACATTCTTGAAATTTTGATGAAAAGATATCTAATAAATGGGATATAAATGGGTAAAAAGGAAGAATAGTAATGAATAGTTTGAGAATTATGCATGATAAAGGGTTGTAAATAAGTTTAAAAAATTTGGGAAAATTTTGAAATGTGAAATGTGTCAGAAAGGAAAGATTCATGTTGTGACTATGTGTGAGAAATTACCCATGTTGACCATGACCCCTAGTAATACTTTTTACTGTTAGTATTATAAATTTGATGATGTAAATTCAAATAGTATATGCAAAATGGGTTGACTATGTCTAGTAGAAATCCGTCATTAATGTAAATTATGAATACTATATGTGTGTGTTCTTAGATGTTTGTTTGGTATTGTAGGGAGATGCTACCAGGTTAATGCATGCTGGTTCTGCGACAAGAGGACACCGTAAAGAAAAATCCTCCAGATATGGGGCAAGGGAAACAGGGTAATTAGGATAATAGGTAAGAAGAGTTGTTTTTGGAGAACATCACTCATTTTATATAAATGATGGAATGGTACCAAGGTCATTATGTGTCGAGCATGTTTAAGCTGACTAAGTAATTTCAATAATATAACCCCCGGACAATTGATGAAGAGGGTGGATCTAAGGTAGTTGAGTTCTAGAAAGAGTCTATCTATAAAATCCATGATAATATAAAGACATCCCTTGAGAATAGATTCATGTTTGAAGCTTATATATTTCAAGGTAAGGAAAAAATATGATGGGACATTTTAGTTTAGAGCGAGAAAGAAAAGGGTGTTAAAGATAGATTTTGCTAGCCATTTGACTGACTTGAACATTTTGTTTCATATTTAAAAAGGGATGAGGAAAAAATTGTCACACACTTCCAGGATGTAATTATAGATGATATTAAGTCACGGGTGAATATTTTTCATTTAAATAAGTTTTTTCATGTAAAGGATCATGCCCTTATTTTAAAATTAAATCTCAAGGAGTCCCCTACTAGTGGGCATGCAGTCACAATTAGGTGATCTAGTTGTGTGGCTATTTATGTTAGGAATCACCGCTTTGAGATATTTCATTAGGTTATCGGAATACAAGGTATCAAAAATGGGAATTAGTCTTTTAGCGTATCAATAAAATTTTCATCTATCAATGTGGTAGGTCCGGACATGTATTTTTTCAGTGTCTACAAACCACCAGTTGTGTTCTACGCATGAAGAATGTTGGGGAATGTGCTGAGGATCTGTAGTACCTCTTGATAGGTGGGCACCGATGGAGGATTGATTCTATTATAGAGTATAGAGAGGGGATTAGTTACCTCTTATCAGGTAGGTAGTTAGAGTTCGACTGGTCATACATGTAAAGCTGTCGGCAGTGGTACTATAGGGAGAGATACTCCCATCCAGTAGGTAATTTTAGCCTAGGGAACTCATATTGGAGCTCTGCCTAGAGTAGTTGGTAAGCTTCATGCAATTAATTCTACACCTAGAGGGGGAGAGGTAAGACCATATATTGTTAGAGTTATTATCCCTGTAGATTCCATGAGTTCTAGTGCTTTATTCGATACGAGTACCTCACATTCATTTATTTTTTCTCATTTTGTGGTTGTGTTGGTACTATCAATGGATATATTGTGTGGGGTCATATTGGTTGGCACACTGCTAGGGGTATGATTAGAAAATATTAGGCAGTAAATGGGGTGTTCTCATGAAATTATTGGGTATCATTTCCTAGGGAACATACATTTTTCTTGGGATTTGTAATTTGTAATTTTATATTCGGTATGGATTGTCTGGTGTTGTGTTGAGGTCATATTGACTATTACCATCATAGGGTTATGTTCACGCCTATTGAGGGAAACACGTATGTCCATCATGGTGAATGGGATGTTCATTGGGGCCATGTTGTTCTATTATGATAGAAATTTGGTTATCTCACACCCCAAGTGGCTTGTATCATGCTTGAAAATGGGGAAGTGGAGTAGTCTATCATTTGTCCAATGGTTAATAAATTATTTTTATTTAATTACTGATTATTTCATAGGGCTTCCACCAAAGAGGTATGTTGAATTCATGATATATTTTCTAATTAGAGTAGAAAAAATTTTCATTCTTCCAAATAGAATATCCCAAGAATAACTCCAAGATATTATAACCTAGTTGGATAAATTGGGAAATAAATGGATTATCCATCCTATTATATCATATTGAAGATCTGTGTTATTTCTTTTCATGAATACTGATGGATACTTATGTCTATTTATCGATTTTAGGAAGCTGAATTAGATGAAGGTTAAGTGTCAATACCTTCCTCATATTGATGATCTATTTGACTAACTGATAGGTTATTCGGTGTTTTCAAAGATTGATTTATGGTTTGGGTACCACCAGCTATGGGTGAGGCACTCAAAACTATCGTGGACCGCCTTTAAAAGAAACTATGGGTTATGCGGGTTTATTGTAGTTGTTCTAGTTCACCAATGTGTCAGTAGTGTTTATGTCCCAAATTAACTAAATCTTTCACCTAGACAGGGATCAATTCATGGTTGTTTTTTTTTGATTACATCATAGTGTAATAAAAAACTCATAACAATCATTCCAAACATACTAACATCATCCTGAGTACACTAAGAGAGCATAGGTTGTACTCTAAGAAATCCAAGATTGATTTCTATATTGATAGGGTGTATTTTTTAGGGAACATTATATCAAAGTAAGATCTATTCATAGACCTAGATAAAGTTCCGAAGATGGTGTATTTGGAGAAACCTAAGAGAATTTTATATGTCTGAGGTTTTATAGGTTTTGGAAACTACTATTTATTGTTTATTCAATAATTTTATCATTTTGATGCACCACTTTTGGGCATGGACAAGAAGGGTATCAAGATTTAATGGTCTAGGGAATATGAGAATTTATTCATAGAGTTAAATAAGTTGTTGAATACTACACTAGTTCTAGTATTAACCAAGAAAGAAAAAGAGTATATCTTGTTTTTCAATGCATCTAGTGTTGGGCTTCGGTGGTGTTAATGCAGGATGGGTGGGTGGTTGTGTGTGGTTAATGATAGATATGGCCTCATGAAAGAATCTACCCTACACATGATCTTGAATTGGAAGTGATGGTGTATGCCTTAAATTGATGGGGGAATTACATGTTGGGAGAATGGTTTATAGGGTACAATTATCATAAGATACTTAGTTAAATTTTTTACAATGTGATTTGAATCTTCATCAATGAATTTGGGTTGATTACATATAGTCATTTTAATTTGAGATGGTTTACACACCGAGAAAGTGAAATAGTGTTTCAAATGCATTGATCTATAAAATCAAAATTAGGCAATTCAAGAATTCTGTTCCAAGTGGATGATGATGTTGTTGTTTGTTGATATTAATCTTGCATTGAAATATGGTCAAGGGTAGATGGCCCTTGCATCAATGGATGTTGAGTTTACAATTCTGAACTAGAATAATGAATGACTATATAATGATCTTGAATGTGGGACCTTGAGGAAATGTTTTAAAGGTGGGGATTCACCTTCTGATTGGGCTATTGGGGATAATGGAATATTTTATGATTATGGAGATGTTGTTAATCCATGATGTATGTTAGAATCATTTATGCGTGAGTTTCATGCATCAACCTGGGATGTGCATCCTTGTCTGACCCGAATGTATTACATTCGTCTTAGGTAGTTTTAGTTGATGAGAATAAAGAAATAGGTTACATGATTTGTAGTGGGATGAATTACCTACCAGTAGCATAATGATGAGAATCAACTGATGGGTGAATTATTAAAATGATTTACCAATTCAGAATGGAAACGGGAGGACATAAAGATGGATTTTTTTACCGGTCTTCCGAGGATAACAATGTAGAATTATGAGATCTAGGTATTTGTGTATCAGTTAACAAAGGCGACTCATTTGTTACTAATTTGACAGACTTTTACCATGGATTATATGGGTGAGTTGTATGTTTAAAAAATAGTACAGTTGAATTGGGCACCATGAATGATTGTTTTAGATAAAGATCTGCGATTTATATCACTCTTCTGGAAGGGGACTCTAAGGGTTCTGGCTATGCAGGTGTTTTATAGTACAAAATTTCAGCCACAGATGGACATGCAGTCAAATCATATCATTCAATTGTTAAATATATGTTGATGACATGTTTCCTTGATTTTGGTGGATCAAGGGAAAATAATTTGTCCCATGTTGAGTTTTATTTTAAAAAATAGTTTCCAATAAATGATTCTTTGGAAACCTTTGATCTTTTCTATGGTATACCATGTCGATATCCATTATGTTGGGTGAAGTATTGATAAGTAGAGTTTTTGTCATTGAGTCTCATGCATGATATGTTCGAATTGATTTAATTGGTCAAAAAATTGTATGGAAACTTCCTAGAGTAGGAAGAATTGTTATTCTAATCAGTGTCATATACCTGTCGAGTTTAAGGTGTTGGGTTTCATGTTCTTTTAGGTGTCACCAAGGTTGGGTCACCATTGAATCTGGTAATAGGGAAAGTTAGCACCCATGTATGTGGGAATATTTCACATTAAGGAGAGAATCAAACTGTTGGGGTACCAATTGGATCTCTCATAGTTTTATAGCGGTATGCACAATGTTTTTTATGTGTCAAAACTATAGAAGTATCACCTAAAACCATCCCATGTGATTGATGTTAAGGTTGTGGAATTGAGCCAGATGCTTCCTTTGAGGATCATCCAATTTGTATTGTGGATCATATTGGGAAAGTATTTTAGGGAAATATTGTAACATTAGTTGTAATTTTTTTGTAGTATGGGAATGTTATGAAAGATACTTGGAAGAGATTCAGATATACATGCATAGTGGCCCAATGTCCTTTCATTAGAAACCTAGTGATGCTTGGGAGTATAGCTCAGGTATGACTCGTTATATGGTGGGGAGGTTGTAAGATCCTATATATCATGGAGGTACTTCCATATTTAAATTTTGGGTTGATCCTCTTCTTTTTTTAATGTAATGTTTAATGGATGCATAAGGAGGTTTGGCGGTGTTCTTGGAGTTTGAGACCCAAATGAAAAATTATTTCTTCCATTCAGTGCTTGTAGCATGGTTAGTGCATGGTAAGAGATAACTATGTGCGCAAACCATGTTTGTTGGGAAGAGGGGCGCACGGTAAAGAAAACCATGATAGTGGAGAGATCCAAACTATACATACTTGGAAAAGAGTAATTCCTCATTATTGACGCATGATTTTTAAAACTTTTCAAGACTCCCCAGGTAACCATGCGGCTTAACCCCTTTGGTACTAAAGCTGGAACAGGTTTTTTGCACGGTTTTGAAAGCTCTGCGGCCAAACCATGTCCCCCATTAAAAAGTGTGGTTTTATGAAAGTACCCCTCTATATTTTTAAGTTATCCCATAATTTTCCTCCCCTTTATTCTACATCTAGTCTTATTGATGAACCTAAACCCCCCATGATATCCCAATGATAAATCTCCCTCGTTTCTAGGCTATTTGGAGCATTTCTGGTTATAGATCAATCCTCCAGATAAGTCTAATATTCCACTTGATTCTATTTTCTATATAGGTTCTTTTAAATTTGTTTCTTTTCTTCAAAAACCCTACACAAATCTTTTCTCATTGTATCATATGTTTGGGATTCATGGGGTGTTTGAATCTATGTCTAAGGTGAAGGATAAGGCTGTGTTCATCTTCCGAATGAAGATATGTGGTATATAACTTATATCCCATTATCTTTAAATTGATTTTTTCTTACATGGTTGTACATTTTCTTACCTCCTATTGTGAGATTAATGTACATAGTAATATTTGAGATAAATGGTTATCTAAATTAGTATTTTAAACCCTCATGACCCCATTGGATGCATTGAGGTTGACTGGAAAAATTTAATCCCCCTCATGGGGTGCTCCAACTATTCTAAGAAAAGAAAATGAAAATATTAAGCCCATCATTGTGTGGTGGTAAGGTAGATACCATAAAGAGCGTGTTATTATGTTAGATTGAATTGAAAGTAAAATATGAATAGTAGTTTCCAGATTTTGGTAATGGCATAATAGAATTTTTGGCTTAACATGAATTATGTTATTTTTAATAATGGAAATTGTGCTAAGTGATTTAGGAAATGTACATTCAATGCATAAGTGGGTTAATTAATATTATATGGTAAACATTATAAATTAGTAAATTAATTTGAATTAATAAATGTGATAAGTGGGTTAAAAGAATGGAATCGAGGATTATTTTATGTAGGCTATCATATTGAAACTGTTGAATATAATTAATGGTTTAATAATTGGTGTTAATTCCACATAATTAATGATTATAAAATGTGGGTGGGTTGTTTATTAATTTTTTATAGATTTTGACGTGGTATATATAGAAAATAGATATATAATAATTTTCTCATTGATAAGTGGTGGGTGGTTATTGAAATGATGTTCTACAGCCAGATGTTGGGTTGGAATAAGACTCTAAACCCCACCCATATAATGCTTGGGTTCGGGAGTCAGATTGAGGCTATATTCCCTCAATAGTTCCATTGGATGAAACTACCTTTTTCTAATGCTCCAAGGTCAGTGTGACATATTGTTTATGATTTGTTTCCTATTGATATATGTAATTTGATTTATCCACTTATGCATAGTGATTTTTATACTTAGGAAATAATTTAAAAGAGGTAAATCAATGTCCCTTAGAACAAGTATTAAAAAATAACTTAGCAGTGATGATGATATAACTGATTGAAAAGAAAATAGTAATGGAAATGGGCTAGTTGAATATTAATTCCAAATGGAAATCATGTGGTCCTTTATTTATGATTTATATATTTACTACTTGCATTAACAATTTATTTAGACTGGATATTTTATAGATACCATTAGTGTTGGCCCGATGAGTTATACTCACACCCTGTTTGGGCTGCCATTGGGTACTCGAGATGATTTCATGGTTACAAGTTTGGAAAAAAGAAAGGCCTTTATGTAGGGGATTTGAGTCAGTATTCGGATGTGCATGGATAGGGGTCTCGACATGGACTCAAAACCATTTTTGGGATTTTATCCATTTTTATTTATTTCATGTTTCAACACAGTATAGAACTATTCACATGACATGACATATTTACTATTTGGTGGGTTTGTGCCCTATTTGGGAAATTGTTGTTAATTCATTTTCTTGGTAAATTTATATTACTATTGTTATTTATTATATCTATCTAATGTGTCTTCCCATGCTAAATAGGGTATAGTCTTCCCACATGTTACAATAGACCCTCATCGATAGTTGGTGACATTTGGATTATGGGGAGGCACATTTGAGGTCATATGGAGACCCAAATCAGGTTTATAATTAGTGGAGCCAAGGTTGGGTATATTAAAATGAATCTAAGTATTCAATTGTGCTAATAAATATTGAATATGTCAAACAGATTCCTTGTAGTCCAATGGTGAAGAATGTGTTAGACGAAGAGTTGAAAATAATAACAAAAAAAGTAAAACCTATCACTGTCCATTTGTTCTTGTTAAATTATTTTATAATAGGGATAATCAGAGATGAATATAAGCCTTATAATGACAAGTTTAATTTTAAAAATAAAAAATTATTGAGGCAGGGTCATGCAATGAAAAGGATGACACAGATAAAATACAAGATATAAATATCCCCACTAAAAAATTTATTAAATTGGGTGAAAACAAAAATTGAAATGACCTACCATGAAAAAGCATGGATGATTAGTTAATAATGTGTTTCGAAAAAAAGGATAAGACCTACTATTTCTGTTACCTCTCAATCCACCTCAATTAGTTTTTCATTTGTCATTTGATTGTATTTTCCAATGAGGAATGCTCTGAAACTCCTCTCAGATCTCACAACTATTATGTGGATATCCACTAAAAAATATCCATAAGAGGGAATTTATTAAATATTTTTATTAGTTCAGTAAATAAATTAAATAAATTTTATCTATTTATTTATTTTAATTAAACACGCCTCCTAGAAGATCCCTGATGGAATGTCAGTCTTCACAACCCCAATACAACCTCGAATAGCCCAAGGGTTGGTGTCATGCACTAATAAGGAATAACTATAATGGAAGGACATTTCCTAATGTACCTAAATTCACACACCCAACTATCTCCATGTTATATAGAGGAAAATAAAGTGAAAAATATTAACATCTAGTGATAAACCATGCATGAAAAGAGATCTTTTGAAAATATCAATGTTCAAGAACATATAAACTAATGAATAAAAAGGTTTATGATAAATTAATAACTGAAAAGATTTCCCAAAAGGAAAAAATATAGTAACGGTAATCTTGGATAGATCTTGTATCATGATCACGTACTCCTAACCACCGTATGAGGTTAATGCACCCAACTATCTCTAAACTACACAAAGGTCAACACCCATATTTTTGTAATCTATATATTACACAACACGGATAATAAATTCCCATGTAGGGTTGAGCATATACATACCCAATAGGATGCCAATAGACACTATGGTAGAAATAGAAATAATATAATAAACTTAGTCAAATCAACCCAAAAAAAGAGAATGTGAATTAAAAACTATGAAAATAACCATAAACAGCCAAATATTCTCAATAAGAATCTCATGATAAGGGAGAAAATTTATATCAATATGTATATCCTAGCTAAGAATGATGCGTTTTCCCACATTTTATGGTATATATCTAATTCCCATCACCATGCACATCTGCATAAGAAACCATGTGGATGGTCTTGTTCCTCACCACTATTCACTATAGTCGGGGGTGCCATAAATCTGATACATGTATCAAACATAACCTCACCAAAATATATGTGGAGGGGAGCACACTAAGAAAATTTTCTCCACATCCTTGTGGTCCAAAACTCTCACCAACCAATCACATGCCACCGAAGCTTGTTGATAATGGAGTTCCACTATGTAAGTGGAGAACTGGTCACCAATACTAGTAATTGGATTTTTGACCGTACCTATGTGTAAAATATGGGTAACCCACACCCTACTGTGATATGGTATTATTGATCACCTAAACACCTAGGTAATGAATATGGGGAAACTTTTCCCTAGTGTAATAGTGGAGTATTGACCCTGATAACACATTGATGATCACACCCAGTCGCTACGATCATTAAAAAATATCCTATAAAATTTTCATGCTCAAAACACCTCACATATTATGATGCATTCCACAAAAAGGCCATCGTCATTTTATTTGTGAAAAAAAAATTAGGATAGACTACTCATGGTCCAGAATCTAAGTCCAGAAAAAGTGAATCTAGGATGAAGATTTCAATAGAGTGAATAAACGGTGTGTATGGGTTTCAACATGGTGTGTGATCCCATATCTTCACGCAGCCATGTTCTACTACTGATGCTACGATGAAGACATCTCACATTGAACTGCAGGTATGGTTGAAACATGGCTTGTCTTATCCACTTGGTGCCTTCCCATGTACTCTTTTTCATGCCTATGTACATCATCCCAAGATCATGTTGTAGGTTGTGCACCTGGTGGTTCCCACATACTATACCATTCCCATGTACTCCCATAGTACACGATGTAACATCCCATAAGGGGTCCTGGGTGTGTTTTAGCTCGCACATGTCCAAGCCTCATTTGAAGGTCCACAGGAATTGTGGGCCCACCAAACAGTGTGTGGTACTTGTCTTTCCCAAAGCCCAAATCACTGCATCTAGGTGGGACTACATGGTATGTGTTCATCCCAGTGCACATCTTGTAGTTTATTCTTTCATGGAATGTCAATATTTTTCATGAAATCTCTATGTATATACTCCCCAAGGAAAATCATTCCTGTTGACGAGATGAAATAGTGTGAACCACCATCGACACTCATTTCTAGTGCATTATGGATGGAAATAAGAACCTGGTGATCTATACAAAGCCCACAATGATGCATCTACACCTCCTACATGATTCCAAAACAGTTCTTGATCAGAGAATAATGTATTATCACATGTATCCCATGTCATTCCTCAATAAATTTGAAAACTATATATCAATGGTTCATTCTTGCTACAAATGAATCTGGGGGCCCAATCTCACTTGAAACCAACCAGGAAATGTTGAACTATGACCCCATTGAAAAATAGTTAAGAATTCAAGGGATGGATAAGGAAAAGGAAAAAGAAAAAAAATTAAAACCTACCATTGGTTAATTGATCGTGGACAATGATTTCATAAGAGGGATAATGGGGGTGATAACAAGTCATACTAGGAATAATTAAATTTAAATTACCATTTTATTGAAATGAGCTCATGTGATAAATGGATAAGCATATATCAATAAACATAATGAAATATCCATTCTTAAACCTTGAAAAAAATTGGAGAAAAATATAATTGATTATACCTACATCGAAAAAGGATTAATTTTTGGTGATGAATGTGTTTTCTAGTGAAGGAGATTCCCCATTGTATCTACTACCTCTCGATCCATCCCATTTTGTTCACATTAGTCATTCTATTCTGATTTTCCCACAAGTAATGATCTAAAACACCTCTAGGATCAAGTAATGGTTATGTAGAAAATCCTTATAAAATCATAATAAGAGGGTATTTATATAATATTTTAATTAAGACATTTAATAAACCAAGTAAATAAATTTTGTGTTATATTAATTAAACACACCCTCTAATGGTTTCCTCAATCGGACATCTAGTACTGACCAACCTTATATCGCACCTATGGTAAACCCCCAATCCAAGATTCATCAATGGCCTCATATTTATAATATGAGGATATGATTATGATTTTTTATATTTTTTACAAAATAATCCATGGGTGCGATATTAATATATTTAATATCATATTCATGTTAATTCTGAGCTCACCAGGATTCATAATCTCACATCATCTCAACTCTTGATTCTAAAATTATTCAATAATATATTTCAATGTCTAAAAAAGAGAAAACAAGGTACATATACACTAAATAAAATTTTCAATTCCCTTTATGTTGATACACCCACTCCATTATTTATGTATAATTGTTTCTCCTACAAAACATCATATATTAACATATCCTTATGATTTCCTTCAACTTTTTGTGAGGTAGAGTATTATGTATGATTCAATTAAATGGTTATCATGTATTAATATTATTATTGAGATATTTGGAATATTATTAAAAAATTAGTATAAATATATCCTCTAATAAAACTAATCCATTACGTCATGGGATATGATTTATTATGTAATGTAATTAAAAATCACAAGTTTTTTAATATTAATGTATTTTATATGTGGTTTATCTAAATTGAAATAAATGAGGGTGTGTAATGTACATGTTTTTATCACATGTTATAGGTGTTCAAATATTGGGACACTCAATAGAAAAAATCATATGAAAAATTAATAATGAAGTAATCATCAACAAATTATAACACATAATATGTAATGTGAATTTTATATCATAATACCAAAATCATAATCCATAGAAATATTAAATTAGGGTATGGAATAAATAGAATAATAAAACCCCTAACATATATCAATGATAACAACATATAAAATTGTATCATATTTTATTAAGCAATAGAAACTACCTCCCAAAAAACAGTGGATTAATATCCACTACTTATATTCCATAACAAAGTGGTTCATTATCAAAACATATCTATCATGAAATATTCATGATATTTGATATTTAATCAATTCATTAGATGGTTATATAATCCAAGTCCCACCAATATAGTAAGGATCATACATATGTATGTGTGGGAGTGCCATAAGTAATCAATCATAAAACAGTGCTTGATTAAATTGTGAAAGTAAAATATGTTTTTAAACACTTGATATTATATCAATTAAGAATCTACTAGAAAAAAGATTAGATGATACCCATATTTCATTTAACAAATTGAGAGGTATCATAAAATATTTTTATGGTTGAAACAAGAGGGTAACAGTCCATTCCTATTTTTACTTTTAAAAACTATTTTGAGAGTTTGGTATGTTTAGAAGAGGCTTGAAAAGGATTCGATAGAATTTGGTATTGAAATATTTCTTGATATATGTGATACATGATCTAAACATGTTTTAATGATGTGATATATACTTTAATAGTAGGATGATGGTGATTCACATTTTAATTTTCTAGAAAAATATTCAATACTCAATGAACTCATGATGTGTAAGAATTGTTCCTGATGTGAATAAGCACTGTGAGATTCTATGTATGTTCATTGGGTTTGGAGTTTTAGAAATTCATGGATTGAATTTATTTATAGGCTTTGATTCTAGTTCTTCATAATAATTTATGTTGTAAATATGTGTTTTATAGCATAAAATTTCCAAACTCTATCTTGTCCCAAAATATCGTGGCCCACCAGAATTATATCATTCTATTCCAATTTCTCTTGGACATTTGGAACAAGATAGGTTATTCTAATAGATCCTTCAGTCCCATTCCTCAATCTTTGATCCATGGATTATAGATGATAGATTTTAATGATAAAAGGAGAGTTATTCTATTTGATCACTATTTTATTTCTTTTTATTCCCTCTAGAAATAATAGAAGTGTTTTTGTTGTGGGTTAGTGTGTGTTGAGATTATGTTTTTGTAACCCCTTCATTTGGATAATGTAAACCTAGGGTTTTATTTGTGGTTATGATCTTCTGGTAGTTTCTCCTTCACCATGTTGGGTATAAAATTTCAAAAATATTAGTTTTCATAGGGGAGGATACTTCATTCAACATTTAGTTGGTCATGTAGGGGATCATGCTTATGTTCTCTTTTTGGGAGATAGTTTGCAAGGGCATAGTGAAGACAATAAAAAATAGTTTGATTAATGTTGAATGGGTAAGGGAAGAAATATCATTTTTTATAACTTTAAAGATACTTTTGATGAGTTTATTTATTTTTTACTCATGAAAAAAAGTCACAAATGGTGGTATATTTTTATTGTGTTTTATTATATATTATTTTGAAACCCTTTTATGTGATTTTTTATATCACTTTGAATGAAATGTCGAATCACTTATATTTGTTTAATGAAATTGTTTCCCTTATTGTATCTTGGTTTTTGGGAGAATTTAATTGCGAAATTATTAATGAAATCCCGTGAACATGAATTGTGAAATATGTGGATGATTTTATCTGCTTCTCATTGTGTTTTGGATTATTATGTTACACTATGTTGTGTGGGCTATTACAAAGTATTGGGGGTGATTAAATGACATGTGTTACATACTGTGAAGTGATTTGATTATTAGATTTAATGAGTTGAGACATGGTCAGTGTATATGGAGGTTTTCCTATAATGTGGCAATTTGGATGAGATATAGTTGTGGAGAAGCCCCTTATTGATGAAAAAGTTTTGGGTTGTTGTGATTCTTAGATGTTATGTTAGTTACCCAGTAGTGATGGTATAAATGTTAATATTGAATCATAAATTAAATGGATTGTAAAGGATAATGGACTCTTGAATTAAAATGGTAATTGTGGTTACAATAGTTTTTGAAATGTGAAAAAGAATGGGATTAATAATGATAATGGGTTCTAACTCAAAAAATTAGGTGATATATTATAATTAAAAGAAAATAAGGATTGTGTCTAGTTTTTTGTGGCTTCTTGTATACTAATGTTGTGTTATGATGTATAGGTTTTAGTGAATGTGGTGCATGTTGTGAGACTTTGTGTTGATATTATGAGTTATGATAGTATTCTTGTAGTTAACTAATTTGTAGTCCATATGTTTGTGGAAATTATATATTATATTCTAATTGTGACTTTTATACACAACCCATACACATAAATCATCATGTGTTAATACCCAAATGTTTTTCGGGATGGGGGGGGGGTCCCAACATCCATATTGTAAAGGTCGATGGCTTTGTACCACCTATTATGCACCCTCACTTCCAGGTGAGTTTGATATATATGAGTTTTTTATGTCTAGATGTAAAAAAGTTCACTAGAGGTAATGATTGATGAGATCATGAGGTGGTTCATGGTAAGGTTTTGTAATGGTATGAGGAGGGTATGAGTCTGATTTTATTTATGTGTATAGTGCCCTACTATTCTTCATAAACATTTGTCTATGTAATGCGATGTCATGGACCAATTTTATTCAGGAGAGATGCAATGTGGTGGCCCAAGTTTCTTCTGTTGGGGTATGATGTCCAATTACACATGGGGTGCTTGTCTTGATATAATTTACCAATTTTCTTTGGGTAAGATTATATGGAAGTGATGGGAGATCTAGGATGTATGGAATTCAATTGTGATAGTGGAAAACTAGTGGCAAAGTGGTACATGATAACCTCTTTATCAATATTCTTCATATTAAGTTACTAAACTTTTTTTTGTTTTTTTTGTTATCATAAATTGTTGAGGATAGAATTGATTTGTTGACACATTATGTGATTTTGGTTCAATTGTTTACTCATGAGTGAGATGGTACTCTTTTTTCACATGTTCATGAGAAACTATGAGTATGATCCTACTGATTATTTGTATTATACTCACCCTATATATTTGAAAACTATTTTTCCCAGTATCTAGAAGGAATTTGAAGATCAATATATACATTACAAGATTATGTTATCAAGCTTATATTGAGAGACTTTCGTAGGATTTCTTATTTTGATATTTATGTGGAGGGGATTTTTATTTGTTTCCATTATTTCTAAACTGTGTGATTTTTTCTGTACCATTATTTTATAGTATATGATGGTGTTTTGTTGTATTTGATTTATCATATCTTTTAATATAATTTTATATAGAGGTAAATGCCTCTCATATGTGATATTTTATACCCTTGGTGCTAGACTCCAACCCTGGGCCTACTGGAGGTGTGAATCCGGTGTCATTATCCTCCTTAACATATTATAATCATGATAGGGTAATTTTGTAGGAGGGGTCATGAATGAATAAAATCAGAGGTTTTTGGTTGATGGATATAATTGTGATTGGAGTTAGGTGTGAGGATTTCATTGGTTGGTAGGTAAATAATGTTTATTTATCTTAGTATGTGACATTGGATAGGAAAGACAAGCTCTTACAATGGATTTTAGGGC
This sequence comes from Viscum album, assembly GCA_963277665.1. Lineage (NCBI taxonomy): Eukaryota > Viridiplantae > Streptophyta > Magnoliopsida > Santalales > Viscaceae > Viscum > Viscum album. The sequence goes on along the minus strand of OY728139.1, from coordinate 1,079,664,598 downwards.
CCCCGTGATCTGATCCAAGGAATCTAAACCTACCGAATGACCATGTTTGGTGGAACTAATTATACTTTAGACACCTAGGAGTGTATCATTTTTCATGATTAATATTTTTATTTTTTGGGTTTGGTGTTTTTTTTAAATAAAATTGGTTAATTTAAATTAATCTCAATAGAATTTCACAAAACTGGCCATATGTAAATTGTCATTTTCCTTTTCAGCAATTTATCCTGCACATAATATACTTGTGATTTAGGTTAGTGAGTATTGGAATGTGTAATAGATTATCCATCAAAGGGTTGACCTAGTTTAGGAGGGTGATCAGTGGTCATGGATGTTTGAGTCCTTTTACGGCAGGCATTAAAAACAATGAGGGAACTATATCTAATCTATAAATAAATTGTTGATTAGAGGAAATCAATGTTTCCTTTAGTCTCATTCATTCCATTATAGAGTACTATGTCCTTCTAGTATTTATTGATATGATGGGTTTTGATCATTAGTGTTGGATTTTGTATCTTAGTGAGTTGAAAGAGGAATACTTTTTATTATCATAATTCTTTATGGAGTTTTATGCAGTGTTCCAATAATTGACCATGATGGTAATGAAGTGGAAATAATTCTATATCTTTAATATGGTAGCATGATAGTGTAAGATCTTTGGAACAAGTTTAATTTCTTTTGGAATTTTTATCCCAATCCGTTCTTTCATAAGGATTCATGTTCGCGACATCTTGATGAGGCACTCCACCCTTCTATTCAATATGTAGTTTCTCCTTTTATGTTTCCAACATATTTTGAGGCTGAACTATGGTAAGGTTTTATTAATCACATACACACGTGGAAAGGGTTACCACGAGTGGAGATCCAGTAGGGTTCCTTAAGGATAAATTTTTTCATTGTTAGGTCTCAATAACCAAGCCTTTGAGGTTTCAACAAGAAGGGAGTTGGCCTCATTAAATTCTTTTGCATAATTATATATCTGGTGGATTCTATTCATTTTCACAGGCATTTAGGCTAGTTCTATTTATCATTGAGGGACATAGTCATCATTGGAATCTATGATCAATTGTCCTTCAATCTCATAAGAGTTGAGGTAGTCAAGTTTAGCATCATCTTTTTCAGCAGTCACACATGTGGTCCTTTTAGTGGAAGGGAAATCAAGTTTCGTCTCTACCAAGAGGAGACATGGTAGGAAGAGGGTGACCTCAATAAGTCCCTTATCATTAAGGGAATTGAACAGAATACAACTATATGGGTGATTTATAGTAGCAAGGTTGTAGATCCATGAATTGATGGCCGCATGTTATGGGGGTTCTAGTACTCCAGGGGCCACATATTGATAGAGTTACAATTAGGTTTTCATGTTCCCTTAATTGTTCCTCTTTTGATATAGGATCCTCACAATCATTTATTGTGCGTGATTTAGTCATTGATTTTGGAGAATAGGTAGAGAGGATTATACAGTCCCCTTTTTTTATTCTATTTATAGGCCATATAATCTTTTTAATGTGTTCTCAGTTGTAGAGAGATGACAGGGAAATATCATTCATGTGTGGTTCTTTTACTAATATAGTTATATACATACGGTGCCACACCCATCATTGATTGGTTTTATTTCTTTTGGGTGGTTATTGACTTCTTACAGGGGAAATATATATTCTCATATTCATATGCTCAGCATGAAACTTTTATCAATGATCAGGGTTGTCACATGGGAAGGAGGAATATAGAGCCCCCATTGTACAAGAAGAATGGGTTGTCTATAGAATCCATAGAAGATTGAATGTTGAACATTCCCAGGGTCGTTAGGGTGTTTTTGGATGTTTTTATTGATAATGTTGTGATGCTACACCATAAATTTGATATCTAGTATAGGATATATATACAACCTGGTGCCTCTCCCATTTCAATGAATATATATCAAAATACACCCTCAATGTTAAGGGTGTTGAGGAATTAGGGTTGATGATTTAATGTCAAAGTGTTTTTTTCATCCCAATTGACATTCATGGGGTGATCTACTATTGTTTTCTAAAATCGTGTGTAATAGTCAGAAGCTGTGTATTGACTATTGATGGTTATCCCATTTTACAATTAATAATTTTTACCCTCTATTCAGGATTTATGACCTTTTTGATCTTTTTAGAGGGTGTAGTTGGTACTCTATGGCAAACCTATTGTCAAGATTCCACTATTTTAGGTTAAAGGAGGATAATATCATAAATACTATCTTCTAGTGATGGTATATGAACATTAATCTCATATTCATATCATTTGGTTCTAGGAATTCACCAAATATGTTCATGAATATCATGAAATATATATTTAATGAGCTCAATAACATGTTTATTTTCATTTTCATCGATGATATCTTGATCTACTCGACGTCAGATAAAATAATGTTGACCATATCACACCTATTTTATATGTCCTTCAACACCACCAACTATATGGAATGTTTTCCAAGTGAAATTTCTCGATATTACAGGTATATTTCCTTGAGTTTGTGTTGTATAAGTAGGGATTGGTCATAGAGTAATCAAATATTGAGATAGTTGTTTCTCAAAAATAAGCTAATAACATAAAGGTGGATCACAGTTTCTATTGTCTTTGAGGATATCACATACGATTCATGTATTATTTATCATTGACTGTGGCCCTATTTATAGATAAGGATAAGGAAAATAAAGAATTTATATGGACTACTCAATGTCTTTCCACATTCAACTACCTGATGGGGAAAATGACGAGTAATCCAATGATTAAATTTCTAGACAAATGAGTGTTGTTTTAGGTGTTATGTGAAACTTCACATCTTGGTATGGGATATTACATAATGTAATAGATGTAAGAGATCTCTTATTGTTCAATTTAGATACATCTCCACAAATGTATCTATGTCCACCTTGATCTATAGTTGATAGTGTATATGTTTCAACTTATGACATATTGGTATTAACTCATCAGATAATGCATTACGGCTTTCAAAAATCACAATTACTTGTGTGTTTTCTTTTTTCAATGTGATATAAATCTATTACAGTGGGGGTGGATTGATTTTCTCAACGAATATTACTTCTAGATCTCTCACACCATGGAAAAAAGGAATTTTGTTACTAATTCATGCGTCAAAACTATTGAAGATTTGTTGTTCGGATACTTGTGGGTGCTTAGAATGGGATGGATGAGATTATAGTGATATAGATTTATGTAGAGAAAATAATTATCCATCTTTTTCTTTATTACATCCCCATGTAGTCATTTCTGATATAGAAAGTGGTGGAGTCTTAGTGGGGGGACAAAGAGGAAGATGTGATGTGTGGATTATTTTTTCCCTGGTGATACTCCAACGGTTTGGTCATAGGATGGTCAAAAATTGGTGTTTTTTTAGGGAGGGTTGTTTTTTGTATTGGAAATATATATGGGTGTTCTCTAATGTTTTCACAAATTACATTTATCAGTATATCCTATTATGACTAAGATGTGCCTTGGTGTTAAAAGAACATGTTGGTTTCCATTGATGAAATGGTTTATGGCTGAGTTTTAGGATAATGGAATTGTTTATCAGCATGTTAAACCCCAAACCCATATTCCTTGAAGATTATTTCGGCAATTAGATATCCCTAAATGAAAATATGAATAAATATCTAACATTTTTTTTTCAGAGATTTACCCTATTCTAAAAGATTATGTTTTGTATTTCAGTTGACTATAGATAATCTTATGAATTTAGTTCTCTTTCATGAAATCTGTTGATTGAGTTTAATGGATTTCATGGTGTGGTGATAGCTGGATGATGTGATTATGGTTCATGGGGTAATTTAGTATATCATATATAATTAATATACACATTTTACCTTAAGTATGGATGGGATTTCAGTGCACTTTTGGATCCCTATTTCATTTTAGCACTCCTTTCCCCAAACATATTGACATATAGGCAAATCGAACCATCAAGATGCTAGAAGATATGTTTTGGGACTGATTCTTTTACTTTATTATATATTTTGAAAATTATTTTCAATTTGTAATGTTTTTCAACAAAAACAACAACCACTCATCTGTTAGTATGTATCTTTTTAATGCATTATTGAGGTAGACATGAAATTTTTCATTGAGATAGATTATGGTTATGGAGTCAGAAATTCATGATCCTGATATGGTGTTGATCATAATAGAGAATATATTAATGGTTCATGATTGTATAAGGGTGCTTTGGGGCTATCAAAACACCTATGGTACTAATAGGTTGACGTGCATGGAATTTTATGTTGGAGACTATGTGTTCATGAGGGTCTCCCCATGGTAAGGGAAGGGATTTTTTGGAAGGGTGGGATCCTTCTCCCTAGTTCATTAGAACATTAAATGTGATGAAAAATGTCTATTTGGTTGTATACCAGTTCAATCTTTCCCCACAGTAGGAAGGGATCTATGTTTCTTTCCATGTGTCTTACCACCATTGGTATCTTCCTGATGAATACAACATCATTTTATAGGGAGATTTATATATCATGCATCATCAAGATAAGTTGTTACATGTATCAATCATTCCCTTGGTTAATGTATTGTAAAGGTGTGGTGTTACGGGCTAGATTACATGGGAACGTAAGGTGCACATCTGTGCTCCATACTTAGATTTATATTTAATTTTTTCTTGGATGAGTATTTCTTGATATTATGATGTTTGAATTATTTTTATTGATGAGATATGTTTTTCCATTATAAATCTGATTTGTGTTAAAGCTTCCAATATTTAAAGATGTGAATTACCCTTCATAATCAGGACATGTTATACTATAACACAATTTAAAACATTGTCGGTAAATAGGTGCCTCCCAAATAGGGTAATATGTTCATGAAGATAGTGGGATTCGTTGATTCGTGTTATTGGGTCCAGGTAGTGTGGCTATTATAGTATATGTTAGAATGGGTTTTTTTGGAAGTTATAAAGTTTGTTTTAAATGGTTATGTCTTGAAAATGGTTTAACAAGATGCATCGATATGGTTTTTTGGATGATTTATAGACATGGTTTGTTTTTTATTGGTATGTTTTGTTGGTGGTAGTGTTTTTTGTTTAATTATATAACTGAGAAGTATATCTAAGGATAGTTATTTGGAAACATACCTTTCCTTCCAATGATTTTTTTATTCTTAAAGACGAGAATCATTTTATAGGTTTCTTATGTAATGGTATGTGCCTCCATTGTTGATTACATTTCTTTCTTTTGATTTCGAGATGATCAGAATAATATTGAAGAAGGTATGGTTGTGTTTGCGGCTGGAATCCTATTTCTACATGTGGTTGATGATATAAACATGTGTTTCTAACATGGTATGGTTCTTTTCATCTTGGGGGTTTTGATTTACATATTAATGTTCTTATTACATATTCTATGATAAAAGAATAAATATGTGAATGAGTTATTCATGATTCAAATATTCTCCATGAAAATGGGTGGATGCTCGTTACGTTTGGAGTTTAAGAAACTCAGAGATAAAATTTTTTCATGATAAAAAATTGTCGAACTAATATATATCCATGATGTGATTATGTATTTCATGGTGTGAATGTGTCTAAGTCCATCTTGTCTATAAATATAAGGGCTCAACAAAATTCTATCATTCATATCTTACATTTTTTTTTAAAAAATAGAGAACCCAAGATTATTTTAAGAGATCATTCAACCGATTTCCTCTTAATTTATTCCATGGATTTGGGAGGCCTAGTTTTTATAATATAAGGTGAGTTCACATCTTTGATCCCTTATTTCATCCTTTTTCTTCTTTTAAGAAATCCAAGTAGTGACATAATTCTAATTCAAGGTGTGTTTGGGTTTTATTTTGATAACCCCTTGGTGTTGTTTAGGTTGATTTGGGGTTTATATGTGTGGTGTTGATCTTCCAGTTTTTTCTCATTTTCCCCATTTTTCATTTTGTTTCAAAAAATTTCTTTAAGGCAAGGGATCCTTCTTCTATCATTCTTTAGTTTTTTAGGTGGGGGTGAATATTTTTTCCTCCTTTGGGGACATGGTGTGGATGGACATAATTAAGACAATAAAATTATTTTTAATTGGAATTTTAGAGGGTGGGGAAGAAATCATATATTTTACTACTATGTTACTTTTTTTCAATTATTTAATGCACATATGATACATTACTAAAAATCAAGACTATTGGAGCCTTGATTGTGTTGTATTTGAAATGGTTATCAAACCATGTGTTTTGGTTATTTTATATAACCATGAATGTGGGGGATAAAAACTTTTATATGGCTTAAAAATTGTTTCCCCTAGAAAATATTTATTTTTGTGAAAATTTACATGAATGTGAATTAATGAAATCGCATAGACATTATTTGTCCCTATCTAGTTCTAATGGTTTTAATAAAAAAAAATCATGTCCAATCGTGTAAAATCATTTCAATCATGCTTATTTATGTCTAAAATTGATTAATTTTGATTATCTATGATCAACTATGTATTTAACACATTTTATGTATATTCATGTTATATGATAGTTAAAATAGAAAAATTGGTTATGCATGAGTCATTGACACAGAAAAAAATAGTGTGATGAAAAAAGCTCAAACTAACTCACTGATACCAATAGAGTAAATGTCTCGCCGATAGTTCAACTAAGACACTGGCAGAAGGAATGACTCACTGACAGAGTAAATATCTCACTGATTGTTCAACTGAGACACCAACAATGTAAGTGTCTCATCGATAGTTCAACTGAGATATTGACAGAAGCAATGTATCACTGAAAGTACAAAATGTCTCACCAATAAATGACTCGCTGACTTTACAAATGAGACACCAATGGAAGGAATGACTCAATAATAGAAAAAAATGAGTCACCGATGCATTGAGTCATTAACGCATGTATATACTAATAGAACGAATCATCGATAGAATGAGTCATCAATATGAAAAAAGGACACACCACTAGAGATAGTCACTAACATAATGACTCGCATAACGAGGAGTCACCAAAAGCCCCTTACAATTTTCTTTTATTTAAAATTATCTCTAACAGTCATATTTGATTATTTTAATGAAACTAATTAAATTAATGATTTTTAAGACAACATTAATGGATGTGATAGTGGACAATGTGAGGTACGAGGTACCTCCTCGTGTTCCTTGTCGACCAACACAAGACACCCAAAATAAAATGAAAATGTGGCATACAAGATTTAAAAAAATAGATAAAAACAGAAAAGAACATTCCAACAGACATACTAGACCAAGCGGAAGAACCCGTGGATAACTCTCATTCCTGCTAGTTGAGAACTAAAGTATGATTAATGTATAGCAAAACTTCAACCATCCTTTCAGCACACAGACACTAAGGAGGAGAATCCCATCTCCCTAGAAACCAGATCACAAAGATCCAACGATGCTCCATTGTATTGTCTATCTCTAGAAGAGGAATCATTATTCACATATTCTACATACAAAGAGTCCATAACTTCATTTAAAAACACTTAGAGCATTATAAACTATATCTACATAATTCATGTTCTATTGTGTACATTTTTACAACATTTCGAGTAGTGTGTGAATATGTCTGTTAAACACACATTGTATCGTGTGATAAACTATAGGAGAGAAGATATCCTAACACTACCATTATAATACACCACATTTCTCCCATGAATAATTATGGATGTGGTCTATGGGTGACCTGTTTATAATATTTTCCCATTAATAATAGTGGTAGAAGTCATGTGACATGGATAGTTTGTATACTATTATGCAAACCCAAAGCCAGGGTGGAGATCAAAGTTTAATAATTTTAATAGCATGGTGGTAGGTGATCACCAAGTATAAAGGATTGGGTCTTGTCTTGAGACTGAACCAATTTTTTTATTCTCATGTGTTTTTTAAATTTATTATAATCTGTTTTTGAATCAACATTTCCTTGAACTATGTTTTACTTTTATATTTGATATTAAAAATTATTTATAGCTATTTTAGTTCAGTAAATTAGTTTCAAAATTTATTTTATTCTTTTAGGATGATATAAATGATAAGTAATCAATCCCTTATAAAATTTATTGAACATTTTAAACTATTATAAATTTTCTACTTTGTTTAACTGAACTATTTTGTTTTTAAATTGTGCCATTTTCAAATAATTATTTTAACAAAAAAAATTATAGGAACTCAATTCACCCCTATTGAGTATATTACTCCAACCAACATTTGGTATTGAAGGTTATTTAAAATCTTTTTCAAATCATTTCAACTATTATTTTATTTGTGTTTTAAAGATATCAAAAAATTTGTTATTTTTAAATTTTTATCTCTTTAAATTCATGCCTTTATCTTTTATTTTTTATAATAGAGAGGATGGTGTTGATACCAACATACCTTCATACATTAATGGTAAAAATTATAACTAATGGAAATAAAGATGAAAATTCACTTATAAATCATAGATTTTGATATTTGGACTATAATAGAAGATAAATATGACATATCAGACACTCCAAGAACTACATGGAGTGATTCCAAAAACGTTAATTACAATAATTATAAATCTTTGAATGCCTTGTTTTTTATATTTAGGGGATGAATAATATAATAGAATTTCCTCTTGTAAACATGCATATGAAATTATGTATACCTTGGCTATTTCACACAAAGAAACCATAATTTCATAGAAATAAGACTTAATAACTATACAATTAAATATGAAAACTTTTACATGAGTCTCAATGAACCCATTTCTGATATGTATCTCAGGTTCCATGAGATAGTCAATAAAATAATCTCTTTTGGGAACCCAGCAGATTCCAATTAACAAATCATGCAGCTACTTAGATGTATAACCGAAAGATGGAGAGGAACCTCAATTTCAAAAAGAAAATCATGTGATGTCAATAAGTTTCCATTTAATAACAAATAGGAAAGGTGATGATGTATAAACAAGAATTAATGGTCAATAAACTGGGGGAGGATGAACCAAAGAGAAATACAGTGGCATTAAAAACCACTACATACAAAAATAAAGAAAAGTAAAGGATACAAACTCATTCTGACGGTATAAGTAATGAAGATTCACTGTCTGACAGTGATGAGGAAATGGTTTAGTTAGCCAGATGGTTTAAAAAGCTGTATACAAAGAAGAAATTCTTAAGGAATCCCAACTACAAAGTTAAATATGTTAATAATGGAAACATGAAAATGGATTGGAAAACGAATAATAACACCAATGAAACAATTTTTTATGAGTGTAATAAGAGTGGACATCTAATGGCTGACTATCCTTAGTTAAAATATAAGAAGAAATTTGAGGACAAAGATAAATGATACAAAAAGGAAATGATGGCCACCTAGAGTGATTTGGAAGATGGCTCTAATGAGTCATAATCATCACATGATGATAAAGGTGACAAAGAAAAACATTTTTTTATAACAAACACATAAAAGGTAACCATTGAGTCTCCTATACATAATTCGTATTATTTTGGAGATTAAAGTGATTATGAAAATATGACTAATGAGGAAACGTTTTAATATATTGAATTGATTTAAGATACAAGTAATCAATTAAAAGATAAATATAATGATTTAAAGAAACAACATTATCTTTTCTATACTATTAAATCTGATCTTACTATTGAAAAAATAATAATGCTCTGTTGCATAAAGAAAATAATGATCTTATGTTATAAAATGATCAATTGAAAAATGAATTAAATAATTTAACCAATGTGAAAAATACACTTACACAAATTCATGGTAAACAAGTAGCTCCTATGTATACAACTGGTATAGGATACCATCTTGGATAGAGGAGGAACATAGCTAAAAATCATTGTGTAACCAAAATTTGAAAAAACTCTTTTTATGTATAGAATAGATAATTTGTAAGCTAGTTCTAAAACATGAAAACCATGCACTACATACAGTTTTTCAGGACCAAATAACATTTACTTTTCAAATACTCTGCAGAATTCATATAGTAAATACATGAAATAATTTTGGATTCCCAAATCTTTTATTTCTAATATTAGTAGACGAAAACAATTCTCGGTACTAAAATCTTCTATTGTTTTAGAATTTTGTAGGAAATATATTTGATTATCTCCTATAATAGTATATAGAACTTGTATAGTGAATTTTCAAGTCACATGATTGAAGATTATTCATGATACAAGAATATGATAAATATTAATGGTGGACATTTCACTTTTGGTAAAAATTCTAAATTTAAAAATAATTGGTTTTGGCCAAATTAGTACTTATAATTTAGATTTAACTTCCAAATTTCTTTTTGTTGATGGTTTAAAGTAAAATATTCTTAGTATATATCAGTTCTGTGATGATGGTTTTAATGTTACATTTAAAAATGATTCATGGGATGTCTTTAATTCTAAAGATGGTTTAGTATTTACAGCTCTTAGAAATGAAAATGTTTATTCTGTAAACAAAGATTCATTAGTTTCTTAAAAAAATTCATGTTTAAGTGCATTTCATAATGAGCCTTAGCTTTAGAATAGGATATTAAGACATTATAATAATCATTTTCTTAAAAATATTTCTAGGAAATGACTAGTTAAGGATCTACCCACACATGATTTTACAAATGAAAAAGTATACAGCTCTTTTCAAAAGGGTAAACATCATAAAATATGTTTCAAAACAAATAATTATGTTTTAACTTCTAAAACTTCTGAGTCGGTTGACATGGATTTTTTTGTACCATCTAGAGTTTCTTGTTCAAATGGAAATTACTATGTCTATATTCTCGTATATGACAATTCTAGATATATTTGGACATTATTTCTTTCTAAAAAATGTGAAGCTTGTTCTCATTTCCTCAAGTATGGAATAATAATTGAATACCTAAGTGGTTTTGGAATTAAATCCTGAAGAAGGGACCATGTCAATGACTTGGAATCTTTTTTCTCACAAAATGGACATTGGCATAACATCTCTACTCCTATGGAACCCCAAAAAAAATTATGTTTTAGAAATAAGTAATAAAACCTTGCAAGAGATACCATGGACTATGTTTAATGAATATGACATACCTATCTATTTTTTGGGAGAGGCTATCAGCATAGACTTCTATATTATTAACAGAGTCCTCATCAGACCAATTCTTAAGAAAACTCCATATGAACTATGGAATAATAGAAAAACCAAGGTTAATTACTTTATATTCATGGGTTGAAATTTCTATATCGTTAGTAGAAAGGAATATATTGAAAAAATTTCATCCAAAAGTGATGAAGAAAACTTTCTAGGTTATTAAATCTCGAGAAAATACTATATAGTGTTTCATAAAAAAACTATATGTGTAGAATAATCCGCACATGTCAAATTTATTGAAACCAACCCACATAAACCGAAGACCTCCCCAGAAATTATTGAGTATGATCAATAAAATATGGAAATAAATGAAAAATCATCTGACCTTGCTATTAAGTAACCTATTAGATCATCTATTTCTGGAAATTCTCTAGACTCTAGTCATGATGAACCTGAACCTGTTGATGAACCAAAAATAACTATCCCTTTATTTTCTAGAACCATAATAACTCTTAATAACCATCCTTTAGTTGTTTTAGTTGGAGGCCCATATAAAGTGATATAGACTATATGTTATCTGAGAAACTAGGATGAACATCAAGCCTTTTTATTATTTCTTGAACCTTAAATCATTAATGATTCAATCAATAATGAATTTTGGGTAATGGTTATGGTAAAAGATAGGAATTGGTGTGAAAGAAATAATTTTTTAAAACTAGTGGGTAGACCTAAATACATCATGACTATTGTCACTAAATGGGTTTTTATAAATAATGGAGATGAAGCATGTAATATTGTATGAAATAAAATTAGATTGGTTGCACAGTGTTATAGTCAATAAGAAGGAATTGACTTTGAGGATACTTTTTCACCATTTGGAATAATTTAGGCCATGATAATCTTGGCTTCAAATGAAAACCATCAAAATTTCAATCGATATCAAATGGATGTTAAGAGTGCCTTCACAAAATGGGTAAATAGTTGAGGATTTTTTATTTGAAAAATCCCCTGGTTTTACAAGCCCTCATTTTCCAAATCATGTTTTTAAATTAAAAAACATTATATGAATTAAAACAGGATCCAAGATCATGGTATGATAGACTATGTTTTTTTTGTTTTTTTAAAGGTCTTACAATAGGTATATTTGGTCATATTCTCTTTATAAAAAAATTCTATAGATGTTTTAGTAGTTCAAATCTATGTTGATGATATTATTTTTTTATCTTTGAAAAATACTTTATGTGTTGATTTTTAAAAAATAATGAATAGTGAATTTGAAATGTGTTTAATGGGGGAACTCAAATTCCTTCATGGATTTCAAAATTTTCAAAATAAGGATTGTATATATTTAAATCAATGTAAATAAACTACTGTTTTTTAAAAAGGATATGATTTGGTAGCATAAAAAGTAGTTCCACTCCAATGAGTACCACCTCTTTGTTGGACCTTGATGAAAATGGAAAATCTATTGATCAAACCACTTATAGGGGAATGATTGGGAGTTTACTCTACTTGACGACTAGTGTGGAAGACATTATGTTTAGTGTGTGAACATATGCTCATTCTCAAGCGAATACAAAAAAAATCTCATTTAACAATTGTCCAAATAATTTTCAAATACATTAAGTATAGAACCAATTTAGGATTGTTTTACCCAAGAGGACAACCTTTTGATTAAGTTAGTTATTATGATTCTAATTTTGGTTGTTGTAATTTAGATAGAAAGAGAACCTCTAGAAACATTCACTATTTGGGAAAGTCTCTAGTGTCATGGTGTAGTAAGAGGAAAAATACTTTTTAATTATCTACTATCGAAGCTGAATACATAGCTGTGGTTAGTTTTTGTGCTTATATTTTGTCGATGAAAGACACTTTACTAGACTATGGGTATCAATTCATACATTTTCTTCTAAGTTCTAATAATACAAGTGCTATTAACCATTCATATAATACTTTTCTTGTTCTATAACAAAATATATTGATCCAGGATGTGACTTTTTGAGAGATCATTATCAAAATGGTGATGTAACACAAGATTCTATTGGCACTAAACATCATCTTACTGGCATATTCACAAAACAATTAAACTCTAAGATAATATATTACATAAAACATGAATTAATTATGATTAGTTTATAAGGACTTTTTGTCGATAAATCTTTTTGAAAAAATAGTGTAGATTCCATGCCATCACCAACACATTTTTCATGCCGACACTTAGTCATGTCAATACTGACACATTTTTCATGCCAACACTTGGTCATGCCCAAAAAAACACATTTTCCATGCCAAAACATGGTCATGATGTTATGGACACTATGTTTGGTTGACACTGATAGTGTCATGTCGATACCGACATGCCAACAGAGATAGAACACATTTTTTTATCCATGTTATGTTTTATTAAAAATGATGTTGTCTCATTTATTTAGTTGAAACCAGTTTACAAATTTTCAATCTCTAATTCCATAAATGATAAATTTGAGTTGATCCACTCTACTAATCACCCTTTCCTTTAAGACTTACACACTCCTGCTGTTTCTATGCACCCTCATTCCATTCCCCTTACAACCTTGAACTAAACCATCTGAAATAGTGAGAGTGACATGTGTATTCAATGGAGGATCTAGAGACGAGTCACAACCCAAAAAAGGAAAAAAAGGAGAGTCGATCAATTCCTATCATGTCAATCTAACTCTTGTGAACTATGTGGTAACACTAGAGAAGCAAGTTTTCACAAAATGGTTGTTAGAGGGTAAGTCTTTCTTTTTAAAGGTATTGAGAATCCAAGTTTGGATGAAATTGTTTTCTAATAATGAAATGTAATTCTATACAAATCTTGTGAATTAGTTACACATAAATGTTGATTTTATTTTGGGAGGTATTGAGGTATGTTTGATCAAATCTATAATTAAAGGAAGGAGAATTTCTTTTTTTCTTTGAGTAATTGGGAATAATTCCTCACAGCTCCACATGAAGGAATATTTTACGACTGTCAAGGAAGTAGTCTACCTAAAAGTGACATGTTTTTCTTTGAGACAACATTGAATGAGATAATTTGAAATGAAGAGAACAGAAGACAACAACTACAGAGTTATATGGTGAGAGAAAATTGATTTTTATGTTCGTTCAGTAGAATCTTTTTCCCATTGAAGGGGAATTTTCAACCATGAAGTATCAAGATGTATACTTGTTATATTTTTTGAAGAAAGGGAACATTTTGAATCGGTGTATATACTTTATTGTTCACATCAGTGATATGGTTAATCCCTACTTTAAAACAAATTCATTGTTCTATCCAAGGATGATTTCTATCATGTTAATAGAGAAAGGATGTGTTGATGAGGATTAGGATAATATACCTTCTTTCAAAGGAATTTGGTTGATAAATATGAAAAATAATGAAGATTAATTAGAATCCCATGAAGCAGGAATATGTTAGAGATGAGGATAAACTTTTTGAAAAGTTTAATCACGTTGCTCATCCACCTTGGCCAAGAGATGTAGTTGATCATAGTCTAAGATCAGGAGAAGAAGCTAAATATTATGATGATTAGGATGTAGAATAGGAATCTGAACTTACTATAGAGGAAGGATATCCTATAGATGATAGGAGTGTCCCAGAAATTACTGAAATCCCAAGGAGAATGAACTTTGGACCACCTATTCCACCTATTTTCTACTTTCAAAAGAACCTATTTTAGGTTATGATAAAAAATTGAAGAATCTGGTAATGCTCAGTATGAGAGTTGATCCAATTGTTCTGAATATGAATATAGATGAGAATAATAAGAAGTAGATATATAATAAGGAGAGGAAAGTGGTAATAGTTCTAGAAGTGAGTAATATGAATATGATAAAACTGTTGAAATAATTGGTAGTGAAGGGGAGGCATACAAACATGAAAATGATAGAGACTATGAAATAAGTGGGAGTGAGAGTGATTCTGATCATCCAGGTGATGATAAAGATGCTACTCTAGAGCTGGAATGTACTATAAATCAGGAACCAATTATAGAACCTCTTGGTTCTTCAGTAATGGATATTGAAAAAGAGGAAGTGGTTGAAGTTCAAAGATAAGTGTAAGATCAAATAATCCTAGTGCCTCGTCTATTTTATGATTGAAGAAGATATCAAGATGATGGGGATAAGAAAGTAGTAAGAGATTCAGTTGAGGGGGATCCTCGAACCAGAATAGTGAAAATTAAACACTCTCTTTTTGGAAGACTTTGTGGTGTCTGAATGTAAAAGGCTTCCTGGATATGTTGGTATTGGCTTGGATTATTCTGATTCCGATACTAAAGCTGATAGATTAGTTTCTATGAGACCAGTGGTTGAGGAGCTTGTACAGTCTAAGACACTTCTTGTAGGTGTAGATGCTTCTACTAATGCTCCTTCAATAGTTCAAATTCCAAGTGACTAGGTCACTACAGATCATTTTGATAGTTTCAATGATGATCTTTTCTCTAACATTAAGAATTTTTAATTTCCAATTCCCATTTTAAAATTGAGTTAATGTGATAAAAATGTCTTATATAGAACTGTTATTGCTCAAGTGGAACCAAGACTGTTTGTACTCATTGAAGATGTTGTGATAGATAATCAAAAGCAGGGAAATGATTTGACTGGATTAGTTTCCACTATCAACTGTTTGATATCTGTGTATAGGGCATCAACGGATAGAACCATGAAAGTACCTGAGGATATTATTTCCCACTTTCAGGTTACTAATTTTATCTAGTTGATATAATATATTAGAGAGATTATACAATGGGCATCTAGTTCAATAGAACATATATCTCACTCACTAGATTTGAGGTAGTAAGGAATGTGATTAGATAAGAGTTTAAATCATTCATGGGTGGAATAGATCAAGATAGAATTGAAAATCTTATGAAAAATAATGACCATGTTCATGATATGGTCATGATATACTCCAAGATTGTTGAAATTTCCAATGCTCAGATCATAGAGAAAGTGGACTATTAATTCAAGAGGATTTATAGAGAAAATCATCAAAAAATTCATTTAAATATTTGGTGGAGTATTTCATTTTTCCTCCATTCACTCAAGAATTTAAGGAACAAGTTATAAAACAAAATAACTTCAAACCAACATTAGAAAATATTAGAGAGAATAAGGAAATTGTTGAGTCGATCATGGAATATGGTGGTGAGATTATCAAATATTTTATTAATCTTTTAAGGATAAATATGTATGTTCAGAGATCTGCCATAGTTTTTCCAACTACTACACCTCTTAGACCACCTCTAACCACTTCATCCTATCCTAGTACTTCTTTCTACCTCAGCCTCAGTCAATGTCTGTTGGTTAGGGTCTGAGCCAGATCAGACGGATTATCACAAAGCAGAACCTATCTCATTCTTCCTCAAGATCCATACTTTCACCTTATGTTACTGATGCAATTGTACTTCCTCCCTTGATAATTTATCTACATCCCCTAGTTTCTCAACCACCATCCACATGACCTACTATTGATCCTTCTAAAAAATGGAAGGAAAAACTAGATCCAAATGATTAGTTTGGATCACTTTTTTATAAGTCTTATTGAATGTACTTTTGTTGTATTCCACTATACAATACTATACATTCATTATGGAATTAAATGATCTTTAATTTCATTACTTATTGTTATGACTATTACTTCTTTCATTTTATTGTTTAATAACTTTACACTTTTTTATAATCCCAAAATGGGGTGAAAAAAGGCAAGGAATTATTCCCTTTTACCTATGATTATGTTTAAACCTTATCGATAATTATTATGGAAATATGAAATGAGAGATGACTGTAACGCCCTGACCCTAGTTACCCAGAGTCAGTGCATTATTACAAAACATTGGCATGATCACAAGAAAGATCAAGTCTCGAAAGACCGATTAGTTTTGTAGCCTTGGAAATGCTAGATACAATCATAATGTTTTACATTAAATAAAAAAACATCTTGTCTTCATATCCCCTCATACTATCCCTGCAGGTCATTCATAAATTACTTCTTCATAATCCTGGGAAAAAATAAAAAATTGAAAGGGGTGAGCTCAGATGCTCAGTAAGGATAACATTATAGCAGAAGCTTTCATAGATAAGCATAAACACTTAAGGCAAATTATAATTAAAACAAAAGCCTTTTAAACTTGAACGTCAGCATAATATGGAAAAGATAAAATGGAATAATTCCATTTACTTATTCACATGGATATTCTACTAGTCGAACAATCACATGCAATACCAATAACCACTTTCATAATTATGGAATGCATAATGCCAAACTATCATAACCAAATAGCCAAGTCCTCGTGCCAAGACTACAAATAAGATTTTTCCATGGCCTTATTCCAAGACACTAGTTTGTCTCATGAGACCTACCGATGCATCGAGGAGCTATAGCGGGCTCCACCCGTCACTTATTAAGTCCAATGAATTCCTCATATGAACAGGTTTAAACATAACATAAACATTCGTATTAAAACTAGTATATGAAATGTCAATATTTTAACCACAAACCATGAATGGTATAAAAAGAGCACATACATAGTCAAACATAACTCATTTGATAGAATATGGAAGATTGTATTGTATCACATTATCCTCAATCAGGAACAATTAAGGATGTTGACATAGATTAAATTAATTATCAAAACTATTTGAGAGAAATATCCCCCTTTTCTTGAAAACATTTAAAAGTCACACTATTTGTCAAGAAGCCATTTAAAAATAGACTTTTGAATCAAAGTGTCCCATACCACTTTGAAACTTTTTAAAAAGAGTTTTAATTTTAAAACATTAATGTCCATATAAATAAATCCTTAAAACATTTTTAAAACATGGACATTAATGAGAAAAATTTAGATGAATAAGTCTTTAAAACATTTAAAAATGGTATTTTAGTTATAGATTCTAACCAAAAGAGAGACACTTGAATACAAATAATTGAGGTAATCAAAACTTTGTAATATCATGAGAATAAATGGAGTCATGATATACTATGTCAAAGTACATTATATACACCACATAAAAGTGATTTGGTGTATAACAAAAAAGAAGTCTCAATGGAATTTAAGTTGAGATGAAATCTCTCATAAAGGCCGTATCCTTAGGATAAGGATAAATCAACGACATATATATGTGTGAAAAATATAAATACACTAAATATGATTGGATATTCAGTGTAAAACAATCAAAGGATATTCACACATAATCTTGTAAAAACAACACCAATGAATTGGATGTTTAACTCAACAAATGGAGAATGAGTTAAAATTACTCTCATCAAATTCATATCGATGACTTGAGAAATTATCAATGGAGTGATTATGTGTATCAATAGTATATCCACAGGAAGGGGAGTGGAAATTATGAAATAATCAAATGAATAGTGATTCCACACATAATCTCGGAGTAAAATAATCAATGCAGTATGCGTAAAGCCGAATGAGTGGAAATTGAAATCTCAAATTCCCTTATCGATTTGGTAACTTATGAAACATGCACCCATGAAATAAGGATAATAAAATGAAGATGTAATACCCATAAATAAAAGTATATTACACATTGAATACAATCATGGTCATTACACATACACCACATGCAACAAATAAGTGGTGAACAATGGAATTCTCACGAAATTAAGAGTGAGATAAGAAATCCCTTACTTTGTACTTTTTCCTTTGTCGATGATAGGTTAACCTCCTGTATAATGGTGAAATAATTGTTATTTAATTATACAAGAATCATATGCATTAATATGATATCATATACGCTCTTTTAACATTGATTTGTTAATAATATCTTAGAATTATCGTCATTTCGGGTGTTAACGTGTTCATTTAACTTTATATTCATTATTATGTGAGCCATATTTTTTATTAATGGGATGTATATTATTTATATCCAGAATGATATAAAGTCCTTAAATATTATTTTTAATCATAAAATGAGAATTATACTTGAATGCATATGATGGAGAATGAATCTCATCGCGTTCGTGGAGACGGTAGTCCGTACGTACTCACGAGCGACAATATCATTCTTTTGATATTAAAATAATATATAATTTTATGGTATATCATATATACAGAATTATTATCATGTTATATTTATTATTTACATGTGTTACACATTATTATTATACCCATCCAAAATAATAATATATTGAATAACAATTACACCACGACGTGGAGACGGTAAGCCGTACGTACGCACGTATGGTGACATGTTATTCAAAGGGTGGATAGAATACTGAATATGGTTGTACCATATTTATAATAACATCGCAGTATATATATGATACTGGAGTTATTATTTTAAAATGGTAATAACAAAGTATGAAGAAGTGGAAGAAGAAAGGAACTTGGAAGAGTGTGGTGAAATCATTACCTCTTCTTCGGGTTCTTCCTTTTGATTTGATCAAAAGGGCTCTTTAGGTTTGCTTTCTGATCAAAATAAGGCCTCTAGGTTGTATTTAGGGAAGCTGGAAGAGTACTTGGGAAGGGGTTGGCCGAACCAAAAGGCTTTGATGGTGTGAAGAAATGAGAAGGAGGATTGACCTTTTATAAGTGGGGTGAGGGGTATCTTTGGAAAAGCTAGAAATATTAATTTATAATAAATTCATATTCAGCTTCTAATGGATCAAAAGTTTATTATTTAAAATTTAAGGTGGGGATGGGTCAAAAACCACTCAACCAATAGAATTTAGATAGGGTTTGGTCATTATATTAACCTTTTCTTTAAGTATTAACTCTTAGTTAATTAGTTTCACTTTTACAATGTCCCTTTATATTTTTATATTATATGGTTACTAAACATACCATATACATCCAAGAGACCACTAAGTGGTTCATTAATGATACACCTATAATGCTATAAGTCTCTTGGCCAAACCTTAGATTTTTATGAATTTAATATCATTTAATAATAAAATATTTGTTTTAAAAACTCTTTTATGTCAATTTTGACACTGTTCAATAGTTGATTTATGTGAAACACATAACAGAATGATTACTTCAAAAAAAGTTAATTAAATAAATCCTAATATGTCATATTAACTTATAAAATTAGTGTAATTCAATAAAAGTCTCAAATTATATTTATTTGGGTATTTATAATATCGATTATTTTAATTTTTCACTATTATTGTAATTATTGCATCACCATTGTGTCATAAATAAATTAACTTATTTAATGTCTAAAAATTATAAATAAATTATGATTATGTAGGAAATCATGTTAGCGTTATATTTAATATTTATAGTCTAAAATCAAACATATATAACCTTATGTAACAATTGGTTTTCTAAAAGATATATGCTTGTGTCATTTTTGTATTCATTTTAACTTAATTAAAATAAAGTGTCCCTATCACTTACATGTGCATCCATGGGGTCCCAAAATCAACCCAAAGATGCCCATGGTCGACCATGTATCAACCAATAGTGTTAAGACATGTTTTAGGGTAATTTAGTATTATTAAAATATTATTTTTTAACCCTTTTTTACCGGATTTACCCTTTAACCATGGTAAATAAAGTATTTACCGAAGTAATTATCCAAAATGTCTAAAAATAAAAGTTTCTTATTTACACAACTTGAAAATCCTGATTCCAAATATGGAATCCATTTTTCCAAATTCAAAGCACAGAAGTGGCAGAAATTAATTTAAAATTAATTCCCGTTGTTAAAATAAAAAAGCGTGTTTTTAAGAGATAATAACTATCAAAAGATTGGCACTTGTTTATGTCTGGTTTAATTGTAAAATTATGTCCAATAAAAAACATTTAATTAAAAGGTAAAAATATATTCTAAATATACTTTAAAACTACTCAAATTAATAATTTTTCAATATTAATTATTTTGATTTAAAAAGTTGTTTTTAATTAAAATTTAATAATTTTCACTACTCATCAAAATATGAAAGTTATCAGAAAAGTACCAAAATTTCACCCTAGGCTAATTTTGATATTCCGAATCCAAAAATGAAGCCCATTTTGAGAGATATAATTTATAAAATTTCAAAAAGTAGGTATTACTATTCATAATGGCTAGTGTGATTGGTTATGTTGTGTTAGAACTCGGTGTTGCGTACAACACACGCTATCAAATTATTAAAAAAGAAGCGTAATGTAGAAGCTTGGGGTGTTACATTCTCCCCTCATTCAATAAATTGTGTCCTCTCAATTTTTAAAATTGTGCTTGGGAATATAATGGAAAGTCCCACATCGGAAAAAGAGTCAATAAAACTATCACTTTAAAAGAAAGAAAGAGAGGTGTAAAGGTCAACCATGATAACCCATTCTCGGATTCCATGTAGGAAAACATGGATATGGATGATAAACTAAGTGTTATGTTCTGATGGAGAGGGATAGAAATCACGATCAGGAGAAAGTTAACAATAAGTAAGCCACAAACTTGTGTTGGAACAAACGACCATTAGTCTCCTAGTAGGAAAGTAAACGGACACCATTTTTTTTGTTTTAAGTTACATTCATTTATGATATTGATTAAGAATATAGAGATATATACTTACATTTTTTGTAGAGTTTCATTCTTTAATAAATTTCCACCACAAACTCATTTTTTTAACCGATGAGTATTCAAGAAGACTTGGTCACACTCGAAGAGCTAGAATAAACTTCTATAGAATCACATGATCCATGTAGGATGAACTATATAATTACATTGTCTTTAGAGATGAATCAAAACCAAAATGGTTAGTACAAGATCTAATGATCCCCCAAAAGGATATTCCTTGAGAGAAATAAACACTAATCTTAATTTCCAAAATTAGACCAACAATACCCCAAAGATAAATAAATACCATTCAATAATCAATTTTCCTTAAAATCCTTTAATATAATAAAATCTAATATTGAAAACCAAAACTTGTTATGAATGTAGTCTTCCACCTTAAATTGTATCTCCAAATGACATTAATTACTCTTAAAGTCACATACATAAAAGTAATTAACCTAATTATTTCCATAAATAACCCAAATCATTATAAATCCACAATAAAAAACATAGATAAAAATCCACCATTACTTCTCAAATGAAATCCCATACTACTCTATTTTCCTTTGGCATATAGTGTTCTCAACAAAGTGAACAACTTCCAAAATTACATTTATCACTTAATCAACAAACCATTTTCCTATACTAAGGGTATTCATTTGATAATACATAAGATCCCAAATCAAATTATTATTTATCAATAAAATAATTTAACTAAAAATAATAGTCACACTAACCAGGGACATCACATAGTCCAGTGGTAGGCGATAAATCCCAATCGCACTTTGGTTGTGGGTTCGATTCCCACAGCTTTGTCCGACGCGGCGGGTTGTCACACGGTCTACGTGTTGTCCTTTTTCAAAAACTATATTTTATAATCTTACCAAAATGAGATAAATTCCTCAAAATACCATAACGTAATTAAACCACAAATTTTATCTCATACCTTTCATTTTCATCCCAAATTATAATAACTTATAATTTCCTCATACCCAATGATCATATAAGACCAAATGGTTATTTATAACTATATCCGCAACAAAAAAGATAATTCTTCATCAAATATCATTTTCACATGATAAATTGCAGGTTTACACATACAATAGAAAATTATTCCAAAGTAATCCCATCAATAAAGAGCACTAACACTTTTAAACATTTCACCATCCATTTATTTCCACATAGGTTCTTCATCATATGTTCCTCAGGTTCCCACATTGCCTCTTACATCTTATGATTTCTCCATAGATCTTTTACCAGACGAGTCATCCAGTTTCTCAACACTTGATCTTTGGTATGAAGAATTCCGATAGGCTCTCCACAATAAGATAGATCGGGTTCCAGTTATAATTCTTCATAGGTGAGTACATGCATTGGGTCAGGAATGTATTTTGTCACTAGAGATATGTGGATCACAGCATGAACTCTGGAGTGACTAGGCGGATTTTTCTTTTTGGTAGAATGCGTTCATGTGTCACAATGGTACCTCAGGAATTTTTCAAAATCATCTACTTCCTTTAACCAAAAACTCCTCATCCATTTTGGATTATATCAATGGAAGCATCGATGCATCATAAAAAAATAGGTATTTCTTATATATAATTTTGAGACATCGTCTTTAACATGTTCTTTTAGAAAAATTCTCACTGATTCATCTTCAAATATTTCAAAATAAGGCTTTGGTAAATCAGTTTTCGTATATCCCAAAATACATAAATATATAATTTGATACATATAGGCTGCTCGAAGGTCTCCCTCTTCTGCAGTATCTAGAAAATCATTTACTGCATCATAATTTTCAGATAAAGTGAATAATTTGAAAAGACCCTGATGGTACTTCCGACGCTTAGCGTGGTAAGAAATTTGACAGTGAAACATTATCCCATAGTCGGTACTTGATCATTTAAAGAATCGTGCAATGCTAGAGGTATTGGATGTCTCGTAAAGTTGTTTTCATGTAACTTGGACATTTGAAAAAGTTTCAACATTGTTTGCGCATGACTTCTGGATAATAATTGTAAGTAGTTCTTCAGGAATAGAGAGATGAGTTTTTCGTGATCTTGCTCCCTCCATGTTTCAACTAACAAAAGAAAATACAATTAGGGTTTTTGAATACTTATCTAATAAGAATGTAAAAAAAAATAGACATAATAGGATAATCTTGTAATTGAACAATATGTCATAAATTGGGGTACCCTATGTTAAAATCTAGGTTATACACTATCTATTTTCCGACATATATTCTTAGGGGCATTTTTTTGTATTCCCTTAATAATGGTTTATACTAATCTTGTGAATTTACCAAAGTATATCCACAGGGAGTGTCATAACCAAAAGTGCAGCAAGGCCCATTGTCGTGCACCAGTTCTCATTTGAGTCTAGCTCAAAGCGGTGTTTTTGGGTTTTACCCCTAGGTACATCTGTGCCAGAGCCACCTCTACCTGCTCATATCTAGACAGAGATGTATTGCTCGGAAAACTCACAAAATCTTCTAAAATACCAAAATTCTAGGAAGTTCTTCTATACTAATCCTCAAAGTTAATTATAGGTCTATGTGCTCTAATCAGAGTTTATCTAAATCTAGCTTCCATGGTTTGTACTAAACTTCCTCTGATACCAACTGTAACGCCCCGACCCCAGTTACCCAGAGTCGGTGCATTATTACATAACATTGGCATGATCACATGAAAGATCAAGTCTCGAAAGACTGATTAGTTTAGTATCCTTGTAAACACTAGATACAATCATAAAGTTTTACATTACATAAAAAAACATCTTGTCTTCATATCCCCTCATACTATCCCTGCAGGTCATTCATAAATCACTTCTTCATAATCCTGGGAAAAAATAAAACATTGAAAGGGGTGATCTCAGATGCTCAGTAGGGATAACATTATAGTAGAAGCATCCATACATAAGCATAGAAACTCAAGGCAATTTATAATTAAAACAAACGACTTTTAAACATGAACTTCAGCATAATATGGCAAAGATAAAATGAAATAATGCCATTTACTTATTCACATGGATATTCTACTAGTCGAACAATCACATGCAATATCAATAACCACTTTCATAATGATGGAATGCATAATGCCAGACTATCATAACCACATAGTTGAGGACTCGTGCCAAGACTACAAATAAGATTTTGCCAAGGCCTTGTTCCAAGACACTAGTTTGTCTCATGAGACCTACCGATGCATTGAGGAGCAATAGCGGGCTCCACCCGTCACTTATTAAGTCCAATACATTCCTCATATGAACAGGTTTAAACAAAACATAAACATTTGTATTAAAACTAGCATACGAAATGTCAATATTTTAACCACAAACCATGAATGGTATAAAAATAGCACATCCATAGTCAAACATAACTCATTTGATACAATATGGAAGATTGTATTGTATCACATTATCCTCAATCAAGAACAATTAAGGTTGTTGACATAGATGAAATTAATTATCAAAACTATTTGAGAGAAATATCCCCCTTTTTCTTGAAAACATTTAAAAGTCACACTATTTGTCAAGAAGCCATTTAAAAATAGATTTTTGAATCAAAGTGTCCCATACCACATTGAATCTTTTTAAAAGGAGTTTTAATTTTAAAACATTAATTTCCATATAAATAAATCCTTAAAAACATTTTTAGAACATAGACAAAAATGAGAAAGATTTAGATGAATAAGACTTTAAAACATTTAAAAATGGTATTTTAGTTAGAGATTCTAACCAAAAGAGAGACACTTGAATACAAATAATTGAGGCAATAAAAACTTTTTAATATCATGAGAATAAAGGGATTCATGATATACTATGTCAAAGTACATTGTATACACCACATAAAAGTGATTTGGTGTATAACAACAAAGAAGTCTCAATGGAATTTAAGTTGAGATGAAATCTCTCATAAAGGTCGTATCCTTAGGTTAAGGATAAATCAACGACATATTTATGTGTGAAAAATATAAATACACTAAATATGATTGGATATTCAGTTTAAAACAATCATAGGATATTCACACATAATCTTGTAAAAACAACACCAATGAATTGGATGTTTAACTCAACAAATGGAGAGTGAGTTGAAATTACTCTCATCAAATTCATATCGATGACTTGAGAAATTATCAATGGAGTGATTATGTGTATCAATAGTATATCCACAGGAAGGGGAGTGGAAATTATGAAACAATCAAATGAATAGTGATTCCACACATAATCTCGGAGTAAAATAATCAATGAAGTATGCGTAAAGCCGAATGAGTGGAAATTGAAATCTCAAATTCCCTTATCGATTTGGTAACTTATGAAACATGCACCCATGAAATAAGGATCATACAATGATGATGTAAATACCCATAAATAAAAATATATTACACAATGAATACAATCATGGGCAGTACACATACACCACATGCAATAAATAAGTGGTGAACAATGGAATTCTCACGAAATTAAGAGTGAGATAAGAAACCCCTTACTTTGTAATTTTTCCTTGGTCGACGGTTGGTTAAACTCGTTTATAATGGTGAAATAATTGTTATTTAATTATACAAGAATCATATTCATTAATATGATATCATATACTATCTTTTATCATTGATTTGTTAATAATATCTTAGAATTATCGTCATTTCGGGTGTTAACGGGTTCATTTTACTTTATATTAATTATTATGTGAGCCATATTTTTTATTAATGGGATGTATATTATTCATATCCAAAATGATATCAAGTCCTTAAATATTTTTTTTAATCATAAAATGAGAATTCTACTTGAATGGATATGATGGAGAATGAATCTCATCGCGTTCGTGGAGACGGTAGTCCGTACGTATACACAAGCGACAATATCATTCTTTTGATATTAAAATAATATATAATTGGATGGTATATCATATATACAGAATCATTATCATGTTATATTTATTATTTACATGAGTTACACATCATTATTATACCCATCCAAAATAATAATATATTGAATAACAATTACACCACGACGTGGAGACGGTAAGCCGTACGTACGCACGTACGGTGACATTTTATTCAATGGGTGGATAGAATAATGAATATGGTTGTACCATATTTATAATAACATCACAGTATATATATGATACTGGAGTTATTATTTTAAAATGGTAATAACAAAGTACGAAGAAGTGGAAGAAGAAAGGAACTTGGAAGAGGGTGGTGAAATCATTACCTCTTCTTCGGGTTCTTCCTTTTGATTTGATCAAAAGGGCTCCTTAGGTTGGATTTCTGATCAAACTATGGAATCTAGGTTGTATTGAGGGAAGTTGGGAGATTATTTGGGCAGGGGTTGTCCGAACCAAAAGGATTTGAAGGTGTCAAGAAATGAGAAGGTGGAGTGCCCTTTTATAAGAGGGGTGAGGGGAATCTTTGGAAAAGCTAGAAATATTCATTTATAATTAATTCATATTCGGTTTCTAATGGCTCAAAAGTAGATTATTTAAAGTTTAAGGTTGGTATGGGTCTAAAAAAACTCAACCAATATAATTTAGATAGGTTTGGGTCATTATATTAACCTTATCTTTAAGTATTAACACTTAGTTAATTAGTTTCACTTTTATAATGTCTCTTTGTATTTTTATAATATATGGTTAATAAACTTACCATATACATCCAAGAGACCCCAAAGTGGTTTATTAATGATACACCTATAATGATATATGTCTCTTGTACGAACCTTAGATTTTTATGAATTTAATATCAATTCATAATATAATATTTGTTTTAAAATCTCTTTTATGTCAATTTTCACACTATTCAATAGTTGATTGTTGTGAAATACATAACAGAATGATTACTTCGAAAAAAGATAATTAAATCAATCCTAATATTTCATATTAACTTATAAAATTAGTGTAATTCAATAAAAGTCTAAAATTATTTTTTTTTTGGTATTTATAATATCAATTATTTAAAAATTTTCACTATTATGGTAATTACTGCATCACCATTGTGTCATAAATAAATTAAATTATTTAATGTCTAAAAATTATAAATAAATTATCATTATGTAGGAAATCCTGTTAGAGTTCTATTTAATATTTATAGTCTAAAATCCAACAAATATAACCCTATTTAACAATTTTGTTTCTAAAAGATATATGCTTGTGTCATTTTTGTATTCATTTTAACATAATTAAAATAAACTGTCCCTATCACTTACAAGTGGATCCATGGGGTCCCAAAATCGACCCAAATATGCCCATGGTCGACCATGTATCAAAAAATAGGGTCAAGAAATGTTTTAGGGTAATTTAGTATTATTATAATATTATTTTTTAACCCTTGTTTACCGGGTTTACCCTTTAACCATGGTAAATAAAATATTTACCGAAATATTATTATCCAAAATGTCTAAAAATAAAAGTTACCTATTTTCACAATTTGAACATCCTGATTCCAAATATGTAATCCATTTTTCCAAATTCAAAACACAGAAGTGGCAGAAATTAATTTAAAATTAATTCCCGTTGTTAAAACAAAAAACGTGTTTTTAAGAGATAATAACTATCAAAAGATTGGCACTTGTTTATGTCTGGTTTAATTGTGAAATTATGTCCAATGACAAACATTGAATTAAATGGTAAAAATGTATTCTAAATATAATTTAAAACTACTCAAATTCATAATTTATCGTTATTAATTATTTTGATTAAAAAAAGTTGTTTTTAATTATAATTTAGTTACTTTCACTATTCATCAAAATATGAAAGTTATCTGAAAAGTACCAAAATTTCACCCTAGGGTAATTTCGATATTCCGAATCCATAAATGAAGTCCATTTTGAGAGATAGAATTTATAAAATTTCAAAAAGTAGGTATTACTATTCATAACGACTAGTGTGATTGGTTATGGTGTGTTAGAACTCGATGTTGCGTACAACACACGCTATCACATTATTCAAAAAGAAGCGTACCATAGAATATTGGGGTGTTACAATGACAATTAGAATCACAATAGAATTCATCAACTGATTATAATTTATAATTACATGATTTATGATCATCAAAATGGTGGAAATTGTTAGCCCCTATCTAGTTTTAATGGTTTTATTAATCACAAATCATGTCAAATCATGTATAATCATTTCAATAATGTTTATTGAATATCAAATATATTTAAATATGATTATATATGATCAAATATGTATTTAACACATAGTGTATTTATTCATGTATTAATATAGTTAAAATATAAAAATTGTCCAAGTATGAGTCACTGTCACTAAAAAAAGTGTGACACTGACATCAAAAACTGACTCATCGATACTGAGAGAGTAAATGTCTCACCAACAGTTCAACCGAGACACTGAAAGAAGTAATGTCTCATAGATAGATTAATTGTATCTCAAATATTTCCACTGAGACACCGAAAATGTAAATATATCACTGAAAGTTCCATTGAGACACTGATAAAAGAAATGCCTCAACGACAGAAAAAACTGACTCTGTGATAGATGACTCTCCAACAATACAAATGAGACACCGACTGAAGGAATGACTCACTGAAAGAAAAATATGAATCCCCATTTAATTGATTCCCCAAAGTATGGAGACACTAATAGAATTACTCTCCAATAGAATTAGTCACTGATACCAACATAAGGACTCGCCAATAAGAGTCACTGATAGAATGACTCACCGATAGAGGAGTCACCGAAATACTGTTTAAATATTATTTTATTTAAAATTAACTCAATCAGTCAGATTTGATTATTTTAATGCTACTATTTAAATTAATTCTTTTTTAAAACTACATTAATGACTATGTTAGTGGATAGTACGAGGTATGAGGTAACTCTACGTGCTCCTTTTCAGCTAAACCCAATACACCCAAAATAAAATGAACACTTGGAAAACAAGTTTTAAAAATGAAGAGAACAATAGGAAAGAACATACGAGCAGAGATACTAGACTAATATGATGAACAAACGAATAACTATCATTCCTACAAGTTGTAAACTAAAGGAGGATTGATGTGAATCAAAGCTTCAATCATCCTTGCAGTATACAAACACTAAGGAGGAGAATCACTTATTCATAGAACCCAAAACACAAAACTCCTGCAACACTCTGTTTTAGTGTCTGTCGCCAGAAAAAGACTCAATATTTACATATGTTATTTCCAAAAAGTCCAAAGAAAAATTTCACAACACTAGGATCTTTCTAAACTCTATCCCCTAAATTCATGTTATTTACTGTACATTTTTACTACATTTCGAGAACTGTGTGAATCTATCTTTTAAACATAAAATGTATCCTATGCTAAAATGGAGGATAAAAGATCTACTCACACTACCATTCTCTTACATTATATTTCCCCCATGAAAAACTAGGGAAGAGGTCTATGTGTGATCGGGTTGTAATCTGTTTCCCATGAAAAACTATGGTTGAGTTATTGTGACCTTTGAAACTTGTATACTATTATGTATACCAATATCCTGGGTGTGGGAAAATGTTTATTAATTGAAAATTCTCAGTGGCATCTGATCAACAAGTACAAAGTATTAGGTCTCATCTTGATATTTAACCGCTTTCTATATTCTATTGTTCTTTTCAAATTTAGTTTTTTCTATTTTTCACACATATTTTAGTAAACTGTATTTTACTTTGATATGTGAACATTGATTGTATTTATAACAATATTTGTTTATTAAATTAATTTCAAAATTTATTTCAATATTTTAGATTTATATAACTGAGAAGTAATCAATCACCTGATTAAAAGATAGATTTACACAGTTCTCGAAATGTAGAAAAAATGTACAGTAAATAACATGAAATTTTAAGGTGTATAAATTTACAACTTTGATTAGATGACTTATTTTGTTTTTATTGTGGGGGATTTTCCAAAAACGATTTTAATAGAAAATTTAAAACGAACTAAATTAACCCCCCTCTAGAGTATCCTTCTCTGAAAAAAAACATTAATTTAAGGTGTATATAATTCAGTATGTGTTTCTTATCATGGTTTTTCTTCATGTGTTTCCTTGTTTTTTGTGGGATGTTGTGCAATTATTTTGGTAACTAGC
This sequence comes from Viscum album, assembly GCA_963277665.1. Classification (NCBI taxonomy): domain Eukaryota; kingdom Viridiplantae; phylum Streptophyta; class Magnoliopsida; order Santalales; family Viscaceae; genus Viscum; species Viscum album. Next base: position 1,079,633,956 of record OY728139.1, on the reverse strand, counting down.
TGAGATATGGAATGTGTTGGAAGTTCTACGATGGTTCATTGTTATAATATTATATACATTTCTAATATGTGGAATTTGTGATAATATGTGGTAGATATGATGATATTTGGTTATATTTTGGAGACTTTTGATGTGTGATGGATTGTTTGTTGTTCCTTTGTTATGTTGTTTTAGTTACCTAGTAGTGATGGAATAATTGTTAATAATGAAACTGAAATTGCATGGGCTTGAAATTATAATAAAACATATAAATAAAATGTGAAGTTTAGTTAAATTTGTTTGTTGGATTTGAAAATTAACTATGTTAAAAATGGTTATGGTTATTAATTATGAAAAATTGGTAATGGATTATCGTGAAAAGAAAAGATTGAATGTGGACATGGGTTTTTCTATTTTGGTTTAATCATGTGGTGTTATGAATTATGGGTGGTAGTGATGGTGGTGGTGGTTGGGAGGAATTATGGTGATGTTGTTAGTCAGCATTGTACTCTTATTGTTTGAAAATAGGCTGTTCTCATCTGTGTGAATATTGTATATTTTGTTAGAAAGTAGGTTTGTCTCATGTGTGTGAATATTTTATATTATATTTTTTATTTTGATTTTTATAAAAACCCCATATGTGATGAGAACTATATTATGAAACCCAACTTTTTTGGGGGGTTGTTTTTTTAAGAATCTATATGGTGAGGATACATGGTTGACTACCCTCTATCATCTAATATCTCTTATAGGAATTATTTATGTTCATGGGATGTGATGGACAGAAGTCAAAATCATGCTTGAGGTGATGTACGATGTGTTGAAGATATTGTTAACGGTGGGGGTCATCCATGGTAGGAGTGGGAAACAAGCTTTATTTAATTCATGTCCATGATACCCTACTAATTTTGATATAATGATATGGTTTATATGAGACAAAATGGAATAGGTTTCATTGAGAGTGATGTGATGTGGTGGACCATGTTTCTTTGGGCAGGATGTGATGTTGTGTTCAAGACTAGGTTCTTGGTAGGATGTGGATTCCCAGGTGTTTTCGAGAAATATTCTATGAAATATATAAGAATTCCATGGTGTTCTATGTTAGAGAATGTGAGAATATAATTATATAGAAAGTGGTGTGGGGTTCCAAATCTATCAATATGATTCATATTAAATTACTACACTACATTGCATCATAAGACTATTTTTTTTGTATATTTGGAGACTCTTTGTGTTTATTTTCATTTTTTGAGAATTTTCATATGGTTTGGGTTATTTTGTTTTATATTATTTTATGAAGGTTTATTTTATTTTATTTTTATTATCTCTCCATATAATATTTTAAAGATTTTGATTCTTCCCATATGTCATATTTTCAACCACTGGTGCTGGTAGTGAAACCGGGGCCTACTAGAGGCCAGACTCGGGAGGTCATTATCCCTCTCCCTTCATTATTGGTCCGTGAGGGATAAATTTTGATGAAGGGGTCCATGAAAATTAGTGATAATAAATATTGAAAATATGATGGATATTTTAGATAGAGAATAGACAATATATATTTAATGACTAAACCAAAAAGATTTTTCATTACTTTTATATAACATGATCAGGACAATGAAGTTACTGGTCCCATTAAAATTAATTTTTGAAAGATGAAAATAAATAATTTTAAAATATTATATAAAAATTAAATATAACATTAATTGTTACTTTAAATGAGATAAGGTTAGTCTATATTAAATTTTGAGTCAAATATAAAATATATATGAATAGGGAAAGAATTATATTTCATCCATTGTTTATAGTTTTAATGAAGTACATATTGAATAAAAGATAGAAAAATTCCTTCTTAATATTGATAATGATAAATATAAATGGGTAAGATGAGGAAACATTTTTATCCCCTACAATAATTAGTGAAAATATTTTCAAACTAATGAATATAGAGCTCGAGGTGAAATATCCAACATATAGGATGTCAATTGTTAATTAAATTTTCATATTTTTACCAAGAATAAAATCAATCAAAGAATAGTATTTAAATATAAAAAAGAATAGTCACAAAATTTAATGATAAAATTACATATAAGATAGAGAAATGGTTTTAGTATATGAAATTATAATATTATATTCAATGAGTATTGATTATGACTCATTGAAGAAAGTTTGATTCTAAAGAAACCTTTACAACAAAGGTGGTTTATAAATAAAAAAACAAGAAATGATAGATAATGAAATGAAATTATAATCCTCATTAGTTAAATTTAAACCATTATAGAGTAATTTGTATAGTGAATTATATATGAAGTATATTGAAAATAGGTGTATAATATGAATCATAACACAATGAATGGGATTTGAAATGAAAAACACTTACCTTAAATTTCTTATTGGTTGAATGCCCTCTTACCTCATGTACAATCAATTTATATTGTTAATGGTCTCTTATTGATCCTTTATTATAAATATTTTTCTTAATAATATTAATTTATGTATTTTATTACACATTTTTTTGGATTATTCTTGCTTAAAATTTATATTTGGGTTTTAATTTCTCGGATTGTCCTATGATTTCTTCAATTTGATAGTTTCATTGATTTCACATTACTCATTTGTTTATCATATTAGAATTAATTATCGATATTATGTATATGTGTTTTATATATTTTTCATGATAAATTTTTCTGATATGAATTTATCTTTGATGATTCTTAAACTAACATTATAAATGGTCCTTTTGGGAATATTGAGGTTAGAAAAACATTTGAACAAATTAATGTATATAATTATTTATATTATAATCTTGTAAATATGAAAACCTATCAACTTTTTATTTTATCCACATATTAACATAATTAATGATTTATTAATCAGTTTTGATAGAATCATTAAAACATTGTTCATGTAGTTGGTAAAACAAATATAAATAAAAAAATATTATAAGTAATGAATAACTAAGAAAATATTACTGTATAATTATAATATAACATTTAATTAATCATAGAGAATCTAATTTTGTGTTTATTATATTTTAAATTAAATTTACATGAGTATTATTATAAAGAGAAGTGAAACTAATTAAAGAGAGTATGATAGTTCTGTTATAGAGTCAAGCCTTATCCTAGAGACCCACATAAAAATGATGGATTAGGTACTTATTTTATAGAATTAATTTTCTAAAACATGTTAGTTTTATTAGTTTCATAAATTTTGGTATTGATTCATAAAGTAACTCAAGGAATATCTTTTTGGTATGTAGAAGAACCATATATTTATTGGTGAGTTTGTGAGGCATTTTTATAAATATATATTTCATAATATCTAACTGATTTCATTTTATTTTGAATGTGGATCCAATGAAAATAGAAAAATAACCATAAAATGAATCACCTTGAACATAATAATAATGTTACTGTCTTATGTTTTACAATATGTTCATTATTGAAATCATTTGTCTCATTCCCTCTTTCCTTATATCAATATTTTTATCCAATTTCTAAATTATTATTCTATAAATTGATATCATTGGTTTTTCTATCTTCTTAGATGGTTGAGATTATGATTATTTAAATAGTTTATTGATTTATTTACTCATGGTATTATTCTTTTTGTAATTTTTATAATTTTAATCTTTGAGTTGTCTTGTAATGTATTTTATTTTATATTTTAAAAGTTTTACCTTATATAATTAACGAATTATTGTTTTTCATTAGGCATTGTGTTAAAAATAAAAAATATAATAAATGATTTTGATAAATAAATAATTTTACACAAAAAATATGTGGTGTTACATTCTCCACCCACCCCACAACATTTAAAAAATTTAAGCACTCCGATTTCATTTCCATAGTGAATTAAATGAGGGGAAATTTTACCCATTATATACTCTGATTTATTCATAGCATCCAAAAACATATTATATTTCTAAATAACCATAATCAGGTGGGTGGTATTGTTTAATAAAAAAATTATACAATCCCAGGTCTCCTCTCACGGCTTCAAAAAAGAGTGATTATATTCTAATTATAAATGTTTTGAAATAATTTTATGTGATACATTTGTTATTTCATTATATAATGTGATACATAGAAAACATCAAGAAATTTTATTAAGTTATTTGTAAGTTAAGGGCTGTAAGTTTATAGTTCCAATGTGACTAAGTATCTCTAAGGGATTTGTCGCACCCGAATTTTTTAATCCATGATCTGTTTCAAATCCTCTTATGGTTTTTTGCATTCTCTTGGTTTCAAGGTGTTATGGGTTTTAAATTTTTCTGTCTCTTATGTTCTTGATCTAAGACCTTGTTCTTGGTTTTATTAGTTGTTACTTGGCCTACTATCTTTCCCCCTTGGTTTCCCCCTTGGAACCCACTAAAATTGGTGGGGAATGGAATATTTTTGGGTGGCTAGAACAGAAAATATTGTTTGGTTTGACGGTATGTTAAACCATGCATCCCTATCCCACTAATTAAAAACATTTTTTAATTCCCATTTCAGACATCTGGAATAAACCCAAATCCACCCATTTCATCCCTATTTGGTGTCCTACCTCATGGAAAACTTCCAATCTCTATCACCCTCCATTGGAACTCAATTTTGAAGGGACATTAGATGGGGGAAACAAAAAAAATATTGTAAGTCTTTATCTCATTGATTTATTCCCTTTAAATAGTCTATCTTTCACCCATTCATGAAGTTATGAATCTTAAAAAATTGAGTGTTTTTAACTAGATTTTTTTGAGTTTACTGGTCTAATCTCAAGGTTTTAGGTTGATTTTCAATTCCTTGTGGTGTTGTAGGGGTGAAGTTCATGTTTTGTGCCATGTTTTTGGGGTTTTGACAAAAACGGTAGGTGATTCCATGTATAAGCATTCCATTATGAGTTATAATGTTTGAATTAATTATTATTAGTTATTCTTAAATTCTTTTCATTGTGAAAAAAAAACATTTTTATGGAGTTTGTTAAGTGGTTAATTTTATAGTTTCACTTTTACTTTAAATTGGGGTGTTTTACATGTGTAACTCTTGTGGTAATATTTGGGTTTGTTATATAACATAGGCAAGTTTTTTATTAAATGTTTTTTGGGAATCCAATTCTTCTTTGGTAGGGTCTTGGTGTGGTTTTGGGTTTAAAAGAGTGTTTTTGAATGGGTTTTAAGGGAAAAACCTAGTTCTACTCCTTGAATGTGTTTTATGAAAATTCTAAATGGGATATTATGTTACACAAAGTGTGTAAAGGAATTTTATGTACTTATTGGGTGCATTTGTCTTTTTGAATTGGTACACTTGTTTGTGAATGTTTCGTTATGTGATGTTTCCCATCTTGGATATGTTTTATAAAATTGATTAAAGGATTTATCGAATTGTAAAAGAGATATGAAACATGTTTCAGGTTGTTTTGGTGAGTGTGTTCACCTAATATGGGTTTTTAAAAGGTATAGTTGTTATTTAAGTTGCCAAAAAAATTTATAATGTTTTATAAATTTCTGAAAGGGTTTATCAAATTGCAAGGAAGTTGTGAAACACATTTGTGGGCTGTTTTCTGTGAGTATGATGAGAAAAAATGATTTTTGTTTGATAAGGGAGTTTTATGTGACATGTATTAGGTATTTGTGGTGTACATGTGAAATGGAAGTGGTATTTTTGTATAAAAATTGTATTTCATTTCCTGTGGAACTTGTTTGAGCACAAAAGGGGAAATCCGTGTATCTAGGTAGGTGGATGTCTACAAGTATGCTTTTGATCCCATGAGGTTTGGCCCCTGTTTCACATAGAAATATTGACGATGAAAACACCAAATATACTATAATGATTGTCATGATGATGATGTTCGGGGACCACTTGGTTATGGGTATGATCCATACTAGTGGCTCGTGTGCAGGAGAACATATATTGTGATGGTTATTTTCTCCGAGATACGAGGTACCTGGGACCCACAATTAGCAAGATCCTATGGTTTTTGTCTTGTTACTTGTGTTCATTATTTACTTTATGCTTAATGTTAGCATATGGTATGTCTGGATGATATTTTTTGTAGCATTGACAATCTATATTAAAATTTTTGATTCCTTAAAGTAGCCCACGTAAAAATATTGTTTAAAGTTACATATCTTTAAAATTCATAATAGCATCTCATGTTTATGAAAACATGTAAGATTTTCATCTTTGAATGTTATCACATGTAATCCTTTTTTGGCTCATCCTACTGGGATTTGGATCACACCCTAATTACACATTTGAGTGTAAGTAGACTTGGTTTTTATTCTTTTTAGTCGTAGGTTTGGTTAAAACTTTTAGTGCTAATGGTTTGGGTTTTTAGCAGTCCTTCGTGATTCAGTGTTGTGGACATGACATGATGGTTCCATGAAAAGGTTATTGAGATTCCCATTTAGGTTTTCTACATTTTTTATAGTCTTTGAGGTTTTTTTCAAATTATGTAACTCAATTCATAATTTTTTATAAAAGATTGTTTGTTTTGAAAAATCAAGATTCATTATATTGGATTTGATTGTTGTTTTATGTTTATGAAATCATGTAAATCATTCCCAAATTTTATTATATGATACTAGGGCACTTGTTCCAGCTTGTGGGGATTGGGAATTACCTTCGGTACTTGTCTCAGACTATGTCGGGTGCCGGTTTGGATGGCGACCAGATTCAGTTCGTGACAAAATGGTATCAAAGGAGGTTCGCTCTATTTGGGTCATCTTATTTGGGGAAGAGTCGGGATAGTTTGGACTATGGATTTCTGGGACTTAACATTCTTGTTATGGGTTTTGTTTCTAGAAAACACATTTGTACTGTGATTCATTTCTCCAGGGGATGTCTTTATTTATTTGAGTCCTTTTATTTTCTTTGTTTGATGGTGATATGGGGAAATGAAAACAGAGTTGGGATAATAGTATCAGTGAGCACATAGGGCATAGAAAGACATGTGAAGCTGAAGATATTTTCCTAGAAAACTCTTGGTAATAGTGAATTTATTGGTTTATGGCCACCAACCATATGTCCAAGCCACCCAACAATACTAGTTTCCTCTCACATTTTCTTGTGTGCTTTAGTTTTGAAATCATGGAAGTTTGGTTTTAAATCCAAAATGACATGGTTTTAAGAAGCATGGATTTTTTTTTGAAATGATTTTCTAGTAAAGAGGGAATTGTTTGATTTTTGAAATAGTGGAACTTAATTTTCATAATGTTTTTTTGAAATGGAAAATGGTGTGTGTACACCTCTTTTTAAAGAAGGAAATTATGTTAAAGTTGGTTCTGAAAAAGTTTATCCAATGGAGTTATTTTAACTATTGATAGTTTTTTCAATGGGATAGATTGTTTTGGAGTTCATGTGTTGAATTTGGAAATGAATTTTAATTTGGTAACTAAAGATTCTTTAAAAAGTTTTACTAAATTTTGGTATATCGTATTAAAATGAGAATAGTTGAGTTCCTAATTTAATAGGGATTTATGAAATGGAGATTTTCAAGAAATTGGAAGTGTTTTGAAACATGTTGAATTTTTTTGAAGTTAATATTGATGAATTGAAAGTGAGTTTTTTCCGAATTATTGGTGACATTTTGAAAAAGTTTTATATATAATTGGAACCATGTTTTAAACAATAATAGATGAGTTTTTCAATAAATGGGTTCTGATCAATTGGTATTTTTCATAAAATTGGAATTATTTTGAAAGGGGGTGAGTTGTTTTGAAATTGATCTGAATGAATTGAGAGTGAGTTCTTATTTTAATGATTGGGACTTTCAATATTTTTTTTTGTTAAAATGTAGATTGGGATTTTTATTTTGTGGTTAGCGGTCTTGAGAAAAAAGTAAGTATTGGTTGACTGTTTTGTTTTTGAAAAGGGGGAAGAATTTTTGTTTTAACCTTTGGTATTTTCATAGGAGTCCACATGCATGGGGTTACATGGGATAATGTATGGTTAATGGAATGATTGGATGAGTGACGGGATAGAAATAAGGAGGGTGCCTGGTGAGGCATGGAAACACGAATGTGTGAGGCCCATGGGGTACTATTTGTGGGTACACTAACCGTTGAATCGTTTTTTTTTTCAAAGAGATGATTTTAAAGGAAAACATGATATCTTGATGACTAATTTGGGTGGTCTGTCTTCTGTGTTTTTGGAAATGTTGTTGTAGTGGGATGTTTGATTCTAAGAACCCCTACTTTTGAATGGTGATTGGTGTTTGCCTTTGGTCAGAAAGTTAGGTTAAAGGGATGGTTAGTCGTCTCCTTATAAAAAATGTTTTGAGAAGCCTTTATTGTGGTTCAACTAAAATATTCATTTCTAGTTTGTGGATGTTTTTACCAATTTGATAGATTGGATTGGTCCTTGGGTTCACTTGTTTGATAAGGTATCCCCCCATTAAGAGTTAATGCATGACTAAAGTGTATCCTAGGTTGTTTCGTAGTTGGAAGATCCCCCAATTGATCAATATAAGGAATATTTTTCTCAAGATTTTTAGATTGAGTTTACAACATTTCCTTTATTTGTTTTGTGGATCCTCTTGTAGTAGTAGAATTATTGTGTAGGGATAAAAGTGACCTTAATTTCATAAGTTTCTTGATTCGTAAAAGGTGGAAGTTGTCTGGGGTTGTTAGCATGGATGGTGTCTAAGAGGGCCTCAAGGTCCTTCGTAGTCTCTACGAAGCAGGGTTTCCATGATAAACCACCAGTGTGGGAAATCCGGTCATGAGAGTGTGTTATGGCCATTTTTTGGAATTTTGGGATAGATGGGGATGTTGCATAAGGTCCCTCTCCATATATTGTTTCTATCAGTCACAATGGTCTAGTTTGATGAAATATTGTGATGTCGTGTGCTCATTTGACTGTAAAGGTGGAGTTGTATAATATTTTACGAGTATTTGTTTTAACAGAAGTGTATCTCCTTTCGGTAAAACTCGACATCCCTTGTTTAGAGTACGTTGTTTTTATATATCATTTTTCTCATTATGTTTCTCATCTGGATAAACAAGGGGTGATGTTTATGTGACTTCTAAGAACTTATTTCATTGAAATGTTGGGTTATGGTAAATTGAGTGTTGGATTGTGTTATGTCTTGGTAAAACCATTGGGGATTGTAGTGTATTAGTTTGTAGCACCGGAAGAAGAAGTTCCATTCGGGGGTCTCCAAAGCCTAACTGCGAGGTCGAATATGCTTCAATCATTTGACGTCTAGTCATAGGTTCTAAAGTGAACCTCACACATAGTTGGGAAAAATCCCTGGGTCATTCAAACCCTTTTACAAATTCCCATCCTCAGTATGAAATATGGGAGTAATTTAAATCTATGTTTTCATCATCTTTCTTTCTTTTTTATCATTCGATGGAAAGAGGGGGAGGACCATGTGTCCATGTTATTGCCCAATGTCATTCCTCCCCACTTTGGTTTCCATGTAATTTTTCGATAAAGGTTTGAAATTTTTCTAGATATATTGAGCGCATGGTTAGTAGTAACCGTTCTATAGAAAAAAAATGCATATAAAAGGATCCCCATGGCTAGCGCACAGTTTCCCAAACAATGTGGACTAACCATGCGACCATCCCAATTATTTAAATTTTGTTTTCTTTTTATGTCGATCCATACTGGTTGGTTATGGTGGTTGGCTATTATGGTTGGGAGACCCACTATGAGTCTCATGTATGTTCATTTGGAAATGTATAATGGATGTCTGCCCATTGTGTCGGGGAGTCCGTTTGGGCCTCCCCTTTTACTATCTTGATTCTGTCATGGGAAAAATATATATTGTATCATAGGGTGGGGATCCCATTTGTGTATTCCCATACAAGTAACTCAAATTTATCCTTGGTCTTCACTTGGTGGTAGTTTGTCTCATCCGAAGATATATACCTACCAACATCTTCATTGGGTAAACGTTGGGATTAGAGAGCACCCAACTGTTTCGTTAAATAAAGGTATGTGTAACCTTATTAATTTTTTGTTGTTAGTTTGGGTCGATTTCATGAGTATTTTTGGGATATTTTTTAAGGAGATTTATTTTTGGATAATGATTAATTGTGCTTGATTGTTTCGGTAAAGTGGTGTAAATTTTGGTTAGTGAGAGTATTTCATCCTTAATCGATCACTAAAGGTGTTTTGGCCTTTCAAGGGAAGATAAAACCTAGAAATAGAGAATGTATTGGATTATCTGTTGGGTTTGGGTTTTTTAGCCATGGTGTGGATTTTTGTGACCAAAAAGCATTATGGTGGGGAGAATTTTCACACCCAAATTTTTGATTCCATGCATTGTTTCAAATCCTCTTTTTTTCTTAGCTATCTCTTGGTTTCCAGGTGTTCTGGGTTTGAAATATTGGTTCCTCTTGTGTTATTTATCTATTTCCTTGATCTTGGGGGTATTGGATGGTACATGACATCCTCTTTTTTCAAAGGGATGGTATGATGTTGTGGTGTTTTGGAGTTGGTTTAGTGGAACTCCTAGTGTCACTACTTGTGGGGTAAGTTGTTGAGGTTGTTTCTTCCCAAGAGATGGATGAGTTTTGGGGTGAAGAGAATGCTTTATTTTGGGATTTTATCACCCCTATACTTGGAATATATTTACCCCATTGTTTCCCCTTGGACACCCAAAAATTGGAGGAGAATGGAATGATTTTGGGTGGCAAGAACAGACTGAATGGTATGTTAAACCACGCATCCAAACCGTAAAACCCTGTCAACATCATTAAAAATTTTTGTAAATCCCATTTTCCCTTCTAGAATAAACCCAAATCTGCCCATTTCATCCCCATTTCTTGACCTACCTCCATATAAGGCCTCCAATCTCTCTCACCCTCCCTTGGAACTCAATTTTGATGGAATATTTTATGGGGAAAACTTCTAAAATTATGCAAGTATGTATTTCTATCTTTGATTTATTCCCTCCCTTTAGGGTTTCATTCACCCATTCATGAAGTTATAAAATTTTCAAAAGCTATGGTTCGTACCTAGGGTTTATATTTGGGTTTCTTGGTCTAATATTAAGGTTTTATTTTTCTTTTCACATCCTTGTGGTGTGGTGGCAGTTCATTTGAGGTTTCGCACCATGTTTTTGGGGTTTTGACATAAAAAGAATGTGATTCCATGTGTATGAATTTCTTAATGAGTTATAAAAATTTATTTAATTATTTTCAATGTTCGTTATATGATTTGTAATGTGAGAAAACCATTTTTGATGGAGTTTGTTAAGCGGTTATTTTTATAGTTTCTCTTTTTCTTTAAATTGGGTGTTTTCCATGTGTAACTCTTGTGGTAATATCTGGGTATTTTTTATTACATATTCAAGTGTTTTATTAAATGTTTTTTGGTTTCCAATTATGATTTGGTAGGGTATTGGTGTTATTTTGGTATTAAAATAGGGGTTTTAAATGGGTTTTATGTGAAAAACCTTATTATACTCCTTGAAAGAGTATTATGAAAATTGTAAATGGGTTATTATGTTACAAAAAGTGTGAAAAGGAAGTTTATGTACTTATAGGGTGGGTGTATGTTTTTAAATTGGTACACATTGTTGTGAAATGTTAGTTATGTAATATTTACCATCTTGGAAAAGTCATATCAAAATTTTTAATGGATTTATTTAACTTTAAATGAGATATGAAACATATTTCAGGCTATTTTGGTGAGTCAGTTCACGTAATATGGGTTTTTGAAAGGTAAAGTGGTCATTTAAGATGTCAAAAAAAATTTATAATGTTTTATAAATTTCTAAAATGTTTAATCTAGTTGCAAGGAAGGTGAGAAACACATTTGTGGGAAGTTTTGTGTGAGTATGATGTGAAAAAAGAATTTTTTTGGTGAAATGAGTTTTATGTGACATGTTTGTGGGTTGTTTGGTGCACATGTGACTTGGAAGTGGTATTTTCATGTGGAAATTGCATTTCATGGCTTGTGGAATTTTTTTGAGAACAATAGTGAAAACTCATATGTCTATGTGGGTGGATGTGTACTAGTATGCTTGTGATCTCATGGGGTTTGTCCCTAGTTTCACATAACAACTTTGATGATGACAACACAAACTATACTACGTTAATTATTATGATGATGATGTTGGGGGACCACATGGTTATGGGTATTATCCCTAGTAGTGGATCGTGTGAATGAGAATGGATATTTTCATGGTTACTTTCACTGAGATACATGGTACTTGGGACCTACAGTGAGCTACTGCCAAGGGGTTATTACCCATTTCTTGTGCTCATAAAATACATTATGATTAACATCATTATACAGTATGTTTGGATGGTAATTTTAGTAGCTTTGGAATTCTATTTTAATAGTGTTTATTCTTTAAAGTATCCCACTTGAAAATTGTTTCTTTAATATTTCATCTCATTAAAAATCTTAATAGCATCTCATGTTTATGAAAACGTGCAAGCTTCTCATCATTCAATGTTTATCACATGGAATCCTTTAGTGGGGGAATCCTACTACGATTTGGATCACACCCTACCTACACCATTAGGTGTACATAGACTTGTTTTTTTTGTCACTGGTTTGGGTTATACTTTTAGTGCCAATGATTTGGGTTTTTAACGGTCCTTCATGATGCAGTGTTGTGGATATTACTTGAGGGTGGTTCCTCTTGACAAGAGGAGGTTTTTGGGCTATACATTTTGGTTTTATTCATTTGTTATAGTATTTCATAATTTTTTAGAATTATTTAATTCAATTCTGAATTTTTTTTAAAGATGGTTTGTTTTGAAAAATCTTGATTCGTTATACTAGATTTGTTTGTTTATTTATGTTTATAAACTCAGGTAAGTCATTCCCAAATATCATGATATGATACCTGGGAACTTGTTCCAGCTCATGGGGATCGGGAAGCCCCATCAGGACTTGTCATGGGCTATGTCTAGTGACGGTTCTTAAAGCAACCTTATTTAGTTAGTGACGGGGTTATTGTATATAGGGCTCTGTTTTTCCATCATCTGAAATATTATAACCCTTTTATATGGTTATATTCTTATGATTAACTTAAATCCCATTGTAAACTCCAAATATAACTGATGATCATCATATTAATGTTTCCATAGACATTATTCAACATTTACATACCATTATGTTATTTTAATTTCCCTTGAAATATATTTATAATTATCTGGTCCTAATTTCTCCCCCTATCCAACTCAATCCTTACATGTTAGTGATTTGAATATCTTTCCAAATAAATACTCATATAGATCCATTTGAATATGTGATTTTAAATTATTATTTTTGAAAAATATATTTTTACCAACTTCATTTTAGATCCATTAACCATGGTACCATCATATTTGATAATGATTTAATTTCAATTAAAATTAACAATATCTTTGAGGATGGTATGTTATGATAAAGATTAATTATATATCTAATATATATTTAATAATCCTTTGAAACATCAAGGTAAGACTCCAATATTAATTATATATAATTGAGAGTGGTATACCATGTATCATTACCACTTATCTTACATATCACATAGTATTTTGATTAAGTGATAAATCCTATGAAATAGAAATGAAGTTCACTAAATTAATAAACAGATCAAATAAAATCTAAATGACATTAAACCCTTTAATGGTTTTAGTAAGACTAAATCAATGGTTATGTTCACTAATGTTCATAATACAATGGTAAATGGTTACACCATCCCCTTAGACTTTAGACATTTGTCCTCATATTATTGGTCAAATATGTATCTTTTTTTCTCCAAAATCTATGTTACTATGATCCCCCACAAGAAGGACTTATTGATATATCACCTATTCATTATGATTCTAGAGTGGATAGATATTGATTATCTATGTGCATCATACAATATATACTCATTTAATTATATGAATTCAATCCCAAATTTTAATTTATATAATCATACAAATCCACTATTTTCAATGTTTAGTAATAAGATATTACCTACCATTTATGATGTTTATATAATCATTATACCCTTCATTGATCTCTACGTTGTTGGGTAGTTTAGTAGTAATTTTTTAAAGATAATATTCTTTCTCATTAGCATATTATTTTAATTTTGATTAATTTTATATCCTTGAATATATGGTCTCCATCCAAAAATTTCATAGATAATGAAGAATGATCCATCCAAATAATAACATCAATAATATCGTTCTCCATCCTTGTGTAATAACATTTGTTGAGTAATTATATTCTTTGATTAACTCTGACCATCTTCTTTGGTGTATTTTCAACTAATTTTTCCTGAATACATACTATAATGTGTTATCCATAGTGTATATATCGCACCACTCTCTGTAGAGATAATTCCAAAAAGTCATTATAGAAAACATTACCATATCAGGTTCATCATTATTCATCCAATAATATAGTTTAGGGGTCATTAATTGATTATTGAAATTAACAATCACCTTGATATTTTTTATAAGTATTTATTACAAATCCTTTATTGAAGCATCATTTAATATCAAAAAACCTTATCCCTTATAGGGTAAATTGAATATATGTATACTTACTACCATCTCCTTAATATCATTGAATATTTCATCACATTTATTATTCTATAAGAACATTACATCCAACCATAAAAACTAGATTAGTATATTTTTCAATTAGAAAAATATATAAAAATGTGTTGTTAGTATCAATAAAATAAAAAAAAATTGTGGAACTCTATTATATTTACTGTTCTTGTTCAATTTTCAAACACAATTAACATTTCATTATTTATTATTTCACTATATATTTGTATTTCAGAATCTATGACTAATTTGTTTACATGAAAAATTCACTTTTATTAATTTTGTAATATAATTTTTCTTTCTACATGGTTTTTTAAGATAATTCTGAATATACAGTTAATGTTATACCATTACCATGGAATATATACAAAAATCAGAAATATTAACTAAGATGAATTTTCTAATGTAATATCTATATAAATTATTCATGATATCCATGAGGCGAACATTGGAAATTATTATGTTAAAATAACATCACTATGAATTTATAGTTTCTGTATCTTATTTGAAATATTTTATTTAGTATATCATCCCTCCTCATTCATAGTTTATGATATATATATTGAATTTAAACAATTAAAAAATATCATACTACTCTATTTTGGTAAAAAATACATTAGTATGAGGTTGAGCATACATTTTCTCATTTATAATCAAGATACTCTCATGTTATTCAATATAATGGTGCATTTATCAATTTTATTATAGAAAAAATTGAACTAGAGAACCCTATAGAGAATAAAATTTAAGAACAAAATTCTTTTATAAATCATATTTATGATGCTTCTTCAATTACTTTAATTCATTGTGGGTTATTCTCTAAGGGGTATTTGATCTTGTAATAAGGCTAGTTATGATTTCTGTTTAAAACTCAACCTTTTATTCATGGGTAAGACCCATAAATCCTTTGGTAAATGAATTATATACTCTCACACAATGGATACATATTTTATATACAATTATACAGAATTATTTAAGCAATATTTCCTTTAAAACATTGAATCTAGAGTTATATCATGGATGTAATATTAAATGTGATTTCATTGTCATTATTCAATCAATAGATGACCATGGGATTATTTTACATATGAAATTAATTTTTCATATCCCAAAAATACTGTGACAATTTCTATCAAGGGTTGAATGAAAATATTTTAAGGAAGGTTTTTCTGACGTACCTTAATTATGGAAGAGTAATATACTATTGATATAATTAACAAACCATTGTGTTTTTTTAAATAATTAAATACTAAATTTTGATTTAATTAAATAATATTATTGTAAAAGTTAATACAAACAATTATAAATAACCAAAATAATATAATATTTTATCTGTTCATGAGTGGATAATGAGTGATCTTATAACCACTCCATTATGATTCTCTAATTTAGAGGTAGTGTATTTATCAATACTTATATTTTCCATTGGTTTCATAAGATAATGGAGATGTGTATCAATATATACCATTAAATTTTATTATTGATTTGGATAGTGACATCACTCCATATATTGAAACCATTTTTTGGGACTTGTGTATTAATTGGGACTATACTCTCTTCAATTATTTCAATTTCTCTATTTATAATTTTACATTAATTATTGGATTGATTTCTTACACTACCAGATGTATAAAATTATCATCTTCACTCTAGTAATCTCTATAGATCCATCCATGAAAATGTTTTTTTATATTTGTGGTTAATGATTCTTCCCTCCATTTGATTTATCAATTTATTATCTATAAAACATCATTCTCCTTTAATTTTATCTGAATCCAACTAAACAATACGAGTCTCAAATTTATAATTACACCGAAGGTGCACATCAATAAATTTTGGCATTTATACCAATGTCTCTTATATGTAGTATATTTTAGATAATTGGTTTAATGAAACTAAATAAATTATTAATGATAAATTATATATAAAATTGTCCCATATAAGTATCCTAAAGATTATTTTATATGAACTAACAAATTCTCCATTATTTACCTTATAGTAATGGAAATATTCATTTATATATATACAAGAATTTAAATAAAAAAATGATTAAATATGTATTTATAAACACCTCTAATAAAATAGATTGAATTTTTCATCTTGTATTATTTATTTGACAAACATCAACTAGGTGTCCATATCACCCTAAAAACAATAAACAAAAAAAGTAATAAAAATATATGTGTTGAAAACATTTGACCCATTAATCGATGATTATGGGGATTTGAAGAGCCATAAATATACGTTAGTCATCACCCCATGTAGGTGTTTATAGTCACTTACTACTTATTTGGAAAGTTCATGATCTTGATATAGTTCATGTTTTTACTTATAAATAGGTATTGCATAACTATGAAGGATTTCATGGAATTTTCTATAATATATGATTATTCATTAGGGGTAATTACTTAATTTACCATAAAAAATTTAATTTAAACATTTATTCTTATGTAAAACAATATAATTAAACCAATGTTTTATTATAAGTAAAAAACCTTAATATCAGAATAAATCAAATTATAAATCAAATGAATATGAAATATTGAACCAAAGATATAAATATCTTGACAGCTAAATTTTTTCAAATATAAAATTAGGTTAATCCAATGTCATATTAATATATGTTCTCTTATACTTTTTAAAAAAAATCCTAAAAATAAATAAACCCCACTATAATACAAATTTTGATGTCATAATCATGAAATGAATACATCATACATTATTTTTTGGTAATTAAACATTAGATCTCAAAATTTCAAAAACTCTATGAACATAAAAATTGTGTGTCTTTTATGTATATATATATAATTTTACTATTAAAAAACATAACTTTATCATATTATATAATATTATACAAAAAATACTTTTTCCTAGAAATATTCAAGCATATATTAACTCAGTTAAATAGGTAACAAATGAAAATAAAGAGATAAAAGTTTCTATAAAAAGGGACATATCAGCTAGAGATGATGACTTTATCATTTGATCATCAAAATTAGGGAAAACATTAACATAAATGAAATGCCTAATTAATAGTATAATCTCATAAAGTAGTAATAATTTATCATAAAGAAATATATAAAAATAATAAAACATCTCTTATAAACTTATAACAATAAGGAATCAAAATTAAATCATAACTCTTGTTGTGGGAATATAATTCAATATTATAAGACAATAATCATCGGCCATGGAATCACAAAATAAGAGTATAACACAAACCAATGCAAACAATTCATAACCTATGCAATTGTTCACCACAAATACCATCATAAAATATTTGAATGGGCATCAAAATTATATCCCATAATATAGTTTATAAGGAATTTGTACATGTGTCTAATAAAAAAGTGGATCAAGCATAAATAATCACATCCAATAGTATGTTACTTATTTCTGACACTGTTATGAAAACAATGCTTTATGGGACTATCAAAATAATTTTCAATGTAAACAAAAAAATATTATAATATTTTTTTAAATGTAAATGTATAAATAATGGGTCTTTGAACCAAAATATGGATAATTTATAAGAACTTCTGAGTGAAATATACAAACTATATGGATGTAGTAATAAATAATATTTATTTATTTTAGTATTATTTTTATAAAAAATAAGATTAGAGAAATAAATATAACATTTCCTTTTCAATGGGGAAAATTATGAATATGAAGTGTATAAAAGTGGTTACAGATTTATATCTAAAATTACAAGATGATAATATTTATGATAATAATGTGTGTCGATTAAAAATATAAATTTGGAATATATATATTTAGATTTATTGATTAAAATTCCTAATTTTTATCATGTAATAAATCAATCTAATAATATATCAGTCCTTGATGTACATACTCCATGAAGAGTGATTATGACTCAAAGAATGGTTATTGGGTAAATAAAAAACCATTTGACTTAGATAATGTATCCAATAAAATCTATAGAAGAGGTATTCACATGGATTTTTATCCTTATGATGGATAACATTCTATTTATATATTTATTTGGTAATAATAAAACTAGAATAAATCATTTATTTTTTATGATGGATTTTTTGTATTTAGCACTTATATGTTAATATGTATACATAGAGTGTTACATACTCTATTTCAAAATGTTTTTTTCTTTGAGGGGATTCCTATTTAGTTTTACATAAACTATTCTTATGTTAAAATAAATATTTTATATATATATTGAAAAAACGTTTTAAAAAATTGTTTATGGAGTCCTTGGATGATGGTAAGGGATCATGGTTGGTGACAATGATCATTAACAGTTTATTTAAGGTTATAATGTAAAATAATTTAGTGATTAAATATATAATTATGGTTAATAAAACTTAATATTACCTTTAATTTTTATCAGATATATTAGGGGATTTGTAAGTGCATGTATACTAGTGATATTTACCCAATATTTTGACAAAGTTGTGTTCCTTAATTTGAGGGTTAGATAATGATTTTTGAAATGTAATTAGCGAGTTATCAATAATTAAAAATATATTTTATAGTGAATAAATCCTATTTAGATCACATGGTTGTATTAGTTAATTTTTAATTGGAAACCAACAGGGAATATATATTATTGATCTAATTAAACACACAGTTCTTGTTTGGTATGTGAAACTCATCATGAGAGATAGATAGGGATGATTATATGGACTATATGTGTTATGAATATGGAAATTGGTGGACATGTTATCAAGGGAATATGATTATTTATATAGTGAAGGGAATCCTGAGGGGTCTCATTATCCCCAACATGAGTTATGGAGTCTTATGATTCATCCTTGAGAATTCCATATTGATTTTAAGCATATATATATTTAGAATAGTGATATAACATCATAGTAATATGACTTCAAGATAAGTTTTTCAAGATATGGAATTCCCCTTGTGATATGGGTAATTGTATAAGATCAGATTCCATGAAGTGGGTGTATAGAACTAACATATTATTTTTAGTTGTACAATGTCACGGGCATGGGTTGGCTAATGACTATATTGGGTTGGAGTAAAGATTTTAATAGGATGATGATTTGGTTGCCCAAACTATAGTTTTATGAAGTCCTTTCATACTTATTAATATTGTATGGGATTCAAGGTATCACACCATAAAACGTCAATCAGTTTAGTATCCTTGGTAAACTATATAGATAAATTATCCCAATATTTCCTTGGAAATGTAAAATATTACATTAGAAAACATTATTAGATCATTTATGATCATAAAAAGGTTCTTTATTTATATCTAATATAGATGAAAAAAACAATGGGTCAGGGAATATTCATGATAATGGTTTCATATAGTGAACGTTATCATGAATAAATAAGGAATAATTAATATGGAAGAGTGAATTACCGAAACACATGAAATTTAATCATCAATTGAGTTCAATGTACATCCATGGATATTATATACACATATATCTCATGGATAATGAAAAAAAATTATCAATAAATAAATTCATAAATTGGGACATTCTTGATCTTACTAATGGCATCATCCAATATATCATGAATAATGCCATCAAGTCCTTATCCAAGACACTTCAATTTTATTGGAAGGTATACACCATTTACTCAACTAATGTGTCCACTTGTTTTGTCTCATGATAACTATAAATGTATTGAGTAGATATTTATAACTTATCCACACTCATACCATTCACATCCTATATATTCCTAATATATTGAATTATTAATACTTTTTATTTTCAATATTCCTTATATATCACTAGTCATTCACATCAAATCAAGAAAAAAGAATATTTCCCTTGTAAATAAAATTTAATTCTTAATAAACATATTTAAAAAGAAACTATATATTGTAATGTTATATAGATAATACATGATTTAATTTCTTACAATATTTTTGGTAAAAATATGTGATAGATAAATATGTACATAGAGGAGAAAATAATGTCTAATTAAATTATGAAATATGGTGGTGAATATCCACAATAAAATATTATTTACTAAAAAACCATAAATCAATAAAGGATTAATGATGAAAATAATTTCATAAAAAGTTATGGTTTTGTGGAATTAAATTTTTCAAAGAATTAGAACTTAAAATGTATATGAATCAATAAAAATAACATTCCTTAAATCTTTTTTAATATTTTTGTAAAAATGGAAGTTGTCAATATTTTCCCAAATTACTTTCATTATTTTATGAAAATAATACCTATTCCATTTGATAATATTTTCAATAGAAGTTCCAAAAAATATTGATAAAAATATTATATTTGAAAATAACCATGGGAAATTATAAAAGAATATTAAAAGTAAACAATGAAAATGAATGTGGAAAACATTTCTCATTTGTTAAACATTAAAACAATGATTCCTTCCATTTTTTTGGTAAAAATTAAAAAAGTAGCTAATATTAAAAATAAGAATAATATTAAATTTAAAAATTTGTTAGGAATGTAATTTGTGGTTAGAATTTTAAAAAAATAATATGAGAATGGTGATGAATATTCTTATGCCATATTAAAGAAACATGATAATAAAGAAAAATACGTTAAAGTAAAACATAAAAATTAGAGTCTTTAAAAGAAATTCCCTTATATGTTACATACATTTTAATTCTTTACCAAGTAATGTATGATAGGTAAAAGTATCGGGAAAACCTCAAACATAAATAGTATAAGAGAAAAAATGTGGTTTTTAGGATATTCTAATCATATAATTTTCCAAAATTATATCTAAACATAAACTGTCCTGAAATAAAATTATATGTTAATTGAAATCTCCTAACATGGGCCTATTATTAGTCATGATAATTTTATCATCATGTATAATTAATTAAAATTAATTGAAATATTCCATAAAAAAAATTTCATCAATACTCCATTTTTTAATGTCCATTTATAGTAATTTTAAATCCATTCGATGAATGTCTTTTTCATACGTCAACCACTTAAGGTTGTTCCGTAAATTTGTCCAAAATAACTTTGGTATATTATAAATGGTTAATGATGTACTGAAATGGTTCCATCACCCCTATAATGTTAACAATTTGTTTAATATAATTTTAATTCACTATACAAAATTTTATAATCATGCATGCGTAGTTCTTAGAGAATAATAAATTTCATCGCTTCTTTGAGGTAGAAGTCCACTCATGCAAACAGGAGACCTAGTTATTTTAATACAAATGGAAGGGTAAGAATGAAGATGATAATTTATATTTATAGAAAAATATTTATATAATAAATTTCATATATGTTACTTAAATACATCTTTATAATCATCCAAGTAAATGAATAAGAAAATATTAATTACACCATTACAAAGAGATGGTTGATCATAGATACGAACAGAAGTTGTTTTTATTTTGAATATAATGGAAAAGGATAAGAATAATGTTCATGAAATAAATATAAAAAAAATAGTATCATGTAATATACTAATTTTATTATATCATCATGGTTATGATATAATTGAATGAGGTAGTAAAGTAATAAAATGAAATAACTTTGTTAAGAGTTATAATTATTCTTTGTAGTACTCTATTCTCATACACCATAAGACTTCATAGGATTATATTATGAATTTAATAGAATCTATAAAATGCGATTAATTAATTGTGAAATGATTTTTGTATGAATTGGTCTAGATTAGAGGCACATACATTGTTAAAAATAGTGGATATGAGGTTCCCTTTTCTTGGTTGGGTAGGATGAAAACATAGTAATACCTATGGTCTAAACATATAAAATGTTACTAAATAATAATAAGTGAATCCAAGATGATTTATATTTGATGATAATTATAATAATGAAAAATTTAATCATACAATCTATTTTATAAATTCTTATATTTTATTTAAATCATTATGTTTCTTTTTAATCCCATAATTAACCTAACTCAACAATAAACCTTATAATAAATATTACACACATTATATGACATGAAAGTAATTTTAAAAAGCTGAAGTAGCACATACATGAACTAGGAATTATAGTATCAAACTTTCCCAATAAATTTATTCAGGATATTCATTTTTTTCTAATTATAAAAAAAGCATAAAATCTATTTATAGTAATTTTTTGGAAATTTCACGTATCTTGAATTTAAATGCATAAAGATATTAATTTAATGAGAATATAAAATATTTCACCATAAATTATATATTATTTTAGTCATTAAATTAGTGGGATAAAATAATTCATTTAGGATTTTTTAATTTAAAAAAACTAAAATAATTTTTATTATTTTTCTACTACTTTCACAAGTGTTGCGTTGGAAATATCCATGCATTTAAAACAATTATAAAACCTCTAAAAATTAAATTAAATTAATATCAAAATATTAAATTATTCTTAATTTAAATAACTTTTAATAATCATTCATATAATGTATTTATCCCTATGATACTATATTATATAAATTAAAAGAAAAAGTGTGAAATTTATAATTTCTTAAAATGAAATTTTATAATGGTTATAATAAAATTAATGTTAAAAAATTCCATATTTTCATTTTTATGATGGTAATGATATAATTAAGCATATAAAATGTAAAACAACGATGTTTTGGGTTGATTTTGAGGCTTTACACCACTGTTTAATAATTAATTCACCCATTTTACCCATTACTATGGGATAAAACTATTACAATTGTTATTATTCATTGTGGTTTACAATGAAATTGAACTCTATAAAAAAAATTTGAACTCCTAATTTTAAATAAAAAATAAATATTATTTTCTATAATTAGAAGAAATATATTTTAATATAATTTTTCAAAATGCATTGAAAATTTATTCATGCAAAAATGTTTTTTAATCATAAAATTGAGAATTTACAATAATTTAATATAATACATTTTCCTAGGTAATTAATTAGATAATTTTCAATAAAAAAATTTTAATTTTAATTTAAAATAATGAAAATATTAATTTACATTTAATTTAGTTTATTATATGAAAATAAATGCTAATTCTCCCTAAAATCGGTATTTTCATTATTCAGTAAAAAGTAAATATATTAAAAAAATGAAAAAATTCACCATAGGATAATTTCATCATGTGGATTTCAAAAATTTAATTCATTTTATTTAATATATTATAAAAAATTAACATATATTAATTTTAATTTACCTTCTATTAAATAAAAACAAATTTTTAGAAGAAATATTGTACGAAATCATAAAATAAATTTATTTTTATTAATTTCCTAATTACAATAATTAAATGAATGTTAATATTAGACGTTGAATTAATTATTTCTATTATCTAATACATAACATAAATTTATATCATAATATGTTTATTCTTATTAATACCATCATCCCAATGGCTATGAAATCATAATCTTGTCTAAATACTATTTTAGGGTTCATTTCATGTTTTTGTTTTGTGTGGTGTAGGATACCATGAATAGTTTGATCCTAAAATAAAATATAAATTAAAATATTATGCTATTATATTCTCTCCAAGATATTGAAATTATTCCCTAAAAATTTTAATTCCACTTTTATAAAATGAATATATAATAACATATTAATAAAATAAGATATAGATTTTATATAGAACATTAATTTCTATGATATGACTATAAAATGTATTATGCATGTACCACTATAAAACTGATGATTAAAATTGAATTTCTGAGAAAGTACTATGGTAGTTTTGTGTTCTTTTCTACATTAGACACAACATACATATCTTAAATTTTCTTTAGTTTGAACTTTTTTACCATTCCAATAGAAAAATGGTAGAAATTTTCTTACCTAAATTTTTCCCACTCGGTATGCTTGATTTAATTAGTGGATGTGAATCATAATAATCTGGTTGCTTTTTTCATTCATGTTTAACAGAAATAATATTTTACTCAAAAATATGATCAAATATGTGGGGAAATTTTTTTCCACTTGTCTAAAATATAAATGGTTAGGCAAAGATAAAATAATAACCAATATAAATAAACCCTAAAAAAATATCCAAATTCATAATAGTAACCAATTTATAAATTAAAACTCCACATATATAGATGATTTAATTTTAAACCAAATATCATATTGTTTTTATCCCATATTCAACCAAAATAATTCTATTTCTTATCCCTAAACAACATTTATCACTCAAATACATATATCCCCTAATTAATTATTCTAATATAAACTATAAAAATGAAGTAAACGTATCCATTGATATTCTTTTTATATCATGAACTAACCATAAAATAAATCTCTACATGATTCAAGAAATATATCTAAAAATATCAAATTTTCATAAAAAACACATTTCAGGGAGATTTATACCATTTAATAAATGATTTTCACAATAACATTTTAAAATTTGTTTCATTCAAAAGAATATTATTATAAAAATATTTCATTTTTATATCTTAATTATCTGAAAAAACATCCTCATATAAGTACCAGTACATTAGAATCTTATATTCTCTAATTTAACAGTGATTTACATAAATTAAAATACTTAATGTTTGCAATCATCCATGATGTATATTATTTAATTTATATTGATCTTATAGAGATCAACAAATATAAAATCCATAGATATATTATTTTTTTGAAAAAAACATTCAGATGCCAATATTTTAACTTATTAAATGTATGTCATTCTACTCAAATATAATTGTGAATGATTGTAAATTGATTCAGATTTTCTTTTTAACCCTTATATTATCTCAATATATATTCGGTAAATACCAAAAAATAATTATCAATGAAATCCTTGATTCTTGGTAAATTGGTTTTCAAAATTACTCATCTCCTTATAGTTAATTCACTAGACATTAATAGATTTATTTTCCACTTTTCAATTATGAGCATCATGAAATTTTTCTCCCAATTTGTAAAAAACAATCATTCCCTTTAGTTATTTACCAAAGTTATTCATCCCATATTATTGACACATGTAAATTTGAATATTTTTTTCTTCCATGGTCTCTATCACATGAACATCAATAAAACGTTAAATTTGTATTATTGTTAGAAAATTCAATTAGGTTATGTTTTCTTGGAATAAATAAATATATATAGTTGGTAATATCCATAAGATCCTTCCATAAAACTTATATCATATACATATTTTTTATCGGAGAAAGGATATCAATTTTATCATGGGCATCATAATTGAGACCACTAAAAAATTGTCATGGGTGGTAGAGAATATGAGAGTGTCCCCAAAGGCCCACCTCTAATAGACCTATGGTTGGTGGCTGGTGTTGGGGGTATAATACAAAAACATATGAGGCATTACCATCCTATAAACAAGTCTCATGAAATGTAACCAAAAGACCAACATCATAACACAATAAGTCAAAACTCACAAATATACCCAAAATTCATGTAATGAAATATATATACAGTCCCATGCAAACCATACAAAATAATCCAAAGTTAACAGCTCAACAACTCCATGATAAAAGTAAGTAATTTTACTCTAGTTTCCAACACCCACCAGATAACCTAAACACTAGTGTGTGTGTGTGTGTCTAATATTTATATATCAGAGATATAATAACATGTATAATATGTAGGATTATACTCAAGAACTCTTGTAAAAATTTGAGAATACCTTATTAGTGTTCCAATGAATAACAAAAATCAACATGAACCTATCAGATCAACTAGTTAACAACCTCAATAATGATAGGACACCAAATAATGTGTCCACATATAAAGATATAATAAGGACAATATAAAAAAAGGATACCTCATATTGCTACCCAACTGATTTTCCCCTCACACATCCCATATTATTATATCATGATTAACCCATCCCTTTTATAATCATTATCATCATTCAATCAAATGAATTATCATAATTTTGATTTGAAAAATCTATTCCCATTCCAATAACTACATCACAACTTCTCCATAATTAAACCATGATCCCCACCCATCACATACCTATCACCCCATAAGACATTTCATATGACCATATTACTCGGGTATTATGATTTTAAAGGAAAAGAACCTCATTCCACGTGCCTTCCATAAAGGAAATCCACTATAAGCCACCACATAATCTCATCAACATTCACATACAGTTTAATTTATCCATAATCAATCACATCCTCTATATAACAACATCACATGGAAGTGAGAGTGGTTAAGAGGGTCTAGAATTCTATCCACCATCACCAAACATTATATTTGGGGTAGACAGTTAGAACTCAAATACATTGGGTGATGGTGTCAACACATACTTAAGTGGGGTGCATATAAAAAACCATAGGTAAAAAATACAATGTATAATAATTACATGAAACTCCAACCTATGGGTTCACTCAACCAATACCAAAAACCTATAATGTCTTTGAAATCACCATAATTTCTCGTCGACAACACTAAAATAATAAAAACCTCCCATCCAGTCCCACTTATCAAGAATGAAACCACACATCAGTTTCCTAGTTCCCATTTAACCACATGAATTACTCTCCACATACATATTAATTTACCAACACATCATAATTAATGACAAGTCACTAAATAGAAAAATTTTATGTTAATTCCCATCCATTCCTACATCACACATTATCAAAAAAAAATCAACTTCATCTATTTCTACCCAGGTTATTCATAACTTCCAATCACATCCCTTAAAATATTATACCTAAAATGTTACATAATAAGTACTACTAGCTCACCACAAGTCATATCACCACAATAACCCACAAGAAAAAAAATATCATGTAATAATACCTATAATTTCATCCATCGCACAAGTTACCACAATTATTCAATATCAAAAGAAAAAGTGTTAAACATTATAGTTACTTTGTTACACACACCTAGTTCATTAAAAAAATTAATAGTTTTAATAGTTTTAGGTGAGGTGATTCTTCACATTTTATTTCATTGAGAAACAATTATTTCATATAATTAATCACATTTTATAGCATACATCATCCAAAATCAATAAATTGAAAATAAAATTTATAAAAATTATTAAATTATATGAGATGATCTCTCATTACCTTCATTTCTTTTTGAACTATTTCATTACCATCAACGAGTAATGGTTACCATTTTTCTAAAAAAATAATCAAAATAAATGTTATATCATATATTCTCCAAAATAAAAAGATACATATGGTTCCCTAAATTGATCATAACTTGTTGGATTGTTTTAAAAATAAAAAATGCAGAAGATACACCCAAAATTCATAAATCATGCTGAGGGTGGCATAACAACATAGAACACAACATCCCACATCCTTTTCCGACCATGATATCACAAGAATTGATCATTCCATTGAAAG
The DNA here is from genome assembly GCA_963277665.1 of Viscum album. Taxonomy (NCBI): domain Eukaryota; kingdom Viridiplantae; phylum Streptophyta; class Magnoliopsida; order Santalales; family Viscaceae; genus Viscum; species Viscum album. Next base: position 1,079,606,242 of record OY728139.1, on the reverse strand, counting down.
AATAAATCTATGAAGTATTTTTATTTTCAAGGTAGGCCTCATGGGCCACTTTCATCTACTCTTCCATACCAAGAGGGGCCTTCAACAAGGGTGGGTCATGACACTCAGTCAGTTACCCTAATATGCCCCTTATATTCCCACTTACAACACTTGTTTTATTGTCATACTTAATAGTGTAATCCAAAATATTTCCAAGGTTTTTTATTCCAATCATTAAAATATATTCCATTATAAAACAATGTAAGTCACTTTGTTATCCCAAATTTATTATGAATATTGAGTCATCGAATAAAAAGTATTTAAAGATTCACAAAAACTCGAGGGGTTATAATAATGCGCATGTTTGTTATGTTAATTTATAATCTAACACCATTTTTTCTACTAAAAACATTTGATATAGATTTTATAATCCTTAACACCAGTAATGTAGATTTAGTTATTACTTATTATATTGCTATATGATATAATGGATTACACCATGAATGATCAATCAGTTTAGTGATCTTGCTAAAAAAATGAAAAAATTATTTCTATTTTACAAAATAAATATAAACATTTCATGAAAAAATTTACTACATCTTTGAAGATAATTCAATAATTACTTCTTCATTTCATATTGGATGGAAAAAAAATAAAGGGTGATCTCAGATACTCATTAAGGGCTTCATACACCTAATGCCATCATGAGTAAATTAGGCATAATTAGTATTATGAATTGGATAACCATAACATATGGTATACATTCAATGACATTAGTTCAATGCATGTCCATAAATAATATCCTTGTAAAATTAACATGTATAATTAAAATATAATTCTCAATAATGTAAATTCATAAATCTATAAATTCATTATCTTTCTACAAAGGGCTCGATCAATATATCCCATATCAAACCTTCATGATAGTGTTCTAAACACATTAATTATATGGTTAGGTGTACAAATAAATTCACAAATAATGTGGTAATGTTTTAACTCATAATACTTTTAGATTTATCAATGGTTTATATATAAATGGTTCCCACATTTCCCGTGATCCTCATATGTAATCCTCATATATTTAATAATCAATAAAAGTTATTTTCCAAATAAATTATAAATCAATGTTTATCTATGTTGAATTGAGAATATGAAATATTTTCCTAGTTAATGAAATAAATCTCTTAATAAATTACATTTAATTGATACCATATACAAAAATTTTATATGGTTAATACAACATTGACATAGCTAGAATTATGGAGTGTCATAAATAATGTGATCATGAGAATGATAAGGCCAAAAAACACAAAATTAGTAGAGTATGAATAAATTCCATCAATTCATATGACATTAATGTCTATAATAATGGAAATAAATTGAAAATAGAGTGTAAAATTGAAGAAAAACCTGAAAATTAATTAATTTTTCTTCATTAAATATATTATAAAATCAAAGATATAAATAATTTCCAAAATAATTTTCATTCCAATGAGGAAATTATATAATTTATTTTTGATAATATTTTGAAAAAAAATTCAGAAATATTAGGAAAAATATTTTTTTTGAAATATACATGGAAAAATTTAGAGAAATAATCTATTTATAGAATAGTTATGAAAGTGAGAAATTATTTTCACTTTATGAATGATAAAACAAATTTTTTGTTAACACTTTTGGATAAAATTACAAAAGTACTTCCTTTGGAATGTAAAATTATATTCCTTTTAAAACAATATAATTAAAGTTAATCGTGTTTGAAACAAACTGTAATTAATCATTTGTGTAAAAGAAAAGAAATTTTATGTACCATTTAAAATAAAATTGACAAAGAATAAAAAGATTTTGAAAGAAAATATTAAAAACTAAAATTTTAAAATAAATTCCCTTACACATATCTTAATTACAGATTACTAAAACAATAAAATTTGATGTTCAAAATAAAAAAGTAACCCCAAATAATTACTAGATTTGAATAAAATAAAATGGTTTTAAGATATTATGATCATATAATGTTCTCAAATTTAATATAATCATGAAAATACCAAAATAAAATGATATTGTATCAGAAATCCATTTTTAGGGGACTCTTCCTAGTCCTACATGTTTGATACTATTATATAATAAATATCAATTAAATAAATATATTATTAAGTAACATTTATATATATATATATATAATTTTAATTTCCTTTTATGATATTTTGATATCCATTCAATAAATAGTTCTTTCTTATGTTGATAATATATGGTTTTTCTATCAATTTCTAAAAAATTACTTTCGTATATTGTTTATAGTTAGAGGGGTTATGAAATGGTTCCATCATCTCTAAAATTTTAATTATTTCATGAATATATTTTTTATTCATTTTCTAAATTTTTAGAATCATCCTTGAATGGTGGATATATAAAAAAATCGCATCACATTGTTGAGGTTGTAATCCCCACGTATACAAGTGAACCAGTATCATTTATCAATAGATGTAAGGGTATGAAGGTAGATAATATCATATATTTACATAATCTTAAATGTTTCTTAAATATTAAATATATTTATCAATTCCATCTTTAATATCATTGATGTAATGCAGTGAATAAAAATTAATTACAATTCTATGTGGAGACGGTAGGTCATACCTATGCACAATAGATGTTTAAATTTTTTATAAGATGGAAATAGAAATTAATTGGGGTTGTGACCTCAATATAATAAAATTTTGCTATATTTTATATGATTTTGTTATTACATCGTCATTTTTATGGTATTATTAAATGAGGTAGAAGATGTAATAAAATGGATGAACTCAGATAACAGCAATACCTATTATTTGGAATCCTTAATTATCTTACATAACAAGGCTTCATAAGATTGAATTAAGTAATGAACCAAATATATAGCCTGCGGTTATTCTAGAAATGTTTTCTAGGACATGTTATTTCTATATGGTTCAATTTTTATGAATAATACTATAGATGAGGTTCCCTTTTATAATTGAGATGGGTGGAAAACATGAAAATACATAAAATATTAGCTTATATTATATGTATAACTCATGCTAAATAAATATAGACATCATTATATCCAAATATAATAATATATCATACAAATATAATAATCCAATAAATTTTATACAATATTATGTTTCATTATAAACCATATAATTTTTTATTACCCCCTTGTTAACCCGATTAATCCATAAAAATTGTATTAAAGTATTATATGATTAAGAGTCACAAAAGTAATTTTAAAATTTTAAAATAAAAAATTCATAAAAAATTCATAAAAAATTCATTATTGGTTAAACAATTTACCCTTGAATTGATTCCTTATGGTTTTTTATATGAATTTCACCATTTTATTATTCTATACTAGGATATAGATCATTCACTAAGTGATTAGGGTTGGTGATAAATAGTTGACAATAGATGAAAAACCATACACCTAGATTGATATATAAGTTTTCATATCCCATTCACCATTAAAAAATTTGTTTCTAATAATAAAATACAATATATTATTGATAAAATGTTCTTATATTTAATTTTTTTGTGATAGACTATTCACTATAAGTGATACTCCAATCACATTTTGTATTATTATTGGTACTAATGTAAACTATTCACCATTTTTTTTTGAAGATGGTTGATTCAACCCGAATTTATTATAGTGATAAATTGATCACAAAATTATTAATTATAGTTAAGTCTCATTCACCTAAAATGTATTATGGTGAATACTTCCAGACTTGTACTATGTGTCAAAGTGGTGATGGCATATTCAACAATACTCTACTTGTAAGGGTGATGATCCTTTCACCCATGTTATTCTTATTATTGGTAGACAAACTACACTCACGACAATTTATAGGATGAGATAATAAACCATTAACTAATTTATAGTCAACATCATACTATGTAAATATCCATCTAGATTTTAGCATTATCCAAAATAGGTCTGACTTTATCATAATGGTGGATTTTTTATTACTATATAGGTCAACATATGTATGTATTAATTTAATTTGAGAATTTAATTTTATTAGGTACATGATGTCACATATATATTTGTTTATATTTGGGGAATCATTGGGGGTGGTCTTCTATGGTTTATACTTAGCCCATATAACTTAACATTAGAAACAATTCATATCTAATGGATATATTCAAAGGTAGGAAATGAAAACTAGAATTGGTGAATCTTATGGTATATATTGGCGATGATGTGGGCATATTTAAATCACGAGATTCGATATGATTGTTGGGTCTTCATGGTTTTCTTGTCATCCTAGTAATTGTTTATTTTCAATAAATTCTATATTGTTTTATATATCTTGGACTATGTTATATATATATATAAATATATTCCCTTCCATTTTTATTGTATATATTTCAATATAATGATTCACTTTTTATGGATGTTCTAGTTATTTTATCTGATTTAATTTTCTGATAAAAAGGGTATACACACCCCCATATATTTTATTTGATCTAGAGTTCCAGTTGAAAGCCTCTTTTATATGGAATGGAATGATTTTTGCCCCATGGAATAATCAGTCCATTTATCATTTGAGTAAACCAGTATATGGGATTTTAAAATGTAGGGTATACATAGATATAGACTATTATAATTCTTTATTGGGAACAATATCATGGTTCCCTATAGAGATATGTTGGGAATAATTAAATCCATTTACAATAAGTCACCTTATTGACTCATCATCTCCCATAAATCTAAAGTAACAATCCTATATACAGACATAGAAATTTGAGAGATATTGTGTCACCTAAAAGTCTTAATATTACTATCACTTCAAGGGATTAGTTTCACAATATTTTAAGGGAATTAATATAAAAACTAATATAATTTTTCTAAGATAACATTATATTTATACATAAATAAAACCTATAATAAATTATAATAAAGTATTTGTAATTAGATGGATATTTCATCAATCTATCCAATAATCCAACTCACTATAAAATATGACACATCAACTATCTATATTGATGATGTTTAAACATGGTTAGTAATAATAAATGGACAACATAATTAAATAGCACAAATATAATATAAATATGGAATTATATGGTTGTGTAGATAAAATAAAAATTCACTAATTTGATCATATATCTCCATCATGACTTTACACATATGATACAATTCATGAAACACTACTAATATCGAACTGAAATACATAACATTTCAAGAAAAAGTATCTTATCATCATTATACCTTCAATGTTCTAATCGTGTCTGTTATAATGAGGGAATGAATTGATTATGGGTTCATTATAGTATATAATAAACTGAAATATAGTTATATAGTACCTTATATGATCTTAGTTCCTTATGGTGCTAAAAATACATATAGTGTGAAATGTTCCTAATTCATCACCCACACATAAACATCGATAAGTATATCAACCACCTTTTATATTATCATAAATGGGTCCCTAAGGGTGGGTATCATTTAATTTATATCTTTTACTAGGTTAATATCACTTTTATAGTCTGATAAATTGAGGCCATAGATCCTAATAAAAATTTGAAAGAGGCAGTTACCAAAAATTAACCATCCAAAACTAAACATAATCCCCACGCTTGAGACTAAAAAGGATAAAACATTTAAACATCCAATTTATATTCCATCCATTGAAATAAAAATATTATTGTTCTTATTAAGGAATATTGGACAATAAATTTTTAGATATGGAATCATGATAGATGGGGGTGACTCCTCCGTTTTCATAATCATAACTGGAAATAAAAGTAAGAACCCCAATCCATTTCCACACTATTGAAAAATTAATGATGAATTCTAAATTTTGATGAATCAACCTAAATTAACATCTTCCTAACCACCAAATACTTCATAAATAAATTTATTTACATCAACAATATGAAAAGGGTCACCTGAAAGAAAAAATTAATAAATTTATACTCTTATAAATTCCCCACATATACATAATTATCTAGAATAAAATATGATGGACAATGAATGTGGTAATTGAACATCACTAAAAACTCCCACATACCCATAACCCCTTACAAGATAGTGTAAAAATACAACCACTACATCTCTTTTGTTGTAAAAGAAATAAACATGATCTAAAACTAACATAAAAAATTCAGACTACCTCTAAAACAATATGATGACCAATATAATGAGGTTTCCTCTACCAAACCACACCATGAAATAATAATACCACTAACGGTATATATTTCTTAATGCATCATTGAAACAACCCAAATTGAATAATAATAACCTCTTAAAAGTCTCCTAGTATTTAAAAATTATTTATATATCTATATTTTATATCCAAAAAACTTAGGTGTGTCTCTATTCCATTAATCATAGTCCCCAAGATCAAATTTCTAGTAGTATCCTAGAACATCCATCAGTACCTCACCTTCAAAAACCACTTGAGTTTATTTTCAAAATCCATATCTATAATGAATAAAATATATTAATCAAGTGTTCATGGAATTAATTTAAAATATATTGATAAAATTAATAATATCTTTCTTTATATCATTCTCTAATTTAGAAACTATTGGAAAAAAGTTTGACTCGTATAATAAGCCTACTTCTCTAATCATCAATCAATATATTATCTACTAAATTTTTTTATAATACTATTAAGGTATTTCTATTAGATAATATTGTCCCCTCAATATCATGGATAATATCGTTGGACTACAACCCATTCTAAGATTAAAATAACATTTCCCATTCTAATATAATTAAATCCTCACCAGTGAATCAGTCTAAACCCCAACTCCACACTCAACCAATGATTTCATAACTATATATCACAACACAACCCCACTAGATCCCATTTTAAAAATATAGGGAATACATGAGTTGCCTCCATCTCCTATATATAAAAGGTTATGAAGTCTTTCTTTGTTTAAAATGTATAAAACATTCAATATGGGTGGAATTACCCTTTCTTGACCATTGAAATGTTGGAGTAATCAAAATCAACTTGAAAAAATAAGTAAATAAGAATTATCCAAATAATAAGTTAATAAGAATGGGATATCATATAAAAATAATAAAAATTTATCCAATGAAAAAATAAATTATTAATTTAATATGATTTGAATGAATACTCCTATAAAAATTGAAATTGACTACATGATCTAGTAATGTTCTTCATGTTAGCGAATTTCATCCTACAAAACTATACAAATTGTAATAACGGATGTGGTATGTGTAAAAACATAATTAGTAAAATTCTATGTGTTTAATCTCCTTCCAATGTATAATAATAAAATTAAATCATCAATGAATTTTTCTTTGAAATTTTCTCATATCCTACACAATATCAACTTTAAAATATCTCATGAAAGGAAGAACATCTAAATCCACATACAATATAATCCACTTTAAATCGTTATATTTTATTAATAAAGGTACCTCACATGTATAATATCATTGATCTAGTCATTACAAATTTCAAAATGGAATAACTACTAGAAATAATATATTTTCACATCCCACATACAAAAACCACACATTAAATCCAATTATAACTACCATAATCCATTTTTTTAAACCATATAGACAAACCATATCTATATACAACATAAAACCACTATAAAATATATTTTTAAATAAAGATACTATATATGGAGGTATATAAATATATTTTTTGGACCCATCTATAAATTACACCCATAAATAGGATGTATAGGTTTCACTGAGAACTAAAGAACTCATATAGTAATTGGTGAGGCTTCATAACTTGAGTAGGGGTCCATATAAAATTGAATAATTAAATATGATTCATATAACAAAAAAACCAATCCTAATCTTGAATCCTTATCCAAACACCAACCAATTCACAAATCCCATCAACAAAAATATACTTTCATATAATATAAACAACCAATACATCAAATTATCACACATCAAAAAACACTAAAACCCCACTACAACAACGTAAAAAACACATAACTTGTTCCAATATCAAATATCATCTTCATCTTCAAAATATTCATTTATAAGAACATTAATTTTCTTTGATATATCATTCAAAATATTTAATTATTAATATGATAAAATAATTATTTCCCAAACATTTAATTCATCGAATCTATTTAAAATTTAATGATCCCATAAATATAGTTCAATTTACACAAAATAATATTAATTCAATCAAACTCAACCCCATCTGTTATATTAATTCTTGTATTAGTTCATATTAATATCATTTCCTTGGAATCATTAATACACTTATGAAAACAATAGTATCTAGTCACCACAACAATGAATTTCACCACACCTCTTCTACTACCACAATAATAAAAAATATAGAATCCACTTTGACCACTATTATAATCCTCAATTAAAATGGTCCATAAGAAACTCTTACTATAGAACCACTAGAACTAAATTTTTCTTTAAATTATGTCATATGATTTGGACTAAAAATGAGAGTCTATAAACAATATGTGGTGACTATGCATAGTACCACAACATAAAATACCATGTAAATAATGTAATCCTCATATAATTCCCTAGATTTCTTTAGAGATAAAAATAATGGAAAATAACAATAATAAATAATAAACATATTATAATATTAATGCCTTTATTTTTGAAAATACAAACATACCCCATGTGACGACTGCTTGGTTGACCATTTCAAAAACATTACAATAAAATATAAGGCTTACTAAATCATAGGACTATGGTACCTCATTGTGTTACACACCAATATTTCGCGGTACTCTTTTATTTGAATAATACAGTAGCATGTGTTGTATGCAACTTCGAATTCTAACACACACCACAACAATTCAAAGTAGCCGTTATGAATAGTAATACCCAATTTTTGAAATTTTATAAATTTTATCTCTCAAAATTGACTTCATTTTTGTATTCGAGATATCAAATTTATCCTAGGGTGACATTTTGGTACTTTTCGGATAACTTTTATATTTTGATTAATAGTGAAAATTACTAAATTTTAAATAAAAACATCTTTTTTAATACAAATAATTAATAGTGATAAATTATGAATTTGAGTGATTTTAAAGTAAATTTAGAATATATTTTTACCATTTAATACAATTTTGGTCATTGGATATAATTTCACAATTAAACCGGATATAAACAAGTGTCAATCTTTTGATAGTTATTATTTCTTAAAAACACGCTTTCTGTTTTGACATCAGGAATTAATTTCCAATTAATTTCTTCCACTTCTATATTTTGAATTTGAAAAAATGGATTCCATATTTTGATTAATGATGTACAAATTTTGTAAATAGGTAACATTTATTTTTAGATATTTTGAATAATTACTTCGGTAATATTTTATTTATCATGGTTAAAGGTTAAATCCGGTAAATAAGGTTAAAAGATTATATTATAATAATAATAAATAACCCTGAAAAATGTCCTAAACGTATTGGTGGATACATTTCCGACCATTGGCATATTTGGGGCGATTTTGGGACCCCATGGATCCACCTGTAAGTGATAATGACACTTTATAATAATTAAGTTAAAGTAAATAGAAAAATGACATAAGCATATATCTTTTAGAAAGATAATTTTTACATAGGGTTATATATGTTATATTTCAAACTATAAATATTCATTATAAAGATAAAACTATTTCCTAAATAATGGTATTTTATTTATAATTTTTATACATTTAATAATTAATATTATTTGTGACACAATAATGATGCAATATTTTCTTTATTAATGAAAGAATTAAATAATTGGTATTATAAATGTAAAATAAATATAATTTGAAAGTTTTGATGACATAAAAGAATTTTATTTGTTAATATAACATTATAGTATTGCTTAAATGATTTTTTTTCTAATTAATAAAGTTGTTAAAACTTTAACAAAAATAAATTATTGAATAGGGTCAAAATTGACATAAATGAGTTTTTAAAACAAATATTATATTATTAATTGATATTCAATTCCTAAAAATCTAATATTCGACCAATAGACTTATATCATGATAGTGGTATCATTATTGGACAACTTGGGGGCCTCTTAGATGTATATAGTATGTTTATTAACTATATAATATAAAAATACAAAGTGACATGGTAAATGTTTAACTAATTAACTAAGACTTAAAACTAAAAGATAAGGTTAATATAGTACCCAAAACTTTCAAAAACCTATTGTTTGAGTGTTTTTAGACCTATAAATACCTTAAACGTTAAATAATACACTTTTAAGTCATTATAAACTGAATATAAATTTATTATATAATACTATTTCTAGTTTTTCCAAAGGTTCCCCTCACCCCTCTTATAAAAGGGCACTCACCCTTCTCACTAATTAACATATTAAAAGCCTTTTGGATCACCCAAACCCTGCCCAAATATTCTCCCAACTTCCCTCACTTAGACCTACAGGCCTTAGTTTGATCATAAAGACAATCTAAGGATCCCTTTTGATCAAATCAAAAGAAAGATCCCAAAGAAGAGGTAATGTTTTCACCACCCTCTTTCAAGTTCCTTTCTTCTTCCACTTCCTCTTTCATTGTTATTACCATTATAAAATAATAAATCCAGTATATTATATATAATTTGATGTTATTATAAACATGGTACTACAATATTCAGTATTCTATCCATCCTTCGAATGAAATGTCACCATACGTGCGTATGTACGGCTTACCGTCTCCACGTCGTGGTGTAATTGTTATTCAAAACATTATTATTTGGATGGGTATAATAATTATGTCTAATTCATGTAAATAATAAATATAGAATTATAATTATTCTGTATATCTGATATACCATCCAATTATATATTAGTTTAATATTAAAAGAATGATATTGTCGCTCATGAGTACGTACGGATTACCGTCTCCACGAACGTGATGAGATTGATTCTCCAATATTTCCATTCAATACTAAATTTCATTTGATGAATAAAAATAATTTTTAGAGACATGATATAACTCTGTATATGAATAATATACATCCCATCCATAACAAATATGGCTCGCATAACAAACACTATAAAGGAAAATGAATCCGTTAACACCCAAAACGACGATAATACTAAGATATTATTAACAAATCAATGTTAAAAGATCATATATGATATCTTATTAATTTAAATGATTTTTTTATAATTCATTAAAACTTATTTCACCATTATACAGGAGTTTAAACTACCGTCAACAATGGAAAAAGTACAATATAAGGGGTTTCTTATCTCACCTTTAATTCTATGAAATTTCCATTGTTCACCACTTATTTATTGCATGTGGTGTGTGTACTGACCATGATTGTATTCATTGTGTAATATAATTTAATTTATGGATATTTAAATCATCATTTTATGATCCTTCTTTCATGGGTGTTTGTTTTTTATGTTACCAAATCGATAAGGAAATTTGAAAATTCAATTTCCACTCATTCAGCTTTAAGCATACTTCATTGATTATTTTACTTCAAAATTATGTGTGGAATCACTATTCATTTTATTATGTCATAATTTACACTCCCCTTTCTGTGGATATAATTTTGATACATATAATCACTTCATTGAAAAATTCTCAAGTCATTGGTAGGAACTTGATAAGATTAATGTTTACTCAATCTTGATTTGTTGAGTTAAACATCCAATCAATTGGTGTTGTTTTTACAAGAACATATGTGAATGTAATTTGATTGTTTTACACTGAATGTCCAATAATATTGAGTGTATTCATATTTTTCACACATAATTATGTCGTTTATTTATCCTTAACCTAAGGATACATCCATTATGATTGATTTCATCTCAATTTACATTCCATTGAGACTCCATTGTTTGTATACACCAAATCACTTTTATATGGTGTATATAATGTACTTTGACATAGTATATCATGAATACCTTTATTCTCATAATATTACAAGGTTTTTATTATCTCACATATTTTTATTCAAGTTTCTCTCTTTTGGTTAGGAACTCTAACTAAAATATCATTTTAAAATGTTTTAAAGATTTATTATTCTAAATCATTCTCATTAATGTCCATGTTTTAAAAATGGTTTTAAGGATTTATTTATATGGACATTAATGTTTTCAAATAAAAATTAACTTTGAATGTTTAAAATTGGTATGGGACACTTTGATTCAAAAATATATTTTAAATGGATTCTTGACAAATAGTGTGACTTTTAAATGTTTTCAAGAAAATGGGGGATATTTCTCTCAATAGTTTGATGATTATTTTAATCGATGTCAATATCCTTCATTATTCTCGATTGGGGTTAATATAACACAATACAATCTTCTATATTGTATCGAATGAGTTATGTTTGACTGTAGATGTGCTATTTTTATACAATTCATGTTTTGTGATTAAAGTATTGAAATTTCGTATGCTAGTTTTAATATGAATGTTTATGTTATGTTTCAAACTTTTCATATGAGGAATGCATTGGACTTAGTAAGTGACGGGTGGAGCCCGCTATAGCTCCTAAATGCATCAGTAGGTCTCATGAGACAAACTAGTGTCTTGTAACAAGTCCTTGACAAAATATTATTTGTAGTCTTGGCACGAGGCCTTGGCTACGTAGTTAGGATAGTCTGGCATTATGCATTTCATCATTATGAAAGTGGTTATTGATATTTCATGTGATTATTCGACTATTAGAATATCCATGTGGTTAATTAAATCGCATTATTTCATTTTATATTTTCCATATTATACTGAATATCAAGTTTAAAAGGCTTTTGTTTTAGTTATACATTCCCTTAAGTGTTTATGCTTATCTATGAAAGCTTCTGCTATATTTTTATCCTTACTGAGCATCTGAGCTCAACCCTATAAATGTTTTATTTTTCCTAGGATGTGAAGTAGTAATTTATTAATGGCCTGTAGGGATAGTATGAGGGGATATGAAGAAAATATTTTGGTGTAGTTTTTTTACCTTATGATGTAATGTAAGACCTATGAAAATATCTAGTCTTCCCAAGACTACTAAACTAATTGGTCATTCGAGACATGATCCTTGTTGATCATGCCAATGTGATGTAATAATGCACTGACTCTGGGTAACTAGGGCCGGGGTGTTACATTTTGTATCATAGGAAGCTTAGTACAAACCTTGGAAACTAAATTTAGATAAACTCTGATTGGAGCACATAGCCCTAAGATAGACTTTGGGGATTAGTATAGAATAAATTTCTAGAATTTTGGTATTGTATAGATTTTGTGAGTTTTCCAAGAAATACATACCTGTCTGGATACGAGCAGGTAGAGGCGGCTCTAGTACAGATGTAGCGAGGGGTAGAACCCGAAAACACCGCTTTAAGCTAGACTCGAACAGGAACTGGTGCACAACAACGGGCTTTGCTGCACTCTTGGTTACGACACTCCCGGGGGATATTCTTAGGATAATTTACATTTTCTTTACAATCCAATTTGAATTATTATATATAAGATGAGAGTAAATGACCTTGGTTAATCCTAATGTGTTTCAAATTAAAAATATGGTGACATGATATTCACTAAATTATTTTATGACTATTGTTACTCGCCCAATGATTTCTGGTTTTAGTCAATGGCGGGATTCCAAGGAAGTCATAGTGACTTTGATAATGATGTAAAAGGTGGGAACAGTGGTGGAAATGAGAAAAAAATTGAATGTTGATAGGTGTAAAAGATATCGTGTTCATTCCAAATCAGTTTTCCAAAAATATGATCAACAACATATATATTAACCAACTCCCAAACTCAAAAAAGAAGAGAAAGGTGATGAATGATAAGAGCTCCAGTAGTGGAGAACATGGAGAAAATAATCCTAAATTTCCATCATGTAGGAAATATGGAAGGAGACACCTAGGAAAGTGTCTCAATGGGACAAAGAAATGATTTACGTGTGGGAAGGAAGGACATAAAGTGAAGAATTGCCAAATAAAAATGAAGAGTACAATGGAAGAAGATAAAAATGGTCACAGGAATCCATTTACACTCATTTGCCGTAAATGTAGGGGACCTGGCCATTACCCGAGTGAATGACCTATTCTATAGGATATTTTCCTGGTCAAAGAAGAAGCTTTGTGGAAATAAATGGTTAGAGAAATGTTTAAAAAGTATTATTTCTCCTTGTAGATGGGTTTACTTAGGAATAATTTTCTCTTGTATTTCTAACCCTGTAGTTTTCCATGTAAGAATGATATTTGAGGAAGAATTATCTTTTATCTTGTGGATATAGTTATAAATAACCATTTGGTTTTATATGATCATTGGGTTTGAGCCAATTAGAAGATATTATAATTTGGGATGAAAATGCAAGGTATGAGATAACATTTGTGGTTAAATTATGTTATGGTTATTTTGAGAAATTTATCTCATTTTTTTAATGTTATAAAATATAGTGTTTGAAAAAGGACAACACTCACACCGTGTGACAACCTATCGCATCAGACAAATTTGTGGGAATCGAACCCACAACCAAAGTGTGATTGGTATTTATCACCTACCAATAGACTACGTGAATTCCTTGGTTAGCGTGACTATTATTTTTAGTTAAATGATTTTATTGATCAATAATAATTTGATTTGGGATCTTATGTATTATAAAATGAATACCCTTAGTGTTGTAAACTTATTTGGTGATTAAGTGATAAATGTTATTTTGGAAGATGTTTGCTTTATTAGGAACACTATATGCCCAAGGAAAATAGAATAGTATGGGATTTCATTTGAGGAGTAATGTTATATTTTTATCTATGTTTTTATTTTGGATTTACAGTGATTTGGGTTATTTATGGAAATGATTAACCTATAATAGAGAACATGTGATTAGGTTAATTACATTTAAGTATGTGACTTTAAGAGTAATTGATTTCATTTGGAGATACCGTTTAACGTGGAAGACTACATAACCAATTCTTCTAAGTTTTGAGTTTCAATGTTATTTTGGAATTTATTAAAGTATTTTAAGGATAATTCTTTATTGAATTCTATTTCTTTAACTTTGGGTTATTGTTGGTTTAATTTTAGAAATTAAGATTACTATTTCTTTCTCTAATGAAATAACCTTTTGGGGGATCATCAAATCTTATACTAATATTTTTGGTTTTGATTAATCTCTAAAGACAATGTAAATATATAGTTTATTCTTCATGGATCATGTGATTCTATAAGAATTTTATTGTAGCTCTTCTAGTGTGACCAAGTCGTCTGGAATACTCATCATTTAAAAATGAGTTAGTAGTAGAAATTTATTAAAGAATAAAACTTTACATAAAAATTAAGTATATCTATTTATGTTCTTAGTCAATCTTAGAAATGAATTCCTCATCTTTATGTAATGTAACTAAAAATAATAATAATAATGTTGTCCGTTTACTTTTCCTACTGGGAAACTAATGACTGTTTGTCCCATCACAAGTTTGTGGTTTTCTTATTGTTAACTTTCTCCTGGTCATTTTTCTATCCATCTCCATATGACCTTGACACTTAGTTTATCATCCATATCCATGTTTTTCTATATGGAATCCTAGTATAGGTTATCTCGGGTGACCTTGTACTTCTCTTTCTTTATTTTAAAGTGATAGTTTTATTGAATCATTTTCTGATGTGGGACATTCCATTATATTACAAAGACAAATTTTAAAAATTTCTATGATTCAATTTATTGAAGGAGGGGATAATGTAACCCCCCCAATCTCTCACGGTACGCTTTTGTTTGAATAATGCAGTAGTGTGTGCTGTACGCAACTTCGAATTCTAACACACACCACAACCAATCAAAGTAGCCGTTATGAATAGTAATACCCACTTTTTGAAATTTTAGAAATATTATATATCAAAATTGACTTCATTTTTGGATTTTGAATATCGAATTTATCCTAGGGTGAAATTTTGGTACTTTTCGGATAACTTTTATATTTTGATGAATAGTGAAAATTACTAAATTTTAATTAAAAACAAGTTTTTAAATAAAAAAAATTAATATTGATAAATTATGAATTTGAGTTATTTTAATGTATATTTAGAATATATTTTTACCATTTAATGCAATGTTTTCCATTGGATATAATTTCACAATTAAACCAGACATAAACAAGTGTCAATCTTTTGATAGTTAATATTTCTTAAAAACACGCATTTTGTTTTGACAGCGGGAATTAATTTTAAATTAATTTCTGCGACTTCTGTGTTTTGAATTTGGAAAAACGGATTTCATATTGGGAATCCGGATATCCAAATTGTGTAAATAGGTAAATTTTATTTTTAGACATTTTGAATAATTACTTCGGTAAATATTTTATTTCCCATGGTTAAAGGGTAAATCTGGTAAATAAGGGTAACAAATAATATTATAATAATAATAAATTTCGCTAAAACATGTTCAAACATTATTGGCAGAAACATGTCCGACCATGGGAATCTTTGGGTCGATTTTGGGACCCCATGGATCCACTTGTAAGTGATAATGACACTTTATATTAATTAAGTTAAAGTAAATACAAAAATGACATAAGCATATATCTTTTAGAAAAACAATTTCACATAGTGTTATATATGTTGGATTTTCAACTATAAATATTCATTATAAATCTAAAACGATTTCATACATAATTTTATTTATAATATTTATACATTTGATAATTAATATTATTTATGACACAATAATGATGCAGTATTTTCCTTATTAATGAAAGAATCAAATAATTGGTATTATAAATGTTAAAATAAATATAATTTGAGACTTTGATGAAATACATGAATTTTATTGGTTAATATGACATTATAGTATTGCTTAAATGAATTTTTTTAGAATTAATAAATTTGTTAAGACTTTAACAAAAATAAATTATTGAATAGTGTAAAATTAAAATGAATGAGTTTTTAAAACAAATATTATATTATTAATTGTTATTCAATTCTTAAAAATCTATGGTTCATCCAAGAGACTTATATAATTATAGGGGTATCATTAAGGGATAGCTTGGGGGTCACTTGGATGCATATAGTATGTTTATTAACTATATAATATAAAAATACAAAGTGACATGGTAAATGTTAAACTAATTATGTAAGTGTTAAAACTAAAAGATAAGGTGAATATTGTGACCCAAACCTATCTAAAACCTATTGGTTGAGTTTTTTTTGACCTATAACCACCGTAAACTTTAATGAATCCACTTTGGAGTCATTATAAACCGAATATGAATTTATTATATAATAATATTTCTAGCTTTTCCAAAGGTGCCCATCACCCCTTTTATAAAAGGGAACTCCCCCTTCTAACTAATTCACACACTCAATGCCTTTTGGATCGGCCAACCCCTGCCCAAATATTCTCTCAACTTCCCTCAGTTTGACCTAGAGGCCTTAGTTTGATCAGAAAGATAGCCTAAGAAGCCCTTTTGATCAAATCAAATGGAAGAACCCAAAGAAGAGGTAATGTTTTCACCACCCTCTTTCAAGTTCCTTTCTTCTTCCACTAATTATTTCTTTGTTATTACCATTCTAAAATAAAAAATCCATATATTATATATACTTTGATTTTATTATAAACGTGTTACTACCATATTCTGTATTCTATCCATCCTTTGAATGACATGTCACCATACGTGCGTACGTACGACATACCGTCTCCACGTCATGGTGTAATTGTTATTCAAAATATTATTAATTGCATGGGTATAATAATGATGTGTAATTCATGTAAATAATAAATATAACATGATAATGATTCTTTATATATGATATTCCATCCAATTATAGATTATTTTAATATTAAAATAATGATATTGTCGCTCGTGCGTACGTACGGATTACCGTCTCCACGAACGCGATGAGATTCATTCTCCTGTATTTTCATTCAAGACTAAATTTTATTTGATGAATAAAAACAATTTTAAGAGACATGATATCATTCTGGATATGAATAAGATACATCCCATCCATAACAAATATATCTCACATAATAAATAATATAAAGGAAAATGAATACGTTACCACCTAAAACGATGATAATACTAAGATATTATTAACAAATCAATGTTAAAAGAACATATATGATATCATATTAATGTAAATTATTTTTGTATAATTCAATGAAAATTATTTTACCATTATACAGGAGGTTAACCTATCGTCAACCATGGAAAAAGTACAAAGTAAGGGGTTTCTTATCTCACTTTTAATTCTATGAGATTTCAATTGTTCACCACTTATTTATTGCATGTGGTGTGTGTACTTCCCATGATTGTATTAATTGTGTAATGTACATTAATTTAGGGATATTTAAATCATCATTGTATGATCCTTCTTTCATGGGAGTATGTTTTGTAAGTTACCAAATCAATAAGGGAATTTCAAATTTCAATTTCCACTCATTCGGCTTTACGCATACATCATTGATTATTTTACTTCAAGATTATGGGTGGAATCACTATTCATTTTATTATGTCATAATTTACCCTCCCCTTTATGTGGATTTAATTTTGATACACATAATCACTCCATTGATAAATTCTTAAGTCGTCGGTATGAACTTGATAAGAGTAATTTTTACTCAATCTTGATTTCTTGAGTTAAACATCCAATCCATTGTTATTGTTTTTACAATAATATCTGTGAATGTCATTTGATTGTTTTAAACTGAATATCCAATCATATTGATTGCATTTATATTTTTCACACATAATTTTGTCGTTGCTTTATCCTTAACCTAAGGATACAATCTTTATGAGAGATTTCATCTCAATTTACATTCCATTGAGACTCCTTTGTTGTTATGCACCAAATCACTTTTATATGGTGTATATAATGTACTTTGACATAGTATATCATGAATCCCTTTATTCTCATGATATTACAAGGTTTCTATTATCTCAATTATTTGTATCCAAGTGTATCTCTTTTGGTTAGGAACTCTAACTAAAATATCATTTTAAAATGTTTTAATGTTTTATTATTATAAATCGTTCTCATTAATGTCCATGTTTTAAAAATTGTTTTAAGGATTTATTTATATAGACATTATTATTTTCAAATCAAAATTATTTTTGAAAATTTCAAAGTGGTATGGGACACTTTAATTCAAAAATCTATTTTAAATGTCTTCTTGAAAAATAGTGTGACTTTTAAATGTTTTCAAGAAAATGGGGGATATTTCTCTCAATAGTTTGATGATTATTTTAATCGATGTCAATATCTTTCATTATTTTGGATTGGGGTTAATCTGATGCAATACAATCTTCCATATTGTATCAAATGAGTTATGTTTGACAGTGGATGTAATATTTTTATACAAATCATGGTTTTTTTTAAAGTATTTACATTTCGTATGATAGTTTCAATACAAATGTTTATGTTATGTTTCAAACTTTTCATATGAGGAATGCGTTGGACTTAGTAAGTGACGGGTGGGGCCCACTATAATCCTCGATGCATCGGTTGGTCTCATGAGACAAACTAGTGTCATGGCACGAGGCCTTGACAAAATCTTATTTGTAGTCATGGCACGAGGCCTTTGCTACGTGGTTATGATAGTCTGGCATTATGCATTCCATCATTATGGAAGTGGTTATTGATATTGCATGTGATCATTCGACTAGTAGAATATCCATGTGAATAAGTAAATGGAATTATTTCATTTTATCTTTGACATATTATGCTGAAGTTTAAGTTTAAAAGACTTTTGTTTTAGTTATACATTGCCTTAAGTGTTGATTCTTATATATGAATGCTTCTGCTATATTGTTATCCTTATTGAGAATCTGAGCTCACCCCTTTCAATGTTTTATTTTTCCCCTGATGTGAAGATGTAATTTATGAATGACCTGCTGGGATAATATGAGGGGATATGAAGACAAGATGTTTTTGTAGTTTTTTTTACCTTATGATGTAATTTAAGACTTATGAATATATCTAGGATTCCCAAGACTACTAAACTAATCGGTCTTTCGAGACATGATCCTTTGTGATCATGCCAATGTTAAGTAATAATGCACCAACTCTGGGTAACTGGGGTCAGGGTGTTACACATTGGACTATTTTCCTTTTATAGTCCTAGATACTATATCTTCATCCCCATTTATAACCTCTCATTGGAAAATGAAACATAAGGTGTTCAATCAAACCATGGTTCCTAGAAAATTTATGATAATAAAACTCAACATACCCTTGAAATGTTCCATTCCTATATATAATCATATATAATTAATGAATATATGAATAGAAAATAAAAAACAACATAAATCATGCATGAAAACACCTCAGATGATTTTCTGTTAACTAGGGCACTGGGATACCTAAGATATAATGAATGAATCTATGAAGAAAAAAAAAACAAAATAAATCATGCATGAAAACACCTCAGTTTATTTTTTGTTTACTAGTCCACCATGATACCTTATATCATATTCTCTCATTGATGTCAAATGACATATCTCTCTACAAGGTAACCTTATACCCATACTCCGACACATAGGTTGATTTCTTATGGTAATTTATTAAACACTACCCAATCACTCAGATTAGGGTCTCCTACCATGTTCTTATCTTATATCATGTTGCAAACAATTATCAATTTATTATGGGTGATATCCCTTTACACATCATATATTGTTCCTCATACTCTAACCACTCACTCATTGTGATCCCTCGTACCACACCATGTACTATATTACATACCAATAACCTCTCTATCAGGGTGAGGTATCACAAAATACTACATATATCATCTCATGAATATCACTTACCACCACCCTATCATATAGGTTCAGGTCTCACATAAGTCTCAAACCTGGAACTTATGAATAATTATACCTTCACCATATAATATGTGGTGTGGTATCACTACTTCTTTACAATATGTTGAAAACATTATAAAGATAAAATACTTAAAAATATAGCCCAAATCACAACCCTCATTTTTTTATACTCTCATATCCACATAAATCTCTACATGATTGTAGAACATAAAAATTAACATTGATTTTCATGGAAACCTCTTCCATATTCTTCGTTATATTTATCAATAACTAATAATTCAAAAATGATACATGGAAAATAAGACATTCCTAACCTGTAATCCAACCCCATTAGTAAATCCATGATAAAAATTGTGCATCTCACATAGAACATGTGATGAAATTTAGGGCCTTGTTGTAATACTTGTCATAACCTCTACTCTATCATTAAATAACGACTAGTACTTGACCACCCATAGGTGTTTCCTTGAATTTTCATCCCATTTTTGACATTTTTTCTAAAATAAAATTTTAATGGGTTTGGAGAAGCGCTAGTTTTTTATTAAAAAAAGGAAATGCCACATTTTTGGGAAGTAGGGAAACTATTACATAAACTTGAAATCCCATGTGAACACAATGACACAATATACATGGCCAAAATTCCCAAGGGTCATTAAATACTAATAAAATTCCTATAATACCATGGAAGAATAGCATTGTGTCAAACCTCATCTTGAGATCTCATGCACTTTCACACCAGAGTTATCTTACAAATATTATATCTCCCTATGATGATACATTTGTGTCCATGAAATCATCCTCATACACCCTCACTGCTGGAATCACCACACGCTGTCGACACCATGCACCATGAAAACTAACATCACAGTGTCATTATCTATGATCTCCTATATCACTAACTGTGTTCCATAATTCCATGATTCCATCCATTATAAATTAATCCCAATAACTCCATCTCTCCCATGTGTTGTCTTGTGCAGGTATGAAGGTCAATCCCAAAAAAAGTGAAATCATGGGTTGTTTCTAGGAATCAAACCCCACCCATGGATGCAACTTAGAAACTAAGTAGGTATACCACTATTATCAATGGGAATGCATATCTAGTCTTCTATAATTCAATATAAACTCTTATCATGATCTAATCCCACTACCAGTGGAGCTCCAAAATCAATGAATCATAGGACCCACTTTATCATCACTTAATGAAATAAGAATCCATCAAGATAGAGTTTTACCCTCTTATTTAGGGAAAAAACACTTCTATTTTAGGCATAAGTATTTTATGGGATAATAAACTTTTATCCATATCCCTAAATCTCTATCTCATGCTATTAAACGGTCCTAAGGAAATATCCATAATAATTCCCAAAATATTCTTAAGGCCTCACACCAGCATGTTTTCTTTATAGAAGGAAAACTACATGGAACCTCATAGACCACAAATCAGTGTAATACCAAATGCTTTTGGTATGAATTTACCATTTATTTAGTATTGTGATTGATAACATGTGATACACACAACACTGAACTAATGTGAAAAGTGAATTACTATGGTAGAATATTAAAATAAAAAATTAAATACATTAAAATAGATATATATAAGACATAAAGAGAATAATTATTAATCGAATATACCATACATAGATAATTTTAAAAACAAATTAAATGGAATCGTTCCAACTATTGAAAATACTGTAGATTTTAAAGAACCTATTTTTATAATTTAGTTTTCTTACATTTAATGAATAATATAAATAATCACTCTTCCTGAAATTCAAGGACTAATTAGTAAATAAATTTATTAATTCCTCTTAAAAATTTAAGTATCTGTACAAAATAATAATATAATTATTGAATGATAAAACATGACTCATTTTAAGTAATATTTTTATTTTATGATTTTTTAATTAAAACCTAATGTTCTCTTTGTTAAAGTATGATATTAAATTAAATGTATAAACTTTTTTTATAAATAGTCATTTATTGAAAAATAATTATTTAGTATTCAATATGAAATCATTTTACACTAGAAAGACATATTTTCAAACAAAAATCTATATACTGATTATTTAAATTTTAATGACATTTATTAAAGAAATATTGAAATGAAATAAATTGTATATATATATATATACTAAGAACCAATCAACTAAAAATTGTTACCAAATAAGTAATAGTAATTAATGAATCTGTATGCATATAAATACACTTTTCTAATAATTTTTTTTATGAATTTTTGTTTTGACATTTAATTCAATTTTTTATCCCATTTTGGTATTTACTCAAATAAAATAGACTTCATATATAAAATCATCTTGTCTATATTTTGTAATATTTTCAATTTCATCTTTATTAGTAATTATAAGATACCAATGTAAAAAACTTTCGTCATGTTAAACACCAATATGAGGTAAAAGAACTAAATTAGTGGATAATGTCATAAAATATCATGAAATATTATTAATAAATGTGCATGTAATAGAAAATTTAAAGAATAACCTTAACATATCATTAATATTTGACTTCATTACAACTACTTTATTTTAAAATGACACTTCTCTTGTATTAAATAGTGGGAATTGACAAAAAATACCTCCTTGTATGAAATATAAATAGCCTCCGCCTATAAAAAATTGAAAGAACAACTTTTAATTTAATTTAACTAGAATATCAGCCAAACTTATCTCCCTATATATCTTACCAAACATTTGGGAACCTTTTGGGAAAAGAATGACTCTGAAACTCCTCATTTGTCAGAGACTCTCAACGCGAAGATAAAATTATTTAAAATAAGGGTTATCCTATCATATATTATTCATCATTAACATCATGATCCACCTAATATTAAATATTATTTTCTTTTTAAAAATATAACTATATAATTCTTTTAAAAATGATATTATCACAATATGTTATTGTGTTCCTGTCCATTTATTAATCAAAATGCATTCTTGTTTGTATTAGTGCCTGAACCAACATGAACAATGTTATGATCGCCCCATCAAATAATAGGAAAACATAATCACTAGAAATATAATACAATAATGATTAATATAATAAGTTTTCATCATTATATAATGATATGATAATATAATTTGATTCATTAATAAATTCATTTATTTTTTAATTTTATAATTACTCAAAAGGGTATCTTTATCTCTACCATGTGAGCCATCACCATATTTTCCAATAAATGATGCTGGTAAAATAGAAATATATAAAACATAATATAATAAATCATCATTGAGACTGTAGGGTTGATTAATAAATGATCATGTGGTGAGTAATGATACTATGAAACTCAGTCATGTGTGTAAAATGGAGCAAATAAAACCCTAATATATAATTTAACAATAATTAATTAATATAGGAGTAATAATGAAATATAAAATAATCAAATTAAGAAATATAAATATGAATACTGACCTTGTAAATATTAATAATAAACATATATTTATTAAATAGGGATTTAAAAAGTTTTTGACCAAATGGGAATCTCAGGAAAAGATTTCATATCCCATATCATATTAAAATAATGATTATATATAATTTAATTTAAAATTTTGAAAATTTTATATTATTTCTCTATAAAACAACATATATTTTATTCTGTTATTTTTATTTTATATTTTTAAATTTATACTTACCATTTCCTCTCCTTTTGGTTAATAATTCAACTAAAATGTTGCATTTACCTATATGAGACCTTATCTCTTATTTTCTGTCAAACATATTTCACCTACATGTTTAATTTCTTTACAATATTTCACATATATCAAAAACCATATGGCTTATATTTTATATTTTCTTATTCTATTTATTATATTTTATTGTATGTGTTTGAATTAGGTTCCTTTAAATATGTTTGGCATGGTCACATTCTCTCATTATTTTCTAGGGTTCCCTTTAGGTAGTTTTTAAATTTTTTATATAATATTCATTTATCATTCCATTTACATTGTTTTTTATTAAAAAAATATCATTTTAGATTGAAATAATTATTTATCTAATATTTAATACTTTTCTCATTCATTTTATAAAACGTTTTCATTTAATTTTTTTTCCTTTATAAGTAAATTATTTCTTAAATTAAAGGATATTTATATTATTTCCGAAAGAAATATTCTATAGATCTTTTAACATACTTCTGAAAATTGAAAATACCTTATATGGTAGTTATTATAATTTAGATATAATCTCAAAATATTCCTTCCACCCTCTCATTATGGATGGCCCATGATAATATATTATTTGTATTTTCGTGGAACTTATTTATTATTTATGGGTTAAAAATTTTATGATTTATTTATGGGTTTTTTCATATGGAACATATATATTTATCTTTCCATTGTGTGATGAATGGGCCCAGAATTATATATTAATTCAATCCATTGGTTAATTATTTATGTCTAAATAGAATACATAGGTGGGACTAATGAGTCAACCAAATCCAAAAATATTAATAAGAATGGGAAGTGAGCCCAGTCTACCCTTGGAATCCACCCATTATATGATAATATTAGTGATAGAGATCCATAACTAAAAATATGATTCATTATTCTTATGTATGTTCCAAAATATCATGCCACATCTCTATTTTATGTGACATTCCTATGTTAAATTTTTATATATCGTGCTTATTAAATCATGTTTCCAAAATCCTATGATTAATATATTAGGTTATAAATAAAGACTTATTTCATGTATCATGATTTATAATCCTTATTTTTTTGGAAATAATATATTTATAGTATGTTATTGATCCTTTAATAATCTTGAATACCATTATGTTTATATTATGGCCATTTATAATTATTTTTTCTTCTCATTTGTTATCACTTAATATAAATTTGAGATCATTATTTTATTATTTTTAAATTCCCTAATAAATGATTAGTATATTGTAAAGTGTTTATTTATGAGCATAATTAGTGAATTTTATTTATGCTAGATGGAAAAAAATATTTTTATAATGTCTTGGTTTTATATCTAGTCACTTTAAAAACTAAAACTAAAGTATGTTAGGTTTTACTTTTTTATGATATGTAATTAATATTCATATAGAGTGACGTATATTTATGTTTTTTATTATTGAGTGTTCAAAATTTGTAAAGAAAAATAATTTAGATAATTTTGGGGATTATGATGTCAATAATAAAATGATGAAATAAAAACATCTAATTTTTATTGACATGTGTTTTATAATGAATATGACTTTTCAGATGGTGAAATTATGAACCTCTTTTGAATGATATTCCTAATAATATGATTCTTTACATAGTTTATTAAAGAATTATACTATAACTAACCATTTTGGTTTTTGATAATGGATAGAACATAGAGGAACTTAGTGATCAATGAATATAATGGGAAATGAAATAACTAGTCTAATGGAAAAACAATAAATAAGGGAAAAACATTGAAGATTATTGTAGAAATTATCAACTAATATATCTAATATATGAATAATTACAAGAACATTTAAATATATAAATCACACTAGTAAAGGAACATGTCTAAATTGGATGCACTTGACGAGAATAGGCTTCTTGCCCTGCAAAATCTATAAATGAATCAGAATAAGATATAGGTCATTTTACAAGAAGGTTTTCCTCCACTCGTTCCTACAAGGTGACTTGGTATTGTCCCTCCAGGCACCAATGATCCCTGGCATGAAACCACCCATGTTGGAGCCCAAATGAGAAGGACCTTACATAATTAACAGGGTTTACCCCAATGGAGCATACTCTCTGGTGACCATGGATGGTGAGCATATCACTCCTCCCACCAATTCTATTTTCCTCAAGAAATACTTTTCCTGGGCCCGTTGGTCTATCACGACCCTAAAATATCTGGTCTAGAATGACCTTAAATTTTTTGGTCCAGCATGACCTTAAACTGTCCAGTACTACATGACTTTAAACTGTGCGTCGTCCTGCACGACATTAAATTGCATATTCAGAACTACATGTGGCCTGATTCCCATCCTCATGGGATTCGTAGGAACGCTCAAGCGTTTCATCATGAGCCCCACCCCCAAACTATTCTCTTTAAAAATTCCCCCTGGTCATAGTTCTCTCGGAGGATCCTCACATGATATGGTGTAGTCTTCTCTAGCCCCCCTCATGGCAGGATTATAAGGGCCACACAATGTTCTTACTCTCTGTTCTTCTATCCTCCCACATACTCACCGAATAACGTTAAACTAGATGGCCTTCAAGAACAATGTATTGATTGATTACCATCCTTATGAAAAATGGAGAAATGCCTGGACATTTTGTCTGTTGGCCCAGCCCAAAAGTTAGAACCTCCCCTCGGGTCGAGACACATGATGTGGTGTAGGTTCTTGCCTCAAGACACAAAAAGCTCATCTTTATTCTTCCATACATCCCATTACTCTGGGGTGTCTGCCTCTTTCACCATCCTTCTTGATTTTGAAATGTATGTGTACAACTATGCTTCACCCACTCCTTTGATTGGAACTCCATCATCCTTCTCATTCAGAAGGGCCCTCGAACGTCATGGATGCTAGGCCTAAGGGATCTCCTACAAATTCGGGCAAACACCCTTGAGGATGTTAAGCAAAAAATTGATACAAATCCAGTGTTGGAAATATGGTCAGTGGTCGGTGCTCATTTGGTGTTCCCATTCCGGGTCACTATAGGGAACCTGTGTTTCTGACATGGTCAAAAGTTATCCAGTGTTATTAGGGAAACCCAATATGTCCCCAACATTGAGTGCAGTTGTTCATTCTGTCTTGTTGTATCTCTAAGCGACAAACTCCCATCGGGCGATGCCAGTCTCTTGACCCTTATATGGCAGGGAGAGCTGAATACAAATCCTTTTTTCCCACACCGATCACTCCTCATGTGGGCTTAAGAGTTGTGATGAGGCGGTAACTACACAAAAGATTGTATGGCTACCAGTAGCTGAGGACCATCATCCGGCCCCATGGTCATTTTGAGCCCCCGGCCTACATTCTCTCTTATGGGATTGTAAGGTGTCGTATGGTATTATGTCCTCATTCACTTCGGGTTATTCACCGTACTGTACACCTCTTGTATGTAGGGTATCTTACCCATTTTCATCCTCACGTCAAGATGTTAAACAAAAAACTGGTCGGGCCTTTCCGACTAAGGCCCAGCCTCAGGCCCCATGGCCTTTTCGAGCCCCTAGCCTAGGTTCACTCTTACAGGATTGTACGGTGTGGTATGGGATTATTTCCTCATTCACATAAGGTTATTCGTCGTACCGTACACCTCCTTTGTGTAGGGTATCTTCCCCATTTTCTTCATCATAGAAAGGTGTTAAACTGCAAGTCGGTTTCCCCTTTCTGTCTGAGGCTCATCCTCAATCCCCTTGGCCTTTTCGGGCCCTCGACCCAGGTTCTCTCTTATGGGATTGTATGTTTTGGTGTGGGATTGTGTCCTCATTCACATCGGTTTATTCACCGTACAGTACACCTCTTATATGTAGGTTGTCTTACCCATTTTCATCCTCACGACAAGACGTTAAACTGCAAAAAGGTGGGGCCTTTACGACCAATTCCCAGCCTCATACCCCTTGGCCTTTTCAGGCCCCCATCACAGGTTCTCTTTTATGGGATTGTTAGTTGTGGTATGGGATTATGTCCACATTCACGTCGGGTTATTCTCCATACTATACACCTCTTGTATGTAGGGTATCTTACCCATTTTCGACCTCACATAAAGATGTTGAACTGAAAGTTGTTTGTGCTTTTCCATCTGAGGCCCAGCCTCTGGCCCCTGGGCCCTTTCTGTCTGAGGCCCAACCTCAGGCCCCTTTTCCTTTTTCATTCAAGTCCTAGCCTCATTCCCCTTGGCCTTTTCCATCCGAGGCCCAGCCATCACGACCCTTGGACTTTTCCGTCCGAGGTCCAAACTCTAGCACCTTGGCCTTTTCCGTCCCTAGCCCATCCTTAGGCCCCTTGGCCTTTTTTTGTCCGAGGCCCAGCCTCAGGCCCCATGGCATTTTTCGTCCAAGGTCTAGCCTCAGACCCCTTTTTCATCCAGGGCCCATCCTCAGGCCCCTTAGCCCTTTCTGGCCTCTAGCCTAGGTCCTAATTTAGGGTTTTATGGTGTGGTATGGGACTATTTCATCATTCACGTTGGGTTACTCTCCATGCTGTACACCCCCCTCATTAGGGTATCTTACCCCTATGTGTGATTCCATAACTACGTCTAGATTGATTCCCGTCCCAATGGGATATGTAGGACACCACGAACGTCTAGACTTCGGGTCCAGCCCCGTCTCTCAGAAATCTCCCTTTCACCTTGGCCCCTTGACCCAACCTTTTTTGAAGAGGGGAGTATATGGTGTGGTATGGGACTATGTCCTCATTCACGTCGGGTTTGTAAAGACCATGCCACATACTTCTCCCTCATGAGAGTTTTCTATCCCCATACTCTATACTCATCCCTTCAAATTGGATACTATCAAGTTGAGAACCCTCCTTGTCCCTCTTCGGTTATTCACCAATGTGCCCAAGGGTACTCTAGTTTAGTACCTGGAGTGTCGGACTCTACTCGGACATGCCTTTACCCATTTTTCAGGAATCGTGTTCTCCATCATTAGGGCTTCCATGACATTTCACATCCAAAGGTATCCCCAAATGGCATGGATTCTAGGCCTAAGGTCCCTCCTACCATTACGGGCCAACATCCTCCAGGGTTCTGGACAACAAATTGATACAAGTACTACATTGTGAATTTGATTAGTGGTCGATGCTCATTTGTTTGTCCCCATTTTAGGCTAACGCGATATATATGCTGTGTTTAGAACATGGTCAACAATAATCCTCCATTGTCACTCCAACCCCATGAATCCCAAAATATTCATTACTTGATTCACATCCTTCTCCACCTCATTATGTCCAAGTAGATCTTCGAAATTCTTTGTATTATTCTTCAGTGTGAACCCGGTCGTTAAGAGAGAAAATCTTCGATAAGGCAATCATTCGGTGCTCCATTGATTTCCCTTTTTTCATATATTTCATGTATTGAAAATACCTTATCTGCCCTTGTTTCTTACACTAAGTTCGAATCACATAGGCTTAGGGATTGGGTTAAGGTTCTCTTTTACATTGGATAGTCATTTATCTATGGTCCGAGCTCTAGAAACATAAACTATGATCTCTTCCAGAACTATGTGTGGCTTGATTCCCCTACCCCTTACCCTCTTACCTCTATTTTGTCCCTTGGCCCGATTTCTCTTTCATAGAATCCCATACGGTGTGGTATGAGATTCTTCCCTCATTCGCATCGGGTATGTTTTATTTCACCGTGAAAATTCCTTCTTTTGCCTCATCTCTACTGCATCCGTGCTGCATGACATTAAAATGCATGCCTGGACCCACCACATGACCCTAAACTGTAACATTATAGTCATGGACACACGATGAAAAATTTCACTACATCATGGTTTCATCACTCAAAGGGACACCATGTTTGGTATCAGTCACATGCCATACCATTTGTCAATGCCTTCACATGGCTTGATTCTTGTGGCGATGCAGGGACTTTCTATCCAAGGCCTATTGCTTCACAAAAAAACCATTCACCTTAATGGAAAAACAAGTTACATCAAACACTTCTTCTTTTGGTTAGAGGGACATACCTGCATGCCCCATTCATCCCTGGCACCGGTACCATACCATGCCACCCCTTATAACTACGTACGTCTTGATTCTCATTCTCATGAGATACATAGGAATGCCTGAGTACTTCCCGCATGGGCCCATCTTAACTCTCATTTTCAGTCCCTCAACCTAATACCTTCCTGGGGAACACGTGGTAATCTAGACTCTAGTTCCTCATTCACTTCAGGTTTCATAATCACTTACCATGTGTCCCCTAAACTCCAAACGGATCCATGGTCCGAGATCTATGCCCGTAAACTAATAAAACTCTACGTCTTTTCCGCAACATGTTAAACTACATGACATATTCCAGAACTACATTTTTATTGATTCCCATCTTAGTGGGATATGTAGAGACACCCAGGCATTTCACCTTGGGTCCAGCCCTAGGAATCCTAAATCTTATTCCTCCTTAGTTCCGGCCCCCTATCCTGACCCCTTGTGGGGAACCATGTAACTGTAGATTTTCCCTAAACATGTTCGGGATTCCCCATGGTGACATTGGGATGCAACAGTTAACTCACCAGAGAGGTCGTTTCTAACAGAAGGAATGATCCCTCATCAAACCTATGCACCCATCTAATGTGCTTCCACCATGGTGGCGTAACTTCGAGTGTTGGATTCTATTCGAACAAATCATCACTCAACAGTCCATGATTTTCATACCCCTTATTCAGACCCTCATCCTCTTTCATGTCTAAGGGAACCCTTTAGCAGTATGGTTTCACGGCCTATGGCCCACCTATTTTCCTGGGCCAATGTTCCGGAAGACCAACGGATGCCATTTGAAGTCATGCCCCATGTTTCAAACATGGTCAGTGGTCGAACCTCATTTTTTATCCCCACTCCAGGCTAATTCAATAAGGATACTATGTTTATAATGTAGTAAAAAATTATCCTTTATTGTCACACCACACCAAAAATATTCTAAATCCTGGGTATCATGTTTCACACTTCCCATTCCCATCTGTTCAGATTGATTCCAGCACCCTTGGAATTACCCCATTCGTGCATAAGAGCACACTAGGAAAACAGTAATTCTGCTATTCTGAGAGATTAATTCTCCAGTTAGGTGTCTCCCATTTTCCCCCAGAAATTCGGACCAGTTGTTCAAGCCCCAGATGCCTGAATCTTGGTTTTCACTCCTACATTTGGATGGTGTGATAAGTTGGTCATCCCTTTTTTCTCACATCATGGCCAACCCATGTGAGCTTAGGGAAAGATTGATCGATGCTCAGCGAACATCACGAGGATGCAATAAACTAATGTAAACAATAGAACTCATTCCTGTAATGGAATCAAACAATCAAAGTATGAAGGTATGTTTGAGGGTCTGTAATCATTACTGTAACTGGGGGTCGACTCCCCCAATGGAAGAGTTGACCACATTAAAAGAGTGTAGCAGTTCCTCCACCCTCTGGCTGGTGGCGTCCAGGAGTTGATGTTTCCTGTTCAGCTACTGCTCCTCATAGGTAGAGAGGGGGAGCAATTTTTTGGCCGTAATCTGAGCCTGCTCCACATCAGTCTGGATGAGGGTCATCTCCTCATAGGCTTTCTTCATTCCCTCTTCAGTTTCTTCCAGCTATGCCTTTAATCGAAATATTAGCTCAGATTGCGAGTTGATGGAGTTCGAGTGCTCATCCACCCAATTATGCACTCATTGGACCTCATCTTAAGCCTCGTAGAGCCTCTTGATGTTTACCACCTTCCTCCGCTGTCATCCCACACCGAGGCCACAGTCATACACTCGAATCTTTTCCTCCATAAGATTTCGAATGAGCATGTGAGGGCACTAGGAATGCACTCCCCCATCACACAGTCCATGCAGTCGTGAGAGAAGTCTTTCCATCTCATCCAACCATAGTGCTTGGGGTGTCATTGATGAAGTGCATGATTAGCTTCCATGATCGGTGATGAAAAATCTTTCTATCCTTTTCATCGGAGGTTGTCTCGTCCTAGTCAGCACGATTGGAAGGCTCATACACAGGGAACGCCCCCAATAACTCTTCAACAGGGTCCACATCGGGTATTTGATCGGGTGTGGTGGGACTGGGGATATCCGACCAGTCCTCATCATCATACCCCACCTCAATGATCTCAGGCGCAACCCCGCTGACGGTCCCACTCGTGATCAGAAGTACCACATTTAGGTCGTTTGGGGACTCCGCCTCCACGACCACCAACATTCCCCTGGGAAGGATGCCACCAGAACCCCTGACCGACCTCGCCAAGGTGACCCACGCCATTTGAAGAAATGTACGTGCCAAAAAGGGACAAAGACATCAGAAATAATGGTCAGGGGATGGCAGTCATGAAATTGGTGCATGGGACTTACAGAGATGGAATCCATGTTCTCTCTCTTGGGATGATGCCATCAGGACCCCGAAGCATGGCCCCCCGTATTTGTTCGGAAGGTCTGAAAACTTCGGAGGGGTCACCTCAGGTGTCCTAGCCTTTCTGAACGCAGCAATAGATGTGGAGGAAGGCATAGATCTTGAGGGTCCCGCATTTTCATCCACTGAGGGACGAGAATGGGTCCTATATATAAGACCCTTTGGAATAGTTCAGATGTTAAAAAAAGTCCAGAATGACCTCATAGAAATTCTCAGATAAGGGGGTTTCAGATTGTTAACTCAAGGGCCTATGCCAACTATTAAAGTTCTGAGTCTTTATCTCCAACTTCGCCCTCCCCCAATGGGCCCCCAGTCCATGCCTCATCTACCCAGGAGGAATCTTCTTATTCTTCTGGTAGGGGGAAGTGCTCTCTCAAATCAGTGACCGAAAAATGTTGGGGAGTTGTACGATCGAACAACACCTTGACTCGATATGTCATTGGATGAGGAGCTCCCCAAGAATGTACAAAGTCCTCCAGATCTTCCAGGTACTTCTCCACCTCTTCCTGGGGTGCCGGAAAGCCATTCCAGATTATGCCTATCCCTGGTAAATCCATCCCGAGATGGTTCAGGTGCTGCCACAACTTGGCGGGGCTGAGGAATTTCTTGTTGACATCCCAGATGTCCCATGAATCCGGGAATATGACATCCCCTGGCATGTCGATATAGCACAATTTCTTCCTTGGAGCCTGAGTGGCTATCCCGCGGAATCCTCTCGGTGGCCTCTCCTCCAGATGGCTCTTTTCTTCTAGAAGCACCGGGCCCGCTACCACTACTGGATCTATGGCTGCTGCCTCAGCCTCAACTGGTGCGGGCCTCACCGCCACGGCAGCCCAACCACCATGGGATGCCCTTGCCACCATCCGACCCCGAGGTCAGGGAAACTCACCATCACCGACTTGAATGGTTGGATACTTCAGCATCTCCCCTGGGTAGGCCACCTCCAAGCTCCTGGCATATTCCTTTCGCAGCCCAAGGATGGCGGTCGGCGGAGGCAACTCATTCTGAATTTTCCCATCTTCTCAAATGAACATGAGCCAAATCTACCTCATCATGCACAGGTTTACTTCATTGCGCCCATCTAGATAGACCTATGGGGCCAACCACTCCATACACTTGAATAGCCTTGCAAACCGGTGCAGGGTATACGGCTCGCAGAGGGGCTCATGGTCCACCATCAGCACTAGAACTCCACCTCGATAGGCCAAGAGATAGGCCCGATGATCTTCCGTTCTCTGACCATCATCGGTAAATACCCTTGTCAGCAATGGGAATGGGTGAAAATTGAATTCCTCCACCCTCCACACCCAGTTCAGAACCGAAGGTGTGGTCAGCTTGGCCAAAACGCTCCCCATGGAATTCAGGATCGTTGGGTGAAAGTTTGAGCCTAGAGGAGAGATAGGGTATAGGTATTCGTAAACCCCCTTGATATGTGCCTCTATCCACCCATACAGGAGGTGTAAGGACCCACATACCCATTACAACCTTTTCCCCTCACTGATATGCCAAAACACCCTATACAGCTTGGCGAGCATTGGGATTCCCAGATTGATCTGCCCTCCTATCGCCAATGTGGACGTCATGATGAATGTGTTGGTGCATACTACCATGTCAGTATCCATCACTAGCAGCATCTAACCACAGATCAGAGCCACGATGAATGCTTCTAGCCTAACTATTGGCTGCTGCTTAGTGCTGAAACTAAACCCCCAGGTCGTGCACTGGTTGTCCTCCAAAATTCACCAGTACAAGTGCTCCTTACTTCGAGCTCCCTTCGGGAAAGTCCAAGGCCTCACCGGAAACTGCCTGTTTTCAAGAAAGTTCAAGAATTGTTTGAACCACAGCCTGAAGTGGACATCCCTCACTGCCTCCTTTTCCTCCCCGGGTACAAGCTCCATCAGCACCATCACCCGCCATGGAATTTTATCTTGATCCTCCCATACACT
Source organism: Viscum album (assembly GCA_963277665.1). Taxonomy (NCBI): domain Eukaryota; kingdom Viridiplantae; phylum Streptophyta; class Magnoliopsida; order Santalales; family Viscaceae; genus Viscum; species Viscum album. The sequence continues at coordinate 1,079,571,535 of OY728139.1, read as the reverse complement.
CATGATGGGGAAGAATTCATCGTACATCACCCCCAATATCCGGACCCCCAAGATCTGATTGACATCCCACAAGCTGATACCAACCTCCCCATGGTGTAAGTGGAAGGTATTGGTCCTCAACAACCATCTTCTCAATAGCTCTGGAATCAGCTATTTCAGTTGATATATGTGGAATTGAGAGGCCTAGGCTTCCTCATACAATCCCGCTCTCCTCAGCTCAGCTCCAAACCACTCACACGAGGTGCCTACCCAGTAGGCCCAGGCCCAATCATCTGTGAAGTTTCCACCATGGAGCAGGTCCCATTATTCTGACTATACCTTCCTCGGGTTCCTCGTAGATGCCTTCTGTATCGTGTGGTACAGGGGAAAATAGGTCTCCGGCTGTAGTGCCTTCCCACCGACATTATTCAAGTGGTTGAATAAACAATCATCATTGAAGGGTGTGAAATCATCCCAGGAATGGCCATAGGCCGCCCTAAACCATCGGCGCTGGCACAACGTGCTCCAGAACCAGTATGTTGGTATGTCCTGACTCCCTTCTGGGATGAAGACGTCATCCCTCATCCCAAATCCATACAATGGCAACCTCTTACACAGTGGGTAGTTCTTTTGGCTCTCTGACAGCAGTGTCACCAACAAATCATGATCAAAATGGCTCCAGAATAACTCCCCTACACCCATACTATTCTCTATATCATCCCTTCAGGTGGCATCTACCAGAATCCCATCTATATCTTCTTGATGAGCCATTCAGTTTTGAAACATGGATGGTTTTCAGGTTGGTTCGCGAAGCTCGTTCGTGGAGAGTGTTCACGAAGCCAGTTCGCGGAGAGAGTTCGAGAAGCCTATTCATGGAGTCAAGCCCACACCTTCAAGCGTGAGATCATGAAGAGATGTATCATAGTCAAGATCTCGTTGTGTGCCAAAAAATAAAGACCTGATTCATGAAGAGAAATCGAGGAGTACGCGGAGCTTCATGAATCGAGAGCGCTAAAGTCCAAAATCATGGAGATGAGAAGGGAAAAATGAGTTTTCAGGTCCCCTATTTGTAAGAGAGGGACCCTCAGAGCTTCGCAGCGTGTCTCGACTAAAGCCTTCTCTATGGTGCATTCGTCCAGATCTTCTCTTTCTTGCTTGGCAAGCCCTCTTCATGAGGTAGCTTTGCGAACGACTGAGGAATTTAGAGATTGACCATTAGACTTTGACACTTGACTTCTATGTGGCTCCAATTCTGAGGGGGGGGGGCATTTTTTGACACCAAAATGTGGGGATTAAAAGAAGACACAAACCTGAGAGCTGCCTCGTAAAGCCCTTTCACGGAGAACCGGTCGCATTGGGCCACATTGAATCAAGAAGGAAGTAACGCTCCGCGCCTCCCTTGACATTCATGAGCCACCACAAAGAAAGGAGGCAGGAACGCTCCACGACTTTCGTTGACGTTCTCGATCTTCTTTTAAGCAAGGAGGAAGAAATGATCGACGACCTTATTTGATGCTCGCGAGCTACCGTAGAGCAAGGAGGTGGTAACGCTCTGTGAATTCATTTGGTGTTTGTGGCGCGCCGTGGAGCAAAGGAATTTCTCTTAACGCCGAGTGCGCACTATTTTGTGGTGCCCCTACCCTATAAATACCTGCCTCCCCCCATGTTCAGGGATGGAAAATCTGACCATTCGACTTCCTAGGTACCAAATCACGAAGCATCCGTCTACTCTCCGAACCAAGAGCTATGCGAGGTACTTTGGAACTGCAAAGTGCATCCCCATTGTCTTGTTTTGATCCCCTCTTTCGAGAGCGATGCCCTTCGCAGAGCCTAAGGGATTCCGTGAAGGTAGGGGATCCCCAAGGGGACCCGGGTCATTTTGGAACGTTTATGCTTCACAAAACACCCTTCATGTACACATGATCCACATTCCAAGGTTGGGTCCTTATACTTCACGATGCATAATTCTTCACGATACCTTACTTCGCAAGGCTCCTTTGCTCCACAAGGCAGTGCTCCGCCAATGTCTTTCCACTACGCGAAACATGTACCATATGCACATTTTCCCTATTCTTAGACAGAGGTGCCCCACTTCGCCAAACATACCCCTTTTCATGCATCCTCCACCACACGGAGCAGTCGAGCTTCACAAGGCCCCCACCTTTGATCCCTATGCATTGTGATTCATTTTCCTGTGCGGACCTCAAAGTTTTCACGATGTGATTTCAGATTCCCTTGGACGATACTACCCGTTGTGTTTCCTCGCCTCATGATTCTTCGCATAGGCACGCTAATAGATATTTCTTCTTCACATAGCCATACCAACGTGGACCCCTCGATGGTTTGCTCCATGACACTCCCCTTAACCACGGCTTTTCATGTCCCATCTCTACAGAAAGGAGTAGAGGGTACCAGTTATGTATGTTCTGGGAGTGTGGAGACAACCCACCTCGTCCGAGCTGCATGATGTTAAACTGCCAATCACCATCATCCTCATCACATAACGTTAAACTGTGACCTCACCCCATGCCTCGCATGTCGGGTGCCTCCACCTTGGACATTCTCCATGCCCATTTGTCTCCACGAGGATGAGATGTTCCCTCATAGGGGATGATATCCTCATTATCAGAGTGGTGTTTCTCCATGGGGAAAGGACGACCATCTAGGTGTAAGCCCCTATATTTTCTTGCCGGAGGCAGCATCCCTGCTCCACCTTTCTTCTTCGGTCCCAATGACAATGGGGAGGGGGAATGGACACCGGACCTCTCCTTTATTAGTGCCAAATCAGTCTCCCGTTGAGCATTTTCACCATCGGGCCTCCATCCTGGTGTAAGTCCCAACCTTTTTGGGCTACTAACCACGTGTAATCCCAATATCACTTCTCACGGATGCACCTTTCATGACATGATTTTCAGGTTTCTTCAATCTCTTGTTTCTCACACCAAGCATGAATCTCGTGGGCTGAGAGTAAGCATCGACCATGACATCCCTGGGCATCCTAGAGTGTAAGCCCCGAAAACTGTCCTGAACTACGTGGACTTTAATCTTTGCCAAGGAAATGTATGTAGAAATCCTCCCTGAGGATTAAGCCCAGCAAATATTGGTTTCGACCATCTTCATGTCGGCTCACAAACACCATGGGCCACTAACCACGTGTAAGACCCACATCACTTCTCACAGACGCACCTTTCACGACGTGATCGTCAGGACTCTGGTACCTATTCGTTCTCACATCAAACATGAATCACATGGTCTTAGATCAATCATCACCCATGACATCCACCCTGTGAATCCTAGAGTGTAATCCCCATACACGCAAACCTGAACTATGTGTTTTTTTATCCTTTCTAAGACAAGGTACATAGGAAGCCTCCCTAAGGTTCAAGACCACCACAAACCGGTCATTCCGACCATCTTCACGGTGGTTCACCAACACTATGGGTAGCCTAGAGTGTAATCCCCAAAAACCATTCTGAACTACGTGGAATTTGATCCCTGCCAAAGTAGGGTATGTAGGAATCCTCCATGAGGTTCATGCCCAACACCCATTGGTTCCAACAATATTTATGTTGGCTTACCAACACCCTGGGCAGCCTAGAGTGTATGCCCCACACATCAACCTGAACTACATAGTCTTTGATCCTTTCCAAGGAAGGGTACGTAGGAAGCCTCCACGATGTTCAATCCCAACAACCATTGGACACCAGGTCCACCTTTATGTCAGTTCCCACCTCCTGAAATATGTGTACTTTGATCCCTACCAATTTAGGGTATGTAGGAAGCCTCTACGAGGTTCAAGTCCAACACCCATTGGTTCCAACCATTCGGTTCCATGCCCCATTCTGAACTACATGGCCTTTGATCCCTGCCAAGGTAAGGTGTGTTTGAGGCCCCCCTGAGGTTCAATCCCACCACCCATCGGTCGTTCCAACCATCTTCACGTTGGATCACCAACACCCTGGGTAACCTAGAGTGTAAGCCCCACAAACCATTCCGATCTACGAGGACTTTGATCCTTTCCAAGGAATGGTACATAGAAAGCCTCCCTAAGGTTCATTCCCACCACCCATGGGACCATAGGTCGTCTTTCACGTTGGTTCAGTGATGCCCCACCAACCATCCGGCCCCTGGTCAAACTTCACATCAGTTCGCATACCTAAACTACGTTGTCTTTGATCTTTTTTAAGGCATGGTATGTAGGAAGCCTCCACGAGGTTCAACCCAAACACCCAGCAGTTCTGACCCACTTCACTTTAGTCCACCCCCCGTCCTGCATGACGTTAAATTGTGGATATTTTTCAGTGGTAATCCTTTGTCACTCCATTCAGCGGTAAGCCATTGGAACCCCAATCGGTAGCAATCCAGGATTAGATGAACTACATGGACTTTGATTCCCAGCCACAGGGATACATAAGAAGACTTTCCAAGATTAAAGCTAAAAACAATCATCATCCACATGGAAGTTCCATTCCATTCACCATCCACTTCATTCAACTACTTCATCATCCATCCTGATTCTTACTTGGGCCACCTCATCCCGATGGGATCATTCCACCTCATGCCCTGTTCCCCTCTTAGTAACTGGGAGTCAACTACCTGTGGGACACAATCTCGATGTTCCCACCATGGGGTTACACCCATCTGATCCACTCCAGTTAGTGTTCAGATCATCTCAATCTGTCTCCTCTAGAAGTTAAACTTGCGGCATACCCAGTTTTAAACATGGGAAGCTGAGAAAACCCTTAGATACAATCCCATGTCATATGATTCCCCGCATTCGATGTGGGATTCCTCAGGCATCTGCGCCCTTGAGAAGACCTATAATAAGGGACATAAGACAGACACGCCAATCACCCAACACCCAGACACACCAATGATTCCCAACGTGACTACTCCCCAAACCGAAGGTTACTGCCCGAACTGGACCCCTTGGAATGTCCTGACAGAAGTAGTGTAATTAACTGGCATCCATGAAGATATGGGGCCAGGAAGAGTTTCATGATCAACTTCTTAACTCTATAAGGGAGACCAAGACTAAGTGACGAGTTCCAAGGATGAATCCATAGAAAGAAGAACTGACATCCCCTCATCTTGTTTCGATCAAGGAGCAAACATCCCTGAATAAGGAACGGATGCCACCTGTCTTTGGAAATCGGGAATGCAAGGAACCATATGCGCATCCTCCATAGATGGATGCGCGTTCCCTGGCAAAAGCGTCAGAAATAGATTTTTTATGAATCAATAAATACCTTACATAATTAAACAGTTTTCACATTGATATTTAATCTTTAATCATCACATTAGGCCCAGTTTCAATTCATGATGTCCATTTGAATCATCCTTAATAATTATCATTCATTTCGTTTTGAATGACAAGACAAGAACCCCATCTCACATTCATTGTAGGTCACCATGCCTAACACTCAATATTTTATTCAGTATAATTATTGGGGAAGAACACCATGTCCACATTCCAAAATCCAGTCATTCTATAATACTATGTATAAAACCACATAAATCTTATCCATTTAATAATTATTTAATTCATAAGAATTTTCCACATCATTCCATTACTAATTCCGCAATTAGTTAAACATTTCAAAGTCCATTAATTAACATAACAATTAACTAAGTATATAATCCATTAATTAATTCATCAATAATTAATCAATCAACACAATTCTCTTTCCATATTTAATACTACAAAGTTAATTATCCATATAAAATATAAACTTATCATAATTAATTATCAAAATTAATTATCTCTAACCAACATCATGGAACATAATTAATTCTCACAATTAATTATCTTACAAAGCCAAACAACATTTCATAATTAATTTCCCCCAATAAATAATCATAACAAAATAAATTAAATATCTCCAGTAGAATATATCAACACATAACCAATATCTTAATCAAATATCTATTTGGAAAACCCCCCTTTGTTTCTTCTGTGATTCAATTGTCAATTAATCTCTAAGCCAATCACAAGTCAATTCCACATTCTTAATTACTCTGATTTAGGAAATAAATTACCATGGGAATCTAGAAAATCCATAATCTCACATTCAAATATCCAATCCGAAGGTATTGGAGTTTAATTCAGACCCCCTACCTCGGCTTATTGATAAATGTTATCCCAACAGAAATCCATAAAATTTGACTGGCACAACGTCATCAATCAAGCTCAGGATCATAATCCCGAATCTAAAATTAAGATCAATGGAATCATGATCTTGAAAATCTATATCTAGTTTGACAATCCAAGATCTAGATCTAAACTCGTTATTTTACATACATGGAATTGGTTGAGATTATCCATGAAAAGATCAAGGAAACATAGTTGAATTAATGGGAGAAACAATTTTATGAAATCCACCTACCAGGAAGAGAGAAGATCTTTAATCCAAGCTTTCACTCTCAAATAACAATGTTCCAATCAACTTGGAATCCCTCCGAAAGGCAATGGGATAACATAAAATTTGTCATGCTGAGGAAGGGTTGAAACGTAGGAGTCTTGGGGGTTTTGGTGGTAAAAAAATAGATTTTCGGATAATTAATCATGCGCATATTGTTTCTTAGGCAGGGGTGCATGGTTAGGGAATACCATGTTCCAACTGTTCGGACCTCTATATCTAGGTATTCATCATTGGAACAGTTTGGTCACATTATTTGTCAAACCTTTCATGAATTTTGTGGACCTCTCTATCCATGTTTTCACGGTTGGAACCTTTTAGTCGCATGGTTTTTCAAATAGTGAGAAAACCATGCATAACCAACTATCTGTTATTTTTCTTAAAATATAACAGGAATGCACCATAAGACAATAATCCGAAATAAAGGTACTAAAAAACTCAAAATGTACCTGAAAATGCACCTGAGATGACTCCAAAAAAGGGTGAGAGCTTACATGGTAGGAATATCCTTGTGGTTGGTCAATAATTTCATCAAAATCTCAACCAGTGGAATATATGGTAAAATAGTATTAAATTCTTGATTCATAAATATTTCATGTTTGGTTTATAAAGACATGTAGTAGATCTTGATTGGACATGCATTCTACCCCTAACTTTGAAAAAAATGTTAAATTACAAATGATTTAAAATATGGTTATTCGAAACACAATATATTGTCAATTTAGTATTTATAAAAATAATTTCATGATTGTGATGATAGATATGATCATGACTAATAAATTATTATTATAATTAATTGAGTTCTTATTGTAAATTAATTTTTTCTTAAAATTGTATGAAGAAATAAAATAATTTAATATATTATTATAAAAATATCCATGTGATTGATTTTTTATACATGTAGTTGATGTTTTAACTACCTCACATTTAATCAATATACATTCCCCATAGTCTCACTATAGAAATTTACAATATGATAGTTAGAAACGCTTTTCATGAAATTCCAATAACATACATAATAGTATATGATATAATATCCCATATATAGATGTACATTTCTACTAAATAAGTTCATCAAATACTTAACAAACGTGAAATATCAAAAAAAACAAGAATATTGTTTATTTTAAATAAAGTACAAACACATTTAAATACTCGTGTAAGAGGGAATAATGGATTAAAAATTTGTTTTGTGAAATTATATTTATTATTGAAAGAAATATTTTAATTATAAAAATATAAAAAAAATATTTTTTATGAGACACTTCCACATGGTACCCATTTTTAGAATTATGAAAAAAGAATTATTATTTCAAAAACTTGTTCCCCTTTTTGAAATTATCACAACTTCTAATGATAAAAACTATAGTAAGATATTCAATTAATATCCCACAAAATTCAAATTTTATTATTTTATGTTCAACCATCCTCTCTTTATGTTATAAAATAATTACTAGTAAATACATTTACTATCATAATGCCAAAAATTATCATGGAAGAAACACCCTATTGGTTACTAGGAATGAAACTGACTTTTGTAATGTTAACCTCAAAAAATGTTTTAACATTTTTTAAATGCCCATAAATCATTGAATTGTACACAAAAAATCATCTGACATGTGTTAATGTAATAATATAGAAGATAAATTTAATAAATACTCCTCCTTATTATAAACTCTTTCTATAGGATGCAAGATTTTGTGTTGTAATAAAATATATGTAGATTGAAAATTATTCATGTATAAATAAGTATGAAACCCTTTAGAAAAATATGTATGAATTCACAAGGAGTCATGTAAATATGTTATTATACTAAAACAATAATATATAATGATATTAAATGAACTAGATAGTAACCATCCTGTAAAAAACATGACAGTTAACAATATAAGAAATGTAACATGCATAATGGCGTAGAATCGAAAAATGGAATAAAATAATTATCCTAGAAAATAAATAATCTTCCTTTAAACATATGCTAAATATTATAAAATTATACTTCCATCATTCCAGGATTAAACATAATTTTCTCAATTTATTCTAAACACTAAAACATTGTAAAAATGATATAATACTAATCTCTATTTAAACAGATTTGATATTAATATTTATTTTTTGAACATTATTTATAAGAAATTGAAATATAAAATCAATATTATTGGTTCTTGAATTTTGTAGGTGATTTTTGGTAATATAAATTTTAGAAGTATTATCACAATGAATATGGATCTTTTAAAAATTAAATCCAATATCATAGAGTGTTTAGTTAATCTATAATGTATATGATTAACAAGATTAAACCCAAAAATATTCACTTTAATTATCTGATAATGATAAATGATTATATATATTAGAATGTCTTGATTCTAAAATTTTAATGAGAAATTAAAATTTACCTAATCATTTTTTACTAACAATATTGCATCCACAAAAATCAAAATCTTTGAAAATTATTTAATCAATCAAAGATAATGTAGTGTAGAATAAAACAACGTTCAAAGATACATTATATTATTTTATAATAAGTTTTTATAGATGTTAGTTGATTGTATTTATTATTAAATAGTAACATAACACACATCAAAACAAAAAACAATAAATTATTAATAGAAGTAGTTATGTAAAATACGCTAAAAATATTGCCTCTAAAATATCTAGCATCAACGTATTTTCTAAAATCATCATTATAAACTTTAAATGAAGTACCCATTTGTGTTCTACAACTTTTACAATATTCTAATGTAAATATTTTTTCCACTCTTTCACTAAATTATACTACATAGAAAAATACCATCATTCCTTTAATAAATTTGAATAATGTTGAAAAATTTAAGTTCTCCAATTAAATTCATATAAATTTAATTTGTCATTACTTCTAAAAGTATCTTATAATTTTTTACCCAAGAAGATTCAAATATAAATTCATTAACATATATTTTAATAATTAAATATATTGAATTATTTTTAATAAATAAATTTAGATCATCCTTCTTAATTTTTAAACAATTATTTAGGAAAAAAATAAATCCTTTCATAATAATATCAAGGATCATGTTATAACGCATAAATAGATTTTAGTAGTAGTAAAACATGATTAGTATTAAATTAATTCTAATTATTTCAGGGTTGTTCCAAAAAACATTATAAGAAATATATCAATTTAAAATTTCCCATTTAACATCCATTTCAATACATATACTTCTAAAATAACATACATATTCTTATAGAATTATCATTGATTCTTGTTTTCCATCAAGGGGTAATGAATCTTAAAAATTAGTTCATTCTTCTTGATCATAACATTGAGAAACTAATTTATGCTTGTTTCAAATTATTTAACCACATAAATATAACAAATTTTTAATGATCTATTTGGTATAAATCATATTTTGAACTTTATAGGGTTTATAGAAGCCCTGTGTTTTTTATATTTATATAAATTTACAATCCATGAAACTCCTAGATCAAGTTTGATTAAAATAAATAATCACCTATATTTTGATGGAAAAAAATTATAAATATAAAAAAGATAAGAAAAAACATTTTTAATTATATTTTAGTTATGAAACAAAATGTTTTATCCAAAATTATATCATTATTTTGATGCACTCCCTACAATAATAAAGATTATTAAAGAGAGAGACTCATCCAATAAATTAGTCCATAAAAATTGGAATATTCTTTTAACATAATGTAAAAATATATAAACTCTTCATCAACCTAAAATAAATCATATTTTCATTCTTTTAAATGATTTTTATCAACATTCACATTGATGGATTATTTAAAAACTTTTTTTATTTTCTGGTAAACATTATGTTCCATAATATAAATGAAAAAACCTTGAAATATAACTTCATATGATATTAATTAATATTTTCTAGTGATTATTTTCAATTTTGAATTTATATTTAAAAAATGAAATAAAAAATTATATTCCCCGATTTATTATCAATTATATTTCATATTGTGTTTTCATTATGAATAATCCTAATGGAATTTTATTACTACCATGGAAAGGTTTCATAACATCTTATTTCAATATGTATTTTGGAAAAATTATACTTATTTATTATTATTGTATCCATATCATTTTATTTTCTATTTATTTTTTCGACCACATCATTTTGTTTTGGTTTCATATGATTTAATTTTTTTTATTTTATCTATTATCATAATTTAATTCTTTAATATCATGATTTCCACACTCATTTCATCTAAAACATTCAATTGATAAAATTATATTTCTTTTTTCATTTTGAAATTTTTTTAAATAAATGATCTATTTATACAATGTCTAAAATTTATATGATAGAAAATAATTCTATGTATATCTGATATTGTCATCTGTTATAGAAACTACATATCATTTTTTATAGATATATAGTTCTCTTGAATCTAAATAGATAAAAAGTACATGTTAATTATGATCCGATGTTTATACATCTTGACCTGATTTAAAATATTTCTAACACATCTTACCATTTAATCATGAATCACACACATAGTTGATATCTAGATTTAACAAGCGTGGATCCTTAACCTTTTTATTTTGAGAGAGATTGTGTGGTGACCTAAAATTTTCATGACCAAATATTATTTGTAATAAAATATTGTCATATTGAATTGTATTTATATATTTTAAATTTTGATTATTTAATTAGAATAAAGTAATTAAATAATTTTTTTTTTCTATTTTCATTCAATGAAGTATATTATTTTTAAAAAAAGAATCTTATCAATTAAAATTTTCACATTTATATTATCATCATCATGTTACTTTATATAAATAGAATTTTGTTTCAATCCATAAATAAATAAAATCATTGAAATAATAAAATAGTTTTAAACATATAATTTTTACAATTCTTTTAATTTTATATTTTTTTATAAAAAACATGACACTAGAACCATCATACTTATTAAAACATATAATTTTATAGATATCAGTGGTCATATTTCAATAGAATCCACTATACATGTACCATGTGTCCTTTTGGATACTCTAAAGATATAATTCCTATAAAAATATATTCAATATACTTTTTGTACCTATTATAACTTGGGGACTAATTTGGATAGAAAAAGAATTATGGGGAACACAAACTGATTCCATGTTTGTACTTAGAATCATTCAAGTCAGAAATGATAGAGATAAAAATTATTGTTATCACCAAGAAATTATATAAATATAATGGTGAATTTATTTTTATAATGATAATTAATTAGATAATTAATGTAAGTAACACTTGGAAAATTTACATATGAATATTTAAAATAAAAAGTTCTTTATTAAAGGATTATTATATCCATGACCAGTTTTATTTTTCTCATTTTATTCAAACACATTATTTTATTTTAACATTTTATCCCTTGAATAGAAATAGAAGGATCTGTATTCAATAACTAAATTTCTTCTCAACTCATACCATTTTGTTCAAAAATAGATTCAAGAATAATTATTTAAGGTTCATCACATTTATAAAGAAAATGCTTGTTTTTTACATTTTCTTGTTAAAAAAATTTTAAATCACTATTTAATTTATCCTTGTGTCCTGAAATTTTATTTCTTATCTTTTCAATTTAAATAAGAAAACTCATAGGATTATAATTTAAATTTTCAAATAATTGATTATTCAGATTAATCTTATTATTGAGACTATCAACCACTTCATACAACTCATATTTAGTGGGATCAAAGAATAATTTGATTCACATTACTATTTTTATAACCCATAAAACACATGTTTTCTAATTCTTTTTTAGCAACTGATTCATTTTGTTGATTTTTTATGATTTGTAAATCCAGTAAATTTCCATTAATTTCTATTACTTTGATAAATTTTTCTCATTTTATAGTTATTATTGATCCTTGGAAAATTAGGATTGACATATAAACCTTCTCAAAACTTTTAAAAAATAACATCATAATGATTAATAGAAATATAAATAAGTTCTCTCTTCTCCTTGTCCACATTTTCAAGATGTTCATTTTTGAATCATTGAGAGTAGAATTTATTACTTCTATATACACCATTTCTTATATATTTATCCTTATCATGTTCAAAATATTTTATCTATAAGTTAGAAGATTATGTAGCATAATTTTATTCCAGAGAAATTCATTTCTATTTCAGATTCTATTCATAAGAATTTTTTTTGAGTTTTGGCACATATTTCCACAATAATCCAATAAACATATCTAATTTATACTCCATAGATTTTTTTTTTAATAAATTCCACACTATTATCATACCACTTTCTCTGTTAATCTCTTAAAACAATTTACAAAAATATCTAATTTTCTAATGTTTCTTTGAAATTTCTCTTCACATGTACGACACTAAATAATCTATAATTCTTTTTTGAAGTATCTTTTTATCCCATTTTAAATTATTATTTCTCATTCCTAGAAATTCATAACATATTTTTTTTACCAAATTATCCAAAAATTATGATTTACTTGAAATCGTTTCTAGATTTCTTATGATGTTTCTCAGTTACATGTAAGAATATATACATTTCTATTTAAGAGATAAATAATTATATTACTAGAAAATGTAGATATAAGAATATTTACATTACCATTACAACGTAGTTATTAGGTTTGTGGGTATGAATAATAATACTAAATTAGGAAATATATATGGTTTACCCATTTATAAAGAAAATTTAATATATATATATATATATATTTATTTATTATAAATAAAATTATTATCATTTGAAAGAAAAAGAAATGATTTCTGAAACAATTTTATTTTTCAAAGAGGTGTTTTAGTCATTATTTAAACAATTATTTAAAAATTAAATTTAAGAATATTAGTAAATTAATTTTATAAAAAAATTATTTCTTTAAATGTAAATTTCAATATTTTCTTCAGTTGAATTTGTTTTTAATTTTGAGAAAACATCAATTTTTTGAGGAATAGTGAAAATACTGATTTTTTATTAAAAATGTCTTCTTCATTTAAATTATTTAAAATGATAAATTAAAAATTAAATTGGTTTTAATTTATCATTTTTTAAATTATAGTTCAATTTAACTAATTTTGGTGAATGAAATAGATATAATATTGAATTCAAAAATAAAAATATTCTAAAATTTTGAATTTTTTTTTCAGAAAAACAATTTTATCTATGTGCCTATGGATTTAATTTTAGATTAAATTATGACAGTTATTTGGATTGAATTTATAATTTTTTTTAAATATTTGGAATCATAAAAATTTATATTATCTAAAAATTTCAAATTAGTTTTTTTCAATAATGTATAGTCAAAATAGTAAAAATTAAGTACCATGGTTAATATAGAAATTTGTATACTATGGGGTTAAACTATAAAGATAATGGTTTAAAATGATTTTGAACGATTAAAAAAAATATTTTATAGAAATATATATACATTATAACCTATAAGTATCACTAATGACCCATTTTTTAGGATTTTTTGGGGAAAAAATAGTTTCCAATATTTCTTTTCAAAAATTCTTAGTGTGTACTCTCCCCTCACATATAAATGGAAACTCCTACCCAATCATATTTTACCTTCAAAAACAATTTGTTTTATCCAATACCTGATCACATATATTACTTAATACTCTCCCAACTTCTGATAGACCTTTATTTTATCATATATCCAATATATGAATGCTTTATGTATAAACCAAAAAGAGTTCCAAATAAAGAGATAAAATTCTCAACGTGCATATTTGTAATATATATTCTTCCACCACATTCATGTAAACACCCCGACCCCAGTTACCCATATTAGGTGCATTACTTTAATACATTCGAATGATTAAAAGGAATCATGTCCCGAAGGACTGATCAGTTTAGCAGTTTTGGAAAATAGATTAAATACATGAACGTTACATTACAATTTCTAATATACAACACAACATAAATAATACATTGAGAATGCCATTTCTTAGTTATCTTAACACTGAATCTCAATCATAGAACACATCTTGGGATCCTGGGAAAATAAAACATAAGAAATGGTCAGCTGAGATACTCAGTAAGAGTAAAAAATTTAGAAAAAAGATATAAACTTTTAATGCAAGATGTGTAATAAAATCAACATCCTTTTAAACATAAACTTGAACATAATATGGAAAAAAATAAAACATTACCATATTAACATGAACATGGGTATTCTACTAGTCTAATAATCACATGTAAAGAATAATTTCATAATGAGGGAATGCATAATACTGGACATCATAACCACATAGTCAAGGCCTTGTGCCAATACTAAAAACAAATTTTTTTCCCCAAGGCCTTGTGCCAAGACACTAGTTTGTATCATTAGATCTATTGATGCATCGAGGATCTATAGTGGGTTACACCCTTAAGTTACTAATTCCCATAAATATCTCATATGAAAAGGTTGAATCATAACATGAACATTCGTATTAAAACTACAATACAAATTGTAAATACTTTAACCATGAACCATGAATGGTATAAAACTTGCACATCCACAGACAAACATATCACAAAACCTTCAATACAACATGGAAGATTGTATCTATAATAAATCATCTTCAAACTAGTTTAAAATCAATCAAAGGATGTTGACATATATGAAATTGATCAGTAAAATGCTTTGAGAGAAATTCCCTTTTTTTATGAAATTGTTTAAATGTCTCATAATTTATAAAGTAAGTCATTTAAATGAGATTTTTGAATCAAAGTGTCTCATACCACTTTTAAAATTTTTAATAGAATTATTATTTCCAAACATTCATGCCCATATAAATAAATCTTTAAAAACCATTTTGAAAACATGGACATTAATGAGAATGATTTAAAAGAATGAATATTCGAAACATTTAAAA
Organism: Viscum album; assembly: GCA_963277665.1. Classification (NCBI taxonomy): domain Eukaryota; kingdom Viridiplantae; phylum Streptophyta; class Magnoliopsida; order Santalales; family Viscaceae; genus Viscum; species Viscum album. Next base: position 1,079,556,294 of record OY728139.1, on the reverse strand, counting down.
TGATTTTCTAGTAAAAAAGTCCCTTAAATTGAATCCCATTGAAAAATATTTTATGAAACATGGACATGGATAATAAATATTTCTTATTAGATACTTACGCAATAACGACCACGGATAATAAACTGATTTTGAAATTAACCCTAATCTTGCACATTCTTTTAGTCAAGCGTATGTTTAACCTCCTATATAAAGACCATATTATGTAATTAAATTATTCTAGAACCATATTAATATTTATGATATCATACATGATTCATTTATGACTTTATACTTCCCATTTAATAAAAATTTCCTTGTTAAATTAACATTTACGGTAATAACCGCTTTCTTTATCGTACATTTATTTACTTGTTACTCTATATTGAATCAAATAGATCATGATTAAAATAATTCAAGAATATGAAACAAAATTTATATATCATATATATTTAAAATATAAATATGTATGATATACATATATATGAAATGGAAAACACTATTTATGGAGACGGTAGGTCGTACGTACGCATAAATGTTGTTTCAGTTTTCATGTCGTATTGAATGGAACTAATTGAAAAAGATATAAGTAAGTAGACAAATAAATATAGATATATATATCTATAGTTGAATTATTATGTTTTATATTACATACTTATTAATTATTTATATTTTTTAATCATCGTTTAATTGTGAACGTGGAAATGAATCTCATCGCGTCACGGAGATGGTAAACCGTACATACGCACGAGCAAACATATCGTTATATTGATGGTAAAATAGTTTGTAATTGGATGGTGTATCATATATAATAAATAATTAACAGGTTATATTTATTATTTAAATCATTTATACTCATTATTATACCCATATAAATAATGAAGTGTTGGAATATCAAACTACACCACGACGTAGAGACGATAATCCGTACGTACGCACGTATGGTGACTTTGTCATTTATAGGAAGGATAGAATAATGAATATGGTTGAAACATTTTTATAATAACATCATTGTATATAGAATATACTGCAGTTATAATTTTCGACTGGAAACAAAAAATAAAGACGAAGTGGAAGAAGAAAAGAACTTGAAAGATGTGATGAAATATTTACATTCTCTTCGGGTTCTTCCTTTTGATTTGATCAAAAGGGCTCCATAGGTTGTATTTATGACCAAAGGAAGGCCCCTAGGATGAAGGGAGTAAAGTTGGTAGGATATTTAGGTAGGGTTTGGCTGATCCAAAATGCTTTGGAGGTGTGAAATTAAGAGAAGGGGAGGTACCCTTTTATAAGAGAGGTGAGGGTTACTTTAGGAAGAGCTTGAAATATTATTTTTTAATAAAATCGTTTTCAGTTTCTAATGGCTCCAAAATGAATTATTTAAAGTCTAAGGTGGGTATTGGTCAAAACCACTCAATAAATAGGTTTTATACAGGTTTAGGTGATCATATTAACCTTATCTAATAGATTTAACTCTTAGTTAAATAGTTTGACATTTACCTTGTCTCTTTGTTTATATATATTATATGGTTAATAAACTTACTATAACAAGCCAAGATAACCCCATGTGGTTCATTATTAATATATATAACCTCATATAAGTCATTTTTATGAACCATAGATTTTTATAAATATTATAACAATTAATAATATAATATTTGTTTTAAAAATTCAATTATGTCAATTTTGACACTATTTAGTATTTGATATTTTTGAAAGCCATATTAAATTTATAACTTTGAATAAAATTTTTTAATCAAACATAAAATTTCATATTAACCTATAAAAATAGTGGAATTCATCAGAAGTCTCAATTTACATTTATTTGGATATTTTTAATATCAATTATTTTAATATTTCATTAATATGGTAATTACTGCATCATCATTGTGACATAAATAAATTAAATTATTTAATGTCTAAAAATGATAAATAAAATACCATTACGTAGGTAATTTTGTTATATTTCTAATGAATATTTATAGTCTAATTTGTCTTGTGTATAACTCTATATTAAAAATGTTTTATCTATTGAACATTGAATTTAACACTTTTAACTCTTCTTTAAATTAAATAATAACAAATGTTCTAATTTATTCCAAGTGGACCTAAAGGATCATATTTAATTCCCAAGGTTGTTTTTGGTCAAATTATACTTATCCAATTGAATTTTTACATGTTTTAGGGTAATTATAAAATCATTTTTACCCTTAGTTACCCTATTTACTTTTAACCGTGGTAAATAAAAGCCTAAAGTTAGTATTCAGCAAAAATTATTTTCATCTTATTGAACAACATTTTACATATTGAGGTTAACAATGTCTCTCAAAATTTTTGAATTCAACTCACAGAAATGGTAAAATTATGTTTTATGCAAATTTTCAAATGCCCCTAGAAGTTGGGTGAAATACGGTAAAATGTTCAATAAACTTTTATATATCAAAACTTATTATAAAATGACTCTAATTAATCACATTGAACATATATAGGTATTATATATCTATTTTGACCTATAATAAATACGAAAAAACCACCCTATTATAATTTTGATATTATGAATTCCAAAATGAAATATATTTTACCAAATTCAAAACATAGAAGTTTCATTTATTAATTTAAAATTAATTCCAATTGTCAAAACCCAAAATTGGGTTTTTTTAAAAAGTAAAATCTATCAAAAGATTGACATGTGTTTTTGTTAAATTTAAATGTAAAATTACTTATAATGATTAAAATTGTATTAAATGATAAAAATATAGTCTAATTATACTTGAAAACCATTCAAATTTATAATTTAATACTATAAATTATTTTGATTAAAAAAGTTGTTTTCAATTAAAATTTAGTAATTTTCACTATTCACAAAAAGATGAATGTTATAAGAAAAAAACCAAATATTTATCAAAACTAAATTTATATGTCCAAATTATAATGAAGAAGATTATTTTTTAAAATTTAATATATAAAAGTGTAAAATATAAGATTTAAATAGGGTTCTCAGTTAAAAGGCGGTAAAATTGCATTTTTTTGAAAATACTTCGTTTGTTTGAAAGAAAATGAATTTGTTCTTATATTATATCTAGGAAACATATAATATGGATTCTAAAATTTTATATAGTATATAAAATTCAAATTTCAGTTAACAATATTCATAACTTCTTTTTTAACGGCTAGTTTGGAAATTTGTGGTGCACTCAAACTTTGTGTTTTGTGTTGGGTATGTTACTGAATTGCTTTGAAGACATAACATACTATGAAATATTGGGGTGTTACAATTAAAATCATACTCAGAAATTATAATATAATAAAACCCAAATATAAAATATAAATATATTTTATTTTTTAATGAAATCGTCTATATTGTTCTCCACTTCCATCAAATGGAAAACTAAACTGTTGACCATATGTACGTCAGACTACCACCTCACGAACCGATGTAATTAATGTCCATGATCTACATTTAAAGATATATATAATTTTTATATAACATAATTTTATTATTTATATAACTTTATTATACTTTTTAAATTATTAGATCACATATACCTTTTAAATTTTCATTCCTTGGGGGACACGATAACATCGCTCGTGTGTATGGAGGACCACTGCCTCATAAAGTGATGTGATTCATTTTTTATATATTCATTATATGGATGTTATTAATGATAAATTTATTTAAATATATAATTTATTTATTACCTAGACACACTTATTATAATATAATATCATATTTAACTTCTTACCTTCCAATGTGTTGGAAAACAATAATGTCGCTCGTGCATACATGTGGACTACTACCTCCACACAGTGAAATGAATTGTTGTTCATTTTATTTCTACATGGACAGAAATAAGGATTAATTTTATTAACATAAATTCAATAAATAACATAATAATTATTCTATAAATGTGAATTAAAATTTATTTTTCTTTTATTCCATCTGCCTAATAAATTGAAACAACATTAATGCGTTTGTATGGCCTACCATCTCCATTAATAGTGTAATCCATTTTCTATCTCCTACAATTATATATTACTCTAAATAATAATATAATGAATATATATAATACTTATATAATTTTTTTAATTATATATATTATTTACCCATGATCAATGAAAAAGTACTAAAATTACTAAACCAAAACATACATGACAAATGATGAAATTATAACACAAAAGACTAATTTTAAAAATGAATAGTTATTAAACATGTGATAATAGACTATAAATAAATCATATATTTTATGAGATATATGAAAATTTTTATATAATATTTTTTTAATAAATATATATTTATTATATAGGAGGTTAAAAAACATATGAGAGAATTCGATCCTAAGGTAAGGGTCTCTGATCGAACTTTTACTTCTGTGAGATATATTCTATATTCACCAATTATTCCCTTGTGTGGTGTATATACATCCCATTTAAATATTTAATATCATGAATATATTTATATAAATTGTATTTAAAGTTTCAATTTATGTTATTCAATTCATTGGTATAAGGATTCAAAATTTACCAAAGTGCTAAGGGTTTATTTTACAATCTCATCATTATTCAAGATTATTAATGTTTAAGTCTTACATGAGTGATGTTTTTTATATTTCTTTCATAAAATCAATATATTTTAATCTCATAAGGCAATTAATGTATATTTTCATCTAATAGTACATGTATTTATCCCTTTGGTACCTAAAATGGTTGAGACATATTTTTTATTAAAATCTGACTTTATTTCTTTCTTTGCCCGAAATGTTTTTCTTCCAAACCCATATTTTCAAAAAAAAATTCAAATACATTTTTTTCATTCTCGAGGTTATATATTAAACTAAATTTTAACCTTTTTTATTTTTTTTTAGAAAAATGAAATGAAATATCATTTAAATTTCTAAAAAAAATTATAGTTGGATTTTACCAAAAAAATTAAAAGAAATCATTATTTAAATGAGTACCGTGTAATTGAAATTTAACATTTTCATGAATAGTCAATGTTTTGATACTTTCATAATATCTATAGAATTTTATTTTCAAATAAAACTATTTTAAAACTATTTTGAGAACATTATTTTTAGAAAATGTAATTTTAAATTGAAAACATAACTATGTTCAAAAATATTATTAATTTATTTATTTTTGTATTTCTATTCATAGACAACAAAAAACCTATTTAAATTATGATCCACAAGGGATATATTCTATTAATATAATCCTTATTATTAATTCTTGGATATTTTAATACCATTTTAGCCAAGGATGTTCAATTTTATTACCATTCACCATATTACTCTGGATGGTTTATGATTATGTTTAATTGACTCGAGTAATTATTAACATTTATTATGATTGTTTTTTAATAAAAATTATTATATTCATTTTTTAAACCCTTTAATATAAGGAAATAATTATACATATTAATTTAAGAGTGGTTCCCAAAATTATATATCCCCTCAATGCATCATGAGATCTCATGAGACAAATAAGTTCATCAAAATAAATGGGTTTTTACCTATCATTTTTATTGACTTGTGAATGTTGTTTAAAATATGTTTATGATGTTTGGAATTTTGAATTACCTCATTATGATATTAGTTATTGATTTCAATTTTATTATTTGATTGTTTGGAATATCTAAGGGTAATTTTCCAGATCATTTGATTATATATATATATATATTTATTTGATCATTACTTACTCCTACCGTATAATACTAAATTTGTTGTTTAAATGGATTATAATTATATTATTTTCCTTTTCATATTGATTATTCATACTTATTAATGATATCATTCATTGTATTCTTACTCTTACTGATAACATGGTCTCAAACCTTTCTTATGTTTTATATACCTAGGATACTAACATGTTTTTTTGTGATTTGTATGTATGGATATACTAAGTTGAAATATGGTTTTATTAGTGAAAACGGTTTTTTTATTTTATATCTTCAAATATATGATAAATTAATGTATGTATCTAGTTTATACCGAATAATAAACTGTTCAGTACCTCAGTAAGTGATTCCTTTTATCTAGTGAAAGTGTAAAACTATGACGATCAGCTTTAAGATACTAGATTCCGGGACATTATAGTTAGTATGAGAGGAAATCTAGTTGAAACCTTGAGAAGTATATTTCAGAAAACATATATTAGGTAATATATCTAAATGAATTACATTAAAGAAAATTTTAATTATAAGATAAAATATTAATATTTTTTCAAGTTGATGATTATGTGTTTTTCTTATAAATAAATCACTTTATTGATATTATATGTGGATTTCATTATAGAATATACGTACCTGGGGGTAATAACTCTGAAAAATAAACATCAAGATTGACTCGAATGTTACCCAGTACATGAGAGTCCTCCTTACTACACACCTAGTTTGACACTCCAATAGACAATTCATGGGATAATTCACATTTTCATTACAAAACATTACGAAGGATGTGAAAAATATTTTTATGATTTTGAAATATTCCTACAAAGACAATTTTTCAGATTATGAGATTATCTGTGAATAAAATTATCCGGTTTTGTTAAGTGTTTCACATGGTTTTGTTTTATATATTATGATACATAATATTTTTTTCTAATAAAGTGTATGTAATGTTTTATAAATGCACATAGTTAAAGGAATGGGAATCGTATCAATACATGTAATACATAGAGTAATGATGATCAATTACTTGGCGAGCTTAAGCCAATATTTCGAAGAAAACTAGTACCCCAAAAATTATCACCATAAGAGGACATGGTATCATCTTCCTTTAAGAAAAAAATAAATCACTATGATTTATGGCATTAAAGTGAATAAAGAGAAAAAGCAGATGGTATAGAAATAAATGGATAAGGGGTATATGGGAAAGATGGTTTTCCCACAAGTGATAATTTTGGAAATAAACATTATTATACTTTCTAGAAGGGAATGGCAGTTCACTTTTTTATAGATATAAATTACATCATACATGAATATTAAATTATAAGAAATAAACATATTATATTCTAGGTTTCACCTGTAAAGAGATGGATAAGTTCATAAATGAATTCCCTAAGCATCAAGGGAATATACCTCAGAATAAGACAAGCAACCAAATTCCACCTTATGAAATTAATATAGATATACGGGGATAATTAATGTTCTTATGTTTGGATCCAATTATTATTTTGTTGGGTTATTTTTTATATAACATTTTATGTATAAGAATTTTGAAATTTATATGTATTTTACTATAGTAATATTTCATTAAGGATTTTAGAGAATTTTTGGAATGTTACTAATAACCAAGAATATTGATTCAGTGGAATGACTAAATTCTCAAAAAAAATATTGAAGGGGATAACCATTAATATGTTCTCAATAATGAGATTAAAACGATTAAAAGTTAATTATGGTATAGTATTTGGGACCGTGAAATTGGAAAATGATTTAATGTTTTATGTTATCTTCATCGGTGTTTAGTCCAAATTTTAATTTGTGGAATATATTTGACAATATGAGATTTTATTTTTTAGAAGAATTCTCGTTTTTGTTAAATTTTGTAGTTATCATGGTATTCACATATTTATAATGTGACATTAACCACCACATTATATTTTCTACTGTATATAATATTGATTTAGTGACCTCATTTCTAAATATTTTGATTTTGAATTTGTTATGAAATATTTTGGATGATGCTTAAGGTTAAATATCTGTTATTCCAGAAACAAATTGTATTTTTGTTTTTATATTATCAATAGGATGATTAGATAACACTTTTTTATGATGTGGCGTTTCAATAATGATAAATTCAAATTTCAAACCCTTGATTTTTGAGATCAACATAAAATTGTGAGGAAGCAATTTATTAAAGGGGGTAGAATGTAACACCTCAATACTTTAAAAGAAGAACATCAAATTTGATATAGTATATAAAAAGAAAAATAAATATTAAAATATGATGTAACACCCTAACACTTTATGATATATTCAATTTCAATTAAATTTAATCTCTTCGATAACCTGCAATTTACACAATACCACGTTTGAATGAAACGTGATACTCTATTAAATTGTTATTAATTATACATTAAAATTATAACATTGTCGTTAAGTGGGTGGGTATGAATATTAATAATTATATTATTAAAATAATATTTATTAAAAATGTATAAAATAAATTCAATTTTGATTTTTCTATTAGAAATAAAATAAGAATCATTTAAATAAGAAAGAAATGTTTTTCAAAAACCTATATTAATTCAAAAATGCGGTTTAGTCTCACATTGTGAAAATAATTTAAAGCTAATGTTTATAAAATTTAGCAACTTTATTTCAAAAATTATAATTAATTTCTTAAAACTTCATGTAAAAATTATCTTGGCCTGAAATTTTGAGAATTTTATGAAAAGATTAAATTTTGTATAAATAGTGAAAAATTATGATTTTATTTTTAAATCATTCTTTTCATATTAATTATTTACAATAATAAATTAAATTAAAAATTAATTTTCATGTAACATTAGTTTAATTATATAGAAATTTACCTAATTTTTTCATTGTAATCAATTTCATATTGAATTCATATAGAAAATATTTTAATCTTTTGAATGTTTTTCTTCAGAAAACCGATTTTTCAACATTACCACGTGTTTAATTTTATATTGAATTATGACTTATATGTGGATTTAATTTTTGAAAACTGATTCCATATTTATAATAATAATAATTTATACACTATAAATATAAACTTAATTTTTTTACTATAATAAATAGTTAAAATCGTAAAAATTAATTATTGGAGTTAAAGTAAAAAAATGTGTTTAATTAGATTTTAAACTATGATAATAAGGGTTAAGATTATGTGATACTTATAAAAACCCAAATTTAAAGAAATATTGTGATCCTATATACAATAATTCTTGATAATTAACTATTTTGGATATTTTTTCATAAGATATACATGGTTACCAAGTTTTTTTCAAATACCAAATGTGTCCTCTCCCCCATTTATAAAAGGCCACCCCCTCTCCTCTCCTCTTAACATATAAAAACCCCTTTGGGTTTTTAATATATACTAAAATAACTTTATCCTATTAAAACATCATATGCTTCTTTTTGGGTCAAAATCTAATCTATGACAGGTTTAGTTATAAGCCTATAAGAGTTCTTTGAAGAAGAGGTAAAATTCTTAACATGCATATTTATTTTATTTTTTCTTCTGCATAATTAAAAAATTATTAAATATTGATAATATAATAAAAAATGATATATGATATAGTTATATTTTATTTGGATAATTTAATAACTCATATCCATCTCCACTTCCATCAAATAGAAAAATAAAATGTCACTCTAATGTACAACGGACTAGCGACTAACGAGATAATGTAATTCATTTTCCATCACCAAATTTATGGACAGGATATAGTGATGAAATTAATATATTTATATGATAATTATAAAGTTATTATACTTTGGTTATTATTACTTCATATATACCTTCTTACATTTCATTCCATGGGGGATACAATAATGACCCTTATGTGTATGTCGGACTACCGCCTCAAAATGGGATGTGATTCATTCTTTTCTTACTCATTACATTGAAGTTAGTGTGGATAATTATAATACAATATATGTTATTTTCAAAATATAAATAAACTTATAGAAATATAATATCACGTATCACTTCTTTCATTACAATCCTTTGGAAATAAATAGTGCCAATCATCTGTATGTGTGGACTACCATCTCTACATAGCAATGTGAAATGTAATTCATTTTATTTTAAATGTATGGGAATAAGGATATATTTGTATAGAATAAATTATATATATATATATATATAAAAAAATAATTATTCTTTAATGTTTAATTAATATTTATTTTACGTTCAATCGATCCATCAAAAAAATGGAAGCAACATTCATGCATACATATAACCTACTATCTCCATAAACGGTGTAATCCATTTTTCATCTCTAACTTTTATAGACTAATATAAATAAATTTATAATTAATATATCTTATATTTATATCTTTTTTTAAAAAATTATAGGATGTATCCATGATCAATGTAAAATTATCAAAATAGTGGTTTAAATAATGAATTGATGTAAAACATGTAATAAAAGAATACAAGTTAATCATATATAGTTTGGTATATATGAGTAAGGTACTTTATTAGTTTTTTTAAAATACTATAATAATTATAATGGATATTCTTATACATACAATGTATTTTGAACATGATTTATTTTTTTCTCATCTTAGTTTTACTTCCAAGAGATATATGCCTTATTCCCCTATTATTCCTCTATTTTCATTATATAATTCTACTTTTGATATTTTAAATGATGAATGTATTTATATTCATGATATTTAAAGATTAATTTTATGTTATTTATTTTTTGGGGCTATGAAATAAAATGTTACAAAAGTGGTAATGGTTTATTTTAGAATTTATTTATTATTCAGGTATACATATGTTTAAGTATTACATTAAAGAATTATATGATATTTAGATGATAAAATCAATATATTTTCATTTAATTTTTTTATTCATGATCTTTTTCAACTAATGTGAATATTATTTTCTCTTTTTTACTTAAACTTATGGAGAAATGTTTTTATGAAAATCTGACTTCATTTATCTCTTTAGTTGAAAATCCATTTTCTACCAAAAGCATTCTTTCTAAATATGTTTTCAAAAAAATAATGTTATAAAAATGATTTATTAAAAAAAAATCATATTTTTAAGATTATTACAATATTTTTTGGAATGATTCTTCATTTCCTATTCCAAATAATTATCATTTTCCTTTTACAAAAAATGTGAACAGAATCATTATATTAAAATGTATGACATAAATGTAATTTCATACCTTCATGAACACTCAATGTTTTAAATATTACATTATCAGTTTCAAATATTATTATCAATGAAATTTGGTTTCAAAATATTTTCTGAATGTTTAGTTTTAAAAAATTTATATTCAATGATGGGAGTTTTTTTTGCCTCAAAAAATATTCATATAAATCTTATGGTATTTCAACGCATCAATGACATCAACCCTTTATTGTAAATATGATCCACTGGGGATATATTATACTGACACCATCATTATTATTTATAATGTTGGTTTATGATAAGTTTATCTAATGATGTAAATTTTTAACCATTCACTATTTTACTCTAGATATTTTATGACTATGTTTATTTGATTTGGTTATGTTTTATGATTTCATATGCTTGTTTTTAAATTTGAATGTTTATGTTGATTATTTTTCACCCCTATAATTTTAAAATTTATTTGGACTTATTATATGATATGTGGGGATCTTAATTACAAATCACGGTAATTGATATACATTTCTAATGTGACAAATCAGTTAGCTAAATTAAATATGGTTTTACCCACTATTTTAAACATTCTTGTCAATGTTTTTAAAATTATTTCTATTATGTATTGAATTATGAATTCTCCCATTATAAGATCAGTTATTGATGGCCATGTAGTTATTCATTTAGATATAATATCGATATATAAGTTTCAATTTTATGCGATTATGTATATGGATTTATTTGATCGTCATTTATTCTCACTATGTTATGATCATGTAATTTTTTAAATGAAGAGTGATTAAATTATTTACCTTTTTATAGATTATTCTTATTTATTCATGATATCATTTGTTGTATTCTTACCCTTATTGAGAATTTGATCTCACCCATTTCTTATTATTTATATCCCTTATATACTAGGAATTGTTTTGTGATTGATGTGAATGGATATACTAAGGGGAAATATGGTGTTCTTGAAGAAAACACTTTTTGTTTTTTATGTCTTCAAATGTATCTAAAATTAATGTATGAATCAAGTTTACCAATGTCACTAAACTACTCTATCCTTTAGGATTTTATTTCATTTTTCTAGTTCTATTGTAATAATGTGACCACTATATTTGTTCTATTGGAGTTCGGGTCTTTAAAGAGAGTGTTCCAATAGTTTTTAAAAACGGATTCACACTATATGGATTGAAAAACTCATCAACCCCATTTCATTAAACTATATTTTTCAACTTCTTTATATATTTTTCATTCAAACATGTAATATTCATTAAATAATAATTATTACATTTCTTCTTTTCTAATACATCATGTGAATTATGCATTGGTGAAACGTTCACATAAATCCATAATTTGAATTATCTATTTTATGGTCATTAAAAACATACAAATAGGGGATCAATTCAATATTCTAAAAAAATAAAAAAATTGTAAAATGAGTGGTTAATAATAAATAATAAATATTAATATATACAAATATTAAAGAAATTGGAGATTATTTTTGTATTTATGGATTTTTTATGTCTGGAAAAATATTTAATTACAAAATGATTAAAATTTTAATATAATATATTAAATATACCAAGTATTTTTTAAACCGAAGTCATGGTCTATTATATATTTCAACAAAAAATACTCAGAAGAAAAATCCTAAAAATAAAGAAATATAATTTATTTAAGAAATAATAATATTAAATATAATAATTAAAAAAATATGAATAAATTAAAATATATAAAGAAATAATTTTTTGGAAAACATATATTCATTAAATAGGTACATTTGATTTCCCTCATATGATGAATATCTTGAACCAAGTTAAAACATGTGGTATGATAAAAAAAATAAGGTATATAAAGTCGGAGTGTATTTAACAACTTATGATTGGTCCTTTGTGTAGAATATCAATTCATGATGTAGGTCATGAAATTATTCATACAAATGATCTGTAAAATATTTGGTTGATCAATACTAAATATGTTATTGATTAATATTCAATGTGTCATCGATACAATCATGTCTTATTCAACAATAATCATAAGTCCAATGCATGAATTTTTAAAAATATTTGGCATGATTGATTGATCGATATGATCAATTAAAATTAAATGTGATTCTAACACAACCCATAGAAAATTATCACACGATTGATGCGTTCTATAAGATTTTGGTTGGTCCATTAGTCTTGAGGTTTAATAAGGACTTATAGTCAAACCATTCATTCTTGTCGTTGTTTTCATAACTAAAAAAATATTGGTAAAATTACAGTAATTTCATCATGTGGTCGATTAATTTTACATGTTGTTGATGTATTTCCTACCTGAAGATTGATTCGTATAAAAGACTATGTTCACTTGATAGTAATGATTAATCTAATACATAGCTAGATTTCTCAAGATAGATCATCATAAGATATAAATGTATAATGGATACCCAAAAAACATTAGGGATGTAATTTTCTCTGAAATTGTGTTATAAAATACATTATAAACAATAATAATAAATTTATAAATAATATCTACAATAATTCAACTTCTAAAATTAGTCCAAATACATCTCTTTACTCAATGTTAGAGAAAACAATTATTACACAAAAACAATGAGAAATAATAATTACAGAATAAATAAATATTCTAATAATAAAAACACAATATAAAGAAGTTAAGTGAAACATGAACATAAACATTGAAGTCATTTGTGATATTCAAGGATAATTTAATCTTGATCAACGGTTATATTATACATTTTAAAATTCATTATCTTTTTGGGATTATAACTTATCATCTTACAGTTCAACGGATCAACTCCCATGTTAATGATGTGTTACATGTACCACTTTTTAAGAAATTAATACCTTTTTCAACACATTTACTAAACTGAGATATTGTATAAAAAATAATCTATTTTATAAGGGATAATCAGTATAAATCTTGTATCTTATGGATAAATTAATCTAAAATAACAAAACCCACAAACTTAATGTTCTCTAGATTCATCATATGATTGAGGAAGCAATGTTAAAATATGAAGATATAAAAAAATATTTTAATCATATTAATAATATTTCAATGTATATATTTCGTTGAGGAGTTTAAAATGTAACACCCCATTGTTTCAGTGTATATTTCTCAGTAATGAAATAATTTTTTCAAATAAATTATGATAAGTGAATCACATAACTAATGTGAAAAATGGTATATTATAGTAGAATATTAAAAAATGGAACACATTAAAATATTTCTAAATGAATTATAAATATAAATAAAATAATAATAATAATAGAAGGGGTTCATAATTCCATAATGGAATTATAAGGTACTCATTAACTTAGATAAAATACCATTTATTCTATCTAAAACCTTTTTTATGATTTACATATTATTATTACTTTTAAAAATTGATATCAGTAGAATTTATGTGTCTAATTATAGTAATTATTAGTGAAATGAATTAATAAAATCCAATAAATAAAAAATAATATTCATGAATTTTAAATTAACTATTTAGTGATAAAGGTGATTTGTTTTTAAAAAATATTATATATATATATAATATATTTTCAAATATAATAATTTAATTTATCATATCATAAGTATGTACTTAAATTAAATTTATATACAATAATGAATAAGTGTTCATGAATTAATTATTAATTAGTCCGTAATAATGATACAAAAATTAATATAAAAAATCCTTTTTTAATAAATTTAATAACTAAATGGCATGTATTATGATTCCAATTATCTCTATTTAAGAATAAATCTTATTAAATAAATAAATTATATATAAATATATATATTTAGACAATGAAAAATTAACTTAATAAGTTTTAAATGGATAGGAATATGAATAAATTCATTTGTATATATAAAAATAAATTTTTGGGGAAACAATTTTTATGAATTATATTTCATAAAAATTAAATTAAATTTTATCACTTTTATAATTATAATCTATTGAAAATAATATCATATTTGGAATTATCATTTCCAAATTAGGTAATATGTTTTATTCTATTTTTATCCCTAAAAATTAGGTAACAATGTATAAGCTATTAACTATTATAAAGGAAAAAATGTGGTAAAGAGTTGAAATAAGGGACAATATCATAAACATTCCCAAAAAAATACTATCTCAAAATATGTTTATCATGGAATGGTCAACATACAAATACATTATATTAAATATTTTAAAATTTAGTTTCCAATTTATATGAAAATAAGCTTCCTTTTTATATTAGTGAAATATTATTTAAAAAATTACATTCTTTATCACTTATAAAAGGAACTCTATTATACCAAAGTAAATCTTAAAATTACATTGAATTTTTAATGAATACATTCCAAAATTATCTTTATAATAATATCCACCCATTTTTTAAGAACACTTCTTAAAAGGATTCCCAAAATCGCTCATTTTCAAGTGTTTCTCTATTAAAAATTTACATCTTCAATGTATATGATATCCTCCCCAAATTTTTTTTTACATATCCATCATTATTTTATTCTTAAATTAAATTTACCACTCCTATTAATATTTTTTATCATTAATCATATATAAAATTTAAATTATTACTTTATAGTAATATTTTTATTACTCATTCACTCATTATAACATGTTCTTGTTTTAATCTATTCTACAACATAAAAAAATGATGTTCGAAAATTAAACATAAGAACTACTATGGGAGAAAAAATATATTAAATATTATATAATATGTATTAATTTGAAATATTTTTAATAATTTTTTTATCTTAATATTCACATGTATATTCATCAATAAATTTGATTTTTTTGTAAAAGAAATAATCATCAGATAAGTAATTTTATGACTTCCATGTGAACAATCACCATAAAATATATGAAATTAATGTAAATTTAGGTTTTTAAGGAAAATAAATAGGAAAATGTATTTATAAACATGAATCACAATCCTTAATTTTTTATTTTTTAAGGTTTAATGTTTCTACCCAAGGGGATGTCTATAGTAATCATTTATTTTCTAAAATAATGTTTAATGTAAAATTATCAATGTATATATTTATATTTATGGAAATGTAAAGAAAATTAACTATAAAACCAATATATTTTCTTATATTATGATTATTTGTAGGTTTTACAAGTGTATTTACCATTTATTATCCCTCTATTCAATAATTTAAGTGAAATGATGGTTGTAGGTTGAGTCTACTTTTATCTTCTTTTTATTTGAGAATATGTTCCCTCCATGTTCATAAATTTATAATTATTCCAGAGATTTAATTATACCTACTCATATGACATAGTATGCTATTTTTTATTGAATATTTCATTTTCTAAAATTTTATAGTGGAATCATTATTAATATTTTTCACATAGTCTCTTTCTATCAATGTTTTCATCGATTTTTTAATTTTTTTCAACTTGTTTGGAAAAGGTATTTTCTATCAAAGTATTATTTTTTTCATATAAATAATATTTTTTATTTTTTTAAATTTATTTTAATATATTTTATTCACATTCACATTACTTTTTTACTAACTTTTTATTAATTATTATAACATTTTCAAATTAAAGATATCAAAATGTAAAGGATATTTTAACTTATTAATCGATGATATTTTTTATAGACATTATATTTTTTTCATCTATATAAATATAATTTATTGTTTCATATTATTCATTTAGAATATTATGTAATCATATTATCCATCCTCTCCCTTTCTGTGACTTATATTCATGTCTTATAGAAATTTTCATGAAATCCATTTCATTGTCACTCATTTATGAACCTGTGATTGATAAATGGATAATTTCATGCATCATAAATATATATAGTTTTACATTCTTGGATAGTTTTTCCAAGAATTATATAGTCATCCAATGCATTGGGTAACTTATTATATCTCATGAGATGAAAAAAATGTTACATGGGAGGGAAAAAAGTTTATTAATGGTCAACGGTAATGGGGAGTGGGCATAATCCCCCACAGAACTCCATATACTTTTTAACATCCCATGCCTATTTATTGGATTGAGGAGTTACGAGCGGTGATACCAGGCTATAAGTGGCTTCCACATGACTCCAAATGCCTACGCTAAATACGAAGTGCTTCAAAAACATTGAGCGATGATTTTCCCTTTGAAAGATAAAGAATACAAACTACAAAAACAATACCCAAGATAAACTCTCTATTATGCATGAGTACAAAATAAAACACATAAATAAACCAAATCAATAAACCATGCTAGATTATAATAGGAAACTAAAATTACTTCTCAAAGAGGACCAAAATACCAAAAAACCCCATAAACTCCAATGGGACATCAACTAGAAACCCCCAACCCACTCCATGTTCTAAATCCACATGACAATTCCATAATATCAAGAAGCATCCCAAAATAACTATGATACCATTATTTTACCTCTATTTTGAAGGATTAATTCTAAAAATATATAACAGTTGAAAAGAAATTGTTTAATATAAAATGATTTCTATTTCCCCAATGAATCCACAACTCATTCCACTAAGGGAAAAAATTTATCACAATTTATTAAATAGTTTTGTGCAGTAAAACAGATTGAAACAAGTCCATAAAAATATTCCAAGTTCACCAATAAAAGATGCATCAAACCATTTTACAATGATTTGGAATACCCATAACTGTATCTCCACACACACCTTGCATTCCCTGATGAAACCTCAATGATCATGAGCGGTCTCTAATCAATCAAGTATGTCATTACAAGGTAACCAACACTAGGTTCGCTTTTAAACATTCCCAATCAATTTTAGCATATAAAATGAAAATTATCTGACACAAAAAATGTGCTCTAAATCCATTTAAAAAAAGTCCATAAACCTTTTTTAATAAATCCATTTCCAAATAAATTGCATTGAAACGAAAACATAATTCAGAATCAACATTTTAATATCATACAAAAATGAAATTTCTAAAATCCAAAAAATGTTCTCATAAGTTCCAATACCAATACCAATTTGGGTTCCCCAAAATAAACACACAAGTTCTTCACCACAATTTAAATCAAAAAAATTAATTAAAACTAATCTTTTGAGTTTAAAATCAAGTGTAATTGAGATATAATCCACATACCTTTCAACAGTTGGTGAAAACGAAGAATGGTTTAACACTACTCTAGATCTGGGCAAAGATATTATTCCAATCAATCAAAAAAAGTATCACATGATTACCATAATTGAATGTTGATATATCCCACATATATTAAATCTATGATTCTAGTATATATATATATAAGAAAAAGAAGGTAATATCTTAGAGTAATATTGAATAATAGGTACTTACTGATGAATCCAGGCCTCCAATTCACATTGATTCACCTAAGGATCAAACCTAGGTCAAATGAGGTTGTATCTTTTGTCTTGTGAGAAAAATGAATTTTATTTGTTGGATTATTTATGGAAAAGGGTTAAAGGATCCAATTCATATTAGATCCACAATTTATGTATCACTCACTATACATCACACAGTTAAGAAACATGTTTGGAAAACTGTGCACCAACTATGTTGTACTACTTTCTTAAGGTCATACCTTACATGATTAGAAAAATATTGTGACAATCATGAATTTCCATATATTTTATTATTCATGGGTTCTCCTATGAATTTAGATTGTTTTTACTAAAATTTTCACCAGATATATTCCTTCCCAATATCCATTTTCATCTTATTCATAGTTTCCTAGAGATGATGCATGGTTTCTATATAATGTGTAAAACCCCTGCCTCTCAAAAAACCTCAAAAGATGTTCAAAAACCCTAGGAAACTCTAGAAAAATAACCCAAACATTATATAGAATCAAAATACATGAATAAATTGTTAGGTAAATAGAAATTGGGTTGTTATATTTTCCTCAACATTGGACTTTAAATCCATAGAAAGTAAAAACATTATGTTTTCCTAAAAAAGTTCAGGCTATTCTTCCATGATTTCCTTCTCATGCCCCCACGTTTCTTCCGAAATCTGACTATGTTTCCATGAAACCCATATTAGACTAATTCTTTTCCTAGGAAATATTTTCTCTTTCTGGTCCACAATCCATACTATCTAATGAATCAATATAGTATCCAAATATAGTTTTATGTGATCTCATTAAAATACATGGTGAGGATAATTTTGTTCCTTCTTCAACTAAGATAAATAAAACACATTATGAACTGAAATAAAACATCATTGAAAAGATAATGTAAGTCCACCAAACCAACTCATTCAATGATCTCAAAAGAGACATTGTAATTTGGATATTACTTTACATCATGCCAAATTGATGACGCATAATATTTGGATAGATTATAAAAAATACATGATCACTAAACTCAAATTAAAATAGTCATTGATGATGATCTGCATATGATTTCTGATAACCTAGACATATCTCAATTCCCTTTTTGATCAATTGAATATTCTCAATAGTATATTATATAAGGATATCTCAAATTAGTTAAGTATCTCTTGTTTCTCAAAAAATGCAGAACGATAAGGAAACCGATTCAATTTTTAAAAAGGATCCATATCTACTGAATCGAAATAACTTTTATTGTACTATAACTCCAATAATTGTAAATGATTTTCCAATGAGCCACTAAAAAGAGTTACATAATCCCTCATAATATTTTCCAACATTTGGATTGTCCGTTCAGACTCTCCATCAATTTGAGAATGATAATATATATTCCTAGTCTACTATGTTTCATTGGGTTGCTGTAAAGATTTTTATAACTGGGGTGTAAGCCTAGGGTCTCATTCTAATACAATCAGGACCGAAACACTATTCATATTTTAATTTTCATGAATATGTATATTGGGAATGTATTCTGCTAAATTATTTTCACAAATAGGGATAATGTGAGATGCCTTTGGGATCTGATGCACAATCATCCATGTGTAATCATGTTTTCTAACCATCCATTGTATACCTGTAAAAAAAATACATGAATATTTGCCCAAATTTCCACATGTAAATTTGTAATGACTGCAACATACCTACTGGTCATTAGTTCTTTTCCATGACCTGTTAATAGGTGAGGCATATCAAGAAATACCCTGATACATATTGTTTTATTCCAATACATAAAAAAATAATTTTAGTGATTTGTACTTTCTATAAATCCCATGGTGAACATCCAATATTGAATAGTGATTGGAACTAATAATTTTTTAATGAAAATAAAATGATAAAGCTATATGATCTCTAAAATTAATCACTGAACATTTATCCATCTATTATCCCTTAATAGTCTCTATACCATTGATTTTAGACCACATATAAATACAGTTAGGATTGGATTTATGATCCCTTCTAACTTACTGAACCAAATCAGTAAAAAATTAAGCATGAAACAAAATTGCAACATCACCATATTTTGAAAAATCTAGATTTATATCATCTATTACTGAAATTTTTCTCAACTGTTCTAATGCCTCTTTAGCTATCTGGGAATAAGAATTTATACTCAAGGAATCCACCATTGTGTATTATTTATAAGAGTATACATCAAGTCAATGTAAATCATCTTCAAATACTTATTCCATTTATACAAACATATGTTCATATCCCCTTATTTGAAAATGTGATTCAAATTCTTATGATCCATAAAAATTGTGAATTTTTTACCAAATATGTAGTAATGAAAAGTCACTAAAATTTAAAAACAGAAGTTATTTCTAGATCATGCATTGTGAAGCTCTTCATAGGAACTGTATCTATCGATATCCATAAGCAACAACAAGATCTCCCCTCATGATAATACATTTCAACCTAGATCCAGAAGCACCTGATTGGAATATATAAACCAATCAAGACAATGGAAACATGAGTATAGGTTTTTAAGTAATTATATCCTTATGTTCTTTGAATGATTAATGATATTTATTATTCCATTATAAAGGAATTAATTTCCTTGTTAAATATTTCATAGGTGATTCAAAATGTTAAAATCATGTGAATAACATCTATAGTTTCCCATTAAAGTAAGAAAACAAGATGTCTCAAAGAAATTCTTTAGTGGATTCCAATAGATAACAACTATATTTTTTAAAACTAAAAAAATTCCATTTTAAAAAAGGACTGGACCAAGGACACGTACTAATAACTTGGGATGCAACTAACGTTATATAATGATACCCTACACTATAGTCATTTATTTAATATGATCCACATTTTCCCTAAAATACACTAGTATATTATAAATAAACAAAAACAACCACAAAAGAATCAAGATACCACTAATAAATTATATTCATCAATTCCATAATGATGTATGTTGCATTCATATAAAAAAATGGAATATGGACATATTCATAATGGGTATATATCCTTTTGAAATATTTTTTTGGAATATCCGCCATCCAAAAATACAATTAATGATACTTTGATCATAATTTATTTTTATAGAACCATTGGGATCCCCTCAATCGATCAAACAAATCATCAACGAAAATAAGATGATGCCAATTTTTTGTTGTAACATGACTAAAAATATGATAATCCACATGAATTCTATGTTCCCCATTCTCATTTTACAAAAACAAAATTGTTTTTACCCACAAAGACATGCTCGGTCGAATGAACCATTAGCCTTCCAAATTTTTTAACTGAACTTAAAACTCTCTCAATTCTTTTTCTTCGATTTGATAACATTGAAGAAAATATGGGTTTCTCCCCATTAAGAGCCATATCATAAACTAAACTAATGTTTTTGGGGAAAACCCTAATAAATTTTTATGTAAAATATTGATAATCCACCCAATAATATTTTTAAAATATTTATTCCCAATTTCATCCATATATTGAAAAGTAAGAACTACTAGCTGAAATGAGATGGTTCTAACCACTCATGTAAAACGTTATTCTCTACATTACCTTGCATCCCAATTTCCTCTAATGATATTCTCCACACCATCCCAAACTATCAAACTATCCTTTTTGTCAAAATTGTTGGTGTCATCCTAAAAGGAACCAATCCATGTCGAGAAACAAGTCACAATCATCCATCTCAAGAATAAAGAAAAACCCAAATTTACCCGACCCCGTATATATCTACTGAATGATCTTTTTCAATAAATTCTTAACACTATCTTTTGGAAATGAGAGTTTTATGTTTGAAGAGTGAAGGTTTCATCTCTAATGATTACCCATATGACCAAAAACACAAGAAAAAATAAACAAGTGGGATGAAACTATATCAAAAAATATTACATAAGAGTGTAATTTAAAATAAATCCACCTCTAATAGATGAAGGACCATAGTGATCATCCATGATCATTTTCTCATATCTATAAAATTTTATACATGATTCACTTTGATATTTTTTTACATATTGATATTTCATTAGATGAGGAGTCATCATGTTCCTAGAAACATCATGTCTCAATCTATACTGATGATGAAAAGTTTTACCCTACACTCATCCCAATTAAGTAAAATACTTTTATAAAGCATGATATGTGTCTCTATCACCCTACCTTGGAGTAATACAATAATAGTATTGATTATTTCCCATTATGTTGTAATTTTGACATGATCTAGGAAATTTCCTACAAAATATATTTATATTATCAAAATAACCACATTAAAATCATCTCAACATAATTTTATACTGAGGAGGAATATTTGTAGATCTAATAGTTTGATTATGAGGTGAACCCCCACTCTAGAGGTAGGTGTTCTTCTTAGACATATTCCCAGCATTAGAGTTCCAACTTATTCTTATATGAATAAGTATGAACCCTATAACTATATTTCTTAATATATCTATTTTTAACACCTTTTATCTTTTTAACATTGTTTTATAATACATTATACAGTGCATGGAAGTCTTTTAAATAATATCATGCCTTAACCCTGACTAAAAAGTGTGTTCCTTAAAGGATGCACTTGAATAAAATTAGAGGAAAATGTAGAATAAATTAAAAAAATACTTCATAAACTATTACCATGAGGTTATCCAAAGTCAAACTGAAGCATCTTGTTCTTCTAGTAATCTAAAATGCGCAGGAATAGAATATTTTGTTAAAATGATCCTCAAAATTCTCTCATGCGATACCTTGGACATGTTTATCATGAACTATTGAATACAATAATTTTCGTTCCAAAAACTCTATCATATTAATTTTTGAAATTACCTTCAACTCTTCTACTTTCCCAAATAAATCCGAGATTTGATCCATCCTTTCCAACCAGAATTCTACTTCTCCGACTCAGAATCCCATTAATATATGGGTGAATTCTGATTTCAAAATAAAATAAAATGGTCAACTTTCCATGTTTCATAATTTCTATTAACCTTATCCATGACCTAAAAATCCTATAAAATGATTTGGAACAATGTTTGGTTCAATTGTGGCTCATGTGATACCATATTCTCGGTATCATTATTCAGTTGATTTCTACAATGCCTACCTATTTCCATTCACTAAAACTATAACAAAACAACATTTGGTGAGACTCATTAGAGGCTAAAGGATTAAAAATTTCTAATTTCCACATAATGTTTTATTAAAACATAGATTTCCACATTGAAACTATTATAAATATATTAAATATTTTTTAAAATACAATAACCCTGCTTTTCAAAATAAAAAATTTTCACTATTTTCAAAAATCATAACTTTTATTCAATTTTGTAATCCATAGAACTAAAAAATGGAAACATTATTCATATTAGGTACTATTAATTTCAATTCATGTATCACAAATCTCACCAAATAAACCCAAAATGATGAGGATACAACTCACCTAGAAGTTTCTTGAACCACTTTGATACTCACAATCCATGGTAAAGAGAAGTTCTACATAAAGAGGTTATATATTCCTTTTAATACTATACATTTCATTTTACAATAATCCAACTTCAAACTAACATCTAAAAATAGTGATTGATACTATTTCCAGTGCCAAGACCAAACAAAATGGACACCATTTCCTATGTCATAGACCAAACATACTGATTATATTTATCCAATTAAAAAGGATGGACCAGCCTAGACTAATACCATTTGTACCAAAAAAATAAATAGACCGAAAAAAGTAGATAACATTTATAACATCCAACCCCTACTTAATGCCTTTATGAGTTATGAGGGAGCTACTACACCTTAGGTGATATCTCAAAAGTCTATAAATAAATTCCAAGGGCCTCGAAAAAAGATGGTGGATGATTTACCATTTGAATGATATAGAATCCAAACTACCTAATAAATAACCAAGAAAATCTCTATCTGATGCATGAGTTCAAAATTCAAATCAAAACATAACCAAATAAATAAAACATATCAAATTATATGTGTAAACAAAAATACAAACTCAAATATGGCCAAAAATTTGAAAACTACAAACTCCAAGAAAATATCATCCAGTAATACTTGGCCCACTCTAAGATCTAACCCTACTTTAAAATTACACGACACCATGATGTATCAAAAAAAATTGAGTTACCTTTACATTACGTGTTTCTTGATCGATGACATCTGAAAATCCACATTAATTCCTAGAAGGGGTGGGTCCAAACATGGTAGGATTTCTTCAATGACTTCCCAACTCACGGAACCAAGAAAAAACTTAATAGTTCAATTTTTAAATTGGTTTTAAGAAGAAAAATATTTTTTAAGAAATACATAACAATTTTCCATGGATGAATCAAACAAAGAAGATAACTTTTTCTAAATCATTTGGTATACCCATAAACTAATATCTATAAATTCCATCCCTGCCTATGTTACATTTACATACTCATTATCTATCTCGCATCGATCTACTAGGTCGTCACACGATAAACAATACCAGATACCTCGATGGTATATACCCCTTCAATAGGGTCACATCTTATGGAAATTAACTAACACAATAAATGTTTCCTAAATCCATGTAAATCCATTCCCAAACCATTTATTTCATTAAAAAATATCCAGAAACCATTTCCATGCCTAAAAACAAAATAACAATATTAAAATGAAGATCTTAAAATCATAAAATAGTGGAATTTTTTAAAACTAAACCAATTTTCCCATAATTCTCAAAACTAATACCAATTTTTATTACCACATAGAATCACAAAAAGATTATACCAAAATATAAAACAACATTTTATATTTTAAATAATCATTCAAATTTTAAATTGATATTATTTGTGAGATAATCCACTTACCTCTCAACACTTAGTGGGAACAAAGATCGACACACCACATCTCTAGATCTAGACTTAAATCATCTTACCTTCAATAAAAACAATCATAATCTCACCGGATTCCCATTATAGAATGTGTATCAATCTCCAATTTATTGGATCTACAATTCCTAGAGAGAGAAGGATATTGTATATAAGAAAAAAAGTAAAGGAAGGTTACTTACCAAAGAATTTGGGTTTCCAAGACACATTGATTTTCCTAAGGATCACTCCCAGATTAAAGGAATCATCTATCATGCCTAGATAGAAAAAGGAGTTCCATTTATAGAAGGATTAGGGAAAAAGTGGGGTAAAGTGTAAAATTTATTTTTGATCCACAATTAAAGGAGGGACAATAGTATGTCACATGGTTAGGTTACACAATTTTTCAAACCATGTGCCAATAAGGTAGTGTTGCTACCTTAAGTCTATACCTCACATAGTTGGCTTGCAAAGTTAGAAAAATCATGTTTCATCCTTGAATTTCCCTCTATTACAAGATACACAGTTTCTCTTAGGAATACACATGGATCGGTCAAAACATGCACCAGATGTATGCCATCCTAGTGTTCACTACCTTCCCTTCAACTATTCCCTAGTGATTCTGGAAGGTTACTACTTCCCGTACACAAATCATGCACTTCCAAAAATTCCTAAAAAACATTCTAAAACCCACCATAATCTCCAAAAACATTACGTTGAACATATATAGACTCAATATACATAAATAAAGGGCCATGTGCCTAAATCTATAGTTTTTATATTCTATGCGATAATGCGCATCTTTTTTCTCCATGAAAAAGGAAATGATTCTCTATACTTATATATGTGTTACATTGATTTTACATTTATTAAAATTATACAATATTATCATGTTACATTTTACAATCATGGGATTAATGACTCATAATTACAAATTCCTATTACTCAAATAATATATTATTTCAAATTTATTTTTTTTACCCATTGAATACGATTTATTATTTTATTGAATTATTTTTTACGCTATATATATTCACATTGAATATGTTCTCAATCCTGCATGGTCATTTTTTTATCACTTATCATCATCAGTTGTTATATGTTATTTTTTTCCTTACTGCGATTCTAATATCACCCCTTTCGTATGTTTCCATACCCCAAGAAATGAATAGGAGTATTATGTGTAATACTTCTAAAATGGTATCACGTGTCAAGATTATTTTTATGAAAATAATAATAATTATTGATAACTATGTATTTTATTTATCAAAACTAATATAAAATATACCTTTAGATTATGGGTTCTGATTTATTGTGATATGTGATTAGTATTAATTTAAAATGATATAAATATATGTATAATGTGGTTGGATAATATCAGTTTGTATCAGTGTATGGTTTAGCTAATTATTTAAATTCAGATATGTGTAATTAGTGGATTGCACCTAAAAACCCAATGGTGAAATATTTTTTGTGGGATGAACTAAGAATTTCATATATTGAAGTTATGGAATTAATAGGATTTATTTTATGAAATATATGATTCCATACACTTTTTATTAATCCTTGATACTTATTTAATCCATTTTTGTATTATTCAATGGTTGGAACTATGGGGAACTAATTAATAAATGAATGTAATAGAAAATTCAATGATATTGAGAGTGAGAAACTAAATTCTATGGAAGGTTGACAGAAAAATATAATGAAAATCATAAAAAATCATAATTAAGGATTAGTAACATAAACCATGGTGAACTCTCAAACAATGTATGGGTGAAAAAAAATACTTAGTTGAGTATTTCATGGTGTAATATACACCCTCTAGTAGTTTTTCTTACAATAATATAATTTTTCGGGTAGTTGATCAATAAATAAGAAATATATATATTTCATTCTCTTGTGATTGGAACATGAGAAGGTTTTTTTAGTTCTTTACCAATTGTAAGGTTATTCTAATAAATAGTGGTCCCCAATAAAAAACATAAGGCTAGAGTAATAAATCAACTCAATAGAATTTTGTGAGTTTAATAAAATATGTTTCATTAAATATTTTCGAAAATATATTAAAACTAAAATGGGGGAAAAATTCCTAGGGAAAAAATAGTAAAATTTATTAGTACCATTGAATAAATCATTATAATACAATAAATGTTAACTTCCATGTGTTATCATTAACTATGACATAAAAATAGATCACTTCGTTGGTGCATTGATACCAAGTGTTCAAAAAATATATTTTATAATGTAATTTGGTGTATATGAATAAATTTTTATTATTCTATGAAGGTGGAAATAAAAATTGGTTTATCACATTATTATAAATGATTTTGAAGAAATATCAGATAAATATATTTTCCTGGATACTATAATGACAAAACTGATTAAGGAAAGATGATTCAACTTCTTACATTTATTTTTTTATAAAATCACAAGGGGAATTGAAATAGTGGAATAGATAAATTTTTTAATTTGGGAGGTGAAATCCATCAAGATTATAAATTTTTTTGAGACATGAGGATTCTAATAAATGAAATACTTATAAAAATATCACACCATAATTAACGATAAAGAGACTAATAAATTAACTATATAGTGTTTAAAAATTATTCAAATTAATGCACCAATATAAGGGTAAATTTTATTATCTATGTTAGAAACCTATTAATGAAAGAGAATGGGATAGTTTTTGTAATCACAACTACTGGAGATGGATATTAAAATACAGATATTAAATTTATACTCACCAATTTTTTAGTAAAATCAGATAAATTATTTGATTAATGTTCTACCCACTCATTTATATATATATATATGTTTCAATTAGTATTAAATAAATTACCAAATATATTGATATTAAATTATTGGTTAATACCAAAATTTATATAATGATTTCATCCCATATCTATAACTACCCCCTGATAGAATCTTTTGGGAATGTACTTATTTCTAATTTTATAATTATCCTTGTAGTAAAATTTTATGTTCTATTGGGATATGACTTACTCACCCCCATGAATAGCTCATATTAATTCGTATGATAAGGAAGTAATATTCATATCCCAAATCAGCAAGCAATACGTTTTCTATGCAAGGATGATATGAACTCCCTACTGAAATTATATGCCTTATATGGATCTTACTACCCAATAACGTGGGTTATTGTTTCCTAATTTTATGGTGTAATATCAATATTATTGATTTTTTTCGTTGTTTGGAAATTTATTGATGTGTTTATGGTAGAGTTTCATGTTCACCTCCTTCATCATGAGGCTGGGTTTCATATAGTATAACTAAATTATAGTATGAAAACACTAACAAATCCTTTTAAAATGACCTTGACTAAATTACAAAAATTAAATAAAATACTCTAACAGAATATGGATAATGGATTTATTTGATTATATGTAATATCATGGGGTGAATCTATCTTCATGTAATAATGAAGGATATATTAATGAAGCTATGTACTAATTATCATAATATTTACTAGATCCTGATTAAGAAAAACTAACATAACCCCTTTATTTATGAATTGATCAATTAACTAAGAGGGGGTCAATACATTCCAAATATTTTCATTTGTTAAAGATATCATTAGTTTATGGAGAAAATGAAGAGTAACAATACTATATCCTTTGTTAAAATATATGTACTCACTAAATTCGCATGATTCTTTTTAGACTTATAAAATCTCTGATAAAACTCATGGATATGATGATTAATTTTGTTTTATATTTTATTGGTCAGATTTTATAGACTTTAGATATGTTATTTTGATATATTTCATAAGCAAGGAATAGAATGATGATGATTCGATGGATTTATTAACGACCTTGAGAAACAATAATATATAGAAAAAATTTATCAAATGTGAATTTTGGATATAAAACTTATCATTATTGGTCAATGTATTCACAAGATATGATATATTTGTAGATCATTCAAGCATATTTGTAATTGGAGAATGGTCCAGAACAACCCATGTAAAAGTTATATTTTGTTGCTTAAATACTAATAACACTAATTTAGAAATTTCATATGATACTTATCTCCTCTACCCATTTTACTGTGTATAAAAACCAATTTCTTATGGAAAATTAATTTGATAACAATTTCCTAAATTTTAAGTCAAGGATGTCCACTTAACCTATACTAATAATACCACGTAGTGGTGGAAGTATTAATAATATATTTTTATTCATAAACAGATGTATTACATTGTCCTCTCATTCAAAATGACATGGTAGTATCATATACCCCATGTAAATAAATAGTCAATTATAAAACTACATGAAGCATTATTTGGATGTAATAGTATAATATTATCAACAAATATAAAGAGTAATTATCAATAATACACAAAGAAATAATTTTATAATATTGATTTATTTGATTCTTGGTATTCATTTTTATTTTAAATATTCTATAACATTCATTATTTTTTGGAGGGGCCCCATGAAAATTTTAAGATTTACAATTTATATAAAAGTGAACCATAGCGCACCACATGTGGTGTGTCCTGGTGGAGTATGAAAAAGAAGAAGAAAAACCCAAGACATGGGATGTGTTGTGGTGGGATCTTATTAGGTTTAACTAGTATCTCACAATATAATGTATTCCATTCAAAAGGTTTAAGGCTATGTCAAAGAATTATTTTTATAATAATTAGAGACCCTTATTGGTTTTATTTTAAATTATTTTTGGGGAAAAAATTAACAATAATTAATGTAAACATTACCCTTACACTAGACAAATGAGTTGTGGTTGGGTATCATTTTATTTATAAAGGATCTATAGAGGTTCCAAGGTTTCCCAATAGTTTCATAAGTGTAATGATACCACTATGTAAGGTTAAGATACATTTTCTATCATTTGTGTAAGGGTAATTTGGTGATTTTATGTACTGGGTGGGGCTTATCACATCTTCATTTAAGGGTAACTCTAAATTTATATGGGTTATATAACTATAAACTCTAGTGTGTCATCAGTTTATAATGATAATTATATAATTTTATAAAGGATCACATCCTTTAATAAGGGTTACATATGGGAAAACAAGCCACTATGTTAGGTTGATATATCTTATATGTGTTGGGTAAGGGTGCCCCAGACATTACCTCAAAGTAACGTTCATTTTTGAAAAGTTGAGTAAGGGTACTCTGACTCTACATAAGAATAATCCTTGGCATGTCACCCATTTTTTGGTAAAACTCCATACCCTTATGAAACACATATGATATGTTTAAGGTAAAACAATGTTACACTTGTGAATCACCCATTTGGAGTAAACTATTTTTTTTAAAAAAATTCACTCCATCCCTATATTTCCTTTGTAACTCCTTTTTATGATTTTAAAATATGGAAATCATGTGAAATTAATTATTTAACCTATTAAATGAATTTAAATAATTTATAAAAAAATTAAACATATGTATTCATGATTCAAGTGAAAAAATAATTTAATTGGTGTTCTAATTATTTTGGTGTTATAGTGCTTTGATTCTGTTGTTTTTTATTTAAAATTCATAAACAGATTTTGTTTTTATTCTTTTAATACTCAGGAGTATAGTTTTGTGAGTAGAACTATTTAGTGATATTTAGAATGGTGTTAATATTGTTTTACATTTTTTAGGGAATGGGCCTTCTCCAAAATCTGTTTTTTGTCGGTCATTAAGGGTTCTTCAATATTATAGTTTAGTTAGCTTTTTTTATGTAGGGTCTTCATGCAGTAAATCATTGTTTCTTAATAATTTCTAAAAATGTGTTTATCTATTTTATATACATGTTCTATGAATGTTTACCTGAAATACCTCATGAAATATCCTTTTATACAATTATTTTTTATGTGAACACGGAAGGGATGGAATAATTTCTTGACTCATCTCACTACTTACAGTTTATTAAATCACATATTTTCATTGATTTCTCAAAAAAATAGATTTTAAATAATTTTTAGCTGAATGAAATATTGTATCGTGGGTTTTTACTTCCAATGTAAAATTCCTTGATTTTAATGAATGTGTTGTTCACCTATATTTGGAAATTAAGTCAATCCACATAAATAGTTAAATGTCATATTGAATTATATAGCACTGTTTTTAATGAACTTAATATTTTAAAGGACCATTTTGGATTTTAAAGGTGATTTTTGAAAGAAAGTAGTAATGGAAACCCTTTTTAAATATTTATTTTCAGTAATTTTTTCGATTTAAAATTTATAATTCTTGATGGCCTGGTTGGTAATTTTTATCCATCCTATATTTAGATAATCCCTTGATTCCAATTACATGAATATTGTGATTCCTTTTTATGGGTTTTAGTAAATGTATTATTAACTTTAAGGGATGTTGGAGGTGAGGGTTATATGGGAAATAAGAAATAATTGAAATGTTAAGGGAATGAGGCCATGTTAATATTGATAAGGATCCCCTTTGTGATCCACATTACCTAATTTTATCACTCACCTTATTTGACTAGTCCTGATAACTTTTGTAATTGGATGAGATGTCTTAGATTTATTCCTTCCATGTGGACACACACCCCATCTAGTGGATTCATAGAGAAAATGATAGGTTCAATCTATGGATGTGTGACCACCAAAGTAGGTGTGCGTAGAAAACATTTCATTGAGACGTGTGAGACAAGATGTAAGTTGGGTGATTAGTCATTATTCTATTAATTATCTAGACTACATTAGAGTCAATATCTTATCTTGGTTGTACACATGACAGCATTATACATGATACATTATGGAGTTATTTTCAACTATTTAGCACTAGATCTTCCTTGCTAGACTATTTACCATTCATAATTGATCTTTTTATTGAGATGAAATACATTAACCCTAATGTATTGAATCTTGTAAAACTTATTGATATCTATTTAATGTACTTACATTTTTTGGATTTATTTGATGTTATATATTGATATAGTTCTCAAATATCCTTAGGAAAGGGTTTGATTTTAAAATAATTAAATGTAATTATTTGATATTTGATTTCATAA
Organism: Viscum album; assembly: GCA_963277665.1. Taxonomy (NCBI): domain Eukaryota; kingdom Viridiplantae; phylum Streptophyta; class Magnoliopsida; order Santalales; family Viscaceae; genus Viscum; species Viscum album. The sequence goes on along the minus strand of OY728139.1, from coordinate 1,079,524,308 downwards.
ATGATTTTAAAATGGTTAAAGTTTAATTTTTAAGACCCAATCCTATGGTAATATGATATTGATGAATTTTGTTTCCTATTATTAAATCCATATTCCCTTTCTCACTTATTGTACTCTCTTTTATCAATTATTAATTACCTTATAAAATAATAGTATAGACTCTTTGGTGAAATCCTACTAGACTTTGTATCTCACACATTTCTTGTACAATTTTTGGTTTTAAGCCTTTATATTGTTATATTAGGGTTACAAGTTATCATTTTACTCAATTTTGGTATAAAAAATAATTGGTTGAGGGAAGGTGACATCTATCATGTCATGCTGTCATGGATCACCTAGATATAATTTTTATAAAAAAAATTCATTTATTTCATATAATGTCTCGTTGAACCCAAAAATGGTTGTATAGATTCATTTATCAGATGATGTCTTAGCAATTTAATTTTAACTTTTCTTCTTATTTTTTTGGTGAAATTATTCCAAAGGGCCATTTTTAGATTCCTAGACAATTTTAACCAGCATGTGCGGATCAAGAATTTCATTTTTCGGCTAAATCCAACTGATCTCGTATACAAATTTATAATATATTCATGTTTGGTTCATTATAAATGGTATCAATAATAGCCTTTCCTTAAATAAATGTACTATTATTTAGAATCTCTTTTTTTATTTGTGGAGAGTTATGATATAAAAGATATTAAGAATGTTTCGAGAGTTGAGAGGTTGTTCGGGAGTGGTTTCTTGATCAACACCTCATCGTGATGAGACCTGAGTTACTAGGGAATGTGGGTTAGTGAGTATCTATTTTGATATCATATTTTTCTAATGATATATTAGATTATGATTCCTTATGAGAGTATCTATTTTTTCAATATCATATGAGTTCTTGGTTGTAATGGAATGATTACCAGATCCTTAATGTGCCTTCAAGTTTTGGTAAACTATGGGGAGTCAGTTTGGATGATCTCAAAGTCAATCCCATAAATCTTGTGAGGTCCTTGAATATTTTCCTAACCCAAGTTACCAAGATAAGAATAGTTACAAATTAACCCAGAACTTTCAAACATATCTATAAAATTCCAAAATGACATCACTCGTGTGAGTTTAGTTTAGAGGGAACGTTTTTTAATAGAAATTTTTTGTGTGTTTTATTTGATTCACTCGTGTGAGTTTAGTTTTCAAGGAAAACATGGATTATTTAACTTATTTTAAAATATTATTATGTGACCTGATGAATGAATTACTTAATAAATAAAATGTTTTATTAATGGAGAAATTTTTCATGATTTTAAAATAATGATGATTTGATTAAAGTGGAGTGTATCTAGTTTGAATGCTTTTGGCTTGTTTGTATTTTAATTTATGTTTTTTTTAATTCCTAAGTTGATGAGACTATGTTTCATTATTTTGAAATATGTATCACGAAAAGGTCTATTATAAAACATTGAAAAATTGTTATAGGATTTTTCTTTGATTTATCCCTTCATGTTTTTTAAATTGGAATATATAGTTGATTAATCCACCAAGACTCCAAATAAATTTTGTGGGTTCAGAGCTTTTCTGGTCCTTAAAACCCATCCAATTATACTTGATTTATTTACACCTTATTATAGAGTATATTGGGGTTATACTGAGGTAGAAAATTATATTGAATAATTTTAGGAGAACATTGAGTATCTCAAGACTCTTAATGCTCTAAGGATTCTAAAAATGAACACCTTATTTGATTGATACGGTGAGTAGCAGTGGTAAGTAATTATTTAATCATGTCTAATTAAAATAATATCTTGTTAATTTTTGATGAAAATCTCCATTCAGTGGTAATATCATGTGGATGTGAAGAAAGATAATTCTTATGAGGTCTTCAGTTTTATTTAGGGTGACATATATATTATTGTGTATCAAAATACATTCTCAAATTTTTAATTTTTTTCACTTGATTTTTTTTGTGATGGCTCCCTCAAACTAACTGTTTCCAAAGAGGTCTCAACACAAAACATAGAACCACCATTCCAGTAGTTCTCTAAGATCTTATCCATTAGTTGTTGAAGGGGGTTTTTTAGCCAAAGAAGAACTCTAAAAGTGGCATGATGTGGTTAATTCCTTGTCCATGGTTTACATTAGTAAATATGTTCCATATGATGTATAATGGATGTGGGATGAGTAGGGAAAATCTTCTCTAGAAAGGAATATTCATTTCATGCACTTCTAGTCTGGATACCCTAGTCATTCAATGATGTTTTGTGTTAAATCTACAAATATTTACTAATTGTTTGGCCCCATGGGTCACCTAACGAAGTTAGGCAAGTTAGGTTACCAAAATGATAATTTTTTATAATTATTCATCTTCTCGTAACTTTTGGGTAGTCAAAGATTCAATACAATTTTTCTCTATCCATAGGACTTAAAATTAATCTTTTCACATAGTGGAGGAGAAAATTTTAGTGGTTGATCTTGATCCATCTTTTTTCTCCCAATGATCGAGTGAATACCTATTGATTTTTCACTATTTTTTCTAATTGGTATTTAGAGACTATCATATTCAATGGATCTATTATTTATTTTTATATCCTTTTTAAATTTTCTCATATTGGAATTGGTTGTGATAATGATAATGGTTACTTTTTCATGATATATTTTTGATTTTTTCTTATACATGTGATCATTTGATTTTATATCCTTATTCTTGAGTGATTTTAGTTCTTTGAGTTATTTTATTCTCTTATAGATAGAGTTGAGTCTTATTGGGAGAACCTCTAGGTGTTTGGGGTGGTAAAAGTTTTTAATCTATTTTTTATCGTTTTAGTATGTGTTTCTCCCTATTTTTGGTGTTACGTATTATTCGGTTGGTTTTTTCTACTTTGTATCCCCTTGTATTGTCATGATAGTAAGAGATAAAACATGAAATGATAGATGATATCCCTTTTGAGATGGGATTTTTCATTAGCATTTTTATTTTGACTGAATTTTGATTATACTTGGATAGGCTTTGGGAATGTACACAAGTAACTAATATGATGTTGATTATGGATGGATGTGGCTCCCAAAAGTGATGGTGTTCGATTTGATGAACTCGCTGAGGGGTGACTCTTGGTGTTTATAATCCTAGGATATAGTCATATAATTTCTTATTGCATAAATCTATGTATTTTGTGTGTATTTCTGGCATATGGTTGGTTTTTATATTTATTTTTATATTATTTTCTCTTTTGGGATTCTTTGAGGTGTTATGGAAGTGACGTTCCTTGAGGTATCAGTTTCATATCTTGGATGTTTCAATACGAAATGTGATCTAAGAATCTTATATGATTATAATATATGTTTTTTGGGGGATTTTTTTATTGGTTTCCATAATTGTGTTGAAACATTAAATTTTGGGGAGAACAATGTCAGTCATTTGTTTAGATTACAGTGTTTTCATCTCTTTTATATTCTTTCTAGTTGTTTTATAGTACCCCTTGGCATTGTTTTATTTTTTTAAATGTTTGTTGATTTTTTATTTGATTCTAGTGGCTTATTTTGAGTAATACCTATTCTATTTCATAGACCATCCACCTCAAATGTTGTGTGTGGGAGTTATTTTAGTATCATTTTATCTATATTTCAAATTAAAAGAATTCTTATTATTGAAATCCTAATAGTGGGTAGTGTTTTAACATATAATTTTTTAATAAAAACTAAATACCCATTTCGGTTTTATTTTATAGGTTGTTATGGAAAATATTGTTGATCTTTGGTGTATACATTACCCTTATAAAACAATTTTGAGTTGCATAAGGTTAACTTGAGATTTATGAAGGTTTTGTAAAGGTAATATAGTTCTTACATAGTTTCATAAATGTAAATTTTAGATTCTATACACTAGTTAATGGTGAACATACTGTTGAGTAAAAGTAATATGATTTTCCCCATGTTACATAGGGGTGATTTTGTGGCCTTATTCACTTCGTAAGGGTCGTCCTAGCATTATGTAATGGTAACTCTCTATTTATATGTGTTACGTATGGGTAAGACCTTGTCTGTATGTGGTTTATAAGGGTACATAATGTGTTGTATAATGGTAAACATGATATTATAGGAGTTGTGTAAGGGTAAATATGATATCTTGTGAGGGAGTATCTCTATCACATAAGTTTTCTATGGGTACCCTAGGAATTATATAAAGGTAGATTACCTTTTCAAAAGGCTATATAAAGATACCTCAATTGTTGGTAAGGGTAATCCTGGGTATGTTTCCTTTATAAGGGTAAATATCTTTACCCTTACATGATTCATGTGATCTATATATGGTTAAACCATGTTTTACTTATTTAATTCTCTTCTGTGTAAAATGTTTTTAAAATATTTTTCTCTTCTTCTTCCCCAACATACCTTGGTAGCTCATATATATTTCTTAAAAGAATGGTAATAAATTGAATTTAATTCATTATACCTTTTAATGTTTATAAATTTTATATTAAATGAATTTATACCCACTACCTTCAAGAATCAATTTAAATACAAATTTATTATCATTATTAGTTTTTGGGGGTTTAAATTTTTTTACACCTAGTATTTTAATTTAAAATAATCAAACCCATGCTTCTTTGATTCCATATACCATTTTATGTAGTTTTTAGGGTGTCCACCTTTTGGGTGATCATCATAAGGTAGTATAATATTTTATTTCTTTGATTATGGGATGTATATTAGATATTTTTTCTATTACATATCCCTTGTTAGTTTTTAAGAAATTTTATAATTGAGGTATGTGATTCTATGAAGTTCCTAATCTTTTTGTAAGTTATTATTTATTTATAATTTTTTTATATTTTTATATTATTATGATTCATTTTATACGAATGATGACATTAAAATACCTTATGAAAGCATCATTGATCCTCTTATTAGTAATGTGAACATGGAATGGATAGAATTTTTATCTCTATTCCTCTTAGTATTTAAAATATTTGAATGAAATGAACAAATTGAATTCTCTTAAAATATATTTTATATATGGTTTTTACTAAGGAAATTTCATGTGCTAATATTTGATTTCTATAGTAAAATTCCATTATTTAACTGAAATGGGTGGTATCACATGTTTTGAAATGACTTCAAGACCCTTAAACTGTGATACTTCCTTTTAAATTCGTTAGGGATGTTTTGAAAAAAATACTTATTTTAAAGAAATGTTTTTAATTTAAATTATGACTTATGAAAAAAAATAAAGATGAAATCCCTATTTAGTTGTTAAATTGATGTAAATTATTTGATTTGAAATCAGTGATGATTGAAAAGATGGTTGGAAAACATTAATGATCTTCTATTGATATAATCCCATGACATATCTTACTTGATTATTATTCCACCAATTGATGGGTGTCGATAAAGGGGTTATTCACATTTAGGAATCTTTGGGTGACTGTGAGATGTGAGTTGAGAATTCAAATGATAAGGTCATGGTCCTTTGTTAAAATTGATAAGGACGCCCTTTTTGATATGTTATGATGTTTTTTTATTAACTAGAATATGTTGGAATCACTATAATATCTAGGTCAAACCCAATAATTTATTATAAGTGATACTAAATATATAACAATTTTTGAATTCCCCACATGGCACTTGAGTTTCCATAATTGACTGGTTTCCATTATTGATTGATATGTGTATTGATATGATGCACCATAACTCTATTTTATTGAATCCTATACAACTTGTTAATATCAGGTGCATATTATTACCTTTTCATGATTTATAAAACAATAGTTTTTGATATGTTTTTAAAATATTAATAGGAAATGGTTGGTTTTTAGATATTAACATAGCGTGTTTTTTTCATTAGTTTCATAATTTATTTTAAAATGTCTAAAGTTATTTTTTTAATACCTCATCTATTTTAAAAACATCTTGATTGATTTTTTTCTTATTATAAAATGTAAATCCTTATTCTCCATTATTTTAATATTTTTGGAATTTATGAATTACCATACTAAATAACTAAATGGACTCTTTAGTGAAATTATACTATACTTTGTAGATCACACCCTTATTAAATGATTTGGTGTTTAGAACCATATGATTCTTACATTAGTCTCTCATGTTCTCATCATCTTCTTTTGTAGTATCACAGTTGTTTGAATGGGGGTATTAAACATGGGTTATGGAGATTTATTTTTGATCACTAAAGAAGGTTTTAATCGGTTTTGGCATCTATTTTTATACTTTCTCCTTGTACCCTAAAATAGTATTATTGATTTATCTTTTAGATGATGGTTAGAAAGTGTACTTTGACACAGCCATGTTATGTTGTGGGAAAAATTGTTTCTTAAGTTTTTTTATAGTTTATCATATGCTTGTCTCCATCCCATGGGGATCATGAATTATCTTCAAATTAGTTTTGAATTGGCTCATATATCTATATAGATATTATTATGGGATGGAACATTATAATCTATTTCATGGGTCAGGTATGTGTTGGTTAATTATGTCATGGATGAAAATGTCTAATATGTTGCAGTTTTTTTGAGTTTCTTTGATTCTATCGATTTGTGGTGAACCATCCTATTGAGTTTTAGGATTTATTGCTGATGTTTATAGGGGTAGAATCTATTCCCTGATTATTATAGATATGTAGATTCATTTTTCTGCAAGAATTTCTTAAATATATTCTTTCATAATTTTACTCCTAATGTGAATTAGTGGATTTTAGGGTATTCCACTTCTATCACACAATTTCCAAGACCCTAAGGTGATGTATCTCTCTAATATACTATCCTATATAGTAATTATATGATATTTCATCATGGTTTGAGTATGATTATTTTTTATTAGTGTAACTAAATCTATTTCACTCCCATTTTAATTCTTTTCATCTCTATTTCGTGAAATAATTTTCCCTCAATTACTTAGGGTTTAATTTATATCAATTTATAAATGTGGTTTCACTGATTATTTTTGTTTTTAGTCATATTTTATGGATTTCCTTGTATTATTGAGGAATAATAACCTCATATCTTCTAAAAGTGATGGATTTGAGGTATGTTTCTCTATGGGTGGATCATTAAACATGATTTTATGACTCCATTTGTTTTAAAAAATGTTTTTGGTGTATTTTATGAATTTTAAAAACTAATAAAAAATATTCCTAAGGAATATGGCTTCCCCTTGAATGACTATAAATATGAATGGGTTTTAATTTTTCACATTAGAAAATAAATCAGTGTTTGAATGCAACGCGTATATATTATTTTTCAATATTCCCAAATAAATATTTCATTATCATTTTCTAATTTTAAAAAAACAATATCATTTGAAATTAGATTTAATGTATTTTTATTTCAAAAATTATGGGTCTGGTTTGGCTCCTTGGAAGCCAATATATATTCTAGAATTATTGGATTTTTTATTTTATTTTTTTTCAAATATTTTACAAATGTCATTTTTTCTTAAAGGAGGAAGAGTATCCCATTAAACACTTTCGAAAATTGTTTATATAAATATAGTAATACTTAAACCATGATACCTATGTATTATTTAATTTTTTGAATACTGGATGTTTTTAAAAATTACAAGATGAATTCGCCACGGAATGTGGATGGATATTGTGTATTAATTCTTGATAAAGAGGCTTAATTCTATGAAGTGTTCTTGGATATAAGGATTATAATTTATTGTAAATGATATGTTTTTATATACTGATATGTGGGGATTCTTTTGACCACATCCTATAATGATAAATAACTTCAATAACCCATAATTATATAATTTATAAAATTATTTTCACTTACTTTTTTTAGACAACTTTTTGGTTTATAGTTTTTCAGAATTAGTAAAAACTCTTATATATATATCACTTAAAATAAAAATTAGACACATCTACTCAATATCCATATTTTCCACACACAAAAATAGGATTCTTAAATTTATACACATGTTTCATTACAAACAAATGAGATTATTCTAAGAGAAATTATAAAAATATAATTATAGATCATTATCTAGTTATTACACATCCTTAGGCCCTATGAAAAATAGTTGAAAATATGTAGAGAGCAAAAAAATATCATTATGGAAAACAAAAAAATTAAAATCATTAGAAAATTTAGAAATTCATGAAATACAATACAAAATTCTGAAATACCCAGCCTTATACATCATATAATATTCAATTATATGTCAATAATTATTTATATAACACTTGAAAATATTTTTATGTATACAATTCAATTGAATTATGTCATTACTCAAACAAAAAAACACATATAATGAACACCGGATACTTATGAGCAGTATTTATTTTTCCCAAAAATAAAATTTTTAAAATAAAACAAGATTTCTTTTGATGAAAAATCTTCACAACATTCAACTTGGCATCTTTTTCATCCTTTCACTAGACCTAAATCTTGTGAACTATTTTTTAAAATTTTATGATGATAAAAAAATGAATAGATACAAAAATTGAATGGAAAAAATAATTTGTTTAGTGAAAAACATTAAAACCAATGAATTTTTTTATAAAAGATATAAATTTTTACATATTAGTGGAAATATATTTCTCTTAAATTCAATTTAAAAAAATTAATTCCATGAAAAATAATTATATATAATATTAATTTCATGTATGGGCCTTTGTAAATCAACTCATAGAACCCTTACAGAACCATTGAAAATTGGAATAACCACAAGACCAACATCCAATATTATTCTCTAGAGAATGTAACTATAAACCAATGTAATAAACCTCTATCGATATATACCCATCGTATAATCTGTAATGGGATCATAATGTGCTATATGGGTGCACCCATAATAAAAAAATCAAGTAACATATCATGAATAAAATATTTTAAAAATATAAATTTTAATCATGAAACCCTTTGGAAAATAAGTTTAAACCCCTATTGAAATCCTTTTTGGGTATCAAAATTTCATTTAAATTAAAAACATTATTTTCAAAATTCTAAGAAAATTGGAAAGATGGTTTTTAGATAATAAAACATTATAGATTGCCATATAATCTAGAAAACAAGTAACATTAATGGGAGTTGGAAAATTTTCGACACTGGATAAATTAATAATACGACATTACTTTTATCATTTATAAAATCATTTTACATAAAACATATAAAAATATTTCTTTTTAAAAAAATATGAATAAATTTAAAAAATAAATAAAATGTAATTTTTAAATCCATTATTTCTATATAAAAACGTTCATAATTTTTTTTAAAAATACCTGGATATGGAATAAAAAGATTTGGGGGAAAATTTTAAAAGGGTATTTTTTTTAAAGAAATACATTTACTACTTTACCTGTAATTGAATAATAATCCTTATGAAGGGATAATGTTGAAGAAAACATAGATACAAATTGAATAGATAAATTCATGAAATAAAATATCAAGGAGACTTTATATACCACTCATAAAATAATATAGTTGATTAACCTCAAAATAGGCCTCACCGAAAGGATATTGAGATGAAGTCCCTTACCATGTGTAACACTAATCACATATGTTCTTTATCATCCTAAATAATAAACTAATGTTAATAATTTAATTAATGAAGATCATTTTTAATTTTTATTATTACTTTTATTTAACTAATTACCATGTTATATATGATTACTTAATCAATTAAATTTATATTAAATGTTTTGATGAAATTTATCTCTTATGTCAAAAATGAATTTGGTATATTGGATATAGCCAAAGAGGTAATTATTTAAAAATTACTAGAAAAATATTATTATTATTATTATCGTATTTCTATATATATTACAATTTTATGACCAATCATTATATATGGTATTTGAAAATTAAATACAATGAGATTATGAAGATAGTAGGTCATACTAACACATGAGTAACATTTCCATTTTTCAGTGATCGTTATTGAAAGGAGGTATTAAATATTTTCTCTTTAAAAAAGATAATAATATCATATATATGATATTATTTCATTAAATATTCTTTTATATATCATCCATGTAGTGTGGTGATGTAAATACATTAAAGTGACTTTGTAAATGTGGTAGTTTTCACATTCAAGAATGACGTTATAATTTTTGAGTGAGTGAAAATGTAAGAAATAAAATGATATATTATATTTTAAGAATGAAAAATATTTCTTTAATATTATAATTATGTCATTTATATCACATATTTTCATAAATATATCTTAATTACCTTCCATGTAAACCGTTAGTGAATAAATAATCACATCACTTCATGAGGCGATAGTGGGACGTACACACGAGCGACATTATCATATCCCCTATAGAATATGAATTAAATAAAGTTATATATGATATAATTACTATATAGGTATAATAATTTTATTAATATTATATATATATAGTTTATATCCATTTTTTTACCCATCTCTGAGAGGTGTCGATGAAAGATATTTCACATTTGTTTTGGAGGCGGTTATCTTCTATATACATGATAGAAGTTATTATTTACCATTTTTGGGAAGAGTATGTATATATAGGTCAATAAAATAAAATAATAATATATCAATATATTAGATACACTATTTTTCTTATATAATCATAAATTACAAATATTTTATGGTGGCTGAAGAAAGATAAAACAAAAATGCACAGTTAGGAAATTTACCTCCCCTCGGGCCACCTCTTTAGGATTACCCCTAATGTATTCCTATGATGGATTAATGAAAAAAAAGAATTATAGGATTAGGTAATATATAATTTTTAGTGATTTTGGTAGATATTTTCCAAAAATGGGTTTTATGGTGTGAATAAGAGAGGAGAGTGGTGGCCTTCTATGATTGAGGTGAGAGCCCAACTTTTAAATGAAAAGAAGTTGGGGTACCAATATTTTTTACATGATAAAAGGGTACAAAATGGTTTATTAAACTAAATAAGACATGATATAGTAAATATAGGGCCAAAAAAATAGATTTTAGACAAATTTGTAAGCCATTTTTATCCTTAACATTCTATTTTAACCCTTGATAAACCCATTTTTACCTTAACTATGGTAATTAAATTTTACTATTTCCACTATTAATGATGTCAAAAATTATGTTAATCTTATTATAAATTAAAAATTATTATATTTAAAAATAGTTATTCTATTTCACCAAATTCAATTCATTGAAGAAAAAAAATTAAATTTGAAACAAAACACGCAAACACAAAGAAAATGAATCTCTCCAAGAAGTGTATTTTTTAATGAAAAGAAATTTTTATAGTAACCCTATGATTAATAGTAATAATTATACGGATATATTGTTTTGAGTTATAATATATAAGATTAATTTAAAACATTTTTCAATAGTTATTATCTTAAATAAATAAATGTATAAACATGGTGAACATAAAAAATCAGCAAAAAACCCAATTCTAAACCCAAAAAATCATATTCTAATATCAAATATAAATTTGATTAAAAATTAATTAATTATATTAAATATAACACTATATTACTTATATTACATTAAATTATATTTAAAATTAATGGGACTTTTAAATTACTTAATTTATTGAAAATAAATGACTTTTTGTAAAAGAAATATATTTTTCACTATTCACTCAAAAATAAATATTTTTAAAAAAATAAAAAAAGTTAGTCCTAATTATATTTATACATGGTGATTTAAAAAATGATATTCATTTATAGAAAATTAAAATTATAAAATTTATAAATTAAACTTTTCAATAAAACATTGTAATGAATGTGTATAGTTAAAATTATTTTCTTTTTTGATATAAAAGTACTTAACATTTTGGGATGAATAATATCCTAAAAGTTTTTTATTTTTAATCAATGCATTGGTTTTTACATTAATCATCCCATTTTTAGTTAAGTCCTTACAATTTTATTCTCTTATAAAACAAGTGGTTTAATCATTCCCTCATATCTTTTTCAGATACCCATATTGCCTCTTCAACTATATAGTTTTCCCATAAAACCTAAACCTGTTGAATCACCTTATTATATAAATGGTCAAGAATCTAAATAGGTTGTTCCTCATAAAAAATATTCTCCTCCAATTAAACTACTTCATGGAACAAAACACAAGATAATTCTATCACATATTTCTTTAACATTTAAACCTAGAATACATTGCGTACCAATCATAAAATAGGTGGAAAATAAAATTAGTAGGCATTTGATCTTACTTTATATATGATTTCATATGGTCCAATGAACTAGAGACATATATTTCCATTTTCTCCAAAACACATAAATATTTACTCTGGAGTTTCTTTTATAAATACATCCCCATTATCAAAATAAATATTTTTACTCCCATTATTTTCATTTTTTTCTACCTTATTTGATCCATTAAAATATATTACTGAATCAAATACACCTTATCATAAATTTATACTACTATCTATAGTCCTATAAACATCATTTATCCCACTTCATCCAAAAAATCTGGCATGTGACACCTCTTTCCATATAATGCCTCAAATTGTACCATTTGTATACTAGAATGAAAACATTTCTTATAAGAAAACTGAACCAGATAAAGATGTTAATAAAAAATCCCAGATAAAGCATTATATAAAATTGAATCATATCTTACATGAAATTATTGACCACCAATTTTTGGATGAATATTTACACTGAAATTTAATTCATTACTCAATTAATTCTAATGTCATTTCCAAAAATTAGATGTGAACCTTAGATAACATTCTAATACAATAGAGAGATGAACTCAATATAACATGGCTATCTATTTTAGATATAATAAAAAAATTTAATCTAGAGACATAGTATCTCTAATAGGAAAGAAAACTAATATTTTTCTAATCAATAAAAAATAACCCAAATTTTATTGTTACCTTGAGAAGTCTTTGGTAATCCCACTAGAAAATCTATAAATATATTATTCAATTCCCAATCTCGTAATAGAAAATTTTGAATAATTCCCTTGGTTAATTTTCATTATGCTTTAAAATTTTATATATTAAAACAATACATGGTAAATTCATTAATATCTATCTCCAATCAATCCCACCACTAATACTCTAGAAGGTTCTCTTTACATCATAGTGATTCCCAATTGAACAGAAATTAGAGTACTAGTATCTTCACTCAAATTACTCTTTCATTAACTAGGATTCACAAGGCACGTGTATTCTTTTTTCAAATCATCAAACACCTTGTTTAAAAAAAATATTAGTCCACTTACTATTCTCAATAGATCACACCTTTTTCAACATAGCATGGTGCTTTTTCTAAGATTTCTTAATTCATTTTATCAAATTTAAATGCACTAAAACCTATAACAAATCATATTTTTTCCCTATATCCACATATCATCGGTCAAAACCTATCAAATAAATAAATAAGGGTCATTTTACAAACATAACATGGTAATTTAAGCATAATTGTTTTATAAATCAACAGCAGAAATAATTTTATTTTCTATTATAGTAATGAATTTTTAAATCATAATCCTTGACCAGTTTCATTTTTCTTCTCTATATTAGGGTCAATTATTTGTTAGGGAATATATACTTTAAACTTTTTTGATCAGTATATATTTCACACTTTACTCTATGCCAATGAAACACCAAAATTTTTATAGAAAAATCTAAAGTATCTAATTTTTGATCATGTGAATGGAAACTTAACTCATATGGCTTCAAAAGATGTAATGTAAAAGAAATTAACTGATCATTATTCATTAGAAAAACACAATTTCTATTCAAAAAAATAACTATAGATGAAAAATTCTCTATTTCTAAATGTAAGGGAAGGAATTGGATCATTTTCCAATATTTATTTATTTGTTGAAAAAAATCATCACATTCTATTATTTGGTTAAAATTAACTATATTTTGTGTGATCTCAATCAATGGGATATAATATTAAGAAAAGTTTTCAATAAACCACATGTAGTAACATATTAATCATTGAGAACTATGAATCTCTCTAATATTTGTGGCTCTAGGACAATCATCATCAAATTTTTCTTTAGAAGGGTCAATAGATATGTCATCTCTAGAAAAAATATCTAAAAAGAAAATTTTTCAAAACAAATTCAGGTTTAGTAAATTATTGATAAAATTTATTTTATTTTATGTTTTTAAAAAAATATCCTTAGGTGTCTTTCATATTCTTTTAGACATCTATGATATAAAAAAAATTCATCAATAAATACAACCAGAACATTGTCTTGGAAATCATTTAAATATCTTTTTTAAGGTCCCTAAATATATATAGTGCATTGGATAACCTAATTAAAATAACTAAAATATTGTAATTCCCCTATCTAGTATAAAATGTAGTATTATAAACATTATCCTCCTCCACCTTAATCTAATGGAACCCAATACTTAGTCAAATAATCAATAAATAATATTATTCATAGATCAGATCAAAAAATAATCTATCTGAGGAAAATAATAATTTTTCTTAATTGTTTTTTTTTTATTCAAGGAACTATAGTAATGAAAATTCTCATTAACACGTCAACTTTTTTGAAAAATAAAATAGAATCAATATATGGTTATGTTATAGGCATATTGAAACATTTATCTGACAACACCTGAAATTTATCTTTGAATTCTAAAAGTTCATATTGATCAATTTAATTGGGTGGGTTTAGAAATTGGCTTAACATGAAGAACTAATTCATTATAAAACTCATCCTCTCGATCAAAAATACAACAAATAAAATAAGAACAAAATACATCCATGTATTCATTTACTAATATTACATCACTAATTTGAACAATTTCATTATTTTTGATAGTATATTCTAGGTATTATTCATTATTTTCTCTAATAAATTTCTCTGATTCTTAGTTTGTTATCAAATTCAGTATATAAGTGAATAAAACATTGCTAGGTTTGAAATATTTCATAGCAAGATAATTTGAATGAAATAAATTACCAAAATGATATAAAACACTACTATTTCAAGTTCTATAAAATTTTCAAGAAGGGATATCCTACTGATAACAATATGGGGATACCTATAAATAGGCGTCTCATTAATACTTCCATCCAGTGTTTTTACCAAAAGTAAAATCGTACTTTTATGAAGTAATATTCCCAATTTTCATTATAATTTTGTTTAAATGAAAATATATGAATATCATGAGTCAAATAGGGTATTGTAATAATTTTAATACACAGGGAACATACCTCAAAGAAATTCATTTGATATCCCAACATCAATTATTGATGTAGAAAAATATTTTCCCACACCCTTTTTCTTCTGATCATGATGATTTCCATTCTAATTTAATAACTTTGGGCACATATTATCATAATGACCCAACTCATTTCTACTAAAACACCTAAACATTGGGTGTCCATTAGTAACTCTAATCGTTGATCCTTTATAATTCATTTCATTATAATCACTCCACATATGGCCAAAATTTACGCATCAGTAAAACTTCCCTAATTTCATAAGATATATCCATAGTTATTTTTATTACAATTTCTGAAATATGGATAGAACATTATATTAACACTATAATTATTTATTGTATGTTTCCCCACCACCTGGTATCCTCACTACTTCTTACTTTTATCATTATGAAGACTCTATCTTAACCTTTTCATCAAAACAAACATATTTCTCAAAGCATAAAAATGGCATGAGAAAGTAGATCTTAATTCACATGCTTTCAATCGTGATTACAATTTATTAATTTTACTATCAATTCCCAAAAAAATAATTTCTATGTACCAATATGGTATTTTAAAATGGGATTCATACACAGCCACAAAATCATCATCTTTTTCCCTTAATTCTAGGATTTTTTTCATATGGAGTGAAAAAAACTTATGGAAATATTTTACAAGGAAAATATTCTTAAATTTTTCCCATTCTATAAAATCAAGAAAATATTTCTCTATGTTCTTCTTAACCAAATACAACTATCTATCATCTTCACCTTCAAAAAGATAAATGGAAGGAGTTAACTTTTCATGTTTCAAATGTCCCATGACTTTAATTATCATGTCTACAGTATTGATCTATCCTCCAGCTACCATAGGGTTAGATGGTCCAATGAATGATGATGGAAGTTACCTCATGAAATGTTCTACTATATACATGTTCTGTTGTGTTAGATTGGGTTTCTCTCTGGAATGGATACCACCACCATTAATAGATTATATCAACCGAGCCATGACATCTACAAAATATTATATTTTAATTCAAAACATATCATGATGCTAATTTTGAGTGATGTTTTCCTCTGGGTTTTATAACACTATAGCAACCATGTTTCCTCTAGGAAAAACAAATATGAACAAACATAGTTTATTTACGGTAGCATGTCAATATTATAATGTTATATCAATTCAACATAATAGAAGAATGAACTCTTTCAAGGGAATTCTATTACCGTTATCCTTACATATAATGATATTTAGTCCATCCTTTGAAACAAACTATAAGGATCATATGTGAAACTTTATATAATCTTACGTTTTATGCTATAAATCATTCCCTTATTTTTTAGGATCTTTTTAGGTTTATCATTTTATGTAATTAATTCATAAATCATACCTAAAAATATATATTATAGAATATTCACATTTTTTATTAGTTTTAATTTATTCTATCATATTAAAAAAATTTAAAATAATTTTATTTCTCTACATAAAAATATTTATGGCTTTCAACATTAGATCTTTCATTTCTTACCCATCTATAAATCTAGTGAAAAAACAACTTAAAAAGTGGTATGCGAACAAAAATACTAATAAGAGACATAAAAACTGAGAAAATCATTATTCTAGTGAAAACCTGAAAACTCCTGAAAACACATTTTCTTGAAAAAATTAAACTTTTTTCAGAAAAGAGAATAAACATTATTTTAAAAAGTTCATTTATATTAAATTTGGAAAATGAATTATTTACCTAAAAAATCGTTAGTAAGCATAGAAAAATCTAGTAGATTCATTGGTACATCATCTCATAGATCCCTTATAGAACCCTTAAAATTTTAATTACCATATAAACAACATCCAATAAAATTATCTAGGTAACACAATCATTTCCCAATTCAATGGAACTCAATTTAAGGGACCTCATTGTATAAGTTGTAGTGGCCTCACATGGCACTATCTGATCCCACTATAGAAACCCAAGCTTTGAAAACATGGATTTTATATATTTTTCAATGAATATTTAGTACATTACATAGACTCATGCCTGAGGACAGTAATAATTTATTTCCATTGGAAAAATTGAACACATTATTCTTAATTTGATGAATAATCTTCAATATCACCCACAAATATATTCCACTTTAGTACTCATCACAAACATACCCACTAGAAACCTTTCATTATATCCTGGGGAAAATGAAAATAATAATTGATGATCTCAAATTATTAGTAATTTTAAAAATGAGGCATATATAAGCAAAACATGAACATAAGGTTTGCAGAATATAATCATGACATATAAAAACCAAACCCAACATATTAAAGAATCTAATCTTGATCCATTTCTTCTAGATTGGTAGATCATAATACATGAATCCTAATGAAATCAAAGAACACGATCCATGATAGTATAACATTTTCATAATATATTGATTTGTGTCTTACACAATAGTTTATAACATTTTGAAAATGTATAAATAGATAAAGGTTCACTCATTAATTTATGTACATGAAATCGTGTTCTCATATAAAACAATTTTCATGAAACTAGGTCCACTCATAAAATTGTGGACATGAAACAATATTACATTCATGAAATTATATACAAAAAAGTGTGGTCCACACATTTCATTGTGAATATATAATCAAGTTCATGAAGAACATTGTGAACATGTAATCATGTTCTTGCATATTACACATGAGTTATCAATATTTATCCAATGCATTAGAGGAATATATATTTCACACCCATTACATTATTAAAATCATACATGTTTATGAAAAAATATCATTAATCATTCATCATATCATATCCCATGAAACAAAATTGGTTTCATATGCATTTCATCATATCAAAACGAGTAAAAAAATAGAGACGTCTCATAATCATTTCATTGTTTCATCATAGCATAATACATGAAAAAGAAGTGAGTAATGTAATAATTATATAATGGTATATCATAAAGAATATAGAAGGGTATCATAATCAATTCATCATTTAATCATAATATAAATCATGAAAGAGAAGCGGGTTTTATAAGAATGTTATCATGTTATAACCTGTGGAAGAGAAATATTTTTCATAAATATCTTATCCTCATAAACATAAACCATTCATAAAAATAATATGAATGGTATCCTTGATACATATCCCCAATAATAAATAGGTAACATCAGCGGGTGTCATGTTAAATGTAAAATTATTTTGATCAACCATTTAAAACATTTCATGATGAAAATATCCTTTCCGCATTTTAAAACACATATTAAAATATAAAACATTTTAAAATAAATTTTACATGAAAATAACCTTAAAAAATCTGAAGGAAGCTGAAGATCAAATAGTGTTAATGGATAAAGGGAGGTTTTATTAATGCCTTACACATTAAAACAAATATTACATTAAAATTTTCAATAAATTCCATATTTTTATTGTATAGTAAATGACATGAATGTTATTTAATAAAAAACAAAAAGTAAAATATGGGTAAAAATGTATTTTATAATCATTTTATATTAACAAAACTTTTCTAAAAACATTTTTAGAAAACATGGTTTTGGATATAAACATATATCCAACCGAATATATAAATAATGTCAGATTCTCATAAAAACATTTTATCATTTATTTTAATTTATATAGTGTTGTTCAGAGTATGAATCTCAAAAGGGGGGAGAATAGAGTGCCAAATAAATTTTTTTTTAAATGGATTTAAAAAATCACTCAAATTGTAACAAAAGTCATCATAGTAAACCAAAGTAGCAGATTTATAAAAGTTTTGATCTTTTAAAATATTTCTCTAACAGTGAATAGTTTTCAATTGAAATAATAAGAAAAAATATTTTATCTTTTGAAATAAATTTACCAAATAAAATTCTAATATAAACACTATATAATATTAACTATCAAAGTGAAAGAAATTTTTTCACTTTTATATATATAACACAGTGAAAACAAAACTTTTAAAGGCATAACGAAAATAACAACAACTGGTTTAGTCTCAATCTAAGACGTAGCCCTCTCTACTTGGTGAACACTAGAAACCAAGAAATTTATAGAAATAAATAAGATCCACAACCTTTATTGAGGCATATAATATCATATATAGAGTTTTCCAGGCAACAGGGTCCTCTTTCACAACTTTTTTGGGTGTAAAAAATGGAACAATCCACGTAAAGACTTATTCCACTGTTATCCCTGGAAAAACATGGTGTAAAAAGATATGTTGATAAGATATCTATGTATCTTCTAGTTATGCACATGATTCAGTGTGTGTTCATAAAATAGAAATAATCAGACAATTATCATTATATACATAATGTTCCCAAACATGTTAGATTAAGTGTAGAAAGGATAGTGTTGCTCTGTGTGATATGAATTTTAGCTTTGTGACTCCTTGAAGGTGTCTCGAAATAATGCTTAAGTCGTTTATCATAATTCAGTTGTAAAATAGAGTATTGTAAAAGCTTTTATCATGTGGTGTATCAATTATCTATGTTTACAGAAATCTAATTCTTTTTGTGTACATTTAATGTTTGAAGTATAATATCGCACACACACAACACAGATTCTTTTGTTTGGAACACTTATTGAGTCATTTTCAATCTCATCTATAACCATGCATTTCAGGTTCCATTTTTTCCCACATATTTTCATATATATAATTTTTATCTTTATATTATTTAGAATAAATCATGTTTTGGATTGTGGTCTCATACCTCCTACTTCATTCTATGGTCTGACATTGATTTAAATGTTCTCTATAGAATGTCAAAAAAGGTCAGTAAATTAATCATCAGCACTATGTTCCACAAATATGATCGTTATAAAAATTAAATTTAAAATTATAAAGAAAAGTTAGTGGTAAGACTTTGTAGTAGTGATTCTGGTTCTCGAATGGTGTCTTTGTAGTGGTCAGTCTTTGGAGAGGTGAGTATTTTGAGCGGTCAGTATTTGGAGTGGTGAGTCTAGATCTGAAATGGTGTCTTAGACTTAATGGTGAATTGAAATCATTGATTCAGGAATAGATTCATCCTTCAGTAAATAAGGAGTGCTGACTGAAGAATAGTGAGTTACAAATGGTGATTCATACTTAGGTAATTTAGGATCAGTGACTCAATAATTGTGAGTCATGAATTGTGATTCAAACACAGTTTATTATGCAATATGACTTGAAAATCCAATGGTTAATATAAATTTTCAAACTCATTATAAACATAATTAATAATTATTTTTGATTATTAAAACCAGGATATGTCAATAATCTCCAAATTTTTGATGATCACAAATCCTGACATTAGAATCAACCAAAAGAATAAGTCATTAATCAAATTGTATTAGAGTGCATAGAATAATCCTAAATTGTGTCTTAAAAATAATACATATCATATAAGTTCTAGAGATAAAATAAATAATATTCCATAGTTTTTTTAACCACCTTTTGTGATTATAAAAAAGTTAAAAATAAATAGAACATAGAAGGAATGATTCAAAAGGATTATATATATATTGATAAGAGTTTCAATTTACATCCCCATCAAAAATAAAAAAGCCTATATTCATGACTTATAAATTATAGTATCCAGAGGTTCTTTCCCTTTATTAGATAATCTGGGAGAAAAGGTTGAAAGCCTAGGGACATCTATCAGTACTGAAGGACAAGCTGAGGTGGTGTAAGTTAATTCTTGGTAAATGACTCTTCACAAATTCCGAAGAGCCCCAGTATGAGTTATGGGAATATGTTGAAATCTAAGAGGTAAATGTGAATATTGTTTCGTTATAAAGGCAGAGTGTTATTGTAGATGAATAGATAGGTACATAGTTCTAGCATTGATTCCAACAAAAGTTGAAGGAACTACAAAGACATCTGAAGCTACAATGGGAGTGGTCTCAATATGAAGATAAGGATTGAAAAGATAAATAAAGTCACAAATTATCTATCCTCCCTTTTCCATATCCTTAGTTAAGTCATTATTATTTTCCATAATGTATTTAAGTGCTAGAGTAAGTTCTTCAATCTACGTAACTAGCTTCTTGAAGGCTTGTGTGACTGGTGATATCCTGATATTTATGTACTTCAAATGACACTCCAATTGATGATTGGTATAGATACTTTTCACGTATAAATTTACATTCTTTGGGATATATTCTTGATAATAAGTGGTTTATTTTGAATAAATTCTGACCCTGGAGTGTACATGATCACTATTGAGTCTAATTTTACTCAATGTCTCTTAATTTGAACTACCCATTATTGTCTGCAATTCTTCTCTATCAAAAGATCTAACTGCAATTCTTCTCTAACAAAAGACTTGACCGTCTCAACATTAAATTATTTAGATTGATCAAAAGTAGAGGTGTATATACCACATAACTCTTATTAGAAAATTGATCTAAGATGATCAATATCAAAACTAGAACGATGAAGAATAGTAGCTCTAGAAAACTTGAGTTAGTATCTTTAGGACATTGATGAATACCATCCAATGATGTTTTAAAATATGACTTCATTTCCTCAACCAATGATTTTATGGTTTCCAATTCATCGTTCATATACTTATTCCCAGTTATAGATTCTTGTATTTCAGGAAACATATTAGTTTGAATCTTCTTAATTACTTCTTGTAGAAGAAGTGTAACATCTCTTTCAATAAGATTTGTCATAGGTACAAGTTGTGATCTTATAAGATCTCCAAGAACATATATAAGTTTCTCTCCAAAGTCTTTTAATTCATCCATACTTACATAGTTTTAAGGTTCCTAATAATTGGTATGTGAAGATACCATTTCGTTAACAGAAACTAGATTGAGATGAAACTCTTTTAATAATTCCATTTTCATAATGAAGGATTATTGAGAGTCACCAAAATCAATATAGTGTGGGTATTTGTACAAGTCATCTATAGAATCTATATATAAAGGGTTTGGTACTTCAACTCTCACCAACCATAGGGTTTATTTCCCTCAACATATGCTCCATTTTCAGTATCAACTGACTCTATCAACTAAATTTCATCATATCCATCCACTATTTTATCCATATATTGAGCTTCCTCGGTTTCAACAACAAATTCCATTGATTGTTCAACTGCTTCAAAATTATTTCAAGTTGATATATTAACATCCATTGTATCACCTCTATTATGATTCGAATGATCTGGGTCATCCTCATCACCTCTCATTTATTCATTATCTTTTCTATTTTTATCATATTCTTCTTCTCCACTTTCATCATTTTATTCTTCTTCCAATACATTTACATCATCCTCTTTTATATCCTCATAATCATCTCTTCCATTATTTTCCTCACTTTCATCTTCATATTACCCTTTATAATTATCTCAAATTTTATATACTGTGATTTCTTCCTCGGTCTTATCATCATCATCGTCATTGAAGAAGATATTCTCTAGAGTGGAGAGCCTTTGGAGGTCTAAGAGATTCATAAGAAGGTGTTTCATTCCCTTTAGGAATATCGGGATCACTTCCATGTTCATTATATAGATTATATTCTTCAATTCTAGAGATAGAAGAGTCTATTTATTTATCTAAGTATTTCATTACTTCATATGGTTCCAAACAAATATCGGTAATGTATTTTGGTCCTATATGATGATCGATAGGGTTAAAATTTTCATAAATAATTTCATTGTCCTCAACCCACTATTTCTTCCAAAAATTCTAACTTTTTTCATCATTTTTTATATAACCTTGGTAATGAAAAAAATAATGTATTCTATAATAAACTATTAATTTTTTCTTACTAATTATTTATATTTCATCATAGAAGAAATCAAAATTGAATAAAATAGTGAAGTGGATCTTAAAGTGGTTTTAATCACATCACACATATGAAGAATGGGGTATTTGAACAGATTGGTTTTATATCATTATTTCAAAAGATATAGTGAATATAAATCTTAATACTTCAAAGTGTAAAATTAAACTTTTCTCAGGTAGAGAAGATATTGGATAAACATAGATAGTTGTCCAGTTTCTCCATCTAACTTAAAAACCATGGGTCTTATATGAATTCCATATCTAATTAGATCTGCTAATGCCTCTTCTAAATAGATAATTTCACTAGAAGTAGTATAACTTCCCTAATGATCTTCAAAGATACCGTCCTGAGGTACTCTTAAACATACAACCCATAGTATTGAGGAGAAGATAAATCTATGTCCATTTACTATCCTTCTTACCAAAAAAACATCTTCCTAATTGAAAGAAAACACAATATTTTGATAAAACTCAAACACTATCCTTTGGGTCTCTTATTATTGGAAAACAATTATATACAAACATTTTCATTCAATACCCTTAGCATAAGATACATACTTGGGAGATTCCATTTCACAGAAATTTTTTTCTGGTACAACAACTCAGTTTACATATTCAGGATTCAATGGTTACTCAAACATTCAGATCAAAAAACTTTTCTTCTTATTTTATGGTGTTATTTTTTCTAGAGATTATTAAGATGTTTGTTTTATTCTATCCCTTATGAACATCTAGGGAGAGTTAGATGAAAATGGAGAAATGGCAGAAAGTTAGAGAATAAGGACCGAAAAAAATTAATGGTCGAGAGGACTGATACATTTTGATGGGTTCTGATTTTATCCTTTAAGGATTATAAAATCGAATATATGAGCTATATAGAATATCTAAAATAATAAAAATAGTAATTGATATCTTAGTCAGATAAAATTTTGTAATGTTTAAAAAAAGCTGATACAAAATGAGGAGGAGACATTCAACGATGTCAATGGTGAGATAGAAACTGTGAGTCATCAAATAATGAGACATCAACTGTGAGTCCTCAATGGTGAGAATCAATAATGATACATTAATAATGATTAATCATTCCTAACCCTTGTTTGATGTAACTCATTATCTCAGAGTTTAATGGCTTAGTAAAATTATTAGCAAGATGATGTTATGTCCTAATGTATTCAAGTGTTATATAACCATTTTGATAACGATCTCTCAAAAATTGGTGTCTTACAACAATACGTTTTGTTCTAGAAAAAGGTAATAGTTTTTTAAAATATTTATATCACTTGTGTTGTCACAATTTATATGTATATGTCAGAATTGATATCCATAATCTAGTAATGTATACTTCATCAGCAAAATTTGAGCAAAATAACTCCCAACATCAATGTATTCTACTTCTGTTGTAGATAGTGCAGCATAATTTTGTTTCTTAATATTCCATGATACTATTTACTTACCCAAAATGTGACATTTTCTATATGTACTTCTTTATCCTACTTTCATCAACCAAAATTATCATCAGAATAACTATCTAAATCAAATTATTTTCCCTCTAGGATAGAACAATCCAAAATTGGTAGTACATTTCAGTTATTTAAAAAATATTTTAATAGAATGTAAGTCTGTCTCATTTTTATTTACTTGAAAATGGGTACACATACACACACTAAACCAAATTTCAGTACATATATCAATTAAGTATAGAGTACTTCCAATCATACCTTTATAATTGCCTTAATCCACTAGTTTCCCAGCCGCATCAAGATCTATCATACATGTGGTACTCATGGGAGTATAACTACCTTTAGTTCTATCCAGATAAAAACACTTTATGAGATCTATAGCATATTTTCTTTGATTTAAAATAATCCCTTGTTTTTTTGAAAAAATTTAAATCCCAGAAAAAATTTATGTTCGCCCATTAAACAAATTTCAAGTTTACTTCGCATAATTTTTGAATAATCAAAACATAGTTTGTTTTTAGAAGATATAAAAATAATATCATCTATATATATTTGAACCACTGAAACATCATTTTATGTTCTTTTGATAAAAAGTGTAGGGTAATTTATAACTTTTGTAAAACCTTTTAAAATAAAAAAGAGCTAATATTTTCATACCATGCTTTTGGATCTTATTTTAAACCATATAATTATTTTTTTAGTTTGAAAACATGATTTGGAATATTGGGATTTTGAAAACTTGGGGGTTGTTCAACAAAAACATCCTCAACTATATAACCATTTATGAATACACTTTTGACGTCCATTTGAAAATGTTTGAAATTTATATGAGCTAAAAAATCTAGAATGATTCTAATGGCTTCAAGTCAAGCTACAAGTGTAAAGGTATCTTCGTATTCTATGCCATCATATAGACTATAACCTTATGAAAGTACTATATCCTTATTCCTTACTATAGTTCTAGTTTAACCAACCTATTTCATAAACACATGTTTAGTGACTATTGATATGGTTTCCTTGGATCTATAAAAAAGTTTCCATAATTTATTTCATTCAAATTGATTTAGTTATTCTTATATATTCATTACCCATAATTCATCACTAATTACATCGTTCATATTGTTAAGTTAGATCTGTTAAAAAACTTATGTTCAACCTGATTTTTTAAGGATGCTCTATTTTTTTGTACATTTTATTTAGTACCCGACAAAAACAACTAAAGGATGATTTTTTAGTGTCAAAATTCCTCTAGAAAAAGGTTGACTGGTAACCTCTGATCTTATATAGATTCAGGTTCTACAAGTTCAGTGTCTATAAATTTTCTATAATTGGATGATTTTTCTACTTGTTTGAAAGAAAAAATTTAGGATTTGGAATTCATGTATAGATTTGATATATCATCCTCGGTATTTTCTAATTAGGTATTTGGTTCATGTGGATCTGTTTTATCAAAATTTACATATAGATATTTGTGCACACATTTGGTTCTCTTATTAAATTATTTATAGGATTTTCTTGAGACTGAATGACCTAGGAAAGTCGCTATATCACTTTTTAAGGAAAACATGTCAATATTATCCTTTGTATTAAGAATAAATAATTTTAAGGCAAAATCACTAAGGTAGTTAACATTAGGATTTATATTGTTCCACAGTTCATATGGGGGTTTCTTTTAGATAGGTGTAATTAAAAAATTATTTATTACATAACAAGCTATATTCATAGCCTCATCCCAATGATAGATAGGTGATTCATATTCATTAAGAATAATCTTAGAATTTTCTTGAAGGGTTCTATTTGTTATTCCAAGAACCTCATTCTGAAGAGGTTCCCTAGGAGTAGGGAAGTTTTGACTATAGCCATTTTGTGAGAAAAATGTTTGGAAATCTAGATTTTCAAACACACATCCATGGTTACATATTAATTTTATAATTTTATGTTCACATAGATATTCTATTGATCCTGCATGATTGGTAAAATATGAACTAACTTCTCTTTTGTGAGATAAAAATAAAACCTAAGTATATTTATAATATTCATCTAAAATTACATAAAAGTAGTTCTTCCCATTTAAAGATGAAACTTTAGATGGTCCAAATGAGTCCATGGGAACCAACTTGATATGTAGACAATATGAGAATTATTTCATTGGTTTGAAAGATATCTTTTGCTGCATTCCATTTTGACAAGGATAATAGATTTTATTGTTTGTAAACTCAAGTTTGGGTATATCCCTAACTAACCATTTTCTATTAATCATCCTAACTGAGTGAATGGTATAGTGTCATAGTTTCTTATTCCAAATCCATGACTCTCTATGAATGGAAGCTAAGGAAGAAGCACTTTGTGAAAGTAAATAATCTAGATTAACAACGTCAACATTTTAATTTCTAGGGGCAGTAAAAACTAAATCATTTTTAGAGTTAAAAAAATTACAAGCATTATTTTTGAATTTTACATGAAAACCATCATAAAAAAATTGAGAAATTAAAAGTGAGTTATATTTTAAACCATAAAAAATAGTACTTTGTAAATTAAAATTGGAATGGTGTTAAAAAAATTTCCAAGCCCAACGATCTTTCTTTTAGTATTTTCACTAATAGTGACATTTTCACCTTCTAACTTTATTAGATTGTTTAATTTTGAGTAGTCTCTTTTCATATCACCAAACACCCACTATTTATGTACCATAATTTCTTATAGGATATTTTCAAGAAGCTTTCCTATAATTTATATTAGACAAGAAATTATTTTAGTATTGATATCTTATTGGGTCTAGACAAAGCAGTAATCCAAGATTTAAGAACCCATACTTGCTTAATGGTTTTCCTATAAATTTTTTGTAAATTTGGAAATAAATAAACTCTATTAGGCCTTCTATTAAAATATCTTAAATATATATTTTCAGAACTAGATGAAGAAGAAAAATTTTCAAAACTAGAACTCGAAAAATATTTTCCATATTTATGAACAAATGTGATTTTAATTATTCTCCTTTGTCCAGGTTGGTAGAAAATACCTATAGTGTATTTTAGATAAATTTTTTCTCCAACAATTTTGTTATTGAAGCTTTCTCTAGGGCGTGTGCATCCCTCGGTTTGAGGACAATGAGGGTGTGCTGCCTTTTCACTGCATTCCCACTTTCCATAGGCGGGCAACATATGTCGATTATTCAGAGACGTTTGCTCCTTGATCGAAATGGGATGATGGGTTGTCGGTTCCTTCTTCAATGGATTCTTCCTCAGAACTCGTCACCTTGTATGGGTCTCCCTTATAGACTATTATGTTTTTCATGAAACTCTTCACAGTGACATGTCTTCATAGACGCTGGTTAATTACACTGTTTCTATCGGGACATTCCAAGGGGTCCAGTCAGGGCATCCACCTTCGTTCGGGGGAGTAGCCACGTTAGAAATCACTGGTGTGTCTGCATGCTGGAACATTAGTGTGTCTGGGTTTCTTCCCCTTATTATAGGGCTTCTCAAGGGCACAGAAGCCTAAGGCATCCCACATAGAATGCGGGGAATTATATGACAGAGGAATGTATCTGAGATTTTCCTCATCATTCCATGTTTAACATAGGGTATTACAATGGTTTAACATCTAGCGGATACAGATCGTACTTATTGTAACACTGACTATAGTGGATCATATGTGTGCAACCCCAAGAGGGAACACTGCTGTTGAGGCTAACATGTGGTTAGTTACCCGATAGTTGTTGAAGGTAATGTGGAATGAGGTGGCATGATCCCGCCAGGATTTGGTAGCCCAGTTAATAATCACAATAGATAATGGATTGTTAAGTGGAGTGGATGGAGAATGATATGGATTCGACTCGAGGTAAATAGTGATGTTGGGCTAGATCCTCGAAGAGACCTCTTACGTATCCCCATGGTAGAGAAACAAAGTCTGTGTAGTTTGGGATGGGGTATTGGATCAGGTTGTGCACGCAGGACAGCGAGCTGATTATATACTGGTGCTTTCGTATGGTTAGCAGCTCGAGGATGGTCTAACATCACTCGGATGTACTAGCGATATGGGTCCCATTATAAAGGAAGACAGTGGCTTACCGCTGGGTTTGGGTTTACAATGGCGTACTACTGATATGGGATCACAACAGCTTACTGCTGCATTAGGTCCACAATGGCTTACTATTGGGTAGGGGATCACAATAGCTTACCACCGTGTGAGGTTCATTGTGGATTACTGATGTATGGGGTTGAAAATATCTTACCTCTGGATGGAGGAACAACGGCTTACTGCTGGATGGGGGATGGTTTAGTGTCATGTGGGACAAACGAGGGTATAGTTTAAGGTCATTCAACACAAGGGTGAACTGACTTGAACTTCTCTGGACTAATTGGTGTTGAGATTGAACATCAGGGATGCTTCCTATGTACCTTGCCATGGCAAGGATCCAAGTCCATGTAGTTCATAAGGGGTTGGTGAACAGATGTGAAGGTGGCCGGAAAAAATATATTGTGGTCTTGAACGTCAGGGAGGCTTCCTACATACATTTCCTTGGTAAGGATCAAAGGCCACATAGTTCTGAATGAGTGGGAACCGATGTGAAGGGGGGTCAAAACCAATGGATAGTGGGATTTAACATTATGGAGGCTTCCTACATACCTTTCCTTGGCATGGATCAAAGACCATGTTTTTTAGAATGGTGTTGGTGAATGGACGTAAAGGGAGTCGAGACCAATAAACGGTGGGAATGAACCATAGAGAGGCTTCCTACACACCTTTCCTTGGCAAGGATCAAAGATTGTGTAGTTCATAATGGGTTGGTGAACTGACATAATGGTGGTCGAGACCAATGGATGGTGGGCTTGAACCTCATGGAGGCTTCCTATGTACCTTACCTTGGAAAAGATAAAAGACCAAGTATTTCAGAATGGTGTAAAGAGGTCTGAAATAAAATGGAGGTGGGACAAATAGATGGTGGTCTTGAACCTCAGGGAGTCTTTCTACGTACTTTTACATAGCATGGATCAAATACATCGTAGTTCAGAATTGGTTGGTGAACCGATGAGATGTTGGTCGGGACTAATGGATGTTGGGCTTAAACCTTAGAGAGGCATCCTACGTACCTTGACATGACAAGGATCAAATACCATGTAGTTCATAATGGGTTTTTGGGGCAATGTGAAGGTGGTCGGGACCAATGGATGGTGGGATTGAACCTCAGAGAGGCTTCCTATGTACCTTTACTTTTCATGGATCAAAGACCATGTAGTTCAGAAGGGGTGTGGGACTTACACTCTAGGTCACCCAGAAGATGTTATAGTCGATGCTTACTCTAAGTCCATCTGAGTCATGCTCGATGTGAGAACCAAGAGACAGCAAAGACCTAACGATCATGTCGTGAAAGATGCGTCTGTGGGAAGTGTAGTGGGGCTTACACATGGTTAGTGGCCCAAAATGGAAACAAGGTCTTACGCTTGGTTAACAACACAAAATAGAAATAGGGGCTTATGTGTGTTTAATAGACTAGGGGGACAGGGATTGTGGCTTACTCTATGGTGGAGGCCCATTGGAGACAAAGCCAAAAGGGAGAGGGATTTGGAACCAAAGAAAGTAGGGATCCAATGCCCATCCCCCCCCCCCTCTTTGGTCTTTATCTAGGAAGAAGATAGGAGGATCCAGGATACTTCCTCCCGCAAGAATGACTATGGGATTACACCATGGTGGTTTCCATTTCTTCATGGACAGATGCCACTCTGATAAAAATTATCTCATTCCATGTGGTAAATTATCTCCCTCCCATGGAGAAAAATGGGTATAGAGAATTCCTGAGATAGGTCACCCTGGCTATAATGCATGGGGCAAGGAAAGATTTCAATTTTATGTGCTAAGGATGATGGTTCTTGGCAGTTTAACATCCTACAGCACAGACGAAGTAGATTCACTCCATACCCCTAGAACATACATAACTGATACTCGACTTCCCTAGAGGAAGGGAAGGAATCAGCAATTCCATTGTTAGGCGGTGTTATGGAGTGACCCGTTGAGGGGTCCTTGTTATCATGGTAATGCGAAAAATAAATAGTTGTTACCATGCCTATGTGAAGAAGCATGTGGTAAGAAACACAATAGGAAGTACCACCTAATGTATCTTGAAATTACTTCATGAAAACCTGGAGGGTCACATGGGAAAAAGTGTTGCAGATCAAAGGGATTCATAAGTAGAAGCCTCGTGAAGCTCTGGTGCTCCATGTAGTGGAGGTCCTTCGCGAAGGGGTATGTTATGCGATGTGAAGTGACCAAGACTAGGCATAGGGTATAGGTGTATATGGAAGGTGCTTCCAAAGTGGAAAGGCATTGGTAGAGTAGTGCTTCTCAATGAAAGTGTGCCCCGTGAAGCATATAATTGTAAAGAAACATGTTTTGTGAAGCACAATGACCCTGCCTTAGCATGTTCATCACTTGTGCAAGGAGGTTACTTCGAAAATCATAAGTGCTCCTTGATGACCTGAGTCCCTTGGAGATCTTCTTCCTTCGTGGATGTATCTGAGCTCCACGAAGGGCATCCCACTTTGAAAAGGGGAAAAATTCAATCCAAAGGAGAGGCACTTCATGAAGCCAAAGTACCTTGAGGAGTTCTTGGTTCATAGAGCATAATTTGATTTGAAATTTGAGAGCTCAGAAGGAAAAATGTTAGATGATCTATCCTTTGGGCTCGAGGGGAGCCAGGTATTTATAGGCAAGGGGCACCGCAAAGCAGAGCTCACTAGGCTCAAAGACAGATGGAATTTTATGGGAATCACGAAGCCTCCTACCTCCTTACTATGCAGCAGGTTCGCTAACATCAAGGGGGCTCACGGAGCCTCTAGCCTCCTTGCTCTGGGGTGTGCTTGTAAATTTTATGTGGGATGGCAGAGCCTCCCGCCTCCTAGCTCCACAGTGGGTTTGCAAACATCAATGGTCTCATGGATCATCCTTCCTCCTTGATCCGTGTAAGGTTTGCAAACATCTACGGGGCTCGCGGAGCCTCCCACCTCCTTGCTTCACAGCTCCTTCATGGAGGGGAAGGTCTGTACTGGCCATGAGGGCAGTGAGGGATCTATGAAAAAGCTTCACGAGGTTTCCCTTAAGGCATTCTGTTTTTTTTGTTC
This sequence comes from Viscum album, assembly GCA_963277665.1. Taxonomy (NCBI): domain Eukaryota; kingdom Viridiplantae; phylum Streptophyta; class Magnoliopsida; order Santalales; family Viscaceae; genus Viscum; species Viscum album. Next base: position 1,079,492,843 of record OY728139.1, on the reverse strand, counting down.
ATCCCAAATTTTGGCTCCAACAAATGCCCCCCCCCCCCCTCAGACTGGGAGCTGAGGGGAAAGAGAGTGTCAAAGATTGGGGGAAAATCACCAAAATTCTCCTTCCCATCACGCAGTTGACTCATGAAGAAGGCTCATGAAGCGGAGGGGCGATGTACAGGTTGAGCGAGCCACGAATCTTGCTTCTGTTGGACATGCCATGAAGCACCAGGGGTCCTCACCTATAAATAGGGGAGGTTGAACTCTCTTTTGTCTTTTCTCATCTTCACAATTTTGGATTTTAGCACTCTCGATTCGTGAAGCTCTGGGTACTCCATGATTTCACCCTGAAAATCAGGCCTTCTACTACGCGGAGCACAGAAAGTTTTTTGACTTCGTGATAGTGCGCTCTCCGACTTGTTTCTAATGGTCGGGGAAGGGCTTTGCGAATAGTCTTCGCCAACGACCTCTACGAACGAGCTCTGCGAACCAAAACCAAAAAACTCTCAAACTCAAAAGTTGAATGGCTCACCAAGAGGCTACCTAGTGGGTCCTCATAGATTCTACCTGGAGGGAAGAGATAGTGGATATCTCAGTTATAGGGGAGTTTGTGTGGAGCCATTCTGACCATAACTCACTGGTGGAACTACTACTGAAAATCCAGAAGGACTATCTACTGTGTAGTAGGATACCTCTATATGGATTTGGAATGAGGGATGATGAATTCATCCTTGAATTGAGTAGGTATAAACCAACTTACTGGTTCAGGACCACATCGTGCCAGTTCCAGGGGTTCTGGGCGGTCGACGGCTAGGCCCGAGAGGTCTTCACGCCTGTCAACAGTGACTGTCTGTACAATCATCTGAAAAAAGTTGACAGGAAGGAACTACAACTGGAGAAATATCCCCTCTATACTATACCATATGAAGTTATCCTTGAGGAACATGTGAAATGGGTGGTTCGATGAGTGGAATCTGCGCTAGGGAGGCAACTGCACAAACGACTGGGCCTGGGCCTACTGGGTAGGTTTCTTCGTGTGAGGAATTCGTGGAAGTGCTGAGAAGAGTGGGCCTATATGAGGCATCTTTGGCCTCCCAATTCCACATCTATCAGCTGAATTAGCTGATGATGGATTTGATGAGCAAATAGTCATCGAGGACCAATACCTTCCATTTTCACCCTAGATAGGTTAGCATTAGTTAATGAGATGTGCTTCAGATCTTGGGGGTCCCGATACTGGGGGTGATGTATGATGAGTTCCTCCCTATTATGGGTGTGTGGGAGGATCCATAGAAACTTCCATCACTGGTGATGGCATTGATGAACCTAGTACTAGGAGAGGACAAGTAGTAATTGAGGCATGTCCACTTCAAAGGCTGGTTCAAGCAGTTCCTGAACATTTCGGAAGAAAATCAGTTTCTGGTGAGGAGTCAAACTTTCCCAAAGAAGTCCCAAAGGGGAGAAGAGTGCTCATACTGGAGGATCTTGGAGGACAGCTAGTGTAAAACCTGGGAATTCAGCATCAGCACCGAGGAGAAACCGGTATTCTGGATGGATACATTCATTGTGGCACTCATCATTAGTTGGATACTTCTAGTGAGAGATACGAACATGGTTGTGTGACCAAGATCATTTATCATGGAGTCCATGATGGAAAAAGGAGGGATGTTCAAGCTCAAAATCCAGATGCTCACCAAGATTTACAAGATTATGTTGCACATCAGTGAAAGGAAGAATCCACAGAGAATATGTGGGACATTCCACCTCCTGTATGGGTGGATAGCGGTGCATGTCAGAGGCACCTATGAGTATCCAAACACGATCTACCCTCCAAAACAAAAAAAAATTTCCTAGACATTCTGAATTTGGTAGGGATCTTTCCAAACAAGATGATAGTTCATATGGTACTAAACAGGGTATGGAAGGTGGAGGAGTTCAATTTTAACCCATTCATGTTTCCAACGGGTGCGTTCACAAATGATGGACAAAGAATGTAAGAGCATCAGTCCAATATCCTGGAATTTTGGGGTAGAGACTTAGTGGAATGGGTGGACATTGAGTCCATCTGTTAATCATACACCCCGCACTGATATGCAAGGAAATTCCATTGAATGCAGTGGTTGACCTATGGGTCAACCTGAGGGTACTCTACGAGGAGCATGCGTGCTTGGTGAGGAAGATGTGGCTCATGTTTACATGAGAGTATGGGAAGATGAAGATTGAGCTGCCCCCTCCCACAGTCATCTTTGAGTTGGTGAAAGATTATGCCAAATTCTAGGAGGCAGCCTACCCAGGAGAGTGGTTGAAGCAGCCAACCATTCAGGTCAGTGATGGTGTGCCTCCCCAACCTCGAGGTTGTGGTCGGATGGTGTCAAAGAAATCCCTCAGTGGCGGGGCTACTATGGTGGTGAGGCCTACACCGGTTGAGGGGGAGGTAGCGACAATGTTTAACGCCCCGACCCCATCTACCCAGAGTCTGTGCATTATTGCGTAACATTGGAATCATCACAAATGATCAAGTCTTGAAAGACCGATTAGTTTAGTAGCCTTAGAAACACTAGATTCATTCATAAGTTGTACATTAGATCATAAATTAAAACAAAACTACAACAACATATTGTCTTCATATCCCCTCATACTATCCCTGAAGGTCGTTCATAATATACTTCTTCACATCCTGGAAGAATTAAAACATTGTAAGGGGTGATCTCAGATGTTCATTAAGGATAACAATATAGAAGAATATTTTATAAATAAACATAAACATTTAACGAAATGTATAACTAAAACAAAAGCCTTTTAAACATGAAATTCAACATAATATGGCAAAAGTAAAATGGGATAATGTCATTTACTTATTCACATGGATATTCTACTGGTCGAATAATCACATGCAATATCAATAACAACTTTCATAATGATGGAATGTATAATTCCAGACTATCATAACCACGTTGCCAAGGCCTCGTGCCAAGACCACAAATAAGATTTTATCAAGGCCTCATGCCAAGACACTAGTTTGTCTCATGAGACCTACTGATGCATCGAGGAGCTATAGCGGGCTCCAACCCTCACTTATTAAGTTCAATTCATTCCTCATATGAACAGGTTTAAACATATCATAAACCATAACGTAATCGTATCATATAAAACATGCATAAAGGAAACATAACATTTCCACACATCAATAACAAGATATCAATACAACACATTGAAATAATAAAACCATTTTCAATACCAAAATAAAAGATAAGTAAAACATGGTATTTATTTTTCATTTTTTAAAACATTTATGGCTTGTAGAGGAAGCCGAAACTCAAGTAATGGTCACGGTGGCGGAAAAGTCATTGTCGCTGCATACGTATGAAAAGAAAAAAAACATTCCTTTTTGTCGCTTAGTGAAAACACTTCATATAAAAATATTCCTTTTTAATAAACATAAATTTAAATGGGTTTATACACCGTATAAAAGAAATTTGTGTATAAAACAAAATATGCCTCAATGAATAGAGATTGAGACAAAGTACCTTACAAATATCATTTTCTAAATAAAATAGATATATTATGTGTATTCACTATAAGTAAACATAATGAAATTACAAATACAAGATAGGATATAATAATATCATGACATAATTTGAAAGTAGGAGATTAACCCAAAGAATGGAAATTGGGTTAAGAAGTTCCCTTACCTCATGTCCGACTTGACTTTACCGCTCTTTAACCTCCTGAATAATAAACTAGAGTTAATCTCTACCTACTTAAGAACCTTTTTCAAGTTCATTATTCCTTTTATATCACTTATTACCATGTTATGAACATTATGTAATTATTTAAGTTAATAACAGTCGTTTTGTCGATCTTAGGTACTTGAGTCAAAAATAAACTTCTTATAATTACACTTTTTTCATGTGGTAAAATATCCATTATATCCATAATTATATTCATGATGTAGATATCATATACATCATATATATCCATTATATACATTTATTTATAATATTACATAACATTTAGAGGTAAGAAATGAAATTCACCGTTCATAGAGACGGTAAGTCGTACGTACGCATGAACGCTACTTTCATTTCTATTTCGTATTTAATGGAATGAAGTTATAGTTATATAAATCCAGTATAATATAATTTATAATACCATTTACTCCATCCTTTATACATCCCACATATGGCATTAATGATTCAAATCACTTTGAGGGGGCAGTAGTCCGCACTTCCTAAAATGATAATATCGTGTTTACCCATAATGGAAATCTTAAAGGTATTCCATAAATGAGAAATATAGAATAATAAGCAAAACATAAACATAATATATATATCATATATGAAAATAGTTTCATCAAAATGTCCACCATTAGAGGTGTTAAAAGAATATTGAACAATCATCATTTCATGAGGCAGTATTTCGCCACCCACAGAAATAGTATGTTCTTTAACAATTAGACGAAGGTGTGTGTATGTGTAAATCAAATCCTTATCATAACAACATCCTAGTATATTTTAGATACTGTTGTTTTCAGAACAATCCAAAAATTTCACCCTAAGATATAATTGACATTCCTAATTCAAAAATGATGTCTATTTTACAAAATTCCAAACATATAAGTTTCATTAATTAATTTTATAACTAATTCCCGTTGTCACAACAAATAGCATGTTTTTATGAAATAATATATATCAAAAGATTGGAAATTGTTTATGTCCAATTTCAAAGTGAAATTAATTCTAATGAACACCATTGGATAAAATGGTCAAAATATATTATAATTATAATTTAAACCCACACAATAGTATAATTTACCACTATAAATTATTTTGATTAAAAGAGTTGTTTTTAAGTATTTTTCACTATTTATAAAAAATTGGAATTTCTCAGAAAAATACCAAAAATTAATCATAGGATAATTTCGATATTCTGAATCCAAAAATGAAGTCCATTTTAAAATATAAATTATTTATAATTTCAGAAAGTTGGTATTACTATTCATAATGGCTATTTTGATTAGTCGTGGTGTTTTTAAATCTCGAACTTGCGTACAATGCAAACTATTGCATTATTGAAAGAGAAGCATATCGTGGAATCTCGGGGTGTTACATTCTCCCCTCCTTTAATAAATTGCGTCCTCAAAATTTGAAATTTTTCTTTGAAAATAAAAGGTTGAAAATAGAAAATACCTTTTTGGAAAACCCACATCGGAAATAAGGTTAATAAAATTTAGCCTTAATAAGAGGGAAAGGGAAATGAAAAAGTCACCACCAAATTATGATCTTGATAAGGAGAAAATTTGTGGAAATTAGAGACATATAATTGGAGGAAAAACGTAAATATTTGTAGGGAGTGATTGAGGTCATCAATCACAAACAAGTGTAAAATTGAGGGCCTCAAAGCCTTCAATATATGTTGATTTAAAATATTATCAGTTCAACAAGACATAAGGTATTAAGATAACACATTTTTTAATATCCTTTTACTAAAGGTTAAGAATTTATTTATTCATAGAATAAGAGATAGGTATATATATATTTATACTTGAAAAGTAGAGTTTCAACCTTCAACTAACTTCTACCACAAACTCATCTTTTACTCAAAAATATAATAGAACTCAAAAATATTATATTTATCCTAATCGTACAAGGTTCAAAATATTAAAACATACCCTTTAGATTAGGAAAAATATTTTGTAATAACTAGGGACTCCCTGTAGGATAGTGGTATGTAATAAAGGTCCGCCGCACTATGGTTGTGGGTTCGATTCCTACAGCTTTGTCCGACGCGATGGGTTATCCCCCGACCTACAGGTTGTCCTTTTCTTGAAACTATAGTATTATAATATTCCAAAAAATATTCTTCAGAAATGTTTTAACCATAAAAAATACTATCCAAAGATCAACTTAATCCATTCTAACCTTTATAGTTATCCAAAATACCTATGTCCAGACTTTTTCTAAAAGGTCTTTAAATTCCAAAATCAATTGTATCATCAGATTCCTCAAACAAAGTAAAGTTTCTCTTATTGTCACAAACAAATATATGATTACATTCATCATATTAAAACCTTAATGAAAACAACAAGTACTGCAGTACAATCCTTATATATATCACATTATTCTTATAACCAAAATATAATCCTTGAGTCCCAAAGCACCAATACATTAATTATTCCACTTGAACTGTAGTAAAAACATAAGATTGTACTTGATCCCTTGGCCTTTTCTGAGGTAAGTTGCCGTGATGCTTAGGACATTGATTTGCATAATGCCCCATTTCTCTACAATTATAGCATTCAACATTGATAGCCTCTTTCTTTCCCTTGCAATCACGAGCCTGGTGACCTTTTTCTCCACATTTATAACAAACTCCCATTACTTTTAGGCAAGTATCGGGGTGATTCTTCCCAAAATTATCGCATAATGGAAAATCCTTATTTCCCTTTTTCCCTTTATCTGTCTCTTGTTCCACTGTTCTCTTCTTATCTTGCTTTACATTATTGTCATACGATTTAGAGAATTCCTTTTCAGTCTTGATAGTACACGAGACTATATCTTCGTAGGACGAGTAAGATTGTGAGACTAAGGCTCGACAGAGAAATGGTTTTAACCCATCAAAGAAATGATAAATCTTACTTCTTGGGTTACGTATATAATCTACATCATTCCTCGTTAACCTTGTAAAGTTATCCTCATACTTTGTGACATTATCATCCTCCTTCTACCTCAGACTCAGAAATTGCCTTTCCATATCTGCTCGATGGTCATGTGGAAAGTATTTTTCTAAGAAAATTTCTTTAAACTCCCTCCATTCAACACTTGGTACTTCTTCATTTTCCTTTGTGTTTTGAATCAGCGACCACCATTTATCGGCATCTCCAGTGAGGCGATAGACTGCCATGACAACCTTCTCCCTTTCGCTACTCTACAAGGAATGGAATATTTTCTCTAAGGATTTTATCCATTGCTCAGCTACTAATGGATTTGTACCCCCCTTAAATGTTGGAGGTTTTTGCCTCAGGAAGCGATCTAACATTGATCATCCACGTTGAGGATCACTGTGCTCCATACGAGTAAGGTTATTATTCATAACCTGAGTGAGTTGTCCCAGTATGGTAATAAGTTGATCAAGACCAGTTGTATCTCCAGCTCCAAAATAATTATCTTGAGCAGGAGGGAAATCCCTACACGGAGTGCGTGCATTGATACAGTTTCCATTCCTCCCACTAGGCGCCATTTCTAAACAATGGCATAAACTAGATTAGTTTATGAATTAAAATACATAATTCCATACTTGTAAAACACTTAACATAAATTCAACTATTTATGGATATAATCCATAATCATAAAAATGTTTTCTTTGAGGAAGTATATACTCATAAACCTTCATATTGGTTTGTAAAGAAAATGAGAATTATCATAAGCATATCCCCCAGGAGTATCGTAACCAAGAGTGAAGCAAGGCCTATTGTCGTGCACCAGTTCTCGTTCGAGTCTCTCTCAAAGCGATGTTTTTAGGTTTTACCCCTAGGTACATCTATGCCAGAGCCGCCTCTACCTTCTCATATCCAGACAGAGATGTATTTCTCGGAAAACTCACAAAATATCTATAATACCAAAATTCTAGGAAGTTCTTCTATACTAATCGTCAAAGTATATCTTTGGGCTATGTGCTCTAATCAGAGTTTATCTAAATCTAGCTTCCAAGTTTAGTACTAAACTTCCTTTGATACCAACTATAACACCCCGAGCCCAGCTACCCAGAGTCGGTGCATTATTGTTTAACATTGGCATGATCACAAATGATCAAGTCTCTAAAGACTGATTAGTTTAGTAGCCTTGGAAACACTAGATACATTCATAAGTCGTACATTACATCATAAAGTAAAACAAAACTACAACAAAATCTTGTCTTCATATCCCCTCATATTATCCCTACAAGTCATTCATAATATACTTCTTCAAATCCGGGAAAAATTAAAACATTAGAAGGGGTGAGCTCAGATGCTCAGTAAGGATAACAATATAGAGGAATCTTTTATAAATAAACATAAAAATTTAAGGCAATGTATAACTAAAACAAAATCCTTTTAAACATGAACTTCAACATAATATGGAAAAAGTAAAATGAGATAATTCCATTTACTTATTCACATGGATATTCTACTGGTCAAATAATCACATGCAATATCAATAACCACTTTCATAATGAAGGAATGCATAATTCCAGACAATCATAACCACGTAGCCAAGGCCTCGTGCTAAGACCATAAATAAGATTTTGTCAAGGCCTCGTGCCAAGACACTAGTTTGTCTCATGAGACCTACCGATGCATCGAGGAGCTATAGCGGGCTCCACCCGTCACTTATTAAGTCCAATGCATTCCTCATATGAACAGGTTTAATCATATCATAAACCATAAAATAATCATATCACATATAACATGCATAAAAGAAAACATAACATTTCCACACTTCAATCACAAGATATCAATACAACACATTGATATAATAAAACCATTTTCAATACCAAAATAAAAGAAAAGTAAAACATGGTATTTCTTTTTCATTTTTTTAAAAAGTTATGGCTTGTAGAGGAAGCTGAAACTCAAATAATGGTCACGGAGGCGGAGAAGTCATTGTCGCCGCATACGTATGACAAGAAAAAAACATTCCATTTTTTTGTTTAGTAAAAATGCTTAGTATAAAAAGATTCCTTTTTAATAAATGTAAAAGTCAAAGGGTTATATACACCGTATAAAAGAAATTTTTGTATAAAACAAAATATTCCTCAATGAATGGAGATTGAGACAAAGTACCTTACAAAAATAATTTTTTAAATAAAATAGATCTATTATGTTTATTCACTATAAGTACACATAATGAAATTACAAATACAAGATAGGATATAATAATATCATGACATAATTTGAAAGTAGGAGATTAACCCAAAGAACAGAAATTGGGTTAAGAAGTTCCCTTACCTCGTGTCCGACTTGACTCGACCGCTCTTTAACCTCCTGAATAATAAACTAGAGTTAATATCTACCTACTTAAGAACCTTTTTCAAGTTCATTATTCCTTTTATATCACTTATTACCATGTTATGAACATTATGTAATTACTTAAGTTAATAACGGTCGTTTTGTCGATCATAGGTACTTGAGTCAAAAATAAACTTCTTATAATTACACTTTGTTCATGTGGTAAAATATCCATTATATCCATAATTATATTCATGATTTAGATACCATATACATCATATATATCCAGTATATACATTCATTTATAATATTACATAACATTTAGAGGTAAGAAATGAAATTCACCATTCATGGAGACGGTAAGTCATACGTACGCATGAACACTACATTCATTTTTATTTCATATTTAATGGAATGAAACTATAAATATATAATTACAGTATAATATAATGTATAATACCATTTACTCCATCCTTTATATATCCCACATATGGCATTAACGATTCAAATCACTTTGAGGGGGCGGTAGTCCGCACTTCCTAAAATGAAAATATAGTGTTTACCCATAATGGAAATCTTAAAGGTATTCCATAAATGAGAAATATATAATCATAAGGAAAACATAAAAATAATATATATATATATCATATATGAAAATATTGTCATCAAAATGTCCACCATTATAGGTGTTAAAAGAATATTGAACAATCATCGTATCGTGAGGCACTATTTCACCACCCACAAAAACAGTATGTTATTTAACCATTAGACGAAGGTGTGTGTAAGCATAAATAAAATACTTATCATAACAACATCCTAGTATATTTTAGATACTGGTGTTGTTATAAATGAATGGAATAAAAAGAGTTTAGGGGGTTGGAGAAGCAAAATAAAACAAAAGAACAAAAAAGAAGACATTACATTAAAATCGGGTAACTCTTTTTGATTTGAGCCAAAGGATTCCTTGGGAAGAATTATGCCACAAGTGAGGATTCTAGGAGTATTATAGGGAAGTTGAGAGAGTATTTGGGCAGAGGTTGGCCGAGCCAAAAGGCATTGATGGTGTGAGTAAGGTGGTAGTGGTGGGGGGCTTTTATAAGAGGAGAGGAAAGGAAGTCTTGGAAACTCATGAAATGTTTTATTATTATGAGATGATTTTCGTATTTCAAAGGACCCACAATTAAATATATCTAATATAAGGTGATAATAGTTCGAAATATACTCATACAATAGGTTTTTTACATGTGTAATTCTTAGATTTTACATTATCTTTTCATTTTATTTAAATCGTTAATTAAAGAGGTAATTGCTGCATCATTATAGTGTCATAAAAAATTTAATTTATTTAATGTCTAAAAATTATAAAAAAATTATCATGATGTATTAAATATTTTTATCTTTCTAATGAATATTTATAGTCAAAAATATGACTTTTATAACCCCATTTATAAATTGTTTTAGTAAAAAAAGTCATGTTTGTGACATTTTTATTTTAACATTAAATAAAAAGTTTTTAATGTCATTTTCCAACCAAAGTTGCTCCATGGGGTCCCCAAGTTGACCCGTGGATTGTCTTGGTCAGCCATGACTCATAAAATAGGGGTGTACAAGTTTAAAAGTATTTTCATATTTTTATAATATCATTTTTACCTTAAATTTCACTAATTACCATTAATCGCGATTAATTAATCTTAAAAGTTACTATTCACCAACAATTATTTTAATCCCATTGAACCAAATTTTACTTCCTAATTACAACCATGTATGTCAGATTTTTTAAAATCAAATCACAGAAGTGGTAATGTTTCATTTAAATGAAAAATCGGTTTTTTAACTACCACTTAGTGGTTTCACTATTCATCAAAAATTGAAGTTTTTCAGAACAATCCCAAAATTTCACCTTAAGCTATAATTGATATTCCGAATTCAAAAATGATGTCTGTTTTAAAAAATTCCACACATATAAGTTGCATTAATTAATTTTATAACTAATTCCCGCTGTCACAACAAATAGCGTGTTTTTAAGAAACAATATATATCAAAAGATTGACAATTGTTTATGTCCAATTTCAAAGTGAAATTAATTATAATAAACACCATTGGATAAAATGGTAAAAATATATTCTAATTATACTTTAAACCCACTAAATAGTATAAATTATCACTATAAATTATTTTGATTAAAAGAGTTGTTTTTAAGTATTTTTCACTATTCATAAAAAATAGGAAGTTCTCAGAAAAATTCCAAAAATTCAACATAGGCTAATTTCGATATTCTGAATCCAAAAATGAAGTCCATTTTAAAATATAAATTATATATAATTTCAGAAATTGGGTATTACTATTCATAATGGCTATTTTGATTAGTCACGGTGTGTTAGAATCTCGAACTTGCGTACAATGCAAGCTATTGCATTATTGAAAGAGAAGTGTATCGTGGAAGATCGGGGTGTTACACAGTGGATCCAGTAGCGGCAGTGGACCTGATATTCCCAGATGAGAAGATTTATCTAGTGGGAAGGACACTAAGATAGTTCCATAGAATATCCACCCAGGCTTCGAGGAATCAGATGAGCCATATAGATATGTCGGAGAATGTTGTCTTCTTGGAGGCCTGGGACATATGGGATGTCAAAAAAAAATTCCATAGCCCATCCAAGACGTGGAAACACTAGAACAGTCTCTGGATGGATTTATCGGGGATAATCCCTATTAGGGCAGGCTTTGCAATATCCCAGGCAGAGGCGAATAAATACCTGGTAGAGTTTAAGGACTTCGTGCACTCATGGGGTGCTCTGCTTCCAATGAAAGATAAGGTGAAGGTGATGTTGGATCGAATGGCCCCTCCAAAGTTATCATCTATAGAATTAAGGGATCCATTCCCTTTACTGAAAGATTCGGACAATTCCTCTTGGGGGAAGAAGGCTGGTAGAGGGATCCTTTGGGGGAGGTTGAAGTTAGCGATTCAGACCCAGAACATAAAGAGTTTTCAGAGTCTCTTGAGGTAAAATCCTAAGTCCCTTCCCCAAGATCTACTTCCATGTTACTTTGGACCCCTCACTAATATTTAAACTGTGCAAGAGGGCCTCATATACATAACCCATTATCGCCCCTTAGTAGATGAAGATGTGGGGCCTTCGAAATCTACGCCCGCGGATAAGGTGATTACCACTTCGAGCGGGGCTAGGACACCCGAGGTGGTTCCCTTAGAAACTTCAAACATCCCTACAATATACGGAGGGTCGTGACTTAGGGTCCCAATAGAAACAACCCAGGATAGAGACCACCAATTATATTTCTTTACTTCCCCTTGAAAAATAATCCAAGCCTCTCCCCCATTTATTAGGTTAACAGACATCTATTCACATCTTGGTATGCACAGTTCTTCCAATGGTGCGGGCTTCCTTGGAGAGGTTGGTTGGTACTTTTGGGGGAACCCTTCCCAGGGGAATTCTGGTGGTCATAAAGGCAGATATCCATACTGACCAAGAGGCGAAGCTCCCAATCACTGGTGGGACCGTTAGAAGGATAAAGAGGACAACAAGATAGTATGTCGCCGATCATGGAAGTTGATCATGTGCTTTATCGATAACACCCCTCAAGACTAATGGATAGACTAAATGGAGGGACTTTGTTCATGACTGTGTGAACTGTGTGCTAGCGGAGTGGATGCCTAGTATACCCACATGCTCATCTAAGATCTCATAGCATAGAAGATCTGAGAGTATGACCATGTCCTTCTTGTGGGTTGGTAGCGGAGAAAAGTGGTGAACGTCAAGATGATACATGAGGCTGAAAACAAGATTCATTAGAAGAATATCTGGGTAGATGAACATTTTTCTTCCCTCATTGCATAGTCAAAAATTATGTCACGGCTGAAGGCCTAGCTGGCAGAGGCCGAAGAGTGCATGAGGAAAGCCTCCGAAGAGATGACCATTATCAGAACAATCGAGGAGCGGGCCCAGATCCCAGCTGAATAACTGACCCCTATTGATGCCGAGGAGGAGCGGGAATTGAACAGGTGATAGTGAATCATGGATTCCACCATCCAAAGGGTGGTAAGCTGTAATGCTCTTTTGAAAGGGTCAACCAGTCCTTGGGAGGGGTCGATCCTTAGGTACTGTGATGCATGTAAATTTTGAATAAATCTTCAGGTTTTTTACTATTCACTCTAGATGCATGCATGAGTTCTGTTATTCTTCATTGGTCTATTTCATTTCTTCCACATTCATAGAGCATCCAGCAAACAGTCCATAAGCTCACGTGGATCAGTCCTGATGCGAGAAACAAGGGATAACCACCTTTCCATTCCATCCGAATATAAGAGTGCTAACCAAGCTCTGGGAATTTGGGATTTGAATAACCAGGACGGATTTCTTGGAAGGAGGGGAGATACTCGACTAGAGGATGAGGACCTCGGAATAATCAATATGTATTCTTCTTAGTGTGCTCTAGTGCGCGGGTGGGGAAACTCCAAGGGAATTTGAAATTAATCTGAACACAGGGGAGTGGAGAGTGTGAATCATGATAACATTGATTTTGAAAAATATGGGGGTGGCATGACAATGAAGAATAACTGCTGACTGCATTCGAAACACAGTATCCTTATTGTGTTATCCTGAAATGGTGATAACAAACGAGGGTGGATCATTGACCATATTTGAAACACGGGGCCTGACTCGAAATGTCATCCATTGGTATTCTAGAATGCTAGCCCTAGATAATAGGCAAGCCATAGGCTGAGCAACCATACTGTTAAGGGTTTCTTTTAGACGTGAAAGAGGATGAGGGTCCGAATAAAGGGCATGTAAAGCATGGAGTGTAGAGTGATGGGTTGTTCGAATGGGGTCCAGCACTCTTGAAATCACACCACCATGGTAGAAACACATTAGGTGGGCATATATGTCTGATCAAGGATCGAACATACTTACGAGCAGTACCTCTCTAGTAAGGACCTGAAATGCTCGGTAGTGTCATGTCATATACATATGGACAATAAACATGTAGTTTAAACATCGTATGGTGAGAATGATGCACATAGTTTTAATGTCATCCTTTCTGGACAATTATTGGGCCCTGGGGGGGCCAAAAGGGTTGCTGACCCTAGGGATGTGCCCAAGGTGAAATGCCTAGGAGTTTCTATGTATCCCATGAGGATGAAAATCAAGCCAACTGTAGTTCTAGAGTGCAGTTTAACATCATGTAGAATGATGAAAGGAATGTGTGGCATGGTTGCGCCAGTACATATCCTACCAAAACTACTAAGCCCATGTGAGTCGTTCTCAATTTAGAAAACAAGGAGTAGTGATGAGACTTTCCTAGTACTGGGAGGCACATGTTAGGGGAAATGGGATTCTACGTAAATGATGTCCCAATAATACTGACATGCCTACTTAACACACCTATATGGGCGAAGGGGTAAAGTCGAGTATGATAGAATTCCACTTAAACATAAGGGAGTGGAAAAATGTGAATCATGATGCTACAGAGCTAGATCAAAATGACAGTGGTGTGACGATAGAGGATGATTGATGACCATGTTAAAAACACTACATCCATTTCATGATAGCCTATAATGGGGAAAGAAAAATGAGGGTAAATCATTGACCATGTTTGAAACAAAGGACCTGTCACAAACATCGTCTGGGCCTTCACGGGATTTGGCCTAAGATGGTACATAAGCCAATGTGGCATTATACCAGGACATAATAACGAGATCACAAATCATGGACATGGAAGGAGATCACAAATCATGGACATAGAAGGAGGAAATTTCACCGTGAAAATTCCACACTTCGGGATTTTTCCCACAATGCATCTGAGTACGACAATAAGACATATCAGATAGAGGGAGTCGGTTCCTTTTCCAATGACAAGGGTCATAGGGTTTCATGCTTCAAACATAATGGTTTTAGGATATTCTATTAAGGGGGGATTGATTTAATGTACTTTTCATACGGTGGAAAAGTGTCTAAACATGACATGTGGTTCCCATAGGGAGATCTTAGATTAGGTTCATATTACTCAGACCAGGTTGAAAAATACATGGGAGGCACATGGTGTGGCTATTGCAAAACCCGACGTGAATGAGAACCCACGAGGTACTCTTCGCACAACATGTTTGCAAATAGGTTTGATCCTAGGGGCCGAAAGAGAGGGAATAGGATTCTTGATTCATGGGGATGGACATATAGAATATGTCTGGGCATTCTTACATATCCCATGAGGATGGGAATCAATCCGTACATAGTTCTAAAAGATGTTGTGCAGTTTAACCTCTTGTGTAAAGTACGTAGAGTGGTCTTATTTTATGGTCATAGAGATAGGACCATGGTGGAATTGAAGAAGGGAGACACATGGTGAAATAATTACTCAACCCTACATGAGTGAGGAAAGTAGGATTCAATATCACCACAATGTGTTCTCTGGTTATATTCTAGGTCAGGGGACCAGAAGTGAAAGTTAAGCTGGCCCCACGGAAAAGTTCCTAGGCGTTCCTATGTACCCAATGAAAATGAGAATCATGTTACACATTGTTCTAAGGGTTTCATGGTAATATACTAGTTCTAGAGATAATAAGGTTGAGTGGGTATGGCCCTTGCACCAAAACAAGAGGCATTTTATAGATCTTGTTCTTCCTTTAGGATGAATGTGTTCTTTTTGTGAAGTGATAGTCCAAGGTTAGAAATTATAGGCATATCCATAAAAATCAGTCCATATGCAGGCATTGACAAATGGTATGGTGGTTGACCAATACCAAACATGATGTCCCCCTGAGTGAGCACACCACGATGCAGTGCCATTTTTCATCGTGCAACCTGGATGATAATGTCACAATTTAGGGTTATGTGATGGGACCATCCACGTAGTTTAATATCATGCAGTAAATACATAATAGTTTAATGTAATGTGGGACTAGGAAGTACTGTTTAGAGTCATGTGGCTCAGACATATACTGGAGAGATGAGGTTCAAGAGGGAATTTTCTGGTGTGATAAATCATAATCGACGTGAATGAGGATGAGACCCACATCACACTGCAGACGATTCCAATAAAGAAACTTTGAGCTGAGGGTCGAGAGATGTTTAGGGAATATGGAGCAAGAGAGACTAGATCTCAGTTGATCTGGACACAAAGATGAGAAGTACGGGCATTCCTACGTATCCTATAAGGATGGGAATCAATCCATATGTAGTTCTAGAAGGAACAGTTTATTGTCATGCAAGAAAACATATAGTTTAATGTCATACAAGACATTATATAATTTAATTTAATTCAAGATAGGAGGTAGGAAGGACTAGTTCCTTAAATGGGAGTATGTGGTGCAGTAATTATAAACCAGAAATGAATGAAGGCATAAGACCACACACGCCACACAACGCAGTCCTATAAGAGTAAGAGGCAAAACAGAAAAGATAAATTAGTGGAATGCGTCGAGGACCCAAATACGAGATGTATGGGCATTCTTACATATCCCATAACGATGAGAATCAATCCCAACATAGTTATAAATAGGTCGTATAAAGAGATCATAGTTTATGTTCTTAGAGCTTGGACCATGGAGAAGCGGAACTCTTCCAAGTAGGCTCAGTTCTCAGTCTAATCCCTAAGCCCATGTGAGTCAAAATCAGTGTGGGGAACAAGGGCAGAAGGAATCTTTGCAACATATGGGATGCGCGTAATGGGGAATTTGGTGTGGTGCCCCGAACAATGAATCACCGCATCTTTGTCCTCTAAATGAGAAAATTCACACCAAGGGATAGTACAAGAGTGATGAAATTCAACTTGGACATGGTAGGGTGGAAAATGATGTGAATAATGTAATTGACAATTAAGGATTGATAGGAGTTGGCGTGACAATGGAGGATGACTATTGAATATCTTCCAAACACATCATCCATATCATGTGACCTGAAATGGGAATGAAAAATGAACATGAACTGCAGACTGTATTGGGAATGCGGGACTTGTATCAATTTTTTGTTCAAAATCCACAAGGACGTTGGCTGGTAATGGTAGGAGAGCCCTTGGCCTAAGCATCCATGCCATTTAGAAGTCCCTCTAGATGTGAAAGATAATTGATTCCCATATCAAGGTGAATACAAAGTCTGAAAATTGACGAAACCATGTCCAGGTAGAATTCAACACTCCAGACTCTAAACCAGAGTACTCCTGGGCACATTGGAGAATCACTGAAGAGGTCCAAGGGATGAAACTTAAGAGCAGATGACTTGAGAAAACAAATGTAGGGAAAGGGAGCAAAGGGCACTCAGGAGACATAGGTATGTATCATGGTTATTATAAACCTGGCATGAATAAGTACATGAGTCAATACCACACTGTATACCCCTCTCCTAGAAGAACGCATGCCAAAGGGCCAATATGATAGGGAGGTTTCTAGAATATGGGACTGGACCCAAAGACTAGACTTTCGGGTGGTCCTACATATCCCATGAGTATGGGAATCATTCCATACGTAGTTCTGATTAGGATGTTGTGCATTTTTTCGTCATGATACAAGGACACAAATAAGGGAAATATGCCCAAATGAGGGATGCGTACAGCACGGAGAGTAACCCGATGTGAATGAGGACATAATCTCATACCACACAACACAATACTAAGTTAGAACATGGGCCAGGGGTCTGAGAAGGCCGATGGACCTAGGGCTGGGCCACAGACAGAATGTCAATGCTGGCTGGCATTTTAATGTCTTGCATTGAGGACGATGGTGATCTTAGGTTAAGGTCATAGATATTGAACCGTATATGCCTGGTTTAATGTCATATGCATGAGATAGCTGAGTAAAGAGGGATAATCCTTTTTCTTGTGGAAAAACCCCAAATGATGATGTTGATAGAAAATAGTTGTTGACCATGTTCGCAAAACAGTATCTGTATCTATGTGACCAGAGGTTGGGGAAAACAATTCAGCATCAACCATTGACCATATTTGAAACACATGACTTATATCAATTGTTAACTCGAAATTCTTGAGGGCGTTATCCTTTAATGGTAGGAGATCCCTTGGGCCAAGTATCCATGCCATTTGGGGGTCCTTTTGGATATATAAGACGACTGAAACTCAAATGATGGGGCTCACAAAGCACGGCAGGGCATGGGCTTGTGTACAGGATGATAAATTGGGGGATGTATCAAAGGGGGGATGTGTGGAATGTAAAAATATCATGATGTTAACAGGGATGTGATTTCATACCGCACCGCACACTCATAAATGATAACATGGGCCCGGGGGCCGAAAGGGTTGAGGGACCTGAGGCTGGACATCCCGGCCAACTATAGCCAAATGACCTCTCATGTGGGTATTTCCTTACATCTTCTCCTAAGCCCATGAAATAAATTCTCGGTGTGGGAAACAATGAGTAGAAATAGTCTCTTCTCATCACATAAGGGTCTGACAGCAGGAATCACACTCCTACCTGAGGCAGACCGAAGCTTGAAGAGACATTAGGGAAGAATGAGCCACTACACTACAAATTTGGGAAATATGGGGGTGATAACACCCATGATGGATAGATGTTGACCAAATTCAAAACACAACATACACATTGTGGTTACCTGAAATGGGAACAACAAATGATCATCTACCATTAACCGTATTCATAACGTGGTAATTGTATCAACTTACCGTTTTGAACCCCTCAAGGACATTCGCTCATAATCCTATGAGAGACCTTGGGTTGAGCATCCATGCCATTTGGGAGTCCTTTTAGATGATAAATATAATGAAAACCTTGATTATGGTGTGTTTGGAGCCTAAATGTTCCCATTCAACTTATTTTCAAGTTGAACATTAGAAGAGGTGGGGATCTTCAGGGAAAAGGGATACATGGTATGGTCATGATGAACTTGATGTGGATGAGGAAAAAATCAAGTACCACACCATGTGCTTCGACCAAATGGGAGTTCCCAAAGATTAGGGATGAGCCTATGCATGAAATGTATTGGCATTTCTACATTTCCCGTAAAGATGGAAATCAGGCTATACATAGTTCTGAAGGCCATGCATTTTAACGCCGTGTGGTGAGGACATGGGAGGAGAGAAGAAAAAGGGTGGGAACATGGGGAAATCATTGTAATCCTGACATTATTGGGGCCAATGAAGCTTAGATGACACCATGTGGGATCCTCCTGGAGAACTATCCCCAGGGGTAGTCAAAGAGGACACTAGGGCTGGACTCGAGACGAGGCGTCCGAGCATTCCTACGTATCCCAGGAGGATGGGAATCAAGACATACATAGTTCTTGTGGTTTAACATCTCGCAGGGAGACACACAGTTTAACGTCATGAAGGAAAAAATTCTACTTAGCGTCATGTAGGATAACATATAGTTTAACGTCATGCGGGATGACATACAGTTTATCATCATGTGGGACGACATACATTTTAACACCATGCGGGACACTTTATAGTTTATGGTCATATAGGACCAGATATTGTAATGTCACTTAGGACCTAATAGTTTAACATCATGTAGGACCATAATTCATTTTGGGGTTATGCAGGACCATATAGTTTACGGTTGTGCGGGACTAATGTGAACCATTCAAAGTATTTCTTTAGGAACTTGACATTTTTGGGAGGATTTATACGCTCACCATCCATGGTAACCAGTTAGTATGTGCCATTGGAGTAAACCTTGTAAATTATCTAAGGTCCTTCCCTTTTGGGCTCTAATGTGGGTGGTTTCCTACCAGGTTTCATTGGTTTTCTCAGGGCCAACACAAAGTCACCTTGCAGAATGGATTGGAGGAGAACTTTCTTGTTGAAAGCTCAAGCTATCTTGTTTTTATGCCTTTCCAGATTGTGCAAGGCAAGAAGCCTATTCTCGTCAAGCACTTCCAACTCAACAAGACAGATTTCAGCTACTTTATATGGTGCTTTCTGATCATAGACAGTTGTGTGAAATAATGGATACTGACTTTTGATGGGTAGGATGACCTTCATTCTGTACACCAGAGAATATGGGGTCACTTAGGTGGAATTATGAGTTGTCATCTGATAATCCTAGAGGGCATTGAGGAGCTTGTCTGGCCAACTCTCCTTGTTCTGACCAACCATTTTCTTCAGAATTTTAGAGAGGGTTTTGTTGAATACCATGATCTGTCCTTTTTTGCATTAGATAGAGGGAGGTATAGTTATAACGGATGTTGTACTTAGCATACAATTTCTTCAACTCCGCTTCCTTGAAGTTTGTACCATTATCAATGAGGCTAGAATGAGGGAATCCAAATCAATAGTTGATGTTGGAGCTAAAAAAGTCAATGATGGAATGGGCCTTGACCTCCTTGAGTGGTACTGGCTCTACCCACTTGGAGAAGAAATCTGAAGCAGTTTGGATGAACCTGCACTGGCGAGCTATCGTTGGTGGAAATGGTCCCATGACATCGATTCCCCACACTAAAAATGGCCAAGAGTACATGGTGGAGTAGAGATTCTCTGACAGCTGATGCATAATGTTAGCCTGAATTTTGCACACATGACACCTTTTGGTGAACTCTATGCAGTCATCGATCATAGAGGGCCAAAATTCCCCCAGTCTCTGAATCTGGTGGTATAGTTTTGGCCCGGTATGATGAGCCTCGTGGGAATCGGAATGACCTCTTTGAATGAAATTGGAAATCTTGACTCCTTGAATGCAATTGAGGTGGACCCCATCAAACCGACGCTTATAGAGTATTTTCTCCCGACTAGGGCCATCCTAGAGGGTAAACTATAACGCGCGACGTCGGATTCGCTCACGCTCGGCCCGATCTTCTGAGAGATTACCATTCTGTAGATACTCAACAAAGGAGGTTCTCTAGTCATGATTCACTTAAGTCACTACATCTAAGGGACCTAGGAGTCCTAATGTGGAGGTTTCGACAATATGGTGGCTTACCTATGGGTTGTCATCATTACCTAGAGTGATAGGAGAAATGACTCTCTGGTGTGCCACATGGATAATGAGATCATCTTGTTATGGATCTTAAAGTGATGAAACTAGTCCATCCAGGGTAGTAACATGACCATTATGAGATCTAGGGACATGAGTAACTTCTGGCCGAGATGGGAATTGGGCCATTAGTTGTTGAGTGCATTCCAACAATGGTATGAGATCTTGATTTCTGATGACATAGTCACCGTTGATCTTCTTTATGACTAGTTCAGAGTCACCTTTCACATGAAAATGGTGCACATTGATCTCGAGGGCTAGCTCGAGGCCAATAATGAGATCTTGATACACTGTCTCATTTTTTGGTGCAGTCTTCTGACAATAAGAATGAATACGAAAAAAATTCTTGTGCTGGGGTAATGAAGACAATACCTAGGCCGACTCTGTTGAGCCTGGGGTCATTAGGTCTTCTCTTGTTGTGTCTCCGGAAAGCACCATCGAAGTGAATTTTCCAACATAGGATGGCTTGTTCTACCGATAAAATCACGTCATCGGGGAAATCTAGATCCATGGGCTAGTTCGCAAAAGCTGGATTGGCGACAAGGAAGCCTACCAATGCTTGTCCCTTAAAATCCTTTTGAGGGACATACCTGATGTCGAACTGCTTGAGAATCACTGCCCAACAAGTAAGACAGCCGGTCAACATGGGGTGGTTTAGTATGTACTTCAACAGATCTACTCGGGACACCAGATGTACCTCGTGGTGTTGCAAGCTATGTCATAATTTCTATACTACGCATTCCAGCGCTAGGTAGCTCTTCTCTATAGGGGAGTATATGGTGTCTGTATCGAGGATCATGCGTTTGAGGTAGTAGATTCTATTCTTCATTTCCTCATTGTTATTCTAGGTGAGAAGGGCACTGAGAGATCACTCTAGGGTGATCACATAAATAATCATCAACTTTCCAGAGAGGGGTGGCATTAAGACCGATGGCTGGAGCAGATACTACTTCGTTTCCTCAAATGCTTCTCGACACTCTTCGTCTGACTGATAGATAGTTCCTTTCTTCATGATCAAAGAAAATGTATTACACTTACCGGCCAAATTTTTAATGAATCGGTGTATATTGGCTAAGTTACATTGGAAACCTCGAAGCTCCAAAATCTTTCTCAGAGGAGACATATGGCTAGTGGCCTTAATCTTCTCTGGGTTGATATCAATGACGCTTTATCTGACAGTGAAGCTGAGAAACTTTCCAGAGGTGACCTAGAATGCACACATCAATGGGTTCATCTTCAGGTGACGGGAATGGAGGAAGTCAAAAACATTCTCAATGTATTCAAGATGGTCATGATGATGGTAGTATTTGACAACCAAATAATCCATGTAACATTCCACCAATATTCGGAGGATCGGCTTAAATATGTGATGCATAGCCCACTGATAGGTGGAACCCACATTCTTTAAACCAAAGGTAATGCCTTGGTAACAGAATGTACCTTGTGGTTCCCTATTTCTGTAGACTCCTCATCCTTAGTGGCCATTCAGATCTGGTTATACCCGGAGTACACATTCATGAAAGAGAGGGCTTGAAACCCAGATGTAGCATCGATCAACAATTCCGTCACATGAAAGGGTAAATCATCCTTCAGATAGTGATAGTTGAGTTCCCAGAAGTCGATGTAGACTCTGATATGTCCCTTCTTCTTCCTGACCGGCACAATATTTTCCAGCCACTTGGGCTACAAAACCTCAATAACGAAATTGTCTCTAATGAGATTATCATCATCTACCTCAACCATGGTACCATGAAAATGGTGCATCTTTCAGGGAGGCTTCATGAACCCGTGATGATTATCTGGGAGACCGTGGCAGTGTACGGATACCTGAGGATCTCGTCCTGGCATCTCATCATAACTCCAAGAGAATACATCATGGTGTTTTTTAAGGAATTCTATGTAATATTGTTTCTCCTTGAGGGGCATGGAATCACTAATCAATGTGGGTTTCTGGTCTTCCTCCCTACTGAGTTTCACCTGTACCAACTCATTGATCATAGTGGAGACACCCTCTTCAAAGGCAGGGGAGAATCCCCTAAATCCTCTTCTTAATTTGTGGAGGAGGGATCCATGATAGGAAGAGTTTCCTATGAGTCGATAGATCGCAATAGGGGCTGGTAATAGCCTGAGTGGTAGTAGACACAGCACTGGGGAACTCATGTGCCACTGAAACCATAGCGATGACGGTTGTTGACCCGATCCCATCTGGTCTTCAGCCCAAGGGGGCATGCTTGATGATATAGAAGCAATAGTGATGTTTTGTCTTGAGAATGTTAATTCCAGTCCAGGGAAACAAGAAACTATGAAGTATTGATGTTTCCATGGGGTAGACATCCCGATACCTAATGGAAGTAGGAGGCTATGGGATCACCTGATCCTAATTTGTGTAGGATTATGAGGTGATCGTCTAGCATCACTTAGACATGGGAATGCTTTCCCCCCTCATCCTAGAAATGACTAAGCATCATCCCATGTCAAAATTTATAGCCTCCAATCTATGGATTGAAAAGATGTAGGTGTCATCTGGATCTATTCAAGGGCCATTCGTAGCCATGGCATGCTGAACCTCGTTATAATGAATCTACTTTTATTTGCACTTTTAATATTTGGCATCCAAATAATGGGCTTCACAAGAGCCAAAGGGAGACGATTCACCTCATAGCACACCCACTCGACCATTAAGGGAATACTTGCGGCAATGGTGATATGATGAGTGAACCGCCGCATGCAAGTGGAGCCATGGCCTACCCATCAATGAACTGTAGACAGTGTCCTGGGAGGCTAATATAAGATCGATGCTAGAAAATATACCACTGAAGTGGGTCTTCAAATGGATATTTACAACTATTTTCTGTTTCTTCCTGTCATAACCTTGGATTCTTAGGTCAGAGGGACTCAGATCATCCCTAGACAACCCCAGCTTTTGCAGTGTTCGAGTCAGGATTAGGATGATTCCAAATCCCATGTCAACAAGACAACGATGAACCTCCACGCCATTGAACAGCCCAGTGATGTGCAGTGGGTGAATGTTCCCCTGTATGGGAGATCCTTAAACTTTTCCTGAGAACGAGATCATGTCCTAGAATTCAGCATGCCTGGCCGCCTCACCAAGGAAGGCTTCTGATGCTGCTACTTATGTCTCAAACTTGATGGGGCTTCTTAAAGTCTCGTCAAGGGCTCCACACATATATGTTGATAGGTGAAGGGCCTCATGGATAGAGAGTATTGAGGGCATGATAACAATTTGTTTGAGATCATCATACTTCCATTCCAGGAATGAACTTATGCTTACAGAAGGTTGCTCTATGATAAGAGGTATGGGGGGCGATGTTGATTGGGCCTATGGCAGACTGGTGCTAGGAATATCCCATTGATCACTATTCTAAGACCATAGAGTGACTACCAGTTGAGGGCCAAATGACTGAGACCGGACTAAAGCAATGTGTGACTGGTCACGATGTGGTCGAGGTGGCTCTTCTTGATCCAACAACATGAACGAAAGCGAAGGTGGGCTTGATGACACCAGATGAGAAGGCTGCGCTTGTTGAGCTCTGCAATGAGCCTACTACTTGGTTACAGTTGCATGCACAGCCTATCTAGAAGTGCTGACTAAGTCACTCAGATGGCCCATATAACCACAACTCTGTCGATGCTGGCGATGACTGGGGATGTTGGGAGGATCCGCCTGAGGCTCCTCATCGTTAAGAATATTGTAGGAGTTTACCAGCTCTATAGTATTAACTGAGGCATACCCATGACCGTCACTCGATGAGTCACCCACTTTTGGACGGATTTTGGGAGGGATCTCCATCTCCAGGGGCATGATGTTTTCAATAGTACGGAATGACGATGGCATTGGCGGGGGAATTTTCTTTCCCTTACACACCCAGTGTCTGCTCTTCTGAGAAGGGGACTGTTGAGAGGACGATTTATAAGTATAAGACGTGGATTATGAAGGCTCTGGCAAATTCGGTCATGCAAGGATAACACCAAGGTCCCGAGAGACTGCTTTACAATCCATCCAATCGTCATACTTCTGAGACATGTGGTTAAAAACCTGATGCCAATTGCCTTCGCTATCACTACTATTGTCTGGAGTCACGAAGACACATGCCACCCATATCGGAGTTGGGCCTATCCATATTATTTGGCTATCCACATGGTCTTTAATAAAATATTTAAACACATCGCACTTTTGAGGGTGTTCCCTAGGATCCAGTAGTAGGGGTAGTAAGTTGGGTGATCGGTGAGTTTTGCCTCTTCTGGCCTCCTACACTCAGGAAAACGTATAATCCAATGCTCTAGGGTACTTCAGAAATAAGTATGGACTTGTGCCACATTGAACGAGTAGGTCTGGTTCCTCTAGTCTGGGAAGGGGGCCCTTTGATCCTGACTCTAACTCAGGGCTAGAGGGGGCTGTTGAGGTGGTGGAGCGTGGTTATCTAACCTCGGTGGTGGTGGTGCATTGTGCTAGGGCACCTGCCGATTCTGAGGTGGGCACTACTAGGCTGGAGGTTGTGAATGAGTTGGAGGGACTCTATGATATTGGGGAGGCAGCTCTACTGGTAACAACTCTAGTTTCTTGGTGGCCCTTATTTGATCCATTGTGGTGGGCTTGGCCCTGCTGTCCCTTCTTGAGGGGATTGTAGGAGGAAACAGGCGTGCGTGCTTAGCCTGTTGTATGGCTTCCTGCAGGTACTATGCCTTATCAGAGAAGTCTCGGACCCCCCCCCCCCTCGAGGTAGTTCTGGGTGATCAAAGAGGGGGCCATTTCTGTCTTGACATTCTCTATGCACATCATCAATAGTTTCTCATGAGTGAGCAACATGTCAAGGGAGTAGGTGAGACCTTCCCACTGGGTGACAAAGTCTACAATGCGCTCATTTGGTCTCTCCTTGCACTTGATGTGGTCCGTGATACTCGTATTTCGAGTGGTGGAACTAAAATAGTAGAGGAATTACCTATGGGGGACTTCCAAGCCAGCTATAGATCTGATGGGGAGATGGTTTGACCAGACGAACGATGGCCCATCAAATGTCTATAAAAAAAACCATAGTTTAGTGGCCTCCTACTACGCTGGAGTTCCCAACATAGGCCTGAACCTTGAGATAATGTGTCCTAGGTGCTGTAGCGGGTCAAATGTTCTATTGAAGGGGTAAAAGATAGGATTTCTAAAACCCAAGGGTGCTGGCATATCATCCACCCACCCCAAATATAGATTTCCATCAGGCGGGATTACCACCTGTCGAGTCTTTAAAGCATATAGGAAAAAGATGAGTGCCTCCATTGCATCATATGGGTCGGGATTCCTATATTGATGAGTATCCCTAACCACCAGTGCATTGGTGGGTTCTTCAACATGATAAAAAGGCCCAGAAACTCATGGAGCGGTTGGTGGAACGACCTGTGGAGCACCTAGGGGAACCTGAGCTGGGTCATAAGGATTGTCACGCCATTCAGGAGGATTAGGCAACACATACCACACCCCCTTACTGTAAGTTCCATCCTCAAACCTGCCTATGTGGGAAGGATGTTCAGGGTCATCTAGGGGCTGTTCTCCAAGGGGAAGTGGTGCATGCCCCTACTGCCCTGTCCAAGGTTTACCGTAGTCTGGTCGTCGCTATGTAGCACGTTCAGCAAGGAGGTCATCGACCATCTTCTTGTGTTCGTATATATGTTGATGCAACACAGATTTTTTAGAGATCATATTCCAAATTCTTCACTGGTCTAGATGGGTCAGAAGGTTTAATGGCTCCAAGGAAATCCTTTCCCTTGTTGGGATTCTGGCTGATAACTAGAGCCTCAGTGGGCATAGGAGGACTCACTAGATTTCTCTGCAGGTGAGTGACCCTTCTCAATGGATCCAATATCTGTGGCACTCCCTCAAGGGGTAAGTCCCCATCAAGGATCTCCAGCTCATTCTCTCCCTCTAGTAGGACTTCTAGGCTTACCATGACCCAGCCTAGAGTCATATACTCTAAGTCTCCTAGAAAATTAGGGTGTCTCCAGATAGAAGTAAATGTAGGGTTGTGTACTACCCCCAACCTTAGATTTTCACATGGGGAGAAGCCTCCTTAATTATCATGTATCTCACTTTAAAGCTTTGGATGCATCGTTGTCGGAGGGTATTATGGTGGCCTAGTGACTCATGGAAATTTTCCATGGAGAGAGCGACCAAATCAACCACACAACATTTTTGGACAATGTCTTCGATGCGTGCCTAAATCTTGGGGTAGGCCAATCGTCAATGTAAAAGGTGGAAATGAGTCACCCATAGGGTCTGGTGAAAGCATCAAACCTCTTATCAGGTTAGTGCATCTGGTGCCCTAAAATTTTGTGCCGCAAGTGGCCAAAAAAATTCAATGAAATGGTCCACTACAAGAATATCCCACAAGCTCCTTGGTATAGATTCTAGATCCGACCCTTCATTTCCCCACTATTCAACCAGAGGTGTCCAGGGTAATATTAGTGGTAATGATGCAAGCCGGTGAGATAGAAGGCTGGCCGGTGGAGAATACAACGAGCGAGCTAACAAGCCACCACATCTCGGGAAATCCCTTGAATAGTGGAGTGACATAGCCACCACATCATGGTAAGATGGGTTGACAACCATAGTTTGTGCCGTCAGGACTACAGATATTCGAAATGGATCACACTAATAATCATATTCCAATGATCCCTAGAATAGCTCCTTGTGATATCTATTTGAGGTAGAGAGTGACTTTGGTGATGATGGTGTTGATTGCATGGTTGTAACTTCTGGAGTTAACAAAAAAAATTCTTCTTGGATATACTTGCAGAGGGAGGAAGGAATCCGATGGACCTCACATTCTAGAAGTATGAGGCCGATGCACCTTGTTCCTACCCCACCCCTTGAAATGGAGGACCTAAGAGAGGGATCCATCACTGAGTCGTATTCCGCCTTACAATCTAACAAGAAAACTAGATTTACCATAGTCTGAATCTTCATGGAATTCTTTTTATGGTGGAAACGACCCACCCTCCTACCCCGAGATGGTTTTTTGGGATGGCATAGATTTCTGACATGAGGAGTTCCTTCAGTCGTACTGGTGCTGGGGTGGGGATGAATTCCTTCTGAGTGAGTTGGGGTGTAAAGAGTACCTGGAAAAATATTAAATGGAACACGGGTAGGACCTTCATGTCCACATACTAATGTGAAAAGGGAATCTCTAAGGGATATGCTGGAGCAGGTAGGTCATCTGTTGCAGCCGATGGTAGCATGGGTAGGACCTCCAGTTTTGTTTCCTCTCGCAGCATCTACACAAGGATGGTCCTTGTCCTGTTTAAGATGAAGAAGGGTAGGACCTCTGTGATAGGTGCTGGTGAAGTGAAGCTAAACTTAACTCCTCTGATTTTTGAGGTGAGGCGGACCTTTTCCAGCTACTGCAAGGAAATGGGGAGGGCCCTCATGCTGGAGATTGACAGAATGTGTAATGTCCCCACACCGACGACCTCAAGAGGGAGGAAAAACAATATAACCTATGTAATAAGCATGGGAGATTTCCATACTGAGTATTTCTACCATGGTTAATACCCTCATTTGAATTAAAGGTGGCATGGGGTGGACCACCATGCTGATCTTGGAAGCGAGGAGGACCCACGTTCAACATGGTGACAGTACGGGGAGGACATCCGTTATAGTGACCCAACCTTTTCTTACATTACTATTACATCTTTTTAAAGATAAAAAACATAATATTATTACAAATAGAGGATCCAACGGTTTAGTTTCTTGGAAAAAATAGGACCATACATAACAATTACATCATTGAGCATAAATTGTTTTTGTTCATTTATTCTTCTCTAGCTTCTTATTGGCACTTGACTTCTCTTTAGTACATTTATCCACCTGAGGAAATACATAAAAATGGGTGATCTAGAATCCCAGAAGAGGATAGATAATTACAATATAGAATGGGTTGAGCATAATCATAACATAGGCAAAGAATCATGAACATGATAGGAAGCATTAATAAGAGACTTGAAGTGTGGAAATGCGTAAAAATGAAACATCATGTATTAGTGGTTAACTACCACACATGCTTGTGAAAAAAGCTAGAATATTGTTCACAAATCATTTCAACATTACTCATGAGATTCATCACTTTTCCCAATGCATGGGGTGCTGTATAATTCAGGGTGCAGCCATAACATTTAAACATTCATATTGCGCTATATAATTCTAGGTGCACCAGTCACAACATAAAATTATCATTTATCATGCATGTCACAATGAACAAATAACATAAATGAACATAACTAACCCATGAAAATGAATGGGTTTCATCTCATAAGAACACATTCATAAACATTGGGTTCCCAAAATAATGAGGGAATAACATATATGTTATAAGAAGCGTCAATATTAAATGAGAAGTAAAAGGTGTGTTCTTGAAAGAAGAGTTATTTTGGAAAACATTTGGTATTTCATAAATACTTATGAAAAAAAATTATATCCTATAAAAGGAATGAAAATGATTAAAAAAAGATTTTTAAAGAGTAACCATATCAAAAAGGAGTGAAAGAGGGAAACCCTGAAGGATGAAAGTTGGGTTCGAGAATTTCCACTTACCTTGTATCTGAATGCTTCCTTCTCTTTAATGTCTTGTATAATGACATTGTATTCATTAATTAAAAAATAAAGAACCTGTTTTACCTTAATATGGGTTATTTTGGTTTCATTATGTTATTTTATGGTCCTTTTGATGAGTTATAGAGTTTAAAAACATTGTTTGGGAATGTTCATTTGAATGGTTTTCTTGAGAGTTTCACATGTATTCATGAATTGAAGTTTGTGTACAACACGGGTAAACATCCAGAACATATATTACATGTTATTAATTATATTAATGAAGTTAAAATGATCTTAATATAAATTACATTTTATACCATGTGGAAGAATTATTAGATAGGAATTTAATGATGATTGCTTGGGTTAATTTGGGCGGTTTTTCGACCACAACGAACTTGTTTTGTTTACTCATCTAGTAATATGAAAATAAGTTAGTTCCATAACATTAAATAGGAAATAATACATTTTTAATATTCTGGTTCAACCAAAAAAATAGTTTTGGGACCAGATCTGTACATAGAAATGGAAAAATAAAATATGTCATTCTTGAAGGTGATAAATGAACACCTTACAAACAATGTTTTCTTTTATAAAATAAAAAGAAGAGGAGAAGGGGTTTGGATGGTATAATATCCAATTATTATAATAAAATTCCAGTATTTTTATGATACTAGAGTCACCATACCATTTGGACAAAGATAGGTTGGGAGAGAATAAGAAAAGGACTTGAAATTCAAAGGGAATTAAAGGAAATAGGAAGAGAAATTACCTCTTGAATCCTCCTCTTGGGATCCTCCTTAAGGGGCCTAATCTTGGTCTTTTGATGAGACCAGAAGCTCTTTGATGTGGGGGAGGGTCTAGGTTTGTTTCCTAGGTTGAGGATATACAATTAAAGAAGCTTTAGACTTGTTTTTTGGAATGGGGGGGGAGGGATTATTTATACATGAGGAGGGAGATGTTTTTAATATAAAATATTAAATTAAATAATATATCAAAATTTAGACTTATAATAGTAGTTTTTTGACATCCTAAATCATATATTAATATAATATAATATATTTTAATCTTTAATTATTCTTTATAATTCGAATACATTAATTTATTAAAAGGAAAGTGAATGAAAGAGAAAAGGACACTTTAAGAAATCACCTTTTGACTTTAGGCTTTGGAAAGTTCTTTTTAGGTTTGAGAAATGAGTATATGTTATTTTATGGAACCATTTATGAAATTTAATATAATTTGGATGAACCTAATGTTATATAATGTTTATTTTATCATTACATCATTAATGATGCAATTTAGGGTACACAGGTTATGTGAAAAACTGTATTTTTACTATTCACCCGAAAATTGATGTATTTCTGAAAAATCACAAAATTTTTCCATAACCATTTTTTGAAGTGTAGAATCCAAAAATGAAGTCCATTTTTCATAAAAAAATTTCTAAATATGATTAATTTAATATTTAATTAAAATCATAATTTACTTGAAAAATATAGTTTTTAAAATTAAAACTGATTTTATAATGCTTTCAAAAATTGTGTTGGGTCTTATAAAATTATATAAAAACTAGAAGACATAAATTTTTTAGTTTATGAACATATTTTATGAAAATACATTTTCTTTTAAATTAATTAATTAATTATAATAAATTATTTATAACTTATAAAATTACCAAAATGTTTACTATAGTCAAATTGTCACTTTCTAATATGTCTAAATTTTATTTAATTATTCATAATTTAGGTTAATATTTTTTAGATGATGTAATATTCATAAAGGTCTTACTACTATTCATAAGGTTAGGTTACTATTCATAGAGGTAGGTTACTATTCACAAAAAAATTAGGATTTTCTTATTGGACCCCAAAAATCATCTTGAACACAACTGTGTATGTCGGATTTTTCAAATTCCAAACACAGATGTGACAAACTTATGTTTAAAGGACACTTCTCACTTAGTTGTTCATTATTTTGTGTTTTCATGTTATTTTATGACATATTTTTAAGAAATTAATTTCCATTAGAATACATTGGGTTGTTACATCCGTATTGGGTGTCGTTGTTGTGGGTTGGTCTACGGCGGTATCTACCTACACCGACGACAAGAGAGTCAACCCAGCCTGCCTGTGGGGTGGTTGGGGCCTCGATACGAGTCAGGTATATAAGTTCCCCTACTCAATGTACATAGAGGGATGATGATACATGTCAGTGATGGCTCGGTCCACATTAGTTTTTGATGTTGATGACCATTGACAGGCGTCCTCCTCGGCCTGTGTCGGATGCTAGCTTCAGGTCACCCTGATTGGGGACAATGGTACAGGCGCATGGCGTACATGCTCCTAGACTCATGAGAATGGGTGGCGGCGCGGGCATGGCCTAGTGTGAACCCTCCTTTGGAGCACCTAAAATGGGATCCTGACTAGTCTGGCCCAGTCATCCCCCTCCTCATCGACATAGGGGAAGGAATCATTGAGGCGTTATGGGGAGAGGCTCCTCAAATAGTTGTATTCTAGAGTGGGCAGTAGTGTCTCCCTATGAGGACCTTGGGGATGGCAATGGCGATGAGGCATCGATTCCTCTAAATTCTGGCAGTCCATATCCCGAGTCAATATAATCCCCTCCTCCTTGTATCGGCGTACGAGGTAGCTTATCACCCTTTGTTGTATGAATTAATAAGTGGAGATGCGGCATGGGTTCCTAGAAGCTATGGGTGTGGATTCTTTCTCAGAAGAAGTGGATCCACATTGGATCATCGTGTTGGCGTAGCCCCTGCCCCTACGTCGGTGGGCAGGTGGCAACCGGTTTCCTAGTGTAAGATCTTGGTTCCTTGCATGAACGGAGATTAAACCATTAGTGCTGAAACAAAGAAATCAACGCCCAGTTCCCCAATTCCATTTTATATTCCATGGTTGGGAAGAGGGATCCACGCTGACAACGTCGCAGAACAGAATTTCAAATGTTTTAACTACCCCATCTTCTGGTGAGTTTCACGCCAGGACCTCTATTGTCTTGGCGGGACCCGACGTCGAATAACTGGATTCTATGACATGCCAATCCACTGATGTCTTGAAAACTACTAATATCTACATTGAGGAGAATAAATTCACGTTGGGTTCACCATTTCTGTTTTTGATTCTTTCATCAGGGTGCGCATATCTATCTGTTTGAGGATGATGGGGATGTGCTAACTGTTTCCCCACATTCCCACTTTCCAAAGGTGGGAGGCATGTGTCACTTATTCAAGGATGTTTGCTCCTTAATTGAGTGGGATGATGGGATGTTAGTTCTTTCTTCTGTGGATTCCTCCTTATAATTTTTCACCTATCCTGGGTCTCCCATAAAGACTAAGACGTTCTTTGTGAAACTCTTCACAATTCCATGTCTTTATGGTTGCTGGTTAATTACACTAGTTCTATCAGAAAAATTAAAGGAGTCTGGTCAGAGAAGAAAAATTTGGTCAGGGGAGTACTCACATTAGACATCACTGGCATATCTGGACGCTGGAACACTAGCGTTTTCAGGTTTCTTCCCTTTATTATAGGACTTCTCTAGGGAACCGAATCCAGAGGCATCCCTTATCAAATGTGTGGAATGATATTCTATAGGCATTTATCTGAGGTAACATCTAGAAGAGATGGATTGTACTTATCAGAACACTGACTAGATTGTATCAGATGGGTGCAACTCTTGGAGGGAACCCTGGTGTTGGGTTAACGCATGGTTAGTTACTCGATTGCTATTAAATGGAATGGGGAATGAGGTGGAATGAACCCAACAGGGTGTGGATACCCATGTAATAATCAAGATGGATAATGGATGGTTAAGTGGAGTAGATGGAGAATGAGATGGATTCGACTCGATGGCGATTGTGATATTTTTCTTGAGCCTCAAAGAGATCTCTTACATATCCCCATGGCAAGGAATCAAATTCTGCATAGTTTGGGATGGGGCATAGGATCAGGGTGTGCCTAGAGGATAGCAACCCGATTATATACTGGGGCTTACATGTGGCTAGTAGCCTCAGGTTTGTCTTGCATCACTAGGACATACTAGCGATATGGGTCCCAAAATAAAGGAATATAGCGTCTTACCGCTGGGTTTGGGTTGAAAATGACTTACTACTGACAAGGGATCACAACTTCTTAACACTGCATGAGATCCAAAAACAGATTATTATCGGGTAGGGGATCACAATAGCTTACCGCCACATGAGGTTCACAATAGCTTACCACTGGATGGGGTTTACAATAGCTTACTGTTTGATGGGGTCACAACGGCTTACCGCTAGATGGAGGATGGTTTAGTGTCATGTGATACAAAAGGGGGGGTACAATATAATGTCATGTGGGACATGGGAGAACCAACATGAAATGGCTGGGACTAATGGGTGTTGAGATTGAACCTTAGGGACGTTTCTTACGTACCTTTCCTTGAATAGGATCAAAGTCCGCATAGTTCCAAAAGGATTTTTGAACCAAAATGATGGTGGTCAGGACCAATGGATGGTGGTATTGAACATCATGGAGGCTTCCAAAGTACATTTCCCTTAAAGGATCAAATACCACATAGTTCCGAAAGAGTGGGAACCGACATGAAGGGGGGTCGGAACCAATCGATAATGGGCATGAACATTAGGGAAGCTTCCTACGTACCTTTCCTTGGAAAGGATCAAAGACCACATAGTTTAGAATGGTGTTGGTGAAATGACATGAAGGGAGTAGAGACCAATAGATTGTGGTCTTGAGCCTCAGGGAGGCTTTCTACATACCTAGCCCTAGTAAGGGTCAAAGACCAAGTAGTTCACATTGGGTTGGTGAACCAACGTAAAGGTGGTTGAGACCAATGGATGCTGGTCTTGAACCTCAGGGAGGCTTCCTACATACCTTTCCATGGCAAGGATCAAATACCACATAGTTTAGAATGTTCTTGGTGAACCGAAGTAAAGGGAGTCGGGACCAATAGATGGTGGGATTGAACCTCAGTGAGGCTCCCAACATACCTTGCCTTGGCAAGGATCAAAGACCATGTAGTTCAAAATGGGTTGGTGAAATGACGTGAAGGAGTTCGGGACCAATGGATGCTGGAATTAGACCTCAAGGAGGCTTCCTACGTACCTTGCCTTGGCAAGGATCAAAGACCACATAGTTTAGAATGGGGTTGGTGAACTGAAATGAAGGTGGTCGAGACCAATGGATGGTGGGATTGAACAACAAAGAATATTCCTACGTACCTTTCCCTGGAAAGGATAAAACACCACGTAGTTTAGAAGGGGTGTGGGACTTATACACTAGGTGGTCGAGAGGATGTCATAGTCGGTGCTCACTCTAATCCCACATGATCCATACTTGGTGTGAGACACAAGATGCAGCAATAACCTAATGATCACGTCTCAAAAGGTGCATCTATGGGAAATGTAGTGGGGTTTAAACATGGTTAGAATCCCAAAATGGAAACAAAGGATTACACGTGGTTAGTAGCAAAAACTGAAAATAGGGGGTTACGTGTGGTTAGTAACCCAGGGAGATGGAGATTGGCGCTTACTCCAGGGTGAATTCCCATTGGAAACAAAGCCCAAAGGGAGAGGTATTTGGCACTGAATAAAGGAGGGATCTAGTGCCCATCACCCCCTCTTTGGTCATTAGCCAGGAAGAAGATATGAGGAACATGGATGATGCCTCCTGTAAGAAAGAATAGTGGCTTACACCAAGGTGGTCAACCTTTCCCCACGGACAAACGTCGCTCAGATCAAGAGGATCTCATTCCATCTGAGTAATGGTATCACTTCCATGGAGACCAGTGGGAGTAGAGAATGTTTGAGATGGGGCACCCAACTTATAATTCATGGGGCGATTCCATAGTTGAACATCATGTGATGAGGATGATGGTACTTGGAAGTTTAACGTCCTACAGCACGGATGAGGCAGATTCACTCCACACCCCTAGGACATAAATAACAAATACCCACCCTCCCTTGAGGAAGGGAAGGCATCAACAATGCCATGGTTAGGGGGTGTTCTGGAGTGATCCATTGAGGGGTCCATGTTAGCGTGGCTATGTGAAGAAGCAATAGCCGTTAGCATGCCTATGAAAAGAAGCATGATGCAAATCAATACAATATGAAGTACCACCAAAAGGATCTTGAAATTACTTCGTGAAAACCGGGAGGCTCGCACGATAAAAGGAGTTGCGGAGGAAAGGGGTTCAAGGTAGAATCCTCGTGAAGCTCTGTTGCTCCATGTAGTGGAGGGGCTTCATGAAGGGGTATTATTACTAAAGTTAAGTGACCTAGACTAGGAATAGGGAATAAGTGCATATGAAATGTGTTTCATGAAGTGGAAAAGAATTCACGGAGCTATGCTTCATGAAGTAAGGGTGGCCCAGAAAGCGTAGCATTGCGATGAAATATTCTTCGCGAAGCACAGTGACCATGCCTTAGTATTTGGATCACATGTGTGTGGAGGGTACTTTTCAAATCATAAGTGCTCCCTGATGACCCGAGTCCCCTTAGGGATCCACTTCCTTCATGGAGGACCATGGGCTCCGCAAATGGTATCCTTCTTTGAAGAGGGGTTGAATTCAAACCAATGGAGTGGCACTTCGTGAGGCTAAAGTACCTTGAAGAGATCATGGTTCATAGAGCAGAATTTTCTTCGTTATTTGAGAGCTCATAAGGTGAATGGATAGGGGATTTTTCATTTGGGATTGAGGGGAGCTTCATATATTTAGGAAAGAGAAGCCGTGAAGTAGAGCTCTCTGAGCACAAATACACATGCCATTTTTTTAGAATCGTGGAGCCTCCTGCCTCCTTGCTATGCAGTAGGTTTGCAAACGTCAAGGGGGATCATAGTGTGTCCAGCCTTCTTTCACCACGGAGGGTTCGCAAACGTCAAGGGGGATTGCAAAGCCTCCTCCCTCCTTGCTCTGCGGTGGGTTCGTAAACCTCAATGGGCTCATGGATCCTCCCACCTCCTTACTCTGCAGTGGGTTTGAAAACATCAACGGGGCTCGCGGAGCCTACCTCATCCTTGATTTTTGGAGCCTTCATCGAGGGGAAGCTTTGTGTCGGCCGTAGGGTTGCGAGTTCTCTGTGAACAAGCTTCGTGAGGCATCCCTTAAGGATTTCTGTTTTTTCTTCTTCTTCATAAATTTTGGCGCCGACACATTTTTGTTAGAATATTTTTCCCATTAGTGATTTTTTATAGATCATTATTTAAATGTTCACTAGATAGCTTAATTTCATTATTTTCATTAAGGGACTAATAATATTTTTACTTTTCTACCTAAATTTTAGATTTTATAGAAATAGTAAGAGCATGATGTTTTTCTGATTAATTTTTATTTTTCCTATAGATCATTAAATGTATCCTCAAGCACGTTGAGATAATAATAAAAATTATTCTTTTATCATTTTCTAATCAACATAATTATCTTCTTCATCTCCAAAGTAATAAGAGTTATGTTCAACAGATACAGAAGTTACCTCAGATAGATTTTTCATAAAGCACATGTTGTATTTATCAAATTTTTCATCATGGAAAGAATCAGAGTCACTGAAGGAGTCCATAGAATCACTCAAGGTATCTTCCATAGCATTCTTATACCTTTGATATTTGTTATCATATTTCTCATTGTAATTTATTTTTTGATATTTATCCTTCACATGTCCTTTTCTCTTACGTTTATAAAAAATGTTTTCATTTGAAATATATTCATTATTCCAATCCTTTTTCAACAACCCATGATTGCCATATTTTCTATTGAAGTTAGATTTCATAAAGAATCTATTCTTTCTATAAATCCTCTTGAATATTCTAGCTAGATGAGCTATTTTTTCACCACTATCAATTGATGAATCATCATCACTTGAAATTTCTTCTTGAAAATGAAATTTATCCTTTTTTTCTTAGAAGCAGTGGTTCTGAAAGAAATAAATCTTCTCTTAGTTTCATCATCTTCTTCTTGATTAAACTTTTTCAATTCCTCATACACTATTAAAATTCCAATCAATACCATTATAGGTGGTGATTCATTGTTACAAGATTATGCAATTTATACTAATATTCCCCTATATATTTTAAAAAGACATCTCAAGAGTCCCATGATCTATTCTTTTATAGGGACTACCTTTCCCTGTGAGATCATTTTTTTCATGATCTCATTTAACATGATATAGATTTAATATATAGACTCATTAGGATTCATCTTAAAATTTTCATATTTAATTGTGTAAGTGTTAAACCTCATTTCTTTAACATTTTCAGTAATTTTATGTGAGATATCTAGAGTATCCAATATCTCATAGATAGTTTTATATGTATAGATTCTATTTAAATATTTATATCCTAAGTCATAGTATAAGGAATTCAGGGATTTTAAACTATTATTATAAAAAGCCTTAGTTGAATCATACCAAGTATTTCTAGTCGTAGTAGGAATTTTATACTCATATACTTTGGAAGACCATATTTCAAAACCCATACATTCAATATGAATTTTTTTTATTCTCCATTATGTGTCATTTTTCATATTGAAATATGGATGTTTTTTAGTATTAGCACCTTCCTATATGCTCTCCATATTAAAATACTAATAAATTAATATAAAGAACCTAAAATTTAGAAATAACATAAATTTTAAGATATTTATCAAACAACTATAATCAATGTTAAAAAAGGGTTTCAAAAGCATTTAAGATCTTTAGATGTGAAATCTTGGTCAAAGTAGGACACTCAAGAGAGGGTGAATTGATTTCCAAATAAATAATTATTTTTAAAATTTATTAAAAACAAATTTATAATATTATAATGAAAGAGAGACGAGTCATCTAAAGTAGCATATATAATAATTTTTTTATCATTTAAGACAGTTCTCAAAGAGTGATTAGTTATTAATTGAAATAATAAGAAGTAATATTTTAACTTTTGAAATAAATTTACTAAATAAAATTATAATATAAAAACTATCTTATATTAACTGTTAAATGGAAAAAATTTATTCAATTTTTAATTGATAATATAGTGAAAATATATCTTTGAAAGGAAAAGTGGAAATAACAACAATAGGTTCGGTCTCAAGTTGATATTTAGTCCTCTCCACATGGCGATCACATTCCACTAAGTATTCTATAGAAATAAAATTGAACCACAACTAGGATTTAGGTATAAAATTGGAAATGCAGTGTTTTCCAGTCCATAGAGTCATGTTCCATAGTTTTCATGGGTTTGAAAAACATGAAAATCCACACAGGGACCTCTTCCACTGTTATTCATGGTAAAAAAGGTGTAAAAAAGATAAGTTGAAAATATATCAATGTATCTTCTAATTATGCGTAAGAGTTAGTGTGTCTGTAAAACCAAAATATTCACACATGTCTCATTATATAAATTAAGTTCACAAACAGAGTGTAGAAATGATTATAAGGGATAGTGTTTATCTATGTGATATAAATTTTAGATTTGTGGATCCTTGAATGCAGCTTGAAATGAATCTATAATTGTTTATCAGAAGTCTTTTTTGAAAAAAATTATCTTAGAAGATTATTTCTTGTGGTGTATGAATGATCCAAGTGTACAACAATATTCTTCTCCATGTGTTCTTCAAATTGTTTAAGTATAAAGTCATGCACATTTTGTACGGATTATTTGGATTGGCACACATGTTGAGTCATGTTAGATCTCATCTATCACCTTAAACATCTTCTCCTTTTTAATTCCACATGATTTCAGAGACTCAGTTGGTTTCATTATATTCTTTAGAATATGTAATGTTCATGATCATGTTCAGGTAGCTCATACCTCATACAATGTTTTGATATTTATTTAAATGATTTCCAAAAAATATTTTGAAAAGGTCATTAAAATAATTAGTAGCACAAAGTTTCACAAATATGATTGTTAGAAATATTGAATTAAAAATGATATATGAAGGGTAGTTGTGAGTCTATTGAATGGTGATTTTGGTTCAAGAATGGTGTCTTTGGAGTGGTGAGTCTTTGGAAGAGTGAGTCTAGTTCCAGAATGGTGTCCCAAACTTAATGGTGAATCCAGGGTGGTGAGTCCAAAATAGAGTCATCCTTAAGTAAATCAGTAGTGGTGACGTAGGAATGATGATTCGGAAATGGTGAGTTATCATTTAGTAAATCAGGAGTGGTGACTAAGGAACAATGAGTAAGGAAAAATTAGTCATACTTATTGCATTATACAATTTTTCTTGAAATGAAAAATGCTAATATAACATAGTAAACTCATTAGAAACATAATTAAGCGTGATTTGGGATTATTAAAACTAGTAGGGGTTAACATATTGAGTGGATTAATGTTAATTTTACTTGAAAATATAATAAATATCTAATGATAATAAAATTAATGAGTTTCTAGATATATGTATCATAATATTTTATCATCATAATAATAATCATAATCATTTATGAAAAATGATGAAATTGTAACATAAAATCATTTCCACTTGGGTGATAGTGAATCGTAGACCCCATAATTGAAAAATAGTAAAATGAAACATGAAATATAATTTGGATTAATAATTTTATGATATTAAATATTAATAGTATTTTACATATATTTCATTAAATGAGTTCATAACAAAACTTTTGTCTCAAAGTAGAAAATTTGAGGCAAAAATATGTTTCCACTTTGGTAAATTTTAAACCGTAAATCCCATAAAAGATATATCTTAAAATGGATATAAAAAGACCCATAATATTTAAGATAATAATCATAAAATAAATTAATTGTTAGTATATACATCACATAAAATAAATGAGTGGTGTATTTGTAAATGTCTCTTGAAAATAAAAGAGAGAATAAAAATTTGTCACCTTAAGTCTTGACATCCATATTGCATGTTAAAACCTCATGTATAACAAATATAAGTTTATTATACATATATTAAATAAAAATATTTATATATATAATACCATATATTATTTTATGATAGACTTTTATTATCCATTTGTTATCAATTCAATGTTAGTGTTATGTTTTAGGTAATAACCGCTCTATTTTTCGTATTTGTTTTGTTTTTTCGAACCTCTTAATTTTATCATGGTTTCATTATATAAAAAATTATAACCATGATATAAATATCATATATAATCATTATATATATATTTTTTATATTCATCTATAAAATATAGAGATAGAAAATTAAATGCACCATTCATGGATAGTGTAGGTAGTACGTACGCATGAACAATTTTTCCTTTTTCTCAACATATTGAATAAAATAAAATTAAATAATATATTATAATTAAAAATAATTTATTTCATTTATATTACATATTTTCATCAAAACCAACTTTATTAACTTTCATATAAAGGGTGAATGAACCACATCACTTTACAAGGAAATAGTATGTCATACACATGGGTGACATTATTGTATTCATAAAGAATTGAAATCGTGAAGGTACGTGGGATATAATAATTACATAAGTATAATGATATCATAAATATAATATATAAACAATATAAACATCATTATTTCCAACCAAGATAGGTGGTAATGGAAAAATGAATGACATCAGTTGGTGAGGTGGTAGGCTGAGGTACCCAGATATGTTGATTTTATAACCTATTTGATGGATGTAGAGTTGGTTGTAGTTAGTTCCATTAACATAATAACATGCATTTATATTCATGATATCAAGGTTATAATATCATCATTTTATAATTAAAATTATAGTATGTGGAGTAAGAAACGAAATAAAAATGCTTCTTGAGGAGCGTAACCTCTCTTCTAGGTATCCTCTTATTATTTTCACCAAAATACTTCCTAGGCTGGATTTCTGTCACATATAACTCCTCTTGGAAGAGAGGAGGGAATTTGGGAATTTATTTTTTAGGAATTTTTCAAACACAAATTTTTTGATGTTTTGAAGATGATAGGACAAGGGGTGTCAATTTACAACTTGGGTGAGTGTCACACTTGTAATTTTGTTAAAAAAGGTTTCGTCTATGTTTTTTCATGTAACATGGCCCTAATGACAAAATATTTTAAATAATATAAGGGAAAAGGTTGAAATATGGTAATTAAATGGGTGGTGGGTAACGATATTGGTTATTATTAACCCTTATTAATTTAGTTTAATCCTCCACCCATTAGTTAAACCAATTATTACCTTAACCATGGAAAATAATTTTTTTACTATTTTTACTATTAATTTTACTAATAAATTATTTTGAAAATATAATATAATATAAATTATTATGATTCATAACATGAAATTAATTTTTCCAACTTCCATTCCTATAATTGTAAAAATATAATTTCTTATGATATTAATCTTGTTGACACGATGATAATGCGAGTTTTAAAATATAAAATGATCAAATGTTTTCATGGTTCCTATAAAAAAAGTAAATATGAAATTGATTAAAAATTAAAAAATTGGATTAATTTATGTCTCATTGAGATAATTATTATTTAAAACCAATTTAATATATAATTTATCTTTAAAATTAATTTAAATAATGATTATGTTTTTAATTAAAATTCAGTCTTTTTCACAATTCATAAAAAATTAAATTGTTCAATAAATTATCAAATATTCACCAAAGTTAATTTTTGAAATTATGATTTCAAAAATAATTTTTTTTTCAAATATATTTTATAAAAGTGTAAAAATATTAAATTTAAAAAAAATCACATACATGATTAAAAAGAAGGTTCTACAGAAGTGTATTTTTCACGCACAAGATGATTTAATATTAACTATATATATGATAAAAATGATAATTGTATGAACCTCAATTAAAATATTTAGATATAAAATTTTTAATTTAATTTGTCAAATTCATTATGAGGTACTATTTTAATTAATTAAAATAGACAAATATTATGCACTTTAAAGAAATTTTAAGAAAAAAACCCTTTTCTAATTCAAAAAAAACATATAAGAAAATATAATTTCATGTGGATTAAAAAATTACATAATTGGATTAAATAAAACTGAATAATACTTATCTTAAATTAAAAAATAATTTCGAATTTAAATTTCTTAATGTATTGAAAATAAATGATAGTTTTACAAAAGATAGTATTTTCACTATTCACTAAAAAATCAGTATTTCCCAACAAATTCCCAAAATATCACAATAAGATAATTTAGATATATTTATTACAAAACTTATGTTCATTTTATCAAATATTTTTTATAAAATATACATGTTTTAATTATTATTTTTTCACATAAAAAGAAACAAAAACATTTTTTGAAGAAAGCATATTTTGATGAATATAATTAGACTACCAAAAACTGAATGATAATTTACTAAGTGTTTAGAAATAAATTTATATTGAGTAATAAATTTATATTTATTTTTCCTAAATTAGTAAATACTATTCATACATTCTATTTAATGGATAGTTTATAATGGTTATATTAAAAATAATAATATTTCATGGTTCACGGAATATTGGGGTCACGTGTCATGCATTCCCTAAATGAAACTCATTGTTTCATGTAAGAAAAAAAAATGGTGTTATGTATAATTTAAGATATAATCCATTTTTCATGTAACAAATTATACAAAATATTAAACTCATTTGAAAAAATATTTTACAAAATATCAAGGTGTTACATTCTACCCACGTTACAATAAATTTCTCCCTCAAAATTTGTCTCAGACCTCAATGGTTTAACATTTGAGAATTCTTTCAAATAAAACCAAATCATAAAAAGTCCTAATAAAACATACCCTTGAGAAAGATAAATTGTCTTTTAAAATTATCCTTGAATAACACATACTATGATTCCAAATATGAGAGTATAGGTGGGAAGTGAAAACATGGACATTGAAGACAAAAATTGCACCGAAATATTGAAAGAGAGTTATAGAGAACACAACTTGGTAAAAGATAATGAAAAAATATCCCTAAAACAAAGAGTCATGAAAAAGGTCATTGATATATTCAAAAATGATTCTTACTATACCATATTTTATTTCAATATCCTTTTTCTAAAATTGAAGAATTTTCTTCTGACTATATACTTACTTTATTTCATTCAATTTAATAGGCACAATCTTATCCAATTAAAAATTAAACAATTTCATAAATGGTTATCCTTATAACCCTTAAAAAAGATAAAAATAAAAAAGATAAGAAATAAAGACACTAAATTTCAAAAAAATAATCATAGCATTAATCCCTTATATATCATAATGTGGATTTTTATTATCCCATAACAAACGTGTGAATATCATTATCATATACTATCTTGAATATTGGTAATAACAATAATTACCGTAAAATATCAATATATACAATCATGATTCTTCATTACTTGAATAAAACTGTAGATTATTGATCATATTCTATATATGAAATAATGTAATAAACTCCATCAATGATAACATGAAGACCTTTTTTAATAAATCCTTTATCAATTATGAGTTCATCAACACTATCCAATTTAAATAATCCATATCAATCATATCTTTATCCAAACTAAACAACCTTTTATTAACCAAAGGAATATAATAAGGTTTCTCTTCCCAATTCAAAATATCTTATTTTTATTAAATCACTTTTCTTGTTCATTTTTACCATTTAACATATTTTTTTTAATCCTTATTGAAAAAACATATACTGAAAAAACCTTATATTTTTCATGATTTCAATAACATAATCATTGAATTCCAATACATAAATACCTCAATCATCCCACTTCCTTCTCAATCATTTCACTAGGCTTAGACATATTATTCCTCAACACTTATTTAATTTCATGTGTAATTTTAGTCTCATCATCATCAATAATAAAACCATTTCTCATACAACATTATTGATTATTATCATGATCCTTCCCCCCTAGGGAATTGATTTTCAAAATTCTCCTAATATAAACATTTAAATAATTTATCCATTGATAATAATTTTTAGGACTAATATTCACATCTATTATGTTAACCAATCTCTTCATTTTTCTCCCATTGTAGTTACTTTCTTTGTGTCCTTGATTTCTGCACCCAAAATATCTTTTCATCCCTATGAGACATTAGTG
The DNA here is from genome assembly GCA_963277665.1 of Viscum album. NCBI lineage: Eukaryota > Viridiplantae > Streptophyta > Magnoliopsida > Santalales > Viscaceae > Viscum > Viscum album. Next base: position 1,079,448,304 of record OY728139.1, on the reverse strand, counting down.
ATTCTTCCCACAATCTCAAAATATAGGAAACTTCATCTTCATTCCCCCGTGGTCTCCCTTAACCAAACCCTCTTCTAACTCTATCCTTCTCTTCTTTAGTGACTCTTAGTATTGGTTAAGGTGAATATTGTTAATCTTGTTTCATGATACCTAATTATGAATAACCACTCCATCCTTCAATCCAGTCATCTACGCATTTGATTGTTCATCAGGAAAGTCTCTATCACATTCAATGTTAACTCAGTTCTTTCTGGATCCCACCACATACTAAAACAAAACAAATAGTATGAGAAACACTGAACCTAGTTTAAAACCACATAATCATGAAAAATAACTTATATGTGGTCTAAATCATAAAATATTATACTTAATCTCTAACACCTTATGTGTACCATAGTTCATTAATACTAATCATCTATTTCTATAATTCATGGTGGTTCTAAATGAGTTTGTCACTTTTAAAAACATATTCTCTGAGACCTTCCAACCAAGTGTCCATCATGGATGATTATCATACAAAAGGTGATGATAGTGTCATGTTCAATAAGCCATTTTTAGAGTTATTACCCCAAAGTACATTTGTACTAGAGAGACATCCACTTATTGTATCTAGATACAAATTTAATATCTTGGAAAAAACCTTCTCTATACTTTACCCAAATTCTAATGCATTTTAATATGGTTTGAATCATCCATAGACATCCCTTATAGTTTTCCCTAGACATATCATTAGAAATATCCCTAATGATATCACTAAAGTTTTATAATTCTAGATTATAAATGTTAACTAATCCATTCCTCTTATACAAACTATAGTGACCAGGAATTTTAAAACATGGATATTAAATAGTTTTAGATGAATATTCAGTACATTACACAAACACACACTGAAAGAACATAATAATTTTGTGACTTTGGAGACAAGTAACAAAATATTTTTAATTTGTTGAATTGTATCCAATTTATCCCATAAGATCTTCCCATTCAGTACCATTTACAAACATACCCAAGTTAAAAATTTCATTATAACCTCGTAATAGGTAACATAAAAAATGGTGATCCCATATTCTCAATAAGGTTAAACAAGGGAAATTTGTAAGAATAACATGAACATGAGGTTATGAGAACATGAAAATAACATATGAAATACATTCCCTAAAAATAAATGGGTTGAAATCTCGAGTTATGTAATTAAGGCTAGTTGTTTATAAGACACGAAACATAAGGGTATCTAAGAACAATATCCACGAGAGCATAAAATTGGGATAATACATTTCTTTTCAGAATACACATCAGAATATAAAATAGTAATCATGTATAAATAGATATTGGTTCACTAATTATGTTAAGAACATGAAATTAATTCCCTGCATAAATTTATAAAAACTAAAACAAGTCCATACATAATGATGTGGAAATGAAAGATAGGTGTAACGACCCGGAATTTTGAATAATTTTTTATTCCTAATTTTGTGTATTATTTTATTTTATACTCAATAAAACTATATTCTTTAATTAACAATGTGAGTATAATTAAATGATACTATTGGGTTTCGACTGTTATATGACCGTTGATCAATATGAACATTGGAAACTAATCTCTTAACATTACAATTATTGTTTATAAATACAAGTGATCTTTGTTAATTAATAAAGAAAGAAGATTTGATGGCCTCATCCAATAGAATCAGGCCATTGAAATCCCATCTGATGGAACATGGGAAGGAGGAAGCACCACTGGGCATTTCTTTAGACCAATCCCATGAAGAACTTCATCATGTGATGCTTGAACAGAATCGCCTACAAGTGAAGTTCAAACTAATAGAGGTCACTACTTAGGCAATGTTGGTTGAGCCACCCCAAGATTATGTCACCTTAGCATACCATACACTTAGGTCCTATACTAGTGTTATAATGGGTTATATAACAATACCTTAGTTGCTTTGTGTAATCCTTTGATATAAATAAAATTTTTATTTCTTCTTTAGGTATAGTTTGTGAACTTTAAATGCTCAGATAAATATAGGATGTATATTATTGATGATTTTTGGAAAAAAAATATATTTTAATTTTTTTTTAAAACCTTAAATAAATAATAACGTGTAACGATTTTTAAAAATTGGTCTTTTACAGTTGTGTCGAGTATGAAATTTAGAGTCTAATAAGATCAACTTAATTTTCTGGTTAATAGTAATTTATGAATAGTAATTTTGCACTTATGAATAGTAATGTGACCAAATGGAGTAGTAAACTCACTTAAGAAAGTATTAATATAATTTAGGCACCTCGATTAAGTAATGTGATTCAATAAAAAGAACTAAATAACTATTTCAGAAATTATTAGTTAAGTATTAGTTTTTTTGGGTGAATAGAGTTTTTATTTAAAAATTAAATTAAAAATATTTTAAAAAATATTTTCATAAAATGGAGATCATTTTTTAATTTAGAGCATCGATATTAGGTTAAAGTGAATTTTGTGGATATTTATGAAACAGTTGAATTTTTAGTGAATAGTGTTTTTACTTAAAAATTAAATATCTCATAATTAAAAATTTATTTTCATAAAATGGAGTTCATTTTTGAATTCAAACCATCGATATTAGGTTAAGGTAAAATTTTTGGACTTTTTTGAAATAGTTGAATTTTCGGTGAATAATAAAAATACAGTTATGAGTTTCGGGTGTTCAATAATATCATTAATGATGTAATAAGTATGTAATCATTCTGGTCGACTTATGAATTGTAATTTATGCTATGAGGTGTCCCAAGTGGAAAATACCATGGGCAAATACCATGGGAAATCCCATGGTTTTTCCAATACCACCGATGAGGTGTCCCTTAGAAATTAATGATTTGTTCCCTCACTTATCCAATAAATACCTAGCCATTCCCTCGTTCATTTAATTTCCAAATCCTCTCCAATTACGTTCTGGTCTCTTTACCTCTCAAGGAGTCCTCCCAAGGTTCCCGCAAGCCTCCCAAGGTCTCAAACATCAATCTTTCGAAGTTACTCTTCAAGGTAAGGGAATCATTCACCCTCCCCTTTTAAGTCGTGACTTCCCATATGTTGTGCCTTCTAGTTTCCATATCTTTATGTTGAGTTTATGTTCTTATATGTTCTAATTACTTTCTATTTCATGTCTAATTATTTATATACCCTTTACACTCTTGTTAATTTTTTTTCTAAATTTTTAAGTGACGCCGTTAGGCTGCCGAATTTTCAGTAACAGAAATCAAAACTTCTCTTTTCATTCATGTTTCATTTTCATGTGGTATGTCATTAAAATATATATACCATGAAATTATTATGTACCCGTGATTCATTATGAATTATTTATGAGTGTGTGACCCTTGTCCCCTCTCTTTTCAGTGTTTTCTAAAACCATGTTATATAGTTGTTATGCTGCAGAAATTTCACCTCAAAATTTCTATCTCTTTCTCTCGAGAAATTATCTTGTTTTATTTATGTGAATTCCCTGACCTATTTCGTTTCTATGGGTGTTGATAATTATATAAAGATGATGTATTTAATTCTCTAATTGACATACATGTAATCCTCACTCCCTTTCCATGGGTTATAAATGACATAATGATCTTATTTTTAAGAACTTTTTAAATGTCACGATCTTGAAATGAAACCCATTTCTTTTATTCTCCATGGGTTATTTATGAAATGTATTATTCTGATATTTTTGGATCACATTAAAGTAAATCAATATTAAGGTTTCTCCATAATATCACTCTGATGTATTGGGTAATGAATTAATCTCTAGAGATGACAAGTTTCAGGATACCTTCGTAATGTTTATGGAACGCCGGGCATAATCCTTGGTTATATGTTCATGAATGTATAAATGAAATTTTGTAGCCAAATATTCATGTTATGATTCATGTTCTTGTTACTATGATATTTTGGTTTTTCCGTTACTCATGTCTTCATATCTTTTATCAAGTTCTTATTGATATCACAAGTAAACTGATTCCATTGTTTACACCTTACTGGGCCTTATGCTCACCCATTACATTGATGTATGTCTCTAGGATATGAGATGTAGTAATTGTATATAGGATGAACCTATGATGAAGCCTTACAAGTGGTTTATAATAATTATTTATGTTGTTTTCATGTATTATGTTCCGAATTTACTAGTCACTAGGCTTTAAGGATCCTCTGTTTGTAAACTGTAATGAAAAAGTTTTGTAATAAAAAGGTGGGTTTCCATAGTTGGTATCAAATAATAGATTAGTTATTTATCGAAATTATGATATGAAAAAATTAGGAAACCCCCTATAGAAAAGTTTAAATATATGAAAACTTACTGGTATTTTGGTGAGTATTGAGTAAGTGGTTTATCAAGAAAATACATCCATGTTTGGATACGAGCAGGTAGAGGTTTCTCTGGCATAGATGTACATTATGGTAAAACCCAAAAACACCTCTTGGAGCTAGACTCGAATGGGAATCGATACATGACAACGGGACTTGCAGCACTCTTAGTTATGACATAACCAGGGGATATGTTCGGTTAATAGCAAGCTTTTTATGAATCATTATGGTGGAATTATAGAGAAATGTAATTGTCTAAGCATGAAGTTTTAAGAAATAAAATCTTTTATAGTTAAAAGATTTGTAAATGAAATAAGTTCCTCACTAAGGTTTTATTCTTTTAGTAAATGGAGGAAAATAGGAGGAACTGTGAAAATGGTGACCGTAATGGACCATGTGCTGACAACCCTCTAATAGAAGCTAGAATGGAAACATTCATGTGAATAATGAACCAACTGACTCAAGTTATGGGAAATAACTAGAATCAAGCTGAGAGACCTATCTCACCATGAAGGGAACAACATTCTATTGAGTCAACAACCACCAAACTACAGTGGATCGACTGAACCATTAATATCTGAGCAGTGGATCAGCTCCATCGAGAAGATATTTTTTGTGCTCCGCTATTCAGAGCAAGAGAAGGTCACCCTGGCTATCTATCGCTTAGAATGAGAAGTTGATCAACGGTGGAAAATAATTAAAAACACCGGGACAAGAGTGGAGGTTGAATCTATTGAGTGGGAAGAGTTCATAAGGATCTTTTTCAGTAAATATTTCCCTCGTTCCATTAGAACAAAAATGGATAAGGAGTTTCTCGATCTGAAGTAGAAGGAGAATGAAGCTTTGGGAAACAACGAGATGAACATCACATGGATTTTATGTTACACATCTAGATTTTTCATGGATCAAAAAGGTAAATTTGATAGATTATATGGTGGACTGAGTCCTCATCTGTTAAAGACTCTATCCAATTGAGACTATGATAGCAATGAGGAGATCGTGTGGAGTGAAATTAAAGTCAAGTTGGAGTTTGGTGAGACTCAGTGGTCTCATAAATAAAATGACAAGAAGAGATTGATGGAGCCTAGCTTAGGGAGGACCTTTGATTAGGGATGATGAGGCAAGAAAGTGAAACATCACACGTCTAATAAATGTGGGAAGAAGCATTCGGGGAACTACCTGGTCAAGAGCGGGAAATGAAACAAGTGTGGAAGAGATGACCATATTGTGAGGAATTGTCGTAGTGAGGGGAAACCTCAACTTCCTAACACAAACGACAAGGGAATGATGGTGAATGCCCTACCTGATGTCCAGTGCTTTATGGGTTGACAACTTGGACACTTTTCCAATCACTGTCCAAATCTGAGGGTAGTGAAGGGGAACCACCCTCAGACTCAACAATGGCCAAGGGAAAAAAGTTGTACATTTTCAATCACTACTACTGTAGTTGAAGCTCTGAATGATGTGGTAGCAGGTACTCTAGTTGTCCTCTCTAAGATAGAAATTACTTTTATTAATTCTGGTTCTATTCACTCCTTTATTTCCTCCATGTTTGCAAAGAATTTAGAATCAACCCCTTATTTTCTAAAAGTAGAGTTATTAGTCAATAATCCTGGTGGGATTATCCAAGAATCATAAGTGTTTAAAAACTCTAGTATTTACCTTAGTGAGAAAAATTTTATCACAAACCTAGTAGTCATTCCTATTATGTAATTCTACATTATAATAGGGATGGACTATCTCTCAAAGTATAATGCTATGATCAAATACTTAATCTAGGAAATCTCAATAGTCTTGAATATAAAACCAAAAGTTATCTTCCAAGGAGAGATATCTCAACCTGATATTTGTCTAGAGAAACCCCTATATCCTTCTTTATAGAGTTGATCGGTGAAGAAAAAGAAGGAGATGAGAGTTTTAGGATAGAAAGTGTCACCATCATCCAGGAATACGTTGATATATTTCCTGAGAAGTTTCTTGGACCTCCCCTATAAAGAGTGGTAGAGTTATCTATTGAACTCATACCTAGATCTCATCCAATATCAAATACCCATTATAGAATGGAAAATGTGGAGCTAGAAGAATTAAAAAAATAACATCAATATCTTTTGGAGAAGGGGTTTATCTGGCCAAGTGTGTCTTCTTGGGGAGCACCAATTCTCTTTATGAAGAAGAAGGATGGATTGATGTGTCTATGAATTGGTTATAGAGAAATGAATGGGATCAAAGTGAAGAACAAATACCCTCTTCCAAGAATTGATGACTTATTTGACCACCATCATGGGGCTCAATTATTCTCTATGATTGTTCTTTGATCTGGTTATCATTAATTGAGGGTGAAGAAAGAATATATTCCAAAAATTTCCTTCTGATCTAGATATGGGCATTATGAGTTTGTTGTTATTCCCTTCGGACTGATTAATGAAATTTCTATTTTTTATGGATCTCATGAATAGAGTCCTTAAGGACTACTATGATAACTTTGTGGCAGTGTTTATTGATGATATTCTGATATATTCCAAAATTCGCAAGGAGCATGAAGTTCATCTAAGGGTTATTTTACAGACACTACAGTAGGAGAGGATTTTTGGAAAGTTCAAAAAATGTGAATTCTGGTTACAATAGGATTCTTTCTTGGGGAACATTGTTACCAATGAAAGAATCACAGTTCACCCTACAAAGACAAAAGTTGTTGAGTCGTGGCCTCAACCTACAAAATTAACTGAGATTCTAAGTTTCCTTGGATTAGTAAGATATTATAGGAGTTTTGTGAAAAACTATTCACCACTTTCCAATCCATAAACCTAGTTAACTCAAAAAGGGATCAAGTTAATCTAGAAAAAGAAGTGTGACGAAAGTTTCCAAGAGCTGAAGAAGAGATCAGTTACTGCACCTGGGTTATCTCTTCCCTCAAGTGGAGAAGGATTCATTATTTTTAGCGATGCATATCTCAAAGGGCATGGGTGTGTCCTCATGAAAAATGAAAAATTCATTGCTTATGCATCTCAACAGTTGAAGACTCATGAGAAGAACTATCTTTTGCATGATCTGGAGCTGGATATGGTCATTTTTGCTCTGAAGATATGGAGGCACTATCTTTATGGGGAAAATGTGATATATACACAGACCATCAAATTTAGAAGTATATTTTCACACAAAAGGAATTGAACATGAGACAAAGGATATGGTTAGATCTTCTTAAAGACTATAATTTTTCAATTCATTATCATTCCGGAAGTGCAAACAAATTTTCTGATTCATTAAGTAGGAAATACCTAGTTGTTATATTCATGATCAAGATTCAAAAATATACTTTGATCAAAGACTTAGTAAAGTTTTACATGTGAATTATAAGAGAAAGGACATCATCAACCATAACCCAAATGATTTCTCAACCTTCATTACTATAAAAGATCAAGAAATATCAAAAAGAAGATCATTTTTAATAGAATACATTTGAAGCTGTGAAAGATGGGAAGTTTCCTGAGTTCAATATTGATCAAGAAGGTGTACTGAAATTTCGTACAAGACTACATATTTCATCTATTCCAGAAATAAAGAAGGAGCTGATGGATGAAGCCCATAGTTATACTTTCTCTATACATCTCGTAAGAAAAAAAATGTATAGGGACCTTCATGATCATTTTTGGTGGGATAATATAAAATTTGAGATTGCTGACTACACTTCAAGGTGCTTGGTATGTCAATAAGTGAAAGAAGAGTGAAAACTTCTTAAAGGGGTATTGCAACCACTACCCATACCAGCATGGAAGTGGGACAATATCACTATGGACTTCGTCACTGGTCTCTTGAGAACTACCAAAGGAAACCATGTGATATTGGTTGTTGTGGACCATCTCACCAAGACTGCCCATTTTATCTCCATTTAGGAAGATTTCTCTCTTGATCAACTTTCAAGGATTTAAATGAAGGAAGTGGTAAGGTTACAAGGAGTTCCACTTTCTATCGTATCTGATTGTGATACAAGGTTCACATCAAAATTTTGGAGAACTCTTCAACATGCTCTGTGAACTGAATTGAATTTCAGTACGGCATATCAACCCCAAACTGATGGCCATTTTGAAAGGACTATTCAAAAACTCGAGGAAATGTTGTGAACACGCACAATGGAATTTAAAGGTGGATGGGACCAACATCTCCCATTATTTTAGTTCTCATACAAAAATAGCTTCCACTCAAGCATTCAAATGGAACCCTATGAAGCTCTATATTAGATGTAATGTAGAACTCCTACATTTTGGAATGAAGCTGTTGAGAGAAACCTTCTTGGGCATGATATTGTGAATGAGATGACAGGAAAAATCCATGTCATCAAACAACACATTAAGGCTGCTCAGAGTCGAAAAAATAGATATGCCGACAACCGTCAAAGGTACTTGGAGTTTGATGTTAGTGATAAGGTCTTTCTTCGAATTTCACCTTGGAAGAGAGTCATGAGGTTTGGAAAGAAAGGGAAGCCCATCCCTTAGTACATTGGCCCCTATGAAATCCGTTCTCGGGTAGGAGTAGTGTCATATCTGCTTTCACTTCCTCCAAATATAGAACATGTTCATGATTTTTTACACATATCCCTCTTGAGGAAGAACATATCTGACCCTTCACATGTACTTACCCTATAGGTGGTACAACAAGAACATGAACTCTTATATGAGGAGTAGCCAGTGGAGATCTTTGATCGTAGAGACAAGGTTCTACGAAACAAGACTACCCACCTTGTCATGGTGTTGTAGAGAAACCCCAAATTCGAAGAACCCATGTGTAAACCAGATGAGTCTGTGAGGAAAAAGTACTCATACATTTTATCTTCTTAGGGTACAAGTTCAAATTTCGGGGACAAAATATCATAAGAGTGGAAGAATGTAATGACCAGAAATTCTGAATAATTTTTGTTTCCTACTTTTGTGTGTTATTTTATTTTATACTCAACAAAAATATATTATTTAATTATCTAAGTGAGTATAAATAAATGATACTATTTGGTTTCGACTGTTATATGATTGTTAGTCAAAATGACCATTGGAAACTAAACTCTTAACATTACAATTGTTGTTTATAAATACAAGCGATCTTGGTTAATTAATACAGAAAGAAGATTTGATGGCCTCATCCAGTAGACTCGGGCCGTTAAAAGCCCATCAGATTAAATTTGGGAATGAGGTAGTAACACATGGCTATTCTCTAGACCAAGCCCAAGCCAAACTTCATCATGTGAATCTTGAATGGAATCACCTATAAAAGAATTTTTAGCTGCTAGAGGTCACTACTCAAGCAATGTTGGCCAATCCGCCCCAATATTCTGTCACCTTAGCACACCTTACACTTAGGTCCTTTGCTGGTGTTATAAGGGGCTATGTAATGAGACCTCATCTGCTTTGTTTGATCAATTGATATAATAAAAAATTTTATTTCATCTAATTGTAAAGTTTGGGAATTTCAAATATTCGGATAAATATAGGACGTATATTATTGGCGAATTTTGGAAAAAGGATATTTTAAAATATTTATGTAAACCTTAAATAATTAATAATGTGTAATGATTTTTAAAAAAATGGTATTCTACAGATGTGTTCAGTAAAAAAATAGAGTCTAATAAGATCAACTTAATTTTTTGGTGATTAGTAAATTATGAATAGTAATTTTGCACTTAATAATAGTAATGTTACTAAATAAAATAGTAAAATCACTTAATAAAGTATTAATATAATTTAGGCACCTTGATTAGGTAATGTCATTCAATAAAAATAAGTAAATAAATATTTCAGAAATTATTAGTTAAGTATTAGTTTTTTGGGTGAATAGAGTTTTTATTTAAAAATAAAACTAAATATATTTAGAAAATTATTTTCATAAAATGGAGTTTATTTTTGAATTCAGAACATTGATATTATGTTAAAGTGAATTTTGGGGATATTTCTAAAACAGTTGAATTTTTAGTGAATAGTGTTTTTACTTAAAAATTAAATATCTCATACTTAGAAAATTATTTTCATAAAATGGAGTTCATTTTCTAATTTAGAGCATTGATATTATGTTAAGGTGAAATTTTGGAATTTTTCTGAAATAGTAGAATTTTCAGTGAATAGTAAAAATGCAGTTTTGAGTTTTTGGTGTTCAATGACATCATTAATGATGTAATAAGTATGTAATAATTCTGGTTGAATTATATATAGTAATTTATTATATGAGGTGTCTCAACTGGACAATACCATGGGAAAATACCATGGGCACGCCCATGGTTTTTCCAATACCACCGATGAGGTGTCCCTTGGAAATTAATGATTTGTTCCCTCACTTCTCCTATAAATACCAAGTCATTCCCTCATTAATTTAATTTCAAATCCTCTCCAAAATATTTCTGGTCTCTTTACCTTCCAAGGAGTCCTTCCAAGGTTCCCTCAAGCCTCCCAAGGTCTCTACCTTCATGAATTTTATGTTACTCTTCAAGGTAAGGGAATCTTTCACCCTCCTCTATTAAGCCATGACTTCCTTTATGTTTTGTCTTCTAGTTTCCATAGATTTATGTTGCGGGTTTGTTCTTATATGTTCTCATTACAATATATTTCATGTCCAATTTTTGAGAGACCCTTTCCTATCTTGTCAATTTTTTTTCTGAATTTTTAAGTGTTGTTGTTAGGCTGCCGAATTTCTCGTAAAAGAAATCACATCTTCTCTTTTCTTTCATGTTCCTTTTCGTGTGGTATTTCATTAAAATATCAATACCATGATATTATTATGTACCAATAATGTATTATGAATTATTTATGATTTTGTGACCCTTTTCCCTTCTCTTTTCAATGTTTTCATAAAACCATGTTATATAGCTGTTTTGCTGCAGAAATTTTGCATCAAAATTTCAATCTCTTTCTCTCCCGAAATTCTCTTGTTTTATTTATGTGTATACCTAGAACTATTTCGTTTCTATGGGTTTTCATAAATATATAACTATGATATATTTTATTCTGTAATGGATATAAATATAACCCTCACTCCCTTTCCATGGGTTATAAATGACATAATGATCTTATTTTTATGATCTTTTAAAACGTCACGATCTTGAAATGAAACCCATTTCATTTATTATCCATGGGTTATTCATGAAATTTTTTATTAAGATCTTTGTGGATCATGTTAAAGTAAAGAAATATTATGTGTGCGCTCTGATAGCACTACAATGCATTGAGTAAAGAATTAATCTCTAGAGATGACAAGTTTCACGATACCTTGATGAATATCCTTTGTAATTTTTATGACACACAGGGGATAAAACATAGTGACATGTTCCTAAATGTCTAAATGAAATGTTGTAACCACACATTCAAGTTATGATTCATGTTATTTTTATTATTATATTCCTTTTTTTTCATTTCTCATGTCATTATATTTTTCATCGAGTTCTTATTGATATCATAAGTAAACGGATTCCCTTATTTACCACCTACTTGGCATTCTTCTCAACCTTTCCTTTGATGTATGTCTCCATAATATGAGATGCATTAATTGTACATAGTATGAACCTATGATGAATCCTTACAAGTTGTTTAGAAGAATTTTTTACGTTGTTTTCATATATTACGTTCCTGATTTCCAAGACACTAGACTTTAAAGATTCTCTGTTTATAAAATGTAATGAAAAGTTATGTAATAAAAAGGTGGGTTTCCATTATAGGTACACACATGACAATAAAGATATGAATGATATTTCCTAGCATAACATTATGAATTATTAATCGGGCTCATGCATCACATTGTGAACATGTAACAAGGTTCGCATGTAACATATTTTCTCCTGAGTAATAAATCAGTACCCAATGAATTGGAGGAAGATATTGGTCCCACACATCACATAATCCAAATCTTACATATTTGTGCCATAATATAATAAAACAATCATCATATCACAACCCATTAAATCAAATGTGTTTCATAAACATTATATTGTATCAAAATCTATGGAAAAGAGATAGGTTAATAAAAATTTGTTCATTTCATAATAACATAACCCATTGAAAAAAGAAGGATTCATAAGAATTATATCATGGTATGACCCGTGTAAAATATATAGGATTCATAATCATTTAATAATTTCATCATAACATAAAACATGGAAATAATGTGGGTTTTATAAAACTTTTATCATGGTATTACCCATGAAAGAGAAACATGTTTAATAAACATCATGACACTATAAATATAAACCATTAAATTAAATAATAATTAGGCTATCCTCAGATAATATCCTCTGTAAGTTATATATAACATCATGGATATCATCTTATATGGTAAATTAATTTTAATAGTCCTTTAAAACATTTGTTGAATAAAATATACATTCCACATTGAAAAACACTTTTTAAAACATAAAAAAATTTAAAAAACATTTCATGGAAAATAAACGTAAAATCATATAAATGAATCTTCAAAAAAATTGAATTACTATTGGATGTTTTTCACATAGTACACATTAAAACTAAATATTTAATTCCCATTTTCGATAAAATCCAAATAGGCATTTTTTGGGAAATGACATGAACATTAAATTGAAAAAATAATTTGAATTTCAAACATGGGTAATAATGTATTTTAGAAATAATAGGATAATATTTGATAAAATTAGATTTTTTCATAAAACACTGTTTGGAAAGAAAATGGATTTACGATTGAAAAGAAAAATAAAATAACATTTTATTGAAAATATTTTTCCAGTAATTTTATGTACCAAATAGTAGGAAGCAATGGTTATATTACATGAAAATATAATTAATAGACAGAGAAAAATAAATTTCATGGGTTTCATGAGAGATGTATAATAATAATTTATAATCAACACCTAATCAAAATCATTCCTGATAAACTATGAGATCGTAACATAAAATCATTACCACTTTGGTAACGTTGAATTTTAATCCCCGTGAATGAATAAAATAAATAGGAAATTTCAATTTCAAGAGGATAAGAAATTTTATGTTATTACAATTGAAAGTATTTTTATATACACCTTATAAAATAAATTTGTCATATAAGAAAACACAATTCTCAAAGAAAGAAAATTGGTACAAAAATAACTTATAGCTTTTGTAACTTTTGAATTGTAAACCCCATGAAAGAGAGATACTACAATGTATATGTAAATCACAATAATAATTAGGATAAGAATCATATAATAAATTCCATGTTAGTATATAAACAACATAAAATTAATAAGTGGTGAATTTTCATATGTTTCCTAGAAATAAACGAGGGGATAAAACTCTCTTTGGTTAAGTCATAACATCTGACATACATTTTAAAACCTATTGTATAATAAATATATGTTTATTATAAATCTATTAAAAATAAATATTTTTATATATAAGACAATATATTATTTTCTTATAACCATTTCTTGAATATTTATTAACAATTCCATGTTAATGTTAAGTTTTTTGTAATAACTGCTTTGTTTTTCTTATATGTTTTGATTCATTTTTTAATACAATTACAGTTTACATGGTTACATAATCTATAAAACATGAACCATGATATAAATTTAATATATATTTTTTATATATTTATTTATTGTAATCCAAAAAATATAGACATAGAAAATAAATACATCGTTCATGGGGACGGTTGGTCGTACAAACGCATTATGGGTTTTTCAATTTCACAATTTACAGAAAGAAATAAAATTAAATGATATATTATCATTACATAATCATTTTTATTTTATATATATCACATATTTTCATAAAAACAATATAAATTAACTTCCATGTAATTTTAGAATGAATCACATCGATTCGTGAGACGGTAGTCAACTGTGTGCACGAGCGACGATATTTTTTCCAAAAAAATGAAAATAATGAATATTTTTTAAAAATAATAATTATAGAAGAATAATTATATCATAAATATCATATATAAACAATAAATGAATCATTATGTCCAATAGTGAGTGGCATTAATGGATAAAAATGACATGGGTTCTCCAAGGTAGTAGTTTGAAAAATACATGAACAATGATTTCATAACCCATTTGATGGAAGTGGAGATTATTGAATGTAATTACCATAATATATAAAAATATTTTTATATTTAAGATAATTTTTTTATTATATTAGAATGGTATAATAATAATTTATGGTTGTGGAGGAAAAAAATAAAACAAAAACACTCATTGATGAACATTACTTCTTTATCGTGTATCCTCCTTAGGTTTTTACCCAAATCCTTACAAGGATGTATTTATTTAAAAAAAATAAGGATTTTAGGATGAGAGGTTGGAATATGGGAATTTTTTTTGGTATTTTAAAATTCAAAAGGGTTTCATGTTCTTCAATGGAGAGGAGTAGGGGTTTCCATTAATAAGTGAGGCAAGTGACTCACTTGTAATTGTTTTGAAAGAAAGAACTCCACCATTGTTATTTTCCTATCACACATATCCAATAATAGAACACTCTTAATAATATAATGTAGAAGTTAAAAATATTTATATAAAATTGTTTTTGGACAGTTTTTCATTTATTTTTAGCCCTTATCATTTTAGTTTAACACCAGACAAACGAATTTTAACCTAATCCATGGTAAATATTTTTTTACTATTTTTACTATTCATTTTAGCCAAAAATTATGATGAACTCATTAGATAATATATATTATTGTAATTTAAAAAAAAATCCATTTTTTCAAATATCAATTACATAATTAGAAAATTTTAATTTAAAATCAATCTTATTTATTAAACTAGAAGGATGGTTTTAAAAGATAAAATATTCAAAAGTTTGAAACGTTTTTATATATAAATTTAATTTAAATATTATAATAAATAAAAAAAATTGTATTAATGGAGTATTAATTGATATAATTTTACTTTAAAAATATTTATAATATAATTTAACATTATAAGTAATTTAAATGAAAATAATTTTTTCAATTAACATTCTGTATTCTTTACAATTCATAAAACAATTAAACTTTTTCAGAAAATTATAATAATATCACACTAATATAATTGTTACATTATGAATATGAAAAATGGAAAAAAATATTCATATAATTTTTATATAATTGGAAAAAAAAAATAGTTAAAAACCCCATATACATGATGAAAAAAAAGGGTTTCAACGCATGTAATTTTCAGTAAAAAGATGATTTAATATTAACTCTTTTTTTAATAATAATCATTTTATTACTAAAGTTTAAAATTTATTGATATATAATATTTAAATTTCATTTAAAATATTCATCATATGGTATTATTTTAATTAATTAAAATGCAGAAACATCATGCACTCTAAAATAGTTTCTAGAAAAAACCCTTTTTTGAACCATAAAATAAATTTATACTAAAATATAATATAAATTTGATTCAAAATTACTTAAGTGGATTAAATATAACTAAAAATCACATAAGATATATAAAAACTTAATGGTTGATTTAAATTAATTAATTTATTAAAAATAAATGATAGTAGTACAATAAAATTTATTTTCACTACTCAATGAGAAATCAATGTTATCGGAAAAATCCAAATATTTCACTATAGGTTAATTTCTATATGTTGATTCCAAAATATATTTTTAAGAAATAAATTTCAAAAAATAATATTAAATTATTTATAATATAATCTCATAAAAATAAATAAAATTAATTTTTTTAAAAATATGTTTTGATGAATAAAATAACATAAAAAAATTGATTGATTAATTTCCAAGTATTTATAAATAAATTTATAATGAGTTGAAAAATTATTGTCATATTTAATATTGAAATTAATTATATTAATACATTTTTATGTAATGACTATGTTATAATTATCATATTTAGAATAATTTTATTTCATTGTTTTTGAGCTCAATGGCACTTGTAATGAACACCCTCAAAGAAACTCATTAGTGTGTGTAACAAAATATAAACATTATGTTATTCATAATGAATTCTATACTCAATTTGTCATTTAACAAAAAAACATTTAAAGCATTAAATTAATTTGAAAAAATATTTCAAAAAATCTTATGGTGTTACACACACCCATTATAAAAGATTTCTTAGAACTATATCATGAATAAAACTTTTTTAGTTTGAAAATTTTCATTATAAAACCCTTTGAAAATAGTTTTGAACCCATAAAAAACTTTTTGGATATCAAGATAACTGTTTCTTTTAAAACACCATTTTTAATACCAAAATACATAATAAAATTTAACTAGGATTTTTCATTTTGGAAGGAAAAGAAATTTTTCAAATGAATCAAGAAATAAAAAAACAGTCATTGTGTTAGGAAAAGTCATTTCTACCATATAAGATAATCATAGGAAATAATTTTTTTTCGTTTTTTCAAGACATTCCATATAAAACAGGTAAAATTATTCCTTCTAAAATACATTTAAATAAAGTAAAAAGTGACATAACATGTACTTTATAAATCTTTTATATCCTTATAATACATTCATTAAATCATTTTAAAAAAAATGTACATGGAATATAAATATATAGAAGTAAACATTAAGAAAATTATTTTTTAAAGAAAGTCTATTAACACTTTACCAATATTTTAATTGTAATTACTATGAAAGGATAAACATAAATACCTTTTTTGATATTGTTATAAGAGATAAATTCATTATATAACATATAAAAGGAGTTTTATATATATCTCATGAAATAATATAGGTCCATAAAATCAAAATATTCCTTAATGAAAGGACATTGAGATAAAGTCCTTCATCTGGAGTCTGACTCATTACGTATGTAATTTATATTCCTAAATAATAAACTTATATTAACTATTTAATTTCTTAATAAACCTTTTTATGTTTATTATCCATTTTATTTCTCTTATTACCTTTTTAAATATTATTTTTAGTTAATTAATATCACATCGGATGTTTCGACTATATCGGGTTTAGGTTTAAAAAATGAATTTGGTAGGTTGAATATGGTCAATAAAGTAATTATCTAAACATATAAAGAATAAAAATAATGAAATAAATGTCATATTTATTAATCAATTATCCTATTATGGATGATAATAAAAAAATGGGAAATGATGTATGTTACGATCACATAGATGGTGGGATATATGTATTCATGAGTAACATTTCCATATTTTAGTTACCATTATAGAAATAAGGTAAGTAATATTTTATCTACCCAAAATTATCATAATATAATATATATAACATATTATTTGATTAAATATACCTTTATATATCAATCATGTAGTGTGGTAATGACAAGTGAGTCACATCACTTCGTGAACGTGGTAGTCCACACGTACATGAATGACGTTATCATTTTTCAGTGACTGAAAAGCTAAAAAATAAAATGATATATTATATTTATAGATTTATAAATATTTTAGTAATATTATAATTATTTAATTTATATCAAATATTTTCATTAACATTATTATTATTACCTTCTATATAATGCTTTAGAAAAAAACAAATCTCTTCGCTTCGTTAGGTGGTTGTCCTCCAGACTCACAATTCATGTTATTATTTCCCCTATGGAATGGAATGTAAAAAAATAATAGATGTTATAAGGACTCATGATATATAATTAAGTTATTAATATCATATATATACTTTATTTAAATCATCATAACCAACTGAGAGAGGTGCTAATGGGAAATAAGTCACATCAGTTCGTGATGTGGTAGTTTGTCGTACATCTGAGCAATGTTATTGTTTCCCATTTTTGGGAAGAAGATATGTGTATAGTTAATTACCATAAAATAGTAAAATATTAGTATATGGTAGATAAAAAAATTATATAATTATAAATTATGAATATTGTTTGTAAGTGGAAGAATAAATGAAATAAAAATTATTAGTTAATAATTTTACCTCATCTCAAACCACCTGTTTAAGATTGTACCTAGGGTATTCATAGAATGGATTTCTGAAAGAGAAAAGGATTCCAGGATGAGGTCTTGGAATATAGGAATTAATTTTGTTTGTTATTTTATTCACTAAAAGGTTTTCAAGGTGTGAATAAGAGAAGATACATGTGGCCTTTGATAAGCATGGTGAGTTGCACACTTGTAAATATTTTAAAAAAATGACTTTGTCATGCTTTTTACATCTCACACGGGTCCAAAATAGATTATTATAGAGACTTATCAATTAAAATGTCTAAATATTTCCTCAAAATATATTTTAGTAATGCTTTTATCTCATTTATACCCTTATAATTTTAGTTTAATCCCTACTAAACCCATTTTTTCCTAAACCATAATAATTAATTTTTACTGTTTTCAATATTAAATTTGGTCAAAAATCATGTTGAAGTTATTATAAAATTTTAATATTTATTATCTATAATATTGAATACATATTACCAAATTAAATTCATATAGGTATAAAAATAAAATTTTAATAAAAACCCAAATACATGATTAAAAAATTGGTTTTTAGGAAGTGCATTTTTCATAAAAAAAATATGATTTTCTATTAACTATTTGATTATTAATAATAATTGTATTAATATATATTAATATTTATTGATAAATAATATATAAATTTAATTTAAAAAATTTCCCAATTTTTATTTTGTAAAATAATTATAATGGAGAAGCATTTTCCACTTTAAATAAGTTTTCAGAAGAAATGAAATCCACAATTTTAACTTAAAACAAACAAAAACAGAATTCAAATAAAATTTGATTAAAACTTAATTAAGGGTATTAAATATAACTAAATAATACATAGGTTACTTTATGTTATATTAAAAACATAATTGGACATTTATATCACAAAATTTTTTAAAATGAAATGATTATTTCTGTTAAAATCGATATTTTTCACTATTCACAAAAAAAACAATATTTTTTGAATAATCTGTATATTTCAACCTAAGTATATTTTTATATGATGATATTAAAAATAATGTTAATTTTTTAAAAATAAACCTAAAAAATTGATACTTTTTTTTAATAAAACCGCATAAGAAAATTGTTTAGTTAAAATTATTTTCTTTTTGATTAATAAATTACCATATATTTTTATGATAAATAAAAAAATGAAAATTTTTTATTCTGTAATTAAATTGGTCATTAAAATTTTGTCCCTTTTATATAAATAATTTTTACATTAAAAATAATTTAGTTATTAAATAAATTAACATCATATATTAACGAATTTCATAAAAAATGAAATCTCGTATAAATGAACAACTATAATCTTAAGGATTTAATGTAAAACATGACCACTAAGGAAAAACTTTTGTTGGGGTTATAATTTCCACATTAAAAGGATCATAATCATTTCTTTATACATGTTCTCATTTATCAAATCAAATGATTTCCATGAAAACTAATTTGAATACAAGGAAAATTCATGTAAGTACCTTAGAAATAATATTAATACTACTCTTACTATCACTCTTACATGTACTCTTATAGAAGTAATAACTTACATAGTTAATTCAAAAATATACACCTCATTTGACAAAATAAATACCCAATTAATTTTAGAGATATATTATAATCACATGTGACCACAGAAAATGTCCAAGGATCATATCATATATGAAACACATTGATGAAGGAATTTTTATTATAAAATATCATAAATTATATCATTTAACCCATATGGTGGATCATATTTTGACTTCAAATTAATATAAGTTTAAACATCCTTTTTTTGATATATGAAATCCAAAACTCCTAGGGTAGTTGTAAATTATATATTATTTAACCAAACAACTAAAATTCATGGAGTAATCTTCTTATAGAATAATACTGGTGATGGTGGAAAATTAAATTCATGTTGTATGTTTAAATAAAATTTATTATACACATTTGTAAAAATGTAAAAAATAACCCATTTAGAAAATGTTAAAAGGACTTCTCTGAAAACATTCACAAATAAAGTTAAAAATATTGTGAAATTATATTTAAATTACATTTTATTCTATTAATAACATATATAAAATACTATAAATAATGTGGATATATATGGAAAAGAGAATACATAATTTTGATCATTTCAAATATGGTTTAAAAAAAGTCCATTAACTCAAGTCCAACTCACCACATACATACTTTTATTCAATTATATTACACTTATATTAATTATTAAATTGCTCAATAAACCGTTTAATTTTCAATTCATTATTATTATCCCTTTAATTGTTTTCATTACACTACCTTATATAGTTATAAAATCAATTAAGTTCTTGTTAGAGTTTTTTGAGGATGTTACGTTCACCATTGTAAAAACATTAGTGGGTTGAACATGGTAAAAGGGGTCATTATTTCATCATATATAGAATATTAATTATTAAATAATTATCATTTTTACAGAAACAAATATTCATTTATAACTAAACATGAATGGAATCCACGAAAGATAAGTCTTATCGGTTCATAGAGATCATATTTCACATGTAAGCATAAGCGATGTTATCAATTTAAAATAAAATAATGTATTAGATTATATGAATATAATATCATTATAGAATAATAATTATGAAAAGAATATAATATATATTCATTAAATAATTTATAATAATCATCCTTTTGAGTAGATGATGAAAAACAAAACAGATCGCTTTACGGAGGAGGTAGTCCACAAGTATGCATGACCAATGTTTTCTTTACCCATATTGTCAAAAAAGAAGATGAAATGGTGTTACTGCATAATCATGATAAAATTTTCGTATAACGAATATATTTATGTTATTATTTTAGCATTTTTATAGAATATGTGAATGAGTTTGAAGAAGAAATAAACATGAAACACATGATTGGGAATTATACAACTTCTATGGAAATCCTCCCATGGAATACACATTAAACCTTCATAATTTGATATATAATTGAGACTATGAACAATTAACATTCATGAAGGGATGTTGGAAATTAATTTATGTAGTTATTAGATGAGACAAATGGCTTAATTTATTTCAACAACATAAGAGAGTGGTTCCCATTTGTAAGTGAGCGGAGTGACATTGTTGTAATTTTTCAAATATTTCTAATAATATAATGTTCTCTTCATGGATTAATGTCCCTAAATAAATCCCACTAGAAATATTATATTTTAATATTCGAAATTATCTCATCCAATAATATTCCAAATGATATTTCATGGCCCTAGCACTTAGTTTTAAATATAATTAATCCATTTTCCCTTTTACCATGGGGGAAACGTTTTTCCATGTTTTTTGTTCATTATAAAAAAATGAAATTGAATTTAATAATAAATTTAACTCAATTGATTCCTAATATAAAATTAAATTTTCAAGATTCAATTATAATAAATTTTAGAAATGTAGTTTAATATAATGCAATTGTTTTAAAAAAACATGTTCTTAATCCTGGATGTGGATTTATACAACAATCTAAAATAATGTTGATTCATATTGAATTAATTAGATTATATTAGTAAAATGTGACTAATTAAACTTTCAACCCAGTCAAAAATATATCATTATTGAAAATAAATATTTAATTCAATGCTATTTTTTATAAAAATCAGTATTTTTCACTATCACCCAATATTACGTTTTTTACAAAAACACCACAAAATCACCCTAATATTTTTTTATATAATGATTTAAAAAGTTAAGATAATTTTATTCAATTTATTTCCGTAAATTTATAAATTTCTGTTTTATATAAAACCATTTAATATATGAGAAACACTTTAGTTAGAATAAATTTTACATTTTTTCCAATTTAAAAATCCCAAAAAAAATATTACAATGTATGTTCAAATATAAATTATAATCATGAATATTAATAAAATATGAAATTGATTTATTTATATTTTTATTACATAAGTTGTAACCTTATTCCCTCCTTGATAAAATTATTTCCCCATAATTTTATTTATCATTTAATTAGACATGGATATTTTTACCTTATAAACATTTCAGGTTCTCATGATTCTTATTCCATCCTATGATATTTTCCAAAAATCTTAAATTTTAAAGTATCCTTATTCTATAACTCAAAATCTATAATATATACATTAAAAAGTGGATCTTCCTTATAGAATTTATTCTCTTCCATTTATGCAATCTCATGGATCATAACATGAGATACATCTAGTATATATTTTCTTATCAATGAAACATGAAACATATCATGTACCTAAGATAATATTATAGTAAAAGATACTTGTTAAGAAATTAATCGCATATATTATAGTATTTAATATTTAAAAATAAACCATTCTATTAATCTTTATTTTCATTTAGAAACAAATAACATATATATAAGGAGATGTTTTAAGAAATACCTGATCACCTACCTCATACTACGGATCTTTCATTCTATTATACTCATAACTCTTCTACCTACTCTGAGATAAATTCATGTAATTTTAAATATTTATTAATTTCTCAAACATTTGATCTATAAGTTCTAGTCCCAATAACATTTTTTAATTGACATTGACCCAACATTCTAGATTCAACCAACACATTCTATATAATTTCCAAAAACTTTCCATATATATACTACAATGAAAATTTTATTTAGAAGAAAATTACACCGAAGAAAAATGTCAATCCAATATTCCATGTTAATCAAATGAAAAAACAAAAAACATATAAGTGAAAGTTTAAATTTTTTCTCTAACTATTCATCAAATTAAATATAAAAATATGTAATTAAATTTTATTTAGTACCCAATGAATTTTGAATTCCCTTTGAAAAATTATCAATAAATCTTAGATCATGAATGGATTTTATAGATAGTGGAACTCCATATAATATTACTATCTCATTAACGTAGAGTTTATAAAGATAAACCAAAAATATACTTTATTGAATTGGAATAAATTTAACATATCTGATTAATCATTCAACTATAACCCAAATCACATTATTCACTTGAGATTTTTTGGTAATCACAACATAAAATCCAGGTACATATTCACCCATTTTAATTCAAAAACTAAAAATTGAAAATGCATCCCCATTTTTAGTTTTATTCTATCTATAAAATGTTTAAAAGTTAAGTATTTCTTAGTAAAATCAGAAATATCATTCTTTATGGCTTCCATCTAAAAGTTTTCTTAAAGGTTTCTATACATATTATAAAATCCTAGATGGTAATTTAAAAAATTTTGATCCATACAAAACTATTATTTCTTTTGATAATAATCAATTGGACAATATAAATTCTTCCAAAATATTATATAACCTTATCTTTTAATATTATATTCAGTAAATGTACCACTCTAGTCCAAATTTATTATTTCTTTCTAACCTATATCTTTTATCTTTGTATTCTTAATTCTATTTGAATATGATGGAAAAATATGAACATAAACCAAATGAGTGGGTGATCGTGCATGAAAAATTTCTTGGACAACATTCTTTAAGTAATAAAAAAAAGGATCGTGATTAAAAGGTAGGATACCTAATGATTCAATATTTTTGGGGTCAAGGAATTGGATACTTTTTTTCTTTGCATGGATGATTTTGAATCGTGAAATGATAATCTTTTATTAGTTGCAACCATCTTATCTTCCCTATATTCAAAAATTTCTGAGTAACATATAATTTAAAATTTTAGGGGTGGTATATCATTTAAATTATACTCTATATAATATAAGTTCCCATATTTCTAATGAAAAAACCATTACATCCAGATCAATATCATGTTTATGGTAATTTGTTTCATAGAATTTCAATTTTGTGATGCATATAAAATTACCCGATCAGATTTAATCGATATTATACCATGTACCTTCAAAGATGTATCAATATAGGTACAATATATACTATTATTAATGGTCAGGATTGAAATATATAATTAACCAATATTCTTTTAAATTACTAAAGAAATCATCATAGTCCTTCATCTAGATGAGTTTACCTCATTTTCACGTTAATTAAGTTAGTTGACAGATAAGCGACATTATGTTTCAATAAACCATCATTATTAAATAACTAATATGAGAAAACATTGAATCTTGGTGACATTTTTAGGTCTAAGACACTCTTCCACCACATTAAATTTATTAGGATCAACAATTATTCTATATTTAGAGGCAATATGTCCGTGGAAAGAAATATAATATAACTAAATTTTTTATATAGAAAAATTTCAATAATTTCTTTTTTCATTTATACTCTGCATAATAATCCATATATGTATATATTGATCCACATAAATATTAGAATAATGCTTAATTTCATCATTAAACACAACAAAAAATCATCAAAATACTCATCTAGAAATCTCTTTCTAAGATCCATGAATATATTGAGTGCATTAGTCAACCTGAATGGTAGAACATAAGCTCATAATACCCATACCTATCGTGAAATTCCATATTATAAATTTATTCCTCATTATCATTTAGCTAATGATACTTAAGCATAGGCTAATTCTTTTAAAAATAATTCTCTCAATAGATGATAAAAAAATATAATATATAATATAGTAGAAACATTTTATTTACTATATTTTTATTGAGTGATATTTAATCAATAAAAACCCACATTGAACCACCATATTATTCAATAAACAATACAAGAGAACCCTAATGTGAATTTTTTGGATGAATAAATACATTTTAAGGAAACTCTTATCAATTATTGTTTAATTCCAATAACTCTAATTTAGAAAATCAATATGGAGGTTTTGAAATTATCATATATTATAAAAGTAATTCAATAGTGATTTCAACCACCCTATTAGAATTAATTCTTGGAAAATCATCAGGAAATACATCCATGCATTCAATTACTACTCCAACATCACAAATCTATACAACTTTCCCCTTATTATAAAAAATTATTAAGATAAAATTTACTACAAGCCAAAATTAGTTTTTCATCTTTGTGATATGTAATCCTAATTATAAAGTAATTATTATATGAAAATTACAACTCACTTTGATAATTCCATATAGTTTCCTGGGCTCTATAATCTCTCTTGTCATATTAAATTGAAATTAAATTCATGCAAATAATAATATCAAACTCAACTCCGGAGAAGAAAATAATATTTTTTAGATAAATAATTATATATATGATGATAAGAATATCCTAATAAGTTATTGTTTCTTTCATACATAAAATATTAGTTTTTACTAAAATTATTTTTATCATTTTATTATTCAATAATTCTATGTTACACCTAAATTAACTAAAAAATGAATTTATAGACCATAGATATAATATGATTTTGGAATAATGTGAATAGAGAAATACTATACACATAACCACTATATTTGGAATTCATAAATTTTCTTAGGTAGTTTGGAATGTATTTTCCACCCCTTCATCTTAAGGTCAAGATGATTACCAAAATTAATTCATTTTCTTTGGTCTTACATCAAAAAAATATCCTAGATCATTTTATATGTAACATCTTACCACCTATGTATCCTATTTTCTCTTAATATTACAATATTTATTTTATTTTCTATCCAAAACCAAATGTCATGATGTACCACATTAATAATATCTTATATGTATGGAAATAAACTCACCAGGATTATTCTTAAACAATATATTATAATAGGAAAATTTAGACCACTTTACTCTAAATTTTTTTGATTTATTATTTCCCAGTAATTTGATCTTGGGAATATTTATATCTTTTTTTTCATAAAATTCGATTATCTCTATCCTGACCATATCAGCACCCCATACAGCGTTATCATATATTTTAAATTCCTAAGAGGAAAATGATCTTCACAGACATATTTTTAATCCAAACTAAAACTTTTCAATTTTATTATCATGGATCAAAATAAAATTTGGTGAATACATGACCAATATTGTAAATTTAGATTCATATGTGGCAATATATTCCCCCTCATTTTTCTTCAGTTCCTAAAAATTACTTTCCATTTTATGTTTAACAACTATAAAAAGTTACTTATAAATGAAAAATCATTAAATATTAACCACTCCATGAAATAAATATCATTGCTCTCCATGGTATTCTTAATAATTGAAAATCTCTGATTTTCTTCACTTTCAAAAGGATAAATATATATAATTTTTTTTGATATTCAAAACAACTATAATTCCTTGACCCCAGAAGCCCAGTGACAGTGCATTATTTTATTACATTTCAATGACTATAAAAAATCAAGTCCTAAAAGACCAACCAGTTTAGAAATTTTTTGAATCGATATTACAAAAATGATACCCATAATACATTGTGTAATAAAAATAAAAACATGATAAATAAAAATGTGAAATAAAAAACACCCTTGAAAGCTTGTTCAAATGTTTCTTCTTAATAACCCATGGAAAGGAAAAAATAAGGGTGATCTCGAATACTTAATAAGGGTAATGAAAGTGGAAGAAATAATTAATTGATGAGGATAATAAATATATAAAGGTAAATAAATGATAACACATTTCACTCAAATAACTAGATAATGAAATATTAATATAGCATGGTAACAAATAAAAGACACATCTAATTTAATCAATGGACTGGTTATGAAACGTATCCATAGATATGTCAATGTAAAATATCAGGGATAAGTAATAACTCTCTATACATTTAGTAAATTCCTAATTATTTTTTGTCCTGATTTCTAGCTTTACATAACCATTACCTTCATGACCTTTCATAAGACGGTATTTCAAATCAGGTAAAAACCCATTTAATTAGGCCAACTTTTTTATCTCATGAGACTACCGATGCTTCGAGGTATATTTATAATTGGGCCCCGCCGATAAAATACCTATCCAAATCATTATTCATTTACATAATAATTGATTTAACAATTTACCTTATCAAATATCCTTATTGAATAAAATATATAGATTTATCAACAATTCCCTAGTAGATCAAATAACTCTCAAAGTGAACTTTATATGAAAAATGGTATATAGTTTGGGTAATTATAATTTCCATGGAATGATAATATAGATGTTAAAGTAAAATTTAATTAACAAAAAATATGTTCAAGATTTAGTGATTGTTTCAAGATACAGTTAAAAATAAAAAATTAAAGTGAGATTATAAAGGAAGTAATTAAACACATCCTTGAAAAAGATAATCTTCAAACATTCCAAAGTGTCTTGTACCACTTTGAAACTTTTGAAATCATAATCTCATTGAATAAGTAGCATTAAATGAAATGTAAAATATCATTTCAATAAGGATATTCATGATATAACCTGTAAAAGGGTAGTATATAAACCATATAAAATTAATTTTCTGTATGACAATAAATAAGTCGCAACAGAAAGTAAATTGAGAAAAAATATCTTACCTTGTGTTTCCTTTAGTGTGAACTTCCATTAACCTAATTTGAAATGGTTTTAAGAGTGTTATTAAATTATTACATTACCCTATTCGTGTTTATAATATTATATATTATCTTCTTATAATAACTTATTACACATTTGATAACAATCTTTCATTATTTCTATTATTTTTGGTATACATTTCTAAGTTTATTGATTATGTTTTAACTTGTTACTTATTTTTATTATTAATATGATCATGTTTTCATCATATTTATAATTTAATACATTATATAAATATAATATATTATCATTATATACACTTTAATAATAATCTATACATTTTTAAGATAAAATACTAAATGCACTGTTTGTTGAGATTGTTTGTCGTACGTATGCATGAACGCTACTTTCATAGCATTTTCGTATATCCATAGAATGTAAAATTAATGATATATATTTATATGTATATTATAATTATATTATAACATCTATTCCATATATTTTACATGTTTTTATTAAAACCATCCTTTATACATTCCATTTATAGCATGAATGAATCACATCGCTTTAAGGGGCAGTTGTCCACACTTCCACAAATGATGTTATCTTATTCCCAAAAAAATGGGTTATAATGTAATTAAAAAATTAAAAAGAAATTATTAATATCATATATATCATATATAAGTAGACTATCTATTATGTTACCCAACCGTGAGATGTGGTAATGGAAAAATGAATGACATAGTTTTGTAAGGTTATAGTATGTCGTACACATAAAAAGTGTGTTCCTTAAACATTAGATTGAAGTGTGTGTAACTGTAGGTGAAAATATTAACATAAAAACATATTAAATTATTTTTGATATTTTTTATTATATAACCATGGAATAAAAAGAATTTAAATAGTGTAAAATAAATAAAATTAACTTTCTCGATGAAGGATGTTACCTCATTTTCAGGTAACTCCTTTTGGTTTGCACTAAATGTCTTACTTGGATAGATTTATGACAGAGGTTTGGATTATATATTTTGGGGAGGGATTTCAGAATATATTTTTCAACATATTGGTTGAGCCATAGTGTCTTGAGATGTGTGGGGAAGTGAGAGGAGAAGAAGCTTTTATGGTGGAGGAGGAGTGGCACTCATGTAAATTTTTTAAAAGGGAATTCCACACACATTTTTCATATGAAATGTGGATCTAATAATGATCCACATTTGATCCAGGGGATTATATTGTCTTAATATGGCCCGAAAATGTATTTTATAGGTTTATAGGTCATTTTGGGCCTTAAGTTTACAATTCATTCCTTTGTTAAGTTAATTTTACACTTAACTGTTATAATTATTTTTAATTACTTTCACTAATACTTTTAGTCAAAACATAATTTTACCTTATTAGAAATTATAAATTATAATGATTCCTAATATGGGAACAATTTTTCCAAAACCAAATCAAATAAGTGGCATAAATTATTGTAAAATTATTCTCGCAGACGGGACAACAATGTGGGGTTTTAAAGTAAATAAATTCAAAAGTTTACCTATTTTAATAATCAATTCCAAAGTTAATTTTATTCCAATGAACTAAATTGTGTTAATTGATTAAAAATAATATAATTAATTTTTAAAACCATTTAAAAATATAATTTACCATTTAAAATAAATTAGATGAAAAATAAATTTTGAGTTAAAATTCATTATTATTCTCTATTCATTAAAAAATAAAACTTCATAGAAAAATACCAAAATTTCACCATAACATAATTTTGATATTTAGATTTTAATAATATTATTTATTATTTCATATTAAATTCATAAAATTCTAAAAATTCATATTTAATATAGATGTTCTATTAAAAGGCAGTAAAATTGCCTTTACAAAAATATAATTTTTTATGTGTAATATTGGGTTTGTTCTTATCATATGCCTATAAAATATATTGGATAAATGTCAAAAATATTTGATTGAATATAATATATATATTTATATAATTAATATAACTCAATATTTTTCATAGATTTATTTTTTTATGATAAAATGACTTTGAGAGAATTGAAATATTTTTTTTATTAAAACCTTCCCTTTATATTCAGTTGGTTATTATATATATTTATAATTAATTTGCAGCCAATGAATTCATATAATATTTTTTAAAACAATATATTTTTAAAAATTGGTTAAAACTCTTCATAAAATATAATTTTGCATATATTTTAAGTCTTATTATATTAAATAATAATAATTTAAAAATATATTATAGTTCGGTTAAAACTTATTCTTACATGTAAAGAAAGTTATTGAATAAGGTTGTTCTTGAATATACTGATATCTAACTTAGTTTTTTTCATTATATGATATATAATATTTTTAATTTATTTAAAATATCAATTATGTTGTAATGTAATGGGATATTATATCCTCTTACATGCTTGGTGTTGCATGTCATACATGCTATCGAATACAATTTTCTTACATTTGAATTCTGATGTGTTACATTCTCCCTGCCTCAATTAAATTCTATCCTTGAAATTTAAAATTGATCTTGGTAATGAAAATATTGATATTTTAAAATAATTTTATTTATAAACCCAAATCACAAATAGGGTTAATAACACGTCTTCTTAATGAGATGAAAATGAAAATTAGAATTTCACCGCCAAACTCAGATTTATAAAAGGATAAATCTTGTGATAACATGGACATGGAAGATAAATCTAACTATCTTGTTCTGATGTCTATTGATAGATAACACGTACAAATGAATGATTTTTTACCACAAAACCATAAACCATAGTTGTGAATAATGTTCATTAATATAAAAAAAATTGATAATTGGGAAAAAAATTCTTTCAAAACCCTTTTCATATAGTTGAGTAATGCATTCACTCTCTAAGAACATAAAATTTTCCTTTAATTATGCCTCGAACTATTTATACATCATCTCCTAGCACATGATTCATCATATGGTGATGTAAAACATTAACCACTAAAATCTCATCCAATGATCCTCTTAACCATTTTATAAATGGTTGGCTTTTCCAAAATATTACGATCCATCACTTTTGAAGGAAGTTCACTAAATTTCCATAATGAACATATCATTAGCCTTAAATATACATGAATTATCTCATTAATAATCAAAAAATTGAATATCTGATCACCTTCAAAATTTATTCTCTTGTAATATGGTAATAACTTAAATTACCATTATACTTTATTGGGAACATAAATTCTTCTGTATTCCGTAAGTACAACACATGTTATTGGATATATTACATATATTCAAGATTATTATAAACTCCCACAGTGATGGCATAAATAGTTTTTTCAAAAAAATAATTAACCAGTTCTAAGGTTTTCATCATATATCCAAATCAACTATTTATTTATACATACAACATTGTCCCAACATTAAAAACATATTAAGGCTTCTCTTTCTCTTAAAAATTTATTTTCTAAAAAGATTAACTCACTACAAAATCATTTTTATTGGTTTCATTTAATATATGATCTCAAATCATTAATAAAAAACTATTTCAATAATATAACAACATATTTCATAACTCATATGATGATAAAATCATAAATAAAATACATTTACAACATATTTATTATTTCCAAACACATAATAACATTAACCATTACACTTTGTTTTTGTCAATAACAAAAGCTTGAACTTGATCCCTTATCATTTTTAGAGGTATATTCCCTTGATGTTTGGGGAATTAGTTTGTGAAGTCCCCCCATATCCTTAATTTTGTAATACATAATAGCATAATTTTTATTCTTTCCTTTGCATTCTTATTCTTAGTGACCCTTTCCCCATATTTATAACAGACTCCCAATCCACTCAATCATTTTCTATGGTGATTCTTTCCGTAGTTATCGCATATTGAAAAAATTATTTATTTCATTCTTACCTTTATCTATTATTTGTTCCTAATTTATTATACTCTCTTTATTACCTTTGAATCCATAACACTTAGATAATTATTTATCTATATCCATAGTACATAAAACTATAACATATTATGAAGAAACTTTTTGAGACACTAGTTCCCTTTGGAAGTTTGGCTTAAGTTCATCAAAGAAGTGGTTTATCTTGAACTTTGTTCTGTGTATTAAATTCAAATCATATCATTCTAAACATGTAAAGGTAGCATCACACTCCAAAAATTTTCTTCCTCCTTTTACTTTAGAACAAATAACATCCTCTTCATCATGTTATTTTGGTAACTAGGGAAGTATTTATCTAAGAATTCCTCATTAAAATTATTTCACTCAATGAGTTATATTTCTTCTTCCTCCCTAGTATTCTTGATCAAGGACCAACATTGATCTACATCACTATTGAGACAATAAAATTTAGGGGTAAATATTCCTCTTTACCACATCCTAATTCCATGAATATCTTCTCCAATGACTTAATCAATTGTCTTCCACCATTATTTTAGTAGTCCCATTAAATTATGGGGGCCTATATCACATAAAGTGATGCCAAAATAAATAATATAATTTTGGAACAGGTTTCTCTATCTAGGTAAGGTTATGTTTCATAAACTGATTAATGTACCCCAATATTTCAATAACAATATTAGTTTCAATACCAACAGTATTAGTTTCCTCAGTAAGGAAATATCTACATTATTCATGAGTTCGGATACCATACTTCCTTCCCAGGACCATTTCTAAATAATGGGATGTACTTAATTGGATCATAACATTATGTAACATAATGTATAATCCCAAAACTAATGAAACATAAATCATAAATTGAAAATGTTTTCTTTAATTAATATCATATTAATAAATATGGTTCCATTGGGGATTCCATTACATTTAAATCCTCTACAATTGTTTGTAAATAAAATGTAAACTATATTTAGCATATCCCCTAGTATTGTTAAACTAGTTGAACTATAAGGCTTGTTGTCATATACCTAGTTACAACGCATCAGGCTGCCACACCCCAACATTCTAATTTATTAATTTTTTTTTTTTATTTTTTATTTCTGGGCTCCACGTTCTCACATTAAGAATCGATCTGGGACTTGATTTAAAAAAATGGGACGTTTAATGTTTTTCATGGGTTTCTGACCTGTGCACAGGAACCATGTTGTTAGAAGTGATTGTGGCGTCTCCCTAGGTGCTTGTGTGGGTGCCCAAGTAGACTGTGTTGAGGAACGCAATGTGCGTGCACATTTTTTTTAGGTTGTACGATGAGCACGTGGGTACCCAGTGTTCATAATTTGATAATGGATTATGTTTTAAAAAGAATAGATGTTAAAAATAATATTATTATTATGTTGTTGTTATTATTATTATTATTATTATCCTTTATACTATTATTATTATTCTTTATGTTATTATGGTTTTAATTTTTATCATATTTTATTTTATTATTATTATTATAAGATAAAATGAAAAAAAAAACCTATGTCCAACCAGCTGCCACCCCCCCTCCCTATTCTGCACCCCATGATGCCCCTTCTCCCCTATCCTCCTAACTGTGACGCTTCCCACCATTTTCCATGCCCTTATGCATCGTTCCCAGTAGCTCTTCCACCATCCTCTTTCCTAGCATTGTCCTGCCAGCCTCGTCCCCCTCATCGCACTAAGCTACCACGCCCCCGCTTCCCCTTGCCTTGCCCGCACCGCACCACCCCGGGCCTCTAGCCTTCATGCTCCTCCCCTTGAATCCCATCCGATCTCTAGTTTACGCCAGCCACCAGCGCCCTGACCCCCCCCCCCCCCGTCAGCCTGCGTTCAAACCTCCACAAACCCATCTCGCCCCTCCACCTGCATCCGGCCACCCTCGACACCTGGTCTCACCCACATGCCCCAACAACCTTACCCTCCTATATCTGGTCTGCCCTAGTTCTCTGTCTATCTATAGCCCAGGCCCTTGTTCTGCACCTCTGGCCTACCGACCTGCCCTAGAATGCCTCCGGCCTTTCATATTCCAGCAGGTTGTCGCGCCCCGAACGTCATGCTATGGCCCTCGCCCTTTGCACTATGGGTAAGGCCACCTCCTTCCACTCCAGTTCTCAGAAGGATACCCCGTCCCTTGGCTCTCCTCCAGTAATTTGATTCCATTATCCAACCTTGGTATAGGATTTACTTAACAATTTTGATGTGTTGTCCAAACCTCAAATGCTCAGGGTGGTTCTTGTGGGACAATCCCTCAATTTTGTGTTTGTTTAGATGGAACAGGGTTTGTTTATGCTTTCGAAGCATGCGGAGGAGGTGCGAATGAGATCATGCACAGGTCTTGGGTGTGCATTTTCATTCCACCTAGGGGTTGAGGTTGGATTTCTTTGTGTTGCCCATTAAATTTATAATACTTTGTTTACTTGCATTTTTCACATTTCTTATTAATTAAATAGTTGACCAAGATGTTCTTTAATAATACTATCATGTTTTTCTTGCTTCTTATTTACATTTTTTGGGTTTTATATGAGGTGTGAGATGTGTTTTTTAATAGGGCGAAGGTGTGCACGTGTTGGAAAACGTTGTTTTTGAGATGGGATAAATTTTATATATACCACTTTTGTTATTCCATTTGAATGTATTTTATAAATTGTTTATGTGGTTTTATAAAATGTTTGAATCATACGAACAATGTGGGAAATTAGTTTTGGGTGTGTAAAGTTGTGAGGTTCTCTTTGGAATTGTTTTATAAATTTTTGAAGTGGCTTATTAAATAGTTCAAATGGTGTGAGTTATGTTTTGAAATTTGGTCTGGGTGGTTCTTTTGTGCTGTTTATTCGTTTGGATTTTTTTAAGTCCGTGTTTATGTATTTTAGTTATCTTTGTAGTTACAGTGCACTGGCAAGGTTTCTTCCATGGTCCAGTGATCGTCAGCTTGTGCACCCATGCGAGGCATTTCGTGTCATCATGATTGGTTTGCGAGTCAAGGTAGGTCCCCCACTACACTCACCTTTAAATTCATAATTCATTAATTTCTTGATATTTTAATAATTTTAATAACTGGGAAATAGTATAAGATAATTAATTTTTAAATGATTACATGGTGTAAAAAAGAGCTGTTTATTTTATACATGACACTTGAAATATTATCTTGATGAACAGACGCCCAGTAGTGAAAGAATGCCAGTTTGGCCATTAAACATAATTCACAAAATTTCAAATGTAGTTCTTGTTTATTGATAAATTATTTTTCTTTTTAAGTGTGAACACATGTTTTGGATATCTTGAGAAATGAGGATTTTCTTTAAAATTGTTGAAGGCATGTTTGGTACTTTAATAAAATAAATTATTTTGGCAAACTCCCATTGGGGTGACTCAGGGGTGATCTTGGGTGTACATTGACTACATGACTTGTGTGTGATGTTTGTGCTACTTGATTGACTTTTTTGACTCACATCGTTCCTTTTTATTATATGTGTTGACATGGGAACATGGTATAGTATGTGAATCTTCTCAAATTGATTGTTGCACTAGTTTAGATTACGCACTGGCTAGTGGCCCCTAGTATAGATTATACTCTGATACGGGATTGGGCCCCTTAGTTAGGCCTTGTAGGGAAACACCGGACATTAGGTAGTTATGACATCATCGAGAGTAGGCATGCCATCATGATGAGTCACATGTATGGTACGTTCTGGATTGTTCATGAGATCCAAGGTACAACCCATATTCTCATTAGAGTTTAATTTTAGGTTGCGGATGATTGAGAGGTCTAGTTCGGTTGCTGGGCCATGTGTGCCACTTTTTCCATTGCCCTTAGTGTGTCTTTTGTGTTGTGTGTGGTTTTTATTTTGACTAACAACTAAAATTTTGGACATATAAATTGTTCTCAAGGATGATTTAAAATGAAATGCAGTTGTTTCTTACAAACATTAAACTAGTTCTTATATTAAAAAGGTCAATGGATTGTTACTTGTTTTAGAATTGAAAGTGTGTGAGTGAAAACCCATATTTTTGTATGATTAATTCAAACCTAAAATTGGTAAAATATGTATTTAATGGTATTGAATTGGGAATAGATTGTTGGGCACGCCTACTGAGTTTTAATACTCACACTTATAGTGTATTCCTGCTTTTTTAGTTTTGTTACAGGTTTGACTCGAGCTTGCTCATCGTGGGTGAGATTTGGTTGTAGAATGGTGAGAGACTCTCGGAGTCATGAGGAGTTTTGGTCGTGGTCAGGTTAGTTGGTTTTTGTTGGTCATTATTTATTTCTATGTTGTTTATTTAATTTGTGTTATTCTACTTTTCTACTGCTTTATTTATTCTCATGGTGCGACGTTATTCCAAATTATCCTCTATTGATTCCTTGGCGCTTGTTGCCAGCCCTGGAGGATCGAGAACGCCTCTCAAGACTTGACGCAGGTCGGCTCGGGTGACCGGTTCAGGGTCGACCTGGGTTAGTTTGTGACAAAATGGTATCAGAGGGAGGTTCTTATCATTTTGGGTGTCTGGTAGATAGAGATTAGGACTTTCAGGATTCGAGAGGTAGTTACAAGAAGGAGGTCATGAACCCTTGACCGTTCCAAACCTCTAGTCGCTAGGGGGTAGTCTGGGAATTTAGTCTTTGTCTTGTTCTAGTTTGTTTTAGATTGAGGTATGATAACAAAGGAAAGTTTATGTTATATAGTGATTTCACATGGAGTAGTGACCCATGTGGATTCTGAGTAAATAGTTTAAGTTCCTCCTAGTTGTTGGCGCTTTCTTGGGGTATGGACCACTACCAT
The DNA here is from genome assembly GCA_963277665.1 of Viscum album. Lineage (NCBI taxonomy): Eukaryota > Viridiplantae > Streptophyta > Magnoliopsida > Santalales > Viscaceae > Viscum > Viscum album. Next base: position 1,079,412,071 of record OY728139.1, on the reverse strand, counting down.
GTCTCTAGGTTAAGCATGACTACTAGTCCCTCACTACAGTAATTTGATGCAAGTTGTATGTATTCTTGGTTCTTGTGGGTGTAATTGCACTTTTGAAACTAAAAAATTGTATTTGAAATGAGAATGATTTCTTTTAAATGGGTTTAAATTTGTGGAAGGGATTTTTTTTTTAAAACTGGATGCACTTGGTCTAAAAAACTGGTTGTTGTTTAGAACTGGTAGAGATATGGTTTGGGTGCAACCTCGAGTACTCTTTATGAACGTTTTCACATGTGAGGGAATGCATGGTAAGTGAATGTTGGCGCGTATGGATGAAAGTGGATGAAGACAAGTGCAATGGATTATGGGAGTACTAGGGTGTGCAATGGGAATTAAAGGATTGACCTTGTTTTTCGAAAGTGATTTTAAAAAGGGAAAATAATTTTTGGAAATTGCATTAGGTTTGAAAAGTGGACTTGGTATTGGAAAAGTTTCCTTGAAAGAAAGTGGTTTTGAAATCAAAAATGGAAAGGGGATTTTGAAAAAATAATTTTTTGGTTGTGTTTGTATTTGATTGTTTCTTTTGAGCTGGTTGTTTTGGATGAAGGTGCGTTCTTTGATGTTCCTCTGGATTGATATTGGTTTTTCCACTATATTTTACATGTTTTTTAGAAAATGTTTCCCAGAAAGGTCCCCAAGTTTTCTAATAATTCATGCCCAGTTTTTGGTCCTTGGACATTTCCTATCCTTCATGGTGATCGGGATCCACTAGAAGTAGTAGAATTGATTGAAGGGGTCGAACATGTCTTCAGAATATTGGAAACTCCATAAGCCGTCAGAGTGTGTACCATTTTGGGTCAGTTTGAAGGTCCAGCACTGGACAAATGAGAGTTGTTCACCCCGCCATCACTACAAGTTGAGATGACATGGGATGTCTGTAAATCTGTCTTCATCTGATGGTTTATACATGAAGAGGTGGAGGTGGTAAAAAGGTAAGAGCTCATGCATATTCAATAAGGCCAACGGACGGTGAAAGAATATATTGACCATTTCATGGAACTTGTTCCCTTTTCTCCAGAGGTATCATCAAATGATTTGATGAAGACTTTTCTCTTCATCTAGGGTCTTATTCCCTAGATTAAAGAGTGGGTACTCCTTTCTAAGGACCTTCATTTTGAGAAGATGGTGGATGAGATGTTCTTAATTGAGTTGGTCTTCAGAGCAGAGATGGTTGGGAATTCAGTGTATCCAGTTGCTCGTCAAGTTCCCCATCTGGTGAACAGGGTGTGCCAGAGGGACCTATTTCTTAAGAGTCCTGTGTAGTGGTTCTAACTTCTAGTTCGTCAGACCATTTAGTGGTGTACCACTTGTGTGGCTGGTTCGGGCATGTGAAGCAGTCATTTCACATAACTTCGAACACGTGTCGTCATTGCGGATATCTGGGTCACTTGGAGAAGTTTTGAAGTAAGTCTATCCTGAAGAAGACATTGGGAACAGAGAAATTTCAGTGCCTAACTTTGAGGCAGAATATGCTTTAGCCATCAGAGCCCCAGCCACTGTTCTTGGGGGGATTCTCATGCACAGTCAGGAGTTGTTGGGGGTGTGAAACCTCAGTTCAGGTTTTGTGTTCTGTGTTCGAAATGAAACATTTAAAGTCTTTTCATCCATATTTTCCACTGTAAAAGTTTTGACATTGTTTTGAGTTTATTATTTTGTCATGAAGTTATGATGGAGCTGTTCTATTGTAATCCAAATAGTTTTCCTTGCCTGATCACGGTTTTCTAAATCTTGCATTTTTCTTAAAACTATGTTGGGCCCTTGTAAGGGTTGATATTGGTTTGGTCGTGTTCTTTGGGAGGTGTAAGTGCCTACAGATGAGTCAAGGCTGCTAGTTATACTCAGATTCACTGTTTGGGATTATGTACTTCTCAAAGGTTTTTCTCCTAGTGTTGGGAGTTTTTGGTTTGGGTCGAGAGTTTCGAGTTTCAGTTGAGTCGTTGTTCTCTCCTGCTATAAAAGGTAGTTGGAATTGGTTTGGAGTTCCTACATCCCCCCCCCCCTCCCTCTTTCTAGTTGGTGTTTTTGAGTGTCAATTTTCTATTCTAGTTGAGTTCTTGTGGTGGGGAGAAAACTCTTATGTTCTCCCATTCTCTTGAATTGTTGTTTCTTTTGGTTTCAATCAGGTGTGGATTCTTTTTTGGTCTATTGTTCAGCTAGGTAACTTTTTTTGGGGAAGAAAGTGTCTTTGGTGGGGATAATTTCCACACCCCGACTTTCTAATTTTATATATATATATATATATATATATATATATATTATTTTATTATTTTTGGGCTCTGCGTTCTCGTGTTAAGGATCGGTTTGGGACCCGATTTAAAAAAAATTAGACGTTTAATGTTTTTGGTGGGTTTCAGACCCATGCTCAGGCACCTCGTGGTTATAAGTGACCGTTCAGTCACCCCAGGTGCTTGTTTGGGTGCCCAAGTGGATTTAATTGAGGAGTGAAATGTGCATGCACGTTTTTTTAAGGAGTGCAATGTGCATGACGTCATTCTGCCTGGGGGTTGAGGTCAAATTTCTTTTCATTTCTGTTTAAATTTAGAATACTTCTTTTCCTGCATTTTTTTGAGTTTTTTATTAATTTAATAGTCGACCATGGCATTGTTTAATAATTTTACCATGCTTTTCTTGCTTCTTGTTTACATGTTGTGGGTTGTATCTGAGGTATGAGATGTTTTTTTGAAAAAAGTTGAAGTTGTGCGTGTGTTGGAAAATGTTTTTTTATATGGGTTGTATTTTATTTATAAATCTTTTGTTATGACCCTTGAATGTTTTTTATAAATTTTTTATGTGGTTTTATAAAATGTTTGAATAGTTCGAACAATGTGGTAAATTGGTTTTGGGTATGTATAGTTGTGAGTGTCTCTTTAGAATTGTTTTATAAATTTTAAAGTGGGATATTAAATAGTAAAAATGGTGTGAGTTTTGTTTTGAAAGTAGGTTGAGGAGGTTATTTTGTGTTGTTTGTTCTTTGTATTGTTTTATATCTGTGTTTATGTATTTTAGTAATCTTTGTGGTTGCAGTGTGTTGGATAGGTTTTTTCCAACGTCCTATGGTCGTTAGCTTGCGTGCCCATGCGAGGAGTGTCGCATCATCGTGATTGGTTTGCGAGTCGAGGTAGGTCCCCCACGGAACTCACCTTTAAATTTTGGATTTATTAATTTCATGGTATTTTATTAATTTTAATAAATGAGATATAATATAAGTAATTAATTTTTAAATGATTACTTTGTGTAACACAAGCTGTTTATTTTATACACGACACTTGAAATATTTTCTTGATGAACGGACACCCAGTAGTGAAAGAATTCATGTTTGTCCTATAAACATAATTCATCGAATTTTCAGTGCAGTTCTGGTTTATTAATAAATGATTTCTTTTGAAGAGTGAACAAATGTTTTGGTTCTCTTGAGAAATGATAATTTTCTTTACAATTATTGAAGGCCTCTTTGGTACTTCAATAAAATAAATTATTTTGAAAACACTCTTTGGGGTGACTCAGGGGTGATCATTGGTGTATGTTGACTGCATGATTTGTTTGTGATATTAGTGCTACTTGATTGACTTTGTTGACTCACCCCTTTATTTTTTGTTATACGTTTGGACTTGGGAACTTGGAAATGTAAGTGAATATTCTGAGAATGATTACTACACTAGTTTAGATTACACACTGGCTAGTGGACCTTAGTACGGATTATACTCTGCTAGGGGATTGTCCCACTCAGTTAGGTCATGTATGGAAACATCAGGCATTAGGACATTATTATGTCATCAATAGTAGGCATGCCTTCAGGATGAGTCACATGTATGGTAGTTTCTGGATTGTTCACAAACTCCTAGGTTCGACCCATGTTTTCTTTAGTGTTTATTTTTATGTGGCAAATGATTGAAAGGTCTAGTGCAGTTGATGTCTACTGTGTGCCACTTTTTCGACTGCCCTTAGTGTTTTGTGTGTGTTGTGTGTGGTTTTCCTTTTGAATAACAACTAACATTTTGGACTTCTAAATTGTTCGCAAGAATGTTTTAAAATGAAATGCACCTGTTTCTTCCAAACATTAAACTAGTTCTTAAATTAAAAAGGGAAATGGATTGTTACTTGTTTTAGAAATGCAAGTGTGTGTGTGAAAACCCATATTTTTTTATAATTTAGTTCAAACCTGAAATTGGTAAATTCTTTATTTAACGGTAGTGCATTGGGAATAGTTTGTTGGGAATGCCTACTAAGTTTTAATACTAACGCTTATAGTGTCTTTCTATTTTTTTATTTTTTTTGTAGGTTTGACATGAGATTGCTCGCCGTGGGTGAGAGTTGGTTGTGGAATGGTGAGAAACTCTCGGAGTCATGTGGAGTTTTAGTTGGGGTTAGGATAGTTTGTTGTTATTTTTCATTCTTTATTTTTGTGTTGTTTATCTAATTTTCATTATTCTACTTTTTCTACTGCTTTATTTATTATCATTGGGCGAAATCATTCCCAATTTTCCTCTATTGATTCCCTAGTGCTTGTCGCCATCCCGGGAGGATCGAGAATGCCACTTGGGCCTTGGCGCGGGTCGGGTCGCGTGACCGGTTTAGGGTCAACTCGGGTTGGTTTGTGACACAGTCCCAACACACCTTGTTGGAATTGTTACTTCTATGTATATATGTGCAAAAACAGTATCCATTTATAGTATCAAGATTGAGATGTATTTCTTGAAAGTCCGACATAATCTATACCTTACAAAAAAATCTAGGTCTTTATTCTTTATTTATCCTAAAATAGAATCATAGGGTTATATTCCCTCCTCATTGGTTTCTAAATCTATTTTCCAAATATTATACTAATATTCCTATAAAACTAACTATAAACTCGTGACCCCAGAAGCCCGAAGCTGGTGAATTATTTTATTACATTGGAATGATTACAATGAATCAAATCCTGAAGGACTAAACAATTTAGTATTTTTGGAAATCTAGATTACATACATGATTCCCATAATACATTGGGAAACGAAAATAAAAAACATGATACATAAAAAGGTGAAATAAACAAAATCATTGAAACTTATTAAAAAGTTTCTTCTTAATAACCTTGGGAAGGAAACAAAATAAGGGTGAGACCAAATCCTCAATACAAGAAATTAAAGTACTAGAAATATTAAATTTATGGGGATAATAAACATTTAATGTTAAATAACTAATAAAACATTTCATTCCAATAACTGGATAGGGAAATATCAATATGGTGATATAAGAAACTGAAAACACAATTTATTTAATAAATAAACTGAAAAATAAATTTATCTATAGATATGTCATCACAAAATATTATGGATAAATAATAAATCAATCTCAATGAGTTAAATACATAATTTTTGGATTCCATGTGTCATAAGTACATAGAACCATTACCTTAAAGAAATTTCACAATATAGTTTAGCATATTGGTTAAAGACTCATCTAATTCACCTACTATTTCATCTCATTAGAGTGTTGATGCATATAGGGGATATCAATTATTGTGCCCAACCTATGTCATACAAGTACAAATAATTACTCATTTATTGATTAATTAATTTAAAAATGGTCCATATAAAATATTTTTTTGGAATGAAAGATACATATTTTTCCACAACTCCCAAATTAGTCATACAACTATCCAAGTGAACACCATACAAAAAATGGTATATGATTTCAGAAATAATAGTATATATTTCATGAGAATATGGATATTAAAGATAAAAAAATGATTAATAAAAATGATTAAAAGGAATTGGTTTTTTCAAGATAAAGTTAACAATCACAAAATAAGGTGATATTGAAAAGGTTTTCATCAAACACATTCTTGATGGAAATAATTCCTAAACATTCCAATGTTTCTTATACCACTTTGAAACATTTGAAATCATAATAACCTTGATGGAATAGCATTATATAAAACATAAAATATCATGAGCATAATTAGATTCATTATATAACATGTAAAATGGAAGTATATACACCATATAAAATGTAATTGGTGTATAATAATAATTAAGTCTTATTGGACTGTAAATTGAGACAAACTCTCTTACCTTTCTTTTACTTTTTTGTGAATTTCATTAAAACAAATATATAATTGTTTTAAGGTGTTAATAAATTATTAGAGAACATATTAATTTTTATAATATCAAATATTATATTCTTATAAAAACTTATTACCCATTTGATAACAATCGTTCATTATTTTCACGAATTTGGGTGTTAATAACATTGTTTATCATGTGGGTTTTAACTTGTTACTTGTTGTTCTTGTTAATTTTACCCTGGTTTCAGCATCTCCAAAATATAAACATGATTTATATATCATATATATTCAGTATGTTCATTTATAATATTCTATAATTTTTGGAGATAAAAAATGAAATGCACTTTTCCTAAATACGGTAGGTCTTACATACGCATGAATGCTACTTTCATAGCCTTGTTTTATTTTAAAATAATGAAAAGTAAATGATATATATATATTTTTTTATATCATAATTAAAGTATAATATATTTTTTATATATGTTACATTTTCTTATTAAAACCATCCTTTATACATTCCATGTATAGTGTTAATGAATCACATCGCATTAAGGGGGCGGTAGCCCACACATCAACACATGATATTATTGTAATCCCATAAAAAGGATTTCATAAAAGTATGTGTTATAAAATAATTATATAATTATAAATAAGTTCTAAATGTCATATATATAAAATATAATTATTGTGTCTATCATAATTCCCAACCATGCGAGGGGATAAAGGAAAAGACGAACGACATTATTTTGTGAGGCGGTAGTTCGCTGTACACATACGGAGTAAGTTCATTACCCATTAGATGGAAGTGTGTGTAAGTGTAGGTAGATACTTTAACATAAAAAAATATCATTATATTTAGTATAATTTTTTTTATATAATCACTGAATAATTATAATTCAAAGAGTAGAAAAATAAATAGAACTAAAGAGAATAAGGAATGATGTTATCTCTTATTTGGGTAGGTCATTTTGGTTTTCCCCAAATGGATTTTTTGTATGTATTAATACCCCAAGTGAGGCTTATAGGATGAGGGTAGTTATTTTTAGGAGATATATTCATAGATATTTTCCTATCCAATGTTTCTGGAGAGGTATGAGGAAGTGGGGTGAGAGGATACCATTTATAGTGGAAGAGGACTTGCATTCTTGTAAAATTTTGGAAAGGGATTTTCACCCACATTTTCTAATGAAAAATGGATCTAATTCTGATCCAAGATCTATAAAATTGAGTATAGTGTCAAAATATTTCCAAAAAATGGACTTTTTGAATGTGCATAGTTCATTTTGTGCCTAAAGATTAAGGTTTAGTCCTATGTTAGGCTGATTTTCCTCTCAATCATTGTAATTAATTTAAATTAAATTAACTAATATTTTTTACCAAAAACTATGTTGAAATTATTAGAAATTATATATTAGTATATTTTTAAATATTTAATCCATTTTTTTCAAATTCTAATCCTATAAGTGGAAAAACATTATTTAAAATTTATTCCATAGATGGGATGAAGATGCATGTTTTTAAAATAAAAATGTTCAAAGGTTTTATTTGTTTATATATTCAATTTCAAAGTGAAATAGATTCCGATTACGTAAAATTGATTAAATGATAAAAATTAATATAATATAACTTTAAAACAATTAGAAATATTATTTAACATTATAATTAAATTATATGAAATATGACTTTTGAATTATAATTATTTATTTTTCACTATTCATTGAAAATGAAACTTCATCGAAACATGCCAAAATTCCACCCTAAGAAAATTTTGATATTTCAATTTCAAAAAAGAAGTTTACTTTTCATATTAAATTCATAAAATATAAAAAAAAATTTATTTTTTTTTCCAATAAAAGGTGGTAAAATATTCTTTATAAAAATAAACATTTTTATGTGTAATATTGGGTTTTTTCTTATCATATGTATTTTTATTTGATAAATGTGAAACATATTTCATTGAATTTTTAATATATAAATTACATTAATATCACTGACTAATTGTAATTACTTTATTTTATTTGGATAAATCGAATTTGTGATCATAAAAGTAGTTTTTAAAAAAACAATTCCCATTACATTCAATTGGTTCTTATATTATTTCAAATAAATTTGCAACCAATGATTTATTATTATATTTGTGTAAAAAATATATTTTCATAAGTTATTTAATACAATATATAACTACTAATTTAATTGCTAGGTTATGTCTTATTATATTAAATAAAAATATTTTAATAATAAATTGGTTTTTAGTTAAAACTTGTTCTTTCATTTAATGAAATCTATTAATCAAGATCATTCTTTCATGTAATGAATGATGACGTAGTGTTTTCATGAATTTCAAGCTATATTTTAACAACCCAAAACCTAGTAGACCCAATTTTGTGGTCATTTTATTATAATGTACTAGATACAAGGGATCGCATCATAAAGGATTAATCAGTTTAGTAGTCTTTAAGAACTAGAAACATACATGGAACACTAATTACATTGGTAAATAAACATAAAATATAAAAAATTAAAATAAAATTATTTCTATAAATTTATTCAAATATTTCATCTTCATAACCTGGGGAAGGAAAAAATGAAAGGGAGATCTCAAATACTCATCAAGGGTTACATGAATCAATAATATGTGAACAGTTTTGAATAAGGCATAATCATAATGGCCAGGTAAATAACATTAAAAAACATTCCATCAATAAATTAATAAATAAAATGAATCCATAGATTTTTTTTATAGTTAAAAACTCATAGAAAATATTAAATGAATATTGAATAAAGATAATGCTTTATTTGGACATCATGTATCGAGAACATGAACCGTTATAACATCAGGATTGTTTAATTATATGAGTAAAACCCCATTTGATTCTTCTTAGAAATAATCACAAAGGGTTTTTCACCAACTATTTTGTATCATTAGACTTATCGATGCATCAAGGGGATATATATAATCTGGAACCACCTGTCAATAAAAGTCCAATTAATTATTCATACTTATATTTACATCATGAATAATATGACATATCAAAATATATGTATTTAGTAAAGGATGCAGATTCATCAATAATTACCCAGTTAAAACATCATTTAAAAACACCATATATAACAATGATACATGGATAAGGAAATAATAATATCCATTATATAAGAAATATGTATATTTAATGTAATACTCAATGAATTATGATCACATATGAATGTGAAATAAACATATACCATATATGAGGAATAAGTTGAGAATAAGGAAAAATCAAAGGAAATATCATATTGGAGTCCATGAAAGAAAATATTTAAATAATACATGGATAGTAATAAATTAAAATATGAATAAATTATGATAAATTATGTCCAAATAATCTATGAACCTGTAAAACTAGTTTTTAAGAAAATTTTGAAATGAGCTTCTTTATTATGGTTTAATGAAAATATTAAAAAGTATTTAAAATAGAACATGGAATAATTATTTTTATAAAACCATAAATAAAAAATAAACTTTTAAGATAAAATGACTGATTTTAGAAAAATATTGGTTTGTTATAACAGATTATAGATGGTACTTGAAAATGGGTAAGAAAATTGGTAACTTCTCTTAAATTGGGCTTCCTTATCAGGATGAATTGAAAAGAGAACCTTATAAAACAGGTATTTCCCCATCAAAGAAAATAAAATTTATTGTGTTAAATATTTTTGGGAAATAAAAATATAATTTAGGAGGAGTGAATAAAAATAATTAAGAATTTCATTATGGTAAAGATAGAGAAAGAGTAACCTGAATGAAAAATGAAGATTGTGGGAGAATCCCTTACCATATGTCTGAAAGTGTTCTTCACATTTGCTTAGTATCCTAGATAATATAATTAAATCCATTAATTAATTAATTAAGAAACTATTATATATTTAATTAATTTATTATAATTTTATTATGTTTATTTATAGAGTTTTTGGTGTGTTATAGGATATAATTTTATCATTCAAGAGTGTTTGTTTCCTTGGTTTTCATGATTGGTTTATATATATATATATATATATATGTTTGTAAAATCATGTAAAATGTAAAAAATTATCCTTAATTGAAAATATATGTTATTAATAAAATTATATAATACTAAATGTTTATATATTTCATTTTTTTATATGGTATGAGTATGAATTATTTGATAAAACCTTATTGTGAAAGTTACTTTATTTTAGTGGATTTTCAATTTTCATGAACTATTTTTGTTTTATTAATTAATATTATGTATATATAATAGTTTCAGAACATTATATGACATATATTATTTTTAATAAAATATTATTTAACTATAATATTATTTTTATTTTCATCCTTGAAGTTGATAATGGAAAATAAAAGTGCATCATCAATGGTAACGGTAAATTGGCACATCCTGGATGATATTTTTATTTTTAGAATAAAAGGTATAGGAGAAAGAGATTTATGATTGATTTTTACATTAAGAAAATACAATTACATTATATATTATATATTTTAGTTATCATTAATGTTTGATTACATTATTTGGGGGAAATATAAGAAAAGAAATGGAATTTAAAAGTAAATAAAGGAAAATGAAAGAGGACTTTACCAATTGAATTTCTTCTCCTTGAGAACCTTCTTAACGGGATTGGGATTGGACTATAGTTGATAAAAAATGTTCTTGGATAAAAGGAAGATACTTGGGGTGATGATTGGGTAGGAAATTGTTAATATTCAATGCTTAAGAGGTATATAGTGAAGAAGTAGTGAGGGGTGTTATTAATAGTGGGGGAGATGGGTGTTTTCTCATTATTTTATTCATTGGTTTATTATTTTTCTGCAATACTATGAATATATTGAGAATTATAACCAAATATATTAAATTAATAAATATGGGTTTGAGATTATGGTTATTATATCTGTCGTGACTCAAGGAATAGTGTATCTAATTTATAATATAAATATATATACTATATATTACAGTATTTTACTATTCACAAAAAAATCAAGTATTTAAAGAAATTACAAAAAAAATTACAGTTACCATTTTTCAATGTTTATAATTAATAAATAAAATTCATTTTTTAAAATAATTTTCTAAATATTAGAAATTTATTTTTTAATTAAAATCATCATTTACTTTGTAAGTACTAACTGAAGTTATAACATATTGAAAAAATAATTAAGGTCTCAAAAACTATATTATAATCACAAGACAGAAAAATATTAATTAAAGAATCCAATTTTGAAAATAATTTTTTTTATATTATTATATTAATCATAAAATTGAAAATAAATATTTATGTTTACAAGAAATATCAACATTTAATTAATAATTTCTAAAAAACTATTTTACGTGAACTATGATAAAATTATATCATATTACCATTTATAAATTCCTAAATTTTTTATACATTCACAATTTATGTTACAATTTTATTTTCTTAATTACTATTTTAAAAGGTCACATTACTATTCCAATGTTTATCTAATTATTTTATAGATATATGTTCCTTAATTTCTAAAAAATGGCTCTTATTTTTTAAAATATTCATTAATAATGTTTTTTTTGTGCATTATATGTGATTTAACATGATTTATATGACATGAAATAATTTTTTTTACAATTTAACCTATCAAATGAATTGAATTTATTTAATATGATACATGCCGTAATATTTTGGGGTGTTATATATATATGTCTGTTTAACTTTATTTAAAATATAAGTTTTATTGTAATGTCTCTGGATATTATATTCCCTTACATGATTTGTGTTGTTGTCATACATATTATCAATTATAATTTTCTTACTTTATAATTTATGGGTGTTATAATAACACAAAAAATAAAATATCACTTCTATAGCATTGATCCATACTTCATAGAGCACTGTATATGAGATCTCACTAATTAATAGAGTGTTGTCTCATGAAATTCTCTATTATAGACGTGTTTCTATTACCAAATAGCATTCTCTCTATGGTATGGCACGGGTATCACCATTAATAGACTTTATTAATAGATTTAATAAAGATACAAACTATTTTATACCAATTCCAACCATTTTAGGTTGCTAATTAGAAATGATATTATCCTCTTAATGGATTTACATAACATTCACCATGATTAATAACAAGGGATTCACATACTTTTATTTTAATGAAAAATTAGGTTTAGAGTTTTAGAAAATTAATAAATCCACATATATAATTAATCCTAATAACAAAAATTGGACACTTCCGCTCAATATTTATTTCCTCCAAATAAATTGAATCTTAGATTTAAACTCATGTTCCATTGAAAAAAATTCTCTTATTCTAATATGAATCATTATAAAAAAATGATAGACCTTACAATAATTCATAATCATTTTTAGGCCCTATGAAAAACATTTTAATACATTGTATGTGAAAATAATCTTGTTAAGGGATATAAAAATAAATAAATTTGTGAATCTATTTTAAAATTTTTGAAATCCCTAAGAAAATAAACCATTTACATAAATAATGTTGCGATTAAATAATCATTTACTTACTCAAAAACTAAAATTAACTACCCAAATAATTTAATTGAATAAATTTAAGCAATAATTATGTAAAATTCATAATTATTTTATTTTATTTTAAAAAATGATCACTCATGAAAACATTATTTTGAAATACATGCATTTCACCCTAAAATGTGACATAAACATTTCTTGATCCATTTTCTCATTATCATATATTATGAAATAAAAATATATTCTGAAAAATATGTTGAATAGAATATAAAATTCATTTTTTTACCTTCTTAAATAATTTTCATATCACTCTAAGAGTCACTCTTACAATCACTCTTCAAAAATGGAATAACATACTCATTGAATTTTAACATATTTTCGTCTGAGAAAATAAAATCTGCAACCAATGTATTCGATTGTGATATCGGGCTCACTAATCATCATAAAAATTGTAAAAGAACCATTAAATACATATATGTAATATAATATTTCATTTCCAACATACATCTCACACATTATATTTTTTAACGCGTATATAGTGTCACATGCATGCTTTAAGTAAAAAAATGTTATGAATGTTTTTCCAAAAAAATATTTTAAAATGAAATATACAAATATAATATGAAATACAATATTATTTGAAAATAAAATATTAATTTTATAGAATTATTCATAAATAAATAAAATGTAAATATAATAAATTATTCTCTTATTTTATACATTAAAAATGTATCCTATCACACTTTTATAAAATGATAAAAATAACGCATTTGAAAAATGCCAACAAAGTATTCATTTAAAAAATATAATAAATAATATCAAAAAAAATTAAAATTATTTTTAAAATTAATTTTAGTATACAAATAAGATGCCTAAAATATTATCAAGAACATGAACATGTACAAGAAATTGATGAAAAATTTTAAAACAATAAAAATAAGATCTTAATGAGAAATCACTTACCTCAAGTCCCACATATCACGTGCCTAGGTTAATTATGGTATAATGTACATATATTAATTATTTGATATATAAATAACAATTGGAGTTTTTATTAACTTATAATTCTCACTTTTATTTCATTTTTTACCATACTATATAAGGTTATTAAATTAGTTAATTTCATGTAATCCATTTTGTGGATATTCTGTTCAAAATCACAAAACAAATTCTGTAGGAAGACCATGGTAAAATAGGACACTTTTAAATAATGAATAGATTATAAATAATGAAATATTAATCATTTTTATAATTTAAATATAATTTTGAAATATGTTTTTATGGAGGAAATGAAAAACTGATCACATCCCTTCGTAGTGGTGGTAGTTCACATGTATGCACATGCGATGTTAACATTTTCCAAGGATAGAAAGGGTATGACGGTCATTAATATTATATCATTACATAATAATAATATCTTCATTGATAACATATATATTCATTAAATCCATCATAATTACTAGCCTTTTACTTTTGGATGAAAAACAAAATACATCACTTTATATAGGTGGTTGTCAATACGTATGTAGAAACGATGTATTTATTAACTATAGGATGGAAAAGGAGATGAAAATGGTTGTGAAATAATCCATAAAACTTTTCATAATATTGATAATAATAATTTTATAATTTAAACATGGTTAAATAGTCATTTAAATTGGTAGATGATGAAATATTCATGAAAAACTAAGTTAAGAATTATTCCCTCATATTTAGAAAACTGCCTATTAATTACACCTTAAGCCATCATACATTGTTCATTAAGGGCCTCAAACACCTTTAGGATGTGAGGAGTGAAATTTTTAATATATATATTTCTGTATTGTTCAATCTAAAAGTCTAAATATTTTTGAATAATTGGGGAGAGGGGGTTCCCTTTTATAAGTGATGAGAGTGGCACTCTTGTAATTTTTCATAGATTTAAAATAATATAAATTCCTATAACTGGGACTGCATCCCTAAATATATTATATTTATTATATAATATTATAATTTTCAGAAAAACCTCCATTAATAATATTTAGGAACAATGTTTATAACCATATAGACAAAAATTATCCTTAAATAACTTATTTTATCCTTTACTATGGTGATAAATTTTTACCATGTTAAGTAATCTTTATGAAAAAAATGAAATTTAACTCATTAATAAATTTTAACCTCATAATTTTAAATATGAAATACATTTTTCCATATTAATTCTTTAAATAAAATATTTTTAATAAAAGAGTGAAAAACAAAACAATTTTTTTTAAATCATTTTTAAGCATTAAAACGAATTTATATAAAAATATATGATAATTATTATTCATAAAAAATTAACTAGATTATGTATATTAAATGTGGTCTATTTTTAATTGAAAATAATCCCAATTATAATGGTACTTTTAAAATAGTAGAAATAAAATAACAGTTTCTATAAAAATCAATATTATTCCCTATTCACAAGAACAATCTTTCCTTTCAAAAAATAAAAAACAATTCACCATAATATATATTGAATAGGAAGACATAAAAATTAAATAAAAATTTATCCATTTTAATTTCTAAAATTAATAATCTAAACATATAAATAAAACTATATAATATATGGACAACAATTTTGTTAAAATAAAACCATTTATTTTTCACTTTCAAAAAACATAAAATTTTATCGCAATGAATGTGTATACAAAAAATAAAATCATTAGTATTAGTATTACATGAAATTATTTTATTATTAACAATACATGGGTTTCTGAACCCCCATTAATATATTATGGGAATCCCTTAGTAGTGAGTTGGTAATTCTAGGTGCACATTGTACACTAGTATTGTATCATTCTCTCACTAGAGGCCCCACAAATAACTTTTCTATGGTTTGGGGGATTCAAACCTTGGTTAGTACAAAAGGTGAAATATAAAATTCTAGGGTATGTTATTCTATATTAGGAACTAGGGTTTGTTTATATTATGTTTTCTTGACATATATTTTCCACAAGTAGCATATGTGTTCTAATGATAATGATTGTGATTTATTTATTTTCAGGATCATTTTCTCGTGATACCAAGTATCTTACTATCTTAGTATCCATTATATTTTTAGGAGAAATAAATATTATATATTCTTTATGTGAGTATATTTTTAGAGGAATCCACTTTACTATATTCCTCATATCACCTATCACATTTTCATAAAAAGAAAAAAGTTTTCTTTTACTAAAAATTGTTAGATCATAGTTTAATAAAAGAAATGAATCTAAATATGAAAATCATCATATTAATTATATTAAAAATATAATTCATATATTATATATGTATTCTAAAAAACAAGAGTTTTTTTATATTTAAATGGAATGAATATTTTTTGGGGAGGAAACCTATTAGATATGTTATTTTTATACATATAATATCATAAGAATAGATTTGATGTATTAGATTGTATCTAGATTTCGTTCTGATGGTGGGGGTAAGTGAGGAAGCATCAATTATGAATATACATTCATTGTAGTGATTTCTTTTTGATTTTAGTGTTTGGTTCATTTGGGGAGATCACCAATCTAATCTTTCAATTCCGTTGGTTTATTCATTTTCATTTTTTTCCAATTTTAGAATGTTTACATATAAAGATAGTAGATATTTATTGATATTTTAATTTTATGGTACGTGTTATCTACCTTTTGCCTTGTTTAGTTTATGTTTTATTTTAAAAACACCTCTTTTGTTTTGGTGCCTTCCAAAGATGGAAGGTTCACACCAGACTACTTTATGAAATAACTTTATTTGTAATTTATTTTTTTGGAACTATCATTCCTATTTTTTAATAATGGATTCCTACTAATAGTTACAAGGTCATGGATATTTATAATACCTTCAAATCCCTACTAAGGACTGGATTGAGTTCCTTGATTAGGTTTATCCATGGTTGGTTCAAAAAAATGGTATCGAAGCCTAATTTTTAAAATTTTAGGTATTTAAACAAGAGATTGGATTTTTAAAAACTCCATTGGTAGGTCACTCTTTGTTCTTGATTACTACTTTATCTATGTGAAATTTTAGTTACCAAGGACTTTAGTGGTGTCTGCATTTTGAGTATTTATATTTTTATGCTGAGAAATTATGTCTTATTTTTTGATTTATTCACCATTTTGATATTAAATTTGGTAGAGACACATGGTTTCCTGGTTGTTGTGTAAAACCATGAAAAACAGGGGTAGGCTGGAAAGACTAAGTTAAATGGAGTTTTAAGGGCCTCACATTGTAAGACATTAATTTTCAAGATCATGTAACTAAACCATGTGTAGTTGTAAATTTTATATATTTTTAAATTATTTTCCTGGAGTATTTTAAGAATTCTGATTTATAATTCATAGTGTAGTTTTGTATGGGTTAGTAATATTGTACTTGACTATGTTAACATTATATTTCTAATAAAAAACATTATGATCAATTGTAAAAAGTAGAGGGATTTTCATAAATTGTAAAATAATTATAAAACATTCTATGAATTGTAATTGGTTTTTTTGGGAAATATATTACATAAGTAATAATATAAACTATACTAAATTTTTTCAAATTTATTAAATTATAAATGTTTTAAATAGTAAATTTTGAATATTTAAATGTTTAAAATATATTTCTGATATATAATACAAAAATTATGGAGAAATTAAGGTAATATGTATTCATCAAATAGATTTTTTAATGAATATATTTTATGCTAATGGGGTGACTATGTTTTTTATTTTGGTACATGATTAATTTTATTATATTTCTAATTGAATCATTGTTTAATTGTCACATTTGTCATGCTTTTAGAGTATTCTACGTACCTTGTTTCAAATGATTCATGTGATGGAAAAGAAAGTAGTTATACAAAAGCCTTCCCACTAAATGATCGATGAATTCTTGAAATGATTCCTTCACCCACTTTAGTTATGGAGAATAGTACCCTTTCACTTTTACCTCAACATTGGGACATTGTTTGAGTGTTATATGATCAAACCATTCTCATTTATTTGGTTTTATGATTCTTATGAGGTAATTTAATGGTTTTGAAATATTGAAAGGATTTATATGAGGAATGATCCACCCTTGTCTTTTAAGCTCATGTTTATAACCTTTATGACAGTTAGTATTAGTTCGATGTCGTGGAAAATAATTATAATGACAAAACAAATAAAGTAATTAATAGGATGATTTAAATACATTTTTTATGTAATTAATCAATGCTTTAAAGGTACTTAAGGCTATGTAATTGTATCGATATAAATAAAGGGATTCATCATTGTGGGTGTATCCACATAATTTTTGTGATCTAGATTTGAATCTTCATAATTTTATAATGGATAATTCCTTGAAAACATGGAACTCTGGTTTGAACTACCGTTTTTATTTGTGATAACTTTATAATTTTTAAAACACAAAAAAGTTCATGAACCACACCGTTAGAATTGGTGATGTAATCATTGGAATGCTAGAGGTAGTTGAAATTTCCTCTATTCTAAGTGTAAATCAATGGATCTTAAAAAAGGAAAAGGGAACTGATCTCATTCTGATCAGATGGGTAGTGACATTATAACAATACATCACAAAAAATTCCAATGTCCTCATCAAGTAGTATTCCCTTACAGTTCCGTCATTATGGAATGTCCATTTATAATAAAACCTCATTCTAGGAAGGACTTAATCATTATCATGAAAGTGGTCATTTGTGTTAACTATAATGTTTTTTAGTGGATTTTCTTATAATAAATTAATTAACAATCTTATTCCTCAAGAGAATCATCAGGTTCATCATGTTGAACCTGACATTTGCGTATAGACTGTAAGAGGTTTTCCCATATTTTTCCTCAGTTAAATTTTTCTCAAACATTTTAGTGATGGTGTTTGATAATGTTTATCATGAAGTTTGGATGATGACTCGTGGGGAATAATTTTTTTGTGGACATTACCATAGTGATTTCTAAACCCAGTTTCAAGGATTTATCATTTTTAGTTTTACTAATTCTAGGCTTTTCATTTGATTGATTTTGTAGTAGTTTATAGATTGAAGTAATTCAGTATGTAGAAATTATTTAATATTTTGGGGAGGCCACCTACGTGAACCACTATTAGGTGGTGGAGTCTATCATTTTATTTTACCTTTGACTCAGGCCACACATGGTAATATTATTATTCTTGACATATATATTATTCTTGGGATGTTTTTAAGGAAGGAGATCAGGACTATGTGAGAATTATTTTTTTTATCAACTCCTTTAGGTATTGAATTATTTATGGAATTTTATTTCATAAATTAATTATTTATCCTTTTTTCAATTAATTTTTAATCTATACATTCTTGATATATTTATAATCTAATATATTATCATTGGATAAACTGTTGTGGTATTTTTGGTGTATTTAATTTTTTTAGGATAGGGTTATAAGTTGTGTTCTCAGTTGGTTTTCCATTATCAATTTCTTGATATGTGATTACAATAAAGAAGTTTAATATTTCTGTCATGATTGATCAAAAATTGTTTTGGAATTTTTGGGGGAAGATATCATTATGGTAGGGAGAATTAACTTACCCATAAATCAATTTAACATATTACACTACTTTATTATTTGTTTTTATTTTGTTCTTTATCATTTCATTAATTTCTGGACATTTTGAGGGTGTCTGGAGAAAAAAATTTCACTTAAACTAGAGAGATTAAAGGTCCACGCCTAAACTAATGGGTTTTTCCAATGTGGTGATGGAAAATAAAGGATCGTGATACATGAAATGTTTTGGTTTGTAAAGAATAGTTAGAAGGTAGAATAAGGATCTACCTATCTTAAATGTGCCACACAATAGTGGTGGGGTTGCACTATGGGGCCTATATTGGTAGTTTTGTTGCACTATAGATTATAAGGGCCACACTATGGTGGTATCTTCAATTATCCTTAGTTTTTTAAATTTATGGTGTAGTACACCATAGTTCTTAAGGTTGTTTCATAGTGTTATTGGGGATAGAACTAAATTCAAAGTGGTTGGGGATTCACCATCTACGTGCTCTATTATAATTTTTTTAATGCATTTTTTTTCACTTATACCCTTTATGGAATTTATGTCCTATAGGGATATTCATCTCCTCCCACTCGACATCCTTGAACCCCAAGAGATCTCATCCTCCATTCCCCTCTCCACATTGGTGATTCTAATTGATTTTTTAATATTCCAAGACTAATTCTTCTGGTATAGTATATCTAAATCTCACTCTTCCAAATTTCCATCATTGTAAACTCTATTTCATTCCAAAACATGGTCTTTACAACCAGGGGTTTCTTATAAGTCAATTTAAAATTAGAGTTACCTTTATTATTAACATACTCTTGTTATTTTTGGAATTTCATTGACTTATTTAGGTTTAATAATATTGAACCTTTTAAAAATAGGTGGATTAGATGTAGGTTTCTACAAGAACATCTCTACAAATTTTGAAACTATGATTCCATGAATTTTTAAAGACATGACTGGTGTATTTAATAAATTATACCTAGTTTGATATGTGGTTTTTGATAAATTAATACGGTTTCCCAATTATTTTCATGTAATTCAAAAAATTTCTCATAATTACTATAGAATATAAACCTATATTAGATTTCCTTACACACCAAATGTTTGAAAAAATATAAAATTTATATTTTTAATGATTTTAATAATTTTAAAACAAAATTTTCATAAAAATGGATTATAAGGGGTTTTTGTTGAATATTAGGTGTTGTATTGAAATCTTTTGATTTCAATAAAAATATTTATGAATTATTTATATTTCTTTTTGGTATTTATGTGTTTTTTTTCAAAAGAAAAATTAACTTCTTATTTTCATAAAGAAAGCACAAACTCTCAGTTGGGTCTTTCTAAATGGGGATTTGTAAAGGTGATAACTCTTAAAATATGAACCATGTGTATTATAGACTATGGTGAATATTCAAAGTGTTATATGGTCCAATTATGAATTTTTTTATAGAGGGAGTCATATGTTCTATACTAATTCATCATAAAAAGTGTTATTATATGAAGTATGTATAGAGGTGGGGTGAAGATTTTCAACAAACAATATTTATTTATATATTTATATTTGATTATTTTATTGATATCTTCTATTAATATATTATTAAAAGTCATGGGTAGATGTTTTTCACATCTATGTTTACATACAATAATAGTTTAATATCATAAAATGGATTGTGGCCCTAATTTTGGATTTTCACTATATTAGAAGGTAATATATTAGTTAAGACAGGTAGTGAAATTTTGTTTATTAGGGTATGTTTTTCTGTATCTGGTTTTAGTCTATGTTATTTCAATGTTAATTTGTGCAAATGTGACCACATGGAACCTCTGAATTCCATTGATGATGATTTTTGTTGTATTTTTTATCATTGTGTCAGGATATAGTCTTTCTTCTTATCATGGTTTCAATTATAATTTTATAAAAATGTTTTTCAATATCTTTATTATATTATTATTTTATTAAAATATTGTTTGTAGCATTTTTAATTGTATCACCATTATCGTTACAATAAAAATTCTTAATAGTTGTCATGTAATAAAAAAATATAACTTCTTGCCTTCATTAATATATGAATTCTAAATGATAATAATATAATATTTTATTTTAAATATAATATAAATAGTACATTATATATATATTTCCTTCCAGCCTGAAATGGATTTATCAAGAAAGAGAATGATTTGGGCGTAGGAAGATACATTTAAGGAATATTTTTCACATTATTTTTTTAATATATTTTTCTCTTAAATATAGTGGGTTTCATTCGTATTCAGGTTTCATGGTGTTGATATGTGAGGATTCATTAGTTACATATGGAATTGGTTAGTTGCAATTTCTTTTTTTGGTTTGGTTTTTGGTGTATCAGGTGTAATTAACCATTCATTTGTTTTAGTTTATTTATTTTGCATTATTAAAATAAATTATAATTATTTTGGATGATGTGAGTATATATTTATTTATTTTAATTTATTAGTATATTAGGCTTTATCTATTGTGTTCCTTGTTTTGTTTCAATTTTATTTTAAAATGGGATTTTTTGGTATGAGACTATCAAACAAATTAAATTGTCATAGTGGATTTAGGAGTGGAACCCCTTAGGTTATCTTTCATTAATAGTGTTATAGAATTCCTAATATGGTAAAATTGGTTCCTAAAAATATTTATAGGTATTTTTATTCCCTTCAAACCATATCAGGGATCCACTCATGTGATAAGATCAAATGTAAACTTGGTTTTCTCTTTAAATTAATTGTATGAAAAAGTGTAATATATGTATAGATAAAATAATAATGATGTATATATTCACATAGATAGAGTTTATAATGTTCCAAATGACATGTTTTAGTACAATAATGACTATGATGACTAAATAAATTACCACCATGGGAATCCAAACAGGGTGGTAATTCTCAATGTATAAATGATCATGCTCCCTTATCCAATATGAGGCTTATGAGTGATCCAATAATAATTAATATGAAAATGATAGACATTGAATTATTAAAGGAAATATAGAAATCATATATTAACCTTTTGATTTCTATATCATCCATCCATGAGAAGAATAAGGTGGAACAGAATGTGGAAATGAAGATACAGAAGAATGTTAGTAATATTCTAGATTTAAACCATGAAAATAATGAAATTATAATTTTAAAGAAATTAATATATGTTCCTTAAATACTACAATTTAAGATATATCTATTTTATAATGTATATAACTCATCATTATCAATCATTCTAGAATGAATAAATATTTAACGATTTCTAAAGAAACTTTTTAGTGAGTCAAAATGAAGGGAAAATTACAAAGTATGTATCTTGATGCTTAGTTTTAAAATTAGTTAAGGATGAATAACATTATTTTATGGGAATAAATTAAATATTAATCACACCTATATTGAAATGGGATATCAAAATCATATATTTTTTCAAATTTTATACCAATATATCTAATGGAAATAATTTAATTTCTGTTTTGGGTGACAACTATTCAAAGTTTGAATATTACAATGCTATTGCAGAAACATTCTCACCCGATCATCATTACAAGATAAAAATAATAGATATTATAAGGCTATATAGAGTATTATGTTCTGTTGTATATGATTGATATATAATATTTCTCTCTTTGTTATAAAGAAGTATTCAATAAGTATTGGATACAAATATTATATTCATTTTTGTTTACATTCATTATACTGAGGTTTAACATTAAATGAATTTTCAAACCCTATATGATATATTTATAATTTTTTCAATGGATTTTAAATGTGGTTTGAACCAACCAAATTCCCATAAAAAGTTCTAATAGAATTAAAATTCCCATCTTGAATAAGAATGTGACTATATGAGGATATTTATGGGAAGTTGTTTATAACTCAAATATATTACAATGAATATAGATTTTATAACCTTCTAATATTTGGTATCACCTGTGACATTTTTAAATTAATTAATACAATTTAATTACACATTAAAACATAATTGTTTTTAGATAAGTGAAATGGCTATAATAATCTTTTATTTTATTAGTTTCAATCTAAATAAAAGGTATTCTTTCAAATAACATTTCCAGATTAGGTTATAAGATTTAGGATGAAGTGAATACTGAGCCATATAAATTGTCCCTTTGAAATCATTGATTGTGTGGGGAAGGTTTTTTATCTTCTTGATCATCCAATTAACCTATCTCAACTATAATATGTCTTCATAGTATCACTTTTTAGAAATTACATACTTAATTCAACACATTTACTGAGCATACAAGTCATACATATAAAACATGATCTTTTTTTATAAAAAACAACACGTAAATGTCTTGTAATATAGAGACCAATACATAATAAAAACTCAGTTAGATAAGGGTATTTTCAGGAATCATATGTTTGAGGAAGTAATATAGGAACATAAATATATTCTAAGAAAAAGGAACTATATTTTTTCATCAATGTAATGTAATTTTTAGGTAGAAATTATTATAAAGGGTAGTAGAATAAAACCGCCCATGATTTTAATATATATTTTTAATTAGATATATATTATGTTTTCTATCATGATATATATGAAACACTAAACTAAGGTGAAATTTTTTTTATTATAGAAGTGAAAAAAAATAAAATGGATCATAAAATAGATAAATAGAACATAAATAAAATATTTAATAAAGTAATAAAAACCAAAGTAAATAAATTTTTAATGGAATTAAAATGTTTTAATTCGCTTATAGAAGATACCATTGATTCTAATGAAAATATTGTTATAATTATATATTTTTTCTGACTTGTAAAGCTTGATATCAACAAAATTTGTTGGTAATATTCAAAAAATTATTAGTAATGTAAATAAATAATATCCAAGAAATAAATAAGTATCTAAAAGGAATGAAAACATAAATATTCAGGTACAAAAATGAAATGTGTTTTTAAGAAACTCTTTTTAATATTTATTATGTTATTTTATAAATAATTAAATTTCTTATAATTGAAGTATTAAATGTATGTAAATATGAATAGATATTAATTTATTATCTATTAATTACTTTTTGATAAATATATAATCATTTACTATTAAAAATAATTATTTTATGAAGAATTTTTCTCTATGGGTTATATATTTTAAAAATAATGATATCTATTAAAGAATGATTATAATAAAATAAATTAGGTATTTATATATTTTCAATTAATGTAATAATAATATTATAATTATTACATAATATGTAATAATAACAAATACATTTTTTCTTAATAATTCATTTTACTAAAAAATATGAAATATGCGATTATAAATTAAAATAATTTTAAAAACCTCTCAAAATTAATTCTAATGAAATTTACTCCATATTTGGAATTATAATTTAAAAATTATATAATAAGTTAAGTTTTATATTTAGGCTTAAAAATATGTTATGAAGGTAATATTATGTTACCAAAATGAATAATTCAATGAGGTAAAAGGGTTAAATTAGTGATAGATTCCTAAAATATCACAAAATATTATCAATAAATATTCGTATAAGGTAAATATCATCATAAAATAATATTATATTTAATATGAAACTACTTCAGACCAAATTTCCAATAAAATTACATTCATTTTATATTAAGGAATGAGTATTTAAAATAATACCTCCGATTATCACCTATAAAGACCATCATATTTTTTTGAAAATAAAATTATAAGAAGTTTTCTCAATCCCTAGTTTCCAAGAGGATCATAAAGTCCATATTTATATTCTTAATGTAACTATAATCATCTCCATAGTAATTTTTCATTATCTTCATAATCCACCAATTCTTAACTCATATTTTAGGTTTTAATAATTTTTATTATTTTAATCTGTTTTTAACTTGATATTATTACAACAAAATAAAATTTTCAAACTCATTTTGTTGTTATAATGTGTTCTTGTATAGGTCAGTTTTGCAACCTACAATATGTATCTTATAAATTAGACCACATAAATTACTATATAATTTAATATAATGGTAATATTAATTATTAATTATTAATTTATTATTATTTTACAATTTTTTATGGTAATATGTTAAATTATTTTCTATAATATTCAACTATTGTTTTTGTTAAAAAATTATAGAAAATGACTTTCTAAGGTACTCCATGGAACTTTTCTCAATAGGTTCCTTGAAATTACCACAAGAATCTAGATTTATTTCAAATATATATAACATTATAATTATTGTTTAATGGATGATGATCCCATGATCAAGTAGAGAGTAATGTGACCAAAACATTGAAGCTTTTGTGGGAAAATAGGACAACCAACACTGAAAAAATAATTTTGACACTAAATAATTAATATAAGTTAAGTAAGGAATAATATTTGAATATTATTATGAGAAATAAATATTTAAATTTTTTAAATAAATATGAATAATAAACCTATTTTTTATTAATTGGGTCAACATTTTTCAAATCACAATAAAGTCTGCAATTTGGTTTAATTTTACATCACACGTTAAATTTATGATTGGCTTTGTCAAAATTTATTATTTGAGCAAATTTTTTTCAATATCTTTAAAACCAAATTTCTATAATTATCCTTTGGATGTTTCTAATATTTACATGTATTCATATCATTTCATCTGTTATTGGTTCATAATTCTACTATAAGAATCCATGTAGGTAGAACTTACCTTATAACTTATTTTCAAGGAGAAATATTTCTCCTCTATGTTTATATTATTTATATTATTCAAAAGATTTAATTTCACTTAAATCAATGATTTCATAATACAATTATATATTAACATTTCAATTCATTAAATTTTTTCTGAACATGATCATTTTTTACATTTTCCACACAACCTCTTTATCACACCATTATGATCGGTTTTCATTAAAAAAAATTTCTTCATTTTCTATACAGTCATTTTCTCTATTATTTTATTTTTATTTCTAATTATATTTTATCATATTTTCATAAATATTTAATTAATTTCTATCTACTTTGACATTATTTTTTCTAAAAGTCATGTATTTCAAATTATTTCCATATTAGCTAAATTTTATAAAAATTTAACCAATATATATTATTATTTCCTAATGGTATTTTATATAACTGTTATAAAATATTTTTTATCTATAAAATATTATTTTTTTCTTATACTTTTAACTAGACAGGTATAAATAATATCATTCAACCTCTCTCTTGGTTTGTATTATGATCATGTCCTACTAAAATTGTCATATGCGTACAATGCATTAGTTAAAGATTTATATCTCATGAGATAAAATAAAAGGGAATGGTAATTGTATGTCATCCACTTATGGTTAATGGTAATGGAAACTGTACCCAATCCACCATGTGGTTATGCCCATTATGTGATAATTTGTTTAGTTGAGATCCATTATAAGGAAACTGTTTTTATATGTATTTAGTTCAGAAATTCTTTTACCACATCTCTATGTTATGTGGTAATTCTAAGTTACTTTCCCATGACTAATATTTTTTTATTGTTATTTCCACACTCATATAACTCATATCATATGTTATAATAGAATCATAAGATCGTGAATCGGGATTTTGAATCCAGTTTTTTGTATGATTTCCTATTGTTTCGTTCAGACACCTTGAATTCTGTTATCATACACAAATTATCATCTTATTATCAATTATGATATCCATTTTTATGGTTTTTATTTACCATTATAAATAATGTAAAGACCTGGAAATTTCAAAGAAATTTTTTTATTTAATTTTTTGGAATTTTACGAGTCCTCATTTTCTAACAGCGCACGATTCCAAGGCCCACAGTGCCTGGAATGATCCGTCAAAGTTTTGTTAATCTTAAATTAACACGTGTATGTAGTTTTCCTGAAAAAGTGGAATAACCCTTAAATAGTTACCCAGATCAGAAATTTGAGGCCACCGTTGCGCTCAGGAAGGCGGGTTTGCCCTAGGTGTGACTTAAGTTTAGTCGACACGGGCCTCCTATAAGAAAACCTGAAAATAGAATAACGGTAAATAAAATAATTAAATAAAGTTATTTTATTCCTCAAATTCTTATAACTCAAAAACGGTAACTCATATTAAAAATATGAGGCCACCTTTGAACTTGTGAGAGTAATCTCTCTATAAGAAGATACTAACTTAGGTCGGTGAGGGCCACCAGAGAAATTTAGTTTTTGGCCGCAAATAAAATAATTAAGTGACAATAATATTATTATAAAATTCATAACTTTTAAGAGATAACTCGGATTGGAAATATGAGTGTAAATTTGG
Organism: Viscum album; assembly: GCA_963277665.1. Classification (NCBI taxonomy): domain Eukaryota; kingdom Viridiplantae; phylum Streptophyta; class Magnoliopsida; order Santalales; family Viscaceae; genus Viscum; species Viscum album. The sequence continues at coordinate 1,079,384,728 of OY728139.1, read as the reverse complement.
GTTCTTTGGTTCGTGTTTCACCTAGGTAGAGCCAAACCTTGACCACAGTGGGTCTATAGTGGTTGTTAATACTTCTCTGAACTTTTTTAGGGTACGTTCAGTAAACATACGTTTGAGATTTTATATCTTTTGAATCGGTGCCTGGAATTGAAACATGAGGGCACCGATGAACTCTCAGCACCGGTATTCGCTTAAGGGGACCTTTACCATAGTTGTGTTTTATATAGGATGGATGTTATAATTTGGGGTCCCAATTAAAATTCGAAGTTTAAATAAAAATGTGTGTAAAACCAATTTTTATTTTGAAAGTTAGTTTAAGTCTCTTGGTGGAGGTTAGGGTTGGGACCCACTACACCCTAACCTCCCTTGGGAGGATATAACTTGGGGTGGGGCCCGCATAAGCACCTAACTCTTCACCTCCCCTTTAACTCCCATGAACCCCCCCCCCCCCCCCCTTTTAACTTTTTAACTTCCACTTAATGGAGGAGCCTCTCCACCTCCAACTATTAATTGTTCCAACCCCATCAATTTAATTAGTTAAGCCCCCATAATTAATTGGTTACTTTGAATTTATTTGAAATTCATGGAATTATTAAATTGGGAAGCCTTTTATTTTATTTGTGTTGGCAAATAATCTATTGGGGAGGCTCTGGAGAATTAGAAGATAAGTGTTCCTCTCCATGAAGAACGTCTTCAACAAAGAACAACATATTCCTCTTGATAAAGAATGTTCTCTCCACTTCTTCAACTAGGGAATGAAAGAAGGTGATGCCCATGAGGAAAGTGTGTCTCCCTTATTCTTTCTCCGTGTCATGGGAGAAGACGTTGTCCACTAAGAGCACTTCCAAAGGCTACGTAATTCCCTTCGATGTTGACGGGACGACCTCTGTCTTTTTCGACGTTCATCATCCACGGCTCGTTGATGTGCAACGTTCTTGAAATCGAGGTAGGTGTTTATGATCAATTTTATTTGAATAAAGTCGCACCTCGTTCTTCTTTTTTTTATATGGTTCGACTTTGGCCTTTTTGTTACCACCTTACGCAGAGGGTGTGGGCCAAACAAACACGGCCCAACGACCCTCAGTTGTTTCTCTTGAGTTGATGATGATGGCAGAACCGGTAGGGCATGGTGTCGTTGCACCGTACCAGTGGAAGGAAGGGGGCCATGGCCAAGCCAGCCACAGTAGAAGGAAGAAGTGGAGGTCATGAGCTGGCCGCATGAAGGAGAATAGTGGCCCACACTGTCATGACCCCCTCCCACCAAAGATTCCCCTCCTGAGCTGGCAATGGTGAAAGGGAGATAATGACCCCCGAGTCCCGCCTCCAGTAGGCCCTGGGGTGGCGACTAGCACCAAGGGTATGAGTTCCTATAAATATGGGACGCATTACCCTTTTTATTACTTAGGATTGGGAAATAGGATGATTCAAACACCAAAAGAAAAAAAAGAACAAGAAAATGGAAATAAACCCAAACCAATCCCACATGCATGTTTAAACATTTTCAAAACAAAGTATAAGTACAAGAAAGCTCGAAAGTACAATACCAAAAGAAACAAGAGTGCAGCAACTGCAACAAATCCAACTGTCCCGACTAGTATGGTCTTGCACGGCCCTGGTAGTCCTCCTGGAAACCTGAAAGTAAACGTAGGGTGTGCATACAAGTATACTCGGTAGGGAAACCTAAAGCTCTCGTGCACAAGTGGGGAGACATCCTAATGTCCTATGAGAACAACTGAAGAAACCAAAACCTAGAAAGGAATTCTATCCACCCAACCTCACCAGCCAAGCTCACCAAAAACACAAAACAACAGGTAGAAGTAGTATATAAGAACAAGAGTATTGGGTACCCCACACCATTTCCCACTAGTTAACTTCTCTTCCTACCTGTGAACATCCTGATGCTACCACACTCTTCCAGCTCGCACACACCTGGGCCTCACAACCACGTATCCTACCCGCACACTCCTGGGCCTCACAACTGCATATCCCGCCGGCACACACCTGGGCCTCACAACCGCCTATCCCACCCGCACACACCTGGTCCTCACAACTGCATATCCCGCCCGCACACACCTGGGCCTCATCCCGAAGGTTCTTGGGAAATAGAAAACTTGTCCGAAGAGTCTTGGGCTAAAACCACCCCAATCGAAACCTACCCGAAGAGTCTTTGGTGTAAGGTCACCTCAATCCATCACAACCTATGGAAGAAGGAGCAGGAAGGGCTAGTAACTAAGGGGAAAACACCCTCTCCCATGAAATGGGAGTGTTCGGCACTAAGTTCTCAACGTGGATGGGGTGCGACAAAACACAAAGATACAGATATATATGTATATATATACCAAACACACAACCCAACCTATGGCTTCTAAGCAGAGAACTAAGCATGTGCCTCGGCACTGCTATTTCGAAGCATGCATACATCAAACAACCCCAACCCCATTTAGGTTTTCAGGTCTCAACAGAATCAGTTTATTAGTTCCTTAACTATTGGGAAACTATCCACAACTAAGCACATCGATCATTCGTAAAACATATCCCTGTCATCCACAAATCATGTTAGGAAAACACAAGCCACACAAACAAGTCACTTCTTATTAACCAACCAACCCCGTTGATTATTATTCCCGTTCCATTACCATGCCCCACCATTCATTAACTCTTCCACTTTTATTTATTATTCACAACCCATACTTCGTTCACATTCAAACCCATCCCTGCAGCCCCGCTGCCAACCACCATAACCACAAACACACTGAAACTCGTACATCATCATCCCTTGATACCATTTATCGGAGCCCCACAGCCCCTCACCAACATAGCATTCACACCAACCCACAACCAAGCCAACCGCAGCCCCGCTTCTCACCCGATCCACAACAACCCACAAAACACCCCCTTCACATAAACCCTAATCAGCACCCACATGTTTATTATTTTAGTTTTGTTCAATCTGGGGGATCACACATGGGTTTCGTATTTTCATTTAATCAACCAACTTTACGTGATTAACCAATTTCCACATTCCACAAAGTTGTCATCCATAAACGGTCTAGAAAGATAAGGCATCATTTAATTGTGCAAGAAAAGCCCCCAACGAACTTGATTTTCAGTAGGCATAAGACTATTAAATCCACAACATAATATCACAGGATATAAATAATGTAACTGCATTCACAAACATCCCATCCCCATTATATAATCCATTTATTATCTTTATTAAACTGGTTCTAATGTGTTTCACGTAAACAAGAGGACACCCACCACACATATTGCACAATGTAGAGAGACGAAGGTAAGATCCCTGCCACAACAGGTTCTGATAACAACACTCCCCCGGATCAGATTTAGAAGACGTACGTTGGTGTCCGTTGCTTCTGTCAAAACACATAAAAACCTCCTCAGGTTGAATCTGGGAAGGAAAGGTCGAAGGGAAAGCAACAGATCCAAGCTCAGAAGTTCCGCCTCTTCGTTATGATCTCGTGGCCACTGACAGATCGTAAATCAGAGCTCGAACAAAGAAGTCATATAAGAAAAGAACTTCAGAGTCTCTTGGGAGAGCTCTGCTCGAAGGATAGGGGAGGAGAGGAGTGATTTGAAAAATGAGGAGAGGTCCCCTCCTTTTATAGGCAAGAAAAACTAAAGTACACGGCATGTACATGGCCATTTCACACAGTCTCCATGCGGCTTCCAACACGGCCTTCAACGCGGCACACGGCCGTTGACTAGTCAACACACGGTTTGAAGGTAACGCGTACGCGAGGAGACACTACACGGTGGGTCATATGGGCTACACGGAATATACTCATTTATTTCACATGGAAAGGACACGGCTTCAACACGGCACATGGCCATTGACTGGTCAACACATGGTTTGAAGGTGACACGTTTGTGGGGAGACACTACACAGTGTGTAGTATGGGATAAATGGTTTGTACTCATTTATTTCACATGGTAAGGACACGGCTTCAACACGACACATGGTCATTGACTGGTTAACACACGGTTTGAAGGTAACACGTACGCAGGGAGATACTACATGGAGTGTAGTATGGGATACACGGTGTGTACTCATTTATTTCACATGGCAAGGACACGGCTTCAACACGGGGTATACCCGGCAAGGTGGTACACGACATTTACTCACACTACACGTCCTGTAGTTACAAAATTCTGAAAAGTGTGGTAAAAGTCCCTTCTACCCTCCAGAACACTTCATGACCTTCTTTTCGACAAGGGAATGGGCTGGAGAGGTCCGGACCATTACATCAGATACCTCTTAAAACATTCTCATCCCTGAGAATTCAATACCAACCCAGAGGAACCCAACAAGATACCTCTTAGGGATCTCGTTATAATAGGAACCCAACCAAAAACCCTAATCATAGGTGTAAGGAATTCCTTCTCCGAGGTCGAGATATTATCCACTTTAGGCGGCACAAACTCACCTTCACGGGTTTAATCGCATCCGCATTAATGCGTCTCGATTAAGGATTGGGACATCCCACTTCCAAATATTAGGATTTCCAACTTACCCTACCCCCAACAGTGTACAACCAACACACTGTCCGAACACGTGGTTTGGGGAAATTTCTTCTCCCATGTCGAGATATTATCCTCTTTAGGCGGCACTGACTCACCCACACGGGTTTAATCGCATCTGCATTAATGCGTCTCGAATAAGGATCAGGTTTTTCCCTTCCCCACACATCTGGACATGTTACACACTTCCAGAGAACCAGGAAACAAAAAGTCTCACAATCGACAAGCCAAGAATTCCATATATCAAAGATACAGAGTATAACATCAAAACAAATATCTGAAGAACACAAGTCAAAACAACTCTGGGTACTGAGCGTGCATCTGGGTCTCCTGCTCCCAAGTGCTCTCCTCGAGGTCGCCATGCCTCCACAACACACGAACCAAGGAGATGGTTCATCCATGGAGCACCTTCTCTTTACGATCCTCGATTCTGACTGTTCATTACATGAAGGTCGTGTCATCTCCCATATCTAATTCTCCCCAGTCGATAACATGAGAGTCATCGTGTAAGTATCAATGAAGCTGGGAGATGTGGAAGATGTCATGAACCTTCTCTAACTGAGTTGGCAGGGCCAGCTGATATGCCACCTCGCCGACTTGTCTCAGCACCTCAAAAGGTCCGATGAAACTAGGAGAGAGCTTACTCCCTTTTCCCAAACCTCTGCTGCACCCGTTGAGGGGAAACCTTCAAGAACACATGATCTCCCACCTCGAACTCTAAGGGCCTCCTCCGACGATCAGCATAAGAATTTTGTCTGCCCTGAGTTGCTTCCATCCTCTCACGCACAAGATGGACATTCTCTGTGGTGCTCTGTACTACCTCTGGTCCAAGAGCACCTGTGTCACCAACCTCTGCCTAGTAAATGGGTGAACGACACGATCTTCCACACAAAGCCTCAAACGGTGTAATGACAATAGTAGAGAGGAAGTTGTTTTTGTCGGAAAACTCTACTAAAGGAAAGTGTCTCACCCATGATCCTACAAAATCCAGAACGCATGCTCGCAGCATTTCCTCCAAATTATGGATAGTCCACTCTGTCTTCCCATCGGTCTGAGGGTGGAAAGCAGTGCTAAGGCATAGCTGGGTTCCAAAAGCATGTTGTAACCCCCTCCAAACTCGTGAGGTAAACCGAGTATCCCGGTCTGAGATGATAGTCTTCAGAACTCCATGCAAACTCACCACCTTGTCTATGTACCTATGTTCTAAGGTACTCATCGGGCCCGACTCCTTAATTTCTAACAAGTGAGCTGATTTTTTCAGTCGATCCACCACTACCCAGATAGCATCATAACCACCCTGATCTCTGAGTAGTCCTGTGATGAATTACATTGAAGTTTCATACCATTTTCACTCGAGGACATCTAAAGGATGAAACAAACCACTAGGAACATTGTGTCATCCCTTACTTGCTGACACACTAGGAACTCAACCTCAAACTCTGCCACTGCTCGTTTCACCCCGGGCCACGAAAAATTTCCTCATAGGCCTCGGTACATTTTTGAAAATCCCAGATGTACCGCCAAGGCTGAGCTATGGAACTCACAGAGAACTCCCTCACACATCGCCTCCGGAAAAAACAACCTTCCATGAAAAACCATCTGATGTCGGCTGTCCTCTGACCATCCTTCTAGAGCGTTTCCCTAATCGACACGATCCCGCATTACTTCCGCCTCGGAGTCCCTCCACTGACACTCTTCCACCCGCTGCAACATAGGGGATTGCACCATCATCTGAAACAAACAGCCTCTAACAGCCTCTACCCTTGCATCCAACTGAAAGGAATCCAACTCTCCCATCACTTTCCAAGCGTCAGAAGACTCCTGAACCACTTCCTTATTGAACTTCATGCTCAGGGCATCAACCACAACGTTTCCATTACCTTCAGTGTAAGAGATATTGAAGTCATAGTCTTGGAGAAACTCGACCCATCTCCGCTGCTGCAAGTTCAGGTCACACTAGGAGAAGATATAACATAATCTCTTGTGATCTGATAAGACCACAAAGCACTCCCCAAAGAGGTAATGTCGCCACAACTTCAGGGCGAACACTAATGTTGCAAGCTCTAGGTCATGGGTGGCATAGTTACGCTCGTGAGGGCGCAACTGCCTAGACCCATAACAGATCACACCCTTCTTCTGGATCAGTACGCACCCCAAACCAAGGCCATAAGCATCACAAAACACCTCATACAACAACCCTTCATCTGGAAACCTGACTACTAGAGCACTGACCAACTTCTCCTTCAGGTAGTCTAAAGCTTTCTGGCACTGATCGCTTCATAGGAAGACCTAGTTCTTCCTAGTCAAAGTTGTCAATGGAGCAGCGACTCGAGAGAAGTCCGAAACGAACCTTCGATAATAACCTGACAACCCCAAGAAACTATGATCTTCTGCCACGCTCTTGGGTGCTTCCCAAGAACCAACTGCCTCAACCTTCGACGGGGCCACTGGCACTCCATGCTAAGACACCATGTTCCCAAGGAAGTGTACTTCTTGCATCAAGAACTTACACTTTGACAATTTCCCATAAAGTTGGTGGTGTCGAAGGACATCCAAGACTACCCTATGATGCTCAACGTGCTCCTACTCTAACCTTGAGTAGATTCGGATGTCATCAGTAAACACAATGACGAACCGGTCCAGAAACTCTCGGAATACAAAGTTCATAAGTCCCATGAACACAGCTAGTACATTCATAACTCTAAACGGAAGCACTGCAAACTCAAAGTGCCCATACCTGCAACTGAAATCCGTCTTCGAGATGTCACTATCCTTTAATCTCAGCTGATGATATTCAGATCATAGATCAATCTTAGAAAACCAACCTGCTCCCCTCAGTTGGTCGAAGAGATCATCTATCCTTGGAATGGGGTAATGGTTCTTGATCGTTACCTGATTCAATCTTCGGTAGTCTATGTATAGCCTGAGACCACCATCTTCCTTCTTCATGAACAACACTGGAGCACCCCATGGTGACACACTGGGTAGAACAAAACCCTTCTCCATTAGATCATCAATCTGAATTCGCAACTCCTGGAAGTCTGAAGGGTCCATCTGATAAGGGTCCATCGAAATCGGATGGGCACCAGGATGTAAGTCTATCCAGAACTTGACATCATGTTGCGGTGGTAGAGTCACAACCTCCTTAGGAAAAACATTGACGAAATACCCAACAACCTCTTGGACATCCATCATTTCTTTATCAGCTGAAATCACTGATAGCCCGCCTAACAAGGAAAGGGGAGGATTCACATGCCAAATTCCTACCTAATAGCTCCTCTCGCCAACAAAAGATACATGCTGCCCGTCTACGTCGGAGAATATGACTCTTATTCTGAAGCAGTTGATAACGGAACTAATAGAAAACAAACAGTCAATACCTAGGATGACATCTTATGGCTGCATCTGTAGAAAAAGAAGGTCCCCACTAGATCGATGTGGTCCCAACGTCAACCCACATCCCCGAAAAACACAAGATACGATGTTCTGGCCTCCAACTGGTGTACTCAACACCAATGGTACGGAAATTATCTATTCTTATAGACCCAAAGCATGGGCTAGACTGGGTGCAACAAAGGAGTGCGAAGCTCCCAAATCGAACAAGGTAGAAATGAGAGTGCTGAACAAACAAATCATACCTCGCACCACCTCTGGTCCCGCCGGAGCTACCAACTCCACTGTGTACAACTGTCCACGTCCCAATCATCTTCCTTTCTGTTGACGTCCAGGTGCCATAGTTGTATGTTAAACAAAGATAACCTAATCCCAAGTAGTAAGGAAATTTCCTCAAGGTTTTATTTTATCATTTTATTTCAATTTCATTCCCAGAACACCCAAATCAAGTAAAACACAATCATGAGGATGCATGTACCTTCCCTAAGGTCTCTACCCTGCAATCAATGTAGTCTCACTTGGTCGTTCGGTAGGCTCAGAGTCCTTGCATCAGATCACAGGGGGCCCTAAAATCTCATATCCTAGTCGGTCTTCCCTGGACTATGTCACACACCAAGATGAGCTAAAATGGTTTCCCTACCATCCCATGCCATCCTCACTGTGCCTAACTCCAAACTCCATCCTATCTCTCAACCATCACCTCTGATACAATTCTGTCACGACCCCCTCCCACCAAAGATGCCCCTCCTGAGCTGGCAATGGTGAAAGGGAGATAATGACCACCGAGTCCCGCCTCCAGTAGGCCCCAGGGTGGTGACTAGCACTAAGGGTATGAGTTCCTATAAATATGGGAGGCATTACCCTTTTTATTATTTAGGATCGGGAAATAAGATGAGTCAAACACCAAAAGAAAAAATAAGAACAAGTAAATGGAAATAAACCCAAAACAATCCCACATGCATGTTTAAACAATTCCGAAACAAAGTAAAAGTACAAGAAAGCTCAAAAGTTCAATACCAAAAGAAACAAGAGTACAACAACTGCAACAACTCCAACTTTCCCAACTAGTAGGGTCCCGCACATCCCTCGTAGTCCTCCTGGAAACATGAAAGTAAATGTAAGGTGAGCATACAAGTATACTCAACATGGAAACCTAAATTTCTCGTGCACAAGTGGGGAGACATCCAAACGTCCCGTGAGAATATCAGAAGAAACCAAAACTTAGAAAGTAATTATATCCACCCAACCTCACTAGCCACGCTCACCAAAAACACAAAACAACAGGTAATAGTAGTATATAAGAACAAGAGTATTGGGTACCCCGCACCATTTCCCACTAGTTAGCTGCTCTTCCCAATGGTGAATGTCCTCACGCTACCACACTCATACCGCCCGCACACACCGGGGTCTCATAACCACGTATCCCTCCCACACACACCTGGGCCTCACAACCGCATATCCCGCCCACACACACCTGGGCCTCACAACCGCATATCCCGCCCGCACACACCTGGGTCTCATAACTGCATATCCTGCCCGTACACACCTGGGCCTCATCCCGAAGGTTCTTGGGAAATAGTAAACCTGCCCGAAGAGTCTTGGGAAAAAATAACCCCAATTGAAACCTACCCGAAAGTTCTTGGGTGTAAGGTCACCTCAAGCCATCACAGCCTATGGAAGAAGGAGCAGGAAGGAGCTAGTAACTAAGGGGAAAACACCCTCTCCCATGAAATGGGAGTGTTCGGCACTAAGTAATCAACATGGGTGGGGTGTGACAAAACACAAAGATATATATATATATATATATATATATATATATACCAAACATACAGCCCAACCTATGGCTTCTAAACAGAGAACTGAGCAAGTGCCTCAGCAATACTTTTTTGAAGCGTGCATACAACAAACAACCCCAACCCCATTTAGGTTTTCATGTTTCAACAGAATCAGTTTATTAGTTCCTTAACTACTGGGCATCTATCCACAACCAACCACATCGATTGTTCATAAAACATATCCCTACCATCCACAAATCAAGTTATTATAACACAAGAAACACAAACAAGTCCCTTCTTATTAACGAACAAACCCCATTGATTATTATTCCTGTTCCATTACCATGCCCCACCATTCATTAACTCTTCCACATTTATTTATTATTCACAAACCATAGTTTGTTCACATTCAAACCCATCCCTGCAGCCCTGCTGCCATCCACCATAACCACAAACACACCGAAACTCATACATCATCATCCCTTGATACCATTTATCGCATCTCCACTTCCCATCACCAATATTGCATTCACACCAACCCACAACCAAGCCAACCGCAGCCCTGCTGCTCACCCGATCCACAACAACCCAAAAAAAAACCCCTTCACATAAACCCTAATCATCACCCACATGTTTATTATTTTAGTTTTGTTCAATCGAGGTTATCACACATGGGTTCTGAATTTTCATTTAATCAGCCAGCTTTACGTGATTAACCAATTTCCACATTCCACAAAGCTTCCATTCATAAACGGTCTAGAAATATAGGGTAGCATTTAATTACACAAGAAAAGGCCCCCAATGACTATGATTTTCAGTAGGCATAATCCTATTCAATTCAAAACATAATATCACATGATATAAATAATGTAACTGCATTCACAAAATTCCTATCACCATTATATAAGCCATCTATTATCTTTATTAAACTGGTTCAAATGTGTTTCACATAAAAAACAGGACACCCACCCCACATGATACACAATTTAGATAGATGAAGGTAAGATCCATACCTAAATAGGTTCTGATAACAACACTCCCCCAGATCAGCTTTAGAAGACCTCCGTTGGCATCCGTTAGTTCTGTCAAAACCGGGAAAAACCTACTCGAGGGGAAGCTGGGAAGGAAAGGTCGAAGGGAAAGTAACAGATCCAAGCTCAGAAGTTCCGCCTCGTCGTTACAATCTCGTTCCCACTGACGGATCATAAATCAGAGCTCGAACGAAGAAGTTATGGAAGAAAATAGCTTCAGAGATTCTTGGGAGGGCTCTGCTCGAAGGAGAGGGGAGGAGAGGAGTGATTTGAAAAGGAGTAGAGGCCCCCTCCTTTTATTGGAGAGACAAACTAAAGTACACACTGTGTACTTTATAGTACATGGCGTGTACTCGACCATTTCACACGGTCACCACGCGGCTTCCAACACTGCCTTCAATGCGGCACATGGCCGTTGACTGGTCAACACACAGTTTGAAGGTAACACGTGCGTGGGGAGACACTACACGGAGTGTAGTATGGTCTACACGGCGTGCACTCAATTATTTCACATGGAAAGGACACGACCTCAAAATGGAACATGGTCATTAACTAGTCAACACATGGTTTTAAGGTAACACGTACGTAGGGAGACATTACATGGCGTGTAGTATGGGATACCCGACGTGTACTCATATATTTCACATAGCAAGGACAGGGCTTCAACATGGCACATGGCCATTGACTGGTCAACACATGGTTTGAAGGTAACACATACGTGTGGAGACACTACATGGCGTTTAGTATGGGATACACAGAGTGTACTCAATTATTTCACATGGCAAGAACACAGCTTCAACACGGGGTATACCTGGCAAGGTGGTACATGGCGTGTACTCACACTACACGGCGTGTAGTTACAAAATTCTGAAAAGTGTGGGAAAAGTCCCTTCTACCGTCCAGAACATTACATGACCTTCTTTTCAACAATGGAATGAGTCGGAGAGGTCCGGGCCATTAAACGCACCCATGGGCCGCTTTGCTGGACAAACTGGCCGCGCAATGCTGGCCGGGCAGAAGACCGCGGAGCCTTGTGGCGCCGCGCTGCTGAGGAACCGCGGACCACACTAGGCGGGCCACTTTGGTGAGCGAACCAGCCGGACATCTGGTGGCCGAGAAGAAGAAAAAGCGGTTCCAATAGAAACCCCATCAAGGAGATAGTGTCCCATTGTGCGGGCCGCTCACACTAGAAAAGCTTGTCGGCTTCGGTCGGCCAGGCAGGAGAGGCGGCGTCGCCGTTACAAGGAACCGGGGGGTTGCACCCTCCAACTCAGCTGGGCCAGCAGCGGGTCGGGATGCCTACCGCCGGTCCGGCCCATGCCCCACCAGGCCGGGCCGACCCCCCAGCAGGGTCGTACCCGCTGAGCCAGGACGGGCCGACCCGCCAGATCACTAGGCTTGACGGTACGGGCCTGTTACGCTTAAACATGAATAACTTCTAGACCGTGCGTCCGATTGAAGCGTCGTCTATGGAACTAATACCCACGCGATGAAGCGGTAATTTTTAGATACTCTAAGTGAGTTTTGGACAACTATGGAAAAAGGATGGTTTTGGAATTAGTGTAATTCCAACTGGGCCCCGGGAATGGAAAAGACAATAACTCTCAGGTCGGGCGTCCGTTTGATGCACTGTCTATCGCGTTGGGTTTCTTTTGCCAAGATGGAACTTCTGGATACATCAACATAGGACTTCATGATATTTGATGTATCGACCTTTGACTCCAGGAGCAGACCCTCCCGGAATCGAGCGTGCTGTGTACGGGAACCCTAGAACTGGCTACGACTACGACGACTACTGTACTGGGATCCTCCGTGGGTTTGATAGTGATGACTACCGTACTGAGATCCTCCATGGATTCGATGAAGATGACTACAGTTCTTGTATCCTATATGGGTCCAACAGCTTAGCTGGTCTTGTATCCAGTGTCGGTCCGATAGCATAGATGAATCATTGTCTACATCTGATCATCCCTATCGCTATACAAAAGATGTATACATGTTTGAGCTGAGTCCTGGATTTCAATCATTATCATTGATGTGATTGACTTTACTTCCTATGTGGACTGGGTTATGATTGGACTCGAGAGTTGGATCTGAACTGTGATTGATAACTTAGGTATATGTATGGGAATATACCTAAATAGGGTTGCATGATACTTTGTGGTTGTATCTTTCTTCTTTGGTTTATCCTTTGTGGTCTCTCAGAGACCTTCGGGGGTCTCGAGGTCCCTACTGAGTATCGTTACACTCACCCCTACATGGGCTATTCCCACACCTCCTTGTGTTGGATGCAGATGACAGACAATATTGACGGATGCAGAGAGAGAGCCAGGACGAGATGGTACCCGGAGGTGGACCACATGGCGAGACGGTACACAGAGCGGACCGATAAACATGGATTTCTGGGGTGGACATCTGTACCTACCATTCATGTAGGATACTCAGCAGACATTCTAGGATCTTCCCTTTTTAGCTATTGTCCCTTTTTTAGTTGTACTTGCTTTCCGTTGTACCTGAACTTTACTATTGGGCTTGTATTTACCGCCCCTTTACTTTCAACACTACTTTTTGTATATAACATTCACTTATTGTTTACTTCCTATTTCACACTATATTGTGTTTGTTTACTTTCATAAATTCAATGCCTTCCCAACTTAGGGATTTATGCCTTTGGTGCTAGTCACCAGCCCCTGGCCTATGGAAGGCGGGCTTGGGGTAGTCACGGAACAGGCCCCGAGGACGGGTTGTGAAAAATTGGTATCAGAGGAGTCGGTTCTACCGTAGAACATAGGACTGTGATCTTTCTTTTCGGTGAAGCAATAGTGCTAAGAGTATTGAGTATGTTTTTTAGTCCAGGGAGTCCAGTGTTGGTACGGCTGCCGACGTATCCATACACCAGGACCCTGACCTCTGATTTCCAACTTAGTGCATGGAAACACTGATTGCGTGTGTGTTTCAAGAGTTTCCTTTGTGGTATCTTTCAGACAGATCCCCAGGTATAACTTATTGACCATAGCGTACCTGTTCTTTATCAGCATTCCACTACGAAGACAGCCAGCTAGGGTTCCCTAGAGAGATTACAGGATGACGGACCACCGATAAATGAGGCTCCGGTGCAGGGCCCTCTTACTATGTTGGCACCTTCGGGTGGTGTACCAGCAGCACCACCACTTGTTGGGTAGTAGATTCCACCAGCCACACTGGTGAATGGTTCACGCCGACTGAGTGTGTTTCACGAGTTTCAACGGAAGTGGCCTCCGATGTTTTGCGGCTAGACAGATTCCCGTGCAGAAGACGACTGGATGGAGGCGATTACTAGAGTTTTCTGCCTAGTTGAGACACTAGTAGAGCAGATGTTGACCTTAGCAACTAATTGTTTTTAGTGAGTGACTATGAGGATGATCCGCATAATGATGATGTTTTGGTACTTGGGCCATTTTTCGAGATGGTACCTTCCAGCAGTGGGCCAACTACATCACTGCCCGTTGGTCAGCAGACACTACCTGTGGTACTGGTAGAGGGCACTTATAGGATTAGTACCTTACATGTGTTTCAGCACCATATATACCTCAAGTTACGGGGTGATCCAGACCCACAGGCAGCTAAGGACTGGCTTGAGGAGGTGGTTGAGAGATTTCTAGAGCTTATACCGCTTCGACAGGATGATGTGTCGGTAGCTGAGTATTCATCGAGGTATACTGATCTTTCCTGGTACTCGATGAATATGATTTGATCAGTGCTTTAAATCTCATACCTCTGAGCGATGTGTGTTTAAGGATATCTGATCCAGTACTTTTCCCTCTATGCATTCCTACTTATGTTAGGGTGGTAGAGAGAACCTTTTCGATTGAATGTTCACTGGTTGAGCGGATACCGCCAGTGAATGTTAATAGTTGGAAAGAATTAAACTGGCATCAATATTACAGACTTGAGTGTGTAAAATGTTTCAAGAAGAGGAAGTGTTAGGGACAGATGAATCTGCAGGGCAGCAGACGTGGAAGCAGAGCTAGGAGACCAGTATGTGGTGGTGAACTTTTCAACATGTTAAAACCACCCACCTTTGTAGTCCCCACTAGGCTCATGGAGCTAGAGGGCCGGGGAAGAGAGTAGCAACGGTTAAGGAGTGTGACCCAAGGGATCTAAGAATGATTTGAGGTACGGTCTGTGTCTACTACTAGTTTTCATGTTAATAGACATAGGTATCAATCATTCCTTCCTTCCACGAATCTTGTCCCAGACCTAGAGTTACTGGTTAAGCTGTTGACTTGACCCTCATGTCTAGAGATACCTTTTGGAGGAGACTCGATAATCAAACTTACGCTGATGGTGTGATCTGACCCTTGAGGTGAGAGTTTCGGTTGGAACCTCTTGGTGGCAGCGTCAAGGCCTTACGGCATTAATTTGGGTATGGACTGGGAAACCACAGTTCATACATAGATTGACTATATTAGGCAAAAAGGTTGTGGTTTATATACAACGTTGGGATGGGGTTTTCCTTGGTCGGTGAAAAGAAAAACCCAGGAATCACAGGATGGAATCATGCATAAGAGGGTGAATTCAATCACTCAAGAGTCGGCCAAACTTACCGTTGTGCCGGAATTCTCCAGAGTTGCAGCAACACTATCAGCTTCGACAAAGAAGGGGAAACCCTTCGTATAGTCAGAGAGATACCAGCAGAGCTTTCAGAAGATGAGGAAAAGGTTGACTAGTACATCTATCTTGAGGCTACCAGAGGAGGGCATTGGGTACGTGGTTTATTGTGATGCATCAGGGATCAGACTCGGGTGTGTCTTGATGCATGAGCAAGCAGTGATAACGTATGGTTCTCAGTAGATGAGACAACAATGATGGATTGGGTTCCTCCAGGACTATGACTTCGATATGGTCTATACTCCTAGGAAGGGGAACATTATAGCAGATTCTCACAAGAGGAGATCAGGAATTTAGCTTCTAGGAGAGGAGACAGAGTAGTTGGCCCAGTTGTAGATATCCATTGTGGATAGAGATAGAGGATCCCTTCTGCAGTCTCTCACAGTCCCTCCTCCACTTCATCAGCAAGTCAGAGAGGCACAGTTTGTGTACGTTGACTGTCAGAGGTGACGTGCTCAGATATCCATAGGTCAGGCACCAGATGGATTTTTCTAAAGGTGTGGAGCACTTCATTCTCTTCAGATGAGTACAATGGTACCAGTTTCACTTCAAGAGGAAGTGTTGAGAGGGTTCCACACATCTCATTTAGTGGTACATCCTGGAGTGGAGAAGTTGTAACAGGACCTCCGATGATAGCACTGGTGGCTGAGAATGAAGAAAGCAGTATTAGAGATTCTCTCACAATGCCTCACTTGTCAGAAAGTGAAGGCGGAACAACAGGTACCAGCAGGCTTGGTTCAGCCTTCGGAGGTCCCATAGTGGCAGTAGGATCAGATCTCCATGGACTTCATGATAGGTCTTCCACGTACATCTAGGAGACGGAGACCTCTAGAGTTTGAGTATGGTTACCACATCTTTCTACGGGTCTCACCTCGACAAGTCTACGGAGATTTGGCTGAGGCGGCAAGTTACCTTCATGATTCATCAGACCTTTCTAGGTCCTCAATAGGGTAGACGTGGTGGTGTACCGCTTGGACCTTCCACCTCAGTTTCACCCGGTGCACGATGTCTTCCACATATCTCAGTTGAGGATATACCTTCACGACCCATCCAACATCATCCACCATGGGGAGGTAGATATTGATGATGGGGAGACTTTCACGGAGGTTCTAGTGGAGATTGAGGACCAACAGAAGAGGGTCTTGTGTGGATGGTCGATTCCTCAGGTGTGTGTTCGCTGGAAGCACGAGAACCTCCATGAGAGCACATGGGAGCAGGAGGCTCAGATGCATGCTCAGTACCCTCAGTTGTTTCCCTAGTGTGTGTTATAGATTATAGGGATGTAAAGCCCTAATATGGGGGTAATTTAAAGACCTGGAAATTTCAAGGAAATGTTTTTCATAAATTCTTTTGAATCTTACGAGTCTGTAGTTTTTTACGGCGCGTGATTCTGAGGCCCGGAGTGCCCAGAATGATTCGTCGAAGTTTTGTTAAACTTAAATTAACGTGTGTATGTAGTTTTCCTAAAAAAGAAGAATAACTCTTAAATGGTTACTCAGATCATAAATATGAGGCCACCATTACGCTCAAGATGGTGGGTTTACCCTAGGCGTGACTTAAGTTTAGTTGGAGCGGGCCTCCTATGAGAAAACCCGAAAATGGCATAACAGTAAATAAAATAATTAAATAAAGTTATTTTATTCTTCAAATGATTATAACTCACAAATGGTAACTCGGATTACAAATTTGAGGCCACCGCTGTACTCTTGAGGGTAATCTTTTTTTAAGAAGATACTAACTTGGGCCGGCGAGGGACACCAGAGAAAGTTAGTTTTTGGCCACAAATAAAATAATTAAGTGAAAATTATTGTATTGTAAAATTCATAAATTTTAAACGATAGCTCGGATAGGAAATATGAGGGTACTATTGGGTTATTTGGGCCGTGTTTCACCTAGGCAGAGCCAAACCTCAACCTTAGTGGGTCTAGGATTGCTATTAATAATTTTCTAGACATTATTTCAGGTACATTCAGTAAATGTACGTTTGAGATTTTATATCTTTTGAACCGGTGCTTGGAATTGAACTCATAGGGTACCGATGAACTCGTAGCACCAGTATTCGCTTAAAGGAACCATTACCATAGTTTCAATTTTTACAGGATGGAATTTATAATTTGAGGTTCCAATTAAAATTGGAAGTTTAAATAAAAATGTGTGTACAAAACATTTTTATTGTGAAAGGTGGTTTAAGTCTCTTGGTGGAGGTTAGGGGTGGGACCCACTACACCCTAACCACCCTTGGGAGGATATAACTTGGGGTGGGGCCCACATGAGCACATAACTCTTCACCTCCCCTTAAACCCCCATGTACCCCCCATTTTAGTTTTTGAAATTCCACTTAATGGAGGAGCCTCTCCACCTCCCTCTATTAATTGTGTCTACCCCATAAATTTAATTAATTATGCTCCCATAATTAATTAATTATTTTTCTTTGATTTGAAATGCATGTAATTATTAAATTGGGAAGCCTTTTATTTTATTTTCATTGGAAAATAATATATAGAGGAGTCTCTAGAGAATTAGAATAAAAGTGTTCCTCTCCACGAAGAACATCTTCAACGAAGAACGAAATCTTCCTCTCGACGAAGAACGTTCTCTCCACTTCATCAACAGGGGAAAGAAAGAAGGTGACGCCCACGAGGAATGCGCATCTTCCTTCTTATTTCTCTGCATCAAGGGAGAAGATGTCGTTCACTAAGAGTGCCGCCAACGACTACGTCATTCCCTCAGACATTGACGGGACGACATCCGTCTTCCTCGACGCTCATCTTTCGTGTATCGTCAATGTGCAACGTTCTTGAAATTGAGGTAGGGGTTATGATCAATTTTATTTGGATAAAATTGTGCCTCGTTCCTCGTTTTTTATATGGTTTGACTTTGGAATTTTTTTTACCACCTAACGCGGAGTGCGCAGGCTGAAAAAACATGGCCCGATGACCCTTCGTTGTTTCTCTTGAGTTGATGATGATGGAAGAATGGGTAGGGTGTGATGCCGTCACACAGCGCTGAAGGAAGAAAGGGGGATGTGGCCATGCAGGGCATGGCAAACGGAAGAACTGGCGGCCGTGTGCTGGCCGCAAGAAGGAGAACAGCGGCCCGCACCTAAGGGCCCCTCTTCCGGATGAATTGGCTGGCCAAAGCCGGCCGGGCAGAACACCACGGCGCCTTGTGGCCCCGCGCTGCGGAGGAACCGTGGCCCGTGCTGGGCGGGCCTCATCGGCGGGCGAACCGGTCGGCCACCTAATGGTCGGGTGGAAGAAACTGCGGTGCCAAGAGGCACCACATGGAGGAGACAGCGGCCCGCTGTGCTGGCCGCTCATGCTAGAAAAGTCGGCCGACATCACTCGGCCAGGAAGGAGAGGCGGTGCCACTCGGCACTGCCATTATAAGGAACTGGGGGACCTCGCCCCCCCCCCCCCCCCCCCCCCGCTCCGCCCGGCCACCAGGCCGAGCCGCAGCCTGCTGAGGACTAGGCCACACTTGCACGGTTCGGGCCTCCTACCGCCAAGCCAGGACATAACCCACCAGGCTTGGACGACCCCCCAGCCGGGTCGAACCCTCCAGGCCAGGACGGGCCGACCCACCAGCCCACTGGGCTTGACAGGCTGGGCTCGTTACGCTTAAACATGAATAACTTTTAGACCGTGCATCCGATTGACGAGCCGTCTACAGAACTGGGACCCACGCGACTAAGTGGTCCTTTTTCGGTACTATAAGTTAGTTTTTGAAGACATTGGAAAACAGCCGGGTCTGGAATGAGTGTAATTCCAACCGGGCCCCTAGAAAGAAAAAATCCAATAACTCTCAGACCGGGCGTCTGATTGACGCACCATCTTTCACGTTGGGTTGATTTTGATGATACAGAACTTCTGGATACATCAAATCAGGACTTCATGATAGTTTATGTATCAACCTTTGACTCGAGGAGCAGACCCTCCCAGAATCGAGCATGTTGTGTGCGGGAACCCTAGAGCTGGATACGACTGTGACGACTACTGTACTGGGATCCTCCGTGTGTTCGAAAGCGATGACTACCATACTGGGATCCTATGTGGGTTCTACGGAGATGACTACTGTTCTTGTTTCTAGTGTGGGTTCGACAGTATTGACCTCTGTACTTGTATCCAGTGGGGGTCCGATAGAGTAGTTAGTCTTATATCCTGTGTGGGTCTGGCAACTTAGCTGGTCTTGTATCCTATGTGGGTCCGACATCTTAGATGAATCAGTGGCTACATCTAATCATCTATATCGCTATACAAAAGATGTATACATGTGTGAGATGAGTCTTGACATTCAATCATTATCATCGATGTGATTTACTTTAATTCTTGTGTGGAATGGGTTATTCTTGGACTCGAGAGCTGTAGCCGAACTAAGATTGATAACTTAGGTATATGTATGGGTATATACCTAAGTAGGGTCGGTTGATACTTCGTGGTTGTATCTTTCTTCTATGTTTTATCCTTTGTAGATTTTGGGAGACCTTTAGGGGTCTCGGGCTCCCTACTAAGTATCGTTATACTCACCCATTCACAGGCTATGCCCGCACCTCGTTGTGTTGGATGCAAACGACGAACAACATTAATGGAGGCCGAGGGAGAGATCCAAAACCAGACGGTACCCGGAGGTGGACCACACGGCGTGACGGTACACGGAGTGGACTGATGGATGTGGAGTGATGAGGTGGACATATGTACCTACCCTTCTGGTAGGATACTCGGTGGACGTTCTCGGATCTTCCCTTTTTAGCTTTTGTCCCTTATTCAGTGGTACGTTCTTTCCATTGTACATGTACTTTTCTATTGAGCTGGTATTTCCAGCCCCTTTACTTTCAGCACTACTTTTTTTATACAATATTCAATTTGTGTTTATTTCCTATTGCGAACTCTGTTGTGTTTTTTTACTTTCATAAAGGCACTGCCTTCCCAGCTTATGGATTTACACCTTTGGAGCTAGTCGCCCGCCCCTAGCCTATGGAAGGCGAGTTTGGGATAGTCACGACACGGGCCCCGAGGATGGGTCATGACAAAGTATATGGGCTATCCCTTTTCTAATGTTTCCATTACATAATAAATTAAGAGGTGTATTATGTGTAATATGTCTACAAGGGTATCATTTTTAATAATTATCTGTGAATGTTGTTGAAGAATGTTTTTAAACTATGTTGAGTAGGTGTATAATCTCCAAAAAAAATCCTAGAGGGTATGGCGTGTGATGTATTGTGATAAGTAATCAATATTCATGTAGAATTATGTATAAGTATGTATGTTATGGTTGGTTCCACTCAATTAGTTCCCATTCTAGGTTATCCACTATTCATTCAGTGATCCAAGATAAATTCAAATTCCCTTAAGTCATTCCCATGATAGCATAAATTAGTTGTATAGTTTCTATATGACTCACAAAAATCAAAAAAATTTGAGACAAATTCAAATAACTATGAAAATTCTTTACCTAAGCCTATTTCAGATATTTGGACTCACTATTTCCCTTAATATATTTAAAAAACCCAACTCAAGGAATACGCATGAAATAAAAAATACAGACACAAAAATGGTAAAGTATTAAAGTGACCACTTACTTTAAAAATAGAGTTACCATTTAATGCCTTTAAAACCTAACTGCAAACTATTCTTGTACCAACTTTATCCATGTTTTATGATCCCCCGTATCAAAATGAATGACATAAATATTAAAATTTAAAAATTATAAATTTATTTTTCAATTTTATTTATCAATCTATAACAACTTAAATCTCACCAAAGATCCTCTAATGGATGAATCCTCAATAAGGGGCAGCATAATAACTCATATCATACACCTTGAACTCTTGTGCAAAAGTATCCATCATATGATTCCCAATTAGTAACCAATTATCTTCTAATATAGATAAATATATAGGAAAATTCACTGAGTAACATACCTAAACTCATAAATATATACATTATTAAAAATTAAATAAATAATATTTCTAGTAATAATAAAAAAAACTAATAATAGATATAAACCCCCCACTAAATAATTTTAATTCATTTTTTTATCCTCATTGAACAAAATCACATGACCTTACCAAATTATAAATTAATTATTTCAAAATCCCCACCAAAAAAGTTAATAATGAAGAGATAATCTTAATCCCCCACCACATATGAAGCATAACCCACTATGCCAAAAGAAATAGGAAACATCTATCACAAACTTAATATAATCCCTCAAAAATTAATAATAAAACATATACTACATCAATTGTTATTAAATCATCTATCATCTTTCAATAAAACCCAGACAGCATCTAATAAGACAATACTCTATTAAGAATTATCAATTTATGAAGAGAGGAATATAAAAGAGGAACACCTTACATCATGATGAATTCATCTCATTATATTAAGAGCCAATGAATCCACCATGGTTTCTCAAGTCCATTGGTACTTAGCCTCTCATCTACCAAGGGTTTAAAGTATAATGAGTAAACTACAGTAGAAAATGGAAACACATAAATTTATATTTAAAATTATGGTTAATTAACCATGGTGCAGTGAAGAAAATTTGTGATATTATTCTATAAGTCAATGAGTATATGAAAATTATGATTCTCTTATAATTTTTATCATTAAATCTATAAAATATTTTTCTTCATAAAATATAGAATTATCTAAAAATGATAGGTACCTGAAAACTATAATTGTTTCTCTCAAATATTCAATAAACTAGATGGAAACACCATGATATAGTGTCCACTAAAACATGTTTTTTTATGATAATGAACTATAATGGTTTGTTCCCTTCCATCCTATTACTTTTCTAGTCTTGAGTGTCAGAGGATTTTGGGGGAGGTTCTGGGAGTTTTTTGTGGAAACTATAGGTGTAGCAGAACTACTGCAAAAAATACACGTCGTGTAAGTGTATTATTTGGTTCAAAAGATGGTTTCATGGTTTGTACAGGTCCGACTCTTGACGTATAGTTTTTCATGTTTTAATAATAAAAATTTGATCCATTTTTCATTAGAACCTAGAATCCCAAAACTACACAATGTGAATTGGGATTACATATCATGGAATTAATTCATGTTGTATAGTTTTAACGGATTCATTCACTCAGGTTATTTCTCAAAACCTATGGTAGAGGATGTTCTCTCATTAGTGGTGTATAATGATCTTATCCTTCTACATATGGTTATTCCTTTTGAAAAATGATCGATCCTTGGTCTGTTATCTACTATTTATTGTGAGTTCACCTCTCGTTCTCATATATTTCATTTTTTTCTTCTTTGAGGTTCCACTATGGTGGTGTTTCATTGGTTTGGGGTGCATTTGGGTTTCATTTTGATGGATCCTTGGTGTGTTCTAGGGTGATTTGTGGTTCTCATGGTGTGATTGTGGTTCTCGGGCATTCTTCTATGCCCTGTGATGCGCAGTGAGTTAGAAAGCTTTGTTGATTTAGGGATTCACTCATTTATCTTTATTGTGCATCATGCGGGAGGGGTTTTATTTTTTTTCCTTTATGTTATGGTTGTGATGTATTTATCGAAGATAAATATTTGGTTATTTTTATTGAAAGGGGAAAGTGAAGTTTGATATTCATGATTTTACATTTTTAATATTATTTATTATATTGTGAAATCTATGGGATCGATGTATTGCTAAAAATTGTTTCTCTTGGGGGATTATTGTTTTCTAGAAGTATATGTTGTGATTGTTTTTTGGTTTTAATTTTTGTGATATCACCCTAAATTTAAATTGGATAATTAAAGTTTCTTATCTAATGAAATGGTTTCCCCAGGATTTTGGGTTATGTGATAACACCCCTAAATTAATGTGGAATGTGATAAAAGCCTCCTTATAAACCTATAAATGGCTCTTGATGTGTTTTGATGTGTGGTCATGTTGGTCGGATGAAGATGTGTGATTGGGTATAGGGATAGGCATGGTTTGTTTTCCATGATTTTAGGGTGGTGAGGTGATGATATAACATGGATGTTGAGCTGTTTTTGATATGTGGTTTCCATATGCTAGATTCCCAAGTAGTGGTGGAATTAATAAATTAATGTTTAATGATAGTAAAAATAGCATGTGATGGTTTGGTTAATGGGATGGAAATTTTTAAATGTAAAATTAATTATGGGTTTTGTGATTAAAAGTTTTTCATTCAAAATAAAAAATGAATAGGTGCAAAATGTGGATGAAATGTAAATCTACTTATTAGGGATCTTCGCCTTTAGACATTACTATTCTATGTACTAATAAATGAATTTAGAGGTGGCTGTGAAGGTGATAGTGTTTTATGTTGCCTGGTATGTTTTAGGACATATAGGTTGGGATTAATTGTTTGGTACTATATATATTCTTATATTTTCCTTGTGATTTCTATACGCACCCCACCAACATTGAGAACTATGTTCCAAACACCCGCATAGTCACAAGGGTGTGTCTTTCCAAACATCCCAGGGGGGGATTCATGGATGCCCACTCGCTCTTCCTTGTTCCCTCTTCCATGTGATGATGGTCCAACCTTCTTCAGGTGAGATGTTATGTGGTGTACCCTGTGTCTTCGAGATGAGTTTTGAGGTGCTTTCTCGGGTTTCTTTGGGATAATATGTGATGTGATGTATAACCCAGTTGTATCCTAGTGTGATGTGACATGATGTGTGGCCCTGGTGTGTTGGGGTGGGATGTGTTGTGGTGTGTGGTTCAGGTGTGTGTGGGTCATATGTGTTATGATGTGTGGCCCAGGTGTGTGTGGGAGGGATGTGTTTTGGTATATTTGGAAGAGGTGGGAGTTCTAGGATATCTTCTATTAGGGTGTGAGAGTGCCTAATCAGTTGGAAAGTGTTGTGGGATACCCTATCATTAATGTGATTTACATTATATTATATTACCTGGCATGAATTATTTAGTGTGAAATCCTTGGTGAAGTTGTAATTGTTAGTATACCTACTTAGGTTTAGTTTGGTTCTACTATTTTCTCATAGGATCATTAGTATGATTCTTTCACACATGAATGAGATACTTGTTTGTTACCCTACACACATTTTTTCACCAAAAAAGAGAGGATACCAATCATCAGTTTTTGTCTTGTGTTATGAAATCGACCCTTCGAAATTATATTACTAACATGTTTGACTGTAGATTTTCATTCCTTGACTCTATTTTCTTCCAAATTAAACATTGTTTCGAGCTGGAATTTTCACAGAAAATCAAGTATCTCTTCTTAACTATTGTTGTTGAGAACCTCCCCATGATCTGGTATGATAGAAATTTTATTATCCACAACAACTTCTCATCTAATCTTAATGCATGTTGGACGCAGATTCTCATCACCATTAGGGATGTGGCCTTGATTTAGAAATATTATTGTGACAACACTATTGGAGGCTTTGTGAACCTTCACTTACTTAGGATCGAATGTCTTTATAGGCATCTGAGGTGCACCATTGAGGTGTTATGGAAAGCTCTGATCCCAGGTCGGATCTATGTAAATGTTGATGGAGATTCCTAAGGCAAACTAGGACCTATTGGATGTGGTACTATCTTCAGAGAATTTCTTGTCCATCGTCATGGATGCTTCGTTGGAAGCTATGGTTCGGCCTCCTCTTGGGAAACAGAAATGTTGGTTGTGATTCATGCTGTTGATTTTGTTAAAAAAATCTAGAACAACGTTTAGATTGAATGTGAGTCAACCACTATTGTCTATGCTATTTGGAATGGTGTGGTGCACCATGGTTGGCCTTTTACCGCCCATAGGATGAGCTTCCTTGCTTCGCTTCTTGAGTTCGGATACATTGTCAGTCATTCCTTTCATAACGTGAACATGGTTTTTTATGGTCTTGACAAGAAGGGAATCAATGAAGGCATTACTTGGCTCGATTACCTTCATGTTGATCTTCTCCCTCTACAAAGAAAATTGTAATAAGATCCCCTCTTTCAAACTCAGGTAGTTCATTTCTTTCTTTTTAATAAATGGATCTATTACCCAAAAAAATAAAACTATTTTCTAAATTCTAGGGGGATGATGTAGACCTTGATGAACATTACTAGTCCGGACCCTTGACTGTTTTTGTGTCACTGCTTTAGCATTACTTTTGGGTATTTACTTTGGAGAATTTTATATGTATTAGTTCTATTTATACATGAATGTGGGATGGTTTTGGATTTACCTTTTATATTATATCTTTGATCTATTTGTAGATGATTCATCATATGTTCTAATTATATACTATTATAGAGGGTAATGCATCCCATACATTAGATTTTTTATACCATTGATGCTAGTCTCAAACCTTGGGTATACTGGAGGTGGGAATCGGGAGTTGTTATCTCACTCCCCTCATTTTGGAATCAATGGAGGGAGGGGGTCATGAAAAAATGGTATCAGATGATGATGGTTGAGATATAGGATGGAGTTTGGAGTTAGTCTTAATTAGGGTTGCATGTGTTGGTATGGAAATAGTGTAATATGATCTTGGTGCATGACAGAAGCCAAGGAATACCAGCTAGGACATTGGATTTTAGCCCTTGGTGACTCGATGAAAGAATTCTAGTCCTACGAAATGCCCATGTAAGGCTAAAACACTTGCAGGGTAGAGACCTAGAATAGGTAAATACATCATGGAAGATCATGTTCTTTTTTGAATTTGTTTTTTTTGGAAAATTTAATATTTATACAATTAATTAAAATTATTAAATTTAATTAAAATATATCATAATGTAAATCCACACTAATTGGTATAGAAATTTATTTTTTTCCATTCATCTATGGATGTTGGTCATCTTCTACGTGTTCCTCAGGTAGTTGATGTTCAACAAGCTGACTCAGTTGATCGATGGAGGGTTAATCCAGTCGATAACGATGTTTAAATGAAGAGGGAATTGAATTATTTATAGTGTTAGGATTTGGGGAAGTTTGAGGTAGTGTTTCATATGTGGAAACATATATTTAGATGAAGGAGGTTGATATTTTTTTCTGGACCTCAATAGAGTACTGTATCCCATTTGTAGTCTGTCAAATGTGGGGTGATGTGAAATAGTAGTGGACATTGTATATTAGAGAATGGAAGGAGGAAGACGTTTTGTGGGTTGACTACCATAGGTATTTCTAATGAGAGTTCCTTCCATATTATATGAAGGAAGTGAAGAGGAGGGAGATTCTATCTCTTTAGCAGGGGAGAATGTCTATGTGGGAGTTGGTAGGGAATGAACAGGGTTTTCCATGGGGCAGAATTTTCATTGGAAGCTCTCAGACACCAGGACCATCTAGTTTTCTTCCATTCACAAGCTGACCTTGATATATTCCCTTTCTATATTCTATTTTCCATGCCTTTCCATTTGGTTTGGGAATGATGAGTTTCTTTTTTGGGGTTGATGTCTATCTTCAAGACTAGTTCCCAGTGTTTACTCAGGCTCAGTTTGGAAGAGGTTGACAAGTTCAGCACTGGCCTTAGTAGCACTTACTAGTGGGGTCGTTTTAGCAGCAGGGGTAGTAAGATTATTCTCTTCCTAGGGGAGATGGATCAAGTAGAGGATGACCCCAAGATGTCCCTCATATTCAGGGACCATGATCCAAGAATGGTCATGGATATGGTCATCAATATAGAGGTAGAGGTTTTGGGCATGGTTAGTTGCACAAAGTGGGGAAAACAACTCCAGAGGGTCCATAGATCATCTGAGGAATGATCAATTTTTTTAGTACTTTTTGTTTGATTCAGTATATTCACAATCCTTTATTGCACCCACCCTATCCCATTCTCTAGGACTAGACATAGAGAGACTTCTCATTCCCCCAGTGTTGAAAATGTCATTTATAGGTTAGGCCAGCCAATTTGATGTGTGTCGAGGTTCTAGACTGATTACGGGGATGCATCAGTCCCATAAGGATCTTTTCATTCTACAGACGCATCTATATGATTTCTTCCTCAGCATCGAATGGTAGTATTCTGTAGGTTCTATTATTGACTTCTTCAGTAGTATAGTCAATTTTTTGGATGTGGATGGTCAACATGTGGTTTTATTCAGTGAGTAAAGTGGTCAAGTGGGTATTCGGAGTGTGGATCCCCTTCTTTCCTTATTGGTTGAGTTGTTGGTCGAATCAGTGGATGTTGGGACGATAAAGGTTCCTAGAGTCATTGGGGAGTTCCTATATTTTTTCCCAAAAATATATTAACAATACCCCCTCAATGTATTGTTGAGTTCAAAATAGACATTCTACCTGGTTCTTCCAAGATTTTGATGGCTCGTTATCTAATGGAACCTGTTGAGTTGCAAGAGGTAATTACATAGATAGATGAACTAATATTGAAGGTCATTATCTTGACTATTGTGTTGACATGGGGAGATCTAGTGTTATTTAACAAGAAGGAGAATGGTGGTCTAAGGTTGTGTATAGACTACCAAAGGTTCAATCCGGTGATGATCAAGAACCTTTACCCTCTTCCAAAGATAAACATTCTTTTTGACCAGCTAGGAGGGGTGACATGGTTTTCTAATATCGATATCTATGCGGTATTTCACCATTTGAGGGTGAATGATAGAAATATCTCAAAGACTGACTTCAGATATAGGTATGAAAACTTCAAATTTTTAGTCATCATATTCGGTGGTCTCAACACACTAGTCGTGTTCGTGGGGATTTTGAAATTTTTTTTTCTGTGTGTTCCTGGATTGGTTCGTTATCCTGTTCAAAAATGCTATTTTATTCTACTCAAAGTCAGAATATGACCATGTCGATTATCTATAAGTTTTTCATATAGGTTATTTGATGACACTAGATCTATTTAATGTTTTCCAAGTGTACATTTTAGACATGATAGGTCCATTTCCTTAGGCACGTAGTGTCTCAGCAGGGTGTGTAAGTAGACCTCTTAAAATTAAAAGTAGTTGTTTCTTGGGAATCTCCCAAGAACGTGAAAGATGTTTGTAGTTTTCTTGGTCAAGTAAGATATTATCCCAAGTTTGTACACGATTTCTCGATATTTTCAGTCTCATTAATATCTTTGAGAAGAAATGACCATGCTTTGGTGGGGAGTTATTTGTTCCATGCTACTTTCAGTTACTTGAATGGGAACTTGGTTAATGCTTCAGTGCTCTGGTTTCCTCTATAAGGAGTAATGTTTGAGGTGTTTTGTGATGCTTCATGTATAGTATTAGGGTGTATCCTTATAATGTACAAGGAAATGATCTATTATGGTTCTAGGTACTTACATTACCATGATCATAACTATTCCACCCATGACCTAGAGCTAGTGGATGTTGTGTTCGTGATGAAGTTGTGGTGGAATTACCCCATTAGTAAGTGCTTTATTTTCGTCACAGATCATAAGAGTTTGAGTTGTATCTATTCCAAGTGTGACTTGAATCTAAAATAGTGGATGGGGATATATTTCTTTCAAGACTATGATTTTGAGATCTCTTACTCCTCAGGAAAAGGGAATTCCATGGTAGATTCACTGAGAAAAAAATCACTACGGAATGTGGTTTGGGAATCTACGAATGCTTAGAGAGTAATGGAGGAGTTGGAAGCCTTGAAACTTGATTTAAGGGAGCACAATGGTAGAGGTTGTTTCTTTCAGATGATGTCCATTATTCTATGATGCATTAGGTGGATGAGTCATAGTGTGGAGACTCATAGGAAGTAGGGATGTGTGATCGTGTTGTCCATGGTGATGCTCTATATAGATGGTCAA
This sequence comes from Viscum album, assembly GCA_963277665.1. NCBI lineage: Eukaryota > Viridiplantae > Streptophyta > Magnoliopsida > Santalales > Viscaceae > Viscum > Viscum album. The sequence continues at coordinate 1,079,355,661 of OY728139.1, read as the reverse complement.
AGGATGGTTAGAACTGTATGTAGTAATATGAAATGTGGTTTGTTCTCGTGGAAATGTGCATGTGAGTACTTATTATGTTTCATAGATCACTATTGGTGGTACACCCAAGAGTTTACAAAATGTTCCATGGATTGAGGGAACATTTTTGGTGGCCCAAAATGAAATGTGAAATGGTAGAGTTTTAGTCTTGGAGTCTAGTTTTATAGGAATTAAAGGCCATGAATCATGTTCATGGTGATTTTCTGAAGCCCTTGGATGTCACCGAGTTGAAATATGATAAAATCTCAATGGATTTCATTGTAAGGTTACACATAGATCAGGGAGATTATGATTATATATGGGTTTTCAAGGATCGATTGATAAAATTTTCCCACTTCTTAGAAATCAAGGAGTCGATCTCAATGTATGATTTGGATAAGAGTTATATGTATGAGGAGGTGTCATTGAATGGAGATGTGAGGTCTATTCTCTTGGATCAGGATGTGTGGTTTATTTCTCAATTCTTAAGGGGATTGCAACATGCTTTTGGCACTAAGTTATTCCTTAGCACTAGCTTCCACCAATAGAAAATTGGGAAGTCAGAATATAATATCTATACATTGAATAATATGTTGTGGTAGTGAATATTGGTCTTTGGTGAGTCTTGGATATTTCACCTACCTTTTGTAGATTTTTCTTATAATAATATCGATCACCATTCTATTGGAATGGTTCAGTTTGAGGCTTTTTTTTGGGAGACTGTTTCGTACTCTGTTGTACTAGATGTAGTTCAAGGAGACAACTATTCTTGGTCCTGATGTGATGCAGATAACGATATATAATAGTCAACATGTTTTTGAGAAAATGAAATCCTCCTAAAACTGGAATAAGTATAATGTGGTCCACAAGAGGTGGCCCTAGGAGTTTGAGGATGGAGACCACATGTTCTTGAATGTTTCCCCTTGACATGGTTTGTGGAGTTTTGGCAGTGGGATTAAGCTTTCTCCTAGGTTTTTTGGGCCCTTTGAGATGATGGGACAACTTGGATAAGTGGTGTATTTGTTGGTTTTCCCATCATGGTGGGAGAGGATCCGCGACGTCTTCCACATATCTTATCTTCGTCATTTTCTTCACAATTACACACATGTCCATGACTGGGTAGAGTTGGATATCTAGAATTATGTGACATTCATTGAGAATATAATATAAATTCAAGACCATCAATTGAGGTTTCGTAAAGGATGGTCCATTCCATTGGTTCGTGTGTTGTGGAGGAATTGTGGCCTAGAAGAGAGTACTTGTGAGTGATAGAAGCAGATGTATGCCTAGTACTTATAGTTTTTTGGAGTTTTGACTTTATTTATTTTAAGTTGGGATGTGATTTTTGATCCTTGTTTTATGAGATTTTCTATTTTCCCTGGTTTTATTTGTGTGTGTTATTATGTGTGATAAAGTCCTGACATGTGAAAAGGGGAGGGCCTAATTCCTAATCGAGACGCATTAACTATGATGTGATTAAACCTGTGTAGGTGAATTAGTTACTCTTAGAGAGTATAATATCTTGACATGGAGGATGTTCTGAGTCAATAAGGTTTTCCATATGACTTTTCCATTCCTTCTTATTTTGAAAATCACAAACACCTTACTTTTAAGGAAACTTACTTTTAAAGAAAATTGCTTTTATAAGAAAAATTGCATTTATAAGGAAAATCGCTTTTATAAGGAAAATCGCTTTTGTAAGAAAAATTATTCTTATCATATTTTCATCCAGATTTTTCTTAAGTATGAGATTCGGATTCACTTTTATTTTCTCGGAATTACTTGAAACTTTGATATTAAGTATTTTGTTTTAGGATCCGAATTATGGACAAGAACTGTAATAAAGTTTCATTCTGAATTCCAGATATGAACTCTGACTAAGTTCTATTCCAGATTCAGGATAACGAATTATTATGAAGTTCGATGACGAATTCTCATTACGAATACTAATGATGAATTCTCATTACTAATTCTAATAATGAATTCTCATTACGAATCCTAATGATGAATTCTCATTACGAATTATAATAATGAATTCTCATTACGAATTCTGATGACGAATTCTCATTACGAATTATAATGATGAATTCTCATTCCGAATTATCATTCTAAATTCTCCTATCAAACAGAATCTGATCATCTCTATTTTATACATACTGAATTACTTTAGACTCCGAAAAATATTTTGGTTAGACTACGAACTTTTATTCTGCTTACATTTCTATAATCTGTCTACCCTTTATTATTTCCATTACACTCATAATTTTCACTCCGAAGCTTTCATTCCGAACTTTTGAGTTAGAATTAAAACGATGTTGTACATTATGTTACACTTGTTTTGTCATAAAACGATGTCGTCTATTTTGATATAAACTAACCATTGTCTAAGTGACACGTGTATAGGTCCCTCCGATCTTTAAAGAAAATATGACCGTTGGAGAAGGAGCCAACCTTACCTATAAATAGGAGCTCATTTGAATGAGCTCAGTGCTGAAAGGCTGACTGATCTTTGACTCATGTGATTACACGCTTGAAGTGATTTCTAGAGATAGAGGCTCTTATTAACTCTCAAAGCATCGTGCGACTCCGAATTTTGGTGATTACATTCGAGGACTTCCGGGGATAGGAAGACAGAGGTGCCGACTACCTTGAAGTTCGAAGGGATTCCTTGTTGAGGAAGACAGAGGTTACTATCTACCTTGAAGTTGAGGGCTTGCGGGGATAGCAAGACAGATACTCCGATCTTCGTATCGAGGGCTTACCCTGGTGTGGGTAAGATAGACTTTCTTGAAAGTATAAATCAAGGGACCTTTATCCAAGGTTGTTGGATACCCTTCTCTTTGGGTTAAAAGACTTATATCTTGTTACTTGTAGTTTGACTACGTGTTTAATTTCCGCTGCATTTTGTAATATAAGGAAAGTATAACTTTCTTATACTTCCTTAATTGTACTCTGTTTCTTTTAGATTCTATATTCTTTAAGGTAGAATCTCATATTTTATCTTTTGTTAATGTTCAATTTCTGGAACCATTTTTCTGGAACCTACTTTCGGAATCTGTTTCCAAGTTTGGATTCGGTGTTAGAGGTGTTGTGAATTTTCTTAGTTTAGCTTTGTTAAACTTAGCCCTTTCCTTTACTTAAGGAAAACAGAGTTATTTCTAACTAACTTTAAAGGTTTCAAATGAATTTTTAAAGTATACAATTCACCCCACCCCCTCTTGTAAATTGAACATCTACATCACTATTTTGATCCTACAATTGGTATCAAAGGAGGACTCTGAAATACTTATACTTACGAATAAGTTTTTCTTGCTCATTTTCTCATTCCGAACTTTTCTATTCCGAAAATTTCCAATCCGAACATTGTTTTTACGAATCTTTGCTACTAACAAGATTTTGTATCGAAGGCTTCTAGCAGGGCAGGAATTAATGTTGGTTCGATTGACAATCTAAATCCTACAAGACCACCAATCTTTGATGGTAATGATTATGAGTACTGGAGAGATCGAATGAAGACTTTTGTTATCAATACTGGAGTAGATAACTTTGTTATGCTTACTGGTGATTATAAAATTCCTAACAAGGAAGTTAGAACTTTCACTAACCAGGAAAATCAAGAATATCAACTCAACTATAAGGTACGCAATACTCTACTATGTTCAATGACTAGAAATATATATAGCCAAATTTCTTCTTGTGAAGCAGCTAACTGTATATGGAATAAGTTAGAGGTTACACACTTTGGAACTTCTAAAATGATTGAGACTAGAAGAGTTATGCTTAGAGCTGAATATCATGGCTTCAACTTTCCTTATGGAGAACCAATCTGTAATGTTAAACAGAGATTCATGAATATAGTCCACAGCCTACAGTCTATGGGAGAGAAAGGATTAGATGATGAAGCTCTTCTGGATAAAATAATTGATATTATGCCCAATGAATGGGAATCCAAAAGAACAGCTATAGATGAGAACAGGAAGGTCACCCAGATCTCTCTTGATGAGATTTTTGGAACTCTTCTACAACATGAAACCAGAATGAAGAGAGATGCAGACAACATCAAGAAGAAGAATGGAAATGGTACTGTTTCTTTTACTACAACTTCAAATCAGATGAAAGCTAAGACTCCTGAGAGAGTAACCATATCCAAGTCTAAGAAATTTATTTCCAGTCCGAATCTAGTGAGAGTGAAGTCTCAGAAAATGAACTAGCAAATTTTGCTCGAAGGATGAACAAGATAGCTGGAAAGAGAAATTTCCAAACAAAGTATAAGAAAAAGGATAGGAAAGATAGGAAAGATGGAGAATTTACTTGTTATGAATGTAAAAGAGCTGGGCATATTTGACCAGATTGCCCTCTGCTCAAAAAGAAAGAAAGTAAAGAAAGGCATTCAGACAGGAACAGAAAGAAATATTATAAATCCAAAGCTAAGAAAGTCTTGAAAGCCAATGACACCTGGAGTGCCAGTGGTGGTGACTCTTCAGATGAATCTTCTGATTATGAATCTTCAGGATAGAAGAATCTTGGTCTTATAGCCAGATTACCTATTGATAATCATTGTTTTATGGATAAGGTGGGAAATGCTGAATCATTGACCAATGTTTCTTTAAATTCTAATGATAATAAGTATTATAACTCTTCTGATGAATAATCTTCTTTTGATGAAGAAAATACTTTACCTACTTATGAAGAAGTCTCTAGATTTGCTGAACTTCTTGAGATTGATAATTCCAAACTCAATAAGAAACTTGATAAGGAAAACTATAGGAATTCTATTCTTACAAAAGAGATATCAGATCTTTCTAAAGATCTTAATAAGAAATATGCTTATTTTGAAAGTATTTCAAAAAATCTTGAGGAAGTAAGTTCTGAGAAGAACAATCTTTCTAAAGAATTAGAAAAAGTAATTTCTAATAAAAATGTTTTCGAGCCTAACTCTAGTTCAAAAACTAATGATTTTGAGGATAAAAACTTGGTTGTAAAACTCAAGTATGAAATTTTTTCCTTAAAGAAATGTTTATCAAACTTTACCCATGGTAAGGAAAATTTTGATAAGATGTATTCCCAAATATGACCTTTAAGAAATAAATCCGGATTTGGTTATACCCATGCAAAACCTATTTTCAGTAACAATTATTTTGTTCCTCAAAGTGCCCCGTTTTGTACCAAGTGTCAATGTGGTGGTCACTGGGCAAAGAATTGTTCCTTAAACAAAACTCAATCTTTAGGATTTCACAAATCTTACTTTTCTAAGAAAATGTGGGTACCTAAAATTTTATTGTCTAGAAATCTCAGATCCAAACAAGTTTGGATTCAGAAAATCTAATTTTCTTTTTGATTTCAGGAAAACAAAGAGAGTACCAGCAACAATACATGGTACATGGATAGTGGATGTTCCCGGCACATGACTGGTAATAAAAGCTTTTTCAAAAAGATTATTAAAACGAAAGGAGTAAAGGTAACTTTCGGAGATAATGCTAAGGGAGAGATTGTTGGTATGGGTAATATTGTTCTTCTTGGTAAAACCTTGATTTCAAATGTTCTTTTTTATAAAGGTCTTAAGCACAACCTCATTAGCATATGTCAGTTATGTGATGAAGGTTACCTTGTGAATTTTAGGAATGATAAGTGATTAGTTCAAAATTCCAAGGAAGAGTTTATTCTCTCAGCCAATAGGCAAGAGAATCTCTACACTTTAAACTTAGAAGACCTCAGAAGCGAAGATTTACCTTGCCTAAGTGAAATGGAAGACCATTCCTGGTTATGGCATAGAAGACTAGGTCACTGTAATCTTAGGAACCTATGTAAACTCTCAAAGAAGAAACTAGTTAAGGATCTACCGGAGCTTAGATTTTATTCTTCTAAAGTTTGTGATCCTTGTCAATATGGAAAGAAACATAAATCTAGTTTTAAATCAATCGGTGAAATCTCAACAACCAATGCATTACAGTTAGTGCACATGGATCTTTTTGGTCCAACACAAACTGGAAGTATTGGAGGTAAGTACTATGTGTTTATTCTATTTGATGATTACACTAGATTTACTTGGGTCTATTTTCTAGCAAAGAAGTCTGAAGCTTTTTCTTATTTCAAAAGTTTTAGAGCTCAAGTTAAAAATGAGAAAAACCTTCCATTGAAAACTATTCATAGTGATCATGGAGGAGAATTTCAAAATTCTGATTTTGAAACTTTTTGTAGTAAAAAAGGTATTACGCACAATTTTTCAGCACCTAGAACTCCTCAACAGAATGGTGTAGCTGAAAGAAGAAATATAATTCTTCAAGAGATAACTAGAACCATGTTGAGTGAATATTCTATTGCTAGACATTTCTGGGCTGAAGCTGTAAGTACTGCTTGCTATACTACAAATCGAGTTTTGATTAGACCTTTTCTTCATAAAACTCCTTATGAGTTATGGAATGGTAGAAAACCAAGACTTTCCTACTTCAATGTTTTTGGTGGCAAAGTATTCATTTTGAATACTAAATATAACATACATAAATTCGCACCAAAATCTGATGAAGGAATTTTCTTAGGATATTCCACAACATCTAAGGCTTATAGAGTTTTTAACAAAAACACTTGTACTGTTGAAGAAACAGTACATGTAAAATTTGATGAGTAAGATCCTTTTGTTTTCAAATCATCCCAGCCTACATCTTCGGATGTGTTTTCAAAAACGGATTGTCAACCTTTGATAGAAGAACCTTCTGATAATGAAATTATTCAAGAAGATACTTCTGAAACATTTACCCCAGAAGACTTTCTACCCTATGTTGATGAACAGGTTTTACAAAACCCAAATCAGGTGTTTCTTAAGAATCATCCCAGTGATAGTATCATTGGTGATGTAAATCAACCTGTAAGGACTAGAAGTTCCTTAAGAAATGAAGTAGAACATCTAGAATTTCTTTTCCAATTAGAACCTAAAAGCACTGATGAAGCTTTAGGTGATGATGATTGGATTAAATCCATGCAAGATGAGCTAAATGAATTTGAAAGGAATAAAGTATGGACCTTGGTTGAAAGACCTAAGGAAACTTCTGTTATTGGAGTAAAATGTGTTTTCAGAAATAAATGTGATGAAAATGGAGTCATAGTAAGAAATAAAGCTATACTTGTTGCTAAAGGCTATAATCAGCAAGAGGGAATAGACTATGAAGAAACCTATGCTCCAGTAGCTAGACTTGAATCTATCTGTATTCTACTTGCCTTTGCAGCATTCTTTAATTTCAAACTTTTCCAAATGGATGTGAAATGTGCTTTTCTTAATGGTTATGTTCAAGAGAAAGTCTTTGTTGAACAACCTCCTGGCTTTGAAGATACAAAACATCCTGATCATGTTTTTAGACTTACCAAAGCTTTGTATGGTCTTAAACAAGCCCCACGAGCATGGTATGATAGACTTACTAAATTTTTGCTTCAAAATAACTATGTTAAGGGAAATGCAGATCCAACCCTTTTTATAAAGAAAGATAAGAGAAATGTTTTGATTGTTCAAATTTATGTTGATGACATCATATTTGGTTCAACTCAGCAATCTTTGACCAACTCTTTCGCAAGTCTAATGAAATCTGAGTTTGAAATGAGTATGATGGGTGAGTTAACTTTTTTCCTTGGTTTTCAAATTTCTCAAAAACCATAAGGAACCTACATATCTCAACATAAGTATATTAAAGATCTTCTTAAAAAGTATCGTTATGACAATACTAAGAGTATAGGTACTCCCATTGGTACCTCAAATTCTTTAGATCTTGATGAAGCTGGGAAACCAGTAGATCAATCATCTTTTAGAGGTATGATAGGAAGCCTACTATACTTAACAGCTAGTCGACCAGACTTAATGTTTTTAGTATGCTAATGTGCAAGATATCAATCCAATCCTATGGAATCTCATTTAAAGGCAGTAAAAAGAATTTTTCGCTACATAAAGGGAACCATGGATCTAGGATTATTTTATACTTCTGGAAATGATTTTGTTCTTAAAAGTTTTTCTGATGCTGAATTTGGTGGATGTAAAATGGATAGAAAAAGTACATCCGGAACGTTTCATTTCCTAGGAGATTCACTAGTTTCTTGGTCTTGCAAGAAGCAACATTCTGTAGCACTTTCCACTGCTGAAGCTGAATATGTAGCAGCTGGAAGTTGTGGTGATCAAGTGTTGTGGATGTAACATACACTCACAGACTATGGCTTGAGTTTTACCAAAACTCAAATTTTGTGTGATAACACAAGTTCCATTTCCCTTAGTAAGAACCCTGCACATCACTCCCGTGAAAAACACATAGACATTAGGCATCACTTTCTTAGGGATCACACACTTAAAGGAGATATTATTCTTCAGTTTATCGGAACACAAGATCAACTTGCTGATATTTTCACAAAATCTTTGCCTTTTGATAGATTTTAATACATTAAATAGAAGTTAGGAATGATAACCGTAAGGTAATCTTTTTTAATTAACTTTCTGTTGAAAAAAAATCTCCTTACTGCAATAAACTCCTTTTCATAGGGGGAGTACATTTGTTTGTTAACAAAGTTTTTCAAAGTTTGTTTTCAAAAACTTTTCGGAACGAAGATTTCTGGAATGGAATTTCCAGAACTCAAATTTTCTAGAATGGAAATTTTCGTACAAAATACTTCTGGATTGGAAGTGTTTGTATTGGAAAACATCCGGAATAGAAAATTTTGTACTGGTATTTTCATAATGGAACTTTCATACTAAATCTTTCATAATAAGTTTTTCGTTTTCAAAATTTCATAATGAATTTTTCGTACTAAGTTTTTCCTTACTAAGTTTTTTTTCTTGTATTATGTTTTCGCATTATAGTTTTCTTAATTCCATGTTTTAATAAAAACCTCAAAAAGATCGGATTCAAGTTTTCAACCGTCAGATCTAATCTCAGTTTCTCCCAACCGTTAGATCAACTGTGGAAGGTGAACCGTCATCTTGTTGCCTATATAAAGGGGACCCGAATACTCGTCCCACATCAGTTCTCAAGATCTCGCGTCTCGAATCTCTGCCTCTCTATTTTAAGGCCATACCGAACTTCAGTTGTATCCGTTCTGATCTTCTCAAAGGTTTTCAAATCCGAATGTCTGTGGAAGTAGCTTCTCAAGATATGTCTTCAACTAAGCCGATCTCGAAGTGGTTAGTTTATAGAGAGAGGCTGGTTCATCCGGATTTCTTCAACAAGTATGATTCTCTTATTTCTAAGAATATCAAGCTTAATGGTTGGGAAGATGTTGCGCTGTCAAAACTCGGGAACCAAGATGAAGTGTATTCAGACTTACTTATTGAATTCTATGAGACAGTTTCTTTTCTTCAGGATGATGGAAAGGACAAATTGTCTTTTAATTCTTATGGGAAGACTTATAAACTTTCATATTCCAAGGCATCCAGCTTGGTAGGCCTAAAGAATGAAGGTGAAGCTGAGTTTGTTTCTCATGTATTTCCAGATTCTAAAGGTAGCTTCGACAAGGAAAAATCTTTAGAAACTCTCGGACTGGCTAATGACAAGGCTCCGAAGATTGCTAGTTTATCTACAAATTTCCGGATTCTAGAGCTATGGGTACAAGGTCTTATCGTACCAAGGAAAGGTGACAAAGATAGCTTGAAGAAGAGTGAGATCTACATCCTAGATTTTCTGATAAATCTGAGGAAGTTTAACATGATGAAGCACATTCTTATCACTCTTGAAAATTTAAAGAAAGGAAATCTGAGAGCTCAAATTATCATGTATCCAGCAATCCTCTCGAAGTTGATAGTTCAGTTCCTAGAGTCATTCAAAGAGGATTGCAAATCTAAGCCCAGAGTTTGCAATATTATGATGGTGAGCGATGGTACTCTTAAGAGAATGCTTGTAGTTTTTGACAAGGATTCTGGACAGTTTATTGATTTACCTGCTCAAGGAGAAGCAGTTCCGAAAGATGCTGATCCGGAATCCTCTAAGACAGTAAGGAAGAGAAAGCTGAAAGAAGTGGAAGTAGAAGCAGAGAATCCTAAGACTAAGGAAGTCCATTCCGCACCTCCAAAACCAAAGAATAAGAAATCCTATCCTGATGAAGTTGTTGCAAATTGGAGAGAAGATAAATAGAAAATGAAAGAAGGGGATCCGCAGTTCGGTTTGGACCCTGCGGAGGCTAAGGCCTTGAAGGAGAGAACTGCTGTTGAGCTTGAATAACAAGTAAAGGAAAAGAAGCTCAAGATAAAGATTTCTGAGGCTGAGGTAGCTCAGACTTTGTTGAAATTCAATGAGATGGTTTCAGAAACTATTCCTATTCCGAGATCTTTCTCCTTGGAATCTCTACCTGAGACTCCAGGAAGAAATTTTGTTGCTCCGGAAGAAGATGTTTCTAAGAATACTGAGGAAGTAGAGCAAGTTGAGCAAGTGGAACAAGAAGAAGATGGTGCTGAAGGAAGTGGTGAAACTAGAGATGTGATGAAACAAGTAGATGATTACAAAGGGACACCTTCGGAACTCTTATCACTACGAACTTCAGAAGCTGAATCTTCGAAGCTAGTTACTCCAGCAATGGAAGAAGAGAAAGGAGAAGAAGAAGTTACTTATCATGGAGAAGAAGAAAATCTTTTACTTGATGTTGCTCAGAAGGAAAATGCAGGGGTTCGTGTTCAGGAAGTTGCTGATGAGGAAGATAATGTTGTTCAAGTTTCTGATAGTGAGAAGAGAACTCCAGAACAAGATTCAATTCTGAAAAAAGACAAGGGAAAGCAAATTCTTGCTGATACTCCGAGCTCAGAAGTGAGAAAGGGAAAGGAAGTTGGTAGTTATTCGAAAAGAAAGCTTGACCTTATTGAAGAAGAAATTTCTCCAAGCAATGTTTCAGATTCGGAGTCATCCTCTGTGGGGCATGACTTTGTTGTCCAGTCTTTAAAGAAGTTGGTGGGATCCATTCCGACATTCTCTAGTATTGATTCAAGATATCAGATGCTCCAACATGCTTTGAATCAGAAAACAGACTCTGTGTCTATGGTCATGGACAAGTGCGTTGAGATTGAGGCTCAGTTCAAAACTTTTATTGTTGGCTACAAAGGTCATAGATAATCTTGCAAGAAGATGAAAAACCGGTCGAAGAAGACTGTTGAAGAGATGAGGTTATTTGATTAGTTTCAAGACAATGTCAAGGATTCCTTTGAGACTGAGGACAAGAAGATAAATGACCTCACTTCATCCTTTGAAGAGAAGATGATAGATGAAAAGAACTTCCAGATTCAACAAGTCAGATATCTGAATGGGAAGTTAAATTCTGTTTCTCAGAACTGTAAATTTGAAAGAGATCATCGGATTGAGTTTTAAGAGAATATGAAGGCTCGGGAAGAAAAGATCAAATCTCGGGAAGAAAAACTTCAAGCCCATGAAGAAATAATTGAAGCTCAAAGTGAAAGAATAGTGTTCTTAGAGAAGAAAGCTGAAGAAGATCATAAAGACCTGAAGAAGATCAAGACTATTCTTAAGGGGCTCATGTCAAAGGAAAAAGATCCGAAATAACTAAATCTAATCTTTTTGTTGTATTTAATTTTCTTTGTTCCCGAGATTTCAAACATAGTGAAATTTGTGCTTGTCGTTCCTTTTGCTACTAATGTTTTAGGTACTTTGTTATTTTTTTCCATTCCCTTGATTTCTTTTTGAAAATCACAAAGGGGGAGAAGGAAAAGATCCTTAAGAAAAAAAAGAAACTTTATCTAAAGGGGAGAAGGAAAAGTTCCTTAATAAAAAGAAGGATGTTTTTTTAAGGGGGAGTTTTTTTCATTAAATAAGACTTTCTTTTTTGTAATAAAATGTCACTCCGAAAATCTAGAATACGGTCCTTAGAGTTTCAAAGCCTAAGGGGGAGTTAGTTGTATTCATCAATATCCTTAAATCCAAGGGAGATAAGCCTTAATGTTTTTCTTTCTTCTTAGAAATTCTTTTTTATAAGGATGTTCATGCTTTCCAAAAAGGGGGATATTGTTGAGTCAATAGGGTTTTCCTTATGACTTTTCCATTCCTTCTTATTTTGAAAATCACAAACACCTTACTTTTAAGGAAACTTACTTGTAAGGAAAATTTCATTTATAAGAAAATTTGTTTTTATAAGGAAAATCGCTTTTGTAAGAAAAATTATTCTTGTCATATTTTCATCCAGATTTTTCTTAATTATGAGATTCAGATTCACTTTTATTTTCTCAGAATTACTTGAAACTTTGATATGAAGTATTCTATTTTAGGATCCGAATTCTGGAAAAGAATTATAATAAAGTTTCATTCCGAATTCCGGATATGAACTCTGACTAAGTTCTATTCCAGATTCAGGATAACAAATTCTTATGAAGTTCGACGACGAATTCTCATTACGAATCCTAATGATGAATTCTCATTAAGATTTCTAATAATGAATTCTCATTACGAATCCTAATGATGAATTCCCATTACGAATTCTAATAATGAATTCTCATTACGAATTCTGATGACGAATTCTAATTACGAATTATAATGATGAATTCTCATTCGGAATTTTCATTCCGAATTCTCCTATCAAACAGAATCTGATCTTCTCTGTTTTATACACACTGAATTACTTTAGACTCCAAAAAATATTTTGGTTAGACTACGAACGTTTATTCTGCTTACATTTCTATAATCTGTCTACCCTTTATTATTTCCATTACACTCCGAATTTTCACTCTGAAGCTTTCATTCCGAACTTTTGAGTTAGAATTAAAACGAAGTTGTACATTCTATTACACTTGTTTTGTTATAAAACAATTTCATCTATTTTGTTATAAACTAACTGTTGTCTAAGTGACACGTATATAGGTCCCTCCGGTCTTTAAGGAAAATATGACCGTTGGAGAAGGAGCCGACCTTACCTATAAATAGGAGCTCATTTGAAATAGCTTAGTGATGAAAGGCTGACTGATCTTTGACTCATGTGATTACATGCTTGAAGTGATTTCTAGAGAGAGAGGCTCTTATTAACTCTCAAAGCTTCGTGCGACTCCGAATGTTGGTGATTACATTCAAGGACTTCCGGGGATAGGAAGACAGAGGTGCCGACTACCTTGAAGTTCGAGGGCTTCCTTGCTGAGGAAGACAGAGGTTACCAACTACCTTGAAGTTGAGGGCTTGTGGGGATAGCAAGACAGAGACTCTGATCTTCATATCGAGGGCTTACCCTGGTGTGGGTAAGACAGACTTGCTTGAAAGTATAAATCAAGGGACCTTTATCCAAGGTTGTTGGATACCCTTATCTTTGGGTTAAAAGACTTATATCTTGTTACTTGTAGTTTAACTACTTGTTTAATTTCCACTTCATTTTGTAATATAAGGAAAGTATAACTTACTTATAATTCCTTACTTGTACTCTGTTTCTTTTAGATTCTATATGCTTTAAGGTAGAATCTCATATTGTATCTTTTGTTAAAGTTCAATTTCTGGAACCATTTATCTGGAACCTACTTTCGAAATCTGTTTCCAAGTTTGGATTCGGTGTTAGAGGTGTTGTGAATTTGCTTAGTTTAACTTTGTTAAACTTATCCCTTTCCTTTACTTAAGGAAAACATAGTTTTTTGTAACTAACTTTAAAGGTTTCAAAGGAATTTTTAAAGTACACAATTCACCCCCCCCCCCTCTTGTAAATTGAGCATCTACATCACTATTTCGATCCTACAGGATGTAGGTCCCGGATTTATGTGTTTGGGATGGTACATATTTACAGTTGTGATGTGGTTATATGGTAGTGTGCTTGGGCTCCCTTCTTCGATGTGTAGTGAGTACTCCTCTCGTTCTCATTTTTTTTCCTTCTGTTCTTATTAGGGGTTTTGATGTGGTGGTGTTTCTTTATTTTTGTGGTGAATTTGGGTTTCTTTTTTTATAGATCGTTAATGTGGTATAGGATTATTTGGGGTTATCATGGTGTGGTTGTGGTTCGTTGGTATTCTTCTTCACCCCAGGGTGCGCAATGAGTTGGAATGTTTCTTTGACGTATGATTTCCCTCATTTCTCTTTATTGTGTATCATCTATGAGTGGTTTTCATTTGTTTACAAATGGATTATGGTTTTTATAACATAATCAATTATAAATAATTGGTTAATTTAATTGAAAGGGGAAATTGGGGTTTGCTTTGAATAATTTTACAGCTTTTATATTATTTATGATATTGTGAAATGTACGGGCTTGAGGCCTTATAGAAAATTTTGGTCATTGGGGGATTATTTTTCATTGGATATATGTGATACAATTGATTCTTTGGTTGTGATTTTTTGTGATTTCACCATAAATAGTAACTAGTTAATTACTTTTACATATTTAATGAATTTTTTTCCCTAGGATTTGGGTTTTGTGATGACACCCCTAAATTAATCCGGAATGTGATAAAAACTTCCTTATAAACATGTAAATGGATTTTGATGTGTTGTGATTTGTGGGCATTATGGTGGGATAATGTAATGTGGTTGGGATTTGGGGTGATGTGTTTCTTGTTTTCCATGATTTTGGGGTAGAAAGTTGATGGTATAATGGGTATGTTGATCTATTCTTGATATATCAATGCCTTTTTCTTGATGCCTGAGTAGTTTTGGAATGAATAAATGAATTTTTAATGATATTCGAAATGGATTTGGTTGGTTTGGTTAATGTGATAGAATGTTTTCAATGGAAAATTCAACGATGGGTTTTGTGATTAAATGTGGTTGATTATAAATAATAAAATGAATACGTGTTAATTTTAGAGTGAAAGTGAATCCACTTATTAGGTCTCTTCACCTTCTAACATGACTGTTGAAAATACGAATAAATGCATTTAAAGGTATAAGTAAAGATGATATTGTTGTGAGTTGGTTAGTTTGTTTGAGGTACCATGGTTTGGGCTTGAGTTTTTGATACTATATATATATATATATATATATTTATTTTCCTAGGGATTTCTATACACACCCCACCCATGTTAAGAACTATGCGTTGAACACCCATATAGCCACATGGGGGTGTATTTCCCAACATCCCAATTGGTTGATTGATAGATGTCCACCCACTCTTCCATGATCCCTCTTCTAGGAGATGATGGCACAAAATTATTTGAGTGAGATGTGATGTGGTGTCACAAGTGTCTTCGAGATGAGTTGTGATGCGCTTTCCCATGTGTCTTCAAGATGATATGTGATTATATGTGCTGAGATATCATGTGATGTGTGGCCCAAGTGTGTGATGGTGGGATGTGATGTGATGTGTGGCCCAGTTGTGTTTGGGCGGGAAGTACTATGGTGAGTGGCCTAGGTGTGTGTTGACAGTATGTGATGTGTTCTGTGGCCCAAGTGTGTGCATTTGGGATGTGTTGTGGTTTATTCGGAAGTGGTTGGAGGGCCATGACATCCTTCATTGGGGTGTGAGCACAACAAATTAGTGAGAAATCTTTTTAGTGTAACCTATCATCAATTTATTTTACATTATATTATATTAATCGGCTTTATTAATTTAGTGATCATTCCTTGTTGAGTTTGGGATGGTTAGTATACATGTTTTGCTGATGTTTGGTTCCACTACTTTATCATAAGAGAATTAGTATGATTCTTTCACATGTACGTGAGAGACTTAATCTTCTCATACATAGTATACTTATATGGTCTCCCTATGTATAGAAAATTATTTCCTGGTTTCTTGGTAAATTATGTGGATTGTGTTGGACATTACTTGTGCGGACCCTTGACAGTTGTTGTGCTGTTGTATTAGATTTACTAATGGATATTTACTTTGGGAAATTTTATCTATATTAGTTCTATTTATACAGGCACGTGGGGTGGTTTTGGATTTCTCTTTTTTGTTATGTATTAGATTTTTTATGGATTATTCATCTTGTCTCTTGATCCTGTATTATTATAGATGGTAATGCCTCCAATACAAGATATTTTTTCAATACCCTCAGTGTTAGTCTCCAACCTGGGGCCTACTAGAGTAAAATACACAAATTTACAGATTTTATATTTTTTCAATAAAATGAAATTAGGAAAGAAAAATTGTAATTTTACCCTTATAATTAAAAAACATAACGAATTTATACTAACTGTACTAAGGTGTTTGTGGATCCTGAATTTTGAGCTTGATCCAAATTTTTTATCATGGAAATATGTAAAAATAAATGTTTATATGTGGGACATTTATTAACCAATCCATGAAAAATTCCGGAATCATTACCAATATAACACTGTTTGACCTTTTTACATGAATTTATTCTTATCACAAAAAAATAAAAATATATTAAATAAACAATTATAGTAATAATGATTTTAAAATATTAATTTTTAAAATATGGTATTATTCGAAAAATGTTATTATAAATATATATTTATTAGGTGATTTGTGTCAATATTTAGGAAACCATTTATAGTCTCATGTAAAATTCAATTATAATATAAATGAGAAGTAAATATTTTATTTCAAATCACTTTTGAGGGAAAGTGAGAATCCAAAAAGGACCTATAAAAAACAACTAACAACAGAAGGAGATCAAAAATTCATTGACGAAAAAGTTAAGGATATTAAAGTCAACCACCCTATATAACCCATATTTCCATGTGGTTACCTTCATATCTAGACCATTCTTAAAAATTGATTCAATTTGATCATCCAATTCTTCAAAAAATTTAATATATTACTCCATATTTAACTTCCCATAATTGAAGCATCACACCAAAATAAGATCTTATTTTTTGATCCACTTTCTTTTCTCTTCGTTGATGGAGAACTAAATAATTATATCATATATACTATTGATTAAATATTTTAAAGCACTAATACAAAAATATTATTCTAAAATATTCTCCTTTAAATTTAGAACAAGCTTCGTGTATTACTTGATTTCTACTTGCACATATCCTCCCATCATGTTCAAGACATCGTCTGACACTGTATCCTTGTCGTGAACCCTGGTTCCACCTTCCTGTGATTTTCGATCAACAATTTGAATCTTCTTTCTAGAGACCATCTTCACAACTTCAACAATTTTTTACTCCCCCAATTTTAATTTTGTCTTCTAACTCCTTGCCTTACCAGAAGATCTGGTTACTATTGTTATTGGAGTGTTCGAGTAATATATCTGAGGTCTTGTTTTTTCCACCAAATAGACCAGTAAATACCCAAAATGAATACTTCCTTTATTACCATTCTTTAAGATAGACCCAACCATTGTGGGACCTTGGGATCCTTTCTCATAATTCATTATTTTTTGTGATTCCACCACCCTATCACTTGGCTCATCATCTTCTAAAGACCTTTTACCAACCATTTTTTGATTCCATCATGGAATATATGTTTTATATACTTCTAGATTCACATTCTACTTTACATCATCATTATTTGTAAAATATATATTTTTTATATTAATTTTATTTGATGATTTTCATTAGTTAGTAATCCCTCGACTCACAAACACAACTTCATTCGGGTTAGAAGAGTTATGATTCTCAGTAAGCACCCTTGCATCATCATGGATGTAATTAAAATTATTAATAGTAGTTTGTCGAATATCTTATGCATTAAAAATACCACCAACCTTGATAGTATCAGAAAAAGATATTAAATTCATGGATAAAGGCTCTCTCAAGTCTTGATATGTCAATTAGTAAGTACCGAGAGCATATTTCAAAATTTCAAATATGTACTCAAATCATGCGTCCTAATTCATAGCCATTGGATTAACTGGAGGGGGTCCAAACTGAGAGCATGTTCAAAAGACATAGAAATGGTAGGTAGTTCAGTGGGGCATGGATCAATCATCTATATATGTAAAACTACCACTTGGGGATCCCTAAACCCCCATTGATTGGATGAACTAGAATAACCAAAAATATTTCATGATGAACATAACTTTGTCCATGATTAGAAGAACATTGTTCTTGTAATGAAATTTTCCACGAATAGTTAGAAATTCATAATCTATCAGTGGATTGGAATTCTAAAAATTGATGCATAAATATAGAGAAATTGGATGGATAATTGATTTTTTTCTTCTTTCCGTGACCAAGAAGCATCCAAACATATTCCTTATCATGTGAATGATTGATAGATTTGGAAAAGGAAGGGGAGTTCAGGTAGAATAACCCATAGCGCCATCATCGAAATATCTATATTCAAAGGAAAATAGTATGACTAGTGGAAGAGGAAAAAAATGAACATCGTTACACAAGTAGGGAGCTTTGGACCAAGGCATAATGAGATCCTCCTTTGAAGAAATATAGATCTAATTGTACTCCTTGTCGAGAAGGCCTATGATTTCTAAATCATGAAATCCCCAAGAGTTAATCATAAATCTATCGAAATAATTCACTAATGGTTGATGTCATGTAAATTTAACCCCCTATATAAGCTTAAAAATGGTTGAGGCCTATGTTAACTCCTCTTTCGAAATCACAACATTCTTGAATCACAGCCTATGGCATCGTCAGGAGAATAGAAGACGGAGGTGGAACTCATCCATTCTTTCTCTAACATGAATTATAATCAATATTTTGAGAATTTCTTTTTAATAACTAAATGAAAAAAATTCTAATTTTAATTATATATATTTTTTGAGTTTGGTTTATTTTGTTGGGAAAGTCCCCGACAATGTGTAAAAATCAACCATTATTAACCATCACCGGTCAATATATTTTATAGTAATGATAATATGAATGATGTATTAGAATATATATACCAATATTCGAACATAATTTATTCTCTAAAAAAATCAAATGTTATTTTTAAAAAAATTAAATTGAACAAGTGTCTTCATAATTAAATTATAGAATAATATAAATTTCATAAAAAATATAATAAAAGCTATGAAATTTACATAAAAACATTCATATAATTTTGAATTAAAAAAATCAATTGTATAAATTAATATCCCTCTAGAAATCATGATTTATCCATTTAACATTTAAGTTCCATGTCTACTAACCATAAAATCATATTACTCATTTAAATTTACTATGAATTATATTTAAAATAATATATAATGATATTAATTTAAAAAAAATCCCAAATAAATAATATACAAATTTTGTTTAATTTTAGTTTTTTATATATATTTAAATTGACAATAATTAGAATGGGAGTAAGAAAATATATAATAAAATAAAATATCAACCAATTTCTTGTAGATTAATATATTGTAGATCTATCTCACTTTATTATTCATTACTAGTTCATTTTATTTATTAAAAATAAATAAATATGAGTATATATTAGTTTCATTAAATTTTAATAAAAAAATAGTGTGATACATTTTATGCTTCGTAGAAGTGCTAAAATGAATTTATAAAAAATTCTCCTCATAAAATGAAAAAAATCAACTTAGAAAACAACTATTTCATTAAATTCTTTCATCTAAAAAATTCCTCACAAAACATTATATAACATGATATTGGAAGGAAGCTACTAAATCCTAAAAAATGGAATATTTTTCTTTTTTTTATCTGTATAAATGTGCCACAAACATTTACTTTAATCCATCCATAATCTTACTAGAGGTAAAAAATATGTATATTAGATTAAAGTGCTCGGACATATAAATTATTAAATAAAAATCCTTGAACCCTCTCCCTCTAAAAGTACCCATTATGGTATGAAAATGGATAAAATGAAATAATAACCCTCAAATCATTCATCTAGTATGTCATGGGTTATCCACTCTCACTAAGGGTATATAAATAATATACATGAGAGGAATTTCCCTTATATATATATTTAAAGAGTAATATATAATAATATGAACACACCAACCAACCCCATACATAAATAACATAGTCAAACATAATACATGATGAATGATAAACATATTTAGATAAGAATAAAATGAAAATAGAAAAGTTAAATTTTTTACTAGTGACCATGATAAACCAAACGGTTACTGAACCACTCCTAAAACTAGTAATGTCCTTCTCGATCACCAAAAAACTCTATGTGGCAAAAAAAGGGTTTATATAGATTTTATGGTGGTAAAATCATGTATAGTCAATTAAATACTCTATGAAACATCTCATGAAAAATATGAAACAATCATTCTAAATCATAGTTAATAATCAAATTAAATAAAATCATCACCAAAGTTGGTAATACTAGTTTCCCCACCCTCACCATGCCTCATTCACCAAATAACTCATATATGTAAAACATTCCCTATAAAAAGAGTATGCATATATATAATGAGGGTTCCCCAATTTGACTTCCAACTATTTTGTTTCTCTCAACCCCCAATGCCACAAATTCTTTTCTTGTCCCTCCTATAAGTTAGATTCCACCTAAGGAAATAGCATCATATCCATTACTACATATTGTGTATCCCATCATCTCATCATCATTGTATCCCAGGAAAAAAATATATTTTCTTGAAAACCACTACAACCTATGTATGTTTATTATACCTCTTGCCACCACAGCACATGCACTAACACCAATGAGATTATGAGACCCCAACATATAGAAAACAAGTATTTTCTATACCTCATGACATTACGGGACAAACAAATTGTATAGTAAAACCTTGAGCCATCACATACATAGTAGAAACACACCCCATAATATAACCCATAATAGAATTTAATATATATATTCATTTATATATATAGGGAGAGAGGAGAGAGGGATATGTTAACCATTTTTTCCCTCACCATACTGTATATTAGAGAAAACAATCCCAAAAACATTTGGTTATTGGTTTACCTACCAACACAAGTGGGATGGGGTATGAAATCCAAAAATATAATTAATACTATAAACAAACCACACTATTAAGAACTACCTAACCATAGACTCTGCATCTTTTATCATCTCATAAAACAAATGGAAGCACCATTAAGTACTAGATATAAAATAATCACTTAAGAAGCATGTTCATTATTATTTTATTTTTTTAACATCATTTAATATTAATCAATTATGATTAAAATTATTTATACATTGATCCTTTAACTCAATTACTTCGACATCATAACATTGATAATTATATTTAGAAGAAAATAATCATTATCTTTGAACACAATAAACTAAAAGTATTAATTTATTTTTTAAACTATCAATTAATAATAATCTTGGTGATCTAGTAAAAATACTAAGTTACTATTTAAAAGATGCACTCATAGATCATAACATCAAACTGCATCATGTGTTTGGAAATTTATCATATAAATAATATCCAACCATTTGGCCATCAGGAATGAGTCGTGTTTGAATTTATCATTGAAGATAAATCCCCAATCTAAAATCATCATTATAAACCTATTTTTAAAAAAATTGAGAAAAATATATTATATCCCACCATCAATGGAAATTACATCACTTCTATAATAAATCGGTCGTAAACATTACATAATCTTGAGTTAGGTCAAGAATTTTACTTTATTTCACATTGGGGATCATTTCATGTATATAAATTTAGATAATTAGTCCATAAATAATATATAAAAAACCATATAAATATAAAGTGGACACTTTCAAACTGTATTCATTTCATTCATAATATAAAATCTTAGAAAAATTAACATGGTTTATTTTTGTGTTCCATCATCGAAATTTTCCCTTGATCTCATCCTTGTATTTATTCTCTCTTAAATCCTATGTAAAAAATTTTCAAACTTGGATTAGCATAAAAATATTATTATGGTATATATAAAGAAGGAAAAATATTAGTCTTGTGAAAATATTTAATCCATGAATAATGTATCATAAAGTAATATTTTTCACCTTTAAGAAGTAGTAAATAATTTACACTAAATATAAGCTCATTTAATACCATTTTTGTAATAAATATTTTACCATGAAACCCATATAAATCACATAGAACATATAATTTTAACTTGAGACATAAATATACTTAAATATAATAAACATGAGGTTGACTTCCATATATTTCACTCTTATAAATGGAATATCCATAAAGATGACTTCTATACCCAATGCATTGGAGGTTATAATGTGACCACTCATCCTTAATTTATCAGGTAACCAACCATCCATTATTTATCATGTAACCACCCATAAAATGTCCAAGTACCATCATAACACATAAAATATTGCAATTTTCACCATTACACTCATAAAATTCCATTTTCAATCAAATGAAATATTTTTAATATATTGAAATAATCATTAAATTTTTAAAACCATATTAAATACCAAAATACCCATAAAAGGAAATAAGTTGTTTTTTTATTTTAAAAAAACATTAAGGCTTGTAAAGGAATACAAATTTCAAATAACGGTTATAATGGTTGAGATGTTGTCGTCATCGTATATGTTAAAAAAACAAATTACTTCTGTCATTTGAAAAGAATGTAAAAAACTCAATATAGAAATATTCCTGTTGAAAACCATTTAATAAAATTTAAGTGTAAGGGGTTGTTTATATAGCTTAAAAAATAAGGTGGTGTATAACATCATTATATACCTCAATGAAAAAAGATTGAGACGATGTCCCTTATCACGAGTTCGATTCATCATGTATATCCTTTGTCTTCCTGAATAATAAAAATAGGTTAATTTTTTAATTTCTTGATAAAATTTTTCATTTTTATTATTCATTTCTTATCACTTATTACCATGTTATAAAAATTACAAAGTAATTTAAGTTCATGTCGAACATTTTGTTGGTATTTGGTACTTGAATCGAAAATGAACTTTATATGACATCAATAGTCCATGTTTTTATAATTAAATCATATCCATAAAAATATTCATGACATTATTATAATTTTTATACATCAATTATACATTTAAATCAAACCATTGTTTATTTTCATGAAAAAATGAACAACATTATAATCATGGAGATGGTAGGTCATACGTACGCATGAGTAACATTTCCCTTTTTCAATGATTATTATAGAAAGATGTTAAGTTCCATTTTATCATTAAATAATTATAATAATATCATTAATATCATATAAATAATTTAATTATAATTATATATATCATACAAGTGATGAACTGAATAAAAACAAAGCATATCTTTTTGTGGAGGTGATAGTTCACACGTAAACATGAACGATAGTATCATTTTTATGTGCATGGAAAGTAAGAATGTAATTGATAAATTGTTATATAATAATTATTAATATTTCATTATTGTAAAATATTAATATTTATTCAATAATTATAAGCATTCATGAGAGAGAATTATAGGAAACAAATTATATCAGTTTGTAGAGGAGAAAGATCAAAAATACACATGAATAATTAATTTCTTTCCCATTTGATGGAAGTGAATACGGATTTAGGTGATGATATTAACATAATAAAATCTCAATATATTTTGGATATTTTATTTATTATTTCATCATGGATGAATAATTCTTGAATAAAGTACTCAAATAATTATAATAGAAACACATAACAAATGATGTCTCTTTTCAAATAGTCTTATTTAATTACCACCTTAACACCACTAAATAGGGTGTTATGACACAAATAAGGCATCCTAAAAGTTTGGATACATTATATGAATGTATTTGAGTTGATATTGGATTAAAAAGTGTTTATGAATTGTAATTAATAGAGAAGAATGGGTACCTTTTATAGGTGAAGGGAGGGGCACCCATGGAAACGCTTAAAATATTAAATTAATATAAATTAATTTTTAACTCCAAATGATCCAAATTATGTTATGTATAAGATAAGATTATTATTTTTCTAAATACTCTCAAAACATAATTTTTAAACCTGTTTTAAATTCTTTTTAAACCTTATCATTGTGTTTACCCTTAATTATTCTATTTTAATTTTAATTGTGCTAATAACATTTCAGATATAAAGAGGCATTAAATATTACTTATATGGGGTAAATTTACCATAAAGTTTCTATTTAAGGACCTTTATAGCTTATAATATACTATTTTTAATTTTTGAATATTTTTATAATTTTTATATGTTTTCATAAAATATTATATTTATAAAATATCAATAGTGTCAATTTTGACACTATCCATTTAATTAAACTTAAATAAAATACAGAGATATAACTTTAAAAAACCATTTAATAGAATTATAATATATCATATTCACCTATAAAAGTTTTGGAGTACACTATGTAATTCAAATTATATTTATTTTAAAACTTTTTCTTTCATTTATTTGATATTTCAAGTAATAAAATAATTATTATATTACTGTTGTATCAAATTTATGGTAGTTGTTTAACCTCTAAATTTATAAATAAATTCTCATGATGTATATAATTTTATTATCTTTTTGGATTCTATTTATTATCAAAGTTATATTATCTTTATCCCTATATCAAAATAAGTATACTTATAATAACTAAGAGGGTGACATTTTTTCACTTTCTTTTGTTGTAATAATATTTATAACATTTTCGTTGAAAAAAACTATTAAATTAGTCAATAATGAATATATCTAGTGTTTTATTTTTTTCATTAACTATTACTATGGTATGTGTTAGGAATATTTTATGGTCCATATCATAATCTTTTTTCCCTTATTTACCTGATTTACCTATAACTGTGTTAAATTAACAAATTTCCAAAGTTACAATTAATAAAATAAAAAAATGGATACTATTTATATATTTAAACCCAATGATTCCAAATATGAAATAAATGTATCAAAATTTAAAACATAGAGGTTTTTATAATTAAATTAAAATTAGTCTCCTTCATAGAATGAGAAAATAGGTTTTTTAAAAGTAAAACCTGTCAAAATATTGACATGTGTTTATATCCAATTTAAATGTGGAATTACTTCTAAGGACCAAAATTGGATAATAATATAATCATATTCTATTTATACATTAAAACCAATTGAAATTATGATCTAGAAATATCAATAAATTAGATGAAAAATCATTTTTGAACTAAATTGCAGTATTTTTCATTATTAATTAAAATTTGAAATTTATCATAAAAATACCAAAAATGAAAAAAAAACTAAATTTTTATGTCCCACTTCTAAATAAGAAGTTTATTGTTTCAAATATAATTTATAAAAAACTCAAAAAAGTAGATTTAAAATTGTTTCACCCTCAAAAGGGGATTAAACAATTTTTTTAAAACGTTTTTTAAGAATAGGGAAAGATTTATACTTACATTATGCTTATAAAATATATTAAATGAATGTAAAATATTATTCTATAATTACCTATGTTGTTAAATTATTCCCCTTTTAGAAACTTTTCTCATTATATTTTATTCACTTATCAAATAAGTGGGGGTATTTTTCACTCATAGAATTTTTGGATTCCTGTGTTGCCTCTTCAACCATATAGTTTTTACACAAAACCTTCACTAGATAAATCTCTTTATTCTGCAACACTTGTTCCCTGCATTCAAGAATTTGGGATGTTTGTTCTTTATAATAATTATGCTCTTCTAACTGAACTACATTTGGACTCAAATCATTAGATGGATCTAGAATATACTTTCTTAACAATGAAATTTGAAAAAATTTGTGTACATGGGATAAACTTATAGGTAAATCAACATTATAGGAAACTAATACAACATTCACCAAGATTTCATAGGGTCCAATAAACCTTGGACATAGCTTCAACTTTTTACCAAAATGTATCACACTTTTCTATGGAGAATCATTGGGAAATACATGATTACCTTCCTCGAAAGAAAAATACCTCCTTTGGTTATTTGCATAAATATTCTTCCTTCTCTAAGCTATCCTCATGTTTCGTTGATTCAACTAAACTTTCTCTACCATTTATTCTACTGATTCTTGTCTGATCTACTTCCTTTCACAAACTTCATCCCAAAAATATGGATTTAGACACCTCATTACATATAATGCCTCAAATGGATCCATCTGTATACTGGGATTAAGATAGTTATTATAAGAAAACTCAAACAAATAATGATATTGATTCTAACTTCCCTATTAATCCATTGAACACACATATAGAATATTCTCCAACATTTGAATTTTTGGTTCTGACTGACCATCTGATTGAGTATGAAATGTTTTACAAAAATTTAATTCAGTACCCAGTGACTTCTGAAGGTCCTTAAAAATTTTATAAGTGAACCTAGGATGACGTTAAAAATAATAGATAGGGGAAATCCATGTAACCAAACTATCTCTATAATATAAAACCAATAAATTTGATCTATAGATATATTGTATTAGATTGGAATGAAATGAGAAGATTTTTTCAATTAATCAATAATAACCCTGATCATATTCTTATCGATAAGTCTTCGGTAATCCCACTACGAATTACACACATATATATTCCCATTTAAACTATGGCACTAGAAAATGGAGAAGCATCCCTTTCAATAACATCCCCTCTGGTTTAACCTATTGATAAGTCAAACATCTCAAGTTAAAATAAAAAATATACCTTTTTATTTTATCCCACAAGTAATAATCCTGAAGGTCTCTGTACATCTTAGTACTTCCTAGATGAACTCCAAATATAGAAGTATGAGCTTCATTTAACAAATTGTCCTTCAACTATTAAGAAAAAGTCACACATATGCTCTTCCCAATCCTCAAACCACAATCTTGGTTGATCTTAAATTCAAGAAACTTACCCTTTTGGAACAATTATACATTGTCCTGCAACTCATTGTATTCCCTATGTACTTTCTTAATTCTATTGGATAGAGATGATTTCATTGAGACCTAAAACAAAATAGAGGGATTTCCTACACCAACAACTTCTAAGCCAAAATTTATCAAATCTTTAACCAAAGGTTTACGTTCCCAACATAACATTGTTAATATATAATTAAATTTTCAACTTAAAGCATTGTCCATTTTATTTTATTTTCCATAATGGTGTTGAATCATGTAATCATAATAATTTATAAGTTCCATACATCTAATATGTCTCATGTTTAGTTCTTTCAGTGTAAATATATACCAAAAGATTTTGTGATTAGTATATATTTCACATTTTACACCATACAAATGATGCCTCCAAATTTTTAATAAAAAATATAAGTAAATAATTTGAAATCATGTGTAGGGTAATTTAACTCAGGAGGTTTCAACTAACATGAAGCATAAGAAATTACCTGATCATTTTTCATTGGGACACAACCAAGTCCTTTCAATGAAGCATCACTGTAGATAACAAATTCATCATTTCTGAAAGGAAGGTCCAAAACTAGAGAATTTACCAATAATCATTTTAGATCCTAAAAAAATTATCAAATTATTTTTTTTCCAATTAAAATTAACTCCCTTACATGTTAACATAGTTAGTGGGATAGATAACCAAGAAAAGATTTCAACAAACTGTTGGTAATAACCTGATAATTCAAGAAAACTACAAATCTTTATGACATTGGTAGGTCTTGTCCACACTCCAACAACATTTGTTTTAGAAATTTCAATAGTTATACCATATTTAGAAACAATATGTCCAAGGAAATAACTTAGTTTAAACCAAAATTCACTAATATTAAACCTCATATGTAGTTTCTTTTGTTTTCAGGTTTTCAAAATAATCCTAAAGTGCATTTCATGTTCTTCCAGGATTTTATAATATACCAAAATATCATCTATAAATACAACCACAGACTGATTGAAAAACTGATGAAATACTCTACTCATGATATTCATTAATAAATCAGGTTCATTGGATAACCCAAATTGAATAACCAAAAACTTATAATTCCCATATCTCATTCGGAATGTTTCTTTGGAAATTCAATCTCCTCACCTTTACTTGATGGTACCTAAACCTCAAATCAATATTCAAAAAATTCTAAGCTCCATAGAGCTGATCAAAAAAAGAATCAATATGATGTAAAGGATAATTTTTATTAACAGTGATATTATTCAACTCTCTATAGTCAATAAAAATTCTCATGTAACCGTCCATCTTTTTCACAAATAAATATGAACACCACATGGTGATGTTCTAGGAAGAATGAAACCTTTATCATGAAATTATTTTTACTTTTTTTAAATATCATCTATTGTAAATTTTCCAATAGATAAGGGAGTTTATAAATAGGCTTAGAATTAGTCACTTAATCAATAGTAAATTCAACATCCTGGTCAGGAACAATACTAGGAAATTCATTAGGAAAAAAATTCATAAATTCATTCACCACTAAAATGTCACTAATAAAAATTGATTCTTACTTTTCAATAACATGTTCTAGATAACATTCACTACCATATTTAATAAATCTCTCTATTTCTTGGTATTTTATCAATGGTATGAATACATTGAATAAAAAATTATTGTCTTTGAAATATATTTTATCTTGAAAAAATAAAATCTAATCCACACCCAAAATAATATCAAACTCCACTAGTGGAAGTTCAATAATATTTTCAAGAAAGAAAATCCCACCAATTTTAATTGAAACATTCCTATAAATATGGTTTTTTTTAATAATTCCACCTATAGTTTTTACCAAATGTTATATATCACATCCATGAGGTGATATTCCTAATTTACTTGTAAATCTCTAGAAAATGAAAGAATGAGATGATCCATAGTCAAACAGAGTATTGGAATATTTTGAAAAAACCCAAAACATAACTTTCACCATTTCATTTAATAGTCTCACATAAATGGTATTAATAGGAAAAAATTTAATTCCCTTTTACTTCCATCCTTTTTTGTTTCCACCCTGGTTAATCAACTTTGGACACACATTGGAGTAATGTCCTAACTCGTTACAATTAAAAAATCTTACCACTGGTATTTATTTCTTGTCTAATCATAACCCTTGAATTCATGAGAAATATGACAACTCTTATCACATAATAATCACTTTCCAGACTTGGAAATTCATTCTCGAAGATTCTTTTTACCACACTTCTCACAAGATGGAAATTTTGTTTTCCTACCTCCAAACATCTTGGATTAATGATTTCCAATTGACTACCAATTTCATATCTTATTTTTATTTCTCTCATGGGACACATGATCATCATAAAACATAATTTCTACCATATTATCACATTAGATTAGTTTTTCATATATTTTTAACTCATGACAACATAATTCACTTCGATATCTTAGATTCAATCCTGAGTAAAAATGATATATCTTATTATCAATGTCCTGGATAAAATTTGGGATTTACCTTACCAAATAGGATAATGTTTCTTCATAAACAGCCATCAAATCTCTCTCCTCTAGTCTCAATTCCAAGAGTTTCATTTCATCCTAAGTCGAATATCCACAAGAAAATATTTCACAAGGAATATATTTTTAAATTCATCTCATTCCATGGAATCAATCTTTTTACTTCCTATGATATTTTTAATCATTTTACACCACTAACTGGATTCTCCTTCAAAACAATAAATTATAAGAGTGCATTTTGGTTCCCTAAACAATCCATGACATCGACACTAATAGAAATTTAGGTTATATCCACGGTTAAAAACCGTGGCTATAGGCCCAAAAATCATGGCTATATGTTATATCCATAGTTTCATGAACAATGGATGGTATTGGCATAGATATAGGTCGAAGCCTATAGCCACAGTTTGAAACCATGGATATAGACCTATAGCCACGGTTCGAACCGTGGGTATATCCCTAAAGCCATGTTTTGAACCGTGGATATATCTCTAAAGCCACAACTCCAACCGTAGCTATAGGGCTCACCCTATATCCATGCCAATAAAGGCCATCATTCCTAAAACTGTGGCTATAAGGCTTTAGACACAGTTTAAAACTTTGTCTATAGGCCTTTCCATTGCATAAAAAAACCCAGCACGGTTCACTGTGTTGGCTTTTGGGAGGACACTACCAACTTCCCCCCTCGCCCAACCAATATCTCCCCCACCCCGCCCAAGCACCCCCACCCCATTTCACCCTCCTCACTACACACCCTCCCCCTCCTGCTAGAAACCCCCCTCCCCACCATGCACCAGCACCCCCCACCCCCTGCTCCTGCACACCATCCCCACCCCACCCCTTTCACCTTACACCCCACACCCCTGCACCTTGCACCCCCCATGCCCCCTCTTCACTGCACACCCCCTCCTCCCCCACCCTGCACCAGCACCCTCACCCCCTGCTCCTACACACCTCCCCTGCCCCACCCCCCTACACCTTTCACCCCACCCCCTGCACCTTGCACCCCCTACCCCCTCCTCACCGCACACCCCCTCCCCTAGACACCCCCTCTACCCCTAGACATCCCCCCATTACTACACACCCCCTCCTCAACAACCCCCCCCCCCCCCCGACAACCCCCACCCTACACCCCCAAACCTACCCAACACACCAGTCAATTGAATTGCGAAAACCAAAAACATGATAATATGGATATGATACAAAAACTTCCAGTCAAATGAACTACACTAATAAAAAACCCTTCTAATATGATTAGAACTAAATAAAACATCATCAAGACAAATTGAGTAGAGTGGAACCAAACCAAATGGTTTTGAAAAAGTTGAAATTGATCCAAACTAATAATAATGTAACCAAACTGACTCAAACCAATCAAAACTGACTTCAATAAAGCATAATTGAGAAAGAAAAAAATGGAACTAATGAAACATACCAGGTTGAATCTAAAATTAATTTAATTGAACTGAATGGCCACAAATCGAATGAAATGAACCTTTTACAATTGACATAAAACAAAAAATTTATCCCAATAAAAAAACATAGAAAAACGAACCTGACCCAAACTGAACCAAGGATTCGGGCCTTGTGATGAACTTCTAGAAGGCCTCATGCCCATAGGTTGAGAGGATATCCAAGTCATGTGGTGATTCACTAACCACAACGAGATCTAAAACACACTGGAAAAAGATAGGGAACCGAAAAACCACAAAAACCCTAATTAAAATTGATTCAAAGAATAAAAATGGAAGAAACCTTACCTGAATCAGATAGTGAACTACACAGCTTGCACCCTGTACTCCACGACACCCTGCACCTGGTTAATCATACATGAGTGCCCATCATCCATATGTTAAGAGACCAACACATCGTTCATAAGTTAAACATTCCCAAAGTACATGATATTATGTACCTCAGAGTTGGAACATATGAACATAAAAAAACTACATGAATGAAAACTAAATCATGCGATGTCCAACACCATGAAAAACACCCTGCACAACACCCTGCACAAAACCCTGCACTGCACCCTATAGTGCACCCTGCACTGCACTGCCTGCACTGCACCCCACACTGCACTGCCATCACTCCACTCCCTGCACTACACCCTCCACTGCCTGCACCCTACACCCTTCTCCATGAACTCCACTGCACTTCACTGCACTGCACTGCACTGCACTGCCTGCACCCTGCACCTCTTACCAGTCCCCCTACCTATTCCCCCCTCCCATGCCCCCACTGCCACCCCCCACCCCTACCA
This sequence comes from Viscum album, assembly GCA_963277665.1. Taxonomy (NCBI): domain Eukaryota; kingdom Viridiplantae; phylum Streptophyta; class Magnoliopsida; order Santalales; family Viscaceae; genus Viscum; species Viscum album. Next base: position 1,079,324,330 of record OY728139.1, on the reverse strand, counting down.
ACCCCTCTCCATTCCCCCTCCAGTCCCCCACTGCCATCCCCCCCACCCAGGATAGACCCTCTAGACCCTGAACACCAGACACCCTGCCCCATGCCTTCCCCATGGACCCCTCTTGCTTCTGCCCATTCCCACCTCCAATCCCCCTGCCATCCCCCACCCCTTCCAGTCCCCCCTGCCCCTGCAAATTCCCCACTCCAGTCCCCCCTCCAAACCCTGGACACCCCCCCCCCCACTCCCCCCTCTAGACCCTGGACACCCCTCCACCCTGCCCATTCCCCCCCCCCTCTCCAGTCCCCCATTGCACTGCCTACACGGCACGCTGCACTGTACCGTCTGCACTCCACTACCTGCACTGCACCCTCCACTACCTGTACCCTATACCATACACCCTACACTGCACTGCACTTCACTGCATTGTGCTGCCTACACCCTGCACCACCCCTACCAGCCCCTGCCCATTCCCCCTCCCCTGCCTTGACTTCAGTCCCCCACTGCCATCCCCCCACCCAGGACAGACCCCCCCCCCCCCTCAGACCCAAGACACCCCACCCTGCCCCTGCCTTCCCCATCCACCCACCTTCCCCTACCTATTCCCCCATCCAGTCCCCACTTCCACCCCCCCACCCCCTATTAGTCCCCCCTAACCCTACCCATTCCCCCATCCATTCCCCCCACCCCCCTCTAGACCCAAGAAACCCACACTCCCCCACTCCTCCCTCCAAACCCTGGACACCCCCACCCTACCCATTCCCCCCTCCAGTCCCCCACTGCCATCCCCCCCAACTGCCATCCCCCCCACCCAGAACAGAACCCCTACCATCCCCCCTCCCTTCCCAATCCCCACCCCCACTAGACTATAGACATAATAGTTGGAATAAAATATTGGTATATATGTATGTATGTTACTGTATGTAACAAAAAAATAATCTATATTGCTTATAATCCAAAAAATGACTCATCAATTAAGAAAAAAGAAATTATCATAGTTGAGACATACCTTAAAAATACTTAAACACATAACATGATGATTTTTCATTTTTAGAAATCAACCAGTAAGTGAATGGAATGCCTTTAGTTCTCCTCTTGCATAGCCCTTATGTCTCTACATGTGCTCATATCAGATTCTCAGTTCCCTAATCTGCTCGTTTGATCTATTATGGGCTACCATGTCTTAAACATGATGGAAAGGAACACCCCATCCAAAATCAGTGTACCTTTCAAAAAAATAAAGATGAAGGATGCGATCATGGGGTGAAATATGCAGGAAAAACCTAAAGAAAACAATTTTTTTGAAAATTTCATCAGCACTTGAACATGAAAGATTAAACGTACCAGCCACTCTAGATTCAAGGAATGATCTGCTTCAAATTCTTTCTTAGGTGAACCTAATAGATTTAAACAAATAACTTTCAGAATGTAACATTTCATGACCACAGTACTCCATTGAATTTCTTCCATACAACACTTCTCTCTAGGCTTTAGTTGTCTGCAATGAGATCAATAGAAAGCCTGAGAAGAAAAAATAGTTTATTTCTTTCTACCTATTGAAATACAAGTGGAATATTACATGTCCAGCAGAACTGAATTGGAATTTTTCCTCTTGGATTCTACTACCCCTCATGGACACCCACCTCCATCCGGGACAGACCCCTCTAGACAACCCCACCTTGACAGTAACACCCCCCCTCTGGATAGCAGCCCCCGCTGAACCCCCCCCCCCCCCCCCACCCCGCTGCACAGCCCCCCTTGCACCCCCCTGCACAACTGTACAGCCCCACTGCACCCCCCAGATAGACACCCCCCCACCCCGGCACCCCACTGCACAGCCCCCTTTACACCCCACCCTACACCCCCCTTGCACACCTGCATAGCCCCCCCCCCCCCCAAATACCCTTTTCACCACCCCTTGCAGGTGGAATTTTGGAATGGCACTAAAGTAGGAATTGTGGTATCCTGGTTAACACATAAAGACCTCAAGTCCAAGGAGTCATAGGGACCTAGGTTTGGTATCATGAATCAAGCCTAGGTGTGGTATCATAAATCACAAGATAACACAAAACACAAGACGATGTCTTTTACTAAATCATGTCGTATACTTTGGTGCATATTTACAATAATATAAAACTTTCATGTATGATTCATAGGTTTTATTCAAATAATTTAAAATCATTATGAAATGATACAAAGTCTTTTGGATATTATCTTCATATAAACAACCTCAAACATTAGGAGAAAACATTGTACCAAAATTGTGATAAACTGGAAGACCTCTACGGGCGTTTTGGTGGACATATTAGGGTTGTGAAAGGTGAGAATATATGTTTAGGAGGTGGGTGACTAAATAATTATGTGCCCATGGAGATGGTTTTTTTTCTTGATGATTAACTACTCAATGAAACGGTGTTAAGAAGAATGGTATTTCATTGGGGGTGAAGTCTTGAGAAGCACTCTAAATAATATGGAAATAGTGGTTATGTTGTACATCATTAATAATCATATGACTTATAATGTCATATGAAAATGTTCTGCATAATTCTTTCCAAAAGGTATTTAAATATCTAAAATATGACTTTTTTTACTATATTATTAAAGAATATGTGACAATATAGTATAATAGGTAGGATTAACACCCCCCCCCCCCTCGCAGCCTCCTCCTGCCCATGCACACCCCTTGCACCCTCCCCATGTCCCTTGGAGCCCCCCCACCCCGCCCTCACACACCCCTTGCACCCTCCCCCTTCCCCTTGCACCCTCCCCCTGCCCCTGTAGACCCCCCTGCACCCTCCCCCCTTCCCATTCACCCCCCTGCCCCTGCCCCGGCAGACCCCCTGCACCCTCCCCCCTTACCCTCCACCCTACACCCCATCTGCACCCTCCCCCTCCCCCCTGCAACCTCCCCTTGCTCTAGGGATATTATTTCCCTCGCTTTTCCCAGCTCCAGGGTTCTCTACTATACCATCACCACCTTCTAATGTGAATGAGGAATCACCCTTTATTAGTAAGATCTCATAAAGTTATAAAGTGTAATCTTTTTCCTCTAATATTCTAAAAGTGTTTGATAATATTTGAAGAGATTATAATGAGCAGAAATGGGATTTAAAATATACTAATGATGATATTAGATAACTTTAGAAGTCCTCTATTTCCATGGTTGATTTTGAAAATTTGGTTGGGTTAACGACTACTCAAACAAAGTTGATTAGGAACCTCTAATCATTCCCTCCTATTCAAAAAGTTGTTTCTGAAGTAAGTTTCAAGGAGCGTAAGGATGTGAATAGTCTATTTAGATATTTGAAATATGTTTATGCTACCAAGTCTGAGTTAGATGATCTTGGTGTTATGGTTGTATCTCAATGGTACATGTTCTGAAATCATTCATTAGTGAAATTAGACAATCTAAAGATGTTCTTGATGAGGTTAAGTCTTTCAGGACTGAAATAAAGGGAATCCTACACACTTTATAATGTGTTCTGTTAAGCAAGTTTGAGTTCATCAAAAGGTTTCAACCCTATATAACTTCCACCTCAGAACCTTTAGTTGTTCCAGTTTTTTAGAGTGGAGTTCATAAATTTCTCTCAAAATTGAATTATGTATCCTTACAGATTTAGTCCCTATAGTGTTGAACACTATTCCTTTTGCAAGATTTCAAGAGGAATATTATGGGTGAGTTTCATGATACGAATGAATATGGCAGGAAGCTTGGAATTTGAACTAATAGATCTGTAAAATTAAGTAGTGGTATTTTATAATGAATTTGATAGGAATTTGAATGAGATCATGAATGTATCTAAGGATGATCAATTTATGGTTTTTAGATATCTTGTTCTAGTATCAAGAAACTACAAGAATTTGTTAACCTCTTTGAACAAGGACTATAAATATGTTCAATGTCTATATTCATATTCTTCTTTGACAAATCTAGTGGTTATTAGAAAACCAATTTTTAAAACAATAAATAAATTATGGAAACATGTTTTTAAAAGAATAATGAAATTATAGAATTTGAATTAAAGGTTTACGTAGAGGGATCCTACCTCAACCTCAAGGCACGATGCTTTTAATGACAAAAACTCGAATCTTCCTTTTTCTGCTTGCACACATATGCAACTTCACATATATATAAGGACACCTAGCCCATATGTACATATTTTCATGGCCAAATATGCACAAGGGGGTCCTTTGATATATGTTAATACTTACATATACCCATTTACACTTACACATGTACGCATTTTTCAAATCTATGTATAAGCACACCTAGCCCTAATATATATATATTCATACTACCATGAGTGAATATATATAAAGTGGGAAATTATATATGTATATGAAAACCTATGCATACACATGTAATCCTTCATCAACTATGAGTCTAATCCACCTCAACGAAATCCAAAATGCACAGCAAAAATATAAGGAACCCAAAAATCACAAAGGCCTTAATTAAAATTGGGACAATGAATAAAAACAAAATAAACCTTACCGAAATCTGATGTTGAACTCACTGTCATCGATGGTGGTGGATAGAACCAGCCTCCTCATAAGAAACCACCTATAAGAAAATTGTTTAAAAATGAGATATAATGACTTCTTATATATATGTGATCAGTTTGTTAACTGTGCATGATAAATGATACATGAATCCATAAAAAACAATGAACAAATAATATTGAGATTGATATATACATCCCAATACTAAATTACATGATCATTAATAAACCTTTTTATTTTTCAAACATCACCTTCAATTTCCTATTCAAAAATCAAAAATCACCAAAATATGGGAATAAAGTAAACTTCCATTAGCACTTAAATGCGAGAAATATGGCTCAGACATTGTTCTTAACCAAGAAAATCTATTCCTTGAATGTATAAAATACCTAAAACTCTTCATTCCTATATCCTTATTGATTTTCTAAATTTAAACCACATTTTTTAGCATTTTATTCTTCTGAAATTCACATTTATTCTTATTTTATATAGGTTTATCAATTTTATAAAGTAGATAATTTTAATTCTTTTATTCTTACTCAATCCCCCACCCCCCCCCCCACCCCCGCTCACCCCTAGCCTGCACCAGCCCCCCAAACCCCCTAACCGACACCAGCCCCCCCCCCTCCCCCCCATACCAGGCCCCCTAACCACTCTGCACCACACCCACCCCTTCCCTTATAGTAGCCTCCCCACCAAATCAGTCCCTCCCCCCAAAACTAGTCCCCCTCCCCCTACACCACCACCCCTAGCCCCCTAGCCTATACCATCCCCCCAACCCCCTAGCCAGAACCATCCCCCAACCCCCCCCCCCCCCACCCCTGCACCAGCCCCCTAACCACCCTTACACCACCCCCACCCTTCCCCTGTACTAGACTCCTCCGAAACCAATACCCTCCCCCCAAAAATAGTCCCCCTTTCCCCTACACTAGCCCCATATCCTGCACTATCCCCCCAACCCCCCTAGACTACACTACCATCCCTCCCAATTCCCTCTACTTATATTATGCTATAATTATAAATGTGAGCTAACATGTTCTTCTTCCTACTGGTATATGTTGTAATGTATTTGGGGATTACCTACTCAGTTTTATACTCACCCATTACTTGGGAAATTTAGATCCTTTACAGATGTTGTGTACCGAGATATATATAAATGCATGGTGTCGTACTTCACTAGTGATGCACCATAATGTTGTAGGCTTAGATCTTGGAGTTGGATCTGGTTGCTGATTTGGGGTGATGCCTATATTGATGCCACATCAATGTCACTAAGTTCTTTCCTTTTTCATGTATGTGTAGTTTCATTTATTTTATTCCATATTCTACTCTCATATTACATCTAGTTTGGGTGGTATTGTATTTCATTAAATGCATCATATAGAACTGGTTTTCTTTGTTTCGTATTCAGTAGGTTATTCTCATCTATGGGAAAATCATCCCCCGATGATCTAGTATTCCCCTAGAACATATTTATAGACTTTGATATTCTAGGGATTCCATCTAAGGTTAATAACACGTCTTCCCATTCCCAATTCAATAGGTAAGAGGAAGGATGTTACACCAGTGGGAGGAAACTTTATTACACATATGGAAGATAACATCATCATCTTTGAGACCTCAATACCACTATCATCCTTGTTCGAATTATATTTGATTGAATTTTATCTTCTACTTATGTTGGGACTATATATATTGATCGATAAATAATATGATTGGTCACCCGAGTTCACTGTTATTGAGTGTGGGGATCAATCTCCAAGAACTTTCGGATATAGAATCACCCAGAAAGAGACTAAAATGGTGGTATCTATTTCCCAGGCCTAACCATATTCACCCACCCTCACTTTGGAGGTGCGGTTTCACTACTTGGGTGCCTCTATCCAGTTCTATATCGATCAACTTCATATTCTATAATAGGGTTGTGGGTTATTGTTCATCAAGCAACTAGTCCACTGATTTTATCTCCCTAAGACCTCCCTAGCCTTGTAGCCTTCCTATTAAATTGACTTATCAACCCCTATCCCTATTTTGACTAAAATCAGTGGCCTAACAAGCCTTCAAAATATTCAAATTCCTATTGATATCAGCATCCCTACTTCCCAACATGAGTACGTGTTGGCTTACCAAAGCAAGGGCAAGAAATATGCCACCAAAAAAGGTGAAGAGAACTGCTTTTTTAACCATAATACCCAAACCAGAACATATTTTTAGATTATAAAGGTACTTAATCTGTATCCATCAACATAAAATCTGACATAGATCATGACTAAATTGTAGTGTTCCCTAGTAGAATATGAGCTGGTGAACCCAGTACCCCTAATTAGACTCCTCTTATTTTAGACCATCCCATTCTAGATGGGTAGCCAGTTGCCACCTTGGTTTCACATTATCCATAATAGGTAAGTATTCATTCTATTGATAATACCAACCATCTTAAGTAGATAATTCCTGATGAGAGGGATACCCATATGGAAAACACCAGACATGGAGCCTGTGGATGTGAACCTAGAGTCTTAGGATCTTTCTACTCTCGAATTTTTATCTATTTTGAACTTAACTTATGTTGGATATGTATTTATTTACACTCTTTTTTATTGTTTGTCTGTTTTAAATTCCTTTAATGAACATATAGGCTAATTTTTTAACCACCTCTTCTTTGTATGCATCACTGTTTATCTTTTTTGACTTCACCACTTTAAATTAAAGGAATTCTATGACTGTGGACTTGCATCCCCTTGCTCAAAACTGAAAAGAGGACTCCAGCCACACCATATTCATTTTTTATTCACCACAAGCCCTGCATATCCCAGGAATCCATACAAGGAAATATGAACATTATGGAGTGAGAATATCAGAATATTGAAACCAAATTAAGTGAAACCTAATGAACACCCAAATGGTCATACCAATTAGAATCTAACTCAAGGATATAAGGATCTAAAATCATGCAATAATCCCCAAAACTGACCAACAACTGCAAACATAATACGATTGGTTCTCACCGGAATAGTTCACAAAATTTACCTTCTATCATGTAAAACTGGTCAGTAATTTACTCTCCGCTTTGAAAATTAGCAAGATCCATGAATAAGAAAATGACTACCCTTGAAGATAAAAACTCCCCTTTAACCTGATACCTTTCTGGGAGGCGTGCTTTAATCAAATAAAAACTTATACCACACTTCATCATGTTTTTAAACTAACATCAAATGGTCCCAACATGAAGGATGGGACAAAGCCCATAAATCACATGAAAACAAGGAAACCCATATTCCAAAAATCGCATTTTAAAAAAACACTACATTCCCAAATAAAAAAAATACATTTTCTGATAACTCTAATGTTTTTATAAGCATAAAACCATTTGGAATATTTTTTTATTTCTTTTAAAATTCAATTTTTTATAGGGAGTTCCAAAACATTTTATCCCTATTTTAAAAACCACTAATTCCATTACAAAATAAAGAATCACCTTGAATGCTCCAATATCATTCTCTAAACTGTTTTCCAAAAAATTCACCCAGAATTAAATTTTGTTTTAAATATTAACTGCATCATCGTGATCCAATGAAAACAAAAAATATATTTTGTAACACATCCCAAGGGATCTAAAACTATCATACAATTGTATAGATAATGATTTTTATAACTAAAACATTTTCTAGATTCTATAACCAAATCAACCAATATAAAAAATAGAAATATAAACTGGGAAAAGAAATTCCATTTTATAAAAAAAATAGAGTAATGCCCAAACCAGAAATCTTTAATGGAATTCAAAACCATTTTGTACACAAGCTTACATTCTAAATTTCAAACTGAAATAACTTTTAATAAAAACTCACATTTTACTGAAAATCATTTCAACAATCACACAAAAATGGGGGAACAAAACAAATCCATATAAAAACCAATTTACATCGTCAACATAAAATAAGACTCACCTTGACTAAACTACTTGTGCAAAGGGTAGTCTCAACATCTAGTGAAATGGGATACAGAAACTTTCTTTTATAAGACATGTATTTAGATAGGTTATGGGATATTTATCTAACATTACCTATAATGTCATTAAAGATGAGTGTTTGTTCACAGACCTGTTTATCCGACCGCGATAACTAACATAATGCCATTGAACAATTTTTTCCCATCACAAAATTTAATCTCAGACCTAAGGTAACTCACACAATACAAATGAGGATTTTCACATCATTACAAAGAATCAAGTGAAATTCCAAATTCACAACTCAAACCCCACTAACCGTGGAAAATCATGTGTCATTGTGATGGGTGGTGACTGAGAACCCACTCATGACCAACCACCAATGTCCTGATGACAATCCCAACTAAATAATACCCAATTTCTCCAAATAACAAGAGTTGTATTGGAGAAACAAGGTCCTTATACTGAATCATAGGATCTAATACCATTTACAATGAACTGTTATAGAGATACCATATTAATAGACACATAACCTAACCCACCCCTAGCCCAAAGGGGGTTCCTGATACCCCCAAGCTAGATACTTGTACATGGTTATTGAGAAAACCCTCGTGGGAATGATTTCTCCCATGAATATTAATGTGAAAATAAACAAACAATGGAAAAAAGAATTAAAAATACTTAAAAACATAGTATAAGAAAATATACATAAAATGATATAGATTCAACTGAAATAAAACAATATAGAAGAAGATACATAAATATAATAGGATAAAAAATGCTGATACAACAATCCAAAATGAAAATAGATAGAGAAACGAAACCAAAATAGCTCCTATAACATAACCTGTGAAATCTGACCACACATCACTTCCCACTCTTCTATTCATAAATAAACTAAAACCAATGAACTGAAATAGACTGCCAATTTCACCCAAAAATTTTAGAAATTCTAAAAAATCCTTAAGGAGGTATACCTGAAGTGAAACGATGAACGATTGAATAGGGGAGCTCAATCGCGAAGAGGGGCAGTTTGATCGTACGGAGGATGGGGAGCTCGATCACAAAGATGGGAAACACTGGTCGACGAACCAAAAGTTTGAGGAACTCTTGAAGAATGTGTGGGGGTTGGAGGAACCTAAAATAGAGAATAAAACGAAGGATGGAGGAACTGCAAAGGGGAAGTCGGTGAGGATCTAACGAGGGAGAATCGATTGGGTGAATATCTGCTGAGAATAAGGGTTTTGGGAGAGAAAATGTCGAGCATGAGGGTGGGAGTGGAAACCTGAGCGTGAGGGTGGGAGAGGAAACCTGAGCACGAGGGTGGGAGAATAAATCGAAAGTGCGAGGGTGGGATAGGTGAGTTGAATCCCGAGCACGAGGGTGGGATAGAAAAATTAGAGGGAGTTTTTTCCATGGGGGATAATCTCTTAATGGTTTTATATTGCCTATAGCCACAAATAAATTAAAGTGTGGCTATTGATCCGTGGCTATATTCCATTTTTCTAGTAGTGTGAATATCATTTCTAGGTATTTAATTCATCCATCATCTAGCACAGGGTCAGGTAATCCTTTTAATGATGGGGGATGTTTTTTCATAAAATGATCCAATATCATCATTTTCTTATGTGGTATATCATGTTTCTCTCTTACAAGAATACCACCACCATTTATTGCATAAGTGAACTAATCTATCAATGCAAAAAACTTATCAATTTCTATTTTGACCATCTCAGGATGATGATTTAGAGGGATGTTTTCCTCTTGATTTATTCCCAACATAGCTGGCATATTTCCTTTTTGAAAAACCATTCCGAAAAGATATATCTTAGATGAAGCAACATGGTAATATTCAAATTCTATATCATTTTAACTTGAACATAAATTTTAATATGTTAAGGGTAATTTATTAATATTACCCTAACCTTTAAATTTATTTAAACCAACCATTGATTCCAAATATAATGAACCGACCTTAAACATTTCATAATATTGAGTGAAATGAAGAATTTTATTTTATTTCAAATTGATGATCTTTTTTTGTTGAGATATTTTGATAATCGGGCCCTAAATAACGAATAAAAAACAATATAAATACAAAGTTGACACTTCTATATAGTATTCATTTCTTTCATAAAATAAAAACATAAAAAAATAAACATAATTTATTTTCATATTCAATCATCACAATATTCCCTTAATCATATCCTTTTCAATATTCTCCCTTAATTCCTGTATAAAATATTTTAAAACATGGATGAGCATAAAAATCTCTGTATGAGATACACAATGAATGAAGATTTTTCTTCTTGTGAAAACATGTAAAACATGAATAATTTATCATAAATCACCTTTAAAATTTATTAAATACTTTCCAATTAATATAAGCTCATTGCTTACAATTTCTGTAATAAAAATATTATAATAAACACCATATAAATCACATATAACATTTAAAGGTAACTTGGGATATAAATATACTTAAATGGAGCAACCTTGTTGTCGAATTCCATATATGTCACTCTTATAAATGGAATATTCGTACAGACGAATTCCATTCCCCATGCATTGGAGGTTATAATGGTACAACCCATCTTAGATTTATTATGGATTCTCACATACTTTGTTTATCATGTAACCACCCATAAAATGTTCAAGTACCATCATAAGACATAAAATATTTCCATTTTCATCATTTCAATCATAAAATTTCATTTGCAACCAAAAGAAATCATTTCAAGATCTTGAAATAATAATTTCTTATTCAAGACCACTTTCAATACCAAAATACCCAAAAAACGAAATAAGTGATTTCATTTTCTTTTAAAACCCATTAAATATTTTATAGTAATCCAATATCAAATAATTGTAATGGATGCTGAGAAGTAATTGTCTCTGTATACATTAAAAAAGAAATTCGCTTTTTCCATTTGTAAAGAAATTCAAACACTCCATATCGAAATAATCCTTTTGAAAACATTTTAATTAAATTAATATTAAAAGGGTATTTTCTACACCTTATAAAATAATGTGGTGTATAACATCAAAATATGCCTCAATAAAAGGAGATTGAGACGAAGTCCATTACATCATGTCTGATTCGTCGCATATGTTATTTATATTTCTAAATAATAAACATTTGATAATTATTTAATTTATTTTCAACATTTTCCATGTTTTTTTATTTTATATCACTTATTATCATTTTATAAAAAATACATAATTATTTAAGTTCATATCAGATTTTTTTTCGAAATTCGATACTTCAGTTAGAAATGAAATTGGTATGATGTAAAAAGCCCATGTGTTCATAAGTACATCATTTCAAGAATAATATTAATGAATTTATTATCATTTTTATACATCAATTTTACTTTTAAATAAAACCATTTTTTATTGTTATAAAAATTGACTATGTTATAAGCATGGAGATGGTAGGTCATACGTACTCATGAGTAACGTTTCAATTTTTAAATGATCATTATGAAAGACGGTAAGTATCATTTAATATTTATATAATGATAATAATATCACTAATATATTATTAATCATTTAAATATACACATATATATTTATATATGTCATAAAAGTGAATTAGTGAATAAAAACAAATCACAACGCTTCTTAGAGGGGATAGTTCAGACATATGCACAAACGATGTTATCATATTTTTGTACATGGAATATAGGAACATAACTGATACATTATTATCATATAATTATTAATATATCATTAATATCACATATGAACATTAATTACTTCATTATAACCATTTAGTTATGGAAAAATAATTATATCTGGTTGTGGAGGTCATAGTTCACATAGATTCATGAAAGATTAATTTATCTCCCATTTGATTGAAGTTGAGATTGATATAGGTGATGATATTAACATGATAACATATTAGTATATTTAGGTTAAAGGGTTTATAATTTCATAAAGGATTAATTATATTTCAAGTAAGTGGAAGAAGAATTAAAATAGAAACACATAAAAAACAACACCACTACTTTGAATGGTCTCCATTAATTACCACCATAGCACCGTAAAAGAGGGTTTTCTACCAAAATTAAGGAATTTAGAAAGTGGGGATGGATTATAAAAAGTGTTTTAGGAAGATATTGTATGATAAAAATTGTTTCTGAAGTGTATGGAATATAGGAGAATTGGTGCCTTTTACAGGATAATGGAGGCCAACCCTTGGAAACTCTTAAAATATAAAATTAATAAAAATTAATTTTTAACTCCAAATGACTTCAAATTATTTTACGTAGAATATAATATGATTTTTATTTCAAATAATCCCATACAAAAATTTCTAAACATGTTTTTATTTCATTTTAAACCTAATCATTTCTTTTTACACTTACTTATTCTATTTTAATTTTAATTGTGGTAACAAAAGTATAAATATTAAGAAGCTATAAATTTTACTTATATAGAGTACATATTAAATAAATGAACTATTTAGAAAACCTTTAGGCGTTATAAAATCTAATTTTTATTTTTTAAATATTTTTATTGTTTTTAAAAAATTAAATAAAATACTATTTTTATAAAATATTAATAGTGTGAATTTTGGCACTACTCATTTCATTGAATTTAAATTAAATCGAAATAGAGATATAATTTAAAATTAACATTTAATAGACTTATAATATATCATATATTCATATAAAATTCTGGGAGAACCCTAACTAATTCAAATTATTTTTATTTCAATATTTTTCTTATCATATATCTGATATTTCTATTAATAAAATAATTTATATATCACTATTGTGTTAGAATTTATGGTAATTATTTATTCTCTAAAAAATATAAAAATATTTCCCATTACGTATATAATTTCATTATTATTCTTCATATTATTTATGATTGAATTTATATTATGTTTATCCCTATGTTAAAATTATTATACATTAAATAAATAAGAGGGTGACATTTTGTCACTTTATTTTATTTTAATAATATTTATATCATTTTCATGGAAAAATTAAATTAAATAAGTCAATTAAAAACTTTATGGGTTAAGGGTTTTATTCATTAAATACGATTTTGGTTGGTTCTACTATAATTTTATTATCCTTATAATATTATTTGTTACCCAAATTTACAAGATTCACCTTTAACTGTGTTAAATAAAACAATTACCAAAACAATTATTCATATAATAAAAAAACTAAAAAGAAAATATTTACATAATATTGACCCAATGATTAGAAATATGGAATTAATTTTTTTAATTGAAAACCCAAAAGTTTTTTTAATTAAATCGATATTAATATTGTCGATGGAAAGAGAAAACATGTTTTTTTAAAAGTAAAAACCGTGAAAAGATTGACACTGTGAAATTAAATCCAATGACCTAAATTGGATTAAATTATAAGAAAATAATCCATTTATACATTAAATAAAATTTAATGGATGATATATCAAAACAAGTAAATTATATGAAAAAATAGTTTTGAATTAAAATGAATTATTTTTCATTATTCATTAAAATGTAATATTTCCTAGAAAAATACATAAAATTAAACAACACTAAATTTTTTTTATCTACATTCCAAAGAAGAAGTTTATTTCACCAAATATAACTTATGAAAGTGTCAAAATAGATTTAAAATTGGTTCTCCATCAAAATGTTGTAAAACAGTTTTTTGTATTCATTTATTAAGCATAAAAAAGTTTATACTTATATTATGATTATAAAATATTTTAGATTAATGTAAAACCTTATTTTATCATTTCCTGGGTTGTTATACTTGTATCCCTAGGATCTTATCCCATTACTCTAAATATAAACAACAATAAATATGGTCCAAGAAACCCATCCCATTTCTCGTAAAATCATTTCTACCACACAATGTTATAAATAAATAGCATCTATGTTGTAAAAATGTGAAGCATAAATATAGTTTAAAATTTTATTCTCACATAGAGTAAAAGGTGATTAGGATTTGGTATCCATAAAATTATGCCTTCTACACCATGAAAATTTATCATCCAACCCCATTAATTTATTCTTTATCATAAAATAATTTTTAATCCATTAAAAAGAATATGATTATTATACAAATGTTCTTCATATCAGGAGTCCTATAGTGGAATATAATATTAACTATAATAAATGTAACATTATTCATGAATTTAATCCATATGTAACCATTTCAAATAATTGAAACACTTATTATGGAAGTGCATGTTCTATTTGATTAATTAATATAATTAGAGTTATATATTCTATTAATTTCAACGAATAGTTATTATGATACATAACATCAAAAATACAATAATGTAGAAAGATAAATATCTAATAAATATAAATAGGAAACATAAAAAAATTTGATCATAATTCATATCTATTAATTTAATTCAAAAAATGAAATAGTATTTGTCTACACAAGTGAGAAAGACCCCATTTCAATTATATTATTATAATATTTATAAAATATTTCATATGATTCTACAGCATGAAAACATTGAAATCATTAAATATTATTTACACAAAACTATGATTATCCTATTTCTGTTTCATGGATAGTTTAATGGATTATGCAAGCTAAAAATCTAAGACGCATCCTGTGAATTATATATATTTCCATCATTTTTAATTAAGTATTATTACACTAATAAAATCCCACCTCAATATATTTCTATATTATTAAATATAAACTACACAACGTGTATTTTCTATACTATCACATAATATTTTCAATAATAATATGATTAACCAATTTATATATCTAAAATAATATTCCATAATAATAATAACTATTGTAGAATATTAAATTTCTGCTTTTCAAATTCATCTAACTATTTATATATATTAAGATAATATCTATTTACAAGTAAATATATAAGTAAGTATAATATTATCATATTACAACAAGATATTCAAGTCTGTGGAATAATGATATTAATAATTATCCATGGTATGAGATCCAAAAATTATTAAAGAAAATAAATTAATTTATTACATAATATATCATCTTAAAACTCAATTACACAAATCTCATAATAAGAAAATATCTATTTTTTCTCAGGAAAATACCTATTTATTATTTTTGTTCTTCCTAGATAATAATTATACAATAGCTGATATCTATTTTCATCAAGATAATTATGTTAATTATGGTTAATCAAATATATATATTTATAGAAATATAATGCATTATAAGATCAAACATGAATACAATATAAAAGAGAGAATTCATATCCCCTTCTTGAAGATGAAGGATTCATGGGACTACGACTCCAAAACACGGGAGAGAAGGTGATTCTTATAGGCTGCAACTTAAAGAAGATGAATCTAATGAATATATGAAACCATACTTACCCTAACTAATATTCTTTAATCACCAAGTCTCAAAAGAAATATAATAATCAGATAAGGGAGGTAAAATTCATTTTTTATTGAAAAACTAACTGTGAAATAAATAACTTTGGAAACTAAACCAGTATATCAACAATAATTTGCATTAAATTCTATTTATATTCAATTTACATCAAAACTATCATTTTAAGACTCCTAAAAACAATCATTTTTATGTTTTATGAAAACCTTTCCAAAATATAGTGAAAATAATTATTTTCAGTCCTTATTTTCATTAAAAAATTTAAGAATGAGTTTTTTATATGAAACAAGAGAAAAATATAAAAATCTGAGAAGAACATGATACTCATATATTAGAGGTCGTATCCACATAGAGTTAAGTTTTAATTACATTTATATTGCACTTAAACAAACTAACCACACTTGATAATAGGATAACTATCACATGGAATTTATAATTTTGATGTTACGAATTCAAAAAAATAATGATTTCACTATTACACATACGTATCCCTAAGAAAGATTTCCTGAACCTCTTACACATCATAATAATTACATCTTACAACTGAATGAGTATTAGAACATCTATATTTACCATATTAATATATGAATCCAAATTCATGTGAGATGGAATAGATTTCATACATGTACGGCAATGTAATTGGGTATGGGTGAGAATGAGTAACTATACATGAGAGGAAGTATTTATGTATGGTTTTCTTAAAGATGAATGTTTTCATTTAAAAAAAACTTTTCTTATTTCAAATTGGACTTCTGAAATTACTTTTTAAATAGATTATATCACTTTAAACCTAAAAATATTTTTCTAAATAAAAAAAACTTTTGAAATAATTGAAGTTCACCGAATTCACCAAACAACCCAACATTACAAAGGAAATGATTAAGAAGATCTATAAAATTATGTAAAATACCTCTAAATCAATTATTTTCCTCAAAAATAAAAATATAACAATGAAAGTGACATAAATTCATAGGAATAAATTATCCACCCTATGAAATACCACTCAAGGATATCCCAACATCTAGAAAAAAATAATCACTCTATAGGGAGAAAGTGTATATCCCGACAACTCTTATAAATTATCTTATCATGGGAGATACCTCTCAAGAAAGATCGTGTTTATAAATTAAGCATAGCATCATTGAGGATATTTTGACTCATATATCAACAATATGTCAAATTAAAATTCTAGAAAAATTAAAATATTAAATAATTCATAATAATAAATGTGTATCTATGACTCTATATTCCAATTTAAATCTCAAAAATCACTACTTTGGAAATACAAATAGATATAGAAACCCAAAATTAAATTTATATCAATAAATAAATCATTACAAAAAAACAACACTACAGGAAGAAACACATTTCAAAGAAAATCACATCGTATTGATTTGAATAAAATATATAACTTCATTTAGGAGATAAAATTTTATATCTAGCACATCAAAAAATTACTTAAGTAAACTATCAATTAAAAATATTAAAATTATTTATCCTCGTGTATCATGCTTGAAATGATTACATCAAAATAATATCAATATATTTATTTAAAGCATAATTTATAGAATATCTATATTCATGATTTATATATATTCAACACATAATATAATATTATTATTTCTTGTTTAATTAAAAACATTTAGAATATAACATGTTTAATCTTTCACATGTAAAATATATTTAAATTATTTAATATTAATATATTTAGAATCATTGATATAACACTTACAAAAATTTATTAATTACATATGGTTAAAGTGTTACAAACTTAAACATATTTTTCAAATGATTTTGTACATTCTAGTAACATATCACAATAATTCATATTAAAATTTTCTAAAAACATAAAGAATATTTCTAAGTATTTTTTAATAAAACTATTGCTTTTAAGATACAGTAGGTTCAAAAACTAGTAAATGAAAACCATTTAGTCTATTATTATGATATATGTTTTATTAAATTTAATTTTTTTTAAAAATATCAATTAATTTTGTAATATTCATTATTTAATAAACCAATGATTCAAGAATGAACTTGTGTCATTAATTTAATATACATTTTATAAGAGAATAAATGTTTCTAAAAACATATTTTTACTAATTAAACAAAGCAACAATCCATTAAAGGTATGATTTCTTAATCAAGTTTCACAAAACTTATATTATCCACCCACTAATATAATATTAAACATTAACACATTTTAATTAAAAACTAATTATAATTTTTGAGAAATTTTAATTATTACAAAAGTAGATGCCCTTATCCTTGTAGCCCATTCCATTGCATGTTTTCAGTTCAATGGTTCTTTGAGGAATCTTATAAAAGGATCAGTAGAGTTTGGGAGATGGAATCTGGAGGTATGAGAAATTAAAGATGTGAAATTTTATAAATTTTGTGATAGTTAGATTCATTTTCCAAAGAGGAATTAGTATCATGATAATTGAAATCTAGAGGGTGAGATTCTAGATGAAAACAATCAGTTCATGACATGAATGTGTAGAAAATAATCTTCAATGAATCTGAACTTAAAAACATGCAACGTGAACATGAATTTCACTATGTGAATTGTGTTAGGTTAATTAGATCTAGGAAATATAATTTTTGGGGACTATTAAAACTCTATAAATTCATGATGTGAATTACCCATTCATGTCATGAATCTAGATATGGTTCTGTGCCTATAAATCTAATCACACCCTTAGTTTTTTGAGAAACCCTCAAATTCCATCCAAACTCTAGGAAGCTATAGGTTCTCCTTAAAAGTGTTTTAAATATATTTAAATATATATTGATCCATAATTTTTCATTTTCAATTTTCAATGATCTGAGCTGATCTTTCCCTCTTTCTCTTATGGTTTATACTCTGATTAGTTTTTCCCTTCAGTTTCATCTCTTCATTCTATGTTAAATTTATACTTTTTTCTTCTGGATTTATTTGATGTTTTTAATATGGTTTTTGTATGTAGTTCTAATGGGGATTTGGTTTCCTTACAAAATAGGTGATCAGAGTTTTGTGCTTATTGTTTGATTTTCATTTAAGAATATTGAATGACTTAAGGTAGGGGATTCCTTACTTATCCTATTGTTTTTAATAAAATCATAATGTAATCATGAATTATTTACTTGTTTAATGTTGTAATTAACCTTAATATATATTAATCTAGATTAATTAATTGAAATGGTTAATGGTTATAGTGATCTGATGTGTTACCACCATGATAACTATTTTCCACTTGTTTTACTAGATAGTGTGTTTTATATTCTTATTCTTGATTAGTTTTTTTCTTGGTTTTTTCATATAAATTTATTGTAAATGGTTATGAATGTAAAATTGGTAATGTTTTCAGATAAATAAAAAATAATCATGTTAAAAAAATTATTGATTCATATAATTTAATGGAAATCAAATTATTTTTGATCTATTTTTAGTTGTAATTGGTTTTTATTTGTTAATATAATTAGATAAAGAACATAAATCCATAAGTTATTTATTTTTAACATAATAAAGAGGCATGTTAACAAAATTATTCTCCCTTAATGTTTTTTTGAAATAAGAAGTTATAATTTAAAACATATTTAAATAATTTAATGATTTTATTAGCTAATTCCTTGGGTTTTTATGGTTATAATCTATGATAAATAGATTTCTTAATTCAATATGGTAAAGAACTTGTTTTTTGATAAAGGTAAATTTTGGGGGATAAATAAACATGTTTTCTTTTTTGGATCTTATGCTGGTGTAGATTCTGTTTGTCTCTCACCACACCCCTTTCTGCATATCCCTTGCGCTTCAGACCTCTATCTTGGGTATGGGTGCAGGAGCCTCTGATGGCTTGGGTCGTCGTCGGTGGTGGCATCCTGGATATTCTTCCTCCTATACTCTTTTTGGTAAACCCCTCGAGCTTGACCCCATTTTGGTCAGTTTCAATTAATGTTTTTGGACCAGCATGGGATGGTGCTGGAGGAGGACTGGCAGTGGACTCAGGTTTCTCTATCTCATCACTGGCTTTATTTCTTACCCGGGTTTTCCTTTTCAGTTGGGTTCTTTCTTCCATGTCCTTTTAAGCTATTTTTGGATCCACTGGGATTCTCTTGGTCAAAGGAAACAACCCTATTTAGAGACCTTTATTCACTCGTCTCTACCCTAGTTTTATAGACCATCTCACCTTCCTAGGTCAATTTTGTGTGGTGGTGTCCCAGAGCTTTGGTATGTGGTGATCGAGCAACCAACCATTTATAGGAGTCACAATCTTCATTTTCCAGCTTGGTATTATGGTGGTTCTAATGTAAGGGATGTTCTAATTTTGATGGTTGTTAGTTGTTCCTTTGGTGTTCTGTTTGGGGTGGGGATGTTGGACTCTGGCATATATTCTCCAGCGATCATGTGTAATGAAATTTCGGTGTTGACAACGGAGGGAATGAATGTCACTGTGGATGGTAGGGTATCATGATGATGGTGGTGGGGGTGATGCGACTTAGACTATTATGGGTTCTCGTGAATCGATGTATCCTCGGGTTCTATGGTATTTTTGAATTTTATATCTTGATGTTTTACTCTTTTATTTTGGTTGTCACGTTTGGTGTATGCTGTTTTGGGTATGGTGCTTTGGGATTCGGTATGTGGTCCAATGTAGTGATGACTTTTATTTTGAAATGGTTTAAGTTTGTAATTTTAAATTGGAAATGGATGTGATGGTTTTTTGTAAGTTTCACACTTTTCCTTAAAGTAGTTATTTCAAAAAAATAAAAATTGGATTTTGGTGGTGGTGTGGCTCTAATGTGGGACTTTCTATGTAGCATGATGAGATCCTTGGAAGGTATATGGTATCGTGACATATAGGTGTGGAGTTAGGGGTTTGTATCACTAGTTGACAGTGGGGTTGATGAATGGTGACAAAGATGGTCATTTTGGGGATGGAAATAGGATTGATCGATTGAGAAGAAGGTTGGATTTCCCATTATTATACTGTAATCCAGATATATTCTTGATAATGTTCTAAAATAAAGTTGGATGGGTAGATTTCATGTTTTTTATAATTCTTTTCCCCAATGAATTTATTATATGGTAGTTCTTGGTTTATGCATCTAATTTTTATGGTAGAATAGGATATTTCCTAGAGAACCTTGAATAATGGAATGATAATGATTAATAAAGGTTTTAACCCTTGTTTTCCATGCTTGAAATGAATTCAAATGTTGATAATCTTTTGGAATCATGAAATAGGATTGATTATTCTTGTAGGGAATGGACATCATATGGTGTATAATGAAATGTTAATGGAATAAAATTAATTAATGTATAATGAATTAATAAATATTTATTGAAATTTTATAAGGAACTAATTAATTAAATGAACCTCTTTGGATGCTTGTTTGTTTGTAGTTTATCCAGTTCTTAGTGTTGGAAGTCAGGTGTCCAAGAGAATATAACTACATTCGAGAAAAAGATTAAGAAAATACCCATAGTTTGGGTATAATATATGTTATATAATGTCTGATATATATTCTCAAATTATACCCTACCCATATTGGTAGGGTTGCTAACAACTGTGGAATATGGGAGGGTGGTATCTCCCAACATATTAGTTAGTGAAGATGGATGGCTTACTACCCCCTATAACCCCACTCTATTCTCATGTTAGTATCATGATCTGATATTAATTGTGGTTACCTTAACCATATATATGTGTCAAATTTTCTAATATATTATGGTTATTCACACAAATGCATCACAAGATATATTATATTATGAAATATTTTAGTTATTATTTGTTTGGGTTGTGATGGCATGTGATATAATAAATGACATACAGGTAGTGGGAGATCTAGAAAACTACTCAGTAACTATCTAGAGATGTGACATGGGATGATGTGATGAGGTGATTCATGTGGTGAATGGTATGTAATGAGATGATATGATTCAAATGATGCATGAGATGAAACTTAGTAATGGTTTCTTTGGGCTAGGATTCTTCTAGAAATAGATGGATCAAGACATGTGATGTTGTGGAAGAGTGGAAAATTAATGGGGAGTAATAACATTTTAACTTATTTTTATGTTATATTATATGTTCACTTTTAATTTATACTTAGTGATAGATATCTATGGTGAGGTAGGTAACATAGCATACATATTTAAGTGATGAGTTAGCTTCACATATTATTTACTTGAATTTACCATAATTACATTATCTTTTTCATAATAGAGTCCAGGGAGGATTCTATAGAGTATACTTTTTTTCAACCTACATATATATAAACTATTTTTTAGGTTAATAGGTCCAAGATATTTATCGGTTAGGAAATTAATTACTCGTGGTTATTTGGGAGGTGTGTGGGATTCCTTGTCAGTACCATGTTTATCTTTTGTTAATTGTATATTCCTTTAAAATTGTTCCATTACATAACATTAAATACATTTTTTGGGATACCTATTTAATATTTTTACGGGAAGTAGTTTTTGGGTGTTTCTATATTATCTCTCATGTTCTCAAACTTTAAAGGGTAATACCACTAATTTGTGTGAATGATATACATTCATTTCTTTTCCAAAACCCATGTCCTATTAGAGGTGGGATTTGGGAGTACTTATCTCACTTCTCTCATTTACAATCCCAGAGGGTAACATTTGGGGGAGGGGTCTTGAAACAGTGTTATCAAAGGATTAGGTTGAGGATAGGATGGAGTTCAGAGGTTGGAATCGGATGGATTTCATGTGTTTCTAAGTAAATAATGTAATCTTGGATTAGTAAGAAATATAAACAAGTGATATCAATAATAAAAATAGGTATTTAGCGGACAATATTTTTTGATTTATTAACCTTTATATTTATAGATCACAGTAAGTAAAGTGATACCATTAGTTGGTCATATAAAAAGGAAATGGTTCATGCATCATTCTTCTTTGTTCTTATGTTGGAAAATTGAATACATTATGATTTTTTCAAAATTGTAATAATTAAATAAATCCAAACTGCTTCATATTTCATGTTTTAAATATCTTAATAGTTTTTATTTTATAGGTATTGTTCTAGGATGACACCCTCATCAGATTTATACCAAATATATTTAGCAGGTTTTTAAATGAGATCTCTATAGAGTGGAGGTCGATGTTGATGACACTTAGAGGAAGAAACTCTAAGAGTTTCAATTTTGTTGTTTATAGAAGTATGATGGATCAATATTAGAATCAGTGATTGAGTAATGGTTCATTAATTTGGAAATAATTATGGAGATATTCTTCAGTTCTATCTATTCTCATAAGATGAACTGGGTTTCATTGGCAGTGAAGATGTTGCATTGATTAGAAATTTAGTGATTGTTCTCATTCTTTGAGGATCATAAGGAGTCAACAGTCTCATGGAAGATGTAACATGACCTTTTCTAAGCAGAGGTTATTTGTTCCCCTATAAAGAAGCATGGTCACCAAGAGTTTCTTACCCTTTGATAGGGGTCTTCTAGTGTTCATGAATTCGAGATCCATTTAAAGATAATTTTCCATTATGATACAAGACTATTACGTGAGGATGATGTCAGGGTGGGGAATTTTTATAAGGATTTTTGTTTAGATATCAAGTTCTATGTCACCCTATTTATGTTGTTGATATATTTTTAGGTTCTAAAAATAAAAGTGATTTTTTAGAGGAAACTATCTAGAACTGTATCATCATAAGAATAGAGTTATCAAGTTTCTCCATGTAGTAGAGATGTGGTCTGGGGTTCCTAGATTCTTGGATAGAGGATATTTTTGATAGCTGAGGGTAGTTCTCGACCCTCATCATCTCATTTATCAGGGGGAAGAATCTAACATAACCTTTCTAATGGATTTGGCATACGTTTTGTGTGTGGAGGATAAGTTCATCTTCAGTGAGATAGAATGACCTTTTTGAAAAGGTGGTGTGTGGTATGTGTTCTAATTTAAGTTCCACTATTAAGGTAGTTTTATCTAACATAGAATAAAGTGGTTTCTATAAACTTAAATTGTCATATAGGGGATTTGGAAGGAAGATGATAACCATGGGATGCTCCTAATCCTCATAGAAAATAGCACAACCCTTATGGTTATCACTATCAGGGTCAATATGGTCATAAAAAATGTTGTGTTTAGATGCATTCATTTATGTTAAAACTATATTTGAGTAAGATTTCATTTGGGGTGCCCTATTATTTGTTTTCTTGGTTACATGATTTTTTAATTCAAAAGAAACAAACACCTTCATATCAACTACCCTAGCAATTTATTTGGGACATGAGGTGGAGTAGAATCTAGTTCCCTTGGAACACACTACACAAGTTGGATTTCAATATTATATATATTAAATACATATAGTTTTTTAGTTAGTTATGGGGTATAAAATATCTTTTGGAGACATACTATGTTTATAAATATTGACATACAACAAAATTCTTGACATGGATTGGTTGTATTTGATACTGGCTATCACATATTACTTCATGAAGAATGGTGTATTCAATGATGCTAACAGAGATTTTTTCATGTCTGTTGGAATATTATATCCTTAGACAGCTCATTGAATGGTTCTATCATTATCTTTCTTCATTTATGAGACGATTTTGAGTTATATAGATACTCATTGGGAGGTGTTTCCTAGGGTTTTGGGAGAGTACCCTGATGTACTTCCAAACATGGTTATACTGTTAATCCCTTGATATTTGATTGAGTTTAGAAATGATGTATAGTTGGGAACTTCTTCAATATGACGGTATACGTATAGGATAGTACCTTATGAGTTGAAAAAAATGTGGTTACAGGTTTATGATCATCTAAAATGATAATTTTTCAGCCTAACTAGTCACTTTGGTGTACTCTGGTTGTTTTTTTAAATAAGGAAAATGGAAATATACATCTCTGAAATGATTATCATTGCTTGAACTATTTGATAGTAAATAATTGAAATCATATTTTTGGATTTCTGAATTATGTGATCATCTAAAAGGAGCTAGTTGGTTGTTTAATATCAATCCATGGTCAAGATATCTTAAGATAAGGTAAAAATATGAGGATACACTGAAGATCACTTTCAAATGTTGTTATGAGAATCATGAGTTTACTGTAATGTCATTCGGTGTGATGAAAACTCAGTTTGCATCATGGGGATTGATAAAATTAGTGTTTTGAGAGTTTGTGGATCAGATTATGCGGGTTTTTATTAATGCCATCCTTGTGTACTATGTATATGAGGAATCACACAAAGAATCTATGTTTTATTTTGGGAGTTATTTATAAGGCCCCAGCCTTAAACCTTACTTAATATTGAATTAAATGAATAATACACATTGAGGATATTTTCACGGTTTAGAGTTTTAGAGAATTGGGACATAACTATTAGATATCAAAAGATTACAAAGTAGAAACTTTCTACAAAGTTTCCATAAAATAAAAACTCTTAAAAGCAAACATGTCTAGTTCCATGTTTTAGATAGCATGACTTTCCCTTGATCCCATCCTTGACCCTATTCCACATTAATTCATGTGAAAACAATTTCAAAAAAAACTTGGGGTGAGCATAAAAAGCTAAGTAAGGGATACACAATGAATGAAAACTGTTAGTTTTTCAAAAATACAAGTAAAACATGTATACTTTATCAAAGTAATACTTTTCACCTTTATGAAGTAGTAAAAACTCTTCACTGAAATAAAATATCATTACTTACCCTTTTGTAACCAAAAGATTACCATAAAACCCATATAAAGATCACATAACATATATAGGTAACTTGGGACATAAACATACTTAAATGGAACAACCATACGGTCGACTTCCAAACATATCACTTAATGGAATAGCCATACGGCCGACTTCCATACCCAATGCATTGGAGGTTATAACGTAACCACCCATCCTGGTATTCACGGCACCACCCGTCATATGGTTTATCACGTAACCACCCGTCAAATGTCCAACTTCCATTATAAAATCATAAGACATAAAACAAAAATAATGGAAAGAAAACATTTCCACACTTTGATCACAATATATCACTTAAATATATTGACATAACAAATTCATTATAACAAACCCTTTTCAATACCAAAATACATAAAACAGTATATGGTATTTATTTAATTTTAAAAAAACATTACGGCTTGTCGAGGAAGCTAAAGACCAAATAATACTCACGGTGGCGGAAAAGGGTTGTTGTCATCGCGTACGTTAAAAGAAACAATCCTTTTTGTCTTTTAGTAAAAAACTTCATAGAAATAGATTCCTTTTGTATAAAAGTAAAAGTCAAAGGGGTTTATACACCATATAAAAGAAATTTGTGTATAAAACGAAATATGCCTCAATGAAAGGAGATTGATACGAAGTCCCTTACCTCGGGTCCGACTTGACTCGATCATTCTTTAACGTCCTGAATAATAAACTTGAGTTAATTTCTACTTGCTTAGGAACCTTTTTCAAGTTCATTATTACTTTTATATCACTTATTACCATTTTATAAACATTATGTAATCATTTTAGTTAATAATTTTTATTTTGTCGATACTTGGTTCTTAAGTCGAAAGTGGACTTCTTACAATTACATGTTGTTCGTGTGGTCAAAGGTTAATTATATCCAGAATGATATTAATGATTTGGATATCATATATATCATATATATCCATCATATACATGTATTTATAATATTACATAATCATATAGAGGTAAGAAATGAAATGCACCGTTCATGGAGACGGTAAGCCGTACGTACGCATGAATGCTACTTTCATTTCTATGTCATATTAATGGAATTCAAACTAAATGAGAGGTGTGTATATTTTAATTCCATAATTATATTCATAATTTAGATGTAACATACATCATATATATCCATTATATATATGTACTTATAATAGTACATTACATTTGGGGATAAGAAATGAAATGCACCATTCATGGAGACGGTAAGCCGTACGTACGCATGAACGCTACATTCATTTCTATCTCATGCATTAATGGAGTGAAATCATAATTATAAAAAGGTATATTATAATTCCAGTATAATATCATATATAATATTATTAAATCAATCTTCTATATGTCCCACATATGGCATTAACGAATCAAATCACTTTGAGGGGGTAGTAGTCTGCACTTCCTAAAATGAAATTATCGTGTTTACCCACAATGGAAACCATAAAGGTGTGCCATAAATGAAAAAATAAAGAATCTTAAGGAAAACATAAAGATATTATATATCATATATAAATATATTGATATCTTAATGGCCACCTTTTAAGCTGTTAGAAGAATATTGAACAATCATCGTTTCGTGAGGCAGAAATTCCCCATCCACGGAAACAGTATGCTCTTTAACCATTAGATGAAGGTTTGTGTAAGTGTATCTAGAATTATTCTTATAAAAACATCATAGTATATTAACGATACTGTATTTGTTACAAAATAAATGAATAAAAAGAGTTTAGGGGGTTGGAGAAGCAAAATAAAACATAAAAACACAAGAGAAAACACTACCTTTAAAACGGGTAACTCTTTTTGATTTGAGATCAATGGATTCCTTGGGAAGAATTCTGCCCAAAGTGAGGATTCTAGGAGTATATAGGGATGTGGAGAGACAAAATGAGCAGGGGTTGGCCAAGCCAAAGGCTTTAGAGGTGTGGGTAAGGAGTTATATGTGGGGGCCTTTTATAAGAGGAGAGGAGGGGCACTCTTGGAAAGTTAAGAAAAGATACTTTATTATAAAATGAGTTTCGGTTTTTAAAGGTCCCAAAATTATATATTTAGAGGATAAGGTGATAAAATTTATAAATCCACCAATACAATAGGTTTTTGACAAGTTTAGGTCTTATATTTTACATTATCTTTTCATTTTATTTAAATCGTTAAATAATGAGGTAATCGTTGCATCATCATGGTGTCATAAATAATTTAATTTATTTAATGTCTAAAAATTATAAAATAAATAATCATGATGTAGGAAATTTCTTTATATTTTTAATTAATATTTATAGTCAAAAATCTGACTTGTATAACCCCATTTAAAAATTGTGTTAGTAAAACAACTCATGTTTATGACATTTTTATTTTAACTTTAAATAAAAAGATATTGATGTCATTTTCCTACCAAAGTGGCTCCATGGGGTCCCCATGATGACCCATGGATTTTCTTCGTCATCCATGACACATACAATAAGTGTAGTACATGTTTCTAGGTCATTTCATATTATTAAAACATTTTTTTAAGTTAAACTACACTAATTACCTCTAATCGCGATTAAAAACTTAAAAGTTACTATTCACAAAAAAATTATTTTAATCCCATTGAACCACATTTTACTTCTTAATTACAAACATGTATATCAGATTTTTTAAATTCAAAACACAGAGGTCGTAAAATTTCATTTAAATGAAAAATCAGTTTTTTTTAAGTACCACTTTGTGGTTTCACTATTCATCAAAAATTGAAGCTTTTCAGAAAAATACCAAAAATTCACCATAAGCTATATTTGATATTCCGAATTCAAAAATTATTTCTATTTTACAAAATTCAAAACATATAAGTTGAAATAATTAATTCAATAACTAATTCCCGTTGTCAGAGCAAATAGTGTGTTTTTATGAAACAATAAGTATCAAAAGATTGACACTAGTTTAAGTCCAATTTCAAAGTAAAATTAATTCCAACGACCACTATTGGATTAAATGGTAAAAATATATTCAAATTTCACATTAAAACAAATTCAAAAGATAATATAATCATATAAATAAATTAGATTAAAAAGATGTTTTGAATTAAAATACAACATTTTTCACTAATCATTAAAAAATGAACGTTATCGGAAAAATACCAAAAATTCACACAAAGTAAATTTTGATGTCCCGATTCTAAAGAAAAATTTCATTTTGTCCAATAGAATTTATAAGAGTAACCAAAACTATATCTAAATGAGGTTCGCCATGAAATGGTGATAAGTCGACCTTAAGTGAATATAAGAGTATCTATGCCTAAAATTGAATTCTTTTCTTATTTTAAGCCTTTCACTTTTATTGGATAAATATAAAAACATTTAACAAACATATATAATCATATTATAGTTATTTCTATTCATTCTCGTCAATACAATGGCTGCGTGTTAACTACCATTTACTATAATATTATTATATTACTAGTGTGCAACGTAAGTTTTCAAAGAAACTCATTGTTGCATATCGAGTATGCTATCGAACATAGAAACCCCGTTAAAGTAAAATTAATATTATTTCGAAAATATTAATAAATATTAAAATGTAGTATTCTTTATTTACCTGGGATGTTTCATCCTTCTCCCCTTTTGGTAATTGCGTCCTCGCAATTTTATTCACTTATCAAATAAGTGGGGGTATTTATCCCTCATAGCATTTCCAGATTCCCACGTTGCCTCTTCAACCATATGGTTTTTCCACAAAACCTTAAACTGATGAATTACCTTATTTCGCAACACTTGCTCTCTTCGGTCAAGAATCTGGACTGGTTGTTCTTCATAATAGAGATTCTCTTCCAACTGAACTACCCCTAGGCTCAAAACATGAGATGGATCTGGCATATACTTTCTCAACATCGAAACATAAAAAACATTGTGTACCTTAGATAAACTCGGAGGTAAAGTCACTCGGTATGCAACTGATCCAACTATCTCCAAAATTTCATATGGTCCAATGAACCTTGGACTCAGCTTTCTTTTCTTACCAAATCATATCACACTTTTCCATGGTGAAACTTTGAGAAAAACATGATCACCTACCTCAAAAGATAGATCCTTCCTCCTGTTGTCTGCATAAATTTTATGTCTGCTCTGAGCTGTTCTCATGTGTTTCTGAATCAACTGAACTTTTTCTGCCATCTCTTCTACCAATTCTGGTCCCATCAACTTCCTTTCATCCACTTCATCCCAGAAAGCTGGAGTTCGACACCGCTTCCCATATAATGCCTCAAACGAATCCATCTGTATACTGGAATGAAAACTACTATTATATGAAAATTAAACCAAAGAATGATGTTGGTCCCAACTTCCCTGATAATCCATCGAACAAAAACGTAGCATATCCTCCAAAGTCTGAACTGTTCGTTCTGACTTCCCATCTGATTGCGGATGAAAAGCTGTACTAAAATTTAATTTAGTACCCAATGACTTTTGAAGGCCTTTCCAAAAGTTAGAGGTAACCCTGGGATCACGATTAGACACAATGGATAGAGGAACTCCATGCAACCTTAATATCTCTTTAAGATACAATCGAGAAAGTTGATCTATAGATAAAGTATCTCAAATAGGAAGGAAATGAGCAGATTTAGTCAAGCGATCAATAATAACCCAGATTTCATTATTACCTCGAGATGTCCTCGGTAATCCCACAACAAATTCCATGGATATATTTTCCCATTTCCACTCTGGAACTGGTAATGGCTGAAGCATCCCTTTCCGTAACTACTGCTCTGCTTTAATCTGCTGACAAGTCAAACACTTCACAGTAAAATCAGTAATATCTCTTTTCATTCCATCCCACCAGTAATACTCCTGCAGATCTCTGTACATCTTAGTACTGCCAGGATGAACTGAAAACAGGGAACTATGAGCCTCACATAACAACTCATTCTTCAATTGTGAATAACTGGGCACACATAATCTCTTCCCAAACCGCAAAACACAATCATTATCAATGTTGAATTCAGGCAACTTACCCTTCTGAACCAGTTCTACCTTTTTCTGCAACTCACTGTCTTGCTACTGTGCTTGCTTGATTCTGTCTGATAGAGAAGATTTCCCTGATACCTGAAACAAAATAGAAGAACTTCCTTGACAAATAACTTCCATGCCAAAGTTCATCAAATCAAAAACAAAAGGATCTCGTTCCAAATGTAGCATGGTTAATGAAGCATTACTTTTACGACTCAAAGCATCGGCCACTTTATTTGATTTTCCCGAATGGTAATGAATTGTACAATCATAATCATTGATTAATTCCAGACATCTCCTCTGTCTCATGTTCAATTATTTTTGAGTAAATATATACTTTAAACATTTGTTATCAGTATATATTTCACACTTTACTCAATACAAAAGATGCCTCCAAATTTTTAGAGCAAAAACAACAGTAGCTAATTCCAAATCATGTGTAGGGTAATTTACATCATGAGTTTTCAATTGAAGTGAAGCATATGCAATTACCTGATCATTCTACATAAGGACATAGCCATGTCCTTTTAATGAAGCATCACTGTAGATAACAAACTCACCATTCCTAGAAGGAAGTGCCAAAACTGGAGCATCCACCAATCTTCTTTTCAACTCCGGAAAACAATCATCACATTCTTTTTTCCAGATATACTTAACACCCTTCCAAGTTTGCTTAGTCATTGGACTAGATAACCGTAAAAAAATTTCAACAAACCATCGGTAGTAACCTGCCAAACCAAGGAAACTACGGATCTCGTTTACATTTGTGGGTCTTGGCCATTCTTCAACAACTTTTGTTTTAGTAGGATCAACAATTATGCCATCTTTTGAAACAATGTGATGAAGGAAAGAAATTTTTTGTAACCAAAACTCACACTTGTTAAATTTTCAATACATTTACTTTTCTTTTAAGGTTTTCAAGATAACCCTTAAATGACTTTCATGCTTCTCTTTACTTTTAGAAAACACCAAAATATCATTGATGAAAACAACCACAAACTTATCTAAGAACTCATGGAAAATTCTATTCATAAGGTCCATGAATACAGCAGGTGAATTGGTTAACCCAAAAGGCATAAATAAAAATTCATAATGGCCATATCTAGTATGGAACATAGTCTTCAGAACGTCTGCTTCTTTTACTTTCAATTGATGGTACCCCAACCTCAAGTAAATCTTCGAAAAATACCGAGATCCCTGGAGATGATCAAACAAATCATCGATATGAGGCATAGGATACTTGTTCTTAACAGTGATATTATTCAAGGCTCTATAATCAATGCAAAGTCTCATTGAGCCATCTTTCTTTTTAACAAACAAGAGAGGAGCACCCCATGGTGATGTGCTAGGTCGAATGAAACCTTTATCTAATAACTCCTGCAGTTGCTTCTTTAAATCTAAAAGATAAACTTGAGCCATTCGATAAGGGGGTTTTGAAATTGGCTTAGAATCAAGAACTAAGTCAATAGTTTATTCAACTTCCCGATCATGAATAATACCGGGCAACTCATTAGGAAAAACATAAAGATACTCATTTACCACTGGCACATCATTAATCTGAATAGTTCCTCTATTTTCAACAATATGATCAAGGTAACATTCATTTCCATCTTTTACTAGTTTCTCATCCTCTTGATATGTTATCAACTATAAGGGTTCATTCTTGTACACAAACTGAAAATATTTCTAAAAAGAAACCATTTTAGCTCTGCAGTCAATCTTAGCATGATAAACAGAAAGCCAATCCATACCCAAAATAACATAAAACTCTACTAGAGGCAAAACAATAAGGTTTGAAGGTAGATTCTTTCCACACACAATGATAGGAAGGTTCTTATAATTTGTTTTTTTCTCAATGTTTCTTACGGGTGTTTTTACCATAAGTTCAGGATTCATATCTTGAGATGGAATTTCCAATTTATTAGAAAACTTCTCAGAAATGAAAGAATGTGTAGACCCTGAATAAAACAACACATTGGCATAATCTGAACAAACAAACAGTGTGCCTGATACTACTTTATTCGATGGCCCAACATCTGCTGAAGTGGTTGCAAAGGATTTCACCACCCCTTTATGCTTGTAGTCTGGCTGCTTTCCCCTAGTTTAGTTCTTCGTTAGACACTCATTTTCATAATGACCCATTTCATTACACTTAAAACATCTTACCGCTGACTTTTCATTACCTGATTGATCATCTTCCTTACAGTTATGAGCAATATGACCAGACTTACCACACCAAAAGCACTTTCCAGACTTGGATAAACATTCTCCAGGATTCATTTTACCACACTTCTCACAGGATGGATATTTGGTTTTCTTACCTCGCTTATTTGATGAATTATTCCCCTTTGCCTGCCAACTGGACCTCTTATTCTGTTGTTTGTCAAAGAACACCTGATCATTGGCAAACTCCATTTCCACCTTCTCCGCACATCGAACAAGCTTTTCATAACTTTTGAACTCTTTAGAAGATAAATCCCTTCGATACCTTGGCTTTAACCCTGAGTAAAAACGGTTGATTTTTCTATCAAGATCTCGTATGAAGTTTGGAGAATACCTTGCCAGTCGAGTGAACTTTGCTTCATAAGCAGCCACTGAGTCATCCTCCTGCCTCAATTATAGAAATTGCTTTTCCTTCCTAAGACGAACCACCATAGGAAAATATTTCTCAAGAAACATACCTTTTAATTCATCCCAGTGAAGATCATCAATCTCATCACTATCTCTGATATTTTTCACCATCGACCACCACAAACCAGCTTCACCTTCAAAACGGTAAACATAAAGACTAACCTTTTGATGTTCTGAACACCCCATGACATCAAAAATCTTCTCCAGTTCTTTAATCCACCCTTCAACTAGCACAGGGTCAGATGATCCTCTAAATGATGGGGGATGTTGCCTCATGAAATGTTCCACCACTGACATGTTCCTCTGTGGTTGGTCTGGATGATCTCGTGCATGGATACCGCCACCATTTATAGCCTGAGTCAACTATGCCATCACTGCAACAAACTGTTCAGTTCCGATTCCGACCATCTCAGGTTGCTTATTTGGAAGGTTGTCTTCCTCCTGATTTCATCCCAACATAGCTACTTCGTTTCCTCTGCGGAAAACCATTCTGAACATAGAAATATCTTAGGCGAAGCAACATGGTAATCTTTAAATGCTATATCATTTCAATCATACCATAAATTAACTTATAATTTAACGCTTTTCTAACTCTTAAAGTTGTCTAAACCGACCTCTGATACCAACTATAAGGCCCCAGCCTTAAACCTTACTTAATATTGAATTAAATGAATTATTCACATTGAGGATCTTTTCACGGTTTAGAGTTTTAGAAAATTAGTATATAACTATTACATCTCAAAAGATTACAAATTAGAAACTTCTACTAAGTTTCCATAAAATAAAAACTCTTAAAAGGAATCATGTCTAGTTCCATGTTTTAGATAGCATGAATTTCCCTTGATCCCATCCTTGACCCTATTACAAATTAAGTCCTGTGAAAAACATTTCAAAAAAAACTTGTGGTGAGCATAAAAAGCTCAATAAGGGATACACAATGAATGAAAACTGTTAGTTTTTCAAAACAACAAGTAAACCATGTATACTTTATCAAAGTAATAATTTTCACCTTTATGAAGTAGTAAAAACTATTAACTGAAATAAAAGATCATTACTTGCCCTTTTTTAACCAAAATATTATCATAAAACCCATATAAAGATCACATAACATATATAGGTAACTTGGGACATAAACATACTTAAATGGAATAACCATACAGTCGACTCCCACAAATATCACTTAATGGAATAGCCATACGGCTGACTTCCATACCCAATGCATTAGAGGTTATAACGTAACCACCCATCCTAGTATTCACGGCACCACCCTTCATATGGTTTATCATGTAACCACCCATCAAATGTCTATGTACCATTAAAAAATCACAATACATATAACAAATATAATGGAAAGAAAACATTCCCACACTTTGATCACAATATATCACTTAAATATATTGACATAATAAATCCATTATAAAAAACACTTTTCAATACCAAAATACAAAAAATAGTATATGGTATTTATTTAATTTTAAAAAAACATTACGGCTTGTTGAGGAAGCCAAAGACCAAATAATACTCGTGGCGGAGGAAAAGGGTCCTTGTCACTGCGTACGTTAAAAGAAACATTCCATTTTGTCGTTTAGTAAAACGCTTCGTATAAAAAGATTCCTTTTGTATAAAAGTAAAAGTCAAAGGGGTTTATACACCGTATAAAATAAAGTTGTGTATAAAACAAAATATGCCTCAATGAAAGGAGATTGAGACGAAGTCCCTTACCTCGGGTCCGACTTGACTCGATCGTTCTCTAACGTCCTGAATAATAAACTTAAGTTAATTTATACTTTCTTAAGAAACTTTTTCAAGTTAATTATTCCTTTTATATCACGTATTACCATGTTATAAACATTATTTAATCATTTAAGTTAATAATGTTTGTTTTTTCGATACTTGGTTCTTAAGTCGAAAGTGGACTTCTTACAATTACATGTCGTTCGTGTCGTCAAAGGTTCATTATATAAAGATTGATATTCATGATTTGGATATCATATATATCATATATATCTATAATATATATGTATTTATAATATTACATAATCATTTAGAGGTAATAAATGAAATGCACAGTTCATAGAGACGATAAGCCGTACATATGCATGAACGCTACTTTCATTTCTATGTCATATTAATGGAATTCAAACTAAATGAGAGGTATGTATATTTTAATTCCGGAATTATATTCATTATTTAGATGTAAAATAAATCATATAAATCGATTATATATATGTACTTATAATAGTACATTACATTTGGGGATAAGAAATGAAATGCACCGTTCATGGATACGGTAAGTCGTACGTACGCATGAACGCTACTTTCATTTCTATATCATACTTTAATGGAGTGAAATCATAATGATAAAAAGGTATATTATAATTCTAGTGTAATATCATATATAATATTTTTAAATCCATCCTTTATATGTCCCGCATATGGCATTAATGAATCAAATCACTTTGAGGGGGCGGTAGTCGGCACTTTCTAAAATGAAATTATCGTGTTTACCCGCAATGGAAACCATAAAGGTGTGCCATAAATGAAAAAATAGAGAATATTAAGGAACAAATAAACATATTATATATCATATATAAATATAGTGACATCTTAATGGCCACCTTTGAAGGTGTTAGAAGAATATTGAACAATCATCATTTCGTGAGGCAGAAATTCACCATCCACAGAAACAGTATGCATTTTAACCATTAGATGAAGGTGTGTGTAAGTGTAGCTAGAATTATTCTTATAACAACATCCTAGTATATTGAAGATACTGGAGTTGTTACAAAAGAAATGAATAAAAAGAGATTAGGGGGTTGGAGAAGCAAAATAAAACATAAGAACACAAGAGAAAACACTGCCTTTAAAACGGGTAACTCTTTTTGATTTGAGATCAAAGGCTTCCTTGGGAAGACTTCTGCCAAAAGTGAGGCTTCTAAGAGTAAGAGAAAGATTTTTAGAGACAAAATGAGCTGGGTTTTTCTGAGAAAAAGACTTTATAGGTGTGGGTAAGGAGGTAGAGGTGGGGGCCTTTTATAAGAGGGGAGGAGGGGCACTCTTGGAAAGTTAAGAAAAGATACTTTATTATAAAATGTGTTTCGGCTTTTAAAGGTCCCACAACTATATATTTAGAGGATAAGGTGATAAGAGTTTTAAATACATCAATCCAACAGGTTTTTGACAAGTGTAGGTCTTAGATTTTACATTCTCTTTTCACTTAATTTAAATCGTTAAATAATGAGGTAATCGCTGCATCATCATGGTGTCATAAATAATTTAATTTATTTAATGTCTAAAAATTATAAAAAAATATAATGATTTAGGAAATATATTTAGATTTATAATGAATACTTATAGTCAAAAATATGACTTGTATAACCCCATTTAAAAATTGTTTTAGTAAAACAACTCATGTTTGTGACATTTTTATTTTAACTTTAAATAAAAATATATTAATGTCATTTTCCTACCAAAGTGGCTCCATGGGGTACCAAAGTTGACCCATGGATTGTCTTGGTCGGCCATGACACATCCAATAAGGTTAGGACATGTTTCTAGGTCATTTCAAATTATTAAAAAAAATTTTTTACCTTAAAATACAATAATTACCTCTAATCGTGATTAAAAACATAAAAGTTACTATTCACCAAAAAATTATTTTAATCCCATTGAACCACATTTTACTTCTTAATGACAACCATGTATGTTGGATTTTTGAAATTCAAAACACAGAGGTGGTAAAATTTCATTTAAATGAAAAATCAGTTTTTTTAAGTACCACTTAGTGGTTTCACTATTTATCAAAAATTGAAGTTTTTTAGAAAAATACCAAAAATTCACCCTAAGATATATTTGATATTCCAATTTCAAAAATAATTTCTTTTTTAAAAAATTCAAAACATATAAGTTACATTAATTAATTCAATAATTAATTCCCGCTGTTAGAGCAAATAGCGTGGTTTTATGAAACAATAAGTATCAAAAGATTGACACTAGTTTCAGTCCAATTTCAAAGTAAAATTAATTCCAATGACCACTATTGGATTAAATGGCAAAAATATATTATAATTGAACTTTAAAACCAATTCAAAAGATAATCTAATCATATAAATAAATTAGATTAAAAAGAGGTTTTGAATTAAAATACAACATTTTTCACTATTCATTACAAAATGAACTTTATTGGAAAAATTCCAAAAATTTACACAAAATAAATTTTGACGTCCAGATTATAAAGAAGAATTTTATTTGGTCCAATAGAATGTATAAGAGTGGCAAAAACTATATTTAAAGGAGGTTCGCCATGAAAAGGCGATAAGTCGACTTTTAGTGAATATAAGAGTATCTATGCCTAAAATTGAATTCTTTTCTTATTTTAAGCCTTTATCATTTATTGGATAAATATAAAAACATTTAACAAACTTATATTATCATATTATAGTTATTTCTACTCATTCCCACAAATACAACGGCTACGTGTTAACTATCATTTAAAATAATATTATTATACTACTAGTGTGCAACGTAAGTTTTCAAAGAAACTCATTGTTGCGTATCGAGTACGCTATCGAACATAACAACCCCTTTAAAGTAAAATTAATATTATTTCAAAAATATTAATAAATATGAAAATGTATTATTCTTTATTTACCTGGGATGTTACATTATTTGTCCTCATTAGTTGTTCAAGAATTTTTTTATGATTGATTTCTATTATCTTCATGTTCATTTCCTAGGGGATTCCATATCCCAAAATGGTTTGTCTATGGATCCATCGAAGCTATAGGTAGTCATTTTATAGGTAGCACCAAATATAGTTACAATGGCGTAGAGTTTTCATAGTATTTTATGATATTATAGGGGGTTCTAAATAGATTTAATTCGTGTTTTGGCTCCTCTAACAGCCTTAAAAATAAATTATTCGGTGTTATTATGAACTAAGAAGATCCAAGAATCTTTCTATCACCATAATGATAATTTGGTTAATGCTACAATTATTTGTTTTATAGAAGAGGGAGTTTAGTTCTAATATTTTTATGATGGTTTTTCTGTTGGTTTTGGATGTTTTTTGATACAGTGATGATCAGTTGTTTATTATGGGTCATATTAGTTGCATCCCCATGAGGGTAACTATGCCACCTATGATCTCAAGTTGGAAGTGGTTATATTTACCTTGATGTTTTGGGAACATTACCTCATCATTGAGAGTTTTGTGGTTTTAATGATCATTGGATCCTAATGTATATCTTCTACCAGTGTGACCTAAACACTTTCCAGCATCTATGGATGCAATTCTAATTGGATTAAGACTCTACAATTTCATATACACTTGGAAAGGATGATGTTATGGCTGATAAATTTAGTAGGAAGTCACCCAGTGATGATGTGCATGAATATGTATATTCCATGAGTGTAATATAAGATCTCTTAGTGATTCATTGTGATATTAGAGAGAATGGTGGTTGAGGTTTCCTTCTTCATATGGTGGTTTAGTCATCCTTGGTGCAGTAGGTGGTGGAGTCCAATATGAGAGTTTCAAAGGTGAATTTCAAAAGATATTGAGATGTCTTGGGTGATCCCCCTAATGGTCGGTCTAAGGATAAAAACAGTAGGTGTTTTTCTCAGGAAAAAATTTCATCCCTTTGGCGATGCATGGGGTGTTTCTCCATTAGTTTTTTAGATCACCAATGGTGGTAAATCCTTACATGAAAAATGGGTATTTAACTCTAAGAGGTCTGTATTGGTGGCCTAGGATGAAGAATTGTTTTATAGAGTTTTTTTATTAAATTATGGTATAGTAGAATGCAGTAGATTACCATCGTGTTCCTGATGAATTTATCCTACCATTGGATGTTCCTCAGTGGAAGTGGTGGGACATCTCCATATACCTTATCAACATTTTATGTCAAACTAAGTGAGTCTTGGATTCTATATGGATTATAATGGATTTTTTGGGGAAATTAGCTTGTTTCATATTGATAAATGAGTCAATCATTGTTGAGGTTTTTTAAGGAAATGCCTAAGGAGGTGGTGAGACTCTATGGAGTCTTGAGGATGATTGACTATGATCATGATACGGGTTTCATCTCCATAGTATAGAGGTTCCTCATGTATTATTTTGGATCTAATTTGTGTTAAATAACTTTTTTTAACCCACATACAGGTGGTAAGACATAGTGGAATACCCATAGTATTGAATATATCATGCATGCATGTGTCTTGTATTTTGGAGCTTCTTGGATGAGGCACCTATATTTGGTCGAGTTTTCTTACAATAAAAGTTTCTAATAGACCATTAGTATGGAACCATTTGAATATTTTCGGGGAAAATCTTGTCATTATCTCCTATGCAAGTCATGTGTTGGAGAGTCAGAAATTTTAATGTGAACACTTGTGTATAGCACAATAGAGTTAGTTTGGGTGATCAACAGTAGGATGAAGGTTTCATATAATCATCATAACTCCTTTTTAAATCATAGGTGGATACCTCTAGAGTTTTATATTGGAAACTATTTGTTAATTTAAGTTTTTCCTCATCATGAGTATAAAAATTTTGGTTGGGGGAGTAAGCTTTCAACCCAGTTGGATGGTTTGTTCGATGTGTTGGATCATGTTGGAGTTATTTATATTTTGAACATGAAAGGGATATAATATGGGTCTTAATATATTAGCCATCACCTTCAGATAATTCTTAATAGGATTCATTTTTTCAACTAAAAACACCTAACAGTTCTCACATTTGTGGTGGTTCACACACAAGCTTTACATAGGTAGGTAATATTTGGATATTTTTTTCAATGATGCATAGGATGTCACATTGATTGAGAGGACGTGAGGATGATCTCATTACAACATTTTGGGGTGAATTATTTCATACTCTAGAACTCTCTTGTAAATTTAATAAATTTTCATAAATCCTTTTCATGTCCTATATGTTGGACTACTTACCCATGATCCAATGATCAAATCGAGATAATGAATTTTATATAACTTTTATATGAATTAGAGTTTATGCAAAATTCCATTATTAATTTGTGACAGTTCCTTTTAAAGATGGTATGTTG
Source organism: Viscum album (assembly GCA_963277665.1). Lineage (NCBI taxonomy): Eukaryota > Viridiplantae > Streptophyta > Magnoliopsida > Santalales > Viscaceae > Viscum > Viscum album. The sequence goes on along the minus strand of OY728139.1, from coordinate 1,079,284,163 downwards.
AGATCACTAGGGTTTATCATTTTCTAGGGAGGTGATTTGGGTTTTGGAGTTGGGATTGATCCTAGAAGTTGCATCCTACTTAGTCTTGGAAAAAAAGAATGAAAATCCACATAGTTTGACTATATGATCAAGGATTATTCCTAAACATGAATCCTAGAGTAGAGGTTCATTCATCATTATGATGGGATGATCATGGTAGATCTCTAAGACCTCTTTATTTATGATCCATATGAGATAACATATATAGTATAAGATTAGTCACATTTCATTAGATCTTACCATCGTATTTGAAAGGAGGGCTTACCCAACATGGTGGATCACCCTTGTAGTAGTTCTCCCAACATGTAGGCTTACCATAGAAATTTCATACCCAATTTGGTCACCCAAATAGAGGAACAAACAAGTGGTTCCTCCAAGTAGTGGGTCACCGAACAATGTTTATGACCTAAGTAGTCTCTCACCTATGTGGTTCACCCTAGTGGGTATCCAAAGTGAGCCACCTAAGTGGGTCACCCAGGTTGGTGTTGGGTGAGACCCAACACAGAAGGAGACTAGGAACCCAAGTGCTTCACCTAAATGTAGGGATGATGAATTGATTATCCCTATTGAGGGATCGGTAGGTGGTTTTCCATTGTAAAATAGAACTATGGGCCTTTTCCTAGTAGTGTACTGACCATAGTGTTCATCCCATAGAGGGGTGAAGTGGTTGGGTGAAAAGTAGGTTTCTCCAATTCTAACATTGTAAATAATCATGAAATATACCAGTCCACTTTCAAAATTATAGTTGGGGGTTTATTTATAGACCATGCCATAGGCCATTTCATGTGAGTGGGGGAGAAAATCATAAGAGATAGACATGTGAGCTTCATAATGGAGATGGTTGAATAGATTACAAGAGATGGGAAAGTATGCCACATGAAAGAGCTGGGTGAATGACTTTTGAAAGATGTGGGATCAATATATAAGGAGTTTTTAAAATTACTTCAATTATGTAGGTAAGGTAGATGGTTCAAGTATTTTCACCGGAACTCGAATTCTATTATATAAATTCAAGAAATATTTTAGCCATAACTCTTAATATTAAAGTCTTTTAAGGCTCCCCGAGAAGCAAAATCAATGCTGGTGAAGTGAACTACACCCCTAGATATATGGTATACACCCTATATGCATTATTAATGATGAAAAAAAATCTCTAAGGACACTCAAAAAAAATTACACTTTTTCAGTAATTTGAGAAATCCACTGCCTACTCCCGGAGGGAGTTTCTCACCACCACACCACCATATTTGCAAATATTTGTAAGGAATATCCATCACATGATGTGTTACCAGTATTGAAGAACATATTAATATAATATCCTTCTTCCTCCATCATAGATACACATTTTTACACAAGAATGAAACTTTTTGTCTAATTGAGGATAGTGTCATGGGTCATGAGGAAATTTGATGGGCATGAATGTTCAGATTCCAAAAGTTGAGTATTTGATATAACTTTACCCACTGATGAGTCATATACATGATTTATTCCATTTATGTATCTTTTCTATTATCTTCATGATGACTTTAGTTTCATTAATATGGGTGATATTGGTAATGATGGTGATGTGATATTCAAGGATTGACCTTTGGAGATATAGTTCCATGGAAGAAGCCACTAAATTATCATGTAATTCCCTTCATTTGTGTCTTGTGGAGGCATAGTGGCATGTTGAAAAAACCCTAGGAATGTGAGTTGAATATGGGAACTAACTATCCTGAGTTATTTAATTTTTCCTCTTAACTTGTCGTGAGTATTTTTTTTTGTTGAGATTTAGTTGGTTTATGAGATGGTTTTTTATTATTTGATTCATTGTTTATGTGATATACCTTTTATGAGAGGTTTCTCCTAAAGTTGATTGTTTAAGAGACAGTTATTGGGGTATCATAGTTTTGAACATTATTATTTTAAGTGAGGTTTTTTGATCTCCTATGATAGAGAGATTCTTTATAGGTATATCGTGTCATGTTTTTTTAGATGACCCATTTCCTTTTATTTCTCTCTGGGTTTGGTTTAAATTTTTAAGGATATTAATTTTTTGGGAGATATCTGATGTGAAGGCCAAGATAATTTTATCCCATTCATTTATAGGTTTTTGAGGTACATGGTGCTTGGAGTAATCTTAGATAAGTATTATTGTAGTTATGGAAGATAAAATTAGTAAGTGGGATAAGTTTAGGAAATAAACTATAATTCACACCTTGAGAGTTTGGATAGATTCATAGATAGGAATCTGCACCTTGAGAAGGGAAATTCACAGGGTCTAATTCATGATATCCACTATAAATTCATGACCTGAAAGGATGTAGGATCAAATTCAATGAAGCGTTTCCTAAAAACTCATCATATTAACATGAAGTTCATGAAATGAATGTGGTGGTCAAAATAGAAGAGTGTTGTTCATGGAGATAATGAACCAGCCATATTATTAACAACATTTTCACTTATGAATCAAATGAATGGAGGCTAGAAGATTGATATTCTATTAACATAACAACAATATAATATATTTATGATAAAATATTCATTATTTAATGTTTTATGATGGATTATACAAAATTGTATAAGAATAAATGATTTTAAAAGTGGTCAATTGACAAGATTACCGCTTGAAAGTTTTCTCCTTGAAAAAACTCCCTAAGATAGTTACCATTGATCATTTAATGAGAATAGAAACACTAAGACTTGGGGGAGAGGGCTGAGAAATTAATTTGGGAATATATTTGGAAAATTACATGTCTTAAAAGGTGTGAGGATATGGGGTTGTGAGGGATGGTATTTATAAGGGAAAGAGAAGGGTGTTTTGAATATTATAAACAATAGTTTATTATTTTGGATCCAGACTACCAATGGTTATGAATATTATGATTATAAATTTTAAATGGTGAATTTTATTTTTAACTATTGGGAACATAAATCATCCTTGACTCAAAAATTCATGTATTTATCTTATAATGATAAATATCATATTTTTACTTTATTTCTCTATTCACAAAAAATTCACCCATTTAAAAATTACCAAAAAATAATCCTAACTATTTTTCAACCCATAAAATCCAAAAATTAGATCCATTTTTTGAAAATAATTACCTAAATATGAGATATTTAATTTAAAAAAACTCATTTGTTTGAAAAATATTAATTTTAATATTATGATCAACTTTTTGACCCTTTGAAAATTTACATACAATATCATAAAATTATATTACTTTTATAATACAACATAATATAAATTTATAAACCCATTTTCTAATAATATATAGTTTTTTAATCAATTTTATTTGTTATAAAAATGAAAACAAAAAAATATATGTTTTCTAAAAATACAAACACTTATTTTATCATTTTTAAAACAATAATTTACCTCTATCATGATATAAATATTTCATATTTTCATTTTATAAGATATAAAAATGTTATTTTATAATTAAATAAGTTATTATACTCTTCTAATGGGCATATTACTATTTCTAAAGGTCATATCACTATTCTATCAGTTAGATTACTTTTTCAATGGTCTTATTTTTAGCGGTCATACGGTTTCCCTAATTCCTATAAATACCTCATCTTTCATACATTATTATTTGACATTTATTTCCTTTGAAGGTTATATATTTTAATTTTTAAAATTCATATTGCACTCCCTACAAAAAAATATGGATCAAATAGAGCTTGAACTTATCAGTGCTAGCTAATAGGGCTGATAAAGGCACCCTTTATCATCCGTGGAATGACAATAATAAAGGTCCCCATTTTCAAAGTTAAAAAAAGTGCTGATAATATAAGGAATTTATCAGCACAAAAAAAACACTAATAAAGTACCCCTTTTATAAGTGCAAGTAGAAAAGAACTGATAAATGGGGTCCCTCCATCTGCACCAGTAAAAACACACTGATAAAGTGGGGTCTTTATTAGTACTTTTTTACAAGAGCTAATAAAGTGTAAATATCATAAAAAACGAAATCATTAAAAAAAAATATTAACATATATATATATATATATATTGAAATTTATATATATGATTTATGTAAGGCTAAATACACATTTACACTTAATATATAAGATATTTAGTGAATAATGGATTATAAAATAATTAAAAATATATTATTAATTAATAATTTTCTAATTATTATTGAGTAACAATAATTTAATTAAAATGTTAAGATATAAAATATGAAAAATTTAATACTCGCTAAAATAAGTTAAAAATGTGACTCCAACATCAAATGACCATAACTTTTGATCCAACTGTGTCTTTGAGATCTACCACATATAACATTAGAGCTTATGATGAGCTATATGCACTAATGATCTCAAGAAAACCATGGTAACATTTTTTACACCCTAAATGGCCCAAATGGCCTCCAAAACTATGTTTTTATTTGGGTTATCCCAATTTTTTATCATTCAATGGAATTTCATCCTCGTTTAAGGGGGTATTATTGTCTTTTCCCAATAGAGAATGAATTTATTCCCCGGGATTTCATTCTTATTGATATTCTAGTTTTGAATATTTACCATTTTTAACATTACAATATTATTTATAATAAAATATATACATATTTTGTATATATTTACTCTTATAAATTTATTTTTATAAATAAATATTTAAACACATTTACTTATAAAATATATTTCTAAATAGACAAACCTTGTCTAAATTTAAATTAATATCCATTTAATTTAAAATAAAAATGTATGATATAAATATTTTGTATTTGTTCACTCTTAAAAATTTACTTTTATAAATAAAAAGTAAAAAAATTTAATTATAAAATATTTTTCTAAATATATAAACCTAGTCTAAATAAAAATATATCCATTTTATTGAAAATAAGAATGTATGAATATTTATATACTTATACAATTAATGTATATATAATGTATATATAATGTTTATACATATTTATATATATATATTTGTGTGTGTGTGTATTGAAATATATATATATATATATATTTGTCTGCATATTATAATATATATATATATATATATATTTGTGTGTGTGTATTGAAAACATATATATATTTGCCTGTATATTATAAATATTTGTGTGTGTGTATTGAAAAACATATATATATTTGCATGTATATTATAATATATGTATAAAAATATTAATATATAATAAATGAAAATACATGTAAATATGTATATTTATATTTATAGGTGCACACATATATATAAATATATGTATGTATGGATGGATGTATTTATAAACACACACATACATGCAAAAACATATTTTATATATGTGTTTAAAAATATATATATGTTGATAAAAATATTAATTAAATAAATATAAATATATATTTCATAAAAAAGAGAACAAAACAGTATAGGGGAGTGGAAAAGGCATGGGAATATGAGCTGGAGGTCTCGGGTTTAAAACTCACCAGTGATTGGGGCACATGTAGGAGGCTAGAATATTATGTAATGCGCTGATAATATGGTGAGGAAGCACTGATAAAAGGTGGGACCAAACAAAAATAATTGTATCCCCCTTTATGAGAACATAAAAAAAGGATGACAAATTTTCTCTTTATCAGTGCTTTTTTTAGCACTGAAAATGGGGCCTCTAACAATTCTAAAAAATTCTTATAAACGTGGCCCCTAAAATTAATAAAAAATCACTAATACAGGCCCCCTTTATCATCACATTTTTATCACTGTTAAATAAGGTCTCTATCCGCATATTTTTTGTGCACTCTTAAATAATGCCATTTAACCATACTAACATTATCAGCACTTCGATATTGTTGATAAATCCATCTTACTATCCTTATTTAAGGACAGATTTTTACTAGTGATTACTAATATTCAGCTTCATTTTTATAGTTTTTTCATGAGAGAAATTATTCAGGGGTATCAAACATATGAAAAATTTATTATTATAGTTATATTCTATTATATTTTTTCACATTATATTACTTTCAATTCTTAAATCCTTTTTATTATCTGAATGTAATGTTTAAATTAATAAAATAAAATATATTTGGTTATATCATGTGGTTTGTGTGCATAATATTCCTTTGAAAAAATTCCAGGTTATTCAATTTATTCCCCCTTAAGAATTTTTTCATTTGAAATATTTATTTTACCCGCTTATGTGAAAACATTTGATGTTGCTTTTTCATCATGGGTTCATCTGATTCCAAGGTCACCTCCTCAATGTTATGGTTTTTTCATAGTACATTGACTAGGTGAGTTGTCTTATAGTGCATAACATTATATCTATAGTCCAATATCATCACTATCTTATCCTTATAATAAAGATAATTTTCCAATTATACCCCTTAAAGATTTAGTAAATGTGAGGTATTTGGTATATACATCGTCAATAGGGCTATTTGGATATCATCATGCACTTGAGATAGTGTTTCTAGGAGTGAGAATCGATGGGATAGAGCTCTTATCTGATCAAGAATCTCAATGGGGTCTATGTACATGGGTCTTATATTTCCCTTCTTCCCAAATATCATGACTCTGTTCTATGGAGATATGAGGAGGAAGACTTTATCTCCAACCTCAATTTCAAGGTATCATTGATTATTTTTATCCAATCTCTTATATTAACTTTGAGTAGCCCTAATGTGTTTCTGACTATTCTTGACCTTTTTCTACCATTTCTATGACTGTTTCAGGGCCCAGTACCTTTCATTTTCCAACTTCATCTAAACATGAAGGTGTTGTGAATCTCTTTTCATCGAGGGATTTTTATAGAGACATTTGGATACTTCAGTGGAAAATGTTATATTATGAGACATCATCTAAAGGGAGATATTTTTCTCATCCTCCTTTCTAGACCATTGATCATACTCTCAATTTGTATTGCATCATATGGATAGTATTTTAATATTTTCTATCAATATGAGGGTGATAATCCACAGAGAATTTCAACTCAGTATTTATAGCTTGTTGGTGACACATCCACAACATGGAATTAAATCTAAAATATCTACTAGACACAATTTATAGTGGTGTTCCATAAAACCTCACCGATTCTATAATGTATATCCTTGAAAGTTGATCGAGTGAGAGGTCTTGTCATCATCATATAACATAATTTCTTCTTGATGTCTTCATAAGACCAATCAAAAAATCCATGGTGATGTTTTCCCTTTTTTAATGTTGGTATTAGTAATTGTTGCATAATTTACTTCTAGTCTTTTCCTATATCCTTCACATACTAACATACCAACCACTTTGAAATATATTATAAAATCACTTCCTTTATATTGTCCCAAAAATATTTCTCTCCATGATATTGATAAATATGTATACTCCCTAGGTGGATGGAGAAGGTTGAGTTATATACAGCATTCAATGACTCCATTGTTATCTCAAGTTTTGATGGTACACATAGTCTTGACCGAAATCTTACAACCCCTTCTTCATAAAATCTTAACTATAAGGATTTACCTTTTCTTATTGATTCCATCGTCTTCCATATTTCCACACCTTCTCTTTGATCGTCATTTTTCTTCTCTAGAAGGGATTCATGATAAATCATTTGAGAAATGAATGATGGTGTTCCTTCCTTTATGATTACCATGTCTATAATTTTCAAGTCTAAGGAAATTTTATCCATCTTAATTAACATTATTTATATGTTTTCAGGATCCTTTCTACTCAAGGAATCTTCCACTTTTTTCACCCTCCCAGAATGATGGGTGATTATGCAGTCATAATTATTGATCAACTCTATCCATCTTCCCTGGTGCATATTAAGGTCCTTATACATGAATATAAAATTTAGGCACTTATTATCTATATATATTTCACAGATTTCTCCATAGAGATAATACTACTATATTTTCAATGTGAAAATTACTCCTTCCAACTCAAGATCATGTTTTGTATTAGTCTCTTCTGGTGCTTTAATCTTCCTTGAGGCATAGGTTATCACTAGGTAATTTTCCATCAACTAATAATGTATAACCTTCTTGGAAGCATTATTTTGTACCAAAAAAAGTTCACCACTTGGGGGAATTATGATGACCCATGTAGTTATAATCGTAATTTTCCACTATTTCAATCTCTCTTTATACTCATTGGTCTAGATAAACTTCACTCCCTTTCGACCCAGATTGGTTATCGGGTTCGATGATCACGAGAAGTTTATCACAAATAATTTGTAATACCATGATTTCTAATGAAAATATGGATCTCCATTACAAATATTGGTCTTATACACTCCATTATCTCCTTTATCATAGAAGTGTAAAAATATATTCCATTTTTCATAATAATATTCCTCGGGAAGGAAACTTCCTCTAAATAGATCTATCATTTTTTGAACTTTTCATATAGCTTATCATTTCACAAAGTCTTTAGCATATTATTCAAATGATCCCCATGATCTTCCATTATTTTGGGGTAATATTGGAGTATAATCTATAATGTCTGCCAAGATTTTTTCAATGTAATATATAATGACTAAATTCTTTATTTCCATACAGATTACTCAAGAATTGGTCAGTCTAAAGGGAATCACTTTGGACTCATAATGTCTATAAATTGTTTGAAAGGTTTTATTTGGAATATCTTCCTTCTTACCCTTTAATTGGTTATATCCCAACCAAATTTTCATGTTATTAAAATTCCTAGCCCCATATAGCTGATTTAATAATTCATTCATCCTTGAGAGGGGATGTCACGACCACCTCCTCACAAAATGTACCCCTCCTGGGCCAGTAATTTGAGAAGGGAGATAGTGACAACCGAGACCCACTTCCAGTTCGACCTAGGTTGGTGACTAGCACCGAGGGTATAGTAAAAACACAAATCGAAGGCATTACCCTCTAAGAGAACACACATGAAAGAGAGATATAAGACAGACACCAACCAACTCCAACTCAGACTGCAATATAAAATAATCCAAAGTGAACATATATAATGTCTTGAAAAAAAACTACAACTGAAAGGGAAAACTACATGTATGAAAAGAAATTAAAAAGTCAGTGACCACGAATCCCGAACAACTCCTCTAACTAAAATCTAGTAGTTACCAACCTGATCTCCAACCTACTCTAAGTGACTAGAAAATTGTTTATATATATACGTAGGGTGAGTATTATAGTACAGTCAGTAGGATCCTCCCCGGAGAATCTCGTTCAAATGTATAGAAATATTGATAAATCATAGTAAACAAAAAGTAAAACTAACTCATCACCTAAACATGTATACTATGTTCTCATCCTCACCATGGATACTCTCACCATGTATCCTATACAAGAGTATATAATATCATAGGAATATCAAGGGTACCAAGCTACCACTTCCACACTAGTTTGAATCTTTGCCCCAATATTTCACTTTCCAAGCAATTATAGTTCATACACCGAGTGAGGATCCTCAATCAATTATATCCTATACATTGTAAACCTATAGTAGTCCATAGGAAACTATATCCAGAATATATGTGTGTACAAAATCCCAATCCATTATATCCCTCTACACACATATGGGAAAAACTAACCGATGTGCCTGCCAGCACAATAACTACCAAGAGAAGAGAGTGGTGCCAATGGGGGTATTTAGTCATTCATTCTATCATTGTATTATTAGGGAAAACACCCCCACCCCAACACCAGCTCAAAATCCCTGGGGTGTCAGTTTCCCTAACTGACATGGTGGAGTAGCGTATAGAAACACCAAAGATACAGAATATACTATATCTTAAAACCACACTATGGGAATAACCTAGTCTTAGAATCAACTAAAATTAATGTATCTCAGACTCCCATATATCACTACTAATACTATGTATCCTATAATCAAACAACCATTTGAAGAGATACATTATATTTCCTTATCACTTTTTATTAGTTTCACTTTATGTTAATTAATTATTTAACCATTATTTAACCATTATCATTCCACATTACATTTCATTAGCATTGCAACTAATATCCATAGTTATTTTATATTATAACCTTGTCATTTAATTTCACCAAGCTCCAACCCCATGTGTTGACATCATTTAGTCATTAATTTATTTAACAGTATTATCACTTTTCAATAATTCTAGGTATTCTAAGAAAAAACATTCTAAGCTAGAAAACATGAGGGGATCAACACAGTGAATAGATGAACTACCCATCGAGTCTTCTCTACATATAGTAGAATTTTAGACCCATATGTCCTCGAGGAGCTAAAAATGGAAAGCATGTGGCATACCCCCCTTGTCTTGCCTTTTTTTGAAGGAGGGTAAGAAATATCATCTACCATACGTAATAGGGAAGGAAAACCTGATAAAAAGCAATAAGATTCAACAAGCATACAACATTCACATCCAACCTGTTTAATCATCTCTAGTGTCCTCCCTAACACCAACATGCATAAATTAGTGAACCGTGCCGCTCTAGGCATCAACTACTACCACCACAACCACTGGGCCTCCCTACCCCCACATACTACAACAACTATCCAGGCCCATCCATCCCTGGCCCACACCACAACACAACCAGCAGGTAACCAACAATAGAAACTGGGATCTTGTCCCTAAACAAGGCATTCATTCTACACACACAACGATCACTCACTACTCCAAAGAATAAGGAGCTCGACCTTTTAAAATCATAAGGGTAACTCATAACCCTACTAGTCATTATATTTTATCACACACCCAGTTCATAAATCCATATATAATTAATAGATTCATTGTTTTTAGGTTCCAACAATGGGAAACCTAAATATAAATCTATCAAAAATTAATTAAACAATTAATTTTACATTCCTTTAATCAACAAGAATAAATATTCTTTAGTTTTATAAATAAAATTAGTTAAACATGCACATCTGCATCAATTTTATTAACATCAAATTTACAACAACAACTCAATTCATTTAAATGCCTCTTTATCTTTGTCTAATTAATTTACAATGAATCTCAGTTTACATTCTTTACCAATTTCCATTAATAATGACATACTTAACAACAAGGCATAGATAATATACTATCTAGAAAAACAAGAGGAAACAATATATAATTGTTATGAATTCATTAATCTGGATCATATATTAATCATGTCGATTCCATTGTGATCTAGGGGATAAAACAAGATAACTCTGCCAATGAACATAAATAGAATAGTGAATCCGTGAATCCCCTGCCTCAAAAGGTTTAGAACATTCTTTGCATGAGAATTGGACAATGTGGAAGAACATGATCTCCTCTCTTGGAAGAATTCATCCACCCAATAATGAAAAGACAACACCACAACAACCAACAACATAAGAATCTCCATTAGGAACATAGAGAACACATTCCATAATAAGGAAAATGATAAACAGGAAGATATATATCCAGGAACCTCGAAGAACAATGGTAGAACATACCATATATTAAATATGGATAGACAATTTTGATTGCACCGAAATAGGGGGTCCATATGTATTAAGAAGAAACTCCAGGGAAGACATGATCCAAGGATACAACATTACACATGACTATTATAGGAACTAATGAAAGGTTCAAGCATCCCGCACCATGGGGAATGAGGGAATATAAATGGAGAAATATATCTCATATCGTTATAATATTTAATGGAGCAGTGGTTTAAGATACGCTATATTTTATATAAATATCAGATCTGTCAAAGATTGTGTGTTTTGAATGAGAAAAAGCTTCCCGACCATTACAAAGATTGAGATAAGAGTTAGGCGGTTTTAATAATCCTTAAAACCCTTAAAATAAGGATTTGAATTCATTTTATGTCGAAGGAAATGTCAAATGGGTGAAGTTGTAGGAATTTCTGAAAAAACAAAAAAATGGAAATGGAAAATGACTCGCCATTCTAGAAACACTGTTCATTACACTTTCAGATGTCTCACCATTTTGGAAACACTGTAGACCTACAGTTGAATGTCTCACCATTGTGGAAACACTATACTCCTACCGTTATATGTCTCACTATTATTGAAACATTGTAGACTTACCGTTAGATGTATCACCATTTTAGAAAATCTATAAACCTACCAATAGATGTCTCACCATTTTGTAAACACTGTACACATATAGTTAGATGTCCCACAATTCAAAAAATATTGTTCAAAGAACTAGAAATTTAGAAAAGTGTTGTCGATGAGTCACCTTGAGCTCCCAAAACACCTAAAACACAAGATTTCCTCAAGGGAATGGACCATAAAGGTCTAGGTAATTATATTAGATACAACTCAAAACATTATTGTCCTATAGAATCCAAAACCAACCCAGATAAGAAACAAAAAAATTGGTCCATGAAACCACTCTTTGAGATACCTCTCAAGGTGCTCGAAAGGAAAGGAGCTTAAAAGCTTCAAAAAGGATCACGTCAGACTACAAGACAACAACAACTATCATCTAAACACTATCCTAGTGGAGATTTCTATCAAAATAGATAAATCCACAATAAGTAACAAAATAAAGCCATATCATAATAAGAAAAGGTATAAAACCATAAAACAAACATCATTACAAGAAAATAGCTAAGCATCAAACATATCGGAGTACGGAGTGCGTATCTGTGAATCGCATTCAGTGGTTCTCTCTTCCATGCCACCATTCCCCCACACGACATGATCCAAGGGGAAATCATGCATGCTCAACACCTTCCCCTTCCGGTCCTGGATCTCTACAGGCCGCTCCTTGAAGGTCCCATCATAGACAACATTTATCTCTCTCCAATTGATGATGTGAGTGTCATTGTGAATTTAACCACAGAGATATGAAACATAAAAAACATCATGTATCTGGCTCATCTGCAGGGGAAGTTCCACCTGATATTTCACAACTCCAACATGATTCAATGGATTGAAAGGTCCAACAAACTAGGGAGAAATCTTACTCCTGTGACCAAACCTTCGTTTCCCATGACAGGGAGTCACGTTCAAAAATGTGATCCCCAGTATTAAACACTCGTGGAATCCTCCTATGGTTAGCATAGGAATTTTTATGATCGTGATCTTCCTTCATCCTCTCATGAGTCACTTGAATCACATATTTTGTATTCTTTACCTATTTTGGCCCAAAATTTGCTGACTCTTCGACCCTAGTCAAGCACAACGGAGCATAGAATCCTCGTCCCTACATGGCTTCAAACGGAACCATACCAATGGTGGGTTGAAAAATATTGTTGTAAGACAACTCGACTAAGGGAAGGTTCCTCATCCATGAACCTCAAAAATCCAGAACATAAGAGCACAACATGTCTTCAAGAGTCTGGATGGTCTACTCTGTCTGACCGCCCATATGTAGATAAAAATTTGTGTTAAGGCATAACTGATAACCAAAAGAATATTAGAGACCTCTCCACACCCTATAGGTAAAACTAGGATCTCGATTAGAAATGTCCATCCTAGTGACATCGTAAAGTATCACCACCTCCTCCAGATACTGTATCGACAAAACCTCTACTAAGCTTGATTCCTTGATCTCTATAAAGTTGGAAGACTTCATCAAATGATCTAGTACCACCAATATGACTGCATATAATCCTTGATCTTAAGGTAAACTTGTAAAAAATACAATGAATATGTCCTCCCAATTCTACTGAGGAACATCTAATGTCTAGAGCATACCACTGGGAACATAGTTCTCTTCCTTTCCTTTATGGCAGACCTAACATCGAGACACAATCTCGACAACTGCATGCTTTAACCCTAGCCACCAAAACTAACTCCTCAAGTCTTGATACAAATTCATCACACCAGGGTGTACCACCAAAGGTGATCCATGGAACTCCCTAATAACTATATACTACATCACCAAATAAAAGAAAACCCATCCTTAATAAAACACTCAGTGTTGTCCATCCTCAAACCAACCATTAGGGGCCTCACCACAAACAACTCTATCTCTCAATACATCCACCTAAAGATCCCCCAACTAGTACTTTTCTACCTGTTGTACTAGAGAAGATTTCACCATCATTGGGAAAAGACATCCTCTACCCCCAATTTATCCCATATGTAGATGTAATGCTGAATGTTTTTCAATAACTTTTCATAAATTACAAGAATCACATATGGCATCACTATGTGACTTTATTTTCAGTGAATTGGCTAAAAAATTCCCTTTACCATGTGTATATTATATTTTTAAGTCATAATCCTAATAAATCCATCCACTGATGTTGTCGCAATTTCAAGTCACATTGGGAGAAACATACCTTAGGATTTTTTTATCATTGAAAACCCCAATGCACTCGTCGATGATGTAATACCTCCAAAAATACAAAAAAAAACACCACTTCCACCAACTTGAGATCATGGGTGGAATAGTTAAATTCATGGGGGAGTAACTACCAATACCCATAAAAAACTGATCTCAATAGAATAGGATCAAAGCCTAACGCCAGATGCAAAGCATCATAAAAAAACATAAAATTGAAATCCTTCTACTAGAAGACAAAGAACCAGAACACTAACCAACTTCTCCATAATGTATTAAAAATATGCCTAACACTGAGTTGTCCATATGAACGCCAGGTTCTTCTTGGTCAACACTGTTGGAGGAGTCACAACCTGAGAGAAATCAGCTACGAACCTCCTGTAATAGCCTATAAGACCAAGGAAAAATCGCAGCTCTACTAATGTATTGGGGGATACCTACGACAAAAGTTCTTCTATATTTGATGGATACATAACTAACTCCTAATGGGATACAACATTCCCCAATAAATGGCCTTCAAAAGCCCAAAATTTTCACTTCGACAACTTCCCAAACAACTATTGTCGATCAAGGATGCCAATAACTGTATGCAGATGCATTGAATGCTCCTCCTGAAACATAGATTATACAAGGATGTCGTCGATGAAAACCACCTTGAACGTATCTAGGAACTCATGGAACACAACATTCATGGACCACATAAACACAGCTGGAGAAAGATTCACACCGAATGGCACCACCAAGAACTCATAATGGACATGATAATAATGGAAAGTGGTCTTTGGAATATCCTCATCATTCACTCACATATGATGATACCTGAACCACAAATAGATCAACATGAACTAACTTTCACCATTTAATTGATCAAACAAATAATCTATCAACAAAAGGGGACAGTAGTTCTTCGCTGTCACTCTGTTCAGGTGATGATAATCTAAAAACAACCGCAAACTATTGTCAACCTTGTTCAGAACAAAACTGGTGCACCTCATGGTGACACACTCAGCCGAAAAAAACCACATTTCGAAAGACCATTGATCTGCATACGTAGTTCCCACAACTCAAAATCCATCTTCCTATAAAAATACTTCATGATAGGAGACATTTCTGGTTGTAGCTTGATCCCAAACTCGATCTCTTGTCAAGGGGGTAAGGATGAAACCTCTTCTAGGAATGCATCAGAGTATTCTTCCATGACCCTAGGAAACACAAACTACTAAACCTCCAACCCATCTGAGGGTCTCAATTTCCAACAAACACTAATGGATCTCTATCAGCAAGGAAGAAAACCACCAGCCACTAGAAGTAATCCAAAATAGCCTGCACCAAAAACAACCAATACATTACAAGGATGACATCAAATGGTTGTATCCACAAACATCGAAAACCTCCCCAAGATCGGTGATGCCCCATCACTATCTCTTAGTCTCTACAGACATAAAAACATGTCATCTCAACCTCCAACTAGCATAGTCAACGCCAAGGGCACTGGAAGCCTCTCTACCTCAATTCTAAAAGCATGGACAAGACCATGTGATATGAAGGATTGTTTTGCTACTGAATTTAACAAGGTATACACTTAAGTAGAAAATAAGAAAAGGGTGCATTGAACAATATCTGGATCACCTGACATTGGAAATGTTAAAGCATAAAACTGACCATGACCTTCTCCATGGCCTCTCTGACCCTTATGATAACCACAACCCTGGACACGCTCTACTCTCTAGGTATGGGGAGTTTCTCAGGGCTATTGTCTACCTTCCCCATCTTCTCTCTACTAATCCAAAGCTGGTACAACCTACTACTACTACCTCAGCTTGAATTTATGCAATGTAGAAACCTTGAGTTGAACACCTAGTGCAAATTGACCACTTTGAAAGTTCAGTCACTCTCACTGGTGATGAGCACAGCCTCTAAAAGAATCATCAAATCCCTTAGCATTGGCCTGAGAACTGGTTCCCCTAGGGAAACGTGATGCTGATGAATAGGACCTACCCCCATATTAATTGAAACTCTTTTGCCCTGAAAAATGGGAACCCCGGTCCATAGCTCTGCTTCATGAGGAATCTTGAAGACTCCCCTCTCATAACAATCAGTTTTGGTTAACGTCATATCGATGACCTCTGCCCTCTCCCACACCTAAAGATATGTCTTCAACCTAAACCTAGTGACCTGGTTCTGTATCTTTGAATACAAAAGAACATAAAAATATCTTTCCCTAGCCTCCTCATCTGGAAATAGCTCTGAAGAATATCATAAAAGGTTCCTGAAATAGATTCCAAACTCTTACACACTAGAGCTCCCTTATCAAAGGGTAAGAATCTCCGGAAAATTGGATCCCTTATCGATTAAAGAAACTCCACTCTGAACTTGTCTCGGAACTCCTCCAATGTGATTGCCAACTCCTCACGATCCCTGTAGAACACTAACCACCACTGCCTCACTTCCCCACACAGCATTGCCACAACCAATGATACCCAGTGCTCCTTCTGAGCATGGATCAAAATAAAAGTTATGTCAACAGAATCCAAATAGTCTTCTGTGACTACATATGAAATAGAGCACTCATACTTCTGTAGACTCTGGTGTTGAAACTCTCGGATTATCCACCTCCATGTGTCACCATCGTCAACCTCTACTCTACGGAAATTAGGTGGCGCATCCTTCTGAAAATATTTTGTGTGAACCTAAGGAGAAAATCGACCTGGATATATACCTTTTGAAGGAGAAATAGTTAGAACTACTAAACCTAGAATATGGAAGAATAATTATTAATTAATTTCTTTCTTTCTTTTATTCATTATAGCTTAACTTATCCCATGGTCAACCCATTTAAACATAGTAATAATGAAGAACAATGCATCATCATTTCATATGTCTCTACCCTTTAACTAGTATCACTAGTTTAGTAGCCACAATAAACATAAAGGCCTATGAATCAGATCATAGGGTTTCCTGAACACTTGTGTCTCAGCTGGTCTCCATATTTTACATCACTTTCTAAACTTGACTGACACTGTTGACCTACCAACCCATACAACCTCACCTATTCCCAACACAAACCTCTGTCCTATCCCTCAACCATAGCTCTAATACCACTCTATCGTGACCCCCTTCCCACCATGTGTACCCTTCCTGGGATGACAATTTGATAGGGGAGATAGTGACACCCAAGTACCGCCTCCAGTAGGCCCCGGGTTGGAGACTAGAACCAAGGGTATAGTAAACACACAAATGGGAGGAATTAACCTCTAAGAGAACACCTAAAAAATAGAGAGATAAGATATAAAACAACCAACTCTAACTCGTAGTACAATATAAAATAATCCCAATTGCACATATGTAATTTCAGGCAATAAAAACAACAACTGAAAGGGAAAACTGCAAGTACCAAAAGAAAGTAAAATAGAAGCGACGACAAAACCTGAATAGCTTCTCCAACTCCAAGATGGTAGTAACCAGAAACATCTACAACCTAATCCATGTAACCTGAAAATAGTTTTTATATATAAATAGAGTGAGTATACCTATATAATCAGTATTATTTTCCTTAGATCCTCTCGAGAAAATTTAAATAAATAAATTTAATGCACAGTGAACAACAAGTGAAACTAACTCATCATCTAAATTGGTATAATATGTTTACAGTCTCATCAAAACTACACTCACCATGTATAACATAAAAGAGTATATAATATAATAAGTATATCAATGGTACCCCACTACCACCACCCCACTAGTTTTTCACTTTTCCCCAATGTCGCATGTCCTAAGAATCTCTCTCCAAAAAGGCTTTCCTGTAAACACTTAGGCATATCACCTCAACATGCACCTCGTGCAACACAACCAGTACACCCATGTAACAAAAGTAACCATATAGTTTCTGGGAGCTACTATATCTTGCATAACATGTATCATACATCGGGTATTATACTTTAAGCCATTATATCCCATACACCATGTAAGGATCCTCAAGCCATCACAGCATATACACATTATACCTATTGTAGTCCATAGGAAACCATATCCAAAATATATGTGATTGAATAACTGTAAGGCATTAAATCCCTCTACACACATATATGGGAAAAACTAATTAGCATGAAAACCAGAACAAAAACTACCAAGAGAAGAGAGTGAGTCCAAAGGGGTAGTAATCCATCTATCCACCCACCAGAATATTGGGGAAAACACCCCCCAGGGCTCACAATCCCCGAGATGTCAGTTTCCCTAACCGAAAGGGTGGAGTAGCGTATAGAAACACAAAAATTAAAGAATATCCTAAATATCACAACCACTTGATGGGCATAACCTTGTATTAGACTCAACTATAGATAATATCTGTTAGACTCCCTACTGTCACTATAGTGACTTGGTATCCTATAATCACACAACCATTTAAAGAGGTACATTATATTAATTTTTGCCTTTTACCAGTTCCACTTTATGTTAATTAATTATTTAACCATTAATTAACCATTATCATTCTGCATTACGTTTTAATTATCATTCAAACCAAGATCCATAGTTCCTTTAAATTGTAACCTCATCATTGCATTCCAACAAGCTCTTACCGTGTGGGTTAACGTCATTTATTCAATAATTTATTTAATAGAATTACCATTTTTCTATAATTCCAGGTATTCTAAGAAAACATTATAAGCTACCAAACATTACGGGATCAATAATTTTAGTATATGAACTACATATCGAGTCCTCACCACCAATAGAAGGACTATAGTCCAATATTTCTGTGATAGGCTAATCACAAAAAGAATATGGAATACTCTATACTTCTTCGGCTCTTTTGGATGGAGGGTAAGCAAGACCATATACCTCAATTAGTGGGGAAAGTAAATTATATAAACAAACAATAAGATTCAACAAGCATCCAACATTCACATCCAACCCGTTTTATCTTCTTCGGTTTCCTCCTCAAAACCCACATGCATAAATCGATGCATATCATCACCCTAGGTGTCTACTGCTGCCACCACAACCACTAGGCCTCCCTACCCACACATACCACAACATCCCTCTAGGATCAACCATCCTTGGACCACACCAAAACATAGCTAGCATGAAACAAACAACAGCAACTTGGATATTGGCCTTAAACAAGGAATTCGGCCTTCAAAAACAATGAGCACTCTCTACTCCAAGGAATCAGGCGCTCAACCTTTTATAAGAATAAGAGTAACATAGAACCCTACCAGGCAATATATTTTATCACAAAACTAGTTATTTAATCCATCATGAATTAATTGTGTTATTATTTGTAGTTTACAACTATTGGAAACCTAAATAGCAAGCTGTCACAAATGAAATAAACAATTAATTTGAAATTCCTTTAATTGGCATGTATCAATGTGCTTCGAGTTTATCAATCAATTCAGTTAAGCCTAAACATCTACATCAATTTTAGGAACATAAAATTTAAGACAACAACAATATTTATTTACATCCCTCTTTATATTTATCCAATTAATTTCCAATTAAACCTAGTTTACATTATTTACTAATTTACATTAATAATGACATGCTAAACACCAAGGCATAGATAACACACTATCTAGAAAAACAAGAGGAAATGACATATAATCGATATCAATTCATTAATTTGGTTCATATATTTAGTATGTCAATTCCATTATGATTCAGTGGGCTAAAACCAGATAACCCTTCTACTACACGTAAATAGAATATAAAATCTATGATTACCCTACCTCAAAAGGTTTCCAATGTTCATTGAATGGGAACAGGCCACACTACGGATCATGATTACCTCTCATAGAAGGCTGCATCCACCCAAGGATGCAGGGACACCACCACCACAACCAAAAAACTAAGAAGCTCCATTTGGAACATAGAAAACACATGACATAACAAGGAAAAGGTGAAACAAGAAGAAACCTATCCAAGAACCCAAAAGAGCAGTGGTATAACATACCTTATATTAAAGACATATTGACAATACCTGATTTCACTGAAACAATGAGTGTGCATGCAGCCAGAAGAAACTTTAGTGAAGACACAATCTAAATCCACCACACTACATATAACTCCAATGGGAAGGAAAGTTTTCAGTGTCTCACACCAGGGAATAAGAAGGAATAACAAGGGATAAAGATATAACATCCCTTTATAAGATTTAATGGAGCAGTGGTTTAAGATATGCTAGATTTTCCATTAAGATTGGATATGTCAAAGATCACACATTTCGATCAAGTAAAGGCTATCTCGCCATTAGAGAAATGAAGATAAGAGTTATGGGATTTGAATCAGCCATAAATCCCTCAAAACGTGGATTTAAATTCATTTTATGCCAAAGGAAATGTCAAACGGGTGTAACTATAGGAATCTAGGAAAAACTAGAAATTTGGAAAAAATAAATTTCTCACTATTTTAGAAACATTGTTCGTGATACCATTAGATGTCTCGCCATTATAGAAACAATATACACCTATCATTAGATGTATCATCATTGTAGAAAAATTGTATACATACTATTAGATGTCTCACCATTCTGGAAACACTATAGACCTACTATTGAATGTCTCGCTATTCTCGAAACACTGTACATCTACTGCTAGATGTTCCACTATTCTAGAAACACTGTAGACCTACTGTTAGATGTATCACCATTCTGGAAACACTGTATACCTACTGTTAGATATATCACCATTCAGGAAACATTTTAGACCTACCATTAGATGTCTCATTATTCTGGAAATGCTATTCACAGAACAATAAATTTGGAAAAGTTTTAGGGATGAGTCATTAACCTCTCATTACACCTCAAACACCATATTTCAGCAAGGGATTTGACCAGATAGGTATGGGCCATTACTAGGGGTAATTTTTCTTTATCTTTATTTTATTGAGTTTATAATATTCAATGTAGAGACACGTTGAACTATCTATCTTATTGAGGAATTGGACCATCGCACACCATGGTTAAGCACTTAGTTGTATAAAACCCATGTCCAAATTTTATTGTAAGTTATTCATTATCTCCTCTAAAAAATAGTTACCACTCTATAGGGATTCATGGATATGGTTAAATATCTTGGAATATGTTTAATTGTGTAATCAACCTCTCGGTCAAGATAAATAATATTATGTTCTTTAAAAATTACATCTGTATAGTCCCTCAAAATTGGCATATATTTAAGCGTGACTCGTTACATTTTCTCAATAATTTGAACTATATATTCTTTCTCAAAATATAATAACATCCACACTTCTTAGGATGATTCCAATGTAGATTTATCCTTTTCCTTACACTTTAAAAAGAATCAAATAATTACACTGAATTTGAATAGTAATCTACCACTCCTAACAACTGATGTTTGCTTCATATAAGGGTAGAAAATGCATGCCCAATATATCATCAAATTCCACTAAAGGAAATATGAAATCATTGGTTGGGATTTTCAGTCCACAAATATTAACTAGGTAGAAGTTATATATTGGGGATGAAATAATTTCTTTACTTGTTATTCTCAAGTATTTTTTAACCCCCATTTTTTAGGTGTTGTGTTAATGCTTCTAATAAACTTTTGTGATATGAATGAATGTATACAACTATAATCATACAGGTTATTTGAATCATCTAAATGTATAATTAGAACACATTTCACTATTTTATTTTGGTTTAAACCATTTAAAATATATATAATAAACTTATCAATGAGAATATTTAAACTAAGAATTATATAAATGGTTAATTATGAATATAGAAGGAATAACATATAATTAAAACATATATCCTAACATATGAGTTTCTAGGTTTCAATAAAGGTTATCCATGGTAATTTCCCTACTATGGTTTCCATCCAAACAATATATTCAAGTACTTAAAAATAGTATGTAAAGAGTTTATGTGTTTTCGAAATCATATCCCTTGTGATTATAAAACAAGGTATGCAGCAAGACTACTTGGCCATGCATCGGGTGAAGATCTAGTTAATACCCAATCCAAACATTTTGGGGTTATTAAATATAGGTATAACTGTTCTTGATCTACATCCACTTTTAATATCCAAACAAGGATATAATTTCTTAGAACCCACCCACTATATACTTTACCAAAATTATTGGACATTCTTCTATGATTATAATTATCCCTAGAGTTTTAACTAATGTATTCTATCTAAAATCCCAAATAATTAACTATATTTATTCTATGATACCAAATATAGTGAATGAAAAATTGTATGCATGTTATTATATGTTTTTAACATAAACATCCAATAAACCCAGTTGAAATGCCTTGAGACCTTGTGTCTTTTGAAAAAAAATCATAATATATCAAAAATAAACTAAAATACAACATATTTATTTTAACCCCCATAATGAGCTTCAGAATCACTATACGATCCTAAAACTGCATAGCATAACTTGAGGAATATATAAAAGAAAGGGGTGAGCTACAAAGCCCAATAAGATAATAAATCAGATTATGAAGAATATCGTGTAAGTAAAATGGAATAGCATGGTATCATAAAAGATAATGATCCTAAATAATCACATGGTATTATAATCTAAGAAACATGATATCATAATATCATGGAAATATAAGAAAGTGACAAAAACAAATAACATGACAAAAGAATATTTCAAGGCCTATTACCAAGACAACTTAACATGGTAGATAAAGTCCCATCTTGGATTAGGTTTACTTCCTAATCCTATACATAATGTATCATGATAAAAAAACAACACACAATGAATGGGAGTTCAATATGGGTGAACCCATAAAAAATTACATGTTTAAATGTGCCACAAAATGAAATAAATCATAATGCATGAACATAATAATTAGTAATGGAAATAAATGGGTTACGTAATCTTTCCTCTTATCATAATCAAAAAAGATTTCATAAATATTAAAAATATACTAAGAAATAATTATTTTTTTAAATTCATATATTTTTAAATAAGTATAAGTCTCAAAATCTGTATCTAATTTATAAAAAAAGCTTCTGGATAAAGAATATATAATTGAAAGTAGAAATGAACTTTCAGAATATCATTTTAAAAAATCAGCTAAAGACTTTTCTAGAGAGAGTAAGTATGAAATTATATTTGAAAACCAAAGTTGAAATAGAATGGTTATAAATTAAATATTTATTTTTTAATGAAATCATGAATGGGAATAAAGACATTAAATGGTTTCTACATAAAATTATTAATAAATATAAAGGTTCCCCTTGATTAGGTATGATTTTAAAGAATCCATTTAATAAATTAACATAAGTCATATATTATCTCATTAAACTAATTGATAATAGGAAAGTTATATATGTAAAATACATACGTACAGAATATAGAATCATTAAATTTCATCAAAGAGATAGCTAGACTTGGATAGAGAGAGAAATATCATAACCTAAAGAAAAACTGGGATTCTGAGAGATCACATACCTAATATTATAGAATAATTATAGGCGTGAAATTAATGTCTAGAATAGTCAAATTAAATTATGTAATAACTTAATTTAAAACCATTTGTATATATATATTATTTATTATAATTTTATTTTATTAATGTTCAATCATTTCATTGAGATACAAAGATAAATTTCTTTTTTCTAATGGCGTTCATTTCACTATTCCAAGGATGGATCACTTGTGGATATTTATTGAAGTTGTTATTTAATGGGAAAAAATGAAATAGAAATTAAATAATATTCATTTCCTTCCAAAACATTTAATGTTCCAAATTTTCCCTTTGTTTTTTGATATAGGATCGAATCGTTTAGTGAAAATGTTAACATTAATGGATTAGTTTATTTAGGTGGTTTAAAAATACATTATGAATTCGATGCGTTTTATTTAATATTAGGGAAATATATTGATTATAATATAAAATATGTTGTAATATACATATTATTATCTAATTTAACCATAATAATATTTTTATTAAAATCCTTGAAAGAAGTGGAGAAAAAAGAAGAGTGTTGTTCCTAGGGGTGGTGAACCAACCATACTATAAACAACATATTCATTTAAAAATAAAATTAATGGAGGGTAGAAGATATATTTTAAATTATACAAACAAAATTATATTATATATATGATAATATATTCATTATTTATTTTTTATGTTTTATTCTAGTAGAATTTGTCAGAATAAATTAATTTTAGAAAGGTAAATTGAGAATATGACCTCTTGAATGTTTTCTCCTTGATAATCTCCCTAAGGAACTTGTAAATGGTCTTTTGGTAATTCCACCAGCACTAATATTGGGGTATTGTATTGGGAATATAATTGGTTAAAAATTTCACAAGCTACAAGGATTATAAGGTTTTAGGATAAGGAGTTATAAGGTGTAGTATTTAAAAGAGGAGGGTAGGGGTGTTTTGAATGTTAAAATCATTAGTTTGTTATTTTGGATAAATACTACCTATAATGATGAATATTGTAACTATATATATTGAATGATTAATTTTATTGGGAACAAATTTTTTTTATGTCATCCATGACTCATAACTTAATGTATTTATCATATAATGCGAACTATCATATTTTACGGTATTTTACGAATAACCAAAAAAATAAATTATTCTAGAAAAATAAAAAAAATCACCCTAACCATTTTTAAATGCATATATTACAAATATTAAATACATTTTAAGAAAATAGTTTTCTAAATATGAGATTTTTAATTATAAAATAATCCTTATTTATTTTAAAATAAATAATTTTAATATCACAATCAATTTTATGAACAATTGAAAAATTAATTAGTGTCTCATAAAATTATATTATCATTATAATGCAACATAATTTTATTTTTTTAAAAAAAATATGAAGATAAAATTTCTTTTAAATAATTATATTTTTTATAAAAAAGAAAATAAAACATATATATTTTTATAAAAATATGAAAACTCATTTTATCTTTTTGAAAACATTTATTTATTGGTATTATGATATAAATATGTCAGATTTTTATTTTATAAGATAGATAACTCTTATTTTACACTTCCTATGTTAGTATCCTATTCTGATAGTCAGGTTTCTTTTCTTAATGGTTATATTACTATTCTAATGGTCATATTACTATTCTGATGGTCAGATTACTATTCTAACAAACAGATTTCTAATGATCAAATGGGTTCTTTAATTCTTATAAATACCTTATATTTCATTAATTATTAATTCACATTTATTTTCTATCAAGTTTATATATTTCCATTTCTAAAATTCAAATTTTATAAATAATATTTTTCTTCATTTATATAGTGATTTTCGTGAGTGTGATTATCTAGGAGAATCGAGCATATCCTAATTTTCCTATTATTATTTTCTTATTATATATACATTATTTCCATTGTAATAAATTCAATTATTATATCCATTTTTATTCTTGAAATGTAATTTTTAAATACATATAATAAAATTTATTTTTTTTACATGTGGAGTGTGTATATAATATTATATTACTAAATTTGAAACAATTATATATTCAGAAGGGAAATTCCACTGATAACATTTTGGGTTGTTATAGGTACCCAGTTTATCATCTTGTACTTTTATTTTCCTTTATTATTTTACAATTAGATTAAATTAATTTCATATTTTTGTATTTATATTTACTTTTTTTATTTTCGGGTGTTTTTGGGAATTTCTATCTTATTTCTCATCTTCTCAAATAATTGATGGTAATGCCTCTTATTTTGGTGTATCATATACCCTCGATTCTTTTCACAAACTTGTGAATTATTGTATGTGTGTTTTAGAATTCAATACCTCCCTTCTCTAATTTATCATCCTAGAGGGGTACTACCAGGGGATTGGGGGTCTTAACACTAAGTATGATGACAAACTGTCCATTTTTTACTTGCAAATTATCTCATTATTTTCATTCAACTAATAAAACTCTACACATAACTTCAAAATTTGGTAACCCAATTTAACATATAAAAGGTAACATAAAAACATGTAGATTCAAAAATTGACATTATACAACATAAAAGTTTTCAATAATGGTTAACAAAACATTATTTTCCAAGAACGCATCCATGTAATACCACCAAAGAATTAACATTCCATTCACAATTTTCTACATATAAACTTTCACAGAGAGTTTTAAATTAACACCGCATAATATTCTACAACCATTAGAAGAAATCATATCAATATAAATATAGTTTCTAAAAGAATAACAATCGATGAAACCCATCTTTAAATATAAGCACATAGAATCGCCGACACATAATAATATATTTACATACATGAATTAAAGTATAGAAAAATTTAATTCACAATATAAAGAAAATAATAAAACATTGGGTAGAAAATAATTGAAATAGAAACATATAATATCCACATCCCTCAAGATAAAGTATATATCACCATGAATGAGTGTAGAGTATATATATTAAAATAAAGGAAAGTATACAATATCTCATTCCCTCAGACCAAATATCTAAAACCATGGGACTGAGAAAAAAGTATAAGATTCATATGATTATAACATCCCATACCCTAAAACATATCATCATGACACTGATCATGAAGAGTGTTATATGGAAATATATTAAAAAGGATAAGGAAATATATTCCTCAAAAAATATCCCCATCTCAACACCTGGCCCAAGGAATGATTTCTTTTCACCATCTCTAATGGAAATTTTTTATAGTTTGATTGTAATAGATTAAAGTTGAATAATAAATTGGATTATGGGATTCAACATGTGGGTTACATTCAATAAAATAAGGATTTTCCTTGAAATTTTTCTGAATGAATAGAAATAGATTAATTACAATAATCATTGTAACTGACATCAAGGGGCTATCAATTGAAAACATATGGCTCAAAAAAGCATTGAATTTTCCACAACATGTTAAGTGATGATATTATAAATCCCTTATCATAAAAATAAAATTTGTTATATTCAAGACACCATTATAGTTGAAGAAATAAAAATATTCTAAAAATGTTTCTGTGAACTCCCCCAAAAAATATTGATCTCTATGTAATCCCCAATGAATAATAACCACAAATACTAATTTGTCCCATAAAGGGTCTTCATATCAAACAAAGCCTATTTCAAATTTTGATAACAAATAGATTAAAGGATATTATTTCCTAATATAACCATATATGGTCTCACATTTTAAAATAAATCCCTCAGACTTATACATATTGTAGTATTGAATCTCTCTGAGTTTCCTCATCCAACCATCATTATTATCGACCTTCACTCTACAACGATTTGTCAGGAAATCTTGCTAAACATCTTCGGTGTGAACAAAATGGGGTGTCTAGTGAAATATATTCCTATAAAATAACTATTTTTAGGGACCCCTAACCGAGGAATTACATTATTTATAATTCATTAATTAATTTATTTAATTTAACTTGTTCCCCTTTTTCTACTCAATTCAAAAACTTCTGCCTAAAAATGGGATCCATGATCCTCCCCTAGGTGTCCACCCTACATGCAGTATCACATTTCTTATCATGTTTAGTAAACTTAAAGTTACTTTTTTGGATCATTGGGGAACTAAAAAAACTATTTACTAAATAATATCCCTTTTTTACAAAATGTAAAATTCCTAGTTGATATGGTATCTCTATAACCAAGGCATCCCCTCTAGTGATTAAGACCACACTCCATCTATTCTCTCAATCAAAAGCATTGATACCACTCTTTCACAACCCCCTTCCTCAAATGTTACACCACATAGGTGGAAAATGAAGGATTATAGATAATGACCCTATAATCCCACATCCAATAGGACATCGATTATAATGTCCCAATATTTAAGTATATCTAAGTTACATATTTTTTTATGAATACACATAATTTACCAAAAAACATGAAAAAAGATTATATTAGTTTAGTGTCAATGGAAACTTGGCACACAAAATTATTTTCTAGTGAAATATATTCAATTTTTACTAAACATATCTTCCCTCTTAGTACTCCAACTTAAAACCTTTCATTATAACCTAGGGAAAATAAAATAAAATAAGGGTGAGCTCTGATGCTGAGCAAGGGTAAACAAAGGAGACATAAATTATAACATAAACATAAGGTTAAATAATGTCATATTTATGTTTTTATTTTATCGTATTATTCTATTTTTCACTTATCCTATATTTATCTTTTATTTTTCTGAGGAGTTCTAGTGAAAAAATAGGAGTTTTGGGTAAATAGAAGGTGGACCATGGTCCGTACACGGTTTGGAAAACTGTGAACCATTTCCTAAGAAATATTGTGGCCAAGTGTCATTTTTTGATAGAGGTGAACCCTAAGTTTGGAACATAGTTTTTAGGCTTTGTGGTCAAACCATGTAGCTTGTACCTCGTGGACACTGAGAGGTGCATGGTTGTAGCACGGTCTGAAAAAACATGCAGTAAAACCATGTTCCATGTCTAGGTCATTAAAATTTTAAAATAATGGTTGTTTAATCTCTATATTTAACCCTAAATCCCCTATTTTATTCCCCACTTAGGATTTCTAGAACTAGGCACCTCCAACCCTCATCCTTTCTCCCTTGTACCTCAACTTTTTTTGTGGATTTGGTGGTGAATCTCCAAGAAAATTCTTATAAGTCCCTCATTTCATAACTTCTTTCTCTTTTCTAAGGTTTCTCTTCTTATTTCTTGGGGTTTCATATATCCAGTGTTTTGGTGGCTTATTAGGGTTATATATGGATTTTTAGGGATCAATTTTATTGTTTATTGTTCAATCATACCTTTATAGAATCCTTTGGTGGTGTGCTTCTGGTTTTGAACCGATTTTTAGAAGTTTCTGCACTTAAGGAATGTGGTTTCATGATTAAACATTATATGTTGACTTTAATATTCTTTCCTTCATTCTTGGTAATGTTCTAGGGATTGTTTATGAGGTGTGAAATATTTTTTTAAAAGGATTGAAGGCACACATATGATGAAAAATGTTTTATAAGGAAAATGTGTCACGGTTCATGTGTGTCTCATGTGTGCTTGTGAGTAGGCTCAGGATCAAGGACTTCGACACCTTATCTACATGGATCAATGACAAAGTCTTTAACTGGAAGAATCATTTTCAATCCTTTGGCGGGAGGATCTCCCTAGTTAATAGTGTCCTGGTGATGTCGCCCCTCCACGCCCTCGCATCCAACAAGGTTCCCAAAGGGGTCATCACGTCCATTGAGAAATCTTTATCCATGTTCATTTGGGATCGGAAATCAAAGGGGAAGAAGCAATGGGTGGCATGGAGAAAGCTGTCGTGATCGGTGGAAGGAGGAGTTGGTGTGCAGAACCTGAAAGATTAGATCTTCTACTTGCATGATAGGCTTGCATGGAGTGCTTTAGAAGTTTTCATGCTTTGGGGGGCTTCCATGCACTCGTTTGTTACCCACTGCAACGGCTCGGAGAGCGGGAGTCACATCTGGCCCGTAATCGCCCCCATCATGGATATCATTCGCCTGCTTTCACGTTGGCTGATAAGGAGAGGGGACATTTCCTTCTGGCATCAGAACTATTGAGGCTCGGAGTTGGGCTTCCCTGGGTGCCCAGCTCCGCTAATCTCTTTCAAAGAATCCAGCCTCTTTTACCCCTTCATTGAGTCCGTGTTGTAGATTTAGCAGCAGGCTTTCTTTAACGACACTATTAGAAACTCAGTGGACGACAGATGCGTTTTCACCGCATCTCTTTCAGGGCGCTTTTCCCCAAAGGATTTTCACCGCGCAGTCCATGAACATAGCCTTCAGGGAGGATGAGACAAAATCATCTAGATCAAAAGTGTTCCCACTATGTTCAACTTCCTTGCTTGTATACTCATGAATAGAGCCCTCCCTACGGATGAGAACGTGAAGAAATGTGGTATTCATCTTGCTTCGATATGTGTTTGCTGTAAGGTTCATAAGGAGGAATCCTCTGTCCACCTTTTCTTCAGTAGCAATTGGGCGAAAGATGTTTGGGAGGCTCTGGGGGAATTCACAGTGACCAACCCTTCCTACCAGGATATTGGTGGCTTCCTGGATCAATGGTACTGTGGTATATAAGGAGGAGGACCGGAGAGGATGGACCATTCAGTTCTTTTCCAGGCGGGGTGCTGGAGCATTTGGAGGGCTCGGAACTCATCCATCCATGAGGGCGCAGTGGTTTTGGCCCACCTTATTATCACCTGGGATATGAACTTGCTTGTAGATCTCAACAAAGCAGAGAAGTCTCTGAAAGAGGATCCTTCCTTGCGCCAGTTCCAGGGTACAGCCAGAGATCATGATCTGCATGGGGATAGGAGACATTCCTGGGTAAAGTGGAGGTCTCCCCTCACGACCCTGAAAATGAATACTGATGGATCTTGTCTACAGGGGACTATGAGGTGGGGAGGAGTGGTGTGGGGTCATCAAGGCTCTGCCTTTTTGGCCTTCTCTACCAGATTAAGAAGTGGTACCTCTCTTCAGGCAGAGGCAAAAGCTTTGCTGACCAGCCTCACCATTTTCCAATAGAAAGGTATCACAACCTCAGAGGTGGAAACCGACTCCCTCATGGTTTACAATTCCATTATAGGTTATGAGACTCCCCCATGTTTGATCTGCTATGAGATTAAGAGGTGCAATAATCTGATTGGCAAACAGACTCGAGTGTTGCATACCTGGAGGGAGGGGAACAATGTTGCCGACCTCCTAGCTACCCTAGAAATGCCCAGGGAGGAGGCAGTTCTCATTCACACATCGCATAGCATTCAGCCTAAAGGTCTGTAGTACATCAAAGGGGATGCGATGGGGTTACATTACATTAGGCCACCCTGAACTCTCCCTTGGGTGGAGGGGTGTTCTCCATTCTTGGGTCCTTTTGTTACTTGTTTCTTTTGACCTTGCTATTTTTATAAAAGATAATATTGATGATGATATGATATATTGAATGGAAATTCAGCATGAAGGGATTCCTGGGTGACTAATTGGGTAGACTAGTACTAGTATTCCAGTTGGATCGGCATGGCTGAGGCCAAGTTCTTTCTATCGAGATTGATGTTAAAACACTAACTAAACAATTCTGATTGGGGACCACTGTAATCTTGGACAGATTCCTCTCTTGTGGCTCGTTCACGAGGACAATGATCAATGTAACTGTTATAACATGTTTCACTAAATATTAGGTACCTAGTATTCCAATATAGTTAGTGACTATAAGAATTTCCTCTGACATAGTTCTATTTATTTATATCATACTTACTATCATCATATGGTTCACTTTGTCGGTTATTTCAAAAGAAATCATGTTTCCCTTTAAAGTATTTTCTTTTAAAATATTTCTAAGTTTTCTTTTTATAATAATTTATTCTTAATTTTTCTTATAATGTTTTGGCATGGAATATATTTATTTTTTAGAACCCTACTAGGCTATAGCTCACACCCTACATACAACATTGGGTGTTTTTAGACCTTATTATGTTTGACTCGGGTAAGGGTTAGATGTATGGACATGGTAGATCAGGTAGCTAGTGCTTTTTCTCGTTGAAGTCTTGGCGGTGGTGTTGGCTTTAGGTTGACTTCCATATTTTCATATGGGGGTTTGGGTAGAGTTTTCTGTTCCCACTTTGTTGAAGCTTTTTTTTGTCTTACGTTCTAAAACATTGAATATAAAAATTGTTCTGCCTTGTCTTTCATTGGTTATTTATCATTGTGTTATTTATTTCTTTTGGATATTTATTCATATGTTAATTAGTGAAACCGTTTGAAAAGAATATTTTGATAATTAGGAACTATTTTTCATCCTTTGGGGACTAGGAATGCCCTTTGGTCCATGCCACAGACCAGGACGGGCGTCGCGTTGGATGACAACCATGCTTGGTTAATGACAAAATGGTATCAAATAAGGTTACACTATTTTTGGTCAAGTTATTTCTGGATGAGTCTAGATAAACTGGATCTAGGATTATTTGGGATTGAGATTTAGGTTGTGAGTAAAGTTCTATTTCATCACCACTTGTGACATATCTTGAGTCACCATGGAATGTTAGGATTTTGTTATGAATTCATCTCTATGTTATATGTACAGGCTATATACTATATATGAACACATAGTGCGGTTTAGTGGTTTGGTTTGTCTTGTTAGTGTGATGGATCTGGTTATGTTTCAACATATAAAAGTTTCTTAGATTTATTTTTTTTCTACTGAGAAGTTTTATAAATGTGTTGTGGTTTTACTAATGGTCTTCCTTGTGGTTATTCCTTTTACAGTAGAATCCCTCCCCAGAGACATCATATGAAATCATGGGAAGAGGATAGAGATATTTATACCTCCCCAATAGATTTGAGACTAGTAGAAGTTGTGGTTTGGGATGTCTAATATTTGTTAAAGGGAGAACTTTATAGTCTAACTTTGGTTAGAGAAGTTTAACTAGGTCTTGGAAAGTAAAAATATTATGAGTTCCTCACGAAAAACACTCATATATGAAAAAATGTAGAACCTTAGAAAGTAAAGGAATGGCTTGATAAGATCAAGAGGATGTTTGAATTTATAGATTCTCTTGAGTTGATCAGGGTGAAGTAAACTTTTTTATTACTTGAAGGTCTCAGCCAGAGGTGGTGGGACTCAGTGGTTCAAACTGGAAGGAACAAGCAGATGATTTGGAATGATTTCAAGATCATTTTCTATGAGAAGTAATGTCTTGAGGTTTTAGCCTAATCCATGTCTAGGGAGTTCAGGGATATAGCCCAAGGAGACAACATAGTGATGGATTATGCCAATTTCTTTATGGAGATGTTTCGGTATGCACCTAAGATAATTTCTAATGAACAAATGAAGGCTCATAGGATCGAAACACTAAATTTTGCGTCAGAAAACTACTTGCAGTGGTTCTTCCAATTTAGAGGTGTTTTTAAAAAAGCATCTTAGCTGCTGAATTTTGCGGCGGTTCTCTCAACTTTAGTGGTGCTTTTTACAAAACCAAGACATTATTTTATTATCGACGTTTATAACCACCGCTAATAAAATAAACTCCTCATTTTGTAAAAATCGCTGCTAAACGTAAGTATTTTACGTTTAGCGGTGGTTAAAACCGCCGCTATAGTTTTACCTCTAGACTATTCACGGCGGTTAAAACCGCTACTAAAAGATGACCCGAAAAAAGAAATAAATTTTCTGCTTCCACTGCACCACTTCCCTGCAAAACAAATAAAGGTTTTTCCCAAATGTCAAGGTGAACAATTAATGGTTTTTATCATATGGTAACGTCACAATGGTCACAAATAAAAATTTAAATTAATTTATTAAACCAATTTTAAAATCTCCAAAAGGGTTCAGCGAGAATAACAATGAAAAGTTATTTAAATTGGGATGAAACAAATGGTCATGCCCTAAACCACCTACCTCTATGTTGTATCACTCCATTCATCCATTATCAAGGATTGATTGGAAATAGAAAGAATGAAAATTGAATGATTTAACAAAATACTCAAAAATAATTTGAATATATTCTCACCTAAATTTCACATCATTTGATATAACAACCTTGAAATATATTATAGTGGAAGGAAGTGATTACTAAGGGCTTTTCATTGCTTCTGATGATGAAGGATTCTAACCCTAGTGGAGGAATATTTCTCAAAACCTATAAATAAAAGAGGAGAATGTCCATACATGAGGTGGAGAGGGGAAAACAATTTTATAAATAAGTAGGAATAAAAACTGTTTTAAATCATTTAAGATGGTTTGTTTAGGAATTTCGTCCTCAAACACAACTATGCACGATTTGGTTTCACAGTTTTCCAAATTAGACAATAACTATCAAGTAGTCACTTCTATAAGGGGTGAACCCTCCCAATTAGGTGAATTGTTTATCTAACCGTGTGTATAATATTCTAAATTCCACTTTCCTAGACCTATAGTTGGTTACATGGGTGATCTCATGGGGTCGCACGTTTTCAGACAAACCAAGTGGCCACCTATAGTCCACTTTCTACAGCCTCACGGTTTAGGGAAACTATGTTGGATGGGATCATGGTTTCCTTAGATGGTGTGGCCCATTATTTCCTTCCCATTTTATGTATATAGGATATAAACTAGTCTTGGATGCACTCGAGACCCCCTTGAACTATTTAGGCATCACATATGAGTCATTTTGAAGGAATCAGAACCAATAATCAATTGAGTGTACCTTTGGAAAAGAAATCTAGGATGTCACAACCTCCCCTCCTTGTGAAAATTACTCCACTAGTTTTCCTTCATTTTTTAATAGAAGATCAGCAGAGAAGTTTCTTGGCCCCAATGCATTCACATATACTTCCCACTCTGATGTATTGTCATGTATGCATCTATGAATCCAAATCACTGAATCCAAAGGAACTATCATGCCTTGGAGAGCCTTCGTGATTGTGACATCCAAGAACCGGGTTCCACCTAATGGGTACCCCGATCTCAGTGGTCCATGAGGCGTCAAGACCAATTCCCTAAACTCTAGAGTCTTACAATTAGAAACAACGGACAATAGTGTTTTCTTGGGGATATTATGCCTTCATTACTAAAGTATAGCATAATGTATAAAAGTAAACATAGGTAAATAGTGGAATAAATATAAGTAAACATAAGGCACTATATATAAATAGAAACAATTGTAAGAATAACTAAAATAAATTTAATAACATTTAAAAACTAATGATAATTTGTAATGTCACTTTAAAATTGGAAAACATTGATACAATACAGTAGTCTTAACAAGTTCTATTAAAGTATAAATGAAATTGAAAGACTATCCCATGAGTACTAAGTTCCAACTCAGTCCTCTTCTCTCAAGATCCCTACTAAATATAAATCAATCATGTTTTTGAAGTTGTATGATTTCCGTTGTCAACACCTTCAACCATGTAATATAGTCTTTGTACCAAACGACACCTGGATAGGGTGTGAGATATATCGTAGTGGGCCACAACCAACAGTGTCTATAACATTTGGCCAATGTAATGGAAATATAACAGTATTGCGGTATGCATATATTAATTAAAGTATAGCAATGTACCTAATTACACCAGTACCAATTTCAGACCACACCTATTGTATGAACATGTAATAAATTCATTATTTTATTGTTTTCAGTTTATAACATATCAAATTTTTATGAATAGTTAAGTATGAATGTTATAACAAGGAAACCTATAATGATGTTTAATAGTGAAGTCCCAAGGTAATAACCAAGGTGATGTTGACCTCAAGTGTCACCAAATTAGTAATAACTATAGAATGGAATGGGGTAAGTGTGTAAACAAAGTATAATAGTCCAAGTAATTCCACAATGAGGCACCTAATGATTCCAAGGAGTTCATCTAAGGTAAAACGAGGATAAGTAGTGACTGGGCCTTTTGGGATTTAACTATAGAACCTACTTTTAAATTCTATATCCAAGGAGTGCATCCAAGGAATCCTACAATGCTATTGAAGATGACCAGATAAAAAATTGCTGCTTCCACTGCACCACTTCCCTGAAATACAAATCAAACCAGAAAAACCGGACACAATTTATTATTGTTTTATAATATTTATTTGTTTAGACACTATTGGTGGTGTCCTATTAACATATACTCACACCCTTTTTAGGATTCCATTGATACCTGAGTAGATCTCATGGTTGTAAGGAAATATAAGGGAAAAAATCCTTTTAATAGATGGTTGGTTTGGGATATGGTATGGAGCATGTATGAAGGAACTGGATGGACATTGAGACCCATTTTAGGATTTTTATGGGGTTTTTTATTTATTTTTTCCTTAACACATGAGACTTGTATGAACAGACATGTTTACTATATTGGTTGCGGGGATTTACCCAATTTTTGGAATTGAATACATCATGCATGATTATTCTTATAACATATTTGGTTATCATTTAAATTGACTTATAATATTGGTTTACACTGGTAAAGATGGTATATTATCCCCACATACCTCATTGGACCCTCAATACTAGTAGGAATACTCTTGTATATGAGGAGGCATTCCTATGGTCATGTGGCACATTGGTTTGGGGAACTAGTTTAGTGGAACCTTGGTAATGTATTTTTTGTGGGATTATCTCACTCATATATGGGGGGAAACCCAGGTTTTCAATGTGGGATTGTTTTTCTTATTGTTTGATGTTATAGTTGGATGTTATTTCACCTTGGGTGATACACTAGCTGTGATATATTATTATTTTCTAAGGTTTTATTCATGGAACGACATGTAATTTTCTATATATTCATGAATAATTTTAGGAAGTCAGGATTTATATAACATGAATCATATTAGGATCAAATAGAAAACAAGGTTATTTTGTGTTATGGAAAATGAAAATCATTTTCTATTGGTTTCATAGAAAATAGTTCCTAATAAAGAGTTATCAATCCACATGTTTTTGTGATTCACGGTGTCATAGGATACCAACGCCAGAAGGGTTTACCTTCTTGGATGATGATATTGAATTGTTACATATTATAATATTAAGCATCAAGAATTTATTCAACACATCAACAATGGTTTTAACTCCTAGTCATCCAAAATCTCTACTACCAATTCAAACACAGGCCTAACTGGAATGGTGTATACGACACTTGAGAAGTCAAGACATAAAAGGAAACATCAGAAATCAATAAAATGCATAAAAGGAAACATGAAAAATCACGAAAATGTTAGGACATGAAAATGTTTCGTGGAAACTATGTGGCGCACATGGTACATATACAAACCAACTGTTCCCATATTTGTTCAACACATCAACAATACAACTCTACTCACAATCCGATGATGCATCATCACCCTCTGCACCTCCATCTACACTTTCTGCTGTCACCAGTAAGAACATTATATTTAAAATTAAATACTATTTCATATTTATATGAAAACTTAAAACCAATGAAAGTTTGAAAACTAAATGATTTTGATTTTTTGTGATTTACCTGCTTACCGCTAGTCGGTGCACTACCACCAGGGGAATATCTTTTCATCTGCTGATGTATAGAAGTCATCGCTTGCTGTAAATCGGATAGCTGAGTCCCTTGATCTTGAATTGTGGTTCAAAGAGAAGCAATCTCCCTCTGAGAATCTTTGGGTATGTACTAACTATAACCAGAAGTAGATGCAGCTGGAATCTCTGGTGGCATTCCAAAGACCTCAAATGGTACGGGTCTGAAACTCATCTCGCCTTCTCTACTAGGATGCTTCTTCCCAAGGACATTAGCAACTGGGTCATCATGGGAGACTGACTAGGACTACCCAGGATTAGCATCCCATAGTTCTTTAATTTTTACCTATAAATAAAATATCAATATATATTAACACAGTAAAAACTAATAATAAGTTATCATAATTAGAAATTTACATCATACCCCAACTTCTTTGGAAGGATCATTAACAAAACTTCCATCTGATTTTTTGTGAACATCCAACAACAGTTCAGTCCGGGATGCTTCATGCCCTAAACTCAGGGACTTCATTAAGAAAAGATAAGTCAACAATTCAATATATTAAATAGATAATATTGTCTTATAAATATTTAAAATAATTAAAAGATTACCAATTTTTTTTGGCTTCTAGAAAAGATTTTTGAGCCCGCAGTGTGAGGGATGACTTGCTTAGCCCAGTTTGATGCATTCTTTCTTGATAGATCCTGAAATAAATAAAATGAAATTTAACAGTAATTTATTCAATGTCATCTCCCCTTCATATACATGTATAAATGTAAAATTAGGATAATATAATAATATATATTTCAATACCATCTTCTTCTCATCATGATGTATGTCAACAAAAACTCTCCACTGTTCTTTCGGTACCCCACTGGGTAGCTTCTCATACATTTTTTGCACGATAAATGAAGTATTGTTAACATCACACCATAATATCCCTTTGAAATATTTCCATTTCTTACCAAGATTTTTCAA
Organism: Viscum album; assembly: GCA_963277665.1. Classification (NCBI taxonomy): domain Eukaryota; kingdom Viridiplantae; phylum Streptophyta; class Magnoliopsida; order Santalales; family Viscaceae; genus Viscum; species Viscum album. The sequence goes on along the minus strand of OY728139.1, from coordinate 1,079,246,105 downwards.
CGTCCACTTATGTTCTAGCACATCAGCAACTGTAAAGTGGAAGAACATCTGTATACAGATATTCATTTTGAACATATTAGTAACATGACATTCAATTAAACCATAATGTAATAAAATTACCTTTATTTGGGAATCAAAAACTTCATTTTTCCAGATTGGAGGCATATGTCTCTAATCATCATAAGAAATAGGAAGGGAAATGGGCTCCGCTATCAGCTGGCCTAGAATCTGGCCAAGTAACCCCATGGCATTATCTGTAGGGACCCCATAGGAATCAAATGGCATGAATATCTTCTCGCCATTAATATTACAAACATCTAAACTTGTTATGTTTTTCTTCATGGTTTCATTTTTTTCATCTTCAATGAGAAAACAATTAATATAAACAAAATGTAATAAATTTATTTTATTAAAAATTTTACCTATGACAGTGACACTCCAGTATGTCTGTGATGAACTGGAACAGGCATGTCACTGCCCCACTGCTAAGGCTTCTGAAGGAGGATTCATAGACTCAGTCTCATATGGGACACCCAAAGATGGTGTGAGAGATGGTGCAGGTGGAGATGGTGCAGTGGTGTAGGCAGCTGGTGCCTCAGATGCCGTGGGGAGGGAGCTAGATGGATCATCATCTTTCGTAGGTCTAGATAGAATAGTGTACCACTTTTTCCTTGGCATTCCTATCATTTAATAAAATAAAATTTAATTCAGAATATATATTTCAAAAAAATTATGTAGAAAAAAAATTAAAAGTGATAATAGATTCCCAGTACTAACAGATAAAATATATATAACAATGATAATGAATGACTATATAAATGAAACAAGTGGTTGTTGAATGAATAAATAATTGTACATACAATCATTTTCCCCTTCAATCATGTCGGTTTCCTGCTCCATTTCTTCACCCACTTCATTCATCCTTGCTAGACCAATATTTTCAATATCATGATGGACAAATAATTATGCTTCCTGTTGTTGATGAAATTCAATTTCAGAGGTCAAATATTCCACTTCAACACCCATATAATACAAATCTATTTTTATTACGTGAAAAACTACACTCCACCCTTCATCCAAAACATCATTCACATAATATACCGTTTTTTCTTGCAATACTAAGATATATGGATCATGCAGTTCATGATCACCAACATCCATCAAGCGAGAGAAGTTCACAGAAGTAAATTTCAAGGAATCTCTTTTAACACCTCTGATAATATCGACACATTTGCGTTTGAATAAAACAATAGAAAAATTTATGTGGTAGTTTAATTCAATAATATCATGTAGCATTTCATAGTATCCCACTTCAAAAAAATGTAAATATACAACTATTCTGTGTTTTCAAACCCACTTCTCGATCAACTGTACGAAATCTAAAGTCATTCACGTTATAAGTGTCGAACTTTCTAACTTGTTTTATAGGACCTCTAGCAAGAAACATTAAATATTCTAAAAAGTATGCTCGAGTATCAGTATTCATGATCTAAAAAAATAAATATAATTTAATGGATTTACAAAATTTTTGTATCCAACTAATATTCTTATTTATTTCAATATTAATGAACTTACACGTCGTGCAAACCATTCTACAAGATCTTTATTCACAACTTTCGTTATATCTTTCTCATTTCCTATTTGGCCTGTCATTCCTCTCTTTTTATGTATCCTCAACACTTCAATAAATCGATCTGTAATTTCTCTATTTAGCAGCACATATCTATGTTCCTGTAATAATTCCAATTCTGTCAGTATCACATTTTAGTTCTTCCCAACTGATCAGCCTGTAGGAGGAAATATTTTTCATTTCTGATGCATTTGAGATTGAGTTGATGTGTCATAAACAGGTCCAACTCAATTAAATCTTGTCTCAATATCATCCAAATATCTGGAACAAAAGGTAAGACACTCCTCATCCAAATAGCCTTCACCAATAGAGCCTTCTGGTTGGGCTTTATTTACCACGTATGCTTTCAAATGCCCAAGATATCTGTGAAATAAAATAATAATATTATTCATTTATTTAAATGCCAAAAATTGTTTACATAAATGAAAAACATATAAATAAAATACCTCCCAATTGGATACATCCATAGATAATGAACGGGACCTCCTAATTCAGCTTCTTCAACCAAATGCACAGTTACATGCATCATGACAGTAAAAAATGATGGAGGAAAGATCATCTCCATAGCACAAAGGGTCAATACAAACCTCTCCTAGAGGTTGTCAAGCTGAAATAGATGTACATATTTCTCACATAATTTCCTCGAAAATGTGCAGAATTGGAGTACAATAGTAGTAACTATTTTAGGTAATAATGTATGCAATGTCAATGGTAGTAACTATTGTAACAAAATATGTGAATCATGACTTTCCAATCCATGTAACTTACGATTCGTCAAGTCAACACACCTTGAGATGTTACTTGAATACTCATCAGATACCTTCACATTCTTTAAAATTCGAAGGAATGTATCTTTATCCCTATTTTTCATTGAAAATATGGTCGGAGCATACTTTTCATTCTCATCTGGCCAGAGATCACATTTTATGTTCATTACTTGTAAGTCTTTGTGAGCATTGAGATGATTCTTTGACTTTCCATGCTCATTAAGTAATGTGAAAATCAAATTATCATAGACATTCTTCTCAATATGCATCACATCAGGATTGTGCCTCAAAAAATTAAATTCCCAATATGAGAGTTTGAAGAATATACTTTTTTTCTTCCATTATTGCATTCTGATTTCACCTGACGATGCACTTCGGACCCATTTTCCACTATCATTCAAAAGATGAACCTTCCCAAATTTTGTTTCAACATTTTCAAGCTGTGTCAATATTTTAGAACTAGTTAACAACTTTGAAGGTGGTCTACGATCAATGGAACCATTAAATTTTGATCTGTTCATCCAAAATCAATGAGATGCATCGAGAAGTATTTGATGGCACAAGAAGCACAATTTTCTACTGTGAGGTAGCCATTTGGGATCAAAATCAAAGTTACAAATGAGACAAGTCAAACCCATGTAAGTGTTCCAACCAAATAAATTCCCAAGCCCATGGAAGTCACTAATGGTCCACATTATAGCAGTACGCATTTTGAAAATTGTTTTAGAAGAAGCATCAAATGTCTCAACACCATTTCTCTATAACTCCTACAATTCTTCAATCAAATGCTGCAAGTATACATCAATATCATTTCCAGGAATTTGTTTTCAAGGAATAATAATAGAAATGATAAAAGATGTCTGCTGCATACACATCCATAGAGGCATATTATAAGGGATCAAAAAAACTGGCCAAATGCTATAAATGGTACTCAAAGTCCCAAATGGGTTGAATCCATCAGCAGCCAATCCCAATCGAACATTCCTAGGATTAGTTGAGATATCTAGATGTAATGAATCAAATGTATTCCTATTTCCCTCAGATTCTGGGGATGATATCCTTTTATGGTAGGTTCCAACGTTCTGATCGGTTTCTAACGGGTTTGTTCGTAGAACTGGAAACATCCAATGATTCCACATCCATTCGGACCTATGTTCCAAAGGTAGGTTCTCATTAGTTTTTGGACTGATGAGGCTTAGGAATTTGCATTGGTCGATAGGATGGGAGGTCGGACTCATCACACCTTTTTGAGGGGAATTATTGTCTACTTGGGGACTCTCTTTATAGATTTAAGTTATGTTCGTGAATCCTTATTACATTACCAAGTATAAAATGATCTTTCCCTCAGATTTGACAATCAATGATCAATATGTAGGAAATTTAGAGAATCTTTTATATGTATTCGAGGTTCTTCATTGATAGAGAATCATCTGTATTTATTAGAGATTCTTGGCCAATGGTACCCTTCCAAACATTTATATAGAAGTCTCTTGGTCATTATGATGACCATGCTGGTTTTAAAGCCACTCAGTGGGTCACTTGAAGTTTATTGTCATTCATAAGTACATGGATTATTTCAGAGTTGGGATCGAACCTGCAGATGGTCTACCTACGTATCCTTTGTTTAGAAAAGGAATCAGAACCCACGTAGTTCGAGTAAGGGAGTATGATGTTTATTATTGATGGCTCAAAGAAGGATGTCATAATTAATTTTACACTCTAATCTCACGTGATTCATGCTCGGTGTGAGAAACAAGAGGTATTGGTAAGAATCAGACAATTGTGCCATGAAAGATGCAATCATAAGAAATAAGGTGGCACTTATGTATGTGTGACTGCCCAGATAAATGATGATTTGGATTTACTTCAGGGAATAAATCCAGGAAAAGGGTCCATAAAGGTATATGTGCTTCATGGAGATTTGAATACTCTAACTTGGGACTTACTTATGAAAAGGAGGCCCAATCTAGGAGAGGACTTATGATTGGTTTTTTTACTCCTGAGAAGGAATCCCAAATCAAAGGTAAATTAGGAATGGTTAAGAGTAATTAAGACTGGGGCTTACTCCTGAAAAGGAGGCCTAGGTTAAGATACTTGAAAAATTAAGGGATTTTGGGGCTTACTTCTGAATAGGATGCCGGAATTAGGGGACTGGGGCTTATTCTTGAAAAGGAGGCCTAGGTTAATGAGGACTTGGGGCTTACTCCTAAGGAGGATGCCCAGATTTGAGAATTATGATTAGGGATTATTCCTGAAAAGGAGGCCCAGGTTAAGAGAATTATGACTACGGCATACTCCTGAAAAGGAGGCCCAGGTTAAGAGAATCTCTCATCTTAAAGGATGAGGTTGAATGAATGAAATCTCAATATTTAGTGACATAAAGATGTGTAAATCACTAGGTTCTGAGAGATTTTCCACAGAATTCCTTTCAGATAAGGAAGTCAAATCAAGAAATCATTCCATAAATGGCATTGAAGAGTGTCTTGAAGACTGAATCTTGAATAGGAAAGGTGGAATGGTTTAAGAGGGGTGAAATGGGCAAGAAGGGCACCCAAAACGGCAGGGGCACACAAGTCCTGGCAGGCGCGCAGGTACTGCATGGGCGCGCAAGTCATGGTCGTGAAGGTATGCCTACACGACATATGGGGTACTTGCGTGACGGTTAACCAGTAGGGTAATACTTGAGAGACTCTTGATTAAAGCCTTTAGATTCCTCTTGAGGTTCTTCCAAAAAAGGGGTGCACAAATTCTATCGAAGGAGTAAGGCGGCGTGCAAGTGTGGCATTTTCCCTTAAGGGATTCCCACTCAGGCATGCAAGTGTTGATGAGTTTCAACACTTAGGCCTTCCTCCCCCTCTTTATATCTTCCGTTCCAGGTAAGAAATTACCTTAGAAGTGTTTCAGAAGCTTTGAGAAGAGACAAGGGCGTCGGGAGCTCAAATCTGAGTATCTAGAAAAAATCCTCCTCGAATGGGGGGTCCAGAGGGTCTATTTATAGGAAAGAGAAGACCTTGGGCGGTTATCACTTAGGTCATGCAGGTCACTTGCGCGACCACCATGCGTCGCACAAGTGGGCGTGCGCGACTATGAGGGAACCTGCGCGACTTATGGGCAATATTCTCCTTGTTCATTCCTTTGTCGATTTTTGATATTTTCTTCAAAGGATGAATCAATTTGTGCTAAGTTGTTACCCTTTCCATTCTTTTAGACAATGTGATGAAAAGGAGCATCAACAAAAGTCCCCCCTCAGAGTTGGATCCAAAAGAAATGCGGATTTGACTCTGAGGAAAAGAAGAAAAACAATGAAAAGGCATCGCACAAGTTTGGGCGCACAAATGAGCTTCGGGAGCGCAGAGTCCGGCGCACAGGGGTACGGCCTTTAGTCACCCAGGGTACGGCGCGTAGGGTTCTGGCCGCGTCCATAAATAGAGGGCCTCCCTTCTGTACAAAGTATCCATATTTTCGGACTTCAATCCTTCGAGCTCTCGCCGCGCAGGTCACCTTAACCGCGCAGGTTGCTCTGTTTTTTCGGTGTTTCCTTGATGGCGCGCTGCTGTCAAGGTATCTAGGCCTACGCGGTGATACTTGCACGTTAAATACTTGCGTGGCATATCCATACTTGCACGCCAATTTTTATACTTTCGCATCTTAATGCCTTTTCCATTTTTCTGAATTCTTTCACAAATTTTATGAAAAATAATCCCATTTAAGAGTTAGTTTATTCATCTTTTGTACAGATTCAATGGCTCTTAAGAGAATTAAAACGGCTGATGAACTGGCTAGCAAGCGGATTGATGACATGATGAACATCATTGGCCATGATTATTATGATATCTGTGACAACACTCTCACAGATTTGGTTAAGTACTTGAAGAAATATCATCTTAATTTCCCATAGAGCATCTACCTGCCTCTATATGGTCAGGGTCATCTGCAAGGAGTCAATGTTCTAGATAAAAAGAACTATACGCCTGAAATGCAGCTGCACTGCTACTCCTCTATTTCGGTTATGCTATGTATTAAGAGCAACAACAATGGTGTGAACTTTCAAATTCTTCCTCTATGTCATTTTCTTGCAGATATGAAAACGACAAACCCATGGGCTGAAATGTTTTCCGTTTTCAGTTGGTGGAGATAAGACAAACATGGCATTAGAGCAATATCTGAAAATATTACTCTCTCAAAATGGCTCTTTACTTCCAATGCTCCATTCTCAAATCCATGTATCCATCTTCTATGTCTCTTGGAAAGAAATAGATTCACTATTTGATCAGCAAGAAAATTTCTCAAACCGCACTCAAGAACATCCTTTTACAACTGTTCCAAGAAGAGCTAGTATTACTACTTCTCTTATTGTATCTAGTTGAATGAATGAATTCCAAGTGGTTGTTGATGATGGTCGGGTTTCCGTAAATCAAATGAAGAGTTATGTTGAAAGCCTCTTGTAATTCTTGAAAAAGAGAAGAGACTCCAGTCTGTGGAGGTCCTTCTAACTCTTGTGCATCAATGAAAAACACTTTCACCTTCACTCATTTGTACCTGCATTCTCTTTTTCTACATGCTTTAGATTTTACCTAAGCCAATGGGCCTAGTAAGCATAGTTTGATTTTTACTAGGATTAATATAAATAACCCTAAAAACTTCGAAACTTTTAATTTCTCAATGTTACCTAAATCATAAAAAATGTAAGTTTAGTGAGCTGGGAACTTGACTTTTATTCAGAGTTCCCCTGTATTTTGTGGGAAGTTTAATGTCATGCAGGTCGGACATAAAAAGGCTAATGTTTAAGGTCGAAATATCTTTGACCGAAATGGATTATAATTGACTCAATTCCTTGAAAATTCATCTGAAAAACATATTACCATACTCAAGTATGAGGGAAAATATGTAAACTATGACTTAAGAATATTTGAATCCGAGAAATGATATGAAAAAGAGCTAAAAGGAATTAGAAGAAGTAGTTTCCAAGAATGAAGTTACCATTATTTAACAAACCCATTAGGGGGTTGAATTATGCAGGGCCACCTAAGGGCATTGGCTGCATAGTTAAATAAAATAGTATCTTTTGGCTAACAAGTTTGTTATGTAGACTATTTATGCAAGGCCACCTATGGGCACGTGTTGCATAGTTAGGCAAAAGAACTCTCAGAAATTTACATTCCTAGTGCTAAAAGCCAGTGAATGTTTATGGAGATTCAAATCTTCCAAAGTATAGAGATTGTTGTATGGAAAGAGGTACATGAATATGGAGAAGATATTTACAAACAAGATTATCGAAGAACTTGATGAATATCACTCCTACGAAGGTCTTACCAAAACGTAGGGAAGGAGAATATAAACCATAGACTTGAATACTTTCAGATCATGAAAAAGGATATGGGACAAATATGTTAAGGATGACTATTTTTGTGGATCCCTACATATTGTCATTTAAGACAAATAAGGACAAAATAGGCGTTCATCCTAAGAATGAAGTTACCACTATCCGACAAACCCGTTAGGGGGTTGAATTATGCAGGGCCACCTAAGGGCATTGGCTGCATAGTCAAATAATAGTATCTTTTGGCTAACAAGTCTATTATGTAGATTGTTTATGCAAGGCTGCCTATGGGCACGTGCTGTATAGTCAGGCAAAAGAACTCTCAAGAGTTTGACATTTTTGGGACTAGAAGTCATGAAAAGGGTTATGAGGATCTGAAAATATTTAAGGTTAGGATTATGAAACATAAATATGGGTATTGTTCAATGTATACAGAGATACACAGATCAATGCGAACCATAATCATGTTGTAAATGGGTCCTGAATTGAAATATTGTACTTCACTACGTATCCCATAAGGATGATAATCAAGCCATACGTAGTTCTTAAACTATAGTTTAACATCGTGTGGGACAAAAGGATTAGATATCTTAGTTTAGGGTCATAGAGCTTGGACCATTGTAAGAAATACACAGTTTGTGTTTTCATGGGGACTTTTCAGCCAAAGGACTGAAAGTGGAATTTGGGGTTAGGCCCAAAGACTTGGGGATGGATTCGGGGGACACTCGAACGTTCCTACGTCTCCCATAAGGATGGTAATCAAGCCCACATAGTTCTAGAAATACCCTTTCTACAAATTTGGTTCGTACATATGAAGGGTGAAAGGGGACTTTAGTACAATGATGGTTTAACCCAAGACAAAAGGTTTGGGCATTGCCATGTATGCACGTAGTCTTTGAAATGAAACATGATTGAAAAATCAATGTAAATAATGGTTCCCTCTCAGGTGAGGGTATCAAAGAATATTGTACTTTATTGTCATACTGGACAAAAAATTTGTATAGTTTAACGTTGTATAACAAGGACGAAAGTGAACCAATGTAAAGATATTGATTCTGGGGGCGGTTTCACGAATCAACATCGTATGAGATTGAGGTGAACCGATGTGAAGAGATTGGTTTTGGGCTTGAACCTTGGGAGGTTGCCTACATACCCATCCTAGAAGGCAAGGATCAAAGTCTGTGTAGTTCAATTAAATAATGAATTAATGATCAAGTTGTTCTTGGGGACAACGACCTAAAAAAGATGTTGGGACTTACACATGGTTAGTGGCCCAAAGAGAGTGTTATGGTTGAAGTTTTCTCTAAGATCATGTGAGTCATACTAGGTGTGAGAAATAAGAGATAACAACAACCTTAACGATGCATAGTTTAATGTCATGTAGGACATATAAAGGGACTATGAAGTTTAAAGTCTCGTAGTTAGGACTATTGGTGCTGCACAGTTTAATGTCATGTAGGACATATCACGGACTTTCTATAGAGTTTAGCGTCATGTAGTTAGGATGATGGGGACAATAGAGTTTAACGTTATGTTGGACGAAAGAAGGACTGTGCAGTTTAATGTCATGCAGTGAGGACAAAAGAGTACACCATTTAACGTCATGTTGGACGCATCGGGGATTTTTCCCATGGTTTAGCGTCATGTTGGATGAAAGTGCGAATAGTTTAAGGTCATATGCATGGACCGTGGATGGTGAAGTTTAATGTCATGTTGGACAAAAGTGTAGTTTAAGGTCATACATGACCTTTGATGATTATGTAGTTTAACGTCTTTCCGGACATAAGGGACTTTTATATAGTTTAGCGGCATGTTGTTAGGATGTCACAGTTTAACGTCTTGCTGGACGTATGGGACTTGAAAATAGTTTAGGGTCATATGCATGGATCGTTGGTGAGGCAGTTTAAGGTCATACAGGACCAAGTTGCAGTTTAAGGTCATACTGGACAAAGGGGCGATACAGTTTAGCGTCATGTTGGACGAAAGTGCGAATAGTTTAAGGTCATATGCATGGATCATGGATTCTGCAGTTTATGGTCATACAGGACCTAGTTGCAGTTTAAGGTCATACTGAACCATTTAGGGAACTTTTTCACAGTTTAACGTCATGTGGGACGAAAGTAAAAGTAGTTTAAGGTCATATGTATGGACCGTTGCTGTATAGTTTAACGTCATATAGCAAGGACGAAGTACTTTTGTACAGTTTAGTGTCATGTAGCTAGGAAGAAAAGGACTTTTGTACAGTTTAGCGTCATGTAGCTAGGACGAAGTAGGGACTTTGCAGTTTAATGTCATGCAGTGAGGACAAAGTAGGAACTTTGCCGTTTAATTTCATGTAGTGAGGACAAATTAGGGAATTTTTTTTCATAGTTTAACGTTGTGTGGGACGAAATTAATACAAATAGTTTAAGGTCATATGTATGGACTGTTGTTGTATAGTTTAACGTCACATAGCGAGGACGGAGTATAGTTTAAAGTCATGTAGGACGTATTAAAGGACTATGCATTTTAGAGTCTTGTAGTTAGGACTATTGGCGCTGCACATTTTAGTGTCATGTAGCAGGGAAAAAGTATGTACTTTGCAGTTTATACAAAATACTTCTTCAAAAATCTCGCATTGGTTGGAGTAGTGATGAGTTCTCCATCCATCGAGATTAATGAATAAGCTCTATTGGAGTAGACCCTATGTATTGAATAAGGTCCTTCCCATTTTGGCTGAAGTTTGGGAGGTTTCTTTCCTGGTATCATTGGAGTTCTGAGAACTAATACCAATTCTCCCTGAGTGAATGAACGAAGATGAACTTTTTTGTTAAAAGCTCGTGCTATTCGACTCTGATAGACTTCCATGTGGTGCAAAGTGCACAATCTTTTCTCATATAACCATTCCAATTCATTCAATCGCTTTTGAGATTGTTCATCTGTAGATGATTGATCACAAATGGCAACTCTGAGCGAAGATAGTTGAACTTCAATGGGAATGATGGCTTCCATTCCATATACCAAAGAATATGGAGTTGACCGAGTTGCAGTGCGGGTGGTAGTCCGATAAGCCAATAAAGCATGAAAGAGTTTATCAGGCCATGACCTCTTATCTTTATCCACCATCTTTTTTAGTATATTTGAAAGAGTCTTGTTAAAGGCTTCTATCTGTCCATTGGCCATTGCATGATACCGAGATGAATGATTGAATTTGATGTTGTATTCTTGATACAACTTCTTCACCTCAGATGAACAGAAATTGGTGCCATTATCCATCAATATGGTATGAGGGACACTAAATCTGGTAATGATGTTGGACTTGATGAAGCTAACAATGCATTTAGAGCTGACTTCCTTGAGAGGTATTGCCTCTGCCCATTTGGAAAAGAAGTCAGTAGCAGTAAGAATGTACTTAAACTGCTTGGTCGTAGCTGAAGGGTAAGGTGCCACCACATCCATTCCCCATGTGGAAAATGGCCATGAGTATTTAGCTGTATGAAGCAACTATGGAGGTTGATGAATGAAGTTGGCATGTACTTGGCATGAATGACACTTCTTTCTGAAATCGACACAATCTCGTATCATTGAAGGCCAAAAGTATCCAATCCTTCGAATCTGATCAGACAGTCTATGTTCAGACTAGTGGGCACCACAGACTCCTGCATGAACTTCTTTCATGACAGCCATTGTCTCTTCACCATCAATTCATCTGAAGAGAACTCCATCAAAACCATGTTTGTAGAGAATTTTCTCTAGGTGATCTTGGCTATCATAAAGAGTAAAATTAACCACATGTCTCCGGATTTGTTCTTTCTCATCTCTATCAGGTGTAAGTGTTCCATTTTGAAGGTATTCCCTGATAGGTGACATACATCCTGTAGTGTGACCATACGGTTCAGAAATGGGACAAATTTCATTAATTTCCTCAGTTATGATTCGAACATAAGGTGAAATTGCATGATGGTGAGAAATACTGATGCTTGTCTCGTCCCGATTTGGATCTGCCAGAGCTGTGGCTATATTATCCAATGCATCAGCTTGAGCATTTTGTGATCTTGGGACATAAGAAAATTTCGGTTCCAAATGGAATTCCACCATTAACTCTCTGAAGTAATCATACAAAGGGATTAGTTCTTCTTTTCTGATGGCATAATCCCCATTGACTTGTTTGATTACCAGGTCTGAATTACCTTTCACCTTTAAGTGATTCACTTGTGCTTGAAGTGCTAATTCCAAGCCTACGATGAGAGCTTTGTATTCTACTTCATTATTGGTACCACCTTCCCAAAATAAGAAGGAATAAGGTAACACTACCTTTTCCGGAGAAATGAGCACAATTCCTAAGACAACTTTGTTGAATTTAGGATTTTCCATTTTCCTCCCTGTTGGACTTCTGGAAGCACCATCAAAATACATTTCCCATGCCTGAGGACTTTCTTGAATAGAGAAGACTTCCTCATCAGGGAGTTCAATATCTAAAGATGTGTCTTCCACTGAAGGGTGTTCAACTAGGGAATCAACAAGTGCTTGGCCCTTTATCACCTTTTGAGACACATACTGAATGTCAAATTGCTGCAAAATAATAGTCCACCTTGCCAGATGTCTTGTAAGCATTGGACAACTTAGGATAAATTTGAGCGGGTTATTGCGAGATACCAATTGAACCTCGTGATGTTGCAGGTAGTGTCTCAACTTCTGAACTGTAATGATTAATGCCAGGCAGCACTTCTCAATACTTGAATACCGGGTTTCTGCTTCAAGCATGGTTTGACTGAGATAGTAGAGACTATTTTCATTCCCAGCATCATTCTTTTGAGCAAGAAAGGCACCCAATGATCGCTCTAGAGCTGTCACGTAGAGGATAAGTGGTCTTCCTTCAATAGGTGTCATGAGTACCAGTGGACTCAAGATGTATTTCTTGAGAATATCGAATGCTTCTTGACATTCTTCAGTCCACTGGTAAGTCACTCCCTTCTTCATCAATTTGGTGAACGGTAAACTTTTTCCTGCCAAATTGGAGATGAAACGCGGAATATAGGCTAAGTGTCCTTGAATTCCTCTTAATTATTTCAAATTTTGAGGAGGTGACATACCAAGGATTGACTTGGTCTTCTCCGGATCGACTTCAATACCACGATGGCGTACAAAAAAGCTGATAAATTTTCCTGAGGTTCCCCCAAAAGAAAATTTTAAGGGATTAATCTTCAAATTATGTTGTCAAAACTTGCCGAATATGACTTCCAAATCAGCCAAATGATTAGAACGTTGTTTGGATTTAACTAACAAATTGTCTACATAGCATTCATAAAACTTCCCTAAGAGGGGTTTGAAGATACGATGCATGGCATGTTGATAAGTTGTACCTGCATTCTTTAAGCCGAAGGGCATTACCCGGTAGCAAAACACACCCTGAGGGGCTCTGAAGGCTGTAGATTCCTCGTCTTCTGGGGCCATTTGGATCTGATTATATCCAGAATATTCGTACATGAAGGAAAGTTCTTCATAGCTAGTTGTTGCATCAATTAGAAGTTCTGTAATCGGAACTGGGAAATCATCCTTAGGACAATGCCGATTAAGATCTCTGAAATCGATGCAAACTCTAAATTGTCTGTTATTTTTCTTTACAGGGACAATATTAGCCAACCATTTGGGATATTGAACTTCTCTGACGAAGTTAGATTTGATAAGCTTATCCACTTCAGCTTCAATTTTGGAATCATAGGTTGGGTGTGTTCTTCTCACGGCTTGCTTAAATCCTCGATGTTCTTCTGGTAAACCCAAATTATGAGTAGCAACATCAGGATCAAGCCCGGGAATTTTTGTATAGTTCCAAGAAAATATATCTCTATTTTTCTTTAGAAAAGAAATATATATCTCTTGTTCTTCAAGATTCATGGCCGCACTGATTAAAGTGGGGCGTGGATCTTCTTTTGTACCCAGATTTATTTCTCTGAGTTCATCCACAGTGGTAGAGATACCCTCTTCAAATACTGGAGGAGCATCTCTGAGATATTCCTCTTCTTATTCATCATGTGTTATTTCTTCCTTTTCTACTTGCATTGTAGATGATAAAGTAGAATTTTCATGATCCGAAGAGATGTAAAAATTTGAATATCTTGAATAAGAAGCATCCATTTCCGACCCGATTGATGATGATGGGTATTCTTTGGGTAATAAAGAGGAGATGATGGATTGAGAATTGACATCATTGTTCACCTCTGATGTTTCTATAACTTCTTCTGGACTAATTGGTGAAGCATAGACTTGTTGGATTTCAGCAGATGAAATGAAAATGTCACCATTTGTGTTTTCATCACTGCTTGGTAGATTACCAATTTCTCCCATGTTGTTTGGCTCGATTCCCGTAATTGACATTATGGATCTTTCCATAAGAGTATTTTGATTTGGGTCTATCTTGTCAATTTGACTGATAGGAAACACATAATCTGTACTCACATGTGTAAATGGATTTATTGGAATTTTTTCCAAACCATATGGAGCATTAACTTTGGTAATCTCCTTTGTTATGGATTTCTCCCTTTGCTTCATGTGATAGAATTCCGCCTCAATGTATTGAGACTCACATGTCTTGAACGGGGCCTTATCACCGTACAATGTCCCAAATTGACTGTCGAAACAATATTTGGGACATTGATGGTATGATGAAGGGATAGTCGCATGTTTATGTAGCCAAGGTCTTCCAAGCAAGATGTTGAAGGCTGAGTCTTAATCAACAACCATGAAATCTGAATTGGATACAAGATCTACAAACTGTGTTCTGATTGTAACCTCGCCCAGTGGTTCTTTTTAATTTTTATCATATCCTTGTAACATCATGGTAGAAGGAGATAAATCCGATTCCGTGAGGCCCAATCAACGAAGTGTACGAATGGGCATGAGGTTGACTCCTGAACCATTGTCAATGAAAGCTCTCTGAACATCCATGCCATTGACCTTTCCAGACAAGTATAGTGGTCTAATATTTCCATGAACAACATCATCTTCATCTTCATCAGTAAAGGATATTATTGCATTGCATTCTTCCGGATTATTCTCTATGTGATAGACTTCAGCTGTAGAAATTTCAGTTTCAAACTCCTGAGGACTTGACAATGCCTCGATAAGTGCTTCCCGAAGATCTTTCGACAGATTCAGAGCAATACATAATTTATAACTTAGCTGGTACTTGGTCCAAGTATTTCAATATATCATACTTTTGATCTAGAGGTCTGCATTTCCCAATAGGAATATGTGGTTTAGTAGGTACCTTGGAAGAAGATTCTTTGGAATTTTATGCATCTTGTATTGGGATAGGAGTTGGAAATATTCCTGGTTTTGGAAGATTATACCGATTAGATCCATTTAGTTGCTGAGAGGAAGAAGATGGAACCTTCAACCGGTCTTCCAAAATAACTATGCCAGGACTGAATTTTCTATTGGTAGAAGAACTTGCTTGTTCTTGATGAGCTCGATGAAGGGCTCTACCAAGAGTTTCTACTGCATATACAGTTCTACCAGGGGTAGAATTAGAATAGTGGCTTCTGAAAGATCCACATCTTCCCCTGTATCCTAAGCCCCTGGAACATCCTCTAATTTCCTCTGTTTGATATAGGGAATTCAGGCTCATTGAAATCGAAACTGCGACTGCGATATGCATATGTTAATTGAATCATTTTAACAGAACCAAAGATTAACTATTCATCAGATGAAGACTCTGCCTGATTAGCCTGTCTAGGATGTGCCATTTGGTAGGGCGGTGCACGTGGCTTTGAAGTAGATGGCATGAAGTCCGCCAAAGTCAAAGATAACTTAGGCTTTGACACATACTCATCTTCTTCTGATTCTTTTTCTTTCTTTGAATCATGCCATTTCTTTGAGGACTTTCCCTCTGAAGAAGAGGGTTTTACCGCAACATTCATGACAGAAGACACAATTGGTTTCTTTAATTGTGTTCGCAAAATAGCATGAGTTTGATTGATTGTATTTCTGACCATCCAATCATCATACTTCTGTGCATTTTTTCTTTTGACTTCTTTCCATTCACCTTCCTCCTATGTAACTGTAGCAGTGACACATGCTACCTGGGCTGAGGAGCCTTTCAATGTGACTTGTCCCGAGTTGACCATCTTTTGCAGGAGGTCTTTGAAGACGAAACACTCTTGGATGGGATGCCACAACATTTGATGAAAAGGGCAATAATTAGGATGGTCTTCATATCCTTTCTTGTTTGGCCTCCTGGGTATTGGTAATTGAACAAAATTGTTTTCCAGAGCTAAAATGAAATAACCATGAACTTTTTAATTTCGGAAAGAGTATGTTTTTCTCTTCAGATCCTCAAATTGTTTTCATCTTTGATCTTTTTTGATCATCTGGACGAAAAGGCCTTTGTTGTTGGCGCTCAGAAGGTGGAGCCCTTCAAGAAGATGAAGGTTTTGAGGTAGAAATAGGTACAAGTGCTTGTTTAAGCATAACTGTAGCAGTTTCTACTTTACCCATTCTCCTTCCTGGAGCTGATAGAATTACACGAGATTTAGCCTTAGCCTATATAAGGGAATCTTCAATCTACTAAGTGATTGAAGTAAGGTCTCGAAACCCTCCTATGTATTTCATAGAGATTAATGGCGTGCGTAATTCATCATGAAGATTTGCCACACATATTGGCAACAATTCTTCTTGAGAGAGTGCTAAACTCAAGTAATATGTTAATCCATTCCATCGAACAATGAAATCAGAGACCCTTTCATTCTCCCTTTTCTTACAGTTTGTATGATTGAAAACTGTTGTCTTTGTAAAAGTTGAGCTGAACTGAAGGAGGAATTTTTGGCGAAGATCCTCCCATCCGGTAACTGACCGGGATTGCAAGCTTGTATACCAAACAAAAACTGGTCCTTGCAAGGTTCGCACGAAGAATCTAAGTTTCACTTCTTCTTGCTGCTCTGGAGTTCCCATCATAGGATCGCAATAAGACACATAATGTGTCAAATGCTGCTCAGGATCACCTGATCCATTGAAAATAGGGAATACAGGGTTCCCAAAATTGGATGGAGGAGAAATTGAATCTACCCATTCAGGGTAAACATTCTTTTCCAGTTGAACCTTCCCACGTTTCACTTTCATAGTTTCTAATTGATCTGTTAATGACTCAATTTTAGTTATTAACTTTTGAGAAACATCCGGTTGAAGTTGGACTTGGGTAGGTGCAATGAATGGAGCTTGGACAGATGTGGCGGTTGGTGCTGCAACTAATGGTAGCATTGCCATCTGTTGTTGCACTTGACCCATAGGATTAGACCTGTGAGGGTGTACTGATAGAGGAGGATATTCTTGATCCATCTCAGTTGCTGCAACAAATTCCTTTGGCTGACTGACTCCAGCATGCTTAAGAAGAATACTACTCTGAAGTAGTTCTGCATTCAACCTTCTTAATTCCTTCATTTCTTCCTCCTGTTGTGAAAACCTTTTCTCTATTGAGAGTGATTGACCTTCTCCAGAGGAAGGATATGTAACCTGGTTCTTTCCCTTCCCTTTGTTAGATCCTTTTCAGAGAGGGGGAAGTGGGTTACTCAAAGGATTACCTAGGTTCTGAGTAATCCTTTGACTTCGTGTACGCACACCTTCTTCATTTGTGTCGGTGCATACATCTTCTTGAGCAGGAACCTCTTCATCTAAGTCCCCTGAGTGATCCTCATTTGGTGGATCAGCAACAACGGCATTGATGACATTGATTGATGCATAACTCCTCGCATCCCTTCTATCAGCATTTATGTGATATTGTCTTCCTCCATGTCTTTGATGAGACATTGCCTTTTGTTGATTCGATCCCTCAGCAACTTCTTGACGAACCATAATTTGGAGAGAATCTCCTAATAATTTGGATCTTTGTTCCTCTTGAGGTTTCTTCCCCAATCGAGAAAAGACCGAATTTCTCTGAGTAGGGGATTGATGATTTGAAAAAGTCCTCAGTCCAGTGGACTGGGGCTATTACTGCTATTCTCGCTCAAATCATCGAATCCTATTTGTTGATTCCGGGGGTTGGTTTAAAAGAGTCCCCAGTCTGGTGAGCTGGGTTGGTTTTTGATAGGCTATGTCTGAGACTTTCTTGAATGTCCTCCTGATCTTATGAACCTTAGTCTGGAAATTAGCTGGATGCATTAACCTGTATCCGCTTTTATCACCCGGTTAAAAAGACCGTTGGATGATTTCTGACACTTCTGTCACTTGGTGACATGCTTGATCCAAACGAGAGGCCTGTTTAATATTCCCATTTTCTTGATACAAGAGTAATTCAATAACTTGTTCTCTGTATTCTTGATTTTGAGAGGAACTAGTTAAAGCCTGTTCTTGGGGAAGATTTTGATTACAAACAAAGCCCATTGACTGTGGCCGGTTATGGGCAATAACATTGCATGAGACCATTTTCGGCGGGCTTTGCTGACTGGAGAGCACCATGAAATGCAGTGCTCCATGAACACCCCATCCTCTGACACAAATACCAGATGGGGCATTGGCAATTAACTGACGCAATATTCTTAGTGCTCCAAGGAATGAATGTTGAAGGGATTTCTACTGCTTTTCAGCCTTCAGATATCAAGAGACTGATAGAGACGCCAAATCAATCTGACGGTGTAACCCTTCTATTATCTTAATATGATTTTCATATTCATCATAAGATAATACTTTATTTTTTAACTGACAAAGAGTTTTCCATATGTTGAGATGAATATCATGAATTTCATCTTCTGTCAACATTTCTGGAATATTATACTGAGAGTTAGCCAAAGGCCAAAACATGACTGGCACTTCACCTTTCGCCAATTATTTTCTCATGTTCGGCATTTCCTCTTTGTCATTTGATGAATATTCTTCTACCTGATTTGAGCAGAGTTGGTGTTTCCTTGTTGATTCATTGGATTCAATAGGATTAGTAGAGAAATCATTGATCAAACTAGAAGATGGATGACTTAGGGGTGGTTCAGAGAATGACCTACACCCTGGGCTATCTTCTGATTGAGAAAGTATTTCACCTACTAGCGATGAAGATTCAGACATGAATGGTTTCGCATTTGCAAGTGCCTCAAGATAAGAGTGCTTTCTCGGCACTACATTGTCCACTGGAGAATTTTTCGGGCAATGTGCATCACTACTGCGGAGAGGACTTTCGCAGAGAAATTCATCATCATGGGGAGGACCACCATAATGGGTTACAACAAAAGATGAGATCTCTTGCTCCTTGGTCTTCTGACCACACAGAGGGTTCCTGTGGCTCTCATCTAAAGGTGAAACTTCAATATCGACCGAATTGTCATGAATCAAGCCTTCATGAGGAAGTGTCTGTTGAAGACCTTCGGAATTAATGTTCCCAATATAGGAAAATGAGGGAGTAGAATCTTCAATTTCAACAGATAATTGTCTGAGGGATTCAAGAACTCCAGCATCGAGCAAGTCCTTGTTACTGATTGGCTCTTGATCTCCTCACTGTGTTGGGCGGGTCTTTTTCTTAGATTCCTTCTTACTCGCCTTTGAAACCACTTGTTGACGAAGGTGGTTGCTCTGAGCAGGTGTATATGCCTGATCAGGAAAGATGGCTAGGTTAGGCTGACAATCTCCACTCAAATCAGGTGTATGTTCCTGACTTGGTTGTCCATATGATATGGGGGAGTATGCCCCACAACCCACTTGGACTGGAACAGATGTGTGTGTATGTTCTGGAGTGAATTGTTGATGTGTAACTCCATTGGTAGGGATAGATTTATGTGTCTTTCCCTGAGATGCTGCTGAAGTTGTTATAATATCCTGGCAGGCCTCCAGAATATGAGCATGGATTTGCTTCTTCTCTTTCACCATTGATAGAATATTCTTGGTGACTTCAGCTTCCGGAACGGGAATATACGTCCATTATGGGGTTGGAGCAGGTGTATGTGCCTGATCCTGTCCTCCTTTTCCTGTCAGTGAATCTTGAAAATAATCAAGTATGGGGGAAGAGAGTTGAGTCGGCCTCCTATTTGTTGTCGGGGCTTTCTGACTAACTTCTCTGAATGATACCAAGCAAGACTATTGGTAGGCTTGATTAATACCAGTAGGTGTATGTGCCTGCTGATTGCACTTCACCAAACGTGGTTGATGAGATCCATCATATATAGTCAGACGAGCCTGCTGACTAGCTGATGATGTATAAACAGGTGTATGTTCCTGTCTATAGTACTCTGCTGGAATTGCCTAGCAGGATTGGCGAGATGCTGCTAGACGAGTCTGCTGGACAGCGGAATTAAAACGGGCAGGTGTATGTGCCTTCTCGTTGCTTGCCACCATGTTAGGTTGGTGGACTTCTCTGGAGATGGCAGAGATGAGAACCTGCTCACTGTTGACCGTATTCTGCCTCTGGCAGTTCGTCTTGCTTTCTCGGGTTCGAGGAACCTAAGCCGAACCCCTGGAGTCGGTACCCTCATCATGTTGAGGGCACAATACCGCACGAGTCTGGCGGTGATTGTTGGTGGGAACCCTCAGGAAGGACTCCTTTCTGTTTGAATTAAGGTCCTGAGGGACCTGCTCATTCACCTCCCCAGAATAAGGGAGCGAATGGTGATTGTGTTCCAGGGATAACGACCCGAAACGGTTGGAGTCGGTAGTCAGCACCGCCTGCTTCTTGATCACTGGTCTTCGTTTTCCGGATGACCGATGTGAGTTATTTACTTGGAGGGCTTGTCGGGCAGCCTCCAGAGTTGGGATGGTACTGTGTTGACGGTACTTCTTAACCAGTGCATTTGATACCCAGCATTGAAGATGCTGAGTAGGTGATATCGTCCTTAGAGCGGACGACGATCTAGCAGGAGTAGTAGCAGTGGCATTTGCAGCAGCAGTATTCACAGGTGTGAACTTCAGAGCATCCATTCTAGAAATGTAGAAGATCTTGGAAAAGAGTGCATGTTTCCAATAACAGACATAATCAAGATAAATTCAGCCACTACATCTTTTGGATGAGCACATATTTCAACGATTGTTTTTGTTGGCGCTCTCCTTCAGTTTTAAATAGGGGCCTAACAAAATAGGTAAAACATTATTTTAACTTGGTTAAGGATTCACGTCGGGTTCACCATTTTTGTTTCCCTTGGATTTCGGGGATGATCTCCTTTGATGGGAGGTTCAAATGTTCTGATCGGTTTCTAACGGGTTTGTTTGTAGAACCGGAAACATACAGTGATTCCACATCCATTCGGACCTACTTTCCAAAGGTTGGTGCTCATTAGTTTGTGGAATGATGAGGCTTAGGAATTTGCATTGGTCGAGAGGATGAGAGGTTGGACTCATCACACCTTTTTTAGGGGAATTATTGTCTACTCCAGGACTCTCTTTATAGATTTAAGTTATGTTCGTGAATCTTTATTACATTACCAAGAATAAAATGATCTTTCCTTCAGATTTGACAATCAAACATCGATATGTAAGAAATTTAGAGAATCTTTTATATGTATTTGAGGTTCTTCATCGATAGAGAATCATCTGTATTTATTAGATATTCTTGGCCAATGGTACCCTTCGACACATTTATATAGAAGTCTCTTGGTCATTATGATGACCATGCTGGTTTTAAAGCCACTCAGTGGAGAACTTGAAGTTTATTGTCATTTAGAAGGACATGGATTATTTCAGAGTTGGGATCGAACCCGCAGATGGGCTACCTACGTATCCTTTATTTAGAAAAGGAATTAGAACCCATGTAGTTTGAGTAAGGGAGTATGATGTTTATGATTGATGGCTCAAAGAAGGATGTCATAATTACATTTACACTCTAAGCTCAAGTGAGTCATGCCCGGTGTAACACTCCGACCCTAGTAGCCTAGAGTCGGTGCATTATTACATAACATTGGCATGATCACAAGAAAGATCAAATCTCGAAAGACCGATTGGTTTAGTAGCCTTGGAAAATGCCAGATATATTCATAAGTTTTAAATTACATTATAAAATGAAAAACTACTACAACAACATAATGTCTCAATAGACCACACTATTATCCCCTCATAAAATCCCTGCAGGTCATTCATAATTTACTCCTTCACTTCCTGGGAAAAATAAAACATAGAAAAGGGGTGAGCTCAAATGCCCAGTAAGGATAACAATATAGAGGAAACTTTCATAAATAAGAATAAACATTTAAGGCAATGTATAACTAAAACAAAAGCCTTTTAAATATGAACTTTCAACATGGTATGGCATAAATAAAATGAAATAATGCCATTTACTTATTCACATGGATATTCTACTAATCGAATAATCACATGCAAAAATCAATAACCACTTTCATAATGTTGGAATGCATAATGCTAAACGTTAATTTCTTTGTCTAGGCCTCATCCCAAGACCTAGGGGTTACTTCTAACCGGAACCCAACCCGGAGTGCCTCTAATAACCGGACACCAACCCGGAGTGCCTCTAATAACCGGACACCAACCCGGAGTGCCTCTAATAACCGGACACCAACCCGGAGGGCATACTTTTACCAGTCCCTAACCTGGAGGGCTTACTTTAACCAGTCCCCAACCTGGAGGGCTTACTTTTACCGGTCCCCAACCCAGAACATACTTGTTTAGCACATTCATCTGAAGAAAAGTTTGAAATATAACATAAACATTCGGATTAAAACTAGCATACGAAATGTCAATAGTTTCACCATAAACTATGAATGGTATAAAATAGCACATCCACAGTCAAACATATCACAAAACCTTCAATACAATATAGAAGTTTTGTATTATAATAAATCAACATCAAATAAGCGTAAAATCCATTAAAGGATGTTGACATAGATGAAATCAAAACACTTTTAAGAGAAATATCTCTTTCTATTTTTGAAATCATTTAAGAGCCATATAAAATAAAACATTTTCTTGAAAATATTCTTGTAAGCTTGTAAGGAAAGCTTTGACGATTTTATAACGGCGGAAAATAACCGCACCCGCCATATAAGTTAAAAAAAACATTCTTATCTTAATTCTGTCGAAAAGGTTAAAAAGGACCTTGTTTTGAAAACGACGGAAAGATTCCTTTATAAACCTCTTACAAAAATTCAAACAAGGGTATAAATTAATTTAACCCATATTCTTGTAAATAATAAATATGTTTTGAAATACATTTCGAAGAAACATGGATGTGGATGATAAAGAAATCCCAGTAGATTATTACGTATAAACAACCTCGAATAATGAAGAGATTGTGAAATAACCCTTACCTTGTACTTTTCCTTGGTTGGGGTAGGTTAACCTCCTGTATAATGGTGAAATAATTGTTATTAAATTATACAAGAATCATATATATTAATATGATATCATATATGATCTTTTAACATTGATTTGTTAATAATATCTTAGAATTATCGTCGTTTCGGGTGTTAACTTACTCATTTTCTTTATATGTTTTGTTACATAAGCCATGGTTGTTGTATCTTATTCATATCCAGAATGATATCTAGTCCTTAAACATCATTTTTAAATCATCAAATGATAATTATACTTGAATGGTTACGATGGAGAATGAATCTCATCGCGTTCGTGGAGACGGTAGTCCGTACGTACGCACGAGCGACAATATCGTTCTTTTGATATTAAAATAATATATAAATGAATGGTATATAATATATACAGAATCATTAACATGTTATATTTTTTATTTACATGAGTTACACATCATTATTATACCCATCCAAATAATATTATATTGAATAACAATTACACCACGATGTGGAGACGGTAAGCCGTACGTACGCACGTATGGTGACATGTTATTCAAAGGGTGGATAGAATACTGAATATGGTTGTACCATATTTATAATAACATCACAGTATATGTGAGATACTGGAGTTATTATTTTAGAATGGTAAGAACAAAGGAAGAAGAAGTGGAAGAAGAAATGAACTTAGAAAAGGGTGGTGAAATCATTACCTCTTCTTCGGGTTCTTCCTTTTGATTTGATCAAAAGGGCTCCTTAGGCTGGCTTTCGGATCAAACTAATGCATCTAGGTTGTATTGAGGGATGTTGGGAGAGTATTTGGGCAGAGTTTGGCCGAACCAAAAGGCTTTAGAGGTGTGAAGAAATGAGAAGGAGGAGTGCCCTTTTATAAGAGGGGTGAGGGGCACCTTTGGAAAACCTTGAAATATTAATTTATAATAAATTCATATTCGGTTTCTAATGGCTCCAAAGTTGATTATTTAAATTTTAAGGTGGGGATAGGTCGAAAACAACTCAACCAATAGAAGTTAGACAGGTTTTGGTACTTATATTAACCTTATCTTTAAGTATTAACTCTAAGTTAATTAGTTTCACTTTTACAATGTCTCTTTGTATTTTTATATAATATGGTTAATAAACTTACTATATACATCAAAGAGACCCCCAAGTGGTCCATTAATGATTAACCTATCATGATATAAGTCTCTTGGCCGAACCTTAGATTTTTAGGAATTTAATATCAATTAATAATATAATATTTGTTTTAAGAACTCTTTTATGTCAATTTTGACACTATTCAATAGTTGATTTTTTTGAAACTCATAACAGATTGATTACTTAGAAAAAAGTCAATACAATCAATACTAATATATCATATTATCCTATAAAATTAGTTTAAATCATTAAAAGTTTCATATTATATTTATTTTGGTATCTATAATATCAATTATTTTAATTTTTCACTATTATAGTAATTACCGCATCATCATTGTGTCATAAATAAAATAACTTATTTAATGTCTAAAAATTATAAATAAACTATCATTATGTAGGAAATCTTTTTATCTTTCTAATGAATATTTATAATCGAAAATCCAACATGTATAACCCTATGTAAAAGTTGTTCTTCTAAATGATGTAAGCTTATGCCATTTTTATTTTTATTTTAACTTTATTAATATAAAGTGTCCCTACCACATACAAGTGGCTCCAAGGGGTCCCCAAATTGACCCAAGGATGCTCATGGTCGGGTATGTGTCCACCAATAAGGTTAGGACACGTTTTAGGGTAATTTAGTATTATTATAATATTATTTTTTAACTCTGATTTACCGGATTTACCCTTAACCATGGTAAATAAAATATTTACCGCAGTAATTATTCAAAATATCTAGAAATAAAAGTTACCTATTTACACAATTTGAACATCTTGATTCCAAATATGGAATCCATTTTTCTAAATTCAAACCACAGAAGTGGCAGAAATTAATTTAAAATTAATTCCCGCTGTCAAAACAAAAAGCGTGTTTTTAAGAGATAATAACTATCAAAAGATTGACACTTGTTTATGTTCGGTTTAATTGTAAAATTATGTCCAATGACCAAAATTATATTAAATGGTAAAAATATATTCTAAATATACTTTAAAACCACTCAAATTCACAATTTATCACTATTAATTATTTTGATTAAAAAAGTTGTTTTTAATTAAAATTTAGTAATTTTCTCTATTCATCAAAATATGAAAGTTATCCGAAAAGTACCAAAATTTCATCTTAGGCTAAATTCGATATTCCGAATCCAAAAATGAAGTCCATTTTGAAATATAAAATATATATAATTTCAAAAATTAGGTATTACTATTCATAACGGCTAGTTTGATCGGTTGTGGTGGGTGTTAAAACTCGAAGTTGCGTACAACACACGCTACTGTTTTATTCAAAGGAAAGCGTACCGTGTAAGCTTGGGATGTTTCATTTTAAATTTTTTGATGTCCCCATTTAATCAAAAAGTATAAAATATTGTATTTAAAAAGGTTTCACTATTAAAAGTTGATAAAAGTGTAATACTGAAAATGAATCTGTTCTTGCATTATGACTAAGAAACTCATAATATGGATTCTAAAATTATAAGGATTATATAAAGTTTAAAATTTAGTTAATAATATTAATAACCTCTTTTGAATGGCTTTTTCCTTTTCTAATTCATGGTGTGATTGAACTCGGTGTTGCATGTAGTGCATGTTATTGAATTATTTTGAAGAAATAACACACTATGAAATCTTGGGGTGTTACATTCTCCCCTCCTTCAATAAATTGCGTCCTCACAATTTGAAATTGTTCTTCGAAAATAAAAGGTTGAAAATAGAAAATATATTTGTGGGAAAACCCACATCGGAAATTGGGTTACTAAAATTTAGTCCCAATATGAGGAAAAGAGAAATGAAAGGGTCACCACCAAATTATGATCTCGATTAGGAGAACATTGGTGGCATTTAGAGACATATAATTGGAGGAAAAATGTAAATATTTATAGGTATTGATTGAGGTCATTAATCACAAACAAGTGTAAGATTGAGGTCCTTAAATTCATCAATCTATGATGATTTGAAATACCATCGGTTCAACAAAACATAGGGTATTAGGATAACACATTTTTGACGTTTCAAAATATCTTAGTTGAAATCCCACATCGAAAAATGAATTAATGAGGACTCTATTTAAAATAAAAAGTCGAAAGTATGAAGATTACCGAAAATAACACATACTAGGGTTCCATGTAGGAAAATATGGATATGGAGGAGAAATCTAACCATCAATTATCTGATGGAGAGTGGTAGAGAACATGGCTATGAAAAGGCCAACAATCCCAAAGCCATAAATTAGTGATGATTTAAGGTACCATCTAGGAAAACATTTTTGTTCTATGTTCCTTTTATTAATGTTGAGGAATTTATTTATGAGATTGGCTAAGATCATAAGGAGATATACTTACTTTATAATTATAGTTTTATCCTTTAATAAATTTCTACCAAAAACTCATCTTTCACTCTAAAAGATAATAGAATGTAAAAAATTCTATTTACACTATTCGTATAGGGTTCCAAAATAAACGAATTTATAATTCATCTACCAGATCTTTTAAAAAAACTACATTATTTAATCCAGTACATCTCTTGGGCCAGTGGTAGGTGATACACCCTTGTCGCCCTTCGGTTGCGGGTTCAAGTCTCGCAGCCTTGCCGGACGCGACGGGTTGCCGCCCGACCTCCGGGTTGTCCTTTTATGGCAATCCAAAATCATCCAAACTAGAACTATCCAAAATACTTCTATCCAAACTCATAGTCCAAAATTTATAAGGAAGGTAAGCATAATGTAGATTCTTTTTACCCCGTAATAGCATATGAATACCTTCATCATGTATTCTTTTAATACACTGAAACATCCTGAATTACCATATTCCTTATTGATTACATTCATGCTCCCTTATTCCATATAGAATGCTGGATATACTTCATTAATCCAAAAATGTTTTAAACCCCAACAATGATGGAATATACAAATCATTAATCAGTTCCAAGGTAGTCAAGAATATCCAATATAATTTATCCAAAATAATCATGTATTATTCCAAAATCACTACCTCGGTATCAGAACTATATTATGGTTTATCATTCTCTCAACCATATATTTTCCAAAAATTTATCCTGCTATTGAGTCACTTTTCTTTGTTCCACAAAATCTCAAGTCCTTAATGAAATAGTACTGCAGTACAATCCTTACATACTCCATAATTGTTATAACAAGTAAATTGTTGATACACACTCAATTGACATAATCAACATAAGAACTCTAATCATTCCTCTTCATCTGTGGTAGTATCATAACTTGATTATTATCCAATAACATCATTTGCGGCATAGTTTGATGACTGGGACATAGGTTCGCGTAGTGTCCAAACTCCTTGCAAATGAAGCATTGTACATTTGAAACCATTTTCTTACCCTTGCAGTCACGTACTTTGTGCCCTTTTTCTCCACACATATAACAAACTCCCATTCCTTTCAGGCAAGTTCCAGGGTGTTTCTTTCCACAGTTACCACATATGGGAAAATTCTTCTTTTCCCTCTTCCCTTTATCCATCTTTCTCTCTTCCATCCTTTTCTTCTCTTGCTTCCCTTCAAATCCATAGGACTCAGTAAAATCTTTACTTATCTTATCAACACATGATATTATTTCTTCATATAATGATAATACATGGGAGACTATTTCTCTTATAAATTCTGGCTTAAGACCATGAAAGATATGATCCTTCTTTCTCTTTGGATCATGTGCATTGCTGGAGTTCTCATTCCTTCTACTAGGCGCCATTTCTAAACAATGGCATACACTAGATCAGTTTATGAATCAAAATACATAATCCCATACTTATAAAACACTTAACATAAATTAAACTATTTATGGATATAATCCATAATCATAAGAATGTTTCCTTTGAGGACGTATATACTCATAAATCCTTCATAATGATTTGTAAAGAAAATGAGAGTTATCCTAAGCATATCCCCCGGGAGTGTCGTAACCAAGAGTGCAGCAAGGCCCGTTGTCGTGCACCAGTTCCCGTTCGAGTCTAGCTCAAAGCGGTGTTTTTGGGTTTTACCCCTAGGTACATCTGTGCCAGAGCCGCCTCTACCTGCTCGTATCCAGACAGGGATGTATTTCTCGGAAAACTCACAAAATCTCTACAATACCAAAATTCTAGGAAGTTCTTCTATACTAATCCTCAAAGTTCATCTTAGGTCTATGTGCTCTAATCATAGTTTATCTAAATCTAGCTTCCAAGGTTTGTACTAAACTTCCTCTGATACCAACTGTAATGCTCCGACCCTAGTAGCCTAGAGTCGGTGCATTATTACATAACATTGGCATGATCACAAGAAAGATCAAATCTCGAAAGACCGATTGGTTTAGTAGCCTTGGAAAATGCCAGATATATTCATAAGTTTTACATTACATTATAAAATGAAAAACTACTACAACAACATAATGTCTCAATAGACCACACTATTATCCCCTCATAAAATCCCTGCAGGTCATTCATAATTTACTCCTTCACTTCCTGGGAAAAATAAAACATAGAAAAGGGGTGAGCTCAAATGCCCAGTAAGGATAACAATATAGAGGAAACTTTCATAAATAAGAATAAACATTTAAGGCAATGTATAACTAAAACAAAAGCCTTTTAAATATGAACTTTCAACATGGTATGGCATAAATAAAATGAAATAATGCCATTTACTTATTCACATGGATATTCTACTAATCGAATAATCACATGCAAAAATCAATAACCACTTTCATAATGTTGGAATGCATAATTCTAAACGTTAATTTCTTTGTCTAGGCCTCATCCCAAGACCTAGGGGTTACTTCTAACCGGAACCCAACCCGGAGTGCCTCTAATAACCGGACACCAACCCGGAGTGCCTCTAATAACCGGACACCAACCCGGAGTGCCTCTAATAACCGGACACCAACCCGGAGGGCATACTTTTACCAGTCCCTAACCTGGAGGGCTTACTTTAACCAGTCCCCAACCTGGAGGGCTTACTTTTACCGGTCCCCAACCCAGAACATACTTGTTTAGCACATTCATCTGAAGAAAAGTTTGAAATATAACATAAACATTCGGATTAAAACTAGCATACGAAATGTCAATAGTTTCACCATAAACTATGAATGGTATAAAATAGCACATCCACAGTCAAACATATCACAAAACCTTCAATACAATATAGAAGTTTTGTATTATAATAAATCAACATCAAATAAGGGTAAAATCCATTAAAGGATGTTGACATAGATGAAATCAAAACACTTTTTAGAGAAATATCTCTTTCTATTTTTGAAATCATTTAAGAGCCATATAAAATAAAACATTTTCTTGAAAATATTCTTGTAAGCTTGTAAGGAAAGCTTTTATAATTTTATAACGGCGGAAAATAACCGCACCCGCCATATAAGTTAAAAAAAACATTCTTATCTTAATTCTGTCGAAAAGGTTAAAAAGGACCTTGTTTTGAAAACGACGGAAAGATTCCTTTATAAACCTCTTACAAAAATTCAAACAAGGGTATAAATTAATTTAACCCATATTCTTGTAAATAATAAATATGTTTTGAAATACATTTCGAAGAAACATGGATGTGGATGATAAAGAAATCCTAGTAGATTATTACGTATAAACAACCTCGAATAATGAAGAGATTGTGAAATAACCCTTACCTTGTACTTTTCCTTGGTTGGGGTAGGTTAACCTCCTGTATAATGGCGAAATAATTGTTATTAAATTATACAAGAATCATATATATTAATATGATATCATATATGATCTTTTAACATTGATTTGTTAATAATATCTTAGAATTATCGTCGTTTCGGGCGTTAACTTACTCATTTTCATTATATGTTTTGTTACATAAGCCATGGTTGTTGTATCTTATTCATATCCAGAATGATATCTAGTCCTTAAACATCATTTTTAAATCATCAAATGATAATTATACTTGAATGGTTACGATGGAGAATGAATCTCATCGCGTTCGTGGAGACGGTAGTCCGTACGTACGCACGAGCGACAATATCGTTCTTTTGATATTAAAATAATATATAAATGAATGGTATATAATATATACAGAATCATTAACATGTTATATTTTTTATTTACATGAGTTACACATCATTATTATACCCATCCAAATAATATTATATTGAATAACAATTACACCACGACGTGGAGACGGTAAGCCGTACGTACGCACGTATGGTAACATGTTATTCAAAGGGTGGATAGAATACTGAATATGGTTGTACCATATTTATAATAACATCACAGTATATGTGAGATACTGGAGTTATTATTTTAGAATGGTAAGAACAAAGGAAGAAGAAGTGGAAGAAGAAATGAACTTAGAAAAGGGTGGTGAAATCATTACCTCTTCTTCGGGTTCTTCCTTTTGATTTGATCAAAAGGGCTCCATAGGTTGGCTTTCTGATCCAACTAAGGCCTCTAGGTTGTATTGCGGGATGTTGGGAGAGTATTTGGGCAGAGTTTGGCCGAACCAAAAGGCTTTAGAGGTGTGAAGAAATGAGAAGGAGGAGTGCCCTTTTATAAGAGGGGTGAGGGGCACCTTTGGAAAACCTAGAAATATTAATTTATAATAAATTCATATTCGGTTTCTAATGGCTCCAAAGTTTATTATTTAAATTTTAAGGTGGGGATAGGTCGAAAACAACTCAACCAATAGAAGTTAGACAGGTTTTGGTACTTATATTAACCTTATCTTTAAGTATTAACTCTAAGTTAATTAGTTTCACTTTTACAATGTCTCTTTGTATTTTTATATAATATGGTTAATAAACATACTATATACATCCAAGAGACCCCCAAGTGGTCCATTAATGATTAACCTATCATGATATAAGTCTCTTGGCCGAACCTTAGATTTTTAGGAATTTAATATCAATTAATAATATAATATTTGTTTTAAGAACTCTTTTATGTCAATTTTGACACTATTCAATAGTTGATTTTTTTGAAACTCATAACAGATTGATTACTTAGAAAAAAGTCAATACAATAAATCCTAATATATCATATTATCCTATAAAATTAGTTTAAATCATTAAAAGTTTCATATTATATTTATTTTGGTATCTATAATATCAATTATTTTAATTTTTCACTATTATAGTAATTACCGCATCATCATTGTGTCATAAATAAAATAACTTATTTAATGTCTAAAAATTATAAATAAACTATCATTATGTAGGAAAGCGTTTTAGCTTTCTAATGAATATTTATAATCTAAAATCCAACATGTATAACCCTATGTAAAAGTTGTTCTTCTAAAAGATGTAAGCTTATGCCATTTTTATTTTTATTTTAACTTTATTAATATAAAGTGTCCCTACCACATACAAGTGGCTCCAAGGGGTCCCCAAATTGACCCAAGGATGCTCATGGTCGGGTATGTGTCCACCAATAAGGTTAGGACACGTTTTAGGGTAATTTAGTATTATTATAATATTATTTTTTAACTCTGATTTACCGGATTTACCCTTAACCATGGTAAATAAAATATTTACCGCAGTAATTATTCAAAATATCTAGAAATAAAAGTTACCTATTTACACAATTTGAACATCCTGATTCCAAATATGGAATCCATTTTTCTAAATTCAAACCACAGAAGTGGAAGAAATTAATTTAAAATTAATTCCCGCTGTCAAAACAAAAAGCGTGTTTTTAAGAGATAATAACTATCAAAAGATTGACACTTGTTTATGTTCGGTTTAATTGTAAAATTATGTCCAATGACCAAAATTATATTAAATGGTAAAAATATATTCTAAATATACTTTAAAACCACTCAAATTCACAATTTATCAATATTAATTATTTTGATTAAAAAAGTTGTTTTTAATTAAAATTTAGTAATTTTCACTATTCATCAAAATATGAAAGTTATCCGAAAAGTACCAAAATTTCATCTTAGGCTAAATTCGATATTCCGAATCCAAAAATGAAGTCCATTTTTAAATATAAAATATATATAATTTCAAAAATTAGGTATTACTATTCATAACGGCTAGTTTGATCGGTTGTGGTGTGTGTTAAAACTCGAAGTTGCGTACAACACACGCTACTGTTTTATTCAAAGGAAAGCGTACCGTGTAAGCTTGGGATGTTTAATTTTAAATTTTTTGATGTCCCCATTTAATCAAAAAGTATAAAATATTGTATTTAAAAAGGTTTCACTATTAAAAGTTGATAAAAGTGTAATACTGAAAATGAATCTGTTCTTGCATTATGACTAAGAAACTCATAATATGGATTCTAAAATTATAAGGATTATATAAAGTTTAAAATTTAGTTAATAATATTAATAACCTCTTTTGAATGGCTTTTTCCTTTTGTAATTCATGGTGTGATTGAACTCGGTGTTGCATGTAGTGCATGTTATTGAATTATTTTGAAGAAATAACACACTATGAAATCTTGGGGTGTTACACTCGGTGTGAGAAAGAAGAGGTATTGGTAAGAATCAGACAATTGTGCCATGAAAGATGCAATCATAAGAAATAAGGTGGGACTTATGTATGTGTGACTACCCAGATAAATGAAGATTTGGATTTACATTAGGGAATGAATCCAATAACAAGGTCCATAAAGGTACATTTGCTTCACGGAGATTTGAATACTCTAACTTGGGACTTACTTCTAAAAAGGAGGCCCAAATTAGGAGAGGACTTATGATTGGTTTTTTTACTCCTCAGAAGGAATCCAAAATCAAAGGTAAATTAGGATTGGTTACGAGGAGTTAAGGCTGGGGCTTACTCCTGAAAAGGAGTCCCATGTTAAGAGACTTGAAAAATTTAGGTATTTTGGGGCATTCTCCTGAAGAGGATGCCCAAATTAGGGGAATGAGGCGTATTCCTGAAAAGGAGGCCCAGGTTAATGAGGACATGGGGCTTACTCCTAAGGAGGATGCCTAGATTTGAGAATTATGACTGGGGCTTATTCCTAAAAAGGAGGCCCAGGTTAAGAGAATTATGACTGGGGCTTTCTCATGAAAAGAAGGCCCAGGTTAAGAGAATCTCTCATCTAAAAGGATTATGTTGAATGAATGAAATCTCAATCTTTAGTGACATAAAGATGTGTAAATCACTAGGTTTTGAGATATTTTCCCCAGAATTCCTTTCAGATAAGGATGTAAAATCAAGAAATCATGCCATAAATGG
Source organism: Viscum album (assembly GCA_963277665.1). Lineage (NCBI taxonomy): Eukaryota > Viridiplantae > Streptophyta > Magnoliopsida > Santalales > Viscaceae > Viscum > Viscum album. Next base: position 1,079,212,882 of record OY728139.1, on the reverse strand, counting down.
CTTTGAATAGTTTCTTGAAGACTAAATCTTGAATAGGAAAGGTGGAATGGTTTAAGAGGGGTGAAATGCGCAAGAAGGGCACCCAAAAAGGCATGGGCGCGCAAGTCCTGGCAGGCGCGCAGGTACTGCGTGGGCGCGCATGTCATGGTCGTGCAGGTATGCCTGCGCGACATATGGGGTACTTGCGCGATGGTTAACTAGCAGGGTAATACTTGAGCGACTCTTGATTAAATCCTTTAGAATCCTTTTAAGGTTCTTCCAAAAAAGGGGTGCGCAAGTTCTATTGAAGGAGTTAGTCAGCACGCAAGTGTTGCCTTTTCCTTTAAGGGTTGGAAACTCAGGCGCGCAAGTGTTGATGAGTTTCAACACTTAGACCTTCCTCCCCCTCTTTAGATCTTCCGTTCTAGGTAAGAAATTACCTTATAAGTGTTTTGGAATCTTTGAGAAGAGACTAGGGCGTCGGGAGCTCAAATCTGAGTTTTTGGAAAAAAAAATCCTCCTTGAATGGGGGGCCCACATGGTCTATTTATAGGCAGGAGAAGACCTCGGGTGGTTATCACTTAGGTCGCGCAAGTCACTTGTGCGACCACCATGCATCACTCAAGTGGGCTTGCATGACTATGAGGGAACTTGCGCGACTTATGGGAAATATTCTCCTTGTTCATTTCTTTGTCGATTTTGATATTTTCTTCAAAGGATGAATCAATTTGTGCTAAGTTATTACCCTTTCCATTATTTTATACAATGTGACGAAAAGGAGCGTCAAAAATTGCACAGTTGGAAATCTCGTGGATGTCTCATTAACCCATCATTGTTTTTATCTACAGAATGCCACTTCATGTGTTCGGTGGTTCTCGATGACATGAATAATCTTTGCAATTGGAACTTCAAGGGAAATTAATGAAAAACCTTTGCAGGTGTGTTATTTTTCTTCTTCTGCATGATATTATGTTCATTTATACTTCCAATATCACCCTTTGACTGCCACCTAGAAGAAGAACATTTCATTAAATTCTGTCTACTTGATTCCTCTCCCCAATTAATCATACAATCATTGGGACATGCATGTATTTTTGTATAATTCAAACCAAGCTTGTTAACAACTTTATTCATATCATAAAAAGATTTTGGGATTTTTGCTTCAGGAAATGCATCACGAATCAATTCCAATATCATGGACATTGCCTTATTTGTAATTCCATATAGACATTTGAATTGTACAACTTCAGCAGAAATGAAATCTTTGAATATTTCAAACACCCACTATACAACTCTTGATTTCCATCATCAACTAAATCATGAAACACATTTTTTCTCAGTGAGGTTTTCTCTTACATTTGGCTCTACATAATCAATAGGAGGATCCAATGGTATGTGGCAATCTTGATCTGCTTGTGTTACAGTCTCAAAAACATCACTTGTCATGTTGGAATTTCTAGCACCGTCTTCTGGTTGTTCGGATATGTTTTGATGCTGATAGTGGTGTCTTGGAGTGCCGAATGCATCATTTATGAGGTTTTGCATTTCATTTTTCATTGTTGATGAACATCGGACATCATTCTGTGTATTAACATCAGTACTCAATATTTTTGTAACGTTCGATTCTCCATGCCAAACCCAACACAAATATTGACCAGGGAATTGCTTCAGTATTAAATGTTCATAAACTTCATCTCCCTTCAACCATGTTCTAAATTTACATTTAAGACATGAACATCTTATTCTCCCTTCAACAGATCGATTAGAAATTGAAAAATATAAAAACTCATTCAAACCCTTAACATACTGAGGTGTGTTCTTCAGTAATGTGATCCAACTTTTATCCATGTATATCACAATGTGCCTACATAATAAAAAAAATTAAAACACATAGTTACTACTAAATAGATAAAGAGATTCATATATACGATAGTGTAATATTACAGAAACATAATATAATATAGATGAGCCCCTGATTTAGATATGAACCCTCTAGTGTTTGGGATAAGGGAAGTTTCTTTAGTAAAGAGAAATAGTGTTCTAACAATACAATATTACTCAATTACCACATGGTCAATAGTAAAAGTTATGCTAAATAGTATTCCTATCATGTTTCTCCCAAATCTTTTAATTTTTAACCCTTGACTTGTAAAATCCTTTATAGCATCAAAATATAATATTAGATAACAAAAAGTAACATAAGCATAACTTGGTTGGAATCATAGTTCATGAGGAAAAAAATAATTTTTCCAATCTTGATGAAGAAGAATAGAAATAGCAGGATGTAACCCTTAATTGGTCCTGATTGTGTGACTCTAAATCAAAAATCAAATGGTATGGGCTTCATGACCATAAACTAAATGACCCATGTTCCAAGACCGTATTTACACCTTCATTTTTTTGGAATTATTGGGAAATTTGAACTGGTTTTCTTTTTTTATAAAAATGCTTTAATGATTATCAGGGAGTTATTAAATTAAAATGAAATTAATACTATTATTTTACAGAGATATATTCTAGAACACCTAGGTGAGATCCTATTTATTCTACTATCTAACTCCCTATTCCTCTCTTATGTGGTTATTATGATTAGTTTTATTGAGTTATAATTAATTATGAGATCATCCATATTCATGATACCATATTATACCAATTCATATAAGGTTAACTTGAAACATATCTTCATGTAGGCTACCCCATCTTATGGTCTACACATCATAGACTTAAACAATGTGAACCAATTTTAGAAATAAACCTTAAACACTGTCTATATCGGTACAAATTGCATGAACTAAAACTATATAAGTAAATAGACACACAACTCATCATGGTGAACAATTATTCCCAAGCCATAAAAGAGTTAGAGAAGAAACTCCACTTTATCAATATTATCCTCTATCCCCATGATGATAGAAAAAAATTGGAACTAAACACATTTTATCATAGCTTAGTTTTTTACAGTGATGTGGAGATCCAAATACTATTTACTTGATTCTGTATGTAGAAAGCTAACGATACTTTAGAAGCCTCCCTGTTGTATCCCCCCCTGAAGCCACTATAACCAAAAGATAGGGAAACTAAGAATGTAGATGCTCTAGGACAACAAGTAAACTAGGATATTATTCAGAGTGTAGAACAGGATTTTGTGGAAGTTGTTAAGGGACCTGTAAATGTGGAAATTCATTAATCTAAATCATTTAATAGAACTTCTAAAATAGAATCCACTGACATTTTAAGGGGATTTTAGACCCAATAAAGCAGATGTGTTTTCGTATAGGAGGTCCAGTTTTTTTTACATTGATGGGAAATCAAATGAGATAAAATGAAAAGTAGGAATGAATATTCTTGATTACCCGATGCTAGAATGATTATACATAGTTGTTTTGGATATGTGGTTTCAATACCTCACTTGGAAAGGATTTGTATACTTGTAATGTAAAATAATTATTCTTAAAAACCATTGGGGTAATAAATGTAGAATAATTTGTTAATTTTGAACAAGTATGTGTATAAGAGATTAAATATACTTTAAAATTCACTCACTTTTTGCACAGTTCATGAGAGGCAATGCCTAGAAAAGGACTGAATGAATAGATCATTATTTAAGGTATCCAAACTAAGGATCTATCTATATTTTTAATGTTCTATATTACATGCCACCTAGAAATTCATAATAAGGAGTTGGTTGGAGGAAGAGACTTTGGATGGAATATTAGTGTAGGAGACACCATTTTTTAGCTATGTGAAACTAAGAGCATCAACATGGGATTTATACACAATATGTAGAGTCAGTACTATGATATTAATTTAAGAGAAAATCAATTAATGGGATGAGTTTATTATAATCTATATCACATCAATTGACTAGGTCTTTTATAGTGCATCTTGAATTTACACATGAATAATTATTTCACATCACCACTATAGAATTTACACCATTCTTCCATGAATGGTAATCTTAAAAAATATTTTCATAAAATTCTATGATAAGTTGGTGAAACAAAATCAACTCTACCTCTAGTTTTGTATGCTCAGATGGAATAGTCCTAATAGACTAGTTCTTAACAAAAGAATTAGGAAAACTAAGAGGCATCTAGGAACAATTAATTTTATTATGATGGGCCTCATTAGAGAAGAAATAACTATCTTGTGACATTTGAGAAGCAGTTTTATACATAAGTGAAGGATATCAGGAACACGAAACATAATTTCTATATGGTTTGGGGTACCATTTGTCTAAATATGGAAATTATGGATATCATATATGATATTTTTGTATTGGATACATCCATCATTAATCTATTTTTAATCAACATGTGGAACCTATTCCTCATACCATCAATGTCAAAACACCTCATAGATATTGGTAGTGAGGAGGATTGAAATGGATAGAATTCTACATCACTATTATTACAGTATAATTTATCTAGTTTATTCAAATCATATACATGTATTTCATTGATTTAAACTTTTGTATGAACTACATTGTTGGACTTAAAGCTGGTATATTCCACTAAGATTATTAGGTAGTTTTCACATCTCTATACAGAGATCATCATGAATTCACTTGGGATTTAGTTCTAAATACAGTTAGAATTAAAGATATACTAATTGTGGTTAGAAAAATCATGGACTACTTAGTGTTAAAAAATTTGATTGCTGCTAATGAAACCTGAAATGTAACTCTTCCTATCATAGTGGATTGACACACCAACATCTTTCCAAATGATTTCTCTAGGTTACCATCCAAGAATGAAATAATATATTATATCAATCTACTTTAATAATCATTCCCATAATTGCCTATTTATATCCAATTTATAATGAATAACCCATTAACATATATTCCATTTACAATTGCAACTCATTTATCACATATATCAATTCCATACCTTAACCCATTTAACACAATAACATTATATCAAATTCTCCCTTATGTTGTGTCATCAAGAAAAAAAATTTATCACTTATTTCATTTAATAAAAAAAGTTAACATGCCAACATAATTGTTGGGGGTTCTATCTCACTAACCTATATATCATTTAAATGAATATTTTCTCAACATATATTTAAAATCAAATCATGGAATAAAAAACAATTCAAGATACTCAATTGAAATAATCTTGAATCCACCCTTCAAAAAACTGGTCTTCCTCTTTTAAAAACTCAAAATGTCCCAAGAATTTCATTTCAATTTACAACCATAAAAGGGGATTTTAAATCATTTAAAAAAAAGGAGAACCACAACCTCATTTCTAATCACCATTTCAAATCTATTAAGATAACCCCTTTTTTCCTATAACATTAAGTTCAACACCTCCTTTTCAAAACAATATCCACTTTCAAAACTTTTTTTCCTTCATGGAAAACCATAACCAAATGAAAGTGAAAAATGATTATGTTTATACATTTCAGAATCCAACTAGACATTTCAAAAAAATACCAATTCCTTATTTCAAATATCCCATTAACCTTGACTACATACCAACTTACAATTCTCTACCCATTCACTTTCATAATTATATTATTCCAAAATTTTAAAAAATATTTCACCAATCTTAAGGGGTTTTCATAACCCAAGGGTAGACCTAGGTAAGATCTCAAACATAAATGGACCAAACAAAGTCCTTAGAGGGTTTCATACATCAATCTAAGTCCTAATCTCACTTTTCTTACTTAGGACCACAAAACATAGTAAAGAATAAAATTAGAACAACCAGATACACATATAATGTATAAATTTTAGGAGAAAAATCTTTAATACCACCTTAGGTCGCACGGTCGCTGGGATCGCGGGGGGTCGGGGTCGCCGGCGTCGTAGGGTCACAGGGGTAATGGGGGGCCAGGGTCACCGGGGAAGCAGGGACAGTGGGGTCGGGGTGGGGGGGAAGGGTTGGCTGTGTTAAAAAAAAAATCGGTGGTTTATAATAAACCACTACAAAACCATTTTAAAAAAATGTTTAGCGGAGGATACCAGAACCGCCGCTAAAACCAATTTTTGTTGTAGAGAAAGGGGGTTACAACCAGATATATATTATCTAGTATTTTTTATGCAAAGGGAATACATTGAGGTGTTCGATCATGCCATGTTGGTAGAAATTTATTATAAGGGAAAGCATGGTTTCCATGTATTAGTGTAAATAGTGGGAAGTGGTAGTTAATCTGATAATAAGAAGTAGCAGGAAGAGAAGTAGAGGAAGGTAGGTTGTAGTTCGGTCCATCTTTCCTGACGATCATTATTAGTAGTTTCAAATGTCGGATCAGTTGTGTGCCATCAGTGTAGGAAGGTGAGGAATTTTTTGTCGACATGTACAACCCCACCAAAATCATTTCATCAGTATAGTCATATGGTAAACTTACATTTTTTTGCAGCGTCACATGTTCTTGTCATAGTAGTGTGGGATCTATAGCTTCCAATGGAATGTCAGCCTAGTCAGATCTATCTAGGATAGTGGTATATTGGTTTGGACATCATTGTTTTAGGATTATATCATCTTCAGGGTAGAGTCAGTTTAGAAGAGAACTTTAGGATAGTAATCATTCATAGACTCATATAGATATAAAACATATTCAGGATTTAGATCAAGCACGAGTGGGAACAGAGGTAGGACCTATGACAGTTCAAGGTACTATTTTAATTACATCATCCTTAGATGTTGTTTTGTTTGAAAATCATGCTTCAGTTTATTTTTATCTATGTTTTTTACATGGATGAGTTAAATTTCCAATTTGATCTTATTCCATATGTGATGGATTTGGTGACTCTATTTGGAAAGAAGAAAGGGTGGGGTATTATGTGTCTATCTTGTGTACTCACTGTATTATAGGTCAAGTTAGAATAGGATTTCCATGTTTTGTAGATGAACCAATTTGGAATGATCCTTGGTATGGATTACATAGCTCATTTTCAGGTACACATAGATTGTTATTGGTGGTGAGTGAGATTTTGAGCACCTGATGGTAGTACCCTTGTCTTTCATGGTTAATGGGATCCTCGGTCGGGTCGTGTTGGACCTCCACCTCTAGAAATGGGTAATATTTTTTTCAGTTATCTTTTCTTGTGATAGAGGTCGATAGTGGAGCTCCTGAGGGTGGATTATCTCCTATGGTGGATGAGTTTCCAGAAATTCTTCCAAAGGATTTTTCAGGTTTTCTTCCAAAGAATCATCTTGATTTATTTATTTATTTAGCACTGGGAATACAACTGATATCTCTTCCCTCATACTATATGGCCCACACTAAGTTTATGGAATTAATGATATAGCTAGATGATTTGGAATCCAAAATATTTATTCACCCGATCATCACTCATTGGGTTTCCTGAGTTCTATTTGCAAAGAAGTCCAATGGAAATATATGGGCCTTTGGTGTGTGATGATGTAGAATAATAATTTGTTTTCTTATGGTTCTTCCCAAGGGCAACCACATGAGAAGAATTATCTAACCCATGACCTAGAATTAGCAGCGGTGATTCCTGGCATGAAGATATGGAAGAATTATCATTTTGGGGAGGATTTTGTGTTTTATTAGGATCTTAAGAGCTTGGAATATATCTTCTCTATAAAAAATATGAATTTAATGAATCATCATTGTGTTGAGTACCTTTAAGTATTTAATTTTGGTACAGTTTATATCCCATGAAAGGGTAACGTTATGGTAGATTCCTTGAGTAGAAAAGTGCTGGTGAAATATTTGAAAAAGTCCAGTGATGAGTGGACTTTTATAGGGATTTTTTCTCAGATGCACTAGGAGAAAAAGTTCAGTTGACACTTTCTCTTCTAGTATTGATTCAGCTAGAGTATACTAGTGATGAGTTGTTCTAGCAGTCCATGTAGTTTTATAATGGTTAGAATACACCTTGTTATTGGTCGTTGTCTCCTGAGGGAGTTTTGTGATTCAAGGGTAAATTTTTGGTGATGTTATTTATAATGAAGGTGTTGATGGAGGATATCCACCAGTATCATTAATTAATTTATCCTAGTGCTATTAATATGTTTTATGTTGTGTTTCAGGAATTCTTGTGGCCAAAAATGAGGCGGGACATAACTGAATATATATCTTGGTGTTATACATGATAGTTGAACAAAAAAGATCACTAAAGGCCCTCTGGTTTTATTTAGTCATTACCCATTCCAACCTGGAAGTGGGACGATATCACCATGGATTTCATAGTTGGTTTACCTCATACACACTGGGGGTGTAATGCTATTTGGGTTCTGAGTGACGGTCTGGCCAATTCTGCTCAATTCATTCTAATCAGATATTAAACCAAGGTGGATGAGTTGGTCCAATTGTATGTTTAGTAGGTTGTGAGCCTTCATGGTGTTCCATCAACTATTGTTTTTTATAGGGACCCCTATTTTACCTCTTAGATCTGGGAAGTCCTGCAAAAGTCAGTAGATACATAGATCATGTTGAGTATGGCATACCATCTACAAATGGATGGTTAGATGGAGTTGGTGAATCATGTTTTAGAAGACATGATACGGGCATGTGTCTTGGATTTCAGTGGTTCATGGGATATCCTTTTGGTATTTTTTGAGTTTTAATATAATAATAGTTACCAATCCTCAATTTTAATATCTCGTTTTGAGGTTTTGTATGGTCGGTTATGTTTGTTTCCTTTTTGCTAGGGTGAGGTGGGTGACACCATGCTAATGGGACCAAACATTGTGAAAGAGACATCTGATAAATTAAAGTTGATCATCTAGTAGTTATTGACAACTCAGGGTCACTATAAGTCTTATACCAATCAGAGATGTCAAGCATTAGAGTTTTACATGGGTGAATGAGTGTTTATGAAAGTGGAACCTCACATGGGTCATCGTCGTTTGGGTAGGAAATGGAATCTAATTCCAAGGTATGTTGGACTTTTTGAGGTTACTTAGAAGGTTGGTTTAGTGAAATATTATTTACCTTTTACTTCTTAGTTGATGTCGATTCATGACATATTCCAAAACTCCAAGTTGAAAAATTATACCCCAGATCCATCTCATGTGCTATATTAGGAAGATTTAAAGTTGGATATAAATTTCTCAGTCTTAGAACAACTAATGTAGATTGTAGATTACCAAGAGAAGGTGAATCATGTGACGTTTATTCCATTGGTCTGAGTTCTTTGTCACCACATAAATGGTGTGAATTAGTCTTGGGAGTAGAAATATTAGGTTGAAGAAGAGTATCCATTTTTATTCTCTGATCAAGCTTTAGTTTGACTCTATAAGGGATAAGTTTTCATGGTGGGGATAATTTTCACATCCATGTTTTTATTTGGAGGTATTATTTTTATTTTTATTTATCTTATTTTTATCCTTGATCTTTTCCTAGAGTTTTGGTTAAAATATGAGTTTTGGGTTAATAGTAGGTGGTGCATGGTTGGCGCACGGTTTGGAAAACCGTGTGCCCTTTCCTTGGAAGTTGTGTTTCCAAGTCACATTTTTTATAGAGGATAACCACATGGTTGGAACATGATTTGTAGGCCATATGGTAAGGTTGTGTTTCTTTTACCTCTTGGACAATAAGGGTTGAAGAATTGTCACAATGTTTGTCAAATGGTTTAGGAAGACGATAGGCCAGGCCCATGTCATTAAAAATAATAAAATGATAGTTGATTCCTCTCAAGATTTAACCCTAAATCCACTATTTTCTTCCCCACCAAAGATTTGCAGACATAAGAACCTCCAACCCTCCTCCTTCCCCCCTCGAACCTCAATTTTTATGGTGTATTTGGTGGTAAATCTCTAATAAACTCTAATTAAGTCCCTAATTTATTGATTTCTTTCTCTTTTCAAGGGTTTCCCTTATTCTTTCTTAGGTTTTCATATCTCTAGTGGGTTGGATGAACTATTTACGATTATATCTTGATTATTAGGGTCTAATGTTGATGTTTATGGTTCAATCTATACTTTATAAGTTACCTTGTTTGTGCATTTTTTCTTTAGCACAAATTTTTGGAAGTTTCAACACATGAGTTAGGTGTTTCAATGCTTAATCATTATTTAGTGATTTTTATGTTCTTTATTTGATTCTTGGTCATGTTATACGGATTGTGTATGTGTTGAGAAATCTATTTTTAAAAGGATTCAAGATACACATGTGATGAAAAATGGTTTTCAATGGAAAATAAGTTATGATCCATGTGTGTCTCATGTGGACTTACATTTTTTTTCTAATTAAATGTGTTTGATAAAATGTGTAAATTGTGTGAAACATGTGTTAAAGTGGATTTGGTGTGAGTTTGGATTCAAAAGAGGTTTTGGGTTATGTAAATGGTGTTTTATCATGTGTGTTATATTTATTGGCATATTCATGTTTGAAGGTGACTTTTAAATGATATATAGAATGGAAATTGAGAACAAGGGGGGCCTAGGTGACTAGGTCGGTGGACTAGGACTAGTATGCTAGTTTGATCGGTGGGGTCGAGTCATGGTTCTTTCTAGTGAGATATAAGTTACAACACTGACTAAACAATGATGATTGGAGACCACTAAAAAATTCAAGAGATTTCTCGATAGTGGCTTATGCGTGAGGATGATGATCGGTGTTGTTCCTTGACCACATTTCACTAAGATATGAGGTGCCTAGTATTCCACTATAGCTAGTGCTTATAGGGATTTCTTGTGACTTAGTGCTATTTGTGATATCTTACTTATCATTACTATACAGTGCAATTTTTTGGTTATTTCAAAATAAATGAATGTTCTAATTTAAAGTGTTTTCTATAAAAAATGTTTATAACCATTAATTTAATAAAACATGCATGTTAATTTCCCCTATAATGTTTTGGTAGAGAATACATTTATTGGGTGGTACCCTATAGGGATTTGGATCCCACTCATTATACACCATTGGGTGTATGTAGACCATGTTGTGTTTGACTTGGGTAAAGTTAATATGTATGGAGATGGTGGTTTGGTTTGTTAATGGTCTTCCTCGTGCAGGTGTTGGTGCTTTTGGTGGCTTGTGGGTGATGTCCCTCTTGTCATATAGTGGTTTTGTGAGAGTTTTTTGTACCCAATGTGTTATAGATATTTTGGTTTTTGTCTTATGTTGTAAAACATGGAATCTGAAAATAGTTTTTCTTTCATTGGATTTGGTTATTTATCATGGTGTTCTTTATTTTTTGGTTATTTATGCTTATGTAAATTGTTGAAACCATTCCCAAACCATATTGTGATAACTAGGAACATTTTTTTAGCCCGTGGGGATTGGGAATGCACATCAGGCCATGCCACATACTAGGTCAGGTGTCGGGTTGGATGGCACCCCGATTTGGTTCATGACAAAGAACATAAACAACAAATTTTTAAATTATATATTGTATATAAAAGATCATAATCTTGATTCATGAAAATTAATAACACATAAATTTTAAAATAATAACTTTGACAAAAAAATATAGAATTGTGGAAAACACTTATACATAGAAAATAATTTCTGTATTATCCAAGGCTAATTTCCAAGACCATAATAGTGGAAAAAGTCCTTCACTATACTGATTTCACTCCTCATTCCAGCCCAATATTACTAAACCGGGTTTATTTATCATTACATACTTGTATTTCTAAACTGATATCATTTCTCATTCTAGCCCTATATTAATTAACCAATATTATTTCCATTTCCATTCCAATCTATCTCATGAGATATAAATCTATACCCAATTAATTTTAGGAAGATATAGGGCACACACATCACATAATGAAAACCAAACATTTTTGTTCCACAACAACATAATTCTATCATAATACAGAACCCATGAAATAAAATGGGCTTCATAAACATCATTCAATCATAGCATAACCCATGGAAAAGAAATGAGTTTTATTAATATCATTCCATCATAAACCTAATCCAAACCTAGAAATAACAGAGTTAATATCATTAATAAATATCCCTATTAAATAATATGTAACCTCAAAGAATATTGTCTTAGATGAAAAATAATTTTTATAGATTACATGAAAATAATTCTTGAGGAAAATATCCTCTATTCTTTGAAAAAATTTTATTTTATTAAAATGTCATAAAATCATTAAAATAAAAAAAACTTCAAAAATATCCTTGTAAACTTATAATTGAATATTAATAGAAATGAGGTGACATGAAAGTGTAAAACCCCATTCATGGTGAATATGTTAAAAGAATACATTATTCTCATACATATTCCAAATAAGTCTAAAATTACATTGTTTTGAAAATAACAAAATATTATTTTCAAACCATGTAGTGATATACATATAAGTATGCATCATTCTAAGGAGTAGGTTTAGTGTAAATACAGCCTCTCTATAGGGTGTTAAAATTGAAAAATATTCTAGAAATACCTTGGGGTATGTACACACAACCGAATTAAGTCGACCACCCAATAAAGGATCGAATTAATCAAGAAAAATCTCTGAAAATTGGAATGATATTACTGTAGTATAAGAAAAAATAGGCCCCTCCCTTCTCAATATGGAGTCACATTCACCTTGAAAAACAGGACTGGCCCAATCAAAATATATAAACTAATCTCTATGGTGATAATAGTTTTTATGGGTCTTAGCACTAATCATTCAATCCATGTCGATAATCAAGTTAAATATTGTAACGTCCCAACACCAAAAGCCCAGAGCCAGTTCTTTATTACATAACATTGGCATGATCACAAGGAAATCATGTCTCAAAATACTGATCTGTTTAGTATTATTGGAAATAAGATTTATACATAAGATCAACTTTACAACTTGAAAATAAATACAATACGAATTTATTCCATTAAAAATATCCAAGCCTCCAATATAATGCTTGCAAGTCACTCATTACTATCTTTTTCATATCCTGGGAAAATGAAACATACAAAAGGGGTGAGCTCAAATGCTCAGTAAGGGTAAGCAATACATCAGACGATAACATAAATATTAAGCATAGTGAATAATTGAAACCTAATGCCTTTACTAATAATAAACATGAATAATTTTATGGTAGGAATATGATCTGAGTAAATAATTCCATAATAAAAAATAATCATGGGTATTCTACTAGTCTAATGTCCACATGAACCATTAATATTATTTTCATAATGGGGGAATGTATAATGTTGGAAATTTTGAAACTTTTTGTCAAGGCCTCGGCCAAGACGTCTAAAAATGATTAAGGCCTCGGCTAAAACCATATATCAAATTGGGAAAGGCCTTGGCCAATTCTATGTCAATTTGTCTCATGAGACCTATTGATGGATTGAGGATCTATAGCGGGCTCCACTCGTCACTTACTAAGTCCAATACATTCCTCATATGAAAAGATTGAAATATAACATAAACATTCATATTAAAACTAGCATACTAAATGTCAATACATTAACCATAAACCATTAATGGTATAAAAATAACACATCCACTGTCAAAAATATCATAAAACCTTCAATACAATATAGAAGGTTTGTATTATAATGAATTGACTTCAAAATACTATAAAATTACTCAAATGATGTCGACATAGATGAAATCAAAACTATTTGAGATAAATATCTCTTTCTTTTTTTGAAATAACTTAAAGTTACATAATTATAAAAGAAACATTTATTTTAAAAATATTCTTATAAGCTTTTAAGGGAAGCTTCGACGATGTTATAATGGCCAAAAATAGCCGCACCAGTCGTATAAGTTAAAAAAACATTCTTACCTTAATTTTGTCGAAAAGGTCATAAGGTACATTATTTGGAAAACAACGGAAAGATTACTTTCAAACCATTTTATAAAAATTCAAACAAGGGTATAAATGATTTTAAACAATATTCTAGTAAATAGTAAAAATGTTTTGGAATACTCTTTTAAGAAACATGGTTTTGGATGATAAAGAGGTCCTAGTAGATACTTACGTAAAAACAACCTTGGATAATAAAGAGATTGTATAATTAACCCTTACCTTGTACTTTTCAATGGATGGGGGTTGGTTAAACTCATATATAATGGTGAAATGATTTTTATTAAATTATAAAATAATCATATACATTAATATTATAATATATATGATCTTTTAACATTGCTTTGTTAATAATATCTTAGTATCATCATCGTTTTAGGTGTTAACTGGTTCATTTTCCTTTATATGATTTGTTATGTAAGTAATTGTTTTATGGTTAGGGTGTATATTATTGATATTAAGAATTATATTAAGTCTTTAAACATTATTTTTAATCATCTAATTAATATTCTTCTTGAATGGATACAATGGGGAATGCATCTCATCGTGTTCGTGGAGACGGTAATCCGTACGTACGCACGAGTGACAATATCATTCTTTTGATATTAAAATAATATATAATTGGATGTTATATAATATATAAAGAATAATTGTCATGTTATATTTATTATTTACATCAATTAAACATCATTATTATACCCATCCAAATAATAATGTATTGAATAACAATACGACGTGGAGACGGTAAGTCGTACGTACCCACGTATGGTGAAATGTCATTCAAAGGATGGATAGAATAATGAATATGGTTGTACCATATTTATAATAACATAAAAATATATATAGGATACTGAAGTTATCATTTTATAATGGAAATAACAAATAAAGATAAGTGGAAGAAGAAATGAACTTGAAAGAGGGTGGTGAAATCATTACCTCTTCTTCGGGTTCTTCCTTTTGATTTAATCAAAAGGGCCTCATAGGTTGTCTTTATGGCTAAAGGAATGACTCTAGGATTAAGGTATAATAGTTTATAGGTTATTTGGGTAGGTTTTTTCCAAGCTAAAGGATTTTAAGGTGTGAATTAGAGAGAAGGGGGAGTGCCCTTTTATAAGAGGAGTGAGGGGAACCTTATGAAAAAAGCTAGAAATATTATTTTATAATAAAATCCTTTTAGTTTTCTAATAGATCCAAAGTATATTATTTAAATTATAAGGTGAGTATGGATCAAACACCACTAAAAAATAGGTTTTATACAGGTTTGGGTCACTATATTAACCGTATCTTTTAGATTTAACTCTTAGTTAAATAGATTGACTTTTACCATGTCCATTTGTATTTTTATATTATATGGTTAATAAACATACCATAAGCATCCAATAGAACCCCAATAGGTTAATTAATGACACATATAATATTTTTTAGGAATTTCAGTCTAACCTTATACTTTTAGGAATATTATATCAACCAATAATATTTTTTTTAAAAAACTCATTTATGTCAATTTTGAGATTATTTAATAATTTATTTTTGTTAAAGTCCTAAAAAAATTATTAATTAGAAATAAATACATTTAATCAACACTAATATGTCATATTATCCTATAAAATTTGTTTATGGCATCAAAACTTTCAAATTATATTTATTTTAGTATTTATAATATCATTTATTAGATTCATTCATTAATAAGGAAAATAGTGTATCATCATTGTATCATAAATACATTTAATTATTAAATGTATAAAAATTATAAATAAAATACCATTATATAGGAAATATTTTAATATTTATAATGACCATATATTGTATAAGTGATAACATGTATAACCCTATGTAAAAATTGTTTTACTAAAAGATATATGCTTATGTCATTTTGGTGTTTACTTTAACTTAATTAATATAAAGTGTCATTATCACTTACAAGTGGCTCCATGGGGTCCTAAAATCGAACAAAAGATTCCCATGGTAGGACATGTATCATCCAATAGTGTTAGAACATTTTTTTGATTATTTAATATTATTATAATATTATTGTTTACCCTTATTTACCGGATTTACCCTTTAGCCATGGTAAATAAAATATTTACCCAAGTAATTATTCAAAATGTCTAAAAATAAAAGTTACCTATTTACACAATTTAGACCTCCTGATTCTAAATATGGAATCCATTTTTCTAAATTCAAAACACAGAAGAGGTAGAAATTAATTTAAAATTAATTCTCATTGTCAAAACAAAAAGTGTTTTTAAGAAATAATAACTATCAAAAGATTGACACATGCTTATGTCTAGTTTAAAAGTGAAATTACATCCAATGAACAACATTGGATTAAATGTTAAAAATATATTCTAATTATACTCTAAAAAAACTCAATAGTATAATTTAACACTATAAATTATTTTGATTAAAAATGTTGTTTTTAATTAATATTTAGTATTTTTCACTATTCATCAAAAACTGAATGTTTTCAGAAAAATACCAAAAATTCATCCAAAGCTAATTTCAATATTCCATATCCAAAAATTAAGTCCATTTTAAAAGATAAAATTTATAAATTTTCAAATAGTGGGTATTAGTATTCTTTACAGCTAGTTTGATTGGTTGTGGTATGTTAAAACTCGAAGTTGCGTACAACACACGCTATTGTATTGTTCAAAGAGAAGTGTACTTTGGAAGATTGTGCTGTTACAAATATGTCATGATCATTAATTAATAAGTCTCATATAGCCTTAAAATTGGTTATCCTTTCCCAACATGTTGGGCACTAGAAACCTTATTCAATCCTATTTTCAAGTGAAGTGGGAGGAGCCATCCATTACAATATTAGTTCTAAATGTAAACACATTAACTAACTTAGATAATAAGAATGAATGAGTAGCACCTATATCAAACAAATTTGGCAGCATAGAATATGAAATAAAAATCATACTTCTTACTATAACTGACCATTTTTCAGATTCTTTTAGTGCATACTCCACTGCATAAAGAGTTATGGTATCATCTCCTCCCTAGTATTTATAATCCTCATGAACACCCCCTTATCCTGAGGATAGGACCCACTAACATTTTAATCATCTTTATGAACCTGCGATCCCTTGGGGAATGTAGATCCTACCTTATATCCCTGGGATATATTTTCCCAAAAACTTTTTAGATGGCCAAATCATCCACAAAGATGACCAGGATTAGGATCCTCTGCACAGTTAGGCTTAGTATAACCTCAACATTCACAATGTTAAAAGACAGCCTATTGCTTCACTAATGAAGTCCCTAAAACTAGTAATAAATTTAACTTACCACTCTTGTGTTTCATTTTCTATGCAAAATATAACCCCTTTCTAACAACAACACCAACTGAAGCTCCACCCAAACCTGTCTTCCAAGCTATGTATGCCTCATCCAAAGAGGATTTGTCAACCACTTTTACAAAGGTCATAATTCACATGAAAATATACATTGACCAAATATATGGCATCAATTCAAACTCAAACCATTGGGCTTTTAGGTTATCATTCGTGACAAGATTTAGTGCTAGATGCACCAACTCATCAAAATGGTTGGAATACTCAAAAATGGTATAGTCCCCCTCCTCCAAATTTAAAAACTCTTGGGACATATTTTCATGTAACATATCATAAAAAACTTCTAATTAAATATTTCGATTAATTATTTATATGTATGATCCTCATGAAACTTATCTTGCTCAACAGATTCCCACCATCACCTTCCTGGTCCCTCGAGCATGTATATGGGAAAACACACCTTAGAATATTTAGGAGTCTTCACGAAGTTTAAGATCCTATCAATATGTTCAATCCACTCCTCAAATTATTAGGTTTACTAGTCACCATGGAATATGGGTGTATTACTATTACTAAATTCATAGACATGATCCCACACACATCCTAGGTTCGTAACACCCACATGAACAAGAGTCGGAATCGTACTAATTACTACATAAAAGAAGTAATTGTCCATGCGAGTATTCTCATTCTGAACCTTTATCACAACTTTATGTCTTGGATTTGGAATATATAGTCTAGGAGAAATTTTCTAATAAACACTAGAAAGTAACAAATTAGGTTATGAGAGAATTCGAAAATATTAAAACTACATTTAGAATTCAAACCAATTATTTAAAATAATAAGAATTAAATAAATTATGAATTATACCAATTGAAGAGGGTACTTAAAAATGAATTAGTCCATTTAAATAAAAATCACATGTAGTTCATTCAAATGACCTCAAACTCCAATTCTCAAAACAAGTAAAATTCCCAAACCACCCATGGAAACTCAGGTTCAGTCCTAGATGTGAGAGGGTTGGACCCATTTTCCACACTTACTTTACGAAATCCAAAGGTTCTAACTCCTATCTACATATGAAATGGAACTTGACACAAGTAGTTTAACATACTTCAGGCTAGTCATCCCTTTAATACCAAATTTTAATGAACCAACCCAAGTCAACAAGATAATCCACATTATTCTATCCATCACAATGAGGTATAACAAGGATAACTAAAATAAGTCTTGAATATTACCAAAATAAGAAATACAACCACAGTATAAAGAAGGATAAAAGAGAAAACATTTAAGATCCATACAATCCAAGAAAAAACTAGATAAACTAAAAGTATGAAAAGTCTCAATGTGACCGATAGTCATCTCCAAACCACCCCACTATGAAGGAAAAGAAGAAAGGAGAATCCATCATGCTATAAGATGCTCTTCTCTTTACATGGATCATGAAATACAATATCTACAACCACCCAAAGTAAAAAAAATTAGGGTGTGAGAACAAATCACCATAGTATACCACCAAAAACCATAAACAAGCCCTACTATCAAGAATTAAATATTTTCATATTTTAAAACAAAAATAGTTTTACAAAGCCATTTTATAAATCTAATCCATTATAAATAATTTTCCTTTGGTTTTCATAAAATCCTTTCCTATTTTCAAATCCAAGAATATGAAAAGTATAAGTAATAAAATAAGAAATCAAATCCATGAATCGTAACGTTATTAATTAAACACATATCCATGAAATACCATCATGTTAATCTGTGTGACACAACCTCATATAAAAATCAATGTGAAATAATCCATGATAAAATTCCATCATTTGATAATTAAATCCCAAACAAAAAATCACCACATATTTGTTCCCTAGCCTATGTTAATACATACTAGACATATATATCCTAAATAGGTATATTTTTGTATGAACCAATATTTATTCCTCCCATAGTCAATCAATATCCCAATTGTTATATCCTAGTGGTGCCACACTCACTAAGGAAACCCATGTCTCTTTCATTATGCACCCAAGGTTTCCATTATTCCAAATAAAAAATACATTTCAATAACATTCCCATAATATATAAAACATTTTCAAATCCAATACAATCTACTTTGATGTTTGAAAAACCAATTCCAAATCAGAACCAAAACACAATCATTAAAATAAACAATATGTGTGAAAACCTACTTTTCAAAGAAAAACACTTTAAAACATTTATATTTCCAAGAATTCCCTTGAAACCAAAAATCATATCAATTCATTGAACAACCAAAAATAAATTTTCTATAATGATAATAATTTCATTGAATTAACCCATTACAGAGAAACACCTACATCAAGAACATTGGAACCCTATCGGACTTCGACAACAGAGAATGAAAATTCAAGGATCATCCAATATAATTCAAGGAACAAAAAGAGAATAAAGTTGATTGATATAAAATATCAATAAATAATGAATCTAAACCATAAATACAACCATAGTAGAATATATGAAAGAAGGAATGAATAACTAGAAGGTACACCAACCTAGAGAGGTGCACCGCAAGCACAATGATGATCAAACATTGAATGAATGATCCAAAAGGAACATAGATATAAAAAATATCCTAGGGAGAGATATGGGTCACGAGAGAGAGTATTAACAGTCAAATGAAATGAAATTAACTCAATAATATTCTATAATCCAAAAACTATAGTATCTACATGTTGTGTAATCTGATTACACGATGTGAATTTGACAAAGATAGAAAACAAATATGCACCTATTGACTTTATATAAAAAAAGATTTTTCCATTACATGACATGAATTAAAAATACATGGTGTGTAAAAATTTCATTCCTTGTAAATTTTTATGACCTCTTCCTAGGTGAAAATACTTTTCCTGTAACTATTACACGGTGTATAATCGCTTAGCAGAAAACAAAAAACCCATATTTCAATTGAAAAACACCAAAGAATAAGACATGTTCACCAAAATATGGGATAAACCCTCAAATAAATTATCAAATTTATACCCAAACTCTATTAATTCAAACAAACATGCATCCCCAAACATTATTTCATTTTACCCAACAAAGGTTCTTTATCCTCGACGAGCCTATAAACACACTCAAATGAGGATGGTAAATTAAGAGTGAGCAATAAAGTACCTAAAAGAGTAATGGGGCATTGAAAAATTTATACATATTTATATGTTTATATATTTATATATATATTTAAAAATATTTACATATAATTTTATATTTAGATATAAATTTTTTATAATTTATATATATATATTTATTGTAAGTACATTTATAAAGTATATTCAATGATAATGATATATTTATAACAATACATTTATATATGGTGTATTTACACAATATTGACACATGCATACACGTACATATTTACACACACATGTAGACACATTTATATTTCTCAAATACATGATTAAATATTAACATATATGTTTTTATTAACATGAATTATAATATACACATGAAAATATATATTTTATTGATAGACACAAATTTATATGTAAACATTACTTGTATAGTTATATATATATATTAATTAATTTTTATAAGGTAAACAAAATGGATAATTATTTATTTTAAATAAAATGAGTAATAAATATTTATTTCCATATGGTTTATATATTTAAAAATAAATTTTTCTATAGATATATTTAAATATTAATTTATCTAATTGATTTCTTACATGTGAATTTTTTAAATTATTTATATAATTAATTATATATAATAATTGAATGTAAAAAATGCTAAAATATAAACACCCTAATATCCATATTACTATAATACATAAGAATAAATTTACTCTCTATAGGAAAAAAACAAGAATACCCACCTAAACGAGGCTGAAATTCCCTCAAATGTTCTAAAATTAAGGTACCATAAAAAACATAATTTTATGGGTCTTCTAGGACTTTTTTACCATAAAAACATTTAAAAACATCCTCACAAGTCATCAATCTATATATTTTTTTACATGTTTCTGTTTTATTTTTGATATATCCCAAAGAAATAATTATATCAAAAGTTATGCTTATTTGATGTTCAATTAATGCCTTCAACTTATCATAGATTGTTCATTAATAAATTGAATTTTATGTCCTCCAATCAATATAAAATTACTATTACTCAATAATAATTATCAAACTGTTAATAAATATTATTTTTTAGTAATTTTATTATCCATTTTTCATTAAATATCTTAAATAGTGACTGTAAATGAATATTTAGTCTTATATATATCATATTTAATAAAATATATTTTATTTGTATCAATATAAATATATATATATATTAATATATAATTTTTAATTATATATAAATTTTTAGGAAATATAACTTTTATCAGAGCTAAACCATTTATCATGGTTAATAAAACTGACAAAGATAGTCTCTATTAGTGCTAAAAAATCCTAGAAAAAGAGAATATTTTATTTTATATTTTTTAGTTATGATAAAGGTACACTTTTTCAGTACTTTTAGCTAATTTTGATAAAGGGTTGAGATGAATATCACGTGATATGTTTTAATGAGGATTTATTTGGCCTTGTTGGGTGAAATTCTTCTGGTAATATTATATGGGCTATTCTAAGAAAAAGACAGATGAATTGAAGGAGGGGTTGAGGTATTGTTATTCAAGGGGTGGGGATGTTAAGGTGTGTTGGGGAAATTCTAACATAAAGGAGTCATGTTATAGGTTATTAATCAGAGTATGTGTGGCACTTGGTAAGGGATGGGAAACTATTAGTGTCTTGTAACTTATAAAATGACATCCTTTATGGAATCAAGAAGCTTGGGTCCTTTTGACCATTTAAATATTATAATGTCTAGTTATAAGGGATAACTAATCTTTGGGGGAGATTGAGATTTGGTCTTGTTGGATTATTGGGTTTTTGGTTGATTAGAACATTTTTTTAAACATTCTCAATACTAGTATGGCTATAATAAAGGTCTAACCTACAAATTAGGAAATAATATGTGTGATACAAACAAAACTTTATTAGAACCCAAAAAATAAACCATGGATAAAGCAAAAATGGTTCAATATTATAGGTATGATGTCTAATTTAACTTGAAGTAGTAGTGTAATTGTTTGAAGAAACAAAAAAATGTGAATAGAATTACCATAAGAAATAAATGATAACAATGAATGTTATATTTCTTTAACATATTTAAAGGTTAAGTTTTTAAAAGGGGATGGTTTTGGAATTCTATATCCCAAAATGGTGGGGATAATGGTGCCCTTTATTAGAGGGGATATTTTATTACTATCTAAAATTAATAATGGAAAAGGGTATAATCTTATATGGGATAGTGCGCTAAACAATCCACATGTACACACACAGATGCATGAAAAGGAAAAATGTTTCACTTTAATGGTTCATGTTGCACTTATCATATCAGAAGCCTTAATGTTTTATTGGTCATCAGTGGGTCATATCAATTCATACCCAATCATAAATATGTATGTCTAGTGGTCAAACCAGTTCCTGGAATTGGTAAGATCTAGACCCTTGATAAAATTAGCTAAAATCTAATGGACCGAAAAATTAACTAGCTAGTTTGATGTGGACCACTTAATAAATTGGGTTCAATCTGACAGAGAATATTAAATTTTCAATAGACATAACTTTCTAGAATGGGTATCTAACACTTCATAGTGGTAGGATACCTTTACAAAAATAATGTATCTATGCCTATGAAATGGATTACCTATTAGATGGAAAATATAATGAATTCAATCCCATTTCTCTCAAAATTGAGATTCCGTAATGGCCATATATAATCCTCAAAGGTACTTTGTTTGTGTGAAATATTAAATTCATTTCCAAATATTTCTTATTTTAAATTTTCTTCAAGATATACTATCTATAATGTACTTTTTTCTAGTATCTATCTATTATTGTATCCTAAATCTGATTCATTGACAATAAAATGTACTACTATTTTGGTGGGAGTGAATATACTCTTAAGGTGAGAGATAATATAATTTTCCTTGTTGAACTCCATCTTTTACAATCCAAACTAAATGTTATATCCATTAACCACAAATATATCCCTAAAATGCTTAATATTATATACCATCAACATGGATAAGGTGATGCTCAACAATATGAAGAAGTTAGAGAAATTCAATGGCACCAATTTCAAGCAGTGGAAAAAAGGATTCACACGGTACTTTCAACACTTAAAGTGGTGCATATGATCTCAACTCTAAATCACCCCACATCTTAAGATGACATGATTCAGATTTCCCGCATAATAAAAAACTGTACAATGATGATCTCATGTATTGAGGGAACATACTAAATTCATTATTCAATCACCACTTTTACACATATTAGTATCCTCAACCCAAAAAAATAGATACGGGATTCCATGGATAAAAATTACATCATTAAGGATGTAGAAAGAAAGAAATTCCTAGTATAAAAGTTTATTTCATACAAAATGGTAGATATTAGGTCTATCATATAGAAATTCGAGGAAAAAAATGCATCCTAAAACATATTTATCAAACTAATATGAAGATAGATGATTATATCATTGTCACAACCATTATTGATAAGATACCGCCTTCTGGTAGGAATGTTAAACATTTTATGATGAACAAGAAGGAATATATTTCCCTCAATGAGTTAATCAACTACCTATAAATTGGGAAGGAATATAAAAAGTACAATGATGTATATAATCCTAAGTATGATAAATTAAAGGTTTTTGGAAGAGGTAGTGGATCTATATAGGTTTTCAAAGAGGTAAAAACATTCAAACCATCTATAAAAAGGAAATGTGTGATTCAAGAAGAAGACATGGGTTAGATATTTCTGTGGCAAGTCAAGAGACCTCAAATGGGACTATCTTCTCAATAAGAAGAAAAATGGAAAACAAGATTCAAAAGATCACATTATATCTTTAATATTGAAAGACAATTCTCCTCAAGATAACAGTTCTTGGTGGATCAATTCTGGTGCTACATGAAACATGATCAAATGAAAATATATCTTCTAGAGGATGGAATTAATTAAATAAAGAACACTGCTTTATATATGGAACTCAATTAGAAATAATATAATAGGGAGGGGAGGGGTTTCTCTTGAGTTTACCTATATAAATATCCTCAACATAAATGATATTTTATATGTTTATTAAGTTTATAGGAACATAGTATTGGGGATCTTATTAAATAATAATGGGTTTGATCTTGTAATTGAGTCAGATGACATTATTCAATCCAAGGGTGGGATCATTATTAGAAGGGGTCACTTGTTCTATGGATTATTTAAATCTAATAAAAAAATTTTATTCTCACATTATAGAGTATTTTGATTTATAAAAAATAATATAGTCACTTTAATTTGAATAGAATATGTGATATGTTCATAATATAATTATTACCTAGTATAGATAAAAATGATAATAAATGTGTAACTTTCATAAAACTTAAATAGTTAGAAATCTATTTCCAACTATAAAAAGGAAAATTAGAATGGTAGAATTAATAAATAGTAATGTATCTGAACTTCATTCTACACATACCATAGGTAATAAAAGTTACTTTTTAACTTTTATTGATGATTATTCTATATATTTTTAAGCCTATATTTTACAAAATGAAGATAAAGTTATAGAAATATTGAATGTCTAAAAATGAGGTTGAAAACTAATGTGGGTCACAATTAAGAGAATTTTATTTGATAGTGGAGGTGAATGTTCGTGTCCTTCATTGTTAGAATTCATAGGGATCATACATGGAGAGATAGACCCCTATACACCACAACAAAATGGTGTAACTGAGAAAAAGAATAGAACATTGATGGAAATAGTTAATTTAATGATGTTTATCTTTGGTATCAGAAAAAGTTATTAGGGAGAGTAATCTTTGAAAACATGTCACATCTTAAATTAGGCTCCCTCAAAAGGGTGGTATATAACTTCACATGAATTATAAAAGAATTGGAATCCAAACCTTTGTTGTTTAAAGGTTTGGGGATGTTATGCAATTATAAGAGTACCTAAAACTCAAAGGGGTAAATTGGTATAAATTAAATATTGTATAATAAAATGATTTATTAATTGTTCATATATATATATATTCAATCAAGATAAGATATTTTTGATGAATCTAGGTTTTCCACTTTACCTATGAAAGTTCAAACAAAGGAATCTGGATAAAATAAAACAATATATAAAGAAGATATGGTTAAGGATGTTTGTAAAAGAAAATGAATTAATAAACCAAAAATATATTGATCTAATTTTAACATGTACTTGTTTTAAGTAACAAATTATAGTATTATTACACAAACTCTAATTATTATCAATTTAGTGTTTTACCAAAAAACTTTCAAAAGTGGATTCGTCATCTTCTGACACATCACTTTCGAAAGAGGCTATAAATGATGAAATGGAGTCTATAACTGGGACCAATACTTTGAAATTAGTTAATTTTACTCAAGGTTTATAACATATGGTTTCTAACTAGTTATTCAGAATAAAACAATAATTTTATGGTATAATTGAAAAAAATAGAGTCAGATTCGAAGCCAAGGGGTTTACTCAAAAGGAATGAATCAATTACTTTGATACCTATGCTCCCATTTATAGAACTAATTTTATTTGAATTCTTATTTATTTATCTTCCATATATATTTTCATAATTTACCCGATTTATATTAAGACAACATTCATAAACAGTAAATTGGATGGGGAAGTATATATGGAACAACTAGAAGGATTCATAGTACATAGTAAAGAAAATAAAATTTTCAAATAGGTATAGTCCATATATGGTTTAAAACAAGCCCCAAAATAATGGAATGATAAATTTAATGAAATAATTTTATCAAATTGATTTGTAGTCAACTATGCTGATAATTGTTTTTTTATAAGGTTCCATAATATCCATGTTGTTGTTATTTTTTTATATTGATGACATGATTATTTTGGAAATTGATATGAATCAAATAGATGATGATAAGTACATTTTATCTATAAAATATGAAAGGGAGAAAATAGTTGAAGTTAATTTCATTTTGGGAATCAAAATTTTTGGAAATATGAATTTTACTCTACTTTCTCAACCACCTTATATTGCAAAAATCTTTAATGGTTTTGAACAATTTTATTGTTCACTAGTTTCTACCTCATATGATTCTAGGAGTATGATCCTTAAAAATCATGGAATGAATGTTTCTCAATTATATTATGAAATTTTGATTAGTTTTCCCATGTATGACATGACTTTTATACCCAACATTTCATATGTTGATGAAATATTGAGTAGGTATATGGGTAATCTAAGCCCTGGGAAATGGGATGTAGTTAAAAGAGTACTCAAGTATCTAAAGTGTACAATGGATAATTTTATATGTTATAGTTGAGACCCAAGTTTATTGGTATGTTTTTATGATATGATCTAGATAAATAATATTGAGGATCACTCTCCTATAAGTGGTTGAGTTTTTACACTTCGAGGTGGAGTGATATATTTGAGTTTAACGAAAAAACATTTATAGAAGACTAAATAATGGATTTTATCTTTGTTATTTTAGTAGCTAATGCAAATTAAATTTAATCGATTAGATTTCTTTTATCATATCAAACATTGTTCAATATACCTTTATCAAAATTTATTATACATTATGATAGTCAAGAAGCATTGTTTGGGAAACATAATAACACTTATGCTACAAATTCAAGAAACATTAGTCTTATACATATCTTTGTGAGGTAGTTGATAAATGATGGTAACATAACTGTATACTTTGTAAGATCAAACCAAACTTTGGTGGACCCACTAGTAAAGGGAATTTGAATGGACTTTATATATGAAACTTCATTAGGGATGGGTTTAAAGTCCATGTCAAAAATTGACCAATGATGAAATATTAACATGTAATAAATATGCTTGTATAAGTTCAATATAATAAATTATATGGCTGAAGGAAACACCAATGGTATATTACATCCCAAGAAAATGATTTGGTGACCATTAGAAAATTTGGGTGAGTCTAAAAAAATCTTAATGATCTCAGGATTTCAAATAAATTTTGAAACATGGGAGAACGTTTTGGTTCACCTATGTGAATATGTGAGTGGGGAAACTCCAAAGAGATTATAATTATTCTCTCAAAAATTCTTCCAAGGATATGTGAAACATGGATATAATGTTTCCTAGATGTTGACAAGGAACTATTTAATTTTAATTAACTTGTATAGGATGAATCAGGTTGATAAAAATAGTTACATGTTCAAGGATGTGTCTACATATTTCTCAATTTAAATTTGATTTTCCCTAACATATAAATGTTCAAATATAGATACCTTAATTTATGAAATTATTTTCTGATTGAGTATGATGATTTATTTTCAAAACTGTGTTTTAAATATTTTAAAATGGTTTGGTATTATGGTATTTTAATTCATTATAAAAATATTTAATGATTCTATTGAAGTTTTTTAAAAGGGGGATGTTTTAGAATCCTGAAAAAAGAATTATATTGTATATCACCTTTATCTATGGGAACTCTTTATTTATATTTAAAATTATTGAATTAAAAGGTTATAATCCAATGTGGGATGGTTAATTTCACCTTCCATGCATGATTGAGTATAAAGGGGAAATGTGGATCTTTGGTGGTGCACTTCACACTTTGAACACATTGTTAGTGAGAGATGCTTGGAAGCTCCTTAATTATTCATGATGGATCAGGGGGTCATACCAGTTCATCACTAGGCCCAAACAGGTGAATCTAGTGGGTTGGAATGGTTTACTAAATAGAAATAATATATATTGTTTTTCAGATCAGGCATGATCTATCACAAGTAACAGTTCTCTAATGGGTGTGATCTCGGTTACATAATCTATTGGGTGTGATCTAACGAACAAGATTAAATATAGAATATACATACCTTTATATAAGGGGTATCTACTAATTCATAAGGGTATGATGCCTTACCCAAATGGGTTTTTCGATGATTATATAATGCAGCCCCCATTGTCTGAAAAAGATAATTAATTGAGAATGAATTCCCACCCATTTCTCTCAAAATTGAGATTCTTCAATAGTCGTCTATGACAATAAAAGTCACCTTTTTTATGTGTACCAACAATGACCTTTTCAAATATCTCTTATTCAAGATATAATTCAATATATACTTTCAAAAAAATACTTTTTATGTGTATTGAACCACCATTGTATCGAAAAAATTATTCATCAGCAACCCAAAGTACTATCATTTTAGTGGGGGTAATCTACTCTTAAGGAGAGGTAGAACATAAACATCCTTAGAAATATCCTTCTACAACCATCCAAACTAATTTATATATCAATTACTCACCTATATTTCGCTAATAATATCAATATTATATTCTATAACCATTGATATACTGATGATCAAAGTGGATTGATTCAATGTAAATGATTTCAAGAGGTGAAAAAAGAATTTGCACTTTCTACTTGAAACTTTCAAAGTTTTGTACAAGATTTCAATTCTAAAACCACCCACATCCAAATATTGGAGACTTTATGTTTCTCACATATGTTAAACATGGTATAACAATGATCTTAGGTACCTAGGGAATATATTAAATGTTTATTAAATGGCCTCTTGAAAGCATATCAATATCTTCCAATCAAAATATACAAATTGGATGCCTTAATTAAAAATTATGTCACTAAGGATGTGACAATAATGGAATTCTAAGTACTCAAGTTTATTTTTTTCAAAATGGTAGATATTATATCTATAAATTATAGGAAATATAACACATATTACACAATATTAAGAAACAAAATATGAGCATGGATTATTTTATCATCACAACACCCATCATCGATATGCTACCTTCTTCTTGTAATAATGTTAAAAATTATCTAAATAACAAGAAAGGTGTTATTACACTCAATTAGTTACTCAAATTTCATCAAATTTAAGGGAAATATAAAAACCCCAAGGAGTAAAATGAGCCTAAGGATGATAAATCCAGTGTCCTCATGGTGGAGTCAATGGATCCATCTAGATACTTAGACGAGAAAAAATGTTCAAAAAATCCTTAAAATGTAAAGGAAAATTTCATGAATAATAAAGGGTCATGCTGCATTTGTTTCATGTTGGAACATATAAAATAGGACATCTTTCTCTCTAAAAATAAAGTTTGAAACAATGATTTAATATAAAACTTTCCATCCAAGGTCTTTAGAGGTAATGTGCTCCAAGATAAATCTTCTTGGTGGATCGATTTAGGTACTACATGAAATGTGTATGAAAACAATATCTCTTTAAGATGATGGGATCAATCAAATATGGGACATATTTCTTAATGGGAAACACTACAAACATTAACATATAAGGGAAGGGGATGGTTGATATTGAGTTTACCAAATAAAAGATCCTATGACAACCCTGCTTTTATTACAAACTTAAACATGATTTATTACATAAACTATTCACTTGATACAACATGGAAGATCGAGAGGTATAGTGTCTTTGGGGCTTAGGATCATTACATAACAATATAAAACATGAAATACAACATCTTTATTGAAAACGCCCTTTACATGACCACTACATTCCCTCGTACTTATCATTTCATGGGATTACCTAAGGACATGCATAAGAAAAGGGGTGAGCTATAAAGCCCAGTAAGGGAATAAACATGGAATACTTGAGGAGTACAATACATGTTAGAAAATAGGCATATAAATTGAGCACAAGAGAAATATTAACATAAAGGGAGGATAAATCATGATAATCATAACATGGAAATGTGGCAACAACACTTAAAATGGAATTAGCATGAGCCAAGGCTCATTGCACATGGAGCATGAGTAAATCCTAATTGCACATGAAGCACGAGTAAACCCTCGTTGCCCTTGAATTAGCATGAGTCAACACTCATTGCACATGACGTATCATGATACTATACTTTACCCAATGCATTAGAGTGCTATAAGGGCGCACCCTTCTTAAACATTTCATTTCATGCATAAGTGTGCCACATAGATCATAAAACATTGATTCATAAAACATAATCATTTATTCCACGATAAAGAAATTTTGAATTCATAAATGAAACATTATAATCAATAATTAAATGTGCATAAAGGTGAATACCCTTTATGGAGAAATGGGCATGGTATTCACTACACAATGGCATTGGCTTAGAAAGTCGGTGGGATTTCGATAGTGTAACGATGTGACATAAGAATTCATAAAAATGGTTGATGAGAGAGAAAGGGGTTAATCATCAAATTTACATGTAATGGAAAGTAATGATGTAATGTCCTGGGTTGTGGGAGGTCCATTACTTATTAAAAATCTGATGCTTGAGGTGTTCTGGGTGGTCTGGGAGGCTATCCCAACTTCTCGGTGAAGTTTGACCCATGGTAGGCCTACCGATAGCCTTAACCTTCCGGTATCAGGCCTAACGGTAGCTCGGTCTACCGGTATCCACAGCCTACCGGTAGCTCAGCCTACCGGTATCTCGGTCTACCGGTCGTCGCAGCCTACCGGTAGCTCGGCCTACCGGTAGCTCGGCATACCAGTAGGTCGGCTACAGGTAGCTCGGTCTACCGGTAGCTGTCTGCCACTGGTAGCTCTCGACTACCGGTAGCTGTCAGCCATCGGTAGTTCTCTACTACCGGTCACTGAAACCTATCGGTAGCTCTTGGCTACCGGTCGCTGCATCCTACTGGTATCTGTCAGCCACCGGTAGCTCTCGGCTACCGGTGTCTCTCAGCTACCCTCACGTTTGTTTTCCAATAGTGCCTCCTTTTTGCGCAAATTGGGTTTTAAACCCTATTTCTACCCCTCTAAGCTTGTTTTAAGGCCCAATAATGCCCATAAATGCGCCTAATAAGATTTAATAATTGTGAGGTGTGCGTGGGTTTAAACTGTGGGGACCCATTAATGATGTGTGGGGTGTCTCAACCCCGTGGTCAACCCACAGCCCCGCTCCTTATGCGGTTTCACATTCTTATCTCAACCATCCACGACCTTTATAAACTAAAAGGGTTATCCCTATGTTTCTTTTCTTGATCACCCTGTACTATGAGTACCCTTCGTTCCGACGATCCGCATCGCTATCCGTGGAGTTCCAGGCCCAGGCTTAGCGTCGATCGTTCATCAACAGGTAGGGAGTTTCTCCATCGTCTCTCCTTTTTGTGTATCATACAAGATGGGTCTGCTACTGCTTCTATAGAATTGGATGAACCAAACTCTAATAAATATATAAACTGATTATAATAATGAAATGGGAGGGATGTGACTGATTATGTTGCTCTGTTTTTATCTTCTTACTCGATTAATGATTTCTGAATTGTGTGGGCTTACGCCTACTAAAAATCATGGCCATTGGTGGTCTTTCTCTGTGCACTAATGAACCCCTGGGGATGTTTTAAATGGCATGGTTTGTAGTTGTGAACTGATGCTATGAAAGGAAATTTGGTTAATCACGTATATCAGGTTAAATAAATTGAAATCACCAGGATCAACCTCTTCTGTGATAACCCCAGTTATGGAACGGAAATTGAAATTATGGAGTGTGTTAAATCTTATTAATCTAGAAATATGGGCATGGGCCTACTTTGTGTTGGTGGTGGTTTTTTGGTTGTTTTCCTCATGGGCCGTTTGCTGGGAGATGTGGGTGGGGATGGGATCCTCTATTGTTATACTTCCAGTGGCTGTGAATTTAAGGCCGGGTGGTTACCTTGATTATATCACGAATTGGGGTGGAATCCTCTGTTGTTTAGAAACTGTTGGCTTCTGGGGACTTGGGGTTGTACCTTGGGGTTTTCTTTGGTTCCAATACTTCGAGGGATACCACTTATCCCTTTTTTATTGTGACTATACAAGAGAACCAGGTGTGAATGTTTTTGTTAATGTTTAACTGTACTCCTTACTTGGCTTGTGCTTATGTTTCTATTTGCCCAGTAGTTGCAGAAACATATTTAAACATTATCATTGAACTTGAAAACAAGGAACAAATGTGTTTTGGCATGGTGTTAGTTGTGACTTGGACATGGTGCTGATTGTGTTCTTTAGGAAGGCTGAAGAAAAACCTAAACTTTGGGTGAGTCCTTGTTACCTATACATATACTTGTAGTTTTTTTGTTTCTTATTCGCGCCCCACCCAAGTTGAGCACTTAGTTCCGAACACCCCCATTTCATGGGGGAGGGTGTTTTTCCCGACACTACTATTAGTGGCTGGTTATTAGCTCCTTTTCTGCTCCCTTTCCCGGATATCCCAAGTATCTTCGGGCAGGCTGTGATGGCCTGAGGTCCATTATTAGCCCAAGAATCTTCGAGCAGGGTAGTGTGGTGGTTGGCCCAGGTGTGTACGAGAAGGTGGTTTCCCAAGTGTCTTCGGGATGAGGCCTAGGTGTATTCGGGCGTGGTATTAGATATTCTAGCCCAGGTGTCTTCGGGCGTGGTGGTGGTTGTTCTGGCCTAGGTGTTTGCAGGCATGGCTAAGTGTGGCAGTTGTGGCCCAGGTGTCTGCGGGTGGGATAGTGGTTGTGGCCCAGGTGTCTGCGGGTGGGGTTTGGGAGTGGGACTGTGTGAGGATATGGGCCAGGTGTGTGCGGGCAGGGTGTGGCAGTGGGATTGCAGTGAGAATGGCGAGATTGGTTCGATGCATAGGATGTCTTCAATAACCAGTGGTAAAGTGGCGCAGGGTACCCAAACATCGATGTGCTATTACTATATATTACTTGCTTGCGTTATTTTGTGGGTGTGGCCGGTGAGTGGGATGGATGAACTCCTTGGTAGTGTTGGTTGTATGCTTCTCACAGAACTTTAGTACGTTCCCCCACTTTTGCACGAGAGTCTTTGGTTTTTCCCTACTGAGTATAGTTATATGCTCACCCTACGTATATAAAACTGCTTTCCGGTTTCCAGGAGGACTTCGTGGATCGCGCAAGACCATACTAGCGCAGGACATTTGGGACAACTACAATTGCTGTTTTTATTTCTTTGGTACTTTACCTTTGTATTCAATTTGTACTTTGTGGTATTTACTTTTGGAACATGCATATGGGAATGGTTGTTTTGGTTTTTCTTTTACTTTTAGTTATGGTGTTGTGGGATTTACTATCTTATCTCCCGATCCTATTAAAAGAAAAAGGGTAATGACTTCCATTTAGTGAGTAATTCTATACCCT
Organism: Viscum album; assembly: GCA_963277665.1. Classification (NCBI taxonomy): domain Eukaryota; kingdom Viridiplantae; phylum Streptophyta; class Magnoliopsida; order Santalales; family Viscaceae; genus Viscum; species Viscum album. Next base: position 1,079,179,724 of record OY728139.1, on the reverse strand, counting down.
TGGCACTGGTCACCACTCCGAGAACTATTGAAGGCAGGTTTCAGGGTTCATTATCTCTCCTTCAGCTTAAAGAAGGAAGGGCTTGGCAATCTACTGACCCTTCCCTCCTTTTGGTGAAGGCGGTTCGTGACAGAATGGTATCATAACTAATGGTTGAGAGATAGAATGGATTCAGTAGTTAGGTACAGTGAGGATTTCATGGGATGGTAGGGCAACAGTGTTGGGTGACCTTGGTGCGTGAATTAGGCCAGGGAAGACTAACTAGGACACGGGATTTTAGGGGCCCCCGTGATCCGATGCAAGGACTCTGGACCTACCGAACGACCAAGTGAGGCCACACTGATTGCGGGGTAGAGACCCTAAGAAAGTTACATGCATCATAATGACTTGTGTTCTCGTGTTTTATGGGTGTTTTGGAGACTGAAATAAATAAGAAGTTTAAGAAATTTTAAGAACAATATTCCGCACTACTTGGGCTTATGCATTCCTTGTTTATGTTGTAGCTATGGCACCTAGAAGGAAACCACGTGTGGTATGGGAAATCGAGGCCCAGGAGACTACTTTGGTCGATCGAAAGAGAGCTAATCGAGAGGAGGAGGATGACCAGTGGCAGAAGACACTTCGGGGTTTCCAGCGACAGACCCTCGAGAAGTATGAGGGTAGTACCTCTGACATGAAGACGGAAGGCTGGCCAGAAGAGTTGGTGATAGCCTTCGACCTGATTTGGGCCCCAAACTAGTACTGGGTTCCTCTGGCCATCAGCCAGATGTGGGGATCGATGCGTCAGTGGTGGAATCTTTACCTGGGGAGAGGAGAGAGGCTGAGGTGGCATGGGCTGATTTTGAAAAGGAGTTCCGGGCGGAATTCCTCTCTTCTACGATGAAGGTGGAGAAGAGGCAAGAGATACTCTCCCTCAAATAGGGAAGTATGTCAGTAAGGGGGATAGGAATAAAGTTCAAGTACCTCATACATTTTTCTCTGGACCTCTTTCCTGATGAGGAGTCTCAAGCAAGACATTTAGAGGAGGTGCTCCGAACCTCCCTCCAGTATGTGGTTACCCCCTTTACCCCGCCGACGTACTTGGAGGTCCAGATGAAGGCCGAAGTGGTAGAGAGGTTGCACGCTCTAGGAGGTGTGTCACAAGAGGGGATCCAGGTGGGACCATCGAAGGGTAAGGCCGTCAGCACTAGGCCTCCAGTGTTAGGTCCCTCCAGGTTCCGACCAGCAGGGAGTAGGCCGCAGCAGTTTCAGTTCCGGTCCCCTGGTCCTCCCCCTTTTCCTTCAGGACTAGGACCACGGTGCTTCGTCTGTGGGAGCCATGGACATCTCTGAAGTCAATTCCTGGAATGAGTACAATACGGCGGTGGCGGACAACCCCAGCACCCGCCCCAGTAGCAGCTTCCAGCTAGGTCTTTCCAGCAGCAGGGGCAGCGAGCTCCCGCTCCTCTGAGGGTAGACGTTGCAGGAGGAGGCCGACCTCAGGGTGCTCTTCAGGGACCACGAACGGGGCATGTTCAGGGAGGTGGGTGACAGATAAGGTTCAGAGGAGCTAGGTGTGTATAGTTACATGTCGTAGAGGCAGCAGTTCCTACAGGGCGGGAGGTCGTTCGAGGTATGATCAGATTGTTCAGCACTCTTGCTTATGCCTTGTTCAATACTGGAGCTTCGCACTCCTTCATTGCACCCAGTCTAGCCCGTTCCTTGGGCCTAGATGTCGAGAGACTTCCAGTTCCCCTAGTGCTGAGTACACTAGTTGAAGGTTAGACCGACTTGTTATATGTTTGTCGAGGATACAGACTGATGATAGGGTCACATCAGTCGGTCAGAGATCTACTACTGCTACAGATACATCCATATGATGTCATCCTAGGAATCGACTAGTTGTTCTCTGTGTGTGCCGTCATCGACTGATTCTGAGGAAGGGTTGTGTTTTCAGACTTGGGTGGCTGGCTTGTTGTTTTCATCGGCGAGCGGAGCAGTCATAAGGGAAGCAGGCGAGAGGAAACCCTCCTCTCCTTGTTAGCCGAGCTGTCAGTAGAGTCAGTGGATGCTGAGATGGTGGAAGTTCCAGGGGTCGTCAGCGAGTTTATGGATGTCTTCCCTGAGTAGGGTATGACTCTACCCCCTCTACGTGATATCGAGTTCGGGATAGACCTGCAGCTTGGTGCTCATCCGATTTCGATGGATCCCTATCGGATGGCACCTTCAGAGCTACGATATTTGTGGATTCAGATTGACGATTTTATGAAGAGGGGTTATGTCTGACCAAGTGCATCACCATGGGGTGCTCCAATATTGTTCTCTAAGAAGGAAGATGGTGGTCGCAGGTTGTGTATAGACTACATGAGGCTGAATCAGGTAATGGTTAAGAATCGCTACCCTCTTCCAAGGATAGACAACCTTTTCGACCATCTGAAAGGGGCTGGGTGGTTCTTGAAGATCGACATGCGGTCTGGGTATCACCAGTTGAGATTGAAAGAGGGAGACATCCCGAAGACCACGTTCAGGTGCAGATATGGACACTTCGAGTTCACAGTCTAGCCCTTCAGTGTTACGAACACCCCGGCGGTGTTAATGGGGCTTATGAACTCCGTCTTCCAGGAGTACCTGGATCTGTTTGTAGTTGTGTTCATCGAAGATATCTTGATCTACTCAAGATCAGAGGAGGACCACGCGGAGCACCTGAGGATGGTTTTGGAGGTCCTCCGACAGCAACAGCTCTACGAGAAGTTATCGAAATGCATGTTCTGGATGTGAGAAGTACACTTCCTTGGGCACGTAGTGTCCGAGCAGGGGGTAGTGGTGGACCCATCAAAGGTTGAAGTAGTTGTTTCTTGGGCAGCACCCAAGAATGTGGCAGAGGTTCTTAGCTTCCTCAGGCTGGCATGCTACTATCAGAGGTTCGTAGCCAACTTCTCCCGAGTTGCAACCCCTTTGACGGCATTGACCAAGAAGGATCAGGTTTTCGTGTGGAGTGAGCAGTGTGAGGCACCCTTCAGCTATCTGAAGGAGAAGTTGGTTAGTGCCCCAGTGCTGAGGCTACCAGAATAAGGGGAAACATAGGAATTGTTTTGTGATGATTTAGGGAAATTCCTCGGGTGTATGTTGATATAGTGGCAAGGGGTTATCTCTTATGGGTCTAGGCAGCTACGCCCCCATGAGAGTAATTTTTACACCCACGACCTAGATCTTGCAGTGGTCATTTTCGCACTAAATGTTTGGCAGAATTACCTCATTGGTGAATGATTTTTGGTCTTCAGGGATCACAAAAGTTTGAGGTATATCTTCTCTCAGTGGGACCTAACCTTGCGACAGCGAAGGTGGGTATAGTTCCTCTAGGATTAAGACTTCGACATTTCCTACACTTCAGGGAAGGGGGATGTAGTGGACGATGCTTTGAGTAGGAGGACGCAGAAGGATGCAATCCGAGAGTTAGTAGACGCCTGGAAGGCGATGGAGGAGTTGGATTCCTTGCACCTGGATGCGAGGATGGATGGCGGTAGAGATTTCCTATATTAGATGACAGTGTTTTCATCTCTGTTTTAGCAAGTGGAGGAGTCTCAGTGGGGAGACCCAGAGTGCGAAGTGATGTGTGACCGAGTTTACCAGAGTAATGCTTCGGAAGGATGGACGGACGATGGTTAAAACCGGATGTTTTTTCAGGGGAAGAGATTTTTTCCAGAGGCGATGCACGGTAGGGTTCTCAGTGAATTCCACAACTCACCCCTAGCGGTACACCCAGGAGTTTCCAAGATGTACCAGGGACCGAGGAGACAGTTTTGGTGGCCCGGAGTAAAGCGAGCAGTGGTAGATTTTGTGGCCAAGTGCCTAGTGTGTCAGCAGGTGAAGGCTAAACACCGTGTTCTAGGTGGAAATTTGTATTCTATGGATGTCCCCGAGTGGAAATGGGAGGACATCTCGATGGATTTCATCATGGGACTACCCAAGGTCCATGGGGGATACGATGCCATCTGGGTAGTAGTGGACCGGTTGACGAAATCGGATCACTTTCTAGCGATTAAGGAGTCAAGTGTAGTGGATGCTTTGGCATGAAGGTACGTGGATGAGGTGGTGCGGTTTCATGGAGTTCCGAGGTCCATAGTCTCAGATAGGGATACATGGTTTACCTCACGAGTCTGGAGAGGATTGAAGCATGCTTTTGGTACCCAGCTACGTCTTAGCACTACCTTCCATCCTCAGATAGATGGGAAGACAGAGTGCACCATCCAGACCATGGAGGATATGTTCCAGGCATGCATTCTGGACTCAGGAGGATCATGGGTGTGACACTTACCTATGGTAGAGTTCACCTATAATAATATCTATCAATCTACCATTGTAATGGCCATGTTCAAAGCCTTATACGAGAGACCATGCCGTTCAACTGTGTGTTGGATCGAAGTCAGAGAGGCAGGCATCCTTGGCCCCGAGGTGGTGAAGAGCACGACGGAGAAGGTTCAGCTTATACAGGAAAGGATGAAGTCAACCCAGGACCGAAAGAAGTCGTATGCTGATAGCAAGAGAAGGCCCTGGGAGTTTGAGGATGGAGACCACGTGTTCTTAAAGGTCTCCCCTCAACGTGGACAACGGAGGTTCGGTAAGGGGAGTAAGCTTTCCCCTAGGTTCATCAGACCCTTCGAAGTGTTGTGGCGGGTCGGCGAAGTGGATTATCATCAAGTGTTACCACCACCAATACTGAGGATACATGACGTCTTCCATGTGTCCCAACTTCATCGTTATCTACATGATAATTCACATGTCCTCGACTGGGGAGAGCTAGACATCGAGGACGACATGACCTTTGTGGAAATACCACTGATGATTGAGGATCGTGAGGAGAAGGTGCTTCGTGGGTGAACCATTCCCTTGGTTCGTGTGTTATGGAGACATGGTGGGATTGAAGAGAGTACATGGGAGAGGGAAGCACAGATCCATGCCCAGTACCAAGAGTTGTTTTGAGTTTGTGATGTTCTACTTATACTTGTTGTGGTGGAGCGTTTTACCTTGTTGGCTATGAAATATATGGTTTTTCTTTCCTCTCTAAATGTGTGTGAAAATCCCTAGGTATGGGGAGGGGAGGATCAGACCCCTAATCAAGACGCATTAAGGTGGATGCGATTAAACTCGTGCGGGCGAGTCAGTGCCGCCCAAAGTGGATAGTATCTTGACATGGGGGAAGAGACTCCCCAACCCAGAGACTGGGCAGTCTGACATGGTATGTTGCTTGCTTCTTAAGAGAAGGGTGTTTTGATTTAATAATTGGGTTTTCTCCTGAGAGGTATCTTTTGAGGTGGTTTTTCGGACCCTCTCTTTCCTTGTGGGTTGTTTTGATTCTAAAGGGAGAGAATAGTTTGAGAGGTATCTTATGTAATGGCCCAGGTTGTGAGAGGTCCATTACTTAGTAAAAATCTGATGCTTGAGGTGTTTTGGGTGGTCTGGGAGGCCATCCCAACTTCTCGGTGAAGTTTGACCCATGGTAAGCCTACCGGTAGCAAGCCTACCGGTAGCTCAGTCTACCGCTAGTCGCAGCCTACCGGTAGCTCGGCTACCGGTCGCTATCAGCCACAGGTAGCTCTCGACTACTGGTGGCTGCACCCTTCTGGTAGCTCGATCTACCGGTAGTTGTCAGCCACGGGTAGCTCTTGACTACAGGTCGCTTCACCCTACCGGTAGATCAGCTACCGGTCACTGTCAGCCATCGGTAGCTCTTGGCTACCAGTGGCTCTCAGCTACCCTCACGTTTTTTTTCCATTAGTGCCTCCTTTTTGTGCAAATTGGGTTTTAAACCCTATTTCGACCCCTCTAAGCTTGTTTTAAGGCCCAGTAACGCCCATAAATGCACCTAATTAGATTTAATAATTGTGAGGTGTGCGTGGGTTTGAATTGCGGGGACCCATTAATGACATGTGGGGTGTCTAAACCCCGTGTTCAACCCATGACCTCGCTCCTTACGTGGTTTCACGTTCTTATCTCAACCGTCCCCGGCCTTTATAAACTAAAAGGGTTCTCCCTACGTTTCTTTTCTCGATCACCCTGTACTAGGAGTACCCTTCGTTCCGACGAGCCGCATCACTATCCGTGGAGTTCCACGCCTAGGCATAGCATCGATCGTTGATCAACAGGTAGAGAATTGCTCCATCGTCTCTTCTTTTTTTGTATCATGCAGGATGGGTGTGCTACTGCTTCGGTGCGATTTCGTCAGCGTAACTGCGTGACATAAGAATTCATAAAAGCAGTTTATGAGAGATAAAGGGGATCCTCATCATATTTAAATGTAATGGACAGTAAAGAGTTCATATAGATACATTTCCCAACAATTTTAATGGATTTTAGGTTAATGATACAAAATTATTACTTGAATGTAAATGAGGAGAGAGAAGTTCCTTTCGGAATTTCGGCATAGTAACGGGTGTACATGGGAGGCATTTAATGAGAGAGAAAGGGTCTCCCATCATTCAAAAATAAAGAGGTCAGTATGAGGGAGGTTCAAAACCATACCCCAACATTCATAGTTGAAATTAAAAGGGAAAAACAACTTAAATGAAGCTGGACAAAAATGAGAATGGTAGAAAAAACCTTTACTTGGAAGTGTGCTTACAAAGGCTTGAGAGAGGCTTGAGAGAGGCTTATTGGAAGCTTGGGGCACCTTGGGAGGATTCTAGAGAGAGTAGGGCAGATGTTGGATGAACTCAAAAGGATTTTAGTTAGGAGGAAGTGGGAGTTTGGGTGGGTTTTTATAGGAAAGGTGAGTGAATTCTTTATTATTTAGGTTTGTGACCCCTTACATTAAACTAATCCAAAACACAAATCAGCTCATGGTTATTGCCCATGGTTTTTGAAAAAGTGGAGATAAAAACAATATTTTATAAGTCCAAAGTCCAAAATTTTTAAAATAATGGGGTTGCTTATTTGAAGGTGAGTCACACTCCCATGGAAAATAATTTAAAAAGACAAGATTTTAATAAGTCTTGAGGGATCTATTAATGCTTGGTAAAATAAGTCAAAAAAACCCAAAATCATATTATTTTAATGGTAAAACATATATTGCCAGAACATAAAGATTATATTATTTTATTAAATCACTATTGGGTCATTATGATGTCATAAAACACATTATATATTTTAACGATATTTAATTTTTACCCAAAAATTTGACTGTATCAGAAAATTATGAAAAATTCACTGTTAGATAATTTTGACATCCTAATTCCAGAAATAACATTTATTTTATCTAAATAATTTTCTAAATATGTTAATTTTCACTTTTATGATATAAACTGACATTTATCGAAAATTCACGGGTTTTGACAAAAATGGATTCCAAACCTTAATAAAAATTACAATTGCATTCATAATATTATAAGATTGTTTATTTTTAATAAAAATTAATTTAATAATAAAAAATATATTTTATTAAAATATTAGTTAATTCAAAAATTCATTAATTTAATAAAATAGAATTCTTAATTAAATAATAACTAAAAACACTATTTGTACTTTAAAAACTATTTACAAGGTATCAATAATGACAAGAAAGTATATTCATTATTATACACAAAAATAATGTACATGAACATAGTACTAGCGATTTGTTACATAACCACTTTATAATGGTTTCATTTCTTATCCAAATGGTTGCCTCTATTCCTATAAAATATATTTCTGATTTTATATAAAATATAATGAATTTGGAATGAATTCAATTCCATTACTCTCAAAATTAGGATTCCACGACATCTTTCTATAAGAATCAAATTCAATTTATTGATGCCAAACAAAAAAACCCTTTATAAATCTCTCATATTCTAAAAAATATTTAATTGATACTTTCCATAAAGAAATTTTATCAAATATCGATCCACCATTTCATCCAAAAGGGGATTCACTAGAAACCCAAAGAACTAATCTTTTGGTGGGGTAGAATCTGATATTACCTTTAGTGACAGTGTAATGTTCCTCAGTGAGTTCATTTTAATACCATCCAAATAAAAGGATATATATGTTATCCACCTATATATCCTTAAAAATGTTAAACGTAGATTCTATCAACATTGATATAGAAATTCTCAACAACATAATAAAGGTTGAGAAATTTGCGGGAAATAATTTCAAGATGTATAAAAAGAGGATGCACTTACTACATTTAACTCTCAATGTGGTGTACATTCTCTCAAATCCAAATCCACGCACATCTAAAGATGAGATGCACTAATTTTCCCAAACAAGAAAAAAATGGGAGAATTATGATCTCATGTGTGAAGGGAATATACTAAATTATTTAATTGATGACCTCTTTAACCCATATCAACACCTTCCAACTGTAAAGGATATATGGGATTACTTATAGTGAAAGTATAACACTGAGGATGTGTTATATAAGAATATAAGTTTATATAAGTTTATTTTAAAGACAATGTTAGATTATAGATCTATAATAGATAAATAATATAAAATACAATGAATCTTGATACATATAAAAAAACTTGATGAACATGGTTGAGGTTATCATTTTCTAATCCATCGTCAATAATCACCCTACCTCTTGGATAAATGTTATGAATTATCTCAATAAGAAGAAGAAAACTGTTTCGCTTAATGTGTTACTCAAATTTCTACAAATTGAGGAGGAATATAAAAGTGTTGATATGGAAAATGATCCTAAAAATGATAAATCCAAGGTCTGCATAGAAGAAGGAGTGGATCTATCTTGGACCTCAAAGGGGAAAGTGGTTTAAACAATCATTTAAAATGAATTGAAAAATTAAAGAAGAAGAATGTGGCATGCTACTTTTGTGGAATGTTGATACATAATAAATGATATTGTCATCTTTATATGAATAAAGATGAGAATAGTGCTTCCAAATATCACTTTACAACCGTAATCTTTGATGTGATTGTGGTCAATGATAGCTACTCTTGGATGATATATTTTGGTACTACAAAAAAACATTAAAACAAAAATAACCCATTCAAGAGGATAGAATCCATCAAATGTGGCTCGCATATATACATGGGGAACTATGAAATTATAAACATATAACAGAATATGAGTGGTTTATCTTAATATTACCCTAGGAAATTTCCTTACCCTAAATATGTCTTGTATTTTATTAAAGTTCATAGGAATTTAGTCTTAGTGAGTTCTTTATACAATAATGGGTTTAATTGTGTATTTGGGTAAGAAGAGTTTTTTTATCTAAAGGTTCAATCATTATTGGAAACAGTCATCTGTATAATGGATTATTCATGTTGAATATGAATATTGTTTCTTTTTAATTTCTATAATCGTTTTATTTATGGTATAATTCTTTAGGTCACATTAATTATATGAAAATTCATAATATTAAAAAAATGGAAATGTTACCTAGAATTGATAAAAATGATAATAAATGTGTAGATTTAATAGAAATTAAAATAGTTACTAACCTATTTCTAACTAAATAAAGAACATTAACTTGATAAAATTAATACATAGTTATTATTGGTATTTCTATTATATGTTTACTATAGGTAATAAAAGGTACTATGTAGATTTTATTTATTATTATTTTACATTTTTGTCATGTATATATTTTATATACTCTAGATGAATTTAGAGATATATTTTAAATCTTAAAAATAAGGTTGAAAACCAATGAGGGCTAAAAATTAAATACCTCAAATCCAATAAAGGGTGAAAATATATTCATTCTTTATTTTAATCCCAATGTATCATACATAAAATTACATCTCCATATACACCTCAATAAAAAGGTATAGTTGAGAGAAATAATATAACATTAATAGAAAAAGTTTAAGTCCTTGATGTGTTTATTAGGTCTCTCAAAAGGTTTTTGTGAAGAGGAATTATTCAAAGTATGTCACATCATAAATCGGTTTATCAAAAAATGTAATTCTATAAATTCATATGAATTTTACTATCATTGGAAACCTAAAATAAGTTTCATAATGGTTTGGGGTTGTTATGAAATTATAAAAGTTCCTGAACCAAAAAAATAGAAAAATTGGGTAGAAGAGGTATTGATAGTATATTTATTTGATATGTGTAGCATTCATAAGCTTATATATTCATGGTTATAGAATAAAATGATTTAATATTTTTTTTATATAGTTATCTAATTAAAAAAGATATTTTTTATCAATTTAGGTTTACCTATTTACCTATGAAATTACAAATTAAGGAATATAGCTCAAATAGAAGAATATTTCAAGAAGATATGATCTAGGAAGTTTGAATAAGTAAATTAACTCATATGCCCAAGACATATGAATCTGATTTCTATAAGTATTTGTTGGAAGGAACAAATGATAGTATTTTTACACAAACTTAGGTTTTTCTCGATATATTCTAACCCAAAATATTTTAAAGAGGTTATGTCATATTTGAATGAATCATTTGGAAGGAATATGTAAGTGGTGAAATATACACTATAATCATGAATTATATTGGGATACTATTTTATATTTTTAAGGTTCAAAACCTATAGGTTTTGGGCACTTATTTAGAAGAAAACCGAAAGTAGACAATATAATTAAAAAATATAAATCTAGATTGTTATACAAGTAGATTAATCAAAAAGAAGGAATCAATTATTTTTATAGAAATTATCTTATGTCTATGACTATTTCCATTAGAATTCTTCTCAATTTTTCTTCCCCATATAATTTGGAAACTCACAAAATGGCTGTTAATCAAGCATTTTAAATAGTTAATTGGATGAAGAAATATATATGTAACAACCCGAAGGATTCATATAACTGGGTAAAGAAAACAAGGTTTGAAAATTTTTATGGTCCATAAATAGGATAAAATAATATGTTAAACTATTTCAGGATAAATTTGACAAATTAATATTAAAAAATGTATTTTTATTTAACCAAACTGATAAATGTATTGATAATAGGTTCCATAATAACCATGGGGGTGTTATTTGTTTATATTTTTATTCCATACTTATTTTAATAGTTGATAGGAATCAAATAAATGGGGATATTTCTATCTTATCTTAAAAATTTGATATGAAATAGTTGGTTGAAGCTAATTTTATTTTTGGGAATGAAAAAATTTTATAAGTAATAATTTATTTCATCTTTCTCAATGCCATTATATTGAAAATGTTTTGAAGTTGTTTTAACAATTTTATTTCTCATTAGTTTCTACCCCATATGAATCTAGGAGTTAGATGATATCAATTCTCGATGTTTCATTTGTTTAATTGTAATATTCAGGGGTGGTAGGGCTAAAGATCCCATTTTTTGTGGGATTTTTAGTTTTTTCAATTATTTTAATTAATTTTCAATGAAAGATAAATATTTTGTCAAATTGATATGTACAAGAGGTTTTAAATAATAAATTACTAGAAATACTGGTGAAAGTACCAAATATTGATAATGGAGTTGATTCATCTTTAGAGATTAGATGAAGAATGGAATAAGTGCTCAAGACTTGTTATTTGGAGTAGATAATGAATGAAGAAATGTGAAATTTCTTTTAAGAATTGATTTTACTTAAGATGATTGGTTATCTAAACTTAATTTCAATAACATATGGTATGTTGGTTGGAGAAACACATTTTTTACCAATATTATGAATCTTCATTAGGTAGTTTCCTAAAGATATTTTTTAATAGAATGTTATGGAATAGAGAATGTTGACTCTAATAGCTCAAGGTTGATATGTATATTTCATCATTCCAAGGTCACTAGACTGAGTCCAATGGCTTGAGTATAGTAGATTGAGAAAATCCAAAAAAGGTGAACACATAAAGTATAGATCCAAATGATCACTCAAATATATTCATAGTTCCATTAGAGAAAGATATCCTAACAAATTATATTATTATATGCTTCTTGATTTGTTCATTGTTGTTTAAACATTACAATTTCTTGTGGTTTTGATTCAAATTGAAGTTTAGAATAAGAGAAAATTATCTATGAAAAAGACTAAAATTAGGTGACACATTTTTTGTTCCTTATTTTATCAAACATCATGAATTTATAAGAAATTCCTGATCCTTTCTAAAATTGGTTGAAGAAAGAAATTAGTGAAACAAAAAATAATGAACATTGTGAAGTGCTAGTGAATGTTGTACAAAGATTTATAAAAATTATACCAAAATGATTTATAAAGATCAAATTAAGAAGTATTGAGAAAGATACTTTCGTGGTTTTATCTAATGAAAGAAAGTAAAAAACTTTTCTTATGAACTTGGTTAGTCATTAGAGGGTATCTATGGAACGGAAGTTGAGGATTAACATGATTGATATTTCCTAAAAAATCAACTCATAGAGTAAAAAGGTAAAGATCATTAGACAGATGTAGACGAGGTATCTGAATAGTAATATCAGATAAAAGTATTCAAATGTCATCATTTAATGGAGGTTATCGAATAAATTCTTCATAAAAGTGTTCCTATGGAAATTCATAAGATCAAGTTAAATAGATTAACTTTTATAAATTCATCAGATCAATTCCAACACACTAACTTTTTAAAATTCATCAGACAATGAAGGTTTTAAAAAAGATCATGAGGAAAGTGGGTTCGAAGGAAGTCATTGAAATAAGTTTCAAAAAAAATTAAGAATAAGAATACCTTGAGGGTTACCAAACATACTAGTGTGATATCTTTTAGAAAAATTATTCTTAAATAATTTATCCTATAGAGGAAACATATAAAAGGTTTCAAATAGAGACCATTAGTTGAAATTTCACAATGACATTAGATAGATTCCATTAGATTTATTAGATTTGTAATGTTCCATAGATATAGGAAAGGTTGTGACACCACCAAATGAATGTTTATAGGGTAATTGTTCCATTATTATCAAATTATATTCCTCAGTAATAGGTTTTTAATAAAAGGAAAAGGATGAAGGTTTTCGAAGCATTTCAACAAATAGAGGAAGAGTCTTGTGAAATATTTCATATTTGTTCCTATAAAGTCATGATGGGGAGACAGCCAAAGTTTCATTGGAAGAAAGAGTTACAATGAGGTTGTAATGGATTAAAGGTGTGAATATCTTTATAAATTTTTTATAAATTCTAGAATATGATAATGTTGAGTTGGTCATTCACTGTCCTAATAATATCAAAGGAAAATAATGATTTAAGCTAATATTTTAGGAGGTTTAAATAAGATAGTTATACAGGTTGTTGGGGAAAGTTCCTAAATTTTAGTAATATTTAATGTGGTCAAGTTATATATTTTTTTAGAAGGTTTTTTAAAATTTTAGAGTGAAGTTTGAATTTTAAAGTGTTCTATTTAACCAAAAAAACAATGCAACTACACCTATATAATGGGAGATGGTTCACAAATATGATGTAATTTATTTTAATAATATGATGAATTTTTGGTTGGGTGAAGTGATAAAGAAATAAAGTGTTTCATGAAATTTCTCACCATAAATCTTGAGATTAATCCTCATTTGGGATGAACTTTTTTTAAAGAGGTTCCGGACTGATTAGTGGGTACCAAGAAAAGCAATAGAACCATACATAGCAGAAAAGTACTAGATGTAGAATGAAATAACAGTTAATATAATCAAGTAAAAGGAAAAAAAATATTAAATTGAAGATACATAGTTTTCTTGTTGATTTCTATTAATTGAAAAGGATGAAAAAATAGGATCAGATAAACTTCTATCTAAAAAACTAATATCAGATGGATAGTATCATAGGGAGGGATTAATAGACAACAACCAAATGGAGGATACAAAGAAGGCTTCCAATTAACTTCTATTTGATAAACTTGACTCAAATGAACATTATCATATGGAAAGGATTGAACAAATAGTGTCAAATGAAGAAAAAGAAAATTTTGGATAAACAGTTTTCCAAATAGAAGTAGATAAGTAATAAATATAATATTTTTTTATAATTGTCAAGAATAACATTTTATTTTATTCTTAATTTCCAGAAAGATAATACAGTTAATAGAAAATAATAATTGTTTAATATAATATAAATATGATCTATTAGAAGGATTTCTTGATGTTAAAAATAACATTAAAGAAGTTAAAGACTATATGCACAAGTAGTGTAAATAACAAATAAAGAGATATATATTATAATATTTATTATAAATAACCAGTAATGATTTATTCCATATACTTTCATATTATAAGTAAAAGAGTATATGATAATCAAGATCCTAACTGGTCTAATTGGTAAAGGTATTGAAATTATATATTGTTTTAAAACTCCCTAACATTGATCCACCCACCCCACCCCACCCCCATTATTGATATTGTCCAAAAGTGGTCCTCTAAAGTGGTATCAGAGGGACGTTCACCTATATTCAATTCTATATGTTGAAATTATTATCTTTTGAGAATTTTACTTTCTATATTGTATTAACATGAAGTGTAGTTTCGGTGAAGATTTATTTTTATTTGGTCAGAATTGTATTTATACTAAGACCTTGATTAAAAGAAAAAAAGAGAAAATAATTATATAAAAGATATCCCTATTATAGGAAATATCAATTTACCCATGATTTTCTAACAATAAATATTTATCTAACTTGTAAATTTAATAACATATAGTTTAATCATCCACCAAGGATAATAAAAACATTCCAACTTTTAGTAGATCAATATCAAGTGATCATGAGGTATGCTAATATAATTGTACAAAATATCCTCAAGAATAAGATACTTGCATAAGTGTTGATGATGATCAATCTATAACTTTTCAAGATATATTAGTTATTATACTAAGATATATTCTAAATTACATTCCCAATGAAATAGTCTCTCTTTATTATGGATTCTTTCAATGTATTTAGAATTTTATTACCCACTAGAATAATAAGTATATAATATGGGGAAGGATTTTCATAATAATGTTCTAGAGTGTATAATAATTTTTAAACTAGTTGGATACTTTGATTACAAATGGATCAAAGAAGATAAAGAGAAATTCAAATTCAACAAAAATTTAGAAGAAAATATCCATGCACCCAAATTAAAATTGAAATTTTTTCATTGATTTCAAGGATTATAAACTCAAAGTAAAATCCAAGAAGATTAAGGAAATTCACTCTTCATATGAGAAACAAATATGTTTCATGATGTGGAGGATGAAATAATGAAGTTGTTATGTGAAGAGAAGGTGATAATTATTTTAGATTATAAAAATGCAATAAATATGATATGTCTAGAATTGGAATTCATGTTTCTTAATCTTGAGAAGACACATATTGAGTCAATTAAGAGAATTTTATTGATTCTATAAAACACTCAATGGGGGATTTTAATATTAAAATTCCTCTAAAATGAGATAATAATATTTTAACATTTTGATGATATATCTTAATAAGTTGTGAAGAAATAGGTTTCACCCATAGATTCAGGTAATAATGTTTCTAAATATATTTTCTTGAATACTACAGGTTAGAAAACTAAATATGTATTGGTATGGATGAATAAATGTGACAATAATCCAACCACAAAAACATATATGGATAGTAAAGGGTTTTTGTAAACTAATTCATCATGAGGAGGCAAACAATTTGTGAATAAAATAAAAAAACATCAAACATTATGTATAAAAACATCATGTTTTTTCGGTCAATGTTGGTTATGTAATAAATTTATTAATTTTTCATTGGATTTTTTTTTCAATTCTCTTAATGATAATGAAAAAAGGAATATAATGTCAAGGACGAAACATTTAGAGGTAGAAAAACAATATTAACATAGTAAGAAAAATCTATAAGAATCAAATAGTTTTGGAAAGAATAAAAATATATGTGATATATGAAATAGTGATGGTCACAAGGTTATTTCATTCTCATCTCAACAAGAATCAAATCCACATAAGAAAATAAGGCCACAAAAATTAGTATAGAAATAAGAAGAAACCTTGGGAAGTAATAAGGATAATTTTTTTAAAAAAAAGTTTAACCAAGATGAAATTATGTAATAAATGTGATAATTTCTTGCATTCCAAATCCATGAATTTGAAGAAAATTAAATCATCCAAAAGATCTAATAACAATGATGGTGCTAAGAAAAATCCATGTGGGTAATATAAACTTGTTTCCATTTTACCTAATGATATTTTAGTAATCTGACCAAATGATTTAGATAGAATGATGAAATTAGAATAAGAACAAGCAATGAATAGTGAAAATGAAAAGAAAATATTTTACCTAATGAAGATTAAGTTCTTGGTATTTTATCAATGATAGAAAAATCTTGTGTTAAAAAAGTTTTTTATTTGATATATAAGAAAGTTAGACACGGTAAAAATATTATTTAACCATTCTATGTGAATAGAAAGTATTCCTTAAAAGGATTAATAATTCATCAAAAATGACTAATATTAAGAACAAAATTTCTCCATGAAAATAAAAATAGAATTGGAAATGATTCAGTCATCCTCAAAAAATCAGAACTCTTGTTCAGTTGTGCAAGAATGAAAATTGGAGGAGATAGAACAACATAGTTAATACAACTATCTTAACCTTGTTGTTTACATTGAGACTAAAGGAACAACATATTTATTCCCATAACAATTAATTTTATTATTTATTGTCTCAAGCTATGGAATTAAAGTTGAAGAAGGATCTCATGGGGAGAACCTGTGATAGTTAAATGGCTATCAACTTTAGGCAACATTCATTAAGGAAGTTTTCATCCCAAAATGTTTCCTAAGATAGTTCATTGTGAAACTTATAAGGGGATCTTATTGGATAAAGTTAAATTATCTACTCTCAATAAATGATATCAATTTTAAAGAATAAATCATCTTGATATGATCTTATATATGAAATTCCAAAGGAATAAATTGAAAAAACCATCCTTCTTAAAGATGTTTAAATTTTCAAAAGACTGGATTTCTGTATAAGTAAGATCAATTTTGGGGCATTCTAAACATGAAGTTCCTAAATTGTGGTTATCGAAGATATTCATCGCAATGTATATTATAAGGAATATCTCCTTATTATGTATATTGGTGATGTATGATGAGGTTTCTTCTAGAATAATTAATTCATATAAAACTAATTATTCTATAATGTGCCTGAAAAAATTTGATTAGAAAATGTATGTATTTTATAATATATCATACTTTAATATAAAAATAAAAAACATAACAAAAGGGGTATAAATTGAAATAATAAATGATATAAGAAAAGTGGAGGTAACAAAATTATTCCAAGGATGATTATAATTCTAGTTGTACTTGAATGTTTTTAATCCATTTGTTGAGGTGTGTGTAGAAGTTTTTGGTAAATCTGTCTTACAAATGATACAATCGGTATATTCATCATATATTAAAAGTGAACATATATTGAATATAAATTTACGAGTTATCAAGATTATGTTTTAAAGGATATATATATTATCTAAATCAGATCCTCTTATTTTCTATACTACGTACTGATTATATAGGAATATATTGAAACAATAGATGGTAAATTACATAAAAATGAACTGGTATCTTTTTCCCATGAAATTTTTATTTCTTTTCAATAATAGGGAGAATACATAAAATAAAATTTTGGAAGTTTAAAATTGTAAAGGGGAGATAAAGAATAAAAATAAAGGGAGATAAATAAGATAAAGATTTTCATATTGACATATTTATTTTCAAGATACTTTTGATGGTATTTAAAATAAATAAAAAGGGGGAGATTGAAGATCTTACTTTGTGTGAGAGTTATACTTATTATCAATGGATTTAAATGAAATTGAAAGATCTCAGTGAATTTAATATGTTTAAGAGGGTGTCAAGATAAATTTTCTAGAAATATTGGTTAAAGTGGCCCGGCATTGTTATGTGGTTAATACAGCTTATATTATTGGGTAAATAAGAGAATAAGTACTCAATTCTTGTTATCTTGGAAAAAGATAATGAAAGTGAATGTTATGGGAAGACTTTGAGTATAAATAATAGGAATGAGTTATTTTTCTTAATATCTATAACATATGTTATTATGGTTGGAGAATAACATTTATAAATAATTTATAAAGTTTACTTAAGATTTATCTCAATATAATGTTACTAGATATAGAAATTTGAGTCCAACAACTTGAGGATAAAAGATGTAGTCCCTCAGTATGATTTTCCTAGACTAATTCCAATGGATCTAATGTAACAGATTTATCCAATTTGGCCATGGTTATGGGATGAAATATGGAACCATGTGATCACTTAAATATTTTCCCAATTACATTGGAAAAATATCTATAGAAAAACTATATTCTAATATTCTTAGTGATGGGTTTTTTATTGTTTAAATATCATAATGACTTGTCGATTATTTTCAAGATGAATTTTAAAATAACAAAAAATTATCTGTGAAAGAGATTAAAATATGACTATGCATTATTTTTCCTTAAAGTTTCAAACATCGTGACTATTCTAATGAATTTATGATCATTATTACAGTTTGATGAAGGAATAATTCAATGGAACTATAATTATCAAACATTTTGAAGTGATTATCAGATTTATAGTAAGAGACATGTAAATTCTAATTGAAATAATTGTATAAAGATCAATTTGGGAATTATTGAGGATGTTACGTAGGAGGTTGTAACTGATGAAAGGAAGAATTATTTATATAATAAAAACATGCTGATTAAATGGATAGACTCTATTATATAAATTCAAAATTAATAATTTTATATATATTTCCTAATAAATTAAACACTTATATAAAACATGTGAATCATCGAATAGAAGTAGTTTTATCTGATAGAAGTATCTATATGAATCCATAAGATTGTGGTTATCAAATTAAATTCACCAAATTGATGTTTTTAAGAAAAATCAATGGATCAAGTTCAATGGAAAAACTTTTGTCAGTTACTTAGATTGATTCCATCAAATGAACCCTTGCAAAGTCATTGAATAAAAAAGGTGTTATAAAAGCGTAGGAGGATTGAGATTTCAAAGGAAGCCATTGGATGATGTTTGGTAATGATTTGAAAGTATTAGAATATTTTGAGGTGTATCGAATAGAATAGAATTATTTACATCATATATAAGTTTCATAAATAATATATAAAACATATCAATATACGAAGGGCATCAATAAAAGTCCTTCATATGAACTTTTATAATTTCATCATATAGGGTGCACTAGATGAATCAAAATTGTAAAGTGAATAAAATAATAGAAAGTTTGAGATACCACCAAATGAATTATTATAGGATCATTAGACAAGTGTTCTTGAATTAATTTCATTAGATATATTATTCTAAGAAAGTAAAATAGATGAACGTTTTCAATGCATTTCATTAGATAGATGAAAAGTCTTATAAAACCTTTTAGAGTTTTTCAGAAAAATTATTGAAAGATCACTTATTAAATTTTTACCATATGGAATAGTTACTGTGAATTTTTATCAAATGGTAGGTTTGATTATCATTATGAAGTTTTTTAAAATCCTTTATTGTGATGATGTTGTAAAGGTTGTTCAACACCCGAATAATCATAACGGAAGAATCCTAAATCTAGCGAATATTTCAGGAGGTTCGAAAAAGATTATTTGGTGAAAGTTTAACAGTAATTTTTTAAATTTTAGGAAGTTTAATGTAGGTAAAATGATAAATTTTTTTACTAGGATTTTGATAAATTTAGTTGTAAATTTAAATTTTAATGTGTGTGCTTCACCATAAAAAAAGAGGCATCAGTCCTATAGAAAGGGTTTAGGTGCACTAAAAAAATGTTGTCAATTTTACAACTATGAATAACTTAGTATTCTTAGGAAAACATCCCATTCACCATAAATGGAATCTAATGAGATAAAAAATTACCCAATTCAATGGAGGGCTATAAACTTTTGGGGCCATCTGATACTTTCATATCATGTAAATTCATAAGTTTGTCACATAGATCGTACAAAAAAGTATTTATTTCATCAATTTGAAGCCATGATTAAGGAATATGGGTCAAATACATGTAAATATATAATCAATGAATGGTAGGTATAACTTTTTGAATACCATTGAGTTGAAATGGAGATGGTTATTCACAACACAAATGTTAGGCATCGAAAATCGCTGGATAATTTCAACTGTAAAATGGATGTACATAAAAGTTTATAGAATGGGTGATTGATTGGAAAAGATGTCTATATTACTTTGGAATAATAATTATAGTATGATTGAAATAAAAACATATCCCAAAATAAAAATTTGTAAATAAAAATGAATGACATGAAGAAGATGCTTCAATAATGAAAAGAATGAGAGGATCGCTTAACATGAGAAGACATTTATTAATGCTTCGGAGGATAATCATAAGATCTTGGAGATATATTTGTAGGAATATATATAGGAAAAGGAAGATTAATTTTGTGCTCAAAGTGTTTTGAGTAATGAATAATGGGAGGTTGGGTGGGTTTATATAGAAAAAGAGAGGTGAATTTTTTATTAATTTCCAAACATAAATTTTAGACTCTTTTAGATAAAGTAATAAAAACCAAGGACCTTCCCATGGTTTTTTCCCATGGTTTCTAAAAAAGATGAGTGGTTTTAATTATTTTATAATTCTAAGAACTTATTGCATTGAAATAATTCCCATTATGTTTTGTAAGTGAGTCATGTTTATAGATAATTTATTTTAAAACCTTAAAATATATTATAGGTTTTGTAATATTCATTAAAGATTTATAAAATTAATCAAATTACATAAAAAAACAAATATTTTAAAGTGTATATATATATATATTCATATATACATTTTATGTAATATATTACATCATTTTTTGGGCATTTTATGCCATATTACACATCGTATAATTATACCAAATTTAATTTTTACCCAAAAAATGATTGACTCAAAGAATTATGAAAAATTCAACATTATATAATTTCAACATGATTATTTCAAAAATAATATTATTTTCTCAAATAATTACCAAATTATGAAAATTTACACTTTTAAAATAATAAAATCTCTATTTATTGAAAATAGTGGTTTTTTACAATAACGGCTTTTTGACCCTTATAGTACTTATATTTGACACCATAAACTTCTATCATAATTTTTATTCAATAAATATTATTTAATAATAATATTTTATTAAAATATTATTTATTTCAAAAACATTTAATTCAACAAAATATTTTCTTGGTTGAAACTATATATTACCCAAAAAATATATTCTGTGTTTCATCGTATTAAAATCTAATTTTTATCAAACTTGCTATTTAATCATTTAAAAAGTAATATTAAAAAGGTAAAAATATATTCATTAATTTATTATAAATAAAATTTATAAATTCATACTAAAAATTTCAAGGTACATATCCCTTTATTACAATAATGAATTCCCTATGGGAAAGTTGTGGGATGGTGATATTTTCGTAGATTTTTTCAATGAACGTAGTTTGGCACATGATATCGATGAGCTTGAACTTCTATTGTAAATATTTGAATTCATGATTTAGTTGTTGAATATCGACATAGGATTTGTTAAGGGAAAATCCCAGTGATTCTATCACCCATGTAAGCTATGATAAATAGGATTCATAGGGTATTATCCTACTAGTTGAAGTCATCGCTTCCATTATTTGTATGAATGGGATTAATCATAAAATAATATATATTAATCAAAAAATCACTATTAAACTATTATAATCAATGTTTATGATTCATAATGGTCTTTTAAATTCAATATCATATAACTTATAATGGTCTAAAATAACCAAAGTAGTTAATTTATTTTAATTACTTAATCTGAAATTTACTCATTTTAAAAGGAAATTTCATTTATAAATGTTTGGGTCGAATAATTATTGACCTGTTTAGAAATTTTTACCTCTAAATTTAAATTTATACACTAAAATTCATGAGGTTTCTTCTATTTCATCACCATTTTTGTTTCCCATTTTACTTCCTGAAACTTTTGGTTCTGCCATAACACTTTTACCATGTGAGTTCTCTTGTTTCTTGGAACCTTGTCTTAATAATCTAAGATCTTAATCAGATTCTAATCACATAATATAAAATTATCCAATGGTACCATATTAGATTTATTACATGTGTGGGTTAAGGTATATAATTTTTAAATAGGGATATATGAAAAATATCATGCCATTGAGATAGGTTCTATAGGAGTACTAGCCAATAGGCAACCACTCTGATGTGATCAAGGATCTCAAAGGGTATGATGTATCTAAGGATAAGCTTTACCTTATTCCTAAAACAGATGACTTTAATCCATGTAGTTATATGAAGTAACACTTTTTCTCTGAGGTTAAACTCCATGATTCATCGAGGATTGTTGACATAGATTTTATGTCAACATTGTGTAGATTTTATATGATGTTGAATGTTTTGAACCTTCTCTATAATTTCATGGATAAGATTTGGACCCATAAGCTTCCTCTCTCTAAATTTATCCAAACATGTAAAATTACATATCCTTATATTATAAAAATCCTCATAAGGTTCCATTTGAATGCTATAATGACAATTCTTGTTATATGGGAACTCCACTAGGGAAAGGTGTTGATCCAAAAATCCTTATAAATACATTGAACATAATATCAATATATCCTCTAGAGTTTGAATGGTCCTTTCAGACTAACCATCCATTTAATGGTTAAATATAGTTCTAAAGTTTAGTTCCATGTCTAAGGATTACTGAAGGAATATCCAAAACCTCAAGGTAAACCTCAGATCCCAATAAAATACAATAGGGGGTCGAAATATATTGAGTATAACAAGTTCAATTATATTTATCTTTTTTATTTGATAAAGTGATCATTCTTCCTTGATGGAAATATAATGTTCTATATTTCTATGGTGATTGAATACCACAAATATGGAATTATTTTCATTAGGTTTCATGGGGAGTCCTATGATGAAATCCATTATTATTTTTTCTCACTTACATACATGTATGGGTAGTGTTTTTCCATACCAATATACTTTTTTCATTATTCCCCGACTTATTGGTATACCAAGCATCGAAATACAAAATTTTCAATCTCCCTCTTTATGGTATCCCACTAAAATATTTGCTTAAAATATTTAAACATCTTAGTGATTCCCAGATAAATAGATAAGGATAAGTTATAATCATCATCCAGAAGTTCCCCCCTACAGTTTTGGTTTTTATGGGACACATATCCTTGTTCAAAATATTATAACTCCAACATCAGCAAAGTTGAATAGTGAATTATTATCTACCTTCTTCTACAGAAACTCATCATCTTTTTGGGCCTCCTATATCCTCTCACGAATAGGTGATTGAGTAGTTATTTTATAATTTTATGATTATGATCCTTTTATTATTCCCATATCTATAATTTATATATCCAATAATATTGTATCTATTTCAGTCCTCATTATGGATGGTTTGTAGGATCCTTTCTACTTAGAGAATTTTTTACTTTTTTACGTTCCCAATATGGTCATGGATTGAATAAAAATAATATTTTATTAGCTCTAAACACCTTAATTGGTTAATATTAATCTCATTTTTTCTGAATATATACTTGAAAATATTATGATCCGTATATATGTCATACTTCTGTCCATAGATATAATGTATCCAAAATTTCAATGTGAATATCACTACATCCAATTATATACCATGATTTGGGTAGTTATTCTCATGGGTATTTAATTAGATGGAGTCCTAGGATTTTAAATTTTTATATTTAACGAGTACACAACCTAATAACTTGTTAGACACATCACTATAGATACAAAATCCTTCTACACTGTTGGATAATGTGAGCATAGGTGCAGTAATTATCATCTTCTTCTTCTATTTAAATATTTCTTCAATTTAATTGGTCTAGAAAAACATCACTCCTTTCCAAGTTATATTGGTTATTGGTCTGGAAAATCATAATAATTTTATAAAAAATAAATGATAGTACCTATAAAATCCAAGGAAATATTGGATTTATATCAAATATGTTATTCTTGACCATCTTTCAATTACCTCAATTTTTGAAGGATCCAAAGATATCCTTTTGTTATTGATAACATACCAAAAGAAATTTACTTCTCCAACAAAAACTCACATTTACTCCACTCTATATATGATTTTTTATTCTTCAAGGTCTTTATTATATATTTAAATTCTCATCATGTTCCTCCTTACTTTTGGAGTAGATAATAAAATCATCTATAAATAATTATATAAATTTGGTGAGGAAATACCTAATACTTTATTTAATAAGTATATAAATTTTATTTAATAATTAATGAGTCCAAATGGAATCACTTTGAATTCATAGATTATGTAAGTTGTATAAAAGGTACTCTTGGGGATATCCTCATTATTTGTGTTTACTTGATAGTATCCTAACCAAAGATCCACCTTAGAGAAGTACTAGTCACCATATATATGATCAAACAAGTCATCAATATGTGTAAGAGGATAATTTTTCTTTATTGTGATCTTTTTAAGCTCCTCATAATCAATGCAGATGCACATTGACCCATCCTTCTTCTTAATGACGATTAATAATGCACCCCATGGTGAAGCAATTGGGAATACAAACCCTTTATATAAATTATCTATTAATTTTTTATTTATATTCTCACATTCAATAATGGAAATTATATATGGATTCTTAGATATTTTAAAGGCTCTAGGTGTGATCTTGATTGAGAACTCAAAAACTAATTTAGGAGTAAGACTATATAATTCTTCAGGAAACACATCAGTGTATTCTTTTACAATGGACATGTCATAAAGGATGATCTTTTCTTTAGAATCAATAATTTAATATAGATATTATTTTTATAATTAAATAACATCAATTATATATGTGATAATAAAAAATGTGATTCATCATCCTCCTTACATGTGTATAGAATTAAAAGGACAATCAGGATACAGAGGTTTAATTCCTTATTCCAGTAATTTAAGTTGTATTTATACAAGGAAAGGTAATTTATTTCTAAGAAATCATCAAATTCCTCTAAGGGGTGTATCATAAGGTTTTATAAGAAATTCGTCACAAAACATTGGACAAAGGGTGAGTTATAGTATTTGGATATAACAATTTCACTATTTTCCATCTTCATTGATAACTGAACATACATGTTTTAAGGAGGTTTTTGAATAGTTACACTAAACATGCGTAATGTGGAAGAATTCATATATCCATAGATGTTAGGCCTGCCTTTAACTATTTTATTCAGTCTTAAATTGTGTACATCATCTCAAATAGACTTAGGGATGAGAATTATTCAAACTATTCAACACATAAATAGAAAACTATGAACGTTAAAGGGGTAACTCATATATGACATATGTTCCTTAACCAATAAATTTATAGTTTTTGACATAATTTATCCAATATCTATTTATATTTTCAAAATGAATCTAAAAATTTGAGAATTTACACTTAAATCAAAAATTAACTTTTATTGAAAATATTGGTTTCTTTGACAATAATAGTTTTCTAACCCCTATAAAAATTAAATTTGACTTCATAAAATTATATTATAATTTATATTTAACAAGTAATATTTAAAAATATTATTTTATTAATGAATTATTTATTTCAAAAATTATTTAATTCATTTAAATGATGTCATGATTGAATCAATATATTTCCCAAAACTACAATTTGTGTTTCATCATAGAAAAATATAATTTTTATCAAACTTCTTATTGAATAATTTAAAAAGTATTATTTAAAGAGACAAATATAATATTTATTTTATTAAAGAGAAAATATAAAAATTCATAATTTTATGTTCTAGATAAATAGACCCTTATTACACTTGTGAATTACGTGTGGGTAAGGTATGTGATGGTGAGAGTTTATTAAGGTGGTCTGATAAACAAGGTTTGGATCATAGTCTTGATGAGCCTGAACATCAACCATAAATACTTTCATCCATGCCTTAGTTCATGAATCTCAACTTGGGATTGGTCAAGGTAAAATTCAAATGGTTCTATCTCCCATGGAATCTCTAATAAACAAGCTTCATAGGATATGATCCAACTAGTCAAGGTTGTCACTTACTTTATGTATGTCAATTTTATTTATCATAAAGTTATATATATATATTAATCATATGATCACTATATAATAGATATATAATTGTTTGTTATTATTCTTAATGGTCTTTTAAATTTGACAGGATATAAATTATAATGTTCCAAAATAATTGAAGTAGTTCATGTGTTTTCATTTCTTAAACAAACAATAAACCATTTCAAATGGAATGTCATTTAAAAAATTTTAGGTCATTACAGTTATAACACTGGATAGAAAAAACAAACACTACATAAATATTGGATAAAGAGGTCAGATGAGGAGGTGTCGGATACAGAAGTAGCAGATGGAGGATATAGAGTGTTCCTATCAATTAGATTCATAAGAACATGGTAAATAAGAAGGGATTAGATGAAAAATCATTGGATGAACTTGAATAGAATGGAAAATATCATATATAAGGATCGGAAGACTGGTACCATAAAAGGAGAAGAAGAAATAATTATAAAAAATATGTACCATGGGACATCATCAGACAACTAAAACTAGAAAAAATTATTGGATGAAAAAGAAGAATTTTCTGAAGAAATAGTATTATGTATAGAAGTGAATAAGATAGAAATATAAGCTTTCTTTTTTATTATATTAATTATAATAGTTTATTGTATGTTTCTTTACAAATATGATAGAGTAAGAAGAACAAATAAGTGTTGTGATATCCAACAGAAGTATTATCTAGTAGAGGAATTTCTTATAGTTACACTAAACTTGAAAGAAGTTTAAGAAGTTCTAAACAGGTAGTATAAAGAACCATTTGGGAACTACAAGTTATAATAGTCATTTACCAATCCAAGGATTCAATATTGTGTTTTTATCCCCCTCTTAAATTGTAGGGAACAACACTTAGTATAAGTATTATTTTCTAGTCAAACCACTATAACATGTAACTCATTATAGTGAGGAATATATGTACTAGTCATCACCATACATGTAAAATACTAGACACTATTATTGAGTTGTGAACCTTGTAAAAATATCATGTTCTATCATTTAGTTTCTTTCATATACTTTCATGTGATAAAAAATTTATTTGGAGAATCAGGATCCTAACTACTTTAATAGGTAGATAAAAAGTACTAATTGGTAAAAAAGTACTCAACACTAATTCACCCCTCCCCCTCCCCCCCCCCCCACTCAATGTTTATGATGTCCCAAAGTGGTCCTGTCAAGGGTTCCCCATGTATTTCATGACTTGTACTAGAACCTTTATTGTAATTTTTGTTGCAAAGTTGAGTAATTATATGGGTAATCTAGGTTATTTATAATGGGGGTGGTTAAAAGAGTAATCAAGTATCTAAAGGGTAATATGGATTATTTAATATGATCTAGTGTAAAAAATTGTATTTTATGTTATTTCTAATGTGATCTATGTGACTGATCTAGAGGACCACTCTCCTATGTGTGGTTGGTTTCTTAAAATTGGTGGTGAAGTGGTCTCTTAATGTTCAAAGACATAAATTCACATAATATACTCCCCCATGGATTATGAGTTTGATTCTTTAGCTTCCACTGGAAAAGAATTAGAATGTAATAGATCTATTTTATTAGATCTACCATTGTGGCCAATGTCAATATCTCCAGTTTTTATACCCTACGATAGTCAAGAAACATTTTCTATGATATAAAATAATACTTGTCAAGGATTTTCAAGACACATTGGTCTCAGGCATACCTATGTGAGGTGGTTCTTTAGGATGTTATCATAAATGTATACTTTTTTCAACTGAGAAAAAAAATTAGACCCATTAACAAAGATACTTTCATGGGATTTGGCATATAAAACTTCCTTAGGGATGAGTTTAAAGTTCTTGTCAAAAAATTACCAATGACGAGAACTTAAATTAACATTAGATAAATTTTTATGTATATTATAAATATATAAAATTCTATAACATATATGAAGGAATATCTAAAGGTACATCTTATCCTAAAAATGGTGTTTTGTGACCATGATAAAATCAGGGTGAGTTTGAAATTCTTAATGAACCATGGATTTCAAAAAAGTGTCAAAACATGGGAACACATTTTAATTCACCAATGTGAATGTAATAATGAGGTTGATCGCAATAGATTATGACATTGGATCTAAATCATTAATGAAATTTTAAGAGACATATTTCAATAATTGTGTTGATTAGTAGACAATTGACTAATAAATTTTAATGAACTTTTATGGGATGAATATGGTCAATAACAGGAGTCACATGTTCAATGTAGCATCCATAATTTCTTTATTCAACATTGATTTTTCTCTACTATATAAATATTCAAATCGATAGGTAACTTTATTTATGAAATATCTTTCCAAGATTTTATGATTATTGATTTT
This sequence comes from Viscum album, assembly GCA_963277665.1. Lineage (NCBI taxonomy): Eukaryota > Viridiplantae > Streptophyta > Magnoliopsida > Santalales > Viscaceae > Viscum > Viscum album. Next base: position 1,079,151,399 of record OY728139.1, on the reverse strand, counting down.
CAAAATGGTGATTTAAATATTTTAAAATAGTGAGGGGTTGTGGATTTTTATGTCTTTTACAAAAATTTAATAACTTTGTATTATGTTTTTATAAGAGAAAGGTTTTGGTATCCCTAAAAAGATAATGGTTTGGGGTTTTATTCTATTTATTAGATGGAAAATTTTATTTATATTTAAAATTAATAAATGAAATAGATATAATATATTGTTTAAAGGTGGACTACACCATCCATGTGTCTGTGCAAGCAAATGAACCACACACTTTATCAATGGGATATTCTTGTAGGTGCCATGATTTTTCATGATCGAACAATCAGTTACATTAGTTCTGGAATAAGATTGAACTATTGTAACATATTGTTCAAACAAATTTTCTAAAAGATTATGATCTGGACCATCAATCAGATCAGGTGTGATCTAAAAAATGTAACAATTTTCTAGCAGCTGAAATCTCATCCATCTAATCAATCAGGTTTGATCCAAAAGAAAATATTAAATTTAAATTATATATACCTTTCTAGAATGGTTAAGTACCACTTAAAGGGGGAAATATTTCTTATCTGAATGGGTTCCACCATGCCTAAAAAATGGACTCTGCATTTTATCATAATGATAATGAATTTAGAAATAATTCACTCCCATCCCCCTAAAAATTTAGATTCCCTAACAGCCTTTTAGAATCATCAAAGGAACATTATTGATGTTAAAAAACAAATTTCATTCCGAATATCTATTATTATAAAGATTATTTAATTGATACTCTCCACAAATTACTTTTCTCAAGTATAGATACAACATTGTATCCTAAATAAGATTAATTTCAAACCCAAAGTACAATAGTTTTGGTGGGGTAAAATCTACTCTTAAGGATACCGATAATAAAACATCCCATAGAGATCTCCAACTACTATGATCCAATATAAAGGATATATCCATTAACCATAGATATATCTCCAAAAATCATAAGATTAGATTATTTCAACTTGTATATGGTGATTCTCAATAACATTATGAAGGTCGATAAATTTGATATTAGTGATTTTAAGTGGTAGAAAAAGTGGATAAACATGCAACTTGGAACTCTCAAAGTGGTGTTTATTCTCTCAACTCAGAAGACCCCCACAAGTGAAGATGAAACACTACTGGTTTCCTACACAAGAAATAAATTGGTGAATGATGATTTCATGTGTGGAGGTAATATAATAAATGTTTTAGTTGAGGATATCTTTGACACATATCATCATCATCCAACTATAAAGGAGAAATGAGATGCATTGTTGAAAAAGTTCATCATTGAGGATATAAAAATAAAAAAAATCTTAGTATGAAATTTTATTTCATATAGAATGGTAGATACTATATCTATAATAAATCAATTCTATGAAATAAAATTCATCATACAATATCATAGGAAAAACAAGATGAACATGGATGATGTTATTATTTTCACATTTATCATTGATAACCTCCCTCATTGGAATAATGTCAAACATACCCTCAATTATGATAAGGAGGATATTTCCCATAATGATTTACTCAACTACCTACAAATTTAGTAGGAATATAAAAACATGATGAGTAAAATGATCTTAATGATGATAAATACAAAGTCCTTGTGCTAAAGAGATTGGATCTATCCGAGTTCTCAAAGGGGAAACATTCAAACCAACTATCAAAATAAAATGAGAAATTAGGGAAAAAGAAATGGGAATGATAATTATATGGAAATATGGGACACTTCAAATGGTAATTTAATATTCATAAGAATAAATATGTAAAAAACATCAAAAAAACACTTTGTGTCCATGATCCTCAAAGTAAATGTTCTCATAAGTAACTCTTATCCGTTGATTGATACTAGTGCTACATGAAATGTGTGAAACAAAAAATCTATCTTAAAGGGGATTGAATAAATAAAATATGGTATGTGCCTCTACATTGGTAAGTCTATAAGAATAAACATATAAGTTAAGGGAGTGGTTGGTCTTTATTTTTCCTTTTTAAAGATTTTAACCTTAAATGATGTATTATATATACTCAAATTACATAAAAACATAGTCTTGCTATTATTGTTAAACAAAGATTCATTTAATCTTATATTTGAGGTCCATAACTTTGTTCTATACAAGGTAGGGATATTTATTAAAAATAGTCACTTTTATAATGTATTATTCAAATTGTATACAAATATTATTTTGATTATTCTCTAGAGTTTTTTTATAAGTGGAATAAATTTCTATGTCACACTAATTTTAATAAAATGCATGATATGTGAAAAATGGAAATATCACCTAGCATGAAAAAAAAATTTGTAACTTTCATGAAAACTAAAATAGTTAGGAAACTATTTTCAACTCTTTAAAGTAAAAGTGACTCACTTGAATTAATACATATTGATGTATGTGATATCCATGTTACACATACCATAGTAAATAAAATGAACTTTGTAACTTTTATTGATGATTATTCCATATCTTTTTATGTATATATTTTACATGATAAATATTAATTTATATATAAAGTTATTATCTATAAAAATTAAATTAAAAACCAATGTGTTCATATAAATAACTTTCATAGATCATAAATGGAAGGTGAATACAATATTCCTTAATTTTTTTACTCCCTATAAATCATACATGAAGTGGAACCTCCCTATTCACCTTAAGAAAATGGTGTACCTGAGATAAATAATATCACATTAATATAGATGGATAATTATATGATGCAAAAACAATTTAGGGAGAGTCATTATTAAAATCATGTCACATCTTAAATCAGGTTCCCAGAAAAGCGATGTTTTATGACTCTATATGAATTATGTAAGAATAGGAAACCAAACTTAATTTATTTACTAGTTTGGGGTTTCCATGAAATTATAAGAGTACCTAATCCTAGAAGGGAAAAACTAATTAAAATATGTATTTATAAAATATTTCATGGATATGAGGATTATTCATAGGCTTATTGATTTATAGTTTTAGAATTAAAAGATTTCTTATATATTAATAGAGTTATAAAATCAAGAGATGTTATTTTTAATGAATCTAGGTTTATGTATTTAAATAATAATGTCTAAAAAGAGTAATCTTGATCAAATAAAAAAGTATCTAAAGAATATATAGTTGTGTCGGTTTGTAGAAGTAAATTAACTCTAATACCCAAGACATATGGATCTAATTTTTATACGTACTTTTTCGAAGTAACCAATGATAGTATTGTTACACAATGTCCAGTTTTCTCAATATACATTCTGTCGTAAAAACCTTTAAAGAGGTTATTTAATCTTCACAAAATATACATTTTAAGTGTTTATTTATAATAAAATTAAAATTCAATGGTATAATTTAAAAATATAAATCTATATTGTTTCCCATTGGTTTTACTCAAAAATAATGAATTGATTATTTTTATGCATATGATCCCATGTCTAAGAACACTTAAATTATAATTATTACCATTTTATATTTCATATATAATTTTTAAATTCACCAAATGGAAATTTAGATAGCATTATTAAATGTTAAATTTGATGAAGAAATATATGTGGAATGACCATAATGATTCATATTACCTGATAAAGAAACAAAGGTTTGTAAATTAGTATGGTACTTGTATGGTTGAAAATAATATCCAAAAAAATGGCATGATAAATTTAATGAAATAACCTTATAAAATGGTTTTATAATTAACCAAGATGATAAATGTGTTCATAGTTTGTTCTATAATAATAATGGTATTGTTATTTGTTTATATATTGATGACATACTAATTTTTTGAACTAAAATGAATCAAATAAATGAGACTAATTTTATATTATCAGAAAACACTAAAATGAAAGAATTCATAAAATCTAATGTTATTTTGTGAATTGAAATTTATTAGAAAAAAATTATTCAACTTTATCAATCACACTATATTTAAAAAGTATTAAAAAATTCTTGAATAAACAGATTGTTCACCAGTTTTTACTATATATGATTTTGTGAGTTGGAAGTTTGCAAAATATTTGTATGGTAGTTGCTCAATTATCATATACATTTATTATTGTGTGTCTCATGTATTAAATGACTTATAAAAAACTTGACATTACATATACTATTGGAAATTTAGGTGGGAATATAAGAATTCCATGCTATTCACAGTGGAGTAGAGTTAAAAGAGCACCAAAGTATTGAAATTGAATTATGGATTACTATATATGTTATAGTAGATACCCAATCATATTGTAATATTTTTCCAATGTGATATAGATAACTAATTAGTATTATCACTCTCTAATAAGTGGTTGGGTTTTTACTCTTAGAGGTGGATAAAATCATTATAGTTCCAAGAAAAAAAAGTTGCATAATAGACTTTATAATACCTTCTATGTTTTTTTATTTAGAAGATACTAAAAAATAAGTGAGTTGGATTAGATCACTTTTATTAGATCCAAAATTGTAGCCTATGTCAATATCTCTTATTGTTATAGATTGTAATATTCAAGAAAAAATTTCTAGGATATAAAATATTACTTAAAATGGAAAATAAAGACACATTGGTCTCTGATGGATCTATGTGAAACAGTTGAAACTTGATTGTATCATAGCTATGGATATTGTCATATATACCCAAATTTTAGAAGACCCACTAAAAATGGTAATTTTAATGGAATTGGTATAAAAAATTCCTTAAGAATGGTTTTAAATTACTTTTCAAAAATTCACCAATGATGGGACCGCAACTTAACATGTGATATCTTCACATTTATATGTTCTATGTTGGAAATTCGATCATCAAACTGAATGAAATAAAAAAGTTATATTACATACCATGAAAATGGTTTTTCCCCATGTGAAAATGAGGGTGACTTTGAAACTGTAAAGGAACCAAGGATTTCAAAAATGTGTTGAAACATGGGATAAATTTCGAGTTCACCTGTGTAAATGTTGAAGTGAGGCCACTCCAGATAGCTTACGGAATTGGATCTCAAACATTCATGAAAGTATAAGTGACACATGTCTATAATGGATTCTAAGAGTAAATGAAGAATTTCATAATTTGAAAAAACTTATATAGGATAAATCCTCTTGATAACAATAGTTAAATTTCCAAAGTAGTGTACTCCTGTTACTTTATTCATATTTGATTTTTATCTACTATATAAAGGTTCAAATCAATATATACAGTTATTTATGGATTTCATTTCCAAGAGAGTATGATTCTTGATTTTTAAAATGGTGGTTTAAATATTTTAAAACTATGGGGTATTTTGGATTATAATGTTTCTTAAAAATATTTATTGTTTTTTATGTTTAGAAATTGGGAATTTTTTGGAATCCCACATTAGAAAATTGTTTAGATTGTGGTTCTCTTTATTAAAGGAAACACTTTATTGCTATTAAAAGGTAATAAAAATAAGTTTTATAAACCTATGGGGAATTATGAACAACATTTTTCACCCACAAATGTGTGTAAGCCATCAATGTGGTGATTTAAGGTTCCACTTTTCACTTCTCACACTACATCCATTCAAGGTTCTTGGAGGTTCCTTGATTTTTCAGCACAGATCACTGGTTAATATCAGTTCTAGCCTAAGCCTGAATGGATATGTCCATTAGGTTAACACAGTTTATTAAACAGGTATGATGTACACCATAAAACAAATCAAGCATGATCTAACGACCATAATGGATCATTAGTGGTTCTCATCTATTCCACATAATCAATTGGGTATGATATGATATATAAGATTAAATATATAATAGAAATAGCATTCTGGAATAAGTATCTACCACTTCAAAGGGAAGGATTCCTTTTATTAATTTTCACCTCCAACCATATAAAATTGAGTCCCCAATAATTGGAAATTATAATGAATTAATAACTAATCCACTCACATTCCTCTAAAAATTGTGATTCATCAATGACCTTCTTCAAGTGTAAAAGGAACATTTTCATGCACACAAAAAATAATCTATTTACAAATAACTTTTGTTCCCAATATTCAAAAAGGTAAACTCACTAATAAAAACTAGAAGTAATATCATTTTATTGGGGGTGAATATACTATTAAGGAGATATAAAATGTAACATGTCTCTGATCTCTCCTTCTACTACAATCCATACTATAGTCTACATCCCTTACCCAACGATATATAACTAATAATATTATGAGTATATTCTATCAATATTTATATAGATATGACCAACAACACGATGAAGGTAGATTAATTAAATTTTAAAAAAAATAAAGAGGTGGAAAAAAGGATTCCCTTACTACATGAAACACTCAAATTGGTGTACATGATCTCAACTCTAAATCCCCCATATCCAAAGGTGATGTGCCTCAGGTTTCCTGCACAAATGGTATGCCAATGATCTCATGTGTCCAGAGAAGACACTAAATGATTTATTCAATGAAATATTTGATACATATCAAATTATTCCAACTAAAATGTACATATTGTATTACTTAGATAAGAAGTACATGACTGATGATACTAAAAGAAATAAATTCCTAGTGCACACATTTATTTTATACAAAATTATAGACAGTAGATCTATTGAAATGAAATTGTATAAAATACAACTCATCTTACAAAATATTAAGGAAAACAATATGTGTATAGAGTATTATATCATTATCAAATCCATCACTGATATGTACCTCCTTCTTAAGACACAGATTAAAATTATCTATAGCATAAGAAGGAAGATATTTTCCACAATTAGTTACTCATTTACCTATAAATTGAGGAGGAATATAAAAATTATGAGTTGTAAAATGATCTTAAGGATGATAAATCCAAGGTCATCATGGTGGATGGAGTATATCCATCCAATTCCTCAAAGGATAAAATCGTTAAAACAATCCTTCAAAAGGAAATGTGAAATTCAAGAGGAAGAAAGGGGCATGCTACTGTTGTGGAAAGTAGAGACATCTCAAATTGGACTATCATATCTGTAAGAATTAATATGGAAACAACTCTTCAAAATATCACTATGTATCCATGATCTTAGATATTAATTTTCTTAAATATAAATCTACTTGGTGAACTGATTCTAGTACAAAAAGACACGTGTGAAATAACAAATCTATCTTCATGGGTATGGGATCAATCCAAGATCATATGTCTCTCAACATGAGGAACTTTAGAAATATAAATGTACAAGTTAAGGTACTGATTGATCTTGAGACTTCATTATAAAATATTCTCACCTTAAATGGAATATTATATGTGCCCAAAGATTTTAGGAACAAAGTCTTGGTGATCTTGTTAAACAAGCATGGGATTAATCTGGTAATTGAAGAAGATAAATTTTTTTGTCTAAGGGTGGGATGTTTTTTGGAAAGGGTCACTTATTATATAAATTATCAAAATTGAAAACAAATATTATTTATATTTACTTGCGAGAGTCTATTAATTTACAGTATAATTCTTTATGTCACATCTATTTTATGAAAATTCTTAAGTCAAAATGGAATTATTACCTATCCTAGAAAAAATGAAAATAAATGTGTAATAATCATGAAAAAAAATATGGTCAAATTTTTAAAAAAAATATAGAAAGGAAAAGTTAATTGATAGAATTATATGATATCCCCTAATTATCATTCATAAATATTACATGTATTCATATAAATATTCAATACATAAAAATATGTTCCACACTAGAACCATAAATGTTTAGAGTCTTTTGAGACTATATACATAATCTTTTTATTTTATAAAACATCATAAACATCTCAAATAAAGATATTCCCTCATTGTCTCCTCATAGTCATACTACTCTAAGAACTATCTTTAAAACCTACAGAAAGGAAACATAAGAATAGGGTGATCTTAGATACATGGTAAGGGTAAACATGGGAGATATCAATCGATGATCATATCAAATCATAAGATAATAACAAGGGTATGAGATCATGACCATAGATTCAAAAGTCCATAAACAATTTAAAAATATCATAAATATGTGTTATAAAATAAAAAATTTGTAATTATAAATACATGAGTCATAATAATGTAAACTCATCATAACTCAATCCTGAAAAAAAAGGTTCCTATAATAAATGTGTGTGGCATCATCAAAAGTATAGAAACCGTGTCATGTGTCAAGGTCAATCTCCAAGACCATGGGATCAAGAATCAACACATGCTTCCTATAGTAGATCAAGAAAATTTAATTGTTTCCTATAACAGATCAATAACTTTAACTTGTTCCCTATAATATATCAATCACTTAGACTAGTTTCCCATTGTGGATCAAGTACATCGACTTGTTTCCCATAACTATCTAATGATATATAATACTTTACCCAATGAATTGGAGGGAGATATAGGTCCCAGCCATAAAATTAATAAAAACATACATATTTGAACCGTGGGATCATAAAAAAATCATCATATTAGAACCCATGAAAATAAACAGGTTTCATAATCATTTCATCATTGCATTACCCATGGAAAATAAATGGGTTTCATAAACATTTCAACTTTTCATCATAAATATAAACCATCTAGAGAAAGAGAAATGATGGTACACTTGGATCATAATACTAATAAATAATAATTATAATCAGGGGATATTTTCATTGATTAATAGAGAATCCCTTAAAATAAAATTAAAACCTTCTTGAATAAAATACACTATTAAATTTAAAAATAAATATTTAGAATATAAAAATAGTGAAAAAATAAAAAAACCATTTAATTTGAAAAGAAATTGGTAAAATTATAATGTAATCTACAAATCATTTACTTTCAATGATAGAATTAAATTCCATTCATGATTCATAAGTTAAAAACATCCCTCTTATACTTTTTTTAGAAAATTCATAAAGAACCTCGTTTGGAAAATAAAATAAAAGATTCCTTTAAAACAAATTTATAAAAAGTAAAACATCATTAAAATAAATTTTAAAAATTAATGGTATATTATTTAAACACCATATTTTTTTATAAAACATTTATATGGAAGAGAAATATAAAATAATTCTCTTAATGGATAGTTAAATGTAAACAATCCTAAATATTGATTAGTTATGAAACAAAACCCTTACTGATTATGTTACATAGGGATTATATGCCTCATGAAATAAAGAATAGAAGTTGGACTTATAAATACCCATAAATTTATTATGATGAATTATAAAATAAATTCATTGGTAGTATATAAACCACACAAAATAAAAAAGTGGTGAATATGGAATGTGTCTCCTAGAAATAAATGAGGGACTAGAAATCCATTACCTTGAGTTTGCATTGTTTTAAGAGAATTATAACCTTATGTATATTAAATTTAGATTTATTATAATACTATAATAGAGTATTTTTAAAAATTTTAATATCATATATGATCCCTTGATGAAATTTCAACACTCATTTTATCAGTAATTAATTTTTAAAATCTTTATTTCTTGGTGATAACTATTTTGTTTATCATGAGCATTTCAGTTCATTAGTTCTGAAACATCTATATTTTTCTTGGTTCTATCACATCCAGAATATTAATCATGATATAAATATTCTATATATATATTATATACATATATATATTCATCCATAAAATTTCTATAATGAAAAATTAATTACACCATTCATGGAGACAGTAAGCCGTACGTACACATGAACATTGTTTCCATTTTCCAACTAATGGATTGAAAAAAGGAAAAAAAATAATTCACATTTACATAATTATTATTATATAATATATCATATATATTCATATATTTCATCCTTATTACTATAAAATTAATATATAAATAAAAAATTAGTTGTGTCGCTTCTTTGAGGTGGTAGTCCACACGTACGAATGAACGACGTTATCATTTCCCAAAGGATTCGATGTTTAGAAGGTAGACATTATATTATCATAATATAAGTATAATTATTTCATAAATATCATATATAAACATTAAACCCATCATAATACCCATCCATAAAATATGGTGATGAAAAATGAATTGTTTCACTATGTGGAGATAGTTAGTTGTACGTATGCTCAAGAGATAATTCACTTCTTGTTTGATGGGAAAGAAGATCTATAATGGTATTTTAATAAAAATAATCAAATTTATAAATATTTAGGATAATAAAGATATTATTTAATGATCAATACCATATATTTTTATGATTTAATAATATTATAAAAAAAGTAATTGGTTAAGACAATTAGCTATTGTTAGAAGGAAGCCCTTTAAATATTCTATTAAGGACCCTAGAGTTATCCCTTTTAAAATAAAATAACCTCATTAATTTGGATAAGGAAGTATAGAATATAATTTTATTTATTATGGTTGATATATAAGGCTCAAAGTGGTGTAAATAAGTGAAGAAGCAGTTTCCCATTTATAAGAGAGGGGAGGGGAACTCTTAGAAATTCATAAAAGTTTAAAATATAATTACACCAAACTCAAGAAAAATGGTTTCAAATAACCAATAAATGGTGAAGGGGTAAACCTTTAGACCATATATTGTCCTCTATGTCATATTTTATTATTTTCATGGTTTTTCTATGACCTAATAAAATATTATTATCAAAAAATATCGTTATTTCTAATTAAGAGAATATTCACATAATTTGACTTAAAAGAAATAAAAAAAAGTTATAATTAGAATATAATCTTATAAAAAATAATAATATGTTATATTAAGCTATAAAATAATTTTCACACATTAAATCACTCAAATTATATTTCTTTTAATATTTTAAAAATATTTTGTTGGTCGGAGTGGATACCTAAGAGGGGGGTGAATTTAGTTTCAATTAAAATTTCTGCTTACAACTTTATGATAAAGATACCCCAATTCAAAATCGACAGTCAATTAAGGAATTAGAGATATAAATGTTTAATTACTCAACAAGTTTTTATAAGTTTAATTAGTCCTTAGTTGAATCAATGCAATCACTAATTCAACTTTTGAAACAGGTTTACTGAATTAAGCATATATACACACTAACCAAAACTAACTATCAGAGTGAATGTAAAAATAGTTTCTGTCTTTGAAAAAATATAAGCAGTGGATAAAATAAAATCTAGTATTATAATATTAGCACAATAATGTAAACAAGATGTTTAGTCTCAAGTTGATACCTAATCCTCTCCACTTGGTGATCAATTGCCACCAAGTTGTTTGTATAAATAAACTTGATACATAACATGTATTGGGTTTTAAAATAGTTTTTACACTGTCTAGGTTCTACAACCTCTACCACAGTTCTACGTGGGAGAATAAGAAACCAAGACAGACAAGGCTTCTTCTACAACTAGGCTTGGGAAATAGGGTGGGCGAGTTTTGAGTAGAGATTTTCTGTATCCCCCAGTTAAAGCACAGGGGACAGTGTGTGTGTGTAACAAACACACACTGATCAGAAATGTAAAATAAGGAACACAGTAGATCCTGAGAAATTAAGATGATGTTTAGAATTCTCTATGTGTTTGAAGGTCAGCTCTGGACTTCTTGCAGTTGAGGAAATGAAGGTTTTTGTTCTTATCTGCAAGTTGTCTCCCAAAATAGAGTGTCGCAACTTCCAGGTACTAGCTTCCAGGTACTGAGATTTTCAAATTCTTAGTATAAGAGAGTTGATAAAGCATAGTAGTACATCCTTGAAATTGTTCTTCAAAATAATCTTTGTGAAGCTCTTGGATCTTCAGTATAAGCACTAGAGTGTTCTTCTTCTTGTTCCTCAGTAGTTTCTTCCTTATGCATTCGACTTGTGAACTTCACTCTACACTTTTGTTTTTTTTGTGCCTCTATATATATCTTCTTTTTCTTCAGTATTTTTATTTTGTATATGAGGTTTGACAATAGGAGTACGTACATCATGTGAAATCTTTCTCGTAACTCGTACTATCAAGATATGGTTTCCTGACATGTATACAAACAAAATTAATTAATTTCAGATGCATTAAATCAATCACATATGACAATTATTATAATATCATGAAAATGGATAAAGTATATAATATGTTATCAGTAGACTGTTAATAGTAACCTGTCAATCGGTAGCATCTTTAGAAGCAAGATCAATCAGCAGTAGACTTCTATCATTAGGCGTATCCAGTGGTAGGCTTGGCCAACGGTAGGATTGGCCAACGGTAGACTTCACTAATAGTAGAATTTTCCAACAGTAGACTTTTCCAATGGTTATACTTATCAATGGTAGACTTAAACACGGTAGAATTTTCCGACATCAGACTTTTCCAATAGTAGACTTGTCCAACAGTAGACTTGTACTGGTGACTTCAATCGGTAAGGTTCAGTTGTATGTTTGTCAATATTGACTGTGAAAGTGACCTCTTACCAGTAACCTTCATCAATAACCTTTGTCTTAGAAAGTTTTATGTTGTAGACTGATTCAGTAAAGTCATGAGATTAAAATAGATTGAAATAAATTTTCAAATAACTAACTCATTATAGAATAAAACATGATTTGGGATTATCAAAATAGATGATTCAAACAATCTCCCCATTTTTGATAATCACAAATTATGCCATTAAAATTTAGAATAATTAAAATATTATCATATATAATGAAAATCATAGGTTAAAGTGATATGGATATTGAACTACTCTTTTAGGTTAAGGTGATATGGATATTGAACTACTCTTTTGTTGTATTTTCTCCCCCTTTGTGATTAGAAAAAAGAAATACAATAAGAGAGAAAATAGGATATTTGTATTAATGAAAGATTGATACATGATTCAAAGAGAATTATAAAATCCCTATCAAAAGAAAAAACCACACTCAATCTACATTAGAAATAGGTAATGACTCCTTCTATTTGGAGGAGGAAGAGGGAGGGTCTACAGGTGGTTGAAGAGACTAAGGTCAAGGGATAGCATCGATAATGGTAGTAGAAGCTGCAACAGAAGCTCTAGTGGCTCGGGAGGGAATGACTCTTTGAGGAATCATTGGAGTCAGGCTTCTGATGTCTTGAGTAGGATACATCGTAGGAGCAGCACTGGCCGAGGCTGAGGCAGTAGAGGCTTAAGGAAATGCTGGAGGAATAACAATGGGTGTACATTCCACATGAAGGAAGGGTAACAGAATATTCCTGAATTCCATGATGATGATGCCACCTCTCTTCAAGGCTAAGACAAATTTATCCTTATTTTACATAAACTTCTCCAAGGCATGAGTTAGCTCTCAAAGATTGCTCACTTGATCCTTAAATGCCTGAGTGACAGGTGGAATCCTCAAGTTCTCCAATAGCAACTTAAAGTGGCTATCCATCTGATACATAGTGTATACCCTTTTGTTATAAAATTCAAGTTGATCCTTAATGGCCTTATGATCTTGAGAAGGTTACCTTAAATAATTTCTTACAAGGGTATGAATCTCCCTGGTAATAGAGAAGACCTAAGAGTTTGAAGTACTAGCACCAGATAACTTTTCCACTTATGCTCTAACAATAGATCTGAAAACCTCAATGTCTACTGGAGGAGGAGTTGAAGTTGAAGCAGAATCACATAGAGATACCAGAGAGAAAGAAACTATCTCCTTAAAGGATATAGTTAGACCATGGATCAACCTCTTCACATCATCATCTGGACCTTTCACATGCATTTCCATGGACTTCTTAAAATCCCAAAACATAGTTACAAACTATTTCACTATACTTTTGACATATTGAATATCCTTGTCCACCTGAACTCTAGAGGTCAGAAGAGAATTCAAGATCACCGCTGAATGTTTCATAAGTTCCACAGATTCTAACAATTCATTCATTTGACTCTGACACTTCCTTACTTCCTGAAGAAGATCAGAGTGAATATTGGAGTGTATTTTGGCTAACTCAGATATAGAATGCTCCTGAATTAGAGCAATAGACTTGTCAAACTTAGAGGCCCTTTCCTTAGACGTTCTCTACAGGTCATATTTCAAAGATTCAAGGACTTTCTTTCTGACATATTCTTGAGGTAAAGAGTTTTATGGAGGTACTAAAATGAGGTTTGGCACTGAAGGTCTTTTGTTGGGCCTTTCATCTTCTGAGTCATCATAATTTAGTCCCAACACCAGAAACCTAGGGTCCTCATTCCAGCCTTCAATGTCATGCACAACAGACACTGATCCTTTGGCAATAGGATGCTCCCCATCAATTGGAGCTACCTCTTGGACAACTATTTCATCTTCTTCCATCCTTGCAGCCTCTACAGTTGTTTCTACTTGATCAATTGACCCATCATTAGAGTGAGATAATGCTTCTGATGAGTCATCCACAGTTTCCATAGCAAGGGTAGTATGTATACCTTCTTCTTCTTGTTCACCCAGTTCCCTTTTAGTGACTCCTATAATAGGACTCAAACTGAGTTCCTCTCCTTCATTGTCCTTATCAGCAGCAGCCTCATGTTCTTCATGGTCAGAATGACCAGATTCAGCAACTTCTTCTTCTTATGAGGTATCTCTAATAGTGATATGAGCCTCATCATACTCCTCTTCATTGGTTTCTTCAACCTCATTGTCCCTTAGAACATATTCTCTTCTCGTTAACTCTCTTATAGGACTGGGATCTCTAGAATCTATCACTCTAACTAGAGGACTGGAAGGTAGATCAGGATCACTCCTATCATCTATAAGAGTACCATCTTTCTCAAGTTCCACAACCTCCTCTAATTCTTCATCGGAATAAATAGGTTCTGCCTCATAAGGCTTCAAACCTGGATCCCTCTTATCCTTTGTCCTAGAATAATTATTTACAGGGTCAAACTTCTCATAAAGCTTTCCTTCATCATTTACCCATTCTCTTCTCCAGGAATTCCAGCTGATCTTCATGAAATTGTAGAAAATCTTTGAGATACAAAAAATGGACTTGGCTATAATTGTTTTCTATTTATCTCTAGCAATTTTTTAACCTTCAGCATCATAGAAATTAGTTTGGCATGAAATAGATCATTTGATTTAGATGTTGTCTTAGTCATGTCTTCAAACTGATCCATCAGCAACCTATATAGGTTGATCTTATGGTCGTTCTTCAGTAAATAAAAAATTAATATGTCCTGATACTTCAACACAGCGAAGTCCCCTCTCCTAGGACTTATCACTTGTTGGATAAAATTGAATAGAAGTATATCCTCTCCATACATTTCAGCAGCAATCACCTTCCTCGAGGTCACATTTTCTTCCAGCTCTTCCAATTCTTTCTTATATAAAAAAATCTCACTTTTTGGAGGAATAACTCTAGAGTAGTAATCAAATATACCCTCATGAGGTACCCTAATACATTCAACCCACTCAGCAGATGAAAATCTTACCTCAGTTCCATTTACTCTAAACAACATTCAGTTATCTTCATTAGACTTCTAAAATCTCAAAAAATCATAAAATTATTTGACTAACTTTAGATAATAATGCCCTTTATTTTTTGTGAAACACTCTACCCAGCCTTGAGTTTCTAGCTCTTCCAACACCAAAGATTTTCTCGAAATCAACCAGTCCTTACAAAATTCATTTTTTGGTACAATCTCCCTCTTTGTCAGATACGGATTAACTAAATTCTTTGTAGTACTACTTTTACCACTAGGCTCGACTCGAGATATCTTGGGGTTTGGTGCATCTCCATCACCAATCGAAGGTCAGTTGACTCTAGAAATTGAGTTTTAAGTGGTTTGAGGGTTCAGCAAAAAGTTAGGGTTTAAGGATATTGGGAGTAGGGAGTAGAGAGTGAGGAAGAGAGTGGATTAAAATGTGTTTGTGATATAATTTTGTCATTTAGGGATTGAAACAAAAAACAAATCAGGATAAATAATACTAATAAAATGATTAATATTCCCACATAAAATAAGAAGTAATGGTAAATTACAACAGTGAGGTACCCTACAATGAGGTTCAACAGTGAGGTGCAATGGTGAGGATCTAATAGTTAGGATCTAATAGTGAGGTTCTAACAGTGAGGTTCAACATTGAGGTTCTAACAGTAAGGTTCAGTGGTAAGGTTCTAATATTGAGGTTCAACGGTGAGGTTCTAATAGTAAGGTTCAATGGTGAGGTTCTAACAGTGAGGTTCAATGGTGAGGTTCTAAAAGTAAGTTTCAACGGTGAGGTTCTAACAGGGAGGTTCAATGGTGAGGTTCTAACAGTGAGGTTCAACGGTGAGGTTCTAACAGTGAGGTTCAACGATGAGGCTCTAACAGTGAGGTTCAATGGTGAGGTTCTAACAGTGAGATTCAATGGTGAGGTTCTACTGTGAGGTTCAATGGTGAGGTTCTAACAGTGAGGTTCAACAGTGAGGTTCTAATAATGAGGTTCAACGGTGAGGTTCCCTATACAGAAATTAATCATCTCTAATTCATTTTTGATGTAGTTTAACCTCTCTAAATTTAAAAGCATTGTGAATATATCAACCAATTGATAATTAATTTCAATGAATTCAAGAGTGATATCACCTATTTGATAATGGTCTCTCAAGAAGGGATTTCTTACATCAATATGTGTTTTCCTAGCATGAGATACTGGATTTATAGAAATTTTAATAGAAATATTGTTTTCATATTTTATAGACACATGTTTGAATTGATATCCATAGTCTAGTAAAGTGTGTTTCATCCTCAGAATTTGATAAAAAACAACTACCAACTGCTATATATTCATCTTTGGTAGTAGATAATGCAACATAATTCCATTTCTTACTACACCATGATACTAGTGACTTTCCTGAAAGGTGACATGTTTCAGAGGTTCTTTTTCTATCTAACTTGAAACCAGTAAAGTCAGCATCATAATAACTGATTAAATCAAATGGTTTTCCTCTTGGATAAAATAGTCCTAAGTTGGGATTATATTTGAGATATTTGAACATCCTTTTAACATCATTTAAATGAGATTATTTGGGATTATCATGAAAGCGAGCACACATGCATACACTGAACATAATGTCCAGTCTGCTAGCTGTAAGGTAGATCAGACTCCCTATCATACCTCTATAGTTGGTTTGATCCACTGGTTCTCCAGCTACATTTGCATCCAACTTACAAGTGGTACTCATTGGTGTATCCCTACCTTTCCTACCATCAAAACCAAAATGTTTTAAAAGATCCTTAATATAATTACTTTGATTTAAAAAATACCATCTTTATTTTAAAAAATCTGAAATCCAAGGAAAAATTTATGTTCTCCTATAAAACTCATTTAAAAAACATTTTTCATTATTTCTTAAAAATCAGTACATAAAGAATTTTTAGAAGATCCAAAAATTATATCGTCTACATAAATTTGTACTATCAAAACATCTTTGGAAATTACCTTAATGAAGAGAGTAGGATCAGAAATTCCTCTAGTAAAACTTTTTGAAATAAGAAAAGAGTTGAGCCTATCGTACCAAGCTCTTGGAGCTTGCTTTAAACCGTATAAAGCTTTTGAAAGTTTAAAAAAATTATTTGGACAATAGGGATTTTTAAAACCATGGGGTTGTTCAACAAACACATCCTCAACTATATACCCATTTATAAAAGCACTTTTAACATCCATTTAATAAAGTTTAAAATTCAAATCAGTGGAATAATCAATAAGTATTCAAATTTCATCTAACCTAGATATAGGTGAAAATTTATCCTCATAGTATATTCCTTCCTCTTGACTGTAACCTTATGAAACTAACTTTGCTTTGTTTATAACTATATTTCCAGACTCATCAACATTGTTCCAAAAAACTTATTTAGTGCCTATTTTCAAAGTATCCTTAGGTCTTTCTTCTAGTTCCCAGAATTTGTTTCTTTCAAATTTATTTAATTCTTCTGGCATAGCCATCACCCAGAATTCATCATTGATAGAATCATTAGTATTTTTGGGTTCAAGCTATGAAATAAAATCTTGATGTTCAACCTAGTTTCCCAAAGAAGCTCTATTTTGTGTCCCTCGATTTAAATCACCTACTACAACATCTAAAGGATGATTCTTGAGAGTTGTAATACCTCTAGAAGGAGTTGAACTAGACTCCTCATGATTGTCTATTGGTTCAAACTCAACAGGTGAAGATTATGAAAGATTCCTTGAACTGTTTACTTTCACAGGGGATTCACTATCATTATCATTGAGGTCCAGAATTGACATATCTTCCTCAAGATATTCAAGAGAGGTTTTTGGTTCATGTAGATCAGTCTCATCAAATTTGACATGAACTGACTCTTCCACGCATTTGGTTTTCTTATTGAATACTCTATATGCTTTAATCGAGATTGAGTAACCTAGAAAAATTCCTTCATCACCTTTGGATGAAAACTTGTCAAGATTGTCCTTAGTGTTAAGGATAAAGACATTACAACCAAAAACTCTGAATAAGTTAACCTAAGGCTTCATGTTGTTCCAAATCTCATAAGGGGTCTTCTTAAGAATAAGTCTAATAAAGACTCTATTAATGGTATAAAAATCTATATTTAAAGCTTCAGCCCAAAAATAAATAAGTAGATTATACTCACTAAGCATAGTTCATGCAATCTCTTAAAGGGTCATATTTCTTCTTACTACGAATCCATTCTGTTGGGGTGTTCTAGGAGAAGAGAAATTGTGACTATAGCCATTGTTTGCACAATAAGATTCAAACTCCTAATTTTCAAACTCATGGCCATGATCACTTATAAAGGTATTAATTCTAATTCCACTATGTTTTTCTACAAAATTAGTGTATTTGATAAAATATGAACAAGATTCACTTTTGTGATCTAGAAAGTATACCCAAGTGTACCTAGAAAATTTATCTACAATAACATAAACATGGTGATTCCCATTTAAACTTTAAACTCTTTATGGTTCAAACAAGTCCATGTGAACCAACTAAAGAAGTTGAGAAGTAGAAACTTTATTCTTTGTTTTGAAAGAAACTTTGTGTTTTCCCCTTTTGACAATGATCACATACTTTGTTTAGAGGGGATTCCAATTTTGGTAAGTCTCTAACTAAACCTCTCTTAGTCAGTTTCCTAAGTGAGTTCACATTGTAGTGTCTTAATATTCTATTCCACAACCAGGATTCCTTATTAAAATAATTTAAGCAAGAAACATTTTTCTTGGCTAAGGAATTTAAATCAACAGCATACACATTTTCATTTCTACAGGCAGTGAATACTAAATAATTTTTGGAATTAAAAAACATTGCATGCATCATTTTCAAACTTGAAATTCAAAACATCATCACACAACTGAGAGATGCTAAGTAAATTTTACTTTAATCTATAAAAAAAGTATTTTGGAAATTAATATTGTATTAGGGTTACCAATCTGGCCTAAGATGACAATTTTTCCCTTTGCATTGCCACCAAAAGTTACATGTCCACCATAAAAATTTATTAGGCTCATGAAGAAAGTATAATCTTCTGTCATAAGTCTTGAATATCCAATTTCTATGTACCACAAGGTCTTACAGGAACTCATTAGGCAACTTCCCTACAAAATAGATTAGGCATGTGGTAACTTTGGTACCCAAATTCTATTGGGTTTAGAGAGGTTAGCAAGTAAAACATTGGGAACCCATACTTGTCTCACAGATTTCCTATAATCAGCAGATATATTTTGATACATGAACAATTTTTGGGTCCTTTATATAATTGTCTCTCAAAATATAGTTCAGAACATGAACTAGTAGAGAACTATCCAGATTTTGCAACAAATTTGGTTTTACTAATTTTTCTATTTCCTGGTTGATACCCTAGACCAATTGTATATTTTAGGGAAATCTGTTTTCCTATAAACTAATTCAAGTTATCTCTACCTACAGTAAAATTCTCAAGATCGCTTCTTAATTTTTCATTGGATAATTTAAGTTAAGTGTTTTCTTTTAATAGCTATGAGAATTTTTCTTTTTCAATATCCAAGTTTGGATTATAATTTTTATTTAAATCATGTTGTATTTTTAATGATTTATATTGGTCTTTGATATCATTAAATGTGTCCTCAATCATTTTACAGTATTCAAATAGTTCTTCCATAGTCATATCTTCATCATTATGTTACTCATACATAATACCAGAATAATAGGCATTATGTATAGGAGAGTTAAGTGTTACCTCAGATGTTCCTGTCATGAAACATAAGATGGAATGATTGTTCTGTTCACTGTTAGAATCCTCAGATCTACTGGAGTTTCCTTCTGAAGCACTCTAGGTAGATTTTATAGTATTTTTATAACCCTTTCCCTTATCTTCATATTTCTTCTTAAATTTCATATTGGGGCAGTCTACCTTTACATGACCTTTTTGTTTTCACTAATAGTAGATTATTTCATTTGAGTTGTCATTCCATTTTCTATCATTCTTCCATTTTCCTTTACTATCATACTTTACCATTTATTTTTAATTCCTAAAGAATTTCTTCTTTCTGTAGAAATTTTTGAACCTTCTAGCTAGATGATCTATCTCCTCATCACTATCTGAATATGACTCTTCACTAGTGGAACTGTCTACTGGAACTTGAATTTTTTCTTTGTGTTTTCTCTTTGAGTTTGAAGTCTTGAATGCTACTGACTTCTTCCTTGGATCCTCATATACTTCTTGATTTACCTTAAAATATTATTTGTACATCCTAAGTTTTCCAATTAGTTCCTTCACTGGAAGTTTTCCTATGTCCCAAGATTCTAAAATAGAAACAAAAGATCCCCTCTATTTGTCATGTAAGAAATGAAGTAATCTCATGATTTGGTACTTTTTTTCCACTGGTTTCCCTACCAGACTCATGGTGTTCACTATTTCATTGAACCTGAGATACATTTTAGATATAGGTTCATCAAGATTCATTTTAAAATTATCATATTTCATAGTGTATATATTTAATCTCATTTCTTTAACATTGGTTGTTCCCTCATGAGAGATAGCTAAAGTATCCCAAATTTCATATGCAGTTTTACAAGAAGATTTTATATTGAATTCCTCATCACCTAGAAAATAATACAAATACTTCATTTATTTACAGTTATTATTGTATGTAGCATTAGTAAATTGAGACCATGTGTCCCTAGAAGTAGTAGGAAATACATGTTGTTCTTCAATTATGTCCCAGATTTCAGGTCCCATGCTCTCTAGATACATTTTCATTTTTAATTTCCACTGAGCATAGTTATTACCATTAAAGAAAGGTGGCATGTTAGTAGCAACACCGTCCACTAAAGTTTCCATAGTTACATAGAAAAAAAAATTTAGATATGACATAAATTTTAAGATATTTATGATAAAACTAACATCATAGTTGAAAAGAATTTTAACACTTGAAAACTAAAAAGGCATATGATACCAAATGTTGGTCAGAGTAGATACTCAAGAGGGGGTGAATTGAGTTCCAATTAAAATTTCTGTTAAAAACTTTATGATAAAAATCCCCCAATTCAAAACATCCCAGTCAATTAAGGAAGTAGAGATATAAATGTTTAATTTCTCAACAAGTTTCTCTAAGGTTGATTAGTCCTCAGTTGAATCAATTCAATCACTAATTCAACTTTTGAAATAGGTTTAATAAATTAAAAGTATATACACTCTAACAAAAACTAACTATTAGAGTGAATGTAAAAACTATTTTCTATCATTGAAAAAATATAAGCAGTGGATAAAATAAAACAAAGTATTTGAATATTTTCACAAAAATGTAAATAAGAGGTTCAGTCACAAGATGAGACCTAATTCTCTCCACTTGGTGATCACCTTTCACCAAGCTATTTGTATAAATAAACTTGATGCACAAATTGTATTGGGTTTTACAATAGTTTTTACACTATCCAGGTTCTAAAATCTCTACCACATTTCTACATGGGAGAACAAGAAACCAAGACACACAAGGCTTCTTCCACAATTATGTGTGGGAAACAAGGTGAGAGAGTTTTTAGTGGAGATTTTCAGTATCCCCCAATTAAAGCATAGGAGACAGTGTGTATGTGTGTGTGTGTAACAAACACACACTGCTTAAAAATGTAAAATAAGGAACACAGTAGATCCAGAGAAATTAAGATGAAGTTTAGAATGCTCTGTGTGTTTGAAGGTCAGCTCTAGACTTCTTGCAGTTGAGGAAATGAAGGTTTTTGTTCTTCTATGAATTTTGTATCCAAAAATAGAGTTCTGCAACTTCCAGGTACTAGCTTCCAGGTATTGAGATGTTCAACTTATTGGTATAAGGTAATTAATGAATAACATCAGGACAACCTTGAATATATTCTTCAAAAAGATCTTTGTGAAGCTCTTGGATCATCAGTATAAGCACTAGAGTGTTGTTCTTCTTATTCTTCAATAGTTTCTTCCTTATGCATTCGACTTGTGAACTTCACTCTAAACTTTTTTTTTCTCTATGCCTCTATATATATCTCTTCTTTTTATTCAGTCTTTTTCTTTCGTATTTGAGGTCTGACAATAGGAGTACGTGCATCACGTGAAATCTTTCTCATACCTCGTACTATCAATATATGGTCTCCTAACATGTCTACAAACAATATTTATTAATTTCAGATGAGTTAAATCAATAAAATATGACTGTTATGATAATATCAAGAAAATGGATAAATTAAAGAATATGTTATCAGTAGACTGCTAACATAAGCCTATTAATCAGTAGAATCTTCAGTTGCAAGCTCAATCAGCAGTAGACGTCCAACAGTCGGTGTATCCAGTGGTAGGCTTCGCCAATGGTAGGCTTGTCCAATGGTAGACATCACTAACGGTAGACTTTTCCAATATTAGACTTTTCCAATAGTAGATGTGTACAATTGTTAAACTTATCAATGTTATACTTAACCAATAGTAGACTTTTCCAATAGTAGACTTGTCCAAAAGTAGACTTGTCCAACAGTAGACTTGTCCAACAGTAGACTTGTAAAACAGTAGACTTGTCCAGCAGTATACTTGTACTGGTGACTTCAAGAAGTAAGGTTCAACTGTAGGTTTGTCAATGGTGACCATGATAGTGACCTCTTACCAGTAACCTTCAACAATAACCTTTTTCTGAGAAAGCATTATACTGTAGACTAATTCAGTAAAGTCATTAGATTAAAATGGATTGAAATAAATTATCAAATAACTAACTCATTATAGAATTAAACATGATTTGGGATTATCGAAATATATGAGTACAACATCCTTGTTTTCTTTTTTATTCTTTGAGGAAATATTCCTTCAGTGTTTTATAATAAATTAGGATAATTGTATAATTAATAAAAATTAAAAAAATAATCATGAAATTAATTTTATTATGATCAATATAGATAATTATATTCCTTTATATATTACTTTTTTCATTATATAGACACATAAGATACATTGAAAAAAATAGAGTAACATTTTGTAACTTAGTTTGTTTTAAATAATGTATAAGTTATTTTCTAGGATAAGTTCCTATTAAAATAATACAATTCATGTCTACAGTGATAATGTTCAAATTAAATTCTTCCAATAAGAATTATGATGAAATTTTATGGTCGTATTACTTATATTTAATCTATGTTAACTCTATTTACCCTTTACCATGGGGATAAATTTTACCATGTTTACTATTCATATTGACCAAAAATAAAAGGGGCTTATTTTCCAAATTATTCTAACAGCACAAAAAATTATGAATAAATTTCCATTTCTTTTGATTTAATGTCTTATGGATATTGAAATCATGTGCACTTATTTTATTATATCCAATTGAATTTTAAAGGACTATTAAGTATCTTTACTGTTGATAATATATCCATTAAATAGTTATCACATGACAAGTATAAATATAGAGGTTGAAAAAAATCCATTTGGCACAGAAAAATGAAATGATGGCCTCATCTAGTAGAATTGTACCCTATGAAGCACCTTTTATAGGATCTTCTGAGGGAGACTCATTTCTCGGTTTTTCCATAGACTAAGCCCAAGCTGAGGTCGAACAATATAAGCATGATCAAAAACCATTTACAAAAGAAGTTCAATTTCATCAATATCACAGCCTATACTACATTCACTGAAAGGCACCATAAAATCCACATTATCACACACCTTACTCTTAAGGAATATATTGGTGTAATAAAGGTATGTGTATAAATGCCCTAGTAATAAAATTACATACATTATTTTTTATAGAATAATGAATTTATTTTTCTTCCAATTATTGTTACTCCGTAATTGATTTTTAAAGCACAAATAGTATTTTTTATTAATATTAAAATTCAATTAAGAAATATATTTTTATGAATAAATTTATTCTTTTAAAAAAATAATTTTTCAATAAAATATTATTATTAAATTTCTTTTACAATTGAAATGATCATAAAAATTTAATGAAGTCGAATGTAATTTTTATTAGGGTTAGAGAACTCATATTGTCAAAAAGGCTCTTCAATTTTTCAATAAAATTATATTTTTATTTTAAAATTAAAAATTAACATATTTAAAAAAAATAGATAAAATGAATATTACTTTTTAGAATAAAGGCGTCGAAATTATCCAAAAGTGAATTTATCATAATTTTCTGAGAGAGTCAAATTTTTCGGTAAAAATAAAATATCGTATAAATATATGGTGTGTTTTATGAAATTGTAATGTCACAATAATGAGGTAATTAATATTATAAAAGGTATATTTAGAAAAATATATTTTTCCATTTAAAATATTTTTAGTCAAGGTTTATTTGATTTATTATATTAATCTATATTGAATCCTCCAAGACTTATAATATATTTTATGATTTTAAAATCATTTATTTTAAAGTGTGACTCACCTTCACATAATCAAGGGAAATATTTTATTATATTCAGACCTTGGACTCATAAAAAAATGTTTACCACTCCCCTTTTCTAGAAACCATGGGCAAAAACCATGATATTTTTTGTGGTTATGAAGGTTTTATTATGTAGTGTCCAAAACCAAAATAATAAATAAATACCCCTCTTTTCTGATATAAACCCACCCAAAATCCCATTTCTCTTAAATAAAACTCTTTTAAGCTCAATAACTTCTTTTATGTACTCCCTATAGTCCTACCAAGGTTCACCCAAGATCCCAAGAAGCCTCTCCTAAGCCTTTGGAGTCACACATCCAAGTAATAGATTCCTCTCCATATTTTTGAATTCAATCACCTTCTTTGAGATTAGTTCTTTTAATTTTAATAGATTGTATTTCCATTAATTTTAAATAATTATCTTACAATAAAATTTATTTTATTCATATGAGGGGTCATTTATCCCCCCCTCATTTTGACCCTTACCTGGGTCGTTACTATGCTAAAATTCTGTAAGGGATTCTATCTCTCATCTTTTAATCAACCACTTCATTTATGATATGCCTTTTTAATTTCCATTTTCTTATGTCGAGATACATTATTACCTATCCCAATTATTTTAAACTTGTTTTATAAATGATTAGATTCCATTTTCCTCTCATTTAACCCTTATAAGAACCTTTATGTACACTTGTTAACATGCTGAAATTTTGTAAGGGATCTTTTTCTTTCTCTTATTACTTCAAGACTCTTTATTTTGTTATGCCTTATATTTCCTATTAATTATATTAATAAATTTCCTTCAATATCCCTATTTATTTCCATTTCATCTATAAATAATTCTATACCACTTTTTCTCTCATCAATTCATTTTATGAATTTCTATATGATACTGTTTTGCTGCCAAAATTTCACAACAGTTTTCCAAGCCAAAATCATTATGTAGTGAATACCATACCCATTCATATATCAAGGGTATTCACCTTTATGCATATATAATTATTGATTATGGATCTATATGTATTTATTCCAAAATTCCTTGATCTTGGAATAAATTATGATGTTGAAATAATCCATGTTATATGATCTATGTGGTACATTTAAGGAGTATATTGAAATTTTTATTAAGGGTGCCCCATAATAGTGTTCCAATGCATTCAGTAATGGTTAGTATCATGATACATCATGTTGGGACAGGGTTTTACCTGATTCCTTTAGTGGAATTTTTTCCACCATGAAGTCTTGGTGTTTTATCTTTGACATATGTTTATGATTCAGTGTTTTAAGTTATTTCCTCACTTCCATGTTATTATTATCATGTTATATCATTCCTTATTATTAATTTTTATTTAACCCCATTGATGTGCCTTGTCTAACATGTATTATTATCCTTATGTTATTTCATGTTTATTCCATAATTGGGATTTATAGATCACCAATTTCTTATGTAGGTCCTCAGGTTATCTCATTCAGTGTTAAGTATAAAGAAATTTTGTGGTCATGTCAAAGATGTTGTATTTCATGTTTTAAGTTGTTATGTAATATTCCTAAACCCCAAAGATAATAAACCTCTCTATATTTTGAGTTTTATTAAGTTAAATTTTATGTAATAAAACATGTTTGAAAATGAAAAAAAGAGCAGGTTTGTTATAATTTGAACCTCCAAATTCAAAATATATAATTAATTTCATCAAATTTAATACCTATAAATGGAAAAAAAAATTAATGTCTGAAGAACATGACACAACTACGTTTTAAAAATAAAAAAAATACATTTTTAAGTGTAAAATAGGGTTTATTATTATACTATGCTTACAAAAATATTTGTTTAATGTTTAGAAAATTTTATAAAGTAAATAATATGTAAATTTTATTAAAATCATTCAAAAATAAGGATTAATTTAATTTTTTTATATAAACTACATTATTTTTATAAAAACAATTTTTTATAAATAAAACTTCACATATATTTTAAAATAGCATTTATTTTTAATTATAATAATTTGATAAGTAGTAAATTTATTTTATAAATGTGGCGTCTGTATATTTTTTATAATTTTTTTATTACTATTCATATATTACAATCCAAATACTATGATATAAAATTTTAACAATGTAATGATGTTTGTAGAAACTTTGTATTACATATAACACAATCTATCTAAGAAACTGAAATATTTATAGACAAATATTTTATAAAAATCTCATAGTGTTACATTCTATAACTCGGGTTCCCATGTACCTTCCTCAAATGGGGGGTTTTTTCATAAAAGTTTGGCTAGGTCATTGGTATTGTTTCATAGAACATTGTCTCTATGATCCATAATCTTTACCAGTTATTATTCATAAGAAATTTCTTTTTATAATAGTAGAACTGATGAATTTAGTACATGTGAAGGATTATGTATATACTTCATCAGTAGTGTAACATTTAACAGATCATGAGCTTCAGAGAGATTTGATGGAAGTTCCAATCGATAAGGTACCATCCTGATACGGTCAAAAATTTCAAAAGGATTGATATATCTAAGGATTTGTCGACTCTCATATCCTCTTACTTTCAATAATATAGATTCAAACCTCTCTCTCATTTCCTTAGATAGAGTTTGAATGGTATACTCTAACTAACCATCTATTTGAGGGTGATAATAAATTCTGAAACATAACTCTATATACAAATCCTATAGAAAATTATATAAAATATTGTGGTAAACATTGGATCCCGATCAGATACAATTGATAATGGTACACCATGAATTCTTACAACTTCATTAATGTATAACCGAGTAATTTGATGAAGAGGGAAATCATAACAAATGGAAATAAAGTGCGTTTACTTCATAATGTGATCGTCTAGAACCCATATAGCATTGTTCACTTTAGATGTTGTTGGGATTCTGAGAATGAATTCCACATTATTGTTTTCCCATTTCCATTCTAATATGGGTAATAGTTGTAACATACCCTTATACTTATATCTATATGAACTATGAAATACACTCTATAATATATAATTTTAATATGTCACACCATAAATACTCTTTTGGGTCTCTGTACATATTTTTTATTCTAAGAGGAATATATAATGATGAATTGTGATCCTTATCCAACAACTCTTTCATTAAATCTGTTATAGGCAGGACTTATACATGGTTCTTGAACCTTATTATTCCCTCATAATAAGGGATGGACTTAGGAATATTTCTCACCTTATTTTATAGCTCCATAAATTCCTTTTACTCTTTAATCCTCACATGGATATATGGTTGAATATTCATTTGAAAAAGATAAGATTTCTCCTCTAACATAATGATTTCCATATACATCATTTGAAAATCCAGAAATATTATATCTTGTGTGATCCTCATCATATATAGGCTCGCATGGTCCTTTCATATCAATGCATCTTCCGCCTTATTTTAATTCCTAGGGTAGAAATGTATTGATCATTCATAGTTTTTAATCATTTCCAACCATCTTCTTTTGCACATGTTCACCTCATTTTGAGTGAATATATACTATAAACATTTTTTCATTATATATGTCAAATCTTTCTCCATTAAGACAATGCTTATATTAATTTAATGAAAAAAATAATCAAACCTGAATCAAAATCATTATCTGGGTAATTCTTCTCATTAACCATGAATTTTCATGAGGTATAAGCTATAACTATATCATTTGGCATGAGGACACATCTCATCCCATTCTTTGACACATCACTATTGATTACAAAACCATCTCTATTGTAGGATAGTGTAATAATAAGTGTGATGAATATAATTATCTTCATGTCCTTAAAACATTTCTTATATTAATCATTCTAGAGGAACTTAACTCCCTTCTTGGTTAACTAAAAGAGTGTATTCGATATCCACAAAACATTCTCGACAATATTCCCATAATATCCATACAAACCAAGAAAACTACAAATTTCGGTTACCATGGTTATTCTTAGACATTTATCAATAAATTTTATATTTTAAAGATCTACTTATATACCATCACTTTAGATTATATGAACCAAGAATGAAACTATCTGAATCTAACATTCACACTTGGTAAATTTTTTATAAAAATTAACCTTCCTTATGGTCTTCCGCAAAATCCTATGTGATCTTCAATCTCTTCCTTGATCTTTCAATATTTAATAATTTTATCTATAAATACTACCATGAGATGATCATGTTAGACTCTCAATACTCTATTCATTAAAACTATAATTATTTTGGAGTAATTAGTAATACCAAAATGCATCACAATAAATTTGTAGTGCCTATACCTTGTATAGACTGTCTCCTTGGGTATATCCTATTTCATGACCCCCAATTTATGTTATCCAGAATGAAGTTATATCTTGGAAAAGTATTGATATATGTGTATTTGATCAAATAATTCATCTATGTAGGGTAGAGGATACGTTTTCTTGGTAGTGATCTTGTTAATTTCTTGATTACCAATGCAGTGTCTCATTGACCATATTTCTTCTTAAAAAATAGAATTAGTGAACCCCAAGGTGATTCACATGACTAAACGAATCCCTTTTCAATTCTATATTTTATTTTTATCTTTAATTTCTACAACTAAATTGGGTAATTCCATAAACATTATTTAAAATAGTCATAGCACTAGGTATGAATTATACTAAAACTCAACTTCCTATTTTGGTGGAAACACCAATAATTATTCCATAAATAAATCAAAAAAATCTCATATGATATATGCATCCTTAATTATGAATATATCCCAAACTATATAATATATATAATCTTCATGTATAATAATTAAGATACACAAGATGGAACCAATCTCCATTGGAAGTTCATATTCAACCACTCATCGATAAATAATCATTGTTTCATCAAGAATATGAAATGTGACTTCCCTTCCTTAGAAATTGATAAGGAATACATAAGATAAATATAATATATGCTACAAATCAAATAAAATTCAACTAAATGGATAACCAAAAAAATTCAGGAATCACTTTCCACACAAAATTCAATAAGAGAAGAACTATCGACTTGATATGTACCTTTTATTCTATTATAACTTTTCAAAATTAAATCAACATATAATAATTTAGGTGATGTGATGATACCCTTAGAAAATTATTTAGAAATAAAAGTGTGGTTGTATCCATAATCAAATAATACATTAGTTGTCATATAATGGATGATAAGTGTACCTTTCACCACATAATTCTCATGAACCACTTCGACAGTCATGATTTTATGATATTTTACTTTTTCATTGGTCTTAAAAGGTTGTTGATTCTGAACTTAAAAACACATAATATTTGTGAATTGGTTGCCACAATGAACATATATATTGAATTTTAAGCATTAGAATATTATTTTCCACAATTTTATTAACTAACATATTCATTGTGTTTTGACATTCATGGACTTTATGACCCACCTTTATGCATTTAAACCACCTCCTATTTACATTAATAAATTTCCCTGGATGTTTATTCCTAGATTTCTATAATTTAGATGGCTAGAATTTCCTTCCACCAAGATATTTGTCCAAGTTTTTATGTGAATATATATTTCTATTCTTATAAAAAATATTGAAATGGTGGCATTATCCAATTTCCACTTCTACACTAAGTGCGCAATGAATGATTTCTTCATATCTACTGAATCCTCTTAAAAATAATTCTTTTAGAAGTCTTGGTTTTAAAAAGACTAGTAATTGATCAATTTAACTTTTAAGGATAATAATTAAACATTATGAATACCTTTTTATCCTTGTAAAGTTTTCCTCATAGATACCAATGGATTCATCACCCTTTTCCTTCATCTCAAGAAATTACTTCTCCATATTTGTTTGTAAAATATGAAGAAAGTTATTACTGAAGAATATCCCCTTAAATTCATCCAATTCCATCCATTCAATTTCTTCCTCCTACCTTGTATTCTTGATAACGTTCGACCATTGATCTATTTCAACTTATAGATGATAAATATCTAGGAAAAACTTTTCATGACTTGAGAATTGAAGAATATAAAATATGTTCTCAAAGGTTTTGATCCATCCCTCAGCAATAAGTGGATTGGAATATTTACAAAAAGAAGCATGATATTTCCTCATGAAAGTTTTGCTAATATTTTGTTCCCTCCTTTGATCTTTTGGAAAATCAGAATGGTTCATTTCCTGAGAAAGTTACGTGATCATAGTGGAAATATTATTCATTCTAGATCCCATAACATTTGGTTACTCAAGCATATAATCCTTACATTTTCCATCACATTCAACATTAATATGATTTCTTTGTGTTCCATCCATTGACTAAAACCAAAAAACGAAGTGTGATAAAAAATATTTATAGTGTAAACCCATATAATTCTGACAAATAATCTATAGCATGTATAAATCATGACCCCTTCTTCTACAACACCTTAGGTTTAACCTAGGTCATTCATTATCAATACCAAAACATTAGGACTATGTCTTATACTTATACTTATCCCCAGGGTTTTCATTAAAAAATTCAAACCCAAATCTACAATGATTAACTAAACCCTTATATGATTCCAACATTTATAGCTTGATCATTTCATAAATAAATATTATTTCTATTTAAATTAATATTCAATACATAAAAACACAATCCATTACAAAACCATAAAGGTTTAGAATATTTGGAGAATAGATATAAAATATTCTTATTTTATGAAATATATTCAACATGTCCCAAAAATATCTTCCCTCGTAGTACTCTTTATAGGAATACCAAACTTAAAATTTTATTCTTAACCTATGGAAAGGGAAAATAAGAAAAGGGTGAGATAAAATGATCAGTAAGGGTAAATAATGGAGATATCAATTTATGGTCATATGCAGTCATTATATAAACATAATTGTGTGATATCATGACCATAACTTACAATGTTCACACCCAATATAAAAAATATCATAAACATGAGTTATGGAATAAAAAATTATAATTTAAAAATACATGAATCATAAGAATAATAACTCATAATAACTCAATCATGAACCATAATTTCATGTCATAAATGTGTGTCTTATCATCATATGTATATAAACCATTTCATATTTCGTGGTTAATTACAAAGACAGTCGTATCAGGATTCAACTAAATTTTATTATAGTGGATCAATCAAATTTACTTATTTCCCATAACAGATCAAGGGCTTCAACTTGTATCCCATAAAAGATAAAACACTTTGACTTATTTCCTATAACAGATCAAGCACATTGATTGTCTTACCATAGCTATCACATGAGACATAATATATTAACTAATAAATTAGAGGGAGATATAGGTCCCACCCACTATATAATGAAAACCATACATATGTGTTCCATAGTATCATAAAACCTTCTTCATATCAGAACCCATTAAAATTAATGGGTTTCATAAACATTTCATTATACCATAACCCAGGTAAAAGAAATGGGTTTCATAATCATTTCATATTTGCATCATAAACTAAACAATATAGAGAAAGAATAAAAAATATCCTTAGATCATAACTCCAATAAATCATAATTAGAATCAAGGGTTATTCTTTGTTATAAATTGAGATACCATTAAAATATCATTAATACCTTCTTCAAAAAAATACCCTATCAAATTTTAAAATTAAATTTTAAAATCTAAATATATGTACAAAATAAAGAAACCATTTTATTTAAAAATAACAATATAAAAATGTAAATAAATCTTTAAATAATTGAGGAATCATGATGGAAAAAACTTCATTCATGCCGTATATGTCAAAAACAATTCCTTTCATAATTTTGTTGGAAAGGTCACAAAGTATCTCGTTTGGAAAATGAAAAAATAAATCCTTTCAAACCATTTTTAAAAAATTAAAACATGCCTAAAATAACGTTTAACAATCATAGGATAACAGTA
Organism: Viscum album; assembly: GCA_963277665.1. Lineage (NCBI taxonomy): Eukaryota > Viridiplantae > Streptophyta > Magnoliopsida > Santalales > Viscaceae > Viscum > Viscum album. The sequence goes on along the minus strand of OY728139.1, from coordinate 1,079,118,863 downwards.
AATATTATATTGAAAATTTGTTGAAAAACAAGGATATGGAAGAAAAATATCAAATAATTCTCCCAATGGGGACTTAAATATAAACAATATTGAATGTTAATGAGATGTTCAAATAAAACCCCTACTGATTGGGTAACATTTAGATTATATGCCCAATGAAAGAAGGAACACTACTTAGATTTATAAATACCTATAACCTTTATAATATGAATAATAAAATATATTCATGGGAATTATATTCACCACAAAAAAATAGGTGAATAAGGTAGGTATCACCCAAAAATAAAAAAGAGACTTGAAATCCCTAACCTCAACTTCACCTTGATTTGGAAGCACTCTATCTTCTTGAATAATGAATTAAAATTTATTATAATTCTATAAAAAATTATTTCTAATACTCATAAAATCATATATTATCCTCTTATAACATTTCAACTCACCTTTTACCAATAATTCCTTATTAAAATTATTATTTTTTGGTGTTACCTATTTTGTATATCATGGGTATTTTAGTTCAATAGTTCTGATCCATGTAAATTTATCTTCATTTAATCACCTCAAAAATATTAATAATGATATATATATATATATATATATATCATATATATTCATTATATACATATTTATAGTCATCCCTAAAATTTAGATAGAGAAAAATGAATTACACTATTCATGAAGATAGTAGTTCATAGGTACGCATCTACATTATTTTCATTTCCCGACTAATGGAATAAAAAATTTAAAAAAATAAACCATTAAAAAATAATTATTATGCCATATGTATAATATATATTCATAAAATTCATCCACATTACCATCCATTTACAATATAAATGAAAAAATTAATCACATCATTTATTGGAGGTGGAATTCCACACGTACACACAAACAACATTATCGTTTCCCATTGGATTAGATGTTAAGAAGGTAGACATGATATTAATAATGAAGATATATATTTCTATCATAAATATCATATATAATCATTAAAACCAACATAAATCCCATCCATAAATTATGTTTTGAAAAATTAATTGTATCACTATTTGGAGGCGGTATGTTGTTTGTACACACAAGTGATGCTTTTACTTTTTGTCTGATAGGAAAGAGGGTTTATAATGATGTTTTCATAATCGTAATAATATTTTTTATAATAAGGATAGCTAATTTCATATTTTATAATAAATAACATAGATTTATATGAGTCAAATAAGAGTAAAAAAATAAATTGATCTGTTAAGGCGATTACTTATACTTGGAAAGAACTCATTTTGATCTCCTCTTAATGACCCTAGAGTTGGTCATTTTAGAATAAATACCTCTATAATAAGAATATAAAAGTGTATAAGGGAATGTTTTATATTATTTTTGATCTATAATGTTCAGAGTGGTGTAAATTAGTGATATAGGAGGTTCCCTTTTACAAAATATGGGTAGGGGCACTCTTAGAATTGTTTTAAAAGATTAAAATATTATTAAGTCAATATCATGAAAAATAGTTCTAAACGGACTATATACTGATCAAGTATAACATTTGTGACCATTTGTTATCCCATTTTTTCTATTCTAACATTTTTATTATTTTAAGGTCATTTAATAAAATATTATTCTCATAAAATATCATTAATGACAATTTATACACTATTAATATAATTTGACTTAAAAGACATTAAGAAAAAGTTATAATTAGATTGTAATATTATAAAACAACACTAATATATTATTTTCACCAATAAAATATGTTTCAGACATTAACTAACTAAAATTATATTTCTTTTAATATTTTTAAATTCTTTTATAATATTTTTTATTAATTATTAAAATATTGCATCCGTGTTGCATTAGAAATTAGATTCATTATATAATTATTAAAAATTATAAAAAATTGTATTTAAAATAATTTTATTAATATCAAAGTAGATCCTTATATTAATTTATAAATTTTTTTTCCCTTCGTGTACTTAGAAGAGATATGAAAAAACAAAGAGAGTAACATTTTTTGACTTTCATTAATACCAATAATATATAAGTTATTTTTATGGAAGAGTGACCATTAAAATAATAAAATTATATCCAAATTTGATATGGGTCAAATTAAATTCATCCCATAAGAATTATGAGGAAAATAATTACCTTATAAAGTATTTTGAATCTAGATTAACCTGATTTACCCTTTATAGAGTTGGTAAGTTTCACCATGGATAAAATTCATATTGACCACAAATAAAAGAGAAATATTTACCATATTTTATCCTTATAATTATAGATAAGTAATTAATTTTATCTAGTTCAATACCTATAAATGAAAGTAATTAATTTTATTATAAGTGCAAAAAAAATTGACAAAACTAGTTATTTTTATATAAAAAATACATTTTTAATAATAAAACTGGATTTATTCTTATCTAAGCTTTGAAAAAAAAATTAATATTTAAAAATTTTGATCGACTAAATAATATATAAATTCAATTAAAATAATTCACTAATCTAAGTTAATTAAATATATTGATATAAAATTTATTTCTTGAATAAAGTGAATTTTTCATTAAAAAACAACACTTTTAGTTTCAAATAATTTTTTTTTCAATTATAATCATTTTATAAATAATGAATTAAATTTTTTAATGTATAGACTATATATTTTTAAAAATTCAGTTATTACTATTAATATATATTAATCCAATATCTAGATGATAATATTTTAATAATTCTACATGGTTTATCTAAACTCATTGCTACATATAATGTAGGTTATCGAAGAAATCAATTTATTTAAAGAAAAATATTTCATAAAAATTTCATGCTCTTAAAAATAAATATATAGTGATGTGTGTGATTTTCAAACTACTCCTACCATATTTATTAAAAGGAACTTTGTAATTTTTATTGATTATTATTCAATATTTTTAATTTCAATGTTTTACAAGATAAATATAAAGTTATTGAAAAATTTAGTATCTAGAAAAATGACATCAAAATTCAATTTTGGCATATAATTAAATGCATAAAATATAAAATGGGAGGTGAATACTATATCAGTTAATTATTTGTATCCCATGGAATTAAAAATGAAGTGAAATTTCTCTATAAACCTCAAAAATTAGTGTAACTAAGAGAAATAATAAAACATTAATGGAAATTATTAATTCTTGGATAACTATATCGGGTCTCTCAAAACGTTTTGCAGGAGAGGAATTTGTGGCCGCATGTCACATCCCAAATCAAGTTCTCACAAAAGGGAAGGCGCTGACTCTGTCTAAATTATAGAATAATATGAAACCAAACCAATGTTATTGAATGGTTTGGGGTTATCACACAATTGTTAGAGTACCTAAACCAAAAAGGGAAAGTTGGGTAAAAGAGTTATTAATATCTTATTTCATAAATATATGGATAACTAAAAATTTGATAGATACGTGGAAGTATAAAAAAAATTATTTTCTAGTTCTTAACCATATTATTGAATCAAGCGATGCTATTTTTTATGAATATAGGTTTACCTATTTACCTAACAAATTCCAAAGATAGAAATATGGCTAAAATAAAATATTATGTCAATAAGGTAAGGTTAAGGTGGTTTTTAAAATTTAATGACCTTAGATATCCAAGACATATGGATTTTATTTCTATATGAAATTTTTGGAAGGAACAAATTATTTTATTGTTATAAAAACTCCAATGTTACTCAATATAGAGTCTAACACAAAAACATTGAAAGAGGAAATGTCAGATTCTGGTTAATCACTTTCAAAATATGTCATAAATTATGAAATAGACTCTATAAATAACAACAATACTTTAATATTATTCATTCTTACTGCAGTTTCAAAACCTATAGGTGGTCATTAAAGGTTTGGGGGTTAGTGGAAGTGCCATATGGGGTATATCAAACTCAAATTGTTTTAATAATCAATGATAAATCTGAGATATAAATCGGTGATAAACACTAAGACCAATAGAATTGAATCAAATATTAGTTTTTCTGATAACACCGTAACCAAAATTCAGGATCATCATATAATGATTTATAATTAATTTATGAAATTAATTAATTTCCTTGAGACGAAATATTTCTCCATTGAAGAATCCAATAATATCTATATGTTATATATTCACTTTGAAATAGGAATTAAGTATAGATTCACTCTAGTGGTGATCCACATGTGCTCCAAGAATCCCCAAATATCACTATAGGAATATCTAGGAGAAACTTGGTTATATCCAAGTGATTTTATCATTCATATTTGATTACACTAAGAATCACTTCAAGAGGATTCTACTCAATATCTCTAAAAACTTGACTGGAGGAGGAGTAAAATCTCTCACCGTTCTTTAGAGTGTTCCTAGATAGGGATATATTTATGGATTTTATAGATTTCCATGAATTTTTTTATACAAAACAAAAGATAAGGTAAACACATTTTAGAAATAATATAATTGGGTTTTAATTGTACTAGGTTTAGTGAATAATAATTGCACATGCACCTTTATTTTTTCCTTAATCTCTATGTAACCCAATGTCTATAATAATATTATTTTTATTATTAATTTTTGACATGTGAAAAAATGGTGATTTAATTAAATATTATTTATTAAAACAATATTTAATATATATATTTATTATTTCAAAATTAAACTTGATTTGTTATTCTTCAATAATATTGTTTAGACCTTGAAATAAATATCCCTATATTTTTGTCTAAAAAGTAAATAAATATTATATTCACAAAATAGAAAATAAATATCTATTAAATATTATGCTCACAAAATATTCTCTCTAGTATCTAGTGAATGAAAATATGAAATCAAGAAAACTTGAATAATTATTAAACAATATGTTGGAATAATATTTACTTAATATGTCAAATAATAAAATTATTTAACTATGGTTTTAGATATACTCAGTGTGTAAACCTCTAGGCCTCTTTCTCAGTGGAATTAGGAGAAATAGCCTAAATCATAAGGTTATAATCTAGAAATATTCCAAGTCACCCATAAATAAATAAATAAGTTAATATTGTAATGGTATAAAAACAGGTATATACATGTATTGTGTAATATAATCAATTTATCTCGATATCACTAATCATGTGAGTTGCATGCTAGTGTAATCAGACTATGTGATCAATATATCTTTATTTGTATTTTTCAGAATTGAAATTTCTCATAGAAAACAATGTATAAGGATTTATTTAGTCTATATCATTTCTATAAAAGGGCCTAATATATAAAGTTCCATTAAATAAAAAAAGTTGAAAATCCTTTCTCATGTTATTCATTAATAAAATATTACTTATGACGCACTAAATATATCTTACTTCACCATGAACATATGTCATCATGATTTTGGTCAATATATCAAATTAAATAAGTCATAATATCCATTAATAATAATATTAAAGTCAAAGGAACAGTATTCACATCCATAGAAAGGAACATCAATTGACACATATAAATGTGGATTTCCTTCTAGCATGTATTATTTTCATAATCTCCTACACTATAAATTACTAAATCAATACACCTTGAGAAGGTTCACCATAGTCCTATAAGTCTTCACCCCTTATATCCTAAACCATTTTTATCACTTGAATGATTTTATCTTGCTATAAAACATATATTTAAGAATATTTTCATGGAACTTTTGGGTTAGCATCATAGAGGGGAACTGTTATGACCTTTCAATGTGACATTTACTCTTAGGATGTAATCACATTCTATGTCACACATAATAAAAATCATAATGTGAATATTATTTTATTAATATTAAAAATTACAAATTACAAATATATGAAATCAAAAAATACACAGAATTTGGTTCTAGGGAACCAAATCCAATAGACTAACACTTTCACTAGAACCAACTACTAACAACCTTCAATATGATGGAACTCACATGATAATAATGCTTATTATGGGATAATTATTTGGTTATGGGGACTAAAACATTTTATTTTGTGGAAACTATAATTAATTAAACTTCCAAACTCTAAGAAAAATTCCTCAAAACGTAATACATCTAGAGTATGTTCTTTTTTCTTTGGTGTGGCCTTGTCTCTTTTTCAATAGCCACCACTATAGTATTATAACAATATAATGTAATAGGTTATTTACTGATAATTACCAAATTGGGATCTTTAGAAAAAAAATTACATCCAAATGGATTATTGGGATATATTATAAGCCAAAACATACTTGGATTCCACTGTATAATCGACAACAACTTGCTACTTTGAACTCTTCCAGCTCATAGATCCTACATTGAGATTGAAAACATATATTGACTTTGATTTAGATCATTCTAATATATTTGAAAAATAACATCATTATAACCCCTAATTATAGGCTCCTTATCTCCTCCATACACCAGGAACATATCCTTAGTTCTTCTCAAATACTTAAGGATATCCTTAACAACATACCAATGTTGTTCACCAGGATTGGCTAGATATAAACCTTACATTATAAATTTTTAGGCAACATCAAGTATAGTACATAACAAGGCATACAATATTGTTCCTATCACTGATTTGTATAGTATCTCACTCATTATCTCTTTCTCTTTTTTTAGGATACATTTTCTTGGAAAGAAATAGACCATGTGAAACTAGAACCAATCCTCTCTTAAATTGTTTTGTACTAAATATATTTAGAATTTGTTCAATGTATGTACCTTGAATTAGTCCAAACAGCCTCATGGATTTATCAAAAATGATATTAATCACTATAATATAGGTTGCATCAACTAAGTCCTTCATATAGGAGCATTTTTTAACCAGTCATTGACAAATTGTAATACTAGAATGTCATTTATAATAAGTAAAATTTCATCAATATATACTACTAGGAAAATGTCTATTTCCCCACTAAACCACTTTTAAGGATTTTATTTTCATTCATTCTTAATGAAACCAAATTTTTTATAGCTTCATTGAACCAAATGTTCTGCAACTTGGATGCTTGCTTCAGTCAATAAATGGATCTCTATAACATGAATATCTTGTTGACAATATCTAGAGTCACAAACCCTTATGGTTATGTTATATTGAAATAGTCTTGAAGGTTACCATTAAATAAATCTATTTTGATATCCATCTTCCAAATTTCAAAGTCATGGTATGTTGTTGTAGAAAGTAAAATTCTGATGGTTTTAAACAAGTAAACTAGTAAAAATGTTTCATTGCATTCAATGAATTATTATTATTTAAAACCTTTATCCACTAGCCTAGATTTATAGGTACATAAATTACCTTTCATGTACAATTTTATCTTGAATACCCATTTTCACCAAACTGGATTTACTTCAACCAGTGGTTTGAATAAAACCAAATTTGGGTCTGATACATGGAATCTATTTCAGAATTCAAGGATTTTTTCAATATTGCAACTTCTAAAAACTTTACTATTTATTTATAAGAGAAATATTAAATATTTTCAAAAAATAATTAGTAAAAATATTATGTAACTAGAAGAAATTATCTATATGGTTCTCTTACCTCTATAGTTTTCCTATATAGTACTTGTGTTTCAGGGATAACTTCTTCCGTGGAGACCTATGGAATCTATTCATGTACCAACTCGTTGTTGAGATGGTATGTGAGTATGATATAATTTATAATTCCAAATGTAGGATCGAAATAAAAGATAGACTGTGTAAATTATCTAATGATGCTCAAAATACAAGATTGCGGGTGAATTATATACTTTTAAAAATTCCTTTGGAACTTTTAAATATAGTTATCTTTAACAAGGTAAAACAAGGTAATTAAAAAGCCTCTAAGTTCTATACACTTTCTTGATTCTAGAAATATGTTTATGAGAAAGTGATTCTAGAAAATATGGTTCCAGAAATGAATCTCAAGGAAAGTTTTCAAAGATGAAGATTCTACCTTAAATCGTATAGAATCTAACTAAATCAGAGTACAAGTATAAGGAAGTATAAGATAGTTATACTTTCCTCAACAATAAAAATGCAGCAGAAAATTTGTAACAAAACAAGTAACAAGTATTATATCTTTTATCTGAAAGATAAGGGTATCCAACAACCTTGGATAAAGGTACCTTGATTTATAATTTCAAGAAATTATGTCTTACCCACACTAGGGTAAGCCCTCGATATGAATATCGGAGTCTGACTTGCTATCCCCACAAGCCCTGAACTTCGAGGTAGCCAGCACCTCTATCTTCCTCATCAAGGAAGCCCTCAACTTCAAGGTAGTCGGCACCTCTGTCTTCCTATCGCCACAAGCCCTCGATTGTACACTTCAATAATCGGAGTCGCAAAAATCAAATATGAACAATAAGTTCAGTACGCACTAAGCAATGAGAGTCTCTCTCTAGAAATCACTTCATCATCATGTAATCTCTAGAGTCATAGAACAGTGTTGAGCTCTTTCAAATGAGATCCTATTTATAGGCATGACTTCAATGGTCGGCTCCCTCTTCCAACGGTCAAAATTTTCTTTGATTTTTGGAGGGACCTGTACACATGTCACTCAAATAACGATTAGTTAGTAACTAAATGCACACCATCATTTTATAACAAAACAAGTGTTAGCCAAAATATGGTTACATAACTAAAATCCAACATTCAGAATGTAAGGAAATATGAAAGTTCGGAGTCTAACCAATATTGAATTCGGATTCTATAATACAGGGATATTTGGATTCTGTTTTCTAGGAATTCGAAACCTGAATTCTATAGAATTCTGGAGTCTGAATTTCAAGGAAATTCAAAATCCGGATTCACAAGAATTCAGAACTAGAACTTACAATGTTCATAGTCAGAGTTCATGAGAATTCTAAGTCAGAACTTATAAGAGTTAGGAGTCTGTATTCAGAGAACTCAGAGTCAGAACTCAGAGAAGTTCATAACCAGAATTTGTATTCAGAATTTGGAGTCAGATCTCCGAAGAGTTCGTAACTAGAATTTGTATTCAGAATTCGGAGTCAGTACTCAGAAGAATTCATAACCAGAATTCTGAGAATTCTGAGTCAGATCCCATAAGAGTTCATAACCAGAATTCGTATTCATAATTTGGAGTCAGAACTCAGAAGAGTTTATAACCAGAATTCTGAGAATTCGAATCCTAAAATAGAATGCTTCATATCTTGGTATTTATAGGATTCCATGTTTTTGGTTTCAAACTGAATCGTACACTTAGGAAAATTATGATATGAACAATGAAAACATGGTAAGGATAAATTTCCTTGGGGAAGGAAATTTTTCCTTATAGAATTAAAACACAGGATAAAAAGAGATTTGACTTGAGATAAGGTGTTTGTGATTTTCAAAACAAGAAATAATTGTAAAGTCATAAGGAAACCTTATTGACTAAACAATCTCCCCTAAGTATGAAGGAATGGAGAAGTCATAAGGAAAACCATATTGACTCAACACTCTTGTGTATCTTGTGCATCAACTTTAAAAAATTCAATCTTTCTCCCAATATCCTTCATGAGTATATTATCCCTCTTAAGAAATATGGCTTGTTTAGAGAGAGTCACTTTTTGTCTTAGGTTTTGTTTTGGTAGTATCCCTTTATTTCTTAATGGTACCCTATAAAGACACACTTTGTACTTTAGGGTGCTAGTTTTTTTCTTCACATGGCCTCAATAAATATTTTGCAACCATATACACATGTATGTGAAAAAGTGGGTTTCCTTTGACTATATAACATGAAGGTAATTCTATTTCCCACTTTATTTGTTCCTCTGTTTAAATTTTATTCTTCAATTTTTATTGTATATCCCCAAAATGACAATGAAAGAACCTAATGACTAATAATCAACCATAACTTATTAACAAGGTGTATTTCGTCCATTCACTTACATAATTCCAATATTTTTTGTATAGTTTCATGAGTTAATAATTAATTTTAAACTCTCATTTAATGTTGATGAAATCTTAGTTTAGATATTCACCATCTTGATCAGTTCAAGGCTTCTTTATCTTCTTTCCAATTTCATTCTCTACATCATTCCTAAATTATTTGAATTTCTCAAAGGACTCAAAATTATACCTCATCATATATATATATCCATTTCTACTCAATCCCTCAGAAAAATTTATTATATAAGAATAAGTACCTCGATATTCAATCGTAAATGGTCCACACACATCAGTGTGTACCAATAATAGAGGCTCTAAGGCCCTTTCATCCTATCTACTAAATAGTGGTTTCTTAGTTTATTATTTGTAAACAAAAAAAGATATATTTCAAGTGGTTTAAGCTCAAAAGAGTCTCAATAACCATATTTATAGAGCAATGATAGTCACTTCTCATTTACCTGACCAATATGAAGAAACCATATATTGGTGTTATATGAGTATTACAAACATGATTCATCATCAATTTCTAATACATGGTTTTTATAATTTAATACATAAAGACCATTATTTTATTTTTCCATACCAAAAAATATGTTGTATATATAAAAGAAAAATATCTTATTTCCAAACTTGAAAACAAAACCATGTGTATCTTGGAAGGGTACATAAATTATTTTTTTGGTAGTAGTCAGTATATGATAAAAATATTCCAAAACCAATATCATTCTTTTTAGAGGACTACAAATCCACTTCTCCTCTAGAATATTTCGAAATACACTTGTTTTATTCATTTAAAAACATATGTGAGCATGAAAATCTATAAATAATACTCAATATATAGATGTATAAGTATTACACTCAATAACAAACAAACTTTTATCTTACACTTGCTTATGGGTGCGCTTCCTCTTCCAGTGGCCTTTCTTTCCACATGAAAAACATTTTGGTTCCTTTTTCATTTTCATACATTTATATCTACCTATTATTGGGATTATGGTTCTTAGGATATTTATAATTTTTATGATTATTGGTCTCCTTTTCCATGTTATTCCTTTTATTTTTCACCATAAGGACCATAGGTTTTACATGACACATATCCTTATCAACTTCGTGAATGAGAGTAATAAGTTATGAAAGCCTCTTCTAATTATTTATCATGTTATAATTAATAATAAAACAGTACAAGGAATTGGGTAGTGAATAAAGGATTATATCTTTGAGAAAATCAGCTATAAATTTTCTACCAAAGATATCTAATCATTCTATGTAGCCAATAAGAATTAATATATAAGGATCATCATGTGTGGACTCTCTAAGATTTTGTGTAAAAAGTTAATTTGAGATCTCACATCTCTGTTGAATCGCCTTATATTGATAGAGATCATGAAGGTGAGACATCTTGAAATATGCATCAATGTGCCCAAATTACTTTGGAGTCTCCTTGGTCACAGATGAGAACATGAAACATTGAACATCTATGGCATCGTTCTAATTTTTCTCAAAAAGAAACAACTCTTCCTCATTATTATCTTGGACAATAACTTTAGGAATGGGGTTTTTTAGAATATATAATTTCCTCTAATGGAATAGGATAAACCGTAAGCACCTTATCTGGTCATGGAAATTAGTGCCTATGAGAAAGTTATACTTATCATGTATGGATCACAATGATATGTTTGAATTCATATTTATTTTCATTTATATTAATAAGAAGAGAATAATTTTAGTCCTTTATTTGATAAAAGTAGATAATAAATATAATAATTATTTATTATTCCCTCATTATTTTATCCAAACCTAATGGATCTCACCATTGGATTCAAAACATCCTATTTCATCGATATTCTAATATAAATGACCCATATTTTCCTTATCATAACCCAGACATAGGCCTAATAAGTTATTACAAGGGATTATGTAGGAATATATTTTCCAAATTCCTTAACTCATAGTTTCTTAATCTTGGAGTGGACTCAAAAATCCTAAAATCCTTAAAATGTATTTCCACAATATTTCAATATTAGTTACACCAATTCTTTCTTGGGAAGTCAACCCTTGATGTGAACTAAGTTAAGTCAACTTGGAACATCAATTTAGTTTTCCTTCATAAATTAAATCACTCTGACTTAGGTTAGTCAAGCACTTTGAACTACATATTGGTTTCAAATAAATTAGTGGAAGGAAATAGCAACATAATATTAATATTTTATGGATTTAATCTTTATGAAAAAATTAACAGTTTTTATCTTTATTACATGATTTTTAATATTAATTAGAGTTACTTAAGTGATTAACCTTGTCTTAAATAATGTTTGGTCATACTATACTTTATTTTATCTTTAAATTGAATGCTTGTAAATTAATTAATTCATGTGATAGCAATGAAACAAACATAATTAAACTAACCATGAAACTTGATAGAAATAAAATAAAAGATTAATATGATCATGATATCTTACTCATGTTTAGTTTATCTAGTGGATGATAAAATAACTATAAACCTTGGGGAAATACACATTAAAATTAGACTTGGTTTTCATTATATATTTTCACCTATCTACCCAGGTTCCTCTTGGATTGATTTCACCTCATCTCTAAGTATTCTCCAACTCCACTTGAAAATTGGAGATCTATCAATTACATAATCTTATAATCAGATGCATCTATGGGAACCAAATGATTGGTTAAGGGGCTTACATAAAAAGAAACTATGGGAACACAATCAATTACATAATGAGGGGAGGGATGATGCACATGAAATTAATTTAATTTCATAATTAATTTAAAAAATCAATAGCATACAAAGGTTTAATATATGATCATGATCATCCATATACATGTAATTAATTACTCATTTAATAAAATTATAATTCAATTCTAATAATTCTTATTTAAAATAAATCTCATTTGAATCAATTAATTATCTTGTTTAATTAATAAATTCCTTTAATCTTAATTCTCATCCAAACTTCATTGAGATTCTAATTCATCCTAATTTTAATAAAAGTAAAATTATTTATTTAAAATTAACTATGTACAAGACATGAACCTTAGAGGGAACATGGTGAGTACCCATCTAAACTACCCAACATGTATTATATTCATATACTATTTACCCATGCAGTATTTGGAATACACAACTTATCATGTATTTCCATCTTTTGTACATAGTAAAATAAATGATACACTAGTTTATTTATGTAGTGTTTGGTTATTCAATTATCATATAATAAATATGGTAGTATGACTTATACATGATATTCAGTTATGAATATTATAGTGAAATTAATTAAACAATAAATATATATAAATCTCATAACCTGGTGTGTACATAGTCAAATAAATAACAAAAGAAACACATGTGGATTATGTTTAAGAAGTATAATAAATTAGTTTTTAATTATGTGTAATTTGGTAATATATATTTTGTACATTCTATATATATCTTATATAGTTCTCATCATTTATTTATGGAAAAAAACCTAGGGAATCAGTTTTTAATCATTCCATTAAAATTAATGGAGTACACAACATGTACATGGGATACACACCTTATGGTATCGGAGTAACAAGGTCACCATTTATGTAGTGTTTGTGATAAAATACATGGAACATCCTTGACTAATGGACTAGACATATTGTATAAAGGTTACATGGTGTGTACTCTAGCTAACCATGTGTCAGGATACCCCAGTCAACAAGTAGTGTATTTAAATACACACCAGGATTAATAAATGAACACAGGTTGAATTAATTTATGGTATTAAACATAGGTACATGATGTGTACCAAAGTGCTACACAGTGTATACCCTTTTTTATATTCCTATAATCCTCAGTACCTTTGGATGAGTTCTTCAAATATTCTTTAGTCCTAAAATTAATCAATTTTTATTGTATTTGTGAGAATGAAGAGGAAGAAGAAAATATATATTCATTTATATTAAATAACGATTAAACCGAAATTAAAAACTAATGATAAATGTTTAAAAAAAATTATTGATATTTAATTAATTATAAATAATTATGTGATCACTCTGATACCACATGAAGGTTTCGAGCACAGTGGAGGCATTGAATAGCATATTCTCAAGTTAAATTTTTTTCATAATCAATGATTAATCTAAGATGTACATATATGATAATTGTTATGAGTAGTGGAATTGAATAAAATATTAATTGATGTCAGAACAACAAAACCAAAAAGTAGTATCATCACATAATGATTAATAAGTAATTTAATAAATTAAAGAATTGTCTTATTTTGAATTATTACTTCAATGATGAATCTGGGTATTTTTCTACATTATATATTCATTGCATTATAGAGTCCCTCTAGTGGTGATCCACACATAATCCAAAAACCTCTGAACATTGCCATAGGAATCTATGGGTGCTAGCACGGTAGATCTTAATGCATGAATTGTTATTCTTTGATCACCCTAAGAATTAATTCAAGAAGGATTCTATTTGATCTATCTATAATCGAGAGTGATGGTGGGGAAAGATCACTTTCCTTTATTGAGAGTGTTCTCAGCAAGGGAGCTCTATAAGGATTTTAGTGGATTCTATGGATGTTTTTGTGAACATAATAAATGGAAAACATCCATTAGAAATAATATAATTGGGTTTGAATAATTATAGTTTTAGACAATAATAATTACACATTCACCCTTAGTATTTCCCAAATCCCAACAGAACCCCATGTCTATAATAATAATATTACTATTATTATTTTCAATAATTTTCAAAACTAGTGAACTAATTTAATATTATTTATAAAAAATATATTTAATATATATTATTTCTCATGAGATTATTAAACTTGATCTTCCATTCCTCCTCAATATTTATCAATAATGTTGTATGTGGGTGTTATCAACATATATACGTGATGTCTCTTTCTTTGAAAGTTTTGGGATTGAACTTACCAACCGAACATTATGTCCATATATTTATTTCAGATCTAAAATTTCCATTAAATATCCTAAGATATCAACTTTATTTAAAAAATGGATGTTAAAATTTTTTTCTTGAATTATAAATTAATGAAATTTTATTTATGAAGCACCCAATATATCCTACTTTATTGTTAACATATTTCATCATGGTTTTCATCAATACATCAAATTATACACTAAATAATACTTATTAAGGATAATATTAGTGTCTAAAGATCAATACACATACCCAAAGATAATAATATCTAATGAAACATGTAAAAGTGGATTTTCTACTGGTGATTCTTGTTCTCATAACCTCGTATAATAGAAATTAACAAGGGTGAACACCATGAGAAGGTTCCTCAAAGTATTATGAGCCTCCGTCCATGATAGACAAAATAATTTGTGTCCCTAAATTTATTCCATCCATCTATAGAACAAATATTTGATAATAATTTCATGGCACTTCTGGGTTCTCATCATAGAAGAAACTGTTATGACCTTTTAGTGTGGTAGTTACTCTTAAGACATTATCACATACTATATCACACAGAAGAATGATCATGATGTGATAATTACTTAATTAATAACAAAAAATATAAATATAGGTAATAATAAATTACACATAATATGGTTCTAAGGAACCAACTCCAATAGTAAGGGGGTATTTAGAAGAAAATGAATCATTGATGGTATAATTGAAAAAAAAAATCTAGATTCATAGATAAGGGTTTTACTAAAAAAGAGTGAATTGACTATTTAAATACCTATTATCTTAAGGAAAAATTTTATTCAATTATAATTACTCACATTTTCAATTCCATATATAATTTGTAAATTCAAAAAATAGATGTTAAGTTATCATTATTAAAATGTAAATTGGATGATGAAATATATATGCAAAAACAGGAAGGATTCATAGTACATAGTAATGAAAATTTTTTTAATATTTCTATTATATGTATAAAGATTAAAAGAATATCTAAAAAGTTACATGATAAATTTAGTTAAAAAATATTCTCTACAGAATTTTTTGTTAGCCAACCTGATAAATGTGATTATAGTATGTTCTAGAACAACCATCGTGTTTTTATTTTTTTATATGATGATGACATACTTATTTTTTGAAATAATATAAATTAAATTAATGAGGCTAAATATATTTTATCTAGAAACTTTGAAATGAATGAATTTGGTGAAGATAATGTTATTCAAAGAATAAACACTATTTTAAATAAAAAATTTATTCTAGTTTCTCAATATCATTATATTTAAAACGTCTTAAAGAGGTTTGAATAATTTTATTGTTCACTAATCTACCCCATATACTTTTTGGATTAGGATGCAACCAAATCCTGGAATGATAGTATCTCGATTAGAATATACGAGAGTGATTAGATGTCTCATGTAAAACATGATGTGTACAATCCCAAAAATTTAATATGTTGTTTGAAAGTGTAGAATGAATAAGAGTAATCTAGGTTTTTTCACAATGGGAAGTGGTTAAAATATTAATCAAATATCTAAAGGGTATTATGGATTACTATATATGATATAGTGGAAACCCAAGGGAATTGGATAATTTTTACCATGTGAGTCGGATAAATAATCTAGAGGATCACCCTCCTCTGAGTGGTTGGGTTGTTACACTTGGAGGAGGATTGATCTCTTCAGGTTTAATGAAACAAACCTTTATAGAAAAAACAAAATTTTCTTCTAAGATTGTTTCTTTATAATCTACTTGAAAATAAGTAGATTAGATTAGATATATTTTAATAGATATACCATTGTGGACAATATTGATATATTTGTTTGTTATACATTAAGATATTTAAGAAAAAATTTCTAGTAAACACAATAATACTTATAATGGAAAATTAGGACACATTAGTATCAGACATAGATATATGAGGTAGTTAATACATGATAGTATGATAACTATGTACTTTGTTAGATCAATACAAAATTTGGAGGACCCATAAACAAATGAGACTTTTGTGGTATTTGGTATAACAAATTCCATAGGGATGGTCTTAAAGTCTATCAAAAATTCACCATGATGGGAAATAAACATAACATATGATAACTTCTCATGTATAAGTTAAATACAATAAATTATATCATATTTTTGAAGGAAAAACCAAATGTATATTACATCCCATGAAAATGTTGTTTTGTTCTAATGAGAAAATGAGGGTGAGCATAAAACTATAAATGAAGTGAGGATTTCAACCAATTTTTGAAACATGGGAATAATGTTTGGTTTACCTATGTTTATGTAGGATTTGGGACGATTTATATAGATTACGACATTTACTATCAAACATTCATGAAAGGATGAGGGGTAAATTTAAATAAGGGGGTATATGATTAGATAAACAACAAAAGAATTTAAATGAACATATATAGGATGAATCCAGTTGATAAAAAAAGAGTTACATGTTCAAGGAAGTTACAACTTTTTTCTCTATTAATATTTGATTAATCTCTAATATATAGAGTTTCAAATTGGGAGATTCCATTATTTATGAAATGTCTTTCCAAGAGAGTATCATCCTTGATTTTCAAAATAATGTTTTAAATATTTCAAAATAGTGGGGGAATATTTTATTTTATTGTTTTTAAAAAATATTTATAGGTTTTATTTATGTTTTTTATAAGATAAGTTTTTGGAATAACACATCATAAAATGGTTTGTAGTGCATTCCAATTACCACCCATATGGGGTGCTTGGCTGAGTAATCGGTCAAACCCCCAAACCCAATACATGGTATAAACTCCCAGTACATGTAATTTTGTTATAAATACTTCTTATTCCCTAAATAGAAATAAAATAACAAGTGTTTTCTATGAACTACATGTTTTTTACATGGGTTTTATTTAATATAAACCCATCAAAACGGGGTGAAACCCCTATTTCTCCCAATTTAACTGGATGGACCCACTTGGGGTCCCTGAAAACCCAAAAATAAAGATTTAAAACACAAAAAATAATATACTAATATTTATGGTGAAAAAAATAAAATAGTCATACCTCTGGGTGAAAACTACTGAAGCTTCAGTCCGATTCATGATCCATAGTTTTTGCACGACAATCTGGCATGACATGAACTCTATTGTGGTGCCTCATATTCTCCCTCTCCCTATCTTTTCTCTCTCATCCTCTCTTGGTTGAGAACCCCAAAGGGGGAATCCAGTGGGGGTGTGTGCACAAAGACAAGTGAAAAGAGAGTAAATAAAATGGAAAAAAGAAAACGTAGGAAAAAATGGGGCTCGGCCCCAGTGCCAGATGCAAGGTTATTACTCTCCTTAGAAAAACCCCACAAACCATACTAAAACTTAGAGACATAATCTCAATCTGATGTTCCATTTAAAATATATTACATAATGAACATGCATAAGTAAATAAATAATTAATATTTGATAAAAAAATTAATTTCTCAATTTTCCACTAAACTAATATCCTAGGTTAAAAACTCTATTTGGCGACTAATAGAGTGGTCAGAAAAATTATACAAGATCATATTATAGAATAAATATAAATTTTTCACCGAAAACACACTTGGGAACAAAAAATTTCAAATTTCCCCTAAATTACATAACTTGTGATGGTGAAAGTCATCACAAAATCTCCACCACAGGTTCTTATTTCCCATGAGAAGCCTCGGTGGATAACCATTAGTGATGCTCTAAACCAAGAATAGGCACAACTGATGTTATCTCAACCTTTCAACGACTGGTCTTATAGTGTCCACAACTCTCTCCCAATATGAGATACATTCAATATAAATTGATCTAATTGTCTTCATTATAAGAGTATCTTTATCATCACCCCTATGTATAATGAAAAACCAAATGGCCCATGTTATATCTATCACTGAATGAAATGGAAAAATATGGACAAAAAACTCACACTTAATCACAAGAACAAAACCCACATCCTCCATGATCAAGAAACGACATAAAGCAAGGTTCAAAACATCCCACATCCTATATTGCAATCCCCATAATAATACTTCCCTTACAGATCCCTTATAAGATTATAAAGAACTATGATGACATAGTAAAACCCCTAAAAAGTAAGATAATTCACATAAATCCACTAACAATGCTCCTTACAGAGGTCAGTTCTAAAAAACAAGAGCACCCTCAACAATCCCCTTCAACATCAAGGCATATCCCTCATACCAAAATAAAAAACATGAACACACTTTAATTAGACATAGATCCAGAACAACTACCATCGAACCACACTTCTACACCACTACCCATAACATAACCAAAAATGAGTAGGGCCTTGGGGTCCAACCAAACCTAACCTCCCAAACATCATGCATCCTCATACATAACAACATATTGGTGATAGTAGGCTTTAATGTCCTCACCAAGGAAGAACCACCACGCTCACCCAATCCATCGGTGATATAAATACCATCGGCCTCATCGGATAACCCGATAGGTACCATGTGGAAATAATTCCATCCTCCCAAGAAACAAAAACCTGGGACCTATGGAGAACCACTGGATCAGGAAAACTCGATAACAATCCAAAGATACCTCATACATCCTTTCCCTCAGCAAGCCACCAAGAGGTTACTCAATGCTCACTTATGTCCCACCTGAGTCTCTAAGAATTCCTCATCAAAGGGACAACATCACCAACACTGGATAACCTCTCACCACATGATCAAAATGACCTATCTTCATAAGAAAATTTATAATAAACTCTACAAAGAGTTACATGTCATGTGAATACTATGTGCTAAGAATGGTTCAAGAACACCATCCTATTTCACATGGTCCAAGAGGAAAAAATAAGAATAAATAATAAATATGAAAACCAAATGAATCATGAAATCTGAAATCATACAAACACAAAAATGAAATAAATGAATAGAAATACCATTTTCTATTGAACCATCTCGGGTCAACCTAACACATCACCCAATATAGCTCACCAAATGTACTAAAGCACACATCCATAAATTCCATAGGATTCAAAATAGTAGTGAGGGTCTAAAAGGTGTAGTGGGGAGACTATATCCTTTGGTTAGAGTGAAATAACAATAGAAATAACCAAAAAATTCACACAGATAAAAATCAAAGTACACCAAATAAATAAACTACATCAAGGGAATGCTATAATAAATAGAATTCAACATATAGACATATAGACTCAATTCATACAAAACATAAAATATCTAATCTTTTATTGGGTTAACCCCATAAAAAATAAAAAAAACCAAAATAAATACAATGTAATCTACTATCAATACAAAGAAAAAACATATACCTTGTATCTATAATCCTCAAGTTATGCTATCATAATCCTAAAACTCTACATGAGAATATTTTCTCAATTACTTAACACTAACTCTCGGCCTTATGCATCATAAAACCTATACTCTAGCCTAAAATAATACATCAATTTTTGATTCACACTGAGGTTCACATACATAGGTTGAGAAATAAATCTCATTAGGAAACCCCAAATTGTGAACCAAACTTCTTCTATCATAAAAATTGCATGCACATGTGATGTTCCTAGACTAACTAAAATATAATATCATAGGGAATACAAAAAAAAACAATTGTATAAAACAAGGCGAAAATCAAAAATAAGTAATATGTCCAACCATGGGTTCTAGTTTGATAGTTGAGGTAAATCTACCTCCAATCTAGCCCCTTATAGAAGATTTTCATACCGTGGATCACCCAGACACATGAAAACTAGCACATATTCCTAGTCTACAAAGGAGCTCCAAGATTTCTGAACATAACAGTAATGAATTTCATATTCCATCGAATAACCATAAGAATCCAAGATAGGAAATCACCTCTATAGGGATCTGGAAATCTAATAGCATGATCTGAATTGGAAATATGAACAAATAGGTCAAAACAACTAGAGAAAATTTCAATCCATAACAATCTACAAAATGAATTGGGCTTAAGATATAGACCCAAAAATAAGGGCCACGAAAAAATAGGGGTTTCATATCATCCACGACTTCAGAAAATAAACATCATCCAGGGAACACAAAACCTACTCCATGAGTGCCTCAACACATCGTGATCCTGAAGGTACACTAGTCAAGGATAACACTCAACTAGATGAGGGTTACACTCATCCAAATCATCCATTGTCTCCCTATTACAATATAACAACATCCAACTTATATAGGAGAGAACCATTTCAAAACTCAGAGCTAATTCCCAATCTAAGATATCTCATGGGTCTCCTCCTCAAACCACTATACGGAGTAGAAGCTTCCTCAAGCATCATGGAAAAAGACTAATAAATATTTGATGATCCAACCTTGAAACCACCATCCTAAATAGAAAAACCAACTTCTATGATATACACTTAGACAACAAATCATAGAGCCTCTCTCATCCCATTGTATCTTAGAATCCAATTAATATTTCCCTCACAGGCTCTCTAAGACCCTCCTCATGGTCAAAATAAATTTATGGGTCCCAAGGTCCTTGGGGTCATAGTATAAAGAAAATTCTTCCATTGGAATCCCCAAATAAACCCAATATCTTGATCCATTCAGAAAGAAACATCCTCAACTAGGAAAAAGGGAACAAAAATAGAAAGACTCCCAATGAGGGGTTTCTTAAGATTATCCAAAAACATGGGACATGTCTGGTGTAGAAACAACCCAAACAGCCCTTAGTGGACTCCAACTAACCCTTGATTATCAATTAACCCAAGGGGGAATCTAAAAGAACAATATCTCTAATAGGGGCATTCAAAATAGACCTCATGGCCACCTCGAAATAAATATAACCTCCAATAGGGATCCTCAGTATAAGATAATAATCATGGAAAATCCAATGCAATAGAAACCATGATCAAATTTCCCATCAATAATCCATCCACCATTCCAACATTCCCATAGAGGAATCCAAATAAATACCATGGAACTAAGGAATCCTCAAAATTTCACTACAAAAACTACTGATCACTTGATTAGAAACCAACCCACTAGGGAATCATCAAGAGTCCCTAAAAATCATCTTAGTAGAACAATTACACCCAGTCATAACTTTAATCCAATAGTTTATTCTTAGCCTAAAGGATCCAGCATATCTAGTCTCCTCAAACCCAATGGAAACCCCAACTGCTCTAACCTATAGAAACTTGTCCCGACATGACAGAAAAACCCAATATCTCCTCATAGATACTAATCGATACAACCTTTTGGAATCTATCCAAATATCCTCAAACAGATCTATATGGAACACTCGATCTCAGCTGATCACTGAGCTCATAAACCTCACTGGGGCCTCACAGCTCACAACCCAAACCCCACTGGTGGATTCCAAAACCAAACCTCAAGGAAATACTCCTAAAATATCTCATTAAAAAACACTATCCAGAAGGCATATGAACTTAAATATTATTCCACCATGCTGATCCACATGAAAAATAATTGTTAGAATGGACTACTAATAACAACAATTTTGAAACTGAGGAACAAAATATGCAAAATGGACAATGTAAAGAAAATTATATGGTGTGCACTTATGGTTAAATGATATGTGAATCCAAATATCCTCTATAGTCATATTACTCTAGATACTTTACATGTACATTTCAATCTAAATGGTGTGTTCCTCCCAATTCATGGTGTGTACCCCAACAGGGGTGTCAGCCTATGTACCTCAACCACACTCGGCGTATAAAATGCCTAAGTACACAATATGTACCACCTATACACAATGTGTATCCCCAATTGAGATACTTTACCATATACATGGCCATGTACTCCACCTAGGTGTGTATAACTCTATTGATATCACCCCACATGGGGACTATCGGTGTTCCCTAAATGGCCAAGTACCCCCACATGATGTGTCTGGCTAAGTACTCAGCCACACCCCCAAACTCACTTTATGGAATTTACTCGTAGTATATGGAATGTAGTTATTTAAATTCATCTTCACCAAAAATGAATAATTCATTTCATGTTTTCATTTAACTGCACGCCATTTAAAGATATTTTCTGGAATGTAAACCCCTCAAAAAGGCATGAAACCACTATTTCTACTCGCTTAATCCTAGATTAACCCACTGGGGGTCCCTAAAAACCAAAACAAGGATTGAAAAACAATATTTAATAATATATGGTGATTTAAATTGAAAAATATAATAAAAATCCTACTTTTTGGTGGAAATCTCCAAATCTTCATCATGATTCATGATCTGTAGCTATCGAATGATGATCCCATGTGACTAATAGTGGCACCTCTTATTCTACCTCTCCCTGTATTATCTCATTATCCATATCTTAGCCAAGATACCAAAGGGTAAAAACCATAGGTTAATACACAAAAACCTATGGGAAAATGAATGAAAGAAAAATGGAAAAAAATAAAAAGGATAAAAAAAATTGGGGCCCGACACCTGCCGTATGGTTAGGTATCTCCTAGGAAAAACACCCCATTCCCAAATAAATAGTTAATAATTAAAATAAATTCATTTATCTATTTAAAATATTTCAATGAAGAAACATGCATGAATAAATAAATATTCAATTAAATAAATAATAAATATTCTCTAAAAAATCATAGGACCCTGATTTCCACCAAACTCTTGTCCTAGTGTAAACAACCTAATCTAGGACCAATGTATTGGTCATTAAAATAATATGAGGTCCTATTATATGAAAAATTATTGTTTAACACATAAAACACTTCTCAGAATAAAATGTTTAAATTTTCCCTAATTTTCATAACAAATGATGATGTGGGTCGTCACATTCCAGTGCCTCTCACAAAGTTTTTTGACATATGAGATATGATCTTTTCAATCATTTCATCATTTTCCTTGTCTTTTGAATCACTAAGGATATAATTCTCAGTATCTTTTATTTTAAACTATCTCAAAGCTTCAATATCCATTTTATCCTTGATCTTATTTTTGAGTGCAAAAGCTTTCCTCATCCCATAAGAAAGAATAAATTTATGTAATTCATCAAGAGATAAATCATATTTATCTACTAAGATGGAGATTTTATAATCAAACCTATCATGTAAGTTTCTCATGAGTCTCTTTACAATGGTTGAATCTTCCATGACACCTATAAATCCTCTTATGTTTCAAATAACTTCATTAACTTTGGTGAATCATTTATAAATAGTTTCATCGTGTATCATTATGATATCTTTAAACTTGCTTCACCTTATTTGAAACTTTTATTCTGTCACTTTGGTCTTCCCGTTAAAGATACTTTTGATCTTGTCCCAAATTTCCATATCTTTTTTTGAGATGCATCGCCTTTACTGAAATATTTTCTATAAATAACATAAGAATATCATTCCAATATTTAAAATCAACCTCAGTTTTTTTATTATCATATATATTCATGGGAATATATGTTTCGTGGGTGGAAACCCAATAGTTATTGCATAAATAACCTCCAATATAAGAGATGGATAATAGGGTACTATGTTTTCTAACCATGATAATGTTTTCCAAAAAAAGGTGGGAATTACTCTATTATTGAATGTGTTGAGATTTTTCAAGATAAGGATTTAACAGGGGAACCTACATTTGATAACCATTGAAGTTACTAAGGAGAGTTGAACCACTGGTAAGGTGAGGTTAAATTAGTGGTTTTTATTCTGTGAATTTCCAAATTTATATAATTTAACTGATATAACTTATTGGAGTTATTTTACTTATCAAATTTTATAACAACCTACCAAACATTAAAATAATAGAATAAAACAAGGCATGTAATATCTACAAGGTTCATCCACGGTGTGAGAACCTACATCCATACCATGTCCACTTCCATGGGTCTATAGAAATTCATTATTAGAAAGAAGTGTATATAATTTTCATCCAACTCCTTTTTGAATACATAAATATTAAAAAAGGTATGAATATACTAATGCTTATTAGTTTAAAAAAATATTAAAAAGCCTGATCCATAACAAAGGTTATGAAATAATGTAAATTCTAAACCATAAATTTTTATTCAAAAATTCTATATGATTCCTCTAGCTAGTAAATTATATCTGTTTTTCTAGTATTCATATGATGAACTCTGTATAATAAACCTCAATAAACTATTCTAATTTTTCTAGCATGTAGTCTATTCAATTCAAAAAAATATTTATGCCTCAGATATCAATAGGAAAACTCTATTTTTTTCTTTGCCTTGTTTTCTAAATAAAAACTTTTCTCAATAATCTGAATGAAATCTATTTATAGAACTTTTCTTTAATCTGAAAATGAACTTCAGTTGGAAACTCAACTCTACCACAAAACCTATATCATTTTATCTTTCTGCATATATGAATAGTTTCATCAAGTAAATTGTATCTTCCTCCATTTATTTGTAGGTGCTCTTAAAGTAGAAAAGGCCGGAAACACATTTCACTTTCCCACTAATCCAATTCCAAAATTAATTATTCCTACTTATATATGAAATGAGTTGGACTCTTATCGACTCTTCTAGAACATTAAACAAAATTCTTGAAATCACCAGTGACTTCAAGATTTCTCAACCATTCTTAAAAGTAGTTAAATAAAAAACTTCCATAACATTATATGTTATGGAATTTATAAAAACTCTATCTATTGTAATTTCATCCACTTACCCTTTTATGGTATTTTTTCTTGTTTGTTTTTTTAAAATAATCCTTCCTCAATTCTACTTAGGTCACTTATCTTTGCAATCATTCTATATTCGATAGACATAAGAAATGTTTCTTTGATGAATTAGAATTTTTTTCTTGTCACTTTTATTCAACTGAATATTTATACACCTCTAAAATTATTTTTCTCAGAACATTCATCCACTGATATCTTAAAGGTTTATCTAATGTATTTCCATCTGATGAATCCTTATCTAATAGACATAAACCCCTAAAATTCATTTAGCATCCCATTTCTAACTTCATGAACATATAAATTTATTCACCCTATAACAAAATCACCTCTTTAAATGTCATACAAATTTTTTATGGTTTATTTATCTTCCTCTAGTCATTTATCTTAACCCAATTGAAAACAAAATTCATCTAGATTTTTCTATTCCTCTTGATTTAATGAAGATGATTCACTATATAATTTAAATTCAAAATACTTCAGTCATAAGAAACATTCCTCGACTCAAAATTTTATATTTAACCTCTTTGAATTCACCCATTTATACTTGCAAAAAAATCATTTTTAATTTCATAAATCACTTTGTATTTATATAAAATTTTATAAAACTATAAAAACAAAACAAAATTAATTTTCTAAAAAATTAGCAACATCCACTTTATAATTTACAAAAAATTCCTTCTTTGATGATCAATATTTTTACACTTAAAATAATTTTCGAAATTATTAAAAAAAATATATTGATTTCTCAAATTTGTTCTTCAATGTTTTCATCTAATGATCAGGTCTGTATGCCCAGTTATAAATTTAGACCTTGAAAAACATTCTTACTATATGTTCATCTAGAAAATAAACTTTGACAACATCTAAATTTGTAATTGATGAAATATTTTCACTTCATTGAATTTGAAAAACATTAGAAACTCTATAATATTAGTAACTGTTCTTATAAGAATTACATTAAGTATTTTTTTTTCTGGTAACTTTCATTTTTTCCATCCGATAACATTTTTCCAAAACTCAACTACACTTCTTTTTACCTACATAAAATTTATATCCAATTAAAAACTTTGAAATTCCAATTTTACTAAAAATAAATTCATCTGGAGATTTTTTTCAAATAATTTTGTACCACTCTCACTTCTGAAAACTTCTTCATTTTATCACCTTCTTTCACTTCTTTCAAACTTCACAAAATGTTTTCCAAACTATTTATCCAGAATAGTTTGTTCAGAGAATTTTTGTCTAGAACCAGAATTAATATCCTACTATTTCATTTGAAACTTTTTACAAGTTTTGTACAAATCATCTTGGATCATTATATATTTTTTAAATTAGGTACTTTTAGATCAATAAATCATTGTCTAACTTTATTAAAAAACTTATTTAAAATTTTAAGGAAACATTTTAATAATATAACTTTATTCTTCTCTACAAATTTTATAAAAAAACTTTCTAAAAAAATTCAAGTAGCTTTCTCACCAAAATTTCTTAACAATGTTTCTAAAAAACATCTACATCCTATTTAAAAAATATATTCTTCAATGAAAATTAATTTTCAAAAAATAAAATATAATTTTAGAAAAAAAAATTACAATGGATATTTAGAATAGATTATTTCAATACCTATGATCACATGTCGTTGACTAATTTGAATATAAACCTTATTAGTTTATATTTAATATATAATTTTAAAAGTCACCAAATTTATATTAAGACACGCTTTTTAAATTTTTAATACGATGAAGAAATATATATGGAACAACGAGAATGATTCATAGTACCTAGTAATGAAAAGAGGTTTTCAAATTTGTTTGGTCCCTATATGTTTTAAAATAAACTCCAAAAAAATGGAATGATAAATTTAATGAAATAATCTTATCAAATGGATTTTTGTTTATCCAAGATGATAAATGTGTTCATAGTACGTTCCATAATACCCATGGTGCCATTTTTTTATATGATGATGACATACTTATTTATGAAACTAATATGAATTAAATAAATGAGGATAAGTATATTTTCTAAAGAAAGTTTGACATGAAAATATTAAGTGAATCTAATGTTATTTTTTGAATAAAAAATTATTATAATAATAATTTAATTATTCTTCCCCAGTCCAATTATATTCAAAATGTATTAAAGAGGTTTAAACAATTTTATTGTTCACCGGTTTCTACCCCATATGCTTCTATATGTAGGATATTAACAAATCCTAGTGTGGTGGTTAATAAATTATAATATACAAGGTTGATCGTGTGTCTCATGTATTCCATGACTTTTATAAGACCCTATATTACATATGTTTTTAGAAAATTGAATAAGTATATGAGTAATCTTGGTTATATACAATAGGATGTGGTTAAAAGGGTAATCAAGTATTTAAATGGTGTTATGGATTACTGTATATGTTATAGGGGAAACCCAAGTGTATTTTATGTTTTTTCTAATACAAGATGGATAAATTCATTATCAAAATTTTACCCATAATGGGACCAAAAATTTACATGTAATAAATTCCCATGTATAAGTTAAATATAGGAAATTGTATAATATCTACGAACTAAACACTAATGGTATGTTACATCCTAGAAAAATGGTGTTTTATTCCCATGAGAAAATACAGTATATTTTAAAACTCTTAATGAACCATGGATTTCAAACAAGTGTTGAAACATGGGAAAAGATTTTGGTTAACCTATGTTAATGTACAGGTGAGGTTTCTCCAAAGATCATATAAATTTTCTCTTAAACATTAATGGATTGGTAAGTGACACATGCACATAACGGTTTCTAAGATTATATGATGAATTAAGAAATTATAATGAACTTGTATAGGATGAATCCAGTTGATATCAATAGTTACGTGTTCTAGGAAATGTCCATCGGATTCTCTATTCAATTTTGATTTTCCTATAAAGGATCAAATCAAGTGATACATTTATTTATGAAATTTATTTCTAATAGGATATGATTCCTTATTTTCTAAATGGTTTTTTAGATATTATAAAATGGTGTGGGATTGTATGATTTTAATTTTTTTAAGTATTTGATGGTTTTGTTTTATATTTTGAAATGGGGAAGGTTTTATAATCCCATATGGGAAAATGGTATAGAGTGTGGCTCCCTTTATTAGAGGGAAAATTTTATTACTATTTAAAATTTAATAAAATAAAAGGTTATAATGATTTTTTGGAGAGTTTAGTGCACCATCCACATGTGTGTGCACGTATGTAAAGGTGTAATGTAGATCTTTGATAGAACACTTTTTGCACCATCCACCACATCAGTGTGAGGTTCCTGGAGGTTCCTAAATTTTTCAGGATGGATAAATGGGACATACCAATTTGGACCCAGTCCAAAATAAGTAGTTCTAGTGGGTCTAATTGATTCACTAAATAAGTGATATTTAGACAGTTGATCAGATCATGCATGATATAATGGATGTAACAATTCACCAGTGGGTGAGATTTGAGCCACTTAATCAATTAGATATGATCCAATAGATATTATTAAATATAAAATAAACAAGACTTTATGGAATGGGTATCCAACAATTCATATAGTAAGGATTCCTTATCCTAAAGGGTGCCTCCATTACAATAAAATAGAGTCCACATTGGATGGAAAAGATAATGAATTCAAGAAAAAATAACTCTCATTCCTCTCAAAACATAGATTCCACAACATCCTTATACAATAATCAAAGTTACTTTGTTAGTGTGTGATAAAAAACCATTTCTAAAGGAGTGTGACAAAATAAAGTGCCTCATTTAGATCCGTATACTACCTTCCAAGCTAAAGGATATATCTTTTACCTGCTAACATATCCCTAATAATGAAAATACAAAAAAGAATAAAAATCGGTATTTTTTATTAATGAAAATTGTGATGAAATATTCTTGTAATCTTGAGATGAAATATTGGATTGGATCAACTACTAAAATATGATAAAAATATATTCTTAAATTGATGATCCAACTATAGGATAAATTTTGAATCTTTCTAATCATAACTGATACAACAATAAATGAATATTTGATTTCAAATAAAAACCATTTTGTCAACCAATCCTATTGATGATCTTCTTGATTCGGAATTATTTTTTTTCAAAATACATTTCTTCAAAATTTGGTTGGTGAAATAGTTTGGAAATATATAAAGTTCAATTATAGTTAAAAATTGATCATTTAGAATTGGTTTTTTGAAATAAGGAACTATAAGTTCATAACTATCCATTCCTAAAAAATTAAGAATATAGTAAAAAAGAAACAATTACGTCAATCTTATTCTCCTAAGGGTTTTTATATAACAATAATTTTCATTACAATACAAGTAAATATTTATATTACAACTGTGGTAAATGAAAAAGAAAGAGCATAGGGAGAATAATCATCTCTTTTTATTTGAACGTTTATCCCCCTACCACTACGATCGTACCTATAGGTTTTTTTATCCTCTTGATGATGTCTAAATTATTTTTATGAATCCCATATCCCACTATGTGAAACTTATGATCGTGCATAAGAAGGATCCTTTGGTTATTTCACTCATTGTAAATAACTCATATATTCACATATTAGTTCCCTACATGACGTCTTGTCACAATTCATTTACTTCTTCAATTAACTCAAACAAATCTCTCCCAATAAGTTCAAAACTACATGTAACTCTTGATTAATCAATTGAATTATAATTTTTAACTACCCTATAGCTTCCATGGAATGACTCTTCAAACTTTTATGTCTTTTTATTTAAATTTCCTATAAAACTTAACTAGGGAAACTTGACATTTCAAATAGATATTAAGTCTTCATAGCTTCAGCCAACCAAAATATTTATATGAAGGAAATTATTTTACACATTGCCCATATAAGGTAAAATTTATCGCATGTATTAATATTTTCTTTATTAGGAAAAATCTACTATATTATATATTATATTAACTTGGGAAAATATGATATGTATGAAAAACTTCCCAAAAAATTACATTATGTACTAATATACTTGGAAATTTTCAAACTCAAAAAATTCACATATGAAATTTATCCTTTAAAAATTTATATATTATATATATAATTACTTCTTGATATTCTATTATGTATCAAACTACTCAGAATTTTTCAAAGGGGGAAACATGTTCATTAATTCTAAACCTTAGAAAAAAACTTACTTATAAATATTTTTCAAATTTTAAAAAACTATAAGATCATATGCATCCCATTATTATTCATAAATATGTTATGTGTGAACTATGTTTTCCAAAAAAATATTATGTATCATCTTTCAATTAAAAATTATGATGCTTATATTTTTCAATAAAAATGTATTATATGAACTTCCTTAACAAAAATATCAAATGTATAAACTTTTAAGGAAGAATTCAAAAAAAATTAAAATTTATTAAATAAAATTCCAATATTAAACATAAAAATAGATTAATCAATGAATTATTGAATTAAAATGTTGAATTAAAATGTTTTCTAATAAATGGTATTAAAATATAAATATAAAACATTAAAACAATTAATTCCAACATTCATAAACCGTTCTAAACCACATAAAAATATTATTTCAATATAATTGTCAAAAAAATAAAATAAATTTATGTTAACATATATAAAAACTAAAAAAATATTATTTAATCAATTTGTTAGTAATATTTCTCATTTTTATTCAAATATTTATTGAATAACCATTTCCACTTAAAATGATACAAATTCAAAACAAATCAGTTAAAGAAAATTTCATCATCAAAAACATTATAATTTAATAAAAAAGATATGGAAAAAATGTATTAAAATAAATCTACATCAAATTCTGACAAGCTTAAGAAATTTATTATCCTTAAGGAATCAATTAAACATATTTATTTAAAGTGAATTCATCTAAAAATTAGTGAATTATAAGGTCAACTAAGTGGTGATTATTAAAAGTGTTTTACCCCATGAGAATTATCAAGTATAAATAGATGATTATTCTATTAATAGAAAATGTTTATTTTAAAAAATCAATTTTTGATAAAGATTATCAAATTTGATTTTCTTGAAATAACTATAACTAAATTAATGTTTTATTCAATTGTTTCTTTAAAATTATCTTTATTCTCTTAAGTGAAAAAACACACACAATTTAAAAGCTTAGTATAATTATACACAATGAATGGATGAGTGAGTTTAACAATAAATTAGAAAGTGCAATTAAACTCATCTAATAAATTTAATCATAAAAAGAACAATCACCAATGTGTTAACTAAATATAAAAAAATCAATTTTGAAAAAAGTTAAAGGTATTTTACAATAAACTTTATGAAATAAAAATTGGGAAAATGATGATCCCTCCCCCACACTTAATAATAAAAACTTTTCCTAATTTTGAACTTTATGGTGGATGAAACATTTAAAATAGTTTATGTTCAAAAAGATTTTGTAATTCAATAATGATAATCATGCATAAAGGGGAAAAAATTTAATTGACATATTTTACTCATATAACACAACCAATAGAAAAATATAGAGCATGTTATGTGTTTTCTATTAAAATACATCACAAAATTTCAATACATATACATGATTTTCATAAAATTGTATGGATATTGTTAAGGTTCAAAATTATTTTCAAAAAGGCACAAAAACCAACGTGAAACACAATATTTTAAGAAATCCAAGATATACAAAATTAATAGTAACTGGTAGAATTTTCTAATCATTAAAATATAAAAAGTTCACCTATAAAACATTATTCCACCATTTAAAGAGTAAATAAAGAAAACAATAGTTTTTAGTAAATATATGAAATAAAAAAAAGGAAATAATTTTATCAAAAATCCCTCAAAATTGAAGACTTATTCCTTTAATAATAGATAATGAAACATTACCTCTTATTTCTTTGATAAGATTATCTGGTAGGGTAATTACAACTCCTATAAGATTAAATATATTGATGTAATAATTCAATAATTTAAACTAAAAATGTAATGAAAAATATTTTGAGTTAAGGAAATGGTAATCCACATTTTTCCAACATTTAATTTCTCATATTATTGATACTCCTGGTTCTATAATGTTTATCTCTAAATGATTACATATCAGATTTAATTTCATCAAAAATAATAGGGAGGACTATAATTGAAGTACCTTTCTATTAAAAATAAAGAAAATATTCTAAATCATTTAAGTGACTATAAAAGTAACGTTTTCATTAAATAATTAATGATAAAATTATAAAAACATAGAAAAATATATATTTCTATTTAAAAAATTAAATAGAAAACCCATGGGTTAACACCCATGAAGCACTAAATTTTAATCCATTAGTTAGACTCAAATAATTCTCTAGTTTTAAGCTCCTATAAAACAACCAATCATTTGGTTTCCCCTCAAATTAGTGATAAATTATCTAACTATTAACTAAAATGGTATATTTCCCTCTTTGGTTTTCTTAATATCCTCATTAAACAAGATTATAAAGATGTTGGAAGGTTAGATTCATTTATACCTGAGTTATATATGAAACAAATTGAGTCTAGAATTTTAATGTATAACCATTGGCCAAAACCATATAGAGTTTTTTTAGATTGATTTGGTTGACACGTTTAAGAAGCGTGATCAAAGTGATTCTTTCAGGATTGTTATAGATTCATGTTAATATATCCTTAATATTTAGTTATTGGAATTAGTTAGAGTAGATATTGTTTTAAGGATAGACCCCACTCTAGAAACCATGATTTTCATCATAGAATATGTTGAATTTGGAAACTCTTCACCATAGTGCAATCAGTTATGAAATAGAGGAGATATTGTGAGTATATATAGAAAACCAAATTTATTTTACATGATATAAAATAATTGGACGTACCACAATGAACTTTTGATAGATCTAAAACTATGGATAGGATCATTCAAGGTTATAACTTGATAATTCTCTAGACAAGCTGGTGGTCATGCTTATATTCCACATAACAGAGAGGTACAACGGGTGTAAACATGTGATCACTCATTAATAAAGACATATGTTCATATGAATAAAATCCATGGAATAGTTTAAGTCATGTTATTTTTTTCTTATCCTATAATGTTTAGGGTCATATAGAAGGAACTAGGTACTCACCGATGTCATTCTGACTTCAATGAGTTTTTGAGGAACACGGTTTCTTATTTAGCATGAGAATTCAAAAACAAATTCCAATGTTAGATTCATATTCTTTTATTGCATGATAAAATCAATTGAACCATGAAATAGTTTCCATCCATATAGAGTTTTGAATTAATTTAGTGCTCTTTGAAAATTCAGGGTGTATGTATCATGGATATATGGAAACTTCGTAGCCTTATTGAATGAACGAGGACTACACTATTACTACACCTTGTTTTGTAAATAGTATCATTCTCTAATAGGAAGACACGTCATAGAATCCAAATTTTATGTGAAAAAGTTTTTTTATAGCTTTTGAATCTATATATCTCATCATATAGGTGGCTATGATGTAGTGGATGTGGTTTCACTAGGAGATCATGTGAGAGTTCATGGGGGAGTGGTGGGATAATTAAATCATGAGAATTGTGGATTTGGTAAATAATAGAATTATAAGATATAGGATATCTCTAAACACCATAAAATTTTATTTTGGTTCATAGTGTAAAATTTTACACAATAAAAAAGGGATGAATGTGATTTTTTGCATTGTAGAAGCAAAGATCATGTTGCATCTAGTTAATTTTCAGTCATCTAGAAGATTCAACTGGAAATAATAAGAGGGAGTTATTTCTCAAATTTATTGGATATTTATTATCCCATTAATTATATGGGATAGTTGGAAAAATCCTAAGAGATGTAGATTCAATCCTAATCATTAGATTAAAAATAAAAATATGCGATAGGCTCTTAGAAAACTAAGCAAGAATAGGATATTTCTAGACCAACTAGAATGTTGAGGGAAATAAAGGAGGAGAAAATTATAGCATCACTATCTAATTAGTACATCATCAAAAGGTGCATAATATTCACATCATTACAGGTGTATTTTTTACATCATAATCTTGTGGATAAAATAAAGGTGGTCATGGAGGGAGTAGTGAGTTCCTTTTTGAGATGAGAGGTAGTGAGATTTATCATCTTATTCAAACTATGAGTTCATAGGGACATTGAGACCACTCTATTTTGTAAACTAAAGTAGTGAACTCTAGTGTTGTTAGTGCATTGAAACATCATCAATTTCATACTCCATAGACTAGCTCGGTTAGGGTGAACCAAATAAAATGCTTTGTATTTGATTTTCTTATTTCATTTCTTATCAAGAGAAACTGAGGGGGAGATAAGAAGTATTCCTCGATTTGAGATAAAAATATCATGATCAAGGGATCTAAGGGTTAAAATATATGTGACCCTAATACACCCCCCCCCCCTCAATGTAATCTCCTCGATTAGGGACCAACAAAAACATTCTAACCAGGAAAAAAAATTGTATTTTGGACTATTGAGTTTTAAAAAGCCCTATATATTTATTTTTATATGTTATAATTTTCCTATTATTCTCTCCCAATTATAATAATTTACTTAAATCTAGTAATCTCCTCCCCTGAGTAGTTTTAAAATCACAGTTTAAAATAATCATTAACAAGAAAAGATATATATTGTAATTATAAAGTCAAGTGACATGATTTTATAAATAGAATTTGATAGGGAGACACTACAGTGGGAGTCTTAAATATAATTCTATCCACCTATAGGGATTCATAAAGCGTCAAAGAGAAAGATATCCCATAGTTCCCTACATTAATTTCTAAAATTTATATCAATTCACAGTTTGAAACCTTATTTTGTCTACTAGATCAAAAGTGGTATGCAATTCCAGTTATAGGCACACAACCATGCTACTCCATAAAAGATTTAAATTAAATGTTCTTAAAATGGGTTTAATTTTTAATGATAAATTCTTTAGGAACTCTATATATTGAAAATATATTTTTCTTGATGAATTTAATGATTTTAGTATCTTTTTTGTTTGAAAGTAACATAACCTATACCCGCTTTGAAACATATTGAACCGCCGCCATTATATAATAATTATAAGGACCTCAACCTTAGTATCCTAGAGTTGATGATTACTTTATTAAATTGACACTATATACAAGCAATCTCAACCCAATGTATTGAATAGTATTGTAGTATTGGAAAACTATATACATAAATTAATAACATATTACATTTCAAAACATAAAATACAGCATAGTATTTTATTTGATAAAACCATTATTCTTAATAGAATATCATTTCATATGAATCGTAATATACTTACTAACATCCTATGGAAAGGGAAAATAATAAATGGTTCATTACATATTCTTAGTAAGGTTATGTGCATAGTGGAAGCTAACATGGGTTAAATATGGCATGAATAATATGTCGGGAATAAATGATGGTAAAATATTTTCAAATAAATAATCACATGATTATGAAACTTATCCATGGGTATCATAACTATTTAATTAGTCAAATGGAAATCAATAATTTATTTCATAAGGATGGAATATATAATTTGGGTCATCTTAAAATAATTTTCGCGGCCTCATGCCAATACATCTACATAAATGGGTAAAGCCTCTACCAAACACCAAACCTATTTTGTCTCATAATACCAACAAATATATTGAGGTTTTATTTAATTCTAAGAAACACACATAACTTATAAATCTAATTCATTAATAATATGAATAAAAAAAAGATAACTTAATCAGTATTCCGTAAAAACAAACAACTTACCATATTGAAAGAACTAAGATACATAATTTCAATACTTTTCCTGATAAAATAGATCACAAACCATCTAGATAAATATAGTAGATGGTATCATTATATTATATCCTCAGTAAATCATAATATTAATCCTAGGATGTTTACATATATGAAAATAATATAAAAATATCACTGGAATATTTCTTGAGAAAAATGACCTTTTCTCTTTGAAATAACTTATTTCAAATCTAATAATTTCCCAATTATTAAGGAAAACGTTTTATTTGAAAGGAAACTTTGAAAATTTTAAATTAATTTTCAAATAATTTTTAATTCATTATGGTGGTAAATTCCATTTATGTCTTTTATACAAAAATAAATATTACTTTCACATTTTAGGTAAAAATTAAAAAATGCCTTGTTTGGAAAATGACAAGAGGATTACATTTAAAACATTTTATAGAAATTAAAAAATGGGTCAAAATTTCTTTAATAAATCAATGTATAAAATTTAAAATTTTATTTTAAAAATTTTAAGTAAATTAAGTACCTAAAATAAAAAAATTCTCAGTTTAGTAGGAAAATAAGGTTAGTTTTCCTTAAAAACATTTTTTTGGTATCTTGAGTACATAAATATAATAAAATGAAAGAAAAAAAATTAAATTTATAGAAATAAAAAAATAAAAAATATATATTTGTTTTAATATATAAAGATAAAATTATTCCCCTATGAGAGACTTAAACATAAACATTCCCGAATAATTAAGAGATTGTGAAATAAACCTTTACCTCACGTTCTGATTCCTTCATGGGTATTCCAAACTCCTTTATAATAAATATATATTTATTAAAAATATATTACACAACTAGATTAATATATATCATACCATATATGATTTAATTATAACCTTTTATCATCTATTTATTAACAAATATTTAGGGAAATATTGATTTTCGGTGATAACTACTTCATTTTTCTTATATGTTTTGGTTCAGTAGTTTTAATCATTGTACTTATATCATGGTTCCATAATATATAGAATAATAATAATTATATAAATATGATATATATTCACTATATATATTTATAATCATCCATAAGAATAGATATATATGAAATAATTACATCATGTGTGGAGGCGGTAGGTCGTACGTGCACATTAACATTGTTTTCACTTTTCAACGGTTGGAATGAATGAAAGGTAAAAAGTAATTCAACTTTATATAATCATTATTATATCATATTTATCATATATATCTATTAAATTTATCCATATTACCATGTATGTAAATTTAAAATGAAAAATTTATCTCATCACTATGTGGAGGTGGTAGTCCACACATACACACGAGTAACATTATTGTTTTCCAACGAAATGGAAGTTAAGAGGGTATATATAGAATTATAATTAAAAAAATTTATAATTATGTCATAAATATAATATATAAAAATTAAACCAATAATAATAAACATCCATTAATTATAGTTAATTAAAATTAATTGTATCAATATGTGGAGGCGATAGTCCGCATATATGCATGAGT
This sequence comes from Viscum album, assembly GCA_963277665.1. Taxonomy (NCBI): domain Eukaryota; kingdom Viridiplantae; phylum Streptophyta; class Magnoliopsida; order Santalales; family Viscaceae; genus Viscum; species Viscum album. The sequence continues at coordinate 1,079,081,180 of OY728139.1, read as the reverse complement.
GATAAAATCGCTTCCCATCTGATGGAAACGATGGGGGACAATATTGGATTAAAAATAATAATAATAAATTATAATTATATTTAGGATACATAATTTTTTATTTTATGATCAATACCATATAATTATGTAAGATAATATAATATTTAAAAAAATTGATCGGTTAAGGTGGTTACCTCTTCTTTGAAAAAATCTTTTATATCTCCTATTAAAGAACCTATAATTTCCCTTTTGAGAAGACCAGAACATTTAGAACATGTAATAAGATTTTTAGGGTGAATGTTTGTGGGTTTTTTTATATAAATGATAAAAAAATGTGTGAATAAGTGAGTTTTTTAAGTTCCCATTTATAATTGAGGTGAGTGTCACACTTGTAATTTTCAATGTTTTAAAATATTTTTAAGTCGCTATCATGGAAAAATGGCTACAAAATGAATCATATTATTATGTGATAATGGTTATTTTTTAAATAAAAACAACCAGTTGGTTTTAATAATTTTTTATGTCTTTTTAACCGTTATCTTTTTTTTATTAACCCCCCCCCCCAGTAAACGTATTTTAACTTTGACAGCGGTGAAATTTTTTTCTGTTTTTACTATTCATTGTCACCAAAAATGAAAGCTGAATCATTAAAAAAAAAAATAATGATTCAAATATATTTTATAAAATTATATTAATTTAATTTATATAATTTAATTTAAAACTAAATCCGTGAAATTATGGGAAAATCAGTTTTCTAGAAAAAAAATGTTTTCCTAAGTATAATAAGTTTTTATACCAAAATGCAACATAAAGTTAATTATAATTAACATAATTGGATTATATAATATAAAAATAAGCTAATTTTAATTTTAAAATAAAATTTAACCTTGTAAATATTTTAAACAAAAAGACGGTTTTCAATAAAAATCAGTATTTTTCACAATTCATCGAAAAATCAAATCATCTTGACAATAACCAAAAAGTCACTCACTAATAATTTTGAAATAATTATTTCAAAAATGAAGTTATGTTTTTAAAATAAATTTTATAAAAGTGAAAGAAATTAATTATATTATTTACCCACAAAAATAAATAAAAATAATTTTGAGGAAACATGTATTTTTAAAGCATATAATGAAATAAAAATATTGAGTACTTATTTATAAATATATTTTCCTTATATAAGATCAATATAAATTATTTAGAAATATGTCTATTCGTATTCATATACCTAAATTAATGGATATGATATAATGTTATACTATATTACAGTTTATTTATACTTGGGGTTGTGTGTATCATAAGATATATAATAAATTAAATTTATTTAAAGATAAATATATCAAAAATTATTAAGGTGTTACATTAGACCCATAATAAAATAAATTTGACCCTAAAAATTTTGTCTCTCTTATAAAAACAATCGAGGATACTTTTTCCTCATCGCATCCTCTTTTTCTCATGTAGTTTTCTCAAATTTAAGGTTTCGACACAAAACTTTGACTAGTTGAATGATCTTATTTTATATAACATTCCCTATATGATCCAGAATATCCATCAATTCTTCCTTATAATAGACATCATTCACTAATGTTATGGAATATAATTTTAGTATGTGTGAAGGATCAAGTATATACTTCCACATGAGAGATATTTCGGACACATTATGAACTTGGGAGTGGTGTGGAGTAAGTGCCAAGTGATAAGATATTGTCTCCATACAATCATGAATATCAAAGGATCCAAAATATCTTTAAATCATATTTACATTCTTTTAAAATCTCTTAAATTTTTTTCCATGTATATATTCATAGGAATGCTACATCACCAACTTCAAACTCTTAATATCATCAATTATTTTTAGGATAACTTTGTTTACTTTGATATTCCCTTATGTGCTATTTAATAGTTCTAACCTTATATACTATTTCCTCATTTAGATTAGGTCTCAATATCTTTATTTATTCAACTTAATTCCATCAAATTGGATTTCAACATTTCTTGTTATAGAGGGATTAATAAAGATCCATCTAAATACTCTAGTAAAATCTATAGTTTTAAGAAAATACACCAAAGGAAGGGTTGATCAAAACCACATTTGAAATTAATAGATAAATATCTTTACATGTATTCAAATATTTTAATGGTAATATCAAACTTACCATCTATCTAAGGATTATAAGAAGTGTTGAAACTCAAATATATATTCAGAGATTATGGAAATCTTCTCCTGAACATCAAAGTAAACCTTAGACCCCGATCAGATAAAATAGAATATATTACTCAAGAAAATTCGTCACCTTCTTATATAATTCCATATCTTCCTTCTATAACTTATTAATCCTATCATGGATAGATGGTTTAACATTCATATAATAAAGATAATATATACCCTTATTTGACATGATTTCAAGATCCATATTCAATAAATCCATAAATATTATATATATTTTAATCCTCGCCATGGAAAAACTAGAATGGTCTTTCTAACTCAAAACATCATCCATTTTGTTTGGCTACCAAGGGTGGTAATATATTGAGAAATCATGATCCTTCGTCAACAACAACAACCTTATTTGGAACATATTCAACTCATTCTATGTAAATATATTCTTCAAGATTTTATGACCAGTATATAAATCACACCTTTCACCATAAAGATGATGCCTCCATATATTTAATGAAAAAAAATACCTACCAACTTCAAATCACGAGTTGGGTAATTTTTATCATGAAATTTTAATTGGAGAGATGTATATTATATCACTATTTCATTATTTATGGGTATGAATCTCATTCTATTATTTGATGCATCGCTACATATCAAAACCCCCTCTCCACTATAAGTTAGTGTAAGCACAAATGCATTGACCAACCATATATTCATTTCTTTTAAATTCTATTCACATTCATCTATCCATAAGAACATTACCCCCTTCTATGTTGACTTGGTGAGTAGATTAGATAATTATGATAAATCTCTCACAAAGCCTAGATAATATTGTCCAAACAAAAAAAACTATAAATTTTAGTTAACTTGGTTGGTATAATCTATTTCTCAATAACTTCTATCTTTGATGGAACTACCGATATTCCACCACTTGCAATAATATGACCTATAAATGAAAATTTATGAAGCTGAAATTCACGCATGGTAAAATAATCATACAACTTATCCTTTCAAAGGGTCTTCAACATAATTGTCATATGTTATTCATGGTTTTACTTTATTTTTGAATATATAAGAATATCATTTATGAATATTACCACAAACTAATCAAGGTAGTCTCTAAATACTCTATTCATTAAATTCATTAAAATATCAGGAGCATTGGTTAGTCTGAATGAAATTATTAGAAATTCATAATGGTCATACCTTGTAAGAAATGTTTTCTTGGGTATATCCTTCTTTTTTATCCTTATCTAATGATATCCAGATTGAAGATCAAACATGGAAAAATATAGATCTCCTCGAAATTGATCAAACAGGTCATCAATACATGGTAGAGCATACTTATTCTTAATAGTGATCTTGTTATATTTATAATAATTAATGAAAAGACACGCTGACTTATATTTATTCTTAATAAAAAATATGTGCACCCATAGAGAAGAGTTAATACAAATGAATCCCTTATCTAGATTCTATTTGAGTTACTTATTCAATTCCTTTAAATAAATTGGGTCTATTATAGATGAATACTTTGAAACAGGTGTATTATTATGTATGACTTTTATTGAAAACTCAAATTCATGATTTAGGGGAGACTAGGAAATTCCTTAATAAATATATAAACATATTCCTAAAAAATTGGAACATTTTAAATTTTTAGTTTCTCTAAGACTATTTGAGATAAATATAATTTAGGAATAGGTTTAAAACCCCATATTATATATGTAATTTCCATTAGGTGTTGAGGTTCATCCACACACAGAAAAATAATTCAAAGGATCATTTTTAATATCAAATGTATCCTTAGTTCCTCAAAAATTGATTTGGGATCTATACTGAGAGAGATAATCCATACCTAAAATTCCCTCAAATCTAAATCAAAGAAGAAAATAAATATTCTAATGAAGAAAATTATCAGAGATAATCTATAAAAATGGGATTTTTTCATCCTTCCATTATGATTTTTCACCTATAACTAAGAATCTTATAATTGATGTGGTATTGAAATATCCCTACAAAATTATTTATAAATAAAATAGTGGGTATAAACAGGTTCAAATAAAACATTTTCAATTTTTTAGTGGATGATAAGTGTATATTTGACCACATTACTAGGAACTCTCACTTTATTTTTAGTAATTTCATAAGCATGGCCTTCTCCCCTTGGCTTCATTTGTGGTGATTTCCCTAGACTTTTTTGGGAATTAGTTGAAATAGTTACCCATATACTTATAGTTAAATCACTATACTTTGATTGTATCTACCTTAATGTTACATTCAGGATCATGATTTCATTTTTCTCTACACTAGAAGAAAAATATTTTTCCTTTTAAGCTTCTACCAAGGTGTTTCCTTTTACAAGTATAGCATGTTAGAAAATTTACATTTCTATTCTTCCCATTATCTATTTTTTTATATCATAGTATTCTTCTCTTATTTTCTTTAAAACGCATAAGACTTAGATAATTATTTATTTATCTTGATATCACATGATATTATATCCCAATATGATGAGAATTTCTTAAATAATGGTTTCCTTTAAAATGTTGGCTTAATCTCATCAAATAAATGGCCAATATTTCTCTTTGGATTAATTATATAGGTTAGAATTAATTACGAAACTTGTAAGGTTATCTTCATATTTAGAAACATGTTCCTCTTCCATTTTTTATAGACTCATTAATTTTATGTCTAAATCTGCTAATTCTTCACGAAGAAAATATATTTTCAAGATAAGTACCATAAAATTCTTCGACTCCATGCTTACTAAATCATCTTAATCCTTAATATTTTGAATCAATTACATCCATTGATCGTCATACCCTATGATAGAAATAAACTACCCTGAAAAACTTCTCCCTTTCATTACATCCCAATGAAAGAAATGTTTTTTAGGTACATACCCAATTCTCGACTAAAAATGGATTTGTGGTTCTAGTGAATGGTGGTGGTTTGTGTTACAGAAGTGTTCTGAAATTGTAACACCATATTTAGGATTAGAATGAAGTTCTATATAGTAAATATTATTGGTTATAACCTGATTTAGCTTCCACAACATATTTAAAAAAATCATTTTCATCTCTATCTCTATCTTCGTTATCTTTCACAAGAAGAAAACCCCTTCATAAAATATGTGCATTGATACAGTTTCCAATTATTTCATTATATAAAATTTTTAAACAATAAAATACACTATATTAGATCGTAAATTTATGAATCAAAATGTATAATTTTGAAATTACTGAAACTCTTACCATCAATTAAAATTTTTTGTATAACTAAAATTTGAATCATAAAATTTATTTCTTTGGGAATATTCTCAAATAATAAAAATATTTTTAAGTATTTCGTAATGGTTTATGTGAATTAATCCAAGCATTTCCACCGTTAGTGTCAAACTTGGTGTGTAGTAAGTGCACCCTCACCGTGCACCAAAATGATGGTTGAGATATACTCAAGTATCTCATATCAGAGTTATTACCCCTAGATACATCTATTCCATAACAAAGCTTTAAGATGTTATCCTATACATACACTTATACTAAAATTTAGTTATAGTATTTTATTGTTTAATTTAACATTTCCTAAGTCTTGTTCCCAAGGATTCTAATAAATTTTCTTTGATACCAATTGTAAATTCCACAACCAAAGTATTCCAAAGTCCGTGTTAACATTATTGCATTGGTACTAAGTATAACCGATCACATACTAAAGTACCAAATAGTTTATTGGTCTTGGGAAACTAGATACATACATGCCTCACACATTATAATTGAAAATATAAAATACAACATAGTATTTTCTTTGATAAAACCATTATTATATCTATAGTATCCTTGAATATTAATCCTAATACACTTATTTGAGTCCTAGGGAAATGAAAAATTATAAATAGGTGAGGTCTGATGCTCAGTAAGGGTATGCCTACAGCTGAAGCTAAAATTGAAGAAATAAGGCATGAATAATATGACAAGAATAAATGATAGTCAAATAATACCATATAAATAATCACAGGAGATTGAAACATATCCATGGATAACATAATTATTCAATTAATAATATATAAATAAATAACTAATTCCATAATGATGTAATTCATAATGTTGGGCATCTTAAACTTAACATTGATGCCTTGTGTCAAGACATCTATATAAATGGGTAAGGCCTTGGACAAATACCCAAACTGTTTTGCCCCAGGATTCCTATTGATGAAACAAGGGCCTAAATAATTCTAATCCCCAACCAAAACCAAATAAATCAAATTCATTAATTTTATAAATAAAACAATACAACTTAATCAACATGCCTTAAAAATTAACAATTTTCCATATTGGAAGAACTAATATACGGAATTTAAATACTTTGCGTTATCAAACTAATCATTAATAATAAATAGAAATATATTTTATACATGTTCCAACCTCCTATAAAATAAATATATATTTATTATAAATATATTAAACAACCATATTAATATACAAAATACCATATATTATTTACTTACAACCTTTCATCACTTGTTTTTTAACAACTCTTTATTAAAATCATTATTTTGGGTGATAACTGCTTCGTTTTCAATGTATGTTTTGGTTCAATAGTTTTTGGTCGTTGTACTTTGATCATGGTTACATAATATATATAATTTTAAGAATCATATAAATATAATATATATTCATTTAATACATATTTACTACCATCCATCAAATATATAGATATAAAAATTGATTATACCATTCATGGAGAAGGTAGGTCATATGTATGCCTGAATGCTATCTTTAATTTTCAACAAATTGGAAAAAATAAAGTTAAATAATAATTAAAATTTATTAAATAATTGTTATGTCATATATATTTATTAAATCTGTCCTTTTTACCAGCTATGTAAATAAAAAATGAAAAATGGATCACATCGCTTCATGGAGGTGGTAGTCCACACGTACGCGCGAGTGATGTCATCGTTTTCCAAGGAATTGGAAAAAATGAATATAAATATTATATTATAATAATATAAGTTTAATTATTTCATAAATATAATATATAAATATTAAAATAATCATAATAAACATCATGAAATATGGTGATCAAAAATGAATTGTATCGCTACATGGAGGTGGTAGTCCAGAGGTAAACACGAGCGATACTCTCCCTTCCCATTTGATGGAAAAGAGTGTTCATAATGGTGGCGTAATAATAATAATAATAAAATTTAAATATATTTTTTATAATTTATTTATTATTTTATGATAAATAATACATATTTAGGGGATTTGAATTTAGAATTAAAAGAAAGAAATTGGTCAGTTATGTTGATTACATCTTCTTTGAAATGACTCCTTGAGACCTCCTCTTAAGGACCCTAGGATAGATATTTTGGAAATACCAGAACCTATATAATACATATAAGTGTTTTTAAGAGGTATTTTTTAATGTTTTTTCTCCATAAATGGCTCAAAACATGTGAATAAGTGAGGGTAGTAAGTTTTATTTTATAATTGAGGTGGGTGGAATACTGGTAATTTTTCAAAGTGTTAAAATGTTACTAAGCCTCTACATTATAAACATTTATCCAAAATGAATCATATTAAAAGGTGATAATTTTAAGGTATTAAGTAAACTAATCAATATGGTTTAATAATTTTTTAGGCCATTTTAACCATTATCAATTTTTATTAACCCCCGATAAACCTGTTTAACTTTAATCGTGGTGAAACATTTTTACAATTTTTACAATTAATTATGACCACAAATGAATATTTCATCATTAAAATTTTTTTAAATTATTATTCCAAATATTCAATCCATTTTATTAAATTAAATTTGTATAATTTATAAAATTTATTTTAAAAATTAAACCCACAAACCAGGACAGAAGGTGGTTTTCCAGAAAAAAATGTTTTCTTTAGTATGAAAAGTTTTTTTAAAAATATCTAATATAAAATTAATTATAATGACCCTAATTAAATTAATAATAATGTAAATAAACTAATTTTACTTTTAAATAATATTAAAACAAAATTTAACCTTGTAAATGTTTTAAAAAAATAATGTTTTCAATAAAAATCAGAATTTTCATTATTCATCGAAAAATCAATCTTTTAAGAAAATATCCAAAAAAAACTGTAATGAAATATTGACATTAATATTTTAAAAATTATGTTAAATTTTAAAAATTTATTTTTAAAAATTTATATAAATGAAATATATTAGTATTTCTCAAAAATAAATAAAAATGATTTTTAGTGAAAATGTAGTTTTAAATCATATAATAAATTAAAAAATTGAGAACTTATTTTTAAATATATTTTCATTTTATAAAACATTTATATATTTTTAAAATAAAATTAATTCTTATTTTTACCAGTAATTTTATGGCTAATATATGATATTATATTTTATTATAGTTTATTTAAACTTTGGTTTTCATGTATCACAAGCTATTTAAGAAAATCAATTTGTTTAATGATAAATATATCGTAAATTGTTAGGGTATTACATTAAGTCACATAGAAATATGAAAATTTTCCCATTAATTCCAAGCCATTCATGTTAAAAAAATTAACTTCTATAATATCTTTTTGAGGAATATCTTTCCTTCTCACAACATTACCAATCCTTTGGAAATGATAATACTCTACCGCTAAACTACTAACATCCTTGAAGATAGTTGGCCAGTAGAAGATAGATATTTAAACATTTTTACCTATCCCCTATCATCTATGGTTTTCTCCTCAGGGTAATGATTCAAAATTTACCAAAATGGGGTTCATCTCTTCCTTGGGCTATAATCTCCTCAAGATTCCATTATTATACTTTCTAAACAACAAAAGGTCTTCAAAAAATAGTATTTTAGATCAGAGATGAATTTATTCCTTTGGTTTTGAGTAATAATAATTGTACTTATTCATAAATATAAAAAATCATAAAATATAAAAACCAAGTAAAGTAGAAAGAGGTTTTTCATTAGGTAATTAAGAATTAATCTTTCTTGGAATACTTTTTTGAGTACTAGACTACCTTGATTGATAATCAGTAACTATATTCTAAGTATATTTATTATCCTTGATCTCTAAATGAACCTATTCTAATAAAATTATCCATCTATTGAATCTAGTTGTATCCTTATTATTCAAAAATAGTTACTTTTGGGATAAATTATGAGTGAAAATTATGACATTTGACACATTTAGGTACTTCCAAAACTTCTCAATAAAACAAATGTTGTAAATAATTCTTATTTTTGGTGTAATTTCTTTTTCCATAAACTGTGATTATTATAGAATAATAAACCAAATGAAAAATATGAATGATTAAATTAACTTCTCATAAAATAAAAATATCATAACATTTAAAAAGGGAGAATATAGGGGAACTGTAATCATAAATAATTCTTAATGAAACTATGGAAAAAACTAGTGTACCAAAAATTACTTCTAATACCATTAGCATTTTTAAGAGGGGTGACTTTCGAATGGATTCCACCATGGTATGGTAATATTATATTCCCTTACTAGACATGTTATGGTGAAGAATAATCCCATTGGTGACTATAAATTTTCATTTCTCCTAACTTGAAATAAATATTTTTCTCTTGTATATTTAATAATACTAATAAAAAAGTTTGTAAACAACTCTCAAAATCACTGCCAAAAATTGAAAAACTATCCATGAAGACCTTGATATTCCAATCAATTTATTATGAGATAATTTTTATAGTGAATCTTTGAAAAAAATACAACACCACACAAACCAAATGGTATTCATTAATTATAAAATTTTCCAAAAATACATGTGAATGTAGTCTACTATTAGTCTAAAGTGGCTATAGGAATATGGTTGTAACTAGAATATCCATCAAGAAAATAGTAGAATTCATTATAGTGAAAAATCTTAATCATTTAATCTAGGAATTGTATGGTAAAATGGATATTTCTAGTGGGATAATTATTCTTTATAAAATCTATATACACTCTCAATGTTTACACCTTCAACATTAATATTTTCTCATTCTTCTCATTGTTGACAACAATGAATCCCCCTTTATTGAAAATTAATTAGATAGGATTGGCCTAGGGGATATCTGAGATAGGATATATGAATCTGGAATCTAACTAATTTACAAATTCCTCCCTAAAAACCTCCTTCATGATGGTATTTAGCCTCCAATTCCCCTAAACTCCTAGATTGTTCTCATGTTCCATGGGAATCATATGCCTTTAGAATGATGGAATAATTCTCTTTATATAGGTAACATTTTATCCAATGATAAATTTGAACTCCATAAAAACAATTAACAAAAATTCCAATTAATTTTAACTAAAATGGGATGAGGTAATAAAAAGAAGTGAATAATTATCACTAAAAAATCAATATTTGAATTGTGATGGAAGTGGTTTAAGATTAATTAGAGGATTTTCTAGGATAAATAGATTACTCTTGGGTATAGGTGGCCCAAGGACCTATATTTTTTTTTAAAGAAATATTGGAAGCTAAAGAACACCTCTAGATCATTATTTTATTCCTCTATGTATGACTCTCGACATTCATATTCTAGATCTAGATTTCAAATTTGTTATTGAGTAGACTAATCTAGAAAAACCAATAACTCTCCCCCATACTTAGTTAGGGTTTCCTCCTTCTTACTAGAGAAGATTATTATATATGTTTATAAAGGGGGGTTTATTATTAATCTCCTCAATTGTTCTTAGAAATTATTCCTCAAGCTCACCCTTAGGTTTTTAAATCTCATGTAGCTCATCAATCAAGCAATTTTCAATATATAGTGGTTCTTTATCTTTCTTTAAAACATTAAATTAATCTCATTATTCACCCAAACTGAATATAAAATTCCTTTAAAAATATCAATGATTTATTTATCCATGAATATGAAAGAAAATCCCAAGATTATAGGAAAATATTTATCACATTTTATATCTAATCTTATAAAATAATTAAGAAAATAAATTTCTAATATAATTAATGAATAATATACTCTCCCAATATGGTGAGTAATGGATCAGTCATCCAATGGTAATAAAATTAGTGTGGGTTTTAATTCACTTAATCTCAAATTTTGGAATAATAAGAAAGGAATCAAACATATATTGTAACCAAGGCTATATAAATATTTTATATAACCACTATCTTTTAAGGTACATTGGGTGAAAAGGATTATTGGGTATTTGTGATTAAGAGTAATTCTATTATGAACAATATCACTATACTCATATGTCAAGATGTAAGTGGAAAACTCTTTTTTGGACTTTTTATTTAAAACAAAATTCATTAATCATTTTATGTATGATGGTATTCCAACTAAATCTTGAAGGAATGGGATATTGATTTTAAGAATCATGAGTAACTCAAGTAACTTGAGCAGTTTAGGGGATTATTCTGTTTAATCCATTGAAGGGGTAGGATGGGTGGGGAAAAGTTTCTCAAAATATTAGGTATTAATTCAATATTATCTTCAATTTTTTCATTTAATTTATTAGTTTTCTCTCAAAAAGTATTTTTGGATTTATTTTTAATGTGGGATAGTTTTTTTACTCTATTTCATCATTTATTTATTCCTTTCTAGATTTTATATTATCTAATTTTTTTATATGTAGATTATTTCACAATTTCATTATGAACTTACCTAGGACCGTCTCTAACATTATCATGAGTATTATACGACTCTTAGTGGTAATATACATAATTTTATCCCTATAGTTTATTTTATTTATGCTTGGAATCTTACCCTTATTTATTGATGTAAAGTCTATATCCAATTAACTCATTTAAAGCTCAAGGTTGTGAATCCAATAATCTATCTCAGCTTTTTTATTTCAAGTTTACCCACTTCATAGTCAAATTTTATTAATATATGTTACATCATATCACTTATAGTGAACCTTGTGAATTATAGAACTCAACCCTAATTTTATTCTGAAACTGTTGGCTTGTAAGATTTTAAAAAATAGAGGTAGTAAGTTTTCAAAGCATTATTTATCCTTTAGATAATAAAATAGGATGGTTCATATATCTAGGTTTGTAGTATTATGAAAAGGGATAATTGTTGGATTGTATCCAAGGTACATATCCAATTAAATTAATATTATTATTGGGTTTGGTAGGAATGTAAAAATTTGAATAGTGATTTTTAGTATTCTAGAATATACTATAGTATGATCAATGTTATCTATTGGAATGGTCCTAATTTTGATAACAAACGGTTGTAATATTGTGTTTAGAGTTCTTATTCACTAGAAACTAAATATTAACATTAATTTTAACAAGATATTAATTCATTTCTAACCATGAACTAGTGCTATTATCCCTGCTATTAACTCTTTTTATCCAAAAAGTTTTGTGTTTTGAATTAAGGGTAAGAGTATTGTAAATCTACCTTATCAACTCATTATCCTTATCAATTTAGTTACCTTCAACTGAGTAGTATATCATATTTAAATACTAATGTAACAATCCTTCATAGAATTCATCCATCTGTATATAGGAGGAAAACTAGTGCTGAAGATAATATTGGAGTTGGTGCCCTAAAACTGAATAACATTTTACATTCAATTAAAGATATATTAAAATTATTTTATATTAATAAATATATTATCACATGATTATTTTTCTTCTATATAACATTTAACATGATAATATACTTATATTATTTATTTCATATAAAGGTTATAATAGTTCCACCCAATGATAAGAACCTTAAAGTGTGGTGAAAAATTATTATATAAATGCTTTATAGATAGATAAAATAATCTTAATGGAAACAAATTATATAGACTATTAGGGGTAAGGGTCTCACAATACATTAATACTTCTTCCCATAAAGTTCACCCTTTGTAATCTCCAAGAGAGGAGGTTATTAGAGCTGACCTTCTTAAGGGAATTCCACATGTTTTATGTGTCATTGGGTATCTCTATCTAAAAATTTATTAATTGGTCCTTTGAATATTGATTATTATTAATTATTATAAATATTAACATTATTTTATATATTGTTTATAACTATGACACCATATGCTCATGGTGACATAAGATATGTTGGGTATATCATGATTGATATGAAATTAATGAATAATTCAAGAAATGATTTCCCTACTGAGTTAATGGATGTTGATATCTTTCCTCCATTGATGGAAATATTTTTTTTATTAATTGAATTTCTATGTTATTTTATCAATGAGTTAATTTTTTAAAATCACAAGAAATACATATAGGTTGATAAAACAAGTGATGAAAGTTTTTTAATGAGATATCAAGAAAACGGGATTAATTACATAGTGTAAATTCATAGAAGGTATTCCCACATAAAACTTATCCTTACCTATTTAGGGGTCATGATGTTTTTCTAGATACCTCACTTGTTCTATGAGTTGGGATCCCCACTATTGAGATGAGTACCTAGAGTGTTACAAAAAAAAATTATCCAAAGTTTCCACTAATTAAGATGAATTTGAGTTTCTGATGAATTTTTTCCCATATACAGGGATAAGTATATAACCAAGTGAAAAATCACATGTAAATTAATTCAACTATATTATTCCAGTTTAGAATAATGATAATTGAATTTATTTATCAAGGCATTCACAAGATATTTACTTATAAAAGTAAATATGAAAAATTATTATTTTTTAAATAAATATTATGTATTATATGATTATTAAATAATTATGGGAGGACTGATCCAAGTTAATAGATCAATGTTAATTATGTAGATTTTTATCATTTCACTAGCTAGTGATGAAATATTTGTAAAATTCATTGTGTATTTACGTAGTTATTCATGTAATGTTTGGCTAGTTTAAGAGTTTTAACTTATCAAGGGTGTAAAGGAAATTTTGGAAAGTTAAACCTAACTATTTAAGCTAATTTTTTATCCATGAATAGTATAGGAGGTTATTTTCATTAATTTAGAGTTATCCCATCCTATACTACCTTATCTAAAACTTCTAGAGAGAAAAAGATCCATAATTGATCTGTCCAAGTTCAGGGATCAATCATATGATATTCTATCGATCATATAAGCATTAAGGGGACTTTTATTTTTAATGATTTTATATAATTATTGAATTAATATTTTGATTTAGTTTTGGTACCCATTCTGGCGATTTTAAGGGAATTTATTTTGTTTTCTTTGATCTATAATGACCTATAGAAGAACGGATAACACCAATATCACATCGTTCCACCAAGGTGTTGTTTTATTTAATTTTTTTACTTAAATTAATATTAATGAGATCCTTATTAATAATTAGTTATCTTAATACTGAATCACGTATCTTTTGATAGACTCATAGTTAAAAATTAAAATTTACCTATTTTCATGCCTTCATAACATACATGGTTACTTCAATAGTATTAGAGAAATCATATAACTATTTATGTCAAAATTTAGATTAAATTTGATAAAAACTAGAAAGAGGACTTTGATACAATCCCAATGTCATTGGGGTTGCATTGATCTGAGTTCAAAAATAAAAAAATGATAGTTTGGAGATTGATTTGATTTATGAAATCAAAACAAATAAAATTCATATGTATATAGCTATGGGATGGGTTCATCGGAATGTAGAATTATAGAGGGAGTAAGTGGTCAGGTAAGGGGAATACAAGGATAAGATCAAAATAATAAAAAATCATTATTTTAAAAAAGCAAGTCACGAGCCCCCCCCCCCCAATTGGGGTGTGGTATACCACAAAAGTTCCTCCAGGAAGTGTCTAAGTGAATAAGAAAACATTTTTCATAAATTCATCACCACATAGGGAACCAACATCTTACACTACATACCATGTATGAGACCTGTGACCCTTCATAATCAAGCCTTTAGTCTGGTTACCCAACCGGCACTTAGTAAAGATAGACTATACCCGACCAGCCCGGACTAACCAAGCCAAGGTAGATATTTTTATCCTTCCTAAGATAAATTTAAAGTCTATAATGACTATAAAAAATTTTAAAATACTAAAAAATTAATTTTAAATATCTAAAATTTATGTATATTTTTCAAGAGAAATGAAGTGTATTGATAACTAATTAAAAATATTTCAATGATACTTTAATGTATTAGAAATTTTCTCAAGTTCAATTTTAGATTCATTAATATTTATTATGTAATTTCATTGCATGTTCAGTTATCATGAGTGGAAATTAACATGATAATGTTTGGGTATTTATTTATTAAATTTGAATTTTAATATATAATAATTTTTTTTTGATGATATAAGAATCATCCCTCCCTATTTAAATGTATAAGGTAATATCTATGAATATTTTTGAGATAAAATTTATTTTCTATATTCTTAGTTTTCCTCACCTATATGTGAGTATAAACTATAAACTTTAGAGGAGTTTACAACAACATGGTTGAATTTGAGAGTTGGTGTGGATCCAAACAAGCATAATGCATGGCTTTTTAATGGGAATTGAAATGTAATTTAAGATTATACTCAAGGTATTCCTATACAGTTTTGTTTCATCCATAATCCAATTTATAGATCAACCAATATAAAATATATCATGATAATTTCATTATGTTTTTATTATTTTCCCTATATGGTTAATTATATCATTATGTGGATGTTATACAATCACATGGGATAGTTAGCAAGCATGTGAAGATTTAAATGAAAAATAGAAAGATGAATGTTTCTATTTATGAATGGTTAAATATTTGAGTATGATCACATAGTAACAATCATGATAAATATAACCATATTTTAGTTTCTAAGTGAAATATAATAAATGGATTATACATAAATTATTTTATCAATACATTATTGAATAATTATATAAAATTCATATACCATTAATAACAATTTAATGGTATAGAATTAATATTTTTTATTCATGTGATATAAAAATCCATCAAGAAAATTTTAATTCAGATATCACCTTCAATTATTTGAGTAAAGATGCACCCATGGTTAAATTGTCAATCAGGCCATAGTGAGAGACACTTTCAATTTTCAAGGAGTCTAAAAAAAGATGATGGATTGGTTTTTAAAAAAATATTAATTGTATTGGTTATAGTCTATTAAATATAATTTAGGGATAAGTATTGAGGAAATATGAGTCCAGTATTTTTGGATTGAAGAATCCTCTAATTGATCAAGGAGTTTTGAGTGAATGTAGTTAGAACGAAATGCCTACCAAAATAAATTCAAGTAAATTTTACCAGGACCTTTTCTAGTTTATGAGAAGGGAAATATAGATCATTACCACTAGAATACCCATGTGATGTGATGTTAGAAATCAAATGGATAGGGATATTGGGATTTCATAAAAAAATGGGATACTAATAAATAAAATATTTCATGTTACATTTTTTGTTATCGAGATAAAGAACTAAAGTTGCATTTTATTTTATATAGAAAATGTAAAGTGATATGACTATGAAATTATCACTATGATCAATATTAGAGAAATATAATCTCATTATAGTAATATATTTATTGGATATATATAGGTTCTTACACATAATACCATGCTAAGAGTGTAATCTCTATGTCTTAGAGTCACCAGTTTATTAGAAATAGCATTATGAGGAGGCTAGTGAAAATAAGATCTCTATCTTTTGTAAAAATTTAATGATGCACTGGATTTACATTGTATTTTATATTCTATAGTGAGTGAGCTCTATAAGATTCATGAGGATTTGGATGCATACAATAGGTTTTCCCATTTTTATGATATTTATCTATAGAAGTTGATACCAGAGAAATACAAGATATCCAGTTCACTTTTCACATGTAATCTTGTAGTGGGGGTGTTATACAGACCTCATGTTGTCAAGATGATTAGCTCAATTGAAAATTTGGAAATCTTGGGTTTCATTCCAATTGATGAGTTGTGTACAGATCTTATTCCCCCCCCCCCCACCATATAGCTTCTCTATATTTTTTATGAATTATAATTTATGTACTATTGAGAAGTTACACATGGAGCTCCTCACCCTAATTATACAAGTAGATAAGGACATGAGGAATGAAAAACCTGGAGTCCTTAATTGAACAAAATGAAGTAAAAGTAAAAGGGGTCTAAGATCAGTCCCATGTATATGGATTTTATGTAACACCAATCTAAAAAAGGTAAATTCAGAGGTAGGCTAAGTAATAATATGCAGTATGTTTTTCATTTGGTAAAAGTGAAACTACAATAATAATCGAACCTAGTTGAAGAAGCATAGGTATGGTTTAGGAGTGTTTATTATCAAATTTAACATGTCTATATCTACTAATTGGGTTTTGGATATATATTTCAATGCAAAAAATCATATCCAAATTTAAGAACCAAGAAAATTTGGGAAGTTTGACAGAGGTTAATTGGACCTTTGAGCTGTCAATTGATCAATATTGGTTGTATTGTATATGAGAGACAACTATCTTACTTTTCCAACATGAAATATTATGTCATAAATAATTTTTAGTACATAACTAGTGTTACTAAAACATTATATACATAACCATTTTAGGATTTTATATATTTAAATTATATTTTTTGAATAATTGATACCGCTATTATATAGATATAATTTTTTGTGGTATGGAACATATTAATAATGTTCCTTCTATAGTAGAATATGAAGACTCGGTGTTGGAAAACAATAGTTAATCGGGATCTTTTAACTCACATCACAACCAGTTTTAATATCAATAACTTGGTCATTTAAGTGATATGGTATTTAAAAATCTCTTTCAAGGTAGGTATTTAGATTTTTTTGAATTAAAACCACGTGATGGATGTTACACTTATTTTTGGGGTAAAATAACAAATATTTATTTTGGTGGTAAGGGTGAAATGGCCATAAATATTCTAAAATTGTTACACAAAGATATGTGTGCACCTTTTCTATTTAAAGCTATAGGTGGACAACCATACTTCATTACCTTTACTAAGGAATTGGTTGAATATAGATATTTTAACTTAATAAGTTATAGGATATAATCCTTTGAAAAATATAAGGTGTTCAAGAATAAAGTAACAACCATCTTCGTAAGATGGTAAAGAATGTTTGACTAGATCTAGGTGGAGAATATCTTAAGTAAGGGTTCATTGGATATATTGGGGAGTTTGGGATACTATCTCAAATCAATCCTCTTTATGCACCATAGTGTAATACTGTTAGTGAAAGGATTAACCAAACCTTATTGGGCATGGTGAGATCAATGATGAGTCATATAGATATTTGATTATACTTTTGGGGATATAAATAATATACTATGGTGAACACACTAAATTATGAGCTATATAAATAATAAAACATGGTTCCATTGAAGTTTAAAGTATAAAGAAACCTTTGAAGTCACATAGTCATGTAGAGGGTTATAGGGGATTTATTTAGACCACTTTGGGAAACAAAATTGCACCTAGAAAATTAAATGTATCTTTATATGATATCCCCATAAAATAAAACAAAATTATCTATACAAACCCTCAGATAAGAATTTGATAGTGTCAAGATAGTCCAAATTCCTTGAGAGGGAGAACATATCTAAAAGGGATAGTGGGAGAACGATTGACTTAAATGAAGTTTATTCTTAAGATACATAGGAGTTAAAATAGAAACAAAATCCCATGGGTAATCTTAATTTAGAGAAAAAAGTACAGGGTATGAGAACCAGAGTGGTTAGAGTACCATATAGATATGGTTTTCTAGTCATTGAGGATGGTGACTAATTATTGGTTGAAAATAAAGAACCTTTTTTTATAAGTAAGTGTTAAGTATCTTGTAAGATGAAAAATGGAAATAATCCATTAATTATGAGATGGATTACATGTAGACAAACCAATTTGAGTTTTGTTCAATCTTCTAATAGGGGTAAATCCCATTGGGTGAAAATGGGTATTCAAGAATAAACTGGGAATGGAATGTAATGTTAGTAATTATAAAGAATATATAATGGTAAAGGGGATTAAATAACATCAAGTAATTTCCTATGGTGAAACTATTTTACCAGTTTCTATGCTAAAATCCATCAAAATTATAACTTACACAGTAGTTTTCCATGATTTTTTGATTTCAAAAATGGATTTTTATATATTTTTCCTTAACAAAAACATTATATCATACGTATACATGTCACAAAAAAGGTTTTTGTGACACCATATGATTTCAATTAGGTATAAAAGTTGTTGATATCCATTTAGATATTAAATTAATAATCTAGGTCATGAAATATTCACATTGATGAATCCATAAAGGAATTTTGTTTCATAAATAATGAATATGATCCATATGTCTACAAGTGGTTTATTTGGAGTGAAATAATTTTCCTAGTATTATATATCGATAACATATTACTAATTAGAAATGTGATGTTGATATTTTAGTTGTTTAATAGGTGGTTAAACATGTTTTTCTACATTAAATACTCAGGTTAAGTCACCTATATTCTAGAGATCATTATCATTCATGGTAGATTTAAGATTCATATTGTGCTAAGTAATGTTGAATAAATTAACTATATTCTAAATAGATTCTGTGTGGAATAACCAAATTGGGTATTGGTTCCAGTTTCACATGGTATACATCTCTCTAAGAAAATTTTTTTAGACATAATAGGAGAGAGAAAGTAAGAGTAAAACACCTTAACATTTTTTTATTGGTTCTATATTGTATGCTATGATATATAGTAGGATAAATGTTTCCTATACCTTGATCATGTTAGAATAATATCAAAAAAAAAGGATAATTTCAAGGATTTCATTAAGAATTATTTCAGAATACTTGAGAAAGTAAAATTTGATGAGTTCCTTGTAATTAGAGAAATAATAATACTATTTATAAAGAGGATACAAAACTAGTATTCTTTAATATTAGTTTGATCTAAAATCCCAGTTAGGAAAAGGTATATGAAATATAAAAATTATTATAACAGTTTTTCCATTTCTGTATAGACATGGTGTGTTATGGATTTTACTACTGCTTAAAAAGTAGTTTAGAAATTTTATGTTCCAAAATTTGGAGTTATACCTAAATATTAAAGTGTAAAAATATTATAATGAACTTTAGAATGTGGTATTATAAAATATTTTAAGGATAATAGAGGAAAAAATGTATATAATCAATGATATAATGACTTAAGAAATTTTTTTTAATGAGATGAAGTCACAGTAAGAAGATTAGCCACCAAAATATGGTTTTATAAATAGAAATATCCATATATCAGGAGAATAATATCAATCATGTGAGTATAATAAGTTAAGTTATAATTTGGATCTAGTATAAGTGGGAGTTTGTTTTATTTGGTGCCATTTTACCAACAAATAATGTACTTTCGATTAACGTTATACCCAAATTATTTAAAATTAACAAATAAATTATAACATGATGTTTATTCTTCAGTGTAAACTTTACTTTGATAAATTCCTTAGAGTTTTTTTGTATTAAATGGTCATAGAAGTTCCTTTCTATTATAATAACCTTGAATAGAAATGATGATATTCATAAATACATGTTTTATGGCTCGATGATATCATCTGACTAGAAAAAATTAATATAGTATATTAGGGGTAGGGGGATCATAATTCATTGAGACTTATTCTCATAATGTTCTACCTTGTTATTCTCTGTGAGTGGAGTTTATGACAACTGATCCAACTATAATAATTCTAAATGTTTCATGTGACACTAGATATTAATATATGGGAACAAGTGTATTGGTCCTCAGACATGATATTAATATTAGTTAAAATCAGGAGTCATGTAATTCTATGTCTCAATGAAAACTGTGATGACATATTCTTGTAGTGAGGTAAGATATATTGGATACATCATGAGTGATGTATCATTAATGAATAATTCATGAAATCATTTTTCCCATAAAAATTAATGTAATTAAACATATCTATCCCTTTGAAGGAAATGGAACTTTCTAATTAATTCCTTTTCCAAGGTGCTTTATTTATGAGTTATTTTCTATAAATTCAAAGACAGATATGTCAATTATATAGGTTCAAGACACATGTGATACAACCTTCTTCATGAGATATCGATACAATGAAATTATATTACACAGTAATTTTTCATAAGAGGTATTCATGACTATAACATATCCATATCTCTTTAGGGTACATTATGTATTACTAGATACCACTCTCTTTTTTTGAGTTACACTCACTTATATCAAGATGGGGGCCTAGAGTGTTACACAAAAATATTATCCATAAGTTCCACAAATTTTTATGAATTGTTGTTCATAATGAAGTGTGACACACATGAGGGGACTAATGGGTAGACAAGTGAATGATTTCAAGTAAATTAATTCAATTATATTATTTCAATTTATAATGATGATAATTGAATTTATTTCTCAAAATATTCACAAGTTATTTAATTAAAAAAGTTAATATGATAAAATATTATTTTTTGAATGAACATTTCACATTCATGGTTTGTTAAATAATTCCAAGAGGAATGAGTTGAGTTACTGGATCGAGGTTTACATAGTGTAATTTAATAATGACATCGCTGATTAGTGAAATATTTATAACAAGAATGTTATGTTTACTTAGTTATTAATGTTTTTTTTTTGAGTTTGTTTAAGAGGTTTCACTTATTCAAGTGCTTAAAGTAAATTTTATAAAGTTAAACCTAACTATTTAAGGTCAATTTTTGCATGAAAAGTATGAGTGGACATTTTCAATAATTTAGAGTTCTCCACTCCTCTCCTTCCTTCGCTTAATCTTCTATAGAGAAAACGATCAAGAATAGATAGATCCATATTTTGGGATAGATTATTTAATAATTTTTTGATCGTACGTGCATCATAAGGAATTTCATTTATCATGATATCGCCCAATAATTTAATCATGATGTTGTAAGTTTTGTTATGGTTCTAATAATAATTATCAATTGTAGTGAAAGAAATTTTGATACATTAAAACCAAAATATCCATACAATATTAACTGAAATTATAAAAAACAAGAAATGAAGAACTAATATAATATGATCATACCTTACATTGATGAGAATATACTATTTATATTCAACTAATTGTTTAATAATTTTTACTAGAGTAGAATACAAAAGGTATCCCACCTCTTGTGGTATCCACGGGTTTAACTAAATCATCTAATGTTCAAATAGGATCTGAAATTCTACTATGGAAGGCTATAGGCTTCGGAGGAAAGGAGAAACATAAAGAGATCAAAGGGTATTATGGAGTTTTAACCAAGCTATAAAACTCATAGATTTCCAATCACATAGAAATTTCCCCTTTTATAGGTCCCTTGAATGTTATTTTTATTAACATGTATGTTAATATATAGTCTAATACATGCATCATAGGTATTAATCCCTCGTGAATTTTATCTTATAAAATGAACCATTAAATTATATCCTCACAAGGATGCTTATACAAATTATACCTATTTTTATTTTTCCAAAAAAATTTATTGAAGATAATAGATACGATCATAAGTTACATGGAATGATATACCCATTATACATGCAAATCATAATTTCCATGAAATGTGATATATCTTATATATATATCATATTCTTTAGTAAATACTGCCTCCAATATCCCACTTGAACCCAAGAATAGATGTTTTTGTCAATTTCACCAAATATTTTATTATATAAAATAACTTGTGAAAACATATCCAAAAAAATCTTGGATATCATCCAAAAGATGTTTGTAATGTTATCATTGGAAATGATTTTTATGACATCAAATGTAATTCCCTATGAACACCCATCCAAACGAAAAAAATGGAATAAATAAAAAAATAGAGTATCACTATTAGTAAAACTCAAACCCTATTTAGTCAACCACAAAGTATTACCCCATATTCCTTTATAGCACTGATAACTGATATGAATCACTAGATCCATAAATGTACAAAAAGAGCAGCCTCAAGCAAAGAATCAATTCTACTCAAGCTATAAAAGGATCCATCGTGATCTATATCAAACACATATATCTATATATATGTGTACACTAGTTAAATAAAATGTATGAGAATTCTCATATGTTACCTTTATCCATGACATCAAGTAACCATGGGACACAAATTATATTAATCCCATATACCATACTCTTCTGTTCTCAATTCTTAAATTATATACTGACATGATTGATGAATACATCACATGTTATTCAGATTTCATGGATGATTGTATCACATTCTCCTCATGTAAATATATAATAATATTGAATATACCTTATAGGGGTGATTTCACACTCTATAGTCTATCTCAATCAAGGTACAAGAAGTTATAGTCACTAAACAAGAGGAAAAATCCAATCCTATTTAAGAGCAGCATACCCAACCACCACTATATAAGAAAATTTCATTTTTTACATGAGTATATAAGGTATCAAAGTATGAATTTTCTCATGTTAATTATATCTTCATCCTCAGGTATTGGGGATAAAAATATGATCCATGCACATATAGTATACCAAAGACATCATGTATGACACTCCATGTGGCATACTTTATTGGTTATTTAGTGCACAAAACCCCCTTTTTTGCCTTAGGAACATATTATGTATCTCAATAAAAGAATCCTACTCACAAATATCTTAACATTCCATCATAACCTATAATACTCCATCATGAACATTATTTATAGATAAATCAATGTTCTTCTTTATGAAATTAATTATCATTACACTTCATGAAATATATATATATATATATATATATATATGTATGTATGTATATGTATATATATATATTCAGTTATTCATTCAACATGAAATAATAATAAAATAGATATTGACTTATTAAGTAAATTTTTGGCCACTTTCATTACCATGCCTCAAATGGAATCATCCAATCAAGGATTATTATCAATTCATGGTTTATGGTGAAAATGATGGTGGAGATAGCATCATCCCATAATATCATAGGGAACCCTTTTCCATCAACATGATTTAATCCATGAAAATAACTCTATAGTTTTGGAATTCAAAAACCCCATTCTATTCTGGTGAATATATATTTTTTATTTTTCTTTATATTTCATACTTGGAACAGTATTCAATAAATTCCATCAGAGTGAACTCACCTCTATAATCAATGTGAAGGGCCTTAATTATGTGCCTTATCTCCACCTCCATTATGGACTAAAAGCACTAAATCATTATTGGATCTTAATACTTGATCTTGAATAGGCTAAACCATATATAGAAGCTCATGTCATTAGTTTCAGCTTGATTTCATAAGAATTATTAGCCCATAGAGTTCATTGTAGACAAGGTCAAGGATATGCTTAATGTGATTATTCATTTTCTCAAGGAAAGACACTCATATTTGTTTCCTATAAAAGTAGCTATCACAAACATAATCCACTTGATCAATACAAGGTTGTACATGCACTATATCATAGAGAGTGATCTTGAATAGAGTTTGAAAATATAGGTGGTTATACCATTTGTGTCAGTTCCCTATCTTCTATAAGCCCCTTATCAAAAATCATAATGATTATACAATATCAAGTATGGTCTTGCGTGGTTAGCTGGGGAAATAATTTACCCTGGATGGTAAGCACTGCTACTAGTCCTGGATCCTAAGGATAATACCATAAATTAGTTTCTAGTAACCATACTATTCAAGCTATTATATGTTAATGAAATTGGTGTTGATCTATTGGATTAAGTGCACCCCCGTGGTAACATGATGCTTGCCTGTATTTTTAGTGAACAAGACTATCCTACAACCCATCATATTGAAAATGGAGCCATCTCCCAACTTAATGGTCTCATTGATCTAGGTTTCAAGCTTAAGGAACATATCATAGGAATATTTTATGTAATTTATGAAACCAATATTGAGGTACCATAAGTTATTATCACATGACTCCTCCCAATCCAGTTTTGAGAAGGATTTCTCCTCAACCAGCTTGTGAGGGCTACATCATGGTAGTGTGGAATTGGAACTGGCATAACATGGTGGTGTGGAATAACACATCATGATGAATTCCATTTTCATAAGACGCATGGGCTCAATATAGTCACCCTATATTAGATGGGTCTCATTCTGTTTTAACTTATCACAAAAAAAATTGGCCTAATAAACCATTTTTACATAGTTGTAGCATTTTTTCCTCAAGACATCATGTCCAACATTGGATTCTAATCCATCCTTTTCATTTTTATTTTCATAGCTTTCATTCTTTCATAATGGTATTCTTTGAAACTATTTTCCATACTGGGTTCCTTAATGGATCTCTCACCCTAGCATTTTCTCTTTCATCTGCACAATCTAATCCTCCTTAGATAGCGTTGGATTCCCTTTAATTCTGATAGTGGGTGATAAATCATTACAATACTCAATCGTTTTGAGTCTACCTATTACCTTCTATATAGTGAGTATTGAAAATATAAGTAGTGTATCGATTTAAATTGAAATTTGGTAGATGTTATAAAATATGACACATAAGTAATTCTCAATGACCTTGTATAGAGGCTCAAAATCACCAGGGATTATGAGTTGGTTGACTATACTAGAGATTCACATCATGAATTCATTGAACAATTCGTAATTATATAAAGAAACACCTTTATACTTCATATTGAGTTTCTATGAATTTTCTTTTCCCACTTCAACAGTGTTAATATGTATAGTATTATAAGTATCCCATGAATCCTTGGAGATTTCCACAATGATGAGAATGGGGATCATCTCTATCCTGATATAATTAAAATTTTCATTTAATTCCATCCTTTATTCCTAGATTACAGTGCTGTTGGTGTCAAAATTTCCCTAGATCCCATGCGCCTGGAGCATAACCTTCATTATCAAATCCCATTGTATGTAGTTTATATTTGTGATGGTTGGATATGTCATTGGTTCCCCAACCTCATTCACTTAATGATGATCACCAGAGATCCATCAATATTATCAATGTGTGTTTAGGGATTTGGTGTTGATGTATATGATATTTAGGGTGATGTGGGCTCAGATCATGGAATCATGGATCAGTTCATACTCACTCTAATATCAAATGTTTCAAATCTGTTCATATCAACACACATGAACTCACTTGAACACCATAAATTTAAATAATAGGCTAGGGAAACATGACTTATTTTTTATTAAAAAATAACTAGGCACACTAATACAAGTGGTCCTTTATCATGAAAAAATTATTTAATCGGTGCTAAAAAATCATTGATGTTTTGAGCTTCTTTAAAGGCCCTGTGATTTTATCAATGTTTAAAAAATAACTAATAAAACAGTCCATCATCATCAAAAAATAAAAAACTAATAAATAGGGAATTTATCAATGTGTATTCTATAAAAAATAAAGTTTGACTTTATTACCCTTAGATATCACATCAATAAAATTAACTTTTATCAGTTCTACAAGTAGAGCAGAAAAAAATATTTCATTTTCATCAGTGTGTTACTACATTTACGGTGAATGGAAACCACCATTTAATAATTTATCACTTAATTTAAAATAAATATAAATTATAATAAATAAAAAATAAGTCTTTATTAAAAACATATAAATACATTATAATTTTATTGATATGTACAATTTATTATAAACATTACATTTTTCAAAACAATCAAAAAAATTACATGTAGCGGGTTGGGTGGCTATGTATTCCATTGTCCTTGGGACCCCCTTCCAATAAAGCTCGATCATGATAAAAAAACAATGCTATGTTTGTGATAATATAAATAAATATATGAAATATAAATATGATAAAATAATGAATAAGTTAAAATAAATTAAAAAGGACATCATTAATGTTAAATGAATTATAGATCATTTATAAAAAGTATAAATAATATTTGAAAACATTTTTTCAATTTTTAGTATATGACAAATTTTTTAAATAAAAATGTCACACCTAAATGAAAACATGCACTTTCAATCATACTGAGCACATTATGTGATAGTTTGATATTTAGTGAATTATTATACATCACAAATAAATAATCAATATTTTTTCTAAAATATAAACAAAATATTAGCCATACCAGACACACCATGTTTCTAATTGAAAAACAATTAATTCATATACATCACAAATGAATTATTGATATTTTTTATAAATTTTCTAGATAATCATAATTTTTTATCTTAGTTTTGAGTATCAGAAATACATTTTGAACATAAATGTCAATTTTAAATAAAGCATACACTTTGACTCATATCAACCACACCATGTATCGAGTTGACATGCAGTTCATTACAACAAACACAATGAAATCATGGAATGGTTTCTAGATGCATTAAGATCATATGAGTGAATTTTAATGGTTTTGAGTATGTGATGCATGTTTTAGAGAAAAAATCACTTTTAAACTGAAAACATTAACTTTCATTCAATCTAGTCACAATGTATATCAAATTACCTTGCAGTTAATTCCTACACATAAAAAATAAATCAAGTATAATTTTTAAAAGGATCATGAAAATATGAGTGTGTTTTCCTAATATTAACTATGTGACATGTATTGTGAGCTAAAATGTTAATTTTATATAGAAAACACATACTTTGAGTCATAAAAAATAAATTGGGTGTTAGGTTGAAGTGAAATTGAATCCTATACATCACAATTAAATTTTGGATCAATTTCCTAAAAAATAAATAAAGAATTTTCTTAGTTCTTGTTATGTGACAAATGTTGTTAACTAAAATTTCACTTTAAAATGACTTCATGCACTTTTAATCATAACTTCCACACTATATATAAGATTGACATGATATTAATTACTACACATCAAAAATAAATTGGAAATATTATTCCTAAAATATCATTACAAGATAAGTTTCTTCACTTAGTTTTTATAATGTCATGCACATTTTAAACTAAAATTTATTTTAAAAATAAAAACACACACTTTCGGTCATACAGCCCACACCGTGTGTTAGATTGGCTTGAGGTTAATTCTTACATCACAAAAATAAATTAAAATTTATTTTCATAAATTATCTAGAAAACTAAATTTCATTTTCTTGGGTTTAAGTATATGACGTGTGTTCTAGACTAACATTTCACTTTTAAACTGAAAACATGCACTTTCAGTCAATTCAGCCATGTAGGATCGAAATATGATGTAGATGATCAAAATAAAAGAGGGGTGAATTGTATAATTTAAAAATTACTTTGGAACTTTAAAATTTGTTATAAAACTTTCTATTGTTTAAAAATATTAAACAAGGTAAATTCATTAGACCTCTTATTTCTATAAACTTACTATATTCCAGAAATATGGTTCCAGAAATGAAACTTAAAGAGAAGTTTACAAGGAAAAATATTCTACCTTAAAGCATATAGAATCTTACTAATTAGAGTATACAAGTATGATAAAGTATAAGATAGTTATAATTTCCTTAATAAAAAAATGCATAAGAAAAAAACTTGAAACAACACAAGTAACAAGTATGAAATCTTTTAACCCAAATAATAGGGTATCCAACAATCTTGGATAAAGGTCCCTTGATTTATTCTTTCAAGAAAGTCTGTCTCACCCACACTAGGGTAATCCCTCGATAGGAATATCGGATTCTGTCTTGCTATCCCCATAATCCCTCAAACATCAAGGTAATTGGAACCTCTATCTTTCTTATCAAGGAAGTACTCAAACTTTAAGGTAATCGGCACCTCTGTATTCTTATCCCCAGAATCCCTCAATTGTACACAGCAAAAATAGGAGCCATACGAAGCAAGCTAAACTAGATGTTTAGTACGCACAAAGCATGAGAGTCTCTCTCTCTATAAATCACTTTAGTATCATGTAATATCTAGATTTGTAGAACAGTCATCAAAAGTTGTGAGCTCATTCAAATGATCTTTTATTTATAGGAATTTTACCAACGGTCGGCTCCCTCCTCCAATGGTTATATTTTTTATTGAATCTCAGAGAGACATGTACACATGTCACTCAAACAACGGTTGGTTAGAAACAGAATGTACAACATCATTTTATAATTTTCACAAGGATAAGAAAAAATATGGTTTCTTAACCAAAACCATTTTTCAGAGTCTAATAAAAAAATATGGTTCGGAGTTTAAGAAAATTAACATTCGTATTCTCTATTGCATGAATATTTAGATTCTATTTATCAAGGAATTCGTAGTCATAATTCTATGGAATTTGGAATCTAAATTCAAAGGAATTCAGAGTCTGGATTCATTGAAATTTGGAGTTCGAATTTTAAGGAATTCGGAACCTGAATTCTAAGAAATTTGGAACCTGAATTTTAGAGAATTAGGGGTCTAGATTTCAGTGCATTCAGATTATGAATTTCAGAGAATTTGGAGTCTGAATTTCAGAGAATTCCGAGTCTGAATTTTAGAAAATTCGGAACTTAAATTTCAAAGAATTCGGATATTGAATTTCAGAGAATTTGTAAACTGAATTTCAAAGAATTCGGAACCTGAATTCTGATCCTGAAAACAGAATACTATATATCTAATTATTTATAAAATTCTAAGGTTTAGATGTGAAACCTAATTTTTCATTTAGTAATAACAAGAGTTAGATTTAGAGAAACTAAAATATGAATAATGAAAAATGGGTACGGGTAAATTTTCCTTGGGGAAGAAAAATTTTCCTTATCAAGGAAAATCTTAGTAAAAAGAGAATTTCCTTGAGGAAGGAAAATATTCCAACTCTGAGAAACTAAAAACAATTTTCCATTCAGATCTTTTACTTCCTTCTTCTGAGTAGTTTCTTCAAGAGATTGATTTTCTTCAAAAGACTTGGTGAGATCTTTGAACTTACCATCTTCAGTTGCAAAACAATCCTTGAAATTATCTTAAAACTCATCGAGAATTCTCATCTCTTCAATAGTTTTCTTTACCCAACTAGTCAACTTCTTGCAAGATCATTTATTGGATTAATAATTAATTAAAAAAAATTCAAATTGTCCTTAAGTATGACATACTTATCCATCACCATAGATACTGAATCTATTTTTTGATTTAAGGAATGCTGAATTATCTAACATCTTGAGTCTATACTCAGAAATAAAGGAATAGAACCAACTAGCTTCTTCAATAACTGAAAAAACAAATTCATGGACAAGAAGAGATGATTCTGAGTTCGAATTCTTTGTTTATGAGGATTCCTTTTCAAGAACATCATATTTCCTATTTGATGAAGCACCAGCATCTTTCTTACTGACCAAAGACTTGGTAAGAGTATAAACCATCACCTACATTCCCTTATTGATTCTCGAAATGATTTATTCTTTTTTAAGTGATTCATGTGCACTATCTTAAAACTGATGAATCTTATCTTCATCAACTTCTTCCTTCTCAACTCCAGCCTCAACATCCTATGGTTTTATGAAAACATGATTGTAACTTTATTCTTCAGACAATTTATTTACTTTTTCCTCACCATTCTCATATTTTCTTAGGGTAGCAAGTTTTGAAGTCTAAGCTTTCGAAGTTCATATTGATAACTTCTCAGAAGGACTCTCCTTCTCATGATAATATTCTAATTTCTTTATCATATCCTTGGTATCACTAGTCCCTTCTTCTTCTTCTTCTTCCACTTCTTTTTCTTGCACTATTTCTTCTTCGTGATCTCCTTCTATAATCACTAAATTCTTTCTTGGAGTCTCTAGAAGTGATTCAATTAAAAAATATTCTGGTACCGGAATTTTTTCAGAGGCTTTCTTTGAATCCTTAATAAAAGATTTTATTATCTCATCCTCAGAAAACTTCTTCTTTTGATTCTTCTCTTTTTGTTTCTTCTAAATCTCTTCAGCAGCCTTTTCTTTTAATGATTTTTCCTCAGTAGGGTCCAAGCCAAACTTAGCCTCCCCTTCTTTGTTGTTTTTCTTATCCTCTCTCCATTTTGAAACAACTTCATTAGGATAATATTTTTTCTTCTTCGACTTTAGTGGTGCTGATTGAATTTATTTAACCATAGGATTTTTTCTTTCTCTTCAATTTCCTTAACATTTCTCTTCCTCCCACATTTCTTATAGGTTTCAGCTAAAATAGTTTTCTTTGATAAAGCTTCAACTTCTTCTTTTGATAAATCATAAAACTCTCCAGATTCACTAGAAAATCCAATTTTTATTCTCCTAAGAGTGTCATCACTTAGCAACATTACCTTGTAATTTCTCGACTTCGACTTGCAAGAAATTTTCAATGATTATAAATAAGAAATAATGATCTTTCAAAGAATTTCCAGATACATGATAATCTGAGACTTCAAATTCCCATTCTTGATATTTGGAATAGTAACCAGAATATACATAACCAAATTTATCTTCTGAAGTTTCACTAAGAAATCAAAAACATATATATCTCTTTTCTTAAAAGTATCTTTATCTTCTTTCCTCGGAATGATGAAGCCTTGATCCCAAAGTTTAGGAATCTGAAAATTTAATGAAAGATGAATAATCTTCGAAGTATTAAATCCAACCAAACCAAGACATTGTATGTATTTTGCCTTATCAAAACATCCTATAACATCAGGTAACTTATGCGAACAAAATTCAGCATCTTCTTTGTAAGTTATTCCAATCAGACTTTCTACCTTATAATAATAAAGAGAATAAGTCTTATCATAACTCTTGAAAGAAAATTTCTCCTTCCCTCATTGATTGAAAAAAGATACAGATTCATAGAACACCACTAGAATCTCCGGAATCACCGAATCCTCTGTCTTGGGTTTAGATACAGCTATACTTCATATCTATTTAACTTGATGTTATTTGAGATGATTTAATCATACTTATTAAAGAAGTTAGGGTCTACCAACCTTTCATGATAAATCTTTCATTCAGAGATTTCCTTTGCGGTTGACATTTCATTTTGAGGAGAGGCTTCTTTAGACATTCAGGACTAAGGAAACTTAAAAGATCCAGAATGGACTTGAAAATAGAGATAGATATTTAGCACGCAAATAAATGAAAAATGATGTTGGAAAAGCATCGAGGAGGATTTATATAGGAGATTGAGACAATTATTTAGCTTCCAAACTTAAACCAATTGTTGAAAACCACCTCATCAAACTTGAAAGTTGATATGATAACCAAAGAAGTATTTTGATAGGTTCTAATCTTTTCAGGTTCTTTAAGATATACATTTGCATTTAAGAAAAAGATAATCCAAAAAAGTTTCTTAAACAAGATAAACAATAAGTAAAAATATGATTATGAAAACTCAGGAAAGAAAACACACCTTCTAGATTTCTAGGATGATTATTTGTAATGAGGAAAAAAATCTTTGAATAACTTTAGATTCTGAAAATTTTGATTGCAAAAAGAAATTTAGACTATGGAATAAAATTTGATTTCAAAAAATTTTGCCTATTTAAAAATTTGATTATGAAAAATTTTGACTCCAGAAAAAATAATTAATTACGAAAAATTTTGACTACAGAAAATTTTGATTAAAAAAAATTTTGACTACAGAAAAATTTTGATTATGAAAATTTTTTACTACAAAAAAATTTGATTAAAAAAAATTTTTTCTATGGAAAAAAAATTGATTACGAAAAATTTTTACTCATATGAAAATGTACTCCCCCTATGAAAAAGAGTTTCTTACTATAAAGAGATAGGTTTCAACAAGAATTTAATATGGAAGATTACCTCATGGTTATCATTACTAACTTCTATTATATGTATTCAAATCTATTAAAAGGTAATGATTTTGTGAAGATATCAGCAAGTTGATCTTGTGTTCTGATAAATTAAAGAATGATATCTCCTTTTTGTGTGTGATTCTTAATAAAGTGGTGCACAAAATCTATGTGTTTTGTACAAGAGGGACATTTTGTATTTTTACTTAAGGCAATGACACTAGTATTATCACAAAATATTTGTATTTTGGTAAAACTCATACCATAGTCTGTGAGTTTGTGTTGCATCCACAATACTTGAGCACAATAACTTCCAACTACTACATATTTAACTTCAGAAGTGGAAAGTGATATTGAGTGTTTCTTTATGCATGACCAAGAAACTAATGAGTCTCCTAAAAAATGACAAATTCTGAATGTACTTTTCCAATCCATACTACATCCACCAAAGTCGTCATCCAAAAAACTTTTTAAAACAAAATCATTTTCAGAAGTATAAAAGATTCATAAATCCATGGTTCCCTTTAAGTGGAGAAAAATCCTTTTCACTACCTTTAAATGATATTCCTTAGGATTGGATTGATATCTTGCACATAAGCATACTATAAACATTAAGTCTGGATGACTAGATTTCAAGTAAAGTAGACTTCCTATCATAACTCTAAATGATGTTTGATCTACTGGTTTCCCAACTATATCAAGATCAAGTGAATTTGAGATACCATTGGGAGTACTTATACTCTTAGTGTTGTCAAATCCGTAATTTTTAAGAAGATATTTAATATACTTATCTTGGTATATTTAGATTCGTACTGGTTTTTGAGAAATTTGAAAACCATGGAAAAATGTTAACTCACCCATCATACTCATTTCAAACTCATATTTCATTAGATTAGAAAAGGAATAAGTTAAAGATTGCTGATTTGAACCAAATATAATGTCACCAACATAAATTTGAACAATCAAAACATTTTTCTTATCTTTATTTATAAAAAGGGTTGGATTATAATTTCACCGAACATAATTGTTTTGTAACAAAAACCCTATAAGTCTATCATACCAAGCTCTAGGGTCTTGTTTAAGTCTGTATAAAGCTTTGGTAAGTTTGAAAACATGTTCAAGATGTTTTGATTCTTCAAAACCCAGAGGTTGTTCAAAACAAACTTCCTCTTGAACATAACCATTAAGGAAATTACATTTAATATCCATTTAAAAAAAATTAAAGTTGAAGAATGCAGTAAAGGAAAGTAGAATACAAATGGATTCAAGTATAGATATTTGAGGACATGTTTCTCCATAGTCTATTCCTTCTTATTGATTATATCCTTTAGCAATCAATCCATCTTTATTTCTTACTATGATTCCATCTTCTTCACACTTATTTCTGAAAACCTATTTTACTCCAATAACAGAAGTTTCCTTAGGTCTTTCAACCATTTTCTAGACTTTATTCCTTTAAAATTCATTTAGCTCATCTTGTATAGATTTTATCCATAAATCATCACCTAAAACTTCATCAGTGCTTTTTGGTTCAAATTGGGATAAGAAAGATAGATGTTCTATTTCATTTCTTAAGAAACTTCTAGTCCTTACAGGTTGATTTAAATCACCAATTATACTATCACCGGGATGGTTCTTAAGAAACAACAGATTTGGGTTTCGTAAAGCATTAATCATCAATATATGGTAAGAAATGATTTGGGGTAAATGCTTCAGAAACATTTTCTTGGACATTTTCTTTATCAAAAGGATATTCTATCAAGGGTTGATAACCAGTTTTTGAAAACACATCCAAAAATATAGGTTGAGATTGTTTAAAAACAAAATGATCAATTTCATAAAATTTAACATGTTCTATTTATTCAATAGTATAAGTATTTTTATTGAAAACTATATAATCCTTAGAAGTTTTGGAGTAGCCTAAGAAAATTCCTTCATCAGATTTTGGTGAGAATTGTTTTAGATTATCTTTAGTATTCAGAATGAATACCTTGAAACCAAAAAAACATGAAGTAGAAAAGTCTAGGTTTTCTACCATTCCATAACTCATAAGGAGTTTTATTAAGAAATTTTCTAATCAAAACACGATTTATAGTATAACAAGAAGTACTTACAGCTTCAGCCAAAAAATGTTTGGCAACCGATTAATCACTCAACATGATTCTTTTTATCTCTTGAATAATTTTATTTCTTCTTTCAACAACACCATTTTGTTGAGGAGTTTTTGGTGATGAGAAGTTATGAGTAATTCCTTTTCTACTAAAAAATGTTTCAAAATAAGAATTTTGAAATTTTACACCATGATCACTATGAATAGTTATCAAAGGAAGATTTTTCTCATTTTTAACTTGGGCTCTAAAAAAAATTTAAATAAGAAAAAGCTTCAGATTTATTTTCTAGAAAATATACCCATGTAAATCAAGTGTAATCATAAACTAATACAAATACATAATATT
Organism: Viscum album; assembly: GCA_963277665.1. Lineage (NCBI taxonomy): Eukaryota > Viridiplantae > Streptophyta > Magnoliopsida > Santalales > Viscaceae > Viscum > Viscum album. Next base: position 1,079,046,041 of record OY728139.1, on the reverse strand, counting down.
TTCCTCCAATGCTTCCAGTTTTCATTGGACCAAAGAGATCCATATGCACCAACTATAATTCATTAGTGGTTGAGACTTCACGGACTAATTTAAAACTTGATTTATGATGCTTTCCATATTGAAAAGGATCAAAAACTTTTGAAGAATCAAATCTAAGCTATGGTAGATCCTTAAATAGTCTTTTTTTAGAAATTTTTCATAGGTTCTGAAAGTTACAGTGTTCTAACCTACTATTCCATAACCAATAATGATCATTTATTGCACTAAGATAAGCTAGATCTTGTCTCCTAAGGTCTTCTATGTTTAAAGTGTTAACATTCTCTTGCCTATGGGAAAAAAGAAAAAACTCTTCCTTGTAATTGTGTACTAAACACTTATCATTCCAAAAAATCCCAAGGTAACCTTCCTCACATAATTGACTTATGCTAATAAGGTTGTGCCTAAGAACCTTAATGAATAAAATATTTGAAATCAAATTTTATTCAAGAAAAACAATATTACCTATACCAATAATTTATCCCTGATCATTAACTCCAAAAGTTACTTTTCCTCCCTTCTTCTTGATAATATTTTCAAAGATGTTTTTGTCCCTAGTCATGTGATAAGAACATACACTATCCATATACTATGTATTGTATTTGGTACTATCTTTACTTTCCTAAAAATAAGAGTGTTAGACTTTTGCAACCCAAACTTTCATGGATCCAGAAACTTTCGAAAGCAAAATTCTAGTAATCCACATTTTCATTGAAAAATAAGCTTTATGAAAACCTAAAGACTGGGTTTTGTTTATGGAACAATTTTTTACCCAATTCCCACCACACTGACACTTATTGTAGAATGGATCACTTTGAGGTACAAAATAATTGTTAATAAAAATCAGTTTTGAATGAGTATAACCAAACCCAAAATTATTCCTTAGAAGTCAAATTTTGGAATACATCTTATCAAAATTTTCCTTACCAAAGCTAAAGTTTTACAAACACTTCCTCAAGGAAATATTTTTTTCATCGGTCTAATAACTAAGTTTTTATCCTCAAAACATTATTTTTAGCACTAGAGTTAGGTTCTAAATCATTTTTCTTAGAAATTACATTTTCTAAATCCTTATAAAGATTATACTTCTTAGAATTAACTTCCTCCAGGGTTTTTGAAATACTTTTAAAATCATTAATTTTATTATCAAGATCTTTTGAAAGATATGATACTTCTTTAGTAAGAATAGAAATTCTAAAATTTTCCTTATCAATCTTTTTATTGACTCTAGATTTTTCATTCTCAAGAAGCTTAGAAAACCTAGACACTTCTTCATAAGTAGGTAAAGTATTATCTTCATCAGAAGAAGATTCTTCATCTAAGGATTCAAAATATTTACTATTAATATAATTAGAATACAAGGATACATTAGTTATGGATTTATCATTGTGTACCTTGGTCATTAAACAATGATTTTCAGTAGGTAACTTGTCAAGTAAACCAAGAATCTTCTGACCAAAAGATTCATACTCTGAGGATTCATTAGAAGGGTCTCCACCACTGGTACTCCATGTGTCATTAGCTTTAAAAACATTATTGGCTTTATATTTGTAGTATTTCTTTCTATTCCTTTCAGAATGCTTTTCCTTTCTATCCTTCCTCTTAAGAATAGGACAATCTGGCCTTTATGCCCTGATCTTTTTCACTCGTAACTCATGAATTCTAAGTCTTTATTGTCCTTTATTTCTTTCTTCTTATATCTATACTGAAATTATTTCTTCCCAGCTATCTTGTTTATCCTTCTAGAAAGATTAGATAGTTCATTCTCAGAATGTTCACTTTCACTTGATTCAGATAAAACAGTGAACTTCTTCAACTTGGATCTATTAACCCTTTCAGGATTCTTTGCTTTTATATGATTTTAAGTAGTTCTAAAAGTAACACTTCCATTTCCATTCTTCTTTCTATTAAAATTATAATATCTTTTCATTATTGTCTCATGTTGAATAAGAGTTCCAAAAAGCTAATCAAGAGTAATTTGTGAGACTTTTTTATTCTCATCAATAGTTGTTCTCTTTGATTCCCGCTCATTAGGCATGATATCAATAATCTTGTCCAAAAGTTACTCATCATATAAAAATTTTTCACCCATGGATTTTAAACTATTAACAATAGTCATAAACCTCTTTTGTACCTTGCACATTGGTTCTTTATACAGAAATAGAAATCCATGGTATTCTTCTCTATGCATAGCCCTTCTAGTTTCGATACCTTTAGAAGTTCCAAAATGAGTAACCTCAAATTTCATCCAAATAAAATTTTCAGCTTCATAAGAATAATTCTAGCTATATATATTTCAGGTCATGGAACATAACAAATTACTGCATACCTTGTAGTTTAGTTGATATTCTAATTTTTCTTGATTAGTAAAAGTTCTGATTACTTATCAAAAATCTTGTAATCTTCAGTAAGCATAAAAACTTTGTCCACTCCAGTGTTAATGAAAAAATTCTTCATACGATCTCTCCAATATTCATAATAATTCCCATCAAATATAGGTGGTATAGTAGGATTAATATTGTCAATTGAACCAATATTCATTCTTGCCATCTAAAATAAAATATCTTTCCACATAATCTGGTTAGTAATAAATGTTTATAAAAAATGACAAAGATCCTAAGCAAAGAAAATATAGAACAAAGGAAACTTGAGCAAGAAATGTTATTTGTGGATATAAGTAATTCATAGACCTCATCTGATACCAATTGTAGGATCAAAATATGATATTGATGCTCAAAATACAATAGGGGGTGAATTGTATACTATAAAAATTCCTTTGGAACTTTCAAATATGGTATAAAACTTTCTGTTGTTTAATAATGTTAAAAAAGGTAAATTCACAAGACCTCTTAGTTCTAAAAACTTGCTAGATTTCGGAAATATGGTTCTAGAAATGGAACTTAAGAAAATTTTACAAGGGCAAAGATTCTACCTTAAAGCATATAGAATCTTACTAATCAGAGTATTCAAGTATGAGAAAGTATAAGATAGTTATACTTTCCTTAATAACAAAATGCAGTGGAAACAAACTTGAGACAATACAAGTAACAAGTATGAAATATTTTATCCCAAAGAGTAGGTTATCCAACAACCTTGGAAAAAGGTTCCTTGATTTATACTTTCGAGAAATTCTGTCTTAACCACACCAGAGTAAGCCCTCGATAGGAATATCAGAGTCTGTCTTGCTATCCCTACAAGCCCTTGAACTTCAAGGTAGTTGGCACCTCTGTCTTCCTTATCAAGGAAGTCCTAAAACTTTAAGGTAGTTGGAACCTCTATCTTTCTGTCCCCAGAAGCCCTCGAATGTACACAACAACAATTGGAGTCCCACGAAGAAAACTGAACAAGATGTTCAGTATGCACAAAGCATGAGTGTAACTCTCTCTAGAAATCACTTTAGCAGTATGTAATCTCTATAGTTGTTGAACAATCATCAAAAGTTGTGACCTCATTCAAATGAGCTCTTATTTATAGCTATTTTCTCAACGGTCGTCTACCTCCTTCAATGGTCATATTTTTCCTTGAATCTCGGAGGGACTTATACATGTGTCACTCAAACAATGGTTGGTTAGAAACAAAATGTAAGACATCATTTCATAATTTTCACAAGGATAAGAAAAAATATGGTTGCTTAACCAAAAATATTTTTCTGAGTCTAAGAAAAAATAAAGTTTGGATTTTAAGAAAATGAACATTTGGACTCTATATTGTATGAATATTCGGATTCTATTTACCAAGGAATTCGGAGTCAGAATTCTATGGAATTCAGAATCTGAATTTAGAGGAATTCAGAATCTGAATTTAGAGGAATTCAGAGTCTGAATTTAGAGGAATTTGAATTCTGAATTTTAAGAAATTCGGAACCTGAATTCTAAGGAATTTGGTACCTTAATTTCATATATTTAAGAGTATAAATTTTACTGCATTTAGATTTTAAATTTCAAATAATTCAGATTCTTAATTTAATATAATTTGGAGTTTGAATTTCAGAGAATTCAGAACCTGAATTTCCAAGAATTCGGAACCTGAATTCTAGTCCTAAAAATAGAAAACTCTATATCTATGTATTTATAGAATTCCGATGTTTTATATGTGAATCCTAATTTTTCACTTATGAATAAAAATATTTAGATTTAGAGAAATTAAAATATTAACAATTAAAAATAGGTACGGATAAATTTTCCTTGGGGAAGAAAAATTTTCCGTATTAAAGAAAATCTGAGTAAAAATAGAATTTCATTGAGGAAGTTAAATATTCCTTATTAAAATAAATCATAGGGAAAATAAAATTTGCCTTGATATAGAGTGTTTGTGATTTTTAAAAAATAAAGAAATAGAAAACTCATCATGAAACTTTATTGAGTCAACAAGCCATACTGTATGTTAGATTGATGTGCGGTTAATTCCTGCACATAAAAAATATTTCAAAAATACTTTTTCTAAAGTATCATGTTAATATGAGAATGTTTTCATAATCTTGACTGATTTATGCATATTGTGTGCAAAAATATTACTTTTTTTTGAAATAATACACATCAGGTCATACAAGACAAAACATGTGTCATCTTGACAATACGTTGAAACCTACATGTTACAAATTAATTGTGGATCATTTTAAAAATTATAATGGAAATACAAGCATGTTTTATTGGTTTGGAGTATGTGAAATTTATTTTAAACTAAAATTTCACTTTTAAATGGAAATAAGTACATTTTGTGATATCATACACACTGTGTATGAATTTGATGTGGAGTTAATTACTAAAAATAATGAATAAATTATTAATATTTTTTCTAAAATATTAAGACAATTCAATAGTTTTTCTTGATTTTTAGTATGTGACATAGGTTTAGAACTAAAGTGTCTATTTTTATTGAAAACATACATTTTGGTCAAACTATCCACACTGAGTGTTGTATTGACTTGAGATAATTCCTACATATCAAAAAAAGAACCATATGTCATTTTCCAAAAGTATTAATGTAGTAAATGATCATTTTATCATTTTTTAGTATGTGACAAATGTTTAGACTGAAAATGTATCCTTAAAACTAAAAATATACACTTTTCTTCAATACTTCCAAATTTATTTTCATATTTATATGAGGTTAGTTCCTAAAATTAAAAACTGAATCACAAATCATTAACTTGAAATATTAATAAAATAAAAGTGTTTTTTCTAGGTTTTGAGTATGTTTCATGTGTCTTAGAATAAAATGTCACTATTATGCTAAAAATACACGATTTGAGTAAATTCATCCACATCATGTATTTTTTTGATCATATAGTTTATTCTTAAACAACATAATTCAATTATTGATTGGTTTCACAGAGTATAAAGATAATATGAGTTTTTTTTATCAGGTTTAAAAATGTGATTTTCATTGTGATCAAAAAATTTATCTTAAAATGAAAACATGTGCTTTAATTACTTGGGTGAATCACAAAAATTATGAATTCCAAACTAATATATTTGAAAATAAGTGGTATTCTAAAGTGGAAATGATTTTAACTGTCAACCCACAATTTTGATTGATGTGGTATTCTAAAGGGAAAACATTTCAATTACAAATTATATATCTAATTTTATAATGTAAAATTATATGACAATTGACTAAATAATTAGTAGGTAAACCAACTCATCAAAAACTCTATGAAATAAAAAAATTACAAATGTGATCATGATTCCAATTTTCATGATATTTGAAAACATTCTGTCACCAGGTAATTTGGCCACTCATTTCTAAAAAAAATATGTTTATTCCTTTAAATATATATAATTTTGATATTATTTTTAGTAATATAAATATATAGGTATGTAAATAATTAATTAATATTCTAAATGAAATTTTAATTACCTTTGAATATTCATCTTTAGAAACTTAAGTTTATTAATTGAATACATTATCTTTCAAAAATTTATAAATTTAAAAAACATAATCATTGTCATGTTTTTGTTTTATAAAATAAAAAATAAATGGGGGGAATAATTAATTTATTTTTATATATATTTTATTATGAAATTGTATTATATATACACTATTACAAATCCAATAGAAGTAATTCATTAGATCTTTATGCATAGTGGTTATCCCCATACTATGATTTTGAAAATAAAAAAAACACCACCGTATTATAAAAATTTATTTTTAAATCATAATATAAATTGAAAAAAATGGAGTTTATTTGAAAAATGATGAATGCATTACATTATAAACTCACAAAGTACATTATTTGTGGTAGTTTTTTTGGAAACTCATGCATTAGATCCACAAAATAAATCATCGGGATATCTAAAAGTATATCAATTAGTATAAAGTGTATCCTAAAAATTAAAATGGAATAATCCATGAAAAAATATATTTTAAATGATCAGATTATATAGTTTTACCCATAAATTATAGGTAATAATAATAACATTTTTTCTATTATTATTTTTTTCAAATGTTCGGTTACTATCACTAATTTTTCTAAAATTCCAACTAATCCCATTTTTAATTCTTATTAATAATTTATATGATTACTAATGAGTCTATATATTTATTTTCTTGGTTTAACCTCCACATAATAGTGATATATATGCCTATATAAATTATGAATAGTATTTAATAGTAAATAACATTTTATACTAATTATTAAACAAAGATATCATAAAAATATAACTCATTTATACGTTCAAAATAGAGGTTCACATCCATTCATGTTTCGTAATTTCATTTACACTCATAAAAACAATCATGTCTGACATAACTTGTCCCATTGAGGCCCCTCTTGGGCTGGAAGTAAGCCTGGAATTCCACCCCAAGCTCGTCTTCAATTAGATAAGGGCTGATGATTCACAATATAGGAAGCTTTATCCTATACTTATAAGATGACAAAAAACATATATCCAATTCACATGACATCCCAAAATACCAAAAAGATGTATATAATCAAATGAATAGTATAAAAGGCTTGCGTGTGACAATGGATACAAATATATCCCACAAGGTAATTATAATGGTTACATAATATCTAATAATTATCCCAGACATGAATCATTGATAAGATCCTCCATGTTTTATTTACTTTATATCACTCTAAATCCATAGTGTTTGCAGACACTATCACAAATAATTATGCTCTATAATTCATCACCAAGCATTACCATGAATCAGATTTAAACAGGTCATGGTAACTCCATGTCTATCAATCTCATATTCAAACCTATGTGTCATATCCACATACAGAACACGTGGGGGAATAAGTATTATGCATGGGTAAGTGAGTATAAACATACCTAGTATGACCCCTTGAAACAAAAAGCAATAACTCAGTGAAACTATTAGTATGTGCTGTGAATATGAGGAAGACGTAAGGGAAAAAGTATAGCACCAATTCAGCACAAAGATTTCAAAACTAAATAGTAACTTGACAAAAGAAAAAGAAGGATAATACAAAAAATTTCTATAGCAGTAATTATCAAGGATATAATAAAGGTCCCAATCATCACTTCTCCAACCCATGATAGTCATACCATATGTCAAAATGTGTATGATTGGAATAATAAAGAGACCATTATGCTTGAAGTTGATCACCAAATATGTATTGCATCTCAAAGGAAACCCTTGGAATGTCTAGAAATCATAAGTCCAATGGAAGCCTATATTTCATAGACTTTTAACAGTCACATTCCACCAAAATCCATGAAGGGGAGACCACTCTCAAGTTCTGAGTAAAGTGAAAGTGCCAGGGTGGGAGATAAACCTAGAAGGTTTTTTTGATTTAGTGGATCATTATCAACATTGTACATGATGTGAATGTCATGAACAATGAATTTTCTCACAAAATATTGACATAGAGATAACCCAGAACCTACAGAGGATTATTGCATGTTGAATTTATAATTGATTTATATTTGATCATAAGAAATGGTTACCTCATCTTATGAACTTTGTCTATTGAATATGTTGTTGATCCTCAGAAATCCCTTTTCAAAATTACCTTCATTGTGTTATAAGGATCAAAGTGTTGAATTCTGATCTCCAAACAATGCCAATTGATTTCTAGGTACTAACAGAGTGAATCAATTATCTTTCTTTATTCATGTTAGTTGTTTACAGTTCCTTTAGGCACGAAGGAATATCTCTAGAAATTCTCTCTCTTAAGATGAAGAGAGGAAGATGAATGGAGAGAGAATTAAAATTTTTGTAATAATTCTCAAATAGTAATTAATCATACAAAATATATATAACCATCTATTTATAGATCTAGGGTTTAGATTAAAATATTATGTAAATGTCTGTCATCCCTTAAATAATATAATAATTTATATCAAACCTCATCCAATATAATAATATTATTATTATTATTTTATACCGTGTGTTATCTAAAATAATGATAATATTATTTACCATCTTCCAAATAAATATTCATCATTGAACATGATCTTTGTCCTCTCTAATTCCTCGAAATTTATTGAATACTTGAATAAATATTTTATTAAATTAAATACTTAATTCATAAATAAAATAACTATTTTGTTCAAAATAAAATGAATATATTTTTATTAAATATTCATGTAATGAAAAAAATTATTTAATAAATAAATAATTATTTATTACCATGTGAATATTATCAATAAATAAAACTTGAGTAAAATTATTCCTCGGTCTTGAGAATAATATTTAGTCCAATAATTAAATTCAAATACAATCAAATCAAGATCAATGAAAACACTTAGTGTGTGACTCTATAGGATTATTTCTCATTGGCATTATGTAGGCTTGCCTAAAGTCCAAGATTACTATCTTGTAATGGTTCAAGTCACCCAAGAGATATAACTTAATGTCACAATGCTGACAAACACATATGAATTCTCACTTTATAATATAATATTGTTATCTCAATATATGATCAAGAAGTTTGCACATCTGTTTCATCAACCTATATACTTGGTATGTATTTATTTGACAATCTAAAATAAGAACATCATTACTTTATGGCCTTGTAATTTAATGTGATAGTTGTATTCCAATCAAAGGGCCGAGATATCTACTTTAATAATGATGGAAGGGACAAATCCTTTCTCAAATTATACATTAATAATATGTTATTCATGACGCACCCAATATACCCTACTTCCCAAGAACATATGGAATCATGGTTTTGGTTAGTAAATCTATGTGCATCAATCATGACATGGATTAATGATTATCTTAAATTCTAAGTACCATTACAAATTCTCACTGATAGGAATATTTAATGACACCAAAACATACAGAATTCCATCGGCAGGTCTATTCTCATAATCTCACATATTATAGATTACCATATGTGAACTTAATTATAGGAAGCCTCATCCTGTTATGGGTAATCACACATAATAGTATACATTATATGTTCCCTAATTTAGTACATTATCAGACTTTAGAACTATAGTTAAGAAAATAATCATGAAACTTTAAGCTTCTCATCATAGAGGAGAAATGGCGTGACCTTACTAATGTGAAAAATTCCCTAGGAAATTATTACATTAAATTGATTTATAATAAATATAATTGTGTTGTAATATGTTTTATTATTGTTAAAATGTTCGAATATATATGAAAATAAAGTACAATCAGTTTTTCTAGAACACCAACTTTAAAAAACTCTCACTTGTACTAGATCCAATAGCCTATGACTTTCAGTTCACTAATCCTCGCATAATGAGCATATTTATACTGGGTTAAGAATTTAGTAAAGGGGTATTCTATATTGTCTTCCATTGAAATTCTACTCACTATAACTTCACCTATGAGAAAAAATCACTCAAGAGATAATAATTTTTAAGTATATGTTTCATCTATTGATGTGACCTTGGATATTTTGCGAGAGACACCACTACAGTATTATCACAATAGAGTTTGATAGGATATTTATACAAGTTACCGTGTCAAAAAACTAGATGAAGATATGTATCCATAATACATATTTTTATTCTTTAGAAGATACAATATACTTTGAATCTGTTGGAGAATCTGTGACTACAACTTGTTTCAAGCTCTTCCATCTCACAACACCTCCATTCAAAGTGAAGATGTATCCCATATCTAATTTTAGAAAATATTTATAACACATTTGGTTTTACTGGTATGTTTTATTTTGAGTTTTATTTATCCTTTAGTGTGTTCTTGTAATTATTGGTTGTCGTGGATAAAAACCAGGTGTTTTAGTGGAGATAAACAAGGGCGCACAGTTAGCGCACGGTTTGTCTGAATCATGTGGTAGCCATGTGAGGGGTGATTTAGATTTTGATAGTGTAGTTCCATACTATTTTAGAATGGTTTTTAAAATCATGTGACACCCCAAGGACAATCTTGTGTCCTATTTTGGTTGGAAAGTGTCTCCCACATGGTTGGTTCATGGTTTTCCTAACTGTGTGACTAAACCATACAACCCTTTCTATCTCATTAAAAGGTGTGAATTTACCCAATTGATGCTATTGGGTTTTTATATTTTTTGGAATCTTTTTACTCCTATAACATGAATATCCCTCCACCCTTGGTCATGGATCTCCCCCCACCCATCCTTTCTTAGTGGATTTTCTCTTGGAATCTTGGTATTTGACTTGATGTGGATCAACTTCCCCTTTGATTTTTTTTCTTTTACCTTCCTATAGATTTATTCTTCATTTTTTTTAATTATAGAACCCTAGGGTTTTTTTGGATGAATCTAAGTTGTGTGATAGAGTTTTGTGTTTTATTTCATGGGGCTTATGTGTGTGAGTCTTGGTTATACCAATTCTGGGTGGTATTTGTTATGGATGATGAGATTTGGACCAAATATGAGTTAGGTGTATCTATTTAAAAACAAATTAGTGGATTACCCATAAATTTCTCATAACCATTGGTTTTTATTGTTTATATTTTCATTATAATGATTTATACTGGATGCATAATCCATGATTGTTGTGTTTTATGGACTATTTTGGAAATTTGGGTGTTTAATGTGGGTTTCTTCAAATGGGTGAGGCTTGTATGCCCACTAAGTGTTTGATAAAGTGACTCAACGAGGTTTTATGATTTTAAATGGATTTATAAAATAGTTTTAGAAATGATTTTACCATGGTAATGGTGTTTTGTTAAATTAGTCTTCTTTTCTTATAAAATAGCTTGTGGGATGTGGGAACTTTCTGGTGTTAAGTTGGCATGGAGTAGCACATGGTTTAACCAGGGTGTGAGTGAGAGGTTTATTTAAGGGACCATGTTTTTTATTTAAAGTAGTATCGTGAAATACTCTATTTTCTTAAAGGGGATGAGGGATCCTTTGGGTAGGAAGACCGTGTGAGATTCTATGTTGGTTGATAGGAGATCGTGTGACATATTAGACATAGGAATGAGGAATACCATTAGATCTTTTATTGCTTATATATATTAAATATTTTTTTACTCACTCATGATAGTATTGATTTTTTGATCCCTATGTGCACATTACTCATGCCATATTGGTTTATATGCTTTATGAATTTTTTTAGTTACATTTTATGTGATGAGATGTATTATGTCCATTATTCATTTTCCATTTATATGGTTCTATGATATTGATGTTATACTAACCTTTATAATTAATTTTTGGATATGATTGGTCATGTTGTACCATGTGTCCTTATTTAGTAATTTGATCCATGTTTACAAATTTTTCTGGAAACGATGTTGTGTTTTAAAAATGATACCTAATGGGGTTTAAAACGTTTAACTGAAAATGGTTATAATTTCATGTGTTTTTGTTTTGAAATTTTTTTCAAAATAATTTATTTATTTACATTGGTAAAATAATTAAATAGATTTATGGTGGTATCCAACTGGGCTTCGTGCCATGAATCCTTTATGGTCCATTTTTGGACATTTTCATATTTCATTTTGTAAGACACGGGTAAGGGAAGGGAAACCCTGTACCAGGGTGGATCTTCTTGATTACCACCATCTAGTGTTTTATAGAGTATATTTCGTCTCACATGGATTGGAACTTATGGATTCATGTTTGGTATTTTTTTAATTTTTTGGTTTTACGTGGGCCTTGTTTTAAATTGTACCCTTTCTCTAAGTGTTGGGTTTTGTTTTTGAGATACCATGTATATCTTCAGTTATGGATGCTTTTTCTTTAATGTATATAATTTTTTATGGTATTCTCTTATACTATATTGTTGAATATAATGATATTTTTAAGGTTATTACATTCTTATACCATTATTATGGATGGTTTATACCTATTTAATAGTGTAGAAACTATTCCCATGTTCTATTTGGTTTAGCCCGGTGTTTTTTGCCAGCCCGTGGTTATTAGGAATGCGCTTCCGTCCATGTGGAGGGCCAATTTGGGTGATGGTTTAGGTTCACTTGGGATGATTCTTTACAAAATTTTATGAAAATAGGTTATTTGGGAGTCAATGTAATTTTGGATCTAGATCCAACGGGACTCGATAGGTAGGAATGGGGGAGTGCCTGGCCAACTCTTCTACGTTTTCAACCTCGAGTTTTCATGGGTGGTTCAGGATTGTGGTTATGTTTTAAACATGATTATGGGTTTTTTTAATGATGTTTTCACTATTTATAGATTTAATTTTATTATGATTCCCATGTTTGAGGGGTTATTTTGTCACTTTTTTGTTTAATGTTGGTTTCTTCTTGTTGGTGCTTCTGCTTTGTGTCTTATAGGAAATGCCTCCTATAAGAACATCGCCCAGGTGTAGAGAGGGTAAAATAGAGAGTACACCATAGATGAACCCTCCAATTAATCCGAATTTAGTGGATTTTTTTGTTTTGATGATCCAAACCTTGGGTCAAGTGGGTGTTCATGAGTATACATATATCATGGACCATGCTCAAGATTTTTTGAGTAAAAATCAATCGATTTTTTGTAGCAACAGGGAACCCAATAAGATCATGGAGTGGTTGGATCATATCAATCAAATCATTGATTTTTTTGAAGACCCGTATACCTCTAAATTAGTATTTTCTGTATACATTCTAGAAGTACTAGGTAGGAAGTGGTGGGATTCAATGGTGATTTTGGAAAATCATGAGGATCTCAAGCAGACCACTTTAAAAGTGGATTTCAATAGATGGTTCTCTTAGTATAACTTGAGATCGGTTGAGGATCGTGAGTTTCTGGAACTAGAGAAGGGTGATCATTTAGTGTTGGAGTATCCATATTTACTAACTTGGTGCTTGTCTCTCTAAATCTCCAAATTAATTATTACTTTAAGGATTGGTGTTTTGAGATAGAGTTGAGGCCATAGATCAATTCTATTCTCATTCTTCTGTGTCTACCGACCAATTTAGAGGTGGAAGGAAAGGAAGTATTAGTAGATAAGGAATTTAGGGAAGAGGCGTATTTGACTGGAAAAACATGGATTAGTCGTGTTCCTTCAGTGGGTGGTATCTAGATCTCTTCTTCAGGGTAGAATCAGAAGTGGGATGAGTCTCGTAAAGGTAGTGGAAAGAGTGTCTAGAATTCTTTTGGATCACATTATGTGGATCCTATGGGGTATAGAACAGTTTCTTATTACTAGTTTAGGAAGGTAAGAAACACTAATCCAATCTTTCTAGAGACTTTGAAGATCTTCTATTAGTGTTGGTAATTCGGTAATATCTATCACTTCTGTTAGTTAGCTTCATGTGGGAGCGGTGTGGCCCTCACTTTTTTGAATGTATCTCAAATATAGCTAGAGGATTCCAAGGGTGGAGGATATCGTCCTCATGGAAAGGGGGTTCTCACCAGGTAAAGAAGACTCTGAGAGACTCTGAGACTGGGAGACTCCACAAAGTGGAGGCCATTCCATAGGACTTAGATTCTGAGTCAACCACCATTCAAGGTATGGTGTTTATGGCTTCATATATGGAATCAGTTTTATTTAACACTCGCTTATCCAAATATTTTATTTCTCTTAACTTGGTTTATTACTTGGGTATAAGGTCTGAGTTGATGTTTTATGTTATGGATTTTCTAACCCTGTTCGGTAGGAAAAATCAACAATGTTTCTTGTTCCCTGAGTCACTTGTTGTGGTAGTGGGTGTGGGGGTTATTTGGAACTTCCCTGTCTTTGACCAAGATGTGTTCAACCACATTATTTCAATGGATTTGTTGATTAGATTCAATATGATAGTCATCTTTTATAACCATAGGATCCAATTCCTTACTCTTGAGAGGAGAACTCAAGTCTTCTAGAGTGAGTGGTATCCAAAATCAAGGAGGGTAAGACCAATTACTTTAGAGTTAGGTTTGATCTCAGTTTTGTTTTCTAGGTTATTTTTAGAGGTTGTTGAGTAGTATTTTTCATGTGAACTTCCAGTGTTCATGGGTATGTACCCAAATGTGCTTTAAAATTATTTCTTGGGATTCCCACCCAAGAAAGATGTCGAGTTTAATAACAATACTATACATGGGTTGAGCTGGATTCCCATTTCATATTATCAGATGGCTCTGGCCAAGATAGAGGAGAAAAAAGTTCAACTAGAGGATCTTAAATGAAAATGTTTTATTATCCCCATTATTTCACCATTGGATTCACCAATTTTATTTATAAAGAAGGTATATGGTAGCCTTTTAATTTTTATAAACTTCTATAATCTTCACCAGGTGATGGTAAAGAATAAATACCCATTTCCTAGAATTAATGATTTGTTTGATCAACTCAGAGGGGCTAGTTTGTTTTTTAAAATTGACATGATATCAGGGTACCATAAGTTTGTTTTTTAGGAAGAAGATTTTTTAAATACCAAATTTTTATAATGGTATCATCGCATAGTGTATTTTTGTATTCTATTTGGGATTACTAGTTCTCCTCTAATATTTATGGAATTTATGAACCAGATCTTCCATCGCCTTTTGGTCTCCTTCAAGGTCATGTTTGTTGAAGACATATTGTTCTGTTCCAAGATGGAGGAAGAGTATGTTAACTATTTGGAGGTTCATTTAGGTGTTTTCAGAGAGAATGTTTTATACACCAAATTTCCCATGTTTCATTTTTGGATTTAGGAAGTGAAGTTTATAGGCCATTTAGTTTCAAAGGTAGGAGATACTGTGGATCCTGAGAAAGTTCAAGATATCATGCCTTGGTAGAAGCCCAATAATGTGTTCAACATTCATATATTTACAGTATTGGATGGGTATTATAGACATTTTTTCAAGTACATATCCATTCTAGCTTCTCCCTTGACATCTTTCACTAGGAAACAGGTGAAGTTTCAGTGGGATGATAATTATCGATGTGTTTTTCAGCAGTTTCAAACCCTTTGGACATCCACACTTGTTTTGATTCTAACTAAGCCTAGGAGATTATATGCAGTGTATTGTGATGATTCTAATGTGGGTTTGGGATGTGTATTGATGTAGGATGGTAATGTGGTGGCTAATGGATAACAACATCTATTCCCACATGAACAAAATTATCACACCCACAATATGGAATTGGAAATGGTTATTCATGCATTGAAAATATTTTAACACTACCGATTCAAAGATAATTTTATAATTTATTTAGATCATAAGATCTTGAACTATATTTTCACTTAGAGGGACCTAAAAATAAAGAAGATGCATTGGGTGGAGTACCTTCAGACTTTTGATTTCAAGATTTCATATATGCATGGGAAGGGGAATGTGGATGCTAACACTTTAAGCTAAAATATTATAGTGTAGGAACTTTGGGAATTAGAAAATTAATGGGGTTTGATGATTTTTTTTTTGATTTTATACTAGATATGTAGGATGGTGGATGGTAATTATTCTTATCTAGTGTGCATATTACACCCTCTCTCATAAATCGGGTGAAGAATAAGCATGAATCTGACCTGAAGTGCTAGTAGATTAATGGTGCTTTAAATGGTAGGGAGGCCTTAGGTGATAGGTCTTTTTCTCCTAGTGGTTCTCCTTTATTTTGGAAGTGTCTGGTAGTTCCATAAAACATGAGGCAGGAGCTGATTCCTGAGGCTCATAATTCTAGTTAGTTCATTCACCCTAAGGTGACCAAGATGTTCTATACCTTCAGAGGTTGGTATCGGTGGCCTGGGATGAGACATATTTTAGAGGACTTTGTTTCTAGATCCTTGACCTTATAGAAGATAAGAGTAGAGAATAAGAGACCTTTTCATTGTTTCAGTCACTTCTTTTTCTAGAGTGAAATTGGGAAGAGGTATCTATGGATTTTATGATTGGGACACCTCATACTCTAAGAGGGAAAGATGACATATGGGTGATTTTTGATCATTTGAAAAAATCTAACCATTTTATACCCATAATGGAGTCGATGAAGGTATAAGACCTCATATTTTTGTATGTTTTAGTGTTTATTCAGATTAATGTATTATCCTAAATGATACTTTCATACTAGGATGCTTATTTTAAATCTCTATTTTGGAAGGGACTCTAGGAGGCGTTCAGAATCCAGTTGAGGTTGAGAGATGCATATCACCCACATATGGATGGCTAATATAAGTAGCCAATATAGACTCTTGTGGATATTTTATGGGTGTGTGTTCTTCATTTTGGTGGTTTAAAGGAAAAGAACCTACCATTTTCTAAGTTTTCATATAATAATAGTTATGAAACCTTGATCAGGATAGCCCCATTAAAGGCTTTATAATATTGGACATTCCATCCCCATTTTTTGGGATAAGGTGGGTGATAATTATTTGGTTAAATAAATAATATTATAGGATACAACTGAGAAAGTAAAACAAAATAAAAATCTTTTATCATTTTCTCAGAGTCATCATAAGTCATATGCAGACTTTCATCATCATCTATTGGTGTTTTAGGTTTTTGATTAGTTGTTTCTTCATTTTTCATATTAGTTGGGAATTTATCTCTTTGGGAAGAAAGGGAAGTTGGTTTGGTGATATGTGAGGCCATTTCATGTTGTTGGTCATCTTGGGAAGGTACCCTACCAGTTGGAGATTCCAATATAGATGACCAAAATTCATGACATATTCCAGGCTTCCTACCCAAATAGATACCAAACAAACCAATATCACGTGTTGTGTTTGGAATATTTGGAGTTAGATCCCAAATCCACCGTTACAGAGTAGCATATCAAGGTCATAGATATTTATAACAAGTTTATCCATGGAAAATTGATCATCTTGGTCCATGTTCTCTATGAATATAGTGGTGACATCCTTGAGACATGGGAGAGGGAAGGTTGGATGAGGGATCAGTGTCCCCACCTATTTTATTCTAGAAAATCTTGAGGAATTTATGGGGGTGAAAAGTGTTATATTATGGATTTTTTGACACCCACTAGATCATTGGTACATTTTATTTTGAGTTTTATTTATACTTGAGTTTGTTATTGTATTTATCGGGTGTTGTTGGTCGAAACCATGAGTTGTTTCTAAGACAAACCAGGGTGGATGATTAGAGAATAGTTTTTCTAAACTGTGTGGAAACCGAGTTAGGGGTACTATAGTTTTTAATAGTTTAGTTTTTCACAATTTGATGAGTATTTTTCAAACTATGAAACACACCTAGTAAAATCTTGAATCCCATTTTTGGTGGATAGTGGAACCCACAAGGTTTGTTCATGGTTTTCCTAACCACGTGGCCAAACCATGTGACATTATCCATCTCATTAAAAACAATCAAATTACAAAATTTATCCTATTGGGTTTATATGTTTTGGGGGATCTTTTTCCTCCACTAATGTGCGTATCCATCCTCACTTGGATGTGGATACCCCCCCCCCCCACTCCTTCCTTGGTGGATTTCCGCTTAGATTTTAGGCATTTTACTTGAGGTGGGTAAATTTCCCCTTGATTTATTCTTATTTTTCCTTCCTCGAGATTTATTCTTCCATTGTTTTTTATGTATGGAACCCTAGGGGTAGTTTTGGATGAATATAAAGTGGGTAATGGGGTTTTTGGTTTTATTTCTTGTTACTTAGGTGTGTGAGGCTTGGTTATACCTCTTCTTGGTGGTTTTTATCAGGGATGATGAGCTTTTGATAGGACCTGAGGTAGGGACCTCCATTTAAGGGTATTTTACATTGATTGCCTTTAATTTTCTCATGAACTTTCTTTAATATTATTTAAATTTCTATTATGATTAATATTCTAGGTGCATATTCCATGTTTGATGTTTTTTTTTGGATTGTTTTGTAAATTTGGGTGTTTAAAGTGGGGTTTTTTAAATTGGTGTACCTTGTATTCACACCCAGGGTTTGATAAAGGGTAACAAAGAGGTTTTATAATTTTAAATATATTTATACATTGGTTTTAGAAGTTATTGGGTTTTTTTTAAATGGGCAGGTTTTCTTTTGAAATAGATTATGTTATGTCTTGATTGATGTGGGAACTTTCTTATAATGAGTTAACATAAAGTAGCACATGGGTTAATTAGGGTTTGAGTGGGAGGTTTTTTCAAGGTACCATGTGATCCTTCGAATGGTGGACTTTGTAGGCCTCCATTTTCTTCCAAGGGACTAAGTGAGTATTTGGGTAGGAATACCATTTGAAATTCCATATTGGTTTTTGAGATACAATGTAAGCTCTTGGAGTTTGGCCTGAGGAATACCGTGAGAGCCTCCATCACTTAACTATCTAGAATATTTGTTTATTCAATCATAATAGTCCCCATAGTTAGTATAACACCTCAATATTTTGTAAAATATTTTTCTTAAAATAATTTAATCTTTTAGATATTTTTTGTTACACACTACACCGAGTTTAAGTGGAACATAACATACTTTTAAAATATTATTATTAAATATGATTGTTATCATCTAGCCATTACAATGGTGGGTATTAATAATATTAACTAAATTATTAAAACATATGATTTAAACATGTACCTCAAATTCATTCTTTTGTGACCCATTATTTAAAAATGAAAGTAAAAAGTATATCAAAATAAGGGAAATTTATTTTTGGAAAACTATTTTTATGCAAAAATACGTGTTTTAATTAAATAAATTTAACAAAATACTTTTTGAAAAATTATATTAATGAAATGAATATATTATATATTCAATAAACAATTTAACAATAATATTAGGTGTTTTCTATAAAATAGATAATAATAATTCAATTTTATGCTTAAAACTTTATTTCTCTAAAAAAATAGTTTTGTTGCCTTTTGGGAAATTATTTTAAAACTAATTATTAAATCTTTTATAAATTGTATTTGAAAAAAATATAATTTTTGAAATAATAATTTCAAAATTATCTTAGGGTTAATTTTTGTGTATTTTATGATAATATAATATTTTTAATGAATAGTGAAAAGTACTAGCTTTTCTCAAAAATTGTCATTTCTTTTAAAGATTTAAAAAACTTAAAAATTATTTTAAGATTCTTTTAAAAGAAATATTTGATCAATTATATATCTATTAATCCAATTTAGGTAATTATAATCATTTTTAAAAGGAATTTTAATATAAAAATGTTTTAAACTTTTGAACATTTTTTCTTTGAAAATATTCATTCTCGTCATGTCTGTGGGATTAACTTTAAATTAAATTTTTTCAGTTTGGTGAATATAATTTAGAAAAATGGATTATATATTTGTAATTAGAATAATTTATATTATTTATTAATGTGAACTTAATTTTTTACCATAATTAATAGAAAAAATAGTAAAAATAATTTACCAAGGTTATAATAAAAATGGGTCTTACCATGGGTTAAACAAAAATTAGAAGGGTTTAAATGAACAAAAACATGTTAAACACCAATTGGATAGCCTTATATTGAACTTATCTCTTATAGGTTCTAAATTTTTATATTTTTTATCCTTTTTTCATGTAAAAAATGTGGGTACACATTTTTATTTTCAAAAATTACAATTGTGTCACTCACCTCACTTATAAAAGGTCACCCCCTATCATCTCATATTATAACTTTAAAAATCATTTGTTTCATAAAATAACTACCCAAATAACATCCATAATTACCTCATATCATCCTATAATCATTGTTTTTTTATAAATCCAACCTAAGAATCCTTTTAATGCAAACCAAAAGAAGTTGTCTGAACAATATCTAACGTACCTAATCAAGCGTTTTAAATTATTTATTCCTCCACCTCATTCATTTATTTTTAAAACATACTAATATAATAACCTATTTATATTAAATATATATATATATATTATGTTAATTTCATAACCTAAATCCTTCACCTCTTCCATTATATGAGTTATAAAATCATCATTTGTGTGTACGGTGGACTACCGCCTCATGAATTGATGTTATTAGTTTTCCATCACCCCCTATCACATATGGATATAATGATAGATTTATTATTTGTATTATATTTATGATATTGTTATTCTTCTGTAATAATTATATCTCATGTACCTTTTTACTTTCTATTTTGTGGGAATATGATAACATAGTTTATGTGTATGAAAGACTACAGCCACACAAAGTGGTGTGATTCATTCACAGTTTACATAGAAGGTAATAAGGATGTGATTAATGAAAATATGTGATATAAGTGACATAAAAATTATTTTTTAATGGTAATGTTTAATTTATTTTTTTCTATCTAGAAAATGGAAACATGGTTTATGCATATGTATGGGCTATCGTCTCCATGAATGGTCTATTTAATTTTCTATCTCTAACATTTATATATCACTATAAATATATTTATAAAAAATATTTATGATATTTATATAATTTTTAACATTTTTTATATTATGTAACCATGATTATATTAATAGTTAAAAAATAAAAAATAAAAATATACCTGAAAATCAAAGTAGTTATTTCCAGAAATGTGACATTAACATGAAATTCTTATAAAAAATGTAATAAAATGTCATAAATAAATCATATATGGTATCGTGTGTGTGTTTGTGTGTATATATATATATATATATATATATGATTCAATAATAGATTTATAACAAACTTATATTTATTATATAAGAGTTTTGAATATGTGTAAAGGATGCCAAGACTTATAGTAAGGGATTTTCATCTCACTTTTTAGTTCAATGAGACACATGACATATTCACCCCAGATTTTTTTATGTGGTGTAAATACTACCCATGAATGTATTTTACAATTATTATCCTAAAAATATTTTGGATTTAAATACACATTTCAAGATCTCTCTTTCATAAGATTTATATTTCAAATGATACCAAAGTTTTAAGGGGTTTTGTCTCAATTTTTCATCTTTGAGACATATGTTGTGTTATAAAAATATATTATTTTATGAGGTGTATATATAGACCCTTTGACATGTAATATCATGAATTTATTTACTTTAATTATATTCTAATTTTTATTTAATGTTATTCTTTCATGGGTTTTATTATTAAAAGTTGCCAAAGTGGTAAGGGTTTTATGATACAATCTCATTATTTATCAGGATTGCTCAAGATTATGCTTAAAATGATAAAATAATATGATTAATATCTCAAGAAACTCATGTATTTTATTATACTCTGGTTATTTATATATAATACATGTTTTCCCTTTATTTTCCTCAATTTACACAAGAGTTCAAAAGAATGTTATTAAGATAAAAAATATTTATTTCTCTCTTCAGTCAAAAACCTTATTTCTTCCAAAATCTTGTTTCATAAAAATGTTTAAAAAAGTGTTTTTAAATCCAAATTTTTTTTATTAAATACATTTACACCCATGTTTAACCTTTTTACAACATTTTTTGAAAGGAATTTTCATATCATTTTCCAAACAATTATCTTTTGTCTTTTACTAAAAATGTGAAAGGAATATTTGTTTTAAAATGTAAAGAATAAATGATATTTTCCACCATCATGACCAAATAATTTTGTAAATCTTCATTTATATGTTTCAAATTTTTTTTTAAAATAAAACAATTTCCAAAAAATTATGATTTTCTTATTTTAAAAACCGATTTTAAAAATGCAGAGGATAATTTCCCCAAGAAATGTTCTAAATGATTTATATGGATTAATTTATAAGTTTTCAAGGTAATTATTAAAGAAAAGTATTTTGAAAATTTTTTATGTTTTTAAATGTTTTTTTAAGTGGAAATTCTATTTTCCTCTAGAAGTGTTCCATGTTATCTTTTAAAATAATTTTCTATATAATATGACATTATTTTATGTTTCTTATGATTTACTGGGGATAAGATTGAATGATACGATAATTATTATTTCTATGGATGTTTAATGTTTTTTTATTAAATTTTTATGTAAACATATTATTTTTAATGGGTTATACTATGGTGAACTGATGAAAAGTTTATGAAACCTTTTTTCTGTATATAGGTTATGATGTGATGATATGATGAATGTTTTATGATGTTATGACCAACAAATATATGGTTTTAATTATGAGATAGGTGGAACCTATATCTTCCTCTAGTTCATAAGGTAAATCATTGTATCTCATGAGATAATAATGGGAAACAAGTCAATGGGATTGATCCTCTTTGGAAAACAAGTGTGTCTTGATCTATAATGGGAAATTATTGTGTCCTAATACACAATGGGAAACTGGTGATAAGTCTTCATTACTTTATTGATTTTCTTGGTATTTAACCTTGGTATATAAAATTTCTTTCTATTTTTATGATGTTTCCATGATTTTATTACATGACACTGTGGCTCACGATTAATTTATGATAATTTCTCACTCTTATTACCATTTTTCTAAAATAATCATCTTTTATTCCATGACTCGTCTTTATGGTCTATGATAGGTTGGGTATGAATTTTTTATGTTATATTCATGATCAAATACACTTATGTTTATCTTGTTCTTTAATATTATCATAGATTGATATATCTTATGTTTACCCTTACTAAGCATCCGAGCTCAACCTTTCTTATGTTTCCTTCCTCAAGTTATGAATCATGGTTTTAGTAGGGAATGCCTAAGAGTCTTATTATATGAGGATATATTTTTTGGAGATATTGAATATCTTTCATTAAATAAGAATATTTTGTTTCTAGTTTCCATGGGCATTAAACTCTTATGGTCCTCAAGAATTTTTTTATTAAATGTATTGAATATTAATCTAAAAAGATGTGATATTTTTTATGAAATTCTTGGGATTATATAGTTAGAGCTCTAGGTTCACATTACTCATACTGGATTGGTTTATATGTTATATGCCTTTAATTAGTTCCCTTATAATGTTATGAAATATATTATAACAAATTTTTAGTTCCCATTTATATGGATGTATGATGTTGATGTTATGCTAACCCTTATTATTCCTTTTGGGATATGATTGAGCATGTTATTCCTTGTGGCCTTGTTTTTAAATTTGATCCATGTTTGTAAATTTTTTTGTAAAACGATGTTTTATTTTCAAAAGTAAAACCATATGGATTTTAAAGGTTTAATTGAAATTGGTTTAAAATCAATTGGTTTAGTTTTAAAAAAATTATACTAGTTTATTGCTTTATATGGCTAAAAGACTTAAATAGATTCACAGTGGTATCTTATTGGGATCCATGCATTACACCCTCCTTGGGACCTATTTGGGTGGAAGTGTAATTCATTTTTTTAGGACATGATTATAGGAAATGAAACCATGTATCGTAGTGTATCTTCTTGATTATCGTTGTCTTGTGTTTGGTGAAGGAACTATGGTCACCTATGGATTGGGTCTAGTGGAGTCATTTTTTTGTATTTTTTATATGTTGGTTTATGATTGGGCCCTGTTTGGCATTTTACCCTTTCTTTGGGTATGGGGTTTTGTTTTTTAGATACTATGTGTTTGTTTAGTTATGGTTTATATTCATTTGATGTAGGTATTTATTTATGGTATTAGATTATCTTTTTCTATTTAATCTGGTGATATTGGTATAACCATCCCATTTTTATGGATGGTTCATGCCCATTTAATAATAGTGACACCATTACTAAGTGATGGTTGGTTTTTCCTCATTCTTTTCGATATCCCATTGTGATCAGGAATGTGCTTCGGGCTGTGTACCATACCAATTCAAGCAAGAGGCTTGGTTGACATGGGTTTCTTCTTTACAATCTATATATGTTTGGGAACATGAATTTTTATATCCTCTTATAACTAGATCCTCATAACTTCCATAGAATAATAACATATCCTTAGCACACCTCATATGCATAGGGATAGTCTTGACTACTATCCAATGGTAATCATCTGGGTCAGCTTTATATCTTCCTACCACACTCAAGGCATAGGCAACATCTAGTCGAGTATATGGGGTATCATATAGTACTGACCCAATCATCAATGTGTATGGATTTTTTTCCATCCTTTATATTTCCTCATTCTTACAAGTAAATAGTTTCCTGAAAAGATTAATGCCATGTAATATTGGCAATAATACCCTCTTGGATTGTTCTATACTTAACCTTTTATGTATCTTGTCAATGTATATACCTTGACTTAGGATGACAAGACTCATGGATTTATCGTGATGGATCTTGATCCCATGAATATATGCTGCTTCACCTAAGTCCTCCATGGATAATCATTTATTAAACCAAACCTAAATAAAATTTATGTCTGGCATTTCATTTTCAATAAGTAATATTTCATCAGCATATACTATTAATAAAATAAATGTACTCCAACTAAACCGCTTACAGAAAAAAGTATCACATTTTTTTTGTGTAACAATTTTTTTATGTCTTCGTCAAATAGAATGTTCCATTACCTTGATGCTTATTTTAATCCATAAAAGTTTTTTGGATAATTGAATAACTTTTTGGCATTCTTTGGAGTGAAAACCCCATTAGGTTATGTCATATAGAAATATTCCTGAAGGATCCTATTAAGGAAGGTTGTTTTTACATCCATTTTTCAAATATTATAGTCATAGAAGACCACAATGTCAATTATAATTCTAATGGATTTCATCATTACAACTGTTTAAAAGGTTTATTCATAGTTTATGCCATGACGCTGTTTGAACCCTTTTACAACCAGTCACACTTTATCGCAACTGACTTGTCTATACATGTGTAGTTTCTTCTTTATTATGAATTTTCTTCCAACAAAAATTACATACACTGAAGGATATATCAAAATAAAATCTATGTTTTGGTACATGGAATACATTGTATAATTTTTGGCTTCATTCTACTTGGAAACTTTTGTTCCACTTACTACTTCCTTATAGATTATAGGATTATTATTATCAACTAATAATGATTCCCTATCTTTGGTGACTAGAAAACTGTACCATTCTGGTTCTATAACCTCTCTTGTACTCCTACATAGTACTTGTTTCACAGGAATATATTCATCCATGGGGATTTATGGAATTTGTTCCCAAGCCAACTCTTGTATACCTAGATCCTAAACTTCATCGAATTCTATCACACTCTCACTATATCTTTTATGGATGTGATCCCCCATAAGAAGTATGGAATTTCTTACCACAATCACCTTTTTATATTAAGGTTCATATAGGTAATAGCAACTTATTTCTTTGGGGTATCCAATAAAGGTACATTTTTTGCCTCAGGGAGATGGTTTGTTACCCAAAGAGGCCTTAACAAATAATCTGTAACCCCACAAATATAAATTTGAAAAAATGGTTTTTCTTTCATTCCATAGTTAATATGGAATATAATTTTTTAATTTAGTTGGATCTTGGTTTAGTTTATGAGATGTTGTTGGTAACTCATATCCCTAAAAGGATAATCGAATACTCACATGACTCATCATTGATCTCACTATGTCTAATAGAGTGGATTTACTCCTTTTTCTTACACTATTCAATTGAGGTGTATAAGGAGTGATCAGATATAGAATAAAAAAATATCATAAATAATCAATGAATTATTAATTAAGATATTATCCACCACACTTTGAGGAAAGTATCTTAATCTTATTACCAAGAAGGTTCACAACTTCATTTTTATATTATTTGAATTTATCAAAATAATTTGACTTATACCTCATCAAGTAGACATATCCATATCAGAAAAAAAATCCTCTATAAAAATTATTAATTATGAGTTTTCTACAATTTATTCAATTAAAAATGGTCCACACACATCGGTATGAACTAATTCAATAATCTCATTAGCCCTTTCACCATTTCCACTAAATGGGGATTTGGTCATTTTTCCTTGTAAACACACACCAAGTGGTTCAAGTTCAAAAGAATATAAATATCCATATTATTTTATTTTGTCAAATTCTTTTTATTTGCATAACCTAGCCATGTATTTCATAAAAGTGTGTGGTATGAGTCATTTTAATTTGTTTTGTTATCAATTTTTATTACTTGGTTCATGTAATAAAACACATAAGGATCATTATTTAAATATTCCTAACTATATAGTATGCCATATTTATAAAAGAAGCAACATTTATTCCCAAATTTGAAAATAAATACAACTGTATCAAATATTTATATAGAAATAATGTTTTTAGTAATGGATTGAACATAATAGCAAACTTTCAAAACCAATATTATTCTAGTTGGAAATGTGAGGTGGTAGTCCCTAATAGCCACAAAATCAAGTTTGGAATGGTTGGATGCTCATAGATCTAACTCTACTTGGTTAATGTTCTGAATTTTCTTGGATCATATATTTGAATACATATTTGAGCACAAAAAAGTTGTATCTAATACCCAATTTTTAGAAACAACTAAATTTTACTAGTTAAAAAAACAACTTGAATATTCCCTGTTCTTATTTTGACGGGTGAATTTTTTTTAGTGGCCCTTATTTCCACATTAAAAATAGATATCATCATGTTCAATTTCTTTCCACTTGATCTTTCTCTTATTTTAAGGGTGTTTCTATGAATATTTGGGATTATGGATATTTTCTTATACTTTCTACTTTTTTACTATAAGTATTGAAGGCTTTTCATGCTTCAACTCTTTATCTACTTGGTGAATAGGAGTGCGAAGATCTAGGAGAGACTTATCAATGTTTTTTATGTTAAAATTTCCAACGAAGATAGAGAAGCTCTGAGGGAGTGATGTAAGTATGATATCAGTGCACAATTCATCATTAGTTTTAAACCCTGGAACTTATAGGTACTCAATAAAACCAATCATCTTAACAACATGAGGCCCATCCAAGGAACTCTCTTAGTTTTCTATGAAAGTGAACCTTGGAATCATCAAAATGCTCATTTATTACTCTCTCCTAGTGTTAAACACATAGATTCTCAAGCATGTAATAAGAATCCATGTTTTCATGAGACTTAATGAGTTCACTAGATATAGATGATAGCACCAAATAGTGAATATCAACCACATTATTCAGATGATCTTCATAGAAAATGAATTATTAATCACTCACATCAATTTTAGGTGAATCAAGTAGTGGTAATTATAGCATGTAAGATTTTCGTTCATGGAATAACACAACCTAAAGGATTTTAAACCATTTTTGGAAGTTTCTTCCAATGAGGATATGGTCTTTATCATTTATATAATAGGGATAAATTGGATGATGATCTTTCCATTATTCTACAATTATAAAGAGAATATTATTAGTAATTTTCTTAATTACAAATTATGAGATAAATAATAATAATTAATTTTATTAAATCTGTTATGACCTTGACCCTAGTAAACTGGATTAAGTTTCTTCTTTATTACACTGGAATAATATACAAGGAATGGTATCCTAAATGACTGAATAGTTTAGTGGTCTTGGTAAACTAGGTATATACACATATTACATTCGAAAAAAACATATTTTTTTTCAAGGATATCATTATTCTCTCTATTATATCCTTTCATATCACTCATAGTACACTTCTTGGATTCTTGAGAAAGAAAACAGAATAATGTTGATCTCAAATGACCAGTAAGAGCTATGTAAAGTGTAAGATATCATGAGTAAATTAATAATAACCAATAAGGAATAATCCGTATGGGAAGGTCAATATTTGAACACACATTCCATTTAATCAATTACTTAATTATCATAATTAGATAATTCATAATAAATATGGAAAGGTAAATAACTAAAAACACATGCAATTTAATCAATAAATTGAGAATGAAACACATCAAGAGATAATGTCATTTCTAAAATCTCATGAATAATAATAACTAAATTTTTAATGAATTAAATGATTAATTATTGGATTTCATGATCTCAAGCATCATAATACCTCTATTGTCAATACCTTTCACAAGACAGTTTAAAAAGGATGGATAAGTATACACCATAAACCCATTTAGCTAAAATTATACAATTGATTCAACTCATGAGACTACCAATGCATTGAGGGTATATCTATAACCAAGACCAATTATTATTTGTCTTTCCACATCATTCCTCCTATATTGAGTGACTTATTTAATTAATGAAAAATATTCCTTATCAAAAAAATAATTTCGAATAAGGAATACAAATTAACAATTATTTCCTAGTCAATTATATAACTTTCAAAGTAAAATACCATATTTATAAAAAATATATGGTTTAATTAATAAGTATTTACATGATAAATAATATATATATTTACATGAAATTTAATTTTCTATGATAATAAAAAATTGAAAATTTCAAGGGAAACTTAATGATTATAAAAATTAATCAACAAAGAGAATGTCAATACATTCCCTAGTTAAACAGTTCATGAACCATCTGGAGAAAAAAAATAAAGGAATAAATAAAACATATCACCGTTGAATTATAAGTACAATAAATGTATCATGTCATTAATTAATATAAATAACACAAAAATTTCATTAAAAACATTCTTGAGAAAAATAAGCTTTTGACTTTGAAAATATTTTTTAAAACTAAAAGTTCAAAAATTATTTTTAAATTACTTTTCTTTGAAAATAAAAAATGATACTTATAAATAAATCATTAAAATTTTGAGTGGTCATGAAATTATAAAATTCCATTCATGTTGTATACATTAAAAAAATATTCCTTTTACATTTTTATAAAATCCAAATAGGCCTTTTTCGAAAAATGATATGTAGATTCATTTAAAAAGAATAATAAAAATAAAAAAATGGGTAAAAATGTATTTAATAAATCAATTTTATAATTAAAAAAATTTAAACATTTTTAGAAAACACTTTTTTAGAAGAAAAATGATTTTTAATGAATGAGATAAATAAAGTTATATTTTCTTTAAAACATTTTCTCAGTTATTTTATGTTCCAGAGAGATTAGAATTGTAATATTTCTTGAAAATTTCAAGAATATTAATGGGAGAATAAAATTAAATGGTTTTATTATACAATAATTAAATTATTTTCTTTAATGGAAAATCACACATAAACAATCCTAATTAAAATGATTTTGTGAAATAAACCCTTTCAATGATCGTAACATTAAGGTGAGAATTAATAAATGAATTGATTGTTTGTATCAAATGTAAATAAAAATTAAAAAAAAGTGAAAATATATCATAATATAATCAAAATTATTTACATACATAATCTTATAATGTCAAATATAATGAAGAAGTAATATAACCCAATGAAAAGACATTGAGCTACAACATTACTTACCAATTGGTAAATTTTAACTCAAGTACCATTAGATGAAATAATTAAAATTAAAACATAAAATACCCTTAATTATTAATGAATAATAAAATTATACATAAAATTTCCATTATATACACTATATAAAATAAAGTAGTTGTATAACATTACAATATGCCTCGATGAAGTGAAATTGAGATGAAGTGACTTACCACTTAGTAACATTCAAGTAAAATAACATGGATAAAATAACACTACATGAAACTTAAAACACCATTAATTTGGAAAGATTTATGATATTACATTTAAGTGTTAATTATTTACTCATATAATAAAAATTAGGTGCACAACCATAAAATATGCCTCAATAAAGGGAAATTGAGATGAAATCCCTTACCTCACACTTACTCTTAGTTGAAAATTATTTAACCTTCTTTATAGTGGTTTTAATCATGTTATTAATTTATTACAGAATCATATTAATATTTATAATATCATATATTATCCTCTAATAACATTTTTTCACCAATTATTTAATAATATTTCATTATTTTTTTTGCTTCGGGTGTTAATTATATTGTTTTCTCACACCAATTTTGTAATAAAAGTTATAGTTCCTCCATTTATTAAATAGTTACATAATATCCA
This sequence comes from Viscum album, assembly GCA_963277665.1. Taxonomy (NCBI): domain Eukaryota; kingdom Viridiplantae; phylum Streptophyta; class Magnoliopsida; order Santalales; family Viscaceae; genus Viscum; species Viscum album. The sequence continues at coordinate 1,079,015,963 of OY728139.1, read as the reverse complement.
TAATTATTTTAATGTTATAAATATAATATTTTCTCATTATATACATTTTTTTAGTCATTATTTAAATTTTAACTTGGAGAATTGAACACATCACTTTGTGGCGACGGTAGGTCATACACACGCACAAGTGACGTTATATTTTCCTTAACAGGTGAAAGGGTAATAAAGTAGGTGATATATTAGTTTTAAAGACTCAATATAATTTCATATATATAAAATATATACATAAAATATATCCATATTACATTCCAAGTAAATTATAAGTGAAAAATGAATCGCATCACTTTCTGAGGCGATTGTCTGTTGTACACATCAGCGACATTATCATATTTTAAATGGAATGGAATGTAAGAAGTTTTATATGATATTAAAATTAAATAAGTATTTTAATATCATAAATATAAAATACATTTTTTAAATAAATCATTATACCCATCCTTGAAGTGTGGATATGGAAAACAAATTACAACGGTTTGTGAGGCTGTAGTCCTCCATACCCATGATCAATGGTTTTGTTTTCTATTTGATAGAAGAGGATATGGATAAAGGTAATTACATTAACATGATAACATACTATTATATGGTATATAATTTTTTATTACACTTTCATGATTTAAAAATATTTTAATATGGTGGGACAAAAAATAAAATAAAAATGAACATTTAATAATGTTGTCTCTTCTAGAGATGACCTCCTTATGTTTGCACCAAAATATTTCCTAGGATGTATTTATGATCAAAACAAGGGATATAATATGTTATTAAAGTATTAATAAAGTTATTTAGGTAGTAATTGGAAAAAAAGTGTTTTTTAAGTGTGGTGAATGGAAGATATGGGATGGCATTTTATAAGTGGGGGAGAGGACATACATGGAATTTTTAAAAACATTCAATTAAACCCAAATTTTTTTCATAAAAAATGCCTCATAAATATTTTATTATCAAACCTTAGATTATATAATTTCTAAATATTTCCATAAAATGTGTTTTGGCTGAGTTGGTAGGTCATTTTCACACTTATCTTTTTTTAACCTTTAGTAAATCATTTTTTACCTTAACCATGGTAATTATTTTTAACTGCTTTTACTATTAATAATAGAAAAAAATTAAATTAAACTTATTATAAAATATAAATTATTATTATTTATAATATGAAATCAATTTTTAAAAATTCAATTTTTAGAAGTGGAAAAATAAAATTTAAAATTATAACCATAGACGTGACGAAAACGCAGGTTTCCAAAGAGAAAATTTGCATAAGTATAAAAGATTTTACTATAAAAATTAAATATTAAAAATATTAAAATGACATAAATTAGTTAAATTTTAATACAATTGAACTTATTTTAATTTAAAACCAATTTGAAATATAATTTAACCATCTAAATTATTTAAATGAAAGGACGGTTTTCTATAAAAATCAGTATTTCCAATATTCATTGAAAAATGAAACTTTTTAGAAAAATACCAAACAATCACCCTCATATATTTTTGATATTAAAATTTAAAAAATTAAGTTTATTTTTTAAATTAGTGATCTAAATTTGGTAAAAATAATTTTATATTATGTGTAAAAAGCGTGATTAAACTGCCTTTTAAAAAAATACATTTTTTCCGAAAACATTTCTTTTTCTTTCAAATTATGTTTATTATTTATTTATAATAAATATATAATAAATAAATATGTGTAAATATTATAATTTTCATTATTTAGTTATTACTATTAATATCATCCAATTTAACATCTAGTTTATAATGGTATACTATCTTATGATTCAGTTAGAATCAAGATTGTGTGTTCCCTAAGTAATTGAAGAGATCAAATTTATTTTAAAATAAATATTTCATAAACTATTGGGGTGGTAAATTCTCATCTAATATCAGTGCTTCATATGATATACTCTATTGAACCCAAAATTATTCTATTAAAATCTTAGGGAGTTACATTTTCCCCACCTTTAATAAATTTCATCCTTACAATTTAAACTTGATCTTGGTAATCAAGGGTTTGACATTTAGAAATACCATTTTTGAAAAACCTACATTGTAAAAGAGTTAATAAAACATCTAATTGATAATAGATAAAGTTAAATATTAATTTCATCTAAAATAATGCATAACAAAGTTTCCAATTAGGAGAACTTGGGTGAGAAGTGAAAATATAGACATGGAAGAAAAACGTAAATAATTTTATAGAGTGATAGTGATCATTGATCAAAATAAATTAAATGATCAATAGAAAGTTAAGGACCAAAAAACCATAATATTTGATGATTTTAAATATTATTTCATTCATATGATATGAATTTAATAGGATACAATTTTTATTTCAAGTTCCTTTTCCTATAGTTAAAGAATTATTTTCTATCTAAGAGTATAAAGAAATATACTTACTTGTTATGTTTCTATTTCATTAGCTCAATTTCATCCTTTGGTTATACTTAGATCAATTTTGAATTCTTTATTACTCCAATAAATGAATGTCCAATATGTATTTTTATTTAAAAAAGATATAAAATTAACTTTTAATGGACCTTAAGATCTATAAAAGAGTGAAAATTCTTCCCACCTCTTTCCTGATATTTTACAAAACCAATATGGTTAGAAAGAGTTATGAATTATAATAAAATAACCTCTAAACCACAATAGAAAAACCACTAGATTATCATGAATATTTATTCATCAAATAATTTAATAAAAAACAATGACATATTTATCAGGACATAACATAGGCCAATGGTAACAAAAAAACCCTTATCTTTCTTCAGTTTTGAGTTAAATCCCCATAGTCTTTCCAAATGCAACTGTTGTCACCTGTTATGCATGTTGTCATTTTTTCAAAACTATATTAATATAATTCCTAAAATGTTCCCAAGTTTTGGTGAACCATAATTACTATATCAAAAAATAAAATAAACCTTAAAGGTTACCAATATATTTAATCTTAAGTCTAAAAAAATGTTAAGGTGTTATTTCTCAAATAAATGTTTCATATACTAAACCAGTAGGTTGTATTCCCATAAATGTTTTCCAAAAATACCCTTAATCATTTTATATTTCTACCAAAAAAATTAAAAAAGTTTTGTTTAAGAATTTGAACTGATTACTGACCTTAAAATCATAAACCCATGATGGTATCCATAACCCTTATGTAAATGAAGACGTATATGATTATAAAATTTAACACAATACTTAGATGTTTCATGATTCTTATAACCAAAATTTCATTGGAAAAAATAATTCTAAAATTTAATTATTGAATCCAAATACATAAATACTTCAACCATTTTATTTCAACATAGGTCCTTCTAGAGTCTAGGTGTTAACCTTTAGAAAAGGACATTGAATCGAATAATTCCTAGATTACATATATTTAAGACAAATAAATATAAATAGATCCCTAGGATGAAATTTATTTCCTTCCATTGAACTCTAATTTTTTACTCCTCAATTCATTGATTTATAAACTTATTTATACACATAAAACATTTTTTATTACTTTGAGGAACCTTCCTAGATGTATCTTTTCACATTTACGACATGAAGGAAATCAATCCATCTTTCCACAATGATCTCCATCACTCAAACTCTTAATGATTGACTAAAAAGTATCTTCTTTATTTACAAAACATTTTTAAGGAAAAAAGTGTAAAAATGGTTCAAACACCAAAAGAGAAACTAGAACCATTCAAAAAAAACTTTATCCTCCTAGAAACAGTATCCCTAAAATGTTTCCAAGAAATAGAGGATAACCGAGTGTCCGAAACATCCTTTAAAATGTATTCAAAACTAAATGACAACTTTTCCCAAGCTTGCATGTACTCTTATTGATTAATCTTACCTTCATTGAATCCCATTATCATTATTAGATCTTTATTTTAAATCCATGAACTCTTCTATTTTTTGTTAGTCACTTTTAGCGGCCTTCCCATCATCTTATTAGCTTCCTCATGAGTGGCATTAATCACCAAAAACTTTTCCACCATCTCTTCATCTGAATCAAAAATCAGCTCCAAAGTTTTCTAATGGGATGAACCTAAATCCCACTGCTTGACATCTTGGAGAGGTGTCTCCCCATGATCTGCAGGCTCAACTCAGAAAATAATGTCCTTGGGATAACGTTCAATAATCTTGTCTTTAGACTTTTTAGCAGATGTTGTTTCCATTAGAAGTGGTAAATATGAAAAAACAAATCTATCTTTCCTACTACCATTCATACGTTTCCCCCTCCTTGGGCTGGGTGTACCTCTATCTTGAAGATCATCAGCAATGTCACCAAAATAAAAATCATCAGATTCATCATTGGACTCAGACCCATGGACCCCCTGCACATTTTTCTGCACTGCAATAGGTTCCTAAACCAGATCTTAATTCCCTAATCCTTCAAATTAGTTTTTAAGATTAATAGTTGAAACCTCACTTAGAGGGCTTGACCTAAACAAAATCCCACCCCCTATGACCTGCTTCGGACCCTTACCACCTAATAAGTCTCCCTACCTTTATATCATTTTTGGTCCACCTATTCCACTAGAGCTTCTCCCTGAGCACATTTCCTCATCATAATACAAATCCATGGAAGGCTTAAAACCTCCATCTTCTACTATATAAGACTCCCCTTCCAACATGGTACCAATTCCTTTCACATTACCACCTAGAGGATTGTCCAGAGGTTTACCCACTAAAGAAGGAAAAACACCACATGCCAGCATTGCACCATCCTACCTTGAAGGAGATTTCACCAAAACCTTATGAACACTTAGGTTCTCATGAAAGCGGTGGAAAATATCATACACTAATTGGTTACCCCCTAGTGACCCACATTTTACATCTATAACACCATATTTATCAGATAATTGACTCATACCAGACAAACCTTCATCAACCTCTAGACCCTTGCCATTGTCTCCTAAGACCACAACCTTTTTCCCACACCTACAGGTTGCTGTTCGATGGCCTTGTTTATTGCAAGAGGAACAAAAATAGTGCCATGACTCATAAAAACTGATTGTTGGAGGTGGATCTCTTCCTCAATTGTAATCCACAGAAACTCGGGAGTAACTTTTGATACATCAACTTCCACACATATTCGGGGATAAAAAGGGTGACAAAGGGCTTTATTTCTACTGTCAGCACACAAAAATCAACCAACAAGGTTCCATAACATTATTAAAATTGAAGTATTCTGAAATGGTAGAGGATGTTCTGGGAAACTAACCCAAATAACATATATAGGGGAGTTTCACATCATATAAAATTCATATGATGATCTGAATAGGTAGAATCAAAGAACATTGTAGTTGCGAGGTGCATTGGAGCAAGACCTGACCAGATCTTCCTCTGTAGCAAAGAGAATCAATATATGTCTATAATTGAGTAATCCCACTATCACTCCATCTTGTAAACTCCATGACCCAAAGATAAATATATAAAACAAATCCACTGAAGGGAGTCTATTCTTGAATCGATTGATCAATGAAAGATTCAGAAGGCCCGAATCCTCATTGAACTCTGAAGTCGAAATCAGAATATTCAGAAAGTCATAGTGTAGATCCAGTACTTTAGGGCTAGGATTGATCTATGAGAAAGATAAAAGAAATTAGGGGTTGATAAAGGGGATAAGGATTGATTTGTCTCTCCCATGAAGGACGTTGGAGGTCTATCCCCTGATGGGGGTAGAGGGACCAGCTCGTTAGCCACTGATGTCACTAGAGTGGAGTGAGCATCGTGAAGAAACCCTCGATGAAAGCCTCCCTGAAAGCTCTTAATGAACTCCATTCATCTCTTATTTGGTGAGTTCTATATTTGGTTAAGTTATAGGTTGTTAATCATATTTTTGGACAACTGGTTAAGCATAATCATGATATCATTCACTCTTGTCATCATCCCATTTGTTTTCTTATAGTCCCCACATTATCCTTCATATTCAATGTTAACATGATTCCTTCAAGTTTCGTCTATTGACAAAAACCAAAAAAAATTAGTGTGAGAGACAATAATAGTAGTGGTAAAACCATATAATCATTTATAGGATGTCTAAATCATGACACCTTCTTTTCAATATAAAAAATCTTAGGTTTAACCTACATCATTCATTGTCATCATCTATTCAAATTTTTCATAATGTTTTGTAAAGAAAATGTGAATTATACAAAGAATATCCCCAGGATGGTCAAACCAGGTGTGAATTAATGACCATTTTCATATACTAGTAAATTATAGAGTCAATTATAACACATATTTTTCATCTTTATTACCCCAATGTACATCTTTTCTAGAACCACGTCCACTTGTATTATCCAGACAGGGACATATTTCAAAAAAAACACATAATCTCTAACTTTACAAAACATTAGTATGTTATTCTATGATTATCATTAATTTATATAAATGATTATATTCCATAATATATATTTCATCTCACCTTTTTATTATATAACTTTTTATTACATTATACAAACTGAGGATCTTTTAAAGTTTAGTTTCTTGGAAAAAAGGTGCATAATATGTGAAAACCTAAAACATTATTCTAATCCAATATAAAGGATTTTTCATAGCTTAATTCTAAGTAAATTTACTAAATCTAATAACCTAGGGACATACATCACAAGAAATGGTGATCATAAGGCCTAGTAAGGGAAAACAAGCGAAATAGTTTACATGTGACCATGAGAAATATCAATAAAAACTTGGGGAGTATAATCAAGAAATGAGAAAAGGAAAAGGGGGAATATCATAATGTAAAGTACATGAAAAATAAAATTTTAATGTGGATAAAAAATTTAAATTATTCATTCACAATTATGTCATAACGGTTTGTCATCGAGGTGTCATAAAAAATTACCAAGGTTATTCACCAAGGTATCATACAACATATCCTCTCTATAAATTAAATTATTTATCCAGTACATTAGAGCACTCTCAGGGTGAACCGTTTATATTTATTAATTTTTGTGATCCACATATATCATAATCAAACATTTCAAAAATAACTCATATAGAATAAAATAAATGGTTTTTGTATGAAAATTAGGAGTTCTAAAAGGTTTTTAAAGATCGGTTTATTATGTTATTTTTAAACCATAGAAAGGCAATGCATGTTTCATGTATGTTAAATCCGAAAATAAATAAAAATAATTTTTAAATCTAGTTGAATACCCATGTAAAAGAAAGAGTTTTTTATTCACAAAAGGAAAATAAAAGAGAATTTCTTGAGGAGAAGATAGAAATTTTGAGAAGTAAATTTTTCAGCATAATCATAATAAAATGTAGTTTTAGAAAAGGGTAAAAAGAGATGGGAAAGGGTTATACCATTCTAAAAACTCTCCAATTACAATAAAAGTATAAAATAAATTGTAAAAAATAACTTATATTGTAAATTTGATGTTATTCCCCATATAGAGGGAACTTGATTGGAAAAGATAAGTGGAGATTCCTCGTACCTTGAAGAGTTATTACTAAAACTTAAGGATTAGAACCTTGGGGGATTTAGGAAACCTTGGTAGGACAGCTTGGGAGGTAAAAATACCATGGATTCGTGGATTATGTATTGTGAGTAAAGAAAAAGGATAAATTGGTGGATATTTATAGAAAAAGTAGAGTATTTATTTATTAATTTCAAAATCTAAGCCTTGGAAACTTAGGTTGTGAAAAATGAAAAACCATGGGCTTTCCCAAGGCATTGGACACTTGGGTCATATTAGATGTTATTTTAATCTAAAATAGTCAACCATCATTTTGTATAACTTATTTTTCGTGGAAAATTTAAGTTCCCACAAAAATAATGTTACTAATGTTAAAGTTTCCATTTTAGACTTTGGAAAGTAAATTATAGGTTTAGAAATAGAATAAACTATATTAAAAAACTTGATATCAATAAAATAACATAATTTGAGTCATGTATTATTATTATCTAATTATTACATAATTATGATATAAATTTGATGTCATTAACCAAATCAACAAACCAAAATTTTATATTTACTATTCACAAAAAAACAAAAGTATTTTTGAAAATTATAACAGAATCACCCTAACCTGATTTTGACATTATGATTTAAAAATTTGTGTTTATTTTATCATAATAATTCTCTAAATATGATAATTTTAACTTTTAAATATAAAAAACCTTATTTATTAAAAATAACAATGGATTGAAAATATATAGTAAAATTGATGGCACTTGAAAAAAAATTGTCATCGATATTTAAATATGAGTTTTTTATCATAATATTTAATTAAAATAAGTATTATTCCTAATATATAATTTTATTATAATATTTGTATCATTTTTTGGAAATGAAATTTCTGTTCGAAAAATCAATTTATCAAATTTATTCTCAATTTTATTAAGAAAAACTATTCTAAAATGTAATTGATAGGTTAACAATTTTATTTATACAATGGAATTACACTTTAAGTAACTAAAGCCTCAACACATAACCCCTTATAAAACCCTCATACTATATGAACCCTCATTTTTCATACATTTACATTACATAAATTTTCAATTATACTTAAAACATTATACAAAAAGATGCCCAAATACCATACTAAACTAGTGCCTTTTTAAATATGAAAATACAAACACTAGTACATAAGTGTGTTAAATTATCTCCTGCTAGATTCTTCATGACTAGAAGAATTCTTAGATACATAAAACATAGTACATATCTTCATAACATGGATAAGGAAACATAAAAAGGGGTGAGATCAGATGCTCCGTAAAGGTAAACAATGGATCCATATAAGCATAAACATGAGCATAGGGTTATGCGAATTTGATCATAAAATTAGAAGATCATACATTGCATATCATAATATTAGAAACATGAATCATGGCAGAAATATTTTCAGTTCTTAATACATTAATTATAAGTAAATAAATATCATAATCCATGAAATCATATCATAGGAATAAGAAATGGAATTATGGCGTACATAAAAATGTGATGTCACTCCCTATTAGTCAATATGAATTGATGTAACTTATCAAAAAACTTCATAGGAACTACACCTACTAGGAGGGACACCACAACATCCCTAGTTATATTCTTTTCCTAGTAAGGGATCAATTTTATCCATCATTCCATATTGTATCATGTTTCCACATCTTCGAACTTCATGGTGACTACACCTACTAGGTGGGGCACACCACCATCCCCAATCGTAGTCCTTTCCTTGTAAGTGATTTGGTTTCCCTGTATTCCCATAGTAGACCAATCTTGTAGACATTATTCACACAATTATCATTTGAGATATAAATATTTACCCAATTAATTGGAGAAAGATATAGGTCTCACCCATCTCATAATAAAATCATTCATACATGTAACACAAGATAATAAAACATTCATCGTATCATAACGCAGAAAAAGAGATGGATTTCATAAATTTCCTATCATAATCCCATGAAATGAAATGGGTAACAATAAATTTTCCCAAAATAAAAACTTATGGAAAATATATAGGTTTTATAATCATTTATTAAATGCATAACTTGAATAAATAAGAAAGTTTCAAAATAATATAACCCATGGAAGAGAAATGGGTGTCATAAGTATTATTCCATCAAAAAATAAACCATTCAGTAAATAATATTAAAGTAACCTTTAGATAATTTCCTATAATTAATTGACAAACATCAATGGATATCATCTTAGATGAAAAATAAATTGGATAGATATTTTTAGAACATTTCTTAAGTAAAATATCCCTTCTTCTTTGAAAAGGGGTCTTTAAAATATAAAACATTTTAAAAACCATTTTATTGAAAATAAACTATAAAAATTATAAAAAAATATTTGAACACATTTTTAAAACCATTTTCTTTTAAAAAATATAAATAGTGCTTGAATATATTTTGAAAACAATTTTCCTTGAAGACATATAAAATAAGTGTTTTGAAAATAATTTATTTGAAAATAATTTAAAAACTTTTAAAGGAATATTGAAAACCATAAAAAATAAAAAAAATCCATGAAAATGATCCTAAAATATCATCATTTAAACAAATTAATAGATGGTTCTTGTAGTTCATGGTATGTGTATCAAAGAAGGAAAAATGAGACAAAACTACTTTTCTGATTTGGTAACTCTCGAAACATAAACCACATGACATAGAGATAATAAAATTTATAAAAGTTACCCATAAAATTAATGATTAAAATCATATAATATATTAATGGGTAGTATAATCACCACACAATATAGATGAGTGGTGAATAAGGTGTAATCTCACAGAAATAAAGGTGAGACTAGAAATTCCCTTACCTTGTGTCTTCAATCTCATTGTACTCGTTAAAACCACATGTATAATAAATATAAGTTATTATAAAAAACCATATTCTTATAAATAATACCATATATTATTTTTATTATGACTTTATATTACCCTCTTGTTAACAATTCTAAGTTAAGTTGTCACTTTGGGTAATATTCATTTTGTTCTTCACATGTTCCATAATTTGTTAGACATTTGGTATTTATAATGATATCATGATTTAAAGAATGTAAAACATGAAATAAATATCATTTATATTCAGTATATTTGTTTTATAATAATCCATAAAATATATAAGTATGAAATTAGATACACCATTTATGGAGGCGGTAGGTCGTACGTACGCATGAACATTGTTTCCGTTTAATTGTCATATTGAAAGAAAGAAAGTAAATGACATATATATATATATATCATTAAATTATAATTATTATATCAAATATATTATATAATTTCACTAAAAACCCTTAATACATTCCATGTAGTGTGTGAACAAATCACAATGCTTTGAGGGGGCGGTAGTCCACACTTCCTCAAACGAAATTATCATATTTATATAAAATGTAAAGTATAAATATATATGTTGTAAAAGTGTTAAATAAGCATAAAGACATAATATATATCATATATATCATATATAAACATATTTCCATCACAATTCTCACTATGGGAAGTGGTAAAGGAAGACGAATAATCATCATTTTGTGAGGTGATAGTTCTTCACACAAAGAAAATAGAATGTTTGTTACCCATTTGATGGATGTGTGTTTGTTTGTAGGTTAAACCCTAAGTATAAAAACCTCTCAGTTTATAAAGGATACTTTTTATAATAAATAATCAAGGAATAATAATGATTTAAAGAGTATAGAAAGAAAATAAAAGAAAGGAGCTTGAGAGAGGGTGTTACCTCTTGATAGAGTAACTCTTTTTGGTTTTCACCAAAGGGATTCTCAAAACGGTTTATGAACAAAGGGAGGATTAAATAAGTAAGGAATGGATGTTTAAAATTAGTTTTTTTCATATCTTTACTAATCCTAAGATTTTTTATATGGGTTAATGATGGGTAGAGGTGGTGGCCTTCTATAGGGAAGGGAGGGGATTTATGTGGAATTTTTGAAAACAAGTTATGTTTACCCCTATTTTTACCTAAATAAAGTCATAAAAACCCAATGAAACTAAATAAATTAAGGTTAATGGTAGAAAAAGTTCCATAAAAATTTTTTTGTAAAATTTTCTAGATCATTTGGGCCCTTAATTTTAGTGTCTATTACCTTGTTAAAATAAATTTTAATTTAATTGCTGTAATTAATTTTAATTACTTTCACTATTTTTTGGGTCAAAAACTAAGGTGAAATTATTATAAATTAAAATTTATAATGATTCCAAATTTTTAATACATTTTTCAAAATTCTAGTCCCATAAATGGAATAAATTAATTTAAATTTAATCCCACTAATGGGACAACACTGTAAGTTTTATGGTAAAAATGATCAAAAGTTTGCTAAGTTTTTATATCCAATTCCAATGTGAAATTGATTCCAATTACCTATATGGTATTAAATGATAAAAATTTTGTATAATTAAACTTCAAAAAAAATTAAAAATATAATTTTACCTTATAAATAAATTATGTGAAAAAACATTTTTTAATAAAAATTCTATATATTTCACTATTCATCCAAAAATGAAGTTTCTTAGAGAAATCCCAAAAATTCACCCTAATATGATTTAAAATTTTTAAATTAAAAAATTAATTTTATTTTATCAAACTAAATTTATAAATTTTTATAAAATTAATTTTATTGTTTTTCACAGAAGGACATGAAAAGCAGTTCATTTGAGAAAATAGTATTTTAAAACATATAAGGAATTCACCAAATATTATATATTTTGTTATAAATTTGTTTTATTTATATAAAAAAATATTTTAAAATTAGTTATTTCTATTTATATTACTATTTTTAATGGATAATTTATAATTATATTATTTAAATAATTATAAAATAGAAAATATGTTTCATAGAAAGCCAGTGTTTCATTTAACGTGTGCCAAGCTAGTATTTCATGTAACATACACCAAGTTGGTATTATATGTAACATAAACCATGTAAATGTTTATTGTAATGTAAATTGAGTTTATTCCATGTGAAATTAATATTTTACTTAGTGAAATGCAAGATATCAATGAAAATTTAATTTATTCTAGGAAAAAAAAGGTCCATAAAAACTTTGGGTGTTACATTTTACCCCCCTTAAAACGAATTTCACCCTAAAAATTCATCATTTGGGTAAAAAATAAGTATATTTATACCTCATAATATCCTAAAGTTCCCACATAGATTTCAATAATTGTTAATTTATCTAGAAAACATTGACCAGGTGAGTGGTCTTCTTTTTTTGAACATTCTCTATATGATCCAGAATTTCAACTGGTTGTTCCTCGTAAGAAATATTATTCTCCAATGGTATGAACATTGATTTTAGTATATGTGAAGGGTCAAGTATGTAATTCATTAGGATGGATACATGGAACACATCATGGAAATGAGATATATTTTGAGGAAGTGTCAAGCAATTGGCTACCATCCCGATATATGACTCCAACCTCCATTTCAATCTTGATTAAACAACACACAATATCTTCATAGATACTAAATTATCTTATAGAAAATACCCTTTTTAGAGTTTTATTTAATCCATTGAAGAACCTATTAACTTTAATTTCAAGTTGGATGATAATTCCAAAAACATACCTTGGAAGTCTTCTGAAATTAACCTCATAGGTACCAACAGATACATCATGCTTTTTCTTCAACTAAAGGAAATCATTTTCCATCTTCTAAAGAAGAATACTAGGACATTACTTACTGAATAATAAGTTCTTGAACTCATAACAATCCATGGATTTTGTTTCTTCTTGATTCCTGATATTCTTGATTAGATTCCACCATTGGTTTGCTTCACCTTCTAACCAGTAAATAGCTAGAATGACATTTCCATGATCCAAACATAGGATAATGGAGAATATATATTTATGGGTATTGATCTAGTGTTCATAAAAAATTGTATCAGAATACCTGATGAAATAATGTGTATATTGCCTCATAAATGACTCAATAGAACATTGTTCCCACCTTTTCTTGTTTGGATGCTCAAAATGATTCATAGATTGAGAATGATGTCTAATCCTAGTAATGAAATTTTTCATTCCAACTCCCATATCATTCGGTTTCTCAGAATAAAAATCATTGCATTTTCCATTTAAATCACCATTAATGTGGTTCCTTCAAGTTTCATCCAGTTATTAAAAGAAAAATCATAGAGTAAGAAAACTTTATCATAATTAGGAACCACATAATCATGAAAATTTACTTATAGGATATCTAAATTATAACACCATAATTAATCTATAACACCATATGTTTATCCTTGGTTATTTATATACAAATTATATTTAAATAATTCATGGTGTTTTATGAAGATTTCATGATTACAAAAAGCATGTCCCCTATAAGTGTTAAATGAGGTGTGCAGCACGACCTGTTTTCATGTACCAGGTTATGTCGAGTTAGGCTAGACACAACTTTTCGGAGTTTTTAATCTTAGGTACATTTGTTACACAAAAATATCCACTTATAGTATCCATATAGGTATGTATTCTTATGAAACCACTTACTCTTTCCTTTTCTAATCATTGAGTACATTTTCCTATACTTTTCGTTATCCTTAGACTTATCCTTAGACATGTCCTTATGATTATAACTAAGGTTCTCTCATACCAGATTCCAAATGTTAACTAACCCTTTTCTCTAATACCAAATATATTAACCCTCCATTTTCACACATTTAAATTACATAACTTTGGTGAAGTAATTAAAACATTATACAAGTATATGACCAAAGACCATACTATTATAGTGCCTTTGGAAACATGGAAATATAACCACTGATACATAAGTGAGATGAATTACCTCCCAATAGGTTCTTCATGGATATCTCCCTTCTTAAACACATTAAACATAATACATATTTCTATAATCTAGGGAAGGAAACATAAAGAGTGGTGGGCTCAGAAGCTCAGTAAGGGTAAAAATGGGATACATATAAGCATAAACATGGTCATAGGGGTATGAAAACATGATCATAATATTAGAAGACCATACCCTGTATATCATAAGATCATAAGCATGAAATGTGGAATAAAGCCTGGTAGGTCCTAAGGCATGAATCGTAATGAAATAAAGAATATAAACCATGAAAGCATATCATAAGAATAAGACATGGAATTGTGTCATACATAAACATGTGATATCATTCCCAATAAGTAAATTTGAATTCCTAGAACTTATCACGGAACTTCATGGGAACCACATCTACTGGGCAGGACACCACCATCCCTAGTCATAATCCTTTCCTTTTAAGGGATCATTTTTCCCATATTCCAACTTCATGGTGATGACACCTACTGGATGGTATACACCACCATCCCCAGTCATAGTCCTTTCCTTATAAGGGATCTGGTTTCTCTATCTTCCCTTTGTGGATCAAGCCTGTATAATTGATTAACATCAATGTATCATGAGACATAAATATTTAACCAATGAATTTGAGGGATATATAAGTCTCACCCATCTCATAATAAAATCTTTCATACATGTTCCACAAGATAATAAGACTTTCATAATATCATGACCCTTAAAAAGAGATGGATTTTATAAACATCCTATCATAATATCGTGAAATAAAATGGGTAACAATAACTTTCCAATAAAAAATAACATATTAAAAATAGATAGGTTTCATAATCATTTCATCAAAGCATAACCCATGAAAAGAAGCAGGTTTCAAAAGCATATAACCTGTGGAAGAGAAACAGATGTCATAAACATCATTCCATAAAAACATAAACCATTAAAAAATAATATGAATAGAACCTTTGAATTATTTCCTAAAATATCATGATTAACATCAACTAATGTCATCTTATATTTTGAATAACTTGGGGATATATTTTGAAAACATTTCTTGAGTAAAATATCATTTATTCTTTTGTAAAAGGATCATTAAAACATAAAACATTTTGAAAACCGTTTTCCTAAAAATAAACATTAAAAATTATAAATAAATATTTTAATACATTTTCAAAACATTTTTCTTTGAAATCATATAAAGAGAGCTTGAAAAAAAATTGAAATCCATTTTCCTTAAAAATTTATAAAAGAAACTTGTAAACATTTTGAAAAACATTTGAAAATAATTTCTTTTAAATACTTTGAAAAATTTTAAAGGAATCTTGAAAAATATGAAAAAAAAATTAAAAATCCTTTTTTTCTTGAAAATGAGCTTAAAATATCAACTTCAAAAACATTTTTGAAAACATGGTTCATGAAGTTCATGGCATGTGTCTCAAAGAAGATTAATTGAGAGAATACTACTTTTTTGATTTTTTAACTCTTGAAACATATACTCCATGAAAGATATATCATCAAATATATATGTAAATAGACATAAAATAAAGTTAAAATCATATAATATATTCATGGTTAGTATAATCACGACTCAAAATATATGATTGGTGAATAAGGTGTAAGTATCACATTAATAAAAGTGAGACTAGAAATCCTCTTACCTCGTGTCTTGACTCTCATTGTACTCATTAAAACATCATGTATTATAAATATAAGTTATTATAAAAAACCATACTCTTATATCTAATACAATATAATATTTGATTATGACTCTATATTACCCTCTTGTTAAAAATTCTATGTTAAGGTTTCACTTTGGGTAATATTTGCTTTATTCTTCACATGTGTCTTGATTTGTCAGCTATTTGGTCCTTATACTTATAACATGATTTATAAAATGTTAAAAATTATATAAATATAATTTATATTCTGTATATTTTTATTATAATAATCCATATAATATATAATTATGAAATTTAATACACCATTCATGTAAACGGTAGGTCGTACGTGCGCATCAATGTTGTTTTCATTTAATTTTCATATTCAAAGGAAGAAATTAAATGACCTATATATATATCATTATTAAAGTATAATTATTATATCATATATATCATACATGTTCAGTAAAACCATCCTTAATACATTCCATGTACTTTGTGAATGAATCACATTGCTTTGAGGGGACAGTAGTTCACAATTCCTCAAACGAAATTGTCGTATTTACACAAAATTAAAAGTATAAATATATGTGTTTTAAAAGATTTAAATAAGTTTAAATATAGAATATATATAACATATATCATATATAAATATAGTTTCCATAATAATTCCCACCTTGGTAGGTGTTAAGGGAAAATGAGCAAACATCATTTTGTGAGGCGGTATTTCACCGTACAGATAAATAATATGTTTGTTTCCCATTAGAAGGAAGTGTGTGCATGTGTTGGTAGAAACCCTAGAATAAAAAAATCTTAGTGTATTAAGGATCCTTATTTTATTAAATAATCGTGTAATAACTATAATTTAAATAGTGTAGAAATAAAATAAAATAAAGGATCTTGAGGGTGGGTTTTATCTCTTAATCAGGTAACTCCTTTTGGTTTTCACCTAAGGGAATCCTTGGAAGGATTTATAACCAAAGGTATGATTCAAGAAAGAAGGTAGGTATGTTGGTAAGTGTATTGGGTAGATATTTTCTGATCCTAAGAGGTTTGATAGGGGTGAAATATTGGTATAGGTAGTGGCCTTCTATAGGGAAGGGAGGGGACATACTTGGCATTTTTTAAAATAAGTTAGGTTTACCCATGTTTTTACCTAAAAGTCATACCAAATAAATTAAACTCAAAATGTAAGATTAATGGTATAATAATGGATATAAAATTGGTTTTTGAAAAATGGATAGGTCATTTGGTCCCTTAATTTTAGGGTTTATTCCCTTGTTAATCTTAATTTTACCTTAATCGTTGTAATTAATTTTAATTTCCTTCACTAATATGTTAAGTAAAAAACTAAGTTGACCATATTATAAATTATAAATTATACTGATTACAAATATAAAATCCATTTTTACAAATTCTAGTCACATAATTGGCATAAATTATTTTAAATTTAGTCCTGTTGATGGGACAACACTACGAGTTTTTAATGTAAAAATGATTAGAAGTTTAATAATTTTTTATATCCAATTTTAATGTGAAATTGGTTATAATGAACTATACTGGATTAAATGATAAAAATTTAGTCTAATTAATCATTAAAAAAATAAATAAAATTTCCTTATAAATAAATTAGATGAAAAATAAATTTTGAATTAATATCTAGTATTTTTCACTATTCATCTAAAAATGAAGTTTCATAGAAAAATCCCAAAAAATCAACCTAATATAACTTCAACATTATAAATTCCAAAATAAATTTTATTTTTTCAAATTAAATTTCTAAATGTATCTAAAAATTTTATTGTTTTTCACCGAAGGACATGAAAAGCACTCCATTTGTGAAAATAGTATTTTAAAACATATAAGGACTTCACCAAACATTATATCTTTCATTATAAATATGTTTTATTTATATAAAACCATTATAAAAAATATATTAAAAGTAGTTATTACTATTTATGTTACTAATTTAAATAACTAGTTTATAATTATCTCATTTAAATAATTATAACAAAAAAATATGTTTTGTAGAAACTCAGTGTTTCGTGTAATGTACGCCAAATTAGTGTTGAATGTAACATATGCCAAGTCGGTGTTGTGTGTAACGTACATCGATTCGGTGTTTCTTGTAACATTTTCTAGTTTTATGTCATGTGAAATGAATTTTTGACTTAGTGAAATGCAAGATATTGAGGAAAATTTAATTTATTCTAGAACAAAATTTCCATAACAACTTAGGTTGTTACATTCTACCCCCCTTAAAATGAATATAACCCTAAAAATTCATCATTCAGGTTTAAAAAAATTAGGATAATTATAACTCATCAATTCCTCAAGTTCCCACATAGCTTCCTCTAATAGGTGATTTCTCCACAAAATTTTCCCCATGTGAGTGATCATGTTTCATAGAGCTTTCTTTGTATGATCCATAATTTAAACTGGTTTTTCCTCATAAGAAAGATCATACTCTGGTGGTATGACCTTTGATTTCTTTAGATGTTAAGGTTTAGGTATGTATCTCCTCAAGAGAGATACATGGAAGATATTATGGACTTGAGAGCTATTTGGAGGAAGTTCCAAGCAATAGGCTATCACCTAGATAATATCAAGAATTCCAAATGGGATGATATACATAGGACTTAGTTTCCATTTCTTCCTAAATAACATAACCTTCTTCCAGGGTGATATTTGGAGAAATAAATTTTCACCAAATTCAAATTCTATATCACATTATCTATTATGATAAAAACTTTTCAGCTAACTTTGATCATCATAGATATACTTCTGAATATCTGTAACCTTTACTTTCGTTTCATCAGCAATTGCAAGTCCAAATATATTTATTTATCCAACTTTATCCTAGCATATTAGATCTCTAAATTTCTTCCCATATATGGATTCATAAGGTACCATATAAATGTTTGATATAAATCTATTATTGAAAGAAAACTCAACTGGAGGAAGTTTTTGATCCCAACCACCTTTGAAATATAGAGAACAAGATCTCAACATATCCTCTAGGATTTAAATTGTTCTTTCTGACTGACCATATGTATGAGGATAATAAGTAATGTTGAAACTCAATTCTTTATAAATTTATTATTGAAGACTTCTACAAAATATAGAGGTAAAATTCAGAGCCTAATCTCATACAATAAAAGGTGGTACTCCATGAAAAATTATCACTTCCTTAATGAATATCTAAGAAATTTGATTTGTAGAGAAGACTTATTTGAGAGCGATGAAGTGTGATGACTTTATAAGGTGATAAACTACCACCCATATAGAATTAAAACCCTTAGAGGTTTTGGGTAGTCCAACAAAAATCCATAGTGATGATCTCCCATTTCAATTTTAGTATGGGTAATGGATATAACATACCGTTCGAATTTTCTCTTTCAGCATTAACTTATTTGAAAACCAAGCACTGATATACAAACTCTATGATATCTATATTCATTCCATATCACCACAATTATTGCTTCAAATCCATATACACATTCATACTTTTAGGATGAATAGATAGTGAAGAAATTTCAGCTTCCTATAATATCTTCTTCTTCAAATTTGGTATGGAATGAACAGATACACAGTTCATGAACCTCATCATTCTATTCTGATGAAGGTTAAAAGAAAGAAAATTTCTAATTTTATTTTTCTACTATACATCTTCCTTATATTCCTCCCTAATCTTCACGAAGATAGAGGGTTGAACATTCATTTTAGAAAGATAATATTTTTACCTTTATTTCAAGGTTTTCAACTCCATCCATTAAAAATCTATAAATATTAGACCTTTTGTGATCCTCGTTATAGATAATCTAGCATAATCCTTTTGACTCAAAGAATCATCCACCTTTTTCTCCTTCCTAGGGTGGTAATGTATTGAGCAGTCGTAATCCTTTATCAACTCTAACCATCTTCTCTGGTTCATGTTCAACTCCTTTTGTGTGAATATATATTTCAGACTTTTTTTATCTGTATATATATATCACACTTTTCTCCATAAAGATAATTCCTCCATATCTTTAATACGAAAAATACCACTTCTAACTCTAAATAAATATTTGGGTAATTTTACTCATAAATCTTCAATTTCCATGACGAATAATCGATAACCATTTTATTATGCATAATAACACATCCCAATAAATTATTGTATGCATCACTAAAGATTACAACCACTTATCCCCTACATGGTAATGTAAGAATAGGTTCACTAACCAACCTTCTCTTCAAATCCCTTAAATTTTCCTCACATTCATATTTCTAGAGAAACTTGACACCCTTCCAAGTTAACTCATTTTGAGAATTATATAGTCTTGAAAAATTCTGTAAAAACCATAGATAAAAACAATCTAAACCAAGAAATTTATAGATCTTAGTCACTATAGTTGGTCTAGGATAGTATTCAATTGCATTTATCTTTGATAGATCTGGTTCTATACCATCTATTGAAATTATTTGACCCAAAAATGAAACATGTTTCAGCCATAATTAATTATTTTTAAATTTTTCATTTATTTTCTCTTTCTTTAGGGTCTTTAGTACAATTATCAAGTGGTCTTAAGGATCTTCCTTTCTATTTTAATAGATAATAAAATCATTTATTAATACAACCAAAAACTGATTGAGGTAATCCATAAAGTCTATTCATAAAATTCCATGAAGAGATAAATTGAATTAGTAATATCAAAGGAATTTATATATATTCATAGTGTTTATACCTTGTAAGGAATGTCATATTAGGTATATCCTCCTACTTGACTCTCAATTTATGATATCCAGAATGAAGTTCAATCTTTTAAAATTATTGAGCTATGTGTAGTTGATCAAACATGTCATCAATATGGGGAAGAGGATACTTGTTCTTGATTGTGATATTGTTCAACTCATGATAATCAATGCAGATTCGTATTGATCTATATTTCTTTTTCACAAAATGAATAGGTGCACACCAAGGTGACTTTCTTGGTCGACTGAATCCCTTATCAAGGTTTTCTTAGAACTAATTTTTAAATTCCTATAAATCAATTGGGGAATTATATTGGGAGTCTTTGAAATTCGAGTCGAAGTACATATGAGTTCTCTTGAGAAATAAACTTTATATTTTACTGGAAGGCTGGGAAACTCTTACAGAAAGACATCCGAAAATTCCCAGGCAACAGGAATACCATCGATGTTGATTTTCTCACCAACCATTTGAGATAAGCATCCCTTCTTAATGGGAATTAAGACCCTTACACTGGATGTAATCTCCTAAGGAAGTTCATACTTATTTTCACATTTATGGATGATCATATGAGAGTTGGAAATGTCAAATGTGACTTCCCTTCCTCGACAATTGATTTGGGATTTTGTATATAAATCCAATCCATGTCTAATATGGCATCAAATTCAACCAAATGAAGAATGAAAATATTTTCTGGAATCACATACCCAAAAAATTCAACCATAGAAGAATCATAGACTTTAGATGCAATGATTGTACCATTAGGGGTTTGTACTCCTAATTCTATATCTAATCATTTTGATGGAATATTAATAACCTTACATAATTATTTAGATATAAAATATAGGGTGGATTCATAATCAAATAAGACATTAGTAGTTCTAGTGTTGATGGTAAGTGTACCTTTCACCATATTGTTATTACACCCCTCATCAGAAATAGTGATTGCATGAGATTTCCCCTTGTCCCTTGTTCTAATAGGTTGCTGATGTTGATCATAATAATTAGCCCATGGGTTTGGGAACTAGTTTTCATAATTCTCATTCTCTTTACACTTGTAGCACCGAATCGTGGGCAGTGCATTATGTTCTACTTTTCTCTATTTGTATCATTAGATAACATTTTCCCATCACTCCAGCAATCAAATGTTTGATGGACATCCCTTCCACACTTACAAAAATTATTATACCCCTTATAGAAATTTCCTCCATGCTTCTTCCCACATTTATAGCATAAAGTAAAGCTCATCTTATTCCCTTCATGGTATTTAGATTTTCCTCTAAACTCCAAATTCCATTTTTTCAAAAAATTGAGATTGATATGTGACTCCAACATTAATTTCAAACTTGATTATATAATGCACAATCATGTCTTGGTTATTAAAGTCTCTTATGTAAAATGACATTATGAGACTTGGCTTTAACCCACTGAAGAACCTATCAAGTTTACTTTCAAGTTGGATGATAATTCAAGAAGCGTACCTTACAAGTCTTGTAAAATTATCCTTGTAAGTACCAACGGATACATCATCCTTTTTCTTCAACTCAATGGAATAATTTTCTATCTTCACACGAAGAACACAAGGAAATTACTTATAGAAGAATAAGTTCTTGAACTTCTCCCAATCCATGGATTCAATTTCTTCCTAATTCCTCGTATTCTTGATTAGATTCCACCACTAGTATGATTCACCTTCTGACCGATAAATAGCTATAATGACTTTCTCATGATCCAAATACTTAAGAATAGAGAATATATTTTCATGGTTACTGATCTATTGTCTAGAAACAAGTAGATCAGAATACCAACTGAAATAAGGTGGGTGTTCGCTAATGAAGGAATTAACAAAAAAAATTCTATATTTTTCTCATTTGGAAGCTTAGCATGATTCCTAGATTGAGAAGGTTATGTGAGCATATAAATGAGGTTTTTATTTCTATCTCCCATAAAATTCAGATGCTCAGGATAACAATCATTTCATTTTCCATTGCAATCACCATTAACGTGGTTCCTTTGGGTTCCATACATTTACTAAAACCAAAATCATAGAGTAATAAATAGTTACCATAATGAGTAAAAACATAATCATGAAAATTAACATATAGGATGTCTAAATTCAGAAAGATTCCTTAAGTTAGGACACCATATGTTTATCCTAGTTTATTCATAGCCAACTTCTATTTAATTCCTTCATGATTGATCTTGAATAGTTCATGAATTCCCAAATAATATCCCCTAGAATGTCAAATTAGGTGTGTAGTAAGGTTCATTGTCATGTACCAGGTTACACCGAGTTAGGCCTGACACACATTGTTAGAATTTTTACTCATAAGTGCATGAGTTTCAGAACCACATCCATTTGTAGTATCCAGACAGGGATGTATTTCTATGAAACCACTTACTCTATACTTTCCCAAACTTCCATCACATTTTAAAATACTTTTCTGTATCCTTAGACTTATCCTTAGACATGTCCTTAGGATTATAACTAAGGTTTTCTCATCATAAATTACAAAGGCTAACTAAACCTTTTCTCTGATACTAACAATAGTGACCCTCACTTTTTATACATTTACATTACATAACTTTTTTATAATACTTAAAACATTATAAAAATAGATGACCAAGGATCGTACTAGCCTGTTGTCTTTAGAAACATGGAAACATAAACACTGGTACATAGTGAGCTACATTATCTCCCACTAGGTTCTTCATGACTAGCACCCTTCTTAGAAACATAAAACATAATACATGTCTTCATAACTAGGGGAAGGAAACTTAAAAAGGGGTGATATTAGATTATTAGAAAGGGTCAACAAGGGAGACATGTAAGAATAAAAATGAGAATATGGGTATGTGAACATGATCATAACATTAAAAGATCATAACATGTATATCATAAGATCATAAACATGAATCATGGAATAAATATTTAAAGTTCATAATACATGAATTTTAAGGAAATAAAGAAAATAATCCATGAAAACATATCATAGGAATAAGATGTAAAATTTTGGCATACATAAACATGTGATATCATTCTCTATAAGTCAAGATGAATTGCAAGAACTTATCATGGAACTTAATGGGAACCGCACCTATTGGTCGGGACACACCACCATCCCTAGTCATAGTCCTTTTCTTTTAAGTGATTGGGTTTCCCAATATTCCCATAGTGGATCAGGCTTCCCCATCTTCTACTTCATAGTGACTACACCTACTAGGCAAGACACACCACCATCCCTAGTCGTAGTCTTCTCCTTATAAGGGATCAAGTTTCCATATCTTCTGATAGTGGATGAAGCCTATTGAATTGATTCGAATCATTATCTAATGAGATATAAATCATTAACCAATTGAATTTTAGGGATATATATGTCCCACCCATCTCATAATAAAATCATTTATACATGTTCCATAATAGAATAACACTTTAATCGTATCATTACCCATAAAAATATATGGGTTTTATAAACATCCTATTATGATCTAGTGAAATGAAATGGGTAAAAATAACTTTCCATCACATCATAACCTATGTAAAATACATATGTTTCATAATAATTTCATTAAATAATAACCTATGAAAAGAAGTGGGTTTCAAAATCATGTAACCTGTAGAAGAGAAACACGTGTCATAAGAAACATTCCATCAAAACATAAACCATTAAAAAAATATGAATGGAAGCTTTGGATCATTTTTTATAAGGGTATTACTAAATAAATAGATGAAATCTTAGATGAAAAATAACTTGGGTAGATATTTAGAAAACATTTCTTGAGAAAAATATCCTTTCTTATTTTGTAAAAGGCTCTTTAAAACATAAAAACTTTTGAAACCCATTTTCTTGAAAATAAACATGATATTTTATAAAGAAATATTTTAACACAATTTGAAAACCTTTTTCTTTGAAAACATATAAATATAGATTGAAGACCATTTTTCTTGAAAACTTATAAGAGAATCTTGAAAAAATTTGAAAACCATTTCTTGGAAAATACTTTAATAAAATTAAAGGAAGCTTCAAAACCATAAAAAATTTTAAAAATTCTTTTTCCTTGAAAATGATCTTAAAATATAATATTTGAAAACATTTTTGAAAGCATTGTTCTTAAATTTTAGGGATTGTGTCTTAAAGAATAAAAATTGAGACAAAACTAATTTTCAGATTTTGTAACTCTTTAAACATAAACCCATTAAAGAGAGATCACCAAATGGATATTTAAAAAATATATATATAATTAATTTTAAATATAATATATTTTATACATGGGTATTACAATCACCACTCAAAATATATTAGTAGTTAATAAGGTTTAAAGATCATAGAAATAAAATTGAGACTATAAATCCCCTTACCTAGTGTCTTGACTCTCGTCATACTCATTCAAACTTACTGTGTAATAAATAGTTGTTATTATACAGAACCATATTATTATATATAATATCATATATGGTTTTATTATGAATTTATATTACCCTCTTGTTAACAATTTTATGTTAAGGTTTCACTTTAGGTAATATCCTCTTTGTTCATCACATGTCTCTTAATTTGATATATCTTTGGTCCTTATACATATATCATGATTTAAAACATTTAAACCAAGATATAAATATCATTCATATTTAGTATATTTTTATTATAATAATCCGTATAATATATAATTTAGAAATAGAATACACCATTCGTGGAGATGATTGGTTGTATGTACACAGGAACGTTATTTCCGCTTAATTATTATATTGAAAGGGAGACAGTAAATGACATGTATGCATATATATATATATAATTATTCTAGTAGAATTATTATATTATATATATCATATAATTTTACTAAAAACATCTTTAATACATTCCATGTAATGTGTAAATTAATCACATCGCTTTGAGGGGGTGGTAGTCCGCACTTCCTCAAATAAAATTATTGTATTTACACAAAAATGGAAAGTATAAAGATATGTATTGTAAAAGAGTTAAACAAGCATAAAGATATAATTTATATAATATATACCATATATAAACATAATTTTCATCATAATTACCACCATCATAGGTGATAAAGTAAAATGAACAATCATATTTTTGTGAGGCGGTAGTTCATCGTACATATAAATAGTTGGTCTGTTACCCATTAGATGGAAGTGTTTTTATTTATAGGTAAAACCCATATTATAAAAACATATCATAATATTTAGTATTTTTTTTAATTAATAATGTAATAATGATAATTTAAAAAGTGTATAAAGAAAAAATAAATTAGCTTGAGGGGGGTGTTACCTCTTAATCAGGTAACTCCATTTAGTTTTCACTAAAGGGATTCCTTGAAAGGTATTATTCCAAAAGGGAGGATAAAAGTAGGAATGTAAGGATGTTATAAAGTTTATTGGGTAGATATTGGCGGATCCTAAGAGGTTTAATATGTGTGAAGAATGGGTGGAGGTGGTGTCCTTTTATAGAGAAGATATGGGACATACTTTTTATTTTTTGAAAAAAAGTTAGGTGTACCTACATTTTTACATTAAAAAAGTCATAAAAACCAAAATAAAATATAATCTAACTTTAATGTCCTAATAATTGCCATAAAATGTGTTTTTGGAAATTTTCTAGGCCATTTGGTCTCTTAAGTTTGAGGTTTATTCCCCTATTAAGCTTAATTTTACCAAAATCGTTGTAATTAATTTTAATTACTTTCACTAATCTTTTTGGTAAAAAACTATGTTTATCTTAATAAAATTTATAAATTATGATGATTGAAATTATGGAATCTATTTTTTGAAATTATAATCATAAATTTATCATAAAATTAATTTAAATCTAATCTTGCTGGCAATACAACACTGCGAGTTTATAAGGTAAAAGTGATCAAAAGTCTACTCAGTATTTATATTCAATTTCCATGTGAAATTGGTTATAATGAAATATATTATATTAAATGATAAAAATTTAATCTAATTAAACTTTAAAAAAATAAATATATAATTTAAAATTATAAATATATTTGATGAAAAATCATTTTTGAATTAAAATTCTGTATTTTTCACTATTCATCAAAAAATGATGTTTCTTGAAAGAATCCAAAAAATTTTACCTAGGATAATTTAAGATTTATAAAATCAAAAATTTATTTTATTTTATCAAATTCAATTTCTAAAAATGTTTAAAATTGTTTTTATTATTTTTCACAAAAGGACATGAAAAGTAGTTCATTTGAGAAAATAGTATTTTTAAACATATAAGGACTTTACCAAAAATTATATCTTTCATTATCAATATGTTTTATTTATATAAACCCATTATTAAAAATATTTTAAAAGTATTTACTACTATTCATATTACTAATTTTTATGGCTAGGTCATAATTATCTCATTTAAATAATTTTAAAAAAAATGTTTCGTAGAAACTCAGTGTTGCGTGTAATATACGCCAAGTCGGTGTTGCATGTAACATACACCAAGTTGGTGTTGTGTGTAAAATACTCCAATTTGGTGTTACATTTAATTTATTTTAAGTCAATTCCATGTGATATTAATTTTTAAATTAATATAATTAAATATATCAATGAAAATTTAATTTAGTCTAGAAAAAAAGTGTCCATGAAAATTCAGAGTGTTGCACATATGACCAAATATTAAGTTGTGAGATGGTGATAGATTTGTGAGGAATCTCTTCTAACAATTCTAAAGTGGTAATTTCCACTAAATTTAATTTCTCCCATTATAGATTTAGTTCTAACATCACTTATTGAAACTTGTCTTAGCCTTGGTCAAGAGTGAACCTCAGTGATGCTACCTCCCTCCTAAGCTCCAAAAAATGGGACTCATTTGGCATGGATATATTAGTTGAAGCCATTATTTATATTTTCTACATTAATTATTATTTGTAATTTATAATTATATGCACAAATTAAAACATTAAAATTATTATCAAGAGTATAGTTTCTGATGTTCATATTGACCAACCATCATATTTGACCAATGGTCATATAACGGTTGGATCCTGATGTTCACATTTCCCCTTATAATAACTTCATTATTAAAGTGATATGGTTTTTTACATAAAAATATATTATAACACAAATTTTCTCAAGAAAAAATTTTCATTTAAAAAGTATGGGTCTTTATATTCTTCCCACCTTAAGAAATTTCATCCCCAAAATTTTAACTCATTCCCTCAGTTGAGAAAAGAAATGGGTACTTGTGTCTCATTGTGTCCTTTGGTTACCATATTTATTCTTTATGTTTATGGTTATTATAGAAGACCTTAATGATTTGGGTAGTCTTGAGGCATAGAAACCTATCTCTATGGTCCAAGATCTCCACCAACTGCGCCTCATAAAATAGATCATGTTCCAGTTGTACCCCCCCTCAGGATTTAGTACATGTGAAGGGTCATGTATGTACTTCCTCAAGAGATATATGAAGAATACATCATGAACTTGAGCTATATTTGTTATAAGTAAAATCTGATATTCCACTACTCTTATGTGATCAAGGATTAAATATGGGCCAATGTACCTAGGTTTGAGTTTCTCTTTCTTCCCAAAATGCATGACTCTCTCCATTGTGAAATTCAACAGAATACGTTATCATCAACATCAAACTATAAGTCATTTATATAGTTTTTATTGTTGATATTTTACTGAATATAATCATCCTTTATCTGTTGTTGTATGGAATGAACCTTTTCTATCATCTCTTGCACAATATCAGGCCCAAGAATCATTCTTTCACCAACTTTATCTCAAAAAGTATGATTTCTACATCACTTCCCATATAGAGCTTCATATGGTTCCATTTTAATACTTGAGTGAAATTTATTGTTGTATGAGAACTCAATTAATGGGATATGTTGATCTCATCCACTTTTAAATTCCATTAATCATGTTCTTAGTATGACCTCAAGTGTATGAATAGTCCTTCCATATTGGACATTAGTTTAGGGGTGATAGGTTGTACTAAAATTCAATTTATTATTCCAAGAATGTTGAATAAATCTCCAAAGTTTTGATGTAAACCTTGGATCACTAACAAAAATGATAAAAAGTGGCCCTCCGTACGACCTCGCAACTTACTTTATGTATATATTGGAATTTTCTTCAAGATATAAATCTTTATAAATAGAAATGAAATGGGAAGCCTTGGTGAGATGATGCACTATAACCCATATCGCATTATTTCCTTTGGATGTTCTCAGGTGACCAGTGAAAATGTCCATTGTGATATTCTCCCACTTCCATGTTTGTATGGGTAGTAATTTCAATACCCCTTTAGGAATTTTTCTCTCTTCCTTCACTTGTTTAAACACCAGGAACCATGTAGTGTAGTTAGGAATCTCCCTTTTCATGTTATACCACCAATAATAATCGAAAAGGTCCATATACATTTTAGCACTTCCATTATATATAGAGAATGTAGAGCTATGGGATTTATCCATCATCTCATTCTTTATTTATAGAATAGATGGAACACATATCCTTCTACAAAATTTTAGTAGAAAATTTCATTTATGTCATACACGATAAAACAAATATTCCTTTCACTTTTTTGGTAAAATCCAAACATGCCATGTTTGAAAGACTACATGAATATTCCATTCAAAAAAATTAAAAAGTAAAATGTGTTTAAAAATCTACTAAATAAATAATTTTTAGAATGTTAAAAAATAATTTTTAAAATGTTTTTATAAAACATGTTTTGGATGAAAAAATATTTTCGACCAAAGATAGAAAGATAGTCAGATTTTATTAAAAAATATCTCAATTATTTTATGTACAAAAGAGAGTTAAATGGTAATATTTCTTGAAAAGTTCATTAATTACTAGAGTATAATAAAATTAAATGTTTTTATTATACAAAAATCAAATAATTTCTTATAAAATAAATTCAAGTATTAACAATCCTGATTAAAATGAGATTGTAAAATAAACCCTTACAAGATCATAATATTGAAGTGAGAATTAATAAATGAATAAATTGTGTGTATTAAATTAAAATACACAAAAACAAAAGTGTAAATACATTATAATATAGTCAAAATTAGTTACACATAAAATCTTAGAATTTCAAAGAAAATGAAGAAGTAATATAACCCAATGAAAATAAATTGAGCTGTGAAATTATATGCCACTTGGTAACTTTTATTTCCAATACCATTGGATGAAATAATTCAAATTAAAACATAAAATACCATGAATTATTAATTAATCATGATATTACATGTCAAATGGGAAGCAAATACACCATATAAAATAAATTAGGTTGGTAACATTACAATATGCCTCAAGGAAGTGAAATTGAGACGAAGTCCCTTACCACTTGGTAATGTTCAATTAAAATACATTGGATTAAATAAAAAATAGAAACTTAAAATACCATTAAATATGAATGATTCCTGATATTTCATATAAAACAGGTAGTATGTACACTATAAAATATAAATTAGCTACACAAAAACAAAATATGCCTCAATGAAGGGAAATCGAGACAATATCCCTTACTTCACACTTCCTTTTGGTTAAATGTAATTTGAAATCTTATTTGGTGTTAATAAACAAGTTATTAATTTATACCAAAATCATATTCATATTTTTAATATCATATATGATCCTCTTATAACATTTTACCACCCATTTTTTATAATATTTCAGTATTTTCATTATTCCAGGTGTTAATTGGCATGTTTTCTCATGCATGTCTTATCATGAAATTTATTGTTCCTATATATATTATATATTTAAATAATATCTTGAATTTTATTAATTTTATAAATATCATAGTTACTCACTAGAAATATTTTTATAATCATTATTGAAATTTGAACATAGAGAATGGATCACATAACTTCATAGAGACGGTAGGTCATAGGTACGCATGAGTGATGTTATTATTCCTTAACAGGTGAAAGGGTTAGTAAGTGTGTGATATATTGATTTCAAAAAATAAATATAATGTCATATATATCACATATATTCATTAAATATATCCTTATTTCATTCCATGTTAAGCGTAAGTGGAAAAATAATCACATCGCTTCGCGAGGCGGTAATCCATTATACACATGAGCGGCGTTATCGTTTTTTAAATGGAATCAAACATAAGAAGGTATTTTTAATATTAAAATAAAATAAGTATAATAATATCATAAATATAATATACATGTGTTAAATCTATCATTATATCCATCCTTGAAATATAGTGATGTAAAATAAATTACATTGGTTCGCGAGGCGGTAGTCCGTCGTACACATGATCAACAATTCTGTTTCCCATTTGATGGTGGATTAGATGGATAAATGTTAAGAAATTAACATAAAAAAATATTATTATATGGGAGATACTTTTTTATTATACTATAACTGTTTACTAATATTTAAAGTAGGTGGAAGAATAAATAAATTAAAATGATCATTTAAGAACGCTGCCTCTTCTTCAAACTACATCTTTAGGTTTTCACCGAAAGCCTACCTAGGATGGATTTATGATAAAAAAAATGGATCTATGATTTTGTTATGGGATTAATTAAGTTATTTGAGTAGGTATTTTACTAACTAAAATACTTTGGAATTGTGAAGAGTGGAGGAGAGGTTGGGGCCTTTTATAAGTGGGGGGAAGGACACCTGGAATTTTTTAAAAGATTCAATTACACCCACATTTTTTCATTCAAAAATCCTCGAAAATGGGCCATTAACAACACTTATAAGTAATCAGGTATACATGTTTCTATAAAATTTTTGTTTGACAAGTTATTATGTTATTTTAACTCTTATATTTTTAGTTTAACCCCCCCCCCCCCCCCGATAAATCAATTTTTACCATTATTATAGTAATTAATTTTTACTTCTTTTTCTATTAATAATGTTAAAAAATTAAGTTTACCTTACTAGATAATATAAATTTTTATTATTAAACATATTCAATCCATTTTTTCAAATCCAATTAATATAAGTGGTATAATCCAATTTAATGTTATACCTATAGACACAATTGAAAGTAAGTTTCCAAAGACAAAATTCTTATAAATATAGGAGGTTTTAATATCAAAATTAAAAATGAAATTAATTTCAATGAACTAAATTAGTTAAATTGTAATATAATTGAATTAATTTTAATTTAAAAATAATTTAAAATATAATTAAATATTTTAAATAATTTAAATTAAATGGAAATTTTTAATAAAAAATAGTATCTTCATTATTCATCAAAAAATGATACTTTTGATAAAAATCCCAAAATTTCACCCTAAGATAATTTTTATGTGATTATTTAAAAAATTAATTTAATTTTTTTAAATAAATTTTCTAAAATAGGTAAAAATTAATTTTAAATTATGTGCGCAAAGCATAACGAAACTTCCTTTTATAAAAAAATACAGTTCTTTAGAAAACATTTCTTTTTCTTTCAAATGATTCAAATATTTAATTTATAATAAATAGATAATAAAAAGATAATATATAAACTATATAATTTTTAAAATTTATTTAGTATTATTCATACCGTTCATTTTAATAGCTATGTTATAATGGTATACTATATTACAGTTCATTTAGACTCGGGATTATGTGTGTTGCAAGCTATTAAAGACATCAAATTTATTTAGAAATAAATATATCATAAATCCTGGGGGTGTTACATTCTCATATAAGATCTGTTTTATGTGTCATATATTCCATTTAACCCAAATTTATTCTTTTAAAAATTTGCGGTGTTACAAGATAATCCGTTATTTTATCTAGTCCCTGTATCCATCACCTTTGAACACAGAATGTTTGTTTGTTGGGCCATTCTAGTTGTAAGGATCCATATTAACCTTTTCATAACCCCCAAAAATTTTGGTCAAGATACTTTAATGTAATTATTTAAGAAGGTATTTTCCAACTATGGTCTTACAGCTCCATGATCTATGGATTGGAATCCCCAATCCTAAAATCCTAACTGGGATTTCCTCAACACTTTCCTTCAAATTACACCAAGTATAGAAAATGCTTCTTCAATAGATGTAAGATGGTTAATTCAACAAAAAACCTTCATAGTAACTCCCCTTATAAAAGTTATTTTCCCAAAAATGGTTTGTCAAAAACTTATTTATATTGGTTTCATTCCTAATCAGTTAATGGGAGTATAATTATTACTTAATCTATATTTAGGGAATTTTATTTTTTATTAGTAAATTTTATCGTATTTCATCATTTACATTCATTGTTAATATTAAGTGAGTATTACCTAAGTGATTGACCATGTTTTGATAAAACATTATGCATTATCCATTTATTTTTATTCAATATTTTTACATTAATTCATTTATTTATGTGATTGGGATCTTACATCCACAAAATGAATAATTCATAAGATAGAAATAAATAAATAGAAAAATCATGATCTTACATTATATTTGATTTATTAAGTGGACAATAAATCAATCTTTTACCTATAGAAATACTCATTATATTAGTCTTTCCCTGAGTTACAGGACTCCACCTGTCCATTTCTAGGTTGTTATCATCTTGATTCCATCTTGAACCGCCTTATTGTTCCTTTGTATACTCCATTTATTACATTTGTTTATAAATCCATCCAAAATTGGTATATTTTATTTCAAATAAGGTTCAAGGATAAAAAATTTCAAGGAGGTCTAAAATAGTGTATCCTAAGTGAATCAAATTTAACCAAACTAACACACTCTCGGGGAAGGGGTCCTGTGTTTGTAAAAATATCACATGGGTTACCTGGAGAGGTTCAAGGAGTAAAGAAATAGGAGACCTTGTTACCCTTCTTCCAAGTATAATAGAGATCAATGTGATTTTTTAAGAGCCTTATACATCTCTGGACATAATAAATAATATACTAGTGGGTGAAAATATAATTTCGTATGGACTTGAGAAAAATGTAAAATTCAGTCTCAACTTGGTTCAGAATAGTATTGTGAGAGCAGTATAAATCTAAGCCCTTGGGTATGGAGAAAACTTCTACATTGAGAGAATCACCTTGACCAAAAAAGAACTAAAATTGAATAATACAGATCCATACCTATCCTGAATAACATCCCCACGCCCCCCCCCCCCCCCCCCCGCATGTATCCACTCAAACAAGAAGCATTAAATTTAAGTTTGAGACCACTCTCTGGAAGAATCCAAAGCACTCACTTACCATGTATGGGTGATTTGATAACCGGGGGGACTGAACCATGACCATCCATGAACAATCACAGAGAAGGGAAAATATCCCAGTATTTGAGGATAGGAATCAACTCAGCCACCAGAAACCTGGCCCAGGTCATCACATCCAAACTCGAGTAAGAAAGTCCCTCGTTCCAAACACTATTTTATACACTCTAAATTCTCCAAAAACCAACCACCAAGAACATCACCCATGCCTTTTTCTCAAATTCATTTTATTCTGAACCAATAAACAAGTAATGAAGAAATGTGTCTCTAAAATCTCTCTGCGTCATCATGCCACTCAGTTCACATAGGCATTTCCAAAATAAGGTCTCTAACTCAAATTTGAATAAAATATGGTATTTAAACTCTTACTCATTATTGAAGTAGGTGCATTTAGATACGATAGAGATACCCTTGCATCATACCCCTCATATATAGAAAGATATTGATTTCAGAAGCACCAAAGAAGGAATTTATATTTAGTGGGAATATCATGTAATTATAGAATACTCCCTCATGAATTGTTACTAGCACCTACCTACATAAAACACCAGTATTCCTTCGATGAAAAAATACCTCTCAAAGAATGAATGAAAATCAGCTTTTCTTGTTCATCCCTGATCGCAATATTTCTAAAGATAATATATTAATGGGGTTTGAGAATGGAAAGGATAAAATATGGGAAGTGAATTTTCTGTGTAAAATAAATGT
This sequence comes from Viscum album, assembly GCA_963277665.1. NCBI lineage: Eukaryota > Viridiplantae > Streptophyta > Magnoliopsida > Santalales > Viscaceae > Viscum > Viscum album. The sequence goes on along the minus strand of OY728139.1, from coordinate 1,078,981,453 downwards.
CTGGCACAACACATCCCAGTAAGAACAACACGCTGCCCACCCAATTTTCCACCCAAAAAATTGATTAACCCATTCCACACAATCCATCTCAATTTTTACTGAAGAGAAAGAAGGTAATAGCTAATCAAGTCCAACAGAATTGAGCATTTTTCACTCAACCTATCCGTACAAGACCCATATTTATTAATGATAAATATTTCCCATAAAGAACACCCTTCTATGAAGTACCAAGACATCCTTACTTAAATAAGTCTCAATGAATTTGATATACTTCTAAGTTTAATAACTCTATCCTCTATGTCGCATTCCATCCTATTCCATGATTCCCAATGATGTTTACCATCTACATGAGCATCCTGAATAAATACGACTTGAATGTTTTCAATATTTTTTTCACTTAATTAGGAACATTGTTAGTTGACAAGATGTGTATGGGTATGGATGAGAGAACACTATTAATAATGGTGATCTGGCCCCCAAAGGATATAAACCAGTTTTTTCAGTTAATGAATCTGGTAATTTTTTCAACAAACCTATCAAAATGGTGAATCTTAACTCGTCCCAGGTAAATTGGATCACCAAGATAATTCACATTAAAGTAAATTAAGGATACACTTAATTTATCTTCAATCTTCTTCTCCCTATTGTTTGAGAAAGAACATGAAATGAAAACATTACTTTTCTTTATATTGTTCAGCTTCCCACTCCATTTATTGTACTCATCAAGTATAAGGTTGAGATCCTTAATAGATCTACTATTACCATTGGAAAAAAGAATAATTTTTTCTACAAAGAAAAGGTGAGAGATCCCATTCAGGTTTTTCTTACATCGAAAAGGATGAACACGACCCTTAATAGTGATTTTGTTTAGATAAACGTTTTTATATTAATTAAGTAATTTTATGTCATCCTAATTATCATTTTATTATCATGGGGACACCCATAATAAATGAATTAATGAAAAATAAATAGAAGAACCAATAATTAAAATAAATTTATTGATCATTTTATAATTCATTAAATCTTAATTAAATTTTAAAATAAATTAGGTTCTAATCAATATAATAAGTTTTTAATGTTGTAATTTTTTATTTAATATAATTTAATTTTATCTTTAATTGAGAGATGAAATGGCATGTACTTACTATCTATACACTGTGTACCTTGATTGTTGAGTACCCAGGATACAAGCCTAGGACTTCAATGTATACCTCATCTAGACTAAACAGTATGTAAAAGCTAGCTACACACTATGCATCACACTTATCATGTGTCTGTAAAGCCCACCAAAGGGATCATTGTGTATTAGAATGTGGGACCATAAAACATGTATGTGAGCTATAAATGATGTATTCCTCTGGTCTTGCATCCTCTTGACTCACTGAATGGCTCGGAATGTACTTCAGACATGAAAAATAATTAACTACACATTGTGTACACTAGCTACACAATATGTATTTCCTTATATCTCTAGGCTATAAATCTCACAAGGTTTTGATTATGTATTTGACCACATAATTTTCATGAATTTAATCACTAAATTGTGAACAATTTGTTCACCATCTACATGCTATGTAGTCTGAAAAGTTGTTTGCTAGATTAGCCTATTCTATACATGGTGTGAAATAAGTGAACTACATGTAATTGATTCTTAATGCATCATGTATCCTGTGACCTGGATAGATGCAATTCATATGGGTACACGGTGTGTTCTCTAGCTACACACCATGTAACCCAATCTTACCGGCTAGAATTCTTGGATCTTCCTGGTAGAATCTTTTGTCATTCTTTATCTATTCTTAGTCCTTTAATAAAATAAAACATTGAATGATGATGATTAAAATGTTGAAATCATATTAATTAAATATCATATTAAAGAAATAAAATTATTGAAATGAAAAATCTAACCACAATTATTCATATAGATCAACAATAAAATAAATAATTATAACTTTAAAATGTGTACCCTCTGATACACCAATAAGGTTTTATCGATTCAGTGGATTATTCATAATATTGTACATGATTTTAATTTCATGGACAATGAAATATTTCTATTGAATATTGACATAGAGAAAACCGGAAACACATAGAGTATATTTTCATGTTATATTTATAATTAATTTATTTACAACCAGAAGAAATGTTAATGATGTCTTAAGAAATTTTATTGGTGAAGATGTTATTGATCACCTAAAAACCCTTTTACGGATTACTTTTTTTGTAATATAATGATACCAGTGTATAATACCTATAGTGGTGATCCACACAAACTCCTTTGATCTCCAAATGACTCCAATTTATTTACAAGTTCTATTGTGATGAATAAGTTATTTTTCATTATTCAGGTTGATTGATTGTAATTCCTTAAAGATTAAAGAAATCTATCTAGCACTTCTCACACTTGAGAGTAATATAGGAGAAAAAATGGTGAGATAATTCCATTATACACAACAAATATAAAATCATAAATAATCCTACACAATAAACATAACCATATATTTATAGAGCTAGGGTTTAGGTTAAAATATTATTTAATTAAGTGTTATCCCTTAAATAATATAATAATTATTATCAAATCCCATTCTATATAATAAAAATAATATTATTAATATTTTATAGTGTGTGTTATCTCATGGAATGATAAAAAATATTTACCCGATTGTAAATAAATATTCATCACCCGACATGATCTTGGTCTTCTATAACTCCTCACTATTTATTGAATAACTAAATTAATATTTAATTAAAATAAATATTTCATTCATCAATAAAATAAATATTTTATTTACAATCTAGTGAATTAATATTTATTAAATATTCACATAATCAAATAAATTATTTAATGAACAGATATTATTTATTACCATGTGAATATTAGTGATCAATAAAAATTGAATAAAACTATTTATCAATCTTGATAAAAATATTTATTCCAATAAATAAATTCAAATAGAATCTAATCAAGATCAATGGAAACACTTAGTGTGTGACCCTTTAGGATTATTTCTCATTGGCATTAATAAGTATTGCCTAAAGTATAGGGTTTTTTACTAGAAATGAGTCAAGAAACCCAAGAGAAAGAACATAATTATGTAACATCGACAACTACATATGAATGCTCACTCTGAAATATAATCCATTTATCTTAATACATCATAAATAAAGTTTAATATTGGTTTCATCAACCTATATTATTGATGCATCTTTCTTTGACAATATAAAATAAACACGTCATTAAACCATGAACATGGAATTTAATGTGTTGATTTTATTTCAATAAAAGGGCCAAAATATCAATAACTATAAATATTTAAGGGAAAAATCCATCCTCAACTTATCCATTAATAACATGTCATTAGTAGAGCAATCAATGTACCCTACTTCCCATGAACATATGGTCTTATGGTTTTGGTCAGTAGATCTAAGTGTGCAAGTCACAAAAATAATTAATAATAATCTTAATGTCTAAGGAATATTATACATGCTAATAGATAGGAATATCCAATGACAAAAAAACATGAAGAATTCCGACAGGCGGGTATATTTTCATAATCTTATATCTTGGAGATTACCAAGTATAAATTTTATAAGAAGAAGCCTTATCCTATTACGAGAACTCACACCTAGAAATTGATATATTATGGGCCCTATCATAGTACATTATCTAACTGTATAATTTTATTTAAGAATATCATCATGGAAATTTAAAGTTCCCATCATAGCATAGAACTTCTATGAACTTATACACATGAAAAATACCCTATGACATTATTTAATTAAATTTATTCATAATAATGAGAAATATGTAATAAGATGTTTTATTGATATTCAAATGTTTAAATATAAATGTAGTCAAAGAAAATAATATTGTTCCTAAAACACCATCTCTAACACGCTCATCATTGAAGCATGATCGTTAGATGAGGGATCACATCAATATCGTAACATTAATCCAGGCTATGAAACTACCCATTATATCAATCCACATAAACACTCTAGAATAAAATTAGGGGACCCATGCCTCACTAATTGTAGAAAATACAATCGAGGGAGTAATCACCCCAAGTGGAGGACTGCATCCCACCTAACCTCCAATGCAGGGGAGTAATGATTTAGAAAATATATGGCCATGCCCCATGTGTGTGTGAGGTCATACCAACCATATCTATACAAATATAATAAATTAGAGATTATTCCATAATATAAATGCACCTAACTAGGGAGAATATAATATTTAATATTTTCTATGAGGTATGAAACATTTTTATTTCTAGTTTAAATTCCTTATTTTTGACTTAATATGAATGCCTAGTGAATCTATAGAGGAAATGAGGGAGTTTGGGTCTTGTTTAGAGCCTAAAGATCTACTTTTATTGGAAATAGCTAAGTTGTATGGTTATTATAAATTGTGAATCCTAGTCAGAATAGTTATGTCAAACCATTCGGGGTGGTCTAGTGCACTATAGAGAGACACATGTTTTGATGAAACTATAAAACAGGGGTTGCATGCCTATGTATTTTCTGCATAGTTTTTAATATAGGGAAAACTCGTGATCAGTGCATGTTTTTTCTAACCATGTTCCATGACCCTGTGAGGGAGGTTTTAAGGCAGTTATGGGTGAATGGTTGGTTCATGGTTTGGCCAACCGTGCATCTAAACCATGCTACCTAATTTTTAAAGCGGAAAGAATAATTTTTTACCTAATTTATTTAAAGGTCTTACCCACCTCCTCCTTTGTTATTTTCTTCTAGCGGTCATCCCTTCTTCTCTCATTGGAGAGATTTTTTAAGCCTAAAGCTAGGCTATGGTGTAATTCCTCCATACAATGTCTGAATTGAGATTTTTTCATCTCTTTTTATAGCCACCACTGAGTTATTTATTCTAAGGGATCCTTTTGTGGTATGCCTTTATTTTAGAAACACTATTTTAGTGTAGGCTCTTATGCCCTATTTTCATGATTTTCGTTTATTATATTGTTTTCTTTTGATCTGGATCAAATCAGAGTATAGGACTAGATGAGTAATCCTATACAGGATTAAGGTAGGTGTTCTATAACTTTTCCTTCAAATTATAGTTGTTTGTATCTTTTTTCTTGTGTACCACACACCAGACATTCTGGATGAAGCTTCCTAAATTGACAAACCTATTAGTTGAATGATACATAAATGTTTGAGACATGCCATGACACCTTTTTTCAAGGATGGAGGTTTTCAAACTCAACCTAAAGAACCCATGGGGTGGGTTATACATTTTTACCATGATTATACCACCTTTAGTGTGTTTTAGGATAAATTTTCATAATTTAGAATTTAATTTGGAAATAAAGATATTTTTTAAAGTTTGTAAACACCTTATAGAACCTCATCATTTACATATGAAAGTTATGAATTGGATAATTCCTTATATTTTAAATAATTATGAAGGGATTGGAGAATGATTAATTAAATGGTTTTTACAATGGTGAATAATTTGGTTATGATCATAATGGAGGGTTCGTGGTACAGCATTGACGACCTGCTTGGATTGCCTTGGAAATTTCTACTCTAAGGAACTGTCTTTCTAGCATTCCATGGATGTAACATCCCGACCTAGAATCCACTCAATGGTTCCCCAATATGATGAGTCACATGGCATCAGGAATGCCTCCTCATACACTAGAGGTTGATGACTCGTAGTGAGAGTCCAAGGTGGTATGGTGGGGAGTCTATACCCTCATATCAGATTAGAACAAGGGTGATAATAAATAAATAGAAATAGCATAATCAGGATATAACAAAGAGAACAACAAAAAAAAGATACCATTAATAATCAAAATGGAATAAGAAATATCCAAGTATTAATAATAATCAAAAACTATAGGTTGAGTCATATACAAAATGATCTCATGGAATATTGATATAAAAAAGGTAAAATGGGGGATAAAGAGTATAGGAATATAAAATATTCTATACAAAAGTAAAAAAAAGCCAAAATATTTCTAAACTAGAATCATGAAAATATTCTTGGTCCTCTAATCCCATGCTCCATGATTTAAGTAAATAGATAAATAATCCATCACAGGGTACTTTCTTTTGTCTGCACCTATATTTGGAAAGTCTACTCAGGTACAAAAGGTGTCCTGAGTAGGGTGTGAGATAAACTCAACGGGCCACCCACAATAGTGTCTAGAAAAATCCAAATAGTTTGCATAGTATAGTAGTTTGTAGGTATGACAGATAATAAACAATGCTAAAAATAAATATTAGTCGACTCATGTTCCTATATGACACATGGCGGACTCTACCTGCTTTGGCATAGGCCGAAATGAATTTGATCAGTAACTATATACATAAGTAATCATATATATATATATAATATGTATACATGTACATATACACTATATATATGGACATATAGAGGAATATACATGGATACTAGTTTCTAGTTGGAATCAGGCCGTAACTCAGGCATCTATAACTAGTCTAATGACCCAAAGGATCCAGCAAGGACATTATCCCTAGATATCATATGAATGTTATGCATCATGCTTGTCACTAGATATGGATGATTCATCATGACGAAAACCCAATTAAATGGATCATGGAATGTTATTCCCATAATCCAAGTAAGATAAACAGGGTGAGATGCCATGCCCAACACCCGGTGTAAGAGAGAGTGAAACAACATGCTCCCCAAAAGCCTTAACTGTTTTCCACCAACCATTATCCATATTATAATTATAATAATCATGATTTATTTCCTTTAATAATTTATAATCATATAACCCATTCTAGTTATGGGTGTCACAATTAATATCTATAAATATAACATGTGGCGTATTCTTGCCACCCACTTCCAATCAGCTTAACTAAGCCCTTTAAAATTATTAAGTAGGTAAATTACAATTTAGGGTCAATACAAACAATTATACAATGTTTTGGTAATTTAAAATTTTAATAAAATAGAGTAATTAATTGATCACGCCAAAAGGGGTGGAAATCAATGAGGTCAACATCTGATAATAATTCAATAATTCCCTAAAGGTGTATTGTAACATGGTTCATTAATTTAAGAAGGAAAAATAATTTAAGGAATTGCATGGAAATATTTTGAATTTGGAACAATGCTAAAGTTATAAATACACCTAAGAATTTTGATAATATCATTAGGCTACCAACCTTAGGTTCGTATGGCTCTCCTCATCTATTTTTAGCCTTTGATTTGAGCTAGAATGGGAGAAAACAGAAGGACAAACCAATTTCCTAAAAAAGGAAATAATATCTCTCTCCAAAATAGCCAAAGATATGTAAAGATATACTAATATAGGAAAAAATTGGATTATAGAGCTTACCATTTCTGACCCAATGCTTCTGATGGTGATGAAAATGGAGTTCGGATGTGGGAGTTATCAATAAACCTAACAAATGAGAAGGGAGAGATCACAAGAGAGGAAAAATGGAGGTCATGTCCACTAGAGAGAAAATAAAAGAGGGGTGAGGATTTAAGATCATTTTAAGGTGAAAATAGTAAAAACCACCTTAAATAAAGGGTCACGCAGTTTGGTCACACGGTTGGCCAAATCATACGCCTGCCACTGTCCAAGAACCCCACTCGCACGGGCTAGGTGCACAGTTTTTCTAACCATGCACCATCCATTTGAAATTCCTCTATCAGAAACTCTAAAATAACTTCATGGGAATGCATATAAGCTGACATGGTTTAATATTCTCTGTGTTGCCTCTTTTGTGCATTGAGTTCCCTACACATTTGAGTCGCATGGTTAGTACTATCCATACGCTAACCATACGGCTTAGTCTGGCTCCCAAATTTCTATAACTTCGAGATCTGAACAAGCCACAAAATCTCTTTTGACCTTCCTAAGTCATTATGTCACCCTAACTAGGAAGAGAAAAATAATTCAAATTAAAAAAAATGACCCATGATTTACTAAAAATTATGGTCGTAACATTGGATATTTGTACTCCAAAGATCCAATTTAAATATTTTACTTGTCGTGTTAGGATGTACTGGACATTCATACTCCTTGGATCCCATTAAATGAGATTATTAGGATGCCATGGGAATTTCTACACCTTGTATCTGATTACTTGATTTATCGTACATGCTAGGATTCCATGGACATTTCTACTCCTTGGATCTGACAACTTATTAGGATGCCTTGGATATTTCTACTCATTGGATCTGGTTTACTTAGCTTATTTGGATGCCTTATACATTTCTACTCCTTGGATCCTGTTTAATTAGCTTACTAGGATTTTTTATAAATTTAAAATCCTTGGATCTATCCCATGATGATTCCTTGAAAATTTATACTCTTAAAATCCTATTTATTGATTTATTTATCTCACTTGATTTCCTTACACATTTATACTCTTTGGAACCTAGCCCATGTAGGCTTATTACATGATTACATGACATAGTACATTGGTGTTAATGCTCATTATGCTTTACATATGGATATTATTATTTATTTTATAGATCAAAGTGAGACTTGATAGACTGGATAGTATCACTTATGTATTTATTAATTATACTCTTGTTATATCTACACACTGCTTTATCTTATATACATAGGCTAGAATTGTTATAGACAGCATTGGTGGTGGCCTACTGAATGTTATCCCACACCCTTTCTAGGTCATTATTGGGTACCCGGATATACTTCATGGATTATAATGACTTTCATTTTCCATGTATTATTTTTGGATATTGTATGGATTATTTTTTAGGCTAGGCACTGAGAAGGCATGTGATTATGGGGCATAGTGTGCGTGAAATAAATGTTTGAAATATATTAAATAGCACATGCATGTAGTTTTCTAGAAAAAAGTGGAATAACTTCTAAATAGGTGCCTCGATTAGAAATATGAGGGCATTGTTGAGTTCATAATGTAGGTTTTACCTCATGTGTGACTTCACCTTGGTCAGCATAGGTTGTTTATGGTAATTTCATCATGGTTGATTAAATGAATAAAATAATTATATAAATTATTTTATTTTTAATTTTTTATACAGAAATTGATGTGTATTTAAATAAAAGTTATGGATAAATCCTGGGGTTAGTTAAATAATCATGGATCCATTAGAGATATCTTCAGATAATTCCTCTCAGATGAAGGGTAATCAGATCGTAGATCAATGATCAATGCACAACATAATCAAAGGATCTCTCAAACAAATGTGAAGTATCTTGATTCTTCACTATTGATTGATTTGAATCAAGGTAGGGTGGTTTTTTGATTTTTTTCTCCCATATTCTTGATTCCTATGAAAAACACAAATCAATTGACCAAAAAATTAATCCATGGATCATGCGTATTTGTGGGAAGGGTTTATTACGGGGTTATTTTGGGAGATTTAATTTGAATTAATGATTTCTTCACTATTATTCTTTAAAAAAATTGATTGGAAAAAACATCGATTGATGTTCATTCATCTCTTTTTTTTTGTTATTTTCTCCCCTAGTTCTTCATTCACTATGATCATTCTTCATTTGGCCCGAGTTCAACATATCCTAATCAATTGATCATTTCACACCTGTTTCTTGGAACAATGATCTGAATTTGTAGATTTAGGATCAGAAGGACATGATGAAGGTGTAACGGTGGTAGAGGTAATAGATCAGATGACATAGACACCTAATTTCATGTTCTTAGAAAAACAATTAAGAACATCATATAAGTCTGTATTCTGAGCAGATAGAAGGGATGAATCATGTTTTTCGATGATGGAAAGGTTTTTCAGTCCTAGATTAATTATTTTCCAGAAAGGAGGCAACCATATCGAATAACTAATGAAGGATAAGATGTGTCGATTCCAGATGTAGGATTTTGGAAAATTCCACATTACACAGCATGTAATCTAGATCTACACACCATTTGGGACCCCTTTTTGGTAGAAATGGTTTCATGAGAAAGTTAATTATCACATGGTGTGTGACCCTTATCACAAGTAATTTGGTCTCTTCTCGGATATTTTTTGTGTACCTCATAGGGTACATGGACATGAGTTGGAGTACACAGGTTAGAGTATGTCATGTACTCCCCCACACAGACACAGCATGTACCAATTATGCGGACTAATCCATGTACTGGTACATAGGATTACTTTTTTTACTGTAACAAGGGTAGACTACACTGGTAGCCTACACACCATGTACTTCTACAAGGATACATCTTGATGGCATAGTTTGTTTACATAGGCAAGACCCAAGGTTAAGGAATACAGAGTGTGACCCCTACTACATGATGTGTACTCTTTTATACATGTATTACATCCCTTTTCTTCTATATATTGGGAAAGTTTAATTAGGGTATTCTCCCCTTATCCTTTACCAAAAGGTTATTAGGTAACTAACTCCTACTCCTAGGATAGTGATCCCTTTAGCAGGACTTCTTGGATAAAGTTGTTGGAATCCCTCCATGAGGCCCAGAGTGAGATCCTCTATTCATCTTCAGGTCCTAGGTGGTTTTATTAATATCTTCATGACCAAAAATACATGGGCACTGATCCTCTACTTAGTGGGTTAATCCATATTGAGTTGTTGGTATCACCCCATGGTATTGGAAGTGATCTGCATCTATGTATTGTATCTCTTTAGACATCATTAGTGTTATCAGACTTAGGAGTGTGTTCTCCTAGATGATTGATTTGTGGGATCTTCGAGCTATAATCCTAGGATGGTATACTACAGTGGTGACTTACCTTTAGACTATGTGTCTTTGTTGAGTATATGTGAATATTCTTATTGCATAGGATGTTGACATATACCTATGCAGATCTGATCGTATCTTCCCTTTTTGTATTCTTTGTGGTTTTTCATGTCCTAATGATTATCTTTATACTCACACATGTATAGGATTTACCCACATATGACATGTATTGTGCATCCAATATACCTTTTGATATATTCCTAGATAGACCAGGACCAGATGGTGCTTAGTGATACTAGACATACTGAGGAGTGTTCCTACAGCTTTTGACAATAGTCCCTAGTACTTACCTTCAGGTTAGACATTTGTTTCATACTCTTCTTGTTGGGCCTGTATTTGGACCTGTTTACTTACCTTTACTTCCTATCGTACTCTGGTTTTTATATTTAGATGTATTCATGCATAGTTGTTCAGCTGTTTTTACATTTCAACATTGTATAGGCTTGGATATGTTTTCATGTTTACAAGTACTTAGGCTAAGGCCTCCCATGTTAGTGATATTCCTTCTCAACACTATTCTCCATCCCCTAGCCTATTAGAGTCAGAATTGGGGAGTCGCGGCATGGGCCCCACTGGGATGGTTCATAGAAGAGTGGTACCAAAGTAGTCAGTTGTACCTTAGGACTGAGAGTTTGTTATTTTGGTTTGGGGAAAGAATGTTAAGTGTTTCGTGTTCGGCTTTCATGTTAGGAACTCCAGTGTTGGTGCAGTGGCCAATGCATCCAAACACCATGACTCTGATCTTCTTCTTTTTGAATCGGTACATGAGAACACTGGTTGTAGGGAAAAAAATGGTACATGAATCATATAGGAATAGGTTTTGGTTTTTATGTCCATCTTGAGTCATCTCTCAAGATATAATCATTGATCGTGGTACATCTTGATTATTTCAGGATTCTTCTGTGACATATACAATCTTGGACTTGGAATAATTATTATGAGAATGATCTCCTTAGTGATGAGGTATCAATATAGGGACCAGTTCAAGAGGTGATACCTCTCGGTGGTGCACCATCTATACCACCACCTATTTAGTAATCGATGGTACCCATAGTACTAGTGGATGATGTGCACAGGATGAGGTTGCTTCAAGAGTTTTACTGATAGATACCCATCAGGTTATGAGGCAAGACAAACACATAGGCATCTGAGGACTGGCTTGAGGCAGTGACCCAAGTTTTCTGTCTGGTCAGGTTACCAACAGAGGAGATGGTGGTCCTGGAAATGGGCCTTCTTCATGGATTAGTAGGATGATGTTGGGGTTTTGTGACCTAGTCTTATGATGAGGTGACTCTACCATAGTCAAAGTTTGATTGTCTCTTCAGAGAGTATTTCTCTCCAGCTACATTTAGGGATGTACATATCCAGGAGTTTCTATAGATCTAACAGGGAAGCATGATAGCAGCTGAGTATTCATTGAGGTTTACCAATCTCTCTAGGTACTTGATGGATATGGTTCAGGATTAGTTATTTTGGGATTGAACCTTTGATCTAGGTCTGTTTAGAGATATCTAAGCCAATGTCATCCATTTATGAATTCCTAACTATTCTAGAGTGCTATAGTGATATTTTTTGGTTGTGAGTTTCTTGTCTTACCAGATACAGCCAATGGTTTCTAGTGGTCGACATACATGATTAGAGACCTTGGAAACAGGGAGCCGACATAAGTCTCAAGGACCAGGTCATGTGAGATGTTTTGGTAGGAGGTCCCAAGATTGTGGATCTATGTTTTATGGCTTACAGGGTCGTTCCAGTCATCCTAGGGAGAGGATGTGCTACTCAAGTGATGATAAGGTATATATTGCATGAGATTGTTCAACCTACTATACAGCTAACTGGGAAAACATGGATGGACCTCCAAGGCAAAGGTAGTGGTTGGATTATGTAGGTCTTTAGGGTGGATGATGTGGAAAAGGAGTTGGAAGAGAATTATGAGGTGGTAGGTTCTTTTTCCTATTACCACCACCACCCCCAAGTGGTCTGCACCAAGCTTTGGAAGCTAGTGGATAGAGGTGGGGATAACTAAAGGTGGTTAAAGCTTATAACCTAGAGGCTCTAGGAATGATATGAGGTACAATATGTGTCTTTTATACCTTTTTTTCAATACTTATAGACATCGGTGATATTCAATATTTTCTTGACACATACCTTATATGAAACTTTGAGATTCTGGTGGAGCCCTTAGCTTGACCCTTTTATTTGGAGACTCCTACTAAGGAAGACTCAGGGATCCCGCACTTATGCTGATAGTGTGACATAAATATTATAGGATAAATTTTTTGTTGGAATCCCTTGATAGAAGAATCAAGACCTTACGATGTCATTCCTAGTATGGATGGGTTATCTAAAGTTCACACCCAGATTGATTATTTTAGGTGAAGGATGTGGTGTTTCTCCAATGATAAGACTAGGTTATACTTTATCGATGAAAAGGAAACACATGTATCATAGGATGGAATCATGCATAGGAGAGTGTAGTCAATTACTCATCAGTTGGCTAGCTTGACCCTTGGTGTAGTGGATGTTATGAGTTTCTATTTTCCTGCAGCAATGGCAGAGTACAAGGACGTATTCCTTGAATATATTCTAGTCTTACCTCATCATTAAGAGATATATTTATGTATTGGTCTAAAAACTGGGATGGGAAAAAAATTTGTACCAGCATATCGGATGGCTACAGTAGAGCTTCACGAGCTAAGCGTACAGTTGGAGGATTTGCGGTGAATGGGATTTTTTAGATCCAATGTTTGACCCTGGGAATCCCTATTTTTTTTTAAAGGAGGATGAGAGCATGAGGATGTATGTAGGCAAATGGTTCTTAAACCAATTGATCGTGAAGAAAAAGTATCCATTATCAAGGATCGATGACCTCTTTAATCAGTTTACATGGGAATGATGGTTCTCGAAGGTTGACCTTAAGTTGGGTTATCACTAGTTTCATGTACGATATGAGGATACACTGAAGATGGTATTCATATGTCGCTATTGTAACTATGATTAATTGGTGATCCCTTTGTCATGACTCATGCCCCAATAGTGTTCATGGGACTCATAAACTAGATATTTTATTCTTTATTAGATAGGTTTATGGTAGTATCCATAAATGATATCCTTATATACTCGGTATCCAAGGAGGAACATGTGAAACACTTGAGGATGGTTCTAGACGTACTCCGAGAGAACCAAATTTACATAAATCTCTAGAATTTTCAGTTCAAGATATAGGTGGTCCACTTTCCGGGACATGTTATCTCAATATATGGAGTAGAAATGGAAAGATACAAGGTTGAGTTAGTGTTAGATTCGGGGCCACCCAAGAGCATGATAAAAGTGTATAGATTCCTTGGATTGGTAAGATACTACTGTAGACTCATACGTTATTTCTCTAGGATATCATCACATGTGACAGTTTTAACTCAAAGGGGGAATCATTCCATGTGGAATAAGAGGTTCTATAAGTCTTTTCAGTAGTTGAGTCAAAGTTTGACGAGTTCTCCCATCTTTTGATTTCTAGAGGAGGGTCTCGATTACGTAGTGTTTTGTGATTAATTTGGAATTGGGATTGGTTGTATTCTAATGCAGTGACATGTGGTGATTTCCTATGTTTCAGGTTATTTGAGACAACATGAGAAGAACTACATGACCTACAATATTGAGTAAATACCAGTAATATTCTCACTAAATATTTGGTGAAACTACCTAATGGGCAAGCAGTTTATCATTTATTCTGATCACAAGAGTATCAAGTAAATCTTCTCTCAGAAGGATCGAATCTTGAGATAGATTCGATGTCTAGATTTCCTCTAGGATTATGAATTTGAGATTATCTATACTCCTGGGAAGGATAACATGGTAGCAGATGCTCTTAGTAGAAGATATTATTCATTGTTTCTGAATGAGGCATCAGAGCAGTTGGCCTCATTATAGTTATTCATTGTGGATAGAATGGAGCATCTTACCTTCATTCAATGGTTGTTACCCCTCTACATTTTCAGTGAGTTAGGGAGGTGTAGTTTTGGGATGCTAACTGTGAGACCCTACATACTAAGATATCCACTAGACATGCTCTTGATGGAATTTCTAAAGGTAGGTAGTACATCATTCTTTTCAGAGGATGCACCTTAGTTCTTGTGACATTACAGGAGGGGGTTATGATAGAGTTTCATAAATCTCATTTTTCGGTACATCCAAGTGTGTAAAATATGTATCAGAATCTCCCACATTAGTTTTGGTGGTCATGGATGAAGAAAGAATTTGTAGAGTTTGTCTCCTGCTGCCTTACTTGTCAGCAAGTGAAGGCTGAGAACCAAGTTCTAGTGGGTATAGATCAACCCCTTAAGGTCCCATAGTGGAAGTGGGATTAAATATCCATGGAATTCATGATAGGATTACCAAGTATGTTTAGGGTAAACATTGACATCTGGGTTATCATATATTTGCTCACCAAGTTGTCCCACTTCTTATCAATTCGGGAGTAGAGTTTAGTAGAGATCTTGGGACGTCTCCACATTCGAAAAATAGTTCGACTCCATATATTTCCATCAACAATAATCTATTATTATGATACTAACTTCACATATCAGTTTTGGAAGGGATTATAGCATGATTTTGGGACTTAGCTACTCTTGAGTACAGTGTTTCACCCCCAAACTGATGGCCACACTAAGTAGACCATTTAGGTTTTGGAGGACAAGTTTTAGGCTTACATGTTGTACTTTGGCCATAGTTGGTATGATCACCTACCACTTGTGGAGTTTTTGTACAAAAACATATACCATTACACCATCGTTATGGCACTATTAGAGGCTTTTTATGGATGACCCTGTAGGTCCCCACTATGTTGAATGGCCCAGGTGAGTCGGCACTCATAATCCCAGAGTTGGTGAAAGCAACTACCAAGAATGTGTAGATCATCCATGAGTGGATAAAGACTGAATATATTCATCATTAGTCTTATGAGTACAGACAATAGAGGCCTTTTTAGTTCAAGGAAATAGAAAATGTGTTTCTACGGGTTTAACCTCAACATGGATTATGGGGATTTGGTTAGGGTGGAAAGTTATCTCTGATATTTATTGGTCCTTTACATATTTTGTATAGATTTGGTGAGGTGATTCACCACATAGATCTACCTCCACAATTAAACTAGGTACACAATGTCTTACATGTGTCGCAATTGAGGAGTTATGTGCATGACTCATAGCACATTGTCGACTTGGGAGACCTAGACATTGAGGATGGACCTGCCTTTTCTAAGTAGCCAATAGAGATTGATGATCAGCTGGAGAGGATCCCAAATGGGAAATTGATTACTTTAGTACATATTTGGTGGTATCATGGGAATCTTCGGAGTGTACATGGGAGTGGGAGGCTTAAATTCAAGCTCAGTACCCACATCTCATGGAGTAGCCCTTTCTTTGGCTTTTTAGGTATGTAATCCCTAATATAGGGAGAATATAATGACTCAGATTTTGTATTTATTATTTTTTAATATTGTATATATCATTTTCAAGATCAGACACTGATATGGTGTGCAATTCTGAAACCCAGTGTTCTCAGAATAAATGTTTAAAATATATTTAATATATTACATATCATGTACTCATAGTTTTCATTAAAAAGTAAAATAACTTCTAAATAGGTTACTATATCATAAATATAATAGAACCATTGAATTTAGAATGCGTTTTTTACCCTAGGCATGAATTAATCTTGTTCTTCATGTGTCATTTATGGTAAAGTCATCAAGGGAATGAAAATGAATAAAATAACTAAATAAATTATTTTTTTTCTAATTCTTGACACAGTGATTGATGTGTATTTAAATAGAAAATTATGTAGAAATACCAGGGTTAGCCGCATAACCCTAGAGCCTTTGGAGATAGATCCATAGGATTTATCTTAGATGAATGGCAATCAGATCATAGATCAATGATCAACACACAACAGAAATGAAGGATCTCACCAACGAATCTGACGCAACTTCATTCTTCACCAGCAATCGATCTGAATTGAGCTAGGGTGGTTGTTTGATTTTTTTTCTCCCCTATTATTTATTCCTACAATGAACATGGTTCAATAGACCAACGGATTGATCCATGGATTGTGCATATTTGTAAGATGGGTTTATTGCGAGGTGATTTTGAGATAATTACTTGGAATTGATGGTTTCTTCATTTTTATTCTCATGGAAATGAATTGATGTCAACACAAACATAGATCGAGGTTCATTCCTCTCGTTTTTTCTTATGATTTTCTCCCCTGCTTCTTCATTCACTACGGTCATTATTAGTTTGACCTATGGTTTGACATATCTCAATCAATCGATCATTATGTACTCATTTATTGGACCAATGATCTGAAACCATAAATCTGGGATTGTAATGACACTGTGAAGATGCGACGGTGGTAGCAGTTGGGGATCGGGCCACCTGGTCACCCGATTTTTTGTTCTTTAGTGCACAATGAATAATGTCTTATAAATCCATTTTATGAGTAGATCAAAGGGAGGAATCATGTTGTTAAATGATTTTAAGGTTCATCAGGCCAAGATTTATGATTTTCTAGAAAGTTGGTCACTATATTGAAGAACATACGAAGGAGAAGATGTGCAGATTATAGATCTAGGATTCTGGAAAATTCCACATTACACAGTGTGTAATCTGGATCTACACACTGTGTGGGGACCCCTTTGAAGCGGCTAGGGTTTCGGGAGAAGTTTAGGTATCACATGGTATTTGATCCCTATAACATTGTGTGTGGCCTCTCCTAGGTGACTTGGTGTATACTTGAGAGGGTACAGAGACATGGGAAGGAGTAGACAGGTTGGAGCACACAATGTACTCCCCCACAAGGACACAACCTGGACCAAGTACATGGGCTAAGCCATGTACTGGTACACAGGCACATGTACACCATCCAAATACATGTACTTGAACATGGTAAGACTACATGGTAATCCTACATGTTGTTCACTTCTACACTGACATGACTTGATGACATAGACCATTTACATAGGTAGGACTCGGGGTCAAGGTACACGACGTGTTACCCCTACTACACGTCATGTACTCTTTTATACATGGATGGGAACCTTTTTCCTCTATATCATGGTCAGGTTTCATTAAGGTACATTCCCCTTATCCTTTATTTGAAGGTTAGTACAAAATTGTCTCTTACTCTTAGGACAACGATCCCTTTTCAAAGACTTCTTAGATAGAGTTGTTGGAATCCCTCTGTGAGGCCTGGAGTGAAATACTCTATTCATCTATGTTCCCTAGGTAAAGTTCTTGGTATCATCATAACCAACAGTATGTGGGCATCGATCCTATAATTAGTGGGTAAATCCAGATTGAATTGTTGGTATCACACCATGGCTTGGGGAGTGATCCTCATTTTTGTATCGTATCTCTTCAAATGTCATTAGTGTTATCAGACTCAGAAGTGTGTTCTTCCAAATGCATTATTTGTTGGATCACCAAGCTTGAATCCTAAACTACTATACTATAGTTGTGACTTACCTTTAGACCATGTAATTTTTTTATTACATCTGTATATTCTTGTTATATGTGATGTAGACACATACCTGTATAGAGATGATTGTATCTTCCTTTATTGTATGCTTTGTGGTTTCAGGGTGTCCTATTAAGTATTTTTATACTCACCCCATCAAGGTATTTTTTATCATGTGTCATATCTTTTGAAGATGACCAACCTTTCGACAGATTCCTAGATGAATGAGGACAAGATAATTCTTAGTGTGACTGGAGTGACCGAGGTGCGTTCCTATTCATTTTGATAGTAGTCCCCAGTAATTATTTTCACGTTGGAATTGTGTTATAAACTCTTTGTGGTTGGATTATATTTGGCCTTGTTTAATTTCTTTTACTTCTTTTTATACTTTGGTTGTCAGATTTAGATGTATGCATGCATGGTTGTTTAGTTTTTTTTAAATTTGATCATTCTATAGGCTTGTATATGTGTGTTCGTGTATAGGTACTTAAGCTAAGGCCTCCCATGTTAGTGATATGCCTTCTCGGCTCTCATTTCCAGCCCCTAACCTATTGAAGGCGGACTTGGGGAGTCACAGAACGGGCCCCACTTGGACGGATCATGATATGGATACAAGTATGGATGGGGGAAAGTACCCACTTTGTGATACTTCATGTGTTGATGCATAGGAGCAAGGGAGGATAGGACCGACCTTTGGCTCGTGATGCTATATAGGGATAGTTCCTTTTTATTATTTTTATACTTTTGATATATGTATTATACTGGATGTATGTTTCCATGTATTACCTGTCTTTGGTTATAGAATCTCATGATCATCATTTTTATATGACATTTTTGGATAATATTACTTGGTTATTTATATGATGGATGTCTATTCTTCAGCTACTCAGTTATTTTATATGCTTCCACAATTGATTGATATGTTTACACTATTGTGTTACACTCTAATTATGGGGGTACAGTCTCCCCACTATTCTACCATAGACCGTTGCTTCTATTCGACACCCTATAGAATATAGGGAGGTGCGCTTGAGTCTATGTGACCAACCATGTTCGGTTACTATTGAGGGAACCGGTTCCAGGACGTCAGAAAGTGTTATTATAGGGATTTATTTTTGTTTGTCATATTGTTTGGGAATACAAAACTACAAAATAGACCTTCAACAGTGCTACCTGTTATCAATGTTTTTTTAGAACTGATAAAGGTCAAAAATAAATTGAAATAATTAAACAAATAAAAATTAAAAGTGAGTAAATTAAAAAAAAAATTAACAATTTTATTAATGAAATAATGATTAACAAAAATGAATCATTTTAATATACATATATGTACTATAAATATTACAAAATAGTATATATTAAATATATTGATATGTAAAATGAATGAAATAAAAAAATTAAACAAATAAAATCTAAAAATGAGTAGATTAAGAAAAATATAAAAACAGTTATTAATTAAATAATTATTGATAAAAATGAATAAATTTAATATACATATATATAGATTACAAATATTTTTAAATAGAACATATTAAATATTGATTTATGAAATGAATAAATTGTAATAATTAAACAAAAAATTGAAAATTAATAAATAGTAATAAATAAACAAAAAAATTAAAAATGAATAAACTACAAAATTATTTGAACAATTATTAATGAAATAATAATTAATAAAAATGAATAAGTTTAATATATATATATATATATATATTATAAATTGTAATAAATAATATATATTATCAATATAAATATAGAAAATGAATAAAATATATTAACTAATAACATATTAATGTCTTATTCATTTTTAATAGTTTTATAAAAATTTATTCATTAATTTATTTAATATATAAATATATCTATATATATATATATATCAATGTATATAATATTTCCTAAAATATAATTTATAAAACACAAAATATTTTTTCTTGCATTAAATAAGTCATATATTTAATGAAAAATGATTTATAATAAAAAAAATTAATGTTAATTAAAAATACGGACTAATTGCATCGAGTATTGAACTTAATTAGATCTTATTTGATTTTTCAATTAAACATATATCAAACATGTTTTACATTTATTTCACATACATATACAAAATTACTGTATTTTTATATACAATTCGCACACACAAATATTTACGTAATTAATGAAATCTTATATAGAAATAGATACACCTAATATTTATGTAATTTATTCAAATTTTAGTATTCATTTTTGAATTTAATTATAACATGATACATTTAAGATATTATGTGTTTAATCTATAAATTTTATTTATTGATTTTTAATATTATTACAATTGTGTATTCTTTAATCATTTTTAATTTTTTTTTATATTTTTATTTTTTAAAAATTAATCATTTTATATTTTATATTTATATTTATTTATTAACTATGCTTTAGTATTTTCAGTATATATTCATATTTACTTCAATATATATCCATTTTTTTTAATAATTTATATTTAATCAATAAAACTTATCCATTTTTTCAATATTTTTAAAGTGTACTCATTTTTAATTTTTCAATTTCACTCATTTTTAGGATGCATGCATTTAAGATTATATATTCATTAATAATGTTAAAAATATATTTATAAATAAATATTTAAAATTTTATATTTACTATATTTAAAAATTTATATATCTATAATTATAAAAAAATAAGTACTGTTTTTTAAAAAAGTATATATATAATTAAAAATAATTAATTATATATATTTAAATAATTATAAAGTTGTAATGAATTTACTTAAATAATGAATGTGTTTACTGTATTTATATTTATATTCATATTTATATTTATTTTTTAAAAAATTTAGGGTCAAAGCCCCTTAAATATAAGGGAAAGAAACAGTGCAAAGGAGAGAGGATGGGGTCAGACAAGATAACTTTTCCCTCATCAATGAGATCAAAGACCATGTTTTTTTCTAATCTTATCTCTAATTTTAATCTATTGATCTCGTATATCATTCCAATTTATACGTCTTTTGTTCCCATGACCTACCCTCTTGAGTAAATCTCTTCTAAGTGTCTTTCTTGTTAGAGAAGGCTTTCAATGTCTGTGTCTTAAGATTCAAAGTCTATCGGGGGTTGTAATTCCTCTTTTTGAGCAGCCTAATCTGCATGTCTGCTCCAACTACCGCGACTTCATGGATACTAACCTCGTTTCCAAGTTTTGGTTTGTTTGAAAGGTCTTTTTAGTATGTCTTTATCAAAGTCAGATGCATACTCATCCAGAGGTACCTTTACAATTTTAATAAGCTTCTCTTTGTCCCTCACAGTGTCAATTTCTTGAACTACCAAGGGCAAAGTACCTTCAAGATCAATCATGGTGTCATCTTGTAGATCATGAAAATTCATCACATCCTGATTAACCAGTGGAAGCTTCTCCACATCCATTGCTGAACAAGAAGCAGAAATTGTTGGCACATTGGGATGTTGTTCAACCAGGACATTGCAAGGGGCTGCTATTAAAACCTGTTGAAGTTCTTCCATTATAGAAACATTTTCATAAGGGCAGCAAGAAATTTCATTCATGGTTAGCTTCCCCATTTTTCTAGGTTCTCCTAAAGCAACAAAATTTCTAACAACTTTTGGTTTTTTAGACAGTACCAACTAAAAATCATCATTGTCAAACACCATGCTCTTACCTTTTCCTTTGGCCTTGACCATGATTTCAAGCCTCATTTCAATATCCACTCCATCTTGGACTTCTATTTCTAGTATAACTTCTTTTTTCTACTTCAAAATCCATATCATTCCACGTATTTGTATCACCTTTTTCTCCATAATTGTGATCTACAGTAGGAACACAAGGAATATAATTGACATCCTTCTGCACTTCTCCCTTTCTGTGATCATTCTCATTACATTTCCCTTGTTTGACTATATCCGCGAAGGAGGTACTCCCATTCTGGGATTTAGCGGAGGCATGAACCTCTTTGCGTCGGTACACCTGTCTTTCCTTCAGGGGATCGTGACTTTGCAGTAGTTTTCTGCCATCCGATAGGGAAACTCATGTATCAGAAGTGTGACCATACCTCATGTAGATAGATAATTGTGTGCACTTGTGACAATTCTAAAAAAAGTGACCAATTTGAAAATAAGAATATCAGAAAGCCAGCAGCCATTTGAAGTGAATTGATAACTCAAGTTTGAAATCACCCACAGTCAAGAAGACAGTTTCAATGAGATCCTTTGATAATTCAGTTTCAACTAATGCTCTGGCATAATGAACATACTATGCCTTCTCAGTTTCCTTGTCTAATTGGATCAGTCGCCCCACTACAGTAGCAACATCACACAGAATTGAGGGATGCCAGAAGAACCAATGGAGTCTATCAATACGAATCCAGACTTAGAATAAAGTATTTTGAGAAGAGTGAGGGTTTGAGAGAGGGTTTCATTCTTGTAATGAGAGGAAACCAAGTTTCCGCGGAATAGGACCGAAGCCCAGGCCAGTAATTTTTTCTCCTCTAAAGGGAAAACAGCATGATAAAAACCCTTACTGATTGGAATCAATCACCAATCGTCGAACCCCCAGTTTTTTTAGTCTCTAGTTATAAGTTCTTCAAGCTTCTAGGGTGTGTACTTACGTGTCGCTGAGATTCTAACAAGAAGAGAATATTGACATACCTCAAGCTGATCCTTCAAAACTTTAGGGTTATCTTCTATATAGGCAATTAGACAATTTATTATGATTCTTTTGCAAAAGTACTCTCAATCTTCATGCAATACATAGAAAAATTGAATTGAGGCATTAGGGTTTGTAGCATTAGGATGAGACTCGATTGACACATGAGCTCCAGAACATACCTACACCTCCTTATCAAGTATTCCCACCTTCTTTGTGGGAGGAACAAAGACCTCCTTTGGATCAAAGTAAAAAAATAGAGGCATGCGTCATACCTATGTCACCACCACATCATAAATCCCCTGAGTGGGACTACCCAAGTTTGATCCTAGGTCTTTTGGATGCCAAGTAGGAGCCTTTACCACTCGGGTATAGACTCATTTGTATATTTATATTTATATTTATATTTATATTTACCTACTATATATATATATATCACTATATAAATATATATAATGATATTAATATTTTTATAATTATAAAATTATAATAAATATATTTAAATAAGGAATATATTTGCTATTTTTGTTTTTATTTTTATTTATTAAATATATATATATATAATTATATAAATATTATAATGATATAAATATATTTATAATTATAAATAAATAATTATAAATGTATTTATAAATCTATATTTACTATATTTATAAAATTATATATTTATAATTATAAATTTAAATTTAAATTTTATAAATAAAGTATTTATATAATTATAATAAATAATTACATATTTAAATAATTAAAAAATTATAATAAATATATATGTAATTTAAAATTTTATTTTGAAATTTTTTATTTATAATTATAATTATAAATTCTTTATTAGTGCTAAATTTTTAATACTGATAAATATATCTTTTATTATCACTTCTTTAGTGCTGATAAAGATGGATCTTTATCAATGCAAACCCTTTATTTCTCATAAAGATGTCTTTTATTAGCATTTTTTTAACACTAATAAATCTCCATTTTTATCTATGCTAAAAATGTGCTAATAAATATATCTTTTATCAGGGATTTTTAAGTTAGCACTAATAAAATGTATCTTTATCAGTGCTTTTTTGGAAGTGTTGATACATGTCTTCTCGATCTATTTAAAAGTACCCTAATTGTGACTGATTCAGTCATGATTCTTAATCTTTTTCATAACTCCCCTACTGTCAGTGCTCCTTCTCTATGTTCTCTCAGATGAATCAAGTCTAGAATCCAAGGTATGCTATTTTCTTCTCATCCTCACTCATTGATTGTTTTTTGTCTTCCATGATTTGCATTATTTTGGTGTTCTCAACCATGATAAAACCTACTTCTCTTCTACCATAACTCTAGTCATGATTGGTCTCTCTCATTATTCCCTACAGTTGATATTCTTATCACCACCTTCACTCGTGGATCTTTCCATTATTAGCGTTATCATTGTCACCAACATCACTATCATCATCAACTTCCCATTTTTCACCATCCTCTACCACTACTTATCTTTGATAGTTCTTCATGTTTTTTAATCATTGTTCTAATTTTTTCACACTTCCTAGGTCTATCTTATTTGATAAATCTTTGTATTGGGCTTGTGTTTTTCTTGTATAATGTTTTGATAAATGCGTGCTATAAATCATGTTGATTTACTTATAAATGGGTGTCTAAGGTATGCTAAGTAGGTGTTATCTTTGATTGAAAGATTGTTTAATGAGTGTCAAGACAAATGAGGTATGTTCAATTTTCTTGTATGATTATTTAGTTGGTGTTATATTTGAGGAACAATTTTTTGATGAATATGTTTCTTATAAATATTATAATTCTTTTTCATGACATTTAATGTATGTTTAATTTATTTTTAATCTTTTTACAACATGTAAGGTATATTTAATTTACCAAATGATTGTTTGAATGATTAATTAATATTTTTTTCTTACATTGTGAATGAGTATTTTGAAATTATAAAGGATTATTGAGTTTTAATATGGAGTATTGATAATATATTTAAATAATCAACCTAGGAAAGTATTTACTGTGTTTATTTTGTAATTTAATTATAGGGTAAGTTATTTTATAATTTAGTTTTAATAACACAAGAATAACATAAGAGTTTTTTTGAGTTATCCCCCATTTATTTTCCATTCTATAGTTTAATATTTATATACAATTACTCTGGGAATTTTTTAGCTTAATGCTCATTAGGTACAATAACTATTTAATCAAAAAATATCATCACTTCCCCTAATTTTACTTTCTGCATCATCTCCAGTCATATAGTACACTAATATTGATCATTATAAAATGATATGATTAGGAGAAGAAGATTGAAATTTATTTTGAATATTATTAGAAAAAAATAATCAAATTATCTTCGTATTTAATCATGTTTATAGTATATATCACTTTGTATTTACTACAAGTGACATTTTCATTTTCAATATGATGTATGAAATCATATGACTTCTTTTGGATCCTTATCACTATCAATATTATCTTCATCCTTAATATATTATTCCTAATGTTATATTATAATTTATATTTATTTATATATTTTTGAGAATTATAATTACCTTGTAATATAATGAAAAGAAATAAAAGACAAGTTTTATTTGTCATCAAACTTTTAAAATCAATGTTAAGATTTATTTTTTATTTTTTATTTTTTTCTGAATGAATTATAATTGAATAATCATAAGTTTAGAACTTTTTTTAAAATCTATTTCCTTTATTTTATTTTTAAATCATTTTTAATTTATTTAATTTTATTTCTATTTGTAAAGGTAAATTTTAATTTAATTTTTCAAAAAAAATTAGTAATTGAAATTTATCATAGGAGATAATGAATCGTAGTTGAATTACAAGATTATGAACATGTGGTGAATATGATTAAAGGGTTTCTGATTTTTTAGAATTTTCAAAATAGAATGTTCCAAAAAAATAACCTTTTTCTATCTTTGGTTGAAATATTTAAATATGGTGAATTTGAAAAGTATAAAAATTTAAGATCATTTATTTTTTTATGGTTTTAATACATATTACAGTCCTTGGATTTGGCATGGTGAAATTGGGTAGAATTCAAGGTCTATTAATGGTGAAGATTATCAGGTTGATAAGTTTTATCAAATTGAAGAAATTATTTTTGATATTAAAGTAGTGGAAACTGAGAAAAAGAAAATGATCACACACTTATATGGTGATACTGAAAACTCATTGTATCTAGGTTGTAGAAAATTTATGGTTTCATTAATTAATTTCTAAATAAAAAACTGGGTAATTTATTGTTAAGGTATTAGCTTAATTATTAAATCATATCTCATTCCATTTCGTGATCCAGGCTAGGATATCTCAATGGAATGATCCCTATCTAATTTGAATATTGAAATCTAGGACCAATAGTTTGATCTGGTTCCCACTTTTATTATAGTTTCACCTAATGCATCTGGATTGGAAACCACATTTGGACCAGAGAGTGGTTTCCAATCTGGGTATATCCAATTTGCTAGACCAAACCTATGAAAACTTCATTCCTTTACGGGTCTTAAAATGATTTTGAGCTTATAGAATATATAATCATGAAATAGTATAAATGAAAGAATGTAAATAATTAAATAATAGAAGTTTAGACTTTAATTTCAAATAATAAATAATTTTAAAATATAAGAAAACATTTTTAGCAGACTTTACAAAATAAACCAAGAATTAATATATAATGTGAACAACACACATGATGTGGTTTCCATATCACTATACCCAATCTCATGAAAAAACATTATTTGGTAGTGATGTGTTAAGTGGGCCAAAAGGGTAATCATGGATAATGTAATTTTCCCATAAGGGTATAACCATGTATAAATTTCCCTATGAATGGTTTTCTTTGGGTAGTGATGTTCTAAGAGGTTTTATATGATCACCTTAGTAGTGATTAGATATGTGGTATAAAATTGAGTATAGTCCATTAAAACCTAGTGGGATAACCTATAATGGTTAGGATGTATTATTTGGTATTATATCTTACTTTGTATTGATATTTTAGGTGTGTGAGTGATGAATTATGGCCCCCGGACTATAAGATTATCTTACAAGTGATCATTGAGAAAGATGATCAATGCCTAAGATATATGGTCTATGAGTATAATATAATATAATATAATGTGTGTTATGTGAGTGCTAGGTATGGTATGTTAGAATGTGAGTTACTATAGACATGTTAGTGATTCATCAATGGATTGGGTGAGGGTGATGTGACATTGTTGTTTTTGTTTGTTATTTTTTATGGTTTTTCAGAAATTAGTTTTAACTAATGTATTATGGAACCCATTGTGTGGTTCTTTCCTGAGGGAAACAATTATGTTAATACTTCCCCATATTTCAAATTCTCTTCCTAAGAAAAATGGAAATGTTATAACCATTTCATGATTTGGATGCAATAAGTACATATAATGGTTATATCTGATGGGTATTATTGGATGGTAGGGGTCTGAGGTCGAATCTCAAGGTACCAATGACATGGTTATTTCTCGAGGGAGATAAATAATTTTTTCTCCTCCAATGATTCAAATGTTAACCTCTTATTAGTGAAATGATTTGAAGTTCATGTAATAACCATGTTATAAACTTATGGTATGATTAGTATAATTCACTAGTATTAAATGAAGTAGGTATATTTTATTATCATGGTCTCATGGTTAGTACACAATTACTTGACTTACATATGTATTTTGAATGGTACTACTTTGAATATATACTCAAATATATGCATTCTTGTGTATTTTGAGATGATAACTAAAATTTTAAATTAAGATGTGGTAATTTAAGAAAAATTAAAGATAAAATTGTCTTCCTTACCAGTTTCATCTCCTGAATAGTTATTATTTCATTTTATTGCTTGAGACCCATCCACATCTCGTCTATGTTTCTTAAACTACTCTGAGCAGTAGTCATCTAAAATGATCACTAGTACCTGGTATGGGATGACTATTTATCAAAGTAGTTCGAGCAATATAGGTTCATGTCCAAAATAGATGGAGGATGAATCTAAAGAAACAAAATGTAATAATAACTATTCAGGATATGAATATCATGAGGATGACAGTTGTTTATAACTTTCACCTTTGGATGAATTAAGAGGATAACATGTACCATAGTGCAATAATTATTTTATTAAATTCAATTAACCATTTATTTAAAATGGATTCACATTAATCATTTTACAAAATATTGGGAAAATAGAGTTAAATATTTCATCAAGTTTGTAATAGATCATGCATATTACTCTTCTCAAATCCTTTGTCTATGTTTACATTCTTGTTTTTCAAGGAAAATTAAATGTTAGACTACTAGTGTAAATAATTTCTTTTGTACATGATGTTACTAATCTTGAGGAAGAATAGATGGTAGATGCTGAAACTATAGAATTATTAGAGTATTAACAACATATTGATGAAAAAACAATAATAGTGCAGCATCATAGTGTTGAATAAAATTATCAAGGCAGTAATTAAGGGTATCAAATTTGAGGTTGTTTGGAATCAATAGGGCCAACCTATTGACCCCAAAAATTCAATGTTCCTTAGTTATATTGGGGTCTCAATGATGATGAATGTTCCGATTGATATTGATTCATGGCACCACATCGATCCTACAATAAAGGAAACCCTTTGGAAAATATAATGGTAATGTTACGATATACATACTCTATTTTACTAACAATTTATATAATGAAATATTGATTTAATTTTCATTATTCCTTGCACAGTTTGTTTATTTTATAAGATGTACATAATAAATTTGTTTTAATGGACACTATAAAATCTTATAGAGGCCTCCAGAATATTCTAATGAAGTTACATCTAAGGAAGGCTGAGGGGAAAGTAAAGCCCCGCCCACTAGTTAATTATGCACACGTTTTAAATCAAGAAACATGGAATGCTTTCATCAGTCGTTGTGATGAGAAATCATTTCAAGTGTATTGTAGTTGATAATATATAATTTGAAATTATTTATTTTATCTAATTTTATTCAAAATCATTAATTTTTAAAATAGAAAAAGAGTTCTAAAGATAAAGCACGCGCATAAAAACCAATATACCCCTGTCGTAAAGAAACTATAGGGTATGCTTCACTAGAGAATAAGTTAATATGAATTTTAAATAAATAATAAAATAATTACATGATATGAAAAAAAAATATGTTCCATTATATATATATATATATATATATATATATATATATATTTATGAATCCGAATCCAAATCTATCCCACTTCATATCCCATGGAATGAGGCTTGCATAAATAAAGAGGGTGAACTAGTTGATAAAAACACAAAAGTGATATGGGAAACATGTGTAAGTATGACTTAATTGTAATGTTTTATTCTTTATAATAGTATTAAATAAAAATATCTATTTATGTTCATATTTTTTTATATGGTTTAGACACTGGAATTGATAATGATTGTACTAGAAGAAAAACTACTTAGCTTTGAAGTGGTCATAACAATATGGTCACATTAGAGGATTGGGTTTGGAATGTCTCCTAGAACATATTTTGAGAATATAAAACCACAAGAAGATATATATAATATGGTTAAATGATTTTAGGCACAAATAGATTCTTTTTAATATGTTATTATATGGTTTGCTTTGGTATACCAATGTATGTAGAAAGGATCCAAGCGAACTGGTGGTGGAACAAAGATCCGCACATGAACCAAATGACTCAACTAGATTTGAGACTAGTAATTCGCATCAACCACATACCTTACACAAGGTAATAAATTATTTCATTACTCTTTCTCTTAAATGTGAATTAAAAAACTTCCTAAAACTTTATATTACTAAAATTATACAGTGTATAGTTTTATGTGATTTATAACTTTCAACACCCACATGCTACCTTGTTGCGAGTGGTACGGTGTATAACATACTAATAGACAAGATTCACATAAAATAAATCCCAAAATATCACATGATAGTGGTTATTGATGTGTTTTATGATCCAACTAGTAAGTTTCCTAATCCTCTTGATGTTCTGGATATTACAACGGCCAATGTTGTTATTGGACCGTTTATAGAATGGATGTATAATGTTATAAAGATATATGAGGTATATATTTAACAAATTGTTTCATATAAAAAGCCTATAAAAGTTTATGAAAAAATGTATGAAGTGAGTTATGATATTAAAGATGGATAAAGTGATGGTGAAATGGAAGGTAAAATAAAGAAAATATAGTGAATCGACCAAGAAATCAAAATGACCTTCTGGGAGTACCTTCTCAATGCTAGTTCTAGAGAAACATTTATTATCAAAACAACATCATGCACAGACGAAATTTAAAGATAAAAAATATGTCTTACATTCCATATGAAAAATAAATATATGGAGCTTCCATGATATACGTAGTTGGTCTTAAGTGTATAAATGAGATTCTCAAACCTAAAGGGTTGGGATCCTCAATTAAGAATACATATATAAGGTAAATTTTCATAATACATATGTCCAATAGTGTGATAATATGTTTATTAAAGTTAAAATATATTCATATTTTATATAGGAATTTTTATTACTACTATATAAAGGGAAAACCGTGTGGAACATAATTTGTATTCATTAATCCATGTATCATGTCTAAGGAAAAACATAATTTGGATAAGGAATAAATGGACAATAAAAGAGATGAGTTACTCGAAGCATTTAAGATAAAAATAACTAAATATGGACTATTTTTTATGTCTAAAATACAGAAATAAAACTCTATAATATAATCACATAAAATATATTTTTATTTTTTACATTACATATTTGTTTTTATTTTTTAGGCAGCATTGGATATAGATTGAAATCAATATGGATAACCCTAATATTTATATTTTTGATCCAATTAATTGATATCTGACAAACTGAACACATGTGTATTGTGAATTTGTAATACCCTATAATCAAAATCTTATAGATAAACATTGAATTATATGTTTTAGTATAGGTTTTAATAGTAATTTTGTTATGATATGGCAATCACTAAATATAGGATATATCATGCAATGAAGTCAGTGTCTAAAAAAACATATGGATTACTGAAAATGGAAATAGATTAAGGTATATATAGATATATTTCACTATAAAAACATATTTCAAAACAATTTACTTATTTTTTCAATTTTTATGCAATGTTCAAAGCAAGATAATGGAAATTATTGTGAATATTATGTTTAAAATTTTATGAGAGATATCATAAACCATAAAAATACTAGCATCCCCACACAGGTAATTTCTAAATGTGATTAAAATTTCATTAAAAATATTTTTTAATAATTTGTTTTTGTATATTTTCTTATTACTACCAAAATTTTTGACAGCCTTCATACTCAAATGAATAAGTAAATTTGTTTAGAGATGAGTGGGAATTGTACATGGTGTCAGAATGTTTTCCAATAAAATATTTTGAAGATTACCCACTGTGTTTATGATCTATTATGGGCTATGACCTTAGAAATATATTTTTGGTCTGAATAATTAGTGTTAGAATGATTATATATTATTTTTAATCTATTTCTCTAGGATAAGTATAATAGAGGAAATCAATTTGTTTAAAAGCGCTGACCATAAAAAATTGTTGGGAAATTGATGAGGCATAGGTAAAGATGGAGTCGGAGCTAGAGGCAGAGGTATGGGTGGAGGCGTAGGGGGAGGTAGAGGTGGAGTTGGAGTTAGAGTCAGAGACCAAGGTGGAGGGGGAGTTAGAGGCTGAGACAGAGGTGGAGGAGGAGACAAAGCACTGGCTTTCAAACAATAAAATTGTTGGAAAATGGAGTATAATGGGGATCATACCATGGTTGTGTTTGATAAAAATTATTGAAAAGTGCAAAAAATTCATGTTAATTATGATAAGATCCATTGTGAAAGTGTTTTATGTTTCATATTGAAAAAAAAATTCACCACTTGTTTAAGTGATTTTGTATAGGAATTTAGTTCGAGGAATTTTTTTCATAAACAAAACAAACACCACTTATTTTTTCTAACTAATTATAATAGGGTAAAATTTCTATTATGACATTCCAAGTACTATCAAATATTACTGAAGTGTGAAAAAAAACTTCTCACCAAGAACAAACTAAACATCAACAACAAAAAAACAGATGCAGTTTCTTGCCAATGGATTATATACACTATGAAGAAAGGGTCATAGTAGTGAATCCAATAGTCACTCGAGTGTCATAAAACACTAATACAATCATAAAATAGGTATATAATCCAACTAAAATGTTTGAATAAATATGTGTGTATTCAAACACCAAATCCATAAGGTGTATGAGATAACTATTGGAGGAAAACTAGTATTGAGTGACTGTGTTCATCGAGGAGGGATGGTGCCAAAGGAAACATGGAATCAAATAAAAGAAAACACTTTATAAATAAATCCATGAAAATTAAAAACCCACTTAAAATTAAATCATGATGCACCAAAAATCCAAATGAATACCCATTTTAAAATGAAATTAGTATCTTGATCCAAAACCTATAAAAAATAAATAAATACAAAATTTCATTTGTTGAATCATGAATTTTTAGAAAAGAAAAATATAGTGGTTTCAATTTTTTGGGTGTAATTATTTAGGCTATTTTATTATCAAATAGATGCATGATATAATATCAAAAATTATTTTAAAATCTATAAAATTAACATTCATTATGAATGTGAACATTCACTATATTAAATTATTCATGTTTACTAGCTCATAAATAAAAAACTCATCATAACTCTCAATAAAAAATACATGATAATATGTATATTTCCATTTTTATGAAAAAATAATGAAGATTTTATGATAGAGTTTATCATCACCTGGAATATTGAAAAGGATATACTAGTCTATATAATAATCCTAGAATACTTAATGGATGCATTAGATTTTAGTGTCATTTTTATTCTATAAAGTGATATACTGATGTTTAATACTATCAAAATGGGGTAAAAATTTTATAATGGAGTTTTGTGTCTTCTGAAGATACAAAATGGGTCACACTGAATTTTTTTCCATAAAATAAAAAAAATGGTTTTTCATAGAGTTTTTACTCTCTATGATGGATAAAATGAAAGTTAGATTTTACTATGTTTCACAGAAACTTGTATGTAAATATTTATTTTAGTTCAATCAATGAATAATAATAGCATTACACTAATTTTTAATGTTTTCTAGGAATAAATTACTTCATAAACAAGGATGAATCACTCAGTTATTATGATCATGCACTCAACAAGGATGATTCACTCATGATAATACAATTTTATTTTTATTCTACAATGCATTCAACATTTTGGGTTATCAATATATAATTTTGTTAGATGACCCAAAGTTTTGAATGCACTATGGGATAAAAATACATGGTGGAATCAACCATACCTCAAAGAAATACATGGTGTACCTGATATGACTCAAATTGTGTGGTTTCAGTTAAAAATTGAAATTTTATTAATGTATTGTTTCATATTTATGATTAATTTATTTATTTGTAGTATTACTAACATATGAATTGTTACATTATACAAGTATATTCTTTTGGTAAAGTTGGGGTGGTTTTTTTAAGTTTCTTATTCTCATGAGAGATTTGAATTCAAGGATAAAATTGGAAAACCAACAACAATGAAATAGGTTAACAATGTATACAACCATCATGAAAAGGTGAGTTACTACTACTAATTTAGTTAAATTTTTTACTATTTTATCTAATATTTTTAATTTAATTTCATTATCATTTTTATCTAATTATTATTATTTTCAATGATCTTTTAGGAATACATATTTTTATTCAAACATCTACAGTAAGCTAACAAATAAAGAACATGTTCCTTTAGGATGAGGTGTTTCAGGCAACATGGGGTTTCCTCTTCCATCCAAATAGAACATTTCATTATTTTATGGCTTGGTGTAGATGGTTAAAAGAAAAATAAACATCATATACTCAATCATACACACCTAAATCTGACACACGGTGTGACCATTATGACTCAAACTATGTATTTTTAGTTTATAATTTACATTTTAGTTCAAAGAACACATCACATACTAGAAACTGAGCAAACACATTAATATTTTTTTGATAATTTAGTAAAAAATATCATTAGGAATTTGTGATGTTTAGGAAACATCCTCACCTCAATCTGATTCACGGTGTTCCCGGTATAACTCAAAGTGTTTATTATCAGTTTAAAATTGACAATTTAGTTCAAAAAGTGTTAATCATTGAAAAATGAGAAAATGAACTTATGTTGTCTTGATTATTTTTTAAAATGATTCATAAGTCATTTTTTATGTGTAGGAATTTTCCTCATATAAACTCGACACACGATTTGACTTTTATGACTCAAAGTTCATGTTTTCAATTTAAAATTCAATTTTAGTAAAAAAATAAGTAAGATACTTAAATCTTATAAAACACATTAATATTGTTTTTATACATTAGTAAAATGATCCGTAAGTCATTTGGTACATGTAGTAATTATCCTCACCTCAATATGCTGCAAGATGTGACCAGTATGACTCTAAGTGCATCTTTTTATTTAAAATTAACATTAATTTTAGTAAAATTGACAATTAAGATACTCAAAATTGAGAAAAAAACATTCATATTTTTTTGATACATTAATAAAATTATCCATAAGTCATTTTTGATATGTAGGAATTAATTGTACCTCAATCTGATACACGGTATTCCCAGTATGACTCAAAGTGTCCGTTATCAGTTTAAAATTAATATTTAAGTTCAAAAAAGTGTCACTCACTCAAAATTGAGAAACAAATAAACGTATTGTCTTGATAATTTAATTAATTATTCATGAGTCATTTTTTATGTGTATTAGTCAATCTAATATCAAACCAACACATTATGTGACTGATATAACTCAAAGTGTGTGTTTCCATTTTAAAATCGAACTTTAGTAAAAAAACACAAGTGACATACTCAAAATCGGTCAAATGCTTTAATACACTAGTATAAATATGAACTATACCAAGGGTTTTGGACAAACTATTGGTAAAGGTCACTAATTTGGACATATACCAATAGTTTGGCCAAAACCATTGTTATAGGTCACTTATATGGACCTATACCAACGGTTTGGACAAAACTGTTGGTATACGTCACTAATTTTGACCTATACCATCAGTTTTTTCCAAAACCGTTGGTATAGGTCCAATATAGTGACTCTATACCAACAGTTTTGGCCAAACCTTTGGTATAGGGTGGACCATTACCAACGGTTTGGCCAAAACCGTTGGCATAGCTCAAAATATCAAATCACATATACCAACGGTTATCAAAACCGTTGGTATTGGTCTCTACCAACGTTTTTTATAACCATTGGTATAGGTAAAGACACTATTTTATGGATTCTTTTGTTAAATAAAATTAAATAAATCAAAAGTTAAAAAACTTATGAATATAAATATATATATTTATGAAATTATGTTCACATAATTCATGTAAGGTTAGTGGTTACGTCATTGGATTATAAAAGGGAGGTGTTGGGATCAAAACCAAGCAAGGTTTATTTTTTTGAATTACCTATACCAACGGTTTTATGAAACAGTTGGTATAGGTTTTTCATATGACCAATACAAATGTTTTTACAAACTGTTGGTATAGGTCTATATAAACAGTTTTCCCATAACCATTGGTATAGACCTATCCCCACACCAAACTAGCCAACGGTTCTCCAAACCATTGGTATAGGCTATATCAATAGTTTGGAGACCTATTCCAACAGTTTCAAACCATTAGTATAAGGTATTTTTCTATTAGTGATATTATTTTGATACTTTAGGAAAATTATTCACAAGTCATTTGGGATGTGTATGAATCATCCTCACCTCAATTTTATGCATGGTGTGATTGGTATGACTCAAAGTGCATATTTTTATTTAAAATTGACATAAATTTTAGTAAAAAAGACAACTGACATACTCAAACCTAAGAAAATGCATTCGGATTGTTTTGATACCTTAAGAAAAAAATACATAAGTCATTTTTTATGGTTAAGAATCATCTTAACCTCAGTCTGAAACATGATGTGTCGGACATGACTCAAAGTTTCTGTTATCAGTTTAAAATTGATATTTAAGTTTAAAAAGTGTTACTCACTAAAAACCAATAAAACATGCTCAGGTCGTCTTGATAATTTAGTAAAATGATTCATAGGTCGTATGTGACATGTATTAATTAGTATCACATCAAACCGACACATGATGTGTCTGATAAGACTCATAGTGCATGTTTCCAGTTTAAAATGATGTTTTAGTTAAAAACAGAAATGGCATACTCAAAATAGAGAAAAATCATTTGGATTATTTGGATACTTTAAAAAAACAATCCATAAGTAATTTTGGATGTGTAGGAAATATATTAACATCAATCCAATTTACGGTGTGACTGGTATTGTAACACCCCGAGATTTTGTGAGATGTATTATTTTTAATTTCTTTGATGTATTCTATTATACACTACACCAAGATTATATTTTACTATACGCAACACTATATTATCTTGCAGTATATGCAACACTATTATTGGCTCGTGTTACACACAATTTCAAGTTCTTTTTGTGGAAATTATTCTACGCAACATTAAGTATAGATTTTGTTTAATGTATAAATTAAATAAGTTTTAATTATGTTATACGCAACACCAAATAGATCTTTCACTACACACAGCTCTGACTTGGCTTGCATTACACACAATCAAGACCTTCTTCAATAGCGTGTGTAGTACGTAATACCAAGTTTCGCTAAATGATATATTATTATAATATTATTATGAACTAGCCGTTATGAAAAGTAATACCCACTTTTTGAAATTTTATAAATTTTATCTTTCAAAATAGACTTCATTTTTGGATTCATAATATCGAAATTAGCCTATGGTGAATTTTTGGGATTTTTCTGAAAACGTTCAATTTTTGATGAATAGTGAAAACACTGGGTTACTATTTAAAAACCAACTTTTTATTTAAATAGTTATTTATTTTATTTAAATTTATTTTAGGTACAAATTGATACATAATACCTATATAAGTTCAATTTTATTCATTTGAGTCATTTTATAATAATTTTATATATATAAAAATTTTATTGAACTTTTCACCGTCTTTTACCCACCTCCTAGGAGAATTTGAAAATTTACAAAAAACTTAATTTTACCACTTTTGTGAGTGGAATTTTGAAAATCCGATAGTCATGGTTAATATCAATTAGTGAAATTTGGTTCAATAAGATAAAAATAATTTATCTGAATAGTAACTTTTTACTATTATTTACCACGGTTAAAAGTAAATAGGGTAATTAAGGGTAAAAATGATATTATTATTACCCTAACACATGTCCTAGTTCTATTGGATAAGTGTAATTTGACCAAAAACAACCTTAGGGATAAAATATTACCCTTTATATCAACTTGAATTATATTAGGACTTTTATTATTATTTTATTTAAAGAAGAGTTAAAAGAGTTAAAAACAAAGTTTAATAACTAAAACATTTTTAATATAGGGTTATACATAAGATAAATTCGACTATAAATATTAATTAAAAAGATAAAAATATTCCCTACATAATGGTATTTTATTTATAATTTTTAGACATTAAATAATTTAATTTATTTATAACACAATTATGATGCAGTAATTACCTTATTAATGAAATATTAACATAATTGATGTTATAAATACCCAAATAAATGTAATATTAGACTTTTTATGAATTACACTAATTTTCTAGGTTAATATCACATGTTATAATTGATTTAATTAACTTTTTTTGAACTAATCATGCTGATATGATTTTCACAAAAATCAAGTACCAAATAGTGTCAAAATTGACATAAAATAGTTTTTAAAACAAATATTATTTTATTAATTGTTATTTTATTAATAAAAATCTAAGGTTCAGCCAAATGACTTATAAAAGGATAAATATATTCATAATGAACCACTTGGGGTTCGTTTGTCTTGTTATAGTAAGTGTATTAACCATATAGTGTAAGAAAACAAAAAGACAAGGTAAAAGATAAATTATTTAACTTAAAGTTAAATCTAAATGATAAGGATAAAATATAAACCTAAACTTGTCTAAAACCTATTGGTTGAGATTATTTCGACCCATCCCCACCTTATCTTTAAAATAAATCAATTTTGAGCTATTAAAAACCGAATATGACTTTATTATAAAATAATATTTTATGTTTTTCCTAAGGTTCCCCTCTCCTCCCTTATAAAAAGGGCACCCCTTCCCTCTTCACTTCACACCCTTTTGAGCCTTGAATCTTGGCCAACCCCTGCCAATTTCTCTTCTCAACCTCTCTAGTTATATCATATAAGTTCTGGTCTTCTCAAAAGACCAACTCTAGTGCCCTAATAAGAAGTTTAAATGAGGTGCGTTGAGGAAGAGGAGGTTCGGATATGTACGAAGAATATCGGACCTAAGGTAAAGGTTAATTATTCCAATCTCATTCTTATCCGAGATTGTTTATTCGTAAGTATTTACTGGGGTTATATTTTTCATCGATGTCCATAAAAAAATTTTCATACAGTGTTTAATATTCTGCCATGTATTTTTAATGTCATGTTTACCCCTCACTGACTTTTACTTTGTATTATAGAAGGAATATTTCTTTTGTTTACCATATAAGGTACTTTTTTACTTTTTCGGCAAAAGTATGAGAAGAATGTTTTTTTTAACTTATACGGCGTAAATGGATTTTTACAGTTTAATAAGGCCTTATTTTCATGAAGCTTACTCTACAATATTTCATGACTATTTTCAACAAAATACCTTTCTTTTAAAATTGCATGGAATTTTGAGAAAAGAAAATGATTTTGAAGAAGAAAGGATATTTTCCTCAAGAATTCATTTCAAGTGTTTTATCAAAAATATTTTCCATATATGATGACGTTATTAAGTATGTTTATGTTTCAAGAATAAAGTATCTATTATTTACATGGTTTCACTTTTCTTATGATGAAATGATATCCATTTGTTTTATATGGATTATGTTATGATGGGATGATGTTTATGAAACCAGTTTTTGTTGTTTGGGTTATGATGAATGATTTATGTTTATGTTGTGGCACAAGTAAGAATGATTTCATTATAAGATGGGTGGGACCTATATCTCCCTCCAATTCATTTGGTAAAGATTTATATCTCATGAGATAGACATGGCTATAATGGTAAGTTAATCTAGTTCAGTGTTACAGGAATGAAACGAGGAGTGAACTCGATTCAGAAAGGGACTTTGTCCCCTAAGATGGTCTTGGGAGCAATGTCGTGGCTACTATGGAAATCATATAATGTGCTTAATGGTTTTCCACAGTTAAATGTTTTATACCCATGCTATTTTATCATGATTAATGTTCCTTTATGACCTATGCTTTACGTACTGCCAAGATTTATTTCACAACTCAAGATTTTGATGTTTAAACTTTATGTTCATGTTTTGATTTCAAATGTATATGGTTTATTTTATTCTCTTCATGCTTACCCTTACTGAGCATTTTATCTCCCCCTTTATATGTTTTCTTTTCCCTAGGATATAAAGAATGGTTTTAGGTAAGAAAACAAAAGTGGAAGATCTTTATGGAAGATGTTAAAGATCTTTCACCATGATTAGACGATTATGTTCCGAGTTTCCAAAGGCACTAGACTATTACGTTCCTTGTGTGTTTGTTTTTGTTATTTATTAAGTATTCCGTAAAAGTAATTTAATGTCCATGTACATCAACCTTTGGGTCTCTATAGTTCGTACTAGAGGTTCGGTTTAGTCAACCTTTGGAAACTAGGATGCGAGAACTTTAGTGAGATCCCTAGAGATATTTCTAAGGTATGTCTAGGTATGTCCCTAAGGTTAAGTACAAGTATAGGTTATAGTACTAGAATTACGGTAAAAATATTAGAATTAACCCTAAGATGTTATATATTGAAGGTACTCCCCCTTTATTATGTTTTTTTCCCTAGCATGATTTTTTCCCATCACACTTTTCTTTTTGGGTTTTAGATGATGGTTGGAACCCGAAGGAATCCTTTTGATCAATGTAATGGAAAATGCAATGATTGTCCTCCTGAAAAAACCAATGTTATGGGAGATGGAGTGAAAAATATTGTTGTTATACTTACACAAGCTATGAATCATTCTGGACTTTTAAATGAGCAGATAAGGGAACAATATTCTATTGAGTCCTTCATGAGGCAACATCCACCTTCTTTCAGTGGGACTTCTGATCCACTTGTTTCCGAACAATGGATCAGTACCATTGAAAATAGATTTTACATACTTCTATGTTTGGAACATGAAAAATTTATTCTGGTTGTTTACCATTTAGAAGGTGAAATAGATCAATGGTTGACTCTAATTAAGAATACGAGGCCCCAAGATGAAATTGAATCCATGGAATTGGATGAGTTCAAGAACTTGTTTTTCAATAAGTACTTCCCTCGTATTCTTCAAAAAAAGATGGAAAAGGAGTTCCTTGAGCTTAAGAAAAAGGATGATAAATTTGTTGGTATATACGAGGTGAATTTTACAAGGCTTGGAAGGTATGCATCTGGCTTTATCATCTAACCTTAAAGTAAAGTTGATCGATTCTTCAGTGGATTAAAACCAAGTCTTCGAAGGGAATTAGCGATAAGAGACTTCAGTAGCTATGAAGAAATTGTGCATTGTGCTATCAAGGTAGAACTAGAAATTGGTGTAACATATCCTTCTCATGGTTTTGACAAGAAATGAAAGATGGAGTTCAAGGAAAAACCTCAAAACAATGGTGAAAATAAGGTGAATGTTTCTTTATGCTCAAAGTGTGGAAAGAAGCATGGTGGAGATTATCTTAAAGGGACTAGAAAATGTTTTAAGTGTGGAAAATAAGGTCATCAAGCAGCTGAGTGTCGAAGTAATGGAAAAAGGGTTGCTAATGATGTGAATAAAGAAAATACTACATAGAATACACCAACAGCACTTCAATGCTTCAAGTGCAAGGAAATGGGGCATTATGCTAACCAATGCCCTAATCCAAGGGTTAATGATGATCAACATCAACAACCTCTTAAGGTAAAGGACAAAGGGGAGTCACATGAAAACACTATTGGCGATGTTGAATATGACAACGATGTAGTGGAATGATTATGTGTTTATGTAAAGGGATTCCAAAATAATGTTGTGGAATCTAATTTATAGTACATTGGAATATTGGAATATCTATATATTGGTTTTCAATAATTATATGGTACTGGTAACCATGAAAAGTAATTCAAATATTTTGGAAAGAAGCTGATATGATAAAGAGAAAATGAAATGTTTAATATTATTCATGAGCTCATGACTGATATAAGGACAAAGTGATGTCATGGTATGAGTATATAGAATTTTTTGGATTTTGGTATGGGGAAAGAGTTAACTTTTGATAGCACTCATGTTTTCACTAAGGTTCTATGGTAATACATGATTAAGGTATTCACATGTTTGGAATGTGACCAACAAGATATATCATATGATATATGGGGGATAAATGATGGTATTCAAATGCTCGGTAGATGACATTTCTAGTAATTTTTTTCTTTATACTATGATCTTGGACAGAAGTATTTTGGATAAGCCTGAATATTGGAATGGATTATGTTAGACATAAGTCAGTATAGTTTAAGGCTAGAACTTTTTTTGATATTATTTATGGAATTTTATAATAATTTAGTTTTAAAAAAAGGACAAACTACAGGACGGACGACAACCCATCGCGTCGGATAAGGCTGTGGGAATCGAACCCACAACCGAAGTGCGACAGGCCTTTATCGCCTACCACTGGCCTAGAGGAAGTCCCTGGTTAGTAGAAATTAGTTTTAATTTACTAAGTGGGGTGATATATAGGAACTATATATGGCTAATCTCACTATAAATTCACTTATGTATATTTAATAATATTTGTTAGCCTTTTTTTGAGACAGATGGAATGACCTATCATTCTATCGCATGATTGGCTAACACTTCACGAATGAAAAATTCAACTTCATTTCTTTAAGAGATGAAGTGGAAATTGTTCAAGGCAAGAACAATGGTGAGATTGTACCAAAATCAATTAAGGATTTATTTTAATTCAAAAATTCTTCAACATTAGGGAAATGATCTTGAAAACCAAAAATGTTGTCCTAGTGCTCTTATATCCGATGAATCAGATGGTACCTTAGATCATCACAAATTTATGGCTTTGTGATTTTTGGATTTTTCATAACCATGTTCTCTACCACTCTCCATCAGAACTTGATGGTTAAGTTTCTCTTCCATATCCATATTTTCACCTATGTGGAAACCCAGTGATGAGTTAATTTGGGTAACTGATATGTTTCATACTTCACTTTTTAAAATTAAGATTTAGTATTCCTTTTTACGATGTAGGTTTCTATGAAAGAAACTTTCATGTTTTAAACCCTTTATAACCCCTACGAATTTTGAGGGCGAAATTCATTTTATGGGGGGTAGAATGTAACACCCCGAGATTTTATGAGATATATTATTTTTAATTTCTTTGATGTCTTCTATTATACACTACACCATGATTAGATTGTAATATACGCAACACCGTATTAGCTTTCAGTATATGCAACACTATTCTTGGCTCGTGTTACACACAATTTCAAGTTCGTTTTGTGGAAATTATTCTACGCAACATTAAGTATAGATTTTGTTTAATGTATAAATTAAATAAGTTTTAATTATGTTATACGCAACACCAAACAGAGATTTCACTACACGCAGCCCTGACTTGGCTAGCATTACATGCAATCAAGACCTTCTTCGATAGAGTCTGTAGTACGGAATACGAAGTTTCGCTAAACGAGATATTATTATAATATTATTATGAAATAGCAATTATGAATATTAATACCCACTTTTTGAAATTTTATAAATTTTATCTTTCAAAATGGACTTCATTTTTGGATTCAGAATATCGAAGTTAGCCTAGGGTGATGTTTTGGTATTTTTCTGAAAACTTTCAATTTTTGATGAATAGTGAAAACACTGGGTTACTATTTAAAAATCGACTTTTTATT
Source organism: Viscum album (assembly GCA_963277665.1). Taxonomy (NCBI): domain Eukaryota; kingdom Viridiplantae; phylum Streptophyta; class Magnoliopsida; order Santalales; family Viscaceae; genus Viscum; species Viscum album. The sequence goes on along the minus strand of OY728139.1, from coordinate 1,078,938,515 downwards.
TAAATAATTATTTATTTTATTTAAATTTATTTTAGGTAAAACTTTATACATAATACCTATATAAGTTTAATGTTATTCATTTGATTCATTTTATAACAATTTTAGATATATAAAAATTTTATTGAACTTTTCACCGTCTTTTACCCACCTCCTAGGAGAATTTGAAAGTTTACATATAACTTAATTTTACCACTTCTGTGAATGGAATTTCGAAAATGTGAGAGACATGGTTAATATCAAGGAGTAAAATGTGGTTCAATAAGATAAAAATAATTTTTGGTGAATAGTAACTTTTTACTATTATTTACCACGGTTAAAAGTAAATAGGGTAATTAAGGGTAAAAATGATATTATTATTACCTAACACATGTCATAATTCTATTGGATAAGTGTAATTCGACCAAAAACAACCTTATGGATAAAATATTACTCTTTATGTCCACTTGGATTAGATTAGGACATTTATTATTATTTTATTTAAATAAAAGTTAAGAGTTAAAATCAAATTTTAATAACTAAAACATTTTTAATATAGGGTTATACATAAGATAAATTCAACTATAAATATTCATTAGAAATCTAAAAAGATTCCCTACATAATGGTATTTTATTAATAATTTTTATACATTAAATAATTTAATTTATTTATGACACAATGATGATGCATTAATTACCTTATTAATGAAATATTAACATAATTGATGTTATAAATACAAAAATAACTGTAATTTTAGACTTTTTTATGAATTACACTAATTTTATATGTTAATATGACATGTTATTATTGATTTAATTAACTTTTTCCGAACTAATCATGCTGATATGAGTTTCACAAAAATCAAGTAGCAAATAGTGTCAAAATTGACATAAAATAGTTTTTAAAACAAATACTAATTTATTAATTGTTATTTTCTTCCTAAAAATCTAAGGTTCAGCCAAATGACTTAGATAAGGATATATATATTAATAATGAACCACTTGGGGTTCTTTTTTTTTTTGTTATAGTAAGTTTATTAACCATATAGTGTTAGAAAACAAAAATACATGGTAAATGTTAAATTATTTAACTTAGAGTTAAATCTAAATGATAAGGATAAAATAGTAACCTAAACTTGTCTAAAACCTATTGGTTGAGAGGAGTTCAACCCATCCCCACCTTAGATTAGAAATAAATCAATTTTTAGCAATTAAAAACCGAATATGACTTTATTATAAAATAATATTTTTAGTTTTTTCTAAGGTGCCCCTCTCCTCCCTTATAAAAAGGGCACCCCTTCCCTCTTATCTTCACACCCTTTTGAGCCTTGAAGCTCGGCCAACCCCTGCCAATTACTCTTCTAAACATCTCTAGTTATATCATAGAGGTTCTGGTATTCTTAAAAGACCAACTCTAGTGCCCTAATAAGAATTTTAAAGGAGGTGCGTCGAGGAAGAGGATGTTCGGATACGGACGAAGCATATCAGACCTAAGGTAAGGGTTAATTATTCCAATCTCATTCTTACCCGAGTTTTTTTATTCGTAAGTATTTACTGGGGTTATATTTTTCATCCATGTCCATAAAAATGTTTTCATTAAGTCTTTAATATTCTTCCATTTATTTTTAGTGCCATGTTTACCCCTCATTGACTTTTACTTTGTATTATGGAAGGAATATTTCTTTTATTTACCATATAAGGTACATTTTGAATTTTCCGGAAAAAGTACGAGAAGAATATTTTTTTAACTAATACGGCGTGGATGGATTTTTACGATTTAATAACACTTTATTTTCATGAATCTTACTCTACAATATTTCATGACTATTTTCAACAAAATACCTTTCTTTTAAAATTGCATGGAATTTTGAGAAAAGAAAATGATTTTGAAGAAGAAAGGATATTTTCCTCAATAATTCATTTCAAGTGTTTTATCAAAACTATTTTCTAACTATGATGATGTTATTAGGTATGTTTATGTTTCAAGTATAAGGTATCTATTATTTACATGGTTTCACTTTTCTTATGATGAAATGATATCCATTTGTTTTATACGGAATATGTTATGATGGAATGTTGTTTATGAAACCCATTTTTGTTCTTTGGGTTATGATGAATGATTTATGTTTATGTTGTGGAATAAGTAGGAATGATTTCATTATGAGATTGGTGGGACCTATATCTCCCTCCAATGCATTGGGTAATGATTTATATATCATGAGATATACATGGCTGTAACAGTAAGTTAATCTGATTCAGTGTTACAGGACTGAAACGAGGAGTGAACTCGATTCAGAAAGGGACTTTGTCCACTAAGATGGTCTTGGAAGCAATGTCTTGGCTACTATGGAAATCATATCATGTGATTAATGGTTTTCCACAATTAAATTTTTTATTCCCTTTCTATTTGATCATGATTAATGTTCGTTTATGACCTATTCTTTACGTACTACCAAGATTTATTTCACAACTAAAGATTTTGATGTGTAAACTTTATGTTCATGTTTTTAAGTTCAAATGTATATGGATTGTTTTATTTTCTCCATTCTTAACCTTACTAAGCATTTTAGCACACACTTTATATGTTTTATTTTCCTAAGGATATAAAGAAAGGTTTTAGGTAAGAAAACAAAAGTGGAAGATCTTTATGGGAGATGTTGAAGATCTTTCACCACGATTAGAAGATTATGTTCCGAGTTTCCAAAGACACTAAACTATTATGGTTCTTGTGTGTTTGTTTTTGTTATGTATTAATTATTCCACAAAAGTAATGTAATGTCCATGTATGTCAAGATTTGGGTCTCTATAGTTTGTATTAGAGGTTCGGTTTAGTCAAGCTTTGGAAAATAGGATGCGAGAACTTTAGTGAGATCCCTAGAGATATTTCTAATATATGTCTAGGGATGTACTTAAGGTTAAGTATAAGTATCGGTTATAGTCCAAGAATTATGGTAACAATATTATAATTAACCCTAAGATGTTATATATTGAAGGTACTCCCCCTTTATTATGTTGTTTTCCCTAGCATGATTTTTGCCCCTCACACTATTATTTTTGGGTTTTAGACGATGGCTGAAACCCGAAGGAACCGTGTTGATCAATGTAACGGACAATGCAATGATTGTCCTCCTAAACAAACCAATGTTATGAGGGATGGAGTGAAAAATCTTATTGCTATAATTACACAAGCTATGAATCATTCTGGACTTCCAAATGATCAGATAAGGGAACAATATTCTATTGAGTCCTTCATGAGGCAACGTCCACCTTCTTTCAGTGGATCTTCTGATCCACTTGTTTCCAAACAATGGATCAGTAAAATTGAAAAGATATTTTCCATACTTCGATGTTCAGAACATGAAAAAGTTATTCTGGTTGTTTACCATTTAGAAGGTGAAGCAGATCAATGGTGGACTATAATTAAGAATACGAGGCCCCAAGATGAAATTGAGTCCATGGAATGGGACGAGTTCAAGAACTTGTTTTTCAATAAGTACTTCCATCGTATTCTTCGAACAAAGATGGAAAACGAGTTCCTTGAGCTTAAGAAAAAGGATGATGAATATTTTTGTATATATGAGGTAAATTTTCAAGGCTTACAAGGTATGTATCTGGCTTTATCATCCAACCTAAAAGTAAACTTGATCGATTCTTCAGTGGCTTAAAACCAAGTCTTCGAAGGGCATTAGCGATAAGAGACTTCAGTAGCTATGAAGAAATTGTGCATTGTGCTATCAAGATAGAACTAGAAATTGGTGTAACATATCCATCTCATGGTTTTGACCAGAAACAAAAGATGGAGTTCAAGGAAAAACCTCAGAACAATGGTGAAAAGAAGGTGAATGTTTCTTTATGCTCAAAGTGTAGAAAGAAGAATGGTGGAGATTGTCTTAAAGGGACTAGAAAATGTTTTTAAGTGTGGAAAATAAGGTCATTAAGTAGTTTAGTGTAAAATTAATTGAAAAAGGGTTACTAATTATGTGAATAAAGAAAAGACTGCAGAGAACGCACCACCAACACTTCAATGCTTCAAGTGCAAGGAAATGAGGCATTATGCTAACCAATGCCCTACTCCAAGGGTTAATGATGATCGACATCAACAACCTCCTAAGGAAAAGGACAAAGGGAAGTCACATGCGAACACTATTGGTTATGTTGAATATTAAAACGATGTAGTGGAATGATTATGTGTTTATGTAACGGGATTCCAAAAAAATGTTGTGGAATCTAATTTATAGTACTGTAGAATATTGGAATATCTATGTATTGGCTTTCAATAATTATATGGTACTGGTAACCATGAAAAGTAATTCAAATATTCTGGAAAGTAGATGATATGATAAGGAGAAAATGAAATTTTTAATAGTATTCATGAGCTAATGACTGATATAAGGACAAAGTGATGTCATGGTTTGAATATATAGAAATTTTGGGATTTTGGTATGTGAAAAGTGTTTACTTTTGATAGCACTCATGTTTTCACTAAGGTTTTATGGTAATACATGATTAATGTATTCACATGTTTGGAATGTGACCAACAAGATATATCATATGATATATGGGGGATAAATGATGGTATTTAAATGCTCAGTAGATGACATTTCTAGTAATTGTTTTCTTTATACTATGAGCTTGGACAGAGGTATTTTGGATAAGCCTAAAGATTGGAATGGATTATGTTGGACATAAGTCGGTATTGTTTAAGGACAGAACTTTTTTTCGATATTATTTATGGAATTTTATAATAATTTAGTTTTAGAAAAAGGGAAACCTGCAGGATGGGTGACAACTGGTCGCGTCGGACAAGGCTGTGGGAATCGAACCCACAACTAAAGTGCGACAGGCCTTTATCGCCTACCACTGGCCTACAGGAAGTCCCTAGTTAGTAGAAATTAGTTTTAATTTACTAAGTGGGATGATATATAGGAACCATATAAGATTAATCTCACTATAAATGAACTTGTGTATATTTAATAACTTTTTCTAACCTTTTGTTTGTGACAGATGGAATGACCTATCATTATATCGCATGATCTGCTAAAACTTCACAAATGAAAAATTCAACTTCATTTCTTTAAGAGATGAAGTGGAAATTGTTCAAGGCAAGAACAACGGTGAGATTGTACCAAAATCAAGTAAGTATTTCTTTTAATTCAAAAATTATTCAACATTAGGGAAATGATCTTGAAAACCAAAAATGTTGTCCTTGTGCTCTTATATCTGATGAATCAGATGGTACCTTAGATCATCAAAAATTTATGGCTTTGTGATTGTTGGATTTTTCATAGTCATGTTCTCTACCACTCTCCATCATAACTTGATGGTTAGGTTTCTCTTCCATATCCATATTTTCACCTATGTGGAAGCCCAGTGATGAGTTAATTTGGGTAACCGATATGTTTCATACTTCACTTTTTAAAATTAAGATTTAGTATTCCTTTTTACGATGTGGGTTTCTATGAAAGAAACTTTCAAGTAGTAAACCATTTATAACCCCGACGAATTTCGAGGGTGAAATTCATTTTAAGGGGGGTAGAATGTAACACCCCGAGATTTTATGAGATATATTATTTTTAATTTCTTTGATGTCTTCTATTATACACTACACCAAGATTAGTGTGTACTATAGGAAACACCGTATTATCTTTCAGTATACGCAACACTATTCTTGGCTCGTGTTACACACAATTTCAAGTTCGTTTTATGGAAATTATTCTACGCAACATTAAGTATAGATTTTGTTTAATGTATAAATTAAATAAGTTTTAATTATGTTATATGCAACACCAAACAGAGCTTTCACTACACACATCCATGACTTGGCTTACATTACATGCAATCAAGACCTTCTTCGATAGCGTGTGAACTACGTAATACCAAGTTTCCCTAAACGAGATATTATTATAATATTATTATGAACTAGCCATTATGAATAGTAATATGCACTTTTTGAAATTTTATAAATTTTATCTTTTAAAATGGACTTCATTTTTGGATTCGGAATATCGAAATTAGCCTAGGGTGAATTTTTTGGTATTTTTCTGAAAACTTTCAATTTTTGATGAATAATGAAAACACTGGGTTACAATTTAGAAACTGACTTTTTATTTAAATAATTATTTATTTTATTTAAATTTATTTTAGGTCAAAATTGATACATAATACCTATATAAGTTCAATGTTATTCATTTGAGTCATTTAATAATAATTTTAGATATATAAAAATTTTATTGAACTTTTCACCGTCTTTTACCCTCCTCCTAGGAGAATTTAAAAATTTACATAAAACATAATTTTACCGCTTCTGTGAGTGGAATTTCGAAAATCTGAGAGACACGATTAATATCAAGGAGTAAAATGTGGTTCAATAAGATAAAAATAATTTTTTGTGAATAGTAACTTTTATTATTATTTACCACGGTTAAAAGTAAATAGGGTAATTAAGGGTAAAAATGATATTATTATTACCCTAACACATGTCCTAATTCTATTGGATAGGTGTAATTCGACCAAAAACAACCTTAGGGATAAAATATTACCCTTTAGGTCCACTTTTATTAGATTAGGACATTTATTGTTATTTTATTTAAAGAAGAGTTAAAAGAGTTAAAATCAAAGTTTAATAACTAAAACATTTTTAATATAGGGTTATACATAAGATAAATTAGACTATAAATATTAATTAGAAAGCTAAAAATATTCCTTACATAATGGTATTTTATTTATAATTTTTAGACATTAAATTATTTAATTTATTTATGACACAATGATGATGCAGTAATTACATTATTAATGAAATATTAACATAATTGATGTTATAAATACCCAAATAAATGTAATTTTAGACTTTTTATGAATTAAACAAATTTTATAGGTTAATATGACATGTTATTATTGATTTAATTAACTTTTTTTGAACTAATCATGCTGATATGATTTTTCACAAAAATCAAGTACCAAATAGTGTCAAAATTGACATAAAATATTTTTTAAAACAAATATTACATTATTAATTGTTATTTTATTCCTAAAAATCTAAGGTTTAGCCAAATGACTTAGATAAGAATATATATATTAATAATTAACCACTTGGGTTTCTTTTGGCTTGTTATAGTATGTTTATTAACCATATAGTGTAAGAAAACAAAAAGACACGGTAAAAGTAATATTATTTAACTTAGAGTTAAATCTAAATGATAAGGTTAAAATAGTAACTTAAACTTGTCTAAAACCAATTGTTTGAGAGTATTTAGACACATACCAACCTTATATTCAATATAAATCAATTTTTATCTATTAAAAACCGAATATGACTTTATTATAAAATAATATTTTAAGTTTTTTCTAAGGTGACCTTCTCCTCCTTTATAAAAAGGGCACCCCTTCCCTCTTCTCTTCACACCCTTTTGAGCCTTGAAGCTCATCCAACCCCTGCCAATTCCTCTTCTCAAAATCTCTAGTTATATCATAGAGGTTCTAGTCTTCTCAAAATACCAACTCTAGTTCCCTAATAAGAAGTTTAAAAGAGGTGCATCGAGGAAGAGGAGGTTCGGATACGTACGAAGCATATCAGACCTATGGTAAGGGTTAATTATTCCAATCTCATTCTTATCTGAGATTGTTTATTCGTAAGTATTTACTAGGGTTAAATTTTTCATCCACTCCCATAAAAATGTTTTCATAATGTGTTTAATATTCTTCCACGTGTTTTTAATGTCATGTTTACCCCTCATTAACTTTTACTTTGTATTATGGAAGGAATATTTCTTTTGTTTACCATAAAAGGTACTTTTTGACTTTTCTAGAAAAAGTACAAGAAGAATGTTTTTTTACTTATATGGAATGAGTGTATTTTTATGGTTTAATAACACCTTATTTTCATGAATCTTACTCTATAATATTTCATGACTATTTTCAACAAAATACCATTCTTTTAAAATTTCATGGCATTTTGAGAAAAGAAAATGATTTTGAAGAAGAAAGGATATTTTCCTCAAGAATTCATTTCAAGTGTTTTATCAAAACTATTTTCCATCTATGATGATGTTATTAAGTATGTTTATGTTTCAAATATAAGTATATATTATTTACATGGTTTCACTTTTCTTATGATGAAATGATATCCATTTGTTTTATAGGGATTATGTTATGATGGGATGATGTTTATGAAACCCATTTTTGTTCTTTGGGTTATGATGAAGGATTTATGTTTATGTTGTGGCACAAGTAAGAATGATTTCATTATAAGATAGGTGGGACCTATATCTCCCTCCAATGCATTGGGTAAATATTTATATCTCATGAGATAGACATGGCTATAACGGTAAGTTAATCTGGTTCAGTGTTACAGGACGGAAGCGAGGAGTAAACTCGATTCAGAAAGGGAATTTTTCCACTAAGATGTTCTTGTAAAAACTTCCTTGGCTAGTATGGAAATAATATCATGTTCTTAATGGTTTTCCACAATTAAATTTTTTATTCCAATGCTATTTTATCATCATTAATGTTCCTTTATAACCTATGCTTTACGTACTGCCAAGATTTATTTCACAACTCAATATTTTGATGTGTAAAATTTATGTTCATGTTTTGAAGTTCAAACGTATATGGTTTGTTTTATTTTCTCCATGTTTACCCTTACTGATAATTTGAGCTCACCCTTTATATGTTTTCTTTTCCCCAGGATATAAAGAAAGGATTTAGGTAAGAAAACAAAACTGGAAGATCTTTATGGGATATGTTGAAGATCTTTCACCATGATTAGAAGATTATGTTCTGAGTTTCCAAAGACACTAAACTATTATGGTCCTTGTGTGTTTTTTTTTGTTATGTATTATATATTCTTCAAAATTAATATAATGTCTATGTACGTCAAGCTTTGGGTCTCTACAGGTATGACTCCAAGTGTGTATTTTCAATATATAAGTTTTATATTAGTTTAAAACACGCATCACATCGCTAAAACCAATTAAATGATCCTATATTGTTTTCTCATCATTATATATGATATAAATTAATTAATTTCTTTATAATTTTTATCTTATACTTATTTAGGTAATTTTCACCGAGATAATGCTTCAAGATGAGCCAAAAATGGTGTGACGTGCTAAAATTAATCGCAACTCAATATGTTACACAGTGTTCCTGGTATAACTCAAATTTTAGTTTAAAACTAACACTTTAGGGTTATTTTATTTCTTTATATTATTAATAACTTAACAATTGTTTTCTTATATAGGTGTGTTATTTTGATTGAGCATGGGTGGTTTGTTCTTTTATACAGGTTCATTATGTGACATCCCAGGTAATTATAAAATAAGGCATTTTCATATCTATTAATATTTATGAATTATATATTAAATTTACTTAAATGGGATGTTATTTATGATATCATACTTGACACGCAACAATGGGTTTCTCTAAAATCTTATGTTGCACACAAGACTGAGTTATACCAAAAAATAATACAATATTAGTATTATTATTTTAAGTGGTAGTTGATGTCTAGTCGTTGTATTATAAGGAATTAATATAAATAACTATATTATTTTTAAAAAAAATTATTAAATGTTTTTACTTTCATCCAATAAATCCTAGAGGCTTAAAATGAGAATAAATCCAATTTTAAGCATAAAATACTCTAATATTTTTTAAAAGGTAATTTTACCGCCTTTTGATGGAGAACACTTTTTAAATCTAGTTTTTTGTCACTTTTATATATTATATTTGATAAAATAAACTTCTTATTTATAATCAGGACAAAAAAATTACTTTGGTTGAATTTTTTATTTTTATGACAAAATTTATTTTTTAATGAATAGTGAAAAATACTACATTTAAATTCAAAACTGCATTTAAATATAATTTCTTTGAATTGGTAGACTATATTTTGAAAGGGTTTTAAAGTATTTTTAGATTATGTTTTTATCATTTAATCTAATTTTGTTTATTTTAAGTAATTTCACTTTGAAATTTGATATAAACACATGTCAATCTTTTGATGGTTTTTACATTTAACAAATTCATTTTCTCATTTTGACAATAGGAATTAATTTTAAATTAATTACAACATATTTTGTATTTTGAATTTGGAAAAATGGATTCCATATTTGAAATAAAAAGGTCCAAATTATTTAAATAGTTCCCTTTTATTTTTTGATATTATGAATAGTAACTACGGTAATTTTTATTTACCACAGTTAAGGGTATATCGGGTAAATTATGGTAACAAACAATATTATAAGGAAAACATTTACCTTAACACCTCAAAAAATCCTATTTGTTGAATTAAAGTTGAACCTTAACACCTAAGGATCAAAATTTATTTTTTTAATGGACCTTTATCCATAAAAGTGATATAATTATTATTAAAACAAAATAGCATGACAACATGTCATCCTCCTATCACTTATAAGTATAAAAATTTTATTATAGTGATAAACTTAATGAAACTAAATAAATAAATAGTATCTAGAAATATAATGAAATTACCTACATCATTTTAATTTATTAATAATTTTTAGATATTAGATAATTTCCATAAATATTGATACAAAAGTGATACAATTATTATTTTATTAAGAGAAATATCAAATAAATGATATTATAAATATTAAAATAAATATTATATGAAATAATTTATGTCATCCAAAATTTTTCTAGGTGAATATAACATGTTAGAATACTATTAAATGGTTTATTTTAATTTATCACTCTGTTGGATTTTATTTCAATTCAATGAAGTGAGTAGTTTCAAAATTGACATAATTGATATTCTATAAAAAAATAATTTATTAAATTAGTTTAAAATCTTAAAAAATATTCTAAAATTAAAAATTATATACTAAAACGTATAAAAGTTCATAAATTATAAATTTATGGGAAATTTACGCCATATAATTAAAATTAATAGCCTCTTAATAATTAAAATGTTGTTACAACAATTAAAATTAAAAGAGATTCATTAAGGGTAAACCGAAAAGATAAGGTTTCAAATAAAATAAATACATTTCTAAAAAAATATAGGATGGGATGATTTCAAACTATCTTCAACTTATCTTCTACATTTCTCAATTTAGACCCATTTTAATTAAAAAATAATTTATATTAATTTTATAATTTAATAGTTTCTAGGGATGCCCCTTCCCTCTTCTATAAAAAGGTACTCTCTCTTATCAAATACTAATACTTAAATAACTCTTTGGTTTGGCCAAAATATTCCCACAACTCTTTTTATAATCCCTTACCATATTCTTGAGGTTGTATTTTAGGCATAACACCCTTCTTAGATGTGTTAATGTTTTCTTCAAAGGTGATCAACCAAAGAAGAGGTATCGTTTTTTTAAAAGTTTCTGTTTTATTTCTTCTTCTACTTCCTTTTTGTAAATTGTTTCCATAATAATTTAATGAATCCAGAATATAATATATTATGATATTTTTTCATTTTTATGGTATAACCATATTCATCCTTCTACCCATCTTATGAAAAACAGTATCACCATGTGTGTGTGTGTGCGTCTTACCGTCTCTATACCGTGGTGAAATTTTTTTTTTTTCATCTATACTTTATTTTTATGTATATAAAGATGAGTAGAAAGGATTTAAATAATTAATATGACTTTATAATGATTATTTATAATTAATATACCATCCAATTTCATACTATTTAACCATTAAATTTAATGATATCATCATTCGTGCGTATATATGGTTTACCATCTTCACGACGTGATGAGATTCATTCTCCGCATTAAATATACAACAATGATTATAAATACATATATAAGTATGTTTCAATTATTAATATGATATTAATGATTTTATGATCATTCTATAAATATAAAATAATATTTACCTTATTTCCATAATGAACAAAGAAAAATGGAAAATGTTACTCATGCGTAGGTACAGCCTACCGTCTCTATGTATATAACGTTGTTCATTTTTCATAACCATAAATAATGGTTTTATTTAAAAAAAATATATGATTGATGCATAAAAGTGATGATTATTTCATGAATACTATTCTGTATATGATGGACTTATGACCACATGTACTAGTGACATCAAAACCATGTTCATTTTTTACTCAAGTACAGAATATCGATAAAACATCTGATATGATCTTAAATAATTATATAATTTTTATGACATGGTAATAAATGATATAAAATAAATAATGAACTTGAAAAAGGTTCTCAAGCAATTATAAATTAACCTGATTTTATTTTTCAGGAACATAACGATTGTATTTGATGAGTCAGACTCCAAGTAAGGGATTTAGTCTCAATCTCCTTTCATGGAGTAATAATTTGATATTATACACCACTTTATTTTATTCAGTGTATAATAAACCCCTTTTGAATTTTAATTTAATTCAATAGTTTTCAAAAGGAATCTTTTTTTACAAATAATTTTACTAAATGACAAAATGAATGTTTTTTTAATGTACGAAGAGACAATCACTTTTTTTGTCGCCACAACCATTATTTCATATTTTCCTTCCTCTATAAGATGTAATGTTTTTAAAAGAAAAATAAATACCATATACCCTTTTCATGTATTTTGGTATTGAAAATGGTTTTTATAAAGGATTGATTATGTCAATATCTTTAAATTATCTCTTTTCATTACAATGTTGAAATGTTATGTTTCCTTTATGCTTGTTATATGTGTTATGATTACGTTATGGTTATTGGGAATTGTTTATGTATATGGTTGGTTCCATGATAAACTCAGGGAAGGTGATCCCGTGATATCTCTCCAATGCATTGGAGAATGAGACGGAGTTAAACAATAAGTTTTCTCCTAAGATATTTAGGGAATATACTATGATGGGTTTTCCAAATGTAACCATGAATGTTACTCCTTATGTTGTTGTGAAAGCTACAATGTAAGTATTATATGGATGCCACAAGTTATCTTTATGATTTATGATTTCTATGTAGTTTTTCAAGATTCTTATGATTTTATGGGTTTATAAATATTCATGGAATAATGTTTTCTTTCCTTATATTTTATCCCTTATTTATCTTTTTGTTCTCATTCCAAGTTTTTTAAATATTTTCACATGGTATAAGGATGGGTAAGAGTAAGTAAGAAGTTGAGAATATTTTTATCAAGAAAAAGAAATCACATTTACTTTTAAAACTTTTTTATCATCTAATAAATGAATATTACTATATTAGTATCCACTTTTTATAAATTTGAGTTGTTATGCAATAGTTATGGCCTTATTCTCTAAAACTGTAAACCTAAAAGGATCCTCAATGTGAATTCTTGACTTAAATCATGATTATGTAATGTTTAAGTCATGGGGCCTTATAGTTGGTATCAAAGGTTAGTTTAGATGACTTTAGGGGTTATGACGTTTTTAATAGAATATCCATAAAATATTTTTAATTTATGGTAAATTAAAATGATATAGAATTTGAAGATTACCATTTTGCTTCATCGAAGGTATGTTTGTTCAGAACTTTTTTCCACTGAAGAAATAGGATATCTATGTTGGGAAGAAATCAAGAGGAAATAAACCTTCTAAATAAACAACTTGAGATAGTTGGAATCAGAACTGAACAGTTTTTCGTAGTGATGGTGCAGTTGACTCAGGATATAAATGGTGGTGGTATCCTTGTATGAGATCAGCCAGATCAACCATAGAGGAACATTTCAATGGTGGATAATTTCATGAGAAAGCATCCTCCATCATTCAGAGGATCATCTGACTCTATTCTAGCTCAAGGTTAGATTAAAGCACCAGAAAATATTTTTGATGTCATGGGGTGTTTAGACAATCAAAAGGTTAGTATTTTTTTACCATTTTTAAGGTGATGATGATCAGTGGTGGTCTATGGTTAAGAATATCAGAGGTAGTAAAAAGCTTTATGCTCTGGATTGGGATTAACACAAAGGTATTTTCCTTGATAAATTTTTTACTAAGGCAGTACGACTAAGGATGGAAAAACAATTATAGGAATTGAGGCAGGAGGATGACTCAATGGATGCTTACGAAGAAACATTTACTCAAATGGCAAGGTATGCTCCAAATTTCATTTGATATATTGATAGCAAAATCAATATTTTTTACCTAGGATTAAATCCAAAGTATCGAATATCATTAGCCTCTAGTGAGTTTAAAAGTTAATAAAAACTTATTTGATGTGCGGAGAAGGTGGAAATGGAGTTTTTTTATGATCATGTGTTATTTTAAAAATAGTAGAATAATAGGTCAAGGCGATAGGTGAAAGGGGATAATTTTTTGAAAAATCATGATGTTAAGAAAATTAAGTTTACAATTTGTGAAAATTGGGGTATAAATCACACTAGGAAATTTTTATTGAATTCTAGTAAGTACTTATGATATGGTAATATGGGATATAAGGCTCATAATTAAACTCAAAAATATTAGGGTAGTGTTATGAAAAAATATGATTTACAATCTGTAAAAAAAATTAGTGCAATGAGATGGGTCATTATGAAAACAAGTGTTTGATGAAGAACTCAAATGATGGGAAGCAGCCCGAATATAAGTAGAAAGGTGTGGTGAAATCCTTTTCTACTACTTAAGTAGATATTGGGACATCAAATGAAGTGTTATCAGGTATATTTTTTGTTTATTCATATTAGGCCAATGTGTTTTTTGATTCTGGATCTACACATTCTTTCATTTTTGAGAAATGTTATGCTAAATTGGGAATTCCACCTCAATAAATGAATCCAAAACTTATGGTAAAAACACCAGGGAAATGTTGAGACAAAAAAATTATAAGAATCTTCCTATCTTTATCTGTGGAAAGAATCTACCAGTAAACATTATTTTTTTCCTCTAGTGGAGTTTGATGTTATTCTGGGTATGGATTGTCTTTTTTTTACCATGAAAATATTGAATTTAGATCTAAATAAATTTCTTTCCTGAAAGACTTTTGGTTTGTGTATAACAATGAAACCTTACCTCTGATAACATATCAAGAAGATGAGAAACTACTAAAATATGGAAATGAATTATACCTTCCACATATTGTTGAAAATGAATGAATTATTCAGATTAATGATTTTCCAGTGGTAAATGTGTATCTTGATGTTTTTTCTGATTATTTTCCTAGTATTATACATGATTAAGAAGTTAAATTTATTATTGACATAGTTCTTGATGCTACTCTAATTTCACAACCCCCTTATCGAATGGCTCAAATTCAACTTTTATAATTAAAGAATCAATTACATGATTTATTATATAAAGGTTTCATTCGACCTAGAACATCAGCATGGGGTACTCCTGTCTTGTTTTTTAAAAAAGAAAAATGGTTCAATGAGACTCGACATTAATTATAGAGTCTTGAATAACATCACAATTAAGAACAAGTATAATTTTTCTCATATTGATGATTTTTTTGATAAGCTTGAGGGAGATCAGTATTTTTTAAAGGTTGACTTGAGGTTGGGGTACCATCAATTTAAAGTAAAATAAGTAGGCATTCCAAAGATTGTGTTTCATACTAGATATGGTCATTATGAATGTGTAGTTATGCCATTTGGGTTAACTAATGCTCTTGTTGTATTCATGTATCTTATTAAAATAATATTTCATGAGTTCTCGGATAATTTTTTTGTTTTATTTATTGATGACATTTTTGTATATTCAAAAAGTAAATATAATCATAAAATTCATTTAAGGGTTGTCTTTCAAACCTTAAAAAATAAATTTTATGGGAAATTTAGCAAGTGTGAGTTTTGGTAAAAACAAATTTATTTCCTGCGTTATATTTTTTATAAATATGGAATAACTATTTATCCTACTAAAACAAAATTTGTTGAAGAATGATGAAGACACACAAATATAACCTAGATTTGTAGTTTCCTTCGTTTAGCAGGATATTACCAGAGGTTTATTGAAAATTTTGTATGTTTATCTATCCCACTGACTAAGTTAACTCGAAAATGTTTCATCTGGACAAAAGAATGTGATCATTGTTTTCAATAATTGAAAATAAGATTGGTGAATGATTTAGTTTTGGAATTACCTTCCAGGAATAGTGAATTTGTTATCTATAGCAATTCTTCATTGAAAGGAATTGGTTGTGTCCTAATGCATAATGATCATGTAATTTCTTATGCTTCACGTTAGTAGAAAAATTATGACTTAAATTACTCAACAGATGATTTGAAATTAGATTCTGTAGTTTTTACTTTAAAATTTTAGAGGCATCATTTGTATGGAGTAAAATGTAAAATATATATTGATCACAAAATTTTGAAGTATATATTCCCTCAGAAAGAATTGAACATGAGATAGGTAATATGGTTAGAACTAATCAAGGATTATGATTGCATGATTCATTACCATCCTCAAAAAGAAAACAAAGTGGATGACTCTTTGAGTTAGAAAAGTAATTCTACATTAACCATGTTATGTTTAGAATGTGATCCTTTGGTTAATGATTTTATGAATTTTGTATTAGAATTTGTTGGTGTAGGAAATTCCTCTATTTTGATTCAGGTGTTAGTGAAAACATCTATATCAGATAAAATGAATCAAGTGTGGAAGAAAGAAAATGAGTTGCAGAAAAAGGTAGAATTGGTTTATAAGGGTAAGTTAACTAAATTTAATAATGATACAGATTTTTTTTTGAGGTTTAGAAATAGATTATGTGTTCCTATTTATTCACAGTTGAAGAAATTTTTGTTATGTGAACCTCATAGTTCTCCATTTTTAGTTCATCCTAGTAGCACTAAGATATACAGAGAGCTTCGGGAATATTACTAGTGAGATGGAATAAAAATAGATATTGTTGACCTTACTATGAAGTATTTGACTTGTCAGTAGGTGAAATAAGAATTAAAGTTTCCAAAATGGATACTTCATCCTTTTCCAGTACCAAAGTGGAAATGGGAAAATATATCCATGGATTTCATAGTGGAGTTACCAAAGACTTCTCTAGGTAAGAATACGATTTTGGTTATTGTTGATAGATTAAATAGATCTTCTCATTTTATTCCTTTTCAAGATACATTGTCTCTATATCAACTTTCTTAGTGGTATCTTAAGGATATAGTTAGGTTACATGGATTTTCTCTCTCCATTATATCAAATCATGATCCTAGGTTCACTTCGAAATTTTAGAAAGGCCTTCAGAAGTTGTTGGGTACTAAATTAAATTTTAGTACATCTTTTTATCCTCAATATGATGGGTAGATATAACAAGCAATTAAAACATTATAGTATATGCTACGTGCTTGTTCAATGGATTACCAGGGAATTTGGGGCAAACATATTTCTTCGGTTGATTTTTATTCTAATAACTATTTTCATTCCAGTATACAGATGAAACTATTTGATTCACTATATGGAAAGTTGTTTCTAACTCTATATTTTTTGGATGAAGTTAGTGAAATGATGTATATGGGATAAAAATTGGTGGAAGAGGTGGAAGAAAGAGTTCATTTAATTTAGAAACACATGAGGACTGCTCTGACTAAGCAGAAAAGTTATAAAAATAACAGGAATAAGGATCTTTCTTTCAAGGCAGGTGATCATGTATTTCTCAAAGTTTCACTATGGAGAAGTGTGATCCATTTTTCTAAGAAGGGAAAATGGAGTCCACAATTCATTAGACCCTATAAAATCTGGGAGAAAGTTATATTAGTTGCATACATATTGGATTTACCTCTGAGTTTATCCCATGTACACAATTTTTTTCATGTTTCAATGTTGATAAATAATTTTTCAGAACCATATCATTTTTTGAGTCTAGAACTAGTTTAGTTGGAAGAGAATATTTCTTATGCGTAACAGACAGTCCAAATTTTTGACTACCGAGAGGAGGTGTTGCGAAATAAGGAGATTCATCAAGTTAAGGTTTTTTGGAAAAATCATATGGTTGAAGAGGTGACATTGGAATCTAAAAATTCTCTGAGGGTGAAATACCCCCACATATTTGATAAGTGAATAAAATTGTGAAGATGTAATTTCCAAAAGGGGGGAAGGATGAAACATCCTAGGTAATTATAAAATAAGACATTTTCATATCTATTAATACTTATGAATTAGATATTAATTTTAATTAAAATGGTATTCTATATATAATAGCATACTCAACACGTACCAATGGGTTTCTCCAAAATCTTAGGTTGCACACAAGATTGAGTTATACCGAAAAATAATACAATATTAATATTAGTATTTTAAATGGTAGTTAATGTCTAGCCGTTGTATTGGTGGGAATGAACAAAAATAAATATATTATGTTCATAAATTTTAATTAAATGATTTTACTTTCATCCAATTAATTTTAGAGGATTAAAGTGAGAATAAATCCAATTATAAGTACAAAATACTCTAAAATGTTTTAAAATGTGGTTTTTCCACATTTTGATAACGAATCCTTTTTAAATCCTATTTTTGTCACTTTTATATGTTTTATTTGAAAAAATAAACTTATTATTTAGAATCAGAACAAAAAAAATTACTTTAGTTGAATTTTGGTATTTTTATAATAAAATCCATTTATTAATGAATAGTAAAAAATACTGCATTTTAATTCAAAACTGCCTTTTCATCTAATTTATTTGTATTGATATATTATCTTCTGAATGGGTTTTTAAGTATATTTACATTATATTTTTATAATTTAATCCAATTTTGTTCTTTATAAGTAGTTTCACTTTAAAATTTGATATAAAAACATGTTAATCTTTTGATGTTTTTTACTTTTAAAAAACTCATTTTCTCATTTTGACAACGAGAATTAATTTTAAATTAATTACTAAAACTTATGTGTTTTGAATTTGGAAAATTTTATTACATATTTGGAATCATAAGGTACAAATTAAGAAAATATGTGCTTTTTATTTTTGGATATTATAAATAGTAACTACAGTAATTTTTATTTACTACAGTTAACGGTAAATCAGGAAAATTAAGGTAACAAACAATATGATAAGAATAAAAAAATTACCCTAACACCTAAAAAAATATTTTTTATGAATAAAGGTTGACCCTTAAAACATAAAGATCAAAATTTATTCATTTAATATACTTTTGACCATGAAAGTGATATAATTATTATTAAAATAAAAGAAAGTGACAACATGTCACCCTTTTAACTCTTATAAGTATACTAATTTTAAAAATTTTGAAAAACTTGATGAAATTAAAAAAAATGTATCTAGAAATATAATTATATTATATACATAATGTTAATTTATTTAGAATTTTTAGATATTATATAATTTCCATAAATATTGAAACAACAGTTATATAATAATTATTTCATTAAGATAAATATCAAATAAATGATATTATAAATATAAAAATAAATATTATATGAAATAATTTATATCATACAAGATTTTTCTAGGTGAATATGACATGTTATAAAACCATTAAAATTTTTGGTTCAAAGTTATCACTCTTTTGGATTATATTTAAATTCAATTAAGTGAATAGTGTCAAAATTGATATAATTTATATTCTATAAAAATAGTAATTTATTAAAATAGTTAAAAATCAAAAAAAAATATTTTAAAATTAAAAATTTGATATGATAAGGTCTAAATGTTCATAAATTATCCATTTATGATAAATTGACCCCATATAAGTAAAATTAATAGCCTCTTAATAATTAAAATATTGCTACCACAATTAAAATTAATAGAGAATCATAAAGGGTAAACCGAAAAGATAAGGTTTAAAATAAAATCAATATATTTCTAAAAAAGATTGGATGAGATGATTTAGAAATATTCTAATATTATCTTCTATATATCTCAATTCAGATCCATTTTAATTAAAAATAATAATTTATTTTAATTTAATAATTTAAGAGTTTCTAAGGGTGCCTCTTCCCTCTCCTATAAAAAGGTACCCTCTCTTATCTAATACTAACACTTCAGGAACTCTTTCGTTCAGAAAATATCTACCCAAAACTCTTTCTATAATCTATAAACACGTTCTTGAGACCTTAGTTTAGGCATAGAACCCTTCTTATTAGTGTTAATGGTTTCTTCAAATGTGAAAAATCAAAGAAGAGGTATCATTTTTTTAAGAGTTTATGTTTTATTTCTTCTTCTACTTCTTCTTCCTAAGTTGTTTCCATACTAGTGTAATAATTGTATCATATACTCTATGATGAGATTTTTTTATGGTTATGGGACAACCACATTCATCCTTCTACCCATCCAATTAAAAAAATATCACCTTGTGTGCATAAGTACGACTTACCATCTCCATGTTGTGGTGAAAATTGTTTTTCATCTATAATTTATATTGATGGATATAAAGATGAGTATAAAAGATGTAAATAATTAATATGGATTGATAATTATTATTTATAATTAATATATCATCCAATTACATTCCATTTAACCATTAAATTGAATGATACAGTCACTCATGCGAACGTACGGTTTACTGTCTCCACGACACGATGAGATTCATTCTCCACATTAACTATTCAAGAATGATTATAAATAGATATATAAGTATATTAAAATGATTAATATGATATTTATGATGTTATAATAATTCTATAAATATATAATAATATTTATATTTTTTCTATAGTTAATAAAGAAAAATGGAAAATGTTACTCATGCATACGTACGGCCAATCATCTCCATGAATATAATGTTGTTCATTTTTCATAACTATAATTAATAGTTTGATTTAAAAAATATAATTAATTTATAAAAGTGACGATTATTTCATGAATAATATTCTAGAGATGATGGAATTATTACCACATGGACTAGTGACATCAAAACAATGTTCATTTTCGACTCAAGTACTGAATATAGACAAAACATAGTAAATGAATATAAATAATTATATAATTTTAATAACATGGTAATAAGTTATATAAAAGAAATAATAAACTTGAAAATGGTTCTCAATCAAGTAGTAATTAACTTGAGTTTATTATTCAGGATCATAATGATTTTATATGACGTTTCGTACTTAAGGTAAGGGACTTCATCTAAATATTCTTTCATTGGGGAATAATTTGATATTATACAACATATTATTTTTATACAGTGTATAATAAAACCATTTTGACTTTTAATTTCATTCAACAGTTTTAAAAAGGAATATTTTTCTAAAAATCATTTTACTAAATGAAAAAATGAATTTTTTTAACGTATGCGGCGACAATGACTTTTTTCATCACTGCAACCATTATTTGACATTTGGATTCCTCTACAAGTAGTGATTTTTTTTTAAAAGAAAAATAAATACCATATCCATTTTCATGTATTTTAGTATTGAAAATGGTTTTAATAAAGGATTTATTATATCAATATCTTGAAATTATCTCCTTTTATTGGGATGTGGAAATGTTATGTTTCATTTATTCTTGTTTTATGTGTTATGATTATGTTATGGTTATTGGGAATTGTTTATGTATATGGGTGGTTCTATGATAAACAGAGGGCGGGTGAGCCCTTGATATCT
This sequence comes from Viscum album, assembly GCA_963277665.1. Classification (NCBI taxonomy): domain Eukaryota; kingdom Viridiplantae; phylum Streptophyta; class Magnoliopsida; order Santalales; family Viscaceae; genus Viscum; species Viscum album. Next base: position 1,078,917,090 of record OY728139.1, on the reverse strand, counting down.
CTCCAGTGCATTGAGTAATGATACAGAGTTAAACAATAAGGTTTCTCCTAAGTTATTTAGGGAATATACTATGATGGTATTACAAATGTAAATATGAAGGTTACTCCATATGTTATTGTGAAAGATACACTGTAAGTATGATATGGATGCCACAAGTTACCTTTATGATTTATAATTACTGTGAATATTTTAAAGATTCTTATGATTTTATGGGTTTATAAATATTCATGGACTAACATCTTCTTTTCTTATTTTAAATCCCTTACTGATCTTTTGGTGCTCTTTCTAATTTTATAAAATGTTTTCAGTGGGTATAAGGATGGGTAAGAGAAAGGAATAAGTCAAGAATATTTTTTTCAAGAAAAATAAATCATGTTTACTTTTAATAATTTTATATCAAAGAATAAATAGATATTTTTGTATTGGTATCCACTTTGTATAAATTTGAGTTTTTATGTAAAATGTATGGCCTAATTCTCTAAAATTCTAAACTTGAAAAGACCCTCAATGTGAATTCTTAACTTAAATGAAGATTATGTAATTTTTAAGGAATGGGGCCTTATAGTTTGTATCAGATATTGGTTTAGATAACTTTAGGGGGTTTTATGTTGTTAATAGAATATCCATAAAAGATTTTGACTTTATGGTAAATTGAAATGATATAGCATTTGAAGATTATCATGTTGCTTCATCAAAGATATGTTTGTTCTGAATGGTTTTCCATAGAGGAAATGGGATAGTTATGTTGGGACAACATCAAGAGGAAAACAACCTTCCAAATAAAAAAACATAAGACAGTTGGAATCGAAACTGAACAGTTTTTTTAGTGATGGAGTTGTTGACTCAGGGTATAAATGGTGGTGGTATCTATACATGACATTAGCCAGATTAACCTCAGGGGAACCTCTCAGTAGTGGATAATTTCATGAGTCAGAATCCTCCATCATTCATAGGATCATATGACCTTGTTCTAGCTGAAGGGTGAATTAAATAACTGGAAAATATTTTTGATGTCATGGGGTGTATAGACAATCAAAAGGTTAGTCTTCATATTTACTATTTTGAAGCTGAAGCTGATCAGTCTTGGTCAACGGTTAAGAATATCAAAGGCACTAAGGAGTATGATGATCTATATTGGGATGAATTCAAAGGTATATTTCCTAAAAAATATTTTCCTAAGGCAGTTCATCTTAAGATGGGAAAACAATTCTTCTTATTGAGGCAGGAGGATGACTCAGTGGCAGCATATGAAGCAAAATTCACTCAACTAGCAAGGTATGGTCCAAATTTTATCCTAGATCTTGATAGTAAAATCAATCATTTTTACTTAGGATTAAAGGAAAAATATCGAAGGGTGTTGGATTCTCATAAGTTTAAACGTTATGAAAAACTTTTTCAATGTGTGGAGAAGGTGGAAATGTAGTTTGTAGATGATTAGGTGTTCTTTGAAAAACAACAGAAAAAGAGGTCGAGGTGGTAGGTTAAAGGGAAGAATTATTCGAAAAAGTATGATGGTAAGAAAATTTAATTTACAGTTTTTGAAAATTGTGGTAAAAATCACACGGGGGAATTACTTTTGAATTCTGTTAAGTGCTTTTGGTGTAGTAAAATGGGACATAAGGCTCATAATTGCACTGAAAAATATTTGGGAAGTGGTAAGACAAAATATTATTTGCAGTCAGTAAAACATTTTAAGTGCAATTATATGGGTAATTATGAAAACAATTATCCGATGAGGAACTCAAATGATGGAAAGTATCCAGACTATAAGTAGAAAGGTATGGTGAAATCAATTGCAACTACTTCAGTAGATGTTGGGATATAAAATGAAGTGGTATTAGGTAAATTTTTTATCTATTCAGATTATGCCAATGTGCTTTTTGATTCTGGATCTACACATTCTTTCTTTTCTGAGAAATTTTTTAGCAAATTGGGAATTCCACCTCAATAAATGAATCCAAAACTTATGGTAAAAAACCCTTCAAGAAATGTTGAGATAAAAAGAAATTATAAGAGACTTCATGTCTTTTTATGTGGAAATAATCTGCCTACAAACCTTATTGTTTTGCCTCTAGTAGAGTTTGATTTTATTCTAAGTGTGGATTGGATTTTTGTTTACCATGCTAAGATTGAATTTAGATCTAAAGAATTTTCTTTCTATAAATACTTTAAGTTTGTGTATATTAATGAACAGTTACCTATGATAACATATTTGGAAGCTAAGAAACTACTAAAAGATGGAAATGATTACTACCTGGAACATTTTTTAAAAAATAAATGAATTGTTTATATTAATGATGTTCCAGTGGTAAATGAGTATCTTGATATTTTTTCTGATGAATTACCTGGTATTATACCTGATTGGGAAGTTGAATTTACTATTGACTTAGTTCCTGATGCAAAGACAATTTCCAAACCCCCTTATCTAATGTCTCAAATTAAATTTTTATAATTGAAGAAGAAATTGATTGAGTTATTAGATAAAGGTTTAATTCAACCAAGAACATCCCCATGAGGATATCCTATCTTTTTTGTTAAAAAGAAGGATGTTTTAATGAGACTTTTCATTGGTTATAGAGCCTTGAATAATATCACTGTTAAGAAAAAGTATCATTTGCCTCATATCTATGATTTGTTTGATCATCTCCATAGAGCTCATTATTTTTCAAAGGTTCACTTGAGGTCGGGGTACCATCAGTTGAAAGTAAAGGAAGTTGACATTTTTAAGACTGTGTTTTATACTAGATATGGCCATTATGAATTTTTAGTTATGTCATTTGAGTTAACTAATTCCCCTACTATATTCATGGATCTTATGAACAGAATATTTTGTGAGTTCTTAGATAAGTTTGTGGTTGTGTTTATTGATGAAATTTTGGTATTTTCTAAAAGTAAAGACAAGAATGAAAGTAATTTAAGGGTTGTCTTGAAAACCATAAAAGAAAATAAATTTTATGGGAAATTCATAAAGTTTGTTTTTTGGTTACAACAAAGTTCTTTCCTTAGTCACATTGTTTCTAAAGATGGAATAATTGTTTATCCTGCTAAAACAAAAGTTGTTGAAGAATGGCCAAGACCCACAAATATAACCAAGATTCATAGTTTTCTTGGTTTAGAAGGATATTACTGGATGTTTTCTGAAAAAAATTTAGGGTTATATAGCCCACTGACTAAGTTAACTTGAAAAGGTGTTAGTTTAATCTAGATAAAAAAATGTGATTATTGCTTTCAGGAATTGAAAAGAATATTAGTGAATGCTCCAGTTTTGGAATTACCTTTCAGTAATGGTGAATATGTTATCTACAATGATGATTCGTTGAAAGTACTATGTTTTTTCCTAATGTAGAATGATCAGGTAATTGATTATTCATCACATCAGTTGAAAACTCATGAGTTAAATTACCCTACACATGATTTAGAATTATCTGCTATAGTTTTTTCTTTCAAAATATGTAGGAATCATTTGTATGGAGTAAAATGTGAAATATATACTAATCACAAAAGTTTAAAGTATATATTCACTCATAAATAATTGAACATGAGATAGAGAATATGGTTGGAAGTAATCAAGTATTATGATTGCATGATTCATTACCATCCTAGAAAAGAAAAAAAATTGGTCGATGCTTTGAGTCAGAAAAGTAAGGCTACATCAACCATGATACGTTTAGAATGTGATCCTTTGGTTAATGTTTTGATGAATTTTGGATTGGATGTTTTTGGTGCAAGAAATTCCTCTGTTTTGTTTTAGGTGTTAGTGAAATCATCTATATCAGACAGAATTAAGCAAGTTTAGAAGGAAGATAGTGAGTTATATAAAAAGATAGAATTGGTTCCGAAGGGAAAGTTAATTGAATTTAACATTGATAAAGATTGTGTTTAGAGTATTATAAATAGATTATGTGTGCCCAATAATTCACAGTTGAAGAAATATAAGTTATGTGAAGCTCATAGTTTTCTATTTTTAGTTCATACTATTAGCACTAAGATATACAGAGACCTTTGGGAATATTACTGGTGGGATGGAATAAAAAGAGATATTACTAAATTTACTATGAAGTGTTTAACTTATTAGCAGGTGAAAGAAGAATAAAAGTTTCCAAAAGGGATGTTTCAGCTTTTTCCAATACTAGAGTGGAAATGGTAAAATATATCCATGGATATCATAGTGGGGTTACCAAAGACTTCTCTGGGTAACAATATGATTTAGGTTATTGTTGATAAATAGACTAAATCTTCTCATTTTATTACTATTCAAGACACATTGTCTCTAGATCAACTTTCTCAGTTGTATATTAAAGATATAGTCAATTTACATGGATTTCCTCTCTCTATTGTATCTAATCGTGATCTCAGGTTCACTTATTACTTTTGTAAAGGCCTTTAGAAGTTGTTGGGTATTAAATTAATTTTTATTACATCCTTTCATCCTCAATCTGATGGAAAGACAGAATGAACAATTCATACGTTGGAGGATATGCTATGTGCTCATTCAAAGGATTACCATGGAAGTTGGGATAAACTTCTTTCTTTGGCTGAGACTTCTTATGAAAATGGTTTTAATTCCAGTATACAGATGGCACTATTTGAGTCATTTTATGGAAAGCAGTGTTGAACTCTAGATTTTTGGGATGAATTAGGTGAAAGAAAGTTGATTAGACCAGAATTGGTAGAAGGGATGGTAGAAAAAGTTTTTTTGATTTAAACACATATGAGGACTACTCATAGTAGGCCAAAAAGTTATGTGGAAAACTATAGGAAGGGTCTTCTTTTGAGGTAGTTGAGCATGTCTTTCTCAAAGTTTCAACATGGAAAAGTTTGATTCATTTTCATAAAAAGGGAATGATGAGTCCTCAATTCATTGGACCCTATAAAATCCTAGAGAAATTTGGATCAGTTTTCTACAGAGTGGATTTACCTCTGATTTTATCCCTGGTACACAAGGTTTTTCATGTTTTAATGTTAAGAAATTATTTTTCAAATCCATATCATGTTTTGAGTCCTGAAGTAGTCTAGTTGGAAGAGAATCTTTCTTATAAGGAACAACCAGTCCAGATTCTTAACCACAGAGAGAAGGTGTTGTAGAATAAGGTGATTCATCAGGTTAAGGTTTTGTGAAAAAATTGTATTTTTGAAGAGGTAACATGGGAATATGAAAATTCTATGAGGGAGAAATACTCTCACTTATTTGATAAGTGAATAAAATTGTGAGGACGCAATTTCCAAAAGGGGGGAAGGATGTAACATCCCAGGTAATTATAAAATAATATATTTTAATATATATTAATATTTATGAATTTTATATTAAGTTTCTTTAAAAGTGGATTCTATATATGAGAGTTTTCTCAATAGGAAACAATGGGTTTCTCCAAAATCTTATGTTTCACACAAGACTGAGTTACACCGAAAAATAATAGAATATTATTATTATTATTTTAAATGGTACTTAACGTCTATCAATTGTATTGGAGAGAATGAACAGAAATAACCATATTATATTTAAAAAAAATTATTAAATATTTTTACTTTCATACAACAAATTTTAGAGGCTTAAAATTAGAATAAATCAAATTTTAAGCATAAAATGCTCTAATATTTTTTTAAAGGTAGTTTTACAGTCATTTGATGGGGAACCCTTTTTAAATAGAGCTTTTGTCACTTTTATATTCTTTATTTTAAAAAATAAACTTTTTATTTAGATTAGGTACATAAAAATTTACTTTGGTTTAATTTTGGTATTTTTATGATAAAATTCATTTTTAATGAATAGTGAAAAATACTACATTTTAATTCAAAACTATCTTTTCATCTAATTTTTTTGTATTAATAGATTATATTTTTAATGGGTTTTAAAGTATATTTAGATTATTTTTTATCATTTAATCCAATTTTGTTCATTATAAGTAATTCCACTTTGAAATTTCATATAAAAATATGTCAATCTTTTGATGGTTTTTACTTTTAAAAAATAGGATTTCTCATTTTAACAATGAGAATTAATTTTAAATTAATTAATGTAACTTCTGTCTTTTGAATTTAGAAAAATTAATTCTATATTTGGAATTAGAAAGTCCAAATTATGAAATATTTTCCTTTTATTTTTTGGATATTATGAACAGTAACTACGGTGATTTTTATATACCATGGTTAATGGTAAATCGGGTAAATTAAGGTAAAAAACAATATGATAAGGACAAAAAAATTACTATTACACCTTCAAAAATTCTATTAAATGAATAAAAGTATACCCTTAACATTGGAGGATAAAAATTAATTTTTTTAATGTACTTTTTTCATGAAAGTGATATAATTATTATTTAAACAAAAGAAAGTGACAACATGTCACCCTCTTATCTCTTATAAGTATAATAATTTTAATGTAGTAATAATCTTGATGGAAATATGAACATAAATAGTCTATATAGATATAATGAAATTATATAAATCATGTTAATTTATTTATAATTTTTATATATTAGATAAATACCATAAATATTGACACAATAGTGATTCAATAATTATTTTATTAAGAGAAATATCAAATAATTGATATTATAAATATTAAATAAATAATATATGAAATAGTCTTTAACATCCATGATTTTTTAGGTGAATATGACATGTTATAAGTATATTAAATGTTTTTTTTTTGAATTATCACTCTTTTGGATTTTATTTAAATTCAATGAAGTGAATAGTTTCAAAATTGACATAATTGATATTCTATAAAAATAATAATTTATTAAATTAGTTAAAAATATTAAAAATATTTTAAAATTAAAAATTGGATATTATAAGTTAAAAAATTCATAAAGTATAAATTTATGGGAAATTGACCCCATATAAGTAAAATTAATAGTCTCTTAATAATTAAAATGTTGTCACCATAATTAAAATTAAAAGAGAATAATTAAGGGTAAACCGAAAAGATATGGTTCAAAATAAAATCAATACATGTATAAAAATTATTATATGAGAGGATTTAGAACTATTATCATCTTAGATTCTACATATCCCAAGTTAGATCCTTTTGAATTAAGAAATTTATTTATATTAATTTAATTAATTAATAGTTTTCAAGGTTGCCCCTTCCCTCTCCTATAAAATGGTACCCTCTCTTATTTAATACTAACACTTAAAGAACTATTTGTTTTGGCCAATATCTTCCCCTGACTCATCCTATAATCTATCCCCACATTATTTAGGCCTTATTTTAGGTATAAAACCTTTATTAATGGTTTTAAGGTGTTCTTTAAATGTGATCAACCGAAGAAGAGGTATCATTTTTTAAGAGTTTCTATTTTATTTATTCTTCTACTTCCTTTTCCTAAGTTGGTTCTATACTAATGTAATAACTCTAGAATCTAATATGTGATGATTTTTTTTATGGTTATTGGAAAATCATATTCATAATTATACCCATCCTATGAAAAATAATATCACCAAGATTTCATACGTACGACTTACTGTCTCCACACCATGGTGAATATTGTTTTTCATCTATACTTTATTTAGATGGATATAAAGATGAGTAAAAAGGATTTAAATATTTAATATGAATTGATTATTATTCTTTATAATTAATATATCCTACAATTCCATATTATTTAACCATAAAATTGAATGATATCGTCGATCGCACGTATATATGGCTTACCAACTCCACGGCGCGATGAGATTCATTCTCCACATTAACTATTCAAGAATGATTATAAATACATATATAAGAATGTTTAAATGATTAATACGATATTAATTATATTATTATCATTATGTAAATATAAAATAATATTTACCTTATTTCCATAATTAACAAAGAAAAATGAAAAACATTACTCATGCGTATGTACGGCCGACCATCTCCATAAATATAACATTGTTCATTTTTTATAACCATAATTAATGTTTTGATTTAAAAAATATGATTAATGTATAAAAATGATTAATATTTCATGAATAATATTCTCTAGATGATGTTCTTATGACTAAATGGACTAGTGACATCAAAACCATGATCATTTTCGACTCAATTACCTAATATCGACAAAACATCCGATATGAAATTAAATAATTTTGTAATTTTTATAACTTGTTAATAAGTGATATAAAAGAAATAATAAACTATAAAAAGGTTCTAATGAAAGTATAAATTAACCTAAGTTTATTATTCAGTAACATAACGATTATATGTGATGATTCAGACTCAAATTAAGGGAATTTATCTCTATCCCTTTTCATTGAGGCATAATTTGATATTATACACCACTTTATTTTATAAGGTGTATAATAAAACCATTTGACATTTAATTTAATTAAATGGTTTTTAAAAGGAATATTTTCTATAAAATGTTTTACTAAATGACAAAATTAATGTTTTTTAACATATACGGTGATAATGAATTTTTCTGCCACCACAACCATTATTTGATATTTAGATTCCTCTATAAGTCATATTGTTTTTAAAAGAAAAATAAATATCATATACACTTTACATGTATTTTTGTATTAAAAATGGTTTTGGCATAGATGTAATGTAAGTATGATATGGCTGCCACAATTTACCTTTATGATTTATGATTGCTATGAAGTTTTTTTGGATTCTTATGATTTCATGGGTTTATAAGTATTCATGGACTAGCATTTTCTTTCTTTATTTTATATCCCTTACTAAGATTTTTGTGTTCATCCCAAGTTTTTAAAAAAAATTATAGGTTATAAGTATGGGTAAGATAAAGGAATAATTCATGAAGATTTTTATCAAGAAAAAGAAATCATGTTTACATTTAAAAAATATATACCATGGAAGAAATGGATATTGTTATAGTGGTATCCACTTTGTATAAATTTGACTTGTTATGTAATATTTATGGCCTAATTATCTAAAACTATAAAACTAAAAAGATCCTCAATGTTAAATCTTGACTTAAATGAAGATTATGTAATGTTTAAGGCATGGGGCCTTATATATTATTTTTCTCTATAATTGTGTTTTTTTCTTGTATTTGTGTTATAAATTTTATTTCATTTAAATTTTGTATTTGTATCCAATTTTTCTAATTTCAAGTTCCATTTTTGGTGTTTTTTATGGTTATATAGTGTGCTGTTATAGCACACGATAGTATTCACCTTTATTAGTAATTTTAAAAGTTCTAATAAATGGGGTCTTTTATCGATGCTTTTATATCACTGATAAAATCCTAAGGATTTTAATCACGCTCTCGTAGTTTGTGATTTTTTAGCACTGATTAAAGAAAATTATAGTGTTGTTAAAGGCTTATTTTGTGTTATTGATATTAGACAAGAGATTAGTAATGTGCCAGATTTTTTAATGAGTTGTGCCTGGGAATATCTAGCCCACGTATAGGGAATATCCAGATTACCTGGGATGGGACATGTTGTTCTGGATTGTGCTTATTACAGTTGACTTTATTTCAATGTTGGGTGAGGCATTTGATTTTTGAAGTTCCTTATGATTGTATATTTTTTTACCCTTGTCCCAGTATGGGGATGAATTATTGCATCAAGCATCGTTATAGGAAGTTTAGGATTTATATTTCATGCCTTATGCCATGCCATGTTTACTTACTATGTGCATTTCTTGCAACATGTTTTGGTGTCTTTATTGTATGTCCATGAAATTGTGCTAAAATTTCATATAGGGACTTGATAAATCATTGGTTGGGATTAGATAGATGCCACAATTCGATTTATAAGGTGTATGGATGCTTATAAATTGGAATTGGTGATCCATATAGTTTAACCTTTTAAATAGGATTACTATATAAATGAGTATGTATTTAAATGAAACTAAATTATAGAATTAATTGTCACCATTAAATGGCTATTAAAATTAAAATTTAAGGGGTATTTTCCCCTATAAATTTCAATTAACACTATGTATAATGGGACCTTTGCCTTACAACAGAGAACTTGACCCAGACCCAAACTAAGTAGTGGGTAGTAGGTAGTGTATCTAGATTTTATTTATAATTTGTATTCCTCCCAAACCTATCTTTAGGAGCTGTTAGGGAGGAAATACATGTAAATAGGAAGTATTGTACATGTCTTATTCATATAATTATAATTCTCTTGTTTCTAAAACTTTTATAAGGAATGTGCTTGGTATTTATAGATAGTTTCCACCACAATGACCACTAATCACATTCCATGAGGGTGGTGATGACCATACTCTGGAGGCGGTGGACCTTAGGACACTAGTGGAACCACCCATAGTACCTCTTTAGAAACCACCAGTTATACCTAATATGGGAAACAATGCCCAGTTTCGGGAGGGTTTACTATGTTTTATCTAGAAAGTTCTGCAAGATCTGTGACCTGTCCCAACTATGTTAGAGTAGACATGTGAGTTTTAGTAGTAGAATCCACCTACATTTTTGGGGGATGGTATACCACAAGTTTTAGAATAATGGCTAAAGGACACACTATCAATTTTTGAGCATCTTGAAACATATCCTGAGAGGAGAGTGAAGATCACCACATATATGCTTCGGGATTATTCTAGGAGATGGTGGGACGTGATTACTCTTATGAATGATAATTGGGATATGGCCTGGAGGGAGTTATATATATCATTCTATGATTAATTTTATCCTGATATGTTGAGGTCCAAGAGAGATATAGAGTTTATTCATCTAGAGAAGGGTTTATTTTCAATCATGGAATATTCTATCCATTTAACAGAGCTCTAGTGTTTCACACCAACTCCGTTAAGTGAAGAGTTATTGAAAGATAGTCGATTCAAGTATGGTCATAGGTATGAAATCTGATCATATATTATTTTCTTTTGGCTTAATAACATATCCTAAATAGTAAATCAAGTGATGATTACTGAATATAAGATGATGGGATCTAGGGGCGTAGAGTAGATAAGACTATCTTCTTAACCCAGTGGCTTCTTGTCCAATGCTAATAAGAGACTCTTTGAGATATCTTATTAGAGGAATACCTGCTAGACAATGAGTGCTAGAAGTTCTATTTTATATCATCAATGTGGGAGGCAGGGACTCATGAGGAGCTAGTGTGATAGATACCCAGTTGAGTGTCAATCCTGTGATAGGATGTGCCATCGATAGTGGTTCTATAGTAACTTTCCTCCAGTAGTAATTGAGATGGGTCTATACTAACTCTATGTTTAGGAGTGGGGTCAGCATCATCTCTTTGGGAAGGTAGTTGTAGTGAAACTAGTCGATCAGTCCGAGATAGTCGTCATGGATGAGGAAGCCATACACCATTCTCATAGCAACATTAGAGTGGACTTACTCAGGGTAATTAGGATATATCTTTGGGTCATGATTTAGGGAATATTTATTAGTTCAATTGATGCCTAAGGAGTAGAGTATCTGACCTTCTATAGTCATATGTGTTATTCTGGTAGCCTCTATGTTAGTATTTTCTCTTATGATACAAGTTCTTCTCATTCTTTCATATATGTTCCTATTTTGGAGAGCCTCGAGATCAATTTTTAGTTCTCCTGTGTTTTTTTAACACTTGATACTCTACTGGGGATAAGATCATAGAGTTTATGTTAGTGTAGGGATTTCACCCTTGAGGTAGGTGGGTGTCACTTCATATGATACCCCTTTTTCTTCAAGATGAAATGGTTTGACGTCATTCTCAGGATGGACCGGTTGGTTCTCTATCATGTGTATGTTGATTTCTATCATCGAAGGGTGACTTTAACATCACCAAAGGGTGGGTTTTTTATTCAAAATGGTTAATGGGATGACCAGGATATTTGAGATGGACTCAAGCATCGTGGGTTTGATAGGATGACAAGCTATATTGCTATTTTATATCTAGATGATCAGGGAACAAGTCGGGATTACTTCCCTCTAGTGGTTTTTCGTTTCAAAGATTTTTTCCCATAAAAAATCATGGACTACCTCTTGAGAGATATGTAGAGTTTTCTATTGATCTAGTACCATGAGATACACTGGTATCAATTACTCCTTATAGGATGGATACTACTAAGTTTCATGAGCTCAAGAGGTAGCTATAAGAATTTTAATAAAATGGATTTATATGGCCTAGTACTTCTTTGTGGGGTTTGTTGGTCCTTTTTGCTAATAATTTGGATGGAACCCTTCATTTATATGTGGGTTACCAAAAATTGAATCAGTTGATGGTTTAGAACCGATATCCCTTGTCTTGAATAGATGATCTCTATGACTAGCTCAGAGGATCTAGAGTGTTCTCAAATATGGATCTAGGATCAAGTTATCATTAGTTGTGTGTTTTACCTTCAAATATACCTCATACAGCATTTCATAGTGGGTATCATCTATATGATTATCTGGTTATATTGTTAGGTCTCATGAATACACCAATAGTTTTCATAGAACTGATGAACCAGTTTTTACATTCATATCTAGATTCATTTGTAGTGTTATTCATGGATGACATCTTGGTGTATTCTCCCACTCAACATGACTATTCCAAACATCTTGTGATCATATTATAAACACTAATGTAGAATCAGTAATTTTCTAATCTCACAAAGTGCCACATTTGGATGGATGAGATTCACTTCCTGTGTTATATTATCTCATGGAAAGAAGTATCAGTTGACCTAGAGAATGTGATATTTGTAGTGTCCTTGGAGTATCAAAATAATGTCTTTGATATATAGATTTTAGTTGGGCTATCTAGATATTATAGGTTCTTCATATAGGACTTATCATACTTATAAGTACCTCTTACAGGATTAACAAAGAAGGGTGTGAAGTTTTCATGGTCAGACGCCTGTGAGATAGCCTTTCAAGAGCTGAAAGGGATACTTCCTTCTACATTAATCCTAATTATTCTAGAATTGGGCAGAAGCTATATTGTATATTATAATGCATCAAGTATTGATCTTGTTATAGGAGGATTGATTCATGGAATACGGGTCTCATCAGCTAAGGCCACACGAGAGGAACTACCCGATGCATGATCTCGAGTTAGACATTGTTGTCTACGCCTTGCATTATTTGAGGCATTATTTATTGGGACAATGTTTTTCGGTGTACAAGGACAAAAAAAGTCTCAAGTAAATATTTAAACATCGTGACTTGAATCTTAATCAATGAAGGTGAAGGTTCCAAGCATAGAAGAAGCGTGTGATGGGTCATGCCCAACTTTTATTATTGTCATGATCGATTATCAATTTGAGATTTACACAATTATGAACTCCATGATCAAAGCAATTAAATCTAAGAATACATATAATGGATAAAACAGTTGAACCAAAGAACCAGATCATCATATATTATTTATAATTAATTTAAGAAATAAAAATTACCTTGTGAGAAATTATTTCTTAGTTAATGGATCTAATAATGTATATATGTTGTACCATATTTGAATTAATATAAGCAAGAATATATTCCCTCTAGCAGTGATCCATAGGTGTTCCACAAATATCTGAAAGTTTCCATACGAATATTTTGATTCTAGCACGGAATATTTTATCACTTTTTTTGTTCGCAGTTGATCTCCCTGAGAATCACTTTAAAAGTATTCTTCTTGATCTCTCTATACTCAAGAGTGGAAGGTTGGGGAAGATTGCTCTCCATTCTTGAGAGTTTTTGTAACGACCCAAAGTTTCATTAATGGAAAGTCCCTCTTGATCCAGTTAAATGTCTCTTTATGAAAAAAAAATTTATAATATGTCAACTTCTTTGGTTTTATGTTAAGAATTTTTACCATTGTTAATATATCCGTTGAACAGTGATCACATGATTAATATAAATATAGGACCTTAACAAATCCAATTTACTCAGACAAAAGAATCGATGGCCTCACCCAGTAGAATTGCCCGAGACGAAGCCCATTTGTCGGATATCAGAAAAGAGGTGGCATCCTTGGGCTTCACCCTTGACCAAGCCCAAGTTGAGCTTCACCATGTCAAGCTTGAATGGGACCCTCTACGGGAAAAGTGGAAGTTGATAGAGATTACCACTCGAGAGATGTTATCCGAGCCGCCCTAAGAGTTTGTCACCATCGCACACCTTAACCTTAGGTCTTATGCGGCTATTTTAATGGGTTATGTAACAAATAAGTAGTACTATGTTCATGTACATTATTTTTGTATATAATAATGAATATAATTTCTAGTCATTTTTGATACATTGTAAATAGTTTTTAAAAGTACAAATGGTGTTTTTAGTTATTATTTAATTAAGAAATCTATTTTATTAAATTAAGGGATTTTTTAATTAAATAATTTTTTAATAAAATAATATTATTATTATTAAATTATTTTTTTATTAAATATAAATGATCTTATAATTTTATGAATGCAATTAAAAAATTTTATTAAGGTTTGAAAGCCATTTTTGTCAAATCTCATGAATTTTTTATAAATGTCAGTTTTTATTTTAAAATTGAAAATTAAAATATTTAGAAAAAAAATTAGATAAAATAAATGTCATTTCTGGAATCAGGACGTCGAAATTATCCAACGGTTAATTTTTCATAATTTTCTGAGACAGTCAAATTTTTGGGTAAAAATTAAATACCGTTTAAATATATAATGTGTTTTATGACATCATAATGACCCAATGGTGATGTAATAAAATATCATAATCCTTATGTTCGGACAATATATGTTTTATAATTAAAATAATGTGATTTTGGGTTTTTTTGACTTACTTTTCAAAGAATTAATGGACCCCTCAAGACATATTCAACACTTTTCCTTTTTAAATTAATTTCCATGGGAGTGTGACTCACCTCCACATAAGAAACATTATTATTTTAAGAAATTCTTACTTGGGCCTTATAAAATATTGTTTTCCTCTCCCCTTTTCGAAAAACCATAGGCAAAAACCATGGTATGGTTTGTGGTTTGGATTAATTTAATGTAAGGGGACCCAAACCTAAATAATAAAGAATTCCCTCACCTTTCCTATATAAACCCACCCAAGCTCCCACTTCCACCTCACTAAAATCCATTTGAGTTCATCCAACCTCTTCCCTACTCTCTCTAGAATCCTCCCAAGGTTCCTAAATCTCCCAAGAAGCCTCTCACAAGCCTCTCTCTAGCCTTTGGAAGCACACTTCCAAGTAAGGGTTTTTTCTTCCTTTCTCATTTTTTTCAATTTTCTTTAAGTTGTATTGCCCTTTTAATTTCAATTATTAATGTTGGGGTATGGTTTCTAACCTCCCCCATACTTCTCTATTATTGTTTGAATTATGGGAGACCCCTTTCTCTCTCATTAAATTCCTCCCATGTACACCCGTTACTATGCCGAAATTCTGAAAGTAACTTCTCTCTCTTCTTTTACATTCAAGCAATAATTTTGTATCATGAATCTAAATTCCATTACAATTGTTGGGACATGTATATATATGACCTTTTTACTGTATATTACATGTAAATATGATGAGGAACCCCTTTCTCTCTCATCAACCTTTTTTATGAATTCTTATGTCACGTCGTTACGCTGCCGAAATCGCACTGATTTTCTAAGCCAATGTCATTGTGTAGTGAATACCATGCCCATTTATCCATCAAGGGTATTCACATTTATGAACATTTACATATTGATTGTAAAGTTTCATGTATTAATTCCACATTCCTTTATCGTGTAATAAATGATTATGTTTTATGAATCCATGTTTTATGATCCATGTGGCACACTTATGCATGAAATGAAATGTTTAAGAATGGTGCGCCCTTATAGCGCTTCAATGCATTGGGTAAAGTATAGTATCATGATACGTCATGTGCAATGAGTGTTGACTCATGATAATTCAAGTGAAACTAGGTTTTACTCGTGCTTCATGTGCAATGAGGGTTTACTCATGCTTTATGGGCAATGAGCCTTGGCTCATGCTAATTCCATGTTAAGTGTTGTTGCCACATTTCCATGTTATGGTTATCATGCTTTATCATGCCTTTATGTTCATGTTTCTTTTATGATCTATTGATATTCCTATTTTCTAACATGTATTGTACTCCTCGTTTTATTCCATGTGTACTCCCTTACTGGGCTTTATAGCTCACCCTTTTCTTATGCATGTCCTCAGGTTATCTCATGCAATGCTAAGTACGAGGGAATGTAGTGGTCATGTAAAGGAATTTTTCAAAAAAATGTTGTATTTCATGTTTTAATTTTGTTATGTAATGATCCTAAGCCCCAAAGACACTAAACCTCTCGATCTTCTTTGTTGTATCAAGTGAAGTTTTATGTAATAAATCATGTTTAAGTTGTAATAAAAAACAGGGTTGTCATAGTTGGTATCAGAGGATAGGTTTAGTTATTTTTAGGATTAGGAAACCCTAGTAAAGCCTTAGATACAAGACTAAGTATAATAAAAACATCCCTAAGTTTTGGTAAGTGATGAGTAAGTGGTTTATCAAACAAATACATCCCTATCTGGATACGAGTAGGTAGAGGTGGCTCTGGAACAGATGTATCCTAGGGGTAAAACCCGAAAACACCGCTTTGAGCTAGACTCGAATGGGAACTGGTGCACAACAATGGGACTTGCTGCAATCTTGGTTATGACACTCCCGAGGGATATGTTTTGACAAATTCACAAGCTTAGTATTAACCCTTATTAAGGGAATTAAAAAAATGCCCCTAAGAATATATGTTAGAAAGTAGATCATGAAAAGCCTAGATTGAAGCCTATAGACTCATGAGTTAAGGAAATGAAAGTTTATTTATAAGTCATCAACTTTTGTCTTTGGATTACCCTTTATGTGTTACCCCTAACTTTCCTTTTATTCCAGCCAATGGCCAGTAATAGGAGGACTCAGGCTAACAACTGTTGTGAGTATCAGTGTGATGACTATACTAATGAGATGCCAAATCCAATGGGAGCAGGAATCACGAACTTTGTCACACTTCTCTCTCAGCTAACTCAATTTTTGAATAGAAACACGGGTCAAGAGGAATGTTCAACCCCCCCCCCCCCCCTAAGAAAGAACAAGTCGCTATTGAGAGCTTCATGAGACAAAGTCCTCCTACTTTTAGTGGATCATCCGATCCCATGATCACTAAACAATGGATCAACTCCATTGAAAAGATATTCTCCATCCTCCAATGTTCTAAACAAGAGAAGGTTCTCCTAGAGGCTTATCATATGGAGGGTGAAGCTAATCAATTGTGGACCTTGATCAAAAATACGAAGCCTGAGGAGGAAATCGAGGAATTGGAATAGAAGGATTTCCGAAAGATGTTTTTTGATAAATATTTTTCGCGCACCCTCCGGCTTAAGATGGAAAGGTACTTCCTTTCCCTCAAGCAAAAAGATGAAGAATCTGTTGGAGCATATGAGAAAAACTTCACGAGGCTTGCACGATACGCTTCCGGTTTTGACGTTACCCCCGAATGCAAGGTTGACCGCTTATTTGGTGGGCTAAAGCCTAGCTTGCGGAAAGCATTAGCGATCCGTGACTTCGATAGCTATGAGGAAATTGTTCGATGTTCCCTCAAGGTTGAAATGGAGATCGGGGAATCACAGGGGTATCATGGGGACAAGAAGCGTAATGTGGACTTCAATGCTGGTGGTCTGATGGATAAATCCAACGGTGCTAAGAAGATCCAGCACCCCACTTGCCAAAAGTGCAGAAAGAAGCACCCTGGAAATTGCCTTAAGGGGACGAGAAAATGCTTCAGGTGTGGAAGAGAAGGGCACCTAGCTATTAACTATCGGCAAGAAGGACCCGTGGCTGCAACAGAGGAGAGAAACGCTCCGTTCGAACCTCAACGCATTTTTCAATGCTACAAATGCAAAGAACTGGGTCATTTTGCAAATCAATTCCCTAATCCAAGGGTTATCGGAGGCAACCAACAACCTCTAAGACAGCAAGGAAGAGCTTTTTCCATCACTTCTGCCGAAGTGAACCCCGACAAAGAAGTGGTGACAGGTACGCTAGTTATTCATTCAATAATAATGAACTCACTTTTTTATTCAGGTTCTACGCATTCTTTTATATCTCGAAATTTTAGTAGAAGAATCCCAGCACCACCACAAATCATGGAAGTAAAGATATCGGTGAGTACGGAAAATGGGGCAATCATTACATCCCATGAGTATAAGTCCTCCCCTATTATAATCTGTGGATTGAATTTCCTGGCGAACCTCTTCATACTCCCTTTGTTGGAATTTGATGCAATTCTTGGCATGGATTGACTTTCCTTATGTAGAGCCAACATAAATTGTCGGGAGAGGGAAATCACACTCCATATGGAGAATCGACCCCTGATTCTTTACAAGTTTCAGGAGGAAGATGAATCTACTTTAGCTCCATCATCTCAAGAATGGATATTACTGCCTTATGAGCATGCATATCTGGCTCAGATGATTGAGTCCAAGGAAGAAACCATCCTTGAAGAAATGCCTATTGTGAGGGAATTCGCTGAAGTGTTTCCCGAGGAACTGCTTGGTCTTCCTCCAAGAAGAGATGTTGAGTTCTCAATTGAACTTATACCTGGGGTGCTACCAATATCCAAGAATCCATATAGAATGGCTATTTTAGAGATTGAAGAGCTGAAGAAACAACTACAGGAGAATCTGGATAAAGGGTTTATACACCCAAGTGCTTCACCATGGGGCGCACCAGTCCTCTTCGTCAAGAAGAAGGATGGGTCAATGCGGCTTTGTATCGATTATCGTGAACTTAACAAAATCACGATAAAGAAAAAGTATCATCTCCCAAGAATAGATGACTTGTTTGATCAGTTGCTTGGATCACAATACTTCTCCAAGGTGGATTTGTGGTCGGTATATTATCAAGTAAGGGTGAAGAGGGAAGATGTCCCCAAGACAGCTTTTTATACAAGGTACGGGCACTATGTAATAAATCATGTTTAAGTTGTAATAGAAAGCAGGGTTGTCATAGTTTTCTTGGAGAAGGGGTCTCTCTAGGGCTTCGAGAGGATTCTCCAGATTTATTATGCATAATAAAAAAATTGAATTGGATCCCTTGAAAAATATTATAATTGGGTTTATAAGTCTATAGGGTTAGAAATAAATAATTTCACAAGTGAATTTTATTATTTATTTAATATATGTAGAACCCAATGTCTAAAATAATATTATTATTATTATTTCTTGACATGTGCTAAACTCACGAATTAAATTAAATATTATTTAATAAAATGATATTCAATATATATTATTCCTCACAAAAACATTAAATTCGGTCTTTCATTCCTTCACAATATTTATCAGGCCATGAATAATGAATATTTATTTAATAAATAAATATCACCACATTATTCAGTAATAAATAAATAATTATTATATTCACTGAATAAAAAATAAATATTTATTAAATATTCTGCGAAAATAATATTCTCTCGAATAAATGGTGATGGAATTTATGTGATCAAGAAAACATGAATAATTATTAAACCATTTGTAGGAATAATATTTATTCAACTTTTTAAATAATATATGATAATATATTATTTAACAGAGATTCTTGATACACTTAGTGTGTGACCCTCTAGGACTCTTTCTCAGTGGAATTAGTTAAAGCAGTATAAAGTCCAAGTTTAGCATCTATCAATATTACAAGACACCAAAAGAGAAACAATTTGATGATGTAATGACATAATACCTCATATGGATTCTGACTGTGTAATATAATCCCTTTATCATGATATCTCTAATAGAATTGGTTTCATGTTGGTTTCATCAACCTATGTGATTGATGTCTCTTTATTTGAATTTCCAAAAATCAAACTTGTCTATAGAACACCATAGAAATAGATTTATTTAGGCTATATGATTTCCATCAGAGGGCCTGAGATATCAAATTCTATTAAATAATTGAGGGGATAAATCCTTATCACATTATTCATTAATGAAATATTACTTGTGATGCAAAAAAATGTATCTCACCTCACTGTGAACATATGTCATCATGATTTTCATCAATAAAAAAAATTAAGTGACTTATAATACTTATTAATAATAATCTTAAAGTATAAGGATCAATACACATGTCCAAATCTAGGAACATCCAATGACACACATAAATGTGGATTTCCTACTGGTATTTATCATTATCATAATATCCTACACTGGATATTACTAAGGGTGTACACCATGATAAGGTTCTTCAAAGTCCTATGAACCTCCACCCCTTATATCTAGAATGATTTTTTCCCTCAAATGATTCCATTCAGATATATAATATATATTAAATAATAATATCATGGAACTTTTAGGTTCTCATCATATTGGAGAACTATTATGACCTTTCTATGTAACAACTACTCTTGGGAAAATATCACATACTATGTTACATTTAATAAAAATCATTATGGGATAATAATTTTATTAATATTAAAAAATATGAATAAAAGTTATCATAAATTTCATAGAAGTTGGTTCTAGGGAACCAACTCCAATAGACTCCCACTTTCACTAGAGACAACTACTAACAACATTCATTCTACTTACTCTCATGTGATGCATATGCTTCTGCTAAGATAGGCCTTTATTAAAGGGGTTTATCACATTTTCTTTTATGGGAACTATATTTACTACAACTTCACCCCTCTGATAAAAATACCTTAATATGTGATACTTTCAGAGTATGTGTTTTTTCTGTTGGGGTAACCTTGACTCTTTTTCAAGAGCCACCACTGTAGTATCATCACAATACAATGTAATATAATCTTTAATGATAGGTACCACATCAAGCTTATGGAAAAAGTTTTATATCTAAATAGCTTACTTGGATGCATCAAAATCCACTACATACTAAGACTCCACTATCAAATCATTGAAAATGGATTCTTTGAACTCTTACAACTCATAGCTTCTCCATTGAGATAGAAAACATATGCTAACTGTGACTTCAGGTCATTGTGATATATTTGAAAACTATAATCAGTATAACCCCTGATGACTAGATCCTTGTCTCCTCCATACACTAGGAATATATCCTTAGTTCTTCTCAGATACCTAAGGATGTCCTTAACAGTATACCAATGTTCTTCTCCTAAATCTTCTTGATATCTTCCTACCATGTTCAATGCATATTCAATATCATTTCTAGTACAAAACATGGAATACATTATTGATCATATCATTGAATTGTATAGAATATTACTCATTATTTCTTTCTTATTTTGTTTATGAGGACTCATTCTCTTGGAAAGATTTATACCATGTAACACTGGAACCAATCCCCTCATGTATTTTTCCGTACTAAATCTCTTCAGTGTCTCTTCAATGTATATACTTTAACTTGGTCCAAGAATACACTTGGATATATCATGAATGATCTTGATCCCTAGAATATAGGATTTCTAACCTAAGTCCTTCATGGAGAATCACTTTTTTAACTAATCCTTAATAGACCATAAGACTGCTATATTGTTCCCAATTAGTAATATGTCATAAACATATTCTATTGGGATAATTATTTCATTCCCACTAAACCTCTTGTAAACACATGTATCACATTAATTCTTAATGAAACAAAATTATTTTATAGCTTTATCAAATAAAATGTTCCATGACATGGATGCTTGATTTAATCCATAAGTGCATATCTATAACTTGAAAATATTTTTTCCATCACCTAGAGTCACAAACCCTTATGGTTGTATCATGCAGACATCTTAATGAAGGTTACCATTAAGGAAAGTTGTTTTGGAATTCATCTACCAAATTTCATAGTCATGGTAAGCTACTACAGAAAGTATAATTAAAATGGATTTCAACATGGAAACTAGTGAAAATGTCTCATGGTAGACAATTCCTTGATGCTATTTAAATACTTTATCTACTATCCTTGCTTTATAGGTATTTAATTCATCTTCTATGTCTAGTTTTATCTTGAATACTCATTTTAACCCTATGGAATTTATAGGTATTCCTCCCTAGTGATCATATACAGTATTTTTATTTTAGGAACTACTTCTTCCATAGATCCCTCAGTAATATGTTTTTATACCAACTCTTGTACATCTTTAGAATCAAATTCAACAAAATCCAATCTTTCTCCCACTATCCTTTTTGAGGATGTGCTCCCTCTCAAAAAAATTAATTTTATAGAGAATTAAATTTATTTTCTAAGGGGTTGTATAGGTAGTGTCTATTTGTTTCCTTAAGATAAACTTTGTGCCCTAGGGTTCTATTTTGTTGCATCAGAAGGCCTTAACAAATGCATTTCAACCCCATACAAGTGTATGTAACAAAACAGGTTTCTTTACACTTCATAACGTGAAGGGAATTTAGTATTATACTTTATTTTATACTCAATTTAATGTATATTACATGATTTTTAATTCATATCCACAAAAGGATAACGGAAGATCTTAATAAATCATCATCAACCTTACCATTTTTAACAATGTACGGTTCCTCCTTTCAGTAACACTATTCCACTATAGTGTGTAAGGTAGAGTGAGTTGAAATAGAATCAAAAACTCCTATAGAAAGTTGATAAACTATTGGTTAAGATACTCACCTCCTCAATCTGATCAAAGCTTCTTTATCTTCTTTCTAAGTTGATTCTATACCTCATTCATCAGTTCCTCGAATTTCTCAAAGGGCACAGACTTATACCTCATCAAGTAGAAAAATCCATATATACTCAAGTAATCAATGAAAGTTATGAAGTAAAAATACCCACATATAGATTCTACTAGAAATGGTCCACACACATCCGTGTGTACCAATCCTAAAATCTCTATGGCCCTTTCAACCTATCCATTGAATGGTGGTTTGGTCATTTTTCCTTGTAAGCAAGAATGATATCTTTCAAGTGGATCTAGCTCAGAAGAGTCTAAATAACCTTCTTGATAGAGATTTATCAAATGATTCTCATTTATATGACCAATATGGTGATGTCGTATTTGGATTTTATATGAGTCATGTGAATATGATTTTTTATCTATTTACAATACTTGGTTTTTTTAATTAAATATATAAATACCATTATTTAATTGTGTCATACCATAATAAATGTTGTTTTTATAGGAAAACCACTATGTCCAATCTTGAAAATAAAACCATCTAAATCTAGGAATGATAAAAAAAATTATGTTCTTGGTAATGTTCGGTACATAATAACAATACCTTAAAACTAGTATCATTCCAATTGGAAATAAAAGGTGTTCACCAATGTCTAAAGTAGTTAGCCTCACACCATTGGTAGCCTGAAAATATACCTCTCCTCTAAAAATTGACAAGCCTAAATGTTATATATATTTTAATGTCACTTTTCCATTATTTTTTCATTCATTTACAAGATAATTCACATGGTATATGTCCAATTTTGTAGGAAACAAAGCTTCACAAGATTCCAAGGAAGAAAGGCATAAAAGCTGTAAAAATGGCCCAGTACACATCATGATGACCAAGTACACATTGTGTACTTGATGATCATATCCTGCATCAAGTTATGAATTTTAAGTCATGAACAACCATGATGACTGGAGGAATTTCCAGTTCACATCATGACTCTCTACCACACGTTGTGACACCAGTCAAACCAAACGCTGAGAAAGCCATGAGGATTCAATGCGAAAAGCCAGCTGGCCATGGGGAACACGTCAGGAACCACCAGTACGCGACATAACTATTGTAAAACATCATTAATCTGTAGAATATTTTCATGCCATTCTAGATATCCTTGTTTAAATAACATGGATTAAGGGTTCATGACGTCATGTCGTTAACATTTCCACCTATATAAGGAGCAGCTCGACAGCACTCTAGGTGACACGTTGGGATCACATCTCTCTCTCTCTCTTTATAATACCTTATGAATTCTCATCTAATTTACCTCTTTAAACACTTTAGTTTTTTGTAATTTCTTTACATTTTCAATCAAAGATCTGTGGATTCACTTTTCTTCAATGCATTCAATTCCCGTATTGTTTCAATTCCATTTCATTCCTTTCAAGTAAAATTTTATTTAAGGCATTATTGAATGTTCATTTCATATTAGTACTTGTTCAATTCCATTATCATTATTATCATTATTTCTTCTATTACTTTTATTACTTTAATTACCAACATCATTAGCTAAACACATCGGAGTAGGGATCAAGATTCGATGTATCTAGATGCTAAATTAAATCACTAGTTCTAAACATGGAAAACCTAAATGGATTAGTAATCAGGATATAAACCAATGGTCAAACCCCATTTGTGTGACTGTACAGTGACCATCGGACATTCAAGAAAATGACCATATCCTAATTGAAGTAAACTATGACTATGACCATTATCTTAGGGGACTTTATATAATTGAATCTAAACATAATGAATCTAGGTCTGTATCTAGCCTCCTGACCATGGAATAGCTACATCCTAGGTAGAACTAGAAGACTATACCAAGGTTGACTAGAGACTATCGCTTGCTTCACAGATTAATCACTTAGGGCCTTGATAAGATTAGAACTAGGATCACCTTTATCTAGATACTCAGACTTGATCCTGACCCCTCTTTAATCACTTGAAGTCAAACCCAAAATTAGTTAGAAACTCCAAAACATTAGTCAACTAGTAAGGACTCTTGAAAAATATTTAAGACCAGACCTCTTTCACCCATATAATAGCATCCTCCTCATGGGATCAACCTGAACTTCTACTATACTATTCCCTAGTAGTTACATAAAGTTTGGGACACATATAAATTTCTAATTTGACTCGCGTCCTGAGGAATTAACGACTCCCATGGGTGACTGATCATATTTTAGCATCATTTCTGGGAAGAAATGCTGTTTTTAAGTGATTATGATTCTAGTCTGGGTCTAGTATTACCTTTCCCTTTCCCCCTTTACTTTGTTTATATATTCCCTTACGTCTTTTAATTTATCTTTTTTTCGCTACGTGCATGTACTGAGGTCCTTTGACTCATTCAAGGAATCTTGAAGCACAACCAATTTTGGCCTTTGATCCGAAGATTTAAAGACATCTCTCTTTTTTTCACTGGTCAGCAAAGTCCGAGAAATTCCACCTTGCGGGACCTTACCCACCAAACCCTAACCATCAAATCATCCTAGGGGAACACTTGATAATGAATCAGGAAAAAATGATAATGGATTATGGATTTCCATCAATCCATGGTACGATACCTAGAATTGTTCAACCCTCTATCCAAGGCCATACCTTCAAAATAAAACCTGGAATCATTCATATGATCCAAAACATGGTGTAGTTTAGTAGTCTTTAGAGAAAATATTTGTAGGAACATATTGCTAACTTCCTAGAGGTCTACGATACCTTTTGCAACCAAGGAGTTTCATTTGATGCAATAAGACTCTGTGTCTTCCCATTATTCGTACTATACTGAGCCAAGGACTAGCTAAAAAGTCAATATCCAGAGTCAATTATGACACGGGATGAACTGTCCGAGAAATTCCTAGACAAGTACTTCCCACCCATCTGAACATGGAAGCTTCGGATGGACATTCAAAATTTCAACCAAATTGATGGAGAATATGTGTGGGAAGTGTGGACTGCTTTGAAGAACTAATGAGGAAGTTCCCACATCAAGGACTGAATATATGGATACAAATCCAAACTTTCTATCAAGGACTCCAGCTAGTGGCATGGAATGTTGTCGATGCAGCCGCTAATGGAGGCCTCATGTTCACAACTCTCGAAGCTAGAATAGAAATTCTAGATGAAGTATCTAACAATTTTAGTCTATGGAAGAGCAATAATGGACCACCACAGTGTGGAATCAACCAAATTGATGATACCACAAATCTAGCAGCACAAGTGGAAGCGCTCACAAAAAAATAGAAGCATTTCAGATACCAACTACTCAACCCCCTCCTACCCCTGTAATGGAATTAAAATCTTGTGAGATGGGTGGTGGCCCACATTTATATCAAGATTGAAAAGATGGATATGAAGAACCACAATAATATTGTAATTACATCAATTAAAATCAACCGAATCAGACATTCCCGTAGAAATAGTATTATCAGCAGAGGCTTTCTCAGCAACAACCTCAGAACAATCAGGGTTATTTTCAACTGAGAGGAGGAAAAAACCAATTCAAAGCTCAAGGACCACCAAGATAACCTCTGATAAACCTTGTACCAAGACCACAAGATCAATAAAAACCATTCCCTCAAAAGAATAACAATTTCATCCACCTCAGTCAAGAACTCAGCAAGCACCTATGCAATGAAATTTGGAAAATCTCATGGAATCATTTGTGCAAAAGTCTGATCAAAGAATGATGACCCAGATAGATTTGAAAAACCAAAGAGCTACACAAGGGAACCTAGAAATGAAAATTTTTCAAATCTCAAAGACCTTATCTAAGAGATTGCTAGGTACCCTACCTGGTAACACTGATACATACCCAAAAGAGGAATCTAAGGCAGTAGTGCTGAGAAGTGAAAATATTTTGAACTTCCAAGAACCCAAATAAGTGAGGCCGTAAGAAGAAGATCCAAAAAAACAACCAATACCTGATGAAAAATCTGATGAATTCAATCCAACCTTACCTTATGAAGAATTACTAACTAAGAAGGAACATATGCCTAAGCAATTGAAGGAACCTGTGTATGTTTCCCCACCTCTATACTAGCCACCTCTTCCCTATCCAAAGAGAGAAAGACAACTTAGGCATGAGACACAATACAAGAAGTTCCTAGATATGTTCAAGCAATTACATATCAACATCTCTTTTTCCAAATTTATTTCCTAGATTCCCATTTATTCTCAGTTATAGAAAGAATTTTTATCAAAAAAAAGAGAAATAGAATACCTAGGAGTTATATCTTTAAATAAATAATGATCTGCTGTTGTACAGTAGAAAATTTCACTAAAGATAAGAGACCCTGGCAGCTTGTCAATCCCTTGTGAGATAGGTATGTGAAAATTTGTAAGAGTACTCTATGATCTTGGATAAAGAACTAAACTCATGCTAATGATTACATTTTAGAATATCGGACACAAAAAAAACTCAAAGAAACAAGGGTGGATTTGAAATTAGTTGATCACTCGGTCAAGTACCCTCGAGGTATTCTAGAAGATGTACTAGTAAAGGTTGGCAATTTCATCTTCCCAATTGATTTCTGAGTATTGGACATGGAAGAAAAATGTGATGTGCCCATTATACATGGAAGACCATTCCTAGCTACAAGAAAGGAACTGATTTATGTGAACCAAGGACATATCATATTTAGAGTAGGATAAGAACAAGTTGTGTTCAACTTGATTTGAGCTATGCAACACTCAGATGACACTATGGACTGTCATGCCATTTCTCTCACCCAGAATGAAGAAGAATATATGGCTACCAAGGAAGAAAGTAGCGGATCTCTTACAAAAGTAGAAGGAGACTATGACATCGAGGAATTAAACTTTATTGAACCACTAACCAAAGATGTTGTTCCATTATTTACCCCATCCATCATCCAACCTCCTCAATTAGACCTAAAACCACTATCGAGTACTTTAAAGTACTCATTTCTAATGGAATATCCCTCTTTGCCTGTTATAGTCAAATTCAAACTATGCCAAGATCAAGAAGAAAAATTGGTTTATGTCCTCAAACAACAGAATAATTCTATCTCCTGGGGATTGGTAAACATTATTGGGATCAATCCCACTGAATTCACTCATATAATCTTACTTGAAAAGGATGTAAAACCAAAACAGAAACCTCATAGAGAGCTCACACCACCCATGAAGTAAGTTGTCAAGAAAGAGATGTTAAAACTCATGGATGCGGGAATAATATTCCTTATCTTAGATAGTTAATGGGTAATCCCCCTCCAAGTCATTCCCAATAATGGAGGACTCACAATAACAAGAACATATGAAAATTAACTTATTTCAACACGTACCATCACTAGATGGAGAGTTTGCATGGATTACAGATGTTTAAACTCAGCCACAATAAAAGACCATTTTCCCTTACCTTTTATGGACCAAATTTTAGAAAGACTAGCGGGGCATGATTTCTACTATTTCTTGGATAGATATTCAAGATATAATCAAATTGTATTCAACCCTACTGACTAGCCAAAAACCACCTTCACCTATCCTTTTGGTACTTTTACGTATAGACGCATGTCCTTCGGTATGTGTAATGCTCCAGAAACTTTCCAAAGATGTATGAAATGCATCTTTCATGATATGGATGAATAATTTCTTGAAATTTTCATGGAAAGTTTCTCAGTTTATGGAAGATCATTCGATGTCTGTATCAGCAATCTTGAACTAGTTCTTCAACGTTGTGAAGAAAAATGCTAGGTGTTGAATTGGGAAAAATGTCACTTCATGGTGTAAGGAGGAATCATAATGGGCCACAACATCCCCAAATAAGGCATCAAAGTAGATCGATAATAGTTCAAAGTTATTAAATTATTCCTAATCCATCCATTTTTAAAGGTATCATAAGTTTCCTTGGGCATGTTGGATTCTACATACACTTCATAAAAGATTTTTCTAAAGACACACATCCTTTAACATGCTTATTGTGAAAATATATTCCTTTCAGATTCAATAAAAAATGACAACAAGCTTTTGATACTTTTTAAAATATCCAGATGACATCTCAAGTCATCATTACCCCAAACTAGGAAAAAGATTTTGAACTTATGTGCGATGCCAGCAACTTTGTTGTAGGAGTTGTTCGGGGAAAACATACAAATAACATCTTATGCTTAATTTAGTATGCAATTCAAACCTTAAATTAAGTTCAGATTAATTACATGACCACTGAGAAGGATATCATAGCCATCGTGTATTCCTTTGAAAAATTTTGTTCTTACCTTGTTCTATCAAAAGTTATTGTTCATAAGCATCATGTTTCTCTTCAATAATTAATGACCACGAAATATGAAAAACCTAGGTTGGTATGATGGATTCTCTTTCTAGAATAATTCAATGTAATAATCAAAGATATAAATGGAACAAAAAAATTTATTGTAGTTCACCTCTCTAGACTACCTCTTACCATCATCAAACACAACAATGCTGATATCAAGGTATATTTTCCGGATGAGACCCTATTTAATATCCATACCCATCCATGGTTCTCTGACATAGAAAATTTTCTTGCAATAGTATTCCTCCCTTAATATTTATCTTATCAACAATAGAAAAAGTTACTTTCAAATGCAAATCACTACTTTTGGGATGAACCTCTACTTTTTAAGCACAATATTGATGGCCTTTTAAGGTATTTCATTCCAGAAGAAGAGGTGCAGAATGTAATTGGAATGTGCCACACTTCGCCAACTGGAAGACATCATGGGCCTGAGTGTACAGTGGCTAAGATACTACAAAATGGACTTTTTTAGCCCTAATTACATCAAGACACTAGAATATTATTCTTCCACTGTGACTGATGACAAAGGATAGGGAATATTAGAAAAATAAAGGAAATACCATAGAACCCCATGCTGGAAGTTGAAGTCTTTGATGTCTGTAGAATCGACGTTATGGGACCATTCCCCATGTCACATGGAAAGAAATATATTCTAGTTGCATTGGACTACGTATCTAAATGGGTCGAAGCCGAAGCAATGAATCATGAAACTTTTAACATGGTAATAAATTTCCTTCGAAAAAATATGTTTGCACGTTTTGGATTTCCACGACTAATCATTAGCGATCATGGAACACATTTCTTCAATCAACCAGTGAGAAAAATGCTTCAAATATATGGGATCTTCTACAATACTAGAATGCCCTATCACCCAAAATCGAGTGGAAACGTCAAACTATAAAATAGGAGGGTAAATTAAATCCTAGAAAAAAAATTCAATACAAGCAGAAATGATTGGAGTTAGAAATTAGATGATGCATTATGGGTGTATAGAATGGATTATAAAACACCCATCAGCACAACCCCATTTCGACTAATTTATGGAAAACCATGTCATCCTCTGGTGGATCTAGAGCACCGATCATTTTGGGCCATAAAAAACTAAATTTGGAGTTATATGAGGCTGGAGAGAAGTGGTTATTACAATTAACCATGCTGGATGAATTAAGGAAAGATACTTATGAGAATGCACAAATTTATAAGGAAAAAACAAAATAATGGGACGACTGATGGATTTCAGGACACACCTTCATCCTAGGGAATAAGGTTCTTCTATTCAACTCAAGATTGAAACATTTCCCAAGAAATCTAAAATCAATATGGAATGGTCCATATGATGATATCCATGTTTGTTCATATAGAGAAATAGAAATTCAACGAGGTGGAGAGTCGCCAATAAAATTGAATGATCAATGGTTGAAGATTTTTCAAGAACCATTCCATGAGGTCTATGTCCCCAATATCATATTCAATTAAACTCTAAAAAATTATGGCTGATGAGTTTAAAGTAAGTTCTTTATGAGAGGCAACCCATAGTTGTTTTGCAGTTTTGTTTGAGTCTTGTATTTTTTAGTGTTTCATTTCCATTATTTGTACAAACTCTCATTCAATAAATAAAAAGGTTGTCATTATTACTTCTTTTTACACCTTTTTATTTCTTATCTATTCAAATGTTTAAATCTACGAATTAATGTTTGTTCTATAGTGCAGTATTTTTCTACTAACATATTTTTTAGGTGCATCGACACTTCAATTTTAAGACAGCTCAAACACCCCC
This sequence comes from Viscum album, assembly GCA_963277665.1. Lineage (NCBI taxonomy): Eukaryota > Viridiplantae > Streptophyta > Magnoliopsida > Santalales > Viscaceae > Viscum > Viscum album. The sequence goes on along the minus strand of OY728139.1, from coordinate 1,078,886,524 downwards.
ATGGCATACCAATTCATCTTAGAAAGCTCCTGGTTCCTTCTTTTTAAATTCTTTCATCACATCCATGTCAATTCAATTTTCAAAAATCATTTCCACACCACTCCCACCCATTATTTCATAAACAGTGGGGATACTATCTTCTTTTAATCATGTGGGGGTATTTCTCATATTTTCACAGAGATACACTTGATTTTTATTTGTTATCACTATTCTAGGAGACATTTTTCAAATTGATAAGCATGTTGAAAATTAGACAAAAAATGTTATGCCCATTTAAATTAAAAATAATGTTAAAAAGAAAAATGTTAAAAACCATGTTTCACCCCTTCTTAGAATTTTAGAATGATTGCTGAGCATAGAAGTTTAATTAAAATTTTATATATTTTAAATAATAATTAATTGACTCACTAATTGGGATTGATTCCCTTTATAACTTCCATTTTTTATTTTATTCCCAGTACCCAAGAGGAATCTAATCCTTGAATCTCATTTTCTTTTCTGATCATATTTCTTGAGAGATACCTAAGACATGGAAACCTACTTAAAATATCACTGAGATCTTATCAAAACATTTATTAAAAAAGTGTAATTTTAAAATCATTGAGGTAGCCTTTTATATCCATTTTACGTGATACCCACCTAAACTCTATCCTTAATTTATCCCATAGTTTACATGAATGACCTGTTAGAAGAAAAGATATTTCAATCCTATTTACCTTTCTACCCATCTCTTTGTACAATGATTAAAGATTATATTTTGAACAAGTGTGGGGGAGGAATTTAGAGATCATGGGATGCTTTCACTTCCAGATATATATGGTGTACTCACCAGACTACCAGGTTGTGATCCATATGCCTTTTTGTTGTATCTCATTCGTATTTTGATCCTTTAAAAATTTTAAAAGAAAATAAAAAATTGGTATGGTTTGTGTACTAAGAGGGTCAAAAATCACCATTTTCTAGACCAATGAATCCCTCTAAGGATCATATGTGGTTAGGTAATGGATGTGAGAACAATCCTAGTCAAAAATTTTGAAAAATAAAAATGAAAAAGAAAAAAGGAAAGGAACAGAATAAATTCTTTAGTGACTTACTTGAGGTACATTTGGATCCAACCTAAGATAATGAAGTATGGACCTGACTCGCTAGATGGAGGAATTTTGTCACACTTATCTTGTTTCATCTGCATTGTAATTTAGAGATTACCCTCCTTTTGATCCTAATTTTCACATTCTACCTACCTACCTACAGCCTCATAGACATCAGAACCTTGTTGATAAAAGTCCTCAATGTTATTTTTATACTTTTCTTTACATAGTGGAGATGGTAGAACCAGTGAAAGCCTATTTCTAGGAACACAAACTCAGAGTATCATCATACCTTACTTAAATTTGACCCTGAGTGATGAGATAAAATCATGGTGAGGTAAATTGAAACTGGCATATAGCTTAAGGAATGGTTAAAATATTGTGATTAAAAAATAGGTTTTTTTTTAAAATATGAACAATGAGGCATGACTAATTTACTAGGTAGGATTAAAATAGGAACTTGAATACTTTTCTTCTTACACTTAATTTAATTGCATGGACATAATGTATAATTCTTGCTTTGAAAATTTCTTATCCTTTTGAAATCTTTGTTGATATATTTTGCTTGAGGACAAGAAATTATTCAAGTGTGGGGGATTTGATAAGCCTAAATGTTATATATATTTTACTATCACTTTTCCTTTATTTTTTCATTAATTTACTAGATAATTCACGCGGTAGATGTCCAATTTTGGAGAAAATAGAGCTTCACAAGATTCCAAGGAAGAAAGGAAGAAAAGCTACAAAAATTGCCAAGTACATGTCGTGATGGACAAGTACACTTCATGGACTTGATGACCATAACCTGAATCAAGCCATAAATCTTAAGTCTTGACCAACAATGATGACTAGAGGAATTTCTAGTTCACGTCGTGACACCAATCAAACTGAACGTCGAGAAAGTCGTGAGGATTCAATGTGAAAAGCCAGCTAGCCATGGGGTACACGTCATGAACCACCTATACATGACAAGACCATGGTCAAACGTCATTAATTCAAATAAGATTGGCATGATACGCTGGAGATCCTCATCAAAATAATGCTGATTAAGGGTTCATGATGTGGAGATCAAGTACATGTCGTGACCTTTTTCACCTATAAAAGGAGAAGCTCGGCAGCACTTTAGACGACACATTGGGATCAGCTCTCTCTCTCTCTCTCTTTAGACTCCCTTCAGAATTATCATCTATTTTCCCTCTTTAAACACTTTAGTTTTTGTAATTTCTTTACATATTCAATCAGAGAGTCATAGATTTACTTTTATTCAATGCCTTCAATTCCTGTGTTGTTTCAATCCCATTTCATTCCTTTCAAGTAATATTTTATTTAAAGAATTCTTGCATGTTCATTTCATATTAGTACCTATTCAATTCCATTAGCATTGTTATCATGATTTATTATATTCATTTTATTTATTTAATTACCAACATGATTAGCTAAACGCATCGGAGTAGGGATCAAGATTCAATGTATCTAAATGCTTAATTAAATCTCTAATTCTAAACATGTAAAACCTAAATGGATTATTAATCAAGATATAAACCAACGGTCAAAACCCATTTATGCAACTGTACTGTGACCATATAACAGTCAACAAAATGACCCTGTACTAATTGAAGTAAACTATAATTATGACCATTATCTTAGGGAACTGTTTGCAATAGAAGATAAATATAATGAATCTAGGACTGTAGCTAGCCTCCTGAATATGGAATAGCTACATCCTAGATAGAACTAGAATACTGGACCAAGGTTGACTAGAGACTATCTCTTGCTTCACAGACTAATCACTTAGGACCATTTCAAGATTAGAACTAGGATCACTTTTATCTAGATACTCGGAATTGATCTTAACCCCTCTTTAATCACTTGAAGTCAAACCCAAAATTAGTTAGAAACTCTCAAACTTTAGTAAAATAGTAAGGACTCATGAAAGGGATTTAAGATCATATCTCTTTCACCCATAGAACAACATCCTCCTTGTGTGATCTGCCCTGGAATTCTACCATAATATGCCCTAGTAGTTACATAAAGTTTGGGATACATATAAATTTCTAATTTGACTCACACCCTGAGGAATTAATGACGCCCGTGGGTGGCCGATCAGGAATCTTTCATAATCTACTTAGTTCCTATATTTTGATATATATGTGATCACCATGATCTATATATAATACTCGTTGTGTAGATATTGATAGATTACACTCGATAACAAATGTACCTTTAACTTCCCCTTTCTTTTTGGTGTAGTTCCTCTTCAAGTGGCCTTTCTTAACACATACAAAACATATTACCTCCTTTTCCTTACCTTGACTCTAGGTCTTCCTCTTCTTGGAAGGATAATGATCAGAATATTTATACTTTTTATGAGTCTCTTACTCCTTAACCTTGTTCTTACTTTTCTTATTCACCATAAGGACATTGGGTTTGTCACACCCCATGTCCTTATCCACTTGGTGAATCAAAGTAGTAAGTTCTTAAAGACTCTTCTCATTATTACTCATGTTATAATTAATAATAAAAGTGGATAAGGTCTTGGGTAGTGAGAAGAGTATGAGACTTTTTCTCAACTCATCCATGAATTTAATCCCTAAGATGTATAAGTGTTTAATATAGACAATAATCTTGACTACATGAGGCCCAGCTAGCATCGAATATCTAAGATTAGTTTTAATCAGATCATTGGAGATCTCGTATCTCTCGCATCTCACTTTCTCTTGATAGAGATCCTAAAGGTGAGACATCATGTTATACGTATCCATGTTCTCATGTTGCTTCAAAATATAATTGGTCATGGATGATATCATGAAACACTAAATATTTATAGAATCATTCAAATGTTTATCATATATAGTTAGCTATTCATTAATATCCTCATTACTATGTGAATTAGGAATAGGTTCTTCAAACATATACAATTTCCTCTCATGGCGTAGGATGATGCATAAGTGCCTTTTCCACTCATGGAAATTTACCTCGGTGATAAGGTTATCCTTCTCAATTATGGATCCTAGTGATATGTTTGAAGTCATTTTAATTTTTATTCTATAAATTAAATGAGTAGATTTTAGTACTTTATTTAATAAAATTTAGATAAATAAATAAATATTATATTTATTAATCTCCCACTATTTTATTAAAACCCAATATCCATCACCATTGTATTTATAATATCATGTTTCTTGGACATTCTAGTGGAAATGATACAAATTCCTCTTCTCATCACCCTAAATTTGGTTGTTCAAGAAATTTAAAGGGTTATGTAAGAATTCCAAATTCCAACTGCATTAACTAACAATTCATTGATCTATTAAGTGGACTCCCAACCCCTAAAATCCTTAAATTATATTTCCTCAATCCCTTCCTCTCAGTTACACCAATTCCTACATTGGTAGTCAACCCTTGATGTGAACTAAGTTAATTCAACCCATAAATTCAGGTTAGAATTCCCCGATAATTAAAAGCACTCCAACTTTGGTTGTTCAAGAACTTTTACCTATGGTTTGATTTTAACTTGAGTAGTGGAAGGTTATACCAACTTAATATATATAATTGGGGGATTTTATCTTTTATGCATAAATTTCCAATTATTATCTTTATTACATGATTTTTAATATTAAGTGGATTTACTTAAGTGATTAACCATGTCTAAGATAATTTTTATTCCTAATCCAATTTATTTTAGTTCTATATTTCATCCTTATTAATTCATTAATTCATGTAATCATAAAAACATCAATAATGAAATAACCATGAAGTAAGATAGAAATAAAATAATGAAGTGGTATGATTATGAGATTTTACTAATGGTTAGTTTATTTAGTGTATGATAAACTAACTGTTGACCTATCATGAAACACCTTCAACCATTTATGGTTTGTGTTTGAGTTTTCCACCAGTCCGTATATGTATCTCTATTAGATTGGTTTCACCTGGATCCAAACTTGAACTGCCCCTACAATTTTGGGTGATCCATCCATTACATATGTTTTTACCCACACACAGGTGGGGGGAAGGGGTTTACATAAAAGAAACCATAGGCATATAGGACCTTACACAATAAAAGGAGAGATGGCATGTAGAGCCATAATTTAATTTAATAATAAATTAAATGAAACCAATCACATACAATGGTCTGGTCTCAACTCATGATCATCCATACTCAATGAATTACACATATAATAAAATTAGCATTCAATTATAATAATTCTTATTTAATATAAATTACACTTGAATATGTTAATTATCTTCTTTAATTAATTAATTATTTTATCTTAATTCTCATCTGAATTTCCATGATATTCTCATCCATCATGATTTTAAAAAATTTAAATAAATTTATTTAAAATTAACTATGTACATAAATGTACCTTAGAGGAAATATGGTGAGTACCCATTAAAATTAATCAAAGAGTATTGTACTTTTATACTATTTACTCTTATGGAATATGGAATACACAACTTATCATGTAATTCATGATGTGTACGATCAACGTAATGATCACACAGTTTACATGATTCCATTTTTTTAAGGTAGTTTGTAATGCTTCAATGCATAGAGTAATAACTGTAATACAACTAATACATGATATGTTGATCTGGAAATTATAGAGAAATTAATTAGGCATTTATATATATATATATATAGAAACTTCCACATGGAGTTTTCTATCAACTTAATGACCATATCCAAGAACATGTTGATAAAATAATATTCAATATATATTACCTCTCACCAGACCATTAAACTCAGTCTGTCATTCCTCCATAATACTTATCAGGCCTTGAATAATGACTATTTATTTAATAAATAAATATCACTGCAATATAAAACAATAAATAAATATATATTATATTCACTAAATAGAAAAAAATATTTATTAAATGTTATTCTCAAATAATACTCTCTCAAATTACTGGTGATGGAATATATGCGATCAAGAAAACATGAATAATTATTAAACCATGTGAAAGAAAAATATTTATTCAACTTGTTAAATGAAAAATAATAATATATTATTTAACCGAGATTTTGGATACACTTATCATGTAACCCTCAAGGCCTCTTTCTTAGTGGAATTAGTTGAAGCAGCCTAAAGTCCAAAGTTAGCGCCTAGAAACACACCAAGGCACCCATATAGAAAGAAGTTAATATCACAATGATATAATATCTCATATGGATTATCACTATGTAATATAATATATTTATCATGATATCTATAATTAACTAGTTTACATGCTTGTCTCATCAACCAATATGCTCGATGTCTCTTTATTTGAATTTCTAGAAATTGGACTTTCTTATAGAACACCATGGACATAGATTTATTTAGGACATATAATTTCCATCAAAGGGATTGAGATATCAACTTATATTAAATAATATGAGGTAAAATTAATTCTCACATTATTTATTAATGTAATCTTACTCGTGACACACCCAATGTATCCTACCTCACCGGAACATATGTTGTCATGGTTTTCATCAATACATAAAAGTACATGACTTATTATACTCATTAATAATAATCCTAAAATATATGGATCAATATACATGTCCACATATAGGAACACCCAATGACATAAATAAATGTGTATTTCCTACTTTTGGGTCTAATTCTTATAATATCCTACACTGGATATTATCAAGGGTGTACACCATCAGAAGGTTCCTCAAATTCCTATTAGTCTCCACCCCTAATATCCCAAATCATTTATGTCCCTAAAATGATTACATCTAAATATAGAACATATATTTAAGAATACTGTCATGAAACTTCTAGGTTCTCATCATATAGGGGAACTGTTATGACCTTTCAATACAATAGCTACTCTTAGGACATTATCACAAACTATGTTACATAGAAGAAAAATCATGATGTGATAAGAAGTTTACTAATATTATAAACTATGAATATAGGTTATTATAAAGAACATAGAAGTTGGTTTTAGGGTACCAACTCCAATAGAGGGTGGGGTGAATACCTATAGTGTTTTGACTTTGATTTTTCTTATACTCCTGGAAAGGAAAATGAATTTTTCATTGCTCTAAGTGGGAGGACTCAGACATAGGTGGTTCAGGAGGCCAGTAGTAAGTGGAAGCTTGTGTCCTTGTTTTCATATATGCACTTATAGGTTTAGGATTGTCATCAATAGTCTATACTTGCATCATAATCAATGACCTCTTCACTTATAGATATAGTGAAGATGAGGTAGCTATCATATTTTGAGGGATTGGTCTTACAGGAGAGTGTTTTAGGTGATGATCTACCACCTAGTTGGATCATTGATGAGGAATAGGTATTTCACTTCAACGTATGTTTTTGGGTTCCTACTGAAATCTAGTAGGAATATCTGAAAAAGTCTCATGCCATAATATGGGTTATGTATCCCTGTCTTACCAAGATATATCATGACTTATGTCATAAATATTAGTTATTTGAGAAGAAGTAGAAGATAGATGGGTTTGTTACTCAATTTTCTGCCTATTATCTGGTGAAGGTAAAGCACCAGTGAAAATATGTACTTTTATAGTTGTTACCTATTCCTGATTAGAGATGGTATGACATCACCATGGATTTTATAATGGGGTTTCCTTGATCACCATGAGGTGGTGACGTCGTATGGGTGTTCATAGAAAGGTTTAAAAAGGTCATAAATTTCCTGCTTATTTAGGAGACTCTTTCAGTGGATGAGATTAGGAAGCTCTACATTCATTAGTTCATACACCTCTATGGGGTTCCACATTCTAACATATTGGACAGGGATTCTCATTCTAGATCATAGTTCTGGATAGGGGTGCAGAGGTAGTTGGGTTCACAGGTACTACTGAGTGCAGCCTATCACCCATATATCAATGGTTAGTTTGGTCGTACAATACAAGTTTTGGAGGATATTCTTCAAGCATGTTTCCTGTATTTTAGAGTTTCTTGGGAGAAACACTTACGACTCACTAAGCTCACTTATAATAATAGCTTCCAAATGACCATACAGATGGATCCTTATGACGCTCTATATGGTAGGTCAAGTCATTCACCCACATGCTGGTTAGAGGTAGGATAGGTAGTGATAATGGGTTCTCATCTCATTTAGGAGACTTTTGAGTAGGTTCATATTATATGGAAGTGGATTTCTATAGCTTAGTCTAGCTAGAGTCATAAAATGATCGTCGTCATCGACCACTTGAGTTTGAGGTGGGGAGTCTGGTTTTCTTGTGAGTTCCTCCTAGACTAGGGCATAGACAGAATTAGAAACAAGTTAATTTATCACCTCATTACATTGGACCCTTTGAGATTCTAGAGAAATTCAGGTTGATGAACTATTGGTTGCAGTTACTTCAGAGGTATGAGTCCATGCATGATGTCTTCCACACATCTCACCTTTTCCAATATCATTCTGATTTGTCACATGTTCCTCATCCTGATGAGGTTGAGTTAGAAGTGGATGAATACTTTGAGAAGTATCATATCCAAATTTTTTATCGTTGAATGAAGGTTATTTGAGTCTAGTTAGTTCCGTTGGTATAGGTGATATGGTAGCACAGCTATGTAAATGATGATACTTGGGAGCGGGAGGTCGATGTATATGCCCAGTGGACAAAGTTATTCTCAGAAAACTCTTAACCACCCTTGGAAGGATAATTTGGGGATGAATTAATTTAAGTGGGAAGTATTGTAAGAACCAAGCTTTCATATGAGGTATATAACCTTTTTATTTTCAGTTTGATTCCTTGTTTTAACCTTATATAAATTCCTAGTGAGGATATGGAGGAAATGAGGGTGTTTGAGGCTTGTTCGGTGCCCAGAGCCCCAATTTTTAGAGGAAACTATTAGGTCACATAGTTAGTAGAAACCATTCCATCTAGTCTTCATGGTTCAATCAAACTATAAAGGGTGTTCCAGTTCACTATCTAGGGCCTCACAGCTTAATGAAATCATGAAACAGGGGCCACATGTCTGTGTGTTTGCTGAAAAGTTTTTAATAGAGGGAAAACACATGGTTGGTATATGGTTTGTCTAACTATGCACCATGACCATGCAAGGGAGGTATTGAGATAGACGTGGGTGCACGGTGGTTGTGTGGTTTGTCCAACCATTCAACCCGGCTTTTAAAGGGTAAATAACCATTTTTACCCTAATTCATTTAAAGGGTTAACCCACCACCTTTATTCTTACTTTCCTCCATTGGCTAGCCCTTCCTCTCCTATTGGAGAGCTTATTCAAGCCTAAATCTAGGAGATGGTGTAATTCCTCCATCTGAAATCATAATTGAGATCCATTCATCTCATTAGATAGCCACTAGTGAGTTCTTCATTCCTTAGGATCCTTTCTTTTTTTCCTTGGTATCAACGATGCAATTTTAGTACAGGATCATATGCTCTATTTTTAGGATGTTCATTCATTATTCCTTTTTATTCAGATCTAGATTGAATCAGATGTTGATAATGGATGATAACTCCACTATAGACTTAAGTTTTGTGTTTTATACCTTTTCCCTAAAAGTATAGTTGTTTATAGCTTATTGTCATTATGTCGCATGTCGGACATTCTGGAAGTTGCTTCCTAAATTAATAAACCTTTGAGTTAAATGATAAAAACTTGCTTGAGATAGGCCATGACACCTTTCATCAAACTTAGAGGTTGTCAAACTAAACCTGAATCACCCATATAGTGGGTTCTATAGTTTTATTATGATTTCCCTTGGGGTGTGTTGGGATCATTTTTTATTATTGATAATTTAATGTGGTATTAAAGTGATTTTTTAAAGGTTTTAAACACCTTATAGAACCTTTAAATTTGTATATGAAAGGTAGGAATTGGATAATCCCTTGGCTTATATATGATTATGAAGGGATTAGTGAATGGTTAATGAAATGGTTTTTTCAATGGTGAATAATTTGGTTGTGATGATAATGGAGGGTTCGTGGTATGGAACTGACGACCTACATGAATTTCCATGGATATTTCTACTCAAAATAATTGGCTTGATATGATTACATGGACATTTCTACTCCAAGGATATAGTTTAATTAGTTTACTTTTCATGTTATGATACCTTGGACATTTATACTCCTTGGATCCCATTTAATTAGCTTATTTAGATTCCATGGACATTTCTACTCCTTGGATCCAATTACTTGATTTACTGGACATGCTAAGATGCCTTTTAAATTACTAATCCTTGGATTATATGACTTATTAGGTTTCCTTTTACATTTATACTCCTTGGATCTCGTTCACTTAGCTTATTTGGATTCCTTGGACATTTATACTTCTTAGATACTCTTTAATCAACTAACTAGGATGGCTTGGAAATTTCTACTCCTTGGATTCGACCCATTTGGATGCCTTTGACATTTCTACTCCTTGGATCATGTTTACTTGATTTACTTATCTCAATGGGTTTACATGGAAATTTATATGCCTTGGAACCTGGCCCATGTAGGCATGTTACATGATTACATGGCATGGGTCATTGTTACTGATGCTTGTTATGATTTACATATAGCTCTTACGATTTATTTGCTTGATCACAGTGAGACTTGATAGACTGGATAGTATCACTTATGATTTTATTAATTGTACTCCGGTTATATATGCACACTACTTAAGCTTATATGCGCATGTTGGACTTGTTATAGACACCATTAGTGGTAGACTACTAAGTGTTATCTCACACCATGTTCAGGCCTCCATTGGGTGCTCGAACAAACTTCATGGATGTAGGTAGGGATGGGGGAAAGCTCCTATTTGGTGATACTTTATTGGTTGATGCATAGGAGCATGGGAGTACATGACCAGGATTTGTCTTATCCTACTATCTAGGGATAGTTTCTTTTTGGTATTTTGTACTTTTGATACATGTATTGTATTGGAAGCCTATTTCCATGTATTACCTGTATTTGTTTATATAATTCCATGATCATCATTTGTATATGACACTGTTAGATTATATTACTTAGTTATTTATATGTTGAATGTTTATTCTTTAGCTTATCTTTTATTTCATATGAGTATGCTATTGATTGATATGTTTATACCATTTTTCTACACTAATTATGGGGGTATAGTCTCCCCACTGTTCCACCATGCACCCTCGCTACTAGTTAGTGGCGTATGATGTACGAGGAGGTACACTTGAGGCCATGTGGCCAACTAGACTCGGTTACTGTTGAGTGAACCGGGTCTGGTACATCACCGAAAATCAACCCCAAAAACATTCACTATTACAAAACCCATAATAAATAGTGGTAGCCTTTATCAGTGTTAGATAAAAGCACTGATAAAGGTAACCTTTATCAGCGCTAAAAAAGCACTCATAAAGAGTTGTCTTTATCAGTGCTTTTATTAAGCTCTGATAAACACCACATTTTATCAGTGCTTTTATGTAGCACTAATAAAAGGTATATTCCATTAAAATGATATATTTATATATAAATATATTTATATTGATAAAAATAAAACATATTTTATTAAATATGATGTTTATATGACTAAATATACTTTTTTACTTGATATATAACATATTTAATTAAAAATGTCGTATAAAATAATATATATATATATATAATTTTATTAAATATTATTTATATAATAAGAAATGTGTATTATAAATCATGTAAATTTATATGTAGTATATTTTGTGAAAATAGTTTATAAATTTAATTTAAATTATTTAATATTAATTAAAAATATTCACTAATTAAGATATTTTGTTTTATCAATGTCATTTATTTTTTAAATTTGACATATAAATAAAATAATAAACATTTAATTATTAATTACAAAATTGAGTGAATATATTACACTTAATATGTCATATACTAATTTCACACATATACATATTTTAAATTAATTCAATTTTATAAATACAAGCATACAGAAATAATATAAATTAGAAATATTATCTTTTTATAATTATATTTATTAATATTTACTATTTACTATTTAATATAATATGTTTTTAATTGTTAAATTTTATTCATTTTCTACATTTATATTTGATATATATTATTTATTACTATTTAAATAATTAATCACTTATACATTTTTTTAATATTTTTTCAATTTATTCATCTTTTAATTAAATTTTACTCATTTTTAACAGTCATTAATTTAATATTATTAATTCCTTAATAATTTTAAGTCTTTTTTAGTTTTTTTATAATTTATAGATTTTAAATATTTGTCTATTTAATATTTTTTAAATTTATTCATTTTGAATGTTTTTTATACATAATTAGTCATTAATATATTAAATATTTTAATACAGAAATATATTCATATATATATTTGTATGTATTTATATGTAATATCTCCTTAGATATGATTTTTATAATACAAAATATGTATATTTACGTTAAATAATTGACATATTTAGTGAAAATTGGTTTATAATTAAAAATTAATATTAATTAAAAATATTGACTAGTTGTATCGAGTAATGGAGGTTTAATTAAATGTAATTTTTCATAATTTAACATATACCAACTATGTGTTACATTAATTTTATATATACATATCCGTAATTAAGGAATTTTTACATAGAAAGCACACACACATAGTATTTTTGTAATTTATTCAATTTTTAATATTCATTTTAGAATTATATTTAATAACATAATAATTTTAAAATATATTATATTTCTATTCATAAAATTTTATTCATTTTTTATATTTTTATTCAGTATATATTATTATAGTTGTGATGGCACTTAGGTGGTGAAACCTCGTAATCATGCATCCAAAAGAACAAGGTTCAAATCCTAGAAAACCACTTGAAATATTTACAATGCAAGCCTAGTGACGCAGGCAGGGTGATGCAGCCATGATGTTACATTGGAACTTTGGTCCATGTTCAGGGGTCACTTGGTCGTGGGCCCTTGGATTATGTAATGGGTCTCTCTCTTCCCAAATATAAAGATGCATTTGCTTTCATAATATTTGGCCCCAAATTTATATATATATATATATATATATATATATATATATATATATATTATATATTCTCTTATTTTAAAAAAATTCAATATATACTATTTATTACTTTTTAATATTTTTTTGAATATATTCATTTTTAATATTATTTATTCATTAATAATCTTAAAAAATTAATGTTTTTGTAATTTATTCGTCTTCAATTTTTCATTATTTAATATATTTTTATTTTATGAATTTTTAATATTTATTTATACATGTTTATTTATTAAGATTTAATATTTTTAATATAGTTTTAATATAAATAATCAATATATATTCATTTTCATTTTAACATATATTCATTTTTACTTTTTTTAATAATCTATAAAATTAGTAAAACTTATTTATTTTTATAATATTTTTGCAATCTATTGATTTTTTAATTATTAAATTTCACTCTTTTTTAACATTCATTTATTTAATATTATTTAATATTATTTAATATTATTTATTCACTAATAATGTTACTTATTTTTTATTTTATTTATAATTTATTTAGTTTTAATATTTATTCTTTTAATATTTTTATAATTTATTCATTTTTAATATTTATTTGTACATAATTATTCAATAACATTTAAGGTTTTTAATATGGTTTTAATATACATATTTTATATGTATTCAATTTATTTTATTTTTTATTTTTTTATTTTTTTTAATAATTTATATAATTAAAAAATCATTATTTTTTAATAATTTTTGAAGTCTAATAATTTTTTGTTATTAAATTACACACATTTATAACATTCATGTCTTTAATATTATCTATTCATTTATAATGTTAATTAATTTTTACCTATTTTATTATTTTTCATTTTTAATATATATCTGTTTGATATTTTTTAATTTATTTTATATAGTTTTTATCAATTCTTTCTAAAAAGTGCTAATAAAAACCCATATTTATCAGCTCTAAAATTGAAACTCTTAATAAAACCACCCTTTATCAGTGCTTTTTAGAAATCACTGATAAATATGGGTCTTTATCAACACTTTTTAAAAGAACTAATAAAACTTTGGTGGTATTTTAAATAGAACCCTAATAGAGGACCTCATCACTCGCACTGTTTAACCTCCCACGGAACTGAAACTTTACTATCACACTCCCTCGAACTCCTTGGATGAATCAACACTTTTAGCACCCACAGTATGTGACTTCTAATCCACCATTCAAGCTCTTTCATTATTTCATAATTTTTAGTTCTTCTTTGGGTAATTTTAATTTTCCCAAATGATTTATATAGTGCGTTCAAGCAATATTATTTTACCTCAATCTACCTCCCTGATTCTCCACCCAATATCCCTCTCCTTGATCCATTGTTGTTTCACCCTCTCCCTTTCTCTCATGTTTATTTTTTCTCAATCTGTATATACCTCACTTTCTCATAGGTTTGTATGTGCTTCCTCTTTGCTCTACAATCCCCCTTACCCTCCATCTCTGATCCTTTGCTCTGTATGACTCCACCTTGAAATTAGATACTTATTTTAGTTTCTTTATTATGTATTAATATACTATAACTATTGATATATTTATATAAAATGTTTTAAAAAATCCTATAATAACATATATAATATTAATCATATTCATAAATATTTCTAACTATTAAATTTATCATATTAATTTTATTTATACTGGTTAAAATATTTATCGGTTACCCCATCAAACATTATAAAAAAGAGTTTTAAATTGGAATTTTTTAAATTTATATAGGGTGAACCTTTAAATAGGATGAAGTTTTTTTTAAATCATGTTGATTAATTTAATAAGATGTGTATATGGTATTATTTTCAAATTTAAACCATTTTTTTAAAATACCCCATGCCTAAAAAGTATTTAGAGATCTTATATTTTACTAATTTATGATAATTACATTTGTGAATATTTTATTATTATATTTTTTATAACTTCATGTAAATTGATTTATATTTATGTATATACTTTATTTAAAAATGTTTATATTTCATCGACATCACATGTCCTCTTTTATAAGTGTCTTTGTCCATGTGATACTATCCTCGATATGCATCACCTCCCTCATGTATACCTGATATGGAACAGCCATGACATGATACTTCTTATAGTCTTGAAAATATCCTCATCAAGTGGAGTTATCACCTGGTTCTCCACCAAACTCACGCATCTGTTGGTCCAATCGATTCTTTTTAGCCTCACTGTTTTATTTTCATTTAAAGTTTAGGTTTCTAATAGTTTTCAGTATTCAAATGTCACATATGATTTCAATTTCTCACTATTTTTATGGATCTTGTATATGTTATCATATGATAGATCTTCGAATTAATGATATGTGACATTTGACCACAGACAACTGTTGTTCAACAAAACTTTCTCACTCCTTCCATATCCTGAGGTAATTTTAGAGTGATTTCTTGGATTAAACATCAAAAGAGAGGGATAATAATCCATGTTCTAGGTATTATTCCTACTCTCATGGATTAAAATCAAGTAATTATACTCATTTTCTACCATTAATAGGAAAAATAACCCCAATGATTATAATATTTTCAATGTAATGAAAATCTACGATAGGCATTTTGCAACACAAACCACTGACCTCAATTTTAATTAAAAAATTACTTATTGTAATAAAGATAAAAAAAGGTGAGAGTACAAAATATAAAGTTTCATATAATTATTAAATAGGTTAATTCAATTTCATTTTCATTCATAGTGCCCAATTTCTATGAATTTTCACTCATAGTAATTTATTTCCCCTACTGACCCCATTCATAATTTCTATATCTGCTTTCATCTTGTTTAAACCTTGATTCTTATTTCCACTATGACATTTCTTAAAAGTTTATTCTCTTTTTTGGTTCAATTTAGGTTGAGTTTTTTTTCAAGTGATCTTAAGTAGTTGAGCTTATACAATAATAATTAGTTTAAGATGAATATTTCTATTGATTCTATTGGGAAAATTCTTTAACTTGTGTTGAATTTGATTATTTCATCATCTGATAAAAGATCATAAAATTCATGTCCTAAGCACCCTATCACTGAAACACCACCTGACCCACTATATACCAAGTGAAGAAATTAATAAACATCAACTCCTCCCTCTTGTTGGACTCCCCCTAGAGACATTATAAAAACCGTCTTATAATTCCTGCCTTTCTATCCCACAAAACATCAAATTGGGATCCTGGACCAATAACCACATGTTTACCACAGGTTGTTTCTTTTCATGTCACCCTTATGTAAAATGATAAGTTGTTAAGAATCATCACCAATAACATTCAAATGTTGGGTTCTCCTTTATAAAAGTATCTATAAATTTCTCCTTTGATTATGAATACCTTAGGTGTATTTATTTATTTTTTACACAAAATGAATATTTTATGAACCAAATAGGATATATATGATTTAAAAATGGATGATTATTAATCATATGAAAAAATAGTATGATGATGGATTTAAAGAGTTCATAAAGTTTGTAATAAGTCATGCATATTACCCATCTCAAATCCTTTTTCTATGTTTACATTGTTTTTATTTAATACAAATTAGCCTGGAAGAGTTGAAATTAAATTTTATTTGTCGTAGAATAGAACAGGGCTATAAATATTAAACTAAAAATGGGGAGAAACTGAATATAAATACTTATTGGGATGATATTATTATTTATGGATCATTTGATATTAATACCAGTGTAAATTATTACAGAGATCGTATTGAAGAAATGTCAATGGAAATTGAATATTTCCTTTATGGTTGTCCTAATATGTTTAAGAAGTTAAATAGTTATTCTAAGAGAAAATATTATGTCGGTTATACTAAATATAAAACATTATTAGTTGTATTGAAGTTATATAATTTGATATCTAGTAGTGAGTGTAGAAACACCAGCTTTACAGAACTACTTGATCTCCTAAATGATATGATACCATAAGAAAATGATCTTCCTTGTTGAACATATTTAGCTAAATGAATGCTATATTTAATGGTTATGATCTCTAAAAACTACATGCATGTCCAAATGATTGCATGTTATTTCAAAAGGACTGTGAATCTCTCAGAAAATACCCTAATTGTGGTGTGAATCGATACAAGAAAGATTAATCAAGTCCTTCAAAAACTATATTGTACTTTCCCTATCATTCCAAAGTTTAGATGAATATATGGATGTCAAGAAACCACTAGAAAATTTACATGGCACATAGATACAAGAATTAAATGTGTGAAACTACATCACCCATCAAACTCTCCTATCTGGAAGAAAATTGATTATGAGTATCTTGAATTTGTAAATGAGCCAAGAAACCTCTATATTGCATTATCTATAGATAGAATAAATTGTTTTGGTGTACATATTAATAATCATAGTACATGGATAGTTATGTTGACAAATTATAACTTTCCACCATGGTTATACCTGAAGCGCAAACACATTATTTTGTCTCTACTTATATCTAAACCAAAACAACCCAGTAATGATATTGATGTCTATTTCTCTCCATTGATCAAAGATTTGAAATTTATGTGGGATAAAGGTGTTACATTGTATGATTCTCATAAAAGTGAAGAATTTACATTGAGACACATGTTGAATGGGACAAAAAATGACTTTCCTACTTATGGAAAAATTTCAAGCTATAGAATTTAAGGAATGTTGGGGTGTCTCGTTTATGAAGAATGCTCACACTCATTTCAGTTTAAAAATTACTCAAAGGCTATTTTTTTAGGAAATTAGAAATTTTTACATCAGTAGAATAAATAATAATCCTAGACAACATCATTAGATGGGAAAATAGAACAAGTTACAGTGTCATCTTCATTAATGGGTGATCAAATATTCAATAAATTAAAATATATTGACACTATTTATGGTAAACCTTTTTCAAAAAAACTTATAAAATTAGTTTTGAAAAAGAAATCGATTCTATTTGAATTATCGTACTATAGTTTTTTGTATATTATACATTTTCTTGATTTCATGCATGTAGAAAAAAAGTATTTGATAGTGTTATTGGAATGTTAATAAATGTTCTTAAAAAAACAAAAGATGACATCAAGGCTAGGTTGGACATGATTGACATGGGGATAAGGAAAGAGTTAGCACCAGTGAAGGGTGAAAGGTTGAATTTTCTTCCTCTAACATCTTAAACTCTATCCAAATAATAAAAATTGAAATTTTACAATTTCATTAATGGTGAAAAAGTTTCAAATGGGGTATTCATAAAATGCCAAGAATATCATGTAAATGAATAATTTGAAGTTACGGGGTCTAAAATCACTAGACTATCATGTTTTTATATAATATTTAATGATAATAACTTTACATTACATTCTTCTTAAAAATTTATGATAAACATTAACCAGACTCTACTTCTTCTTCAAAGTCATATGTAGTAAAGTTATAGACCCGGTGAAGTTTCTAATCATGAATAAGAAGATTACAGGAATATTATGTGAATTAAAAATGTTATTCCCACCACCATTATTTGATATAATGGTCCGCATGATGGTTCACTTGGTTGGAGAGGTTCAACTATGTGGTCTTGTCTATTACATATGGATGTACCCTATTGAATGATATATGAATATTTTTAAAGGGTGCATCAAAAATAGATGTTGGACAAAATTTTTTATTTCATAACAATATATTGTTGAATTATTTACTGATAATCTATTATATGTTGATAGCATCAGTCTCCCAAAGTCTCATCATAGCAGAAACCTTATGGGTGAAGGGATTTCTAAAAGAGATGTTGTTACAATTAACATCACAAAGAAGAAGCAAGGTCACATTTATATTTTACATAATATTTCATAGGTTACTTTATATGTCGAATCCCATAAATTAATTATTAGACATTTGAATCTACCTAGAGTTGAAGGATGGATATTAAATTCACATAATAAATACTTAATATGATGGTTCCAAGATTATATTTATAAGGAGTTACCTGAAATTTTGAATTAAATTGATAAAATAATGTATACCCATGGGAACAAATGTAAATTTTATATCTTACACTAGTTTTGTAATTAGTTTTTATATTTTTTATACAAAGGAAAAAAGATTAATGTAGCATGATGGAAAATAGTGGAGTTGTGATTATGATGGATGTGATGTATATATTCAATTCTAAATATAAAAAACCAATTTATTGAAATATATCATATTTTTTCATCATTAAATAGATATAAAATTTGGATTATACAGTATTTAAAGTGTCGATTTATATCTAAAATGGGTTAAAAATAGTATTGAAGTGAAATTCAATGAATTGGGATTCATGGAGGTGAATTTCAGTTTGGAAGGGTATAAGGACGAGTTTCTCATAATTTCATCACAAGTAATGCAGGTATTTTATGTCTTAGATCTAGAAAATAAGAATTTATCAATTATCCTTTTGGTGACTAAAACAACTTCAGGGTCGTATGAAAATTCAATTGTGGATAACGCTTTCATTGTGAGATCACAGTCATTTCACGGTTGTCCTAATGTAGACAATGTCTTGTGAATTAGAGGGGACCACAAAGAGGGGATTTGTAAACTTAATCGAGGATCCATATTTAACCTTTAAAGAAGAAAAATATATTTAAATGATAAGGTTAAATTATTTTTTAAAATACTATGTTTTTTCTCATAATAGTATGTCTACTCTACTACATTTATATAATCTAAATTAAATGTTTAACTACTTATGCAGATAATGACTTATACACATGATGGTGTTGCCAATATTGAGGAAGAACACATGATTTAAGTTAAAACTATACAATTATTAAGGGATCAACCACATTTTGATGAAAAAATAATGATGTATCATCATTGTGTTAAATAAAATTATCAAGGAAAATAGAAAAGGTATAAAATTTTTGGTTAGCTGGAATAAACATGGCCAACTTGTCAACCCCAAAATGCCAGTTTTCATTATATATGTTGGGATCACAATAATAATTCATGTGTCAATTGATAAATATATGTGGCACAATGTCTTTAATGTGTTGAAGGAATCTATTTGGGAAGATATTAAGGTAATGTTTTGATATACTTTCTCTATTTTACCAAAAAATTATATAACAAATATTCAATTTAATTTTTATTATCCCTTGAAAATTTCATTTATTTTTGATGATTTTTATAAGAATTATGTCTTAATGGTCATTGAAAAATCTCATAGAGGCTTCTAGAAACTTCTTACAATGCATCATTTCAGGGATAGTGAGGGTAAAGTAAACCACCACCCACCAGTTATGTATTCACACATCAAAAACAGGATAAATAGAAATATTTCATGATTCTTTTTTATTATAAATCATTTTAGGTGAAATGTAGTTGATAATATTTTATTTTACATTATTTAATTTATCCAATTTGATTAAAAAATGTCAATTTATGAAATAGTAAAGGAGTGATGAAAATAAACAGTGTATAACAAAACCAATGTACCCCTATCATAAAGTAATGATGGGTTACTCTTCACTTGAAAAGAAAATGGTATGTATTTTAAATCTATAATAAAAAAATTTGTGATATGAAACAACATATGTTCCTTTATTTATATACATATTGATGAATTAGAATCGAAATCCAATTCTATACCACATCATTTTCTATGGAAGGAGGCCTGTGTAAATAAAGAGGGTAAACTAATTGATGAGAACACACAAGTAGTATGAGAATCATGTGTAAGTATGAAATAACAGTAATTCATTTTACTTTATAATAGTATTACATAAAAATATCTATTTATTTTCTTATGTTTTTTATATGATTTATATATAAGAATTAATATTGACTATACCTGAAGAAAAACTACTTTTAGTGGCTTTGAAGAGGCTAAAACAAATTTATATGATTATCTATTAATTTTGTGGTCTATTATGGTCTATGACCTTAGAGATACATTTGGTATGTTAATCATTAGTATCATAATGCTTATATATTATTTTTTACTTATTTCTAAAGGATAATTATAATAAACGGTTACTATAATGTCCTGCACTTGATCACTATATAACCAGTGGTCGAACTACTTTGTCACACAGCCTCAGAAGCACCTCCCTCATTTCTAAAGGATTTCGACTAGCTATTGGGGTGTAAGATGGTATAGTTGGGAGACTTTGACCCTTATTTAATAGTACACAATAATAAATAAATAACCAAACATCACACTGTAATATATGAAATGCATTAAGGGATTGAAAATCAATTATGTACATGAAAGATCGCCTACTAGGCCAGATACAGACACATACCAGAGTAAAATAAAATAAAATAAAGGCCTCTTCTATATCATCAAGCCTAAAATCATCCATTATTTTGATACCAACTTAGATATCTTGATCAACCATGCTATGTTGGGCCTTGACCCAACCTATGCATACAACCAACTGAAATTATCCTCAGGAACCCATGTGCAGTGGTGGCCCGATGATGGTATGAGCACATAACTTGGTAGGGAACCACCAATGCGGTCCCGTACTAACCAATATATGTAGTGACATGTGCAATTGGCATGCTCAACTAAAATAAAGGACATCCCCAAATAAATAAAATATTTTCGATCCTTGGGTCTGCCACCCCGATCGACCACACTAGCTTCATCACCCTGCCAGATATATATATCATAGGATAAATCCACCTACATTGGGAAAATCACTCAATTGGTGGTAGATTCTTTATTCTAGGATGGATCATATAAAACAAACTATGAGAAATCATCCTTATCCTCATACCAATAAGAACATTTCCCTCAATCATCTAGAGTATGTCCCTTATGCATCTAGAGTATCTCCTTTGGGCATCCAGTGACTATAAATCTAGACCTAAGGAATCATAACTACTCATACACTCCATTATCAATCATCAAGTACTTATTATCTTGGCCCTAAGGCAATATGAAACATGCACCTAACCCTCAGGTGTCAATTAACCACACATCTAGCCCTCAAGCGGTTTGTACCGTGAATCTAGCACACCAGTGGTACATCACCATGCATCTAGCCCTTAGGTGATCTAAAACCATGAACTTGGCCCTTAGTCACCAACATAACAATAATTCATAACAATATATGAACTCAAAAATTCATGTAATATCACACCCCCATACATTAATCAAAACAGGGTCATCTTCAGAAAAACATGCTAACAACCCCCTAGTTACTAAAACATGGAAACTGAATCCTTGTTCCCTAGCTCCATTTATGGTATCCAAACCTTATCACATATTCCCTGAGGGAACATTCCAAAATAAAACACAAAAATCTATACCAATTCCAATGCTCATCATTTATATCCACAACCCTTTAGCTCCTAGGTCAAGTATGGGTTTCGTGAGGGCACTCGCTACTTCATCACGTCACCCACTCAAGGTTAGTGTATCAATGGGGAAACCACTAGGTCCCGTCAATCCAAAAATAGATAAGGAACTATCACCTAGTCCTCAGTCTTAGTTACATTCATGGAACCAACCCACTAAGACAACACGTCCCACGACATTGTCAATGGGGTGGAACAAACTCGTTGGATACATGGGTCATGCCACATAGGAGAAAATCAAGAGATAGATCATATATTATCTTTGTCATCGATGTCACTCTAGGTTAGTCTACTCACCCAAACCTGGTTTTGGTTAGCCTATGGTCAATTAACTTAGGCCTGGTTACATCAGATAGGACAGTATCTCACATCTAGTCCCCTTCTTGATGAGATCTAATGGCCCGAAGTACACAATATATTTCACTATGGTATCAAATCCCATCACATGGGATAATGATCTAGTTGTATTTCCTCACCTCACTATAGGTCTGTAGACCTATTTATATTTCTCAGTCTTGGCCTTGGCCATCGATGGAAGATGATATAATCTAGAACACAAGGGTTGATCATGACCCTTGGTGCTCATTCTTCTTCAATTGATAATTTATTAAATTTAAACATTCCATTTAAATTAAATAAATAATTTAACAAAAAGGGGTCTAAAAATTCTTGGTCATACCTCATAAGAGGTCTAGATGACACCCATAGCCTTAAGGTCTTGGCATTAGTCATTTGTTGTCGATGTGTCATGCGGGCACTCAGGTATTGTTCATGACCCCTACCAGTTACTCTTTCACCAAGAATTTTAATTAAAAAACACTTATTAAATTAAATTAAATAGATGAAAAAACCTCAATGGCATGATAGTTCAACCACATGAATCATAAAATATAATAAATTTCCATAGGGAAAGTATGTGAGACCACCTACCTCAAACAAATCCTTTCCACTTTGATGCCAAGGGCCGACAGTAGCTGCCAGGTCTAGCCATTCTCATCTAGCCTCGTCTTCTTCAACCAGACCTTCCATAAGGTCCCACACTTCTAACTCACCCCAAGTAGACATAATTAATTAATTATAGAAATTTATAAATAATTAATCCACTGAATATAAACTTGGAATATTGACAGTCAACTCAACAGGAATTTTTCCACACCAAAACCATTGGTAACTAGGTGCATTGTACTCCTAATGCATCACCTAATTTAAGCCTCAAAAAATACATAATTAATTCCACCAATTCAACAACCTAATAAAATCAATTTAGGTCAAAACCCATTTGAAAAGTCAAAATAGATTCATACCACAAATAATTTATTTGTGAAAACAGGAAAACATCCTCTTAGGATCCCCTCTTCCTATGATTCATGGAAACTTCAAATAAATATAGATATTTCACCATTCTTCAGTGAAATAATCATTTTCAACATAGAATAGAAACTCTAAAAATCAAAATGATGGAAGGGAAATAATGTATAAGGGAGTGGAGGAAGATCCAACCCACCTACATCATCAAATTGCACCCAAGATCACTATGATTAGTGAAAAAAATATACAGGGATGAGTTTGTTGAGACCCAACCATGTGCATCTCTACTTTAAAAAAGAAAATGGGGCTAATCCCTAGTTTAACATTTTAAAAAGATATCCCTTCATGATTCATGAGATGAACTAGATTCACATCGTGAATTCATCAGGGTATCCAACTCCCCTTTCACATATTAAATTTCCCCAAGCCACACCCCATGAAAACCATTCACTTCATAAATGAGATTCATGATGTGAATGGCCTACTAGGGATGTTTTCAATAGCCTAAAACACCCATTCCTCCACTATTGTTTGCCTAAATCCCAAGTACATCTTTCATAACTTAAAACTAGCCTAAAAACACTAATTTTAGATTCTCAAAAACTCAAAACCTTGTTCTAATTCCCTTATTTTAAAATGACCCATCCCCCAGTGGATAAAAATTCCAATTTTTGATGAAAATTTAACTAGTTCAGATGTGGGTTCTTAAAGATAGTCACCATAAAATCTGCATCCCATAGAATCAGTGATGAGTATTTATAAAATGAACCTAACCTCAAATGGTTTAAAAACTTTTCTCCATTCATCGCATTGTACTCTATAAACAGATAGAGATTCTTCTATGCAACTCCAAACATGAGGTACAATATCAAAAAAAACATGATCCACTACTCATAGCCATTAATGAACATATAGACAGTGCTTCCAACACCCATCAATTTCCAAAAAACCGTTGTATAAAGAGAAATTTCATTATAAGATTTATGATTCTCCCCACCATAGAAACCAACTTTTCATTACCACTTTCATCATGCAGTATTACCCACCATTGAGTTTGCATATCAAAACACAAACCTCACATTCCAATGAACTTATTAATACAGTTTCCATCCCACTATGCTCGAACATGGAAAAAACACTGGCTTGAGTTAGTACCACCTCCTACCTCTGATTCTAATCCAAATAGAAGAGTATTATTTTCCCATGAACAAGGTCTACATATTCCAACCTCTCCTCAGAAGGTCCTAGATAAACCCCAAAATACTCTCATCATACCTAGAAAGACATTCACAATCCATGGCACAAACTTATCGAGACAGAACCTCATCACTTTCATTGAATGTTTCACCCCATGAAATATGTATTGAAATATTTTGAAGAATGTTTAACCCCTTGAAACATTTCATAAAATATTTCATCATGTGTTTCAAACAATAAAACATTTCAGGAAGCATGGATTCATCCCTTGAAGAAAGTTATGAAACTGGTTCACCGCCTAAACCAATCCATGAATCGTGTCACACCCCATAAAAATGTCATGAAATGGGATCAACCCCTTAATTTCCTTTTGACCACACCAAAACATCCCGAGCTCGATGCCAATTCACCAACTTCATCTAGTTTCTCATCTGAAATTCAATATGGTGTTTTCACTGAACTAGATAAAATAGACTTTATAACTTGTTGATGCTGAAACTCTAATACAACCATCCAATGGCCTATTAAACAAAGTCAATGACCCTTATCACATGAGGTTCATCCTCCAATGGACTATGGTGGTTTCTCCACCATACAAATTTCTTTATACCACTCCACAATAACAAAACCAAAGAGACCCATCATGCAACTGTAAATAAATTTAGGTAGCTAGGAGTATAGCCAAATCCCTTTTAGTGTACTCAAGATGATTTAAGTATATTAGAGTATACCAGGATATCATCGATGATTACCATCATAACACATCTATTTCGGATGTAACCTATTACTGAAAGGACATGCCAACTCATTCATGTGTCTTGGGCCTCCCTTACCACAAGTGTATCACTAACATCTATCTAACATAATTCAAGAGGGACTTGATAACCAAAAATCACTAACACTTCAAAACCCTCTATCAAGAATTTTTGAATGATAGTCTATTGTGTCACTACCCCCCCCCCCCACTTAACTACTCAGGTTCCTCTACAACAACTTGAAATATTTCTAACGGATGTGCAACTGATACATCCCACCAATCCAAAACAATTTGTCCCATCATAATCAGTATGAATTGCCTAGATTTTACCAAAAAAAATTATGATTACTCATTATCCACCCATTCACAAATCCCAAATGGCATTTCGCATCTCCAACGTGTGCCTACTATCTTAGCTCACTAGGAGCCTCTGGTCGCACACTTCCCTAAGACCACCCATCAAACCCAACTCATATCCCTAGATTCATTCTTCTCCATCCTTAAATCCAACCATAAGAACTCATGGTTATTTACTTTAAAAGAAACAAATTCATAACCATATTCCTTTTACAAAAACTTTATGGCACTTAAAATGCATTGATATCATAAGCTAAAACATCCACGGCCCATGGGTAACTGCTCTAATGGTTCGCCATCATACAAATGAAAACACTGACCCACTAGGGTCTAAGTCAAAGATAAGGGAATATATTCCTCCCACCTATACCTAATGATAAATTCTTAAGAAAGTCACTAAGTCTGACTACCTAGTATATAGGTCAACCTCTAATAAGTTTACTACTCTTAAGGCATCAAGCACACACTTGTCCCAACATCACATGACATCAGCATGTCAGGACACCTATCTATAGATCTCACAAATTAGAGGAATCAAAATCAAAAAATATTTCCCAAAACTAGTGCACTTATCCTCTATAAGAACATATACAAAAGAAATATCCTTGGAGTAATAGGCCACACAACCAAACCCAAACAAGGACCACTCATAAGGGAACCAAATATTAAGAACCACGTTCTAAATAAACCCACTAGTTCCACTAAAACTCTTAAGCATGAGGACTGAGTCATCTTATACACCATCAATCACTACACTATAGATCTACATGACCTATCATCATAAGTAATTCATATAATATCACACACTAGTAGTCATGTATGTCATGTGAATCTAATATTCATGATATGATGCACGAGATGCCTCTTTCCTCTACAGGAAAAGAGTCAAAATCAAATCACTAGCCTCTTTCCAACAGGACAAGATCAAGATACCCATGATAAATCAAACATCTAAACCAAATGTGCATTGCTCAAGGTGAAAATAAGACATAATTGAAATATCTCAAATAAAACCAGAAAGCCCATTCCCTAGTAACATGGACTTCCTATAGAAATAGGTATTCATGACACACTAGTTTATCATTCATCATTGGCTCTGAAACATTTCTAAATATTCATTTTACCAGATATAAAATTTGTAAGTCAAAAGAAAATAATCCTCCAATACCACTTTGTAATGAAACACCCTAAATAACTATATAACTAGTGGCCAGACCAATTTGACACATGACCTCAGGAACGCCTCCTGATGCACCAGAGTTTGTCGACTAGTAGTAGGGGTTTAATATGGTACAATGGGGAGACTATACCCCCTATGTTAGAGTGTGTAATAATAAATAAATAACCAAAATTCATCCATGGAAATGAAAAATCAAAGTACATGAAAATAAATAAACATCCAAAAACAATACATGAAATGTAGTAAGGGCCTGAATATCCATGTTGTACATATAAGACCACCCATCGGTCTAGATACAGACACACGAAAGAGTAAAAGAAAAAAAAAATTAAAGGGATCTTCTGCATCTCTAAGCCTAAAATCATCCAGTATTCTGATACCGACTGAGTTATCTTGCTAGACCACACTATCTCGAGTCTCGACCCAGCCTACACCTACAACCAACTGAATGTATGCTTGGATACGTAATTGCAGTGGTAACCCAAGAAGGGTTTAAGTATATAACTCATTAGTTTACCACTAATGTGGTCCCATACTAATCAGAATATGTAGTGATATGTGCATATGGAATACTCAAATAAAATAAAGGGAAACCCTAAATATATAAAATATTATTGATCCTCAGGTCCTGGAACCCTTCCAGATATCTATGACAAAGGATATATCCTCCTACATTAGGATGAATCACTCAGTCTATGGAATATTCTCCTTTCGAGGATGAATCACACCAAAAATATTATGAAAAATCATCATTTCCCTCATTCCAATATGAATAGCACCCTTAGGAATATAGAGTCTCGCCTTCAGGCATCCAGATTCTTGCCCTTAGGAATCTAGTGACTGTGAATCTAGGCCACAGGCATCATAACTACTCATACACTCCACCCTCAGGCATCAATTCCCATGTACTTATCCCTCAGGTGGTATGAAACATGTACCTAGACCTCAGGGTTCAAGTAACCACACATCTATCCATTAATCAATTTATACAATGAATCTAGACCTCAGGTGGTAAATCACTCTACATCTGTCCCTCAGATGATCTCCAACCATGCACATAGCCCTCAGACACAAATATAATAATAATTCACAAAAATACATAAACACAAAAGGTCATGTAATATCATTCCCTCATACATTAATAAAAATAGAGTCATCTCCAAACAAAAATTCTAACAAACAACCAATTACAAAAACATGGAAAATGAATCCTAGTACCCTGAATCTAATCATGGTAGCCAAAACTTGTCACATCCGACCTTAGTTTTCATGCCAAAATGAAACACAAAAGGATAAATGAAAACTATCCCTGGTTATTTCTATACACATCCCTTTAACTCTCAGGTCAAGTATGGATTCCATGATGACACCTGCTACCACATCACATCACCCACTTAGTGTTAGCATGTCAATGGGGAACCCACTAGGTACCCTCAATCCCAACATAGCTGAGGAACTCTCACTCAGTCCTCTATCTCAATTATAGTCTTAGGTCAACACCCAAATCACTCATACAAAACACCCCATGGATTCATCAATAGGGTAGAACAGCCTCACCGGCTACATGTGTCCTCCCACATAGGAAATAATCAAGAGATGCCTCATAGACTATCTTAGTTGTTAGGGTCACTCTAGGTTAGTCCACTCACCCAAACCCAATTCTGGTCAAACTATGATCAGTTCACCTAGGACTAGTCACGTCAGAAAGAACAGTATTGCATGTCTATTTCTCATCTCAACAAGCTTGAATTGTGAAAAGTCTACAAAAGAGTCCTCTAAGCTCTCAATCCCCATCACATGGACTAAGGATCTAGTGGTATTTCCTCACATCACTATAGGTCTGGAGGCCAACCGATATTTGTCATTCTTAACCTTGGTCATCGGTGGATGAGGCTAAAATCTAGCACAAAAGGGTTGTTCATGATCCTTGGTGATAATTCTTCTTCAACTGATATTTTACTAAATTAAAACACACCATTTAAATTAAATAAACCATTTTACAAAAAGGGGTCTAAAAATTCTCAACCTCAACTCGCAAGAGGTCAAGAGGCTGCACATAGTCTTGAGGTCTCGGCATCATTCATTGGTGGTCGATGTGTCATACGAGCAGTCGGGGGTTGTTCATGACCCATAGCGATTACTATTCCATAAAACATTTATATTAAATAAAAACACCAATTCAATTGAATTAAATAGAAAAAACACCCTCAATGGTGTGACCATGAATCCACATGCATCTTCAAACAAAATAAATTTCCATAGGTAAAGTACGTGAGACCTCATACCTCAAATGATGTCTTTCCACTTTGACTCCAAGGGCCAACAGTAGTTGCCAAGGCCCACCATGATCATCTAACCTCATCTTGTCTAACTAGGCCAACCACAAGGCCCCAATTTCCTAACTCACCCCAAATAGGAATAATTAATTGATATTATCAATTTATAATTAATTAATTAATTAATTACAAACTTTTTATATTATTGGTCAACTCACCAGGCATTCTTCCACACCGAAACCATCGACAACTAGCTACATTTTACTCCTAGTGCATCATAATGGTTAGGCTACACAAAATACCTAATTAATTCCACCAATTAAACATCCCAATAAAATCACTTTAGGTAAAAACCCCTTTATAGAATCAAAATGTAGTCGTACCTCAATGGATTGATGTAAGAAATCACGAAGAAATCCTCTCAAGATCCACTCTTCCAAGGATATAAGGAAACTCCGAATAAATCTAGTGATTTCACCATTCTATGATGAAATCGGCATTTTTAAATTAGAATGGAAACTCACAAAATCAAAACAATGTAATGGAAATAACAAAGAAGGAGGGTGGTGGAAGATCCTACCCAATGATGCCATCGAATCTCACCTAATATTTCCATTATCAGTGAAGAATGAAGTAAAGTAGGAGTTAGTTGAGTCACTCCTATGTGAATCTTTTCTTTCTGAAAGATAGAATGGTCTAAGACCCTATTTTACATTTGAAAACCCCATACCTGCATGATTCACGATGTGATCTATATTCACATCATGAATTCCTTGGGGTCTTAGGCTACCCTTTCATGGGCTGAATTTCCTTAGGTCCCACCCCATTAAAACCATTTACATTATGAATGTGATTAATAGTATGAATAGCTAATAGGGATATTCTCGGAATTCTTGTTCCTCCTTTGGTGTTCACCCAAACCCCTCGTACTTCCACCAGAACTTAGAACAGGTCCAAAAACACCATGTTTAGATTATCAAAAACTCACAACCTTGTTTCAATTCCTAGATTTCAAAAAAAACCCATCCATTAGTGGATAAAAATTTAAATTCCCGCTGAAAATTTAACTGGTTTGAATGCGGGTTCTTACAATCTCCAAAACATAAAACTTAGCATCCCTAAGAATACCTTATGAGCATTTACCAAATGAACCATACCTCCATGGGTTACAAAACCATTCTCTATTCATCGTGTGCTAATCTGGAACACTGATAGATCTTCCACTACACAACTCCAACCATGAGATGTATTATCCTCAAATACCCAAACCATCACTCTTAGCCATTATCAAACCCCTAGATAGTGCTTCTAACACCTATCTATTTCCAAAACACCATTATCTTAATAGAAATGTAATTAGTAGGTTCATGGTTCTCCCCAACATAACAATCAATTTTTCCTAACTGCTTCTATCCAACAACACTCCCAACCATCTAAGTCGCATATCAAAACACAACCCTCATGGTCCAATGACCCACTTGGAATAATTTTCATCCCAATATTCCCAAACATGAAAAAAACACAAACCAGAGTTGGTACCACCACCTACCATTGATTTCAAGACAAACAGACGAGTATTCATTGCACATGAACAGGGCCCATATATGCCCAACATACCTCAGAAGGTCCCATCTAAACCTCAAAATACTCCTATCAGAATGATCTTCTCGAGCCATGGAACCGACTTCTTGATATTTCCTAGGAATTTCACCCCAAACAGTAACTTCATCACTTTCATCACATGTATCACCCTGTGAAACATGTCATGAAATATTTTTGTGTATTTTTTACCCCCTAAAACATGTCATGAAATATTTCATTGCATTATTCACCCCTTGAAACAAGTAATCAAGTGTGGATTTACACCTTGATGTAAATGATGAAACTAGTTCACCTCCTAAACCAAGCCACAAATCATAGAACACCACATGAAACATGTCATGAAATAGGGTCAACCAATGAATCACCATCTGACCTCACCAAAACATCTTGAGCTCGATGCCAACGCATTGAATCCATCGAGTGTCTCATCTAAATTTCAATTTATTTTTTTCATTGAACCAAAAAAAGAGACTTTATAACTTTTTAGTGATCGAACACCACCATAACCATCCAACAGTCGATTTAACAAAGCCAATGACCCCTCTCACACGAGGTTCGTCCTCCAATAAACTATGGTGGTTTCTTCACCAAAAAACTTTTCTTATACTGATCCATGATTGAAACAACAAGTAGGACCTTCATCCAACTAGAAATACATTTAGGTAGCAAGGCATATAGCCAAATCCATATTAACATACTCAATATGATTTCAATATATTAGTAATGATCATTTCTAAATTGGGAGTAAACTAAGATTTCATTAGCTATTACTATCATAACCCATCAGTTTCTGATGTCAACTATTACCATAGGGACATAAAAACTCATTCAGGGGTCCCGAGGCTCCCTTCTCTCAAGAATCACACTAGCATTTGGATACCACAATTCAAAAGGGACTCATAAGACAAAACTCACTAGTGCTTCATGGCCCTATACCAATAATATTTTAATGATAGTCCTTTATAGAACTACTAATACCTAACTACTCAGTTTTCTCTACCAAAACCCATATGATTTCCAATGGATGTGAAATTGATAC
Organism: Viscum album; assembly: GCA_963277665.1. Classification (NCBI taxonomy): domain Eukaryota; kingdom Viridiplantae; phylum Streptophyta; class Magnoliopsida; order Santalales; family Viscaceae; genus Viscum; species Viscum album. Next base: position 1,078,854,452 of record OY728139.1, on the reverse strand, counting down.
ATCACATTGATCTAAAACCATCGGTCCCAACATAATCGGAGTGCATCACCATGATTTCAATGAAAACAACATGTTCTTAATCCTGATCCTCTCATTCACATATTGAAAATTACATCATGTATCTCCATCACATGCCTACCATCTTAGCTCGCCAAGATCCCCTAGTCATACACTTCCATGTGACCACCCATTGAACCAAACTCATATCCCTGGACTCATTTATCACTGGCCATAAACCCAACCATGGTCCATTAAGGTTATTCCCTTATAATAAAACCAAGTCATAACTATGCCTTGTATAAAAACTTTATGGAACATACAGTGAATCGATATCGTAAGCTAAAACATATCCATCTCCCAGGTAACCTCTCTGATGGGTCACCATCATGAAAATGAAAAACTGACCCACTAGGGTCTGAGTCAAAGTTATGGGTCTCTATTTCTCCCATCAATACATACTAGTAAATTATCAATAAATTCACAAGGTTTGACAACCTAGTTTATAGGTCAACCTCTTATAAGGTTACTACTCATAGGGAATCAAGCATGAACCCATCCCAACATCACATGACATCAACATATCAGGACACTTATCTATGGGTCTCACAAATGAAAGGAATTAAAATCCAAACCTCTCACTAAAAACTAATCAACCTTTCCTCTATGATCACCTTCATGATAGACTTCTCCCTAGAGTATTAGTCCACACAACCAAACCCAAACAAGAACCAATCATAAGGGAAACAAAGGTTAGGCACCAAATTCCACATAAACCTACCAGGGTCACTGAAAATACTATGCACGAGGACTGAGACATCATCCTCACCATCAATAACCTCACCAAGATCAACATAACATTTAATAAAAATAAATGTATATAAGATCACACACTAGCTGTCCTATATTTCCTATGAATTCTATATGCTTGATATGAAACATGAGAAGTCTATTTCCTCTATAGGAAAAGAGTCAATATCAAATCACTGGCCCTTTCCACTGGTCCAAGATCAAGATACCCATAATAAATCAAACTTCCAGACCATATGTGAGTGTCTCAAAGTGAAAATTTGATACAACTATAATAGAGAAAATCAAAACAGAATCCACCCACTCTAATAACCTAGAATTCTTATAAGAATAGGTGTTCATGACACACTTTCCCAGCATCCATCACAGGATCTAACGCATTTCTAAATATCCATTTAACCATATCCCAAAATCATGAGATAAAATAAAATAATCCTTTAATACCACTTCGTAACGTACCACCATGAATCACTATATAACCAGTGGCTAAACTGATTCACCGCATGATCTCAGACATACCTCCACATATGCCAAAGGTTGTCTACTAGTAGTGGGGGCGTGGGATGGTATAGTGAGGAGACTATATCTCCTATGTTAGAGTGCACAATGATAACTAAATAACCGAACATCATCCATGTCAATGAAAATTCATAGTAATCAAAAATAAATAAACATACAAAAATAATACATGAAATGCATTAAGGTCTGAAATATTAATGTTGTACATACAAGACCACCCATTAGGATAAATACAATTACATAAAATATTAAAAGAAAATAAATAAAATACATATGTTGCATCTCCGATTCTAAACTCATCCAGTATTCTGATACCAACTGAGCTATCCTAGTCGACCACACTATCCTGGGTCTCAGCAAAACTTATGCCTACAAACAAGTGAACTTCTACTCAGGTACCCAAGTGCATAGGTAGCTTGATATATTTGTGAGTACATAACTCAAAAGGGTACCACCAGTGTGGTATTTTAAAAATCATCATATACAATGATATGTTAAAGTGGCATGCTCAACTAAAATAAAAAGTGGCCCTAAATAACTAAAATATTGTTGATCCTCAGGTCTTCCACCCCGATCGACCATACTTACTTTGGAACCCTTCCAAATATCTCTTTAAAATGATGGATCCTCCAGAATTAAGAATCATCACTCAGTCAGTGGAAAGTTCTCATATCGATTATGAATTTCACAAAACATATTATGAATAATTTTTATTTACCTCAGTCCAACATGAATCTCACCCTACGGCATCCAGAGTCTCACCCTCAGGCATCTAGAGTCTCACCCTCAAGCATCTAGACTCTAACCCTCTTGAATCTAGAACCTGTGCATCAAGACCTTGGGGATAAAAACTACTCATACACTCTACCATCGGGAATCAAGTACTTTTTCTCATAGACCTGATGTGGTGCGAAACATGCACATATCCCTCTTTCATCAAGTAACCACATGCCTATCCCTCAAGAGGTTTGTACCATGCCTCTAGAACTCAAGTGGTACGTCACCATGCATCTAGACCTCAAGAAGACTACAACCATGCACATGGCCCTCACACACCAACATAATAATAATTCATAACAATACACAAACTCAAAATTTCATGTAATATCATTACCTCATACATTAATCAAAATAGAGTCATCTCTGAACAAACATGCTAACAACCCCCCCCCCCCCGTTACCAAAACATGGAGACCTAATCCTACTACATTGGATTCAATCATGGTAGAAAAACATTTTTACACCTACCCTAAGGGCGCATTCCAAAAGGAAACACAATATAATGGACGAACACCATCGCTATTCATTTCTCTTCACATCCCATTGGCTCCCAAGTTAAGTACAGGTTCCATGATGAAACCTACTACCAAAACACATATTCCACTCAGAGTTAGTCTAACAAAATGTAACCCACTATTTCCCCTAGGTCCCAACATGGCCGAGGACCTCTCACCTAGTCCTTAGTCTCGTTTACAGTCTCGGTTCAACACCTAGCATACTAAGACAACACATCCCATGGCATTGTCAATAAGGTGGCACGGCCTCACCGGCTACATGGATCATGACACATAGGCATAAATAAATAGATTTCCCATAGACTATAGTAATTATAGGGATCACTATAGGTCAATCCACTCACCCAAACCCCATTCTGTTCAGCCTAAAAATAGTTCACCAAGGCCCGGTCACATCAAACAAAATTGTATCACATGTTTAGTCCCTATCTCGATGAGTCTGGATGGCATGAAGTCCATATAAAAGTCCTCTAACATCTCAGGATCCATCACATGGTCTGAGGATCTAGTGTTCATGCTTAACCTCACTAAAGTTTTGGAGGCCTATTCATATTTCTCATTCCTATCCTTGGCCATCGGTGGCCAAGGCTACAAGCTAGTACATAGTAATTTCTCATAATCCTTGTTCCTCATTCTTCATCAACATGTATTTTATTAAATTTAAATATACCATTAAAATTAGATAAAAATTTTCAAAAAGGGGGTCTAAAATAGCCCGGCCTCACCTCGAAGGAGTTTTGGAGGCCACCCATAGTCTCAAGGTCTCATCATCCGTAATCGGTAGCCGATGTGGCATGCGAGTTCTCAAGGGTTGTTCGTGATCCCTAGTGGTTACTATTCCATTAAGAATTTGAATTAAATAAAAACACTTATTAAATTTAATTAAATAGGGGAAACACCCACAATGGAATTCCCAATCATCCACAGGCATCATAAAACAAAATAAATTTCCATAGGATAAGTACACGAGACCACCTGCCTCAAACGAAGACTTTCCACATTATCACCAAGGCTCGATAGTAGATTCCAAGGCCCACCATGCTCATCTAGCCTCATCTTGTCCAACCACAGCTACCATAAGTCTCCAAACTCCTATATCACCCCAAGAATGCATAATTAATTAATTATAGAAATTTATAATTAATTAATTAATTAATTACAAACTCATAATATCACTTATCTACTCATCGAGCATTTGGTCCTGCCAAAACCATTGATAAGTGGGTGTGTTCTACACCCAACGCATCACTGGATTTAGGCTTCAAAAAATCCCAAATTAATTATACTAATTACACGACCAAATAAAATCAATTTAGTAAAAAACAACTTTGGAAAATCCAAATGGAGTCATACCTCAACAGATTGGTGTGAGAACATGGGAAGATGTCCTCTAGGGGTCCCCTCTTCCTAGGCTATAAGGAATCTCCAAATAAATCCAGGTATTTCACAATTCTCTAGTGAAATTGGTATTTTTGACCTAGAATAAAAACTCCCAAAATCAAAATGATGGAAGGGAAACAATGCATAAGAAAGGAGGAGGAAGATTTTATCCTTTGACATCATCGAATCACACCAAAGATCCCCACGGTCAGTGAAGAATGGAGGAAGGGAGCAGTCAGTTATGACATTCTAATGAACGTACCTTCTTTCCCAAAGAGATAAGGGGCCAAACCAATATTTAAAATTTTAAAAATCCAACCCTGCATGATTCACAAAGTGAACCAGATCCACATTGTGAATCCCATAGGGTCTCTGACTCCCCTTTTACATCCTAAATTTCCCCAGGACACATCCCAAGAAAACCATTCAAGTCAAGAATGGGATTCATGAACTAAATGGCTTGTTGGGGATGTTTTCATTAAGTTGATATTTCCATTCCTCCTCTGATGCTCACTTGAACCCCTATAACTTCTACTAGAACATAGACCAATTCTAAAAACACCACTTTTAGACACTCAAAAACTTGGAACCTTGTTTTGATTCCAAGATTTCAAAATGACCCATCCAATAGTTGATTAAAATTAAAAAATTTCCTAAAAATTTAACCAGTTTGGATGTAAGTTCTTAAAATTATGCTCTATAGATTCTGGAAAATCTAGTAACATGTTCTAAGATACTTCTACCTGTGAGAGATTTGACTTCAAGGATACAACTAATATAATGGTGATAGGTAAATTGTTCAAGAATGCATACATACATCTTGAAAAGGTAACTTCCTGCTACTTATTTAGTTAATTTTCATAGATATAATTCTTGAAGACAAATAATAAATGATGTTATGGTTGAAGGCTTGTTGTTCTTAAAAGCACGTTCTCTTGAATTAGCTCACATATGTTGTAACACCCCGAGATTTTATGAAAAATATTCTTTTTAATTTCATTAATGTCTTGTGTTATACACTACACCAAAAGGATCTTGTACAACACACATCCTTGACTTGCCTTGCATTACACGCAATCGCGACTTTCCTCGATAGCGTGTGTAGTACGCAATACCGAGTTTCACTAAACAACGATATGCTATTAAAATATTATTAAAACTAGCAGTTATGAATAGTAATAACCACTTTTTGAAATTTTGTAAATTTTATTTTTCAAAATGGACTTCATTTTTGGATTCAAAATATCGAAATTAGCTTAGGGTGAAATTTTGGTACTTTTCGGATGACTTTCATTTTCTGATGAATAGTGAAAATTACTAAATTTTAATTAAAAACAACCTTTTTAATCAAAATAATTAATAGTGATAAATTATTAATTTGAGTGGTTTTAAAGTATATTTAGAACATATTTTTACAATTTAATACAATGTTGTTCATTGGATATAATTTCACATTTAAACCAGACATAAACAAGTGTCAATCTTTTGATAGTTATTATCTTTTAAAAACAAGCTATTTTTTTTGACGATGGGAATTAATTTTTAAATTAGTTAATGTAACTGATATGTTGTGAATTTGGTAAAATAAACATCATTTTTGAATTCATAATATCAAATATAGCTTAGGCCTAATTTTTGTTATTTTTCTGGAAACTTTCATTTTTTTGATAAATAGTGAAACCACTAAGTGGTAGTTAAAAAAAACTGAATTTTTCATAAAACTTAATTTTACCCCTTCTGTGAGTAGAATTTTGAAAATCCAAGAGACACAATTAATATCAAGGACTAAAATGTGCTTCAATGAGATGAAAATAATTTTTGGTGAATAGTAACTTTTTACTTTTTTTTACCACGGTTAAAAGTAAATAGGGTAGTTAAGGGTAAAAATGATATTATTATTACCCTAACACATGTCCTAATTCTATTGGATAAGTGTAATTAGACCAAAAACAACCTTAGGAATAAAATATGACCATTTAGGCCCACTTGAATTAAATTAGGACATTTACTATTAATTTATTTAAAAAAGGGTTTAAATAGTTAAAATCAAAGTTTAATAAGTAGATAATTTTTAATATAGGGTTATACATAAGATAAATTCTAATATAAATATTCATTAGAAATCTAAAACTATTTCCTACATAATGGTATTTTATTTGTAATTTTTAGACATTGAATAATTTAATTTATTTATAACACAACGATGATGCAATAATTATCTTATTAATAAAATATTGACATAATTGATGTTATAAATACCCAAATAAATGTAATTTGAGACTTTTTATGAATTAAACTAATTTTATAGGTTAATATGACATTTTAGTATTGATTTAAGTAACTTTTTTAGAACTAATCATTCTGTTATGATTTTCACAAAAATCAATTACTAAATACTGTCAAAATTGACATAAAATATTTTTTAAAACAAATATTATATTATTAATTGTTATTTTATTCCTAAAAATCTAAGGTTCGTCCAATTGAATTAGATAAGGTTATATATATTAATAATAAACAACTTGGGGTTTGTTTGGCTTGTTATAGTACGTTTATTAACCTCATAGTGTAAGAACACAAAAAGACACAGTAAAAGTAAAATTATCTAACTTAAAGTTAAAATGAAATGATAAGGTTAAAATAGTAAACTAAACTTGTCCAAATTCTATTGGATGAGAGGATTTCGACCCATACCCACCTTAGCTTCGAAATAAATCAATTTGGATCTATTTAAAACCTAATATGGCTTTATAATAAAATAATATTTTTAGTTTTTTCAAAGGTGCCCCTCTCCTCCCTTATAAAAGGGAACCTCCTCCCTCTCTTCCTCACACCACTTTGAGCCTTCAAGCTCGGCCAAACCTTGCCAAATTCTCTTCTCCACTTCCCTAGAAAAATCCTAGAGGTCCTGGTCTTCTTTAAAGTCCAATTTTAGTGCCCTAAGAGGAGGTCTCAAAGAGGCACTTCAAAGAAGAGGTAATGTCCGTTACCGATTCTTTCAACTTTATTTCTTCTTCCACTTCTTCTTCTTAGGTTGTTTCATTATGAAGTAATAACATCAGTATCACTCATATACTGATATGTTATTATAATTATGAAACAACCCTATTTCACCATCTATCCATCCTACGGAAAATGAAATCACCACGCGTGCGTATGTACGGAATACCGTCTCCACACCGTGGTGTAATCTATTTTCCACCACCACCTTACTTGGATGGGTATAATGGTGTACATAATAACTATATATGATTATTGTAAAGTGATATTGATTCTGAAATATTATACATACACTCCAATACAATTCCATGATCATGAGAATGATATCATCGCCCGTGCGTACGTACGGACTACCGTCTCCACGACGCGATGAGATTCATTCTCCACGTTAACCATTCATGAATGAATATAAAGTATATATAATAAGTAATCATGAAATATATGAAATAATAATGATACGGGATTTATTTTTATATATATGTATGTCATCTACTTAATTCCATAAGGAAACGAAAACAGCGTTCATGCGTACATACGGCCTACCGTCTCCAAAAACGGTGTATTTCTTTCTATTTACTGATTTATTATATATATGTATATTCTGAATATATATTATATATAAATAATGTTTTATATTCTTTAATTAAGTAATCATGGTCTAATTAATCATATGAATAATTACAAGTCAAAACACGGACAACAAATGAAACGATTTTACCCAAAACGCTCTTTAACATGGAATTTACAAAAGAACGGGTAATATAAAGTCATAAGTGAACCATATATGATATCATAAAAATGATTATGATTCTGGAATAAGTCAATGACATTATTTAAATCATTATACAGGAGTTTCGGACACTTACGAAGCAAATCGGACCTAAGGTAAGGGAAATATCACAATCTCATTTTTATCCGAGATTGTTTATACTTTGGTATTTACTGGGGTATATTTTATCATCCACATCCATGTTTCCTCAATATGTAATATTATTTACATAAACCTACAATTGTTTAAATCCATTTTTACCCTTTGGTGAGTTTATAGTAAAAGATATTAAAGGAATCTTTTGTCGTTTTTCGTACGAGGTACTTTTTGACTTTTCCGACAAAAGTACGGGAAGAATGTTTTTTTTAACTTATACGGCATGAATGGATTTTTAAAACATTATTTCCAAGAAGCTTCCTTTACAAGTTTTCAAGTTTATTTTTAATCAACTTATTTTAGTTTAAAATAGTATGACATGTTAAGAAAGGAAAATGTTTTTGAAGTAGAAAGGATATTTTCCTCAAGAATGGAGTTCAAGTGTTTTATCAAAATTATTTTCCATCTAAGATAATAAAGGGTTCTGTTTCTATCCCTATTATTAAATTGATTTTATTATGTTGTGATGGAATTATTTTTATGAATTCCTTTATCTTATATGAATTTTTTTATGATTTCATGATGTTTAAGAATCCCATTTTTATTACATGGGTTATGCTATGATGTATGGTTTATGATTTTGTGGCACACATAAGAATGGTATCATTATGAGATGGGTGGGACCTATATCTCCCTATAATGCATTGGGTAAAGATTTTATATCTCATGAGATAGACATGGCTGGAACGACAGGTTAAACCGGTTCAGTGAAACGGGACTGAAATGAGGAATGAACTCGGTTCAGAAATGGACTTTGTCCACTAAGATAGTCTTGGAAATGAGTCTTGACTAATAAGAAATGATTATCTATTATTATGTGTGTATGACACAAAGTTTCATGTTTTAATTTATTATTATTGGGATTACATTTCACTACTATGATTTATCCCATGTTATGATGTTATGATATTATGATCTCTTTTGCAGGTTAAGATTTTCAAAATGTTATGTTCTTATGAATATGGTGAGATTGATATTTCTTTTGTTTACCCTTACTGAGCATTTGAGATCACCCTTTTATGTTTTCTTTTCCCCAGGATATAAAGAAAGGTTTTAGGTAAAAAAAAGGAATATCTTTATGGGAGATGTTGAAGATCTTTCACCACGATTAGAAGATTATATTCCGAGTTTCCAAAGACACTAAACTATTACGGTCCTTGTGTGTGTGTTTTTGTTATGTATTATGTATTCTACAAAAGTAATGTAATGTCTATGTACGTCAAGCTTCGGGTCTCTACAGTTGGTATCAGAGGAAAGGTTTAGTTAACCTTTGGAAACTAGGATGCGAACCTAGAGATATTTCTAAGGTATGTCTAGGGATGTCTCTAAGGTTAAGTATAAGTATAGGTTATAGTCCTAGAATTACGGTAACTATCTTAGAATTAAACCTAAGATGATAGATATTGAAGGTACTCCCCCTTTATTATGTGGTTTTCCCTAGCATGATTTTTGCCTCTCACACTATTATTTTTGGGTTTTAGAGGATGGTTGGAACCCGAAGGAACCGTGTTGATCAATGCAATGTACAATGAAATGATTTTACTCCTGAACAAACAAATGTTATGGGAGATGGAGTGCAAAATATTATTTCTATACTTACACAAGCTATGAATAATTATGGACTTCCAAATGAGCAGAAAAGGGAATAATATTCTATTGAGTCTTTCATGAGGCAACATCCACCTTCTTTCAGTGGGTCTTCTAATCCACTTTTTGCTGAACAATGGATCAGTACCACTGAAAAGATATTTTCACTTCTTCAATGTTCTGAACATGATAAAGTCATCTTATCAGTATATCATTTGGAAGGTGAAGCTGATCAATTGTGGAATCTTATCAGGAATACGAGGCCAAGAGATGAAATTGAGACCATGGAATGGGACGAGTTCAAGAACTTATTTTTCAATAAGTACTTTCCTCGTATTCTTCGAACAAAGATGGAGAAGGAGTTTCTTGAACTAAAGCAAAAGGATGATGAATCTGTTGGTATATACGAAGAGAATTTTACAAGGCTTTCAAGGTATGCATCTGGCTTTATCATCCAACCTGAAAGTAAAGTTGATCGATTCTTCAGTGGCTTAAAACCAAATCTTAGAAGGGAATTAGCTATAAGAGACTTCAGTAGCTATGAAGAAATTGTGCGTTGTGCTATCAAGGTAGAAATGGAATTTTGTTTTACTTATCCATCTCATAGTTTTGACAAGAAACGTAAGATGGAGTTCAAGGAAAATCTCATAATAATGGTGAAAAGAAGATGAATGTTTCCTTATGCTCAAAGTGTGGAAAGAAGCATGGTGGATATTGTCTTAAATGGACTAGAAAATGTTTTAAGTGTGGCAAAGAAGGTCATTGAGCAGTTGAGTGTTGAAGTAATGGAAAAAGGGTTTCTAATTATGTGAATAAAGAAAAGACTGCAGAGAACGCACCACCAACACTCCAATGCTTCAAGTGCAAGGAAATGGGGCATTATGCTAATAAATTCCCTAATCCAAGGGTTGGTGATGATCGACATGAGCAACCACTTAAGGAAAATGACAAAGGGAAGTCACATGCAATCATTATTGGCAATGTTGAATATGACAACGATGTGGTGGAATGATTAAGTGTTTATGTAATGGGATTCCAAAATAATGTTGTATATAGTATCGTGGAACATTGGAATATTTATGTATTGGTCTATTGTGGTTTTCAATAATTTTATGGTACCGGTGACCATGGAAAGTGATTGAGATATTTTTGGAAAAAAGATGATATGCGCATAATGAAGGGATAAAGAGAAAATGAAATGTTTGACAGTATTCATGAGATCATGACTGATATAAGGAAATAGTTATATCTTGGTTTGAGGTTTTGGTATGTGAAAAGAGTTAACTTTTGACAGTACTCATGTTTTCACTAAGGTTCAATGGGTATTCATTTTTTTTTCAATAGAATACATGATTAAGGCCTTCGAATGTTTGGAATGTGACCAACAAGACATATCTCATGATATATGGGGATCAACAATGGTATTAACATGCTAGTTGTATGAACTCTTTGGTAATCGTTTTCACTATAATATGAGATTAGACAGTATTATTTTGGATAAGCCTAAAGATTGGAATGGATTATGTTGGACATAAGTTAATATTGTTTAAGTATAGAAGTTTTTCCGATATTATTTATGGGATGTTATAGTAATGTAGTTTTAGAAAAAGGACAACCTGCAGGATGGGCGACAACCCATCGCGTCGGACAAGTCTGTGGGAATCGAACCCACAACCGAAGTGCGACTATCCTTTATCGCCTACCACGGGCCTACAGGAAGTCCCTGTTTAGTAGAAACTAGTTTTATTATATTAAGCAGTATGATATAAGAAGTATAAGTCCATTTTAGGAACCATATATGATTAATCTCACTATAGATGGACTCATGTATTTTTTGATAACTTTTCTAACCTTTTGTTTGAGACAGATGGAATGACCCATCATTCTATCACATGATCTGCTAACACATCATGAATGACAAATTCAACTTCATTTCTTTAAGAGATGAAGTGTAAATTGTCCAAAGAATGACCAACGGTGAGACTATACCAAAATCACGAAAGTATTTCTTCAAATTCCAATTTCATCAACTTTAGGGAAATGATCTTGAAAACCAAAAATGTTTTCCTAGTGCTCTTATATCCGATGAATCATATGGTACCTTAGATCATCAGAAATCTATGGCTTTGTGATTATTGGATATTTCATATCCATATTCTCTACCACTCTTCTGTTGTACCTCTCGTACCCCTCGTGGTTTAATTTTCATGATCACAATCACTCTCTTTTTTATCTAATCTTGTTTTAAGTGTTTTTGGATGATAGGAATGATTTCAGGTTGCCAAGGAATTGGGACAAGAAAGCCAGAAGGCAAAAGTGGACTGATTTCAGTCCACCGGCCAACCGGTGGATGACCACAGGCCAGCCGGTGGAATCTTGACAGAAGGCATCCCCTCTGTCCAGACCACCGGCCAACCGGTGTCCCATCACCGGCCAGCCGGTGGAACCCAGACAGAAGGGACACCTACTGTCTCACCACCGGCCAACCGGTGGCCTCCTCACCGGCCAGCCGGTGGTGCCTGGGCAGAAGGACTCTCTATTTTCCAAAGCACCGGCCAACCGGTGGCCAAGCACCGGTCAGCCGGTGGAGCCAGTCAAACTAGCTGTTGGGCTTTGACCAGACTTGTACTTTTGACTCCCAACGGCTCCAAAGACCTCTCCAACGGCTCCAAAGACACCCAAAGGCCATTTGAGTGTTCCTCTCCTATAAATAAAGGACTAGGAAGCCCCGGAAACACAAGAAAGCCCACGGGAACATTTTTCAATCATTTGGCGAACCTCCGGCGCATTCCTTCAAGGATCCCCACCTGCTCCAACTCACTTCCACATCCAAGTAGCACCACCATAGAAGCTTGGGAGCGCCCTTCATCATCACCAATCAATCCATTGGCTCCCAAGACTTCTCCTCTTTACGGTTTTTATCGTTTTATCATTTTGAGCTTTATTTTGAGTTTGTGCATACAAACCCCTCTTTCTCTCATCCTCTCTTTGTTTGGGTTTTCACACCACCTTCAAGGTGTGAAGAGGTTAGTCAAGTCTTCCCTTTAAAAGACTTGAGTCATAGGTGATCTAGCCTTCACCTGTAAGAAGGCTAGTGGGTTCTTGCTCAACCATTAAAAGCAAGCTGTAATAGGTTCTAGACTACCTTAAAGTCTAGTGGGTTTCTTGCTAAAACCATTAAAAAGAAAGCGGTAGTAAATCTCTCAACGGTTGAGTTGGGAGCGGAGACGTAGGCTTTGGTTTAAGCCGAACTCCGTTATCAAGTTTTGTGTCTTGCCTCTTTTATTTCCGCTGCACTTTTAACTTTGTTTTTAAATTGTTAATTTTTTTTAAAAAGGCAATTCACCCCCCCTCTTTCCATCACTCTCCGACCCAACATTTGGTATCAGAGGCAAAATTTGAGTAATACCTTCACTGGTTTCAAATTCAAGATCCTTTGTGATGGCTTCAACTTCTTTCGCCCCCAAATGCTATTCTTTGGGTCGTGCTCCATTCTTTGATGAAACCGACTATACCTATTGGAAAACCCGCATGACCACTTTTCTTAGAATCATTGGTTATCCTATTTATAGAATTGTCATGCATGGTTATTCTCTTTCTTCTCCCGATGAATCCAAATGGACTCAAGCCGATATTAAAATTTTCGAGCTTGATGGCAAAGCCATGAACGCTCTTCATTGCAGCCTTGGTCGTAATGAATTCAATCGAGTTTCCACATGCACTTCATCTCATGAAATCTGGAAACTTTTGGAGGTTACCCATGAGGGGACCAACAAAGTTAAGGATACTCTATTGGATATGTACCGTCAAGATTTTGAGTCTTTTACCATGCATCCATCTGAAAATATAACTGAAATGTTTACACGTTTTACTGATGTTTGCAATGGGAGAAAGTCCCTTGGTGATGATGTGTCTGCAGAAACGATGGTCAAGAAGATCCTTTGGATCTTACCAAGCACATGGGCACCGAAAGTCACGGCAATCCAAGAAGCAAAAGACATCAAGAACATGCCGGTCGAAGAGCTCATCGGATCCCTCATGACCTACGAGATCACCATGAGGAGGCAAGATGGAAAGGAAGGCAAACCGATCAAAGTTCCAAAGAACATCGCCTTCAAAGTTCAAAAAGAAGAAAGCTCCTCCTCCTCATCTTCTTCCTCTTCAAGCGGCGATTCAGAAATCAAGAATCTTGCCCGCAAAATGCACAAATTCATGAAGAAGCAAAAGAAGAAGAAATCCCGCAAGGCTCAACCCAACGAAAAATCCGAGCCCGAGGTAACATGTTACGGGTGTGGCAAGAAAGGCCATTACAAGCCCGATTGTCCACTCAACAAGAAAAAGGTCAAGCAAAAGGAAAAGAAGAAGGCATTCAAGGCCACATAGAGTGATAGCTCCACATCCTCCTCCTCCTCCTCCTCAAGTGACAATGGTAAAAAATGCCTAATGGCATTTCATGAGGTATCCTCTTCCGACTCCTCATCCTCTAGTTCTTCAAATTCTTTCAATAATTTATCTTATGAGGATCTCCAACATGCGAGAGATAAATTAGAGGAAGGCTTTCACGAACTTTCTTCCAAATTTATTGCTTTAAAAAAGAATTTCAAAATTCTTTCTTCCGAAAAGGAACAACTTCTCAAAGAAAAGGAAGACTTGTCCCTCAAGATCCAAAACCTTCCCGATGTTGATTCTATGGAATTAACAATCAAGGATTTAAGGAAATCCCTAGCTAAGTTCACTGAAGGTGAACATAACCTTTCGAAGCTCCTTGGTTCCCAATGCGTATCTAGAACCACCCAAGGGCTTGGCTATTCCAAGCAAGCTTCCTCTTCCCATGATCCTACTATTTTTGTAAGGGGAAGCTCCCAATATAAATTTTGCAACTATTGTAAAAAACCCGGGCACTTAATTTATGAGTGCGATTGCAAAAATGCCCGGTATGGAAGGCCCAAAACTATTTCCTTTAATGATGAATTTCATAGGAGAAGACCCGCCACTAGACAAGTGTGGATTGAAAAATCCCTTTTAGCGAGTCTCACCGGGCCAAAATTTGTCTCGGTTTCAAAAACCTCTCCCCGGTGATTTGTTGTTTTTATTTAGGGGGAGTTAGGATTGTTTAAGCCTTTTTGCTTTATTTTCAAAACTATCAATTCAAAACTTTCAATTCAAATTTCAAAAATTTAAATTGGTTTAAAATCTCTATCTTGTTTTTCAATCCTTTCCCTCAATCAAGTTTTCTGCCCCGTGCTATTTTGATAATCACAAAGGGGGAGAAATTCTTGGTTGATTGGGGGAGAAATCTTTCTCTCATGCTTTGCTTTACTTTTCAATTTATCCTTTAAAGCATGCCTTTCATTTCAGTCTTTTACATTGCTTGTTTTGGTGATTGTGATCATCAAAATAGGGGGAGATTGTTGTACCTCTCGTACCCCTCGTGGTTTAATTTTCATGATCACAATCACTCTCTTTTTTATCTAATCTTGTTTTAAGTGTTTTTGGATGATAGGAATGATTTCAGGTTGCCAAGGAATTGGGCCAAGAAATCCAGAAGGCAAAAGTGGACAGATTTCAGTCCACCGGCCAACCGGTGGATGACCACCGGCCATCCGGTGGAATCTTGACAGAAGGCATCCCCTCTGTCCAGACCACCGGCCAACCGGTGTCCCATCACCGGCCAGCCGGTGGAACCCAGACAGAAGGGACACCTATTGTCTCACCACCGGCCTACCGGTGGCCTCCTCACCAGCCAGCCGGTGATGCCTGGGAAGAAGGCCTCTCCATTTTCCAAAGCACCGGCCAACCGGTGGCCAAGCACCGGTCAGCCGGTGGAGCCAGTCAAACTAGCCGTTGGGCTTTGACCAGACTTGTACTTTTGACTCCCAACGGCTCCGAAGACCTCTCCAACGGCTCCGAAGACCCCCAAAGGCCATTTGAGTGTTCCTCTCCTATAAATAAAGGACTAGGAAGCCCCGGAAACACAAGAAAGACCACGGGAACATTTTTCAATCATTTGGCGAACCTTCGGCGCATTCCTTCAAGGATCCCCACCTGCTCCAACTCACTTCCACATCCAAGGAGCACCACCATAGAATCTTGGGAGCGCCCTTCATCATCACCAATCAATCCATTGGCGCCCAAGACTTCTCCTCTTTACGGTTTTTATCGTTTTATCATTTTGAGATTTATTTTGAGTTTGTGCATACAAACCCCTCTTTCTCTCATCCTCTCTTTGTTTGGGTTTTCACACCACCTTCAAGGTGTGAAGAGGTTAGTCAAGTCTTCCCTTTAAAAGACTTGAGTCATAGGTGAGCTAGCCTTCACCTGTAATAAGGCTAGTGGGTTCTTGCTCAACCATTAAAAGCAAGCTGTAATAGGTTCTAGACTACCTTAAAGTCTAGTGGGTTTCTTGCTAAAACCATTAAAAAGCAAGCGGTAGTAAATCTCTCAACGGTTGAGTTGGGAGCGGAGACGTAGGCTTTGGTTTAAGCCGAACTCCGTTATCAAGTTTTGTGTCTTGCCTCTTTTATTTCCGCTGTACTTTTAACTTTGTTTTTAAATTGTTAATTTTTTTAAAAAGGTAATTCACCCCCCCTCTTGCCATCACTCTCCGACCCAACATCTTCATCAGAACATGATAGTTAGATTTCTCTTCCATATCTATATTTTCACCTATGTTCTCCTACGTGGAAACCCAGTGATTAGTTAATTTGGGTAACCGTTACGTTTCATACTTTAGTTTTTAAAGATAAGTTTTGGTATTCCTTTTTATGATGTGGGTTTATATTAAATAAACTTTCAAGTAGTAAACCATTTATAACCCCGACGAATTTCGAGGGCGAAATTCATTTTAAGGGGGGTAGAATGTAACACCCCGAGATTTTATGAAAAATATTCTTTTTAATTTCATTAATGTATTGTGTTGTATGCTACACCAAAAAGAGCTTGTCCAACACGCATCCTTGACTTGCCTTGCATTACACGCAATCGCGACTTTCCTCGATAGCGTGTGTAGTACGCAATACCGATTTTCACTAAACAACGATATGCTATTAAAATATTATTAAAACTAACAGTTATGAATAGTAAAAACCACTTTTTGAAATTTTGTAAATTTTATTTTTCAAAATGGAATTCATTTTTGGATTCGGAATATCGAAATTAGCTTAGGGTAAAATTTTGGAACTTTTCGGATCACTTTCATTTTCTGATGAATAGTGAAAATTACTAAATTTTAATTAAAAACAACCTTTTTAATCGAAATAATTAATAGTGATAAATTATTAATTTGAGTTGTTTTAAAGTATATTTAGAATATATTTTTACAATTTAATACAATGTTGTTCATTGGATGTAATTTCACATTTAAACCAGACATAAACAAGTGTCAATCTTTTGATAGTTATTATCTTTTAAAAACACGCAATTTGTTTTGACGACGGGAATTAATTTTTAAATTAGTTAATGTAACTGATATGTTTTGAATTTGGTAAAATAAACATAATTTTTGAATTCATAATATCAAATATAACTTAGGCCTAATTTTTGGTATTTTTCTGGAAACTTTCATTTTTTTTATGAATAGTGAAACCACTAAGTGGTAGTTAAAAAAAACTGAATTTTTCATAAAACTTAATTTTACCGCTTCTGTGAGTAGAATTTCGAAAATCCGAGAGACATGGTTAATATCAAGGACTAAAATGTGGTTCAATGAGATGAAAATAATTTTTGGTGAATAGTAACTTTTTACTTTTTTTTACCACGGTTAAAAGTAAATAGGGTAGTTAAGGGTAAAAATGATATTATTATTACCCTAACACATGTCCAAATTCTATTGGATAAGTGTAATTCGACCAAAAACAACCTTAGGAATAAAATATGACCATTTAGGCCCACTTGGATTAGATTAGGACATTTACTATTAATTTATTTAAAGAAGGGTTAAAATAGTTAAAATCAAAGTTTAATAAGTAGATAATTTTTAATATAGGGTTATACATAAGATAAATTCGACTATAAATATTCATTAGAAAGATAAAAATATTTCCTACATAATGGTATTTTATTTTTAATTTTTAGATATTAAATAATTTAATTTATTTATAACACAACGATGATGCAGTAATTATCTTATTAATGAAATATTGACATAATCGATGTTATAAATACCCAAATAAATTTAATTTGAGGCTTTTTATGAATTACACTAATTTTATAGGTTAATATGACATATTAGTATTGATTTAAGTAACTTTTTTCGAACTAATCATTCTGTTATGATTTTCACAAAAATCAATTACTAAATAGTGTCAAAATTAAAATAAAATAGTTTTTAAAAGAAATATTATATTATTAATTGTTGTTTTATTCCTAAAAATCTAAGGTTCGGCCAAATGACTTAGATAGGGTTATATATATTAATAATAAACAACTTGGGGTTCGTTTGTCTTGTTATAGTATGTTTATTAACCTCATAGTGTAAGAACACAAAAAGACACGGTAAAAGTAAAATTATCTAACTTAAAGTTAAAACTAAATGATAAGGTTAAAATAGTAAACTAAACTTGTCCAAATTCTATTGGATTAGAGTATTTCGACCCATCCCCACCTTAGCTTCGAAATAAATCAATTTGGAACTATTTAAAACCGAATATGGATTTATAATAAAATAATATTTTTAGTTTTTCCAAAGGTGCTCCTCTCCTCCCTTATAAAAGGGCACCTCCTCCCTCTCTTCCTCACACCACTTTGAGCCTTCAAGATCGGCCAACCCCTGCCAAATTCTCTTCTCCACTTCCCTAGAAATATCCTAGAGGTCCTGGTCTTATTCAAAGACCAATTTTAGTGCCCTAAGAGGAGGTCTCAAAGAGGCGCTTCAAAGAAGAGGTAATGTCCGTTACCGATTCTTTCAACTTTATTTCTTCTTCCACTTCTTCTTCTTAGGTTGTTTCATTATGAAGTAATAACATAAGTATCACTAATATACTGATATGTTATTATAAATATTAAAAAACCCTATTTCACCATCTATCCATCCTACGGAAAATGAAATCATCACGCGTGCGTACGTACGGAATACCGTCTCCACGTCGTGGTGTAATCTATTTTCCACCACCACCTTACTTGGATGGGTATAATGGTGTAAATAATAACTATATATAATTATTGTAAAGTGATATTGATTCTTAAATAGTATACATACACTCCAATACAATTCCACGATCATGAGAACGATATCATCGCTCGTGCGTACGTACGGACTACCGTCTCCACGACGCGATGAGATTCATTCTCCATGTTAACCATTCATGAATGATTATAAAGTATATATAATAATTAATCATGAAATATATGACATAATAATGATACTGGATTTATGTGTATATATATGTATGTCATCTACTTAATTCCATAAGGAAACGAAAACAGCGTTCATGCGTACGTACGGCCTACCGTCTCCATGAATGGTGTATTTCTTTCCATTTATTGATTTATTATATATATGTATATTCTGAATATATATTATATATAAATAATGTTTTATATTCTTTAATTAAGTAATCATGATCTAAGTAATCATATGAATAATTACAAGTCAAAACACGGACGACAAATGAAACGATTTTACCCAAAATTCTCTTTAACATGGAATTTACAAAAGAACGAGTAATATAAAGTCATAAGTGAACCATATATGATATAATAACAATGAGTATGATTCTGGAATAAGTCAATGACATTATTTAAATCATTATATAGGAGGTTCGGACACTTATGAATCAAATCGGACCTAAGGTAAGGGAAATATCACAATCTCATTTTTATCTGAGATTGTTTATACTTTGGTATTTACTGGGGTATATTTTATCATCCACATCCATGTTTTATCAATATGTAATATTATTTCCATCCAACTACAATTTTTTAAATCCATTTTTACCCTTTGGTGAGTTTATAGTAAAAGATATGAAAGGAATATTCTGTTGTTTTTCGTACGAGGTACTTTTTGACTTTTCCGACAAAAGTACGAGAAGAATGTTTTTTTAACTTATATGACATGAATGGATTTTTAAAACATTATTTCCAAGAAGCTTCCTTTACAAGTTTTCAAGTTTATTTTTAATCAACTTCTTTTAGTTTAAAATTGTATGACATGTTAAGAAAGGAAAATGTTTTTGAAGTAGAAAGGATATTTTCCTCAAGAATAGAGTTCAAGTGTTTTATCAAAATTATTTTCCATCTAAGATAATAAAGGGTTTTGTTTCTATCCCTATTATTACATTGATTTGATTATGTTGTGATGGAATTATTTTTATGAATTCCTTTATCTTATATGCATTGTTTTATGATTTCATGATGTTTAAGAATCCCATTTTTATTACATGGGTTATGCTATGATGTATGGTTTATGATTTTGTGGCACACATAAGAATGGTATCATTATAAGATGGGTGGGACCTATATCTCCCTCCAATGCATTGGGTAAAGAGTTTATATCTCATGAGATAGACATGGCTGGAACGGCAGGTTAAACCGGTTCAATGAAACAGGACTGAAACGAGGAATGAACTCGGTTCAGAAATGGACTTTGTCCACTAAGATAGTCTTGGAAATGAGTCTTGACTAATAAGAAATGATTATCTATGATTATGTGTGTATGCCACAAAGTTTCATGTTTTAAGTTATGATTATTGGGATTACATTTCACTACTATGATTTATCCCATGTTATGATATTATGATCTCTTTTGCGGGTTAAGATTTTCAAAATGTTATGTTCTTATGAATATGATGTGATTGATATTTCTTTTGTTTACCCTTACCGAGCATTTGAGCTCACCCTTTTATGTTTTCTTTTCCCCAGGATATAAAGAAAGGTTTTATGTATAAAAAAAAGGAAGATATTTCTGGGAGATGTTGAAGATCTTTCACCATGATTAGAAGATTATATTCCGAGTTTCCAAAGACACTAAACTATTACGGTCCTTGTGTGTGTGTTTTTTTATGTACTACGTATTCCACAAAAGTAATGTAATGTCCATGTACGTCAAGCTTCGGGTCTCTACATATGTGGTGAGAGTTTCCTATCACCATAGATGTGAGCCAATTCAAGGAACCTACTTTTTAGAATAATAATAAATAGTGTGATATATAGGAATTAACCACACCTCAATCTGAAATACGGTGTTCCCGATATGACTCAAAGTATATTAATTTAGTTTAAAATTGATATTTTAGTGAAAAAAACAAGTTGCATACTCAAAAATGAGAAAAAAACATTCATTTTATTTTTATTCTTTATGAAAAAAATCCATAATTCATTTGTGAGGTATAATAATCATACACAAATCAATTTTATATATGTTGTACACAGTATGAATCAAAGTTTATGTTTTTAGTTTAAAATTTATATTTTAGTTTAAAACACACATCACATACTCAAAATCAAGAAAACCCATTCATATTATTTTTATTCTTTAATAAAAATATCCATAAGTCATTTGTGACATATAAGAATCAACTGCCCCTCAATATCATACAATTTGTTCCCATTATGACTCAAATTGTATGTTTTCAGTTTGTAATTGACATTTTAGTTCAAAAAACATGTGATATACTAAAAATGAGAAAATGCATTCAAATTGTTTTTATACTTTAGTACAATTATCCATAAGTCGTTTTTTACATATATAAATATGTCTCACCTCAATCTAATACACGGTGTAATCAATATGACTTGAAATATGTGTTTTCAGTTTAAAATTGAAATTTTTGTTCAAAACACACACCATATACTCAAATAAATGAAAACACATTCATATTGTTTTTATACTTTAGGATAATGATCCATAAGTCATTTTTTATGTATAGGAATTGACCACACATCAATCTAACACATAATGTGGCTAATACGACTCGAAGTGTATGTTTTCAATATAGAAGTGACATTTAAGTTTAAAATGAATATAACATATCCAAAACCAAGAAAAAGAATACATATTGTTTTCAAAATTTAATAATACAATCCATAATTCATTTTTGACATTTAGAAATCAAATTAATTTCAATCTAACACATGATGTGGTTAGTATGACTCAAACTGTGTGTTTTCAATATAAAAGTTTCATTTTAGTTTAAAACGTGTCATATAGACAAAACCATGAAAATGAGCTATGATTATTTTCAAACTTTAGTAAAGATAACATAAATTCATTTTTGATGTATAGGAATCAACCACACATCAATCCAACACACTATGTGGCCAGTATGACTCAAATTTTTTGTTTTCAATATAAAAGCTCCATTTTAGTTTTAAAAAAAATAACATAGACAAAACCTAGATAACTTGATTTGATTATTTTAAAAATTTATGATGAAAATACATAATTCATTTATGACTTATAGAAATTGACAGAACATCAATCTGACACACAATGTGGTTGGTATGACATGTAGTTCATTTTTCCTATATGAAAGTTTTATTTTAGTTTAAAACATGTCACATAGCCAAAACGAAGAAAATGAGATATGATTGGTTTTAAATTTTAGAAAATAAATACATAATTCATTTTTTATTTGTAGGAATTGACTACACGTCAATCTGATATGAGATGTGGTCAATATGACTTGAAGTGTTTATTTTAAATATTAAAGTTATATTTTAGTTTAAAATATGGATCACATAGCCAAAATAGAGAAAACGAGGTCAGATTTTTTTCAAATTTTAGAAAAATGATCCATAATTAATTTTTTATATGTATGAATTGAGTTCAAATCAATCTGATGCAAGATATGGTTGGTATGACTCAAAGTGCATGTTTTCAAAATAAATTGTCATTTTAGTTTAAAACTCATGACACTAGCCAAAAATGAGAAAATGAGCTCGGATTATTTTCAAACTTTAGGAAAACTCTCCATAATTCATTTTTTATATGTAGTAATTGAACTCACATCAATCTAACATATGATATGACCGGTATGACTCTAAGTGTGTGTGTTTTCAATATAAAAGTTCTATTTTAGTTTAAAACTAACATCACGTATCCAAAACTAAGAAAATGAGCTCATATTTTTTTCAAAATTTATAAAAATAATCCAAAGTTTAATTTTGATGTATATTAATTAAATTTAGATCCGCATGATGCATGATGTGGCTAGTATGACTCAAAGTGTGAGTTTTCAATATAGAAGTGTAATTTTAATTTAAAATTCATGTCTGTGGACAGAAATGAGAAAAAATCAAATTATTTTCAAACATTATAAAAAACACCATAATTCATTTGTGACATGTAAGAATACACTACACAACAATATGACACATGATGTGGATGGTATGACTTGAAATGTGAATTTTCAATATAAAAGTTCCATTTTAGTTTAAAACATGCATCACATTGCCAAAACTGAGAAAACATGTTTAAGTTATTTTCAAAATTTAGGACAATGATCTATAATTCATTTTTAACCTGTAAGAATATATCATGAATCAATATAAAGCATTATGTGTCCAGTATGACTTGAAGTACATTTTTTTAATATAAAATTATTATTTTAGTTTGAAATGTGTGTCACTAGAAAAAAATGATCAAACGAACTGGTATTGTTTTCAAACATTAGTACGATGATCCATAATTAATTTGTGCCATATAGGAATAAACCACACATAAATCCAACACACGATATGGTTGGTATGACTTTTAATTTCTGTTTTCAATATAAAAGTGTCATTTTAGTTTAAAACACATGTCACATATCCAAAACCAAGAAAATTGGCTTGGATTGTTTTAAATTTTAGGAAAATGATCCATAATTAATTTGTGGTATGTAGGAATTGAATAAACATTAATCTGATGGTCAGTATGACTTTAAGTGCATTTTTTCAATATAAAAAAATCATTTTAGTTTAAAATACATATTATATAGTCAAAATCGATAAAACGTGCTCAGATTATTTTCAAACATAAGGAAAATGATCTATAATTCATTTTTGATGTATAAAAATTGACCGCACATCAATCCGGTGCACAATTAATTGATAATATAATTAATATACATAGTATTTAATAATATAATTTATCATGTGGATTATATAACATTAAAATTATAATTTGTTAATTTTTTTATTTAGTATTACTAAAATAAATATTATTTTTAATGTTGGGACAAGATTTTGTATAGAGGTTGACCTTTGGATAAATCCTATTATAATAGTTGTAATTTCATATATTGGTTGTTTATTTTATGATTACTTATAAATATCACATCAATGTAAAAAAGTTATGTAAATTTTGAATTTAAATGATAGTGCAATGTTATATTTTTATTTCAATCAACTTTTTTGTATGATTGTTTTTTAAGCTGTTTAGTTTTTTATTAGGTTTGGTGTTATAGGGATGTTACAGCTTTACAGAATCTACATGGCCTTTATTAGTTCTAGAAAATCACTGATAAATGAGTCATTTATCTGTGCTAAAATAAACTGATGATAAACACCACATTTATCAGCTCTTTTTTTAACACTGATAAATCGTGATTTTATTAGCTTTTTTCCAAGAGATTATAAAGGATGCACACTTTTAACATCTCTTAGATTGTCAATTATTTTTTTCACTCACAAATCTCTTTTCTAGTGTTGCTAAAGGGATCATATGTAGTAGTGACTTTGATAATAAAGCATGAACATCATCATCAGTCCTATGGAGATAAATCCTAAGTATGTCCATCTCACCTCACAATGGTCCTCATATGGACGAATGGACCACACCATTATGATATACATGGAAAAAATATTGAGGATATTATATCTATTCATTGAAATCATGAAATATATAAAAATGTGTATTTTATTATATCAAACACATGGGTCTTAAATGATGGGACTCAAGGATCATGCTATGAGTTAGATTTAGGTACCTAATACTGGTATTGAATTTTTTTTCTTGATGCCTAGATCATAATTCCATAGATGGTTCTTTGATTTTATGTCCTGATAAAATGTTATATCTGAAATAATATTTTCCTAATACTAATAATAATCATAATATTATTATTATTATAGAAATAAAAACTAAAAAAATTGTAGGGAAAAGGGGTTATGCCACCCTTATATTCTCTCTCTAATGATCCCCCATATCACTTTATTTTAATTTTGTTTTGTTTGAATTTATTTTATTATTTTGTTAGTTTCAATTCTAATTTGTGTAATTTTTGTACACGTGATTCCTCCCATCATGACTGGAACACGGCCCCCCTCTACATGATTCTACTACTTTAACCACTAAAGCTCCCCCTACCATCGTAACACTGGCAACCTGGCCTTTACTTTCATCAACCCTTTCATCTGTCTGCCATGAGTAGGGTTCAATGACCCCTTATCTTTAAAAAAGTGAGAGAAAAAGAGGAGAGAGAAAGAGGTATGGTAGAGGGATTTGATAATTACTCACTGAATTCATCAATGATCACACATCCATGTTTAAGTTTATAGACTAAACCATCTAATCCTAAGAAACCCATGACCTAGGTTTTAAGGAAAAATATTTTTGGAATTCAATGTTCACAATAAGTGTTTGATAAGAATACTTAAATAAACCATCACATGGTGAGCCATAAAGATCAAGGATCATCAAAATATATATTCAAATATAAAATTCATAAACATAGATCCAATCAAAAATAACAAATCTCTAACTCAAGGAAAATCATCCATGATTTAATCCATCATTGGTTTAGTGATTTTGTTCATCATCGACATGCTACCTTGATCATCGATGTTATTGTGATTCTATTCTTCGATTCTCGATTCTAATAGTTCCTCTAAATCTTCTATGTCCCCCTCCACTCTACCTTTCTATATATCAAGCTAGGGTTATAAAGGATGGCCCTAGAATAATATATTACATAGGATTAAATATAATGGATTAGGATTTCATCATAATAAATCAATTAATTAATTAAATGAATGAAATAATTAAATTGATTAGTTAATCCACCCATGATGGTAAACACCCAAGAGTCTCAATTTAAACCTATGTTATACCATCACTAAGGTAAAATCCCCATTTTGGACTCATCCATGATGTGAATTTTCCTATATAATTATTCATTAAAGAAATATATGTGTTTCAACTCAAATATACACACACATACTAAAAATAATATTTTTTCCAATGCCTAGTCATGATCCTAATTCTACTCTAGCTCAACTAGAAGGTAAAAACCATGATTTAGAATCAATGAAATAATTGAATATTTTTTATGAGGTCGTTTATTAGTAAAAATTTACTATTTTACCCCTAGTAAGGTCTCAAGACTTCAAATCTCAAAATTGATCTCTAACTCTATTGGGTTAAATTGAGTCTCCGCAGCTTCCCCGCCTTAAAACCCTTTTTGTTCCCAAGAAGGAAATAACAGGATCTTATAACCAAGAAAACTCACTGAACCTTGTGTGGAAACCAAACACACTCACACACAATTACTACATCTTCTAGGGTCCAACCTTAAGCCATCTCGATACACTGCCATCCAAGAAAGAAACATCATTTTTCATTACCGATACCACCAGATCTAGCACATTTCAAGAAAAAGCATAATAGAAACACGCACATGGCCTATAAGAGTTTATCAAAGAATCAACACCCAAAAATTTTCCCATTTTAATTTCATCCCTCCATATGGAATGAAAAAAAACATGATTTATCAACACTCATCCAGAAAAAGGGTCCATCAATAAGGTTATCATTGGTGGGATCACTCTACTACCCACCTTTAAAGAGTGTTCTAAATGATCATTATTTTTGGGAAAAAATATATGTCATATGCATCACTGATCACTTTAAAAAATTCCACACTGACACCGAAAGGATTGTAAAGTAGCAACCTCCTTTGATCCCACGTCAACTTCTCTTACATTTCTTACCATCAAGGCATGAGTACCGATGTTGCTAGCTCATAACTCAAAGGAAATATAGAACTTCTTCTCCAACCTTAAAATTTGTGGGAATCCTTCATCAACATCCAATTTCCTAATAGGTTTCTCATTCACTATAGAAAATATCAAGGTTGTGTAGTCATCAAACTTTCATGAAAGCTACCAAAGAGCACCATAGCTACAACACTAACCTCATTCAACTACCCAACATCACACTACCTCTATAATGGTGGCACAATCCACCACAATATTAAGTGGATGGTCCTAGATATTCAGATTAACCTACTATGTTGGCTTCACACCCCAATACAACACCTTCCCAAGAGACCAAAATCCACAAACTCCTAAAAAACCTCTTCCTCTACTGCATAGTAAGAGTTTTTATGAACACTACTACAGATATGGATTTTAAAATCACACAAAAAGGGAATTTATAGCGATAAAAAATCATTGATAATCAAAGTGCTATTAAAAGGGGTCTATTTTATCATCACTAAAAAAGTGTTGATAAATTACCTTTTTGTCAGTGCTAAAAAATTCTAATAAAAGGGGTCTTCATCAGTGTTTTTTTAGCAATAATAAAAGTCAAAAAAATCAAAATATTTTTTCCTGAAAATTGAAGGGTGGACCACCCCCCTTTTATCATCACTTGATCCCCCTTTTAATAACACTCATCCAGCCTCCCCTCCACTTTTATGGTTCTAGCTAGCCCCTCCCCCCTTTAATAGTTCTATAAACCTACTTCATTCACCCGCGCATGCGCCTGCCTTTGCTGGGTTTCGAACCTGAGACCTCTTCCTCATACTCCACTGACTTTTCCACATCACCATATTTTTTTGTTATCTATTTTATGATATATCTATATATTTATATATATTTCATTACATTTTTTTATCCATATATTTATATATATATATATATTTATTTATTTATTTATCTATTTATTTAAATACATATATATAATATGTTTTGTGTGTGTGTGTGTATGTTTATACATACATACATATATTTATTTTTATATGTGTGAATCTATAAATATAATTATACTTATTTATATTTATTTACATATATTATATATCAATAGTTATATAAATATATTATAATATATAGATAAATATATATATATTCCTCAATACACACGCACAAATATATTTATATATATATATATAAACATTATACATACATTAATTGTATATGCATATATATATTCATACATTTTTATTTTAAATAAAATGTATTTTATTTTTTATTTAGATAAGTTTTATATATTTAGAAATATATTTTATATGTAAATATGTTTACTTGTTTATTTATAAAATTTAATTTTTATTGTGAATATATAAAAAATTTGTATATATTTTTATATATTTGATTATAAATAATAGTAAATTATGAAAAATGATATAATTTCAAATAAATAATATCAATGTTAAAGTAAACCCTAATAATAAATTTAGTCCCCACTAAAAAAGAGAAAAAATACCCCCTTTAACGAGCCTGAAAATCCATCAAATGTTAAAAAATTGGGGTGCCCCAATTAAAAACTCGATTTTTGAGGCCTTCTCGGTCTTTCTAGGCCTCAAAAATTGTGACATAGGTATTCCCTCTCTCAACAAGGTGTATATCTCATCGTAGGCTTCGATTTGATATGTGGTCGAGCCCAAATAGACACTCGAATCAAAATTTATGGCTGTTTGAAATTCAAGTTACGTTTTCAACTTATTTTCGATATTTTATTAAATTTTTTAATTTTTTATATTCAAATTTTTATTAAATGGAAATTACTCAATAATAATTAGAAAATTATTTATTAAAAAAATATTTTTAATTATTTTATAAGTCATTTTCACTAATTATTTTATATATTAATTGTAAATACCTATTTAGCCTTATCTAAAACATTTTAAAATATATATATTATATTTATATCAATATATTAATATATTTTGGTAAACAAATTTGAAACAAGAAAAATTAGACTAGCGGAGAAAGATGAATAGAAAAAGGAAGACAGATATTTTTATTAATGATCAGAGAACTTTCTCTCTATCAGCAAATTTCTATTTTTGGGGGAGGGTTGCACTGCCTTTTATAGGAAGTGTAAATGGGATTAGTGGGGGTGGGTAGCCCAACCCCATTGAAATATGCAACTGTAATTAGAGGATTCCTGACATTCACCCTTGGAATGTACACCCCTACCAATGTCATGCATGTTTTGATACTACCTTATTAAAAAACTTTTTCTAAAAAACTCAATGGGATAAAAATTGGAATAAAGAAAAGGGTACAGTCATGTAGACTTCCCCTAAAAGTTACATTACATTACAAATTTTTCAATATATTCATCCCAATATTATGTAAAAAATTTCTAAAGATAATTATTGGTGGTCCCTTTGTAAATAAATCTGCAACATTGTCATTGGGGCGTATATATATCATGTTGATATCTCTATTCTTCATTAACTATTTTGTGAAGGAGAAAATTTTGGGTGGTATGTGTTTTGTCTGATCATTCTTGATGAATCCTTCTTTTAATTGTGTGATGCATGCAATATTATCTTTGAATAAAATTTTTGGGATACTATCTATAGGAAATCCACTTTCCACTTGAATGTGTTGAGTCATAGACCATAACCAAACACATTCTTAACATGCTTCATGTAATGAAATCACTTCTATGTGATTTGAAGATGTTGTGATGAGTGTCTGCTTTTGTGATCTCAAAGATATGGCAGTACCTTCTATTATAAACACATAACCAGTTTGTTTTCATGTATTATGCAAATCACATAAATAACCTGCATCTGCAAAACCGTCCATCATAATTTCTAATTTGTTATAATAGAATAAACCAAAATCAATAGTGCCACAAAGATAACAAAAAATATATTTAATACCAATACATTTTCTTTTAGTAGGGGCTGAACTAAATCTATTCAATAAATTAGTATAAAAAGATATATTAGGATCGGTACAACTATCAAGATACATTAGTGATCTGATAGAACTGAAGTATGGTACTTCTGGTCCAACCAACTCATCATTTTCTTCACATGGTTAAAATTGTTCTTTATCGGTATTTAAAGACTGAACGACCATTGGAGTAATTAAAGGATTTGATTTACCCCTATTAAATTGTTTTAAAACCTTTTTAGTGTAATTTTTCTAATTTGGGATGAGCATAAAAAGCCCAGTGAAGTATATATAAAAAGAATAAAGAATCTTTTTAGTCCATTTCAAAACCATGAGATCATAAAACAGAGTTTTACTTCAACATAATAAACTTTGAGCTCAAATAATCATTTACTTACACAAGAAATCATTTGTAATATACATTTTATTTTTTATAAAACACTTTATAATAAAACATATAAGTGGAATCATAATCATGGGGGTTTATTAGAAAACATGAGAACCCTTGAAAAACATTTTCTTAAAAACATAATTTTCCCTATAAAAGTGAATAATCGTTCCTTTTAAACAATATATCATTATATTACCTTGTGAAATTAAAAAATTTCCATAAAAACTCATTAAGAATAATAGAAAATTCATGCAGGTTCTTTGGTACATCATCTTCATAGAACTCTTATAAGAACCCTTACAAATGGAATAAATTACATGATCAACTTCCAATATAACTATTCAGAAAACATAATTATTATCCATTGCATTGGAGAGATATACTAGTCTCACCCGATCATAAAAAACTTACAAGAAACATGAAATTTATAAGACACATAGAATATTTCATTTCCATCGTCAAACTCATAAAAATATACCTTTTACACATAAGCAAATCATTTTTGGATATTGATATATCCCTTTCCTTTAAAACCCAATTTTCGAAACTAAAATACATAGAACAAGGGAAGGAGGGTTTTTATTTAAAGAGAACATGAAATATTATAAAGTAAGATAAATATAAAATAATGTTTATGGTGATGGGTGAATACATTGATGTCATATACATTAAAATAGAACATTCCTTTTTTCCTTTATTTAAGGAAAGTCAAAATGTTTTGTATAAAATATGTAAAAAAATATTCATTTTGAAAACCTTTAAAAGTAAGTAAAATGAGAAATAAAATGTCCTTTATAATTAATTTATGTATATAAAAATACATTCATAATAAAGGGCTATAATCCTTGTAGGTAGTTTTTTAGTGAGAAGATTAACAACGCCACAATAAAACGTATTAGATGAGTGCTACAATAGAGAACTCAAGCGGTGGAAAATGGTGGCATGAGCAGAAGATGAGCAAGGTGGTGTCACAGACACCATTGTTTGAGAAGGAAAAAAAATAAATGCATGACTTGTGAAGAAAATCAATTGATATATGCATAAAAACAATATTTGAATAACATACCATCACTTTTGAGGGTCTCGATTCATCAAAAAAAATTAACAAAATCACATTTGAGATTGGATTCAGTGATAAACTTGAACAATAAGAGGGAGATACGTGCATCTAATGTTAATTTAAAAAGAATAATAGGTTTTTATCAGCACTCGTAAAAAAATGTTGATAAATGTCACTTTTATCAGCGCTAAAACTATTAGTGTTGATAAATGCTATTTTTATCAACGCTAAACTTAGCGTAGATAAAGGCAAGATTTTATCATAGCTAAGGCTAGCGTTGATAACAGAGGCCTATATCAGTGCTAAATTTAGTAAAAATATAGGTCTCTTAAATATTAAATTAATAATAAATAAATATAAAAAATATATATTTAAATATAAAAGATAACAACAAATTGCTAATTAAAAATCAATAAATAAAAAACATAAATATATTTAAATATTAAAATATTAAAATTAAAATGAATTAATATAAAAATAATATAAAATTTAATTATATAAATTAAATATATATTAAATTAAAAAATAATTAAAATTTAAAATTTAAATTTAAATACAAAATAAAAAAAATAAATTACTAATTAGGAATCAATAAATAAAAATTGTATAAATATTTAAATACATAAATATTAAAATTAAAATGAATAAATATAAAAAGTGAATAAATATTAATTATATAAATTAAAAAAAAATATTAAATTAATCTTAATTAAATATTAAAATTTAAATTTAAATACAAAATATAAACAATAAATTACTAATTAAAAATGAATAAATAACTGTTGTATACATATTTAAAAAAAATATTAAAATAAAAATGAATAAATATAAAAATTGAATAAATTTTAATTATATAAATTGAAAAAATATTAAAAAATAATAAATAAATATTAAAAAAGAATAAATTAAAAAAATATTAAATGAATAAATACTAAAAATCAATAAATTAAACATGAATGAATATGAAAAATGAAAAATCACAAATGTAATAAGAAAAGAAATAATTAATATTAAATATATAAATTAAAAAAATTATAAAATGAATAAATATTAAAATAAAAAATAAAGAATGTTAAGAAATAAAATTTAAAAAACAAACGATAATAAATAAAATACTAATTACTTAAATATAAATATTAATTAGTATTTTTTTATTATGATGATATAAAAAATATTTGAAAAATTAATAAAATCTAAATATATGTTCATTTTATAATTTAAAATCATTTAAATATTTGAAGTTGTATTATTTTTCAATTACTGATTTACACACACACACACACTTATATATATAACCATTTATTCACATATAAATACGTGGGGGTGTTTGAAGAACTCAAGGACATGTGTGTGTGTGTGTGTGTGATATATAGGTGAACCCAACACAAACTTGTGTGTATCCAACTATGCACCTACACATATACATACATATACACAGACATACATATACATACACATACATAGACATACACATACACATATATACACATAAATACACAAACATACACATACACACACACATATATGCACATACACATACATACACATATATACACATAATTACACATACATAGACATACACATACATGCACATACATACATAGTCATACATACACATACATATACATGCACATACACATACATATATACATACACATATGCATACACATACATACACATACATACAGTTTAATATACATATAAACATATATAAAAATACACAAATATAAACATGCATGAACATACATAAACATAGATATACATACGCATACGCATACACACACACACACATACACATACACACACACACACATTCATACACATACATACACATTCACATACATATACATACATATACATGCATGCATGCATACATATATACTCATACATACACATATGAACATATGAATACACGTACACATACGAACATATGCATACACAAACACGTGCACATACATACAGATACACAAACACACACACATATACATGCATATATACACATATACCTAAATACACACACAAACATTTATATATATATATATATATACATGCATGTAATCATATATTATATACATACATGTATTGACCACTGATTTTCTGTCACTGTTTTTTTGTTGCACTAAGAGCTTTTTAGAGAATATCAAGGATTCACATCACAACACCAATGATAATATTAATTTTTATATTTATATTTATTTACATATATTATTTATAAATATACTTAAATAAATATATTTTCATTTATATATTTATATAAATTTTTAAAAAAATTAATATATTACAGGTAAAAATACATTTTTAATGTATTTAGAAAAATTATTTAATATTTGTATTGGTTTATATAAATCTGAAATTTTTATATATGTATTTTGAATAAAAATATATGTATATTTTAAATTGCATAATATTAATATAAATATATAATAAATTTGAATGAGAACTATATTTGATGTATTTGTATATTTATTTTTATAATTCATACGATATTTTATAATATATATATGCGCAATTGTAATTCTATGACCACCAGATGTGTGTCTTCGTGTCATCCTCACTCTTGGATCTCTGGTGTGATGACGCAGGGATGGACGGATGCTCAGGGTTTTGGGCGGTGTCAGGTCTCGGGTGTATGTGATTAATAGGCTGAGGGTTGGGCTTTGTGTCGGGTGCATCAGTATAACGGTGATTGGCCATGGAGTAAGGGAAAAAAGTGATTTTTTGCTACAAAAAAAGATAGGTAGTTTTTTCAAGTGATATTTCATTACATAATATAAATAAAACCTAAAATAAAATGTGAGACCCATGTATATTATCCAAACAACATTGAAGAATAATGGGGAGGAATGAATATCAATCAAATCATGTTGAGAGGATAATAAACAGGAAAGAAAAAAACATAATGGTGAAGGCACTAAAATTATAAAATATTATCACCCCCCCCAATTCTTATCGTGTTTCCCAGGTGACTTCATGAGAATTACCATGAGATACTCCTTAGTGCAAGTGTGCCCGATGATGATCTTTCCTCCATCAACACATTCTTAAATGAAATGGAATCATGTTTTATTGTTCTTTCTAGGGTTATATAATATGTAGTTCTTGTTTAAGGAAATTATGGACTTGTTTTCCTCCTTGAGCACCAGCACAGTGAGCTCTCAGTGGAGAAATTCTCCTAACAACTAATCTATCCAGATGTCATGTAATTTCATAGTTATTACGCTAATAAACATTGTTTTTCATGAAAACACCAACACCAACTTTTTCTTCTGTTATTTCCAAGTGATAAGTCTATTTTTGAGGAATAAGAACACCCTAGTGGTGCTCTTGCAGACTTCAATGCCACCATCCATGTCACTATAATTGAATCCTGGTATTATCAAATGATTTTCTACCTTCATTGAGCATCAAACACCATAGTTGTGTGTCCCAATGATGTAGTGTAGTAGGTGTTTTACTATGACCAAGTGATCTTCATGTAGTTTCTCCATGAACCGGATTACATATCCCACCGTGTACTAGCCACATGTTCACTGGGTACCAAAGTCTTCTAATAATTCTATTTTATATAGTGGCATTGAGTAGCGTGAAAGTTCTTTACTTCTATATCTTAAAGTATCCCTCTCTCATCAATTTATAGGGGTTTCACTCCCCCATGCCAGTCTTCTCCAAAATCTTAGATTCATAGGAAGATTAGCATAGGAAAATGTCGTGTAGTCCATTACTCACTTCAATTCCAAGTTCATAGGAGAGAACTCCCAAGTTTCTCATCTAGAATAACATCTTCATATCAACCTTGAACATGCTGATGATGGTGACATCAGTGTCAATGATGATCAAGTCATCGACATACACCCTGATAA
Source organism: Viscum album (assembly GCA_963277665.1). Taxonomy (NCBI): domain Eukaryota; kingdom Viridiplantae; phylum Streptophyta; class Magnoliopsida; order Santalales; family Viscaceae; genus Viscum; species Viscum album. The sequence continues at coordinate 1,078,819,795 of OY728139.1, read as the reverse complement.
TTAAATGAGACACTCCATTTACATGAGTGTAAAAAGTGTGATTAGAGCTGCTATTGTGAAATTCTAGCATCATATGGCTGGCGTTGAGCTTAGTATTCCACATTTTTGGTGTTTGGTGGGGATTTAGAGTACCTTTCAAAGCCAAATCACCTTTTTCTTATTATTTTCTATGAAAAATCTAGGTGGTTGATCAATATATACCTTTTTTGAGGTATTAATTGATTAATTCCAATTTAACATCCATGTGATGGACCTCCCATCCTTATTATGCCACATCCACAATGAAAATGTTGGAGTTGGTGCCTTAGAACCAATTTGTATAGTAATTGATTACATTTTTTCATTATAAATAAATTTTTATTATCACATTTTTATTATTCCTCTGCATGACATTTGTATGTGATAATTTCCTAAGAATATATGTCATGTTGAAAGGTCAAAGGGGTTCCCCGCTATTATGAGAACCTAGAGGTTCCATGAAATTATTCTTAAACCTTATTCTATGTTCAGATTATATTTTCTGATGGAAAAAAGGCAATATAGGTTATCAAATTTTTTAGGCTCATAATACATTGAGATACCTTCTCATAACCCTTACCGTTGGTAATCTCCAAGATAGGAGGTTATGAGAACATACCCATCAACAGGACATCCACATTTCCATGTTTCATTGAATGTTCCTATATAAGAATGTGTGTATTGGTCCTTAGGCTTAAATATTATTATAAATGGATATAATAAATCATGTGATTTGATGTATTGACAAAAATCAGAATGACATATGTTTTTAATGAGGTAGGATACATTGGATACATCACGAGTGATATTACATTAATGGATAATGCGAGAAAGGATTTATCCCTTCTATCCCTTAATGTAAGTTGATATTTGAGACCCTTTGATGGGAATGAAACTATCTGTGTAAATCCATTTCAATGGTGTTTGGTGGGTGAGTTCATTTCCAAAAATTCAAAGAAATAGAAATCGATCATATAGGTTGATGGCACCGACATGCAACCTTATTAATTCGAGATATCGTGATAAAGGGGTTATATTACATAGTAATCATTCATATGAATTTGGATGTCATTACGGCATTAATTAATTTATTTATGGGTGTATTGGTATTTTTCTAGATGTTAAATTTGGACTTTAGGTAGTTATTCCTAATTCCACTAAGAAAGAGGCCTCAAGGGTCACACACTAAGTATATTTATAATCTTAGTCAAATTCAAGTATTGAATTTAACAGGTTATAATAAATGATATTTATTTGGGTTTGGTTGATCACTATAATTTAATCACAAGTTATTAGAAATAATAAGTGAGTTAAATAATAATAATAAATATTTATCTTCATGTTTAGAGAATATAATATTTATTATATCTATCATAGAATAATGCATCAAATTTATTTATTAAATAAATAGTCATTGTTCAAATTTGTTAAATACCAAGGAGAGAAAGTGCACCAAACTTAATGGTCTGATTAGAAATAATATAAATGATATTTTTATATATATTATTAAAGGTATTTCACGTGTCAAGTGGTTTATAATAATATTATTATTATTGGAAATGGGGTTAATTAAGAATTTTTAATATGGAAAGGTTTTAGTGTGTGATTTACCAACCCTAAAGCTACCATAATAAATATCTAATTATATTACTTTACAAAACACAATGGTTGATCATAGTAGATAGAGTGAAAATCTCTAAATCCCAAAAGAGGGATCAAGAGATCTAGAGTTTTATCCTCTCTTCATATCTCAATCCAAGGAGAGAGCATCAAGAGTTCTTTACCCCTAAAGAATAATTTTATTGTGATCAACCACTAATGATGCATGACATAGAGATCGATTGTGTTATCACTCAGAGATTATATGGTGTTGTTCAGAGATTCTGGTGCATGTGTGGATCACCAGTAGAGGTATTATACACTTGGTTCCTATAGAGCAACAACAATACAATGATATATAGTTAATTAGATAATCAATTAAGATATAATTACAAATTGAGGTAATTCTATATATATTCATAAATTAATTATAAATTACATGTGAAGATGCTCCTGTTCTGGTTCTAGTGTTTTAATCTAGTCAATTAATCAAATATTTTATTTAGACATGACATTTTAATCGTGTGTGTAAAATATCACACTTAAATTAAAGACTAAAATATGAGTTGGTTATACCATCAAATGATACTTTTTTTAACCTGAAACATACAAGTGATATCAGAGTGGTCACATGTTTAATTTATAATTATTTTTTATTCATTGATTGGTTACATGCATTTGAATTTTATTTTACTTATATAAATTCTTTTTAATATCTGTCATCATCATACAATCCCTTTTTTCGTTCTCTCTAAAATAACATGTGATTGTCTAATGATTAAAAATGAAGAAGCATTCAATTCATTCCATTTGGAGGTGACAAAGATTCTTCCAAGACAAAACTATAATACACGGCATGTACTTAATATATGCCATGTACTTTTGTTTTTTGTATATGTATCTCGAGATAAAGTATGATAGATTTTATGAAATCGGATCTAAGATCCGAAAAAATATGATCATTGGATATATTTAGATATACTGAAACATGGATTGAGAAACTACATTATGTGTAATCACTATACATGATGTGTAGTCCCTATTTATTATAGTCGAGAACATGGGGTGTCTCAGTTTGTTTTATATCAAAAACATGACACAAGGATAGAAAAGCTATGAAACTTCAAGGTAACACACCATGTAAGTTTAAATACATGCTATTTACCTCAAAATCATCTATGACGGAGAACATGGCCAAAACTAAGGCATGTGCTATGGACATGGGCAGAAGACAGTACACACCATATACTTTTGTAGATGTCATGTAGTTTTTTGTTGATAGTGTTCTTAATTTTTCATGGATAGAGGAATTAAATATATAATACCTACTGATTATGTGTTTTGTGTTTCATTCATTCGATAGTATGTTCCATATCATAGGATTAACAATTATATATTAAATTTAATTCCATGTTAAATTTTTATTGAACGCAAGAGGTTTCCACCCAAGTACACTTTTGTACTACATTAATTTTAAATGAAATTAATTTTGATTAAAATTATAGATGATTGTGAGTTAGGGGTGGTTGGATGGAATTAAGATAAATTGGATAAATTGGATTAATTCATGGAACATTATCTTCATTAAAAAATGAATCAAAGTAATTGATAAATTGGATTGAAAATGTATTCTTATTTAGTAATGTGTAGATGATCATGATATTAGACTATCCCTAGTATGTGATTGGTTTATTATAATTTATTTTGGTTAAATTAAAATTTATGTCCTATGAGTCATCTAATCCTCCCTGTTATGTAAGGGATTTCATGCATATAGTTTCTTTCTAAAACCCCCCTTTATCCAATCCATTAGATCCCCTCACCTACGTGTGAGAAAAAGCTTATGTAATGATGGAGCTCCCAGGTGATAGAATGTGGTCCAAGTCAATGAGATGAGCTGAAACCAATCGACTTGATACATAGGAGCCAAGGTGGAATACTAAAACATGAACCAAGTTATAGTTCAAGGTGTTTTTCCCTAGGTTTGAGGGTTATTTAATCATCCACTAGATAAAATAATGATCATGCCACTTATATTTTATTTCTATCAGTTTCAAGGATAAATTATTTATGTTTTTGAATGTTGTGTGATCACCTAATAAATAAATTAACAACAATACAAGATGTAATAAAATATAATCAGATTATGAATAAATATTTTATCAGACATGGTTAATCACTTAAGTAAAATCCACATAATATTAACAAGAAATTTGAAAAGATAAAATGGTCTTTATGCATAAGGATAAAAATACATCAAATAAAATATTAAGTTTCTATATCCTTATACTGCTTAATTTAGAAACAAAATCATATTTCAAAGTGCTTAATCCAAGTTGGGTTGATTTCAATTATCATGGAATTTTTAGCCTGATGTTTTGGATTTACCTAATGTGTTATCATATAGGGTTGACTGCCTAAGTAAGACTTGGTGTAACTAAGAGGTAAAGGTTGAGGAAATATTTAAACAATATTTTAGGATTGGTGAGTCCACTAAATAGATCAAGTAACTGGGAGTTAATGCATTTGTAAAGTTATTCCTATGTAAAACCCTTCAAATAGCTTATCAATCTCAAATCTAGGTTATGAGAAGGGGGTATTGATCATATCCACTAGAATATCTAAGTGATAAGATATTCCAAAAATGATTATGAGGTCTATTGGGTTTCAAAAAAAGTGTTAGATTAGTGGAATTTAATTAATTTTAAATTTATTAATCTATTTTGTAATAAAAAACAAGTACTAATAATCTGATCTTAATTTTTAGAAATGGAAAATAAAACAACTTTGAGAATATCATTTTGATCTATACATGTTAAGGATCACCATTTCACCAGTGTGAATTTCCAAGAACAGTATAGGTTCTTGCATGTTATACTATTCCATGAATAGAAATTACACATGCTAGAAGACCCACTTCCTAAGTTCATTTCTAAAGAGGCTAATGAGGAAGAAATATCTCTCTATTTGAAGAATGTGGATGATGCTATGGATTTCCAAAGCTTTATGTTATCCAACATTTTCAGTGAGCTTCTGAATCAATATGAGTATATGGATTCAAATAGAATCATTTATCACCTTAAGTATTTATATCAAGATAATGTGAGATTAGAGAGATATGAGGTCTCTAAGGCACTATTCATGTGCATACTTAGATAATTAGTGATGGATGGGGTACATGTTTTCAATATGATTGTCTATATTGAGAACCTATACATCTTGGGTTTTAAGATCCCTCATGAGATGCACGCAGATCTCATTCTATCCTCACTACCTAAAAACTTTTCTAGTTTTATCATGAATTATAATATGAGCAACAGTGAGAAGATGATTTCATAACATCTTACGCTTATTCACCAAGTTGATAAATACTTGGGGTGTAAAAATCCCATTTTACTTGGGATGAATAAGAAGAAGAATAACAATGAAAAGGGGGAAAATAATCATTCCAAATATAAGGCTCTAGAGTACCATCCTTCCAAGAAGAAGAATATCCAAAGGCAAAGAAAGGGACAAGATGTGATTTTTTTTCATGTGGAAAGAAGGGCCACTAGAAAAAGAACTGCACCCATACAAAGAATCATAGGGAAGCTTTAGGTGCATTCAATATTTAGTGTAATCTTTAAATATCTATAAGTTGGGTATTAGATACTAATTATGGTGATCACATTTGTATCCAAATATAGAACATAAGTAGATTTCGGAATATTACCAGAGATTAGGTGGATCTAAATGCTACCAATAGAGAGAAGCTAGCTTCTCTAGCCATTGGATACTACTATCTCACATTGCTGACATGATTGATTTTGGTTTTAAAGAATTTTTATTATGTTCCTAGTGTTACCCAGAACATTATTTTCATTTCTTATTTAGATATGGATGGATTTATATTCAACTTTGGAAATAAGGGTTGCTACTTTTATGAAGATAACATGTGTTATAGTGTAACACATTTGAATGATGGTATTTATGTATTGAATTATAAAAAATATATTAAAAATTGATAATAAAACAAAAAAAAAGTGACTCATATAACACCCAGTTATGGCATCACCATCTTGGTCATGTAAAGTATAATCATTTGACAAAGATTTATCCATATAGTTACCTAGACTCTTGTGAGCTTAAACCACTTGAAATATGTCACACTTTTCTACAAGGTAAGATGACCATACCATTCATATTTCAAGGTGAAAGGACCATAGATATTTTAGATTTGGTACACATTGATCTATGTGAACCTTTTAAAGTATAGACTAGAGGTGGATTATCATACTTTATTATTTTTACTAATGACTTGAGAAAGTATGGTTATATCTTGTTAATTAGTTATAAGTCTGAATCCTTTGATAAGTTCAAAGACTTCAAGAATAGGTTTGAGAATCATATTGGTAAGAAGATAAAGAAACTTTGATTAAATAAAGGTTTTGAATATCGCAAAAAATACTTTATCAACTTTCTATGAGAGTATAATATTTTATCTCAACTCACTCCACTTTATATACCATAGTGGAATGGTTTTATTGAAACGAGGAAATGTACCTTGTTGAACATGGTAAGGTTGATGATGAGTCATGAAAGCCTTCCATTATCCTTTTGGGGATATGAATTACATACAAAATAAGAAAATAGTATAGAGTTGTGACATATTTTCATGCATAGAGTTGTGATGCATTTTTTAAGTCAAGATCAAAAAATAATCTAACACCCCAAGGCATGAAGTGTATATTTATAGGGTATCCTTATGAAATAGGGGGATACTATCTATACAACCCTTAAAAAAGAAAGTGACTTTTTAAATACAGGTTGTATTTATTTAGATGGACAACATACTCAAAAATTATAGTGGCAGTATGATTGACTTGATGATCAATATATATAATAGTTGGTACAGTAACTGATTTCACAGGTCCCCATAGAAGAATTTGTTCCTGAAACACAAGTGTTGTATAGAAGTTCTACAGAAGTAAGAGAACTAGATAGATATAGTTTTCTAGTTAGCAATGATGGTGGATAATTATTAGTTAATAATAATGATCTTCTCTCTTAAAAGGAGGTAATAGAGAGATAATAAGGTATAAGGTGGAAGGAATCCTTGAATTCAATGATGGATTCCATATATCCAAACCAAGTTTGGGTTCTGATCAATCCTCTAATTGATGTAAATCCTATTTTCCTTAAATAGGTATTTAAGAAAAACATGTACATTTACGGTAAATTAAATACCTATAAATAATGACTAGTGTCTCAAGGGTTTAGAAAACATCAAGGTATTGACTATGATGAAACCTTTTCTCTATTTTCCATGTTTAAATCCATTGTAATTTTTTCCCACAATAGTTTACCATGACTATGAGATTTGGAAAATGGATGTCAAAACTAAATTCTTTAAGGTAACCTTAAAGAGGATTTGTATATGAAACAACCAGAAGGGTTTGTGAATATGAGAAATTTCAAAAAGGTATGGAAGTTTCATAGATCTATCTATGGATTAAAGAAAGCATCTAGGTCATGGAACATTCAATTTGATGAAGCCATAAAATAATTTGGTTTCATTAACAATGAATGTGATCAATGTGTTTACAAGAGGTTTAGTGGGAGTATAGTTGTTTTCATAGTAGTATATATTGATAAAATATTACTAATTAGAAATGATATACCAGACTTATAAGAGGTTAATTCATGGTTGAGAAAGTGCTTATCCATGAAGGGATTGGGTGAAGTAACCTATATTCTAGTTATCAAGATAATGAAATATAGATCCATGTGGATTCTTGGACTAAGTTAAGGTACATACATTAACCAAATACTAAAAATGTTTGGTATGGAACAATCCAAGAGGGTATTGGTTTTAGTGTCACATGGTATATATCTTTCTAAGAAAATGTGTCCTTAGACATAAGAGGAAAAAGAGATAATGAGTAAGATCTCAAATGCTTCTGCAATAGGATATATCATGTATGCCATGTTATGTACAAGTCTTGATGTTTCCTATGATTTAATCATGGTAGGAATACATCAACAATATCTAGGTGAATAAAATTGGATTATTTTCAAGTTTATCCTTAAGTTACTAGGGTGAACTAAGGATAAGTTCTTTGTGTATAGAGTAGATTAAGATCTAGTCATCAAGGGTTATAAAAATTCTAGCTTTCAGACTTATCATAATGATCTAAAGTCACAACCTGGATATATCTTTTATCTAAATGTAGGAGTTGTGATCTAGAATAATTCAAAGTAGTTAGTTATTGCATATTCTATAGTGGAGTCTGAGTATATTGCAGCTTCTGATGCAGCCAAGGAAATAGTTTGGATTTGAAACTTCATCCAAGAACCTTATGTGGTACCTAATAGTAAAGATCCTATCATATTTTACTATGATAACTCTATATTGATGGCTCTCTCTAATGATTTTAGGTCACAAAAAAAAGAAAAAGATACATACTTCAAAAGATTCATATCTTGAGGGATTTTTCTCAATGAGTTTTTTAGTTAGGGTGAGTAAAGTGTCCATGAAGGAAAACATGGAACACCTTTTAATCATGGATTTATCTTATCAGAGGTATGAGTGTCAATTGAGAGATAGTGGAATGAAAGTTATTGTTAGCTGGATGGGAGTCTGTTGGAGTTAGTGTCCTAGAACCATCTTTTTTAGTACTTGATTACATGTTTTTCATTATTAATGAAGCTTTCTTATCATGTTATTATTATTCCTCTATATAGAATTTTTATGTGATAATGTACTAAGAATATATGTCGTACTGAAAGGTCATAGAAGTTCCCCACTATGATGAAATCCAAGAGTTTCCACGAGACAACGAGCATGTACCCGAGTGGTAAGGACTCCTTATTAGAATCCAAGAGACCCAGGTTCAAAACCGGGTGGAGGAAAATTTCCAGGTATTGTAGTAGTTACTATTTGGTACTATAGCAGCCGAAACTATTCACCCAATTTGGGACTTCGGGCCACAAGTTTGGGCCTTCAGGTCTCAAGGGCCTTCGGGTCATTAAAGGCCTTTGGACCACAGGGCCTTCGGGCCACAAAGACCATGGAGTATCCCAGTTCACATAGAACAAGCCCCAGAAGAGGATCAAAGCAACAAGAGTAGCAGCCACCAGAAATAGAGCTAACTGGATTGGAAGAATGAGAGGGTATGGCAGCCGCCATCGGGACCAGGCATCGTGTAGCTTTGTACGGGGAAATGTTAGTCGATCAACAATGCAATGTGGGGATCTAGGTGATCAATGATGCAGAAGCTGGGGAGGGGCAGTTCTAGGAGGGCTGGGCCTACGGCTCATGTATTGGGCATGGTATGCCTTTGGGCCTTCGGGTCATGTATTTTGGGTCATTCGGGCCTTGTACCTTGGGCCTACGGGTCACATACGGGTTCCCCTTCAACCCTTAAAAGGGGGATTATCCATAATAAAATAAAAATAAGGCCTTCGGGCCATTCAGAAAAGAGGTTCCATGACATTATTCTTAAACTGTGTTCTATGATCGGATGATATTTTCTGATGGGACACAGAAAATAAATGATATCAGAGGTAGGAGGCTCATAAGACATTGATACACCTTCTCATGGTTTTCACCTTTTGTAATATTCAAGATAATAGACACTACTATAAATTTGGATTTCAATAGCATTAGTAATAGTATTTTAATAGCGCTAAAAAAGTGCTAACTACCAAAGCGAGGTCAAAATCTGACATTTATCAGCGCTTTTCTTCTAGCATGGATAAAAATAGAAAAAAAAATTATACCCTTTCTTAGTGGTTGATACCCCCTTTCTCAGCACTCCAACCAATCACCCAACACCCAACCCCTTACTCAGTGCTCGCAACTCCCCTTCCTTAGCACTAGACTGCTGCTCACCCACCCGTGTGCACCTAGATTTGATCTTGTGACCTCTATTTGAAAAATATACCTATTTACCACTACCCTATCCTATTTTCTTATATACATTGATATTTATATTTATTTATATATATTTACATGCATATTTTTTTATTCGTAAGGCTGGCCGACTCGATGTCCTATGCAGATCTTCACAGGACTGGTACCGATGGCAATGTCATACTCTCTCAATCTTCTAATTCTAGTTATCTCTGCTCTGGTGAATGAATCTACTCTGAATCTCCATTTTAAAACTTTTCCCTTATAATATAACTGGTTACATATTCATTTTTCATGTGGCTTGAAGGCCTTAGGGTGGCTCAAAGGCCTTAAGGTGGCCCGAAGGCCTTGAGAGACAACTAGCCTGAAGACCTTGGGTGGCCCAAAGGCCTTACAGAACCCAAGGAACAAACTGATGGCCCGAAGGCTTAGATGGATGAATTGTTCTAACTACTACAGTACCAAACAGTACCTACTATACTACCCAAAAATATGTCTCCACCTAAATTTGATTTCGGGTCTCTTGGATGCACATTGTCGAGTCCTCACCATCTGGGTTGAGGCTCATGTGCCAGAACACCTTTCACTGCGATACACCACACATATAAGATACTCATAAAAGGACACATTGGTCTCAATATCGACTGTCACAACATTCCCAATGCATTTCCCAACTCACTATTTCCAACAACCAAAAGAATCCACCCAACATTGGAACTTAGTCTTTCTATCAAAAATTACCTAGAGAGGATGTACACCCATCACCTCTAAGGCCCACTTGTCCTTTCCCCAAGTAATTTAAACATGTACCTTATAGGTTTATCATTTTCATTCAGATTTTATCACTTCCAACCCATGGTCTTGTTCTATTCACCTTCTACTGAAACATCACTCCCCATATTTGGAGCATTGTTAACATCGCTTTTTCAATAAACTCAATCACCATGGTTTTTATCGACCTTTGGTCCCTCCTGAGAACCTTATATGTAAACTGTCAATGGCGTACCCCAAACCATCCAGATCCACATATATACTAATTTATAATAACAAATTCCAAGGAGCCTCACATCTAACCAAAACACTTTTAGGTAGCAAGGCGTAAAGCTAGAGCCTTCTCAGTGTACTTGGGATGATGTAAAGTTTGGGGACAAGATCGTCAATAATAAAATTAAACTAATAAGTTTTCAATGAATACCACCATAAATTATCAATAACTTATGTTATCTACCACTACAGAAACATATTAACCTATCAAAAGTTTTGGGATTCCCTACCCAACAATAATCTAACCACGCTGATCCAAAACCAGATAGTCGTTCACACAACCCATAACCGAGTTCTCAAAATAGGGAATTCTCACTACCCAAACTACCCACATCAAGGGCTAAACAAAAAAATCAATTTATTTTTAATTCAAGACATTAACACCATTAATTAGATGTATTTACACAAAACCATATCAAGTATTTCCCCCTTTTTCCTACCACACAGTCAAGTTTGAGGTGCCATCACTACCCTTAACCATCCTACACCTAGGTCCTGGTTAACAAGGGTAAGTACATTATAATTATTAAAGTTTCTCATTTAGACACCCATTTATTATAATCTTGAATAATTTTATAATCATTTCAAATTTCATGTAAGGAACCATTTTCATTTCAATTTAACAAGAAAGGAAAAACAGTTTAAGTTCAACAACTTACCCATAACCTATTTTCCCGTGCATTCCTAGAATGATGCTTGTTGAAAAATAATCCCAAGTGACTAAAATGATTCATATATACTCAAATATTATGCCACTCAAGGCCACAATTAAATCTCAAAAAATCTCAGAAACAATAATCACATCACACATAAAGTGCATTACCCAAGGTGAAATTACATCAACTGTAACAACACATATCAATAACAACAATCCCATCCTGGGAACTTGGATTTTACCCATGTACATGGGGTATCTACTCCCATGAATGATCTCTTAACCAAAACCTAACTCATTATATTCTTCTATATACCTTTTCCAAATATAAATACAAAATAAGAATAAAAGAAACTCCTCTAATACAACTTTGTAATGTCCCGACCTGGGTTCCACTCAATGGTGCCCTCATCCGGTGGGCCATGTGATATTAGGTGCGCCTCCCTGTATGATAGAGGATACCGACTAGCAGAAAGGGATTATTCTTGATCATGGGGAGACTATACCCTCTTTTATCAGAGTAAGACACCAGTGTAAATAAATAAATAAATAAATAACAGCAACATATATAACCATAACAATACCAATGCCATAAGATAAACAAAACAGCAAATACAATATTTAAAAAAAATGGGAAACATTCCATGCTAAGTATGTTTCAAGTGTCAAATGAAAAACCAAATGTAAATACACTGAAAGCTCCTAAGTGGGTCCTAAACCATGTTTGGTTCCCTCATCCATGCTCTATCCCCAACTCATCCATCTAACACAGGGCATTTTCCCTTAACCTATCTAGAAAACACAAAGTCTATTTGGGTATCGATCAGGAAGTCTAAGTAAGGTGTGAGTAAAACTCAGTAGACCACCACCAATAGTGTCTAAAACAAATCCAGTCAATAATAGTGTATTCAGTTTTATAAATAATAAAATATAGGAAATAAAGTAAATAGTTTACATTTATTCGATTTCTCTTTATCTAACCACATATTTCCCCAGGTTCTCATGGACACCTAAATCACAATACCTTCTTTGGCCCATGCTGGAGTCTGATATATCCCCAAGGGATATCACAAATATGAATTTCCATGTTACAATTCATTATCATAATTCATATGTAATTTATCAAATACATAAAACATGTAAATAATTCTGGCATGAGTAACGTGGACTATGGGCTCTAACATCAAGGGTCTATAGTGAGCAACACAAAATGAAATATAAATACTTCATAGGGAAAATGGTAAACCTCTCACAGTCTTTCCACTCAAATTCTCACACGGTACTTCGATAAACAATCATAATCTCACACAGTATTCTTCCCTTAAGGCTCACACGGTCCTTAAGTAAAAAATATTAGAAGCTCTATCAGTCATCTTCTCATAAGGCTCACATGGTCTTTAAGTAAACAATATTAGAAGATCTCTCACTCTTCTTCCCATAAGGCCCGCACAATCCTTAAGTAAAAAATATTAGAATCTCTCTACTTCTTCTTCTCATATGGCTCGCACAGTCCTTAAGTAAACAATATAAGAAGATATCTTGGTATTCTCCCTTTAATCTCGTTATCACATCCTGATTATCCCTTATTCCACTCCATGCCAAAAATATCATAACCATTACCCATTTCACCAAAAATTACATTAATTAATTCACAAATTAGTTAATCATGTCTAACCCATCAATTAATTCAATAATTAATTGTTCATTCCATATCCATTAATTAATTCAACAATTAATTAACTACATCCATTCCATTAATTAATTCACCAATTAATTAATAATAACCCATTTACATTAATTAATCCAACAATTAATTAATCGCATCAATTTTATTAATTAATTAACATAATTAGTTAATCATAACAATCTCTTCAATTAATTCATCAATTAATTGGTCACTTCAACTCCATTATTAATTCTAAATTTAATTATAAATATAAGGTCTATTAATTAATTCAATAATTAATTAATCATTTCACAACTTGACATCCAATATTTAATTCACCAATTAATTATTCACAATTTATAATTCAATAATTCAATAATTAACTCAAAAATTAATTATCCCCCATTTTCATTACTAATTCAATAATTAGTTTGTCACATAAATACACTTAATTAATTATATAATTAATTGAGTACATAAATCCCATTAATTAATTCATTAATTAATAAATATCCATAAACTCAAAATCCCATAATTAATTCCGCGATTAATTATCTCAAAAAGTATCATCTATATGCCCTAATTAATTACTCAGTTCAACCATGCATTTATATAAATATCATGGGAGTATATCATCATGTATAACACCCCATTTATCAATCATTAATTAATTAATACAATCCCATTAATTAATTTGACAATTAATTAATAACATCCATTCTCGTTAATTAATTCAGCAATTAATTAACCATTCACAATCACAAAAACTCATAATTAATTCTATAATTTATTATCTCGAATCATTTATTTCAATATTACTTCATTAATTCAACAATTAATTAACAATTAATTATTCCCAACTTAAACAATTCAATAACGCCAATTAATTCCTCAATTAATTGTTCTATCTCTATTAAATAAATCACCCCAATTAATTACTCAATTAATTGTTCCACGTCAATCAATTTAATAATCATAACTATCTCCACTAATTAATTCTATAATTAATTATCCCTATTCACCAACCTCAATATAACTATAGTTATTTTGTCAAAAAATTATTCAATTTCAATAATATCTAACACATCATAATTAATTCAATATTATTTATAACAAATCACAATTTCATAATCCTAACCATCACTATTAATTAATTATACAATTAATTAATAATGTTCAACAAAATCAATAACTCCATAATTAATTCCAACAATTAATTATCAAATTCACAAATCCCAAAACTCATATTTAATTCTCTAATTAATTATCTCGTTCAATAATCCCTAAATCTCACAATTTCACAATTCCATAATTAATTAATTCATTGAGTTAATTAATTATTTTTTAAAATTCAATTACTAAATAGATTTATCAATTATACAATTAATTATCTAAAATCAATAATCTCAATATCTTATAATTAATTTAGCAATTAATTATTCATGATCTAAAATCCCAATATCCCAATTTCACATATATTTTAGTTAATTATTTCATAAAATTAATTAATTTAATCAAGACTGTAATTTCTAAATATATAATAGAAATTCTACAATTACATAAACATAATTGTAACCAAGAAATGAGATTTTAATTTTATACCACCTACCTCAATAATGGTGATGAACTCTCAGAAACAGAAATCCCCAATTTGAAGTAGATCCATCAAGAATGTGATGAAGAAAATGGTCCAGATCTGAAACCTAAATCCACAGTTAAAAGAAACAAGATTTCTTAAATCTATATCTAAATTCAATAATCCTAGATCTAGATTCAACAATTCTAGATCTATATCCAATAATCCCATATAAACATCTTTCTTGTATCCAGAAAGAGTAGCAGAAGGGAAAGATAGATCTAAATGAGAAGAACACCCATACTCGGGAGGTGCGTAGAGGGTATTCGGTCAAATATGGAGGTGCGCTGAGGAGTTTCGGTCTAAGGTGGAGGTGCACGGAGGAGTTCTAGTCTAAGGAAGAGGCTCTTCATAGGGGCTTTATTCCATATAGGAGGTGCGTAGAGGCTCCGCATCGAAGAGGGAGGTTCGCAAATGCTCTGTTGTAGAGAAGAGGGGTTTATGTAAGGTTAGACAACACTGGAGGAATTATTTTAATAAGATGGGTGTGACAATTACATGACGTGAATCCTCATTTCATGTCATGTAATAACTTGTAACTGATTTCCCATTTTCCCTAAGGAAATCCCATCAAACCATTTAAAAAAATATTAATTAAAGATTACATGTGGTGAAATCCAATTACATGTGGTGAAATATTAAATGTGGTGAAATCTAATTACACGTGGTGAAATCTTATATGTGGTGAAATTTAATTAAATGTGGTGAAATTTAATTACACATGGTGAAATTTTACACATGGTGAAATTTAATTACTTATGGTGAAATCTTATTTCATGACATGTCAACACATGATGAAAACTACTTATAGGGGGTGTAATTTTTCAAGGTTGTGAATTGATTTAATCCATAAATTAAATTCAAAACAACCCATCTGGACAAAAAAAATTCAAAAATATTCATACCTAGAAAAAGATGGGATCTTACATCACAATAATTTAATCACAATTTTTTTGAAATAATAAGTGAGTTATATAATAATAATAAATATTTATTTGAATTTTTTTAATATGATATTTACTATATTTATCATAGAATAATTCAGTGGAATTTATTTATTAAATAAGTAGTCATTATCCATAGTTCAATAAATACCAAGGTGGGAAAGTGGACCAACGTTAATGGTCTGATTGGAAATAATATAAATGATATTCGTTTATATATTTTTAATGTTGCTTCACATTTTAAGTGATTAATAATAATAATATTGTTGTTGTTGTACATGGGATAAATTAAGAATTATAAAGATTCAAAGGGTTTAGTTTTCAATTTTCCAACCCTAAACCTACCATAATAAATATCTAATTATTTCACTTTCCAAAACATAATGGTTGTGTGTAATGGATAGAGTGAGATTCTCTCAAGATCTAGAGAGAAATTAAGAGATCTACAGTAAGAACCTTAGAGATGAGACTAAGTATAAGAAAACATTCCTAAATTTTGGTAAGTATAGATTAAGTGGTTTATCAAGAAAATACATCCCTATCTGGATACGAACAAGTGGATGTGGATCTAGTACAAATATATATAGGAGTAAAACCCAAAAAAAACCGATTTGAGTTGGACTAGAACGGGAACTAGTACATGAAAACGGGCCTTGTTTCACTCATGTTTTGACACTCCTGGGGGATATGCTTTGATAAATTCATAAACTTAGTAAAAACCATTATTAGGGGAACAAAAAAATAATCCCATAAGAATAAATTTTAGGAAACATATCATTGATAACCTAGATTGAAACCTTAGGAATCACGACTTAGGATATACTTTTCCTTTAAGATTTTATCCTTTAATTTTTAAATTTTCCTTTTTTTATGATTATTAGTTAATTATTCAATCCCCATAATTGTACTTTCTTTTTCTTAGTTAATGGAGAGAAATAGAAGAACATGTGCCAACAATCAATGTGATAGGCAATGTGATGATTTCCCTAATGATGTGCATGATATGATTGGAATGGGTGTTCAAACCTTTATGATTGTACTTTCTCAGCTAGCTCAAGTTATGAATAATAACTTAAATCATTTAGAACACCCTCCTCCTCCAAGGAAAGATAAATTTTTCATAGAATTGTTCATACGGAAATTGCCTCCCATGTTTAGTGGATATTTTAATCCCCTCCTTGCGAAACAATGGATTAACTTTATTGAAAAGATATTTTATGTCTTCTAGTTCTTAGAAGAAGAGAAACTCATAATGGAAGTCTATAATTTTGATGGGGAAGCTGATCAGTGGTGGACACTAATCAAGAATACAAATTCTTTATAGGAAATTGATTCCATGGATTGGGAGGAATTCAAGAAAATGTTTTTCAATAAATATTTTCTTCAAACCCTCCATCTCAAGATGGAAAGAGAGTTCCTCAGACTTAAGTAGAAGGAAGAAGAGTCCATCAGGGTGTATTAAATAAAATTCACAAGGCTTGTAAGATACGCCTCCATCTTTGTCATGAACACTAAAATCAAGGTGGATTACTTCTTTAGAAGACTAAAGCTAATTCTATGAAAAGTTTTGGTGATTCGAGACTTCGACAGTTATTAGGAGATTTTCTGTTGTGCCCTCAATGTTGAAATATAGATCAGAGACTCTCAATGTTCTAGTGGTACCAGTGTCAAAAAGAGGAAAATGGAGTCTAATATATGTGGTTCGAAAAATAAATCCCATTGTGGAAAGAATATCGAACATACCATGTATCAAAATTGTTGGAAGAAGCATCCTGGAAACTGTCTAAAGGAAACCAAGAATTGCTTCAAATGTGGAATAATGGGACATCTATCTAAGAATTTCCAAATGGATATGAAGAATTAGACCAATTTTGAAGAATAAAGGAAGGTTCATATTAGTTCCCAGCCAGTAGTGCAGTTTTTCAACTACAAGGAACATGAAAATTATGCAAAAAAATTTCCCTAAGCCCAGGGTTGTTAGAGGTAATAAAAAACAACCTCCAAGGCAACAAGGGAGGGATTTTTATATCACTACTATTGAGGTGGATCCGAACAACGATGTGATGATAGGTACACTAGTTATTTATTCAATAATATCGAACATACTATTTGATTGTGGTGCTCTGTATTCTTTCATATCATGAAAGTTTAGTAGAATCATTCAAACACCACCTCAAAATTTGGAGATTGAGTTATATGTGAGAATAGAAAATGGGGAAATTATTTCATTCAAAGTATATAACTCCTCCTTGGAAATTTTTTATGGACTAAACCTTCCACAAAATATTTTCATAATTCCATTTTTGGAGTTTGATTCTATTTTGGACATGGATTGGTTATCTTTATACAAAGACAACCTTAACTATCGAGAAAGGGAGATCACTCTTCATATCCCAGAGTATCATCCAATACTATACAAGTGTAAGTAGGAAGATGAATCTCCTTCAGAATATTTGTCTCAAGTGTGGGTGATGTTTCCTTTTGAGCAAGTATATCTTGCTCAAATTATTGAGACAAAGGAGATTATACTTCTCAAAGATATGCCCATCATGAGGGATTACACTGATATATTCCCTGAATAATTTTCTGGTATTCCTCCTGATCGAGAGGTTTATTTCTCAATTGAACATATTCCTGGATCCCAACCTATATCAAAGAATCCTTATATAATGTCCATCGTTGAGCTGTAAGAGCTGAAGAAGTAGTTATAGGAGAATTTGGAGAAGGGTTTTATACACCCGAGTGCTTCACCATGGGGTGCACCAGTCCTCTTTGTTAATTATAAGGATGGATCAATGAACCTCTACATTGATTATTATAAGATCAATAAAATTATTATAAATAAAAATTATCCCCTACCTTGGATAGATGATTTGTTCGATCAGCTACATGGGACTAGTTATTTCACTAAGGTAGACCTTTAGTTGGGATATCACCAATTAAAAGTGAGGAAGGAAGATATTCCCAAAAAATACATTAGAACGAGGTATGGAAACTGTGATTTTATAGTTATTCTCTTTGGACTCACTAATTCTACAAAATATTCATGGATTTAATGAATAGAGTCTAGATATTATCTCAAAAAAAAATTGGTAGTATTTATCGATGATATTCTGATATACTCCAAGAGAAAGGAAGAACATGAGAAGCATTTGAATACTATTCTAATGACTTTGAGAAGGGAGAAACTTTATGAAGATTATAGTAAATGTGAGTTCTGGATGGAGGAAATATCATTCTTGGGGCATGTTATCACTAGAAAAGAAATATTTGTGGACCCTTCTAAGAATAAGGCAATTGAAGAGTGGGCTAAGCCAACATTTGTAATGGATATCCATATCTTTCTGGGTATAGCTGGGTATTATCAATGATTTGTCAAGAACTTATCATGATTTTAAAACCCAATGACCAATATTACATGGAAGGGAGTGAAGTTCTTTTGGAATCAATAATGCGAGGAAAGCTTTAAGGATCTCAAAAAGAGGTATATTACTACACCAGTACTCACACTCCTGATAAGTGGAGAACTATTTGTGGTAAATAGTGATGCATCAAAGAAGGGATTAGGTTGTGTGCTAGTGAAAAATGATAAAGTGATAGACTGCACCTCAAGGCAGCTGAAAATACATGAGCAAAACTATCCCACGCATGATATGAAGTTGGCAGTTGTGATCTTTGCATTAAAAATCTGTTGGTATTATCTCTATGGAGAGAAGTGTGAGATATATTATGATTAAAAGAGTCTCAAATATATATTCACATAGAAAGAGCTTAATATGAGCCAGAAAATATGGCTAGAGCTCCTCAAGGATTATGACCGCTTAATCCACTACCATCCTGGTAAGTAAAATAAGGTGGCGGATGCTCTAAGTAGAAAGGATCATGCATCTTTATCAATAATGAGAATTGAAAAGGATCTAATATTTTTATATTTTCATAGGATGGACATGGGAATCATTAAGGAAGGAACATAATAAATTTTTTCTCAAATGATTGCTCAACCATCTCTCATGGAGAAAATAATGGATTCTCAAATAAATGATATGGAAATTCAAAAAAGGGTGGAGGCTATTAGAAATGGGAAACCCTCCGAGTTCAAGATTGATGAGGATGGAGTCATGATATTTAGATCATGAATATGTATACCATCTGATCTAGAGATAAAGAAGGATCTTTTGAATGATGCACATTGCTCAACCTTTTATATTCACCCAGGGAGTACAAAGATGTATTGAGATCTCTGAGATAACTTTTGGTGGGATAATATGAAGAAGGAGATTTCTAATTATACATCAAAGTTTCTGGTATGTCAGCAAGTGAAGGCTGAAAGTAAAAAGTCTAAGGGGATGATTAAACCACTACCCATACCAACATGGAAGTGGGAGAACATCACCATGGACTTTGTCACTAGACTTCCAAGGACATATAGAGGAAACAATGCTATATGGGTCATTATGGATTGTCTTATAAATACATCTCACTTTATCACAATTTGAGAGGACTTCTCATTGGATCAACTTGCACAAATATATATATATCAAAGAGGTGGTAAATTTTCATAGAGTACCAATATCTATTATATCTGATAGAGACCCTGGATTCACCTTGAAGTTCTGTAAAAGTATCCAGCAAGCTCTAAGCACTAAGTTGAACTTCATTACAGCCTATCATCCTCAAACCGATGGCCAACCTAAGATAACTATTCAGACATTGGAAGATATATTGAGAGAAAGTTCTATGGACTTCAAAAAAGGTTGGCACCAATATCTTCCACTAGTCGAATATTCCTACAACAAAAATTTCTACTCAAGCATCTAAATGGAACCATATGAATCCCTTTATGGGAAAAGGTGTAGAACACTAGTATGTTGGGATGAAGTTAGTGAGTGTAAGCTACTAGGACCTGAAATGGTCAAAGAAATGGTGGAGAAGGTGAAAACCATTCAGCAGCACATCAAGGCAGCCCAAATTCCACAAAATAGCTATGCAGACAATCATTGAAGAGACCTTGAATTCAAAGTTGAAGACATTTTATTCCTCCACATATCTCTATGGAAGAATGTCATGAGGTTTGGGAAGAAAGGAAAACTAATTCCCAGGTATATTGGCCCCTTTAAGATTCTTGATTGTGTTAGATCTGTGGCCTATCGACTAGAACTTCCACCCACCATGTCTAAATTACACGATGTATTCCACGTGACCCTCTTAAGGAAGTACATACTAGACCCTTCACATGTACTCTCTTCAGAGGTGGTACATTTGGAGAATGATCTTTATTACGAGGATTATCTAGTGAAGA
Organism: Viscum album; assembly: GCA_963277665.1. Taxonomy (NCBI): domain Eukaryota; kingdom Viridiplantae; phylum Streptophyta; class Magnoliopsida; order Santalales; family Viscaceae; genus Viscum; species Viscum album. Next base: position 1,078,799,040 of record OY728139.1, on the reverse strand, counting down.
TCTTGGATTATAGAGATAAAGTTCTATGCAAAAAAGAATACTAACCTAATCAAAGTACTATGGAAGAACCATAAGTAAGAAGAGGAAACATGGGAACTAGAGGAGGAAATTAAGGAAAAGTACCCACACCTATTTACGACTAAGAATGTAAAACAAAATTTCAAGGGTGAAATTTCATAAGGGGGGAATAATGTAACGACCCATTGTTTTATCAATGAAATTATTTTCTTATGTATTATAGTATAATCATATAATATTACATATAGAACACAATACAAACCTTATAAATTAATAATGAGTGAAACAAAAGGTATCCCTAGAAGTTAAGGAACGTATACTGATGAAATAGTTACTTGACCTTTGGAATAGTACTGTGACCCTTATGAATAGTAAACTGGACAATTGAATAGTAACCTTGCTAATGAAAGTATAAATAAAATTTATCCATCTGATGAGTGATAATATGATATAATTATAACATAGTATAAGTAAATATTTTAAAAATTATTAATTAAGTGTTGGTATTTTTGTAATTCATGTATATTTAATTACAATTTTATTATTAATTTAATAATTTAAAAGAAATTTTATTTTCATAAAATGTATTCATAAATAATTATTTTTATTACTTATGATTATAATATAATTTTATGATACCTTAATTAATTTTTCAAAGTGTTAGAAAAGTAGTTTTAATTTTAAAATTTGAATTTTTCAAGTAAATTATGATCTTAATTAAAAATTAAATTTCACATATTTATAAAATTATTTTTTTAAAATAGAGTTCATTTTTAAATTCTACACATTGTAAAATTGTTGGGGTGATTTTTTTTGTATTTTTATAAAATAATTTTATTTTTGGTGAATAGTAAAATATGATAATTTACGATAAATTAAAAATAAATGAATTTCTGCATCAGGGTTGAGTCATGGATGATGTAAATGGTCATTGTTTTGAACTCACATACTCTATTTACTATTTTTTTCTCACAATAATCAAAACTATTCATATTCTTGTGAAAAAATATAAAACTAATGATTAAAATAATGGAAAACCCCTCCTCTCCTCCACTATAAATATCACCCCTCTTTACCTCCTCTCCTCGCACCTCTTAAGCCTTGTTCCTAGTCCAAATTATGATAAAATATCTCCCTAAGACCCTCTCCCAAGTACATCATACCTTTTTCTCTTCAAAATACCAAATCCTCTTCCCTAAATAGGTTCTCAAGGAAGATATATTCAAGAGGTAAAATCCTCTTTTCATTTCCTTTATTTTCTTTCAAGTTCCTTTCTTTTTCTTTCCTCACCTCCTTTCATCCAAATTTTATGATACATCTAGTACCTTATATGTACTGGATTTTTTTATTATAATTTAATAATTCAACATCATCTATACTTTCCCCTCCTTTTATACTAGAAATGAAAACACCATCCGAGATGTGTTAATTCATCACATTCAAGGATGACAGGTTTTCAATTTCTTTTACCATCTTCAATTATAGTCCATAAACCATTTTTATGGTTTAAATAGACTATAATATATTTATTATGTATAATTTAAGGTTCTTGAATATTTTTTACACATGATATTAATTTATAAAGCAAAATGTGTTCGATGTGATCAAAACCGCCAATTAACCAAAACAGTTATCATTAAAGTTTTATATAATGATTCATCTTCACTCCAAATAACCAATTGAATTTTATAACCATGTAATCTTCTGTATGTTATCTAATAACATATAAACCCAATTTTTTCAAAAATTCTCACCTTACATGTTTATCCTTACATGTATATAAGTAAACCAATCATGAAAACCAAGGAAACAAATACTCCCAAAACAATGAAATTGAACCACTTAACCCACAAAAAAGGTCATGAATGAACTTAATAAGGTTATAATAAATCAATTACATGGATAATATGTTCTTAAAATATTAATTAATGAATTTAATTTTGTTATCCAGGACATTAAGATCAAGTGAAAGGCATCATCGGACTTAAGGTAAGGGATTCTACCCAAACCTCCATTATTCCTTTGGGTTGCTCTGTATTTCTTTTTACCCAAATTAAGTTGTCTGTTATTTTTATTTACATGTTATAAATGTTTTTTAAGTGATCTAAAATCATTTATCAAGTTCCATTAATCATTATATTTTGGTGATATATTTTTTTTTAAGTGGTTCCACCCTCAATACTTCTTGATAAGCAAACCCGTTTAAGGGAACTTCCCGAAATCTTACCAAATTTAAAGTGATCTCTATAATATTTTTTAATACACCATTATTTTTATAAAACCACTCTTTTTATTATGAAAAAATTATTGTTTCACTTCTGGTTTTATATAAAATATTATCCCTTTTATGTTTAAAATGACCTTTTATATTTTCCTTTAACCACACTAAAATGTTTTAATTCTAAAGTTTCTTAAGTACTCTTTTTACATGTTATTACTTCAAGTTGACATCACTTTTCATGATATATTTCTATTACACCTTATTATTTTCCATGTATGATCTAATTTTTTTCCTTTATAGACATTTTTATGACACTCCCATTTGTTATGATTTATGACATGATTATGATACCCAATTCTTACCATGGGTAACCTATATATTTATGTATGATTGATTATGTATGATTCTATATGTGGTAAGAATATTCATGAAAATTTTATGTTGGGTGAAAACAAATAGAACTCCAATTCATTAGGTATATTTGAGTCTCATGAGACATTATGTGCAATAGTCTTGGCGGTTATCCTTGACTTGTGCTGCCATGTGCAACAGTTTTGGTGGTTAACCTTGACTTGTGCTCCTCTATGTGAAAATAGCATTGAATCATGCTAAATTCTTGTTTTATATTGGTTACACAATACTATGACTCCATGTTTACATTATCCAATGTTTATATGTTATGATTCCATATGTTCTATGCCTTTTTATATCATTATGTCATGAATTCTACCTCATGTTCTAAAGCTTTATTCTTATGGTTATTCCCTTACTATGATTTTTAGATCATCCATTTTTTCATGTTATATATAGGCTATCATATAAATATTTATAAGCACAATATAGGTTAGTATATCTTTATTAAAATTAAATAAATAAATGTTTTATTTAGTCCCATGTTTTTAGTTTTATATACATAGTCTTCCAAGACACAAGACTTTACAATACATGGATTGTAATATGATATTTTATTATACTTAAAATCATGTAATTATGTGTGTAAAAGGATAGGGTCACTATATCTCATGCCTTTTTAGTGCTTCCTATGATGGATAGTATAGATATCGCCTCTGGTGAGACACTACAAAAGATAGACTCTATCATCATTATGTCTTCCTGATGTTCAACACCACTGGTGTCGGTGGTGTCCTAATACCCATGCACCTGGAGAATAAAATTAATAATTAAGGCCCAATAATTATAGTAAATATTCATGATATTTGGATATGCTTCTGATCCTCTAACCTTCTTCACCACTCAATATACCAGCAGAGGGTTGTCACTACAGTCAGTTTGGGATCTAGGATGTGAAGATGATGTCTGGGAGCATCAGGGTAATGTGGGATTAGGGATAAAATTCATGTATAAAGAAAACCTTACTATGATACCAAATGTTAACAATACCTACTAGTAAATACACATGAACTCGCATGAATGCTTAAAAGTTGAAGGATATAGCAAGGAAATAATAGTGATTTTGTGTTTCAAAAAAATGGGAAGCTTTTCTAGTGGTGTTTCATTGATTTATTTTTATATATATATATATAATAAACTAAAACAAATTAGCCACATTTTTCATTCAAACTACATTGGTGAATAATAGGGGGCGCATAGATCAATAAAAATGTGTTGATGGAATAGTGAAAAAGAAAGGAAAAAATGTAATGGTGAAGGTGCTGAAATTATTCAATAGAGGAGGGAATCCTGCCCACCACCCTATGAGAGGTGTCACTAATTTAGATTATCTTCCACTACCTATACATTATACACCTTCTCTGTTAAGCTTTAACGTGCATCAAAAGTGCCTATTGGGCATGAACAACCCGACTTTTAGTCATAATAAATGAATAATTTGTGATGCACATGATGAAGAATGTCATGACCAATGGAATTAATCTTAAGAATAATTGAAAAATTAATGTTGAAACCAAAATCTAGGATCATCATATATAATTTATAATTAATTTTTATATAGATTTTATAATTACCTTGATCTTGTAATTCTTTATTCGTTAATGGATTGATAGAAAATTCATGGTGTATAATTATTGCATCATATAAATAAAGGGTAGATTCCCTCTAGTGGTGATCTACACATATTTTGTGAAACTCTAATAAACATTATAGAATTATATGGGTTCTAGTATAGATGAATCTAACACTTTTTATTATCAAAGTTAATCGCAATTGAATCTTTCAAAAGGAGAAGAATTTGTTCTAGTAGAGGAGGAGAATTTCTTTTCTTTATTTAGAGCATTATAGGGAGAGAGATCTCTAGGGATTGAGGTAATATTATTTATAATTCCTTGTACATAACCAAGTAAATGTGGCTAGGGATTGCAAAAAATATCATAAATGGGTTTAAATAGTGTTAAGGTTATAAAATAATAATTTCATAAGGACCCTTATGATTTTCTTAATTATCGAAAAACCCCATACCTAAATAATAATAATAATATTGTTATTTAATTATAATGCTCTAAACTCAAAGATAAAATAAATATTATTTTCTTGAATAAATAAATTTATTTTTCATTCAAATAATATTTAATATGATATTTCTTTTTGGAACATCAAACCCGGTTCGCCAACCCTCCTCAATATTTATTAGTCCTTTAATAATGATTATTTTTTTAATTAAATTTCTTCATTATTCACCAATAAATATATATATATATAAATATTATATTCACTGAAATTATTGCATAAATATTTATTAAATATTCACATAACTAAATAAATTAATATTTTGTTATATTTTGAATAAATCAGAATAAATAAACATTTTGTATTCACCTAATTAAATAAATAATTACCAAGTGAATATATATCTATTAAATATTCATCTCATATATATGTGTGTATTCTCTTGAATAATTGGTGATTTAATATTTGTGATCAAACTAACATGAATAGTTATTAAACCACAGATGAATAATATTTATCTAGAATTTTAAATTCATATGAAATTTAACTGAGGTTTAGAATACACTTAATGTGTGGCCCTATGGACCCCTTTCTCAGTGGAATTAGGCTACACTACCTAAATTCCAAGATTACCATCTAGGAACACACCAAGTTTCCCATAGGGAAATAAGTTAAATTTTGTAATGACATATAACCTACTACAAATGTACACTGTGTGAAATAATCACTTTATCTAGATATCACTAATCAAGGAGGTTGCATGCTTGTGTCATTAGCCTATGTGCTTGAATTTCTGAAAATGAACTTGTTGGAAACACTTCCATGGACATGGACTTAATCAAGTAATTTAATTCCCATCAAAGGGTATGAGATATCAACCTATGTTAAGGAACATAAAGGATAAATCCTTTCTTGCATTATTTATTAATACAACATCACTCATGATGCACACAATGTATCCTACCTCACTGCAAGCTTATGTCATCACATTTTCATCAATACATAAAAGTATGTGACTTATTATATCTACTATAATAATTTTAAATTATAAGGACCATTACACATATTCGTAGATAGTAATGTTCAATGACACATATAAATATGGATTTCTTATTGGCGGGTTATGTAACGAACCAAAATTTTATCAATGGAAATTATCTTTTTATAAATATTTCATATAGTATAAATCACATAGAATCACATAGATAACACAATAAAAACTTTATAAATGAATAATGAATTAAATAATAGGTATTTCTAGAAATTAAGGAACATATACCAAGGGAATAGTGACTTGACCTATGGAATAGTAATGTGACCATTAAGAATAGTAACTCGGACAATACAATAGTAACCTAACCTATGAAAGTATAAATAAAATTTATTCATCATATAAATTAAAATATGATATAATTATATCATAGTATAAGTAAATACCTGTTTTGAAAATGATAAACTAAGTGTTAGTATTTTTATAAAATATAAATGTTATTTATAATTTTATAATTAATATAATGATTTAAAATAAATTCATTTTCATAAAATATATTCATAAATTAATATTTTGTTTTATTATGATTATAATATAATTTTATGAGGCCTTAATTAACTTTTCAAAGTGTTGTAAAATCAATTATAATTTTAAAATCGGTATTTTTCAATTAAGTGATGATTTTACTTAAAAATTAAATTTATAATATTTATAAAATTATTTTAATAAAATTAAGTTAATTTTTTAACTTTACAAGTCAAAAAATGGTTAGGATTATTTTTTTTTTTTGTTTTTTCTAAAATAGTTGAATTTTTTGTGAATAGTGAAATACAATAATTTTCAATATAAGCTAAGTACATGAATTTTTGATTCATGGATGATTCATGGATGAGGTAAGATAATAATATAAAACCCTAATTCTACCTTTACTATATTTATTCATGGTAATAAAAACCATTGATAGTGTTGAGCTAAAATAATGAATAAATGAATAAAATAATCAAAAAACACCCCTCTCCTCTTTTATAAATACCACCCCACACCACCAATTATCCTTACACCTCAAAAGCCTTAAATTTTGTTCAAATTATTTTCAATAATATTACCAAGTATATCCACCATTTCAAGGAGCCTTTTGTTCTGAAAAAAATACCAAACCCAATTCCCCTAAGGAGGTTCTCAAGGAGAAGAATTCAAGAGGTAAAACCCTCTTTCTTTTTCTTTTAATTTCTTTTCAATTTCTTTTATTTTCCTCTCCTCACATCCCATTATCCAAGTGAATTTATAACCATAGTATATTTTATATAATTTTATTTTATTTTTTTAATGTAAAAATTGATCATCAATTCTCTTCCCCTCCCCTTTTGTTCTAAAAAATTAAAACATCGTATGTGATGTGTTAATTTAACGCATTCAAGGACGATGAGTTTTCAATTTCCATTACCACCTTCAATGTTGATTGTAAAAAAAATTATGGTTAAAAAATATTACAATATTTTTATTAAATATTATTTAATGTTCTGAAACTAGTATATGTACATAATATTAATTAATAAAACAAAACTAGTTCATGATGATCGAAAAAATGCCAAAATAATCTAAATGGTTATCATTAACGTTGTATATAATGAATCATCCTCATATATGGAAAAAAGTGATATATGAGACCATTTAATATTTTATAAGTTCATTAATAATATATAATTTTAATTATAGAAAACTATTCTCATTTCACATGATATTCCATACATGTATACAAGTAAACCTATCATGAAAACCAGGGAAACAAACTCTCTCAGAACGATGAAATTGTATCTTATAACTCATCAAAAAGGCCATAAATGAACTTAATAAAATTATAATAAATAAAATAAATGTTAAATAGGTTCTTAATTAATTTATTAATGAACCTAATTTCATTATACAGGACATTAAGTACAAGTAAATTACACTTTCATGCATAAGGTAAGGGATTCTTTCTGAACCTCCATTTTTCCTTCAGGTTACTATTTCACTCTATTTAACCAAATGTAATTCTTTTTTTTATATAATTATTATAAATTAATTTTATATGTTCCAAAATCAAGAATCCAAATCATTTCATTCTTTTTATAGGAAAATACATGTTTTAAAAATTTTCCCTTCTCAATTCTTCTCGATAAGCAAGCTCGATTAAAGGGAACTTCCCGATTTCTTACCCATTTTAAAGTACCATCAATAATATGTTTTAATGAACCATTATTTTTATAAAATAACACATTTTATAATTAAAAACTATCATGGTTAATTTATGGTTTTATACAAACTATTATTCCTTTTTTTTTAAAGAATCATTAAAATTTCTCCTTAAACTGTACTAAAGTGGCTCATTTCTAAAGTTTTTTAAACACTATTTTTACATTTTTTTCACTTAATTTTGATATAACTTATCATTTTTTATTCCTAATTTTAATTTATTAATTTCCATGTATGATTTAAATCCATTCTTTTATGGACACAATTATGATACGCCCATTTTTTATGCCTTATGACATGATTATAATACCCATTTCTTTCCATGGGTAACCCTTATGTTTATGTTTGATTTTTCAAGTGGAACATGTAAGAATGAACATTTTATGATGGGTGTGACTAGATATTTCTCCAATGCATTGGGTAATTTTTAGTCTCATGATACGTCATGTGCAATGGTTTTGGTGGTTAGCCTTAACTCATGCTCCTCAATGTGCAGTGGTCTTGGCGGTTAGCCTTGACTCATGCTTATGTCTTGTTGTATATTATTTCCACATTTATATGATTCCATGATTACATTATCCCATGTTCTATATATTATAATTCCATGTGTTTATTCATTTTCTATGCCTTTTTATTTCATCATGTTATGCCATCTAACCCATGTGCTATGCTTTATTCATATGCTTATTCCCTTACTAGGATTTTTAGCTCATCAGATTGTTCATATATTCTCTAGGTTATCCTATGAAGATGTAAGGGGTCAAAGGAAATTATAATCTAATTATAAATATTAAATAAAAGATTTTTTTATATTGGTTTCATGTTTTTATTTTTATGTACCTAGTATTCCAAAGATACTATACTTTATGATCCTTGGTTTGTATTTAAAGGATAGTTATTCTTAAAATCATGTAATAATATGCATAAAAGGATAGGGAAGTTATAGTTGGTATCAGATCACATTCGAGTTATTTTTTGAGATTAGTATTAGAAAACTTTATTAATAACCCTAAGTATAATTATATCACCATGGATAACTTACATTGAAACTTAGGGAATCACAAGATAGGATATACTTTCCATTTAAAAGTTTATACTTTTATATTCAAAGTTTCATTTTTTACATTCTTATAAGCTAAGTATTCAAGCCCCCTAATAATAATTTATTTTTTTAGTTAATTTATGGAAATATGATAACCTGTTCCAACAATAAATGTGATAAGAAATGTGCAAATTTACCTAATGAAATTCCAAATATGATGGGAATGAGCACTCAAAAATTCATGACAGTACTTGCTCAACTAGATCAAGTTATGAATAATAACTTGAATCACATATAACTCCCTTATTTTCCTAAAAAATATCAATTTTTGGTCAAATAATTTATGTTACAAAGGCATCCCATGTTTTTTGGATCTTCTAGTCCTATCATTGAAAAATAATGTATTAACTCCATTGAGAAGATATTCTCTGTCCTCTAGTGCTTAGAAGAAGAGAAAGTTTTACTAAAGGTCTGTCTTTTTTATGGGGAAGCTGATCAGTGGTGGAAACTGATCAAGAACAAAAATTACAAGGATGAAATTTATTACATGGATTGGGAGGAATTCAGAAAAATATTTTTCAAAAAATATTTTCCTCAAACCCTCTGTCTCAAGATAGAAAGATAGTTCCTCAAACTAAAGTAGAATTAAGACAAGTCTATTGGGGAGTATGAAGAAGACTTCATAAGGATTTCATCATACACCTTTTGCTTTTTTATGAGTAATAAAAACAAGGTGGATCACTTCTTTAGTGGACTAAAGTCAAGTATACAAAAATTGATAGTGATTTGAGACTTTGATAACTATGAGGAGATATTTTGTTGTTCCCTTAAGGTTGAAATAGAGATCAGATATTCTCAATGGTCTCATGGTCTTAGAGATATAAAGTGAAAAATATAATTTAATATGGGAGGATCAACAGATAAATCCCATAATGGAAAGAAAACTCAACATAACATGTGTCAAAATTTTGGGAAGAAGCATCTTGGGAACTGTCTAAATGGAACTAAAAAATGATTCAAATGTGGAAGAGCTAGGGTATCTTGACAATAACTACCAAAGGGATATGAATAATCCCACTAATGTTAAATAATAAAGGAATTTTTATATCAACACTCAGCATGTAGTGTAGTGTTACAACTTCAAGGAACATTGGAATTATGTGAATCATTGCCCTAATCTCAGGGTTGTCAGAGGAAATGAAAAACAACCTCCAAGGAAGCAAGGGAATAAGTTGTCACTACTGTTGAGGTGGAGACCAAAAATAATGTGGTGGTAGATAAACTAGTTATTTATTCAAGAATAGTGAACGTACTATTTGATACGCATTATTTAATATCTTATAAGTTTAGTAGAACTATTCAAACACAACCACAAAATATGGAGGTTGAGTTATCTATGAAAACAGAAAATGGAGAAATTATTACATCCAAAGTATATAACTCCTCCCTAGTTAATTTTTGTAGACTGAACCTCCCATAAAATCTATTCATACTTCCTTTGGTGGAGTTTTATACTATATTGAGCATGGATTGTCTATCTTTATATAAATCTAACATCAATTGTTGGGAAAGGGAGATCACTCTTCCATCCTAAAGCATCCTCCCATTTTTTATAAGTATAAGGAGGATGATGAATCTCTTTAAGAATCATCATCTCAAGTGTGGATATTACTATCTCATGAGAAAGCATATTTAGCTTAAATGATTGAGACAAAGGAGAGAATCATGATCAAAGATATACCCATTGTGATGGACTACACTGTCTGAAGAATTTCTTGGTCTTCCTCCTGATTGAGAGGTTGAGTTATAAATTGAAATTATTCTTGGATCTCAACCTATATCAAAGATACCTTATAGAATGGCCACCATAGAGTTGGAGTAACTAAATAATCATTTATAGGATAATATACACAATGGTTTTATACACCCAAGTGCTTCACCATGGGTTTTTCTAGTCCTCTTCATCAAAAATAAGGATGGATCAATGTTCCTCTATATTAATTATCATGATCTAAATAAAATCACAATAAATAACAATTATTCCATGTCATGGATAGATGAATTATTTGATCAACTCTGTGGGGCTAAGTGTTACTATAACATAGACCTTCGGTTAGGATATCACCAATTAAATGTGAGGGAGGAAGATATTCTCAAGACTACTTTTTGAACAAGGTATTAATGTTATGAGTTTATAGTGATTTCATTTTGACTCACTAATTCTCCAAAAATTTTCATGGAATTAATAAATAGATTATTTAGATATTACCGTGAAAATTTTATGGTAGTCTTTATTGATGATATTCTAAAATACTTCAAGAGAAAGTAGGAACACGAGGAACATTTGAACGTTGTTATAATGACCTTGAAAAGGGAGAAACTATATACAGAGTAAAGTAAATGTGAGTTCTAGATGGAGGAATTATCATTATTAAGGAGTTTTATCACCAGAAAATGAATATTTTTGGACCCTTCCAAGACAAAGGAAATTAAGGAGTTGCCCAAATCAACATCTGTAATGGAGATCCACAGTTTACTTGGTCTAGTTGGGTATTACCAATGATTTCTAAAGAACTTATCATGATTTTTAAACCCAATAACCAAGATTAATTGAAAGCGAGTGAAGTTTTTATAGACCAATGAATGTGAAGACTGCTTTAAAGAGATGAAAAATAGGCCTATCACTGCATCAGTGCTCACACTACCGACAAGTGGGGAAATATTTATAGTGTAAAATGATGATTAAAATAGTTTATTAGGTTTTGTATTGATTTAAAATGATAAATTGATAGCCTGCACCTCAAGGTAGTTAAAACTTCAAGATAAAAACTATCCCACACAATATCTGGAGTTGGTGGTTGTGATATTTACATTGAAAATCTGGTGTCATTATCTCTATGGAGAGAAATTTGAGATATATATTGATCATAAAAACCTTAAATATTTATTCACATAGAAGAATCTTAATGTGTGCTATTGAATATGGTTATATCTCATCAAATATTATGACTTCTCAATCTACTACTATCCTAGTAAAGAAAATAAGGTGCGGGGTTCTCTAAGTAGAAAGGATCTTGCATCTTTATCAATGATGACAATTGATAAGGATCCAATATTTTTAAACCTATAGAGGTGGATATGGGAATCATTAAGGGATGAACATCATCAATCCTTTCTCAAATGAGTGATCAAACAGCTCTCATGGATAAAATAAAGGATGCTCAAAGAAATGATGTGGAAATTCAAAAAAAATGTGGAAGCTATTAGAAATGGGAAATTTTTAGGGTTCAAAATATGTGGGGAAGGAGTTGTGATATTTGGGTCATGACTATGTATACCATACAATCCAGAGATAAAGAAATATCTTATGAATTATGCACATAGCTCAACCTTCTCTATTCACCTAGGAATCACAAAGATGTATCGAGATCTCCGAGATCACTATTGGTGGGACAATATAAATAAAAAGATCACTGAATATACATCAAAGTGATTGGTATGTATTCAAGTGAAGGTTGAAAGGGAAAATTTTAAGGGGATGATGTAACCATTACCCATAACAATATGGAAATAGAAAAACATCACCATGGACTTTGTCACTGGAATTCCAAATACATCCAGAGGAAACAATTCTATATCGGTTATTGTGGATTATCTTACAAAGACAGTTAACTTTATCAAAATTTTGGAGGAATTCACATTAGATCAACTTACACGTATATACATCAGAGAAGTGGTAAGGCTTCATGGAGTACCACTATCGATTGTATCTGATTGGGATCCAAAATTTACCTCTATGTTATGGAAAAGTCTTCAACATTCTCTAAAAACTAATTTGAACTTCAATATGTATTGTCATCCTCAAACTAATAGAAAATATGATAAAACTATTCAGACACTGGTGGGCATGTTGTGAGCATGTTTTATGGACTTCAAGGGAGGATGAGACCAACATCTACCCCTGGTTGAGGTCTCCTATAACAATAGTTTCCACTCAATCATCCAAAATTTATACATATGAATATTTTTATGGGAAATTATGAAAAACACCAGCATGCTAGAATGAAGTCAGTTAACTTAAGCTTCTTAGGCTTGAAATGGATAAAGAAATGGTGGAAAAGGTGAAAACCATTCAGTATCACCTCAAGGAATCCTAATGTTGATAGAAGATCTGTGTAGATAATATTTGATGAGACCTTGAGTTTAAGGTTGGATACATGCTATTCCTTCACATATCTCCATGGAATAGGATCATGATATTTTTTAATAAATGAGAATTGATTCCCTAGTACATCAACCCCTTCGAGATTCTTAATCATGTTGAAGTCTTGGCCTATTGACTAGCACTTAAACAAACCATGTCTCAAGTATACTATTTATTCCATTTATCCTTTTTGATGAATTATTTACTGGAATCCTCACATGTATTGAATTCAAAGGTGGTATATTTGAAAATTGATCTCACTTATTAGGTGCAACCAGTGAAGATCTTGGATCATAGAGATAAAGTTTTGTGAAATAAGACTACTCACCTGGTCAAAACACTATGGTGGAACCATAAGTACAAATAAGAAACATTGGAATGAAAGGAATAAATGAAGGAGAAGTACCCTGACCTATTTTCCCATTAGTTTGTAAAATGAAATTTCAAGGGAAAATTTTCATAAGGGGGAAGAATGTAATGAACCAGAATTTTATCAATTGAAATTCCCTTATTATAATTATGTTATATATTATAAATCACATAAATTCACATATTTAACACAATAAAAACTTTATAAATTAATAATTAATTAAATAAGTGGTATTTCTAGAAATTGAGGAACATATACCAATGGAATAGTAACTTGACCTTTAGAATAATAATGTGAGCATTAAGAATAGTAACCTGACCAATAGAATAGTAACATCACCTATGAATGTATAAATAAAATTTATGCATCTTATAAATGAAAATATGATATAATTATATCATAGTATAAGTAAATAATTTTTTTTGAAAATGATAAACTAAGTGTTTGTATTTTTATAAAACATAAATGTTTATTTATAATTTTATAAATAATATAATGATTTAAAAATAAAATTTATTTTTATAAAATATATTCATAAATTAATATATATTTTTCTTATGATTATAATATAATTTTATGGGACTTTAATTAATTTTTCAAAGTATTGTAAAATCAGTTATAATTTTAAAATCGGTATTTTTTTAGTAAATGGTTATTTTATTTAAAATTAAATTTATAATATTTAGAAAATTACTTTCATAAAATGGAGTTCATTTTTTAATTTTGAATATTTAAAAAAAATTAGGTTTAATTTTTAGTATTTTTCTAAAATAGTTGAATTTTTTTGTGAATAGTGAGTTATGATAATTTACAATATTAGCTAAATACATGATTTTTTTAGTCATGACTGATGTATGTATGAGGTAATCCAATAATATAAAACCCTCATTATCCCTTTACTTTATTTATTCATTGTAATAAAAACTATTCATAGTCTTGAGCTAAAATAATAAATAAATGAATAAAATAATCAAAAAACACTCCTCTCATCCACTATAAATACTACCCCTCACCACCTCTTCTCCTCACACCTCAAAATAATTTAAACTTGTAACAATTATGCAAAATAATCTTACCAAGTATCTACCCCATGTACAATATTCTTTTTTTTTCAACAAAATACCAAACTCAGTTCCCCTAAGGAGGTTCTCGAGGAGAACAATTCGAGAGGTTAAAACCTCTTTCTTTTTATTTTAATTTCTTTTCAATTTTGTTTCTTTTCCACTCACCAACTCACCTTATCTAATTGACATGATAACTCTATTATATTTTATATACTATAATTTAATTTTTTTAATGTAATAACCCATCATCATTTCTCTTCCTCTCCCCTTTTGTTTTAAAAATGAAAACATCGTATGTGATGTGTTATTTTATCACATTCAAGGATGACGAGATTTCAATTTCCATTACCGCCTAAAAATCTGGTCATAAAACCATTTTTATTGTTAAAATAGATTATAAAATATGTATTAAATCTTATTTAATTTTTTTAACCAGTATATATGCATAATATTAATTAATAAAACAAAACTAGTTCGTGATGATCGAAAAAATGCCAAAATAATCTAAACAATTATCATTAACATTTTATCTAATGAATCATCCTCAAATATAGAAAAAAACTGATATATAAGACCATTTAATATTCTGGAAGTTTTTTAATAACATATAATTTCAATTCTAGACAACTATTCTCATTTTACACGATATTCCATACATATATACAAGTAAACTGATCATGAAAACCAAGGAAACGAATGATCCCAGGATGATGAAATCGTATCTTATAACTCATAAAAATGGACATAAATGGACTTAATGAAATTATAATAAATAAAATACATGTTAAATGGGTTCTTAATTAACTTATTAATGAATCTAATTTCATTATCCATGACATTAAGTACAAGTTCATAACACTTTTAGACATACGGTAAGGGATTCTTTCCGAACCTCCATTTTTCCTTTGAGTTATGCTTTCTCTTTCTTTACCCCAATATAATTCTTCTTTATTTTTATATAATTATTATAAATTAAGTTTATATGTTCCAAAATCATGTATCTATATCATTTCATCCTTATTTTATAGGGAAATACATGTTTTAAAAAGGTCCCCTTCTTAATTCTTCCTTATAAGAAAGCCCAATTAAAGTGGACTTCTCGATTTCTTACCCGTTTTCAAGTACCATACAAAATCTATTTTAAAAAATCATTATTTTTCTAAAATAACTCATTTTATCATAAAAAACTATCTTGGTTCATTTATGGTTTTATACAAACAATTATTCCTTTTCCATTTTAAGGAATCATTAAAATTTCCCTTTAAGTCACATTAAAGTGGCTCATTTCTAAAGTTTCTTAAACACTCTTTTTACATATTTTCACTTAATTTTGACATAACTTATCATTTTTACACCTAATTTCCCTTATTAATTTCTATTTATGATTTAAATATATTATTTCATAGACACAATTATTATACGCCCATTTTTTTTCTTTATGACATGATTACGATACCCATTTCTTTACATGGGTAACCCTTATGTTCATGTTTGATTTTTCAAGTGGAACACATATGTATGAACATGTTGTGATGAGTGCAACCAGATAGTGCTTCAATGCATTAGGTAATATTTAGTATCATGATACATCATGCGCAGTGGTCTTGGTGGTTAGCCTTAACTCATGCTCTTCTATGTGAAATGGTCTTGGAGATTATCCTTAACTCATGTTTATGTCATGTTATATATTGTTTCCAAATTTCTATGATTTCATCATTACATGATCCCATGTTCTATATGTTATTATTTAATATTTTTATTCATGTTCCATGCCTTTTTATGTCATCATGTTATTCCTTCTAACCCATATGCTATTCTTTATTCATATTCTTATTCCATTATTGAGCTTTTTAGCTCATCTCATTGTTCATGTATTCCCCAGGTTATCTTATATAGATGTTAGGGCTCAAAGGATGTCAAGAGCTCATTATGAATATTAAATAAAATATTTTTTATGTTGGTTCCATGTTTTCATTTTTATGTGCCTAATCTTCCAAAGACACTAGACTTTACAATCCTTGGTTTGTATTTGAAGGCTAGTTATGCTTAAAATCATGTAATATTATGTGTAAAAGGCTAGGGAAATTATAGGTTATGTTCTCATAATCAATTGAATTGAAGATTACCAAGGTATTCCACCGTGATAAAGTATCTCAAATTTCTATTATTTTCCACCCCTAATATCCTATATCATTTTTCCCCATAAAATTATATCATCTGGATACAGAACTTATATTTAAGAATACTGTCAGGGAAATTCTAGGTTATCATCATAACAAGGAATTTCTATGATATTTTAGTGTGAAAAGTATATATAAGACATTATCATATACTATTTGACAAAGAATTACAATCACAATGTGATAACAAATTTTATTAATATTCAAATACATGAATACAAGTAATCATAAAGTACTTAGAATTCGATTCTAGGACACCAACTCCAATATACCCCTACTTGCACTAGAGACAACTGCTGAAAACCATTAGTCTATTAGCTCTCACATGAAGCTCATGCTTTTACTAAGATAATACATTAGTCAAGGGTTCCTCCACATTTTCTTTCATTGAAACTTTGCACACATTAACTTTACCCCATTGAGAAAAATCCATTAGGAGGTGACATTTGTGGAGTATGTGCTTCATCTGTTGATGTGAACTTGGATCCTTTTCAAGATCCACCACTATAGTATTATCAAAATACAATGTGATAAGGTTTATACTATTAGGCACCAAATCAATCTCTTAAAATGATGTTTTGAATCCAAAATAATTCATTGGCTATATTAGAGTCTGATATATATTTAGACTCCATTATAGAATCTGTGATAACCACTTTCTTAGAAATCTTCAACTCACAACTACTTCATTGAGACTGAAGACATATCCTGACTACAACTTCAGATAATTTTGATCTATTTAAAAACTATTATCCATATATTCTCTAATTACTAGTTTCTCATCTTCTCCATATACTAGGAACATATCCTTAGTAAGCCTTATATACTTAAGGATTTCCTTAACAACATACCAATTTTGTTATCACAGATCATATTGATATCTACCTACTATTCTTAAATAATAGGAAACATCAGGCCTAGTACATAAAATGACATACATTATAGATACTACCATAGATGCATTGGAATCATACTCATTTTCTGTAAAGACTAGTAAAATTCAAGGGAAATTTTTTCTTAATTTTCTTTGGAATTTTACAAGAGCGCGGTTTCTGACGGCACCTGATTCCGAGGCCTGGTGTGCCCGGAATCAATTTTCGAAGTTTGGCTCGGGTACGTTCAGTGAACGAATGAGCGGGAATTTCTAACTTTTGAACCGGTGCCTGGAATCGAATTCCGAGGACACCGATGGAACCGCAGCGCCAGTATTTTCTTAGGAACTCTTGTTCCGGAGTTGCGTTTACATGAGTGTTGATAATAAAAATTGTGGAAGTTTATTTTATAATTACACTAAAATTTTTATTATTTTATTCTAAGTGTTAGTTCTTGATGGAAGTTGGGTAACCACCCAACCTCCCTTGGGAGGTTATGAGGGTGGTGGGGCCCACACAAACCCCACCCCTTCATATCCTCTAAAACCCCCCTCAACTCCCACTTTAATGTTGATAACTTAAGTTTACTTAACTTATGAATTTAATATGGTGAGTTACATGTAAGTTTTTGAAATTCAAACAATTTAATTTCAAATGCTTTGTTGTGTTAATAAAATAATATTATAACTTATTTTATTAGGGGTTGGTGTTGGGTTGTTTGACAGTTTTTTGGAGGAAAAGCTAAGGAACACCTTCTTCCTCGACGAAGAACGCGAAGAACACCGTTCTTCAACGAAGAACTTCTCCGCCGAAGAACACGGTTCTTCCGCGACGCCGTAACCGCGACGCGACGTTCTTCTTCTGCGTCGTCTCTTCCGCGACGGTTTTTCGCGACGAAATCGCCGTCAATGACTTTGAATCCTCGCTTCACGATGTTGACGTTCTCCCGCGATTCCCGACCTCCGCGACGCTCGTCTTCCGAGGCTCGTTGACGAACACCGTTCCTGAACCAAGGTAGGGGTTTTATTTTAATTAATTCCGTTCATGATTCTAGTTTGTCGATCTTCGTGGTTTTCGACTATTTTTTATCGAATAACGTGAGGGGTGCAGGTCCGCACAAACACGGCTGACCCTCCTTCTTATTTCATGAATGATTTCTTTGTGGTTGGTACAAGGAAGCGTGGTTCCATCACACCACGCGGTTTCATGCAGAAGATATGTGCGGCGCCGTCGCGCCGCGCCGTGGAAAGAAATTCAAGGACGCGACACCGTCACACCGCGTCGAAGAAAAACTGAAGACATCGCGGCCGGAACGGGGCCACAGCGGAGGGACGCGGTGTCGTCGCACCGCGCCGGACGACATAGGCCGCGGCCAATTCCGGGCCGTGGCGGAGCAAGGAGATCGGCGGCCGGACCGGGCCACCGGTGTCGGCGAGGAAGGGGACCAGCCGTCGCCGGTCCCGTGGAGGCCGGAACCGGCCGGCCAGGGCGGGCCGGCCGGACAGGTGTGCAACCGGGGGTTCAAACCCCCGGCCGCCTGGCCAAAACGGCCCCCCTTAATTGCGGGGGGGACCGCGGTTACACAGGGGGGCAGGGCCCCCCCCCCCCCCTTTGCCGAAACGGCTCGACCAAAGGTCGAGCAAGACAGCGCGCTGGGCGCGCTCTCCCCAGCCGGACCGGTGCCTGGCCGGTCGGCCGGTCCGGGCCGAGCCCAGCCGGGCCGACCCTGTCCGGGGCGGGTCGACCCAGTTCGTGCAAACCGGGGGGGTCTCGGACCGGTTCGGTCCAGGCCCGAAACCCCAGTTAACGGACCGTTTGGGTTCAAATGCCCATAACTAGGGCTACGGACCTCCAAACGACGCGTTGCCAGCAGCGACACGATCCTTAGAACGAGACAGTCGTTTCGACATATCGCACTCAAGGTTTCGGAATACTTTGAGTTCGGCCGGGTTGGTTCGTTCACAAAACCAACCGGGCCCTCGGAGCGGAAACGCTCATATCTTGAGCTACGGACGTCCGAATGATGTGCCGTCAACTTTGTTGAGTTCCTCTTAGTGAGACGGATCTTTTGGAATACTCCGCCCGAGGTTTGGATGCAGGTGGAGTATGGTCGGGTTGTTTTTGCCTTAAAAACCAACTGGGCCCCTCGAACGAAAGAGCCAATAACTCTCAGACCGGGCGTCCGATTGACTCACCGTCTGTTGCGTTGAGTTCCTGTTGACGATACGGAACTTTTGGATACATCAACTCTGGACTATGTGACAGTTGATGTATCAGCCTCTCGGCTCATGGAGCGGACCCTCCCGAACGAGCTTGCTGTGTGCGGGAACCCTAGTGCTGGTTGCGACTGCTACTGTGACTGCGACAACGACTATGCAGAGATCCTCAGTGGATTCGACGACGACGACTATAGCACTCAGCGATCCTATGTGGATCAGTGCTACCGATCCGGTGTGGGTCCGATCCTGTGTGGGTCAGCGCTCAGTGGTTCCGTGTGAGCCAGCGCCTACAGATCCTGTGTGGGTCTGATCCTGTGTGGGTCTTTACGGGGGTTAGTACCTATCGATCCTTTGTGGGTCCGACGACTTAGATGGATCAGTGATCATCTCTATCGTCTTTTGAAGAATTATACCTGTGTGAGCTGAAACCTGTTTGCTTTCCTATGTGGATTGTGTTGTGCTATCCTGTGTGGATTACGTTTTACTTTCCTGTGTGGAATACGTATACTTTCCTGTGTGGACTGAGTTGTACTTGGGCTATGAGGTTGGAGCGTATTGGAATTGATGACTAAGGTATATGTATGGGCATATACCTAAGCAGTGTCGGTTGATACTTCGTGATTGTATCTTTCCTTTGTGGTTTATCCTTTGTGGATTTAGGGAGACCTTCGGGGGTCTCGGGGTCCCTACTGAGTAGCTTAAACTCACCCCTTCACGGGCTATGCCCGCACTACGTTGTGTTGGTTGTAGACGACGGACAGCGCTGATCGTGGTTGAGGCTTGCAGAGTAGGACGGTACCTGGAGGTGGACCACTGGGCGGGATGTTCTCGGAGCGGACGGCGGGACCCGAGGAGCAGTGGGGCTATCTATACCCACCCTTCAGGTGGGATTTCCAGTGGACAGCTCGGTGTAGCGGCTTTTACTTTTCAGTTGATGTTTTCCCTTTCGAGTTGTACTTTACTTTCAGTTTGGGTTTGTATACTGGCCCACTTACTTTTCCGCACTTACAGTTGTACTCTGTTTTCACTAAGTGTTTACTTTTCTGCTTGCTTACTCTGTGGTGCTTGTTTACTTTACAAAGGCAATGCCTTCCCTTTTTACTGGGATTTACGCCTTGGTGCTAGTCTCCAGCCCCTGGCCAATGGAAGGCGGGCTTGGGGTAGTCACGGCACGGGCCCCGAGGACGGGTCGTGACAAATTGGTATCAAAGGAGTTCAGTTCTACCGCGAACTCTGATCTTTTCTATGTGAAGCAATAATGTTTAGCATATTGAGTGTGGTTATTAGTCGAGGGAGTCCAGTGTTGGTGTGGCGGCCGACGTATCCGTACACCAGGACCCTGACTTCTGATTTCCGACTTAATGCACGAAAACATTGATTGCCTGTGTGTTTCAAGTTTTCTTTGTGATTACGTTGTATCAGCTCACCAGGTATACTGTTCTGACCGTGGCGCACCTGTTTCCTTTTCAGGATGGCCCCACGACGGCAGCCATCTAGGGTTCTGAGAGTCGAGCGTGACGATAGTCCACTGAGCGACGAGGCATTGGTGCAGGGCCCTTTGTCAGCAGCGGCACCGGCAGTAGCTCTACCCGCCGAGCCACCGATGCTTCCAGCACCAGCCGCTGACGATGCGCGTCGCCTTAGCGCACTGCATGAGTTTCAGCGCCAGTGACCACCCAGGTTCCGTGGGGAGACGGACCCCCAGGCAGCCGAGGGCTGGCTGGAGGCAGTCGTACGAGTTTTCAGGCTAGTGAGGACACCAGAAGACCTCATGGTGATCCTCACTGCGAGCCTACTACACGCAGCAGCGGGCCGATGGTGGAGCTTGATGCTCCAGGTGCACGATGAGGCATCTCTACTCTGGACAGACTTTGAGAGCCTCTTCTGCTCAGAGTTTTTCCCAGCCACCCTCCGTGTGGTACGCATTCAGGAGCTTCTTCAGCTGCGGCAGGGCAGCATGACGGTCGCTCAGTACTCGGCGAGATTTACTGATCTCTCGCGCTACTCGACCGACATGGTACGGGACCCCTTCTTCCGGGCCCGGACCTTTGAGCAGGGTTTGAGACACGAGATCAGGGCATCCCTGATCTCCCTCAGCATTCCGACTCAGACAGGAGTACTGGAGAGGGGCCTTTTGATCAAGATCTTTCTTGCTGAGTCTACACCAGCGCCGATACCCACCGCAGGGCGGCACGTAGCAGAGTCTTCTGCAGCAGGCAGTCGACGGATGACTCAGGGGTCCAGGAAGACCAGACCCTCAGGAAGACGACCTCAGGACACTGGCTCAGCAGTGTGGGGCACACAGCGCGGAGCCAGTATTTCGAGAGGCAGACAGTGCTACTCGTGTGGCGGGCAGGTCCACATGGATCGTGATTGCCCGACCCGCCGTGCCGAGGAGCAGCAGACGGTTGAGGGACCACTGAGGCAGAGGGTCGACTGTGGCGGTCCGCAGGGAGGAGGCGGACGAGGCAGAGGAGCTGGTCGAGCAGCAGGTGGTGGGCGACGCTTTGAGGCTCTACTACCACCACCACCAGGAGGTCCACCCCGACTACAGGGATCTGGAGGGCAGAGACAGGCACAGCTCCAGGCAGTATAGTCCTACGACCACGGCGCGCCCAAGATGATTCGAGGTACTATCTGTGTCTATTCCACCCTTGTTGTAGTACTTATAGACACAGGAGCGAGTCACTCTTTCATAGTCGCTGCCCTTGTTCGGAGCTCGGAGATTCCGACAGAGCCGTTGGCTCGATCCTTACGGCTAGAGACTCCTACGGGAGCAGACTCGACGATTACGCATTGGTGCCGGCAGTGTGAGCTTACTCTAGGAGGTGAGAGCTTCGGCTGGGATCTTCTTGTAGCAGCGTCGAGGCCTTACGACGTCATCTTGGGCATGGATTGGTTATCTATGGTCCATGCACATATTAACTGTTTTAGGCACAAGGTGCGATGTGTACGCACCGATGGGAGCAGGTTCACCTTCACCGGCGAGAAGGGAGCCTTTGCAGCACATGATGGACTTCCGCGGAGGAGAGGACAGCCCATCACTCATCAGTTGGCTAGCCTCATCCTAGGAGCAGTTGACGTGCGGAGTCCTGGTTTTCCTGCAGTGGTGGATCAGTTTTTGGACATTTTTCCGGACGACGTTCCAGGGTTACCTCCTTGGAGAGAGGTAGACTTTTTTTATTGAACTGTACCCCGAGACAGCCCCGATATCGACTCCAGCATATCGGATGGCCCCCGCTGAGCTTCGAGAGCTACGGGTACAGTTGGAGGACTTGCAGGGAAAGGGGTTTATCCGACCCAGTGTTTCACCCTGGGATTCCCCGATATTGTTTGCCAAGAAGGCGAACGGGAGCTTGCGACTGTGTGTCGATTATCGTCGCCTGAACCAAGTGACAGTGAGGAACAAGTATCCACTACCAAGGATTGATGACCTCTTTGATCAGCTCAAGGGAGCACGGTGGTTCTCGAATATAAACCTCAGGTCAGGCTATCATCAGCTCAGAGTTTGAGACGAGGACGTGCAGAAGACGGCCTTCATATGTCAGTATGGCCACTATGACTTCTTGGTTATTCCATTCGGCGTAACCAATGCTCCAGTAGTGTTCATGGACCTCATGAACAGGATCTTTCAGCCATACCTCGATCGATTTGTCGTGGTCTTCATCGACGACATTCTGATTTACTCGATGACTGAGGAGGAGCACGCCTACCACTTACGGGTTGTACTAGACACACTCCGAGAGCACCAGCTTTATGGTAATCTCTCGAAGTGCCAGTTATGGATATGTGAGGTCCACTTCTTGGGACATGTCATCTCTGATGCGGGAGTTGCAGTGGATCCTGCGAAGATCGAGGCAGTGTTAGCTTGGGAGCCACCCAGGAGCGTGATGGAGGTGCAGAGTTTCTTGGGTCTAGATGGATACTACCGGATATTCGTACCAGACTTATCTAGAGTTGTGGCACCACTCTCATCTTTGACGAAGAAGGGGAAACCCTTCGTGTGGTCAGATAGATGTCAGTAGATCTTCCAGGAGCTGAGACAGAGATTGACCAGCGCACCTATCTTGAGGTTGCCTGAGGAGGGAGTAGGGTGTGTAGTCTACTGCGATGCATCAGGGACCGGACTCGGGTGTGTTATGATGCAGGAGTGGGCAGTGATCGCCTATGGATCACGTCAGTTGAGGTCGCATGAGCAGAACTACGCTACCCATGACCTGGAGTTAGCAGCAGTGGTCTTTGATCTGAATACATGGCGACACTACCTGATGAGCGAGCGCTTTACAGTCTTTTCTGACCATTAGAGTCTCAGGTACATCTTCTCTCAGAAGGACCTAAACCTGAGACAGCGGCGATGGCTCGAGTTCCTCCAGGACTATGACTTTGAGATAGTCTATACTCCTGGGAAGGGGAACGTAGTAGCCGATACCCTCAGCAGGAGGAGGGGCATTCAGCTACTTGAGGAGGCGACAGAGCAACTAGCCTCTTTGCAGATATCCTTTGTGGATAGAGATGGAGCATTCTTCCTTCAGTCTCCCATAGTCACTCCTCCACTACTACAGCAGGTCAGAGAGGCACAGAATGGGGACGCTAACTGTGAGACACGGCGTGCACAGATATCCTCAGGACAGGCACCTGATGGTTTCTCCTTTGGATCAGAGCACGACATCCTTTACAGAGGACGTACCATGGTACCAGTCGCTTTACGGGAGGAGGTACTGAGATATTTTCACACTTCTCCTTTGGCGATACATCCTGGAGTGGCGAAGATGTACCAGGATCTCAGACGACAGTACTGGTGGCCGGGCATGAAGAAGTTCGTGGCAGAGTTTGTTTCTCGATGCCTCACCTTCCAGCAGGTGAAGGCTGAGCACCAGGTACCAACAGGCTTGGTACAGCCCTTGGAGGTTCCGGAGTGGAAGTGGGACGGCATATCTATGGACTTCGTGACTGTACTTCCACGCACTTCCAGAGGACATGACTCCATCTGGGTGATTGTCGACCGACTCACCAAGTCGGCTCACTTCTTACCCATCAGAGAGTAGGGTTCAGTAGAGAGCTTGGGACGCCTTTACGTTCAGGAGATTGTTCGGCTTCACGGTGTGCCATCATCTATCATCTCCGATCGAGATGATCGTTTTACTTCCCGGCTATGGAAGGGATTGCAGGAGGCGTTCGAGACACAGCTACGTCTGAGCACAGCCTTTCACCCTCAGACGGATGGTCATATGGAGAGGACCATTCAGACTCTCGAGGACATGCTCCGCGCATGTGTCCTCAACTTTGGTCGTAGCTGGGAGGACCACCTACCCTTAGTGGAGTTTGTGTAAAACAACAGCTACCACTCCACCATCGGGATGGCACCGTACGAGGCGTTGTACGGCCGACCTTGCAGATCTCCTTTGTGCTGGACAGACCCTGGGGAGTCAACACTTGTGGGACCGGAGATGGTCCAGGCCACGACAGAGAAGGTCCAGGTCATCCAGGAGCAGATGAGGAGAGCTCAGAGCCGGCAGAAGTCATACGCTGACAGGAGGCGGAGGCCACTAGAGTTCGAGGATGGCGACCACGTCTTCTTGCGTGTCTCACCTCGACGTGGATTACGGAGATTTGGCCGAGGCGGAAAGTTGTCTCCATGCTTCATCGGACCATTCTAGGTCATCAACAGGATTAGCGAGGGGGCTTATCGTCTGGCTCTACCACCTCAGTTCCACCGGGTGCACGACGTCTTCCACATATATCAGCTGAGGAGATACGTGCATGACCCGATGCACATCATTGACCATGGGGATATTGACGTTGACGATGGGGCGACTTTTACGGAGGTCCCGGTGGAGATCGAGGATCGACAGGAGCGGGTCCTACATGGACGGGCGATTCCTCTAGTACGCATCAGATGGAAGCACATGAACCTCCAGGAGAGCACTTGGGAGCGGGAGGCTCATATGCTTGCTCAGTACCCTCATTTGTTTCCCTAGTTTTGATGTATCTTAACGGGGACGTAAAGCCCTGAGGTGGTAGTAATGTAAAGACCCGTAAAATTCAAGGGAAATTTTTTCTTAATTTTCTTTGGAATTTTACAAGAGTGTGGTTTCTGACGGCACCTGATTCCGAGGCCCGGTGTGCCCGGAATCAATTTTCGAAGTTTGGCTCGGGTACGTTCAGTGAACGAACGAGCGGGAATTTCTAACTTTTGAACCGGTTCCCGGAATCGAATTCCGAGGACACCGATGGAACCGCAGCGCCAGTATTTGCTTAGGAACTCCTATTCCGGAGTTGCGTTTACACGAGTGTTGATAATAAAAATTGTGGAAGTTTATTTTATAATTACACTACAATTTTTATTATTTTAATCTAAGTGTTAGTTCTTCATGGAAGTTGGGTAACCACCCAACCTCCCTTGGGAGGTTATGAGGGTGGTGGGGCCCACACGAACCCCACCCCTTCATATCCTCTAAAACCTCCCTGAACTCCCACTTTAATGTTGATAACTTAAGTTTACTTAACTTATGAATTTAATATGGTGAGTTACATGTAAGTTTTTTAAATTCAAACAATTGAATTTCAAATGCTTTGTTGTGTTAATAAAATAAGATTAGAACTTATTTTATTAGGGTTTGGTGTTGGGTTGTTTGAGAGCTTTTTGGAGGAAAAGCTAAGGAACATCTTCTTCCTCGACGAAGAACGCGAAGAACACCGTTCTTCAACGAAGAACTTCCCCGCCGAAGAACACGGTTCTTCCGCGATGCTGTAACCGCGACGTGACGTTCTTATTACGCGTTGTCTCTTCCGCGACGGTTTTCCGTGACGAAATCGCCGTCAACGACTTTGAATCCTCGCTTCGCGACGTTGACGTTCTCCCGCGATGCCCGACCTCCGCGACGCTCTTCTTCCGTGGCTCGTTGACGAACACCATTCCTAAACCGAGGTAGGGGTTTTATTTTAATTAATTCCATTCATGATTCTAGTTTTTCGATCTTCGTGGTTTTCGACTATTTGTTATCGAATAACGCGTGGGGGGCCGGTCCACACAAACACGGCCGACCCTCCTCCTTATTTCATGAATGATTTCTTCATGGTTGGTACGAGGAAGCGTGGTGCCGTCGCACCACGTGGTTTCATGTGGAAGATATGCGCGGCGCCGTCGCGCCGCGCCATGGAAAGAAATTCAAGGACGCGACACCGTCACGCTGCGTCGAAGAAAAACTGAAGACGCCGCGGTCGGAGCGGGTCCACGGCGGAGGGACGCGGTGCCGTCGCACCGTGCCGGACGACATAGGTCGCGGCCGGTTCCAGGCCGCGGCGGAGCAAGGAGACCGGTGGCCGGACCGGGCCGCCGGTGTCGGCGAGGAAGGGGACCGGCCATTGCCGGTCCCGTGGAGGCCGGAACCGGCCGGCCAAGGCGGGCCGGCCGGACCGGTGTGCAACCGGGGGTTCAAACCCCCGGAAGGCTGGCCAAAACGGCCCCCCTTAATTGCGGGGGGGGCCGCTGTTACACAGGGGGGCAGGCGCCCCCCCCCCCCCCTGCCAAAACGGCTCGGCCAAAGGCCGAGCCCGACAGCACGCTGGGCGTGCTGTCCCCAGCCGGACCGGCGCCTGGCCGGTCTGCCAGGCCGGGCCAAGCCCCGCCGGGTCGGGCCGCGCCGGGTCGGGCCGAGCCCAGCTGGGCCGGGCCAGGCCGACCCTGTCCGGGGCGGGTCGACCCGGTTCGGGCAAACAGGGGGGCATCTCGGACCGGGTCAGTCCGGGCCCGAAACCCCCGTTAACGGACCGTTTGGGTTCAAATGCACATAACTCGGGCTACGGACCTCCAAACGACGCGCCGTCAGCAGCGACATGATCCTTAGAATGAGATGGTCATTTCGACATATCGCACTCAAGGTTTCGGAATACTTTGAGTTCGTCCAGGTTGGTACGTACACGAAACCAACCGGGCCCTCGGAGCGGAAACGCTCATATCTTGAGCTACGGACGTCCGAATGACGTGCCGTCAACTTTGTTGAGTTCCTCTTAGTGAGACGGATCTATTGGCATACTCCGCCCGAGGTTTGGACGCAGGTGGAGTATGGTCGGGTTGGTTTTTCCTTAAAAACCAACTGGGCCCCTGGAACGAAAAAGCCAATAACTCTCAGACCGGGCGTCCGATTGACGCGCCGTCTGTTGCGTTGAGTTCCTGTTGACGATACGGAACTTTTGGATACCTCAACTCTGTACTATGTGACAGTTGATGTATCAGCCTCTCGGCTCGTGGAGCGGACCCTCCCGAACGAGCTTGCTGTGTGCGGGAACCCTAGTGCTGGCTGCGACTGCTACTGTGACTACGACGACGACTGTGCAGAGATCCTCAGTGGATTCGACGACGACGACTACAGCACTTAGCGATCCTATGTGGATCAGTGCTACCGATCCTGTGTGGGTTTGATCCTGTGTGGGTCAGTGCTCAGCGGTTCTGTGTGAGTCAGCGCCTACAGATCCTGTGTGGGTCTGATCCTGTGTGGGTCTTTGCGGGGGTTAGTACCTATTGATCCTTTGTGGGTCCGACGACTTAGATGGATCAGTGATCCTCTCTATCATCTTTCGAAGAAGTATACATGTGTGAGCTGAAACCTATTTGCTTTCCTATGTGGATTGTGTTGTGCTATCCTGTGTGGATTACGTTTTGCTTTCCTGTGTGGAATGCGTATACTTTCCTGTGTGGACTGAGTTGTACTTGGGCTCGGAGGTTGGAGCGTATTGGAATTGATGACTTAGGTATATGTATGGGAATATACCTAAGCAGTGTTGGTTGATACTTCGTGATTGTATCTTTCCTTTGTGGTTTATCCTTTGTGGATTTAGGGAGACCTTCGGGGGTCTCGGGGTCCCTACTGAGTAGCTTATACTCACCCCTGCACGGGCTATGCCCGCACTACGTTGTGTTGGTTGCAGACGATGGATAGCGTTGATCGTGGTTGAGGCTTGCAGAGCAGGACGGTACCTAGAGGTGGACCACTGGGCGGGACGTGCTCGGAGCGGACGGCAGGACCCGAGGAGCAGTGGAGCTATCTGTACCCACCCT
Organism: Viscum album; assembly: GCA_963277665.1. Taxonomy (NCBI): domain Eukaryota; kingdom Viridiplantae; phylum Streptophyta; class Magnoliopsida; order Santalales; family Viscaceae; genus Viscum; species Viscum album. Next base: position 1,078,770,142 of record OY728139.1, on the reverse strand, counting down.
TCAGGTGGGATTTCCAGTGGACATCTCGATGTAGCGTCTTTTACTTTTCAGTTGTTGTTTTCCCTTTCGAGTTGTACTTTACTTTCAGTTTGGGTTTGTATACTGGCCCACTTAATTTTCCGCACTTACAGTTGTACTCTGTTTTCACTTAGCGTTTACTTTTCCGCTTGCTTACTCTGTGGTACTTGATTACTTTAAAAAGGAAATGTCTTCCCTTTTTACTGGGATTTACGCTTTGGTGCTAGTCTCCAGCCCCTGGCCTATGGAAGGCGGGCTTGGGGTAGTCACGGCACAGGCCCTGAGGACGGGTCGTGACATTTTCTCTCTCTCTCCTATTGTGTTTGAGGACACATTTTCTCAGAGTGATATATATCATGTGATACTAGAAACAATCCTCTCTTAGATTATTCCATAAAAATATCTTTAGTATCTTTTCAATGCATGTACTTTTAGTTAGTCCAATAAGCCTTTTGGATCTATCATTAATAATCTTGATTTGATGGATATATGCTATTTCACCTAAGTCCTTTAAGAAGAAGTAATTGTTTAATCATTACATTAATAATTATAAGACTAGTATGCCATTTCTAATAAGTAATATTTCATTAATATTAAATACCCAGAATAAAAACACAGTCCCACTAAACCTATTCCAAACACAGGGATCATATTAATTCTTTATGAAACCAAAATCTATTATAGATTAATCTAATCAAATATTCTATGACCTAGATGCCTTATGTAACCCATAAATGGATATATTCAACTTTTATATATTTTTGGAATTTCTAGGAGTCATAAAACCTTAATTTTGTGTTATATAGACATATTTTTAAAGGTTCCCATTAATTAAAGTTGTTTTGACATCCATCTACCAAATATAATAGTCATGGAAATTTATTGTGGAAAGTATAATTCTTATGGATTTAAACATGGAAAGTAGAGAAAAGTTTGCATCATAGTCGATGCATTGATGTTGTTTAAATCATTTTCCCACTATCCTTGCTTTATTATTACTTAATGTACCTTAAATGTCTAGTTTTCTCTTGAAACCCCATTTGAACCCATTAGGCTTTACATCAACTAATAGATCAATCGAATCCTAAACATGGTTCTTATACGTGGAATCCATCTCAAAATTCATGAATTCTTACCATCTTGCAGCTTCTAATCTCTCTACTGACTCCTAGAAGTGTTGGAGTTGGTGTACTAGGACTAACCATTTTTAATTTTATTACATGTATATTCTATGTATTGAATATTAATTAAACATATTATTTTATATTGTTCATTGTTTTTCAAAGATTTAATGTAATAATGTCTTATAGTATTTGTCGCATTAATAAGGTCATAGAAGTTCCCTGCTATGATGAGAGCCTTGAAGTCCTATGATAATATTCTTAATATAGTTCTATAGTTGGATAACATACTATGATGAGACACATATTATTTAGACCATCATGTGAGAGTACTCATAAGTGGATAATCCTTCTTCTCATGAACTTCGCACTTGGTAATATACAAGATGGTAGATTATGATAATAGACCCACCAGTAGGAATTTATCATGTTTTGGTGTCATCAAATATTCATATTTGTGAGTGTGTGTAATGGTCCTTGAACTTTAATATTATCAATGGTGCATGTCATGACTCACGCACTTATATTTACTGATGAAAACTGTCACACCATATTTTGGTGGGAATTAGGGTATGTTGGGTGTGTCACAATTGACATGTAATTAATAGATAAGTTGAGGAAGTATTTTTCTCTTCCATATTTATGGAATCTGATATCTCATCCCTTTTATTAGAATAAAACTATCACCCTAAATTCTATGACCATGTTTAAATGACCTATTTATTTTAGATAGTTAGAGAAAGATATATCTAGAATATAGGTTGATATCACCATCGTGCAACCTTACTGATAAGGTATTTTGAAAAATAGATTGTATTACACAGTGAGTGTTCATATGTGATTATTGACTTTGTGACATTAATTTATTGCTCTTGGATGCCTTGACCCATTGCTAGATAGTAATCTTCAAATTTAGGAAAGCCCGCCTAAGGCCAACAAGAAATAATCCTATAAGGTCACACATTATATGTTTCTATTAATATCGGTTAACTTCTATTTGAATTTAATTAATGGAATAAATATTATTCTCAATACTAAGGAATAATTTTATTCAAGTTTTATTAATCGCATAAATTTAATAAATATTTATTCACTAGCATGTGAATAAAAATATATTTATTTATTTTATTGAATATTTAATAAATATGTATTCACCGGTATATGAATGAAATATTTATTTATGAATAAAATATTTATCTGGGTATTCAATAAATACTGAGGAGTTTGAACAGACCTATATTGTTTCTGGTTATAAATAATTATTTACAATACGGTAAATATTATTTATCAATTTTCACAAGTTATCGCACACCACAAAATAATATCATTATTATTATTATGTGGAATGGGGTTTCATTAAATGTTATAATATTATTTAATGGATGGTATACAATTAAATTATTATTTTAACCTAAACCCTAACTCTATAAATAGATGGTTATGTCTATTGTGTGAAGCATTAGTGTTCAATTGAAAAAGAGAGAGAAAATCATTGTGCGCAAATAATTATCTCTGAAATCCTCTTTCTCTCTCCCTATCACGAATAAGAAACAAAAGAGATATTTCTTTAAAACTGAAGAATGAGCAATCAATAATGAACAATGCGAGACATTTGATTCGTCGTACTAGCACCCAGATATCGAGTGGTATTTATCAGAGATCATAGGAGTAAGTGTGGATCATCGCTAGAGGGATTCTATCCTTGGACCCTCATGGCATAGGGAAGGAAATCTGAAAGGGTCTTTTCAGACGACCAAAGTTCATCAATGAATAAAGTTCCTAAGACAGATTATTCATTTATTAAGATATTAAATAAGTTAATTATAAATTTGACATGCAATATCCTTGATCATGGTTTTTGGAAACTATAATTAAAATAAATTTTAATATATTTCCCACCACTGCATGCTTCCTCTACACTTGAAACCAATAAGTGGTATTTGATCGGTCATGTTTAAATTTAAAATTATTTATTTTATTGTTAATCTATGTGAAATTTTGATTAGATTTTCATTTCATGTTATTCATTTTTTAATTCGATATAAATTAACATGCTTCGACAAATCAATCATAATTTGTTTAGTGTTTCATTTTATTAAAGGTTTAATAATAGATAAAAATGTCTGGAGATTCCATCGAAAAACTAACAATTGTTAGTCGGTGTGTTAGTTTTACATGGTGTATAATCTGAAGTACACATCGTGTACCCTAGTGTTTTGTATCTAGATGCGTTGAGGGATACATGGTGTGTCACATAGTATTTACACATAGTGTATGCCACGTGTTGACCAACCAACCTAGAACATGGTTGTAAGATTACACAGTGTCTATCAGTGTACGCATCGTGTAGTCTACATGGGTTAGCAGCATAAATAGTGTAATCAGTGTGGTCATTATACACAGTCAAAACAACATGATACTAAAAACCAGGAGCATTTATGATATGCATGACATGTATGTGGTGCACACGACATTTAGTTCATCAAATCTTTTATCCAAAGAACACGTTGATCTACTTGGTGAGAAAATGGACACACAAATCAAAGAGATACATGATGTGTAGTTGGTCTATGCACACCGTGTAGTCTTCCAAAAAACACACTGAAAACTCAGACATGAATCATGGACACATATAAATCAAAACACATGGTGTGTAGTTGGTCAATACATGTCATGTAGTCCAACCAAGTTATACACCACAGAACTAGGCATGTACCCTAGATACATGAAAATAGAGATACATGGCGTGTGGCTGGATGTACACACCATGTATTCTCCCATTAATGGATGAATTAAAATTTATTTATGATTCCAACTCAGGTGATACATATGTGGATAGGTGGAATGCTCTAAATATTTCCAAAACCATAAATAAGAGTTATTTTCTCTAGGCTAAAGGTTGATTTAATATCCACTAATTAAATCAACTGCTAGATAAATCTCATGAATGGGTAATTTAATTATTTATTTTTATTTTTATATTAAATTATTATATTTATAGATACAAGGTCATGGTCACATAAATAAATTAATTAATGTGTAAATAAAGAAAATAAATAAATGAATTATGTGTAAATGTTTTATCCAACATGGTTAATTGATTAACATTCACTTAATATTAAAATTTCAGGTAAAGGATAAAACAAGATAAAATTTAATCATAATAAATTAAAATCCCTCAATTAAATATTAAGTTGTACTTGGCCTTCCATTACTTGATTAGGAATGAAACTCAATAGAAGTAAGTGTTTTACCATCCATTTTTGGGACACTTACCTTTATAAAGGGAGTTATTATGAAGTTTTTGGGTTGATTTAACCATTTTAAATCAAGAGGGGTATACCTTTCAAAACTTGGTGTAATTTAGAAGAAAGTGTTGAGTAAATCCAAGTCAGGAGTTCAGGATAGGGGAGTCCACTCAATGGATCAAGGAGATGAAAGCTCATAGTTAGCAAAGAGCTACCTGCCTAAATACCTTCAAGTAGCTTGACCAACCCTTTTGGGGGTTATGAAAACGGTAATATGGATCCTTACCACTAGAATTTTCTAGAAACTATACATTCTGAGTTCAATGGTGATGGCTATTGGTACTTGATAAAATAGCAGGATACTTAATAGTTAATAAAATCAATTAATTTACTATTTCTCATATAATTTATAATCAAGAAAAGTACTAATAATATGATCTTTTAATTATAGAATAAAATGGATACCACATCATCCACATTACCCCTATAATCAATATTGGATAAATACAACCTCTTAACTAGTAGTAACTTCTAGGAATGGTATAGATTCCTTTGGGTAGTTTTGCGCTATGAATGGAAATCACACATGCTAGAATCCTCATTTCATGATCCTCCTACTAATAAGGTGAATGGTGAATAGTTACTAGTATATGAGAAACATATGAACTATGTGGTCAATGTTCAATGTTTGATGATTTTATCTATGTCTAGTGTACTCATGAAGCCTCATAAAAACATGGATGCATATAGCATACTTGAGAACTGTTATAGTCTTTACCAGGAGAGATAGGCAGGAATAGTTCGATATTTCCAAGGTGCTCTTTCAAATAAATCTTGGATAGGGTGCCTCATATAGGCCTCATATAGTAAATCTCATTGGATACATTGATCACCTATAGGTTTTTAGGTTTTAAAATCCTTGAATAACTAGGAACTAGTCTCATTCTGAAATCACTCCCTATAGCTTCTCCATATTTTCTATAAATTTTAATATGTATAACATTGGGAAGTCTCTAATAGATCTTTTTACTCTCCTTCACTGAGTAGATGAATATATAAAGAAAAAATCCTTTTGTTCTTATAGTGAACAAACAAAAAGATAAATAGAATAGATTTAAGCCCAAATCTTCTTTATACCATTATAAGAAGAGGAAGATCAATGGGAAAGCAAAGGAACATGATTTTTTTTGTTTCACATGTGGAAAGAAGGGTCACTGGAAGAAAAAATTCACCCATCCAAAGAAGAAAGGGGAAGCTTCATGTGTATTTGTTATTGAGTGAAATTTATCTATTTTTACAAATTGGGTATTAGATATAGCTTGTGGTACTCACATATGTATTCAAGTAGATTTATAAAGATTGACTGAGGGGAGGTATATCTATGATAATCCAATAGAGTTAAACTTTTTTTTAGCTATCGGTGAATACCGCCTCATGTTACTAACTGGGATGATCTTGGTTTTAAAGGGTTGTTATTATGTATATTAAATTACTAAAAATATTATATCAGTATCCGAAATAGATACAGGTAGTTTTATTTTTAAATTTAGAAATAAATGTTTCTTATTTTATAAAGATATCATTTTTATGGTAGGAAATAATTAAATAATGGTCTTTATGTGTTGGACTAAAAAAAATAAGTAATGTAAATCGATAAAAAAACAACATCACATGACTCATACCACACCCAACTTTGGAAACACTGGCTAGGTCATGTAAACAAAATGTGATTGACTAAACTATATCTAGATGGATATTTAGATTCTTGTGAATTAAAATCACTTGGTGTATGTCATGTATATTTACAAGGTAAAATAACCAAAATACCATTTAGTGGGAAAGGTAAAAGGGCTAATGATATTATTGAATTAGTTTATATCGATGTGTGTGGAAACTTTCTATTGAAGAAAGGGCTGGGTACTCAAACTTCATAACTTTTACTGATGATTTTAGTAGATATGGACATGTATAATTAATGAGGTATAAGTCAGATTATTTTGATAAATTCAAGGAATAAAAGAATGAATTTGAGAACTGGCTTGGTAAGAAGATTAAGAAACTCCAATTAGATTGTATTGGAGAATATATTAATCAATACTTAATTTATTACTTATGAGAGTTTGGGATCCTATCCCAATTCAATCCTCCTTACACGCCTTAGTGTAACAGTGTAAGAGAAAGGAGGAATGGAACCATATTGAACATGGTGAGATCAATGATGATTCATGTGAGTCTTCTATTATCTTTTTAGGGATATGATTTAGAAACAATCGTACACATACTAAACCAAGTAATAACTAAATTGATAAATGGTATTCCCAATGAATTTTGGAGTGTAAGAGAAACTATGTTATTGAATTTACATGTGTGGGGGAAGATAATCATTTGTTAAGGCCTCTTAAGGTAACAAACTTACACCCTGAGTCACAAAGTATACCTTTATAGGATATCCCAAGGAAACAAGAGGATATTACCTATACGACCCCTCATAAAAAAAATTATAGTGGAAAGACACACAATATTACTTAAGAAGGAACACATCTATAAAATAGATAGTGGAAGAAATATAAACTTCAATGAAGAAGAGGATCAATATACACAATATTTGGTATAGGAATAGAATCCACAAAGCCCTGTGGAATATAAAACTATTCTAAAGACACAAGTACTACATAGGAGAAAAAAGAGAGGTTAGAGAACCAAAATGTTATGATTTTCTGATCATTGAGGATGGTGAATCATTATTAGTTGATAGTAATGATCCTATAACTTATAAGTAAGCAGTAAGTGGAACATATGCTTCCAAGTGGAAAGAATCCATAAATTCTAAAATGGATTCCATGTACCAAAACCAAGTCTCGATATTGGGAGACCCTCTAGTAGATGTAAACACCATTGGTTTCAAATGGGTATTCAAGAAGAAACTAGACATGGGAGAATAATTCAACACCTATAAGGTGTGAGTAGTTGCAAAATTATTTAAATAGCATCAAGGAATTCACTATAATGAAACCTTTTCACTAGTTGAAATGCTAAAATCCATCAGATTTATAATTTCCATTATAGTCTTCCATGATCATGATATTTGGTAAATGGATATCAAAATATATTTCCTTAATGGTACTATTTAGGAATATGTTTATATGACACAACCTAAAAGGTTTGTAACTCTAAAGGATGCCAAAAAGGTATGCATGTTGAAAATATCCATTTATGGATTAAATCAAGCATTTAGGTCATGGAACATTCATTTTGATGAGGTTATAATTGAATTTGGTTTCATAAATAATGAATGTGAGTCTTATATCTATAAAAAGTTTAGTGGGAGTGTGGTCATTTTATTAATAGTATCTATTGATGACATATTACTCATAAGAAATGAAAAACTATTCATATAATCTATTAATACATGGTTGAATAAATGATTCTCCATGAAGGATTTAAGTGAGGTAACATATATTATTGGGATAAAGATCCTTTGTGATAGATCCAAGATACTACTTAGCCTAAGTCAGGGTACATACATTGACAAGATACTGAAGAGATTCAGTATGGAAAAATCCAAGATGGGATTGTTTCCAGTATCACATGTCATTCATCTTTCCATGAAAATGTGTCCTCAGATACATGAGGAAAGAAACATAATGAAAATTATTCCATAAATTTCATCAATTAGGTTAGTCATGTATGTTATGATATATACTAAGCTAGATATTTCATATCCATTGAGTGTGGTAGGTAGATATCAAGCTGATCTAGATGACCAACATTGGATGGAAGTCAAGACTATCCTTAAGCATCTTAGTCATGATAAGGATATATTTCTTGTCTATAGAGGAGATGAGGAACTATTCATCATAGGATAAATATTTTTTCATCATATGATGTTCAAATACTAAGATGACATAAAGTCACAAACAGGGTACATCTTCACTTTGAATGGAGGGGTTGTGAGCTGAAAGAACTCAAATTAGGTTTTTTCATAGATTATATAGAATAGTTCAAGTATATTTTAGCTTCTGAGGAATCTAAAGAAATATCATATATGTGAAACTTTGTCCAAGAGATTTATTTGGTACCTATCGGTAATTATCATATCACACTCTATTATAATAATACTTCAACTCTGTCTCTCACAAAAGAGTCAAGGTCACATTAGTAGACAAAGCACATACTTAGAAAGTATCATCTCTTGAGAGATTTTTTTCAAAGAGGTGAGGTTGTAGTGATCATTATATCTAGGGAAGAAAACATGGTGGACCCCTTGAATAAAGACTTGAATCAGAAAAAACATGATTATCTTGTGAGGTATAGCGGACTTAAAATCATAGGCAGTTGGCTCTAGTCCAAGTGGGAGTTTGTTATAGTTGATGTTCTAGGACTAACTTTATGTACTTTTATTACATGTATATTCAACTTATTAAATATTAATTAAATATATTATTTCATATTTTTTATTTTTTTTTTGCATGGATTTAATGTAATAATTTCCTAGATAATTTTTCACATTGATAATGTCATAGTAGTTCCACACTATGATAAGAACCTTGAAGTGATATGAAAATATTATTAATATAGATTTATGGTTAGATAACATACTATGATGGGACACATAGTATTTAGACCATTGGGTGAAATTACTCATAAGTAAATGAGTCTTCTTCTTATATAGTTCACACTTGGTAATCTCCAAGATGGGAGATTATGAGAACATAATCACTAGTATGAATTATACATGTTTTAGTGTCATAGGATATTTCTATATGTGAGAGTGTGTAATGGTCCTTAGATTTTAATATTATCTTTGGTGAATTTCATGACTCGTGTACTTAGATTTACTAATGAAAATTGTCATGTAATATGTTGGCAGGAAGTAGGGTAAATTAGGTGTGTCATAATTTACATTTCACTAATGGATAATTCAAGGAAGGGTTTATCCATTCCATCTTTATTGAAGTTGATAACTCATACATTTTATTGGAATATAACTATCTCCCTAAATTTTATTTCCATGGTGTAACGATGTGTTTATTTCAAATATTCAAAGAAAGATGTATCGATCATATAGGTTGATCACACCATCGTGTAACCTTTTTTATGAGATATTGTGATAAATGGATTATATTATACAATGATCTTTCATATGTGATTTTAAACATTGGAACATGAAGTTATTTATCTTGGGTGACTTGACCCATTGCTAGACAGTAATCTTGGACTTTAGGTAAACCCGCCTAATACCAACAAGAAAGAATCCTAGAGGGTAATACACTAAGTGTTTCCATCGATCTCAATTAAATTATATGTGAATTTAATTAATGGAATAGATATTATTCTCAATATCGAGGAGTAATTTTATTCAAGTTATATTTATTCCATAAATTTAATAAATATTTATTCACCCACATGTGAATAAAAATATATTTATTTATTTTGTTAAATATTTAATAAATATATATTAATTAGTATGTAAATGAAACATTTATTTATGAATAAAATATTTATTTAGTTATTCAATAAATATTTAGGAGTCCGAATGGACCAAGATTGCATCTGGTGATAAATAATTATTAACAAGCCAGTAAATATTATTTATCAATTTGTGCAAGTTGACGTGCGGCACAAAATAATATTATTATTATTATGTGGAACAGGGTTTCATTAAAGGTTATAATATTATTTAATGGTAAGCATGCAATTAAATTATTATTTTTACCTAAAACTTATATCTATAAATATTTGGTGATTTCTATTATGTAGAGCATCGGTGTGAAATTGAAAAAGAGAGAGAATTTTTGTGCATAATAAATTCTATGTCAAATAATCCTTCCCACTCCTTCTCAAGAAAAATAAATTCAAGAGATATTTATTCAAGACCGAAGAATGAGCAATCAATAAAAAACAACGTAAGACATTCGATTCACCTCACTAGAACCTAGATATTGATTGTAATTTTTTATAGATAATGGGAGAACATGTAGATCAACACTAGAGGGATTCTATCCTTGTATCCTTACAGCACAATGAAAGAAATATAAAGGGTTATTTTTGGAAGATTAAAATTCATCAACAAAGAAATTTCCTAAGCCTGGGCATTCATTTCTTCAGATATTAAATAAATTTATTATAAATTTTACATGAAATATCCTCACTCATGGTTTCGATTAATGTTAATTCAAATAAATTTTAATATATCATCCACCACAACACACTTCCACTACACCCATAACCAAAAAAGTAGGAAAGATGATCATTATTATCAACCAATATTGATTCACCACATCCAGTAACTAAAAACCCATATCTATCTAGTTCTCTAACTTCTATGGTGCTCCAATATAGTACTTGTGTTTCAATAACAACATCGGACATAGGATCCTATGGATTATGTTCCTACACCAACTCTTATGAATCTTGAGTATTAGCTTCATTGAATTCAATATTTCTCTCTCTATACTTCTTAAGGATGTGACACCTCTCAAGAAAATTAATTTTATTTTTAAAATCACCTTATTTTCTATGGGTTTTTATCGATAATATCCCCATGATTCCTTAAGATACCCTATAAAGATACACTTCATGTCACAGGGTGCTAGTTTGTTTCTAGAGTTATCCTTAAAAAATTCCTCACAATCCCATGCATGAGTATGTGAAAACATAGATTTCTTTCCATACATTAACTTATATAGTATATTATCCACCCCCTTAGTTGGTACTTATATTAAAATTTATTTTTCATCATATAATGCATATCCCGAAATAGATAATGGATGAATTACATGGATCATCATCAACCTTACCATTACAAGAAAGGTACAGTTCATCCTTTTACTAAAACCACTCCACTATGGTGTATAAAAAAATGTGAGTTAGGATAGGATCCCATACTCTCATAGGAAGTTGATAAATTGTTTATTAAGATACTCATGGTCGTGATCATATTGAAGTTTCTTTATCTTCTTACCAAGTTTATTCTCAAATTCATTATTGAATTATTTGAATTTATCAAAACATTCTAACTTATACCTCATTAATTATACATATCCATATCTACTTAAATCATTGGTAAAAGTAATAAATTAAGAATAACCCCTTATTTATTTTATTGGAAATGGTCTGCACACATCTATGTTTTCTAATTATAGAAGTTTTGTATGCCTATAACTTTGTCTACCAAATGGTTTCTTGGTTATTTTTCCTTGTAAAAAGCATAACATCTATCAATTGGTTTTAGTTAAAAGAGTCTAAGTAACCATCTTAATATATCTTTTTCAAATTATTATCATTTACATGAACCATACATTGATTCCACAAATGGGTGTGAAATGAGTGATGCAAACTTGATTCATTATCAATTTCCAATACTTTTTTTTAAAGAGGTCTAGTCAGAAGCAGAGCTTCTAACCATTTATTAAAAGAGTGAAAGAAAGTACATATAAATGGATAACGGGGTCAAAAAACCATAATTGACTTCATTCATAAAAACTAGAAATCATAATATGACATTTCATTCCCATAATTAGAGTCTCCAACTTCCCACTCATATTGAGACTTTTCTAAATTAAAGGTCTTTAGGTAGTTTGTTTAAACCTTTCTTGACATATTTGAAGATGATCTAGTAGACACGTTCTTAGGGGTCTGAGAGTAGTCCTTGAGGGGTATTCCCTTTAAAGGAACAGAGGAAAAATCCTCTCCATCATTAATTCTTTCCTCACCACTTAAGACAACATCCTTGAAAGAGATATATCCACCACTGCCCGGACCAGTGAATCCAGCCTTTCCCCTTCATCATCAGAAACATTTTCCCATTTAATAGTAATAAGAGAAGAATGAAAAAGCTTATGGGATTCCTGTTGATTATCAATATTATATTGAACATCATTGTGTTTAGTGTCATCAAACAAAGAGGGCATAGGAATCAGATTCAATGTTGAAGGTTCAATATCTTTTCCCTTAAGAGACACTTGAGATATAGGATTCTCTGAAGTCAAAACTTCAGCAGTAATATGAATTGTCTCTTTAGGAGAGTCACTATCCTTATTAGCAGTATTAGAAAAATATGAGTCTTTTGTAGTTTCCTTTTGTCGACAAAGGTTGGAGGGGTGGCCTCTCATCCCACACTTCTTATAAGCAGCGTTCTTTCTACACAGCTCCAAGGAGTGCCCAATAGTTATACATTCAGTGTAGTAGAGAGTATTTTTCTCATATTCAACATCAATTAAAATGTTATCTGAGAGAGTGGAGAGTGTTACTTATTCAATAAGAGTGGAGCTGAGATTAACTTTCACCAACATCCTAGAGAAGTTCTCATATCTAAAATATTTAATTTCCTTATCAAGTCGAATGGGGGACCCTATTTCCATGCCAATGTCATACAAAATTCTCAGATGCCAAAGGACCCAGTTGAGACCATGTAGACGAACCTAGACTTGAGAAAAAGAATTTTTGTCTTGAAAGACATTAAAATACAAAGACCAATCATGTAGATGAATCCACCCAGGTTTTAGAAATAGAGAACCAAAGCTCCAATCATGAAGCTTCAAGTCATCTGATGGAAACAAGCAATGAGAAAATCCTCAACCAAGTGAGATACATTTCCAGCTAGCAGAACCCCAGAGAAACGAAATTTTTCTAAACAGATCCTCAAGTTTCCAAGGTCGTGCACCTCTAGGTAAACCAATGCGAGCAATTAAAGAATGTTTCCCCATATTCAATATCTCAGCAAGTGTAGCAGTGTTTGACTCTACATGAGCAGATGATCCCTTGTGAAGAATTCTTCCATGATGAGATTCCTTATAAAAAGGGAGTGAATGAGCTTCATTATTTTTTTGCCCTAAAATTGAATCCTTTATCACATCAACAAATGAGTGTGAACCCAATGGAAAAATCACCACCAAGCCCCTTCAGTGATTCCCACCGCGAACCCTCAGCACCATACTCAGAAAATGAATTATTTAAAGTCTTATCCACTTTTCATGCATCAGAGTACTATCCATGATGAGCAGAAGAGGAGAAAGAATCCCAAACCTATTGAAATATCATATCTGGGGATCGGAACCTTCGACGTATTGCACTGAGATGCATCAACAGATCAGGGGTTAGAATCCCTCATCATGTCAAATTTCACTACACGAACTGACTTGGTCCCCAGAACCATCGTCGTAATCAAAGATTCTTCCTTCGATATGCTGACCTCAGATCTCCTCGGAGCCGGAGCGACGTCTGAAGTAGGAAATGGTGAAGGTGGAGATTTTGCATGATGCAATCGAACTCACACCCTTGTCATCCCATAAATCCAATTATCCTTGAAAAATATTCTGAAATATACTTAGTACCTACATTTAAATACAGATGTGACCACCACAAGTTATATCTAATACATATTTTGTAGATATAGAATGACTTAAATTGATAAATAAATCACATGAATCATCCCATTAATTTTTTAACTGGGTGTGGATCTTCTTCCAGTGGCCCAACTTTCCACACTAAAAACATATTATATCCTTTTCCTTTTCCTACCTTTGTATCTTCCACTTCCTATAAGGACAATGTTTGGGATCCTTAGACTTAGGATGGGTCTTGGGGACTTTTCCCATGTTCTTACTTTTCATATTCACTATAAGGACTCTAGTTTTTTCATATCCTATGTCATTATCAACTTGATGAATAAGAGTAAGGAGATCTAAAAGAGTATTATAACTATTTATCATATTATAATTAAGGATAAAACTAGATAAACTCTTAGGTAGAGTGGAAAAAATGAGATTTGTGAACATCTCATCATGGATCATATACCCCAATACATCTAAGAATTTAATGTATCCAATCAAATTGACTATATCAGGCTCATATGTCATTGAATCTCCAATCTTTCATGTGAATAATGCATTGGAGATCTCATATCTCTCTTATCTCACCTTCTCTTGATAAAGATAATTAAGGTGAGATATGATTCTATATGAATCCATATCTTTATGTTGCTTTAAAATTTCACTAGATATGGATGATACAATAAAACATTAGACATTTTTGACATCATCCAAATGTTTCATATATAGAGAAAGTTTTTTCTTACTATCCTCTTTGTTAATCACCTCAGGAAGAGGGATTTCTAGTACATATAATATGGATCATAGTGATATAGTCAAATTAGTGTGGTTTTCTATTTCTATAATAAATAAGAAAATGATTTTAGTACTTTATATGGATTACAAAATTAGATAATAAATTTTATTTAATTGATTAATCTCCCATTAGTTAATTGAAAACTAATAGAACTCGCCATTAGTTTCATAATAACTTATCGCATGAATATCCATTGTTAAGGATCCATATTACCTAGGGAATTAACTCTTGGAACTAAGAATAGTTTGAGTTGTAATATTCCACCAATTATCCTATGTACCTCCTAGATTGGTTTCGCCTCAGCTTTGAACTTGAATTTCCTCTACTCACCTGTGAGCTTCATCCATTACATATTTTTTTCTCGCACACAAGTAAGGGGAACCAAAGAATTGGTTAAAGGTTATTTTCATAAAATAAATAGATAGATCATAGACCCTTACATAATGAGAAGAGAGGAATGACACATAGGTCATTATTTAATTTAATAAATTGTTACAAAAACCATGAAATAATAATAAATTAAATAAACCAGTCACATACACATGTTGGACTAAGCTTTTGGTCATCTAAATATATGCAATGAATATGAAAAAGTACTCTAGTTACCATTCACCTCAATTTTTTCTTTATTATTAAGATAAATTCACTTGAATTAATTCAATTAATTAACTAATTGACTAATTCACTTTATCTTAATGACCATCTGAAGTCTCTTTGAGATACCCATCATAAATGCAACATGGAAAATAAACAGATTGATCAAAATTTATAGACAATTATATGGAATTAATTAAGAATTATTAATTATGAAAACCTTATTATATATTCAAAATATTAGATTTCAATAGTATAATTTGGTTTTTAATGCTATAATAAATTATTAATTATGAAATTTAATTTTATTCTTTACTGGGTGACTTTACGATGTGTACTAATGATCTATACACAGTTTTCATCACTTGTTTCTATCTAAGATAAACTCTAAGGGACTTAGTGTGTATTTTATCCAAGTTACATGATGTGTACTAATAATCTACATGTCATGTATTCATCTTTTCGAGTGTCTATGTTACCCACCAGTGGAATCGGTGTGTTCTTTAAATGTGGGAAATAATGAGTCATATGGTGTGTATTCTAGCTATATGTCATGTATCTCATTAATACTATAGGATTTCAGTCTCACATGGTGTTATTCTACATATTTGACAACATGTTTTTCATGAATTTCACTGCTAAACTATGTAGACAACATGACGTGTATAGTAGCTACATGTCATGTGGTCTGACAAACCATGTGCTAGGATGGACTGAACAATACACAGTGCAAATTAAATGAACTATGTGTGATTAATTATTAGAAAATTATGTATCACTTGACACATCTAGGTGGAATGAAATTGGATACAAGATGCATACTTTAGTCGTGCATCGTGTGACCGTGTCTACTGGCCAAAATCCTTAGAATCTCTTGATGGTATCTCCACTAATTCTTCATCCATTCTTAATCTATTTAAGATAATATGAAACTTGAACGAAGAGATTTATTGTGGAAAAAACATATTAATTAAGATTTAAAATTTAAATAATGGATAAACTAGAAGAAAAAACTAACAACAATCATGTATTATAAATCAATAAATAATAAATAATTATAAATTATCATATGATCGCTCTGAAACCACTTGAAGGTTCCAAGTTTAGATAAAGGACCTATTGGGCATATCCAACATAGATTTTAGTCATAATCAATGAATAATATGTGATATGCATCATGAATATCTTTATAACTGATGGAATTAAGATGAAGATTAATTGAAAAATTAACACCATAACCAAAAGTAAAAATCATCACATATAATTTATAATTAATTTATAGATAGATTCTAAAATTACCATGATATTGTAATTCTTTATTCATCGATGAATCTGTACACCACTCTTTTTGTATTGTTGCTATGTCAGAGTGTGGTTAGATTCCCTCTAGAAGTCGTCCATGCATGCTTTTCAAACCACCAATCATCACCATATAATTCTCTTGGGGCTAACATGGATGAATCTAATGCTTGTGATGATCATATTTTATCATATCCAAATCCTTAAAGAGGATAATAATTCATTTTGTGGGAGGAGGGTAACTTCTATATGTTCTTTAGAGAATTCTAGGGAGAGATCTCTCTAGGGATTTAGAGAATCCTCTCTAGAATTTGTGTCATACAACCAAATAAATGTGGCTAGGGCTTACAAAAAATATCATAAACGAGTTTAAAAAGTGCTAGGGTTAGAAAATAATAATTGCGCATGGGACCTTATTATTTTATTAATTCTCAGTGAACCCCTTGTCTAAGTAATATTATTATTATTATTATTTACTTGATATTCACTAAATTAATAGATAAATTAAATATTATTTTCGTGAATAAATAAATTAATAATTATTTAAATAATATTTAATATGATATTTCTCATCAAACCATCAAACTCATCCTTCAATTCCTACTCAATTTTTATTGGTCCTTAAAAAATGACTATTTATTTAATTAAATAAATATCAGTACATTATTTTCCAATAAATATATATAAATATTATATTCACTAAAATTAGTGAATAAGTATTTATTAAATATTCATGTAACTAAATAAATAAATATTTTATTACCTTGTGAATAAATCAGAATAAATAGATATTTTATATTCGTGTAATTAAATAAATAATTACAATGTGAATAAATATTTATTAAATATTCAACTCACATATATATTATCTTGAATAACTGGTGATTGGATATTTGAAATCAAGCTAACATTAATAATTATTAAACCATGTATAAGAATAATATATATCCAACATGTTGAATTCATATATATTTTAACTAAGGTTTTAAATATACATAGTGTGTGACCCTCTAGGCCTCTTTCTCAATGGTATTCAGCTACACTTCCTAAATTCCAAGGTTAGCATCTAGGAACACACCAATGCTCCCATATAGAAACTAGTTAACATCACAATGACATTTAACCTCCTAGGAGCATACATTATGTAATATAATCTTTTTATCTAGATATATCTAATCAAGAAAGTTGCATGGTAGTGTTATCAACCTATGTGATCGATTTCTATTTCTTTGAATTTATGGTAATGAACTTTTCAAAAATATCTCCATGCCCATGAACTTAATTAGGAAATTCAATTCCCATTAAATATAATTAGATATAAACTTTCATTAAAGAGTAGAAGGGATAAATCCTTTCTCACATTATCATTAATACAACATCACTCATGATGCACCTAATGTATCCTACCTCACCATGAGAATATGTCATCACTGTTTTAATCAGTACATAAAATTATTTGACTTGTGATATGTATTAATAATAATCATAAATTATAGGGATCATTATACACATCCATGGATAGTAATATCTAACGAAAAATATAAGTGTGTATTTCCTATTATTGGATCATGTTCTCATAATATCCAACCCTAAAGATTACCAATATGTAAACCATAATAAAGTGTTTTAAATTTCTATGAGTATCCACCCTTGATGATTTATATCATTTTTGTCCCATAAAATAATATCATCCATCTATATAACTTATATTTAAGAATACTATCATGGAACTTCTTGGTTCTCATCATAGTATAAAATTGTTGATATCTTCCTATGTGACAAGTACCCTTATGGAATTATCACATAATATTTCATGGAGAAGAAAAATCATGATGTGATAAGAACTTTTATTAATATTAAAATACATGAATAAAATTAATCATAAAGTACTTATAAGTTGGTTCTTGGGCACCCACTCCAACACTCTTCATAGAGTACAATGACAAGAATGGAAAGTATCTTCAGTAATTTATCTTAAAGTATCTTGACCCAAAACTAAATTAATTAATTTATTCCCAGCATAAGGTACCCCAATCTAAGGCCCTCCCCAATTACATCATCTAGGGTTTTATTTTCCATCTCTGTAAAGGCATCATCCACTACCACAACCATGACCTTCTACATCATGATCTCAAACCCCTGAATCTTTTCATTATTAAGGAAAAGTATATTCTAAAGATCTCATATCTTATCCTCATATGATCTTTTATCATACCTCAAAAAATCTACAATCATGATATCTTCAAGCTATGATATCGAGCACAAAAAGCGTTTCTAGGATCAACTCATTACACGATCAATGTTGACATGTGGTCTGTTAGATACATTTTCACTAAAATATCAAAAAAGAAAGATCTATTACCTAGGGAATATAAGTTCCAAAAATTACTGAAAATAGTTTTGAGCACTCTGGGTTAGCCTATAGTAGAGGGGTTTCTTGAAACTTTATGGAGTTGATACTCCCTCATCCAATGGATTTCTAAATTTTCTTGGATGATTTGTTCTTTATTTAACCTGAGCCTATCCTCTATGTATTCAATTCCCATTTTCCTTTATTTTTTTAGATCTCTAATATGTTCATTAATTTCATGAATTAAAATCTACAGGTTTTCATATTTATATATGGTGTACATACACTTGAAAAAAAAATTAGGTTTTTTTCTAACAGATTTGTTGATATTTTTTGTTGAGTTTTAATTTAATCTTCTTGGAAGACATGTTTCCTTCCTTGTAAATACCACCAAATTTTGACTTGGACATCACATGATCAAAATATTTATTTAAACTTACTAAACACTAGTATATCCAACAACACATTTCTTTGTATATGAGTTCTCCACATGACATCTTTTCACTTTTCATTTTCTTCTTCCAAGTAACTCAAGTAGAACTCCCCTAATAATGTCATTACTCTACATAATTATTGATTTATCATAAAAAAAGATTCTTTTTAACTACCTAGTATCTTCCCTAGAACACCTCTTCAATATCAATCCTCAATTTTATGTCTTCGTATCTTTGAAGAACCTTAAAATTTAGACAATGAAAAATTATGTTGTGCACTGGCCGTATAGGGGGAAATTATCTTACATGTGAAAATTTAATTCATTAGGAAATCTCTATTATATTGAATATACACTACACTGAGAAAATTATGATCCATATGAAAAACTTCCCCATAAATTATATTATGTGTCAATATAATTTTAAATCTTCAAACTTTATAAACTCACATATGAAATTTCTCCTTTGGAAAATATATTATTTATGAATCTTTATCAAATTTTTGAAAACTATATAAGCCTATGAATCTATTTATTCTTCATAATTATATTACATGAAATTTGGTTTCATCATTTTTTTTTTAATTTAATTGTATTATTTAATATAATTTTTTAGTCTATTAATATTTGTTATGTGGGGGATATATTGGATTGTCCACATGTCCTTTAAATTTTACATGCCTACTTCATATTTATTTCACCTGACCTTCTTGATTTTTTATGGGTGTCACATAATTTAGAAAGATCTAGGGTTTTGGGTTTCTTCATTTGGAGTGAGTCCCATGGTCCACCCTCCTGGTTTTATTTTTCCTTAGGAATTGGGTCCTATTTTTAGAACTTGGTTTTACAAATAAGTAGAGCAGTGGAAACATCACACTATCTTCAACTATTGGAGTTGGTTCCCTAGAACCAACTACTTCATACATTAGATTACATGTATTTTCACAGGAGTGAATATTAATATAAATATCATATCACATACTGATTTTTATTCTACAAAACATTTATTTGATAATGTCCTAAAGTATTTTTTGTATTGATAAGGCCATAGTAGTTCCCCGTTATGATGAGAACCTTGAAATTACCTTATGATATTCTTAAAATAGTTCTATGGTTGAATATAATACTATAATAGGAAACATATTATATAGTCTATCAGGTGTGATTAATCATAAGAGGATTGAGTATTCTTCTCATGAAGTTCACACTTGATAATATTCAATATGAGAGGCTATGAGAACATACCTATTAGTATGAATTTTTCATGTTTTGGTTTCATCACATATTCCTATCTATGACCATGTATAATGGTCTTTAGACTTTAATATTATTATTAATGCATGTAATGACTCACACACGTAGATTTACTAACAAAAAAACATCACTCCATATGTTGTCAAGAAGTAGGGTATATTGGGTGTGTTATGAATGACATGTTATTAATGGATAAGTCAATGAAGATTCCCCCCTTACATTTGTATTGAAGCTGATATCTCAAAACTTTTATTAAAATATACCTATCACATAACTTCCATGGTCATGGTGTAACGAAGTTTATTTTAGATACTCAAAGAAATATGTATCAATCATACAAGTTGATGACACGTATGTGTAACATGTTTGATGAGATATTGAGACAAAGGGATTATATTACACAGTGTGTGTTCGTATGTGATTTTTTACATTGTGATATTAAGTTGTTTCTCATGGGTGTCTTGACCCATTTCTAGATAGTAATCTTGGAATTTAGGAAAGCTTATCTAATTCTAACAAGAAAGAATACTAGAGGGTCACACACTAAGTACTTCTGTTGATTTTAATTAAATTATATTTGAATTTAATTATTGGAATAAATATTATTCTCAATATAGGAGAATAGTTTTATTCAAGTTTTATTGATCAAAAATATTCACAAAGTAATAAAGAATTTTTTATTCTTTAATAAATAATTTATTTAGTTATGTTAATATATAATAAATATGTATTCACTATATTGTGGATAATATATTTATTTTATTGAATATTTAATAAATATTTATTTACTGGTTTGTAAATAAAATATTTACTTAAGTTAATAAAAATATATATTTAGGTTTTCAATAAATTTTGAGGAATTCAAGAAGATCAATATCATATCTGGTGATGAATATAAATTTAAAAGTCGGTAAAATAATATCTATCATTTCACGACTTAGTGTATTCCATAAAATAATATTATTATTATTATTATCATATGGAATGGGGTTTGTTAAGGATTGTAATTTTATTTAAGGGCTGGTACGTAATTAAATAATATTTTAATCTAAAATCTTGCTCGATAAATAGATGGTTATGTCTATTATGTAGGGTTAATTGAGAATTGAGAATCATTGCACAGAATGGACTTCTCTCTCAAATTCTTCCTTTCATATTCTCAAGAATGATAAGAACTCCTTAAATCCCAAAGGATCTTGAAGTTATCAAGAGTAACAATGCAATATGATTGATTTTCCACACTAGAACCAAAAAATCAATCAGAATCACTCAGAGATCAAAGGAGCACGTGTAGATCACTACTAGGGGCATTCTACACTTGGATCCTTATAGTGTAGTGAAGGTAATCTAGAAAGGGTCTTTCGAAAGATCAAAATATATATCAAATAAAGTTCCTAAGATGAGGTAACCTTTTATTACAATTATAATAAAATTATTTATAAATTTAACATGAAAAGATCACCTATTGGGGTTTCGATAAACTCTATTTTAAAAGAAATTTTAATATAATGTCCACCAAATGCACTTCCTCTGCATCTAGAACCTTCAAGTGGTATAAAATTGGTCACATTTTAAATTTATAATTATTTATTTAATTATTGATCTATATGTTCAATAGTGGTTAGATATTTCATTTTAGGAATATTCGTTCTTGATTCTATTTTAATTGATAGGTTATCGATATTTTAATTATCATTGTTCAGTGTTTCATTTTCTTAAATAACTAATAATAGATGAAGAACAATCAGAGACTCCATCAATAAGTTCTAAGAATTATGGTCGGTACGACTAGGTAACACGATGTGTAGCCTAAGTACACGTCGTGTACCTAATTGAACTATATCTGGACATGTCATGGGATACACGACATGTCAAATAGTAACTATACATGATGCATTTATTGCACACAGTGTATAGACTGAGCCAGTCTGGCACAAAAAAAATTAGATTACATGAGGTGTAGCTATCATACATGTCTTGTGGTCCACATGGTTTAGAGGTGAAATCCATGCAATCCATATGGTCAAATACATGGCCAAACCACTTAATACTGATAACTTGGAGCATTAATGAAGTAAACGATGTATAGTCAGTGTACATGGCATGTAGTTCATTAATTCCCATGTCTAAAATACACATTGAGTTCCTTGGTGAGTTATATAGACACACAGCATGCGGGATACATGGTTTGTAACTCGATTGTATGCATCATGCAGTCTCGTGTATGATGAACATGTCGAGTGCTTCAGTGGATTTCATGGACACAAGACATTCAGAACATTTTGTGTGTACATCATGAGTACACTCCATGTAATACACTGAGATACATGATAAATACCTAGGTGTGTATCTCGGGCACACAAAAAGTAGAATATACAACATGTAGTTGGCTAGTACAAGTTGTGTAGTATGGGATGAGTTGCACACTATAGCCCTAGGTGTGTAACCCAGGTACATAGAAAACAAGATACATGACATGTATCTAGATAATACATGTTGTGTTGTCTCCCAATAATGGATAGAACTAAATTACATTAAATTATTAAATTATAGTATTAAAATTTTTCTTTATTGATTGGAATACATGGTGTGTTTGAAAATTTAATAAAGGTTTTAAAGAATTATTAAATTCTAAATTTATTTATTATAATTAATCTTTAATTATTGGTTCTTATATTTTTTTCATGAATTCCATAATGATGGGTATCTCCAAAAGAATTTGGATAATCATTAAGATGAAATGGAAATAATTAATTAATTAATACAGGTGTGTACATCTTAATAAATAAAGAACAAATATAAATGAATGTTAGCTAGTATACTTTTTCATAATCATTGCATTTTTAGGATTGTTTATGAGCTTGACCAAGGCCTATGTGTTAGTTGTCTTTATTTAATTTAATTTATTTCATTGGTTTGAAATTATTTATTATTAAATTAAATTTTGATGACCTTTGATTCATCACTCCCTATATTATTATGTAGTACCTACATGTACAAGGATATTTATGTAATTATCTCTAACCAATCCTTTGGTTTCCCTCACCAATGTGTGAGTTATAAATACTTGTAATAAATGGAGTATCCCAAGGCACATGGAGGCAGTTCAATATGTAATTAAAATGGAACCAACCTAGGTGATCAGGTAGAATTTTGTAATTTATTCCAAGACTAAAAATTTGATTTTTCCCCTATGTCATGGGTTGATTTATTGTTCACTCAATAAATCAACCATTAGATAATATCATGATCATTTTATTTATTTATTTATTTATTTTTTTGTCTTATACATTATTTATTTTATGGATGTAAGACCGCGATCACATAAATAAGTGAATAAATGTGGAAATATGGAATATAAATAAATGGATTGTGTGTAAATGTTTTATCAAACATGGTTAATCAATTAAGTAAAATCCACTTAATATTAACCTGGAATGTAAAATATAAAACAAGATAAAATTTATGAATAATAAATAAAATCCCTCAAATATATATTAATTTAGACTCGACCTACCATTACTTGATTAGGTTTGAAACCAATAGAACTAAGTGTTTGACTAACCCTTGTTTAGACACATACTTTTATAAGGGGAGTTCTTAAGAAATTTTTGGGTTGACATAACCATTTTACATCAAGAGGGGTATCCCTTGCTATACTTAGTGTAACTTGGAGGAAAGTGTTGAGGAAATACCAATTGGGATTTTAGGAAATCCACTCAATGAATCAAGGAGCTATAAGCCCATAGTTGGAAAATACATGCCAACCTAAATACCTTTAAGTATCTTAACCTACCCTTGTTGGGATTATATGAAGGGGCATATATATCCTTGCCACTATAATGTACAAGAAACTAGACATTCTGAGTTAAATGGTGAGGGTTCTTGAAACTTGATAAAATAGTGGGAGACTTAATAAAATTTATTATTATTATGTCTCACATAAATTTTAATCAAGTGAATTAATAATTATATACTCTTTTATAATTGTATAATATGGAAATTAAAACCATAAAAATGGTGTGACCATTCCTTAACTTAGGGTATTTCCTTACAAATGAAAATTTATAGATATGGTAAATAATTTATGAAATGCATTATTATTATAAATATTATATTATGTGTTAGAATCCCCTATCTTGATCTACTACCCCGTCATATGAGTGAAGGTGAAAAGTATTCCTAACAAAGATATATTGAGGATGCTTCTTATGTTTGTTGTATTATATTATCAATTATGTTCAGAGAGTTGACAATATAATATAAAGACATATATGTTTACACCATAATATCACATATTAATTATCTTGATAAAGATATAAAAAGTCTATAAATAAAAAATATTTTCAATGCACTATATCAGTGTAAACCGGAAGAAGGTAATCAAGATACTAATCATGCATTCAAAATGATGAGGTTTACTAATCAGTTGTAAAAATTAGACTTCCACTTGGATTATAAATTATCCATTGGTATTATATTATTATCCTCATCGCCAAGATTATCCTTATTTATCCAATCCCAGTTAAAAGAAATGGATAAGTCTCTTAGCAAACTTTTTTCCATACTTCACCAAGCAGATAAGGATTGGTAGAAACATGTTTCTCCATCCATTTCAGTGAAAAGTTTGAAATAAAAGGTTGAAGATTGATAGAGTTAATATTTTCATTTTTTTTAATATTTTTTAAATGATTTAATCCCTTCCCATTAATAAATTTGATCTTATTTGCATCATTTTATGACTTTTGGTGAGTTTTTATCTTAAGTGTGAAAATTGGTTAATTCTGTACATTTACCAGTTTGATTTTGCCTCTGTATTTCGAGCATAACTCCTACAATTTTCATCCAATTTACGTGATTCATTTTTTTAGGATTGCATTATTCGTGGGATACAAATAAGTCTCATGGACCCATATTCAATTAGAACTCCAACAAGACAAAACAAATCGGTCAATGTGAAAACATAATATGGTCGGTAAAATGGATCATGCCTTATTAAATGAGGCATATCCCGGGATACCTACCACCAAATAGGATCCTTCTAGCTGGTTTTAAAACCCAAATCGATTAAAAAGTTTAAAATTAATTTTCATGGGGAAATTATTTCATTAAGGCCAACCTTAAACAGGTCAAAGTTGGGTGGGTGGAATAGTTTTTGGCAGCCAGAATAAGACAAATCTAGTATTTTGGACAAAACTTTTTTAACACTATTCAAATTTCTTGAAAATTTCAAGTTTATATATAAAACTTCATTACTCACATCATATAATAATGTACCTTGGAATGATTCGATGATATGGTTGTACAACCAAAGCTAAACTTTTGGAAGATAGATTCTAGGGGATATTTTTTTGTTCTTCTTTTTACATCTTTTCTTTAATTTAGTTTTGTAAAGTTTTATTCTTCCACATTCTTCTCAATTACCCTTACCATGGTGGGGTAAATCTTATGATTTATTAAGGAAGATTAGATTTTCTATTTTGTAATTTTTGAGTTCATGTGATTAATGTTATAAAATGTTTTCTCTATTCTGCGAAGTTGGATTCAATTTGTAATAACAGTTTATATTATCTTGTGAAATTGTATTTGATTTTATATTATGTTGTTATTATTACTTTTTTTAATGAAAATTATCTCCCTAACTAGTTTTTTCTATATATTGGACTGTTGTTTCACCGAAGGTATGTTATCGGTGCCCCAAATTGTTATTACCCACTCTTAAGCTAGTATAGCGCAAGTGCGGGGTCGATCCACAGGGAACTTGGTGAGTGCGTGAATTCAGTTGAGTTTAGAATTAATTTAGTTAACTATGCTATATTTAGAGTGGTATTTTCTTGGTTTTGGAATAAGGAACTTGTTTTGGTTACTTGAAAATAATGATCACTGATTAAGAAGAAAACAACAATGGTTTTTAATGAGATTGATAGAAAAAGAGTGTGTTGGGGCTATGGTGATTATGGAAATTTATGCGGATTGATTATTAGGTTGTATTATTCATGATAATTTGACATTCTGGATCTCAATTATGACAAGATTCCCTTGTTCCGGTTGATTTTGTATTAGAATTGAAGAAATTGTGACTCCTTGGTCTGGTAGTCAGTGTTTCAAAATTCTTAATTTCAGTTTAGTCCATTTATGAATCGATGAATCTTTTCAATGATCATGAAAGCATTCACTGTGATTCTTTTTTTACTTCCCTGAGAATTATTCCCTTGGTATGGATCATAATTCTTAGTGGTATTCAACAATGGTTAAATAATAATGAGAAGAATTTAAAAAAAATCACAACCATATAAATCAATCCAACATACAAAATATCTTCATCATCCACAGCCCCAACACAAGGGGTGTTTAGTTACAAATATTGGACAAAATAAAAACAAAACCTTAGATACCTGATGAGATCATCAAATAAGCTTTGGGGAGAGGTTTTGGAGGTGGAATGGTGGAATAGTGGCACATTGGTGGCTCGGGAATATGGCAGCAGAAGTTCCCCTCTCTCCAAGTGTTCTTCCTCTCTTGGTCCATAGGCCAAGGCCTCTATTTATAGAAAATTAAACTACATGGTGTGTACAAAAGTATACGACATGTACTTATTTTCAACACATTTTTCTCCCATTTTCTCCACTGGTAGGTGTCCTAACACACCATCTTTGACTTGAAACACAGCACCACCTGGTTGGTGACTCTACACGGCGTGTAGCACTGCCATACATGGCATGTAGTCTCAAAATTAAGCCGCCAACTGCTTCTAGAATGTCTTACACGGCATGTATCAATGGAACACAGCATGTCTCCTTCATCCGGCCACATGGGCGTGTAGAATCTTCTCGGCTACCAACTACTTCTATAATGTCTTACATGACGTGTATAAATGGAACACGGTGTGTAATTCCTTTTGGTTACTTGGGCATGTGTTTTTCCTGGTCATCCTGTGTCTGAGCTTGAAAGTACACAGCATGTATGCAAGTACACACCGTGTAGTTGGGAGTTTTTGCTCAGTTTTCCTTCTTTTTTTGCATTTGGCCAGGAAATTTCCGAAAATGAACAAGATCACTAAAATAAAAGTATTTTTTCACTAGGCAGTAGGTAAATGATGAAAAATTGTTCTTATTTTTCAATAAATTATATGAAAATGTATACAAAAATAGGGTGTATCAAACTCCCCCATACTTAGTCATTTTCTTGCCCTTAAGAAGATCTCAACATCTAATTAAAAGAATTTATATTTTAAAAGGAAGAACTTTAGTTAATCATGAATGTAAATAATAAGTGACAGGAGAAAATTTCAAAAAGAATACAAAGAAGTTTCAATCCATGATATATTCTAATCCTTCCTCATATATAATTCAATTAACTACTTTCATCCTCTTTTAACACAATTTTCAACCTTTCAAAAATAAGCAATCCACTTGATGATTTACCTCACCAAAAATATTCTCAACACTCAAGATGTTTTTACAACAAAGTTATGCTCAATCAAAGATATATACACTCTATCCATAGGTTTGCAAGAAATCTAGTTCTCCACTTTAGAAAATTTTAATTTACAAAAATCATGAGGGCTTTTCAATAAGGATCAGATGTTTTTGTGGCTAAAGGTTGGTAGGTAAAGATATGAAAAATAAATCTGAGGATTGAAAAAGGAGGCTAAATTCTTAAATAACAATGCATGATATTCAAAATTAAACTCAATGCAAAAAAATCCTCAATAAGATTTATCAAGTGATCTTATCACCACCATCTCCTTTAGATGAGTAGGAGTCACAAACCAACAAATGTGTATAAGGCCCCTTTGTTTGTACCATTTTTTTTCAACAAAGGGAACCTTTATGAATTTTCAAAATAGAGGTTTGGAACTCTTTTCACCCCAAATCATCAAGAGGCACTCCCCCATACTTCATTTCTTGATAATTCACAAATTTATACCATGTGTTGCCAATCCCTTCTTGTGATCTCAAATGAATATTCATGCAAAATCATAAAAGAATTAGGGTATCAAGGAAAATAGGCTTGTAATATGGATTCCTATAAAGGTTATGCACGGTCTCTATGGGCTTCATGAAGATAAGATGTAGGGTAGGCTCAAGATAAAGGGGTTAAAACAATCTTATGCCTCAATCATTTTAATGTAATTCAAAAATTCATCATGTTTTGAAAATAAAAATTGAAAATTATGGTAGTTATGTATATTCTAAGAATCTCTCAAGAAAGAGGGTATTAGAAAGAATATGACAAAGGGGTTTAGAATACCCCTCGGGAGTGGGAAAAATAAATAAAGAGATGATCAGGTCATGACTTGAAAAATAATTGATAAGTCTAATTGATGTAATTATCCAAGTATTACAAGTTGTAATTTAAATTATATCAGCAATCATTTTAAAATACCTAAGAATCAAAATAAGCATGCAATTTTTTTAAAAAAAAATCCACTTTCAGCTTTATTATTTAAAAATATTATTAACCAAAAATTTCTTCACGTTTTCAAATATATATTCTAATAATGATTTCTCCTAGAAAAAAGGTAAAATACTAAATAGGTCGAGAGATACCCCCCCCCCCATACTTAATAGCGCATGTGGTCCACCAAGTTCCCAAAAAGAGGAACAAGGGAAGGCGGGGACACAAAAGTGGACCAGACTGAGGGGAAGGAAGAAAGGAAGTAAACCAAGAATGGAAAGTGAAAACGGGAAATAGGATACTCCCCTCGTGTCTAGGTGGAAAAAAATGGTATGTGATGTAAAAGCGCAGCCCAAAATGTTCCAGAGTGCCTGTGAGAGGGGAAGAAATATAACACTGCAAGCAAGCATAACAAACACAAGCACAAGATATCACAAAAATATATATAAAATTAAAAGAAGGTGTCCCAAAACCAGTCAAGGGGTCGCCTCAGAAGAGGCATCATCTAGTACAGATCCGACCGGTAGAGAGGGCTCAGGAGCCGTAGAAGCTGGAGGCTCGGACTCGGCATCTGGAAGGGAAGCTAAATAAGTAGGAGCCGCAGGTACTGGGCTCGGGAAAGGAAGCTCAGTATCCCCCCCTGGACTGGAAACAGTGGCAACGGCAGCAGTAGTAGCAGCAATAGAACACACAGTAGAGATCATCATGGAATCTGTAGCCAGCACAGTGAAGGGCGGTGGAGCAGCAGTAGAAGGACCAGGAACGAAGGCAGAGGCAGGCGGTGGAGGTAATGGAAGACCCATATGCTGAACAAGAAGCTCCAACAGCTACTCCATCCGGTCCTGGCAGCTGTCAATACGTACCAAACGCTGCTCCATCATGGCCAGGCAGAGGGAAAGGGCGAGATCGACTGAGGGTGTAGGGGTAGGTGAGGCTGGTGGTGGTATAGAAGAAGGAAGTCTAGAAGAAGTGGGGTCAGTAGTAAGGGGGTGGGGTGGGGAAACAGGTGGGGGTGGGGAGGGAGGAGCAGGTGCATCATCTGGGGAAGGAGGGTCAGTAGGTGGGTGGGAATGAGCCTGGGCAAGGATGTAGGAACCCCCTGCTTCCGAACCAATCCCATGCGAATGAGCATGAGAAAGTCCATCCACTAAGGAGAACCTAACAGGTCATGGGGTAAGAAAGGCTCAAAATCCCCAAGGTGGTGGGCGAGGCGAGTGGTGTAAAACCCGCCGTTCAGGTTGCCTTGATGGCCGGTAAACATAGCATCGAAATAGGAGGTGGCTAGGTAAGGGAGGTCTGGGTAGTCCTGCCAGATGACACAGGTAATTAGATCCATGTCACGGCTGGTCACAACCCCCATATCCTCATGGTAGGGAAAAAGAATGGAACTGAAGCACCGGTGGGTAAAATGAAGGATGGGGTCAATGATAAGGGTTCTCTTCTACGAGGTAGGGGTGTAGCGGTGGTCAGGCCCAGCAATCTCCCACCACATACCCACAAGCTCAGAGTGCTCGGGTCTGGTCAAGGTGGAAACAGGGGGTGGGGTAATAGGATGGGGGTAGAAACTGCACCCTCTTCCAAACTCTATCATGGTGAGGGAAAATCATTGGCCGCCCATTAGGAACCAAACCACAGGCACCGCATCACCGGGTGTCTCCCGGTACTCAGCTTCATCAAACTCGAAAGAGGCTGCGAAGTCTAAAAATAAATCATGGAAGATAGGATTGATGACCTGGAAAATGGAGAGTAGGGGAGTGTGGCCAAGGAGATCCTCTAACTCTCCCCAGATGCCTAGCTGCTGAGGAATGGTTATGTTAAGGTAGCGGCCGCTCATCGGAATCAGAAGGCGAGGAAAGCGCTGAACCCTATCATGTGCCAGATCGGTGATCAGGAACACCATGCAAGGATAGAGAACACCTGTAAGGCCCGGCCCAGGTGGAGGTACAGCAGCAGGAGCTGGCTTTGTGGGTGGATCGGCTGTAGTAGGGGAAGGTTCGCTGGATGGGGCGGTCGATGAAGTGCCAGATGTGGAGGAGGATATCTCTAGTGGAGTGGCAGCTGGGAGGGGAGGAAGGGTGGTGCTTGGACCAACCTCAGTAGAGGGAGTGAGGGGTGGAAGGGTGGCCAATGGAGGGATCTCGTAGACCGGAGCATCTGGGTCTGGTTGTGTCGAAGGTTGGAGTCGAATCCACCGAAAAATGGGCCTCTCTCCCTCAATAGTAGAGGCCGACTGCTTCCCACAGAAAGGATCATGATCTTCCATAACCTGAAAAATAAAGAAAAAGAAAACAAAAGAAAAAATAAAAAAAATAAAATGAAGAAAAAGTAAGAAATCTGAAAAATAAAAGTACATGGCATGTATATCCAGAGTACACGGCGTGTAGTACAAGCTGAGCAGCATCCCATGTCCCTGGATAAACACGCTGAGGGTGAATAAGATTGGTCATGTAA
This sequence comes from Viscum album, assembly GCA_963277665.1. Lineage (NCBI taxonomy): Eukaryota > Viridiplantae > Streptophyta > Magnoliopsida > Santalales > Viscaceae > Viscum > Viscum album. The sequence continues at coordinate 1,078,738,846 of OY728139.1, read as the reverse complement.
AGATACATGGTGTTTACCGAACATACACACCGTGTGCATACAAAGTGTACATGTTCGTGTATTACAAACGACATGGCCATGATTTTATCAATCCGAAGAATCAAAGGCACACCATGTATGGGTCAAACACGGAATGTTCTGGATTTGAGGAACATGGCCGTGTAGCGGCTAGACACAGTTCCTGCCTAAATAAAATAGGTTACATGGCATGTACCGAACACACACACCGTGAATGGAAACATGGGTTGAGAGGCCATGTCAGGTGCTACACATGGAGGGGCCAAATGAAATGATATACATGGTGTGTACCAAACATACACGATGTGTACGGGAAAATGGTGTGTGAGGCCGTGTTCAAAGGGTACTCGAGCACGATGGGGAAAGTACACGGTGTGTACCAAACATACACACCGTGTATATTCAAATTGTGAAGCATTTTGTGTGTGGCCATGTACAAAAGTACACGGCGTGTGTTCTTCAATTTGTGGTCATGTATCGTGGAATCCAAATGGTCGGAAGATCCATAAAAACCCTAAACACTTCTAAAAACATGAAATAGTGAGTGCAGAAGGGCTTACCTTGACCTAGGATCGCAATCCAAGAAACATCAGAGCTTAAAATGAACCAAAACAACAGATCTGAGAGTGGGAGGGTGGGTGGAGTTCGGGAGAAGAAAATGAGAAGAAGGGAAGGAAAGGGGGGGCCGCACGACACGGCATGAACCTGGGTGGCCTACAGCTTATATAGCTGCGGTACACAGCGTGTACTTCTAGACTACACGCCGTGTATCCCCAAATTTTTGTTTTTGGTTTTTTTTAAATCATATATATATATATATATATATATAATAAACTATATATTAATTAATATTAATTAATTAAAATAATAAAAGTAAAATAAGTATATGTATGTATATATCGAATTGAAAAATAATACTATACACGTAATTTAGTGGGAAAATACATGACGTGTGTTTAAAAATTGTAAAAAGAGAAGTACAACCCTTGGTCTGGTCCTTGGGGCGAGGTTCGAATCAGCGATCGGCCACTCCGAACGGAAGCCCTCAACCACTAGAATGAAGGTTGTACTGCTTCCCATATTTCGTATTTATATACATTTAATCTATACAGCCTATACACATGGGAATAAATAAATGCACGGCATGTGGGTTTTAATTATAAAAGAAGGGGATGAAGCATGGAGATTAGCCGAGTTCGAACTCGGGTCTTTTGGATCCAGGGCCGAGACTTTTCCAATCTACCAACTTCATCTGCATGAATTACTTTATATAGAAAAGTTTTTTTATATTTTAATTTTAGAAAGAAAACAGGGCACACACATTGTATTTTGGAAGACACACCTTGTGGTTTTTATTAAAAGGGGAAATGATGGAAATGGGGCAGTTGTCAGGATTCGAACCCGGGTCTTTTGGAAACCGGGTTTCGATCTTATCCAACCAACCCATCCCCATCATGGGTTTTCTTATAAAATAATATAAATATATATTAAATTTACTACGCACGCCATGTAAGAAAATATAAAAAGGAGGAACCCCGTGCCGAAGGTAGGTCGGGAGGATTCAAACTGGGGATGGCTCGGATAAACTCCAGTGACCTTACCATCGGCACCGGCATCATCCCTATTTATTTATTAGGTACTCTATATATTTATATTATCTAGATAAATGAAAAGGAAAAACTACACGTCGTGCATATATATGGTACACGACGTGTATCCTCTAGGTTGCCTCCCAGGAAGCACCTTTGTTTTAGGTCGTTGGCTCGACCGACTTACCTTTTCTTACCTGAGAGGGGTGGTGGAGATTGTTCCCACTGAATCTTCCATGTGATGGTAAATCGTCAGTCTTTGGCCTTTCACCTTGAACGGTTGACCATCCTACTTAGCAATTTCCACCACTCTGTGGAGGAATACTTGTATGACATGGAATGGTCCCGACCACCTCGACTTGAGTTTTCCTGGGAATAGGTGAAGACGGGAGTTGAATAGGAGTACCTGATCACCAGGTTGAAATGTTTTTTGAGAAATCATCTGGTCATGGATGGATTTTATCCTCTCCTTGTACAATTTAGAGTTCTCATACGCCTCCCTTCTAATTTCATCGAGTTCCAATAGTTGTAACTTTTTCCTCTCTATAGCTTCCTTCAGATCAAAATTTAGGGCCTTGATGGCCCAATACAATTTGTGTTCCAGTTCCACTGGTATATGGCATGGTTTTCCATAGACGAGGTGAAATGGTGAAATCCCCAGTGGTGTCTTGAAGGTGGTGCGATAGGCCCACAAAGCATCATCAAGATTTTTGGACCATTCTTTCCGTGAGGTATTCACTGTTTTCTCCAAAATTTGTTTGAGCTCACGGTTGGAGAGCTCCACCTATCCACTTGATTGGGGATGGTATGGTGTACCCATGTGATGCTTTACCCCATATTTAGACAGCACTCCTTTCATTAATGCGTTGTCAAAGTGAGTCCCTCTGTCGCTGATCAGCACACGAGGAACGTTGAACCTGCTGAAAATGTTCTTCTTTAGAAAGGTCACGACTACCTTAGCTATGTAGTATGTCGTAGCAGTGGCTTCCACCCATTTAGAGACGTAGTCAATGCAGAAGATGATGTAGGTATTCCCGTAAGAAGGAGGAAATGGTCCCATGAAGTCGATGTCCTAGACGTCAAAGATCTCAACCTCCAGGATGGGGTGATGGGGCATCTTGGATCTACATCCCATATTACCTGTATGTTGGCATGGATCACAATGGGCAATGAAGGCTTGGGAATCTTTATGCATGGTGGGACTGAAAAACCCAGATTGCAAAATCTTTTCTATGGTATGATCCGTCCCATGATGTCCTCCAACAGGTGAGGCATGAAAAAATTTCAGTACCCCTTGAACCTCTGTCTCTAGGATACATCGTCGGATCACCCCATCTCCACAGAATCAGAATAGGAGTGGATCTTCCCAGAAGTATCGCTTAATATCAGAGAGGAATATTTTCTTCTACTGGAAGGAGAGGTCAGGGTGTATGGCACTTGTAACTAAATAGTTAGCAATATCAGCAAACCAGGGCCTAGGGGACTTGATAATTGAAAAGATATGATCATCAGGAAAATCCTCCCTTATCTCTCAATCCTCTTCCTTCTCCAAGTGTGGCAGCTCCAGATGGGATAGATGATCATCAACCATATTATCACTCCCCTTTTTATCTCGGATATCTAAATCAAATTCTTGTAAGAGGAGGACCCATCGGATCAATCGGGGCTTTGCATACTTCTTGTTTAATAGGTACTTAAGTGTTTCATGGTCAGTATAAACAATAACTTTAAACAGCATAAGGTAAGAACAAAACATGTAGAAGGTGAATACCACTGCTAGTATCTCCTTATCTGTAGTAGTGTAGTTTAGTTGGGCCTCATTGAGTGTCCTGCTGGCATAGTAGATTGGTCGGAAGATTTGGTCCAGTCGTTGACCCAGGACAGCTCCCACCGCATAGTCACTGGCATCGCACATTACTTCAAATTGTGCCTCCTAGTGGAGGGAAATCATCTATGGATCTTTGACCAGGCGCTGCTTGAGATGCTCAAAATCCATGGTACATGCCTCATTGAATTCAAAAATATCATCCTTAGTCAGGAGGTTGGTTAGGGGCTGGGCTATCTTCGAGAAATCGCAGACAAATTGCCTGTAAAAACCCATATGTCCCAGGAAGCTGTGGATGTCTCTAACAGAAGTTGGAATGGGAAGTCGTGAGATGACTTATATTGTCGCCGGATCCACCTCTATCCCCTTTGATGAAATTATGTGGCCAAGGACTATGCCACTTTGCACCATAAAATGACACTTTTCCCAGTTCAAAACTAGGTTAGTGTTTTCGCATCGCTCCAGTACTAGCTCCAGGTGCCGCAAAGAGGTGGTAAATGACTTCCCGTAAATGGAAAAATCATCCATGAAGGCCTCCAGGATTTGTTCCACCGTGTCGTGAAAAATATCCAGCATGCATCGTTGGAATGTGGTGGGAGCATTGCACATACTGAAAGACATCCTGCGGTAGGCAAACATACCGTATGGTCAAGTGAAGGTGCTCTTCTCCTGATCCTCTAGGGAAATGGAGATCTAATTATAGCCTGAGTAGCCATCGAGGAATCAGTAATATTCATTCCCTTCTAGTCTTTCTAGCATCTGATCCATGAAGGGCAGGGGAAAATAATCCTTCCTTGCGGCGGCGTTTAGCTTCCTGTAATCGACATGGACTCTCCAGCCCGTGACTGTGCGAGTAGGGATGAGCTCGTTCTTTTCGTTAGATACCATAGTGATACCTCCCTTCTTAGGTACCACTTGTAGGGGACTTACCCACAGACTATCTGATATTGGGTAAATGATGTATGCATCTAACAGCTTGATAACCTCTTTCTTTAAGACTTCCTTCATGGGAGGGTTCAGACACTGCTGGGGTTGTCTAGATGGCTTTGTTCCTTCTTTGAGTATCACCTTGTGGGTGAAAATGGTAGGGATGATACCCTTAAAATCTGTAATAGTCCATCCAATTGCCTGCCTTCTTCACTTCAAAACCTGTAGGAGTGCATCCTCCTGCTCCTGGGATAGTGTTGCACTAAGTATAATGGGAAAATTGTGATGATCTCCCAAATACCCATACTTTAAGTAAGGTGGGAGAGGCTTCAACTCTAATTCAGGTGCCTTGAGAACTGAAGGTATCAGTGGTTGTACTTCTTCCCTCTCTAGGATGTCAGGAATGACAGCTCGTTTCCAGTAGTGGCCGCCCTGGCCTTCAATGAATTTCAGGTCCTCTGGCTCCTCATCAGTAGGCATGTCTGGAAAAATCATATCATCTGAAAAGGAAGAACATACCAGATCATCTTCTTGGTTGCTCAGTTGTTCATCCATGGTAGTCACTACATAGCATCCCTCATGTTCAAGTAACGATGCTTGTTTGACGGCCTTTAGAACATTGTAGGAGACTCTTTCTTCACCCACCCAGAAAATCAGCTCCCCCTGGTGCACGTCGATCAAGACTTTCCCTGTGGCCAGGAAAGGTATTCCCAATATAATAGGTGCGTCATGATCCTCCTCCATGTCTAGGATAATAAAATCTGTAGGGAGGATCAATCTTTCCACCTTCACGAGCACATCCTCTAGTAGTCCCTTTGGATATTTAATGGATCTGTTAGCAAGTTGAAGGGTGAATCAGGTAGGCTTCAGATCGTGGAGACCGAGATTTTGGAAAACTCTGAATGGCATGAGGTTGAGACTGGCCCCTAAGTCGCACAGGGATTTTCCAAATTCACAGGGTCCAATTGTACATAGAATAGTAAAGCTACCTGGATCCTGGAGCTTGGGAGGAAGGGATTATTGTATAGCTATGGAGCACTCCTTTATCAGTGCTATGGTGCCCAAATCCTCCATCTTCCTTTTATTCAAGAGGATTTCCTTCATGAATTCAGTATATGTGGGAATTTTTTTCAGAGCCTCTACAAATGGGATATTGATGTACAGATTTCTGAATACTTCCATGAATTTTGAAAACTGGTGATCCAGCTTCCTTTGCTCCATCCTCTCTGGAAAAGGTAATGTAGGCTCAAATGGTTTAATGACCTCCTTTAATTTTCCTGATTGAGCCTCCAGTGATGGATTTTCAGATGATGATGGGTCTGAAATTGTACCTTTATTGTCAACATGGAGTATAGGTGCAGTTGAATGCGATGGTTCCTTCTAGTGTAGATTCTTTCCACTTCGTAAAGTGATGGCATGGGAATCCTCCCTTGGGTTCTTCTCAGTGTTTCCTGGTAGTGTACCAGGATATCTCCCTGAGAGATGGTTTTTTAACTGGACGATTTGGTTCTCGAGGCTTCAAATAGAAGCCTCTTGGTTCTGAAATCTGGTTTCAGCAGTATATATGAATTTGGTCATAAGATCCTCTAACCTGGAGGTATTCTCTTACTAAGGTGGTTGTACAGCTAGTGGAGGTGGTTGCTGCCTTGGATACAACGGATGAGGGTTTTGATACCCTTTATGATGGTAGAAACCCTGATAGTTTTGTTGTGGCCTTGGGTATGGGTTATAATATTGTGTCTGACTGTAGTCAGGCGGTCGCTGGGGTGGAGGATTCTGCTACTGTTGGCCCCAGCTTGTGTTTTGGTTTTCATGCCATACCGGGTTCTGGTATTGTTTATACTGGTTTGACCCTCTTTTTTGAGAAACATAGCTCACCTAGCTTGTCAAAGGGTCGACTGAAGGTCTCGGGCATTCTCCTAGGATGTGGTTGTTACCACAGTCACTGCATGCTGGATGGTTCGACACATGGACTTGAGATGCGCCCTTGATATTCAATGTGTCGATCTTTTTGAATACTGCATCCAACTGGGCAACAAGCATGGTAGTAGAATCAATACTATGCATACCTTGTTTTTGGGTCCCCTGCTCGGAATTCCACTAGAAGATGTTGGCAGACATATCTTCCAGCAGTTTGAAAAGTTCTTCGGGGGATTTTCTCATTACCGTACCTCCAGCAGCTGCATCCACCACAGACTTTGTATTCATTGTTAGTCCTCCATAAAAGGTTTGTACTTGCATCCAGAGTGTAATTCCATGGTGTGGGAATTTACGTAACATCTCTTTAAAACGTCCCCATGATTCGTACAACGACTCATAGTCGTGCTGCTGAAAGTTGTGGATTTCATTCCGCAAGGTCACCGTTTTTTTAGGGTGGAAAATACTTGGACATAAATGTCTGGGATAGCTCCTCCCATATGAGGATAGATCTTTGTGGAAACCCTTTGATCTAGTCTTTTGCCTTTTCCCTTGGGGAGAAGGGAAAAAGGCGAAGATGAATGGCATCTTTGGACACGCCATGGTAGCGGAACATGTCGCAGATCTCCAGGAAATTGGAGATATGGGCATTCGGGTTTTCACTGGGTAGGTCGCCGAATTGAACGGTGTTCTGGATCAGCTACATAATATCAGGCTTGATCTCGAAGTGCTGGGCTTGTACCGGAGGATGAACGATGCCCGTATCAGCTCTGTAGATCGAAGGCAGGTCGTACTCCATAAGAGTACGTCGTGGAGGTGGCTGCTGAGGAGGTGGAGGCGGTATGTACTGTTGCTCCTGAGGGGATAAGTAGGGATATTGAAAGAGTTTTCGTTGTTGCTGGGGCTGGCCGTATTGCAAAAGTGGTTTCTATGGTGGTTGCTGGTAGTCCCTCGGGAGGAACTCCGTGAAACCTCCAGGTTGGGCCTGCTCCGGTATACTAGCAGTGGGAGGCTGTTGGTCCTGGAATGGTTGTCCAGCTGCAGCTTCAGTGGTCAGTGCTCCCTCTTCCTTGTTCTCCATAGGTAATGATTTTTGTTTGTGTGTCTCTACCAGTGCACGTCGACGTTGCAACAAAGTTCATTCGATCTCCGGGTCAATCGGAAGAATATCTGATGACTCAGTGCTCTTGGACCGTGTGAGGCATTGGTTCATGCACCTGTGATCAGACACATAAACAAAACAAAACCCAGGCATAAAATGGAAAACAAAAGATAAACAGAAATGGGTTTAGGAAAGAAATTTTTGAGAATATTTAATTTTTATTTTCACCTAATTAATTACTAACACAACTAAAATTTAGCACTTGAACCATTAATATTCCCCAGCAACGGAGCCAAAATTTGGATTTTCATTTTACTGAAGGTATGTTATCGATGTCCCAAATTGTTATTACCCACTCTTAAGCTAGTATATTGCAAGTGCGGGGTCGATCCACAGGGAACTTGGTGAGTGCGTGAATTCAGTTGAGTTTAGAATTAATTTAGTGAACTATGCTGTATTTAGAGTGGGATTTTCTTGGTTTTGGATTAAGGAACTTGTTTTGGTTACTTGAAAATAATGATAAATGATTAAGAAGAAAACAACAATGGTTTTTAATGATATTGACATAAAAAGAGCGTGTTGGGGCTATGGTGATTATGGAAATTTATGCGGATTGCTTATTAGGTTGTATTGTTCATGATAATTCGACATTATGGATCTCAATTATGACAAGATTCCCTTGGTCCGGTTGATTTTGTCTTGGAATTGAAGAAATTGTGACTCCTTGGTACGGTAGTCAGTATTTCACAATTCTTAATTTCAGTTTAGTCTATTTATGAATTGATGAATCCTTTCAATGATCATGAAGGCATTCACCGTGATTCTTCTTTTACTTCCCTGATAATTCTGCCCTTGGTCTGGATCAGAATGCTCAGTGGTATTCAACAATGGTTAAAGAAGAATGAGAAGAATTTAAAAAAAACACAACTATATAAATCAATCCAACATACAAAATCTCTTCATCATCCATAGCCCCAACACAAGGGGTGTTTAGTTACCCATATTGGACATAATAAAAACAACACCTTCGATACCTGATGAGATCATCGAATAAGTTTCGGGGAGAGGTGTTGGAGGTGGAATGGTGGAATAGTGGCACAATGGTGGCTCGGGAATATGGCAGCAGAAGTTCCCCTCTCTCCAAGTGTTCTTCCTCTCTTGGTCCGGAGGCCAAGGCCTCTATTTATAGAAAATTAAACTACATGGTGTGTACAAAATTACATGGTGTATACTTATTTTCAATGTGTTTTTTCCCCCATTTTCTCCACTGGTAGGTGGCCTAACACGCCATCTTTGACTTGGAACATGGCGCCGACTAGTTGGTGACTCTACACGGCATGTAGCACCACCATACATAGCGTGTAGTCTCAAAATTCGGCCGCCAACTGCATCTAGAATGTCTTACATGGCGTGTATCAATGGAACACGGTGTGTCTCCTTCAGCTGGCCACATGGGTGTGTTGACTCTTCTCATCCACCAACTGCTTCTAGAATTTCTTACACGGTGTGTATCAATGGAACACAGCGTGTACTTCATTTTGGTTACTTGGGCATGTGTTTGTCCTGGTCATCCCGTGTCTGAGCTTGAAAGTACACAGCGTGTATTCAAGTATACGCCGTGTACTTGGGAATTTTTTCTTGGTTTTACTCCTTTTTGTGCATTTGGCCAAGAACTTTCTGAAAATGAACAAGATCACCAAAATCAAAGTATTTATCCACTAGGAAGTAGGTAAATGATGAAAAATTGTTCTTATTTTTCAATAAAGTATATGAAAATGTATACACAAATCGGTTGTATCATATATACGATGGAATAGATCAGATCTTAGTGGTGAAGTACTTGGCGATCGTCAGTACGTGTGAGAGTTGTAGTGAATATTCAAGATTGTTTGGGATAAACAAGACCCAATCAATAATTTCCTAAATCAATTGAGGGTATTTGCTGAAACTCTTTCAAAAAATTAGGGATATTAGAACAAAATAATATATTTTTAAGTTTTAATCTCACAAAAACCATTGACCAAAGAAGTTATAGAAAGCGATTATGAAATCTCACTTTAATCAGCTTAGCATAAGAGGATTAAATTAATAGAAACTATGATAACATTTCAATTTGAAAATCGAACTTTACATGATCACCCAATTCATATAAATATTTTCAATCAAATTATTTTTCAGTTTTATTTCAATATTTTGCATAATTTATTCCTTTAGTTTCATTTCTTTGTTTTCAAAACCAAACAATATCAAAAACAACCCCACTTCATTATCTAATTTAAAGTGACATAAGTGATTGTTGAGTGCTCCTCTCTGGATACAACCTAGTTTAACCACAATACTATATTTTAACTTATTAAATATTTTTTTTCCACACCCCATGAAAGGCATGTACCAAAACATGGCGTCATTATCTGGGAGGTAGTGCCATAATCTAATTATAAATATTTGACACTTTTCAAAAAAACATAAAAAAATATTTTTTCCATGATGTTTTCAAATGATCACCTCTCTAATTCATGGAAAATTTACCCACAATTGTAAAAATAAGATGATTTTGGTTATAATATAGTTTAGATGCAAGAACATAGAAATTACATATAAAAACTAGAGAACAAAGTAGAACTTACATTCCAATATGTTAGTGCACTGATAGAAAAACCAGAACCTAAACACAAATATGAGGAGGCCAAGAAGGAAGAATTTACTATTGAGATACATGTGGGAGATCAAAATGATCTATATGGATTCTAGAATGACTGTGAAGAACTAATTGATCCACATATTCCTTAGAAAGTAGACGAACCAGAACCATTGAAGGAAGACACCACCAAAGCGGTCAAATTTAAAGAAAAGATGAAGGATCCTGACTACCTACCTCTATCTTGTGAAATTAAAATACAATAGGCACATATAATTAAAGAATAAATTTAAGATGAACAAACTCAGGGAGATAATATTTTCTTATAATCTTTTCATTCTTATTTTATTAAATATAAATTGATTATTACCTCCCATTGTTATAAATTTTCATATTCGGCTAACCATTGTATTTCATTGTTGGATGAGGTAGAAAAATAATATGAACCTATTAAAGAACATCTAGATCTCCCTGAACATTATGAACACTTATAGAAGGAAGTTCAAGAGTAGAAAAAAGTGTATTTCCATGAGGAAATAGAGACACGTGATGCTTACTTTGAAAGAGAAGAATTTAATTTTGATTCTTCATGTTTTAAATTTGTTCAAATAGAATTATACTCTATCTTTCCCTTTGAATATTATTTTGATACAGTATACCTTGAGAAACCAATGTAGAATAAAAAGGAGGTTGTGCAGGTGGAAACCAAGAATGAGGAGGACTCGTTCATTATTTTAACCCCACCATATAATATGCATTTCATTTTCATGTTGGTAGATTTTATATACTTTATCTATATAGTACTCAACAAAAAAGGAAGAATTCCAAGATGGAAAGAAGATGTGTTGGTGGTTCATCTTAAAGAAACTTCACCCACCACTAGATTGGGGATAACTAACTAAAACTGCCCATCGGGAGGTAGTAAAAACTCAGGGCCCACTTAGGGGATTAAACCAATATCTATCCTTCTATTCTAATTCTCATTATATTTTATTTTCATTAAATAAATTTATTATGTTTTATTATCTACCTTGGTTTGTAGGTTTTTATGTGTGCAACACTTAGGAGCTTAACTCATCATTGCATTGATAATAAGTCAGGTTGTACCTCTTCTTAACACTTTCTTGATTTTTGTTATTCAATTTCATAAAAGATTACATGTTAAATAAATTTTAATGAATTATGGACACTAAATATTTTAAGTGTGGGGGATGTAACTTTTGATGTTTAGGAATTTCAGTTGTTTGTTTTTCTGTTTCTGAAAAACAAGTGTGTTTTTAAAGAAAATTGTTTCTGAAACTTTTGAGTGGAAATGATTATCATCACTATTTTTGAAACCCATATCAATGTGTGAAACAATTTATCCCATGAAACTGAGCTTAAATGGATGTTGAAAATTACTTTTATTCAAGTTCAAATATTTTGGAATTTCATGAAAAGTACTCTGATTTTTGAATCTCATGCCACATCTCACTATCTTTATATTTGAAATCACTTTCCCATGAGTTTTCTAAACCTAATTTTCATAATCTTTTATTTAACCTCACTTCTTAAGATAACCTTACCATTCTTTATTTAACTAGAATTTTATTTATTTTTATCAAAACTTGAGGATTTGAGGTACTTTTGTTTTAAATGATTGAGGTATTTCTTTGGTATTAAAGCCCCTATTTCTTACAAATCCTTTTTATAATGGCCTACAAAGAACATTTAAACCTTGTAGCCCTTAGAATCCAGGAACATCCTGTAACACCTTGACCCCTCTAGACTGGATCTGGTGCATTACTTATTACATTGTCATGCTTAAACAGAATTAAATCCAGAAGGAACAATCAGTTTATTAGTCTTGAAGAAACTAGATACATAGATGTAACTAAAAATACATTTGTAAAGGTAAAAAAATACAATACATAACAAAAACTAAGAAACTACATCCACAGAAACTCAATATATGATCTCATATTCATAACCTATTGAATGTAAAAAATTGAATGGGGTGAGATCAAATGCTCATTAAGGGTTACAAATATCAGAATCATGAATCAATAATAACTTAATCATAAACAACTTGGCATAGTCAATATGGCATGGTGAATAAATGAAAAACTCACACCATTAATAAACTGAGAATAAATGTCATAGTGAAAAATTCATGGATAGTAATAACTGATAATGAATAAAGATAATTCTTATTAATTGGATGCAATGTATTTGGCACATGATACCATAATACCATTAAAATGGTTTAGTTCTGTGGGTAGAAACCCATTTGATTTTTGGAAACAAACTCGAAGGGTTTGTCGCCAACTGATTGTCTCATTAGACATGTCGATGAATCAAGGGGATATATTGGGCCCCACACATCACTACATGTCCAAATAATTCATTATACATATATTTAATACAAGTACAATATTCTTTCTCAATATTCGTATAGATTATAGAATATGGATTCATCAATATTTCCATAGTTAAAACAACATTCCAAATAAACACCGTATGTGAAAGGGTATATGGCTTAAGACAATAATCATATACATGAAACCATAATATGGATATATAATAGAAATTTAATTTCAAAATAAAAATAATATCAAATGGTTATTAGGTACACCACATAAGAATTATTAGGTGCACAAAACAAAGTAAGTCACAACGAAATAGAAAATGAGATAATGTTCCTTACCACATTGTAGTCAATCGAATCGTATGACCAAAAGTTAATAACCATAAATTGAATAATTTGATACCATTAATATAAATATAATCATGATATTATACATCAATAGGTAGTACACATACACCACATACAAGAAATAAGCAGTGAATAATGGAAATATCATGGAATTGAAAGTGAGATGAGAAACCCCTTATAAACATTTTGGCATGGTAACGAGTGTTCTTATGAGGGATTACTGTGAGGTAAAGGGGTATACCATAATTTATATATCATAATGGGATTATGGGGGAAGTTATAAAACATACCCCATCATTATTAATTAAAAATGAAAGGACACAACATTGGGGGGATTCTTGAATAAAATTGAGAGAGATGATCCCTTACCTTATGCTTGAAGGTGTTCTTGATTGTTCTTAACTAACTGAATAATAAAATTGAGATTCATTAATTATGATTAAATAACCTCATAAATATTTAATTGATATGGTATAAACTTATTAGGTTAATTAATTTCCTTTTTGATGGGTTTAAGAGGATCAATTTTATTGTTTTGGAAGCATTTTCTTCCTTGGTTTTCATGATCTATTTACTTGTATTCGTGAATGGAAGTTCATTTAAAATGTGGTTAAACATACATAATTTTTGATATGTATTATTAGTAAAATTAAATAGATATAAATTATCTTATAATAATTTTGTTTATATACCATTAAGATGACTCATTCGATAAGTTAATGATAAATGCTTGGATTTAGCTTGGCAGTTTTGTGCACAATGAACTTGTTTTCTATTATTATTCCATATTATGAGTGTGTAAGGATTACATAACATTAAATAAGATAAAATAAATATATTATTATCTGGTTCAACCATTAAAAAGGTTTCATGACTAGTCTTGAAGATAGTAATGTAAAGTGAAAACTCATCTTCCTTGAGTGTGATAAATTAACACATCTCGGACGGTGTTTTCCTTTATAGTATAAAAGGAGGGGAAAAGAGAGATGATGATGAAATATTTAATTAGAATAATGAAAATACAGTAAATTTAAGTTAATTTAATTATCATGTCATTTGTATGAGGTGAGGTGATAAGAGAGAAAAAAATAATGGAACTTGTAAAAGAAATTGAAAAAAAAAGGAAGAGAAGTTCACCTCTTGAGTACTCCTATTTGAGAAACTCCTTAAGACCATTTTTGGACTTTTGGTGATACCACAAGGCCTTAGACGTAGTTAGAGGTCTTGGGAAGAGTATTTAGCAGAATTTAGGCAAGTATTGAAGCTTAAGTGGTGTGGGAGGAAGAGGGGTGAGGGGTGGTTTATATAGTGGAGGGAAGGAGGGATTTTACATTATATTAATTATTATTTTAATATTTTTGCTCAAGATTGTGAATAGTATCTATTCATGTGATTCAAAATATTAATAATGGCATGTGAGTTTGAACCAAGTTGTCTTAAATCAGGCTTGCATTACCTATGATGTAGTAAATCAAGTATTTAGCATTTATCATAATTTATTGTATTTTACTATTCATCAAAAATTTAAGTATTTCATAAAAATAAAAAAAATCACCCTAACCATTTTTCAGCATGTAGAATCCAAAAATTTCCTCCATTTTTCAAAAATAATTTTTTAAGTATGATAAATTTAATTTTTAATGAAAATCATTATTTAATTGAAAAATATAAACACCTAAAATATTCATCTTCATTTTTAAGGTGCCTAAATTTATTTATACATTCATGGATATGGATACCATTCATAAGAATCATATTACTATTTATAAAGGTAAGTTACTATTCATAAGGGTAGGTTGTTATTCATAAAGGTAGGTTACTATTCGCCTAAAATTAAGTTAATTCTATTAGACTCTAAATATCATCCTAATTGCAACTGTGAATTTCTATTTTTCAAAAATCAAAACAAAAAGGTGAAAAATATAAGTTTAAAGGCTAGTTTATGACTATCTCTTAAATAACCAAGTGTTGTTTGAAAGAAACTCAATGATTTATAAAATATATTCTATCTAATTAATAGAAATTATTTAAAAGAAACTTACCATAAAATGTTTTGGGTGTTATATTATTCCCTCATTCGAAAATTTCGTCCTGGAAATTTTTCATTTATAAAGCCCTTCAAAAAGATGTGGGTGGTTCTTCTTCATAACACCCTTAGGTTCCCACATTACTTCCTCTATGTTATGGTTTCTCCAAATAACCTTTATTAGAAAAGTTTTATGATTTCAAAATACTTGCTCCCTTGTGTCAAGAATCCCAATAGCCTCTTCATAGTATGACAAATCAGGTTCCAGTTCTATTTCTTCATAGATGAGTACATGCATTGGGTCTAGCATGTATTTATCCAACAATGACACATGGAATACATTATGAACTTTGGAGAGACTTGGTGTCATTTCTAAATGGTAATCTACAGATCCAATTCTTTCCAAAATTTCAAATGGTCCGATGTACCTGGGGCTCAGTTTCTCTTTCATACTGAACCTTAAGACACCCTTCTATAGAGATACTTTTAGAAATACATGATCTCACAATTGGAATTCCAAATCCTTTCTCCAGTTGTCAACATAACTCTTCTACCTATTTGGGGATTCTTTAATATGGGCTTGAAATGTATTTACCTTTGCAGTGGTCTCTTCAAAAATTTCTAGGCCTATAAGATTCCTCTCACCAAATTCGTCCCAACAAGTTGAAGTTCGACATATCTTTCCAAATAATGCTTCATATAGAGCCATTTTAATACTAGAATTGAAACTATTATTGTAGGAAAATTAAACCAAAGTTAAGTATTGATCCCACATACCTTGAAAGTCAAGAGATCATGATCTAAACAAGTCTTCCAGTGTTTGAATATTTCTTTCATATTGTCTGTCGGTTTGGGGGTGATAAGAAGTACTCATATGAAGCTGAGTATCCAAAGCTTTCTGGAGACCTTTCCAGAACTTTGATGTAAATCAGGGATCTCGATCAGACACAATTGATATAGGTTCACCAAGAAGACTTACAACTTCATTAATATAAAGTCTTTCCAGGTGATCAAGTGGTAAGTCCTCACTTATATCAAGGAAATGTGCTGATTTTTTTAGATGATCAACAATTACCCATATTGCATAATTCCTTCTAGGTGTCATCGGTATTCCTATGAAAAAATCCATTATAATGTCATCCCACTTCCACATATAAATTGGTAGAGGTTGCATCACCCCTCTAGGATGTTGTCTCTCTACCTTCACTTATTGAAAAACTAGACACCATGACATGTATTCAGCAATTTCTCACTTCATATTATCCCACCAAAAATATTCCTTTAGATCTCGATACATCTTTGTGTTACCCTGGTGTATAGAGAAATTTGATCTTTGAGCATCGTCTAATAGTTCCCTTTTCATCTCAGGTACTAATGGAACGCATAACCTCTTCCCAAATTTGAGAACTCCTACCTCATACACAAAGTCTTCCAATCTCCCATCCTTAACATCATTAATTTTCTTGTACAGATTCTCATCATCAGATTGATATCTTTTTATCTTCTCTATTAAATATGGTTTAGAAATCATTTGAAATAGGAAATACATTTTCCTTTCCTTAAAAATTATCATATCCATCTTTAGTAGATCCATGAATATAGGATCTCTCTCAATCCTCATTTGGGTTAAGAGTCTCTGATCATTCCTACTTAATGCATCTTCCACCTTATTTTCCTTTCTGGGGTGGTAATGTATTGAACAATCATAATCTGTTAGTAACTCAAGCCATCTCCTTTGCCTCATGTTGAGTCCTTTTTGTGTAAAAATGTATTTCAAAATTTTGTTATTCGTGTATATCTCACATATTTCACCGTAGAGATAATGTCTCCATATTTTCAGAGAAAATATTATGGATTATAACTAAAGATCATGAGTTGGGTAATTTTTCTCATGAGTCTTTAACTGTCTTGATGCATAAGCACTAACTTTATCATTTTGCATAAGGATGCAACCCAGTCCATTCTTTGATGCATCATTGTATATCACAAATCCATCATTTCCAGATAGAAGAGAAAAAGTTGGATCATCGACCAGTCTTCTTTTCAATTATTCAAAGAATTATGTACATTATTTCATCCATACAAACTTAACCCCTTTACATGTGAGCTTGTTTAGTGGGTTAGCCAGTCATATGAAATTCTGAATGAAACGTCAATAGTAACCTCCTAAGCCAATAAAACAGCGTACCTTGGTTATGTTTGTTGGTGTGGGCCATTATTGAATTGCCTTTGTATTCATAGGATCAACTAGGATTCCATCCTTAGAGACAATATGGCCTAGAAAAGAAAATTATTGAATCCAAAATTCACAGTTTCTAAACTTCCCGTATAATTAATTTCTTCTAATATTTTTTAGAATAATCCACTAGTGATTATAATGGTCTTTATAGCTTTTATAGTATACCAAGATATCATCAGTAAATACCACAAAAAATTTATAAAGATATTCCTTGATAACTCTATTCATTAAATCCATAAAAACAGAGGGTTAATTAGTCAGTCCAAAGGGCTTCACTGTAAACTCATAATGCCCATACCTGGTTTGAAATGTTGTCTTTGGAATATATTCCTTCCTCACAAACAGTTGATGATATCCAGATCGAAGGTCAATCTTAGAAAAGTATTGTGATCCATGAATTTTATCAAATAAATCATCAATTTTTGGTAGATTATACTTATTCCTTATTGTAATAGCATTGATTTACCTATAATCAATGCATAGCCACATGAATCCATCTTTATTCTTGACAAATAGGATAGGGGATCCCTATGTAGAAACACTAGGTCGAATAAATCCTTTGTCACTCAATTAATCTATTTGTTTCTTTAGCTTTACTAATTTCATAGTGTCCATTCTATAGGGAGTCTTTGATATAGGTCTTGAACCAGGAATTAAATCAATAGAGAACTTGACTTCCCTCTCTGGAGGATTTCCAGGTAAATCCTCTGGAAATAAATTAGTGTATTCTTTCACTATATGAACATATTTAATTTGAATATTTCTTTCCTCACCCATAGATATTGGGTTCCCTTCTTCTCCAAGAATTTCATTCAGTAGAGCTACTGGGGGTGGATCTAGATAAGAATTAGATGGTGAGGTTTCTGCTCTAATGATAAGGAATTCTACACCATTTTCAAAAATTGTAACTCCCTTATTCTTGCAATAGATATTTGCATCATAATTTGACAGCCAATTCTTAATGATAATTATATCAAAGTCAGTCATTGGTATGACAATAAGTTTATCAACTAAAGCACATTTATGTGTCATGAGGGGGACTGATTGACACGCCTTTGTTGCAATGATACATCCCCTAAGAGTTTTTACTGACAAACCCTTTATTAAATCAAATTGGACATGTCTAATTTTCATGGTAAAGTGGGAAGATATAAATGATTGCAATGATTCAGAATAAAATATTTTATTGTCCATGTTTGAGGAAAAAATTAAAGTACTTGCCACCACATCATTAGGAACTTCAACCTATGCGGTTATAATCATATAAGCTTTCCCTTTCTCTCATGGCCTTTTATGAGAAAAGTTTCCTTAACGCTTAGGACACTCACTTGCATAGTGTCCCATCTCTCTATAATTGTATAATTGAACGTCATCAACTTGTTTCTTCCCCTTTCATTCATTAGATCTATGACCCTTTTCTCAACACTTATAGCAGACCCCCATGCCTTTCAAGCATTTATCGAGATTATTATTTCCAGAGTGCTTGAATAATGGGAACTGCTTCGTTCCCTTGTTCTTATTTGGCACTTCACCTTTTCCTTGTTTATCAGAGTACCACTTTTTATCTTGGTTTCCTTTGAAAAAATTTGATCTAGAAAATTTCTTATCTATTTTTATGGCACTTGATACAATTTCATCATATGATGAAAATTTTTGAGAAGCCAGTGACCTTCAAAAACTTGTCTTAATAATTTCAAAGAAATGATCAATCTTTTATTCTGAGTCATTTACATAATCTATGGCATACCTAGATATCCTTATGAAGGTAGCCTCATACTCTTCGATACTGCCTTCTTCCCTTTTCTTTAAGTCAATGAATTTCCTCTTCATTTTGGTTCGTTGCTCATGAGGGAAATATTTTTCGAAGAATATTTCCTTAAAAGTCCTTTATTCGATATCTTCTATTTCTTCTTCATTCGTGGTATTTTGGATCAAATACCGCCATTGATTTACGTCGTCATTGAGACAATATAATTCCAACACTACCTTTTCATTTTCATTGTATCTTAATGACATGAATATATTTTCAAGGGACTTGATCCACTACTCAGCTACCATGGGATTTGTAGTCCCACTGAAATATGGGGGCTTCTACCACATGAAATGATCCAACATAGATGTGGTATGGTTATTCGTCACAACCTGAGTAAGTTGTCCCAATATTTTCATGATCTAATATGCTCCAACATTGATTGTTTTGACTTTGTCAGTGGGAAAATCCCTACATTGAACACAAGTATTGATTCCCCTTCTTCCATTAGGTGCCAATTTTAAATAATTTCATACACTATATTAAATTATGAATCATAATTTATAATCTCAACTAGAAAATTAATTAGAATAAATTAAAATTCTATGCATATCTAATATCATAAACATGGTTTCTCTGAGGAAAAATTTACATTAAAATTATTCATAATGGACTGTAAATAAGATGTGAATTATTCAAAGCATATCCCTCAGGAGTTTCAATACAAAGAGTGAAGCAAGGCCCATTTTCGTGTACTAGGATACCCCGGGTCATGCCCAAAACTCCTTGTCGGAGTTTTCACTCCTAGGTACAATTGTGCCAGAGCCACCTCTACCTGTTTGTATCCTGGAAGGGATATATTTTCTAGAAATATCCACATAATCTATTCCTTACCAAAATTCAAGGACATTATTTTATGTTTTTCCTCAAATACTACCTTAGGTCTTTGTTCCCTAATCTACATTTTCTAATCTGGTTTCCAAGTTTGCTACTAAACTTCCTCTAATACCAACTGTAACACCCCGACCCCTCTACACCAGAACCGGTGAATTACTTATTACATTGGCATACTTAAAAGAAATTAAATACTGAAGGAACGATAAGTTTAGTAGTCTTGAAGAAACTAGATACATATATGTAACTCAAAATACATTGGGAAAGGTAACAAAATACAATACATAACAAAAACTAATAAACTGCATCCACGGAAACTCAAAACATGATCTCCTCTTCATAACCTACTAAAGGTAAACAAATCAAAGGGGTGATCTCAAATGCTCAGTAAGGGTTAAAAATATTAGAAGCATGAATCAATAATAATAGAATCATAAACAACTTGTCAAAGTCAATATGGCATGGTGAATAAATGAAAAACTCACGCCATTAATAAACTGAGAATGAAACTGCATCCATAGATTTTTTTCATAGTGAAAATCTCATGGATAGTAATAACTGATAATGAATAAAGATAATTAGTATTAATTGGACATTATGTATCTATCACATTATACTATAATACTATTAAAATGGTTTAGTTTTTTGGGTAGAAACCTGTCTTATTTTTTGAAACAAACTCGAACGGTTTGCCGCCAACTGATTGTCTCATGAGACCTGTCCATGAATTGAGGGGATATAGTGGGCCCCACCCATAACTTCATGTCCAAATAATTCTTTATAAATATATTGAATACAAGTACAATAGTCATTCTCAATATCCTTATAGATTAGATAATACGTATTCATCAAAATTTTCATAGTTAAAACAATATTCCAAATAAACCCAGTATGTGAAACGGTATATGACTTAAGAAAATAATCATATCCATGAAACCCGAATAAGGATATATAATAGAAATGTAATTTCAAAAGAAAATTGATCTCAAATGGGCATTAGGTACACCACATAAGAATTATTAGGTGCACAATACAAAGTAAGTCACAACGAAATGGAAAATGAGACAATGTTCCTTACCACATTGTAGTCAATCAAATCGTATGATCAAAAGTTTATAACCATTAATTTAATCATTATATACCATGAATATAAATATAATCATGATTTTATACATCAATATTCAGTACAAATACACCGCATACAAGAAATAAGCGGTGAACAATGGAAATATCACAGAATTGAAAGTGAGATGAGAAACCCCTTACAAACATTTTGGCATGGTAACGAGTGTTCTTATGAGGGATTAATGAGTGGTAAATGGGTATCCCATCATCTATATATCATAAGGGGATTATTTTTTATGGGTTAAAACATACCCCATAATTTTTAATTAAAAATAAAAGGACACAACATAGGGAGGATTCTTGAATAAAAGTGAGAGAGAGGATCCCTTACCTTATGCTCGAAGGTATTCTTGATTATTCTTAATTACCTAAATAATAAAATTTAGATTCATTAATTAATAATTATAGAAACTCATAAACATTTAATCGATATTTTATAACCTTATTAGGTTCATTAATGGCCTTTTTTATGGGTTTAAAAGGTTCAATTTTATTGTTTTTGAAGCATTTTCTTCCTTGTTTTTCATGATCGGTTTACTTGTATTCCTGAAAGGAAGTTCGTTCAAAATGTGGTTAAACATACAGAATTGTTAATATATATTATTAGTGAAATAAATAGATATAAATTATCTTATAATTATTTTGTTTATATACCATGAATATGACTCATTTGATAAGTTAATGATAAATGCTTGGATTTAGCTTGGCGGTTTTGTGCACAATGAACTTGTTTTGTATTATTATTCCTTATTATGAGTGTGTAAGGATTCCAGAACATTAAATAAGATAAAATAAATATATAATTATCTATTTAAATCATTAAAAAAATTCATGGCCATTCTTGATGATATTAATTCAAATTGAAAACTTGTCTTCCTTGAGTGTGATAAATTAACACATCTCGGACGGTGTTTGCATTTATAGTATAAAAGGAGGGGAAAAAGAGAGATGATGATGAAATATTACATTATAATAATTAAAATATAGTACATTTAAGGTAATTAAATTATCATGGAATTTTGATGAGGTGAGGTGATAATAGAGAATAAAATAATGGAACTTGTAAAAGAAATTGAAAGAAAAAGGAAGAGAGGTTCACCTCTTGAGTAGTCCTCTTTGAGAAACTCCTTAAGACCTTTGTTTTTGGACTTTTGGTGAGACCAATAGGCCTTGGACATGGGGAGAGGTCTTGAGAAGATTATTTGTAATAATTTAGTAAATTATTGAATATTTAGTGGTGTGGGAGGAAGAGGGGTGAGGGTGGTTTATATAGTCGAGGGGAGGAGGGATTTTACATTATTTTAATTAATATTTTAATATTTTTTATCAAGACTATGAATAGTATTGATTCATGTGATACCAAATAGTAATAATGCCATGTTAGTTCGAACCAAGTGGGCTTACATAATCCTTGCATCACCTATGATGCAGAAAATCAATTATTTAGCATTTATCGTAATTTTTTGTATTTTACTATACATCAAAAATTCAAGTATTTCAGAAAAATCCCAAAAATTAATCCAAACCATTTTTCAATGTGTAGAATCCAAAAATGAACTCCATTTTTCATAAATAATTTTCAAAATATGATAAATTTAATTTTTAATGAAAATCATTATTTAATCAAAAAATCTAAACACCTAAAACATTCATCTTCATTTTTAAGGTGCCTAAATTTATTTATGCATTCATGGGTATGGATACCATTCATAAGAGCCATATTACTATTTATAAGGGTAAGTTACTATTAATAAGGGTAGGTTACTATTCATAAGGGTAGGTTACTATTCACTGAAAATTAAGTTAATTCTATTAGACTCAAAATATCATCCTGATTGTAACTGTGAATGTCCGTTATTCAAAATTCAAAAAACAAAAGTGGGAAATTTAAGTTTAAAGGCTAGGTTATGACTATCTCTTAAATAACCAAGTGTTGTTTCAAATAAACTTAGTTCTTTATGAAATATAGGCTATCTAATGAATAGAATGTATTTAAGAGAAACATAGCATAAAATGTTTGGGGTGTTATACAGCCTGTTAGGTTAGCCACATTACAAGCCAATTTTCTCTATCTAACCTACTCTTAAAGTGAAATTGTATAATCTAGTTGAACTTAAGTGTGGGGTAAGTTGTCTTGTGTTGTGCTACCACATTTGGTGATACTTTGGTTGGAGAACTAAATTCTGAAGAGATGTGTTTACTGATGAAAAAAATAATTCTTTTGAAAGTTGTTCCTTATCTAAAGCTTTCATGTATGATAAGTTGTGCCTTTCAAGATCTTCCAATGAGAAAAAAGAAATTTGTGCCCGTCTGAAGCTTTAAAAAAATCATGTTTGAGAAGATTGATTCTTTTTCTACTAAAATGATGAATGGTGTGAAATTTCATTGGTTTTTCATGCTGATGGAGCTTATTTTTTTCTAAGGGGATTAATTAAGAGACCATATTTAAGTGAAAATTAGAATAATGCAATTTTTCTTCAAAAAGAACCAAACCCTCCTTATTCAGCCTTAGAATTTTTCACATCTAAATTCTACCAACCTAAAGCCACAGAACAACCCTATAAAGTCCTCATGATAAAAAAAATTCCTTGACTCACATCGGTTGGAGATGTATGAATTTATCATGCCTATGGTGACCCTTGTATGAGTTTGGATGAGAAAGACATTAATGAAAATTTGAAATTTGTGTGATGAGAGAAAATTCAAGTGAGGTAAGTGTTTAGTGTGAATGGATGGAGAAATGAAGTGGAAATATATTAAATGATGTTAATTTAGAACTTGAAATAATGGTTTTTATGAGGCATTATATCTTTTGTTTCTTGGTGATAAATTGTTGGATCTCAAGGATATGTGTTTTAAAATTTTCTTTGATTTGATATCGATGTTTACTTGTCCAGAAGTCCAAGTGATAAGTGTGGTGGAATTGATATAGTTAATATTTTAATTATTTTTAATATGCTTTTAAATGATTTAATCTATTCTCATTAATCAATTTGACCTTATTTTCATCATTTTATGACTTTTGGTGAGTTTTGATCTTAAGTGTGAAAATTGGTTAATTCTGGACATTTAACAGTTTTATGTTGCCTCTGTATTTCGATCATAACTCCTACAGTTGTAATACAACTAAATTGATTTATTTTTTTAGTATAACATGCTTCTTGGGATACATATAAGTTTTTTGGACCCCGATCCAATTCGAACTCCAACAAGAAAAAACAAATTGGTCAATGTGAAAACATAATATGGTTGGAAAAATGGACCATACCTCATTCAATGAGGAATATATCTAGCTACCAACCTTCAAATTGGGTACTTAAAGATTTTTTAAAAATAAAACTAGATGATATAGTTTCACATTAAATTTCATGGAGAAATGATTTTATTAAGGCCACCATTAAACCGGTCAAAGTTGGGTTGGTGGAATAGTGTTTGGTGGCCAGGATAAGTCATCTCTAGTATTTCAGCCATAACTTCTTTAAAAATTTTCCAATTTCTTTGAAATTTCAAGGGTAGATATAAAACCCCATTATTCAAATACTATAAGAAGTGAACTTGGCATTATTTGGTGATATGGTGGCATAACAGAAGCTAAATTTCTGGTAGATAGATTGTGAAGGATATTTTTTCTGTTCCTCTTTTTACCTCTTTTTGTTCTTTTAGTTTTGTAATGTTTTCTTCTTCCCAATTATTCTAAATTATCCTTACCATGTTGGGGTAAATCTTATGAGTGATTAGGGAAGGTTAAGTTTTTCATTTTTTAATGTTTGAGTTCAGGAGCTTAATGTTAAAAAATGTTTTCTCTATTATGCGAAGTTGGTTTCAATTTGTAATAACAATTTATATTATCTTGTGAGATTGTATTTGATTTTATATTCTGTTGTTATTATTTCTTTGTTTAATGACAATTATCTCCCTCAATAGGTTCTGGTCTATATAAAATGGAATATATTATAGCTTAGTAGTTAAGTACTTGGCGATCATCAGTACTTGTGAGAGTTGTAGTGCATATTCGTGATTATTTAGGATAAACAAGACCTGGTCAGAAATTTCCTAAATCAATTGAGGGTATTCACTACAAATCTTTCACAAAAGGAAGGATAGTAGACCAAAATAAGATATTTTTAAGTTTTACTTTCATCAACACCATTGACCAAAGAAGTGAGAGGAAGCGATTTTGGAATCTCACATTAATCAGCTTAGCAGAAGAGGATTAAATTAATCAGAACTATGATAACATTTAAATTGAAAAACCGACCTCTTCCTGATTGTGGAATCTTAACCTTTTCCTTGGTTATTAGAGTACCACTTCTTAACTTGGTTTCCCTTGAACAAATTTGATCTAAAAAATTCCTTATATGTTTTGATGGCACTTGATACAATTTCATCATATAATGAAAAATTTTGAGAAGTCAGTGCCCTTCAAAGACTTGGCTTAAGACCTTTAAAGAAATGATCAATCTTGTATTATGAGTCACATATGTAATCTATGGAATACCTGGCTAGCCTTGTGAAGGTAGTCTCATACTCTACGATATTTTCTTCTTCCATTTTCTTTAAGTCAAGGAATTTCCTCTTCATTTCAATTCGTTTCTCACGAGGGAAATATTTTTTGAAGAAAATTTCCTTAAAATTCCTCCATTCCATATCTTCTATTTCTTCTTCCTTCATGGTATTCTAGATCAAGTAACACCATAGATCTATGTCTCCCTTGAGACAATATACTAACAACACTACCTTTTCATTTTCATTGTATCTTAATTCCATGAATATATTTTCAAGGTACTTGATCCAATGCTTAGCTACCATCGGATTAGTAGTCCCACTGAAATATGGGGGATTCTACCGCATGAAACAATCCAACACAGGTGTTTCATGGTTATTCATCACAACATGAGTAATTTTTCCCAATATGGTCATGATCTGATGTGCTCTAACATTGACTGTGTTGACTTCTCGGTGGGAAAATCCATACATTTACCATGAGTATTGATTCCCCTTCTTCCATTAGGCACCATTTCTAAATAATGGCATACACTAGATTAGGTTATGAATCATAATTTATAATCTCAACTAGAAAAGTAATTAGCATAAATTAAAATTTTGTGCATAGCTAATCTAATAAACATGGTTTCTCTAAGGAAAAATTTTCTTTAAAATCCTTCATAATGGATTGTAAAGAAAATTTGAATTATCCAAAGAATATCCCTTGGGAGTTTCAATACCAAGAGTGTACCAAGGCCCATTTTCATGTACCAGGATACCCCAGGTCAAAACCGAAACTCCTTGTAGGATTTTTCACTCCTAGGTACATCTATTCCAGAGCCACCTCTACCTGTTTGTATCCAGAAAGATTTGTATTTTATAAAAATAACCACATAATCTATTCCTTACCAAAATTTTAGGATGTTCTTGTATGTTTGTCCTCAAATACTACCTTAGGTCTTTGTTCCCTAATCCAAATTTTCTAATCTATTTTCCAAGTTTTCTACTAAACTTCCTCTGATATCAACTGAAACACAACAACCCCTCTAGACTAGAGTATGTGCATTAATTATTAAATTGGGATGCTTAAAATGAATGAAATCGTGAAGGAATGATCATTTTATTAGTCTTGAAGAAACAAGATACATATATTTAACTCAAAATACATTGGTAAAGGTAACAAAATATAATATATAACAAAAACTAATAAATTTCATCCCTGGAAACTCACTAAATGATCTCCTCTTCATAACCTGTTGAAGGTAAAAAAATTAAAGGGGTGATATCAAATGCTTAGTAAGGGTTAAAAATAGAAGAATCATGAATCAATAATAATTGAATCATAAACAACTTGTCATATTCAATATTTCAAGGTGAATAAATGAAAAACTCACGCAATTAATAAACTGGGAATGAAACTGCATCCATTGATTTTGTCATAGTGAAAACTTCATGGATAGTAATAAATAATAATGAATAAATAGAATTTTTATTAATTGGACTCTATGTATTTGGAACATGATATTGTAATACCATTAAAATGGTTTAGTTTTGTGGGTAGAAACCCATCAGAATTTTGGAAACAAACTCAAAGGGTTTGTCGCCAACTCATTGTCTCATGAGACCTATCAATGTATCGAGGGGATATAGTGGGCCCTGACCATAAATTCATTTCCAAATAATTCTTTATACATAGATTTAATTAAATTACAATATTCCTTCTCAATATCCGTATAGAGTAGAGAATACGGATTAATCAATATTTTCATAGTTAAAACAACTTTCCAAATAAACACCATATGTGAAAGGGTATACGACTTAATACAATAATCATATCCATGAAACCAGAATATGGATATATAATAGAAAATTAATTTCAAAAGAAAAGTGATCTAAAATGGGCAGTAGATACACCACATAAGAATTATTAGGTGCACAATACAAAGTAATTCACAACGAAATAGAAAATGAGAAATGTTCCTTGCCACTTTGTAGTCAATCGAATCGTATGACCAAAAGGTAATAACCATCAATTGAATAATTAGATACCATGAATATAAATAGAATCATGATATTATACACCAATAGGCAGTACACATACACTACATACAAGAAATAAGCGGTGAAAATGGAAATATCACATAATTGAAAGTGAGATGAGAAACCCCTTACAAACATTTTAGCATGGTAACAAGTGTTCTTATTAGGGATTAATGAGAGGTAAAGTGGTATACCATAATTTATATATCATAATGGTATTATGGGGGAGGTGTTAAAACATACCCCATCATTAGTAATTAAAATTAAAAGGATACAACATAGGGTGTATTCTTGAATAAAAGTGAGAGAGAGGATCTCTTACCTTATGCTTGAAGGTGTTCTTGATTGTTCTTAATGATATGAATAATAAAATTTAGATTCATTAATTAATAATTAAATAACCTCATAAACATTTAATTTATATGGTATGACCTTATTAGATTCATTAATGGCCTTTTTATGGGTTTAAAAGGTTCAATTTTATTGTTTTTGAATCATTTTCTTCCTTGGTTTTCATGATCTGTTTACTTGTATTCATGAATGGAAGTTCATTTGAAATGTGATTAAACATACCAAATTGTTAATATATATTATTAGTGACATTAAATATATATAAATTATCTTATAATGATTTTGGTTATATACCATGATGATGACTCATTCGATAAGTTAATGATAAATGCTTGGATTTCGCTTGGCGGTTTTGTGCACAATGAACTTGTTTTGTATTATTATTCCATACTATGAGCGTGTAAGGATTACAAAATATTAAATAAGATAAAATTAAAATATTATGATCTGGTTAAACCATTAAAAATGTTTCATGACCGATCTTCAAGATAGTAATGTAAATTGAAAACCTGTCTTCCTTGAGTATGATAAATTAACACATCTCAAACGGTGTTTGCATTTATAGTATAAAATGAGGGAAAAGAGAGATGAAGATGAAATATTACATTAGAATAATGAAAATCTAGTAAATTTATGTTAATGAAATTATCATGGAATTTGGATGAGGTTAGGTGGGAATAGAGAACAAAATAATGGAACTTGTAAAAGAAATTGAAAGAAAAAGGAAGAGCGGTTCCCCTCTTGAGTACTCCTCTTTGAGAAACTCCTTAAGACCTTTGTTTTTGGATTTTTCTAAGACCGTTAGGACTTTGACATGGGGAGAGGTCTTGGGAAGAGTGTTTGGAAGAATTTAGGCAAGGCTTGAAGCTTTAGTGGTGTAGGAGGAAGATGGGGTGAGGGGTGGTTTATATAGTGGAGGGGAGGCGGGATTTTACATTATTTTAATTATTATTTTAATATTTTTTCTCAAGACTATGAATAGTATTTATTCATGTGATCCCAAATAGTAATAATGGCATGTGAGTTCAAACAAAATGGGCTTACATTAGCCTTTAATTACCTATGATGTCGTAAATCAAGTATTTAGCATTTATCACAATTTATTGTATTTTACTATTCATCAAAAATTCAAGTATTTCAGAAAAAACCAAAAAATTCACCCTAACCATTTTTCGATGTGTAGAATCCAAAAATTAACTCCATTTTTCAAAAATAATTTTCTAAATATGATAAATTTAATTTTTAACGAAAATAATTATTTAATCGAAAAATATAAACACCTAAAATATCCATCTTCATTTTTAAGGTGCCTAAATTTATTTATACATTCATGGGTATGGATACCATTTATAAGAGTCATATTACTATTCATAAGGGTAAGTTACTATTCATAAGGGTAGGTTAATGTTTGTAATGATAGGTTACTATTCACCGAAAATTAAGTTAATTCTATCAGACTCTAAATATCATCCTAATCGCAACTATGAATGTCCATTTTTCAAAATTCAAAACACAAAAGTGGAAAATTTAATTTTAAAGGATAGGTTAGACAATCTCTTAAATAACCAAGTGTTGTTTCAAAGAAATTCAGTGCTTTATGAAATATAGGATATCTAATGAATAGAATGTATTTAAGAGAAATGTACCATAAAATGTTTGGGGTGTTATACATTCAGTTAGGTTATCCACATTACAAGCCAATTTTCCCTATCCAACCTTCTCTTGAAGTGAAATTGCATAATCTAGTTGAACTTATGTGTGGGGTAAGATGTCTTGTGTTGTTTACCACATTTGGTGATACTTTGGGTGGAAAATGTAATTCTGAAGAGATTTTTTTGCAGATGAAAAGAATAATTCTTTTGAAAGTTTTGCCTTATATGGAGATTTCATGTATGAGAAGTTGTTCCTTTCTAGAGCTTCCAATGAAAAAAAGAGAGAGTCGTTCCCATATAAATATTTCAAGAAAAATCATGTTTGATAATATTAAAACTTTTGATACTAAAATGGTGTGAAATTTCATTTATTTTTCATGCTTATGGGGCTTATTTTCTTCTAAGGGGGGTAAGGAGGAGACCATATTTAAGTGAAAATTAAAATAATGCAATTTTGCTTCAAAAAGAGCCAAACCCTCCTTATTCGGCCTTAGAATTTTTCACATCTAAATCCTACCAACCCAAAACCATAGAACAACCCTATAAATCCCTCATGATAAAAAATTGTCCTTGACTCACATTGGGTAGAGATGTAGAAATTTATCAAGCCTATGGTGACCTTTGTAAGAGTTTGGATGAGAAAGACATTGCTGAAAAAATGACATTTGTGTGATGAGAGTAAATGAAAGTGAGGTAATTTTTTTGTATGAATGGAAGGAAAAATGAATTTTAAATATATTAAGTTATATTAATAGTGAACTTGAAGTAATTTTTTTATGAGGCATGATATCTTTTGTTTCTTGGTGATAAATTGTTGGATCTTAAGGATATGTGTTTTAAAATTTTCTTTGATTTGATATCGATGTTTACTTTTCCAGGAGTCTAAGTGATAAGTGTGGTGGAATTGATAGAGTTAATATTTTCATTATTTTTAATATGTTTTTCAATGATTTAATCCCTTTTCATTAATCAATTTTATCTTATTTGCATCATTTTATGACTTTTGGTGAGTTTTGATCTGAAGTGTGAAAATTGGTTAATTCTATACATTTAATAGTTTTATGTTGCATCTGTATTTCAATCATAACTCCTAAAATTGTCATCAAATTCATGTGATTCATTTTTTTAGGATGAAATTATTCTTTGGATACAAATAAGTCTTTTGGACCTAGATCCAATTCGAACTCCAACAAGACAAAACAAATTGGTCAATGTGAAAACATAATTTGGTCGGTAGAATGGACCATGCCTCATTCAATGAGGAATATTTGTGGCTACCGACCTCAAAATTGGATAATTCAAGATGAGTTCGAAATAAAACTCAATGATAAAATTTCACATTAAATTTCATGGAGAAATGATTTCATTAAGGTCACCCTTAAACTGGTCAAAGTTGGGTTGGTGGAATAGTGTTTGGGGGACAGAATAAGTCATCTCTAGTATTTCTGCCATAAATTTTTTAGTAGTGTTCTAATTTCTCTGAAATTTCAAGTTTAGATATAAAACCCCATTACTCAAATCCTATAAGAAGGGACCTCGGCATGATTCGATGATATGGTTGTATAACCGAAGCTAAACTTCTGGTAGATAGATTCTAGAGTGTATTTTTCATGTTCTTCTTTTTACCTCTTTTATTTATTTTAGTTTTGTAATGATTTCTTCTTCCTCGTTATTCTAAATTATACTTAACATGGTGGGGTAAATCTTATGAGTGATTGGGGAAGGTTAGGTTTTCCATTTTTTAATGTTTGAGTTCATGCGCTTAACGTTATAAAATATTTTCTCTATTCTACAAAGTTGGTTTCAATTTGTAATAACAGTTTATATTATCTTGTGCGATTATACTTGATTTTATATTTTGTTGTTATTATTGATTTTTTTAATGAAAATTATCTCTCTCAATAGTTTATGGTCTATATAATATGTAATATATCAGAGCTTAGTGATGAAGTACTTGGTGATCGTCAGTACGTGTGAGAGTTGTAGTGCATATTCAAGATTGTTTGGGATAAACAAGACCCAATCAAAAATTGCATAAATAAATTGAGGGTATTCGCTGAAACACTTTCACAAAATGAAGGATAGTATACCAAAATAAGATCTTGTTAAGTTTTACTCTCACCAACACCATTTACCGAAGAAGTGAGTGGAAGCGATTGTAGAATCTCACTTTAATCGGTTTAGCAGAAGAGGATTAAATTAATCGAAACTATGATAACATTTCAATTGGAAAAAAAACCTCTACCTGATCACCCAATTCATATAACTATTTTCAATCACATGGTTTTTCAATTTGATTTCAATATTTTATGTAATTTATTCCTTTAGTTTTGTTACTTTGTTTTCAAAATCAAACAATATCAAAAACATCCCCACTTCATTATCAAATTTAAAGTGACATAAGTGATTGTTGAGAACTCATATCTGGATACAACCTAGGTTAAACAATATGCTATATTTTAACTTATTAAATAATTGTTTTTACACACCCTATGATAGGAAAATTTCAAAGATCACATGGATAATCTAAATACAAAATATCTTTTAAAATATCCTTTAAAGAGACAAAAAATTCAAATGCAAAAGAATGAATGGGAGGCTATTTTCTTCTTATGTGTAAAGAATGGAAACTAGAAAAGAAATTGTAATGAATTGAAGAATAAATCAGTTGCATCCACTTAAAGTATATTCATAATTTGTTTTATTCAATACAATATGCTTAAAATATAAATGTATTTAAATATAATAAATGAGAAAGAATATAAAGGTTATAGATTAAACTAAAAAGGAGCTGAGAAATTGTGATTCCAATGTCTTCTAAGGGGAGTGCACTATTTCTCATTGCCAAATGGATTGAGTCAAGTTTGTAATAATTGTTACTAAAATAGTTATATCAGTTTCTCTTTATACACAATGAGACATTATTTATTTTTAGAATAAATTTTTTATGGTACTTTAATACTAAACTAATGGTTTAGTAACTCTTGAAACACAAATATCCATTGAAATGAATGATGAATATAAAATACAATACTCTTACCTAATTATGGAAAGATAATTCTTTTTTCAAGAAGAACTGAAATTAATTGACATGTTTATTTCCATCAAATTAGTCTTTTCTCAATTGATCTAAGATACCATATGTGCAAACAATCTACTTATCGTGTTTTAGATTAAAAATCCTTTTAAAATAAAGGTGCATCATAAAACTTTTAGAGTTATCTTAACATAGCCTTGTGAACTATTCTAAAGCTAAAGGTAACTTCATATACTTCATGATATTTCTTTAATTAATTTTTTAAATGATAAGTGAAGTAAATGAGTGCACTTAGTAAAGATTAATGGATCTCTTAGCTATATTTTTAGATAACATGTTATCCAAAAAATTATTGATCATATATGTGGAGTAACAGTTTTCCCAAACTCATATTTCCTTATATACATAAATATAATGATGATAGTAAAAGGGATATCAATGATGAGTCTTATATATATTGTAAATATTCCATATTCCTTCCAAGAAACATTTTTCACATAAAAGGGAAACAAATGACCATATTCCAACTATATTGTCTAATGGATATCAGATCAACTGTGATATGATAAGAATCTATTAGGACACTACCATAAGTGGTTTTTGAAAATCATTTGCTAAAAGCTGTCCTTGTATACAAACAAACATCAAAACACTATTGTGCATCTAATTTAATGATACTATGGCCACTAAGGATATTAACGACTAGTCAAGATCGACTATATTTACATAAAGGAAGCCTATATCTTTGAAGATAGTGGGAGTAGTCTTAACTTCTACAGGTTAAGGCTCTAAATGTACATGAGTTATCATAAGGATATTGGAATCCACTGAGCTTAGTGGGAGGAGTAGTTCTAAAGACACATACTTTATAGGAATATATAACCAAATATGTGGTTTATGTTCACTACATTGGGTGATACATATATTATCATTTTAGAATAAAGATTACTACAAATAAGAAATAAATTGTAATATGCTAAGGTTGAAAATTATGTATAAATTCAAGTAATGGAATCCATGTATCATGATTTAGGGACTTTTTATTTTGAATATTTGTAACACTTGATACTACTGGGGAGTATTCAAGAAAAACTGGAAATGGATGGTACAATATGGTACTGATATATCATGATAAATTATTGAAAGATTTATTCTATGACTAAACTTATTGACCACTCATCATGAATTAAATCATTTTTGAATTATTCTTGTCAAAGAATATTTCTATGATCATCGTATTGGAGTATTAATTGCAAAGGAAATCTCATTTAGAAGAATCCTTATGGAATATTTCTATATTAAATGGCCAAAAAGAGTCCATATGGTATATGTCTACTAGTAATAACTAAAAAGGGTTAGTGAAATCAATAAATACCAACAAGATGTGCATATTAAATAAATTCATTTATGAAAAAAATCATGCATAGTGATCATAGAATATTCATTTGGAAACAAATGAGTGGCATGTGTATCTAACTGGGTAGTGGGAGCGCTATAAGTTTTCAAGATAAATATTTTGGCAACATATGAAAAAAATTGTTGTGTCTTTCCAGTTTTTTAAGACTAAGGAATGAAACTTCTCCACGTTTAACCATGTTCTGGGGAATGAAATATACAAAATGGATCTATAAGTTTTCAAAATATAGTCATATTATATATATTAATATAATATTGAAAAATAAATTTTGAAACAATTCAATACCAAATTTTTGTTGGCATATAATCCTTACAGTAAAACATGCACAGACATAGGAAAATATTGTGGAGATTAAAATATTTTCATAATCTTAATTGCTAGGAATTCATCTCATGTGCCATGATATGTACTGACATTTGAAATTACTGATGGATAAATAATAATATGTGAATATCAAATAGATCCAACATAATTTATTAGACTTGCATTTAGAAATATTTGATAGTTCTTAAAAAAAGTAGAACTAGATGAGTTCCTAGTGTCTGAAGAAGTAGGAATACTACTGATCAAGGTAATTGAACACTTATCTTCATTTATTTCAATTTGATCTAGTTTCATTGATAAGGATATAGTAATATACAAGAAAAACTTATTACAACCAGCGGTTTCCATATATACAATATCCAAGTATGTTATAGCTTCTAATGCATCTTAAGAATTGGTTTAACAACATCATGTTCTGATTTTGGGTTATAGAAAAAGAAAAAGTATTATCATTATGATAATATCTAACTATGGTATTAGTTAGGATTCCAAGGCTTTGAAATAGGAACAAAGGATAAGCAATTGGTTTTATCACTAATTAAGGTATTTTCTCAAGGTAGTAATGTTTTAGTAAGAAAATCTACCACAAAGATGTGTGGCTTTACCAACCCTAGTAATGGAAATATAATAGGACCAATATCTTAGCCATACTCAACGGAATCATGTTCATTATGTGGGAACTATCTAGTTATTAACAGTTATCTCTAGTGAAAATGAGATTCTGTTGGAGTTGGTTCCCTAGAACCAACTAATTCGTACTTTAGATTATATGTATATTTAAAGGATTGAATATTAATATAAATATATTTTCACATATTCTTCTACATAACATTGATGTGATATTGTCCTAAATTATTTTTCACATTGATAAGGTCATAGTAGTTCCACACTATGATGAGAAAATTGAAATTCCATGACTATATTCTTAAAATAGTTCTATAGTCATATATTACACTATAATAGGGAACATAGTATATAGACTATCAGTTGAAATTACTCATAAGTGGATGAGACTTATTCTTATGAATTTTTCACTTGATAATCTCTAATATGAGAGATTATGAGAAAAGACCCACCAGTATGAATTCCACATGTTTTGGTGCCATCATATATTCCTATATATGAGTGTGTGTAATGGTCCTTAGACTTTAATATTATCATTAATGCATATCATGACTCACACACTTAGATTTACTAACAAAAACCATCATGTTATATGTTGGTGGGGAGTATGGTGTGTTGGGTGCATCATGAATGTCATGTTATTAATGGATAGGTTGATGAAGGATTTGTCCCTTCCATTTTTATGAAAGTTGATATATCATCCCTTTGATTGAAATACAACTGGTGCATAAATTCCATGGCCATGGAATAACTATGTTTATTTTAGGTAGTCAAAGAAATATGTATCAAGCATGCAGATTGATAACAAAAATGTGCAACCTGCTTAATGATATATTGAGATAAAGGTATTATATTATACAGTGAACATTCATATGTGTTTTTCAATGTTGTGACATTAATTTCTTTCTCTTGGGTGACTTAACCCATTGATAGATAGTAATATTGGACTTTAGGAAATTCTACCTAGTTCTAATGAGAAATAATCCTAGAGGTCCACAAACTAAGTGTTTTTGTTGGTCTTGATTAAATTCTATTTGAATTTTTTTTATTAGAATAAATATTATTCTCAAGACTGAGGAATAATTTTATTCAAGTTTTATTGATCAAAAATATTTTCAAGGTAATAAATAATTATTTATTCTTTAATAAATAATTTATTTAGTTGCGTTAATATAAAATAAATATGTATTCACTAGATTGTGGATAAAATATTTATTTTTTTGTTTGTGAGTAAAATATTTATTTAAGTGAATAAAAATATTTATTCATGTGTTCAATAAATGTCAAGGAATTTGAGCAGACCAAAATCACATCAAGTTATGAATATTAATTTACAAATCAGGATAATAATATTTATCATTACATGAGTGAGCGCATGTCATAAAATAATAATAATATTATTATTATTATATGGCATGGGGTTTTTTGATGATTATAATTTTATTTAAGGGATGGTACACAATTAAATAATATTTTAATCTAAATCCTAGCTCTATAAATAGAGGTTTATGTTTATTGTGTAGGGCTAATCAAGAATTGAGAATCGTTGAGCACAACAGACTTCTCTCTCAAATTATTCCTCTCATCTTCTCAAGAACAAGAATAACTCCTTCAAGCTAGAAGGATCTTGAAGTGATCAATATGAATAGCGTAAGATGATTGATTCTTCACTCTAGCACTTGAAAATCAATCATCATCTCTCATAGATCAAAAGAGAATGTGTGGATCACTGCCAAAGGTATTCTACACTTTGATCCTTATAGTGCAATGAAGGTAATCCAGAAAGGGTTTTTTAAAAGATCAACATCTATATTAAATAAAGTTTCTAAGATGAGGTAACATTTTCTTCTGATCATAATTAAATTAATTATAAAATTTAACATGCAAAGATCCTCTATTGGGGTTTCAGGAAACTCTATGTTAAAAGAAATTTTTATATAACACCTACTAAAGGCACTTTTATTGCACCTAAAACCTTTATCAGCAACTTCTTCTATTCACTGAGAGAAGTTGAAGAGGATCACAATATGTTGTGATTCACTAATCACAGACAAATAAAATTGGGGAATAAAATGGAAAGAAAATGGGATTTATTTTATTTTGAACAAATCTTACAAAAACTCCCACAAGGCACCTCCCCCTTCTCTCTCTCAAAACTCTTCAAGGCTCTCTCTCTCATATATAATGGATATCTAGGTCAAATCTGATGAATACAAGAAGCTCCAAAAATTCCTCCTTTTATATGCATGGTGGGAGGATCCCATGTTTTACATAACTACTCCACCAACCCCCACCAACCCCACCTACACCCATATCTACAAAGGGTAAAGTTATAGAAAATACAATAGCCATAGGAGAAGTCTATGGTGGATGGAGTTAGGGCACCATCCACTTAAAAAGGTAGCTGAAAAAAACTCCATCAATTCCCCCTCCAGCTATAATCCACTATATAATCTATAAAGAACCACATTCTCTCAAGAAACCACATTTTTCAACATATCTATCAGTTTCTCCTTTGTATGGATCTTCACAAGTCACTGCAGCTATCAATCAATCACCTCATGTATCCAATTATAGAGAATGTCGATGTGATTCTTGATATCCTTATGGTTCCCCATCATCAGTCATAAAAAGGTACTCTAAATTTGAAGATTTTATTGAAAAAATCCTTCCTCGTGAAGATCCTCAAACCTATGAAATTTTAGGTTCGGGTGGCACAACATCACCTAGCTCTTGTGATAGTTATGCAAATTATTGTGGAGATAATCGAGTCTCCACCTACTCAATATCCTCCTCTACTTCCTCTTGGTCTGATATTGATGATATTTCTTGCATCTCCTCCTCTTCATATATAAGAGATGTTGGTACAAGTGTTGGGTCGGGAATTGATTCATCAACACTTTCCCTTCAAAACATTCTGGGATTTGAATATCCTTTATTGTCTAGTTCTCATGGAACACAACACCTCTTCTTCTGATCACATTATTTTCTTCTGGGTCTCAAAGATTGTATTTTATATTCTCTTCTTCATGGACAATGAAGATACATGGAGTTGATCTCCCATCTATCTTATTCTTGAGATCTTTGAATACATATGAAAAATCCAAACATTCAAATACTCATAAATGAGAGTAAGAGAGATATTTACCAAACTATCTTTTTTTTAGAATCTCAAAATTCATTGGGACTGATGGTTATCTATTGATGAGGTGGTATAAACCCTGAAAATATTCTCTCTAGAATTTATTAGGTAGCTTAGATAAACTCATAATGTTCCTAACCTTCTCTATGATGGTTTTATTCATCCTTTACACAACTCTGTTGTGTTGTGGGGTGTTTGGGACCATCCTCTCATGTCGAATGCCCTAGCTCTTGCAATAGATATCAAATTACCTGGATGTGTACTCTCCTCTACTATCTAAATGAAGACACTTTAGCTTCATTTCATTTTCATACTCCACCATAGCATAAAACATCTTGACGTAGTCCAGTACTTAATCATTAGTCTGCAAGAAGAACACCCACACCTTTTGAGATGAATCATCAATAAAGGATATGAAATATTTTTTACCTCCCAGTGAATCTACCTCCATGGGACTACATACATTAGAGTACACTATATCTAACAACTCTAGTCTCTTTGATGAATCAGTGTTGAATGAGACACTATGTTTCTTACCATATAATTAGTATTTGAAATAATCGAGTGATGCATCGTTGTCAAAAATTATGTACTTATTTATCGGGGTAGATAACCCTTTTTCACTCATGTGGATGAATCTCCTATTCCACAGATTGGATGACATCTCGCCTTCTATAATATTGAGGTTGTCAGCACATATATTCACATGATTTTAGTATAAATTACCACATATGTGTCCTCAAGTGATGATGATGGCTCCTTTTTTCATCATACCTAGTCCATTGTTGAAGATTCTGTCGTATCCTTATCAATAAAAGGTTATCCCTAATAGTAGGTTGAGATGAATTCTTGGAAAATTTCCGACTCCCTTTAGGGTGATTGTGAATTCAATGTTCATCTTGACTTGGAAATCACTCATTCCAGCAATCTCCACCGTAATGGATTCCCCATCTTGACTACATCAAAGTCACAAACTTGATAATTCAAGAAATACTTATGATGCAAAGTGACATGGTACAATGTTGTAGTATCAACCACCCATTTTGTGTCTTGTACTGATGTATGAAAGAAAGTATCTTATTCATATTTGGAGAAAATCACAACTTCTTTGGTGATACTCACATGTGTGTCTCTATTTCTTATTTGTTAGTTTCTACTTTTTCCCTTTTATTCTAACAATTTTCAACAATTTTCTTCATGTGTCTCTCCATGGAACAATTGTATCATTTTTATATTGGTCTCCTTTCATCTATGGACCTTCCTATGTTCTTGATTATTCCTCGGCTTACTACCCCTCGACCACCCCCTTGTTATCTCCCTCACTTCTCCATAACAAGAGCTTGCATCTGGTTGTAACTTGCATTCTTGTTTCAAGACTCCTCATTTAATAGTGAATTATTTACCATTACCATGGTAAGTTTTTCTCTAGGCATTGAATTTCTGAAGGTGACCACAAGCATATCCCAACTACTAGGAAGTGTTCATAGTAGGTGGTTTGCATGGTCTTCATTAGTCAATGTTTTTCCTATAGCACCAGTAGATTTACCAGGATTTGGAACTAATTGGAGTTTTCAGCTATAGATATTCCACTCTTTAGTTGAAGATTAATCAACTAATTCAACAATAGGATCTTATTCCAAGTAGTCTTTGACTGGTATATATTTTCCAACTTTATCCAAAGTTTATACGCGCCAGTCTGTTGAGAAACGTGGTGGTAGACATTGTGATCGATCCATTGGTGCATTTGACTGATCATCTTATTATTTTATTTCTTCCACTCTACTTACTTGGTATCATTAGGTTTTACTCCTTTATTCTCAATGGTTTTAAATAAGTCCTTATGATTAAGGATATCTTCCATTTGAGACTTATAAATGGAGTAGTTTGAATAAGTCAACGTGATCACCCCTCCTATGGATGGTCCCTCCATTGAATTTTAATTATATAAAAATTGGTGCATGATTTTGAAAAATAGAGTGTAGCATTGAATCTGGAATGCTCAAAAATGGTGTAATCATCACCTTTATTGTTGAAATAGAACATTGATTGATCAAGATATGACCAAATCAGTGTCAGTGGGTGAGATTGACTGATGATGTGTCAATGATGTGGCAATGATATGGTGCACTATAGAAGCTACTAAAATCTCACTAGAAATACTTCTAGCACCAAAACACAGGTGCCTTATCTATAAAGTGGGTATTGTAGCATTCCAAACTTTGAACAAACTTTGACCAGGCCTAGGGAGCCTGTTTTAGCTCTGTTTGTAATGTTGTTTTCATCATTGGAATTGCCTCGACATGAGCTATAAAATATGGATTAAAAACATGAATCCCAACTGCTTGAAATTTATATTAACCATAAAATATCCTCTTCTCACCTTCATTTATCCAAAAATAGCTCTGATACCACTTATTGTGGTTCACTAACCACATAGAGTGAATTTGGGTAGAAACTAGGAAGAAAAATGAGCTTTATTTCAACTTGAAGAAATCTTAAAAAACCTCCCACAAGACATCACCCCCTTCTCTATCTTGGATCAATTCAAGGCTCTCTCCTAGATACAATGTCTCTTTGGATCAAATTTAATGAATGAATAAATCTTCCCAAAGGACTCCTTTTATAGGCATGATGGGATTAGTCCATTTTTGACACAACTCCCATAACAACCCTCACCAATCCCCACCTACACCCATGGATGCCAAAGGTATAGTTCCTACACATACAGATAGCATGGAATAAGTCCATAGTGGATGAATTTGATGAATCATACACCTACCAATGAAGATGGAAAGAAACTCCATCACAATACTATGGAGGCATTTCTTATTCACCAAAGGGGAATCCCTACAATGGCCTGATGAAATTGGTCCATGAAGCTCATTGTCAGAGCCTGAAGTTTTTGTGACCCCTTTTTTTGATTTGTGGCGTGAGGTACTGAATGATGAGATGAATCTTGGATAGTGAAGGAATATCAGGATGGTTGTGATGGACCTAGACAAAAATGGTGTATCTGGAGGATTAGGAAGATCTCATGCGACTCAGTTTTTGGATCACCAGAGAAGAAGCAGGACACCGATGAGAAATCCAGTTTGTAGCATGTGAACCTAGACATCAGCAATAAACATAATGGATATAAATTTGGTGATGAAATTTTCAACACTAAACATGGAGGATTTCAACAAGGTTAAGTTGATCCCCTGGGGGGTCTTAGGCTGGTTTGAATTTCCTTGGTCATTTTTTGGTTCCTTGTACATGGTGATTGTTGTTTTTTTGTGTTTTTTTGTCTTGATGTTTCAAGTACTCTTGTTGTTTCATGTACTCTTTTATGTTTTCCACACTTGTTCATTGTTGGTTTTCATTTATACATTTTCGAACTCAGGAATTATATTATATGGACATGTTTCATATGGGCTTATGTGTTATTAAGGCCTGAATGATAAACATCATTTTAGTTTTTTTGATACACATATTCATGTCATTGGGAATGCCCACTGAGAAAAAATGGAATGTTGTTAGTTCAATTCATGATTGGGGGACCCTCAAAACATTGGCATGTGCCCTTAAGGAATTTCTCTTTTTATCATCTCTTATTATCTATATTATAGGATGCTCTAGTGATGTGCTGCAATATTAACACATGTTCATTTTTAAATGTGACAGTATCTAGCTATAGTGATATGTTGGAGGGTGTTGGAGGGCATTTTTGTATCATGGGAAATGAGGTGCGTGAAATGAGGGATCATGCGGTAGGGATTTTTCATTTTCATTGGGTTTCGCCAAGCGAGCTCTGAATGATTACGGGATTGTGTGGAAGGATATAGAATTTTCAATGGGATTTATCTGGAAAGGTATGAGGGATTATGATATTACATAGCAGAAGATGATAAAACTCTCCCCCAAACTAGATTACGTGATACAGTTTGAAATTCTCATTGGGTTTTGTCATGTATGGTATGAGGGATTGTGGGATTGCACAGTAGGATTTGGAATTTTTACTGGGTTTCATCATGTTTGGATTTCATCACAATGTAAATTGATAGTGTCACTGGAGTTTAGTGTAGAATGCATGTCATTTTTTATGTAGTGTGAATCATTGCAGTGAAAATCATCAGAGTCATGGGAGTATAGTGTCAAATGCATGTGATTTTTTCTAGGTTTTACCATCTCGAGGATAGTAGCCTTCAGTCTAATGCATTTTTGAGTTTTCATTTTTTTCTTCTTCTTATAATGGCTATGGATGAAGGTATTATAGATTATATTTGAATTATTTTTACTGTTAGTTTTGGGGTAAATCTGGAATTAATTTCTATCCAAGATCGTATTCTGAATTTTTTAGTGGATGTGAAAGTATTGGAAACTATATTTGAAGTTTTTTTACTGTTAATTTTATGGTAAAACTAGAATTGATTTCTGTACAAGACCGTATGATGAATTTTGTAGTGGATGTTTTAGAGAAATAAATAAACAATTTTTTTGCATTGTGGAAGTTCCACTAGTTCTTTCATTGGAGTTGCACTGGAATTTCCAATGGAAGTTCCAATATAATTTACATTGGAATTTCCAGTGGAAGTTTCACTGGAACTTCCACTAGAACCTGTAGTGTAAAATAAATTCAATATATCTTATAAAAATTTATTTATAATTTCATAAATATTATTATATTTATTTTTTGTAAAAAAAATTGAATTATGTAATTTTTATTTATATTTTTTAAAAAATTTATACAATTTCAAATGCTAAATTTAATCATTTTTATAGAAATTATATAACAATTGCAATTCATATTTTTTATAACTGTATTTGATAAAAATATATTTATAAAAAGTTTC
Source organism: Viscum album (assembly GCA_963277665.1). NCBI lineage: Eukaryota > Viridiplantae > Streptophyta > Magnoliopsida > Santalales > Viscaceae > Viscum > Viscum album. The sequence continues at coordinate 1,078,696,197 of OY728139.1, read as the reverse complement.
ACTAAAAGTTCCACTTATATTATTTTCCCAATTATATGATTTTTTATTTTTAGTTTTTTTCAAATAATTTATACATTTTTCAAATGTTAAATTAAGTTATCTTTATAAAAATTAAGTATTTCATAAAAAATATTTATTAAAGTATAATTTTTATTAATATATTCTTTAGTTTTAGAAATATAGAATTTTTTTGTAGTGTGGAACTTCAGGTGGAACTTACAGTGGAAAATATATTTAATATATCGTATAATTTTTTTATTTGTAATTTCAAAAATATAATTATATTTTATGTATTTTTAAATAATTATTTTCCTAATTATATAATTTTCAGTTACATGTTTATTCATATATTTTATACATTTTCAAATAGATTAAATCCTATTATAAAATTAATATACTTTGCTTGAACTTAAGTTTCTTTATTGCAGGTTGTTCCAATGCTGATGATGTTGATGTTGTAGAAACTTCTATTAAACCAGTTGTAGGGATGATGTTTAAATAAATTAATGATGCATAATGTTTTTATGTCACATATGGGGGAGTAAATGGGTGCAGTATACACTAACAATACTCGAATAAAAGAATAAAGGATAAATCAATTGTCACATCAATCCTTTTTGCATACAGCAAATAAGGTCATAGGAAAGTTGAAAAATGTGATAACATGGTGAATTTCCTCAGGCCGAGACACATGTAGGTCTCCTTACTATAATGGGTGTTAGTTTTTTGTATTCTGGGAAATATGCATGTACTGTATTTGTTGAAGGGAATAATCATCCCACTTCACAGCCCTGAATCAATTTATATGATAAGGTCCCTAAGAAAAATAATAGAAGCATAAAAAGCTGAGTTAGATGTGAATGCTTCAGCAGGTATTAAATCAAATGATTCCTTCTCCTTAGTGACAACTATTGCATGGGGGTCAAGATGTTATTGGGTACACGCATTTTGATCATTTGAATTTTTTAAGGTCTAAACGGGAAAGTGAATTGGTTCATGGTGATGCATGTTGTATGTTGGAGTACCTAGAAAGACAAAGTCAGGAAAATACATCATTTGTGTATAATATACAGTTTGCAATGAATGGGAAAATTAGTAATATTTTCTAGGATGATCAAAAAATAAAGATATATTATGATTTTTTTGAAGATGTTTTTGTTTTTTACTCCACTTTCAGAACTAATAAAGATTACAGGCCCTCAGATGTCTTTGTGGGGTTCAATCATCATCGGGAGATAGTCGTTTTTTGGGAAGCTTTATTATATGATGAAACTATGACTTCGTTTTATTGGTTGTTTCAAGAAAATTTATATGTGAATCACATGAAGTAGCCTTAAACTATATTTACTGATCAAGATACAGCAATGGTAAAATCCATTTCTGAAGTTTTAGTGGGAACTCGACATTGATTTTGTTCATGGAATTTGATGCAAAATGGCATTAAACATTTATTTAATTGGATGAATATGGACCTAATTTTATAACTATATTTAATAGGTGCATGTTTCAATACATGCACATCAATTTTATTAGAATTGGTCTTCCCTTAGATTAGAATATGAGGATGGGAAATCATAGTAGTTAGATGATGTATTCGTGTTGCGAGAAAAGTGGGCACATTGCTTCTTGAAAGATTCTTTAACATTGGGTATTAACAACACTCAATTAAGTGAAAGTTTTAATGGGTTGATTAAAGATTATGTTTATCAAAAGTTAAGTGTTATTGATTTCTTTAAGCAGTTTGAGTGATTGTTGGAAAAATCGATATCGTAAAATAAAGGCCAAATTTGAGATGTGGGAGAAGTTGTCTTGTAATCTTTACCCTTACCATGCATTGATGTGCCATATTTCTACTAGATATACACCTAATTTATTTGATTTATTTCAATATTAATATCAAATTTTTTGTGATTTTTTTATGATATCATGTATTGAAATAGGATTTTAGTTCATTTATGTTATTGTAATGGTTGGCTATGAAGTTCAATTCCATGTATCATTTGAATCTTCCAATGAATCTGTTGAATGTTCTTGTCAAAAGTTTGAGTTGGTTGGGTATCTTTGTTATCATGTTTTTAAAATTTATTATTGTCTTGATGTGAGATCAATACCTGAAAAATATATTTTGGGTAGGTGGACCCGATTGGCTAGAAATATTATGATGTTCGAAGGAGATTCTTTTGAAGTAAATGCTCTGTAAAGACCCGGAATTTCTATGTAAATTTTTTTTTTAATTATATGGGAATTTTATGAGTCCGCGAAAATTAACGGCACGTGATTCTGAGGCCCAGTGTTCCTGGAATGAATTTCTAAACTTTTTTTCGGGTACGTTCAGTAAACGTGCGAGCGGATTTTTTGTAACTTTTGAACCGGTGCTCAGAATTGAAATCCAAGGACACTGTTGAACTCACAACACCAGTATTCTCTTAAAGAGACCTTCACCTTGACTGCAATAGGTCGAGGGTGGAATTTATTTTTTCACTTTTTTGTGGGAGAAGAAAAACAAAAACTATTTAGCATTTTTATTTTTATTTTGAAACCTCTTTGTTAGAGTTATGGAGGAGGGGACCACCCGAACTAAGAAACTCCCAATTTAAATCCATGGTGGTGGGGACCACCTGAACCCCTCTTAATGGGGGGAAAACCTCTCAACTCCCCAATTAATTAAATGTGTCAACTTAAATTAATTGTTAGAGTTATTAATTATTTTAGGTTGGTTCCTCACTTGATTGTTGGGGAAATTTTTGGAAAGGGAGAGGAGTGGTAAGGGGGAGCTTTTGGAGGATCAAACTCTCCAATTAAGAACACCTCCCAATGAAGAATGTCTCTCCAACGAAGAATGAGGAACCAACCCCGAGCCTAGATCGGAAGAACCTTGCGGAAGCAACGAGCGCTGACTCTTCAACGGATTCGTTTTCTTCCTTGAACCACCTACTATGGAACCTTCAAGGTAGGGTTTTTTGTTATGAATACCCCTTTACCTGTTCTTGACATTCTTCTTGATTCAATAATTGTTGTGTTGCTTGCTACCACCCCAACACGGAGGGTACGGGCCAAATGAACATGGCCCGACCTCTCTGCAATCCTTTGAGGTTTTTGATGTGTTCTTCGCGATAGAGGAGGATATAGACTGGTGATGGCAATTGGAACTGGTGGAACTCGAGAGCGGTGGCCAGCACCATGGCTGGCCGTGAAGACGACGGCAGCGCAACCACGCCCCCGGAGAAGAGCTGCGGCCTGTCAGCCGCAGCAGAGCAAAGACGGCGTCCGACACTTCAGCCGACCCCATGAAGGGGAAGGATGCGCACATCCACACCACCCAGTTTGCAAGAGCCGCGACCTTGTGTTGCGGTGGAAAGAGGAGGGCGGTCGGCTCGTTGTCGGCCGTCGGTGAAGGCGCAGCACGCGACCGCACCGCGTGGAGGAGGGGGATGGCCTTCCGGCCAGCCACAGCGGGCCGCCGCACCATGAGCCCAGTGGGCCGCCGTATCGTGGGTTGGGCCGCGCCGGCGGTTCGGGTTGGACCCAGCGGGCCGGGCTGGGTCAGTCCGACCGGACCTGGACCAACTTCGACCTTTTTCGTTCTTTTGGTCATATCTTGAGCTACAGGCGTCTGTTTGAAGAACCGTCTACAGATACAAAAACCTTGGATCGAGAAGGTCCTTTTGGTATACCCCACTTAAGTTTTGGATAAAGTTGGGGTATACCTGGGTTGGATCGAACACGAATCCAACTGGGCCCTCAGGACTAAAAGGCCAATATCTTACAGATCGGGCGTCCGATTGACGCACCGTCTATTGCATTGAGACCTCTTTTATGTGGAGTTACTTTAAGATACTTATTCATGATATTTTGTGTCATTTAAAGTATCAACTTGTGTCTTGAGAAGAAGATCCTCCCAGAATCAAGCGATCTTAGTGCGGGAACCCTGTAGCAAGCTGTAACATGAGAAAGGGATCCTATGTGGGTATGTGCTTGGGATACTTTGTGGGTCTGTGTTCAATATTCTCACTTGGATCTGCTCTAGGAATCCACATGGGACTAATCTATGATCTTATGTGGGTCTTCTATACTAGGATCCTATGTGGGTCTAATAATGTACCAGGATCCTATGTGGGTCTGATGATTTAGGATCCTATGTGGGTGTGATAATTTAGGATCCTATGTGGTTTTGATGATTTACTAGGATCATATGTGGGTCTAATGATTTAGGATCCTATGTGGGTCTGATAATTTAGGATCACATGTGGGTCTACCTCTTAATAGAGTAAGATGATTCGGTAGTTACATCTAATCATCTTTACAACTGAACCTAAGTTATACCTGGTGTGAGCTGAGTCTTTACCTTTGTGGTAATCTTCTGTGTGGTGTACTTTTTTGGTACTTACCTTTGTGGTGATACCTTTTTGGTAATCTTCTGTGTGGTGTACCTTTGTGGTACTTACATTCGTGGGGATACCTTTGTGGTAATCTTCTGTGTGGTGTACTTTTGTGGTACTTACCTTCGTGGTGATACCTTTGTGGTATTCTTCTATGTGGCATACCTTTGTAGTACTTACCTTCATGGTATTCCTTCCTTTGTGGAACAGTTGAACTTTGGGATTTTGAGTTGGACCCTGTGTTTCCTCATGATTGATATGGGTATACTTGATAACTTAGGTGTATGTATGGGCATATACCTAAGTAGGGTTGTCAGTTTATTCAATGCTTTGTGGTTTATACTTTGTTGTTTTTGTGAGACCTTTGAGGGTATCAGGGTCCCTGTTAAGTATCATTATACTCACCCCTGCATGGGCTACACCTGCACCATGTTGTGTTTGGTGTAGACGACGGACAGCACTGAATTAGGACGAGAGTACCAGGACTAGAGGTAGCTCAGAGGTGGACATTAGGTGAGGCATACCGCAGAGACGTGTTCAAGAGTTGTACCTACCCTTCTAGTAGGATCCTTGGTGGGCATTCATAAGATTTGTTCCAGTTTACTTGTACTTTTCGTTTTTCTTGTACTTTCCAGTTGGACTTGTATTCTGGCCCCTTTTTCTTACTATACACTCTCTTTTACTATAAAGTTTACTTGTGTTTGTATCTTGTTGTGTTTTTGGTTGTGTGTGTTTACAGGTTATAAAGGCAATTTCTTCCCAATTTTAGGGAATACGCCTTTTGGTGCTAGTAATCATCCCCTGGCCTATGGAAGGTGGGCTTGGGGTAGTCACGGCACGGGCCCCAGGGGACAGGTCATGAAAAATTGGTATCAGAGGAGTCGTTTCTACCGTAGAACATTGGACTCTGATCTTTTTAACAGTAATAGTTTTAAGTGTATTAAGCGTGGTTATCAGTTTAGGGAATCTAGTGTTGGTGCGGCAGTTGACGTATCCATACACCAGGACCCTGACTTCTGATTTCTGACTCAGTTCACGAAAACTATGATTGTGTGTGTGTTTAGAAAAGTTTTCTTTGTGATCTTTTTGAGTCATCTCACCAGGTATAACTTATTGACCGTGGTGCACCTGTTTCTTTTCAGGATGCCTCCACGCAGACAGTCATCTAGGGTTCCGAGTATAGTACGCGATGATATCCTACCAAGTGACGATGCCTCAGTGCAGGGCCCTATATCAGTAGAGGCACCAGTGGAGGCACCAGTGGTACCATTACTTGTTGGTCCATCGATTCCACCAGCCCCATTAGTAGAGGGTGCACTCCGCTTGAGTGCGTTGCATGAGTTCTAGCGCCAAATGACACTTAGGTTCTGGGCTGAGACGGACCCACAGGCGGCTGAGGATTGACTGGAGGTTGTGGTGAGAGTATTCCGACTGTTAGGGACACCAGCTGATCTCATGGTGATCCTTGTTGTCAGTCTTCTACAGGAAGTAGCAGGCAGATGATGGAGCTTGATGCTCCAATTCCATGATGAGGTGACACTTCACTAGACAGACTTTGAGAGCCTGTTCCGGGAAAAGTGTGTCCCAGCAACCCTTCATGCAGTGCGCATACAGGAGCTTCTTCATCTATAGCAGGGCAGTATGATTGTGGATCAGTACTCAGAAAGGTTCACCGACCTCTCATGCTACTCCATTGATATGGTGTGGGACCCATTCTTCAGGGCTCGGACCTTCAAGCAGGGACTCAGGCAGTATATCATGGCGTCGATGATTTCTCTCAGCATCTTGACGCAGGCAGGGGTGTTAGAGAGAGCTCTCTTAGTGGAGAGTTTTCTTGCTGAGCAGTCACCAGCAGTGAGACCCACCATCGGGCGTCACGTAGTGGAGTCTTCTACAGCTGGTAGCAGACAGATGTCATAGAGGTCCAAGAGGACCATACCTACAGGTGGATGACTGTAGGATTCAGGGTCGGTTGTGCGGGGCACCGGAGACAGATCCAGTCATGCGAGGATTAGGCAATGTTACGCATGCGGTGGGCAAGGTCACATGGCTCATGACTGCCCGAACCACCGTACGGATGATTAGTAGACGGTCGAAGTACCTCCCAGGCAGAGATAGAGGTTCGGCTGAGGAGGTCTGTAGGGAGTAGGAGGATGTGGCAGAGGAGCTGGCCATGCAGCTAGTGGTGGGAGGCAATTCGAGATGTTACCGCCACCACCACCAGGTGGTCCACCCCGACCACAGGGAGTAGGAGGATAGGGGAGAGCTCATCTCCAGGTAGCTGAGGCCTACGACCATGGAGCTCCAGAGATGATACGATGTACGATATGTATCTACTCCACCTTAGTTTTAGTACTTATAAACACAGGTTCTAGTCATTTTCTTATTGTCACTACCCTCATTCGGAGCTCAAAGATTTTGGTGGAGTCGTTGGCTTGATCCTTATGGCTAGAGACTCCTACGAGAGTGGATTTGATGATTACGCACTGGTGTCGGTAGTTTGATCATACTCTAGGAGGTGAGAGCTTCGGATGGGATCTCCTAGTAGCGGCATCGAGGCCTTACGATGTCATCTTGGGTATGGACTGGTTATCGACAGTCCATGCTCTGATTAACTATATTAGGCACAAAGTGAAGTGTGTCCATATTGATGGGACTAGGTTTACCTTCATTGGTGAGAAGGGAGCATTTACAGCACAGGATGGACTTACTTGGAGGAGAGTGCATTTGATCACTCATCAGTTGGCTATCCTTACCCTCAGAGCGGTTGATGTAGAGAGTTTGAGCTATCCTGTAATAGTGGACCAGTACGCTGATGTCTTCCCTAATGATGTTTTGGGTCTAACTCCTCACAGAGAGGTAGACTTTTACATTGACTTTTACCCCGAGACAACACTGATATCTACACCAGCGTATCATATGGATCCCACGGATCTTTATGATCTATGGGTATGGCTGGAGGACTTATAGGGAAAGGGGTTCATCTGACCCAGTGTTTCTCCTTTGGAAGCCCCAATTTTGTTCGCTAAGAAGGCGAATGGGAGCTTGAGACTTTGTGTTGACTATCGGTGCCTGAACCAGGTGACCGTGAAGAACAAGTACCCACTCCCGAGGATCGACGACCTCTTTGATCAGCTGAAGGGAGCATAGTGGTTCTCGAAGATATACCTCAGATCATGCTATCACCAGCTCAGAGTACGAGACGAGGATGTGACGAAGACAGCTTTCAGATGTCGGCATGGCCACTACGAGTTCTTGGTTATGTCATTCGGTGTGACCAACGCTCCAGCAGTGTTCATGGGACTCATGAACAGGATCTTTCAGCCATACCTTGATCGCTTTATAGTAGTCTTCATCGACAACATTCTGATCTACTCGGCTACTGAGGAGGAGCATGCCTGTCATTTGCAGATAGTTCTGGACACACTCCGAGAGCACCATCTTTATAGTAATCTCTCTAAGTGCCAGTTCTGGATCCAAGAGGTTCACTTTATGGGATATTTCATCTCAGAGGATGGAGTTGTGGTGGATCCAGTGAAGATTGAGGCGGTACTTTCTTGGGAGCCACCCAGAAGTGTGACAGAGGTACGGAGTTTCTTGGGTTTGGCTGAATACTACCAGAGGTTTGTTCCATATTTATCTAGAGTTGCAGCATCTTTATCAGCATTGATGAAGAAGGGGAAACCCTTTGTGTGGTCGGAGATATGACAGCAGAGTTTTCAGGAGCTTAGGCAGAGGCTGACTAGTGCCCCCATCTTGAGGCTACTGGAGGAAGGTGTTGGGTACGTAGTCTACTGTGACGCATCAGGGTCCAGGCTCAAATGTGTCCTGATGTAGGAGCAAGTAGTTATCACATATGGTTCTCTATATCTGAGACAACATGGGTAAAACTATGCTACCCATGACCTGGAGTTAGCAGCGTTGGTGTTCTCCTTGAAGATGTGGTGACATTACTTGATGGGTGAACGTTTTACAGTCTATTCTGATCACAAGAGTCTAAGGTATATCTTCTCTCAGAAGGACCTGAACCTGAGACAGCGGCGTTGGCTTGAGTTCCTCCAAGAATATGACTTTGAGATAGTATATACTCCTAGTAAGGGGAACATTGTAGCAGATTCACTCAGCAGGAGATCTGGTATATAGCTGCTAGGTGAGGTGACGGAGCAGCTAGCTTCTTTGAAGATATCCTTTGTGGATCGAGATAGAGCAGTTTTTCTTCGGTCTCTTATAGTTACTCCCCCACTTCTTCAGTGATTCATGGAGGCACAGCATGGGGATACTGACTGCGAGGCTCTATGTGCTCAGATATCCATAGGACAGGCACCTGATGGATTTTCTGAAGGTGGGGAGCACGTAATCCTTTTCAGAGGACGTACTATGGTACCAGTGGATTTATAGGAGGAAGTGTTGAGGGAGTTTCACACATCCCCTCTAGTGGTACATCCAGTAGTGGTGAAGATGTATCAGGACCTCCGATGATAGCACTGGTGGCCAAGAATGAAGAAAGCAGTAGCAGAGTTTATCTCTCGGTGCCTCACTTGTCAGTAAGTGAAGGCGGAGCATCTAGTACCAGTAGGCTTAGTTCATCCTTTAGAGGTCCCAAAGTGGAAGTGGGATGGGATATCCATGGACTTCATGATATAACTTCCATGTACATTCAGGGGTCATGATTCTATATCTGTGATCGTTGACCGACTCACCAAGTCAGCCCACTTCCTACCGATCAGCGAGCAGGGTTTAGTAGAGAGCTTGGGACGCCTCTATGTGTAGGAGATTGTGCTGCTACATGGAGTACACTCGACAATTATCTCTGATCGTGATGCATGTTTCACTTCCCATCTATGGAAGGGGTTGTAGGAGGCTTTTGGGACGCAGCTTCATTTGAGCACCGCCTTCCATCCTCAGACGGATGGCCAGACAAGGAGGACCATTCAGACCCTTGAGGACATACCACGTGCTTGCGTCCTCAACTTTGGTCACATCTGGGAGGATCAATTACCCTTGGTGGAGTTTTCATACAACAATAGTTATCACTCCACCATTGGGATGGCACCTTTCGAGGCGTTGTACGGCCGACCTTGCAGATCACCTTTGTGTTGGACAGACCCAGGGGGTCAGCACTCGTGGGACTAGAGATAGTATAGGCTACCATGGAGAAGGTACAGATCATCCAAGAGAGAATGAATATTACACAGAGAAAGAATAAGTCTCATGTCGATAGGATACAGAGACCTCTGGAGTTTCAGGATGGTGACCACATCTTCCTACAGGTCTCACCCTGATGAAGTTTGCAGAGATTTGGCCAGGGCGGCAAGTTATCTCTAAGGTTCATCGGACCCTTTCAGGTCCTCAGCAGAGTTGGCGAGGTAGCTTATCGCTTAGCTCTTCCACCTCAGTTTCACCAGGTGCATGAAGTCTTTCATGTATCCCAGCTGAGGAGATACGTGCACGACCCTTCTCACATCATCGACCACAGTGAGCTGGACATCAATGATGGGGCGACGTTTACAAAGGTTCCAGTGGAGATTGAGGATCGATAGGAGTGGGTCCTTCATGGGCTGTTGATAACTTTGGTGCATGTGCATTGGCAGTACGAGAACCTCCAAGAGAGCACATGGGAGCGGGAGGCTCAGATTCGTGCTCAGTACCCCCACTTGTTTTCCTAGGTTTTTTTATGTGGCTTTCAGGGACGCAAAGCCCTGAGGTGGGGAGAATGTAAAGACCAGGAATTTCCATGTAATTTTTTTTAATTATATGGAAATTTTATGACTTTTAGAAAATTGATGGCATGTGATTTTGAGGCCCGGTGTGCCCGAAATAAATTTCTGAACTTTTTTTCGGGTACGTTCAGTAAACATGCGAGCGGTTTTTTTGTAACTTTTGAACCGGTGCTCGGAATTGAAATCTGAGGACACCGTTGAACTTGCAGTGCCGGTATTTGCTTAAAGAGACCTTCACCTTGACCGCAGTAGGTCGAGGGTGGAATTTAGTTTTTCACTTTTTCGTGGGAGAAGAAGAATAAAAATTATTTAACATTTTTATTTTTATTTTTAAATCTATTTGTTAGAGGTATAGAGGTGGGGACCACCTGAACTAAGAAACCCCCAATTTAATTCATGGTGGTAGGGACCACCTGAACCCCTCTTAATGGGGGGAAAACCTCTCAACTCCCCAATTAATTAAATGTGTCAACGTAAATTAATTGTTAGAGTTATTAATTATTTTATGTTGGCTCCTCACTTGATTGTTGGGGAAATTGTTGGAAAGGGAGGGGAGTGGTAAGGGAGAGATTTTGGAGGATCAAACTCTCCAATGAAGAACACCTCCCAATGAAGAATGCCTCTCCAATGAAGAATGAGTAACCAACCCCGAGCCCAGATCAGAAGCGCCTTGCGGAAGCAACGAGCACTGACTCTTCAACGACTTCATTTTCTTCCTCGCGCCTCCTCCTACAAAACCTTCAAGGTAGGGTTTGTTGTTATGAATACCCCCTTAACCATTCGTGACGTTCTTTGTGATTCAAGAATAGTTGAGTCGCTTGCTACTTCCCTAACGTGGATGGTGTGGGCCAAACGAACATAGTTCAACCTCTCTGTAATCCTTTGAGGTTTTTGATGTGTTCTTTGCGATGGAGGAGGAAGAAGACCGGTGTCGGTGATTGGCACCGGTGGAACTTGGGAGCGGCGGTCGGCACCATGGCTGGCTGCGAAGACGACGGCAGCGCAACCGCGCCACCGGTGAAGAGTCGCAGCCTGTCAGCCGCAGCGGAGCAAGGGCGGCGGGCGGCACTCCGTCCGGTCGCACAAAGGGGATGGTGGCGCGCGTCTGCGTCGCCCGGTGTGCAAGAGTCGCGACCTTGTATTGCAGCGGCAAGAAGAGGGTGGTCGGCTCACTGTCGGCCATCGGTGAAGGCACGGCGCGCGACCGCATCGCGCGGAGGAGGGTGCTGGTCATCCGGCCAGCCGCGGAGGGTCGCCGCACTGTGGGCCGCCACACCACGGGCCGCCGCACCATGGGTCGGGCCACGCCAGACCCATTGGGTCGGATAGGACCCAGGGTCCGACCCGGGTCAGACCGAGTCGACCCGAACCGGGTTGGGTCGGCCCAGGTCGGGTCAGTCCGACCGGACCCGAGCCAACTTCGACCCTTTTCGTTCTTTCGGCCATATCTTGAGCTACGGGAGTCCGTTTGACAAACCGTCTGCGGTTCCGAAAACCTTAGATCGAGAAGGTCCTTTTGGTATACCCCACTTGAGTTTTGGATAAATTTGGGGTACGTCCGGGTTGGATCAAACACAAATCTAACTAGGCCCTCGGGACTAAAAGGCCAATATCTTACAGACCGGGCATCCAATTGACACACTTTCTGTTGAATTGAGACCTCTTTTACGTGGAGGTCCTTTAGGATACTTTTTCATGGGAATTCGTGGCAGTTGGAGTATCGACCTGTGGCTTGAGGAGCAGATCCTCCCAGAATCAAGCGAGCTTAGTGCGGGAACCCTGTAGTTGGTTGTAACATGAGAAAGGGATCCTATGTGGGTCTATGCTTGGGATCCTTTGTGGTTTTGTGTTTGAGAGTCTCACTTGGATCCACTCTAGTAATCCATATGGGACCACTCTAGGATCCTACGTGGGTCTGTTGTACTAGGATCCTATGTAGATTTGATGATGTACTAAGATCCTATGTGAGTCTGATGATTTAGGATCCTATGTGGGTCTGATAATTTTGGATCCTATGTGGGTCTGATGATGTACTAGGATCCTATGTAGGTCTGATGATTTAAGATCCTATGTGGGTCTGATAATTTAGGATCTTATGTGTGTATGCCTCTTAACAGAGTAAGATGATTTAGTAGTTACATCTAATCATCTTTACTACCATACCTAAGTTATACCTGGTGTGAGATGAGTCTTTAACTTTGTGGTAATCTTATGTGTGGCGAAACTTTGTGGTATTTACCTTTGTGGTGATACCTTTGTGGTAATCTTCTGTGTGGCATACCTTTGTGGTACTTACCTTCGTGGTGATACCTTTGTGGTATTCTTTTATATGGCGTACCTTTGTGGTACTTACCTTCGTGGTATTACTTCCTTTATGGAATAGTTGAAGTTTGGGATTTTGATTTGGACCATGTGTTTCCTCATGATTGAGATGGGTATACTTGATAACTTAGGTATATGTATGGGTATATACCTAAGTAGGGTTGTCAGTTGATTCAATGCTTTGTGGTTTATCCTTTGTGGTTTTTGTGTGACCTTTGAGGGTCTTGGGTTCCCTACTAAGTATCGTTATACTCACCCCTGCATGGGCTATGCCCGCACCCTGTTGTGTTTGGTGCAGACAACGGGCAACGCTGACTGAGGATGAGAGTACCAGGACTGGAGGTATCTTGGAGGTGGACATTAGATCAGGCGTACTACAGAGACGAGTTCGAGAGTTGTACCTACCCTTCAGGTAGGATCCTTGGTGGGTGTTCACAGGAGCGGTTCCAGTTTACTTGTACTTTTCAGGTTTCTTGTACTTTCCAGTTGGGCTTGTAATATGGCCCCTTTTTCTTACTATAAACACTCTTTTACTATATAGTTTACTTGTGTTCGTATCTTGTTGTGTGCTTGGTTGTGTGTGTTTATAGATTATAAAGGCAACGCCTTCCCAGTTTTAGGGAATACGCCTTTCGGTGCTAGTCGTCATCCCCTGGCCTATGGAAGGTGGGCTTGGGGTAGTCACGGCATGGGCCCCGAGGGATGGGTCGTTATATGCTGATAGAAAAATAGTTATAGAAAAACATTACAAAGATTTAGCATGAATGAGAATGAAGTTGATTACTATCGCTTGTGTAACAGATGCGGGTTATGATATTGCCTTCTCTAATTTCAATAATTTTTCAAAAGAGTTTACTACCGTAAATACATCATCGGATAGAGTTATTGGTCATGAAAATTCAGACATAATTTTAAGAAAGGTTTCTTTTAAAAGGAAACAAAATAGGAATGTGGGAGATATGATCAAAAGCTTTTTAGAAAATGGTTGTCAAAAGTAGACACAATTGAATCAAAATAAGAACGATTCTATTGCTATGATGATGGTATGATTTCATTTTATAATGAATTTCATTTCTAAGAGAAATATTCTAATGGTAATGTGGTATATGATATCATTTTCCTTTTCACGTAGGGAATAGTAGATCAAGCAAGATCAGATTTTTCTGTTGCATCTACAAAAATAGTTTTAAATGTAATTTTTTTAGCAGCATTATTTTATATAAGTTTTGTAATTTTTTTGTTTCTCTATTTCAAGAATACTTGTCAACCAATTTGGAACTTCATATTTGGAGGTAAAATCCCATAGAATTAGAAGAGGCTTAGTAGTGTAGACATTGGATGAAAATTGTTTTTTTGGGTTGAATTATGATGTCTCTACACCATGTACAGGATTTTTTAAATTGTAATGTCTCCATTGAAGCACTTATATGCTATAAGAATTCATAGTCTAGTTTCAATTGTAATAGATTGGTATACCATTTCAATAAACTACAATTTGTATGTAGATTTGTTGTATGAAAATACAACAGCTTCTCTAATTCCTTTATGGATTGGGTTACCATTTCAAAAAACTATAAATGTGTAATATGAAAATGTGTTGTATGAAAATGTGAAAGTAACACCAGGGAAGATCACATTTGTTGTACTGAAAATGTGAAAATAATAATTTATTTAGTTTTTATTATAATAGTATTTTTTAAAGAAAAAATACATTACAATATTTTTTTGATGCATTATTGGCATCCCCCAAACCACTTCCGAAAAACCCATTTCAATAACCAAAACCAAATAATTCACCCACCTTAAAAATAAATCACCAAAAAAATATAACTTTGCAAACACTCCCCCCTGAAAACACTCTAATAATGTAACCAAACATCAAATCCACTCAATAAACCTACATCTCAGTAATAGTATAGATTCTATCATTAAGTAAAGAAATTCATAAAAGAAAAATTAGTAACCTCCACATGGAAAAAATATTTCCCTCTGAAGAAAAAACTCAGTAATATTCCCTTCAACGTTATATAAAATCAAAATAATACCTATATAGAACAAATATAACATCAATATCATTATTTAATTATCAATATTCTATTTGGTAAATTATCAATACAATGACATTGAATCTGTAAAATAGAAATATAGTATCCAATAGTATAATAGTGATGAAATATCCATCAACCAAAAACCTAAACAATCATGAACACACAATCACTGATAATGATATATCGATACCAATAAAAAAACACCATTATTATCTATGGAAAATTGAAAACTCATCATTGAAACAAAACCCACCAATGAAACAATTTCATTCCACATACAACAATCAAAATCTACCGTAGAAACAAAAAAACATTATTGAACATCCATTTAACCAAAACCGTGTTGTATAAATGTTTAATAACCTAAGAACATTTTATTCGAACTTCATGTCACAACCATAAAACTGGATTGTATAAATTTTTAAGAACCTGAAAAATTTTGATTCCAGTTTCCTGTCACAACCATAAAATCGGGTTGTATAAATGTTTAAAAACCTAATAACTGTTTCAATTCTAGTTTGATGTCACAGCCAGAAAACTAGGTTGTTTAAATTTTTATGTCGATGTCGGTGGCACTGTTTCCAAGAGAAAACTCCTGCTTCTAAATGATGTTTCTATCCAGCTGTTAGTAGGGTCAGTAAGGAAGCAATGTTCCATATAAAGGCACAGGTCATCAATTATTATTGTGTTGGCTTCTTCTTATATGCTTGATCAGTTTCCAACTTCTCCATAAGATAGAGAACGATTATTCCACAGTCCAATGTTGGATCCCCCTGTTGAGAAGTATCTTTCACTAGGAACAGGAGCATGGGAGCAGTCTTGTCCAAGTAATCGGGGATCTATTTATTGATGTTTTTTTTATAAATGCTTTTTGCAAGTTGTACAAATTTAATTCACTCAGTTGGTTTATATTAAAATTGATTTCATGTCGAAGAGGATAACACTGACCATTTCTAAATCGTCCTTCTAATAATTATCATGTATAGCACCACCCATCTGAGGCTGCATGGATTTGTAGTGGCTGAAATATTTTTCTCTACATATCACAAATGAGCAATGCCCAATGCATATTTACTATGTTGATGGGGATGAAAGGTTTTCCATTTAACAGCAGTGCATCCTTAACTGGTTTCTCTACCAACATCTCTATCAAATTTTGGTTTTTCCCAGAAATTATTCCTTGTAAATACGAATAAAGTTAGACAAACTATTAATTAATATATTTACAATTTAAAAAATATATAGAATAATACACTCACCATGGAAACACTTGTAATAATCTTCGATTTATCTGGGAATATTTCAGTTATCTTCCTCATTTCACACTTCTTTTTTATTATCTGACCAAAAGAATATATAACTTGATATCATTGAAAAATATTAGAGGATTCCACACTAATTGAATATTAGTTTACAGTAATCTTGGTTAACTTAAATACTCATCCTACTACTTGTCATTGTTTTGTTGAAAATAGAGAAAATATCATTCATTGCTACTAAATATAAATTGCTTTCAGATTCCCAGACATATTCACTACATAATAATAACAGTAATTTATAACAAAAACATGTTTAATATAAAACTTTAAATTCAAGGTGGTCATTCCCTTTGGTTCTAACAATATACCAGGCCAGATCTAACTGCAGAATCTTCTCAAGGTGTTCGTGGTCTTTTTTTTGGAGTCGCTGACTCTGCCTGACCCATTTTGGTATAATAGTCATCCCGGTAACAGCCCTTCTATGTTCTACTTTCTTTGAAATATTGGCTACATCGATGGTTTTTTCCATCTTAGTTGGATCTTCTACTGATTTTGTTTTAGTTGTTGCTTCTCTTCTTATAGTTCGGGTTTCATAAAGATATGTCGAATCCAATTTCTTTTGTTTTCTTGCTCTTGATTTCACATTTCTAATCAATGATCAGGTTCGATGAGTTTCTATTTCCAGCTATTCTACTTGGCTGTCATCCGGGAGAGTTGTGATTTTTTTCAACAAGTTCTTGCACATGTTCTTCCTCCTTCTGGATCACAGCTTCATTGGTACCTACTGTCCGATTTTCCTCCATTACATAAGGGGTCATTTCTTATCCAGAAATGATAGTTTCTCTTCAACTTGCCTCTTTATTGGGGTTGTTAGTTATCAACAACTTCGGTTTTTTTATTTTTCAGCTTGTTTGCTAACTGTTTCTTCTATTTTCTATAGTTTTCTTTTCAATGCTGAATTATCTTCTTCAAGACCTTTTATTTTTTTCATCCCTGTCATCCACCTTTTCCTGTTGGGCAACACCACATTCCTTACTGGTTGTTGTCTCCTCAATAATTTCTTCATATTTCTATATCTGTAATATTTTTTTTTACATACCCATGGGTTAAGAAAATCATTAATTTTATACTGTAATTGGTAGACTTACCCCACTAGCTATAAGTTGTTGAATCCTTAGTTTTTTTACAACAGTATCAAAATCTGACAAACTCCATTTCATGAAAGGTGGATTGTGAGCTTGTTCATTTCCTTTCACTAAAACTTCCAGTGGAAGCTCCAATGGAAGATCCAGTGTGAAAGAACAACACGAATTTTTACTTAAGGTACCTTTGCATTGTAATTAGATAGAATAGGTTCCAGTGGAAGTTCAAGTGTGGGAAGTTTCGGTGGAACCTCCAATGGAAGTTCCAGTGTGAAAGAACACGAAATTCATTTCTGAATCTTGTAAAAATTTCACTACAAATATTTTTATTGGGGATTTCACAAATTATAGTATAGGTTTGAAATGTAGAATATGATTGAAACTTCTAGTAGAAGCTCCACTAGAACTTCTAGTGGGAAAGAACACGAATTTTTCCTTCGGTGGCTTTATACTATAATTAGGTAGAATCAGTGGAAGTTCCAGTGGAACTTTCAGGACGTTTCAGTAGGGAACAATAGAATAATTTCCCCCTCAATCCTACAAAAATTACAGTATAATTGAGGATTTCACAAATTACAGTGGAACTTTTAGTGAAATTCTCAATGGAACTTTTATGAGTAAAGTTCTAAAATAGTTTCTTTTCCACTGTTCGCACACGAAGCAATAGATTTAAAATAGAGAAATTGGAGAATAAGAATCACGCCTTTGCGTTGTAAGAGACTTAGGCACAATGTGAAATTGCGTCCAGTAGAGACATCGTCGTCGCCGTTGTCAAAGTTGTTGGACTCTTGCCAAAAATGTCACCAAAGTTAGCAAGACTCATCATTGTCACCATAGTCGTCGGATTTGTCAGGTGTCATTGCACCCAAAACTCGATCTGCTTCAAGGACTTACCTCACAAAAGTGCAAACCCGTTTACAAATTAAAATACGGGAAATGATCAAAACGAAATATAATATAAGTGTGTTCTCATCCCTGAAATATAGTTAAAATGTTAACTGAAGACAATGTGGGTCCAAGGAATTGATTCTAAGATTCTGAAATATGATCCTGTTCACAGAATCACAGCCATTTTATTAGAGCGGGTAAAACATCATAAAGTTCCCTTTTTAAAATCCACGAACCAAGCCCCGCCCTCCATCCATTCAACCACATTCCCTACCCATTCAATACAAACAAACCCCACCTTCAACAAAGGTTGAATAAAGGGAACCCACCCCACCATTATCCATTCCATCAACTCAAGTATAGTATCAACTGTCTATTTACAGCTTCCCCATAGCGGATCACCTCGGCTTAGGCCACTCCCTCCTCAGTCCCTCCTGGAAACAGAGCTAAGGCAATTCGCGACACCTTCTTTCTTCCAATTCGCGACACGCACCCCCTGGATTGCTTCGGTGCATTCGGAGCTTCAATCTCAGAGGACGCGCCCGTCCTCGTCTGAAATGCAAGGACCTTCGAAGGAGTGGTAAACGCAAAGTGCGTCCGCTTCGCAATCAAACTCTGGAAATCCCAAATTAGTGTCAGAAGAATCACCAAAAAGACACGCACAGGTTTATTCGCTACTTACAGCTTCGCGAATTGATTTGGAGACGTGGAAGAGCTGCTTCAAATCATCATGATCGACGCAGCATAGTATTCTAACCTGCCAAAAAGAATCCAGAGTTCAGATAACCAGCTCTTTCTTGGAGGAACCAGTTGAAAGCAAAGGAGGAGACGCTCACCAGAAGGTCCTGAGGCAATGATTGAATAACGGAACATTCTTCATCAGAATCAGTCTCTTCATATCGCTTCTTTGTCGGAGTTGAATCGATTGACAAATCCTTCACGGCATCCCAAATCAAAACTCTCTTCCTCCCGAACGACCCCGAGCACCTACTGAGCCCTAACCCTTCCTCCACCTTCGCACCCCCGCGATTCAGTTTAGAACTGCACTTCTTCCCTAAAGCCATCGACTCTGCACAGCAACATCAGAAGCATGATTATTAAGTCCAAACACAGTCAAATAATCCACACAGAATCAAATCAAAATCCGAAACAAGAGGCGACATGCTCGAAATCAACGGAGAGATCGAGTCAAGTAGAAACACAGATAAATTGAAACGAGCGCGGAATCTGCTCTGGAAAACTTACCAAAATCAGGAAACTTAAATTTCGAATTAGCCGGATGAGCTTTTCTCGGCCTCCCTCCCTCCTTCGCAATCACGCAGACAGACGTTTTTCCAAATAAACTTCCTCCCGAGATAAATGCCGGCTTTCTCTATTCTGTACTCGAAGGTGCTGGATATTTAGAAGACGGCAAACTTCCCCTCCCACGATTTTAATACCACCAGGCGGTTGCTCCGGAGCCGCCACGCGTCGCCTGATCACTGGTCCATCTCACGAAACGGGTGGGTGCCCGACCTGGTGACGCAGTAGGTCCGATCCGAACCCCGGTACTCCCTTGAATCGAGACCGTACGCGTGGCGCTCTCGTCGCCGTGCGATTGTTGAGTCGGCGCGTATGATAGGGCGGCGGGGCGAGGGGCACGTGGCGCGTCACCGTTGGTCAGCGTTGTGGGTTGGAGTATTTGACCCGGGTCTACATCGGTGGCTTGCCGAGGACGGGACTCAGCGATCTCCGTTGACGTGCTGGAGAAGGAGGCTTCGTGGAACGGGTGGAGTGAATTATGGGGCGGTCTCGTACCGTAAAAACACGTTTTATCACTTGGAATCTTCGATAAATTTATATCATTAAATTAATTAAAATAACCGATTATCATCCTTATCATATGACAATTCAAATTATCATTAATGTGATTAATAGTATTGAAATGTAAATTAAACTCAATCATAATAAAATTATTACATGACTGAGTCACTAACTTGATATCATTAAACTATGCCGTTCAAAAATTTAAAATTATTTAAGTTGTCCGGATTTCATCACCTCGTCTTTATATATATATTTTTTAAACTGTATAGATTAACGTTTTTTGATATAATGATATTTATAGACTATATAGATCAACGTTTTTTAATCTTTATCTTTATAATTAGGTTTATGTATCCACTTTTTTAAATTAATGTTTATACGTTTTTAACTATATATTAATGTTTGCATATGTACTTATGCATGTCTTGTAAATCTCTGATGAAAAAAATACACCCGAAATCTCCAGTGCAAGATTTACACTGCAGATTTCTAGTGCAAATTTTAGATATAATAATACATAGATTTATGTATGTTGTTGAATTAAAATATACTTATAATTCATATTTATATTTTTATATACTTATATATATATATATATATATATATATGTATGTATGTATGCAATTCTGCATGTCTATACTTATATTTTTATGTACTTAAATAAATATATAACTGTAAATCTCCGATGTAAAAAATCCAATGAAAATCTGCAGTGCAAAATTTACACCAGTACAAATTTTACACTAGATATTTCCCATGCAATTTTTAGATATAATAATATATAGATGTATGTATGTGCTTTAATTAAAATATAACTATAAAATTTTAGATTTACATATACTTATATATATACACGTGTGTACTTATTTTTGTATGTACCTATATAGATGTATCATTGCAAATTATTACATTAATATATTTGTATGTATGTAAATAATTAAATAAA
This sequence comes from Viscum album, assembly GCA_963277665.1. Taxonomy (NCBI): domain Eukaryota; kingdom Viridiplantae; phylum Streptophyta; class Magnoliopsida; order Santalales; family Viscaceae; genus Viscum; species Viscum album. Next base: position 1,078,675,687 of record OY728139.1, on the reverse strand, counting down.
CATATTTGTATATACATCGATAAATGTATGTACGTAGCATGTTTGTACTTATTTGTGTACGCACTTATATTTAATTGTACATGGTTTTTAATATGTATATTTGTATATAATTTTATTAATATATATCCATGCACCTATATTAATATATATTTATGTATGTATGTAAGTATCAATATGCAAGTATAAAAAATTTAATCAACATATGTGGTGTATATAAAAAAATACACTGTCTACTCTAAAATTTAGAGTGTCATTTTGCACAACATATTTATATTAATATGTATGCATGTACTTATATTAATAATTTTTAGATATATTTATCTATATGTCGGTATAAAAAATTAAATTATTATATTTATTAAGATGATGCTTTGATGGAGTTTTCTTGTTTTTGTTTGTCATATGTATATCCAGACACCTTCACCAAGAACCCCCTCCAATCCATCGATGTCTTGCTGTTTAAGCAGACATATGCTTCAGCCGTTGCACAAGCATGATCCTCATCAAATTAGAGGATGTTGTCGCCAACCCATCGCCTTCAATGCCAGGTATCAAACGTGTTGATTCGAGGGTACCACCTCAATGGTCCTATCATGACTCTGGAGGCTGCACGACAAGTCATCCAGCTCATTAAGCCCCACTAACCGCCCACTCAGTGACGACTGGTGACCCAAAAGTTGACGACACCAGTTGTCGTTTCAAACAGTTTCGGAAGTCTATCCCCGAAACGCAACAATAGATTCCTCATTTATCTTTGGGAGGCGGATCAAGAGGTCCCCCACGATCTCGTCGCAACAACACAAGGGTCTCGCCAAGGGGCTCTTGTTAGCAGCCACCGACGCCAACGCCGCACGACATCGACCCCTCAACATGATGAGAGTGTTACTTTTGGGAGTCCAGCCTAGGTCACTCAGGCTCGAGGACTCTGTACAATCTGTTGAGGGCAACAATCAAGCAATAGAGAACAAGACCATATCTATGTTCTCTCTAGAGAAGTCTACCAGTCAAATACGACGGCAAATTGCGAGCAGACGCACACACCTGCCTGCGTCCACCAAGTCTGCTAGCTTAGTTTGACAACATTCAAAGAAACCAACCGGCAAATCCTGACAACAAATAGGGGGCAGACCCATATATCCGCCCCCGCATATGAAGATTGTCAGTATATAATGATAATAAATGAAGGGCAAGAGAAGACTCATACCCCTGCTCCAGCCACAAAATGAACATATATCCCCGTTCCGACTGCGGAAGTTACTCAACATATCCTGACAATGTTGAAAGAGCATATGCAGATTGTCACGAATCAGCTCGGGTCGACCCTGAACCGATCACCCGAGCCGGTCCGCGACGTGGCCCGAGAGAAGTCTCGATCTTCCTGGGCTGGCGACAAGCGTCAGGGCATCAACAGAGGCTGTGGGAACGATTTCACCCAATACAAATAAATAAAGCAGCAAAAATAATACAGAGCAACACAGAATAAATAAACAAATAAAACGACTAAACATGAACAAAAAAAAATGAAACTAACCAAACTCGACGTCCGAACTAACTCTGTGTGACCCCGTGGGTCACTCTCCGACTCAACGATCAAACATCGCCCAAGACGAGCGCACCCAAACTGGAGCCTGCACAAACACTAAAAACAGAAAAGAACTATAGGCGTGAGTATTAAAACTCAGTAGGCTAGCCCGATATCTATTCTCAATGAACTACCTTTAAAATAAAATAAATATCATTTCAAGTTTGAACTACAATTTATAAAAGTATGTTTTTCTAAATATTCTACTCAAAACCAAAGTACAAACCATTGCCCTTAACCATTTTCAAATCTAGTTTCATTTCATTAGTGTCAATGACTTTTTAGAAAGGGAAAGTGATGTTTATATTTTCAAATTTGTACAAAGAGGATTAAACACTTTCATTTGAAAATCATTTCTAGAAACCAAGTCAAAACCAATTTATCACTTTCCAAGGAAAACAATATACAAAAATGAACAAAAGTATACAACAAGGGCAATGTAGAAATACATGCAAGTACCAAATCATCACTGCAAGTAACTGAAAGTCAATAGACATGCGTGAACCTAGGAGATCAAGAATAAACAAGAAGACACCAATACACGAGATATCATCCTCGTTGACATGTCACACACGATGAAATCAAAACGCTCAATACGCTCGACCATCCTTTCTCAGGCAGGCCGAGGGCAAAATCCCATAGTAATAAACCCAATATATCCACCTACTATGGACCAATGGTCAGTGCCATAACCTACCAGTGCAGCACTCATTCTTAGAATATTCTCTCAATATTCCAGATTCTCATGTCACAAGTATTTAGAAAAGGAGGTGAGTCAACTTATGCCAACCGAGCATTCAATCACATACATACATACATACATACATACATACATACATACATACATACATACATACATACATACATACATACATACATACATACATACATACATACATACATACATACATACATACATACATACATACATACATACATACATACATACATACATACATACATACATACATACATACATACATACATACATACATACATACATACATACATACATACATACATACATACATACATACATACATACATACATACATACATACATACATACATACATACATACATACATACATACATACATACATACATACATACATACATACATACATACATACATACATACATACATACATACATACATACATACATACATACATACACAACATGCATAAGAGGGTTGCCAACATGCATAAGAGCACCCGGGAGCACAACATGCACAACATGCATAAGAGGGTTGCCAACATACATATATATATATATATATATAAAATAATAATAATAATAATGCACAACATGCATCACCTCGAGCCACTCCATGGGACAACCTCTTCCCTTTAAACCATTCGAGCACCCGGGAGCTTCTAAGCATGAGCCCCCCAAACAATCTATCGCACCTAAGGCAGAAGAGTTGCCCTAGGAGGGTTTTCATCAAAACAATTTCATTATTTTCCGTAAAGTGCCAAATGGGCATTCAACACATTACACAAATCACCACTTTGAAAAGAAACCAAAACCAGTTTGAAACCATTTGATGAGCCCCAAAACTACTTCACAGGCTGCCAATATTTTTATAAAACCAAACCAAACCATTTTATTTTTTAAATAAACCATAAAAGCCAACCGGACATTTCATCGAACACGAGGTGTGCAATATATAACAAGAAAATCATATTTATCACATAACAAGGTATAAAACACCACTTTGTACCCCAAACCGTGAAACCAGGGATTATACATCAATATTCATTAATTAAAAGAGGTGCGGAAAGCATGAAATGCATGAATCTTTAATTAAAAAGGCAAGTGAAAAGGGGAACCTACCTCGAGGTCAAAGCGCAACGACAACGGAACTTCGGAACAAGGCGCGGCGATGACGCTCACTCGGAAACGCTTTGGGCGGGTCCAACGTGAAAAAAATGCGCCGGCAGAGGCGGGTTGGTCGGGGCAACGCCGACAGGCGCGGGCGTCGAAATGGGGCCACACCGGCAAGCCAGTTGCTGCGCACACAGGTAGGCCGCTGGGGTTGTGCGTGCGTCGGACTGGAGGTCAACGCGATGGGAGGAGGTGGGTCGACGACGACTGGCCTCAGGCCAAGGCACCGTGTGCGCCGCAAGGGAGAGCCGAGGGTTTGACATTGGCTGGGAGAAATGTGCATGGCAGAGGCGTTGCTCGCGCTAAAGGAGTGCGTGCTAGACGGGATTTAGCGGCGCTGCGCGCAAGGTGGCTGAGGGCCGATCGGATGGATAGCGGCCGGAGGTTGAGGCGCCGCTGGCTGAGACTGTACAGCGAGAGGCGAGGCCGCAAAATGGAGGCAGGGATGAGTGCTGCAATAAGGGAGAAGGGCGGCGGAGCGGGCTGCTGGGTCGCTGCGGCAGACTTCCGCGCGGGGCTATGCGCTGCAAAGGGGAGCAGAACAGGAGGTCGGGGGGGGGGGGGGGGTTCCTAGGTGCACTGGGAAGGAGGGCCAAGGGCCATGTGGGGCGAAGGAAGGTGGAAGCCAGCGTGCGGGGGTGGGGCGGCCTGCCGCGCTGTGAGACAGGAGCGGCCCGAGGGGGTTGCGGTGCTGTCTGCATGATCAGAGCAAAGGCTGGCCGAGCGGGGTCCGGCTAGGGGCTCTTGCAAAGGGGAGGAGGAGATTGCTGCACCGAAACAAGGAGGGGAGACCGGGAGGAGGCGGCTTGCGCGGAGGGCTGCGGGGAGGGAAGGTCGGGCGCATCCAGGGAGTACTGCAGGCTGAGGCGAGGTGCGCTGGGACTGGAAAGGGAACAGAGAGGGAGTGTGAAAATAAAATAAAAAAAAGAAAGAAAGAAATGAAAAGAAAGAGGAAAAAAAACTAAATAAAATGAAAGAATAAAAATAAAATGATAATAACATTAATCTATAATACTAATAATACTATTAATGAAAATAATAATAAATTATTATTATTAATAATAAGTACCCTTCTTAACGATAATAATAATAATACTCACAAGATTAATAAAAACAACTTCAATAATAATATAAAAATGATAAAAATAATAATTATAATAATAACAATTCTTTAACAATAATATAATATTATTTAACTAACTTTTAATTTTAATTCTTTTCTCTTCAACTCATTTAATTCATTTTTATTTGGCCGACTCAAACTTCGCAACCGCGCGGTACTCGGGCTGACTACACGGCTTCCGCTAGTCGTGCGGTGCCCGTGCATCGGCCTAAAGTAGTAGTAGTAATAATAATAATAATAATAATAATAATAATAATAATAATAATAATAATAATAATAATAATACAGTCTTATTAATAATAATTTTAATAAGAATAATAATAATCATGCCGATGAAATATAAATAATATAGATATTCAGTTCACTTTAATAATAATAGAATTATTAACAATAATAAATAACACATCAAATTACAAAAGTTTCTCTTTTTAATTTTCCGAAGATAAGCGGGTCGTGCCATTGCATGGGCGAAGCCGCTCGGGGTATCCAAAACGCGCTCCGCCCGGGCGCTCAGCGACGTCAACTCAAAAACGCGCGTTTTTTGACATAACTCAAAAGTTTTTCATCCGGGACTCAACCCGGACCCCAACAAAAAATTTTAAAAGGCAAATAAAATAACAAAATAAAATAATAGATATGTCGGGGTGTGACAATTCTCTCCACCACAACGCTTTCCGCCCCCGGAAAGCCACAACACTATCCAGTCGATCGATCAACACCTAAGGATTCAACATAAACACGATCTAACCTCTTAACCGAAGGACATTTCATTGACCACCAACAGGACTCAACCTCATTTCTCAAAACAGATCACCAGTAAAGGGGAGCCCTGAACGGACTCCCCACCATATGGACTCAACTGACACCTGATAACAACTTAAGAGAAAACCCAAAGAGACGGTGGATCTCCCCACCATAAAGGACCAACTAAATTGCGACCAAACAGAAACCCAACTTAGACCTGCACTGGGCCTTACTCAAGCTAGAAAGAGCACAATAAGGACATTTAAACCACTCACTCCCGTCTGAATGGGATAAGAGTTGAATCAAAAACTCTGCACGAACCAAAACCCATACCCCATGGGCAGGGAGGGAGGGCCAGAGGATTGGATCAATGAAACTACGACGAACAATTACTCACGACTCATCACTTCGGGATGGACACAAACCAAAGTTGCAACTGATCCACATGGGTGGTCCACGCAAGGCCACTAATCAGCACTTCGCATCCAAAAAGGCACAATTACTGATATTGCGCGAGGGATAAATCCATCGTGCTCTTTGCGACAAGAGGAAATTTACAACAATGAAGAAACCACAACAGACGTTAAAAATGTCTCACTACAACAATAGAGGCACAACCTTAACCAGACTCCTTAAAATTCCCCAGGGGGTTCCTGACTACCCGCTGGCTTCACTTCGAGGCCTTTTGGATGGAGCTCTGACGGATGAAGCATCTCCTGCCTTGCAGTTAGGTTCTGATAATTCAAATAAGAAACACACATCTTTTGATTTGACAAAGGAAAAGACAAAGTTTTGAAATGAAAACCACACTGGCATTGAAAACCGGAGTTCATAAAAAAGCCACGACATTCCCATACATTTCAAACCCAAAACAACACTCGTACAACAACCACGATAAGAGATCCCTTACACTAGAAGGAAACATACATAAGAAACTTTAAACAAAACCCAACAACACATCACTTCTGAGAACTTCCCCCGCGACGCTTTCTAGTGATGCCTCGACAGAATTGCTGTAAGTGACCCAAACATCTGCAAACATGACATGGCTTAGGAGTACTTGGGCACAATAGCTTCTTGTGACCCAACTTTCCGTACTGATAACACACGAGGATCTCTCGCTCTAAAGAGGTTGATGAAAGATCCCGAGGCCTTTTGATTCCACGACCTGCTCCATCGACTTTCGATCGCTTACTCATTTTCTTGTCAGAATCTTCACCATTGCACATAGGGATTAAAGAAGGGAGGACTACTTCGAGCCCTCCTGCCATTACGGCTTCAATATGTAAAGCTTGTCTCGCCACATCGACAAAAGAAGTTAGGTTGGACTCTGACACCTTTGACTATAGATCAGGGCGGAGACCCGCCTCGAAGCGTCGAGCCTTCATGGGGTCATCTGTGGCATACCCTGAATCATAAGGGACTAGCTCCACGAAGCGCTGGAAATATTCCAACACGGATCTGTCGCCCTGCTACAGACAACACATCTCCATCCCCTTTCTCACCCTTTCTTCTTCAGAGAAATACTGACGAATGAACAAAGCCTTGAAGAACTCCCATGTAAGCTCTTGATGGGGCTTGTTCCGAGACACTGACTTCCACCACATCCACAGTGAACCCTCAAGCATGAAGGTTGCAAACTTGAACTTCAACGACTCGAGCAACTCAACGAGGTTAAAGTCCCTTTGAATCTTCTGCATCCACTCCTCTGCTACGGAAGTTTCTGCTTGACCATAAAAGAGAGGTGGATCTAGCTTCCGAAACTCAAGCATAAAATTCTTAGGTTGATCAACCATACTACGATCACCCATCGAAACTTCAAGGGAATAGCCACTGGACAAAAAGAGTCAAGAACCCAATCAAGACCAACTCAATAAATAAAAATTCTCAAAAAACAAACACTGCATATATGACAAGCTCTAAACACAAGAAAATGAGCCATCATAAAATCAAAACATTTCTTTTGAAAACATATTTAATTTAAAACAAGCTTGGTGGGTTAAACCCTCGCCATTGGTATTCTTTAGAGTCTCACTCACATGCATGTATCTGTAACGTCCCGGTTCCGGAAGCCACCCAGAGGTTCCCCGTACCTGGTTGGTCACATGGCCTCAAGCACATTTCCCCAAATGCCAGAGGCTTCCGACTAGCAGTGGGGTCCTTGGGTGTGATAGTGGGGAAACTATGCCCTCATTGGTAGAGTACACAACCAAAGTAAACAACACACAATAGCAGAAGCAGTAAATATCCAAAAATAGTAAACAACAGAAGACTGATAAAGAAACAACTGGAGCATAAATGTATATAAATGATGCATGATACATATATGTCTAGGAAAACAGCCAAACAAGTCACAATGCTGAATACAATACTAAACCAAAGTACAAAAGGAAATAGATAACAACTCCTCAGCATCGCAAGCCTAAGCTTGGTCCCAAGCTCTCCATCTCCAATGTAAACAAGTACCTGAAGTCGAAGGGCGCTTTCCCTTTTCTATACCTGCAGCAATATAATCTGTTTAGACCCAAAAGCATGGCCCAAACAGGGTGTGAGACTAAATCCCAGTAGGCAACCACCACAAGATCTGTGCCTAACAATCAGTGAATATATGGCGGTAAAAGTACAAAAAACAGTAAACAAGGAACCACTAAGCAGTAAACAATCCTCAGTTTAAGCATTCAAAACACCACACAACATGAAACAACAAAATAGATAACACAACAGGTAACTCTCTGGTAATTACCCACAACTTATCCCCTCTGGTTCTACCTATCAAGTACTAGCAACCCTCTGGGCAGCACACATAGTCTCACCCCTTTGGTTCAATTAAAGTATAGACTCTCCAAGGAAGCACTCACCGTTAATTCCCCCTATAGTCTCGTATCGTACTAAAGGTGCTCTGGGGAAGCACTCAACATCAATTCCCCATGTGGCCTGCGTTGTGGAACTACAGACACTCTGGGGAAGCACTCAACGTCAATTCCCCATATGGTCTTGCATCGTAATAATTATAAAGACACTCTGGAGAAGCCCTCAACATCAATTCTCCCTATGGTCTATACACCGGGTTCTCACGACCCTGTGTAAGTCAAGCAAGTATAGCGTGCGTAACGACCAAAGTAAACCTCAAGAACTACTTGGATAGCATTCTATGGAATATCTACACTTTAGATCTACAATCATACCATCCTACAATACTAGGCATGGAACGTAAACAGAAACCAAACAGGAAAAACAATAGGCAAAACATGCATGGCAAAAATTTCTAAAGCATAACAATTAACCTATTCACATTCAGTATACTCTACTCTAGCATATAAGCAAAGCAGGCAAACAATAGGGCTAAAAATGGTAAACACACAATACCCCTTTCAAGGGTATTGGTGGAATTTGCACAAAATATTCAATGACTTTCAACGGAAAGGTACAAACCACCTACCTCAGGGTTAGGAGATCAATATACTTGAACCACGAGGCTTGAATCATCTTAAAACTCTGTAGATCTAAGAAAATACACAAAACGCTCAACCCACGATAACTCACGAAATAGGATAAATTGAAAAACGATGCTCTAGGAGAAGAGATAACTCACCGATGCGATTCCAATTCCACCGACAGAGTTCGATTCGGAGGATGGACGGTGGCTTGGGGGTTCGTTGAAGATCCACGGCCGTACGGTTTCTCTCGGATGAACGAAACCTAAAAGAAGATGGTTCTGTCTGTCAGACGCGACCCCAATGCATTTAATGAAAAAAAAACAAAATACATGGCGTGTACTTTTGGATTACACAGTGTGTACTTACTGTTTCCGTACTCCACTTTTGGTGACCTCCATGTCACCCCACACGATCGTGTGTGTGGCCAGGACACGACCATCATACGACCTCCTGTGGCAACGAAGTACACGACGTGTACTTGAAAAATTTCCTGAAACTCCTCTTTTATAAAAAATGACCAGAAAAGGAAAAACATACCTGAAAAGAATATCTGGGTTCTTACAAACTTCCCCCATTAAATAAATTCGTCCCCAAATTTCCCTAGCATGGCGTAGAAGAAGAAACCCCGAACAGATCCAGCCACTGTGATCATACATCGGCCTCCCTTTCCCAAGTCTCATCCTGCACCCGCCCGTGCTGCCATAGTACTCATACCAAAGGAACAGAACGACCACGAAGAACCTTTGTACTTCGATTAAAAATCTGGATAGAATGCTCCTCAAACGATGCATCCACCTCGATCTCAACCTCCTTGGGTTAAAAAACATGAGACAGGTCTGAAAAGTAACGTTGGAGCTGAGAGATGTGAAAAACATCGTGCATAGCTCGGTACCTTTGAGGTAACTGCAATCGATAGAAAACTGGCCCAACTCTCTCTAACACCTTAAATGGACCAACGTACCTCGACGAAAGATTACCCTGTCTCTTAATCCTCTTGTGTCCCAACCTCGGTGTGACACATAGAAAAACCTGATCCCCAACCTCGAACTCCAGAGGTCGTCTTCGCTGATCAACATAAGACTTCTGTCGAGACTGTGCAGTAGCCATCCTCTTCCGAATCAACTATATTTGCTCTGTGGTCTCCTGAACAAGACGAGGTCCCAACAAAGCTTCCTCTCCTATCTCCATCCAACATAAGGGTGATCGGCATGGACTAACATACAAAGCCTCATAAGGTTCCATCTGAATAGTTGATTGAAAAGTATTGTTGTGGGAAAAATCCACAAGAGGTATATGCATCTCCCAAGAACCTCCAAAATATAGGATGCATGATCGGAGCATGTCCTCAAGAACATGTATCGTATGCTCGGACTGGCCATCTATCTGGGGGTGGTAAGTTGTACTCAAAAGTATCTGTGTACCCAAAGCCTTCTGAAACCCTTTCCAGACCCGAGAAGTAAAACGGGCATCCCTATCTGAAACAATGGAGTATGGAACTCCATCTAGACGTACAATCTCTCGAATGTACAACTACCCCAGCTCATCAACACTGAAGGTATCTTTGATTGGAAAGAAGTGAGCAACCTTGGTTTGTGGTTGTGTAACAGATGTTTTTGTGAATGTCTCAAGTCATGTTTAGGTTTGTGTTTTGGGTTGTGCGGTTTCTCACTTTTCCTAAAAGTGTTTGGAAATAAAAATTTTAATTTTCAGTCAGAAGTGAGAAACCTTCACGAGTCTGTCAATGACAACCCAAACTAAGTCATTCCCTTGATGAGACCTTGGAAAACCGGTCACGAAGTCCATTGCGACATCATTCCACTTCCACTCAGGAATGGGTAACTGCTGTAAAAGCCCTACTGGTCGCTGATGCTCCGCCTTCACCTGCTGACAAGTGGAACAACTCATGACGAAACCAGCAATGTCCCTCTTCATACTTGGCCACCATTACTGATGGTGTAGATCATGATACATCTTGGTGATGTCAGGATGAACTTCCCAAACAGAGGAATGAAAATCCCGCATCATCTCCTCGCATATATCGACTGGTACCCATACGCACCCCTGGAAACGCAAGATTTCATCCTCACCTATGGTCCAACCAGGAATAGGGTCCTCTCCTAACACACTTTCCCGTAGGACTAGGCCTTTAGAATCTAATAGCTGCCTCATTTGTACTCGATCAAGAAGGGTAGAGGTAACAACTACAGAAGATAGAAAAGTCTGCCCCTGACTGTCTTGCACCTCCAAATGCATCTCAGAGAATAGAGCCATAAGTTTCCACTCACTGCTAGTCTCCTGAACTGCCTGTATCTGAGACCTCTTGCTCAACGCATTAGCCACTACATTGCCTTTCCCAGACGTATAGGCAAGCTCAAAATCAAAGGCTTGTAGGTACTCGACCCAACTTCTCTGTATCAAATTCAAGTCACACTGAGTGAAGATATACTTCAGATTTTTTTGGTCGGTGAAAACCATAAAATGCTCTCCCAGAAGATAATGTCTCCAACAACGTAAGACATGAACAACTGCAGCCAACTCCAGATCGTGCATTGGGTAATTCCTCTCATGTGGCCTCAACTACTGAGACCCGTATGCAACGACTCCATCACCCTGCATAAGCACAGCTCCCAGCCCGATACCTGAAGCATCACAATACATAGTATAGCTCTTGCCAAGCTCTGGAAAGCCTAGTATTGGTGCTGAAGTCAACCTCCCTTTTAGCTCTTGAAAGGATAACTCATAAGAATCTGACCACATGAACTTCACACCTTTCTTAGTCAGACCCGTAAGTGGTGCTGTTAAGCGTGAAAAGTTCTGTATGAAACGTCTATAGTATCCAGCCAGTCCTAGAAAACTCCGCACCTCAAAGAAGTTCTTCGGATTCTCCCAAGAAACTATAGCTCTCACTTTCTCTGGGTCTACGGTTACTCCTTCCTATGAGATAACATGTCCCAAGAAGTGAATCAGATCCATCCAAAAGTGGCACTTTGAGAGCTTAACATATAACTGATGCTCTCTCAGTGTACTCAAAACAATCTCAATATGGGCAGCATGGTCGTGTTGAGTGTGAGAGTACACCAAGATATCATCCACGAAGACCACCACAAAAGAATCCAAGTATGGATGTAACACTCGGTTCATTAGTGCCATGAAAACTGCAAGAGCATTTGTGAGGCCGAACGACATAACCAAGTACTCGTATAGACCATACCTACTCCTGAAGGCTATAAAAGTTATATCTGATGGTATAACGCGCAACTGATGATAACCGGACCTCAAGTCAATCTTCGAGAACCCCCAGGCTCCTCGAAGCTGATCAAAGAGATCATCAATCCTCAGTAAGGGATACCGGTTTTTGACCGTCAACTAGTTCAACTTCCAATAGTCCACACAAAGCCTGATGGTACCGTCTGCCTTCTTCACAAATAGGACAGGAGAACCCTAAGGAGAAGTACTGGGTCAGATGAAACCCTTTGACTGCAACTCCTCAAACTGCTTCTTGAGCTCCTGCAACTCAGGTGTAGCCATCCTATAAGGAGGAATGGACACCGGTGCCGCTCCTGGCACAAGATCAATAGAAAAGTCTACCTCACGCTCCGAAGGAAGACTTGAAAAGTCCTCTAGAAAGACATCCCTAAAATGATCCACTATTGGAGGAAAGTCCATTTGTTAAGTCCCCTGGTCATCCAGATAAATACTAGCAATCTGGGTTATAACTCCTCCCAACCCATGATGCTCTGGACCCGATCTGCTCACCTGGACATCCCATTCACCCTTATGAAGAAAAGATCCACCCTTTGGTGATATGAAACTCACCCCGTGGTGATAAAAGTCAACGAATTCCTAAAAGGTAACTAGCCAGTCCATTCCGAGAATGACAACATAGCCTGTCATCTCTAGAACATAAAGATCCCAAAGGAAGTGACACCCACCAACCTCAAGAGGGCACTCCTTGCACTGATGTACACCAGATGTTCTTGTCCCCAACAGAGTGTCTAATGTCAAAACATCGGCAGAAGAAAAGATACAGAGCCCAAGGTTCTCCAAAATAGCAACAGATAAAAATCTATTTGTAACACCAATATCGAAAAGAGCAGAAGATAAAACTGAGGCTACTAAGATCGTACCTCGAACTGTAGAGGGTCCGGGATCCTGCTCCTACTGGGTCTGCTCCACTGCAAAAGTCTGGCCTGCACCGCGGCCCTGTGATCCTTCTTGACCACTCTGAGCTAATCCACCTTGCTATTGCTGAAAGACCAACGACTGACTACCACATCCATGACCTCCACCTTAGCCTGAACAGGCAGAAGAACTCCAATTTCCTGACTGGTGAGAAACTGGTGGTGCTGCTCCCGAATGAGGAGTCATAGAAGAACCCCTGTCACCAGCTGCTGGTGAAAAGATCTGAAAGAAACACTAAAGCTATCCCAACTTGCCACAAGATCGGCACTCCACTGGGTCTCTCTGGCACTGCAGCCTCATATGCCCAACCCTTCCACACTAGTAGCATACCATCTGACTACCTGAAGATGCATCTCGCCTACTCAGATCTCCCCATGTAGTCTCCCTACGGTGCTTCCGACTATCATCCGGTGAAGCACCAAATCTAGATGTTGAGCTGACCTAGCTCACAACCTCAGATTACCTCAGATTTTGCTCCGTGATCAATGCCTAGTTGATGATGGAAGCGATGGAAGTCAACATGAAGATATTCACCTGAGAACAGATGTCCTGTATGAGGCCATCCTCAAACTTCCTTGCCAGGAATAACCCATCTCCTCCCAAGAAGGGTGTGAAACGCTGAAGCTCTATGAAACGGGAGGAATACTCCATAACCGATAGGGTACCCTTCTCAAGGATCATAAACTCCCGGGCTCAGTCGGCCCTCAGGGTCTTCGGATAGAATTAGTCATAAAAGACGTGCTGAAACTCCTCCCACACCATAACCTGATGATAAACCGCCTGTGAGTTCACGTCCCACCACCTCTTGGCGAAGTATCGTAACATGCAGGTAGAGATCTTGAACCGTCTTTCTGGAGGTGTCTCCAGATGCTCCAAGATCGTTATCATGGCTTCTAGACATGACTCTGCAGCCTGAGGTCCTCCTTCCCCTGAGAAGGTGGGAGGATGCTGCTGTTGGAAAACCCGCGTCAAGTCTTCCATAATCGAGGTAGGAGTCGGTGCTACCTAGAAGGTCTACATCATCCTTAGAAAACCTTCCTTAAACTATGCATCGGTGTCTGTAACCAGTATCACTGTTGGTGCCAAAGCTAGCACAACAGGAGGACCTGCAGGAAGTCCCTGATTAGCCATACCTAGCGTCTGATCACTGCCCTGCAACTGGAGAACAACCATCGGATGTCTCGGTGGCATGACTCTGCAAGGTCAAACACACACCTTAGATTTAAGATTATCAAAGACTGAAAACTGGAAGGATAAGAAGGGAACAGAAGAAGGAAAACATTCAAGTTCAGCAAAACATGATGACACGACGTGTACTTTCCCTACACGACGTGTTCCCTTAAGTCATTCACATGGGCGTGTAATTTAGCTAAAATTGGTCATGTAACACCCCAAATACATGATGTGTTGTCAAAATACACGGCGTGTACTTGAATCCTCTTCCCTACCCGAGTCCTTCTACACAGTCAAGCCACACAGCTCTCTTAAGACAAGACTACATGGTGTGTTCAAGGTAGACACAGCGTGTACTGGACAAGCTTCACCTGGCCCATGTTGTTAGTGACACAGTCAGACACATGGATCAAACTACATGACGTGTACGTGAAGGCATAACATTGAACCATGTTGTTCGTGACACGAATGGGTACCTGGGTCAGGCTACACGACATGTTCAAGGGGGACACGATGTGTATAAGAAGAGACTCCACCGACCCATGTTGTTGGCTACACGACCGAGTTCCTAGGATTATACTACACAGCGTGTTCAATGCAGACACAATGTATTTCCACCAGAATTTTCCCATCCCATGTCTCTGCCCACACGGCCTATGACACGGTCAGAGACTACACGGTGTGTACATAAAGTACACGACGCGTACTTAATAAAAACTATTTATTCCCGAACAGAAGAAAACATGACGTGTACTTAACATTACACGACATGTATTCTGGGTTTTCCCAGACAGTAAGCCTTAGAAACTACTCCGAAACCCAGAAAACACTAAAACAAGCATTGAAAGTACCAAATTCTGATCTGTGAGGGCCCATACTCCCCGAAAATCAAGGTTTGTCATCCTATACAAGTTATAAACAGAAAAACAGTGCAATGATCCACCAAATTCCTTATCAAATAGCAGATGTTTCTATCAAGGCATTTATCACAACAACATGCATATTCTACACAACATATATCACAACAACTTGCAATTGCTAATGCATCCTAGATGGCATGGAAAGAATATATGTCATGTGATTTCTAACAAGTTCCTATATGATTCATGGGATGGCATACCCTCATATCATCAGGTTTAGACATAATTAGAACCTCAATAATGTCAACAGTAATAACAAAAAACATGTGAGTCACCTATCGGTGAAAATCAGATCAACTGTAAACTTGCAAAACCAGAAGAAATTCCAATAAATGAGGTAGATTGGCTTTTCCCTGTACACGGGTTAGCTACTCCCAGACACAAATTATTACCAAGTAGAAATTCCGTCCTATCTCTGGCTAAAGGCTCCAAATAGTAAATCAAGTGAAAAGAATCCCTATGATACCACTTTGTAACATCCCGGTTCCGGAATCCACCCAGAGGCACCCCGTACCCGGTTGGTCACATGGCCTCAAGCGCATTTCCCCGAATGCCAGAGGCTGCTGACTAGCAGCAAAGGCCTTGGGTGTGATATTGGGGAAACTATTCCCTCATTGGAAGAGTACACAGCGGAAGTAAACAACACACAATAGCAGAAGCAGTAAATATCCAACAACAGTAAACAACAGAAGACTGATAAAGAAACAACTGGAGCATAAATATATATAAATGATGAATGATACATATATGTCTAGGAAAACATCCAAACAAGTCACAATTCTGAATACAGTACTAAACCAAAGTACAAAAGGAAAAAAATGAAATCTACTCAGCATCACAAGCCTAATCTTGGTCCCATGCTCTCCAGCTCCAATGTAATCAAGTACATGAAGTCGAAGGGCGCTTTCCCTTGTCTATACCTACAACAATATAATCTATTTGGGCCCAAAAGCATGGCTCAATTAGGGTGTGAGACTAAATCCTAGTAGGCAACCACCACAAGATCTGTGCCTAACAGTCAGTGAATATATGGTAGGTAAAAGTACAGAAAGCAGTAAACAAGGAAGCACTAATCAGTAAACAATCCCCAGTTTAAGCATTCAAAACACCACACAACATGAAACAACAAAACAAATAACACAATAGGTAACCCTATGGGAAGTACCCACAACCTATCCCCTCTGGTCCTACCTATCAAGTACTATCAACCCTCTGGGCAGCACACACAGTCTCACCCCTCTGGTTCAGTTAAAGTATAGACTCTCTGAGGAAGCACTGACCGTCAATTCCCCCTATAGTCTCGTATCGTACTAAATACACTCTGGGGAAGCACTCAACGTTAATTACCCCTATGGCCCGCATCGTGGAACTACAGACACTCTAGGGAAGCACTCAAAGTCAATTCCCCCTGTGGTCTCACATCATAATAATTATAAAGACACTCTGGAGAAGCCCTCAACGTCAATTCTCTCTATGGTCTATACACCAGATTCTCACGACCCTGTGTAAGTCAAGCAAGTATAGTGCATGTAACGGCTAAAGTAAACCTCAAGAACTACTTGGCTAGCATTCTATGGTATATCATCACTTTAGAGCTACAATCATACCATCATACAATACTAGGCATGGAACGTAAACAGAAACCAAATAGGAAAACTAGACCCAACGGTCCAGACATGAAAAACATGCATGGAAAACTTTTATAAAGCATAACAATTAACCCTATTCACATTCAGTATCCTCTACTCTAGAATATAAGCAAAGAAGGCAAACAATAGGGCTAAAATGGTAAACACACAATACCCCTTTCAAGGGTATTGGTGTAATTTGCACAAAATATTCAATAACTTTCAATAGAAAGGCACAAAACACCTACCTTAGGGTTAGAAGATCAATATACTTGAACTACAAGGCTTGAATCGTCTTAGAACTCCGTAGATCTAAGAAAACACACAAAACACTCAACCCATGATAACTCACGAAAGAGTAGAAATTGGAAAATGATGATTTAGGAGAAGAGAGAACTCATCGATGCGATTCCAACACAACCAACAGAGTTCGATTCAGAGGACATACAGAGGCTTGGGGGTTCGTCGAAGACCCACAGATGTACGATTTCTCTCAGATGAAAAGAACCTAAAATAAGATGGTTATGTCTGTCAGATGTGACCTCGATGCATTTAATGAAAAAAAAATACACGGTGTGTACTTTTGGAGTACATGGTGTGTGCTTACTGTTTCCGTACTCTGCTTTAGGCAGCCTTCACATCACCCCACACGACCGTGTGTGTGACCAGGACATGACCAACATACGGCCTCCTGCGGCAACGAAGTACACGGCGTGTACTTGAAAAATTTCCAGAAACTTCTATTTTCTCAAAAACAACCAGAAAAGGAAAAACATACCTGAAAAGAAGATCTGGGTTCTTACAGTATCCGTGCCACCCTAGGTATCCATCCACCATACCAGAAATCCTTCCACATTTCCAATATACCACTATGCATGTGATCACCCATAGGAACACCAAGTCCAAAACAAAGCAACTTCATTTTCCAAAAACAAATCATTCATACCACTTCTTTTAAAACAATCCATAAATTAAACATGTCATTTCAAACAACCATTTTTTTTCAAAACCCTTTTTTTTCAAATTAGAACCACTCTCAGAAGTCACAGGAGACCCAAAACATCTCAAACATGGAACTAGTGTCGGTGGACGACTTGACCATATGGTTGGAGGCCATATGTCAATCACATCACCGACACATAGAGTATTTTTGGACCATGTCCCTAGCTCCACATGGCTTGCCAAGACATACAGCTTAGGACTATTAGTCCAACTCCCTTTGTTGTATCCCAATAACATAACGTTCCATAAAAACCCAAAGAAACTAATTAAACCAGACTTCCCATGGAAACCCGAGGATCAGAACGAGCAAGATTTCATGACGCTCTTCCCGCTCCTACCCCTCGAGTCCCGAAAATCCTACTCCATCTACCTTGACATCCCAAATAAAAAAGGGTGCTCTGAATAGCGAGGTCCACTAAGAGATAACCTTCCTCTGATACCATTTTGTCATGAACCAGCTCGGGTTGACCCTGAACCGGTCACCCGAGCTGGTCCGTGACATGGACCAAGAGGCGTTCTCGATCCTCCTGGGCTGGCGACAAGCACCAGGGCATCAACAGAGGTTGTGGGAACAATTTCTCCCAATAAAAATAAATAGCAGCAGAAATAATACAGAGCAGTGAAGAATAAATAAACCAACTAAAATGACTAAATAAGAACAAAATAAAATGAAACTAACCAAACTCGTTGTCCAAACTAACTCCGTGTAACCCCATGGGTCACTCTCTGACTCAATGATCAAACATCACCCAAGGCGAGCGCACCCAAAATGAAGCCTACACAAACACTAAAAACAGAAAAGAACTATAGGAGTGAGTATTAAAACTCAGTAGGCTAGCACAATATCTATTCCCAATGAACTACCTTTAAAATAAAAGAAACACCATTTCAAGTTTGAACTATAATTTATAAAAGTATTTTTTTCTAAATATTCTACTCAAAAGAAAAGTACAAACCATTTCCCTTAACCATTTTCAAATCTAGTTTCATTTCATTAGTGTCAATGGTTTTTTAGAAAGGGAAAGTGATGTTTATATTTTCAAATTTGTACAAAGAAGATTAAATACTTTCATTTGAAACCCATTTCTAGAAACCAAGTCAAAACCAATTTATCACTTTCCAAGGAAAACAATATACAAAAATGAACAAAAGTAAGTGCACAATAAGGGAAATGTAGAAATACATGCAAGTACCAAATCATCACTCCAAGTAACTGAAAGTCAATAGACATGGGTGAACCTAAGAGATCAAGAATAAACCAGAAGACACCGATACATGAGATATCATCCCCGTTGATATTTCACACACAATGAAATCAAAACACTCAATACACTCGACCATCCTTTCTCAGGTAGGTTGATGGAAAAATCCCATAGTAATAAACCCAATATATCCACCTACTATGGGCCACTGGTCAGTTCCATAACCTACCAGTGCGACACTCATTCTTAGAATATTCTCTCAATATTCCATATTCCCATGTCTCAAGTATTTAGAAAAGGGGGTGAGCCAACTGATTCCAGCCGAGCATCCAATCACACACACACACACACACATAATAATAATAATAATAATAATAATAATAATGCACAACAAGCATCACCCCAATCCACTCCATGGGATAACCTCTTGCCTTTAAACCATTCGAGTACCTGAGAGCTTCTAAGCATGGGCCCCCAAACAATCTATCGCAGCCAAGGTAGGAGAGTTACCCTTGGAGGGTTTTCATCAAAACAATTTCATCATTTTCTGTAAAGTACCAAACATGCATTCAACACATTACACAAATCACCACTTTGAAAAGGAACCAAAACTAGTTTGAAACCATTTGATGAGCCCCAAAATACTACTTCACAGGATACCAATATTTTTATAAAATCAAACCAAAACATTTTATTTTCCAAATAAACCGTAAGAGCCAACCGGGCATTTCATCGAACATGAGGTGTGCAATATATAACAATAAAATCCTATTTATCACATAACAAGGTATAAAACATCACTTTGTACCCCAAACCGTGAAACCAAGGATTATACATCAATATTCATTAATTAAAAGAGGTGTGAAAAGCATGAAATGTATGAATATTTAATTAAAAAATCAAGTTTAAATGGGAACCTACCTCGAGGTCAAAGCGCAACGACAACGGAACTTCAGAACAAGGCGCGGTGATGGTGCTCACTCGGAAACGCCCAGCGCGGGTCCAACGGGAAGAAAATGCGCCGACAGATGCAGGTTGGTCGGGGCAACGCCGGAAGGTGCGGGCGTCAAAACGGGGCCACACCAGTAATGCAGTTGCTGCGCACACGGGTAGGCCGCTGGGGTTGTGCGCGCGCCGAACTAGAGGTCACCGCGATGAGAGGAGGTGGGTCGGCGGCAGCTGGCCTCAGGTGAAGGCACTGAGTGCGCCACAAGGGAGATCCAAGGGTTTGATGCTGGCTGGGAGAAACGTGCAGGGCAGAGGTGTTGCTCGTGCTGAAGGAGTGCGGGCTAGAAGGGATTTAGTGCCGCTGCGCGCAAGGTGGATGAGGGCCGGTCGGATGGATAGCGGCCGGAGGTTGTGGCAGCGCTGGCTGAGACTGGACAGTGAGAGGCGAGGAAGAAAAACGGAGTTAGTGATGAGCGTTGCAATAAGGGAGAAGGGGCGGTGGAGCAGGCTACTGGGTCGCTACGACAGGCTTCCGCGTGGGGCTGTGCGCTGCAAAGGGGAGCAGAACAGGAGGTCGGGGGGGGGGGGGGTTCCTAGGTGCACTGGTAAGGAGGGCCAAGGGCCATGAGAGGTGGAGGAATGTGGAGGCCGATATTCAGGGGTGTGGCGTCCTACTGCGCTGTGAGACAGGAGTGGCCTGAGGGGGCCGCAGTGCTGGCTGCGCGACCAAAGCAGAGGCTGGCCGAGCGGGGTTCCGGCTGGGGGCTGTTGCAAAGGGGAGGAGGAGATTGCTGCACCGAAGCAAGGAGGGGAGACCGGGATGAGGCGACATGCATGGAGGGCTTGGGGGAGGGAAGGTTGGGTGCATCCGGGGAGTACTGCAGGCCGAGGCGAGGTGGGCCGGGACTGGAAAGGGAGCGGAGAGGGAGTGTGAAAATAAAATAAAAAAGAAAGAAAGAAAGAAATGAAAATAAAGAGGAAACAAACTAAATAAAATGAAAGAATAAAAATAAAATGATAATAACATTAATATATAATACTAATAATACTATTAATGAAAATAATAATAAATTATTATTATTAATAATAAGTACCCTTCTTAAGGATAATAATAATAATACTCATAAGAATAATAAAAACAAATTCAATAATAATATAAAAATGATAAAAATAATAATTCTAATAACAAAAATTCTTTAAAAATAATATAATATTATTTAACTAACTTTTAATTTTAATTATTTTCTCTTTGGCTCATTTAATTCATTTTTATTTGGCCGACTCAAACTTCGCAACCACGCAGTTCTCGGGCTTACTGCATGGCTTCCGCTAGCCGTACGGTGCCCGTGCATCGGCCTAAAGTAATAATAATAATAATAATTATAATAATAATAATAAAGTCTTATTAATAATAATATTAATAAGAATAATAATAATCATGCCGATAAAATATAAATAATATAGATATTTAGTTCACTTTAATAATAATATAATTATTAACAATAATAAATAACACATCAAATTAGAAAAGTTTCTCTTTTTAATTTTCTGAAGATAAGCGGGTCGTGCCGTTGCATGGGTGAAGCTACGGGGGGTATCCAAAACGCGCTCCACCAGGCGGTCAACGACGTCAACTAAAAAATGCACGTTTTTTTGACATAACTCAAAAGTTTTTCGTCCGAAACTCAACCCGGACCCCAACAAAAAATTTTAAAAGGAAAATAAAATAACAAAATAAAATAATAGATATGTCAGGGTGTGACACAGATCCTTACCCACATCCTACAAACCTACTAAGATAAAATAACAACAGCAGAAGTGGTTGAAGGATGAACACACAACTCCGTCCTTTATACCTAAAATATGGTGATGCTCTGAAGAATTTGGACGTACTGGGAGAGTTTAACTTCTTCCCATTTGATGATCCGCCAACTAGAACATTCGTTTACAATGATCAAGGTGATGATGATCTGAGGTCTTACATGATTGCATTTAGAGGCACTGTACAAGTAGCCCGTATTGACAATGAGATCATATGTGAAGCCTATGCTCCATATCACGAGCCACCTTCTGCTCACCCAACCCTCACCTGTGTGATCCACCTTCTGTCTGCCTAGGCCTCACCTACGTGAGACACCCTTTGGGACCTCTTTCATACCACTAATGGTAGGAAACATCTTCTCTTGGATCCCTTGTCCAAGGGGAACCAAGCCAAGGCCCCCTCAAAGCCAAAACTAGTTAATCTTAATTTGTGTTCTATATAGTGTGTTTGATCAAGTAATTTAGTTTCAAAATTTAAAGTAATTTCAAACATTATTATAATCGAGAATTGATCCCACTTTGAGAAGTTATTTGAAAAATAAAATTATATATTTCTATGGTTTTTATTTACTAGGTGTTTTTATTAAATCAGAGGATTTTAGTGTTAAATTGTTTTAATATTTTTTTTATCGAGAACTCAATTCACCTCCCTTTCTCGAGTTACTCACTCCGAAAAAAATTTGGTATCAAAAGAATTTTCAAAATATCTTTTACAATGATCTAGTTTCTATATAAAGATTCTAAATTTCTGTTTATTCTAAATTTTATTCTTTTTGGATAATAATAGACAAGAGCGAACAACCATTAATCAACCTCCTTATTTTAATGGTATTAATTATGCTCAATGAAAGATTAAAATGAAAATACATATTGAAATCATGAGATTTGAAATTTGGATTGTCATTGAGGATAAATATGAACTACCCAAAACTGTTAGAGTTGAATGGAGTGATCCTACTAAATCATCTTATAACAATAACTGTAAAGCTATGAATGCTTTATATTGTACTTTAAGTGATGAAGGATTTAATAGAATATCCACCTGTACCACTGCATTTGAGGTTTATGATACCTTGTTTTTTTTCTCATGAAGGAACTTCAAGTGTCAAAGAAATGTGTTTGAATACCTATAATATTAAATGTGATACTTTTAATATTAAACCCTATGAATCAATTTATAACATGTATCCCAGGTTCAATAAGATTGTGAACATGATACATTCACTCAGGAAACCAATTACTGACAAAGAACAAGTGATGCACCTGCTGAGATGTTTACCAGATAGATTTAGATGAACTTCTATTTCAATTCAATAATCATGTGATATTTTATAAGTTGACTATTAAAGAGATAACAAGAAAGATTATGATGTATGAGGAAGAACTCAAAGTGAACAAAGAAGAATAAGATGAACCAAATAGAAATTCAGTAGATTTTAAGATTTCAGACCCATTAAAGTGATAATAGGAAAGCTTATGATGTATGATGAGGAACTCAAAGTGAACATAAAAGAATATGATAAACCAAATAGAAATTTAGCAGCTTTTAAGATTTAAGACTTGAATTAAAAAAGAGAATATTAAAGAAGATAGTTGATGTGATGGAGAATCATCTTCACATAGTGATGAAGAAATGGATCAATTAGCTAGACAATTCAAGAAATTTTATAAAAGGAGTAAAGTATTCAAGAAACCAAACTACAATGGTAAGTATGATAATAGAGGTGACTGGAGAAAATAATGGAAAAATGATAATACTACAAATGAAATAGTCTACTATGAATGTAAGAGAAAAAACCATATAAAAGCAGGCTATCTTAAGTTAATGTTTAAGAAAAAGAATGAAGATGGAGATAAGAGCTATAAAAAAGGCTATGAAAGCATCTTGGAGTGATTCAGTGGAATGTTCAAGTGATTTTGACTCAAGCAGAGAGGATAATCATGATAGATCCAATATGTGTTTTATGACAAACACATCCAAGGTATCTAATATATTTTTTCCATCTCCTATTCATAATTCTAACCTTTCTGAAAATGAAAACAATGAATAAAACATGTCCAGTGATGAAATGTTTGAGTAATGTGATGTGCTAGAATATACCTTCAATGAATTTAAAGATAAATATAAGAGTTTAATAAAGCAACATGCCTTATCTGCTCACTTTAAAAAAAATCTTAGTATAGAGAAGGATAAAAATGATCAATTTCTAAAAGAAAATAATGAGATAAAACTTTCTAAAAAATAATTAAAAAAGGATCTAGATAAATTCACAAATGGAATAAATTATTTAACCCAGGTTCTTGGAAAGAAAACCACACCTTAGTATACCACAAGAATTGGATACCAATATGGACAGAGAAAGATCAATAAGACTAAATTTATTTCTAGTTCTAACTCTGTCAGTTCTGTGAATAATTCCTATTATTATGAACCAAACAAAGTTTTTATTTCTAAAAGTATCATATCCTCCTATAAGAAACCTATTAAACACTTATGAATTCAGAAATCCCTTATTACCAACATCTTTGGACCCAAGAAAATTCAGGTACTAAAGTTATTTTTGGTTTAAATCTATTTTGTAGGAAACTTTCTTGAAAAGATCCAGTAAGCACTTATGGTATATGGACAATGGCTGATCTAGACAGATGAATGGGGATTATTCAAGTTTCAAGAACCTAATAAAAGTTGATGGTGGACATGTCACCTTTGGTGACAACACCAAGGAAAAAATAATTGGACTTGAAAAAATCAGTAATTCTAATACTACTTTAATTTCTAAAATTTTATTTGTAGTCATATTTAATTATAATCTACTTAGAATATCATAGTTATGTGATTATTGTTTCCATGTTAAGTTTGAAAATAATAACTGCAAAGTCTTTAATTCTGAAAATACTTTAGTTTTAACTTCTTTGAGAAATGATAATTTATATGTCATTAATTTTCCTAAATGGATCTAAGGCCTTCATTTTTATTGATTTTTGATAACCCCCCTTTAAAGGGATGAGTGGGAACTCTTACAAGGCCCGTAGGCTCAGAGATTACATGGCCCGTAGGCTTAGGAGATTATATGACCTGAAGGTCTTAGGGAATTCAACCAGACTATCTACAAGGAACTGCCCCTCCCTAGAATCTGCCTCCTGATAGTAGCTCTCCACCTTTGCATGACCGTATGGCTAGGCTTCCCGTGCAAGAATAGGCAGGTACCTATGGCATAGCCATACCCTCTCATTTTGACAATCCATTTGGCTCTGCTCTGGTGAGTGCACCTGCTCTGAATCCTCTTCTGGGGATGCTCCTTTTTTTAGTGTGTCTGGGGCCTGCATTCATGTGTCCTGAAGGCCTTGGGGTGGCCCTAAGGCCTTAAGGTGGACCGAAGGCCTTGGGAATCAACTAGCCCAAAATCCTTACAGGACCCTAGGACCAAACCGGTGGCCCGAAGGCCCAGATGACTAAATAGTTCTGGCTACTACAGTACCGAACAATGCCTGCTACAGTGCCTTCTACATTACTGCTACAGTACCCCTGGAAATATGCCTCCACCCGAATTTGATCTCAGGTCTCTTGTATGCACCTAGTGAGTCCTCACCAACTGGGCTGAGGCTCATGTGCTATATGCCGTTAATTTAGATTCCTTGTTTTCTCAAAACATTTCTTATCTAAGTGCCTTTCACAAAGTGTCTTGGCATTGACATAGGAGACTAGGACATTAAAATATACACTCTCTTAGAAATATAACTAGTAAAGGGTTATTTAAAGAATTTCCTAAACTATAATTCCCAAATGAAAAAGTATGTAACCCATTTCAAAAAGGGAAACAACAAAAAATATCTTTTAAATCAAAGAAACAAGTTTCAAATTCTCAACCCCTAGAGTTAGGTCACATGGATTTTTTTGGACCCTCTAGAGCTTCTAGTTTAAATTAGAAGCACTATGTTTATGTTCTATAAGAAAATAATGAGATAAAATTATCTAATAAGCAATTAAAAAAGGATTTGGACATGTCATATGAGTCACTTAAATTCCTACAGACATGTCAGTCAAGTCACGTGAAGTCTTATAGACATGTCAGCCCAGTCTCACGAAGTCTTCTAGATAAGTTATCCAAGTCATGAAAAGTCCTCCATGTAGGTTCTGAGCATAGTGGAAGCATGCGATGAACAGTTTCAAACTTTTATTTTTTTTCCATAATTGATGATCAATTCAAGATCTATATGATGTTTAATTGCCGTGATAAATTGAATTTAATTAAATATAGACAACATTAATCATGCCAGAATCATAGAGAGAGGAGATCAAAACATATTGCTTATAATTAATTTAATTAGATAAATAATTACCTCTAATGAATTATTTCTTCACTGATGAGTCCGACGACAGATCTGTGGTGCACCATTGTTGAGTTTGTAGAAACCTAGTGTAGATTTTGACTAGCAGTGATCCACACATGTTCTAAGAATCTCTAAACGTTACTGAAGGAGTCTCCGGGTGCTACCACGGAAGATCCTTATGCTTGCATCGTCGACCTTGATCATCTTGAGAATTACTTCCAAAGCATTCTCATTGATCTAGTGGAGGAGGATTGCTCACCATTCTTGGGAGCGTTCTTGGAGAAGGGAGCTCTCCAGGCTTGAGAGTATCCTCTAAGATTTGTTGTGAACAACCAACAAAATGAATTGACCCTATTGATAAAATAACATAATTGGGTATTTATATTTCTAGGGTTAAAATAAAATAATTTCACTAGTGCACTTAATTATTTATTTAACCATAGAAAATCCCCATGTCAAATAATAATACTAATATTATTATTTCTCAATATGTTCTTAACTTGCGAATTATAATTAAATATTATTTAATTAAATAATATTCAATATTATTATTTCTCACCAGACCATTAAACTCGGTCCACCATTCCTTCACAATATTTATCGGACCTTGAATAATGTCTCTTTATTTATTAAATAAATATCACTGCATTATTCACCAATAAATAAATGAATATTATATTTTATAAACTGAAAATAAATATTTATATGTGATCAATCATGCATGAATAATTATTAAACCACATACGGTAATAATATTTATTCAACACATTAAATAATAAATAATAATATATATTATTTAACCGAGATTTTGGATACACTTAGTGTGTGGCCCTCTAGGCCTCTTTCTCAGTGACATTAGGCGAAGCAGCCTAAATTCCAAGGTTAGCGTCTAGAAATACATCAAGGTACCCATAGAGAAATAAGTTAATGCTGCAACAACATGTCACCTCATATGGATTCTTACTCTATAATATAATCCATTTGTCTCAATATCTCAAATCAAGTAGGTTTCATGCTAGTTCCATCAACCTACATGCTCAATCTCTCTTTCTTTGACTTCCAGGAAATTGAACTTTCCTATTGATCACCATAGCCATTGATTTATTTAGGATATATAATTTCCATAAAAGGGCATGAAATATCAACTTCTATTAAATAATAGAAGGAAAAAAATCCTTTCTCACATTATTTATTAATTTAATATTACTCATAGCGCACCCAACATATCCTACCTCACCATGGACATCTTTCATCAAAATTTTTGTCAATACATCTAAGTGCATGACTCATAAGACTCATTAATAATAATCTTAATTCTAAAGGACCAATACAAACATCCGCAGATAGGAACATTCAATGACACATAGAAATGTGGATTTCCTACTGACAGGTCTCATTCTCATAATATCCATATTGGATATTACCAAGGGAGTACACCATGATAAGGTGCCTCAAATTCCTATGAGTCTACACCCCCTAATAGCCTATATCATTTGTGTCTCTCAAACGATATCTTCCGACTATAGAACATATATTCAAGAATAACGTTATAGCACTTTCAGGTTCTCATCATAGTAGGGAACTGCTATGACCATTCAATGCAACAACTACTCTTAAGATATTATCACATACTATGTTACATAGAAGAAAAATCATGATGTGATAAGGAGTTTATTACTATTCAAAACCATGAATACAAGTTTATCATAAAGTGTAAAGAAGTTGGTTCTAAGGAACCAACTCTAACAGACTCCCACTTGAACTAGAGCCAACTTCTAACAACATTCTGTCCACTAGCTCTCACATGATACTCATGCTTCTGCTGAGATAGGCCTTTAGTCAAGGGGTCCACCATGTTCTCTACCGTGGATACTTTTCTTACTACAAATTCACCCCTCTGGTATAAATCCCTCAAGAGGTGATAATTTTGGAGTATATTATTTTTCTGTTGGTGTACCCTTGGATATTTTTCAAGAGCCACCACTATAGTATTATCACAATACAATTTGATAGGGAATTTACTATTAGGAACCACATTAAGCTTCTGAAAAAAGTTCCGAATCCAAACGGCTTCCTTAGATGCATAAAAAGCCGCTATATACTTAGAATCCTCTATAGAATCAGCGACAACTGGCTGCTTTGAACTCTTCCAGCTCACAACTCCTCTATTAAGACAAAAAACATATCCTGATTGCAACTTCAGATCATTACGATCTATCTGAAATCTAGCATCAGTATAACCTCTGATGACTAGATCCTCTTCTCCTCCATATACTAGGAACATATCCTTAGTTCTTCTTAGATACTTAAGGATATCCTTAACAATAATCCAATGTTGTTCTCCTAGATATTATTGAAATCTACCTACCATGCTTAGTGCATAGGTAACATCAAGTCTAGTACATAACATGACATACATGATTGATCCTATCGCTGAAGTGTATGAGATATTACTCATTATCTCTTTCTCTTGTTGTATTTGTGGACACATTTTCATAGAAAGATGTAAACCACGTGACATTGTAACCAATCCACTCTTGTATTGTTCCACACTAAATCTCTTTATTATTTGTTAAATATATATACTTTGAATTAGTCCAATAATCCTCTTAGATCTATTATTAATGATTTTTATCCCTAGAATATAGGCTGCTTCACCTAAGTCCTTCACGAAGAAACACTTGTTCAACTAGTCCTTAACTGATTATAATACTATTATGTCATTTCCAATAAGTAATATGTCATAAACATATACTACTAGGATAATGAATGCATTCCTACTAAACCTCTTATAAACACATGACTCACATTAATTCTTAATGAAACCGAATTATTTTATGGTTCATCAAATCAAATGTTCTATGACCTGAATGCTAGCTTCAATCCATAAATGGATCTCTACAACTTTCAAATCCTTTTGGCATCACTTGAAGTCACAAACCCTTCTGGTTGTGCCATATAGACATCTTCCTAAAGGTTCCTGTTAAGGAATGCAATTTTTACATCTATATGCCAAATCTCGTAGTCATGGTAAGCTACTATAGAAATTAGAATTCTAATGGATTTTAACATGGAAACTAGAGAAAAAGGTTTCATCATAGTCAATTCCTTGATGTTGTTTAAAACCATTAGCCACTATCCTTTCTTTATAGGTACTTAATTTAACTTTTATGACCAATTTAATCTTAAATACCCATTTTCATCCAATAGGATTTACATCAAATGGAGCATCTACAAGAACCAAAACTTGGTTTTGATACATGAAACCATTTCAAAATTCATGGTTTATTAACATCTTGTATATTCTGAGCTCTCTAATGAATTCTTATAGGATAGAGGTTTATCATTGTCAACCAATAATGAGTCACAATCCTTGGGGACCAGAAAATAATATCTCTTAGGTTCTCTTACCTCTCTTATGCTCCTACATAGTACTTGTGTTTTAATAACTACTTCTTCCATGGGGATTTGTGGAATCTTTTCATGTACCAACTCTTATGTATCTTGAGCATCAAATTTGTCGAATCTAATGTTTCTCCCACTATCCTTTTTGAAGATGTGTTCCCTCTCAAGAAAGAAAGATTGTCTGGCAACAATCACTTTGTTTTATAAGGGGTTGTATAGGTAATATTCCTTTGTTTACTTAAGATACCCTATAAAGATACACTTCATGCCCCAAGGTGCTATTTTTTTACTTAAGAAGGCCTTAACAGATGCCTCGCAACCCCATACATGTGTATACAATAAAATTAGTTTCTTTCCACTCCATAGCTCGAATGGAATTCCATTTTCTACTTTAGTTGGTACCCAGTTTAATGTGTATGTCACAGCTTGTAATGCATATCCCCAAAAGGATAATGGAAGATCTGAACAACTCATCATCGACCTTACCATGTCTAACAAGGTATAATTACTTCTTTCACTAACACCATTCCTATATGGTGTATAAGGTGGAGTGATTTGAGATAGAATCCCAAACTCCCATTAAAATTTTATGAACTCTTGGTTAAGATATTCACCACCTTGATCTGATCGAATCTTCTTTATCTTCTTACCAAGATGATTCTCTACTTAATTATTTAATTTCTTGAATTTTTCAAAGGACTCATAATTATACCTTATTAAGTAGATATAGCCATATCTGCTCAAGTCATCAGTAAAAGTAATGAAGCAAGAATATCCACCTCTATTTTCTACTGGAAAGGGTTAACACACATCAGTGTGTACAAATCCTAGAAGTTTTGTGGCCCTTTCACCCTATACACTAATTAGTGGTTTGGTCATTTTCCCTTATAAAAAATTATGGCATCTATCAAGTGGTTTTAGCTTAAAAGAGTATAAATATCCATCTTGACACATTTTTGTCAAACACTTCTCCTTTACATGACTAAGACGGTGATGCCACAACTGGGTGTTATATGAGTCGTGTGAACACGATTTGCTATCAATTTCCAACAATTGGTTTTCATAATTTAATACATAAAGACCGTTATTTAAATTATACATACCATAAAATATGTTGTCCTTATAAAATAAACAAATTTTATTTCCAAATTTGAAAATAAAACCATTTGTATCTAAAAATGACATAGAAATTATGTTCTTGGTAACTTTAGGTACATAATAATAATCACTTAAAACCAAAACCATTCCCATTAGCAATGAAAGGTGGTAGTCACCAATGGATAGAGCATCGAACCTCGCACTATTGGTAGCTCGCAGATCCACCTCTTCTCTGGAAATCTTACAGAATCTACTTGGTTCCTACATTTGGATACAGATGTGAGCACCACAAGCTATATCTAATGCCCAATGTGTAGAAATAGAAATATTTCACTTGATAACTAACACACCTTTTTCTTCCCCTTGTTTATAGGTGTAGTTCCTTTTCCAGTGGTCTGGATTACCACATGCAAAACATACTACCTCCTTTTCCCTGCCCTGCCTCTAGATCTTCCCCTTATTGGAAGGATGGTGCTCAGGAGATTTAGATTGTTTATAGGTATTGGGACCCTTTTAATTGTTCTTCATTTTCTTATTCACTATAAAGAACTTGATTTTATCACACTCCATGTCCTTATCCACTCAGATAATCAAGGTCAGAAGTTCTGAAAGACTCTTCTCATTATTGCTCATATTATAATTCACAATAAATCTAGAGAAGGTATTAGGTAGTGATGAAAGTATGAGATCAGTATGAAAATCATTTGGGAATTTAATCCCTAAGATTTCCATGCATTCAATGTAGCTGATAAGCTTTTCTATATGAGGCCTAGCTGACACAAACTCTCCAAGATTAGTTGTGAACAAAGAATTGGAGATCTCGTACCTCTCTTGTCTCACATTCTCTTGATAGAGATCCCGAAGGTGAGACATCATGATATAGGCATCCATATCCTCACGTTTCTTTTAAATATCATTGTATATAAATGATATCATGAATCACTGAACATATATAGCATCATTAAAACATTTCTCATAGAGATACAATTCTTTATCACTTGCCTCATTTCCAGGCAAAACTGGTAAAGGTTCTTCTAGCACATAAAATTTTCTTTCACGTCGAAGGATGAAACATAGGTGACTTTGATACTATTGGAAATTTGTGCCAATGAGAAGGTTTTTCTTATCATGTATGGATCACAATGATATGTTTGATGTCATTTTATTGTTGCTTCTATAAAATAAGATAAGAATAATTTTAGTACTTTATCTGATAAAATTTAAACAAACAAACAAACATTATATTTATTAGTCTCCCACTATTTTATTGAAACACAATAGCCCTCACCATTAGCTTTGAAATATCCTATTTCTTGGATATTATAATGGAAAGGATCCATATTCCCCTTCTCATTACCCTAACTTTGGTTGGTTAAGAAACTCGAATGGTTTTAGGTAGACATTCCAAATTCCAATTGCATTAACTCACAGTTCCTTGATCTGCTAAGTGGACTCCCCAATCATGAAATCATTAATTTTAGATTTCCCCAACATTTGACTATCAGTCACACCAAATCCTACTTTGGCAGTCAAACCTTGATTTGAACCAAGTTAATTCAACCCAAAACCTCATGTTAGAATTCCCCAATAATTGAAATCACCCCAACTTTGGCTAGTCAAGCACTTCGAACTATGGCTTGATTTTAACTTAAGTAATGGAAGGCTATACAAACTCAATATTTTATTGATGGATTTTATCCTTTTATGCATGAATTGAAAATATTTATCTTTATCACATGCTTTCTAATATTAATTTGGATTACTTAAGTGATTAAATATGTCTTAGCTAATATGTATACATAAGCTAGTTTATTTTAGTTCCATCTTGCATGTTTTTTAATTCATTAACTATATGATCACGACAATACATCCATAATGAAATAACCATTCAACTAATAGAAATAAAATAAAGGGTATGATCATGATCTTATACTCACTACTGGAAAACTAACATATACCAACGGTTTGGAACCATTGGTATAGGCCTCCAAACCATTGGTATAGCCTATACCAACGGTTTGGAGAACCGTAGCAAAGTAAGCCGTTGGGATAGGTCTATACCAACAGTTTTGGAAACCGTTGGTATAAGTAATATGAAAATATATACCAACGGTTATGGAACCGTTGGTATATGTATTTAAAAAAAAAACATTCACTGGGATTTGACCCCAGGACCCCTAGTTTATCATTGAACGACTTAACCACTAACCTAACATGACTTTTGTGAACATAATTACATAAATATATATATGTATTATCATAATTATTTTAAATTTTGATTTATATAATGTTCTCAGTAAGAAGATATGATAAAAATTCTCAGGACCTATTCCAACAGTTGTCAAAACCGTTGGTATAGACCTATACCAACGATTTTGACAATCATTGGTATAGTCCTTGATCCTGGAATTTATTTTGTGTTGAAGTTTGGTTTACAGGGGACCTATCCCAACGGTTTTGGCCAAACCATTGGGAAAAAGGACCTATACCAACGGTTTTTACAAACCGTTGGTATAGAAGCGTTGGGAAAAGTCAGGTTTCTAGTAGTTACTAATGGTTAGTTTATCTGGAAGTTGATAAACTAGGCTTTGACCTAGGGGAGAAACAACTTGAACCAATTGAGGTTTGTGTTTATTGATTTCTACATCCACATTTATATCTCATTGGATTGGTTTCAACTCAGCTTCGTACTTGAACCACATCCACTAGACTGGGAGCTCCATTCATTACATATGTCTTTTACTCACACACAGCTGAAGGGAAAAAGGGGTTTACATAAAAGAAACCATGGGCACGCAGACCCTGCATAATAATGAGGAGAGAAGGCATGCATGAAAACAATTTAATTTAATAATAAATTAAATGAAACCAATCACATACAAAAGGTTTGTTTTAGCACATGATCATCCACATTCATGCAACTAATTGCGCATTTAATAAAACTAGCATTCAATTCTTAATCGTTCTTATTTAAGATAAATCGTTCTTGAATCTATTAATTATTATCTTTAATTAATAAATACTTTTATCTTAATTATTATCCAAATTTCCTTGATATTATCATCCATTATAATTTTAAAAAAATTAAAAAAATTCATTTAAAATTAACTTTGTACATAAATGTACCTTGAAGGAAACACGGTGAATATCCATCTAATTCTGCCCAACATGTATTATTTTTTTATAATGTTTTACTCTTATGACATATGACATACATGAATTATCACGTACTTTCACAATGTGTAATTCACATATGATTACATGAATTACATGATTTTTAATTCATGTATTATGCCTAAATACACGTAGATTAACAAATTGTAATACAACTCATACATGATATGAAGATTTTAACATTATATAGATATTAATTAAACATTTAATATTTATGTATATTAAAACCTATCACATGACATGCCCTATCTTTACAACCACATGCAAGTACGTGACTCAAGGTTTACATAGTAAAATAACTAAATTTTAAATCTATGAAACTTGGTATAAGTACATGACATGTAGATCCGATCTACATAGTGTATACGTCTCCCACTGTCTATCTGAGATACATGCCTAGGTACTCGGCATGTGAATCGTACCTCGTAATTTTTTTGGAGTACATGAAGTGTCCAATGGGCCACACACCGTGTTGACTCTATGTTACAAGGTCACCGGTCGGGTAGGCCATGTATGGAATACATGACTAATCTCTGACCCAAAGGGATTACATGCTGTGTCCAATGGGCCACATGGTGTGTAGTACGACTGATCGTATGCCATTTAATTCTAGTCAACACACAGTGCATTAAATGATGTAATCAATACACTAATCAATGCATAATCTCGAATTGATTTCTGAATCAAATATTTATGCATTGAACATGACTACATGGAATGTAACTCCAGTTACATAGTGTGTAATGGAACCTCTAGATTATTTCCTCGATTTTATTTTAATCATAAAATTAATCATCTTGATTAGATCTATGAGAAATAGAGGAATAAATAGATCTCACAATTCAGATTAAAAGAAAGATTAAGCTTGAATTGACAAACTAAAATATAAATGTGTAAATAACCAAAAATTTGTAAATAATTATAAACAATTATGTACCCCGCTCTGATACCACTTGTAGGTTTTGAGCACAACGGAAGCGTGCAATGGGCAGTGCCCAACTTTACTTTTTTCTGTAATCAATGATCAATCCAAGATCTATACGATGTTTAATTGTTGTGATCAATAGAATTGAATCAAAGAGAGAAAAAATTAATCACTCCGGAACTAGAGAGAGGTGATCAACACATATTATCTATAATTAATTTAATTAGACAAAGAATTACCTTTATGGAATTATTTCTTCATTAATGAGTTTGAAGATAGATCCGTGATAAACCATGGTTATGTTTTTAGAAACCAAGTGTATATTTCCTCTAGAGGTGATCCACATGTGTTTTAGGAATCTTTAGACATCGACGAAGGAGTCTCTGGGTGCTAGCACAAAATATCCTTGCGCTTGATTCATCCGCCTTAATCTTCTTGAGAATCGCTTCCAAAGCATTTTCCTTGATCTGGTGGAGGAGGATTACTCATCATTCTTGGGAGCATTCTTGGAGAAGGGATCTCTCTAATCTTGAGAGGATCCTCCAAGATTTTTTGTTAGCAACCAATAAAATGAATTTTCCCTATTGAGAAAATAACATAACTAGGTATTTATATTGCTAGGGTTAAAATAAAATAATCACACAAGTTCCCTTAATTATTTATTTAATCCTAGAAAATCCCCATGTCAAATAATAATAATAATAATATTATTTTCCGACATGCACTTAAATTGAGAATTATAATTAAATATTATTTAATAAAATAATATTCAATATTATTATTTCTCACCGGACCATTAAACCCGGTCCTCCATTCCTCTACAATATTTATTGAACCATGAATATTGTCTATTTATTTATTAATTAAATATCACTGCATTATTCACCAATAAATAAATGAATATTATATTTTCTAAATAGTAAATAAAATTTTATATGTGATCAAGAATGCATGAATAATTATTAAACCACATACATGAATAATATTTATTCAACCTATTAAATAATAAATAATAATATATATTATTTAACTGAGATTATGGATATACTTAGTGTGTGAGTCTCTAGGCCTCTTTCTCAGTGGCATTAGGAAAAGCAACCTAAAATCCAAGGCTAGCATCTAGAAACACGCCAAGGCACCCATAAAGAAAGAAGTTAACACTGCAATGATATATCACCTCATATGGATGCTTACTGTATAATATAATTCCTTTTTCTCGATATCTCTAATCAAGCAGGTTGCATGCTAGTTCCATCAACCTATGTGTTCGATCTCTTTTTTCTTTGAGTTCATAGAAATTGAACTTGCCTATTGATCACCATGGACATGGATTTATTTAGGCTATATCATTTCCATAAAAGGTCTTGAGATATGAAATTCAGTTAAAGAAAAAAAGGGACAAATACTTTCTCACATTATTCATTAATGCAATATTACTCATAGCGCACCCAACTTATCCTACCTTACCGCGAACATCTGTCATCGTAGTTTTCATCAACAAATCTAAGTGTGTGACTCATAATACTCCTTAATAGTAATATTAAAGTATAAGGACCAATACACACATCCACATATAGGAACATCCAATGACACATAGAAATGTGTATTTCCTACTGGCGGGTCTCATTCTCATAATATCTATACTAGATATTACCAAGGGCGTACTCCATGAGAAGGTGAATCAAAGTCCTATGAGTCTATACCCCTGATAGACTATATCATTTGTGTCCCTAAAATGATATCTTCTAGATATAGAACACATATTCAAGAATAGTGTCCTAGCACTTCCAGTTTCTCATCATAACGGGGGATTTTTATGGCCTTTTAGTGCAACAACTACTCTTAGGACATTATCACATACTATGTTATGAAAAATAACAACCATGACATGATAAGAAGTTTATTAATATTCAAAAATATGAATAAAAGTTTATCATAAAGCCCAAAGAAGTTGATTCTAGGGAACCAACTCCAACACTCCAGACATGTCATCTAATTCATGAAAAGCACTATAGACATGTCACTCAGATCATACGACAACCTTTCGACTTGTCATCCTTAATCACACTACACCCTTGGACGTGTATGCGTTGACCATGCGAAGACCCTCGTACGTGTCACATGAGTCATGTGGCATTCCTCCAAACACGCCTTCTTAAATCATGCAAAGCACCCTAAGACACGTTATCCTTGTCATAAAGACACCCAAGACATGTTAGAGAGAAAACTAGGACATGTTAGGAATAGAAACTCTGACATGTTAAGCACATGAGGCATACACCTTAGGACATGAAATATTTAAACATACCCCAAACTGAACTACGAGAACTCTGATTCCTATCCAAATAGGATACAGAGGACACATTGCTAAGGCCCGATCTCTAATGGGAATCCACCTCGATGTAAGTCCCTCCATATCTCAAACACTCTAACCTATGGGACCCAAATTCTCATATGGGTTCATCTTTCTTCCTCATCCATCAGCAAATTGAGAAAAAAATTGAACTATGAGGAATATGATTCCTTCTTTGAGTAGGATGCGTATGATGACTTCCTAAGGCCCAAGATTTTCACCAAACACTCTAGGGCCACCCCAATTCATAAGTCCCAAATCTATATGCGATGAGTCTAATCACTTTCTATCCCTTGTTTATCGCACTGATCATGGCTCACGTGGGCTTAGGGATTTACAATGATCATATCACCCACATCATAATTCCCCCCAACCAAGGAAACCTTACTATGTAAGTCCTGTTTAGTGACATAATACAATTTCCCCCATACAAGGGCATCCACCTCAGTATAAGTCCCAAATGCATTACCATATTGGTAAAAACTGGGGAAATAACCCTCAATGGCATTAATTATCTTTCATCATCCATCAATGGGTTAAGGTCATATCAAAATACAATAACTCTGATTCTTTTTATAAACAAGATATGTAGGATGCCTTCCTAAGGATCAAGCTCCATACTTGGTGCCTAAGTACCCTCACAAATATCCTTTACGCATGATGTTAAACTAACCAAATTAAATAAACTATGTGGGTTTTTATTCCTATTATACACAAGATACATAGTACACCTCATGAAGGTTCAATCCCATCCTCTAAAGATCAATCTCCTCCCTAGATGGCAGTAAAATTCAGAGTTCTTGGTTATATGGATTAAAAATATAAACAACTACCCATTGATAATAAATAATGGGAAATGGATAGAGAACCTCAAATACAAATAGAAAACCTAATTAATAGAACCACCTTTACACATAGAAGTATTAAACACCTGATCATTTTGTTAGGGTAACCAGTCCCACATCGGGATTTGAAAGAGATTCATGATCATATATTAAATCAATAAGTGAGTCTTGAAATAAGCAATAATTTATCCCAAAAGGGTGCGACAAGGCCGACCTACCATCCTCTAGACCAATGTGAGTTCCTAAGCATCATTGGGTTTGAAACTCCAAATGAACACCTGCCTTTAGAAAGCAGGTCCGTTCCTAGTTATAGATGTGAGAAACATTGGGAGTTTCTATAAAATATGAAAATGGAAAACCCGATGTGAATGATTTTACAACCATGAACCCCCCATAATCAATCCTTAAAAGGGAAAAAATATAGTGAATCTAGTTTGAAATCATGTAATGAAAGAAAAATTGAATCATTATAGGAATCGAGCATCATGTCTCCTGAACCCCAGAGAAACCATATATCTGTCATATTTTGAAGGAAACAAAAATGGTGAACCCAACATGAACTGATACGCCTTGATCACGTGGTGAATCCTTTACCAAAACTCCTACACCCATGTGAGCTATGATCGGTGTGAGAAATAAGGAGTGAAAAAGGTTTTTTTAACCACAAAGAGGCACTTAAAAGAAAGGACAAATAGATTTTTATATATAGAGGTTAGACCAAGATGTAGGATCTAGGCATAACTACATATCTCATAGGGGTGAGAATCAAGATTACATAGTTCTAAGAGCATATTAATGCTAAATAAGAGGGAAATTAACCATGAAATTTAGTTTTCTGTGTTAAGGATGAATGGTGTCTTATAGTTTTAGGTCATACAACTAGGACCATAAATATGGAAATGATGAGTGACATAGGAATTAATGGGCCAAGGATGTTCTGAAATACTTTGGACATGATAAAGGAAATTGTAAACCATGATCTTGGGGGGTTTTGGATAAGGGTAAGTGATACGGGACAAGTACACAAGGAGTGAACACAAACTATGTTTGAAAAGTGGTTTCCAGCATGATGTTTTCAGGGGATTATGGAGATAGAATAGGTTTTTCCTGAGAAAGAAGGCGCCACAAGTTGATATAACTTTCTATGAGTGACTTATGTAGAGCCAAACTGGGGAATATTATGAATAGTTAAGATAAATGTGCCATCAAGAATCATACATTCTTTCATCAATGGTCATGGAAAGATTATGGAGATTCATATTTTCCCAAGACACAAAGTTTAATTTGTAGAAGGAATGTGTCTGAGCACAAAGGAATAATTTGGAACAATATTGGTTGTGTAATGTAAAGTACCATGCATAAATATGGATTATATATATGGAATATGATTTTTTTGTGATGGTCTCTTTAATGAGGGAACCAAATTCAGATCTCCTGCATGGATTGAGGTCGAATGCAGGAGAAAAGAGACACATGCCTTTTTTTCCATGGATAAGCCTAAGTTATGGAACCTGGGTGTCACTACATACCCTATATAGAGAGGAATCAATCCACATGTAGTTTTAGGGTAGATTCCCCACACTGATTGAATTATTATGTGGATAGGGGCATTTTTATTTGAATGCGGGCTCATGAGCAGGGTGAGAACCCTTAATGGACCCTCCTATGTAGATTTATCTCGTACATAGGAGAGTGGGATCATTTTTTATATTGTAGATGGACCAGGATGAAGTATTTAGGTGTCATTATATATCTCATCAAATGGATAATCATTCCACACGTAGTTATTGGATGGAGGGGTAGTGGGAGACCAACACCTAGGATAGTGGTCCTATTAGGTGAGGGCTATAAAAATACACAATTTTATGTTACACAAGTGACATAAATTATACAGTTTAATTTCATGAGATAAATATGTTTAGTGTTCCTTTAAGGTCATGAATCTAGGACCATGTTAACCCTGATGTGAACTAATATGCCTTGATCATTCATGGAATCCTTTATCAAAAACATAATCTCATGTAAGATATGCTTGGTGTGGGAAACAAGGAGTAGCAAAGGTTCCTTTCACTGTATGGAGGCAATTAAAAAAAGTAAAGTGTAATTTTTATCATGTGGTGGATAGACCAGGATTTAGGATTTAGGTGTAGCTTTGTATCTTAAAGGGTAGAGAACCAAGTTACACATATTTATAAGATCAACTTAACATCAAATGAGATGGATGTTAACTATACAATTTAGCGTTGTGTGATAAGAATGAATGATGTATTATAGTTTTAGGTCATATAACTAGGACCATAAATATGGAAATAGTGAGAGACATAGGGATTACCGGGCTAAGGATGTTCCAACATACTTTAGACGTGAAGAAGAAAATTGGAAACCATTATCTTGGGGGTTATTGGATCAGGAGAATTAATATGTGACAAGTATGTAAGGAGTGATTGTAGACCATGTTCAAAAAGTGGTTTCCAACATGATGTTGTTGTAAGGATATTGCATTATCTGACCGATATGTTTGGAGGACTTCACATGAACTAGTTTATATGTTTGGAGGAATTCACATGATAAGTTACTATCATAAAACATTAAGATTGTTAGAAACATAAAAACATGATTTGTGATCATTAAAATAAAGAGGTGATAACAATCCCTCCCTTCTCGATGAACACAAATCATGGAATTTATAACCATTTATAAAAAAGATAAAGATAGGTATAAATGAATACAAAGAATGTTCTGCTTAACA
Organism: Viscum album; assembly: GCA_963277665.1. Taxonomy (NCBI): domain Eukaryota; kingdom Viridiplantae; phylum Streptophyta; class Magnoliopsida; order Santalales; family Viscaceae; genus Viscum; species Viscum album. Next base: position 1,078,635,154 of record OY728139.1, on the reverse strand, counting down.
TTTCAAAGTATGAATGTGATTATTACCATCATAAATTCCATTCAAGTATACTCACTATTTTGGGATTAGAAAAAATACAAGGAAATAAAATAAAATACAAGTGAATATATAAATATGAATAATAGATAATATTTATTAGACACAAATGTTAAATATTACATATAACAAAGTTAGAAAAGGGAAAAATACAATCCCTTAAAGATTAATTAGAATTGGAACCACTCTCTGGTCGATGAGAGGAAGGAACCACTGGATCCTTTCCTTTGCATGTATCTGGAGGGATATAAGTGAAAGCATATGGTGTTTAATTATCTTGGATACATATAGATGGTCTCATTAATTGAACCCCATTTATACATAAAATAATTCAACACCTGATCATTTTTAGGGTAATCAGTCCCATATCAGGATTTGGAAGAGATTCACGAACATATCTTAAATCTACAAGAGAGTCCCTAAATAGGCAATAATTCCCCTCAAAAGAGTGTGATGAGCCTGAACTCCCATACTCTTGACCAATGTTTGAGGGGAATTATTTCCCACTATCGGACTCTCTTATATATTTAAGAAATATTCGTGAATCCTTTATTAAGTACCAAATATGAAATGGGTCACCCTTTCATTAACAATAAATTGTTACCATGTATTTTTGTTAGAATCATCTGTATATATCTGAGGTTCTTAATAAATAGAGAAATCTATATATATCCAAAGTTCTCCATTGATGGTACCCTTTTGTAAATTAATTGTAGATTCTTATGTCTCTTATTATCATAAATCCGGTTTTAAGCCACATAGTGGGGCACTCTAAAATTTTTCATCATCCAAGAAGAAGAGAGTTGTTTTGGTGTTGGGATTGAGCTTGTGAGATGGGATTCCTATGTATACTTGTAAAAGGAATTAGAACCCATGTAGTTTAGTGCCACTTAACAGGACACATCATACCTTTTAAGGTCATGTCTGAATGGCCCAAAGACCTTCATTTTTATTGATTTTTGATAACCCCCCTTTCAAGGGATGAGGGGGAACCCTTACAAGGCCCGTAGACTCAGAGATTACAAGGCCTGTAGGATTAGGAGATTACATGACCCGAAGGTCTTAGGGAATTCAACCAGACTATCTACAAGGAAATGCCCCTCCCCAGCATCTACATCATAATAGTAGCTCTCCACCTGTGCAGTTTAATGTATCTAGTAAGGACATTTAGGAAAAAGGTGCCTAGTTAAGGGGTGGTGATGGAGTTATGTCGAAGTGTCCTAGGGGACCTAGAAGTGATATAAATTTCTAGGTTGGATAATACCCTACTAGGAATATTACCTAGAGAATATTAGGGTGAGTTTGGGGTGTTGGTTTTAAACCTCATGGAGGCTTCCTACGTATCCTGTTTGGATATGAATAAAATTTCATGTAGTTCAAAATGTTGGGGATTACACCTATGGAGGAGGCCCATGGTCAAGGTAGGAGGAAGATCTTGAAATAGGACTCTCTTCTGATATTGGTAAGTCATTCCCCTCAGTGATTCCACCTTTAGTGCTTACATGTCCACTGCTCGTGTGCCTCTGGATGGGGCCTGGTCTAAACACTACCATGGAGGAGTTCCAAGGGGCTGCCTCATTGGGAATATGTCCCTTTGAGGCGTTGACATGGTTTTGGCACTTAAACCTGATAAGAGTCCCTAGGGACAGATATAAGAAGATCCAAAAAATGATTCCCCTCCCAAGACAAGTATTTAATCGCACAGATGTTATGATCATGACTAACTTCTAAGACAACATGAGCCATGATCGGTGTGAGAAATAAGAGAAAGCAAAAGATCTGAAAAATTGCATGATCAAATACCTATCTTGGGAGGGGATTCCTTTTTAATATTTTCCTTTCACCTTCCATAGGGCCTCCTATTTGTTGTAATCCCCAAATCCATGTCACTACCTCAAAAAACCATATTACCAATGAGGAAAACCCTTAGAACTCCTAATTTCATCTCCTCTATGATAGCGTTTACACTATGCCCCTCCAAGAGGGCACAAATAACGACCATGTAAGCCCTAAACATGGAATCACCGAGGAGAATGAATTACCTATCTCGATAGAGGGTCCTTTTTCTAAATCTTCCTATCACCTTAACCAATTAGCCTCCTATATAGGAGTAATCCTCAATATTTAATGATATTCATAGACTATATAGATTAAAGTTTTTTAATCTTTATCTTTATAATTAGGTTTATATATCCACTTTTTTAAATTATTTTTTATACATTTTAAACTCTGTATATTAATGTTTAATAATATAATAACTTTTATAGTATATTTTAAACATTGCAATAACATTTTTTTATTTTAAAATTTATTTATCAATGTTTGTTAGTATAATAACATTTATAGATCTATATTAAAATTATTATATAAAATAAATTTAATATAATTATATACATGCATACATGTGTGTGTCTATATATAATGTATTTTGTTAATATTTTATAACACTTTTTATATCATTATTATAATTAAATTTAGTTTATATGTATTTATTATTATTATTATTTAAAATGTTTTAACTTAATTTTTTTTATAAATATAGTATATGAACCTTATAAAAACAATACACTAAATTTGTGGTACAAATATGATTGTATATATGAAAATATTTATTACAGTTATTTGATTTTGGGCTATCATATATACAGTTAGGCATGCATGATGATTTAAATGGTATGATGTTTGGATCGAGAGTGATTTGATTCTAGTGGAAAACTTGGTCGAGAAAATTTCTTACAATGTTCCATGAAAAATCTATTCTGCATGGAATAGGTGCTTGGACTAGATTTTAGAGATGCACATTATTGTTTCTCACATTTACAGGGGAGTCAACATGGTATCGGATACCCAAAGAAGGCGGTGGAGACCCATGAATCTCTTTGGCCATCTCATCTATGTAATGATCTTATAGATTTACATATTTCAAATGTGGCAAGGGATGTTTATATCCACATATCTTAACCACCTATTCTGCTACTTTATTTTCAGTTATTGAATGGATATATTCTTTCTCATTACCCATAGCGTGTATTATTATTATTATTTAAAAAAATTTAACTTAAAATTAAATCAATTTAATTAAAATAATTGAAAATTTTTATATAGATGTATGCATGTACCTATAATACTATTTTCATATGTACTTGTGTAGGTATATACTTATATAGATGTATACTTTTAAATATATGATACAAAAAATACTTTGGAAATCTATGGTGAAAAATTTACATTGGATATTTCCAGTACAAATTTTAGATATAATAATACATAGATGTATGTATGTGGTTGAATTAAAACATATGTATAATTAATATTTTTATTTTTCTATAATTATATATATGTATTCACTTTTACTCAAAAAGTTCTAAGTATGAGTTTACAAGTCAACTAAAACCCACCAAGATTATTATAAAAAATTAAAGTACAATAAAGATAGGAAAGTGAGACACAACAATGTTAGAAACGCCACAAACAAGGAACACAGGAGGTCAACTCCTACCACTACCTCTAGATCCAAAGTTCCTAGGATATCAACCTCTTTTCTTTGAGTGTCTCCCACTCCTTCAAATTCTACACGCATATAATTATATTTTTATATACTTACATAAATGTATAAGTGTAAATCTATAATGCAAAAAAATCAAATGAAAATCTGCAAAGATTTCTAATACAAATTTTATACTAGATATTTTCCTTGAATTTTTTTGATATAATAATATATAGATGTATGTATGTGCTTGAATAAAAATATAACTATAAAATTTTAGATTTACATATACTTATATATATGCATGTATGAATGTATGTACTTATTTTGGTATGTACCTATATAGATGTATCATTGTAAATAATTACATTAATATATTTGTATTTATGTAAACAATTAAGTAAAAATATTTGTATATATGGATATAAATGTATGTACGTATGCATGTTTGTGCTTAGTTTTGTATGTACTTATATTTAATTGTATATACTTTTTAATATGTATATTATTCTATTAATATATATTCATGCACCTATATTAATATATATTTATGTTTGTAAGTATGTATGTATTAATATATATATATATATATATATATATATTATTGTGTTCGTGTGTATAGGCATAAAGTTTAGAGTGTCATTCTCACTACTACACATATTCCCTTTAACATAATGCAAAGAGGATTTTAACAATGCTAAAAAATCAATGTTAATCACAGTGCTCAAAAAGTGGGGGTCCCCTTTATCAGCACTAAAAAAGATCTAATAAAGGACTAGATGGCTATAATGTGCTGTTAATATAACAACATAGCCAACAAAAACCTATAATTTCAAACAATGATATATACATTTAATTGAAATTATGAATACAAAAATGTCTGCCCATGGTATATACAAAAAAACACTACTATATACATTTCAAACAATGTTTTATATAATTACATTTACAATTATCCAAAAGACATTTAAAAATATTAACATTTCATATTTTGACACCTGTGATCCCCTCTTAGAAATGTTTTCCCATGGTATCAGTTTCTAAACAAATCATCTCAACCCGAGAAAAATATTCTTCCTACATAAGAAAAAAAATATTATGTTAATAATACTATTAATAAATAAATTAAACATTAATATGAAAGAATACATTAATAAATTGTCAAAATTTAATAAAAAAGTCACATTTTGAGTGATAAAGGTCACAAAGTGCATCATATTGAGGTGGGGTTGATTCCTATATGTTACAAATGAGTTATGGATCATTATCCTAAAATATCTAAACAATACGAATGTGCTTGTTTTGTTTTGAGTATGTCACTTTTTCTTTTACTAAAATTAATGTCAATTTTAAATAGTGACACATTTGGAGTTATACCAATGATACCATGCATTGTATTGAGGTGTGGCTATTTCATACTTGTCACAAATTACTGATGGATCATTGTCCTAAAGTATCAAAAAATCCAAATGTGTTTGCTTGATTTTTAGTATGTTAGTCGTGTTTTTTACTAAAATGTTATTTCAAACTGGAAACATGCATTTTGAGTTATACGAGTTTCATTGTGTGTCGGTTTGAGGTGATACTACTTCATAAATATCAAAAATGGCGTATGAATCATTGTCCTAAATTATCAAGACAATCAGAGTGCGTTTTCTTGATTTTCAGTGAGGGATATGTTTTGAACTAAAATGTCAATTTTAAACTAACAATGGACACTTTGAGTCATATCGGTAACACCATGCATCATATTAAGGTGTAACTGATTCCAAAACATAAAAAATGACTCATGGATCATTTCCCTAAAGTATCAAAACAATATGAATGCGTTTTCTTGCTTTTTAGTAAGTCAATTGTTCTTTTTACATAAATTAATTTCAATTTTAAATAAAAAGACACACTTAGAGTCATACTAGTCACACCGTGCGTCATATTGAGATGAGGTTGACTCATACATGTCACAAATGACTCATGGATGTTTTTCCTAAAATATCAAAACAATCTGAATGCTTTTTCTCAATTTTTAGTATGTCACTTGTTATTTTTACTAAAATTAATGTCAATTTTAAATAAAAATAGACTCTTTGAGTTATACTAGCAGCACTGTGCATCATATTGATGCAAGGTTGATTACTACATGTCAAAAATGATGTATATACCATTTTATTAAAGTATCAAAACAATCTAAATATGTTTTCTTGGTTTTTAGTATGCCAGTTGTATTTTTTTTACTAAAATATGATTTCAAACTAGAAACAAGAATTTAGAGCCATACCAGTCACATCATGTATCATTTCGATGTGAGACTACTTTATACACATTAATAATGATTTATGAATCACTTTCCTAAATTATAAAGACAGTCTGATATTTTTTCTCAGTTTTCAGTGAGGAAATGCTTTGAACTAAAATGTTAATTTTAAACTAATAATAGATACTTTGAGTCATACTGGTCACATCGTGCATCAGATTAATGTGTGGTTGATTTCTAAATGTCAAAAATGATTCATGGATAGTTTTACTAAAGTATTAAAACAATTCAAATATATTTTCTCAGTTTTTAGTATGCCACATGTTCATTTTTACTTAAATTATTGTCAATTTTAAATAAAAAGATATACTTGGAGTCATATCGATCACACCATGCACCATATTGAGGTGATATTGAATCTTACATGTCAAAAATGACTCATGGATCATTTTCCTAAAATAAAAAAACAATCTTGACATGTTTTCTCAATTTTTAGTATGTCACTTGTTCTTTTTACTAAAATTAATGTCAATTTTAAATAAAAAGAGACACTTTGAGTTATACCGGACAGACCGTGCATCATATTGAGGTGTGATTGATTCCTACACATAAAAAATGACTTATAGATCATTTTAATAAAGTATAAAAACAATACAAATGTGTTTTATTGGTTTTAAGTATGCCAATTGTGTTTTTTACAAAAATGTCATTTCAAATAGGAAGCACACATTTTGAGTCATACCAGTCGCATCGTGTATTAGTTTAATGTGAGAATACTTCATACATGTTAAAAATGATTTATGAATCACTATACTAGATTATAAATACAATCCGAGTGCATTTTATCAGTTTTCAGTGAGGGACACAATTTGAACTAAAATGTGAATTTCAAACTAATAACAAACACTTTGAGTCATACCGGTCACACCATACATCAGATTGAGGTGTGGTTGATTAATACACATAAAAAATGACTCATGGATCATTTTAATAAAGTATCAAAACAATACAAATGCATTTAATCAGTTTTCAGTATGTCACTTGTTATTTTTTTTCTTAAATTAATGTCAATTTTAAATAAAAAGACACACTTCGAGTCATAACGGTCACATTGTGCATTGTATTGTGGTGAAATTGATTCCTACACATTAAAAATGACTCACAGATCATTTTACTAAAATATCAAAACAATCTGAATGCATTTTCTTGATTTTCAATATGTCACTTGTTCTTTTTACTAAAATTAATGTCAGTTTTAAATAAAAAGAGACACTTTTAGTTATATCTGCCACACCATGCATCATATTGAGGTGAGGTTGATTCTTAAATGTCAAAAATGCCTTATAAATCGTTTTCTTAAAGTATCAAAATAATCTGAATTCATTTTCTTAGTTTTTAGTATGCCATTTGTGTTGTTTTACTAAAATGTTATTTCAAACTGGAAACACACATTTTGGGTCATATTGGTCACATTGTGTATCAGTTTAAAATGATACTCATTCTCGCATGCCACAAATGACTTATGAATCAATATTCAAAATTATCAAGACAATCTGAATGCATTTTCTCAGTTTTCAGTGAGTGACACTTTTTAAATTAAGTAGTCAAATATTTAATTTAGACTATGTTAATGCAGTAGAGAATATATAATATTATGAGAAAAAACATAGAAGATTAAAAAAAAATACCTTATAATTGAATTCTGAGTTTCAGCCTTGAAACCCAATCTCTCATGAGCATGAGTAGCTTTGAAAAAACCACCCTGAATCGAACAAAGGAATCCACCTATATAAGAAAACAATTCTTATGTGATTAATATTAAAAATAAGTAAATTAAACATAAATATGAAACAATCCACTAATTCTATGGAAGTCACATATTCATGCTATTTGTGTACATTATTCCATTAGGTATACTTCCCATTCATTTCTAAGAAAATCTATATCATCGTGTGAATATGAGTCTTTTCGACAGTCATAATAATACTAGAAAAATATAAATACAAAAAGGATTAATAAATATTTTAAATGAAATAGTAATTATCTTAGAAAATAAATATTTGGGGATTCTAGTTTATTGATGGAATATGATCTCTCTTATAAATTTACAAACATAATAACCACAATCTATTTCATTTGTTTATTTCAGATAATATAGAAACATTGGGGATAATAAGTAATTTGTTTTGATATGTGTTTGAATAGTGAAATATTATTATATATACCCTGATACTTTTCCAGTTGTAGAACTTTCCATGGTCTTTGCACTTAGCCCTTGGCCCCATTTCTTGTTTTTTAAGATATTGATGCACCACCCTATCATAAAAGAATCCTCATTAAAACATAATCTCAATTATATAACTTGATGTTTAGTTCTAAAATGTTTAATTTAGTGTATTAAAAATTGAAAAACGCCCTCATGTATGGTTGGTTTGTCATATATCAATGCATTGAATTTAGGAAATAAATATTTGGAGTATCCAAATTGACCACAATAAGCATCAAATGTTTCCTAAAAACACAAAAATGAATAAGTAATGAAATAAACGAATTTATATTTAATATGATTAAATTGTAGAGTTTTACCCCTGTATCGTTGGTATTAAGAAGAGTTTTTCATCTGAAAGTTTTCTTTCAAACGATTTCACAAGGCCTAACACTATTTCATTATTTTTTGGATTCTATTTTTGGTTGTTATGTAGAGGATATATGAGTACTAAAAAGTCCATTTTTTTCATGGGAAAATTCCTTCAATTTTTTTTGATATATACGCCTTCCAAAAATATGAAATGTATTTAGTCACAATTAACATAGTATATCATCCTTTGGAAAATAAAATCATGAAAACATACCTCATGTATACATTTACAACTGATGTGCCTAACCAATCATAGTCGAGGATTTCACTTACAGTCTCAACACCAATGAAACCTTGTAATTACTATCTCTATATATTTTCTTCAAAATCAACTATGTGACTAAAACCATTTTTTAACTTCGTATCCACATGAACCTTCAGTGATAGTAAGTGTGGATGTAGAATAGGTGGGGTAAATGTGTTTTAAATAGATATTTTCAATCAGTTGGTCAATACTTTAGATGGTTTTGAGTTGGTCTTTCATTTCACCATCTTCCCTTTATCCGTCTGTAATAAAATTCATCGGTTTAGACCTTTTTTCATTAATTGTTAAAGGTTTAGCTTGCAAAATAAATTGTAAATGAATACCTCCTTGATGATATGTTTTTTTACTAGATGCGACATCCATCTGATGAATGTTTCAATAGATTGTTCAACCTTGTGTATATCTTCCTCATTAATTGGAATAGGTAGCTCGATGCTTGACTCATGGGATATGCTAATCGACACTCTCACATGACCTGTTGGAAGTGGTCTATTTTTTCGTATGTCATTTTGGATATTGAACACTATATCCCTCGCTATAAGGTGATGGGTGGGTGTTGATAAATATAAATCACATTCATTATCACCCTATAGAATACCAGTACAGGAAAGGTATCAGTGTCAATCTGATTCACATTTTACAAAAACAATTATTAGAACATTTATTACCACAACTAAGATAGATCTTTGAGGGGAATGACTTGCCTCAAAGATGGTGGGGGCTGAGGGGGGATATTCAAGCAATGGTTTTTCTTGAGTTATTTCTTCTCATTTCTTCCCACCATAAAAGTTTCTAGCATATCTATCTACCATTGGAATTGTTCTTCAAGGGAATCTAGTCTTTCTCTCATTTATTTCATTTCTTCACCCTGATCCTCTTTTTCCCCCCTCAAAATATGTTCGGGGTGTCACCACAAATCCCACACCTCTGACACTACCATACTGTTCTAATTGCTTCAAGGCCACCGATAGTATGTGTTCATCCGGTATGGGTGTTTCTGATTCCTGTGACTATGTCAGATAGAAAATATAGGAAAATATATAATAATTGTTATATAATAGTGATTTAAATAATTTTTTTTATTATGTCATAATTACACATGTTTCCCACAATTTTTGTGTGTGTTTTTCATCTATTAGCATCCCATCTTTATTTACACGTTCCTCCTTCCATAGCACATGGTGTGAGATAGAAGTGGATTTGGATTTAGAGTTATCAATCATCATATAAATAGAGGAACATAATTATGCTACTATTTCATGTCACATTAATGTATTATGGTAGATTTAAAATATGTACCAATTTTTTTTTCAAGTGAAGCATACTCCATCCTTACTTTACGATAGGGGTAAGTTGGTTTTGCTTCCCGTTCCTTATTTTCAACACTCAGTTACTATTTCATAAATAAATAATTTTTAATCAAAGTGACGAATACATGTATCATAAAACAAAGTATTACTAGCCATAATGTACCTGGAAAGACACATCTGCACAAAAACCAGTAAACACATCCCATGATTCTTGGGTTATTAGGTGTGCATAGATTAGCAGTGGGTGTGGGTTTATTTTCCCTTCATCATCTTTAAGATGATGCCTTGTTAGAATTGTGCGAAAGCCTCTATGAATCCTTCCAGCAAGAATTAATACATATTTATTATGGGATTCATCTACTATAAATGAACTCTGCAAGGGATGATTAAGAGTAAGACAATGTTTTATTATTTTATTTTTTAATAAAATAAAGAAATGATATCATAATGTTACCGTAATATCTTCTGACATCTGGGTCTTAAGCCCAGGTACAACATGGTTCCACAAATCTACATCAATCAGTACACATTATTGAGTGATGGTTCTAATGTAACTACTGAATAGGGCCTTATTGGGGTTAACATGCTAACCTCATGCATTCCATCCAACCTCATATTTGATGCCTTTGATTTTCACCTTAATGATTTTTGCTAACACTATCAAACCATGACGCTCCTATTTTTTCTACACCACCAGTCCTTCATCACCTATCATTTCCTCATATTAAACACCATCAATATGTTCCTCTGGAGTGGTAGCATCAACATGTAAATATGGTAATTTTACCTCTTCATTGGGAGAAGCAACAGGCTGAGAAACCTATTGTTCCTTAGGATTAGGAGAACCAGCACATGCAAAAGGTCGTTGTTCCTCTACATTGCGAGCAAAAATAGGTTGAGAGACCTATTATTACTTAGTATTGGGATCACCAGCATCTGTGGAAGTCATTATATTCAAAATTGGTTTAACATTTAATTTATATTATATAAATGTAGTAGTGAACGGATAATAATATGAGGTAACATGATGTATATTTTAAAAAATATAACATGATTATTGAACTATTTTTTTAAAGGATGAAGGGATTTGAACCCTATATAGACTATCCAAATCCCTTAAGTATGGTATCATATGACATAAAAAATTTCATCTACATTAGTACTGTTGTGAAATGATTGTGACGTCCTAATGAAAGGGTCAACTTCAGTTGGATTTTCATCCAACCTTCAGTGATTTTGGTTGATAACAGAACAATTAACCACTTTCAGTTTGTGGAATCTGAAACATAAAATACTTGTATTATCTGTGATTCCATTATAAATGGTTCATCTTTGTACCTATTACATCCTGAATTTTTATTACATAACTTTACAAAGCATTTTACAAATAGAGGATCTCATAAACTTTAGTGTCTTGGAAAAAAGGTACATAATACATGTAAACATAAAAAAAATTCTTCTAATCCACTTGAAAGAATTTATAATAGGTTCATACTAAAGTATGATTACTACAACTCATAACCTTGGGACATACATTAAAGGAAAGGGTGAGCATAAGTCTTAATAAGGGAAAACAAGGGAAATAGTTTACATGCGATCATGAGAATTATCAATAAGAACTTAAGGAATATAATAAAGGCATGAGAAATGGTAAAAGAGGAATATAATAATGAAAATAACATGATTCATAGCATATAAATGTATCTAAAACATTTAATTGAGTCATTAATAAGCATATCACCAAGGTTTTTCACAGAGGTTTCATAAAAATTACTAAGGTTATTCACCAATGTATCATAAAACATGTCATCTCTAAAGATTAAATTATTTACCCAATGAATTAGTGCGCTATAATGGAGAACCCTTAATATGTATTAATTAATGTGAGACACATATATCACAATAAAACATTTCATAAATAACTCATGTAGAATAAAAGAAACGGGTTTCATATCACAATCATGGTGTTTTAGAAAGTGCTTGAAAACAAGATCCTTTTGTCATTTTAAACCCATGGAAAAGGAAGGAGGGTTTCATGTATGTTAATCACAAAATAAAATAGATCATTTTTAAATCCATGTAAATACACCTAGATAAGAAATAGGTTTGGTTATTCACAAAATAAAATAAAATAATTTCTTGAGAAAAAGAGATAAAATTTGAGAAGAAAATCCCGCAACATAACTGGTATGAAACATGGTTTTAGAAAACATAAAAAAGAGAATGGATAAGAATTTAACATTAATAAAATAATATTAATAAATTAGAGGTATATAATAAAATGTAAAGAAGAAAATATTATGAAAATTTTAAATACATACCACATAAAAAGAGAACTTTAAAGAAAAAGAGAAGTTGAGATTTCCTTTACCTTGAAAAGTGACTCCTAAAACTTGAAAATCGGGACCTTGGGGGGTTGAGAAAACCTTGGTAGGAATCCTTGGGAGGTAATACTATAATAGATTAATGGAGAATGCATTGGTAATTAAATTAAATGAATAAATGGGTGGGTATTTATAGTAAGAGAGAGAGAGTTTTTTTATTAATTTCCTTGGACACCTAAGTAGTGGTATTTGCAAAACCATGGGATTACCAATGGTATTGGCCACTTGGGAAACCTATTATCATATTTTAATCCAAAATACTTGACCAAAATTTTATATTACTTATTACATCATTATGATGTCATTAAACATACCGAAAACTCAAAACAATATTTTTACTATTCACTAAAATACAAAATATTTTAGAAAATTCTCAAAAATTCACCCTAACCAAATTTAGATGTGATGATTTAAAAGTTTTTGTTTATTTTATCATAATAATTATCTAAGTATGAAAAATTTAACTTTTAAATAAAAAAACCTTATTTATTAAAAATAATACCAGACATAAAATGCATAGTGAAATTTCTGACACTTGAAAAAAATAAAATTATTTTATCATTTAAATTTCAATAAGAATGTTTTAATAATAATATTTCATTAAAATAAACATTATTAACAATAAATTGGTCTATTATAATAATTATATATTTTCTAAAAAGTACCATTTTTATCTGAAAAATCAATTTATCAAATTTGTCATATTTTTAAGAAAAACTAAACTCAAAACGGAAATGATGGAATTTTTTTTATTTATACAAAGGGGTTCACTAGTGGAAATAAGGGATTTAATGTTGATGTAATAACATCAGTTTTTTATAAACCGATGCCAATAGTATGTGTAGAAACTTATTAGCGTCAGTTTTCAGTAAAACCAATGCCAAAAACCATTATTTGATGATATTTTGCATCAGTTTTGTGAAAACTGACGCAGAAAAATCTAAAAAATATATTTTGGCATCAATTTTTAAGAAAACCGACGCCAAAAATAAAAAAAAAATTGGCGCTGGTTTTACAGAAAACCGACGCCAAAAGTCCAATTTTCAACATCAGTTTTCTCCAAAACCAATGCCGAAATTAAGAAACCTGGATATTTTCAGTGTCGGTTTTGGTAAAAATCGATGCTGAAAATAAAAAAAGGATTATGGGCATCAATTTTTCTCAAAATCGATGCCAGAAGTATTTTAAAATTTATCAGGGTTGCAAAACCCTCATTTTGTTGGATCTTTGAAATCGAAACCTGCGGCGGCGCCTTCGACTCACGACGACATTATAATCCCTATTTGTGATCTTGGACGACCATTGTTGATGGTTTTATTCCATTTTCACAATTTGCAGTTTGCATTCTTCATTATCTTCTCTTGATTTATCTTCCATTGTTTATTTCTACTTCCATAACCGTATTTTACGTGACTTTTAATGGTGGTTTTATTTTAGTAGTTGTTTATCATTATTTTTCGGTAGTATTATCATTGTTGGTATAGATTTTGCAGTGTTTGTTTTTCTAAGTCATTATATTGAACATAGTTTGGATTAAGGATCTTCATTCGGGTTAAACTTTAAATTTTGTAAGTTTTTTTTTAATTTTGTTGATAAATTATTTATCATTTAATTTTGTTATTGATTTGCTTCAATTATTAGTTTATATTTTATTTTAAATGTGTTAAGACATGGTTAAATATTCTATCAACAAACATTCTTAAATATCCTATAAAAAAGTGCATCTTTTTACATTTACTCCAATCAAATTTCACTCAATTCACTTACTGCATCCTTCAAATTAATGCAATCTTTAATACTTTTGACCCATGCAACATCAAAATAATGCAAAAACTATGTAAAATGAACTAATAAATTTTAGAAGAATGATATTATAATTAAATTATAATATCAATATAACACACATGTATATAATATGAAAATAAAATGTTTACTATTTGTAAATGTGTTTCATATATGATGTTTTCTATCTGATTATCAATAGTTTTTATTAAATGTGTTTTTGTTTACAATTTATCTGATAGATATTTAAATTTTTATATGTTTTAATATATTCACCAATTATATTTTGATATCAGGTATTTAATGGATCGTAATTGGATTCATTTACGAAGAACCACTAGTGAATATGAAAAAGGAGTTGATAATTTTTTGGAATTTTCTAAACAACATCTTCAAAACATTAATTTGATTTTCTGTCCATGTGTGAAGTGTGTAAATATGAGAAAGTTAAACTCCATAGAAATCAAGGATCATCTCATTTGTTATGGTTTTAGCCTTAATTATACACGTTGGATCTGGCATGGTGAAAGAATTGAAAATTCAACATCCAACATTGATGACGATATTCATAATGAAGTAGAGGATTGTATTGAAGAATTAATTCATGATTTAGGTGTTGAAACCATCGAAAAAACACCATTTGTTGAATAATTGTATGGAGATTCTAAGAAACCATTATTCCCAGGTTGCAGTAAATATACAGTGTTATTAGCAGTTTTGAGATTAGTTAACTTAAAATCAAAAAATGGGTGGAGTGATAAAAGTTTCTCCAGTTTACTTGAGATTTTAAAAGAGCTACTTCCAGAAAGAAATGAGATTCCATATTCTAATTATGAGGTGAAGAAAATATTATTCCCAATGCAATTGGGGTATAAAAAGATACATGCTTTACCCAATGATTGTGTACTGTATAGGAAAGAAAATGAATATTTATCAAGTTATCCTACATGTCGGACATCACACTATAAGATAGATGGGAAAGTCAAATCAGATTCATTCTTAGGTGATGTCATCTAACATCATGAAAAATCAATTTTGTTCTTTCCAATGATATCATCCAATATTTTTTGCATACAATTCTGATAATTCAATTCTGATTTATTTTTAGGTACCAGAATCAAAACTCCTGCTAAAGCAATTTGGTTCCTTCCAATAATTCCTCATTTGAAGCATCTATTTGAAAATTCAATTGATTCAAAAAGGTTCAGATGGCAGTCAGATGAGCGCATCTCTGATGGTAACTTATGTCACCCTGCTGATTCACTATAATGGAAGAGTTTTGATAAAAAATTTCATGATTTTGGAAGTGACGTTAGAAATATCAGAATGTGATTGTGTACTAATGGAATGAATCCATATCAGATCCTTAGTAGCCAATATAGTTTATGGCCTGTTTTGCTGGTAGTTTACAACTTGTCCCCACATCTATGTATGAAGAAAAAATATGTTATAATGAGCTTGATGATTTCTGGACCAAAAAAACCGGGAAATGATAGTGATGTGTATCTTTCACCATTGATTGATGATTTGAAACTGCTATGCGAGGAAGGTGTTAAAGTTTTCGATGCATATAAGAAAGAGTATTTTCTTTTGTGTGCTATGGTAATGTTCACTATAAATGACTTTCCTGCATATGGAAACTTATCTGGATATAGTGTTAAGGGACATAAAGCATGTCCAATTTGTGAAGAACAAACTTCATATTATTAACTTCAGAATAGAAGAAAGACAATATACATGGGACATTGAAGATTTTTGTGAATTGATCATCCTTATCGTAGATTGAAAAAAGAATTTAACGGTTTACAAGAATACAACCTTACCCCTCGACTATTGTTAGTTAAATAATACTATGATGGGGTGAAAGATATTGATTCAACATTTGGAAAGAGAAGAAGTCCTGGTTTTCAAAAACATATCTGGAAGAAGAAATCTATTTTTTTCGAACTACCTTATTGGAGATTTTTAGAGATAAAACATAACATTGATGTTATGCATGTTGAGAAGAACATATGTGACAGTTTGATTGGAACTTTGTTATACATAAAAGGAAAGACAAAATATGGATTTCATGATAGATTGGACTTGATATTAATGAGAATACATTTGGAGTTAGCTCCCACTATGAAAGGAAACATAACATATTTACCTCCGGCTTGTCACACATTAAGCAAGATTGAAAAGATGAATTTTTTTCAGTGTCTTCATGGTATTAAAGTACCCAGTGGTTTTTCTTCAAATGTGAATAATTTGGTGTCATTGAAGGATTGTAAATTAATAGGTATGAAATCTCATGATTACCATGTGTTGATGAAACAACTTCTACCAGTAGTAGTGCATGGTATATTGCCGAAAACTGTCATAAATACTATCATCAGGTTATGTAATTTCTTCAAATCCATTTGTAGTAAAGTCATTGATCCAAATTTGTTAGATGTGTTGGAGAATGAAGAAACTCTTATTCCTTGTCAACTAGAAATGTATTTTCCACCCAAATTTTTTAATATAATGGTTCATCTACTGATTCATTTGGTTCATGAGATAAGAATATGTGGGAATATTTATTTAAGATGGATGTATCCTTTTGAAAGATATATGAATATTTTGAAAGGATATGTTAGAAATCCTTATCGACTAGAGGCCTCTATTGTTCAAAAATATGTATCAGAAGAGGTGATTGAGTTCTGTACTGAATATTTGTATGAGGTGGAGCATATTGGTCTCCCTGTATCTTGACATATGACAGTTGATAGTGAAAGTAGAGGGGTTCAAGACTTAAAGGTAAAGTTCATTCCATGTGATGAAGTGATGCAGACACATTTATACATTTTGAATAACACATATGAGGTTCAATCATATATACCCTCACATATTGCAGAATTAAAGTTACGATATCAGAAAAGAAATGAAAAGTGGTTGATGGTTGAGAATAAGAAGACATTTGTTTCATGGTTTAAAGAGAAATTCACCCCAGATATATTTGCATCAGAAACATTGAAGTGGTTAGCAGGGGGACCATATCTTAATGTGATCACATGGTCTGGCTTTAATATCAATGGATAAACATTTTACACAAAAAACATGGATGACAAGGTACCGTTCAGAATAGTGGTGTAGTGGTTTTCGCTGAAGCAGTTCATTTTTTGAGTGCCAAAGATAAAAACCCAATTTCTGCATCAACGTCATATTTTGGAGTTCTTGAATACATATGGGAAATTGATTATATTAAATTTCGAGTCACTATTTTTAAGTGTAATTGGGTTGATAGTAATAGGGGTGTGAAACATTATGAATATGTGTTTAAAATGGTTGATTTGAAAAGATTTAATTACAACGAGGAACCATTTATCATGGTGACACATGCAAAACAAGTATTTTATGTCATTGATCCGTCGAATGATCAATGTTTAGTTGTTTTTCAAGGAAAAAGATACCATTTGGGTGATGAGGATGATGCTGATGATGTTAGTGATTTACATGAGCCTTATTCATCTATTACACACTTTCCAGATGATTACAATGAGTATAAGACAGACATAGTGCATGCAGTACGTAATGATCATGATGAAGGCATGTGGGAAAACAATAAATTAGTCTCCTAATTTTTCTGGTAAATATTTATATTTTGTTTCCATTTTTGAAACTTACAAATGCATGCCTCTTTTTTTACTTACTTATTTTTGTCTTCCTTATTTCTAATTATTCATTTTTCTAATGATATGAAGGTACAGAAAATTTCATTACACTTTTTAGTAGAAATGTCAGATACAGATAGAGAGGATAGGTTACAGTGGTATATCTATTTTGAAATATTATTAAATATTCAATAATATACTTATTTAATGAAATAAAACTGTTAATTTTAAAAAAAAATTGCAGGACTACTGATGCGTCTTTGGTGAAGGATACTGTTGGATTGGATTACACCAAATATACACAAGAGGGGGGGGGGGTGAATTGTGTCTTTTCAAAAATATTTGTGTGATTGTGTTCTGCATTTTAACTTTAATCAGATAAAATGATGCAGCGGAAATTTAAATAACAGAAACACAAGATGTATAGTGGTTTGGGGAACAGAAGGCCCCTGGTCCACTCCACCAACGCACTACTCCATGAGCTTGGTGATTTTCACTATCTGGTCCTCGTTTCAACAGACCGGTTCACAACTGAGTATAGGCAGTTGACACCTTTACAATCCAAGTCAAAACAAATCCTTCTCGTTCAAACACGAACCTACTCAGCTTAGTACGAGAAGCTGGTTACTCAAGATAAAAATAATTTTAGAAAGAACTTTTCGAGTTGATCTTCACAATTGCAACAGAATGCAATTGACAGCAGATGGATCGTCATCTCTAAAAATATTGATTTTCAAGTATAAGCACCTTTGAGTTGATCCAGTTGTAGTAGATATAGAGATATAATTCACAACTTCAGCAGTACTAGATACAAATTAGATATTTGATGTAGAATAAGTGAATCTTCTATCGAGTTCCTTCTTCTTAAATAAACAGAGCTTTGACGCTCCTTTTGAATCAGCAGATCGGTGTGATTTTTGCAGTCTCTGTTTTCCACCTTTTTGAATAATAGATTGATCACCACACTCCTGTGCTTGGTGTTTCAGAGAAAACATATATAATAAATCTGAGCATATCCTTTACACATTTAGATCCATAAAAGTTGCCTTTTGATTCGCGATATTCAAAAATTTGAATTTACAGAGTAGTCGTAACTTCCCTAAAGACTCGGCATAAAAAGCTCCTTTTAATTCAATCTTTAATCCATTGATAAAATGGATTTGAATCAGTCAAAGTCGTATTTTAAAATCGACTTTAAATCCGGATTGAAATCCGCCTAACAATCAGCTTGCTGACTGTTGCATAAAAAATATCATCTTTCAAACTTTCCGACGCAAAACGTAAGGTTGATGACATGGACTCCAAACGTAGGGTTCATGTTACTTTCTTCAAACGTAAGGTTGATCATAAACGTAGGGTTGATCAAACATACTTTTTCTTCAACTCTCAAACGTACAGTAAAAAATCCATACTTTTACTTGATCTATACTTTTCCAAGAACATATGGTTGTTTAAAAAAGTAAGGTTGATGAACCATACTTTTGAGAAACAAATGTAACGTTTAGTACTTACGTACGGTTCTCCTTCCTTACTTTGCTGATAACCCAAACATAAGGTTCCTTCCTAACGTAAGGTTCTTCTTCCATACTTTGCTGATAACGTATGGTTGATTAACCATACTTTTCTTTTATCTCAAAAAGTATACACGCTTTTCATCCTTACGCTACGTTTATCCACGTAGGGTATGAACAGTGATTCCAGAACACGCTAAAGCAGATTCTGAATAAGCAGCGCATGAACAATGTTTCCAGAACGTGCTAAATACGAATACTTTAATGATAAATTCCCATAATTTCAAGAGTAAAATAAATTAATAAATTCCTGAAAAATACTAAATAAAATCATTAGAAAATAATTAAGGGTATTTGTGAGAATCAAAATTATCATAAAGAGATAGAGTATTATTTTCAATAATCTCCCCCTTTAAATAACATTATTATGTATTGTTGAAAACAATAATTTTATCAACAATATCCCCCTTTTTGATGATCACAAAACCCATAAAATAATAAGACTAATTAAATGAAATTAACTTTCAAAATTAGTTACATAAAGTTTTAGAATTTTGAGAGGATAAAACAATATTTAATTTTAAAAAAATCATTTTAATAAATAAAAATTTCTCTCCCTTCATGAAAATAAAATAAATTTTATTTAGAAATAAAAGTTTCTAGTTTTATCGAAATTTATCCCTCTGAATAAAAAGTCAAAGAAAATTTCCCTTTATAATAAACGACTGTTGATAACTTAAAATAGTTTTCTGTATAAGTATAAATCTGTATAAATCCAAAAAATTAAATATACAGGAAATCATTTAAATAAGGTTTTTAAAATAAAATGTTGTGTTTATCCAAAATCTCTCTCCATTTTTGTGATATAAAAAAGAATGATAAATCATGGATTTTAACACATTTAATATTACACTGAACTGTAGGTAAATGCTATTATTAACTGTTTATCAATAATTAAATCTGGAGTACTGGAATATCACAATAAAGACAGTAAAACAAATAGAAATAAAGAAACAAATTTTCATTAAAAATCAAAAATAGATACAAGTATGATAAACACAGGAATCAAGGTTTGGGAAAGATAGTCAATAGGTTCTATCTCCTCTGGATTGCAGACTTGATTTCTGTAAACTATTCTATGAGTCTCTTCATCATCCCATCTCCAAGTTTGATAATGAGCTCTATGTTCTCCTGAGTCATATGAATATCCTCGATTAAATTGACCCTGAAAAACTCATGCATCCTTTCCTCTTTTTCTATAAACACTGACAGCTTCTCTGACATCTGATTTAATAGTGTTATGATTGGTGGCTCACTAGATGTTAGTTGATTCACTAAAAATTTCTGATTGTCCCGCAACACTAATAATAGAGCACTGTTACATTAAATATCTTGCAACCTTTCATTCATGTTGCTCATCGCAGCTGTGATAGCTTGAAATCTTCTGATTAAATTAGGTGAAGTACCTGATCCACTAACAACACTATTTGCAATCGATGAAAATTGGTTCTTCATAAAAAAATTTAGATCTGATAAATCTATCTTCCTAACCATTTCAGATTTCAATTTTGCAACAACATTTAGCATATTCTCTTTAAATATTTCAACTTCTTGCCTTGAGACTGTACTCTCCTTCAGCTTTTGAAATCTCAATTGTTCTAAGTCTAAGGCATTTCTCAGAGTGATATTCTCAGATTCCAACTAAGACACCTTTTTGTATAGTTCTTCAACTTCTTTTTTCCTTGAATCAGAGGCACCCTATGCTTGATTCGCACTCTCAGGCTCTGGATGATGCAGCAGTACCAAAGGTAATGATTCAACATCAGATTTTTCTTTCTCCTTGGTTTGAGTAGGTTGGTCCACAGATTTTTCCTCAGAGTCCTTTCTAGACTCTTCCATAGAAAAATCCTCTTGAAGTACCTCTGTTGGAGCACCAGGGAGATGTTCATCACAAACATCAACATCTTTTTCTTCCACTGGAATTTCAAGAACAATATTTTCAAGAGTTTCCTGAGGTCTGGCAACTTCCTCACCAGGCTGTGCCTCCTTATCTCGTTCCTATTGAAGTGTAACTTCAACATTAGCTACAATCTGTTCCGAAGTCTCACTTTGAGCTTCTTTTTGAACTCCTGATCCCTCTAATGGCGTTTTCCTTTCACTAACATCTTCCATGGTCTTATCAATAGAAACTTCTCTTACAAAAGTATAAGAAAATAAATCTTTTGTTGTTTCCAATGCAGGGGAAGTAATTTCCTCATTAACAGGTCTAGTTCTTCGAGATTGAAGTCCCTATTGACTTCTTTCTTCCTCCGCATCTTTTACTTCAAATCGGATCCTTCTTGCTACATTGCTGAATCTTGATTCAGCTTGTCCCTCCTTGAACTTATCAGGTTGATCTTGAGCACTCTCTGAGTCATCCTCATCTCCTACTAGCAAAAGTTTTCCTTTAATGGTGCTCTAGAAATATCCAATCTTCCTTAAAGTTCCAGCATTAAACACATTACTGTGATGACAGTGTACCTGGGCATCCACTAATCTCACCATGTCCTTCTTAAGCAACAGCTTGGAAATGAATCGACCAAAAGGATAAAAGTTCATCTAGGCATCACTATGACAACAATAATTGAGGTACCTTACCATATACCTTGGGAAGTTTAATTTGATATCACTTAATAGAAGATACATTATATACATATCAGGATATAATATTTTTTCCATCTCAGACATCCTCGGTGCAATTCCTGTTTGTACAAATTTGACCAAAATTTTCTGATCAGGCTCCAAATCCTTGATAAACATTTTATTTATAGTCTTAGTACAAAAAAGAAATAAAATTATGTCCTCGGATTTATGCATATAATCTCCAATATTTTTCAAATCGAAATGAAAAACTCGCTCATGAGGGCAGTTGAGAATCTGACCAATTTATACTGACGAGATTGAGAAATCCCTATCCTCTATCTTAGCCATCATACTGCCCTCAGTATCTCCCTGACTAAACTATACAGATTTGAAGAAGTATCTAAGTTCTACATCATACAGAAATTCCGTATTTTCACTGTTGAACATCTGTTCAAGGTTCTGAAACGAAAGTGCTTGTTTTGACAGTAGATTTGTCTGAAATAACCAGTCGAGATTGATTACCTTGACCTGTAATATTTTTATTCCTTCGGAGCATTGTCTCTTGGCATTTCTTGTCTCGGCTTCACTGGCTCTTTTAGTCCTTACCATCTCTATGAGAATCTTTGAAGGTTTTAAGTTTAGGGTTTTAGAGGTTCGAAGATTAGGGTTTACGAGCAGAGGTGTGGTTTGCGGATTCGAAAAGGTTTCGATAGAAATGAAACGATTTAGAAGTCGAAAGGGTTTCTGGAAACCTTGATTCCCATGTTTTTAATAGTCATTACATATATTTAAAAATAACTAAAATATATTATGCGGGGAAAAGAAACTTATTCTGTTTGAAAATAAAAAAAAATAGCAAAATTATTTTAAGCAGAATTAAAATAAAGAACTAGCATTATAAATTAAAATTTTATTTAAAATCAAATAAACCTAGCCCCCCCTTAATAAAATAAAACCTTGCAGTGGGAAGTGGTTTAGTAAAAATATCAGCTAATTGAATTTCATTATTTATAAATTCTAAAAATATAACCTTTTTAATAACACAATCTCTTAAAAATTAATGCCTTATATCAATGTGCTTAGTTATAGAATGACTAATAGGATTTTTTTGAAATATTAATTGCACTTGTATTATCACATAAAATAGGTGTATTATTAAAATTCAATCCAAAGTCCATAAGAGTGTTTTTCATCCACAATAGTTGTGCACAAAAACTGCCAGCAGAAACATATTCTGCCTCAGCTGTTGATAGGGCAACTGAATGTTGTTTCTTACTAGACCATGACGCTAAAGATTTTCCTAAAAAGTGACATGTTCCTGATGTTATTTTTCAATATAATCTACAAATTCCAAATTCAGAATTTAAATATGAAATCAAATTGAAATCAGAAGTTTTAGGATAAATAAGAGATTGAAAAACAATTCCTTTTAAATATCTAAAAATTCTTTTAATAGCAGTTAGATGAGATTCTTTAGGATTTGATTGAAATCTTGCACAAAGAAATACCGAATACATTATATCTGGTCTGCTAGCAGTAAGATACAATAAACTACCAATCATACCTCTATATAACTTGTTGTCAACTGATTTTCCAGTTTCATCCAAATCAAGTTTTATATTAGTACACATAGGAGTTGTATATGTCTTGCTGTTTTCAAGTCCAAATTTCTTCAACAAATTAGTAATGTATTTTCTTTGATTCAAAATATTTCCAAAATCTTTTTGATAAATTTGAAGTCCTAAAAAGAAATTTAGTTCTCCCATCATACTCATTTCAAATTATTTTTTTCATTAACTTTGAAAACTCATGACAAAGGGTTTTATTAGTTTATCCAAAAATTACATCATTAACATAAATCTGAACCAATAAAACATTATTTTTCACAGTTTTCTTAAAGAGTGTTGGATCTGCCAATCCAACAGTAAAATCATTTTTCAAAAGAAAATAACTTAATCTTTCATACCAAGCTCTAGGTGCTTGTTTAAGTCCATAAAGAGCTTTATTAAGTTTAAAAACAGAATCAGATTTTTGAGAGTTTTCAAAACTAGGAGGTTTCTCAACATAAACTTCCTCCATTAAATAACCATTTAAAAAGGTAGATTTAACATCCATCTAAAATAATTTAAAATTCATATAAGATGCATATGCTAAAAGGATTCTAATGGATTCTAGTTTAGATTACAGGTGTAAAGGTCTCATCATAATCTATACCTTCTTCCTGATTATATCCTTTAGCTACTAATATTTCTTTATTTCTAGTTATTGTTCCTTGGTTATCCTGTTTATTTCTAAAGACCCATTTGGTTCCTATTACTGGATAATTCTTAGATCTTTCCACTAATTCTCAAACTTCATTTCTTTTGAACTGGTTTAATTTATCTTACATTGCTATTACCCAGCTTTCATCATCTAAAGATTCTTCTATAGTCTTGGGTTCTTATTGGGATAGGAAGACAGATAATTCCACTAGGTTTCCTAAGTTTCTTCTAGTTTGAATACCAGTTTCTAAGTAACCTATCACAATTTCTAAAGGGTGATTCTTTAGGGTTCTAGACTGTCTAGGAAAAACATTTAAAGGTTCTTCAGTATCATGTTCCACTGAACTAGACTAAATTTCTTTTATATCATTTTCAAAATCATTCTTTAAGTTCTCAAGTCTCATGTTATCATTAGAGTCAGGTTCATCCATTTGATCTGTCCTTTTCTCAAAGGGATCAGATTCATCAAATTTCACATGAACTAATTCTTCAACAATCCTTGACTTCTTATTATAGATTCTATAACCTTTGGAAGTAACTGAATATCCTAAGAAAATTCCTTCATCAGATTTTGGATTGAACTTACCAAGATTATCCTTGGTGTTTAAGATGTAAACCTTACATCCAAAAACTTTAAAGTAATTAACTTTAGGTTTTCTGTTATTCCAAAGTTCATAGGGTGTCTTTTTCAGAAGAGGTCTAATTAAAACTCTTTTAATTATATAGCAGGCTGTGCTTACAGTTTCTTCCCAAAAGTAGGTAGGAAGGCTGTATTCATTTAGCATAGTCCTAGCCATTTCCTGAATAGTCCTATTTTTCTTTCAACAATTCCATTCTGTTGAGGTGTTCTTGGTGCAGAGAAGGTATGTTTAATACCCATGTTTGAGCAAAAGGAATTAAATTCATGATTCTCAAATTCTCCACCATGATCACTTCTCAATGAGATTATATTAAAACCTTTTTCATTTTGAACAGATTTGTAGAAACTTTCAAATAAAGTAAAAGCTTCATTTTTAAATTTCAAAATTAAAATCCAAGTAAATCTAGAATAATCATCAACTAATACATAAACATATAATTTACCAGATAAGCTTGCTAATCTTGAGGGTCCAAACAAATCCATATGGATAAGTTCTAGAGGTTTAGTTGTAGCAACTTTATTAACAGATTTGAATGATGATTTGTGTTGCTTGTCAAGTTGGCATGCATCACATAATCTGTCACTTTCAAATTTGAGACTAGGAAAATCAGAAACTAGATGTTTCTTAGAAAAATTATTTAAAACATATATATTACAATGTCCAAGTCTCCTATTCCAGATCCAAGATTCATTCATTTTAGCAGTTAAGCAATTTACTTGTTGTTTACACAAGGAATTTAAATCCAGGGTATACACATTATCAGTTCTTGGTGCTCTAAATTTAAGCGATTTATTTTTGAAAACAGAACAACAATTGTTATAAAAATCAACAGTATATCCATCATCATAAAGTTGAGAGATACTTATCAGGTTGTGTTTTAATCCTTGTACATAAAGTACTTTGTTGATTGAGACTGTTTTTGGATCTCTAACAGTTCCAATTCCAATGATTTTTCCTTTGGCATTGTCACCAAATGTGACAAGTCCTCCTTCCTTTTGAGTGAGTGAAGAAAAATTCAATTAGTTTCCACTCATATGTCTTGAGAAGCCACTGTCCATGTACCATATATCTTTTCTACTCTGGTGGCCTGATACCTTTAAAGACATTCAAACAAATTGCTTTGGTACCCATATTCTATTGGGTCCAGGGGTGTTAGCTAGCAATGATTTGGGTATCCAAATTTGCTTTGTTCTTTTAAAATCAGTTGAATCATATAATTCTTTTGAAACATAGACTTTCTTAATACCACAAATTTGAGGTTGTCTTAAGAAACAGTTTTTAGATATATTTCCCTTTGTCCCACAAAAGTTACAATTAACCCTTTTAGAGCTAGGAACAAAATAATTTTTATATAGCTTAGGTTTTTCTCCTCTACTGCCAATTCCAAATCTCTCCTTTTTAATGACAGTTTTTCCAAGAATTTCATTTAATGAATTCTATCCTTTTGTAAAAACCAATGCATCCTATTTGTAAGATTCTACTTCATCCTACAGTATTTTTATTCTTGTTTCAAAATTAATATAGTTAGTGTTAATAGAATTGTATTTACCAGTTAATTCCTTATGTTGTTTCAGCATTATATCTCTTTCATCTGAAATAGATTTATGTATGTTCTTTAGTGACTTATGTTTCTTAAATAGTGAGTCATATCTTTCTTCAAGCATATTACAGTAGGCTGCAAGTTTTTCATTTGTGTAGCTTGATTCAGAATTTGATTCATTATTTGAGTCAGAGGAGTAATATGAATGTACCTCATCTGTTTCTGCCATGAAACACATGTTTGCTTTTATATTGACTTCTTCTTTCTCTGAGCTTGATTCAGGAGAGATACTGGAGTCTTCAGATATAATCCAAGTGGATTTCATAGCTTTTTTGTCTTTCTGCTCATAGTCATTTCTTTTGAAGAATTTCTTCTTGTTTGCATCTTTCAATTGTGGGAAATATGGTCTGATATGCCCCATATTCTTGTATTCATAGAATCTTACTTCCTTATCATCTCTCTTAAAGGATTTTTTGAAGCCTCTTTTCTTGTTGTAGAATTTTCTAAATTTTCTGGCTAGTTAAGCCAGTTCTTCATCTGAGTTTGATGAGTCAGAGCTCTCTGATTTAGCTTTGACTTCTCCGTTCTTTATCTTTCTATTCTTTTGTTGTGAAGTTACCTTCAAAGCAATATCTTCTCTTTTGATAAGCACTTTATGTTCATTATCTTCATCTTCCATCTCAGCTTCATACATCATTAATGTTCCAATCAGTTCTCTCATGGTTAAATATTTGACAGGTGTCGACTGTCTGATTTCTACAGAGATTCCATTCCATTTTGTAGGCAGTACTCTCAACACTTTTAAAGCTTGATCATCTTGTTTAATGGGATCTACCAAGGTAGTTATGTTATTGACAATCTATGTCAATATTCCATTCATTTGAGTAATACTCTCACCTTCAACCATTCTGAATATATCAAATTTAAGCTTAGCAGTTTCATATCTCATTTCCCTGATATTGTTAGTTCCTTCGTAAGAAACATCAATAGTTTTCCACATTTCATATACTGTTGGGCATTGAGATACTCTGTTAAACTCATCAAGTCCTATAACACATATAATTTCATTCATTTCCTTTGAATTCATATCATATTCTGCTTCAGTAGCTGCACTCCATGTATCAGGTTTTTCTGGTATTTCATATGGAGTTAGAATCTTAGAATAGACTCTGTATCCAAGATTTTTCAGATAGATGATCATTCGAGACTTCCAGCATCCATAGTTTTCTCTATTGAAGTACAGTGCTCTGACCATAGACATTCCCTCTCTTGTATCAGTCATCTTTCTTTGTGTATAATCACTTTCAGCTTGTTAAAGCTTTGTCAGAAATCTCAACCTCTGATACCAATTGTTGGATCAGATTACACCAAATATACACAAGAGGGGGGTGAATTGTGTCTTTTAAAAAATATTTACGTTATTGTGTTCTGCCTTTTAAATTTAATCAGATAAAATGATGCAGTGAAAATTTAAATAGCAGAAACACAAGATGTATAGTGGTTTAGGGAATAGAAGACCCATAGTCCACTCCACCAACGCTCTACTCCACGAGCTTTGTGATTTTCACTATCTGGTCCTCGTTTCAACAGATCGGTTCACAACTGAGTATAGGCAGTTGACACCTTTACAATCCAAGTCTAAACAAAGACTTCTTGTTTAAACACGAACCTACTCATCTTAGTACGAGAAGCTGGTTACTCAAGATAAAAAGAATTTTAGAAAGAACTTTTCCAGTTGATCTTCACAATTGCAACAGAATGAAATTGACAACAGATGGATCGTCATCTCTAAAAATATTTATTTTCAAGTCGAAGCAGCTCTGAGTCGATCCGGTTGCAGTAGATATAGAGATATAATTCAGAACTTCAGCAGTACTAGATCCAAAGTAGATATTTGATGTAGAATAAGTGAATCTTTTATCAAGTTTCTTCTTCTTAAATAAACAGAGCTTTGACGCTCCTTTTGAATCAGCAGATCGGTGTGATTTTTACAGTCTCTGTTTTCCACCTTTTTTAATGACAGATTGATCACCACACTCCTGTGCTTGGTGTTTCAGAGAAAACATATATAATAAATCTGAGCATATCCTTTACACATTTATATCCATAAAAGTTGCCTTTTGATTCGCGATATTCAAAAATTTGAATTTACAGAGTAGTCGTAACTTCCCTGAAGACTCGGCATAAAAAGATCCATTTTAATTCGATCTTTAATCCATTGATAAAATGGATTTGAATCAGTCAAAGTCATATTTTAAAATCGACTTTAAATCCGGCTTGAAATCTGCCTAACAATCATCTTGCTCACTATTGCATAAAAAATATCATCTTTCAAACGTTCCGACGCAAAACGTAAGGTTGATGACATGGCCTCCAAATGTAGGGTTCATGTTACTTTCTTCAAACGTAAGGTTGATCATAAACGTAGGGTTGATCATCCATACTTTTTCTTCAAATCTCAAACGTATGGTAAAAGATCCATACTTTTACTTGATCTATACTTTTCCAAGAACGTATGGTTGTTTAAAAAAGTAAGGTTGATGAACCATACTTTTGAGAAACAAATGTAACGTTTAGTACTTACGTACGGTTCTCCTTCCTTACTTTGCTGATAACCCAAACATAAGGTTCCTTCCTAACATAAGGTTCTTCTTCCATACTTTGCTGATAACATATGGTTGATTAACCATACTTTTCTTTTATCTCAAAAAGTATACACGCTTTTCATCCTTACGCTACGTTTATCCACGTAGGGTATGAACAGTGATTCCAGAACACGCTAAAGCAGATTCTGAATAAGTAGCGCATGAACAATGTTTCCAGAACGTGCTAAATACGAATACTTTAATGATAAATTCCCGTAATTTCAAGAGTAAAATAAATTAATAAATTCCTGCAAAATACTAAATAAAATCATTAGAAAATAATTAAGGGTATTTGTGAGCATCAAAATTATCATAAAGAGATAGAGTATTATTTTCAATAATCTCCCCCTTTAAATAACATTATTATGTATTGTTGAAAACAATACTTTTCTCAATAGATAATTCTCCTGTTACTACTCAAAAATCAAGTTCTCAGGTTGGTAAATGTGGTATTACATGTTTACCAAAACTATAACTTGCTCGTGATGATGACAAAGTACACATCCGTTTTGATGATAATAATAATGCATTTGGTCCAAATGAAGATCAATTTTTCAGTTATATAGGGATGTAAAGGTGTTGCAGGATTAGTATTTTATATCCTGATTGGAAGTCAGTGGACAGTACGGCAAAGCAACAGCTTTGGGAGGCTGTGACGGTAAAATATCTTAATTGATTTCTTTTATCTCATTTTTTGAAAATTATATATTTTAAATGACATATTTAATTTATTCAATTATAGATGACATTCAATTTTGAGGAAACCAAAGAAATTAAGAAAAGACATCTCTCTTTAGCGGCGGTTCGATGGGGAGATTTTAAAACCAAACTGAAAAAAATTATGTTTTTGGAAAGAGAAGGTTTGAAAGCCCATGTCTTAAGTATCCATTTATAGATGAAGATACATAGAAGCGATTTGTTGATAGTCGTCAGGAAGAGAAATTCCAAGAATGGTAATTATTTTATATTTTAAAATTTATGATATATTTTTCTTATTACTTAGTAGTTTATTTTTATATAACAGGCCTCCAGGAGATATCATCAGAAGATCTAGTTAAGAAATGTATACCCACATACTTTATCACATGGAGGGTATTCATATTTGGAACAGAAAATGATTGAAGAAAAATTTGAAGCATTAAGATCTCGATCAAGTGGTGGTTCAGAAGAGGTCTAGTTTGGTCCTCCATCTCCTCCCACTCGCCATGAAAAATGGAAATGAGCAAGAAGAAGGAAAAATGAATAGTATCTTATAGAGGAAGCTCAACAAGTGGCTGATAGAATTGTAAGTAAATATTATTTATTTGTTAACAATTTTTCTATTTTATAAATTATAAACACTAATATAACTTTTTTATTTTTTATTTTAGGATGAACTTTAGGAGCAAGAGACACAAGGTTCTTTTATCCCCGAGGGTAGGATAGATATCATAGCTACTGCTTTGGGAAAGGCAGAACACCCCATTCGTGTTATAGGATATCAGACGGGTGTTATTATTCAGAAGGTTTTTGGTAAGAGTAAGCAATCAAGAGACCCAGAAATAGAATCCTTAATAGAAGAGCTGAAAGATATGAAATAGCCTATGGGTGATCAAATTCAAGCAGCAATGCAGAAGGCTTTGTTAGAACACTTTTCAAGACAGTCACAGTCTGCACAGCCTTCCCAAGTATATTATTTATTTGTCATCAATTTTTCTATTTTATAAATTATAAACACTAATATAAATTTTTCATTTTTCAGCCTTCTCAGCCTACTCACCCGGACTACCCTGCTTCATCTTCTTATCCTACCCCGTCTGTGCAACCTTTCAAGGTATATTATTTTATTTTTCATCAATTTTTCTATTTTATAAATTATAAACACTAATATAACTTTTTCATTTTTCAACCTTCTCAGCCTACTCACCCGAACTACCCTGCCCCATCTTCTTACCCTGCCCCATCTGCGTAACCTTTTGAGGTATATTATTTTATTTGTCATCATTTTTCTATTTTATAAATTATAAACACTAATATAAATTTTTCATTTTTCATCCTTCTCAACCTACTCACCCAGACTACCCTTCCCCATCTACTTACCCTGCCCCGTCTGCACAACCTTTCGAGGTATATTATTTTATTTTCATCAATTTTTCTATTTTATAAATTATAAACACTAATATACCTTTTTCATTTTTTTGCCTTCTCATCCTACTCACCCAGACTACCCTACCCCACCTGCTTACTTTGAGCCTCCACCTCCTCCCTCAGATCAAGCCTTATAGTGTGAGTTGTTTGTGGGATATCCTCATGTACATATTGTTGTGTTAGGACATGTGCATTTTTTAGGGGACTTGGTACATCATCAGCCTATGCAGATGGGTCTGGTTAGAGTATTAGTACTTGATATTATAGATCCTACTGCTCTACTACCATTTCCTACTACGGAGATCACCAGTGTTGGGGAATGTATGGGCCATTTTTTTCTTTGGACAACTGTTCTTCTTTGTTATATTTCACATGAGGTATGTGTTTTTTAAATATTAATTACAAATGATTCAAAATTACTTATAATGTTTTCTGACATTTAACTTATATAGAAATATCCGAAAGCAAAAGAAACTACACAAATGCAACAAGATGTTCAGGAATAGTCGGTTGTAGATACTTCTAATATTTCTTATGGGTTACAAAGATTATCTGAGTCATCTTCTTCCTTGAATTTTATCTATGAGTTTCGGATAACGCCTGATATATGTGGAAGAAATTATTGATTGACATTAATGAAAGAAGATATCATACATTTAGATAATTTTGAAGAGATTGGGATGAGTGTGGTGCAGTTGTTTTCCATATAAGTAAATTGACATTTGAATTGCTATTTATTTAATAAAAGATGGTTTTAAATTGACTAACTATATTTTATTTTTAAATTAGTTGTCTACACAAGCTTCTTTTACAAAATGAAAGTACATGCATTTATAGTTTTATAGATCCAGAGTACATTTCCTTGGAAGTCAAACATGTGAAGAATGATGAAAGAGTTCAATATATATCCGAGAGATTATCACAGACAGAGATTTAGTGCTGGTTTTTTCCATTTCTTAATAAGTAATAACATAAACATAATTATAAACTAATGATAATTATAATGTTATTAATTGTGAAAGTTTTGTATTATAGGGGGAATTGGATGTTAGGAATATTTTTCCCAAGTGAATGCACCTTATATTGGTTTTTCTCTTTAAATGGAACAGTTCGTAAACCATTTTCCACCTTATTAAACAGGTAAGTTTTTTTATTTTTTAAAAGCTCATTATGTTTAATTTTCATTGTTTAGACATGTATTATTAGTTCATATATATAAAAATGCAGTTCATGGAAATAGTTTAACAAGCAATACATGTCAGTAAAGAAACCAAAGAAAACCAAATATGTGGAAGTACAGGTAATTAGTTTTTATATTATATTTCTTTTCTGAATTGTTGTAATATATTTGTTTTTATTATCAGTTAAATGTTTTATAAATATAGTTTCATCATCAAAATAGACATGTTAAATGTGGTTATTATATTCTATGATTCATGTACGAGATAATCACAACTGGGGAAACTACTAATTTTCATAAGGTTAGTTTTATTAATTTTTTTATATATTTTCTGCCATATTATTCTATTTTTTAATTTCATATCATTCAATATTATTGTAGGCATTAAATGATTCACAGTCTTATTTCCAATCTGATATGACCCATATTCAATCTACTTTTGCGAACTATTTGTTAAGTCTGATTATGATTTGAGGTATGTATATTCTAATATTTACAAATAATAATACACATGGGTTCAAAAAACTAACTCTTTTGATATATTAGGTGTTTGAAAATACTAATAATCAAATAAATTCTTCAATAATAAAAAAAATGAGCATGCCGTAAATTTCAGGTATGTGTATTTTAATTCTAATTTATTTTGAAAGTGTAATATTCTGAATTTTCTAAAAAAATTTAACTTTCAGCGTCATTTTTTTTGTTTTTTATTGGTATATGAAAGAATAAATAATCAATAAAACATGTGATGAGAGGCTATGTACTATTCAATCTGACATGAACCCATGTCGTACCTGCATCAACTCCATGCCAAAAGGATAAAAAATACATTATAAGTGACCAAGAACAATCCAAAAGTTAATTAATAATGTTACATGGTATCCTTAAGGCATTGAGTATTGAGTCAGGACACAATGATGATGAGTGATCATGTACTTGATATCCACATGGAATCAATTTCTTGCATGGTACTTGGTATCCATAATGAATTGAATTTTAGGTCTAGCCACATGACTATAATAAGTACATCATAATCATTGTCTCGTAATCATTGAGTTCTCTCAAGTGCCTCTGTAATGTCTTTATCTAATTTTTTATAAGATTGATTGATGCATTAATCTTTAACTGGAATCCATGTAAATTTTTCAGTAACTCAAATTTATTGTCTTTGGTATCAAAGAATAGTTGGGCATTGCGAGAACTGTAAATACTGGAGTGGTGGGACTTGCAAATGTCACAAAATTTCTTGAAGTCATTGATTGCAGGTATGTGTATTTTAATTGTACTTTGTAATACCAATGTGTAGATAATTTTTTGATTAACTGGATAAAATCATATAAGTTGTAGGTTTTTATTTAATGATAAATATTGTTTGATTGTTTTTGTATATTGTGTTTTTTTACAGGGGTTTCAATTTTTTTGTAAGTGTAATTTTATCTATTTTCTATTTTTTTTAACTTACGGCGTCAGTTCTTTTTAAAACCAACGCTGATTTTTTTTAAAAAAAATGGAATTTCGGCATCGGTTTTAGATAAAACTGATGCTAAAAACCGGTTTATATGGGTTTTCAGTGTCAGTTTTATCTAAAACCGACGTCGAAAACCCGGTCAAAATTCAATTTTGGCGTCAGTTTTATCTAAAACCGATGCCGAAACTCTTAACAAAATTATTTTTGGTGTCAGTTTTCCAATAACCAATGCCAAAAACCTTATTTTTACGTTGCTTTTTATAGACTTCGGTTTAAAACCGACATCAAAAAACAAAAAAACCAACGTTAATTTTTGTTTTTGCACTAGTGGTTATACAATAAGTAACTAAGGCCTTGTCACATAACCCCTTATAACACCCACATATGACCTAAGGGTGAGGTGTTCAATAGTGATAAACTCATGGGGAAGCTCGACTAACATCGTCTGAGTGGTAATCTCCACTAACTTGAACTTCTCTCGTAGGCAATTTCATTCAAGATTAACATATTAAAGCTTGACATGGGCTTGTTCAAGACCGAATCCCAAAGACACTACCTCCCTCCCATGTTTTGACAAATGGGATTCGTATGGTACAAGTATACTGGATGAGGCCATAGACTCTTCTTTCCGCATTAATTAACCATTATCATTTCTATTTATAATACTAATTATAAAATTAAAATTATTATTAAGAGTATTATTTCCAATGGTCATAGTGACCAATGATTATAATTGACCAAAAATCATATAACGGTCAAAACCCAATGATCGCATTTCAATTATACACACTTCATTATTAAAGGGATATAGTTTTTTTGAGTACAAAATAACACAACACACATTTTCAGGAAAAAATTATCATTCAGAAAGTTTGGGTCGTTACATTCTTCTGCCCTTAAGAAAATTTATCCCTAAAATTTCAAATTGTGTACTCAGAAGAGAAAAGGTGTGATTTCTTCTACCTGATTGTCTGTAACACCCCCAAAGTAAATTGAAATGCATAAAAAATTGTTTTAATTAGATAGTTATAATTATCACTAAACTTAATTTTCCCACTTCTGTGTTTTGAATTTCAAAAAATGGACATACACAGTTACAATCGGTAAGTTATTTAGAGTATGATAAGACCAAATTAATTTTTTATGAATAGTAACATTCCCTTATAAATAGTAATGTTAACCTTACGAACAGTAACATACCCTTATGAATAGTAACCTCACCTATAATAAAATTCATATAATATTTAATTGAAGTTATGATATACCCATATCTTGGAATAAGTAAATAAATGTTTTAAAATTGTTGTTTTAGGAATAAAATATTATTTTATTTAAAAAATAAATTAATCATATTTAGAAAATTATTTTCAAAAAATAGAGTTCATTTTTGAATTCTACATATTCAAAAATTGTTTAGGCTTAATTTTTGGTATTTTTCTGAAATACTTGAATTTTTTGGTAAATAGTAAAATACGGTAATTATGGTATAAATACATTATGAAATAAATAAACTATTCCATGTATCATGGATAATGTAAGAAATAATTAGTTTGAACTCACATGAACTTATTACTATTTTTGGTCTTAGAATCATAACTATTTCTTGTCTTGTGAAA
The DNA here is from genome assembly GCA_963277665.1 of Viscum album. Taxonomy (NCBI): domain Eukaryota; kingdom Viridiplantae; phylum Streptophyta; class Magnoliopsida; order Santalales; family Viscaceae; genus Viscum; species Viscum album. The sequence goes on along the minus strand of OY728139.1, from coordinate 1,078,599,755 downwards.
AAATAATAAAATAATGATTAAAATAATGTAAAACTCCTCCTCTCATCCACTATAAATACCACCCACTCCCCCCTCTTCCTCCCACACCTCTCAAGCCTTGAGCCTTGCCAAATTTCTACCAAATAATCCTCTAAATCCCCTTCCCCACATCCAAGACCTACTGGTCTCACCAAAACGCCAAAAATAAGGGCCTTAAGAAGGATCTCAAGGAGAAGAGATCAAGAGGTAAACATCCTCTTTTGTTTTATTTATTTTATTTTCATTTTCTTTTATATTCTTATTATTTCCTCACCTACCATTATCCAAGAGGAATGAATGGTCCAATATCTTAAATATTATTTATTTCATCATGTTTATGGAAGATTCACCATTATACTTCTTATCCCCTCCCACTTATTCAAGAAATTAAAACACCATCCGTGATGTGTCGATTTACCGACATCATGGACGATGTGATTTCAATTTATTTTACTTTCTTCAAGACTGTTCATGAAATAATTTTTATGGTTGAAACGTATTATATCTTATTTAAGGTTCTGTAATCATTTTTTTACACATGATATTAGTTTATAAAACAGAATGAGTTCATTATGATAGAAGAATCGCCAAAATGACCTAAAAAATATCAATAATGTTTTAACTTATGAATCATCCTCATATCAGAATTCAAAATGATAAATGGTATAATTTATGGTTTTGGAAATATTCAAATACCATTTCATCCCACTTCTATAATTTCATTTCCATACGACAAGAATACCAAATGAAAACCAGCCATGGAAATCATATAAAGAACACACCCGAAATAATGGAAGGAACAAAATACTAATAATTAAAAGGTAAAATGATGTTATGAAATGATCATGAAAGGTGTTATAAACATGAATATATTTATTTAAAATATTAATAACACTATTTTAACCATCATACATGAGGTTTAAACACGTTTTATGGAAGTCTTACCTGAGGTAAGGGATCCTCTCTTTCTCAATTTTATTTAATAATATCCTCTTTGTTGTGCTATTTTATTTTTAATTCCTAAGGATGGGGTATATTTTTTCACCTCCCCCGTACTTACATTATGATTAATTAATTATGAGAGACCCCTTTCACTCTCATTAATCCCTCCCATGTACACCCATTACCATGTTCAAAGTTCGTAAGTGAATTCAAAACCCAATTTACATTCTTTGGGTTAACCTTCAACTTCAATGGTTTTTATCATGGTAAGAGGATTTGAGAAATGTAATTTGATTATATTATGTTTTATTATGTGTAAATACAGTATATATACATAATACCTTTATCTAATAAATTATATCTTCAATGATAATGTGTTTGTAAAGAACTTTCCTCTTCAATCCCTTTTAATGTCTCCTTTATGAAATACAAAGAGATTGTTTTTTTCTTAATATCATGAGTGTTATATTTTTATTTTATGATTATTTATTTATATAATATCTCTATTATATGTTCTCATAGTTATTTTTTAATAATATAATATCATTATTGTGTGTGCGATGTTTATATTCTAAAACTGTTTCTATATGAAAAAGGGTATTTGAAATTGTGAATGCGTTTTGCTCAAGGGTGTAAATGATTTATGAAGTGTTTTATTGATGATATGTTCCTTGAAAATTATTTATGTTGGTTTGATCCCATTATAGCTCAAGATATGATGGGTGATCCCCATTATAGATCAAGATATGTTGGGTTGAGCCCATTATAGCTCAAGATATGTTGGGTTGAGCCCATTATAGGTCAAGATATGATGGGTGAGCCCCATTATAGCTCTCCAATTAATTGGGTAATCTGAAGATGGAAGTTGACCAAAAGGTTATTCCATCTGTAAGGGTGAATATAAGAGTTACATGGTAAATATTTCCCAAGGAAACTACATGATGTTTCTATGCATATGAGTTTTTATGATTATGGGTTTTATTGGTTTTTATGTTATCACATGACTAATGGTTTATTTCTTTATATCCATTACTGAGTTTTATACACATCCCAATATTTCAAAATGTTTTTCACAAGATATAAGGATGAGTAAGAGAAAGAATGGATTTATGATGAATGATATGGAGTGTTGCCAAAGAAATCATATTTTATGTTTTATTTTTTTATATTTTGAAAAAATGGATACTGTTTTTAGTAGTATCCTCTTTGTATGAATGTGGTAACTTATGAATGTAAGATATACCAATTCTATAAAACTCTAAACCTGAAAAGATATTAAATGTGTAATAATGTATGTTCTTGACTAAAATTGAATATAAAGTAATGTTTTAAGGCTGGGTCCTTATAGTTGGTATCAAAGGATGGTTTAGATAACATTAGGGGTTAGGATGATGTTACAAAAATACCATAAATGATTTTTACTATATGGTTAATTTGAAATGTTATAGCATTTAAATATTTCCATGTTGCTTCATCTAAGATATGTCTGTTCAAAATGGTTTTCCGCAGAAGAAATAGGGATGCTGAAGTAGGAAGGCACCAAGAGGCTAATGTATGACCAAATCTACAGCCTGGAATGGTGGGAATTAGAACTGAACAGTTTGTGACAACAATGGATTAGTTGACTCAAATAATAAATAGTGGTTTTATCTATTCTAGAGATGAACACGATCTACCACGATTGAATATGTCTTTTGTAGAGCATTTTATGAGGCAACATCCTCCATCATTCAATGGAACCCCATATTCAATGATATCCAAAGGATGGATCAATGCTTTAGAAAAGATATTTGATGTCATGGGTTGTTCGGAACATCAAAAGGTAATACTATCCATTTATCGTTTGGAAGGCGAAGCCGATCAATGGTGGTCTCTAGTTAAGAATATGAGAGAAATAGATGATCTTGATAGTCTGAAATGGGATGATTTTAAGAGTCTTTTTCTGAAAAAATATTTTCCTAAAACTATTCAACACAGAATGGAGAAAAAATTATTGGAAATAAAGAAAAAAGATAATGATTCTATGGAATCATATAAATCCAATTTGACAAGACTAGCCAGGTGTGTACTAGATTTTACTTGGGACTTGAATAGAAAAATTAATTGATTTTACTCTGGTTTGAAACCTTTTCTACAAAGATATTTGGATTCACGAGAGTTTAAAAGCTACGAGAAACTTGTTTATTGTGCTAAAAAAGTGGAGATGGAGTTTTTTGACATGTATGCACCTCATGATGACAAGAATAAGAAGTATTCAGGTTGGCAGACATTGGGGAAGAATACGTCAAAGAAGTATAGAGGTAAGAAAACCAATTTCCCTTCTTGTGAAAAGTGTAGAAAAGGAATCTTGGTGAATACCTTGTGAATTCTAGGAAGTGCTACCAATGTGGAAAATTTAGAAACATGTCTCATGAGTGCAAGGAAAATTATCTAAAAATTAATGAGAAGTTGATGGTGATATGCTTTAACTGTAAGGAATTTGGTCATTTTGCTAATGCTTGTTCGAAGCTAGTCACTCAGGCAGAAAATCAGCATGATTGGAAGATGAAGGGTGTGGAAAAATCCTTTGCAACCACTTCAGCAGATGTTGAGTCATCAAATGAGGTGATATCAGGTACATTTTTTGTTTTTATAGATTTTTTAAATGTGTTTTTTGATTCGAGGTTTACACATTCCTTCATTTTTGAGAAGTTTTAGGAAAAATTAGGAATTCCACCTCATGAAATGAAACCATAACTCATGGTAAAAACACATGGAGGAAATATTGTGGAAAAAAGAAATTATAAGAATCTACCTTTCCATGTCTATGGAAAGTGTTTACCTAAAAACCTTATTGTTTTGCCTCTAGTAGAGTTTGATGTTATTCTGGGTATGGATTGACTTTCTTTTTATCATACTAAGATAGATTACAGAGCAAAAGAAGTTGTTTTTTAGAAAGAGTTTTAGTTTGTGTACAAGAATTAACCCATACAATTGATAACATATCAAGAAGCTAATAGACTGATAAAATATGAAAATGAAAGTTATCTTGATCATATTTTTGATGATAAGGGAATGATGCAGATTAATGATGTACTAGTTGTAAATAAATACCTATAAGTTTTTTTGATGGTTTGCCTGGTGTTATTCCTGATTGAGTGGTTGAGTTTACTATTGACTTAGTTCTTAGTGATAAGCCAATTTCTAAACCCCCTTATCGAATGGATCAAATGGAACTTCTGGAATTTAAAAAGTAGTTGTAGGAATTATTAGATAAAGGATTCATTTGACCTAGAATTTAACCATGGGGTGATCCTATCTAGTTTGTTAAAAAAAATAAGGTTCAATGAGACTTTTCATTGATTATAGAGCCTTGAATAACATTACTGTTAAAAACAAGTATCCTTTGCCTCATATCAGTGATTGGTTTGATAATCTCTAAGGAGCACAATATTTTTTGAAGGTTGACCTTAGGTCGAGGTACCATTAGTTAAAATTAAAGGATGAAGACATCCCGAGGACCACATTCCATACTATATATGGTCATTAAGAATTTGTATTTATGACTTTTGGGTTAACTAATGCACCCACTATATTCATAGATCTTATGAATAGAATATTTCATGAGTTCTTGGATAAGTTTGTGGTTGTGTTTATTGATGACATTCTAGTATATTCTAGAATTAAAGAGGAGCATGAAAAACATATAAGGGTTGTTTTGAAAACCTTAAATGAAAAGAACCTGTATGGAAAATTAAGCAAGTGTTATTTTTGGTTGCAACAAATTTCTTTTCTTGGGAACATTGTAAATAAGGATGGAATAACAGTTGATACTACCAAAAAAAGTGGTTGATGAATGTCCAAGACCTACAAATGTTATAGAGATTCATAGTTTTCTTGGATTATCAAGTTATTAACAATGGGTTGTTAAAAAATTTTCACGGTTATCTAGCTCACTAACTAAGTTAACATGAAAAGGGGTTAAATTTATTTGGATATAAGAATGTGATGTTTGTTTTCAGAAACTAAAGAAGAGATTGGTGAATGCTTCAGTTTTAGCCTTGCCTTCCCGAAATGGTGAGTTTGTCATCTATAGTGGCGCTTCATTAAAGGGACTTGGTTGTGTTCTGATGAAGAATGATAAGGTAATAGCTTATGCTTCTTATCAGTTGAAACCCCATAAGTTAAATTACTCTACAAATGATTTGGAATTAGCATTTGTGGTATTTTATTTAAAAATTTGGAGGCATCATTTATCTGGATCCAAATGTGAAATATATACTGACCATAAAAGTTTTAAGTATATATTCACTTAGAAGGAATTAAACATGAGACAAAGAAGATGGTTGTAACTAATCAAGGATTATGATTGAATGATTCATTACCATCATGGGAAAGAAAACAGAGTGACTGATTCATTGAGTCAGAAAAGTAATGCTACATTTACTATGATACATTTGGAATGTGATCCTTTGGTAAATGATTTGATGAATTTTGGCTTAGAAGTTGTTCATGCAGAAAATACATCTATTTTGTTTTAGGTTTTAGTGTATTCATCTTTGTCAGAAATAATTAAGCAAGTGCAGTAGGAAGATCGTGAGCTACAGAGAAAGGTAGAATTGGTTAAAATGGGTAAGTTTCCAGAATTTAACATTGATAAATACTATGTTTTAAGATTTGGAAAAAGGTTGTGTGCGCCTTGTGATTCTTAGTTGAAGAAATAATTGTTATGTGAAGCTCACAATTCTCCATTTTCAGTTCATCCTAGTAGTACTAAGATGTACAAAGACCTTCAGAAGTATTACTGGTGGGATGGAATGAAAAGGGATATTGTTGATTTTACTATGAAATATTTGAAATGTCAATGGGTTAAGGCAGAGCGATAGTTACTGAAGGGAATGCTTCATCCTTTTCCAGTACCAGAGTGGTAATGGGAGAATATATCCATGGAATTCATTGTGAGAATACCAAATAATTCTCTAGGTAACAATACAATATCAGTTATTGTTGATCGACTGACTAAATTTTCACATTTTATCCCTATTTGAGATACAATGTATTTGGATCAGCTTTATTGATTGTACCTCAAAGAGATTGTCAGGTTACATGGAGTGCCTCTTTCCATTATATCTGACTGGGTTCTCAGGTTCACTTATAACTTTTGTAAGGGCCTTCAAAAGTAGTTGGGCACATAATTAAATTTTAGTATATCTTTTCATCTTCAATTAGATGGGCAGTCAGAACAAATGATTCAGACTTTGGAGGATATGTTTCAAGCTTGTTCAATGGATTACTAGGGAAGTTGGGATCAACAACTTTATTTAGTTGATTTTTCTTATAATAATAGTTTTCATTCGAGTATACAAATGACACCTTTTGAGGAATTGTATGGGAAGAGGTGTCAGACTCTAGAATTTTGGGATGAAGTCGGTGAAACAAAGTTGATGGGACCAAAATTAGTAGAAAAAGTGGCTGAAAAAATGAAGATGATCCAGCAGCACATGAGGATAGATCAGAGCAGGCAAAAAATTTATGCAGATAATAGAGGGAAAGACTTCTCTTTTAAGGTAGGTGACCATGTTTTCCTTAAAATCACTCCTTGGAAAAGTGTGACGTGTTTTGGTAAAAAAGGAAAGCTAAGTCTGTGGTTCATCAGTTCTTTTGAAATCCTAGAGAAATTTGGACCAGTTTCATACCGAGTAGCATTTCCTTCGAGTTTGTCTCAGGTACACAATGTTTTTCATGTTTCGATGTTGATAAAGTATGTGCCAAATTCATCTCATGTTTTAAGCATAGAATTACTTCAGCTGGAAGAGATCCTTTCTTATGAAGAGAAACCTATTCATATTATTGATCGTAGAGAGAAAGTACTATGGAATAAGGTAATCCACTAGGTAAAGGCTTTGTGGAGAAACCACATGGTTGAATAAGAAACATGGGAATATGAAAATACTATGAGGGAAAGGTATACTCACTTGTTTAATAAGTAAATAAAACTACAAGGATGCAATTTCCAGAAGGTGGGGATAATGTAACACCCCAAGGTTTTAAAAGTAAATTGAAATGCATGAAACATTGTTTTAAGTAGATATTTATAATTAGCACTAAACTTAATTTTCCCACTTTTGTGTTTTGAATTTCGAAAAACCAACATACACGGTTGCAATCAGTAAGTTATTTAGAGTATGATAATACCAAATTAATTTTTGGTGAATAGTAACACACCCTTATGAATAGTAATATACCCTTATGAATAATAACATCACCTATGATAGTATACACATAATATTTAATTGAAGTTCTGATATACCCATATATTAGAATAAGTAAATAAATGTTTTAAAATTGTTGTTTTTGGAATAAAATATTATTTTATTTAAAAATTAAATTAATCATATTTAGAAAAATTATTTTTAAAAAATGGAGTTCATTTTTTAATTATACACATCAAAAAATGGTTAGGGTGAATTTTTGGAATTTTTCTAAAATACATGAATTTTTGGTGAATAGTAAAATCTGGTAATTATAGTATAAATACATTATGAGATAAATACACCATTCCCTGTATCATTGATGATGTAAAAAACTATTAGTTCTAAATCACATTCACTTATTACTATTTTTGGTCTTATAATCATAACTATTTCTTGTCTTATGACAAAACTATAACGACCCATACTTTACATACATTGTTATTACTTCAGAATTGAAGCACACTTATTACAACATATAACAAAACCAGGAAAGGACCGTATAGGTATAGAGTCTTTAGAAATTGGTAAACATAAACAACTGGTTCATAAAGCATCTACTTTTCCTCCCATTTATTTCATCATATCTAGAGTCCCTTTTTGGCATATCCTACTTAATAACCTTCTTCCTGACCTGGGGAAATAAAACATACAAAAGGGTGAGCTCAAATACTCAGTAAGCGTAAACAAAAGAAATATCAATCACATCATATACATAAGAACATAACTTTTGGAAATCTTAACCTGCAAAAGAGATCATAATTTCATAACATGGGATAAATAATAGTGGTAAAATGTAATCCCAATAATCATAACTTAAAACATGAAAATTTGTGGCATACAAACATAATCATAGAGAATCATTTCTTATTAGTCAAGACTCATTGCCAAGACTATCTTAGTGGACATAGTCCATTTCTGAACCGAGTTCACTCCTCGTTTCAGTCCTGTTTCACTGAACCGATTTAAACTGCCGTTCCAGCCATGTCTATCTCATGAGATATAAAATCTTTACCCAATGCATTTGAGGGAGATATAGGTCCACCCATCTCATAATGATAACATTCTTATGTGTGCCACAAAATCATAAACCATACATCATAGCATAACCCATGTAATAAAAATGGGAATCTTAAACATCGTGACATCATAAAACAATTCATATAAGATAAAGGAATTCATAAAAATATTTCCATCACAACATAATCAAATCCATGTAATAATAGGGATAGAAACATAACCCTATATTATCTTAGATGGAAAATAATTTTGGTAAAACTCTTGAACTCCCTTCTTGAGGAAAATATCCTTTCCACTTCAAAAACATTTTTTCCTTTCTTAACATGTCATACAATTTTAAACTAAAAGAAGTTGATTAAAAATAAACTTGAAAACTTGTAAAGGAAGATTCTTGGAAATATTGTTTTAAAAATCCATTCATGACGTATAAGTTAAAAAAAACATTCTTCTCGTACTTTTGTCAGAAAAGTCAAAAAGTACCTCGTATGAAAAATGACAAAAGATTTCTTTCATATATTTTAATAAAAACTCACCGAAGGGTAAAATTGGATTTAAACAATTGTAGGTGGATGGAAATAATATTACATATTGAGGAAACATGGATGTGGATGATAAAATACACCCCAGTAAATACCAAAGTATAAATAATCTCGGATAAAAATGAGATTGTGATATTTTCCCTTACCTTAGGTCCGATTTGATTTGTAAGTGTCCGAACCACCTGTATAATTATTTAAATAATGTTATTGACTTATTCAAGAATCATATGTATTTTTATGATAATATATATGGTCATATTCTTGGCTTCTTATTAGTAATATTTCATTACTACTTGTTATTCGGGTGTTTATTACTTTTTGTTCTTATGCGTGTTTTGTCGAATAAATTCTTATTTTTCTTTTTAGGTTATAGATACCTCATTTCCATAATGGTATTAGTGTAATATATATCATATTCATTCATTCAATTCATTTATATAATCATTATGCAATGAAGATCATGTAGAACGAGTCACATCACATCGTGGAGACGGTATTCCGTACGTACGCCCGAGCGATGATATCTTTCCCATGATCGTGGAATTGTATTGGAGTGTATGTATACTATTTTAGAATCAATATCAATTTACAATAATCATATATAGTCATTATTTAAACCATTATACCCATCCAAGTAAGGTGGTGGTGGAAAATAGTTTACACCACGACGTGGAGACGGTATTCCGTATGTACGCACGCGCAGTGATTTCGTTTTCCGTAGGATGGATAGATGGTGAAATATGTTTGTTTCATAATTATAATAACATATAAGTATATGAGTGATACTGATGTTATTACTTCATAATTAAACAACTAAAGAAGAAGAAGTGGAAGAAGAAATAAAGTTGAAAGAATCGGTAACGGACATTACCTCTTCTTTGAAGCGCTTCTTTGAGACCTCCTTTTAGGGCACTAAAATTGGTCTTTGAATAATAACAGGACCTCTAGGATGTTTCTAGGGAAGTGGAGAGGAGAAATTTTCAGGTTTTTTCTGAGCTTGAAGGCTCAAAGTGGTGTGAGGAAGAGGGGGAGGAGGAGCCCTTTTATAAGGGGGGAGAAGGGCTCCTTTGGAAAAACTAAAAATATTATTTTATTATAAAGCCAAATTCGGTTTTAAATAGCTCCAAATTGATTTATTTAGAATATAAGGTGGGGATGGGTCGAAATCCTCTCATGAAATAGAATTTAGACAAGTTTAGGTTCCTATTTTAACCTTATCATTTATATTTAACTTTAAGTTAGATAATTTTACTTTTACCATGTCTTTTTGTGTTCTTACACTATAAGGTTAATAAACTTACTATAACAAGACAAAAGAACCCCAAGTTGTTTATTATTAATATATATAACCTTATCTAAGTCATTTTTCCGAACCTTAGATTTTTAGGAATAAACTAACAATTAGTAATATAATATTTGTTTTAAAAACTATTTTATGTCAATTTTGACACTATTTAGTAATTGATTTTTGTGAAAATCATAACAGAATGATTAGTTCGAACAAAGTTAATTAAATAAATAATAACATGTCATATTAACCTATACAATTATTTTAATTCATAAAAAGTTTCAAATTACATTTATTTGGGTATTTATAACATCAATTATGTCAATATTTCATTAATAAGATAATTACTTCATCATCATTGTGTCATAAATAAATTAAATTATTTATTGTCTAAAAATTACAAATAAAATATCATTATGTAGGAAATCTTTTTATATTTCTAATGAATATTTATAGTTGAATTTATCTTATGTATAACCCTATATTAAAAATGATTTAGTTATTAAACTTTGATTTTAACTATTCTAACACTTCTTTAAATAAATTGATAATAAATGTCCTAATCTAATCCAAGTGGTCCTAAATGGTCATATTTTATTCCTAAGGTTGTTTTTGGTCGAATTACACTTATCCAATAGAATTAGGACATGTGTTAGGGTAATAATAATAACACTTTTACCCTTAATTACCCTATTTACTTTTAACCGTGGTAAAAAAAGTAAAAAGTTACTCTTCACCAAAAATTATTTTCATCTCATTGAACTACATTTTAGTCCTTAATATTAACCGTGTCTCTCGGATTTTCGAAATTCTACTCACAGAAGCGGTAAAATTAAGTTTTATGAAAAATTCAGTTTTTTTAACTACCACTTAGTGGTTTCACTATTCATCAAAAAATGAAAGTTTCCAGAAAAATACCAAAAATTAGACCTAAGATATATTTGATATTATGAATTCAAAAATGATGTTTATTTTACCAAATTAAAAACATATCAGTTATATTAACTAATTTAAAAAGTAATTCCCGTCGTCAAAACAAATAGCGTGTTTTTAAGAGATAATAACTATCAAAAGATTGACACTTGTTTATGTCTGGTTTAAATGTGAAATTACATCCAATGAACAACATTGTATTAAATTGTAAAAATATATTCTAAATATACTTTAAAACCATTCAAATTAATAATTTATCACTATTAATTATTTCGATTAAAAAAGTTGTTTTTAATTAAAATTTAGTAATTTTCACTATTCATCAGAATATGAAAGTTATCCGAAAAGTACAAAAATTTCACCCTAAGCTAATTTCGATATTCCGAATCCAAAAATGAAGTCCATTTTGAAAAATAAAATTTACAAAATTTTAAAATGTGGTTATTACTATTCATAACGGCTAGTTTTAATAATATTTTAATAGCATATCGTTGTTTAGTGAAACTCGGTATTGCGTACGACGCAAGCTATCAAGGAAGGTCGCGATTGCGTGTAAAGCAAGCCAAGCAAGTGTTGTGTGTAGTGAAAGATTCCTTTGATGATTTATATAACATAAAAAAAATATTTCTCATAAAAGTCTCGGGTGTTACAAAAACAATAAAATAATGATTAAAATAATGTAAAACTCCTCCTCTACTCCACTATAAATACCACCCACTCCCTCCTCTTCCTCCCACACCTCTAAAGTCTCGATCCTTGACAAAGTTCTGCCAAATTATCCTTTCAATCCCCTTCCCCACGTCAAATACCTACTGGTCTCACCAAAATACCAAAAATAAGGGCCTTAAGATGGATCTCAAGGAGAAGAGATCAAGAGGTAAGCATCCTCTTTTGTTTTCTTTCTTTTCTTTTCATTTTATTTTATATTATTATTCTTTTCTCACATACCCATATCCAAGAGGCATGAATGATCCAGTATCTTACATATTTTAGATTTCATGATGTTTATGTAAGATCCACCATTATACTTCTTCTCCTCTTCCACTTATTCAAGAAATTAAAACACCGTCCGTGATGTGGTGATTTACCGACATCGTGGACGATGTGATTTAAATTTCTTTTACTTCCCTCAAGACTGGTCATGAAACCATTTTTATGGTTGAACCAAATTTTAATTTATGTATTATATCTTATTTAATATTCTGTAATCATGTTTTTACACATGATATTAATTTATAAAACAAAATGAGTTCATTATGATCAAAGAATTTCCAAAATAACCTAAACAAATATCAATAATGTTTTAACTTATGAATCATCCTCATTTCAGAATTCAAAATGATAAATGATATAATTTATGGTTTTAGAAATATGAAAATACAACTTCATTCAACTTCTGAAATTTCATTTCCATAAAACAAGAATACCAAATGAAAACCATCTATGGAAATCATATAAAGAACACACCCAAAATAATAGAAGGAACAAAATAATAATAATTAAAGGGTAAAATGATCTTATTAAATGATCATGAAAGGTGTTAAAAGTATGAATATGTTTCTGTAAAATATTAATAACACTATTTTAACCCTTATACAGGAGGTTTAAACACATTTTAGGGAAGTCTAACCCGAGGTAAGGGATCCTATCTTTCTCAATTTTATTCAATAATATCCTCTATGTTGTGCTCTTTTATTTTTAATTCCTAAGGATGGGGTATATTTATGAACCTCCCCCATACTTCCCTTATGATGAATTAATTATTATATACCCCTTTTCTCTCTCATTAATCCCTCCCATGTACACCCAATACCATGCCGAAAGTTCGTAAGTGAATTCAAAACCCAATTTCCATTCTTTGGGTTAACCTTCAACTTCAATGGTTTTATCATGGTAAGAGGATTTGTGAAATGTAATTTGATTATATTATGTTTTATTATGTGTACATACAGTATATATATATAATCCCTTCATTTAATCAATTCTCTCTTCAATGATAATGTGTTTATAATGAACTTTCCTCTTCAATATTTTTTAATGTATCCTTTATGAAATACAATGAGATTGTTATTTTTCTTAATATCATGAGTGTTATATTCTGATTTTATGATTATTTATTTCTATAATATCTCCATTATATGTTCGTATAGTTATTTTTGAATAATATGATTTCATTATTATGTGTGCGATGTTTATATTCTAAAACTATTTCTATACGAAAAAAGGGTATTTGAAATTGTGAATGTGTTTTTCTTAAGGGTGTAAATGATTTATGAAGTGTTTTATTCATGATATGTTCCTTGGACATTATTTATATTGTGTTGATCCCAATATAGCTCAATATATGATGGGTGATCTCCATTATATCTCAAGATATGATGGGTTGAGCCCATTATAGCTCAAGATATGTTGGGTTGAGCCCATTATAGCTCAAGATATGACGAGTGAACCCCATTATAGCTCTCCAATGCATTGGGTACTATGGAGATGGAAGTTAACCAAAAGTTTATTCCATGGGTAAGGGTGAATTTAATAGTGATATGGTAAATATTTCCCAAGGCAACTACATGATGTTTCTATGCATATGAGTTTTTATGATTATGGGTTTTATTGGTTTTTATGTTATCACTTGACTAACGATTTCTTTCTTTATATCCCTTACTGAGTTTTATACTCATCCCAAGATTTAAAAATGTTTTTCACAGGGTATAAGGATGGGTAAGAGAAGGAAGGGAGTCATGATGAATTATATGGAGTGTTTCCAATGAAATCATGTTTTATGTTTTATTATTTTATATTTTTAAAAAAATGGATACTATTTTTAGTAGTATCCTTTTTGTATGAATGTGGTAAGTTATGTATGTAAGATATAATAATTTTCTAAAACTCTAAACCCAAAAGGATCCTCAATATGTAATAATGTATGTTCTTGACTAAAATTCAATATTAAGTAACGTTTTAAGGATGGGTCCTTATATTGTATCCTCTGGTTCCCACATGGATTATTCATATTTGTGGTTCCTCTATGACACTTTAATAAGGTGGATAATCTTGTTGCATAGAACCTTGTCTCTATGGTCCAAGATCTCTATTGACTTCTCCTCTTAAGAGCGGTAATGTTCCAGTTGTACCACCTCTAGATTCAGTACATGAGAAGGGTTTGATATGTACTTCCTTAAGAGAGATACATGGAATACATCATGAACTTGAGATAGATTAGGAGGAAGTGAAATCTGATAGGCCACTAATCTTATGCGATCATGGATTTCATAGGGGCCGATGTACCTGGGGTGAGCTTCCCTTTCTTCCCAAACCACATGAATCTCTTACAAGGTGAAATTCAAAGGAAGAATTTATCTCCAACATCAAACTCCAAGTCCCTTCAACGATTGTAGACATGGCTCTTCTGCTAACTATGAGCAGCCTTTATGTGTTTTTGGATGACATGAACCTTTTCTGTTATCTCTTGCATGAGATCAGACCCAAGAATATTTCTCTCACAAAATTCACCCCAAAAAGTATGATTTCTACATGGATTCCCATATAAAGCTTCATAAGGTTCCATTTGAATACTTGAATGGAAGCTGTTGTTGTATGAGAACTCAACTAATGGGAGATGTTGGTCCCATCCACCTTTAAATTTTTTCAAGCAGGTTCTCAGCGTGTCCTAGAGTGTCTGAATAGTCCTTTCAGATTGTCCATCAGTTTGAGAGTGATATGCCATATTTAAATTCAATTTTGTATTCAGAACATGTTGAAGACTTCTCCAGAATTTTGATGTGAACCATGGATGATGATCAGATACGATAGAAGGTGGAACTCCATGCAGCCTTACCACTTTCTTGACGTATATCTTGGTGAGTTTTCCAAGAGATAGATCTTTTCAAATAGAGATAAAATGGGAATTCTTGGTGAGACGGTCTACTATAACCCATATCACATTATTTTATTTGGAAGTTCTTAGGAGACCAGGGAAAAAGTCCATTGTGATATTATCCCACTTTCATGCTGGTATGGGTAGTTGTTGTAATACCCCTTTAGGAAGTTTTCACTCTTCCTTCACTTGTTGACACACCAGGCACCTTGTAGTGTAGTAAGATATATCCCTTTTCAAGTTATCCCACCAATAATGATCATAAAGGTCCCTATACATTTTAGAAACTTTAGGATTTATAGAGTAAGTAGAGCTATAAGCTTCATCCATCAGCTCCTTTATTTCTGGAATAGAAGGAACACATATCCTTGTATGAAATTTTTGTGCACCTTCTTGATAAATTTTAAAATCAGGAAACTTACCATTATTCAAAGCCTCCATCTTCTTTTGTAACAAAGGAAACTCTCTTTGATATTTCTTGATCTTTTCTAGTAATGATGGATGAGAAACCATTTGGGAAAGGGTTGATGATGTGCCTTCCCTTATGATTCCCATGTATAGTTTTACTAGGTCTTTGATCAAAAGATCTCTTTGAATCATCATAATTGCCAGCACAAAAGGGTATTTCCTACTCAATGCATCAGTAACTTTGTTTTATCTTCTGATATGATAATGAATTTAACAATCATAGTCTTTAAGAAGTTCCAACCATCTCCTCTGTCTCATGTTCAATTCCTTTTTCATAAAAATATACTTTAAAATTTGATGGTCTGTGTATATATCACATTTATCTCCATAAATATAGTGTCTCTGTAACTTCAGAGAAAAAACAACCATAACCAGTTCTAGGTCATGCGTAGGATAGTTTTCTCATGAGGTTTCAACTGTCAAGATACATAAGTAATCACCTTGTCATTTTCATGAGGATGTACCAAAGACCTTTCAGAGATTCATCACTAAAAATAATGAACACTTATCTGATAGAGTGTAGAGTTAACATGGGTCAGGTAACCAATATATTCTTCATCTAATATAAAATTTCTTCACACTACTTTGTACAGATGAACTTGACCCCTTTTCAAGTTAACTTGGTCAGTGGACTAGAAAATTGTGATTTTTTTTCACAAACCTATTTTAATATCCTGCCAAATCAAGGAAACTATGAATCTCAGTTACTGTTGTAGTATGATCCCACTCATCCAAAACCTTTGTCTTTGTATGTTTGAAGAACCTTTATGGTGTTTTGTTTTAAAAATGTTTTGTATTTGTTGAAAATTAACTCTCTTTGTAAAAGAATGTTTTTGTTTTCTAAAAATCGAACCCAGTCCATCGTAATGAGGTTATTTTCCAAACAAAAGTTTCTAGACCGATATTTTTATATTGAGATGCACCGGACATAGAATAAGTCAAGAATATGAAGTTTTTGATTAGACACTTTATCATATTTAGGTCTTTTAGCATAAAATTGAAAATAATTGAATTCAAAAAAATTAGAGAAAGAATGAATTTTCTGAAGAGTTTTTGAAAGAAGAAAGTGAAGTAGGGAGTTAAAAAGTTTTCATACTTTATAAAAAAATGTGAGAACGATTTGCTAATTCATAACTCATAAATAATAAGTTAATTGGATAACTTATAATGAAATATTGATGGAAGAAAAGGGAAAATAGATGTTGCCGATTGAAAAGAAATCATACCCAGTACAATCAGATTCAGACTGAGAAGGAAAGAAAGAAGGTGTTGAGGATCGTAACCAGGATAATTGTACTCAAGTATTGTAGTATCCGATCATCCACCGTATGCATAAAAAACTTTTTGTATATAGAATGATCATTATCAAGACAATCATATCCAGGCCAATCGTACACAGAAAGATTGTACTCTGGATAATCATACTCAATCTCTTTTGGATGGTTGATTGAATTGATGAAGGAAGAGTTGAAAAATGGTATTTCCATCATAATGAGAGTTACATCATAATGAGATGAGAAAGAAAAATATGTTTTCGAGCCTGAGGAAGAATAAAATTGTACTGATATTTTCATACTCATATTTTCATACTCATTTTTTCATACTAAGAAATCATAATGAAGTATTGATAATAAATAATTTATGCGGAGAAAGAAAAATATTATAACGAGATAAGAAAGAAAAATATCGTAATGATCTAAGAAAGGAATAAAGTGTTGAAGTGGTCAAACTTGAATTTCTATTTTTTGTAAATCTTGGAGAAATCTAAGGAGGTTTGAAGAATTCAAAATTTGAAGTTTTAAATATGAGATATTTTTTAGGATTTTTAGATTTAAGGAAGCGGGGAATGTTTCCAATTTTCCCACCTTTGTTTTTTTAACTTTCCTATAAATACTTCCTCAAATAATTTTTTCATTAAAAAAAACTTTCACACATGTGAAAAAGGTGGACCACTGGAGAATTCAATAGTGAAAGTTCCTATCTGATTGAAGAAGAATTGAATATAGAATTCTATCAAAGTTTGAGTTTTGTAGATTGAGAGTAAGTTCATTGTTTTGAGAGAATTAGATCCAAAATTATCGTACTGAGAAAATCAGATCTAGCATCATTGTTTTGAGATAATCAGATTATCATATTCAGAGAATCAGATCCAAAATCATTATACTCAGAAAATTGGATCCAAAATCTAGCATCATTGTATTGTGAAAAAATTGGATCCAACATTATTGTATTGAGAGAATCAGATCCTTCCAAATTATACTAAGGATTCAGACTAAGTAATTGTGGATTAGATTTAATAAAGTATTTATCATTTTGTTTATCTCAATTTTTTTATAATAAAACATTGTAAACTAATGAGAGTCAGTATAATCATTCCTATTGGGAGATATAAGTTTTCTAACGGGAGTTGGATCAAGTTGTATTCACTTCTTCTTAATAATGGATTTCCATAGACCCACAAGAGTGGTTATGGTAAAAATGTAAGTTCTCACACTAAGGATGAACCTTTTAAATCTTTTGTTATTTATTTACTTTCCTACTGCTTCATGCATGATTGTTTACTAAAATTTTACAAGGATATAAATCACAATTGGTTTCAGTGGTTAAGTTTTGAAAATAATTGAAGCTTATAAAAACAAACAAATGATTCACCCCCCCTTCGCAGTTGTTATTTGATCCTTTTGAACTTCAATTGGTATCATAGGGAGGTTCCCTTATTAAATCCTTATCATAGATAATATAAATTATGTCATCAGTAGAGGAATTCCTATGTTTGATGGAAAAAAGTTTTATGGATGAAAAAATAGGATGATTCCTTATCTCATATCTCTTGGACTTGATGTTGTTAATGATTCTTGATAAAACACAATATTATTGAATATTTTATTGATAATAAATGCAATAATTTCCTCACATTGTGCTAAATATGTTAATTTATAGAATATTTGGGATTAGATCATTTATTTGAAAATTTGATGGAAATTTCAGTTTTAGCCTTTTAAACTTCACGGTAGTATTTCGGGCATAAATATTTTTCTGTAAATAATTTGTACTTAAAATTTTGTAACGTTTTTTGAATTGATGAGATACAAATTCTATTTAGGACATGGGAGCTGGATCATGAATTTTAGTGGAGTAAATGGTCCATGAATACAAAGTTGGACTGAACTATCTAGATTGGACATTACTTCACCATTTGGGCTGTATCATCTTAATACGGACTTTTATTGGGCCCAAATTTGGAGGGAAGCTCGGGAACATGATTATTCACAAATAATCCTTATATAAGGGCAACCAATTCGTTTTTTCTCGAGGTAAAGTATGCAGTTCAAGTGGGATTAAAAAAATTGGCCTAATTTTCCTTTCACATTTAAAATGGTTTTGTAACCCTAGCCCTCCCCAAATCTATTTAAAGTACATTTTCACTTTTTAGGAGGGTTGGTCGAGGATTTTTTAAGGTGTGGTCAAAAGGGTGGATCTTAGTAACACCTCAAAACCTTGGAAGAAGTAAGGCCTTGTGCAAAGATCTCTTCCAAGAAGGCTCTCCTATCCCACCTCCACTTTGTTTTTGCTTGTTTTTATGCTTGTAATGTGAATTTTATTCAATAAATATTCTGTATTATTCTCTTTTAATCTTTATATTTTTCCTTCTTGGGTTGTAATCTAATAGTGGAGATGAGATTGGGTGTTTCCCAATCAATCCATTTCTTATGAAAAATGTCTCCACGATGACAACTCCACCCATAGAAGAGTGATTACTTTTGTAGTTGATCTAATCCATACTCCCTTCATTTATTTATTTTGAATCCATAAACATACTATAATTCATAAATTTTTATCAATTAATTGCATTTTAATTTATAAGTTACTCGATCGACTTGCACTTGACTACGTGGTCAGGCTTATGTAAATCGTGTGAGTGAAAACTCAATCACAAAATCTAATCAATTTGGGATAGAATTGTAGGGTTAATGTCTCATACCAAACTCAATTAATTATCCACTTCAGGTAGTAGATTCTTCCATAATTTTTCACTAACCATAAGTTGGATTTTGGATCACAATCAAGATAGTGTGCTACGATTGGATGTCATGAAGTTAACCTAGGGATCATTTTTTTAAAATATTTGTGGTATTGTTAATTTCTATATGGTTCGGAGGTTTACAATATTAGGGGATCATAATTGAATGAATTTTAATCATATAGGATAATGATAAATGAATAGTGAAGGGGGTATATTAGATCAACTACATCTTCTCATATAAGTGTTTTTAAATAAATTGTGTCTTTGATTGTTCTTGTTTGTTATTTGGTTTATTGTCTGAAAGTCACAAAACTAACCCCCCATCTCGTGTTTCATTTTTTTTCACTTATTTACTTTTTCTGTTTACTTTAAGACTATTAAGGGTTGTTTAATTCACTTTCTCCATGAGAGAATGACCCAGGTCAACCACTGTGCTGCACTTAGTAAAATTACAAACATTTTTGAGAGCATGTGTGACAATGCTCATCAAATTGGAACTATTTCTGGGGAGGAAAGTGTTTTATTCAACCAATTTTATGTAAGTTATTTGTTCTTATTTTTTATTTTTTTTCTTTTCTTCCCCTCCCTTTTCTTTTCTGTTCTTTCTTCCCCACCTCTTTTTTTCAGACCATCCATTGAAACCTCATTTAATGATATTGGTGTCCACTGATTTTGTTTCTATTTTATATGATTTCTGACATGATCCCACCCAAAGTATCTCCTTGATCTAGACACCGAGATTAAGCACAACCTTAGGACTTGAATCAGACAATCTCGGTCTATGGGGAGCGTTGACATTT
Source organism: Viscum album (assembly GCA_963277665.1). Lineage (NCBI taxonomy): Eukaryota > Viridiplantae > Streptophyta > Magnoliopsida > Santalales > Viscaceae > Viscum > Viscum album. The sequence continues at coordinate 1,078,579,619 of OY728139.1, read as the reverse complement.
ACCTAACTGGGGAATTCCTCCACTCTAAGAATTTTGAAATTGGAAACTCTTCTAAAACAAATATTAAACAAGATAAAATGGCTGAAAATAACAACAATGAACTCAATAGTACTATTCGAGAGTTGGTTTCACTTGATATTAATTATCAACCTACATGCATTGCATATCCAACTCTCGAATCAGACTTTGAACTAAAATCTGGGTTAATTCACATTTTTCCAAAATTTCATGGCTTATCTAGTGAGGATCCAAAAAAACATTTAAATTAATTCAATGTGGTATTCTCAACAATGAAACTAAGAAATTTCTCTGAAGATCAAATAAAACTTAGAGCATTCTCATTATCACTAGATGGAACTGCTAAGGATTGGATGCATTATTTACAACATGAAGATATAACATGTTGGAACGATTTGAAATATCTTTTCTTATAGAGATTTTTTACAGCATCAAGGACCACTTCCATTTGAAAGGATACCTCAGGGATCAAGTAGGCACATGGGGAGTCAATGTATGAGTATTAGCAGAGATTCAATAAATTGTGTGCAAGCTGTCTGCATCACCAAATCAATGAGAAAATCCTCATCTAGTACTTTTATGAAGTAATCACACCTAAGGAGAGAATAATGGTGGATGCCATGTGTGGAGGGGAATTGGTTGACAAGACACCAACAGGTTCACATGCATTTATTGAAAATATGACACAAAACTCTCAACAATTTGGCAATCGAGGTACCCCACATATTAGAGGAGGACATCATGTAAGTCCATCTTCTCTTGAAATTCATTTGATTGGTACCAAGTTGGAAGAATTGAAAACTATGGTAAGACATATTGCTTTGGCACAAAAGACATCCCAACCCCCTCCTTCAAGTCCTTGTGGCATTTTCACTGAGAAAAACCACCCAATGGAATGTGTCCCCAAACTACAAGAAATAGAATATTGTGCAACATTGTTTCTTGGGAGACCATATCAGCAGCAACAACAACTATATCCCCAAAAGAAGTTCGATTCCTTTGCTCTAACATACTACCAAGGGTAGAATGATTAACCATACATAAGGTATGCCTATGGACAATAACAAAGGCCCCCCTTACAATAAAACTTCTATCAACCTTCGCCTTACCAGTAGGGTTTCCAACAACACCAAAGGAGATCTGAAGCCCAAGCATCAACAAGAAAACAATAAGGGTCTTCTGAACCAAAGGTTGATTCTAATACTGACGATATTTTGAAACAAATTGTTATTAATCAAAAGAATGAGCTGAAGAGTCAAGGTTCGGAGTTGAGAGAGTTGAAGACACAAATGAGGCAGATTACCACTACCCTCCATAAACTAGTGAGTAAGAATTCTGGAAATCTACCTTCACAACCTACTCTAAATCCAAAGGGTAATTTTAGTACCATCACATTGAGAAGCAGGAAGAAAATAACTAATGCTTTTCTACCTACCATTCCACCGAGATTCACCTCAACTCTAGAGAATCCATATTTAAGAACAACTTATGAGAATCCAACAGAGAAAGAAAAAGATAAGAAAAAGATTCATGACGTTACTCCTAAACCCCTTCCCTTTCCAAAAAGGGTTATTCTGACCAATAAAATGGACGAGGAGGTGATGAAAAAAGAGGGTTTGGAAACATTCAAGTGTGTGGAGATCAACATCCCTCTACTTGAAGCCATCAAGAAAATCCCAAGGTATGAAAAATTCCAAAAAGAGATTTGTACCTATAGAAGAGGGCTCAAGGGAAATAAGAGGATTAATCTTGGAAAGAATGTGTATGAACTCATTACACCAACTCTAGCAATGCCAACAAACTGCAAGGATCCAGGGAAATTCACCATCCCATGCACCATAGGGGAGTTACACTTTTCTGATGTTTTATGTGATTTAGGAGATTCTATAAATGTGATGCCTCACTCTATATTCTCTTTTATACTGGTTGGTGAGTTGAAGATGGCAAGAGTTGTGTTGAAATTGGATAATAGAGCTAAAACATATCCTGTGGGAGTCCTTGAGGATGTACTTGTTTGGGTAAGAGACATGATATTTCCCATAGATTTATACATTCTTAACATGGAGGATGATCAGGTATGTTCTCATGATCTAATTATATTAGGTAGCCCCTTCCTCAAAACTGAAAAAACAATCATAATGTCCATGAGGGTACACTTTCGATGGAGTTTGGAGATGAAGTTGTGATATTTAATGTTATGGACTCCATGAAGTACCCCTCAAAGGACCATTCTTCTTTTTGTTATCTCCCATTTTGAACCACCAAATAAAATTCCTATGGAATTTGATTTTCCTATACTTAGGGAGATTATGAGTATTGGTTCTAGTTTGACGTCTAAGAGCACCTCCACACCTATTTTTAATGCACAAAACTCTCTTAGATTTGATTTTGAAATGGATTCAAATTCTGATTTTGATCATGTTCACTCTGATTATGACTTGGTTGTTGAATATGATGATGGTTTTGATGCATTATTCTCTAATTTTGATGATGGTTATTCTAGTACTGATGTTCATTGATCATATATTTCAGTTCCTTCAATATATCCATCCATACTACACCCCCTACATTGGAACTCAATCCATTGACACCAAATCTAAAATACTCATACTTGTTAAGTGGTGATAAATTACCTGTTATAATTGCTAACAATCTCCATTTTGAATATAAAGAAAAACTTTTGAATATTTTGAGGGAGAACATTAGGGAAATCAGGTGGACCTTGGATAATGTATCAGGTATTAAACCCTCTATTTGTATACATATGATTATTTTGGAGGATGGGGCTAAGCTAGTTAGGTATCCACAAAGGAGATTGAACCGTACTCTTATAGAAGTTAAGAAAAAAGAGGTTGAAAAATTGCTCGAGGCATATAGAATCTATCCCATTTCAGATTCCCAATGGGTGAGTCCTATTCAGGTTGTTCCTAATAAAGGCGGTGTTACTATAGTTAAAAATGAGAATGATGAGTTAGTTCTAATGAGGGTGCAAAATAGTTGGCATGTGTGTATTGATTTTATGAAACTAAATCAAACCACTCACAAGGACTGCTTCCCTATCCCATTTATTGACCAAATGCTTGAGAGACTAGCAGGAAGACACATTATTGTTTCCTGGATGGATTTTTTTAGATATTTTCAGGTTCCTATAGATCCATAGGATCAAGAGAATACAACATTCACTTGTCCATTCAGCACATTTTCCTACCAAAGGATGCCATTTGGACTTTGCAAATTCCCCAGGTACCTTCTAGAGATGCATGGTGAGTATTTTTTGATATTATTGTGATATGCATGGAGGTATTTATGGATGATTTTACAGTGTATGGATCCTCATTTTATGAATGTATAAGTATTTTGGGAAAGGTGTTAAATCGTTGTATAGAGAAGAATCTAGTCTTGAACTTTGAAAAGTGTCATTTCATGGTAGATCATGGCATTGTCTTAGGGAATGTAGTGTCAAAAAATGGGATAGAGGTTAATATATCTAATATAGACATTATTTTATCCTTACCCAATCCTTCATGTGTTTGTGATATTATATCTTTCCTAGGGATGTAGGAATTTATCGGTGCTTTATCAAAGATTTTAGTAAGATTGCTCTTCCTTTGTCGTGATTACTTTAAAAGGATTCTGATTTTGTGTTTGACGATTCATGAATGGTAGCATTTGATGAGCTAAAGAAATGTCTGACCACTCCACCGATTATACAGCCCCCATAATGGGACATCCCTTTTGAGATTATGTGTGATTCATCCAACTTTGTAGTTGGAGCTGTCTTATCTCAGAGGGTGTAGGGAAGTTCACATGTGATTTCCTATGCATCAAGGACATTTGATTCAACTCAACAAAACTACACAACCATAGAAAAGGAGTTTATTGCAGTCATATTTTCTTTATATAAATTCCATTCATATTTATTGGGCTCTAATGTTATTGTTTTTTCTAACCATGAAGCTCCGAGGTACCTCTTGAAGGAACCAGATGCAAATACCATACTTATATGATGGATGCTCCTTCTTCAAGAATTCGATATTGAAATAAAGGACAAGAAGGGGTCAGAAGACTTGGTGGTGGACCACATGAGTAGGATTACTCACACATTAGAGGATGACACTTTGGACCAGGCACCACTTCGGGACACTTTCCCTGATGAGCATCTTTATTCAATCTCAGGTACACCTCCTTGGTATGCTGATTTAGTTAACTACGCTGTTGCCTCTGAAATTCCTGAAAATTTAAAGAAACATCAAGTCCAAAAGTTAAAAAGTGATTCAATATTTTATGTTTGGGAAGATCCATACCTCTGGTGCATGTGTAGTGATCAAGTTATTAGGAGGTGTGTTCCTGATCATGAGTTTGAGTCTGTTATGCATTTCTGCCATACACTTTCTTGTGGCGGACACTTTGGACCCCAACGAACAGCTAGGAAAGTCTTAGAATCTAGATTATATTGGCCTAGCTTATTCCATGATGCCCATTTGTTTTTTAAGTCATTCTCTCATTTCCAACACACTGGGAACATTTCTAAGAGATGTGAGATTCCCCAACAACCCATACTATTTTGTGAGATTTTTGATGTATGGGGCATCGATTTTATGGGTCCTTTTCCTAGTTCATTTTTTTGTATATTTTTGTTGCTGTTGATTATGTGATAAAATGGGTGGAGGCTAAGTCCACCAGGACTTATGATTCTCATGTTGTTGTGGAATTTGTCAAAGCATATTTTTTTGCAGGTTTGGAGTATCGAAGGCCATCATCAGTGACCAAGGGACACACTTTTGCAATCAGAATTTGGATTCCCTCCTTCAAAAGTATGGGGTGACACACAAAACATCAACACCATACAACCCCCAAAAAAATGGCTAGGTTGAGGTTTAAAATCGTGAATTGAAACAAATTTTGGAGAAAACCGTGCATCCGAATAGGAAGGATTTGAGTAAGCGCTTGGATGATGCGCTATGAGATTATAGGATAGCATACAAGACACCCATTGGTATGTCCCCATTTCAGATTGTTTTTGGCAAATCATGTCATTTCTCTGTAGAAGTTGAGCATAAGGCTTATTAGGCTATAAAGAAATGCAACATGGATTTGACCCAAGCTGGAATTTAATGGAGGCTATAAATTCAAGACCTTGAGAAGATTCAATTGTCTTTATATAAGAACTCAATGCTCTACAAGGAAAGACCAAAAGCAGCTCATGATAGAATGATCCAACAAAGGGAGTTTCATGTTGGAGAGAAAGTCATTCTCTACAGTTCACAACTAAAATTGATTTCTGGTAAGTTGCATTCTAGATGGTTAGGTCCTTATATTTTATCTAATGTTTTTCCTTATGGTACAGTGGAGATCACACAATAGGACACTAGAAGGATCTTTATAGTCAATGAGCAATGTTTGAAGAAATACATTGAGGGACTTCCTACTAATGCAGTGGATTTCATCACACTTCATGACCCCATAATCACTTGAGCATATCAGGCTATTCCTAACCCTTTCACTTTTATATTATTTGTTCTATTTAAAATTATACATTTCATGTGCATATATCATCTCATAGGTTCACATTGAGGACAATGTAATATTTTAAGTATGGGGGAGGGGACACAATTTTTGGGTAGATATTTAGGATTTTTATTTGTGTGTTTTGTGTGTATTTTCTATTAATATTTTTGTTATAAATTTCAAAAAAAAAAACAAAAAAACAAAAAAAAACATGTCATTTAGATATAGAATATATAGAAAATGAATGTTTTCAAAATTCATTAGTAGAATGATAAGCATGAGTAATATTTCATCATAAAGTGTTGATTTTTATAAAAATTAAAGTCGTCGATGATATTAATGGTTGTGTCATTATAAAACCTTTTAGATTTTGACATCATTATTTGTGATATTTGTTCATGGAAAATTGTGTCATTGATTTCTACACAAAAATTTTCACTCAACCATGACTTGTGAAAATTTTCTTACTCAATTGAAGGTATAATCAAGTTAGGTAAAAAAAATAATTGGTTGATCCATATGTTTGTTTCTCTTCTGATCAGTTTCATTACTGTACTGAATTGACCAATGCATGTGTACCTGTTATCTGACTATTGTACGCCCTAAAAAAATGGGTTGTGTCTTGGATAGGTCAAAACCCAATTTCCCCTGACCTTTGATCTTATTATAACTATTACAATTAGTGTTGTGAGGAGATCAAACAAGGGTTGAGATTTGAGTATGAAATTTTTTCCAAGTGAAACTTAAAAAAAACAAAAAAATAATAAATGAGGGGAGTGATGAAATGTACAACATATGGGGATATCTAGGTTGAGAGATTAAGGTTTGAATTTTGAGAATGCTTAAGTGAGTGGGTCTTGAAATTCGATTTCAAAGTAATTAATAATAGGTTCGGTGAATTAAACCAAGTAATAATAATTGTTTTACATGACCAGAATATACTGAATAAAGGGTGGATTTATGATCTTGGAATGGTTGGCATGCACACACGTGAAGAATTAGTGGCATGGTAGACCCATGACTTGTTTCGCTATGATTAGTGTTATGAATCCCACTAGATTTTATTTTGAAAAAATTTATGAGATAATGACTTTAAAATTTATTCATATTGACTCTCGACGGGATTATTACTTTTCCTATATTTTCATTGTGGATTGAGAAATATGAACATGCATATCTTGTCACAATTTTTTTGAATACATGATATGAGGTTTTTTCCCAGGAGTGAAAATGGGTAAGTGTGGTGGAGTTTATAAAACACAATTTTATTGAATATTTTATTGATAATAAATGAAATAATTTCCTCACATTGTGATAAATAGGTTAATTTATAGAATATTTGGGATTAGATCATTCATTTGAAAATTTGATGGAAATTCCAGTTTTATACTTTTAAAATTCACTGTAGTATTTCGGGAATAAATATTTTTCTGTAAATTATTTTGTCTTAAATTTTTTCAAATGTGTTCCTGACATAACGAGATACAAATTATATTGAGGACATGGGAGCTGGATCATGCATTTGAGTGGAGTAAATGGTTGATGAAGACAAAGTTGGACTGAGCTATCTAGATTGGACATCACTTTACCATTTGGGCCATATCTTCTTCATCCAGACTTTTATTGGGCCCAAATTTTGAGGTAATCTCTAGGATATGATTATTCACAAATAATACTTATAGAAGGCTATCTGATTCATGCGTTTTTGAGGTAAAATATATAGTGAAAGTGGGATTAACAAATTTTTCCAAATTTCCATTTCACATTTAAAAAAGTTTTCTAACCATAGTCCTCCCCAAATCCATTTAAAGGATATTTTAACTCTTTGGGAGGGTTTGTAGAGGATTTGGGAAGGTGTGGCCAAAATGGTGGCTCTTGGGAACACCTCACATCCCTTGGAATAAGTAATGCCTTATTCCAGGATCTCTTCCAAGAAGGCTCTCCTCTCGCACATCCACTTTGTTTTCCTTGTTTTTTTGCTTCAAACGTGAATTTTATTCAATAAATCTTCTGTATTATTCTCTTTTAATCTTTATGTTTTTTTCTTGGGCTTTAATCTAAGAGTGTAGATGATATTCAGTGTTCCCCAATCAATCCATTGCTTATTGAAAACGTCTCTACGATGACAACTCCACCCATGTACGAGTGATTTCTTTCATAGATGATCTAATCCATACTAACTTCATTTATTTATTTTGGATCCATAAACATACTATAATTCAAAAATTTTGATCAATTAATTGAGTTTTAATTTGTAAGTTACTTGATCGACTTGCATTTGACCGTGTGGTTGGGCTTGTGTAAATCGTGTGAGTGAAACCTCAATCGCAAAATCTAATCAACTTGGGATAGAGTTGTAGGGTTCTAGTCTCATCCAAAACTCAATTAATTTTCCAATCCAGGGAGTATATGCTTCCCAAATTGTCTACTGACCATAAGTTGGATTTTGGATCACAATCAAGGCAGGGTGCTACGATTGGATGTCCTGATGTTAACCTAGGGATCAATTTTTTTAAAATATTTGTGGTCTTGTTAATTTATGTAGTGTTCGGGGGTTGACAAGATTATGGTATCATAATTGAATGAATTTTAATCATATGGGATAATGATAAATGAATGGTGAAGGGGGTAGATTAGATCAACTACGTCTTCTCATATAAGTGTTTTTAAAGAAATTATGTCTTTTATTGTTCTTGTTTGTTGTTTAGTTTATTGTCCAAAAGTCACAAAATCAACCCTACATCTTGTGTTTAATTTGTTTTCAATTATTTCATTTTTTTTCTTCAAGACTATTAAGGGTTGTTTAATTCACTTCCTCCTTGAGAGAATGACCTAGTTCAGCCACTGTGCTGCACTTAGTTAAATTAAAAACATTTTTGAGAGCGTGTGTGACAATGCTCATCACTGCTACTATTAGATTTCCACCTTTTGAGAAATATGATCCTATGAAATTTGAGGATAAGAGAAATATAGAAGTTGATGGAAAGGCTAAAAATTCAATCCTTATGTCCTTATTAGAGAATTTATATCCAAAGTTGATGGGTCTCAAAAATTTAAAAAGTATATAGGACAAGCTGGAAAGTGTTTTCGAAGGGAATAAAAAAGTTAAGAAAGCAAAGCTAAAAATCTAGTATAGTAAGTATGGAGAAATTAGAATTAGAGATGAAAAAAATTGATGAATACTTCACCAGATTAAATGAAATTGTTTTCAACATTAAAGGATTCATAGATTTTTTGGAAGATTCTACAATTGTGAAGAAACTTATGAGAAACTTTCCGAACAGGTTTGATTCTAAAATTTCTTCTTTAGAAGATAAAGATGATTTATTTCTTGACTAATTTTATAACTTTCTTATTGCTTATGAAATAAGGAAATCTCCAATATTTATAAATAGTATGAAAGATGAAACATATTTTGAACCTATGAGAAAGTTGAAAATTCAAGATGTTGAAGATGTTGATCCTTGTGAATCTAAAGATAAATAGGATGATGATTTGAAAGAAACAAATCATGTATCTTATATCCAAGAACTATCTAAGAGGAAGAGAAAATTATGTAGGTAAACTTCATTATGATTTCATTAAACATACATAAAACTCAAAAGTGTATTTTTACTGTTCACTGAAGAAAAAAATATTTTAGAAAATTATCATAAATTCACCCTAACCTAATTTCGATGCGATGATTTTAAAAATGATATTTATTTTATCAAAATAATTATCTATGTACGATAAATTTATATTTTAAATATAAAAAAACTTATTTATTAAAAATAATAGCAGATAGAAAATGCATAGTAAAATGCATTGTGAAATTTATGACACTTGAAAAAAATAAAATTATTTTATAATTTAAATTTAAATAAGAATATTTTAATCATAAAATTTCATTAAAATAAATATTATTAATAATAACCTATTTTATTATAATAATTATATGTTTTCTGAAAAGTAAAATTTCTGTCTGAAAAATCAATTTATCAAATTCGTCATATTTTTAAGAAAAACTAATGTCAAAAAAGAAATGATGGAACAAAAATTTTATTTATACAAAGGAATTATACAATATGTAACTAAGTATTTGACACATAACCCCTTATAACACCCGTATACAACCTTAAGGTGAGGTGTGCGACTATGATATACTCATTGGGTAGCTCGGTTATCATCTTCTAAGTGATAATATCCACTAACTTGAACTTCTCCCATAGGTGATTTCATTCAAGTTTAACATGTTGAAGATCAGATTGGGTTTGGTCAAGAGAGAGCCCAAAGGTGCTACCTCCCTCACAAGTTCTAAAAAATGAGCTTCGTATTACATGAGTCTATTGGATGAGACCATTGACTCTTCTTTCTGCATTAATTAACCATTATCATTTCCATTTATAATACTAATTATAAGGTTAAAATTATTATTAAGAGTATTTTTTCCAAAAGTCATATTGAACAATGGTCATAATTGACCAACATTCAAATAACGGTTGAAACCCAGCTATCACATTTCAATTATATAAACTTTATTATTAAAGGAATATAGTTTTGTTGAGTAAAAAATAATATAACACACATTTTCAGGAAATAATTATCATTGAAAAAGTTCAGGTTGTTACAGTACCCTTGCTTAATGAAAACAACTTTCACAAATCCCAATTCATCTATTTTAATAGAACTCCTGTTATGAACCCACTTTCATTGAAAAATAAGCACTTGGAATGTTGTATAATCCAACTCCCATATTTTTTGATGATGATAAAGTATGACATATTCACATAAATTGGATTTCTGTCCTTATTACCAAAAACATGCACCACTTCAGCCACAAGTGCAACTCCACTATTTTTCATGGTACTGTCTTTATCATGTTTATTTGTATAGAATATATAAACATTAATTACATAAATATTATAAGATGATACATACACACTTGGTCCTCCAGCTATCCATCAAAGTTTTTCTGAAATTGAATTTGGATTTTTATCTGACTCTTCAAAAATATGGTCCCAAAACCATCCTATAAACTATTGATTATGTGTATTTGATATATATATTTCATCCCTTGATGGATTAAAATGACTAAGAATTTCTTTATGGGTTTCAACATATGGGGAAACCTCTAAATTTTTATGAAAAATGTAAAGGTGGGATGACTCCCAATTGGTAATATTGATTGTGACAACATCTCTTCCAGAAATTGCTTCACCTGCAAGCCACCCAGTGTGATGAGATTTCAGTAGACCAATGATTTCCACACTAGATAGGTATTCATTATAGAATTAAATTACTTAATTAATAATATATCACTCCACAATATGTATGGTGTGATCAAATATCCTAGTAGGATATCATCAAATATTTTATACCATTCATTTTTTAAGACAAACAAAAACAATCTAGTTTTAGGGAAAATAATGAAAATAATTTTATTACATAGGGTTGAGTAAATAAAACTAACAAAACATATATTTTTCTTTTAAATCAAATATAATTTACCAATATACAACCATAAGATAAAATAATAATAAAATATAAAGCATCAACCATTAAAGGGTACCTACCAAAGGCCTAAGGAGATAATCTAAGTTGAAAAATTAAGGGAATCATCACATTAGAATATTATTGCAATAAAAATGCAACACAATCAACTCACCGTTAATGGCCTCATCGGGAAGGTAGTTCCAATAGCTGGTGTGAGACCTAAGATAGGGGTAATATAAATGTGTGACCATAATATTATAACTCATGTATCTAGAATTCCCACATCTCTACCTAAATACTCCCAGATCATTTTTCTAAAATCTCAACACTAATAATTGATGAAAAACATTTATAAAACTATCATGTCAACATGGTATAACATCCATTTAAGCATCCACTTACACATCAACACCAATAATTAAACATGATAAAATTTAAAATATATATTATAAAACCATACATAGAAAACACCTCGATTCATTCCAAATCAATCATCAAAATGTTAATCAAAACCCAAACACAGATTCCACTTTCACTATAACTTCCAACACAAAAGTGTTTTATCTTATTTATCAATTGAAAAAATTATATTTTATCTGAAATACTCACCAGAATCACTCCATTATAATACCAATCGTGATACTTTTCACCTAAAACAACCCATATAATGTTTCTAATATATTAAACCACCTCATCCAAACATGTTCTGACATTTAGATCAATCCAAATTCAGTAATTTTAATTGTACCAAAGTCCTATACAACTATACATAGAAAATTATCAAAACTTCCATAAAATATGCCCAAAAAACCAATCAAACAATTTACCAATCAAAAAACCATTATCTCACACCAATGAATCAAACCAAACACATAATTCATACATAAAAAATATTTTGAAAACTAAAACCCTATAAATAATCTTTCACTATCTAAGAATTCCAAATCAAATAAGAATATACCTTAGATTTGGTGGTCTGGTGGCAGTAGTAGGGTATGACAATGGTGGAGTTGCAGTAGGTAGCAACAACAGTAATAGCAGAGGCCACATAGGGGTTCGTGGAAGAGGTGGGGTTCGTGACAGAGGTGGGTTCATGGTGGAGGAGGGGTTCGTGGCAGAGGTGTGGTTCGACAGAGGAGGTCAGAGGTGGGGTTCATGGTGGAGGAGGGGTTCACGGTGGAGGTGGGGTTCGATGCACGATGGAGGCGGGTTTTAACATGTGATGGAGGCAGGGTTCACGGTGGAGGTGGGGTTTGCGGCGGCGGAGGGATTCGCAGTGGCTGAGGAGGGATTTGCGGTGGAGGAGGAGGGATTCACGGTGCTAGAGGAGGGGTCGGGTCAGAGGAGGGGTTAGTGGTGGTAAAAGAGTGGTCGGTAGTGGCAGAGGAGGGGTCAACGGTGAAAGAGGCCGACTTCCGTGAGAGCTTGAGGTGTGCGAGAGAAGAAGCCGACTGTTAGGATTCATTTATACAATCGAGTAAATCTTTTATCAGCATTAGTTAAAAAGAGTCAATAAAATTATGTTTTGTCAGTGCTAAAATAGAAAGTGTTGATAAAACATGCCTTTATCAGTGCTAAAAAACATTAATAAAGCTATAATGTTAATAATTTATTTATATTATTATATATATTTATAAAATTATATATATAATATATATATATATATATATATATTTATTTATAATTATAACTATAAATAAATACATATTTATTAATCGTATATATATATAATAATTATATTTATACAATTATATATATTTATAAAATTATAATATTATAAATAAATATATATTTATTATAAATAATTATAAATACATATTTATTAGTATTTATAACTATAAATTTATATATATTTATTTAAATAATTGTAAAATTATAATAATTGTATTTATTATATTTAAAATTTTATAAATATAATAAATATATAATAAATATATATTCATATAAATATATAATTTTAAAAATTATAATAAATATATATTTATTTATAGTTATAGTTATAAATATATAAATATATAATTATTTAAAAAAAATATTTATTTATTTAAAATTAAAATTATAAATATTTTTATTTATTTATAAATATTTGTGTATATTTATAAATATATTTATTTAATTATATATATTTTTAACATTATAATTATATTAAATATATTTATTATAATTTTATAATTATTTAATTATATATATATATATTTATTTACAATTATAAGTATAAATAAATAAATAATTATTTATAATTAAAAATTATAATAAATATATATATATTTATAATTATAATTATAATTATATATATTTAAATAATTATAAAATTATAACAAATATATTTATTATATTTATAATTTTATTAATATATATAATTAATATATTTATTATAATTTTATAATTATTTAAATATATATGCATTTATTTATAATTATAATTATAAATATTTGTATTTATTTAAAAAGGTTTATATATATTTATAAATATATTTATTTAATTATATATATTTATAACATTATAAGAATAATAAATATATTTTTTATAATTTTATAATTATTTAAATAAATTTATATTTATTGATAATTATAACCATAAATAAATAAATATTTGTTTGTAATTAAAAAATTATAATAAATAAATATTTATTTATAGTTATAATTATATATATATATATTGATTAAAATAATTATAAAATTATAAAAAATATATTTATTATATTTATAATTTTATAAATATATATAACTAATATATTTATTATAATTTTATAATTAATATATTTATTATAATTTTATAATTATTTAAATATATCTATATTTATTTAGAATTATAACTATAAATAATTTTATTTATTTATAAATATTTGAATATATTTATAAATATATTTATTTAATTATATATATTTATAACTATATAAGTATAATAAATATATTTATTATAATTTTATAATTATTTACTCACACACACACATATATTTATAATTATAACTATTGGTAAATATATTTATAGATATTCAAATATAAATATAAATATAAATAAATAAATAAACAAATAAATAAATAAATAAATAAATAAATAAATAAATAAATAAATAAATAAATAAATAAATAAATAAATAAATAAATAAATATATATATATATATATTGATAAATGGAAATGATGATTCTGCCGATCCTTTCCCAAGTTTGCAATGGTGATTAGGGTTTCTCTCCTGCGATTTGGCTGGTTTGAGATTCAAAGGCGGAAGAATTTCTTATTCATGGCCATTTTGACATGCACAAGGCTATTATAGATGGAGACCGAGTTTTGTCTCTTCCAATTCACCATGTGGGGACCGACGCTGGACCTTAAGAGCAGCGGCATGGTCAGTTTGTTGTGGGTTCTTCCAACACGAGATTGAAGTAGAGTGATCTGCTTGAGGTTGTCGGTGCTGGATTAAAGTTTTTCCAGTGTGATCTGCTTGAGGTCGATTCTGTGGGCATTTCTGGCATGCGAGATATATGAGTGGTTGATGCTGCGGGTCTTACTGGGTCTGAATTTGGGACTTGCAAAGATGGCTCATCCTCAAGGGTTAATACTCATGGTGACTCAGCCAATATTGCTGAGTTCACCATGAAGCACTCCTCATTCTTCGAGGGTTCATCTTCTTTTAACATTCAATGCAAAGGTTCCATTTCTCATGTCAAGGTGGATTAGGCTATGGTATCTGAGCGATTTAAAGTTGGTAATCACTCTATAATCGCTTGAATGATCTTGCCTCGAGGATCTTTTCCTTTGAAGATTGATGAATTGGTCCATCGACTAGTGAAAATTTGTGGATTTTCCAATTGGCGATGTGTGTCGATGGGTCAAGGTTTTTTCCACATCTTATTTACCTAGGAGGATTTAAAATCACATGCTTGGGGCTTTGGATCCGTATCCTTGAAGCTAGGATTTCTTCACGTTAAATAATGAGACCATTATTTTGATCCTTTGAATGCAGGTAATTCCTCTATGTAGGTTTGGGTTTGGGTTTATGGATTACATTGGATGTTTTTCCATATAAGAATCCTTCAAGATGTGGCTATATCACTTGTCTTACCTATAAAGATGGATAAAGAAACAAAAGTTGAAAGGTATGGGAATTTTTATAGGTTTTTGGTTGAAATTGACCTAAGTTCAACAAAGGTCGATAGAGTTTTTTATATACTGATGATGAAGAGTATGAGTTAAAAATTGTCTATGAACGTTTTCTAAAATTCAATCTAGAATGTGGGGTTATCATCCATGAAAGGGACTATCATAGGAGAATTTTGGTTTGTGAACTATGTTATACTCATGGGCATGACAAAAAAATTTGTCTAAAGAAAGGATTAAATCAATATCGGTCTGGTCTGGGTGAAGAGAAACCTGTAGGTGGTGTTTGTGAAACTACTACTATAGATAAAGCCAATGCGTCTGACCATAGTACTGCTGATGAAGTGGTTCAGGTCACTGGTCTGGACAACACCCCTGTACAACTAGTGATCATGCCTGGTGTTTCTAAGGAAATGCATGATTTGGAAGCTGTGCATGATAATGTCATTCTAGAATCAAATGAGTATATGACTGAGCAGAACATTGTTGTTTGTGCTATACTGGACACTGGCATGGACATCACCCATGTTCAGTTTTTTGCAATGTAGAAAAGCATCATTCCCAGATCTAATACCCAAAGTTCTTAAGGCATAGAGGTAGCCCCTTCCAATGCTATCCCAACACTTGCACAATGATTTGATAGGAAGAAATTATGGTTGAACATTGTTGCTGATAAAGAGATCAATGCTAGTGGGGAGTCTTTGAGATCAATCCAGAAGGTTTATAAAGCTAGTGCCAATGTCATGGATATATCTTCTCTGTCAGAAAGGATGGAATTTATTGAGAAGGAAGCTGTTGTGCAAAGAAAAGGGAAGAAGATTGTGGATAATGAATGGTTTTAAATGATTTCAAGGAAAACTAGTTCTCTACATGAATCACCTAAAGTTACTAAACAGGAAATTGATCGGGAAATTGTCACCGAGGTCAAAAGTTTTAAGGTTCTTGCTTCTCTTAATGATGATGTAAGTCATGGGTCTAAGGATATGGTTGCTGCTAAAAAGGGTGATCATGATGTGGCTATGCATCAACAGACTTGGAGAAGGGGTAGGCACCCAAAGGGTCATGGCCACGAACGTGGTCGAGAGGATGTTACTTGTGGGTGTGGATGAGGTGGTTCTTCAAGATCTTCCAGGCTCATGCTGGAGAGGTTATCGATTAAGGATAAGTACACTGTGCTTTTCAGGCAGAAGACCACACAGTCAGATCAGGAATCTGCTACTGATCATTAATCAGATCATGATTATGGAAATGTTTGACGTATTGTTTTTATTATGTTTGGGGGATTTCCCTTGTTTTCTCTCATTTTCCTCCTCATGTACTTGTTATATTTTCTTCAATTTTAATAAATGGTAAGGATCTTTGGCTTTTGGCTGGACCCATTTTGGTATATTTATTTATAAAATTATAATAGATGTATCTATTTTAATTTTTTAATTATTTAAATTTATATATATAGTTATAATTATAATTATAAATAAATATATTTAAAAGTATTTATATATAATTAAAATTTTATAATTATAAATATAATAAATATATTTATTATAATTTTATAAGTATTTATGAGAATAGATTCATGGGTATAACATGAATGAATCATATACCTAGTAAAGTATATAGATAATAAAAAGCGAGTCATCACATATGAACAACATGAATAATAATAATAAGGGTGTAATATATAAATGAACAATAATTCATGATAAATACATAACATATGCATGTCAATTATACTCACACATCAATATATTTATTAACAAAATTAATTGGAAACATATATTTATTTAAATATATATATATATATATATAATTATAATTATAATTATATATATTTAAAAACATTTATATATAATTATAAATATAATAAATATATTTATTATTTAATAAAATTTATTATAATATTATAATTATTTAAATATATATTTATAATATTATAAATATTTTTTTAAATATATATATATATATTTGAATTATTTAAAAAATATATTAATTATAAACATGCATTTTTATTTAATGTGTATGAACAAACATTATTTTTGAATTTAAATATAATAATTTTATATAAATTAATAATATTATTTTATTATAAACTTTTATCAATGCTAATAATAGCACTGATAAATATACATTTCATCATCTTTAATAAAAGCGTTGATAAATGGTACACCTTTATCAGTTATTTTTTTAGCACTGATAAAGGGTAGATTAATCAGTGCTTTTAGCTAGCGCTAATAAAGACCTCTCTTTTATTAGCACTAATAAAGACCGTCATTGCCTTTGCACTGATCTGTAGTGGTGTCTGCACAACATATTTACATTAATACATATGTATGTACTTATATTAATAATTTTTAGATATATTTATCTATATGTAGGTATAAAAAACTAAATTAGTATATAGAGTGTATATATAAAAAATACATTGTAAACTTTATAGTGTAAAATTTATAATGTATGTATAATTATATATATGTTTATATATATATACATATGAATGTACACACACACACACATATATATGAATATTTTCAAATAATTACATTAATACGTATTCATGTAATTATATTAACATATATGTACATATGTCTGTACATATATAAATATAAATATATATATAAATATACACAGATATATATATATATATATTTATATATGTATACTCAGTAATTTTAAATATATTTATCTATATGTATGTTTTTTAGTATATTTTGTCAGTAAAAAAAATTCACAATAAGAGTTAAAAAACACTATTAATTAGTAGTGCAAACCAGCACCATTATATAAAAAAATAAATTTCAAAATAACCTATCAAATATAAGTCTTGAATTATTAGTCTCCATATCACAATCGTATTGGTATCAACAAATTAAAATTTCGATATCATTTGAATATGACATATTAGATCAAAGTTTATTAGTGTAAAAAAAACTACTATAAATACCCCTTTCATCGGCGTTAAAAACACCCTTTATCACTGTTAAAACATTATTGATATTCTAACCACTGATAAACTAGGGATCGCCTTTATCAGTACTAAAAAAAGCGATGATAAAGAGGTCCTCTATTGAATCTAGTTTATCGCTGATAGAAAAGACCCTTTATCAATGTTAGGAATAATACTGATAAAAGCCGCATGACATATTCATATTTTGAATATATTTTTGTATATAAAACACTATGTTTTTACACTTTAATATATTATTCTTTCTAGTATTTTTTTTGTGATTTGTGGCAGGATACTAGAAATATTTGGAAAGTGAACAAAAAAGTATGAATTAAGCATGCTGAAGACACTTCACGACGTGGCGCGACACCATATTTTAGAAGCTAAAAGATGATGATTTGATGATATATATGATGTCCCATGATTATGGTACAAGTGAAGGACCAAGTACAAAACTTGAAAATGAAGAACAAGGATGATTCTGAGTGAAACTAGTTGGAAATCAACTTTACATGCTGTGTAAGTCATTCACGATGTGTAACATGAATAATTACACAGCAAGAAAACAATCCATGAAAATTTTGTCCCTCTACATTACACATCATGAATCCACTATTAATGATGTTAAATCTTTTAGAAATCAGGGGTCCATTCCTGCACATTACATGTCGTGAATATCACATACACAACATGAAACTTGCAGACAAACCAAAAAACAACCCGATCCAATAAAATTAATGGAGAAGACCACATTTAAGACCCTAGTACCCCCAAGATGACTTTTTGACCTATTTAATGGCCATTTATGATGACTTGAGAATTTGGAAATCATATAAATAAGAGCTTGGGTTAGATTAAAGATTAATCAGTTCCCAAGGATCTTCCATTACATTGCGTTGTAGGGATGCCACTGCTTTAGGATTTCTTTCTTTTTCTTTTCTTTTTGTTTTATTTTCCCATGTAACACATTAATTTATCTTTTAATTAAAGTGTTTCAATATTATTTCATCTCTCTTTATCTTCCAATCCTAATCTCATTTTCTCTCTTTTCTCTCTTCTTAAAATAATCACTTTTCCCTTTTCAAATGACAAGAGAATAACCCAATGCTTTCCCCTGGGAGAGGTTTCACGATGTTTTTTATTATTACACATGAAATTATTTAAAGATAAAATTATATTTGTGGTGGATAAGAGTGAAATTCATGGCTACAATGAACATACACCATGACAGAAATCCTGAATTCATTCCCACTTCCTGCTGAGGGAGGTGTACTTTTGTTGTGCCGAAGTGGTTTCCTAGGAAGGCAAAAGACCCACTCAAGGTAGAGAGTATAAATCCATTTAAAATATAAAAATATTGTGAAATTGAATTTTTAAAAATAATAAATAATGAAAGAACCCATGTAGCTAACCCTAGGACCAAAACCTTTCTTCTCTAATTTCATTTTGTCTGCATTTTCATCTACATTTATGATTGTTTTTTTCTACATTTCATTATTAATAAAACCCATTATTTTCAATAAATAATAAAAAACAAAAATAATTATATTAGGTTGAATAAAATTATTAATTGAACCAACTACAATTATGCTCAAGTGAGACGACCCTAGTCAATATCTATACTACAATAAGAAAAATTAAATTTAGTTTTTCCATGTCCTATGACAGACATGCATCACCATACTACTATAGTGTATTGCTAAAATTAAAGCACACTATA
Organism: Viscum album; assembly: GCA_963277665.1. Classification (NCBI taxonomy): domain Eukaryota; kingdom Viridiplantae; phylum Streptophyta; class Magnoliopsida; order Santalales; family Viscaceae; genus Viscum; species Viscum album. Next base: position 1,078,559,855 of record OY728139.1, on the reverse strand, counting down.
ACAAAAAATATAGAATTTAATTGATATAAAATTTAAATCACAAATTCAAGAAAAAAACAATGTATTATAGACATTTCAAACATATTGGTTTGTACAATTACGTTAGTAAGTAAAATTTATCACAACTATTCAAAAATATCAATATTCCATGTTCTTTGGTCCCTAAACCCTTCTCAAAAGAGATCAATCATGCTATAATCTACCAAAAAAACCACCAAAAATTAAGAAAAAGAGTGCACCTATATAATAAAACCATTATTATGTTAGTTATACTGTAAATAAATAAATTAAATGAAAATATGAAATAATACATTCATAAAAATTTAATTTTTTAATTGAAACTACACATTTTAAGTCATACCGGTCACACCATGTATCAAATTTATCTATGACTAATTCCAACTCATAAAAAATGACTTATGGATCATTTTTATAAAGTATCAAAACAATATGAATGTGTTTTCTTAGTTTTGAGTATGTGATGTTTTTTAACCAAAGTGTCAATTTTAAACTAAAAACATACACTTCGAGTCATATCGGTCACATCATTTATCAGATTGAGGTACAATTGATTCATATACATCACAAATAATTTATAAATCTTTTTCTCAAAGTATCAAAACAATCTAAATGTGTTTGCTCAATTTTGAGTATGTAATTTTTGTTTTTAACTGAAATGTTAATTTTAGACTAAAAAAACATACTTCAAGTCATATTGGGAACATAGTGTATTAGATTGAGGTGTGGTTGATTCCTATAAATCAAAAAATAACTTATGGATATTTATCCTAAATTATTAAAACAATTTGAACATGTTTTCTTAGTTTTGAGTATGTAACATGTGTTTTGAACTAAAATATCAATTTTAAACTTAAAACATACACTTTGAGTCATACTGGGAACACCATTATAAGATTGAGATGTAGTTGATTACTACACATCACAAATTAATTACATATCATTGTCATAAATTATCAAAAAATATGAATGTTTTTGCTCGGTTTTGAGTATGTGACATGTACTTTGAACTAAAATATTAATTTTAAATAAAAACACACACTTCATGTCATACTGCTCACATCGTGTGTCTGATTGATGTGTGGTTGTTGTTGGAGTTAGTGTCCTGGGATCAATTGTGTTAGTTGGAGTGAGTATCTCAAGAGGTGGGAGGGTGAAATGAGTATAAAAAAAATATTAAAATGGATTTAAATAAAACTCCCAACTAATTTAAAAGAACTGAGTTAGTTAAAAAAACAGTTTGATATAAGTATTGACCTTTTAAAATACTTCTAAAATATGGATTGGGTAACAATTAAAACAATATATAATATTACTTTAACATTTTAAATAAATTTACTAAATCAATACTTTATATAAATACTAATTAAAAATAACTATCAAATTAGTAGTTTTGTTTATAAACAGATTTGATGTTAATGCTTAGAAATAATTCAATAAAAACACACAGTGGAATTGAATACAAGAGGTCCAATATTGATATGAGAATTAGTACTGTCCACTTGAAAATAAACTGATTCCAAATAGTTTATATAAAAATAAACTTATGATCCAAAATCTAGATTAGGTGTTATAATAGTATAACAACTGTACATGACACACATGGACCTCTTCCATAGTTTATGTGGGATTGAAAATAAAAAGGACACAACCGAACCTCTACCACAACACATGTGAAACAAGAATAAGATGTGTTGAGAAGATATCAAAGTATCTTCTAGTTTAAATTAGGAGACAATGTGTATAGAAAATAGAGTATACACACACTGCTCGTAATGTAAATGAAAATAAGCAGACTAAGAAAATAAAAGATGTAAAGTGACAGTGTTGCTCGGTATGTTAGCCTCTACAGCTCGTGACTCCTTGAATATGATTTGAACTGAGGCTTGAGTTGAGTTTTAGAAATATGATGTAGAACAGAGTGTTATAGACTCTCTATTCTTGACTGTAGGAAGGCACTGGATGTATGTTATGCTTTGACTTCCTCATTCGAGTGTACTAGTGTAAGATTTCTTCAAGTTCTTATAATAAGTCCTAGCTCCCATGTGTGAATATATCTATGTATGTTCTATTATGAATTAACATGCTCTATTCTGCATGTGGGAGTTTACTTCACTTTTTAACAGTAACATCAGCAGGTAAGAATATCCAGATTCTTTATGCTCCTCGTACTGCATGTCTGACACAATGTTTAATGCATTCTCTGCAATAGTTGATACACAATCATTAAAATAATTTTAAACATTAAATTCGATAAACCAACTATTAGAAATATTAATTCAAAAGGAAATGTAAAAGAAATAGCGACAATGAGTCTTTTGAACAGTGACACTGGTGGTGTCTAAATCTGGTGGTGCCTCATAGTCTGGCGGTGAGACATTGGAACAATGTCTTGATCTGGTGGTGAGACATGATTTTAAAGTATGTCAGGATGGCGGTGAGCCTTTCCATAATTTTCTAAAAATTTCATTTTGGTGGTGACTCTTGCTGATGATGATTCATCCCATTACTTATACAATTTTAGATCTCAGTGGTGAGTCTTTCTTGATGGTGACTAATCCTTGGAAGTGAGACTTTTTGGTCATGTCTCAAGGTGATGGAAAGACTTTGTTGGCGGTGATACATGTTTGGCGGTGTCTCATACTTAGCGGTGATTCTTTTACAGACTTAACCAAATTTCTTATCAATCTATCTTATAACATAAAATTCTATCATAAATCATAAAACTCATTAATATCATAATAAAAATGATTGTGTGATCATTAAAACAAGGTGGCCAATAATTACCCACTTTTTGATGATAAAAAATCATGGTATTTTATGTACATGATAAAAAAGATAAATTATGGCATCAAAAGTAAAGATGATACACTAGGTATCAAAGATATTAAGTAGATGGTATCAAGAATAAAGAAATAAAGGTATAAAAGGTAAGTCATGAAAATAATGATATTTTAGAAAAGGTATAATCATTGTAATTGGTAATAGAAAACACTATGATATCAAATAAAATAGTAAAGGAATAGAAATGAATGACATATAATATTTCTATCCCTTTTGGGATTATCAAAATGTGCATAGTAAAACATAAAAAGTAATTTAATATGAAAAAAAAGGAAATCCAAGATAAAAATAGAATAAAAATGAACAAAATAAGGGCAAGAAGATAATTTCAATTGAAAAAGGCATTGAGGGTGCAATCAAAATGTTCCAAAAAAAGGTACACCAAAACATTACCATAAAAAACACAGAGTCTAATGATCAAATCTTATTAGGTTGGGTTGATGGTATCAAATGAGATTTTCCATTATCCTTGTCTGAGGTAAAAGGTACAATAAGATCTGAGGGAGCTTGAGGAACAACTTCAGGAATACTAGTAAAAGTAGGAGTTTCTTTGATAATAATGGGTTTGAGGTGTTGAAATGATTATCTTGAAGAGAGAGAAAAAGGATATAATCTGGCTGGAAATGATTCATGGGGGTTTTTGGCCACACCGTATCTGAAGAATTCAAGCTCTATAGCAGGAGGAGTCAGATGGTCAGTTACAAGGATTGATTTATGAGGCACAATAGCTATGCCATGAACATGAAGGAATGGTTTCATAAGGTTTATGAAATCTATTATTATTTTCCCACCTCATTCCATAGCACTGAAAAAGTCTATCTTCTGTTCCATAAATTTTTGAAGCACCAGATTCATTACTTTTAACTAGTTGACTTGTTCCTTGAAGGATTGGGAAACATGAGTTATCCTCAAATTCTCAGCCAAAAACTTGAAATTGGTATCCATGACATGCTTATTATATATCCTTGAGATATAATACATTATTTCTTTGGTTATATTTTCTCAATAATATTTTATATCTTTAACATACTCGCTGATCAACATATTAGAATGATCATTATTGTGCTCAAACTTTCTCAAAGTCTCCATATGTAAGGAAGAAACATCACTTGAAGTACTAAAAAAAGTTTCTCGGAGCTCTTCTATGATAACTGATGTTAACATCTAAAAATAAAAAACAGGAGGAGGTGGATCAATATAACTAGATTCTTCTAAAGTAATATTTTCCACTATCTCTAATAAAGCATCTATAATGGCTGCAAAAGTAGACCATATCCCTTCCACAACAGATCTCAAAGACTCCAGCTCACTGGAAAGTATTTTATTCTCAATTTCCACTTCCTGAATGTGGAACATCATATTAAGTGGAATGTGGTGAATCAACAACTCAAATAGATAAGTGGTGATTGAATATTAAAAGTATTACCGAAATCAGAAACCATATTTTCTTTAAAAACATCTAATTCACCCTTAGTGACCACATTAATAGGAAAAAGTGGAACAAAAGGTGAATGTTCTCTCACAGAAGAAAATATTTCTAAAAAACTAGTAACATCAATATAATTTAGCATTGATCCATCAAGATCTATTCCTTCTTGAATAGAAGGTTTATCATTCTTTTGTGAACTTCCAAGAACCAAACCCCATTCTTCATACATAGGGTCCAACCAACTTTATAAAGGCTCAGCAGGAAGCTCAACCAGTGAAGGATTTTCGGATGTATATACAACTATAGTAGGAATAAGAACATGATGGACCTCACCAGCATGGGTCTCAAAAGATCTCTGTTCATCAAAAATTTTCTATACATGCTCAACTTCCATCTGTTCAGACACATGCTTCTGAACTAAAATAGAATTTGAAAAATTCTGACCATCAACAACAAATGCAATATCAACTCCAACAACATGATCAACCACTAGATGAATTTTATTAATTGGGGATTGATCCCCCTTAACAGATTCATCTCCTTTTTCTTTGGTAGAAACATCCACTTCACCAAAAAAATTGGGCCTCTCCTCTGATATAGAAACAAAACCTCTAGGAGAAGTCATAAGATCTTGAGGAATCTCAACATCCTCTCTTCTAATTTTCCCACTGGAATCACCAGTGTATGACTCATAATTTCCATACTCATTTTCATCATTGTATTCTTCATCATCCTTTTCATAATCACTATATCCATTTTCCTTATAATATTTGGAATTTATATTGAATTGATCTTCACCAGATATTTCAATCTCTTCTTCATCACTTTTTACCAATTTTTATCTTTTAGGGAGAGTCTTTGGCAGACTAGGATATCCAAAAGTTATAAAAGGAGATTTAATATAAAGGCCATGGTCACTTTTGTCATCAATAAAAAATTCCTTATCCTCTTCTTATCTAGAGGAATCACCCTCTTTATTATAATCAATATCAGAGTAATCAACAATCTCGTTAGGTTCTAGACTAGGGTCAATAAGGTCTCTCGGTCTAGAAGGATGATCTACATGATTAAACTCATCATAAAAATTTTCATTATCAATAAATATTTACTTTTTCCATGGGTTCCAACTAATCATCATCATTCTACAAATTATTCTTATGATACAAAATCCACCATAGTTCACTATAGCTTCTTCATTTTCATCAACTAGACCTTTGGATTTAAGCGTAGCAGAAATCAACTTTGGGTATATAAGATAATTTTATCTATAGGTTGGCTTAGTCATTTACATCATATGAAGAATAAATTATTTTCAAAGTTTTATATTGTTCCCTCTTTTCATAAGACATAACAAATAAACATCTTGATTTCTCAAGTTATAAAAGTCACCCTTTCTTGGACAAAGCATATGTTGGATAAATTTAGCAAGTAGACAACACTCCCCATAAATCTTAGAAGATACACCTCTTCTCAAAATTCAATCTCCTATCAACTCAGCTAAAGCTTATCCATAAAAGAAATCTTCACTATATTCTATAATAGTGCCTTGATAATCATTTAAAAGACCTTTGTGTGGAAATTTTATATAATCAACCCACTACCTTGAAGAAAAAGAGATTCTATGACCTTTAATTCTGATTTTCACCCAATATTCTTCTTCTTCTTCAAAACTAAAGTCCAAATACTGATAAAAATGATATACCAACCTAGTATAAAAAGTTCTCTCATTTAAAAAGAACCATTCCATCCATCCTTGGTTTCGTATAACCTTTAGCACTAATGAATTACTCAAAAGTATCTATTCTTCTTGCACTTCTTTCTCAGGAATGATAACTCTTTTCGTGACCTCAGGGTTCACTGGTTCAATTAGAGCAGGAAAAATGGACTCCCCTTTTTTCTTCTTTCTTGGATACAACTTGTCTGGATAAGACTCTAAAGGTCTCTTAACTCTGGACATGGAGGTCAGCTCGGTTGGCTCAGTCGAAGGTGAAAGCAAGGTCAAAAGTGTCGAAGAGAAAGATCGCACAAGGTTAAAGAGAAAAAAGAATGAGTAAATAGGTGCATTGAAATTTGAAAAAGTATCACATTTATTATAATTTAGGATTTTAGGGATTTGGAAAATCAAAATAAAAAATCGGGACAAAAATTTGAATCAAGTCATAAAATAAACCAAACAGAAAATAAAACGTAAAGAAAATAAAAAACATTGGTTCAAAATTAATAATTTAAAATTTGAAAAAGGCATAAGAAAATTCCCATCAGTGAGAAATATCACAATGAGGAGAAGTTAAATGGTGAGAATTATCAATGATAATAATTTAAATTGAGATAAGTATCAATGGTGAGAATTTAAATGGTGAGAAATATAAATGGTGATACATACCCAATAGTGAGTCCCTAAAAATTAAACTCAAACTAAATTGATCATTATTAGTTCATGTTTTATATAATTAATTTTCTCAAATTTCAAGGGTTTATTAAAAATACCAGTAATCCGATGTTCTATACCAATGTATTCAAGAGTGATATAACCATTTTGAAATTTATCTCTAAAAAAGATATGTATTACATCAATATATTTTTTTATATAATGAGATACAAGATTCTTAGAAATATTTATGGCACTTTTGTTATCACAATTTATAGTGACATGTCGGAATTGATATCCATAGCTTTGTAAAATGTTTTCATCCAAAAAATTTGTTCAAATCAGTTACCTGAAACTATATATTTAACTTCAATAGTAGACAGTGCAACATAATTTTTCTTCATACAACAACAAGAAACTAGATAATTTTTTAAAAGGTGATATGTTCCACATGTTCCTTTTCTATCTAACTGAAATCCACACAAATTAGAATTTGAATAACTAATTAAATAAAATTCTTGTTCTCTTGGGTAAAACAATCCTAAATTGGTAGTATATTTGAGGTATTTGAATTTTTTTACAACAACCAAGTGTGACTCTTTTGAATTTTCTTGAAATTGAGAACACATACACACATCGAACATAATATCAGGTTGGCTAGCAGTAAGATAAATTAGAATCCCAATCATACTTCTATAACTAGTTTTATCCACTGATTTCCCTGCTTCATTGAGATCCAATTTATAGTTAGTAATTATAGGAGTATCACTATTCTTAGTTTTGTCCAAGTTAAAACATTTTTAAAGATCCTAAGTATTTTTTATTTGATTTAAAATAATTCCTTCTTTATTTTGAAAAATTTGAAAACCAAGAATGAATTTGAGTTCACCCATAAAAGTCATTTCAAATTCATTTTACATTATTTTTCAAAAATCAGTACATAAATAATTTCATGAAGATCCAAAAATAATATCACCTACATAACTTTGAAAAACTAAAACATATTTTGAAATTCATTTTATAAAAAGGGTAGGATCAAATATACCTTTTGAAAAATGTTCTTAAATAAAAAAAGTGTTAAGACTATCATACCAAGATCTAGAAGCCTCTTTTAAACCATATAAAGTTTTTTTTTTAATTTGAAAACTTGATTTGGAAAATGAGGATTTTGAAAAATAGGAAGTTTTTCTACAAAAATATCCTCAACAATATACCCATTTAAGAATTCACTATTGACATCCATTTTATAAACTTTGAAATCTAGATGAGCTACATAGGCTAGTAGTATTCAAATGAATTAAAGTATAACTACTAGTGTAAAGGTATTTTTACAGTCTATTCCTTCTTATTGACTATACTCTTGTACAACTATTCTATACTTGTTTCTTACTATAGTGCCTGATTCATCTAACTTATTTCTAAACACCCATTTAGTTCCTATAGTTAAGATTTCCTTGGGTTTATAAAAAAATCCCAATTTTTTTTCTTTCAAACTGATTTAATTATTATTACAAATAAATAACCCACAATTCATTATTGATTGCATCATTAATGTTCTTTGGTTCAAGTTGAGACAAAAACGCTTGATGTTTAACCTAATTTCTCAGAGAAGCTCTAATCTATGGACTTCTATCTAGGTATCAAACTAAAACATCTAAAGTATAGTATATAAGTGTCCTAACAGCTCTAGAAAAATAGGGGCTGGTCACTTTAGGTTCTTATATAGGTTCAGGTTCTAGAAGTTCTATAAATTCCTCAGAACTAAGTGATTTTTCTAAATATTTCATAGAAGAATTAGTTGGTTTTTAATTTAAGTTTCGGTAAGATAAATCATACTTAAGTTTTTCTAAGGAGGTCTTATGATCATATGGATTTTACTCATCAAATTTTACATGAATATACTTTTACATAGTCTTCGTCCTCTTATTAAAAACTCTATAGGCTTTACTGGAGATTAAATAACCCAAGAAAATTCCTTTATCACTTTTGGGCGAAAATTTTTCTAGATTATCCTTAGTATTAAGAATAAATACTTTGCAACCAAAAAATTTAAATTAATCAACCTTAGTATTTCTATTGTTCAAAAGATCATAAGGGGTATTCTTCAAGATATTTCTAATTAAAACTGAACTGATTCAGTAACAGGATTTATTTATAGCCTCTACCGAAAAGTATATAGTTAATTCATATTAATTTAGTATAGTTTAGGCTATATCTTGAAGTGTTTTATTTATTCTCTCAATAAATACATTTTTAGGGGTCTTAGGAGCGGAGAAGTTACAAATATATCCATTTTGCGAATAGAAATATTCAAAGTCGTGATTTTCAAACTCTTGATCATGGTCACTTCTTAGGGTCTTAATTCTAAGTCCACTTAAGTTTTATATAGATATAGCATACTTGGTAAATTAATAACATACTTTAACTTTTTTTAGATAAAAAGAACACCCAAGTATACCTAGAAAAGTCATCTACTAGTATATAAACATATTGCTTCCCATTTAGACTTGAAACTATAGATGGTCTAAATAAATCCATATGAACCAAATCAAGAGGTTGATAATTTGAAACTTATTTCTTTGATTTAAATAAATATTGTGCATTTTCCCTTTTTGATGGGTTAAAAACTTTATCATTTCGAAACTCTAGTTTAGGTAGATCCTTTACTAAACCTTTCCTAATAAGATTCCTAAGTGAGTGAATATTACAGTGGCCTAATATCCTATTACAATTCAAGATTATTTGTTAAAATCACTCAATTAGGGAATATTTTGAGAAATTAAAGAATTAAGATAAAAAAATATACATTTTTATTCCTCAAAGCAGTAAAAATTAAAGTATTTTTATAATAAAAAAATTACAAGCATTATTCCAAAATTTGATATGAAAACCATCATTATGTAATTGTGAGACACTAAGAAGGTTATACTTAAAACCACCAAAAAATTTTACTTTGGAAATTAAAACAAAATTCATGCTACCAATTTGGAAAAAAGTCCGATGATTTTCCCTTTAGCGTTATCACTAAAGGTGACAAGACCATCGTCAAACTTTATTAAGCTCTTGAAACTTGAGTAGTCTCCTATCATATGCCTTGAACATCCACTATCCAAGTACCATAGACTTTTTTAGGAGGTATTCAATCTATTTTACTACAACAAAAAATTTGTACAGGAAATTATTTTGGCACCCATATTTAGTTGGGTCCAGATGTGTTAGTAATCAAGGATTTAGGAACCCACATGTGTTTAATAGGTCTCTTATAAATAGACTGTAATATTTTTAAGATAAAAAATTTGTTTGGTCCTTTATAATAATAACTTTCAGTAGAATATTCAGATTTAAATTTAGGTACAAATGCACTCTTAACTATTCTTCTTTTCCAACTTGGTATCCTATACTTATAACATATTTTGGAGAAACTTATTTTCCAAATAACTGAGTAAGTGTTTCTCTACCATCGGTAAACTTTTCTAAATATTTCTTCATTTTTCCTTAGACATTTTAAGTTTAGTATTTTCTTTTAACAACTAAGAAATATTTTATATCTCAACAGATAAATCAGATTTAGTATTGGCTATAAATCATACTGTCTCTTAATAACTTTATATTTATCCTTAAGTTTATTAAAAGTATCCTCTAGAATTTTGAAATATTCATACATAACTTTTTGAGACATTTCATCATCATTATGTTCATTTTCAAAATTATCACCATTAAGAATAGGTAATACAATAGATACAATAGATACCTGAGAGACATTAGTCATGAAAAACATGTTGGCTCGATCTGAATCTTGTTTAGAAGTAGAGTCAGAATCATTGGAGATGTCCTCAAAGGTACTCTATGTTGATTTTATTTATTTATAAAACTTTTGGTCCTTTTCATCATATCTCTTTTTATATTTTTAGTTTTGGACATTCTTCCTTAACATTTCTTTTGTGCCTTCATTCATTGGAGGTAATTTCATTTGTGTTTCCATCTTTTTTCCAATCTCTCTTCTTGTTACCTTTTTTTTCATACTTTCCTTTATAAATTGGATTTCTAAAAAACTTATTCTTTCTATAAAAATTCTTAAATATTCTATCTAGATGTCCATATCTTTAACACTCTTTGGTGGTGACTCTCTGGCACTCGAAATTTTAGCTTGTATCTTTTCCTTTTCTTTTTCTATCTGTTTGGATGTAGTAGACTTGAAAGCTACTAAATTAATTTTTGGATCATCATCCTCCTCTAGGATGACTTTAAATTCATCTTTATACATCATCAGTTTCCAAATAAGCTCCTTGACTGGCAGTTTGATGATGTCACATGACTCTCTAATTGAACCAAATGTGACTCTCTGTCTTTCTAGAAGGTATCTTATCAATCTCATAATCTCGTCTTTGTCTGATATTGGATTTCTTAGAAAACTCACGGTGTTAAAAATTTCATTAAACACGATATACATGTCATAATTTAGTCTGACGTGATTTATCTTAAAAGCATTATACTTAATAGTATATGTATTTAATCTTATTTCCATAACAATGATTGTTCCCTCATGTGAAACAACTGGTGTATCCCAAATTTCAAAAGCAGTTTTACAAGCATAAATTCTATTAAATTCATCACCTCCTAAATAACAATAAAGGGTATTATTATCTTTACAATTATTTTTATAAGCAGTTTTGTTATCCTCATCCCATTTAACTCTAGCAGTAGCAGGTAGTTCATATTTATCTTATATGGAAGTCCAAATTTCAAAACCCATTCTCTCTATATGAATTTTCATTTTGATCTTCCAGTGGGAATAATTATTTCCATTGAAAAAATGAGTTCTGTTAATAGTAAAACCTTCTTGTCTATTTTCCATTAAAATAATTAAATTTAAAACTAACAAAAATTAAAGATCTTTAAAGCACAACTAAAATCACAGATGAAAAAGTTTTGAAAAAATTTTATACCAAAGCTTAAACCTTTGATACCAAATGTTAGTCGGAGTGAGTATCTCAAGAGGGGGGTGGGGTGGGGGGGGGGGGGGTTAATTGAGTACCAATAAAAATTTATATTAAAATGAATTTAAATAAAATCCCCAAACTGATTTAAAATAGCCCGGTTAGTTAAAACAATAGTTTGATATAATTCTTGACCTTTTAAAAGACTTCTCAAAGATTGATTAGGTCTCAATTGAAACGATATATAATATTACTTTAACCTTGGAAATAATTTTACTAAATCAATACTTTATATAAAAACTAATTAAAACTAATTATAGTTTAAAAAAAAATTGATTTTAAATATTAGAAATAAAATAAACAAAATACACAACGGAATTGAATACAAGAGGTTCAGTCTCAAGATGAGACTTAGTCCTATCCACTTGGAAATAACTTGCTTCCAATAATTTTATATAAAAATAAAATTTTTATCCATAACCTAGATCAGGTGTTACAATAGTATAACAAAAGTACATGCCAAATATGGACCTCTTTATAGTTTCTATGGGAGTAAAAATAAATAATCCATAACCAGACCTCTACCACAACATGTGAGAAACAAGAATTAAAAGGTGTTGAGAAGATATCTAAGTATCTTATAGTTTAAATTAGGAGAAAATGTGTGTAGAAAATAGAGTATACACACACTGCTCGTAATGTAAATAAAAATAAGTAGACCGAGAAAATAAAATATGTAAAGGGATAGTATTGATCAATCTATTAGGATATGTAGCTCATGACTCCTTGGATATGATTTGGACCGAGGCTTCTGTCAAGTTTTAGAAATATTCTATAGAACAGAGTGTCGTAGACTATTTGTTATTGATTTTAGGAAGGCACTTGATGTATGTTGTGATTCGTCTTCCTTAGTATAGAGTAATATTGTAATATTTATTCAAGTTCTTGAAATTGGTCCCAACTCCCATGTGTGAATATATCTATGTATGTCTACTTATGAATCAACACACTCTCTTATGCATGAGGGAGTTTGATTCACTTTTTAATTGCATCAACAATAGGTGAGAATATCTAGATTCTTTCTACTACTCGTACTACATGTCTAACATGAAGTTTAATGCATTCTCTAAAATAGTTAATACACACTCATTAAAATAAGTTTCAACATTAAATTTGATAAACTAGTCATTATAAATATTTAATTCAAAATGATAAGTAAAATAAAAAATGATGGTGAGTCTTTTGAACGGTGACACCGGCAGTGTCAAAATATGGAGGTGACTCATAGTCTAGCAGTGAGATATTAGAATGGTGTATTGATTTGGAAGTGAGATAGGGTCTAGTATTATATCAGGCTGGTGGTGAGTCTTTCCATACTTTTTCAAAATTGTGTTCTGGCGATGAATCATGCTGATAGTGATTCATCATATTACTTACACAATTTTAGATCCCTACGGTGAGCCTTTCTTGATGGTGACTCATCCTTGGTGGTGAGACTTTTTGGTGGTGTTTTAAGGCAATGGTGTGACTTTTTGGCAGTTAGACATGATTGGCGGTGTCTCATACATGGTGGTGATTATTTTCCAAACTTAACCAAATTTCTTATCAATCTATCTTATAAAATAAAATGATACCCTAAAATATAAAACTCATTAATATCATAACAAACATGATTGTGTGATCATTAAAATAAAGAGGACAAAAAAAAATATTTATACTTTGATTATATTTATATTCAATGAATTGAATATTAATAATTTTTTTTACATATTGTTCATTATTATGCATGAATCTAATTTAATAATGTCTTAGAGTATGTGTCCCATTGATAAGGTCATAGTAGTTCCTCACTATGATGAGAAACTTGAAGTACTATGACGATATTCTTAAATATTGTTCTATAATTGGAAATTGTACTATGATTGAAAAAATAGTATATAGGTTTTCAGGTGTGAGTACTCATAAGCGGATGTGTCTTCTTCTCATGAAGCTTACACTTGGTAATATCCAAGATGGGAGATTATGATAATAAACTCACTTGTAGGAATTCCTTATGTTTTTGTGTCATCTAATATTCCTATCTATGAGTGTGTATAATAGTCCTTAGACCTAAATATTATCATTAATTCATGTCATGACTCACACACTTAAATTTTCTAATAAAAACCATGATGCTATATGGTCATAGTGAGTTAGGGCACATTGGGAGCATCATGATTAACATGTCATTAATGGATAAGTTGAGGAAGGATTTTTCTCTTCCATATTTATGGAAGTTGATATCTCATCCCTTTTATTGGAATATAACTATCACATTAAATTCCATGAACATTGTGAAATGACATGTTTATTTCAGATAGTCAAAAAAAGATGTATCGAGCATATAGGTTGGTGACACATATGTGAAACTTGCTTGGTTATATATTAAGAAAAAGTGATTATATTACACAGTGAGAATTCCTATGTGGTTTTCATCAGTGTGACATTATGTTTTTTTCTCTTGGGTATCTTGAACCGTTGCTAGACTATAGTCTTGGACTTTAGGAAAGCCTTCCTAATTCTAACAAGAAATAATCCTAGTGGGTCATACACTAAGTGTTTCTGATAATCTCAATTAATTTATATTTTAATTTAATTAATTGAATAAATATTATTATCTAGACCAAGGTATAGTTTTATTCACATTTTATCAATAATTTTTTTATTGATGAAAGAAATATTTAAATTAAACATTTATTCAGGAGTTAAATAAATTCTAAAAGAGTTCGAATGGATCAAGACCGAGTTTGGTGACAAATATTAATTACAACCTGGTTAAATAATATTTTTTATTTCTTAAGTTGGCACGCACCACAAAATAATAATAATAATATTATGAATCATGGGGTTTATTATATATTATTATTTTATTTAAGGGATGATAGGAAATTAAATAATTATTTTAATATAAACCCCATCTTTATAAATAGAATATTATTTTTAATTTTTATTACATCCAAAAAATTAAAATTTGAGAATCATTGTGCACAATGAAACTATCTCTCAAATATTCCTTTCTCTCTTCCTCTCAAGAATGAGAAACACAAGATATATCCCTTTAAGATCTAAGGATGAGCGATCAACACGAATAACACAAGACAACCGACTCGACATGCTAGTAACTAGAGATTGATTGGCGTTTCATAGAGATCAATAGAGTATGTGTGGATCACCTCTAGAGAGATTCTATCCTTGGATCCTCACTGTGTATTGAAGGCAATCCAAAAGTGTATTTTCAGATGATCGATGTCTATATTGAAGAAATAATTATCATATCAAGTATTCATTTATTATGATATTAAATAAATTAATTATAAATATGATGTGTAAGATCCTTCCTTGGGGTTTCAAGAAACTTAATATTAATTTTAATATATCACCCAACACTGCATGTTTCCACTATGTTTGGAACCTTCAAGTGGTATTAGAGTAGTCACATTTAAATTTATAGTTATTTATTTGATTGTTGATATATACACAAGAATAGTTGAATTTTCATTTCATATTATCCGTTATTTAATCCATTTTGAATTAACATGTTATCGAATTATTAATCATGTTTGATTAGTGTCTCATTTTCTTAAAGGTCTAAGATTAGATGAAGATTGATCAGAGATTCCATTAGGAACTACTAAATTTTTGGCCTGTAAGATAGGTTTACACAGTGTATAGCTAGAGTACACGTTGCGTACCCTAAGTTGTTGCACCTGGACATGCTATATGATACATGAAATGCCACATAGTTATTATAGTAAGTGTACACTACGAGTTGACCGTCCAAACTGGAACATAATATGCCAGTTTACAAAATGTGTATATGGCGTATAGGTTATGTAGTATACAATGGTTAATGGCTTAAATCGCATACTCCATTTTTTCATTATACATAATAAAACCACATGAGACTGACATACTAAAGTATTTAGGATATACATGATGTGTATGCAGTGTACATGCTGTTTAGTTCATCATTTTATGCATCTAAAATACATGTCGAGTAATTCAGTGAGAACAACAAACACACGACATAAGGGATACACAACATATATCTAGCTTGTACATGCCATGTTATCCCAATGAGATACATGTAAAAGACCCAGATGAGTATCTTGGGCATAAGAAAAGTGGATACATGGCACGTAACTGGCATGTTCATGTTGTGTAGTATGGGTAAACCAACCTGCCAGATCCCCAAGCGTATAACCTAGATACACGGTAGCTGAGGTACACAATGTGTAGCTGGATAGTACACATTGTGTAGTCTATAAATTATTAGTAGAATTAAATTTTATTAAATTGAAAATTGCAGCATTAAAACCTTATTACCTTGATTGACACTTTAAGTGTTTGACAATTTAATATGATTTTTAAAGAATTTTAAATGCTCACTTAATTTATTGTAACAAAATCTATAACTATTGGTTTTTCTATTTATTTTACAAGAATTCCATTAATGATGAATATCTACAAAATTAATTCAGATGGTTATTAAGATTAAATAAAATTAATTAATTAACACAGGCACTTTTATCATAATAATAAAGAATATATAAATAAATGATTGTTATCCATTTACTTTTGTGTATATATTGCATGTATTACCATTCATAAGCTAGAATAAGACCAATGTATGTGTTGGAATTTATTTAATTTAATCTATTACATCAGTTTGAAATTATTTATTATTAAATTAAAATTTATGGACCATGAGTCATCCCCCCCTTAAATATTATGTAGGACTTTCATGTTTAAGGATATTTTTGAAATCCCCCTTTAACCAATCGTTTAGTTTCCCTCATACATGTGTGAGTTATATATATTTGTAATTAATGGAGTGTCCTATGGCGCATGGAGGAGGTTTAAGATGGAACCATAATGATTCCACCCCAGGTTCTACATAGGTGGACAAGTGGAATATTGTAACTCATTCCAATACCATCAACATGAGTTATTTTCCCTAGTTCATAGGTTGATTTAATGTTCACTCATTAAATCAACCAAAATATATATATATTAGGAATATGTCATTTAATTAATTATTCATTTCTACACATGTATTATTTAATTTTATAAATGCAATACCATGATCACATAAATGAATTAATTAATGTGAATTGATTAAATTTAAATAAATGGATTATGCGTAAATGTTTTATCCAACACAGTGAATTAATTAAGTGATATCCACTTAATATTAACAAGACATGTAAAAGATAAAACAAGATGTTTTTTCATAATAAATTAAAAATCTCTCAAATATATATTAAGCTCAACTTGGGATTCCATCACTTTATTAGGAATACAATCCTTAGAACTAAGTGTTTGACCAACCATTTTTGTGACATTTAATTTTAATGTGAAGTTCTTATGAACGTTTTGGGTTTAATTAACCATCTTAAATTAATAGAATTAGTCGTCACTATAATTTATATAACTTAGAGGAAAGTGTTGAGGAAATCCAAATCATAATTTCAGGATAGGGGATTTCACTCAATGAATCAAGGAGCTACAAGCCTGCAATTAGCAAAGACCTACCAACATAAATACCTTTAAGTAGCTTGAACAACTTTTGTTCGGGTTATTAAAAGGAGAATATAGATCCCTACCTCTATAATATGCAAGAAACTATATATTCCGAGTTCAATAGTGAGGGTTATTGGGACTTGATAAAATAGTGGTAGATTTAATAAAATACAGTTAATTATTATTTCTCACAAAATTTTTAACCAAGAGAATTACACATTATCTTATATTTTAATTGTAGAATAAAATGTAAAGTTCATCATCCATACTATCCCTTCGATCTATATTAGATAAAGACAAGATCCTCACTGGAAGTAATTTTCAGGAGTGGTTCAGATGCCTTCTGGTTGTTTAGCACCATGAATATAAATCTTACATGCTAGAATCCTCACTTCCTAATCCTTATACACAAGAGGCGAGTGACGAAGAGTTTCTCATCTATAAAAAACATTTGAGTGACGTAGTCAATGTTCAATATTTAATTCTTTCATATATATCTAGTTAATTTATTAAATCTTACAAAAACATGGATGTGTATATCATGCTTAAGAACCTCTGTGGTCTTTACCAAGAAATATCTTGATAGGAATGATTTGAGATTTCTAATAAACTCTTTCAGATCCATATTGGAGAGGGTTCCCTATCCAGTCCTTATGTTGTCAATCTCATTATCTACATTGAGTGCCTAGAGGTTCTTGGGTTTAAAATCCTTAAAGAATTGGTCACCAGTATCATTCTTGCATCACTACCTCATATATTCTCCAGGTTTGATGTAAATTTTAATAAAAAAAACTTTGAGAAGTATCTACTAGATCTTCTCACTCTTATTCACCAAGTAGATAAGGAGATTAAGTGAAAAAATCCTTCAGACCTTATGGTGAAAAAATAGAAATAGAAAGTGAATATCTCTAATCCAAGAGCTTCCACACACCCTTCTAATAAGAGGAAGATCAAAGGTAAATCAAGGGAACAAGATGTATATTGTTTCACATGTGGAAATATGGGCCACTTGAAGAAAAACTACACCCAACCAAATAAGAAAGGAGAAGCTTCAGGTGCATTCATTATCAACTGAAATTTCCCTATTTCAACAAATTGGGTATTAGATATAACTTGTAGTGCTCACATATATATTAAAATATAGGAATGAAGTAGATTCATAAATATTGAATTGGGGGGGGGGGGTAGATCCATGAGTATCCAATAGATCTAAACTTATTGTTATAGCTATCGAGGAATTACACCTCACATTTCCCACTAGAATGTTCTTGTCTTTAAAGGGTTGTTATTATACTCCTTCAGTTACCAAAAACATTATTTCCCTATCTAGACTTGATACAAATGGTTTTATTTTTATGTTCAGAAATAAATGTTGCTTATTTTATAAATATAGAATTTTTTATGGTAAATAACATTTAAATAACGGTCTTTATGTGTTAGAT
Source organism: Viscum album (assembly GCA_963277665.1). Lineage (NCBI taxonomy): Eukaryota > Viridiplantae > Streptophyta > Magnoliopsida > Santalales > Viscaceae > Viscum > Viscum album. Next base: position 1,078,541,255 of record OY728139.1, on the reverse strand, counting down.
TACACAAACCAAGTAATGAAAATAGATAATAAAAATAATTCACATGAATCATACCACACCCTATAATGGCATCACCAACTAGGTCATGTAAACGAAAAGTACTTGAATAAATTATATAATGATGTATATTTAGATTCTTTTGAACTAAAATAACCCAGTATATATCGCACATTTTTACAAGGTAAAGTGACCAAATCCCCATTTAGTGGAAATGGTGAAATAGCCAAAGATATTCTTGAATGTTTTCATACAGATGTGTGTGAACCATTTCCTATTGATCTAGGGGGTGGGTAATCACACTTAATAAATTTTACTTATAATTTTAGTAGATATAGATATTTATAATTAATGAGGTATAAGTCAGATTCATTTGATAAATTCAAAGAATATAAGAATGAAGATGAAAACCATCTTGGTAAGAAGATCAAGAGACTCCACTCATACTGTAATGGAGAATATCTTAATAAAGACTCCATTGATTACTTATGGGAGTTTTGGATCCTATATCAACTCATTCCTACTTATACACCTAAGTGGAATGGCGTAAGTGAAAGGAGGAACCACACCTTGTTAGACATGGTGAGATCAAAGATGAGTCATGTGAGTCTTCCTTTATCTTTTTAGGTATATGCATTACAAACAGAAGAACAATACTAAACCAAGTGCCAAATAAAATGATAGATGGTATTCTATACAATTTATTGAATGAAAAGAAACCTTTGTTTTAATCTTTACATGTGTGGGGTTGTGAAATGTTTGTTAAGGCCTATCTAGTTAACAGACTTGTACCTCATGGCACAAAGTGTACCTTTATATGAAACCCCAAAGAAACAAGAGGATATTACCTATATAAAACCTTTTCAAAAAGGAAATAGTAGAAAGCCACACCATATTCCTTGATAGAGTGCACATATCTAAAAAAGACAGTGGGACCGAGATATACTTCAATGATTCTGAGGATCAAGGTATACAAGAGTGGGCACAAGAATAGATTCCACAAATCCCCATCGAAGAAGAAATTATTCTAGATACACAAGTAATATATAGGAGTACAAGAGAGGTTAGAGAACTAGAACAATATGGTTTTCAAGTCATTGAGGATGTTGACTCATTATTAGTTGATAATAATGATCCTCTAACCTACAAAGAAGTAATAAGTGGTATAGATGTTTCTAAGTGTCAAGAAGCAATGAATTATGAAATAGATTCCATGTACTAAAAACAAGTTTGGATTTTGATAGATCCTCTAGTGAATTTAAAGACTATTGGTTTTAAATGGGTGTTAAAGAAGAAACTATACATGAAAGGACAAGTTAGTACCTATAAGGCACAACTGGTTGAAAAAGGGTTTAAAGAGCATCAAGACATTGACTATGATGAAACTTTTTATTCATTTGAAATTGTAAAATCCATCAGAAATCTAATTTCCATTGCACCTTACCATGACTATGAGATTTGGAAAATGGATGTTAAAATGGCCTTTCTTAAGGGAACCTTCAGAAATATTTCTATATGACACAATCCAAAGGTTTTATGACTATAAAGAATGAAAACAAGATATAAAAATTTTAAAAATCCATTTATAGATTAAAATAAGAATCCATGTCATGGAACATCTATTTGGATGAATCCATAACAAAATCTAGTTTCATAAAGACCAAATGTGAGCCTTATGTCTACAAATAGTTTAGTGGGAGTGTATTCATTTTCTTAATAGTATATGTTGATGAAATATTAATTATTGAAAATGAAATACCAGTCTTACAGTCTATTAAGGAATGTTTTAATAAATAATTCTCCATGTAAGAATTGGATGAGGCAACATATATTATTGGGATAAAGATATATCATGATAGATCTAAGAGACCTCTCGAGATAATTCAAAGTACATACATTGATAAGATATTGAAGAGATTCAATATGAAACAATACAAGATAGGATTGTTACTAGCATCACATGGAATTCATATTTATAGGAAGGTATGTACTCAAATACATGAGGAAAGAAATAGAATGGAAAGTATTCCATACACTTCAATGATTGAGTTAGTCATGTATGATATGGTATGTACCTGGATAGATGTCTCCTATGCATTAAGTGTTGTAGGAAGATATCAAGATAACCGAGGTGACCATTATTGGATGACAATCAAGACTTACTTAAGTATCAGAGGCATACTCAGGAAATGTTCATGGTTTATGGAGGAGATGTGGAACTAGTCATTAGAGGATATGAATATGGTATTTTTATAATAGATAAAGATGACATGAAGTCACAAACATAATACCTCTTCACTTTGAATAGGGGTGTTATGAGCTGGAAGAACTCAAAGCAGGCTATGGTTACTAATTCTACAATAGTGTCTCAGTATATTGTAGGTTTGGGGTAGCTAAAGAATAATTATGGATGCAAAAATTCATCCAAGATCTTGACATAGTACCTAGAAGAAAATATCCTATCACACTCTATTGTTATAATACTGTAGTGATGGATCTCAAAAAAGAGACAAGGTCACATCAGTTAATGAAGCACATACTTCAGAAGTATCATCTATTGAGTATTTTTTTAGATAGGTTAGGTTTTAATGAGTATTATTTACATAGAAGACAAAATGGAATACCCCTTGACTAAAACCTTGAATCAGAAAAAACATGATTATCATGTGAGGTCCAGCAGACTAAAAGTCATAGGTAGTTGTCTCTAGTCCAAGTGAGAGTTTTTGGAGTTTGTGTCCTAGGACCAACTATTTGTAACTTGATTACTTGTATATTTTATGTATTGAATATTAATAAAAAATTATTATTGAATATTTTTCATTATTTTGTATGACTATAATGTAATAATTCCCTAGAGTATACATTGTATTGATAAGGTCATAGCAGTTCCCTACTATAATGAGAACCTTGAAGTTCTATGATGATATTTCTAAATATAGTTCTGTAGTTGGATAATGTACTATGATGAAGAACATAGTAAATAGAATTTCTGGTATGAGTACTTGTAAGAATATGGGGATTCTTATCATGAAGTCCGCACTTTATAATATTCAATATAAGATATTTTTAGAACATGACTACTATTACTAATTCTTCATGTTTTTGTTTCATCAGATATTCCTATCTGTGAGCATGTGTAATGGTCATTAGACTTTAATATTATCATTAATGCATGTCATGACTTGTGCACTTATATTTTCTGAATAAAACCATGATTCTATATGTTTTTAGTGAGGTATGGAACATTGGTTATGTCATGATTGACATGTCATTAATGGATAAGTCAAGGAAGGATTTTCCCCTTCTATCTTTATGGAAGTTGATATCTCGACCCTTTGATTGGAATACAACCATTACATTAAATTCCATATCCATGGTGAAATGATGATTTTATTTCAAATAGTCAAAGAAAGACATATTGACCATATAGGTTGGTCACATAGATGCGAAACCTTCTTGATGAGATATTAAGAAAAAGAGATTATATTATACAGTGAGCGTTCTAATATGGTTTTCATCATTGTGAAATTAAGTTTTTTTTATATTGGGTGACTCAACCCATTATTTCATAGTTTTCATAGAATTTAGGCAATTTTACCTAATTCCAATGAGAAAGAATCCTATAGGTTCATACACTATGTGTTTCCAATGATCTCGATTAAATTCTATTTGAATTTAATTAACTGAATAAATATTACTCTCAAGATTGAGGGATAATTTTATTCATAGTTTATCAATCTAAATTGTTTATTGATGAATGAAATATTTAAATTAAATATTTATTCCTGAGTTCAATATATTCTAGGGGATTTCAAATGGACCAAGACCGAGTATGGTGATAAATATTAATTAATAATTTGGTTAAATAATATTTTTTTTTGCTCAAGGTTATGTGCACCAATAATAATAATAATAATATTATTATGTGTCATGGGTTTTATTAAGGATTATTATATTATATAATATCCATCATGAAATTAAATAATTATTTTAACATAAACCCTAGCTCTATAAATATACCATTATGTCTATTATTTATTGCATCCAAAAAATCAAAATTTGAGAATTGTTGCGTACTATAAAACTCTCTCTTGACTCATCTTTAATATATTTCTATAAAGAATGTAAAAAAAGAAAAATACCTATAAGATATAAGTATGAGTGATCAACATGGATAATTCAAGATAATCAAATCACCACGTTAGCACCTGAAGATCGATTGACATTGCTCAGAGATCAAAGGAGCATGTGTGGATCACTATTAGAGGGATTATTTCCTTGGATTCTCCCAATTAAATGAGGAAAATTTGAAAGGGTATTTTCAAATGATCAATATCAACATTTAATATATAATTCTCATATTAGGTATTCATTTCTTCTGATATTAAATAAATTAATTATAAATTTGATAAGTAAGATCCTCCCTCGGGGTTTTGGGTAACTCAATATTAGAATAAATTTTAATATATCACCCACAACCACATGTTTCTGCTAAACCCAGAACCTTTATTTGATTCCTAAATTTCAAAAATGACATAAGGATCATTTTCCCAATAGATCAAGATAATACAATCATGTTCTCAAGGTTTTTAGTGAGTGACATGCGTTTTTAATTAAAATGTTATTTTAAAACTAAAAATACACACTTTGATTCATACCTATCACACTGTGTATCATATTGAGGTGAATTTAATCCCTAGACATAAAAAATGAATTATTTATCATTTACCTAAAGTATAAAAACAATATGAATTCATTTTCTCAGTTTTGAGTGTGTGACATGTGTTTTGAACTAAAATGTCAATTTTAAATAAAAAAACACACTTCGAGTCAAACCGGTCATACCCTGTGTCAGATTGAAGTTAGACTGATTCCTACATGTCAAAAATGACTTAATTATATTTTCCCTAAAGTATAAATACAATTTGAACATGTTTTCTAGTTTTTCAGTGAGTGATACATGTTTTAACTAAAATGTCATTTTTTAACTGAAAACATGAACTTTAAGTCATACCAGTTGTTGGTCGGAAAAAAAAGGAGAAACCAAGGGAATGATGGCAAGAGGGGGGTGAATTGCCTTTTAAAAAATGATTAAACAAATTAAAATCAAAGTAAAAATGCAACGGAAATAAAGAGGCAATCACACAAGAAATTGATAACGGAGTTCGGCCAAAACCCGGCCTACGTCTCCGCTCCCAACTCAACCGTTGAGAGATTCCTACCGCTTGCTTTTCAATGGTTTTAGCAAGAAACCCACTAGGCTTTGAGGTAGCACTAGGACCTATTACAGCTTTCTTTTATTGGTTGAGCAAGAACCCACTTACTTTTAATGGTTTAGTAAGAACCCACTAGCCTTTTTAACGGGTGAAGGCTAGCTCACCGTGACACAAGCCTTTTAAAAGGAAAGGCTTGAAGAAACCTCTTCACACCTTAATGGTGATGTGAAACCCAAAAGAAAGAGAGATGAGGAAAGAGTTTGGGGTTTGTAGGCACAAACCCAATTTTAAGCTCAAAATAATTAAAATAAGAAAAACCGTAATTGAGGAAGTCTTGGGTGCCTTTGATTGATTGGAGATGTTGAAGGCCGCTTCCAAGCTTCTTGGGTGGAGCTCCTTGGATGTGGAAGTTGTTGAAGCTCTTGAGGTTCCTTTGAAGGAAGTTGCCGGAGGTTGGCCAATTGATCCAAAATATGTCCGTTGGCTTCGTATATGATCCAGGTTGTGTCCGGGGCTTCCTCAGCCTTTATTTATAGGCATGGAACCCATTGGGGGCCTTCGGAGCCGTTGGAGAGGCTTAAAGAGCCGTTGGGAGCCAAGTGGGCCAGCCTGGTCAAACTGCAACGGCTAGTTTGACTGGCTCCACCGGCTGGCCGGTACAGTCCCACCGGCTGGCCGGTGCCTTGGAAAAGGGAGACTTGTTCTGTCCAGGCTCCACCGGCTGACCGGTGGAGGAGCCATCGGCTGGCCGGTGGCAAGACAGTAGCAAACACTGTTGGGGCTGGGGGCCACCGGCTGGCCGGTGCTTGGCCACAGGTTGGCCGGTGGGGAGGCAGTGGCTCAGCCCTCTGTTCTGGGTGCCACCGGCTGGCCGCTGGTGTGACACCGGTTGGCCGGTGGTCTGGACAGAGGAATGCCTCTTGTCCAGTCCACCATCGGCTGGCCGGTGGTCTTCCATCGGTTGGCCGGTGGACTGATTTTCAGTCCACTTTTGGCTTCTTCTTGGCCTAAGTCCTTGACAACCTTTTGCCTATCAACACAAACACTTAAAACAAGATTAGTAAAATAATAAGGTGATTGTGATCATGAAAATCAAACAACGAGGGGAACGAGAGGTACAACAATCTCCCCCTATTTTGATGATCACAATCACCAAAACAATCAATGTAAAAATGAAATGAAAAACATGCTTTTAAAGGATAAAATGAAAACAAGCATTGCATGAGAGAAATATTTCTCCCCCAATCAATCAAGAATTTTCTCCCCCTTTGTGATTATCAAAATAGAATGGGGCATAAAACTTGATTGAGGGAAAAGAGATTTGAAAAACAATATTTGAGATTTGAAAATTAATTGAAATTTTGGAAATTGAAATGAAAATTTGAATAACAGTTTGAATTGAAAGTTTTGATGAAAATTGAATTTTGAAAAATGAAAATTGAATTGAAAGTTTGAAAATAAATTTTGATGCCAAGTGTTGAAAATTGAAATGAAAGTTTAATAGAAAATTTTGAATTGAAAAATTTGAAACCAAGAGTTGAAATTGAAAGTTTGAAATGAAAGTTTTGAATAAAACAAAAAAGCTTAAACAAACCTAACTCCCCCTAAATAAAACAATAAATCACCGGGGAGAGGGATTTTGAAAAGAAACAATTTTAGGCCCGGAGAGACTCGCTAGAAGGGATTTTTCAATCCATACTTGTCTCATGGCGGGTCTTCTCCTATAAAATTCGTCATTTAAGAAAATAGATTTGGGGCGGCCATACCGGGCATTTTTACAATTACATTCATAAATGAGGTGCCCGAGTTTCTTACAATAATTACAAAATTTAAAACTAGAGCTCCCCCTTACAAAAACAGTTGGAGCATGGGAGGAGGAAGCTACATTGGTATATCCTAGCCCTTGGGTGGTTCTTGAAATTCGTTGGGAACCAAGTAATTTTGAAAGATTTTGTTCCCCTTGGGTGAATTTAGCTAGGGATTCTCTAAGGTCCTTAATGGTTGATTCCAAAGAATCAACATTGGGAAAATTTTGGATTTTTAGGGAGAGTTCCTCCTTCTCTTTGAGAAGTTGGTCTTTTTCGGAGGAAAGCTTTTTGAAATTCTTTTTTAAAGAAATAAATTTGGAAGAAAGCTCGTGAAAGCCTTCTTCCAATCGGTCTCGCGCACGTTGGAGATCCTCATAAGACATATGATTGAAAGAATTTGAATTTGAAGAACAAGAGGAGGAGGAGGAGGAAGAGGAGGAAGATACCTCATGTTTTGCCATTAGGCAATTATTACCATTGTCGCTCGAGGAGAAAGAAGAGAAGGAGGAGCTATCACTCCAAGTTTTCTTTAAAGCCTTCTTCTTCTTCTTCTTGGCCCTTTTCTTGTGGAGTGGGCAATTGGGTACGGATTTTGCATCAGGTTCATCAGGTTCTTGCTTTTGAGCGGGTTCTAGCTTTTGAGCGGGTTCTTGCTTTGGAGCCTCGCTAGTACCTTCATAGGTAAGTTCTAAAAACTTCCAAATATCATGAGAAGATGTTCAAGAAGAAATACGATTAAATTCATTACGATCTAACCCACATTGAAGAGCATTCATGGCTTTGCCATCAAGCTCAAAATTTGCAATGTCTTCGGGGGTCCATTTAGAATCATCGGGAGAGGAGAGGGAAAATCCTTGCATAACAATTTTATAAATTGGATAGCTAATGCTTTTTAAAAAAGTGGTCATGCGGGTTTTCCAAAAAGAATAATCGGCTCCATCAAAGAATGGAGCACGATCCAAAGAATGTCCTTCAGGGGATTGAGAGGAAGAAGCGGTAGAAGCCATCAAAAAAAAAATAGGATTTTTAATTTGAAACCGGTTAGGGAATTATTCAAATACGTCCTCTGATACCAAATGTTGGTCGGAAAAAAAAGGAGAAACCAAGGGAATGATGGCAAGAGGGGGGTGAATTGCCTTTTAAAAAATGATTAAACAAATTAAAATCAAAGTAAAAATGAAGCGGAAATAAAGAGGCAATCACACAAGAAATTGATAACGGAGTTCGGCCAAAACCCGGCCTACGTCTCCGCTCCCAACTCAACCGTTGAGAGATTCCTACCGCTTGCTTTTCAATGGTTTTAGCAAGAAACCCACTAGGCTTTGAGGTAGCACTAGGACCTATTACAGCTTGCTTTTATTGGTTGAGCAAGAACCCACTTACTTTTAATGGTTTAGTAAGAACCCACTAGCCTTTTTAACGGGTGAAGGCTAGCTCACCGTGACACAAGCCTTTTAAAAGGAAAGGCTTGAAGAAACCTCTTCACACCTTAATGGTGATGTGAAACCCAAAAGAAAGAGAGATGAGGAAAGAGTTTGGGGTTTGTAGGCACAAACCCAATTTTAAGCTCAAAATAATTAAAACAAGAAAAACCGTAATTGAGGAAGTCTTGGGCGCCTTTGATTGATTGGAGATGTTGAAGGCCGCTTCCAAGCTTCTTGGGTGGAGCTCCTTGGATGTGGAAGTTGTTGGAGCTCTTGAGGTTCCTTTGAAGGAAGTTGCCGGAGGTTGGCCAATTGATCCAAAATATGTCCGTTGGCTTCGTATATGATCCAGGTTGTGTCCGGGGCTTCCTCAGCCTTTATTTATAGGCATGGAACCCATTGGGGGCCTTCAGAGCCGTTGGAGAGGCTTAAAGAGCCGTTGGGAGCCAAGTGGGCCAGCCTGGTCAAACTGCAACAGCTAGTTTGACTGGCTCCACCGGCTGGCCGGTACAGTCCCACCGGCTGGCCGGTGCCTTGGAAAAGGGAGACTTGTTCTGTCCAGGATCCACTGGCTGACCGGTGGAGGAGCCATCGGCTGGCCGGTGGCAAGACAGTAGCAAACACTGTTGGGGCTGGGGGCCACCGGCTGGCCGGTGCTTGGCCACCGGTTGGCCGGTGGGGAGGCAGTGGCTCAGCCCTCTGTTCTGGGTGCCACCGGCTGGCCGCTGGTGTGACACCAGTTGGCCGGTGGTCTGGACAGAGGAATGCCTCTTGTCCAGTCCACCATCGGCTGGCCGGTGGTCTTCCATCGGTTGGCCAGTGGACTGATTTTCAGTCCACTTTTGGCTTCTTCTTGGCCTAAGTCCTTGACAACCTTTTGCCTATCAACACAAACACTTAAAACAAGATTAGTAAAATAATAAGGTGATTGTGATCATGAAAATCAAACAACGAGGGGAACGAGAGGTACAACACCAGTCACACCGTGTATCAAATTAAGGTTAGAATAATTAATACACATAAAAAATGATTTACGAATCATTTGACTAAAGTATCAAAATAATACAAATTTTTTTCTTTATTTTTTTATGTGGTGTGTGTTTTGAACTACAATTTCAATTTTAAATAAAAACACACACTTAAAGTCATACCGGTCACATAATGCACTGAATTGATGTACGATTGGTTGTTAAATATAAAAAACAACTTAAGGATAATTTTACATAATTATCAAGACACTAAAAGAATGTTTTCTAGGTTTTTAGTGAGTGACACATGTTTTTGACTAAAATGTGATTTTTAAACTGAAAACACGCACTTTGTGTCATACCGGTCACACCGTGTATCAAATTGAGTTGAGGATAACTAATACATGTCAAATACGACTTATGAATAATTTTTTTAAATTATTAAAACAATATTAACATGTTCTATCTATTTTTTATGTGGTGTTTGTCTTTTACTAAAATTTGAATTTTAAATAAAAACTCACACTTTGAGTCATACCAGTCACACTGTGTACCAGATTGATGTGGAATTTATTCCTACATGTAAAAAATGACTTAAGGATAATTTTAATAAATTATAAATACAATTAGAATGTTTTTATAGGTTTTTAGTCAGTGATACACATTTTTAACTAAAATTTCATTTTTATACTAAAAAATGCACTTTGAGTTGTACTGGTCAAAGAATGTATCAGATTGAGGTATGAATGATTAATATACATAAAAATTGACTCATGGATCATTTTAATAAAGTATAAAAACAATATTAATTAATTTTATTAGTTTTGAGTATGTGGTATGTGTTTTGAACTAAAATGTCAATTTTAAATAAAAACACACACTTCAAGTCATACCTGTCACACTGTGTGTCAGATTTATGTGTAGTTAATTCTTATACATAAAAAAATTACTTAAGAATTGTTTTACTAAAGTATAAATACAATACAAGAATGTTTTATAGGTGTTCAGTGAGTGACACACAATTTTAACTAAAATTTAATTTTTAAACTAAAACATGCACTTTGGGTCTTGTCAGTCACAATGTGTATCAGATTGTGGTGTGGATGATATCTACACATCAAAAATAGATAATAGATATTTATATTAAATTATAAAAAAATATGAATGTGTTTAATCCATTTTGAGTATGTGATGTGTGTTTTGAACTAAAGTTTTAATTTTAAACTAAAAACATAAACTTAGAGTCATACTGGTCACACCCTGTACTGGATTGAGGTGCAGCTGATTCCTACACATCATAAATGACTCATGAATAATTATCTTAAAGTATCAAAACAATATGAATGAATTTTCTAATTTTTGAGTATACAACATGTGTTTTAAACTAAAATGTGGATTTTAATCTAAAAACATAGAGTTTGAGTCATTCCAGGAACACCGTGTATCAGATTGATGTGTGGTTTATTTCTACACATCAAATTTTTTATTTTTATTTTATAATTTATTTAAAATTTAGGTTATATAATAAGATTATTGTAATGATTCTATAACACCCATTGGGTCATAGGTTTTCCTTAAGTGACACTTATTTTTCCCACGAGTCTATTCTTAGAGTTTTGGGATTTTAGGGGTTGAAAATATTTCTTTTGGGGAATACAGACCATGGAAAATGGTTTTTCCAAATGTGTGGCTAACCATGTGTGGGGTCCTGGTTTGAGGATAAATCCATTTTTCATGTCTTGAGCATGGTTTTCCCAACCGTGTGAGTCCCAGTAGAAGCTGTGTGGATACAAAAGGTATGTTAGATGGAATATCATGGTATGAAAATGGTTAGGTAAACCATGTAATACAACCATGAAAGTCTTAGGGGTATTGAGGCAGTGGGATATGCATGATTTGGGTACAGTTTTCAAAACTGTGTGAGACAATCATGCAGCCTGCTAGGTTTGGGGTATTTTGGTCTTTTATCCTTCTTCTTTTTTTTACTTGAGGCTTCCACCCCAATCCAACCTCATTCAAACCCCATGAACCAAAATCATCTCAATAGGTTATCCCTCCTTCTTCAATCCTCTCCAAGTGGATTTGGAGTGCTTTTTTGGTGGTTCTTCGTTTGGATCAAGAGGTATAATATCATCTTTCCTCTTTCTATTGTTGTATATATATTTTTATCCAAATCCTATAACCCTAGTGGCCATGTTATGATGATTTTACTATTTAGGTTTGTTAGGATTTGGTTATTTTTTTCTGTAATGATTACGAGCTACGGTAGGGGTCCCTTTTCGATGGATTCATCAAAGACGACAAGGTTTCACAACTTAAGGTTGGTATTTCCACTTTATTTTATTTTATTTAAGATTTACATTGATGCTTACTATTTTAAATCCATTTATAACCTATATGATATTGGTGTGGGTTATCTAGGTTTGGTTTACTACTTTTTTTCTTAAACCTTGTTAATTATCTTTTAGAAAATGGGTGTAATTATATGTTTAAATTGGAACTTGGTAGGAAATGGTTATTTTATGCATTCTAAATGTTTGATAAAATTCCAAATATGATTTTCTATAATAACATAACTTGTTCATTAAGTTTTAATACAAATAGAGTTTTTAAAGTGGGTTTCCCTTTTTCTGTATAAGTATTTCCATTGTTTTAAAATAGATGGTGTCATTTTATAAAGTGAGATAGAGTTTCCCTTTGGTTGATTATTTATTACTGTTAAGGATTGTGATTTATTTTTGAATTGTGTTTGGATTAAAAATTATTTTAGAAATGGATTTACAAATGTATATGATATTAGTGAAGGCCTGATTGGTACATTTTTACGTGATGTTGATTGTGCCCTTGTTGAGCCCCCCTTTATGATTGATGTTATGTTACCCATGAGATGGATTCTTTATTATGTCATTACTGATGTGTGATGAATTGGGGATATTTTTAAGGTTAGTGTAGGATATGGTAAGGATGTGATTGTGGTGTTAACCTTGGGGTTTTTTATTTTCATGAGATGAAGTTGTTTATTCATAGACCACCTCTATTATTATTCCCTGGGGAGATTGAGGAAACTAAGTGGGAAGTGTCAGGATATTGTTTTTCTAGTTGAGTTTTAGAACTAGATATCCCCCAAGCTAATGTAACACATGGATAGTTGTATTGGAACCAAATAAACTAGTACGAGTGATTCGATTGATGGATGTGTGACCATTAACCTGCCGGTAGTAGGTCCGCTTGTATGTGTCCTGTGCTATCTCTTTAGTCCTTTTGGTGTTTCCTCTTTCTATGTATAATATGTTATGACTTTTGGTATATATATTTTCTTGTGTGTTGCATATTTCTTGGATGGGATTTTTTTGGTGTGTTTATCATTTTTTGGATCTAGTCATTATGTTGACTATTTTAGTTTCATCCTTTTATTAGCATTATTTATAACCCACTATGTTTGTGTTTCATTATTTCTTCCCTTTTTTCCTTGATTAAATTTGAGTTGGGTGTGTAAAATATTTAAAAAAAAAATGGGAAAATGGTTTTCAAAGTGTTTTCCTTAGTTTTCACTTTTTAATTATTTGAAACCATGTGTAGGTTTACTTTTAAAAGAATAATGTATTAAAGATAAAGTTTTGGTTTCCTTTTAAGTTGGTATTATTTTCTGAAATTACCATCCTTATGTAATGGTTTTACAAATGTAACACTTTGAGGAAGCACATTCTTCATTTTTTTCTTATTTTCATGCTTTGGAAAAGAAATGAAAAACTATTTTTCCACACATTATTTTAAAACTAGAATAATTGGTTTCTTAATAAAAGAAATGAAATGGAATCATGGTGGTTTCAAAATAGATTCGTATCACACCCTACATACTCAAGTTGGTGGCTATTTAGTCTTTATATCCTGTGCCAGTTTCTTCTAGTCTTGGCTTTCAGGTTGGATCTAGTGCTATCTTCCTTGGGAAGTGGATGGTTTGTTTGGATCATGGTATTGACTTGAGTGTCACATAGAGATGGTGATAAAACCTTTGGTTTCCTGGAACCAGTTGGATCAGGTTTTTTATTTTTCATCTTTAGTCTTCCATTTTGTTTCTTTTAGATTATGTTGTAGTTTTTTTGACAAAATAAGACGGATCCATTAATGATGCAGATCAACAGAAATATAGCCACAAAACCACGATGGAAAATGATTAAACCAGAGCAAATCCTTGTAAGGAGGCCCAACGGCTGCCATCTTGTGAGCGGCTTCATTCGCTTCCCTTTTAATAAATGAGAAATTGCAGGAAGTGAAGCCTTGTCTCAGAGAGTGAATACACCGAGTAATGGAGCCGAAAGGTTGAAGCCCTCCATCAGTGAGATTGATGGCATTGATAACAGTGAGACAATCAGATTCTATGTGAATGGACTCCCAACCGCGGTCTTTTGCGAAGTTTAACCCAGCAAGGATGGCGGCGGGCTCCGCGACTGAGGACTCCCACAGTGCATAGCGTGCTTCATATTTGGCTGCGATAAGATTTCCCTGGTTGTCTCGGGCCAGCAAACCTAGTCCAACTGGTCCATCCTTAGGGAGAGAGGCATCCACATTGATCTTAATAATCCCTTCCAGTGGGGGGTACCAATGTTGGGAATGAGGAGAGGGGGTGAAAAGTCTTTGCTGCTCAGGGTGGTTCTGCCAAACCGCAATCCATGATGATGCCCGGTCAATCCAAAATCTGGGGGGCCTCCGGAAATGATTGAAAATGGCCTTGTTCCGCCTATCCCAGATAATCCAAGTCAGAATGAACAGGGCGCCTGCTTTAGCCGGCGAAAAGGAGGAGCACCATCACATCAGGAGAGAGGTAAGATCTGAGGCGACGTCCAGGGACAACTCCATAGTAGATCCCCAGCCATTCCAAACCTCCTGAGCCCCAGGGCATTGAATGAGAGCATGGAGAGGCTCTTATGTTGTAGTTTGTAACTCTATACCTTTTGTTAATTTATCGAGTTGTCATTTGGATTATATCCATTTCTCTTTATCATTATGCCATGATTGGATGCTTATGTTTGTATTCTTGAGGGTTAAACCATCCCCAAAAGTTATGTTAGATACCCTTGATGCTTGTTGTTAGCCTAGTGGGATCAGGGACACTCCTCAGGTATGTTATGGCTGGGTTCAGGTGTTGGTTTAGGTGGCAGCCTAAGTTGGTTCATTAAAAAAATGGTATTAGAGCATCTAGGTTTCCTAAAAGGGGCCTAGGTTCTCAAGTCTCACCTATTTTTTATTTTTGGTTCGTGGTATAAAGGAGATAAGACCATCGAGACTCAAGTGGTAGGTCCATTGGAGTTCTCTACATGATCTTCCTTATGTTGGTCCTCTAGTTTCCATGGGTGATCGTGAGTCTAATTTTAAATTTTGATGTTGTGGTTTATTTTTATTGAGATATTTTGGTGTGGAGTGTTATCACTTTAATTTTTTGGGATATTTTGGGAGAGGTCTTGAGAAATTCATCTTTTCAGATCAAATTTGCAAGAAATCTAGGGGACATATGGTTAAGGTTCATGGTCTATCAAACCATGAAAAATCAATGAAAACCATTCTAGATAACTACCAATAGAACTCAAATGACTGGAAAATGATCTGAAAAATTATTAGTAGTGGAGAATGTTGGGATTTTTTTTGTTTTACTTCATTTGTTAGTTTTATCCCTTCTCGTGTTTCTTGGGCTTGCTTTTGGATTCTTAAGAAAGGATCTATGGATCTTTAAAGTTATTTAAAAGCATTGTATTATTTCTGGGTATTTTAAATTGTTTTTAAAACAATGTTTTTTTTCTTGAGTTTCTTGGGTATAACATTTTTGCACTCCAATGAATATTTTGATCTAAGATGGTTTTGAAAGAAAGAAATTTATAAGTTTTACGTGATGAAATTACTAAAATGTTTTGGGTAAGCTGAAGTGTTTTTGTGAAAAACATTTAACCTCAATAAATGTTTTTTGAGTAAATAAAGTGATTTTAAGGATTTATTGGTTTCAAAATGCTTTCGGGGTGTGATATAAAATGTTTTTAGAGGATTTGAGTAAAGTTTTGGAAGGGGGATTGTGACCTCATTGTGGTTGATTTCAGATTTGGTTCCCTTATGTGGGTTTTTGAGGTGATTTTTTAATTTTAGTTTGGATTAGCTTGGTTGTGGTTATTCTACTTATGTTTAATTTTAAATTTTTTTGATTGAGGTTTTGTTTTGTGATGTTTTAGAATGAGTCCCCGAGGAAAGTGTTTTCACTAAGAGTTTTTGTGTTTGATTGATTTATTGTTTTAATAAATTTCAATCCCATTAGTTTAATGTTTTATTTAAATTAAATATTATCAAATTTTATTAAGACTTATATATTTGGAATTAAAATAAATTAATTTTTTATTAATTTTTTTTATGAAATAATTGTTTAATTTACTTGGTGAATTTTGTTAACAATTATACCAACCTGGGATATCCCACAATACATCCCATAAACCACTCATATAGGACCAAAGGGTCAACCCTGTGGGAGAGAATCGTAAGAGAACAACCAAGGTATAAGGTCATGTATAGGCCTAAGGTAGGGTAGATGTATAGTGCACCCAGAAGTTGGGCTAGTGGACCAACACGAGGAGGTGATGGCCTATGAGGCCCAAGTGTGTATTGTGTGTAACATGTGATAATCACCTATATCCAGCTTGAGTGGTTGTGACATGATTTTATTGAAATATCATAGGCTGGTACATGTGAAGGATCTATGTGGGACAATGGTGTGTGGGAACTGTTCATCCGCTTTAAAAGTTTCATACATAACAAAGGTTGTTGATGAAACTAATTTGAGCCATACAATCACCTCCACAAGTCATCTTCATCCTCCACATGCTTGGATGTATTCCAGTTCACCTGAGTATTAGGTTAAACCATCAAAGATCAAGCCCAAGGCTTCCCTAGTCATTATAAGTCTAGATTTCTAGAAGTTGAGATGAATGAAATCCATGGTCATGTTAAGGCTTAAAAAATGACGATTCATGTAATTATTACCATTTTCACAACACCTCCATTCACAAAAGAATCTTTGGGATATCCTTGTATCAATGGTAGATCCACTAGTCTACTAAATTAAATCTCCATTCAACACTACATAGTGGGATGGTAGCATGCCTTAATTCAACAGAATCACCGCCATACTTCCTCAATGGAAGCTTTGACAATCTACTACAACAGTTGACCGTTCACCAACCACAATGGTAAAAGGACCCTATAATGGTAAAATCAACCATCACAGTTCATACGACAATAGTATTTCCACTTTCCATACTCAATGGTTGATCGGAAATCTAGCATTAACAGTTGATCATCACTAAGATTTAAATGATAGTTGCTCTTGTGTGTGATGTAAGATCACTTCACAATGGAGGTAGTATCGTTCCATACACTAATAAAAATTCTTCCTTCAAATCAAATGGTTGATCACCTAATGGTAGAATAAACCTAATTGTAGATCATACCAAATGGTAGATCTCTCTTCAACAATAGCTTGTTAGCGGTAGAGACCTCTTGCTACTGCTAGGTATTATATTTCACCTACAGTTAGTTTAAAATTATTTTTACAAATTATTATTGATATATTAATTTAATTAATATAATTAAAATAAATCATTTTAATTAATATTTTATTGCTTATTTTTTGATAAAAAATAATTTCATTTTGTTTAATATATTCTGATAAAAAATTCCTATACACATTCAAAACATGCATTGTATTTACGACACTGTTTTTGAGAATTTTTGATATTTAAATAAATTTAAAGTTTATTCTTTTTATTTTTAATGTGTTATAAATAAATATTGTGTACATTTGTTCTAATATTCATGATGGAAGTTTTATGCTACTAGTTCATGTAGAAATAAATAGTTCCAACTATTTGATATTAATCATGGTATTTTGAAATTTAGGTATTAAATATATTTTAGATGTTTTTTTATTTTCCTAACATGTCTCAATGTGATTAGAAGATACGAAACTCCAAGATATTTGGATTTAATGAAACACATCTAGCCATTTATTTTTGAATTAAGGGATACAATGAACTTTTATTCAATAAGGATTGACTATATAGATTAACACAATTACTGAAACAAAAAAATAAAATTTTCATAAGAGCTTTGTGAAGTACTATTTTCATGGCTATGACTATTGTTCCATTGCTACGATCATGAAGGAATTCATTGTTTTCATTATCCTCTACTTAAGTGATCGAAGATCTTATACTGAATTGAATTTCAATATCATCTACTCTTATTTTTTTCCATAATTTCCTTATGTATTTCATCATTGAATTTATTTCTATATTTTGTTTGTTCTCTATAGTTGGATTAAGATTTTTCCATCCAAAATCTATCAAACTGGTTATCCCTCCCATCTAAGAGAAAGTTCAGGTTGGGACTCCCATACAAAAGTGAGGTGGGTTGTGAATCCAAAAGTCCGGGGTTATACTACCAGGTGATAAAAAGGTACATCTATATGTAATTGGGTTCTCACTCCCTATAAAAAATTGAGGAACTAGTAAATACCAATCTCCTCAGAGATTATAGGATATTAAAGAGTAGAATTGGATATTGGTGATCTAAAATACTATAAAAAATATCCTATGTTATTTTTTTATCTTCTGCTACATAATTAACACTATTTAACACTATAATAATCATATTATATTGAATAAATTTCAAAAGATCTATTCACCCCCCTCCAGTCAATATTGCCATATACTTGGACCTAACAATTGGTATCAGAGCATGGTGCCTTTTTAAGAAATTGGTTATAACTATTTTATTATCTTTTTGAACTAAAAATTATCCTAGAATTAACATTATAAGGAAAATATCCACCACTTTTTTATAAAAATTCATGAATTTGAGATGTTGTATCCCATTATACAACCTCAGTTTAATGTAAGAAACTATGTTTACTAGAAGAATCAGATGATGCTATTTCTAAAAAATAGATCTCTTAAATTCTGTGTTATTATATCAAAACCTTATAAACTACCTAAATTATAATTAAAAACTTTAACCGATAACAATTCCATAAAATGTATTCTAAATTACAAAGTTATAAATTATTTGTATTGTTACCCAAAATTCCAGAATCTTATCAAAACCAGTCCTAAAAAAATTTTATTAAAAAAAGATAGTTGAGTCAAGAATACAAGGGATTATTTTGAAAATGAGAGTACATGACACCACACATGTCTGCCTCCATCATTTGAGCCCAATAACTTGGGGCCATAAAATACCACATCATATTATTTTCCATGATTTCTTTCTTTGACAGAATATCCATATCTTGGTTTGCTTCTCTATATGCATGTGAGATTACCAGGTTGAGCTGAGTGACCTTATTAAGGCACTCAATACAATGAGGGAGGACTCTCCATGGCACATTTTGTGTTCTTGTTTTCAAGGCTTTAACCACAATTTGAGAGTTTGATTCAATCCATAACAAGTTCCATTTAAATTGAACGACATACCTGATTACAAAAATCATAGCCCATTGTTCAGCTTCATAGACCACCCTAACATTAGTGTGATGATAAAATAATCCTTTAACAAAGCCATGATGTGTTTAGAATACACCTTCACATATGGAGGGCCCTGGAATACTAGAAGCTACCCCATCAACATTCACTTTGAGACATGATCCTATCAGAGGTATCCATGAGATGCATTTGAGAGTTTTGGATCACCGTGGTCAACCCAACACACCTAATAATCTAAGAATATACCGGCCAAACATGCTGTTATTCATCCCAACAGTTTACACCATAAATGATATATACACTTCCTGGTATAAATCTTCAATTACTTTCTGCATATAAGTCTACTTGTTATCAATAAATATGGAATTTAGGTCATTCCATACAGATGATAGAGTTGCAAAAAACTTCCACCAAAAGAAGATTATGATTTTTCTCACTATGTATAGTATTGGATAACATTTTTAGAAGGTCATATATCTATATATTTGAATCAACTTCCAGACCAAACATAAAACCTGCATAAGCCCAGAGTTGTTGTGCATAACTACACTCCACAAAAAGGTGTTGTATATTCTCCTCTTATCACATACACAAGTAACATGATGAAACAAGTTTAATTCCATCCCATTTGAGTTGATCTTGCATGGGAAGTATATTTTTCTAGATTATTCATATTAGAATAAATTTGGATGGTTGAATGAATGATGACATGAAATTCTTGAGCTAAGTTGGTGGGTGAGTAGAGCCTCCACATTCCATCTTACAGAACTCCTTAATATTAAAGCAACCATTCCTATTTTATTTCCATATAATAGTATCATAATCAATGAATGTGTGATTTTGAATCTCCATCCCAACTTTAGAGGGGACCATACTGTCAGAGTTGTTCCATTGTGATATAAGATCAGTAATGGATAGATTCATTACCTCAGGATGAATGTTTATGCTATCCTACTAAGGCCTATCAAGCCATGTAATATTCCAACAATTGAGATTGGAATTCCTACTCATCAACCATGTTTTGTAATGAATGATTCTATTTAAGGCATGATTTAGATATGACCACATAGATGACAAAAGATAGTACTTATATCCATTCAATAACCTCCCCTTGAATCTATTGGTCAAAAATTCATTAAAGGAATCATTGGAGATCAGGGTCCTTGTGAATTTTCCAATGAGGTCATCTTTAAAAATCCTTATATCTTTGACCCAAGACCTCTCAAATCAACTGGATTAACACACTCCTTCTAGAAAATAATGGCCTAATTCCTTTCATGGACTGAACCAATCCATATAAAATTCCTTACCATGATTTGAAGCTCCTTGATTAGACCTCTTGGCCATCTATACAACAAGGAAGAATATAAAAACTTCGATGTAATCATTGAATAAAAAATACACACCCTCCCAACCAGATACATGTCATTTCCTTTCCATATAGAAAGTTTATTAACAATTCCAATGTAAATTCCTTCTAGGTAATTCTTTTTCACCTTTCCCCAGAATAAAGGGACTCCAAGATAGTTAAAAGGGAGAGACCCCTTTTCACCCCAAGGCTTCTAATTATCCTATTTTGTATGACAACCAGTATACCATTACTGAATACAATGAAGGATTTTCTCAATTGATTTATTATCTAGAAACCTCTTCATAATGTGAAAATAGATCCTTAATAGGGTAAATTGTTTTCTTATAATCTTATCTAAGAAAAATGATGTTATCAACATATAGAAAGTGTGAAAGAGAAAAGTAATTTTTACCAGCCACCATTTTTTTGTAGAGACCAAACTGAGCAAGGTAATTGATACATCTACTCAATAAATCTTCAGAAATGGAAAATAATAATCCTGAGAGCAGGTCCCCTTGTCTCACACCTTTAGTGCATTGCAAGAAACCTCTAGGTGCTCTATTTATAAGAATGGATAGCCTTGATGAGCTAATAATGGTGTTAATCAACTTGATAAGCACATTTGATAACTCATACCTTTTGAGTAAATCAAAAAGTAAACTCCATATTAATGTATCAAATGACCTAGAGATGTCAATTTTGAGTGCAAATTTCCCTTCTTTCACTTTCATCCTCATTAAGTTATTACTCTCTGAGCCTGTTAAGAGACAATTTTAAATGTTTCTTCCAGGGAAAAATAAAAAATGATTTGTAGTGATCATGTAACGAACCATTTCTCCCATACTATTCAAAATTATCTTATTGATGATCTTAGGAATTGTGTTCCCAAGTGAAACTTTCTTGAAATCCTTAAAATCAATGACATTTTCCTTCTTGGGTATTAGAGAAATAAAGCATGAATTTGTCCCATAAGGCATGTAGGAATGAGTAAATAATTCTGTAATTGCTTGAGTAATATCATACAATAATACATCCCAATAAAACATGAAAAATTTGTTAGTAAACCCATATATACTAGGAGAACTATCCATGTTAAGAGAAAAGAGTGCTGCTTTAATTTCCTCATTGAGTGGGGAAATGATAAGAGCTTGATTATTCGGATCATCAATGCATGGGCTATTGTTTTCAACTATTTTGTGTGTGTTGAACTACCTATATTCAGAGTATAACCCTATGAAATGATCCACAGTTTCCTGGGATATCTCATTTTTAAAAGTGTGAAGTTGACCATTAATGCTGATTTCTTTGTTTCCTGCTCGATGTCTTTTATATTTTTGCAATCTATGAAAGAATTTTGTGTTCTGATCTCCCTATTTTAACCATTTAAAATTCAGATGATTTTTTAAATCCTTTCCTTGGTTATTAATAGTTCATATAACCTATTATGGGCCTATATTTCCTCCCTAGATGGAGTACTCTGATACTGATTCCTAATCTAAATGCAAGAAAGTGTCTCCTCCTAAACCTTAATGTCAAGATCAAGAATTTAAAATTATTTTTTGGTCTATTATTTGAGTAAGAACTTGGTGTGTTTTAATTTCCCATCCATCCTTTGAAAATGGATGCCAATTGACTCTATTTTCCAAGATGTCGGTATAGTTTCCCTACACTCAGGAATCACAATCCATCCATTGTTAAACCGAAAAGGGATAGGGCTTACCTTGTCAAATGTGTATTGATTTCCATAATAATCATATTGTTATCAGAGTGATTCTTAGGAACTGTGAATCCTGAAATCCCATGAGCATCAATTTGATCATAAATTTTAATAAAATATCTATCAAGTTTGCTTTCTTGTTTCCCATTCGAGGTATATATACTCCATGTAAAGTCATCTCCTACAATTGGGACTTTAATAAAATTACATTGATCAATGAAAAAAGATAATTCCAAAGATACAGTCTGGTTAAAATAATCTCCAGTTTTTTCCTCAGGCTTCAAAATAGTGTTAAAATCTCCAAGAATCACCCATTTTTTATCTATACTTCCTGAAATTACCTTCAATTCCTCTGATAGTTCCCTTTCCTAATATAGGAAGTAAAATAATACAAAAATGAGACAAAAATATCATAATCAGATATGATTCAAGAGAATAAAATACTATAAGACCACCTATTGCATGAGTTAATGTGGGTAGTTTCATGCCTTAAAACTCACAGATGGTCCATATTGGAGTCATAAGAGTTTTTTGAGACAAAATTATATCCAAGAGATCCCCACTTGAATCCTATCCAATTATCAAATAAAAGTTTTGGTTCAACAATTCCAAAAAGCATGGATTTATCGGCCACAACGAAATGTCTAAGGGTACTGGCCATTAGGGGATTCCCTATACCTTGATAGTTCCAATAGAATATCCTCCTTTTTAAGGGGTTTTAACCTTTTTGGGGGGCCTCCGTTTGGTTCCATGTTCACCTAGACTTTACCTTTATTTCCATTTCTTTTATTTTTTTCTCCTTTTGAGCTGCTGTCAATTCCATAATCCTTCCTATTTTTAGTCAAGAGTTCCTCCTCATTTTCCTCTTTTGAGGTATCCACAACATTCTCTAGTATCTGTGTGTCATTTGGTTCATCAAACCAGAAAAAACCATTCAAGGGTGTGAATTGGCTCTCATATTTCCCATGTTCACTTTGTTTCTCTGTGGAGACCCTCCTCTTGGTAGCTTTGGATGTAACTACCTGTGAGAAGCCCCCCTCATACTAACTATTTTCATCATGCTAAATCTTTTGAGTGGATTATTTTTCAGGCACATTTGAATGCTTTCCTTGTGAACCTGAATCATGAAATGTATTTCAGATGGGTACAACAAACTTCATTATGTTTTCCTGTGCAACCATAGTATTAGAGGGTGTCCAATTTTCAGCAATTTCTATACCTAGAGATCTTTCTGCAAGTGGCAGGAGGAAATCACCAGAATGTTCTCCAGGATATTTATCTGACATGAGATCTCCTAAATCCTCTTAGTTTAAGTCACTTAACTTGTCATCCTTGGTTCTAGGAACATCATTCGGGAATTGAATCTATAATGTGTATGTTCCTGGATGTCTTACATTGGTTACTTCTCTGTCAGGTATGAAATTGTCTTCCATGATCTGGCTTTTACCCTAGACCAATACTTCAGTGGGAAGACATACATATTAAGGAGTAATAATATCAAGCATTTTAGAACTTCCTGCCCCATTCTTCAAAGTCACAAGTGGCTGTTTAGAGGCATTGAGATCCATATTCCCATAATTATCCTTGAAAAATTTACATGGAGGGGAATCCTCATTGCATTGGAGATCAAGGGACTCCTCCCCTTTCCTCTTCATATATAAAGTAACATCATGTCCTTTAATCTTAAAAAATCTATATTCAATATCTCTTTTTCATTCAGACAGTAAATGTATAAAAAAAATACAACAGTTACAAAATGTTGGCTTCCTTTCACATTGAATCTCAACTTTAATCATGTCATCTATTTTGGGGAAAACCACCTCTTCCACTAAGTTTTTAGACATATCTACCTCCATTAAGATTCTTGCATAGTGTCCACACCACAAATTATCAGTTTTCTTGGCCATTCTAATGGGACTTCCAATAGATGATTCTATGTCCCATAGGATCCTCAAATTCCATTAGAACCAATTAATATTATAAATACAAATCCAAATATAATTGAATGTATTTCTGACATTATTGGGGTCAAAATTTCTATCATATTCCTAGATTATCATAAATATAGGCTTTAATGATATTTCCCCCATGATCTAGGATTGTATTTTATAGTAATTAGACAGAAACACCACATGATAATACCCATGACCCATAGTAGTCATTTTCTATTAATCAAATCCTTATATTTCTGCAATTCTTCTAGTGAGCTTATGAAATTTCCATAATTTTTCTCCCTTCGAGAACAAGACCCATGCGATAATAGAGAACTTATAAAGCCTTACCCACTCTTCCACTACATCCTAGTTAGCCGATACATTCACAATATTCCCTTTTCTAATCACCCTCCCAAGTGAGGGTATATCAAAGTTATAAAAAATAGAGATGCAACCGATTTAACGACCTCTGCAAAATTATTTTGCAGAGAAACATGATAATCATTATCATTTGTATTCAGATTGGATTTTGTTGCAAGATTAAATAACTCACTATGTCCCACATGACTATATTAACTTCAATCCTTTGATATTTCCATGAGACTTAGCTTTGTATTGTCATCAGAATCAGCATATTTAGGGTTCACCCATTTATACTTATGTTTCCCTTGTTCCACAATATTCCATCTCAATGTATTTGTATTGTTATTTAAGTAGAAATATGTTTATCCATATTTATTTATGTAAAACTGATTCTAACATATAGAGGAATTTAAAAGTAACTCATTAAGGAACTGAAAAGTTGCAGAGAACAAATATAGGTATTCACAAAGCCGAGTTTCAATAATTTAGAATTACTGATCAAGAGAGTGTCAATGAGATGTACAATATATTCACTAAGATTATAAACAACATCATTTCACTCATAGAGTCAATGAATAATGAAGTGCTCATTGAAATAATACTTTGATATTTACCCAAAATATGGCATTCAAAGAATGTTATAATTGAAGAGAGTAAGGATTTCATTGAGTATTCAATAGATAAGATGATAGGGTCACTTCTTCAATACAAGATGGAAATGAATAATGACAATACTAATGATCATAATAAAAGAAAAGGTATAAAATTTAAATATAATATAAATGTGATTTCTAATTCCTCTAATTCTGAGTTACATAAAAACAAGAAGGATGAAATTGCAAATTTTTCCAAAGGATCCTACAAGTAAATAAAAGGAAAGAGAGGCTTTAAGAAGTATCCTAGAAGGGATCATCAAAATTTTGATAGAAAGGGAAGAGAAATAGGTAAAAATACCAAGTATGTTTTTCTAAATTAATATGAAATGAGTATAGGAAAAATGGAAATATGAAATCAGACTTCCTAAAATTAAAATAATAAGGAGAAGAAAAGAAATACAAGAAGGAGCTAAAACAAGAATATCATGCAGGATGAAGCTTTAAAGAAGATCCAAACACTAGTAGTGATTATTATCAGATTTAAAAGGAATAAAAAAATATGTGTTTGATTATAATAATAAAAAATGAGGTAAACACTAATTCCAATTAGAGTTCTATTTATGATTTTGATGTTGTAATAGAAGTTAAAGAATTAAATAAAAAAATAAAATGTTTCAAAGTGATATTTTGAGAGTGGTTGAACTATATAGAAAACTGTAAAGAGAAAATAAGATAGTTATAGAAGAGAAAAATGTTATATATTCTAAACTAATTAAGTTAAAATATGAGAATGAACGAATGAAATATTTTATATAAAAATGGATGAAGATAAATATAAGATATTTAAGTTAGTTTGTGATTATTTATACAAAATTGAAAAGGAATGTAAGAAGCTTAGACATGAAAATAATAAACTAAAATAGATAGGATCATGTTATACTTTGAAAATATATGATGATCTAGAAGTTATTCAAAAAAAGAATGAAAATATTAAAAAGAAAATAACTAAATTAAAGTAAATACTATGATTTTTTTGTTTAAGGAAAAGAATAATTTTATATGATGATGGCTCTGAGTAAACCTAATAAAGATAAAACTAAATTTGGGTATAAAAGTAAAATTATTAATATATATAGAACTACTTTTGTTAAAAGTAGTAAAGTAAATGTTTCAACTGTTACATGTTATAGATGTAATATGAAAGGAAATTATGTAAATGAATGTTCTTTAATATTTAATCAATAAATAAGACATACCAATAATTTTATTTCTAAGAATCTATCCTCTAGATTACCCTATAATAAATGTATTGAATATATATGGGTTATTAATGGTTTTATTAATAATCTAGTTGGACCTAGAATATCTTATGTAGAAAAACAATTATCTACTTAACTTGTTTTATTGGAAACCTACCTAAAGATTTATAAATATGTATGGTATATGGACAACAGGATCTCTAGGCGCATGACTGGTGGCATATCTAACTTTAAATCTTTTAATTCTTATAATGGAGGCATGTGACATCCTAAACCCAGGTTCCACTTAGAGGTGCCCTGAGCTCGGTGGGCTACATGGCCTCAGGTGCATCCCCCTAAATTCCAGAGGCTATCAACAACCAGTGAGGGCCTAGGATGTGTCTACGAGAAGACTATTCCCTTATTACTAGAGTATAGCTCTATAGATAAATATGATAACAAGTTAATAGTTTAATTAGTATAAATAGATGACATGGAATAAGTAGAAAAAATAATAATCAACTAAAGAAAGTAAAAATAATATAGAAAATCTAAGGATATATATCATGTTTCTAGAAAACTAGAAAACATGGATACAAGGAAGAAAGTAATACATGCTATACAAAATTAGAAAAATGAATCCAAAAACTATCCCCAAAATCCTTAGCTCACTCTCATTCATATACTATTATTTCTATTCTAATGCAAGAAATAAATCAAGTTTTTGAATTTGTATGGCTCCTTTTATCAACACATGCATACAAGTAATCTTCCTAGGTGCCAATGGAGGCCTGGATAGGGTGTGAAATAAATATTATTAGTCCAACACCAACAATGTTGATAATATCCAGTCTATGTAATATAAATAGAAATAGTGTGCAAGAATTCATATATAAAAGTAAATAAGAACAATAACGTAAATACCCAAGTACCTGCTTCATCCTCAATTGGAATTTAAACATATAACCATTTCATTAATTAATTACATTCTAGTTTATATAGTAAGTCATGTGAGGTATAACCTGAACTGAAATCTTAACATGATATTAATAATGATAATGAGCCCAAGATACAGTAAATAATCTTGATGATAATAATAAAGAAAGGGATCCAAAGTAACAAACAAGGCATCCTTCATCACAAGGGTCGTTCCAACTCAGGTAATAAACTATAGCCTGGATATAAAGGGTAAGAATGAAATCCAAGGGGTAATACCAAATGAATTTTTCAATAATGATTCTAACTGAGTCCAAGGAATATATCCAAGGTAAAATGAGATAAGCAATTACTAGGCCTAAGGGTGTATCTGAGGTGAATCATGTCCATAGACGTCATGCTGGATCCAAGGCATGTATATATGGAAACCTATAATAATAATAATGGAAAAGGGATTCTACAGTGTCATATAGGGAATTTATTGATAAAAAAGGATTGAGTTCTAAGGTGGGAATTATCATTGGGAACTAACATCATTGAATCAGAATGGTGACCTCAAGTTCTCATGTCATTCCCTTAGGAATACAAGGCTAACTCAAGTTTGAATACTCCTATAATGATTTCAATGTCCATATTCATTTAGTCACCTTACAATTAATTCATTTAATAAATTAGGCCATGTAATAATCATGATATTTAAGAAGTCAAGGTTCACTCCATACCTTTCATTAGTGTAATAAGGATAAGAGACATAAAACTATTTATTTAATTCATTTAAGTCATAGTCAATTAATTAGGTTCACTACACTACCTTCCATATTCATGGAAATGTGTGCTATGGACTTGCAACCAATTTCTTCAAATACATTTAGTTAGGACAAGTCATATATATATATATATATAATATACTTTCCATTCTAATTTAATATTAATTTAAAAATTGAATCACTTACCTTAGGAGGTCAAATGATAAGCATGCATAATACCATCCATTTATCAATTAAAAACTTATTTAATTTAGGGGGATAACCATTAGAAAGGTTAATCCCCACACCCTAATAGTGGATAAAAAATTTCATAACAAACCATTAAGAAATAAATAAGAAAATCACCCTACTTGGGGTGGTCGGCATTGAGGTAATAATCTCTAACAATGGTTGGAACATTTAACAAGGGAATTATAACATGGTTCTAACAACTATAATCAAGTTACACGAATTAAACAAGCAACACCCGATGAAATTAGCATGCACACATGATAATTTATGAAATGAAAAATCTTGATGGATGAGTTATAGACCACCTACCACATACTAATACAACTATCCTCATCTAATATCATGCTCTAGTTTGGAATGGATTGGAAGAGATCTTAAGAAAGGATCAATTCCATTAAAATAGGGAACATGAGCCTACATCTAAATAGAATCATTGATAGAAATAATAACAACAAACGTCTAAAAAGGAATTGATATCTTACTAATGTGAATCCAACATGATGAATGGGGATCGAATCGAACTTCATATATGAGCTTAGGATCAAAAACTATGAAAAAGATTCAAAGGATTTCAAAAAAGGGAAGGAGGAGCCTTTGATGTCCGCTGAAGAGAAAATGATAGGTTAATGGTTTGAATCTATTTATAATCACATGGTTTAGCCACACTATTGGCCAAACCATGCACTAACCATGAGCTATCTACTATTGGGAAGGTCACTTTGTATAGTTATGCCACATGGTTAGGGAAACCATGCACCAACCATTCGAATCACCTCTACTAAAAACTAAAGAATTTTTGCATGGGTGTGTAGCCCCAAACACACAATTAGAGAAAACCTTGCACCCTAATTCACCCCACTATCTATCCCCACATGGTTAGGAGTAACTGCGGGGCATTCCCCACACAGTTTGGAGTAGCCATGCCCTACATGGTTTTTTCTAACTACATGACCATCCTATTTATCCCAAAAATCTTGGTTCTAGTCTCTGAACAAGCCCCAGACACCCATAAGACACATATGAACTCATTAGGAATCCATTTTAGGTCCAAAATAAAGAATTATACTGAATTTAAAAGGATCTATACCTATGTGAAAAACTGGGTTCTTATAGTCTTCCCTTCAAAGGAACTCATCCCTGAGTTCACCTTTCAAGGGATACAAAACACTGTTTGAGAACAACTCTAGCCACTGGGCACATACATCAACCTCCTACTCCCAAGTCTCATCCTGCACATGGTCTTACTTCCATATAACCCATACTAGAAGGATAAACCAGCCTCATAGAGCCTTCATGATCAATTTAATGATGTATATAGTATACTCCTCAATCGAATCATCAATATCTAACTCAACATTCTCAAGATTGAAAGTATAATATGAGCCGACATGATAAAGGTGAATCTATAAAACATGGAAGACATCATGTATTGAATAGTACATATGAGGTAGTAAAAAATGATAGGATACCGGTCTGAATCTCTTCAGAATCTCAAATGGCCCAACATAATGAGGAAAAATCTTTTCTTACCTTTCTATTCATCTATGCCCTATCTTGGGTGATACCTATAGGAAAACAGGATCCCCGACCCCAAACTCTAGAGGTCTTCGATGATGATCAACATAAGATTTCTGTCTAGAATGAGTAGTATACATATGATTCCTAATTAGTTGAACCTGCAATGGAGTCTCCTTCCTGAGACAAGGACCTACTAGGGCTACCTCTACTACCTCTATCTAGAATAGGGGTGAACGATATGACCGGCCGTACAAGGCCTCAAAAAGAGTCATCTAAATCGTCTCCTGAAATCTATTGTTATAGGAAAAATCGATGAGAGGGATATGATTCTCCCAAGAACCACTGAAATCAAGGAATCATGCTTGAATAATTTTCTGTAGAACCAATATCATCTATTCTAAATTTCCATTGATCTGATGGTGAAAGGCTGTGCTCAGAAGCACCTGTGCACTCATAGATTTCTGCAACCCCTGCTAGAACCTCAACATGAAATGAGTGTCTGTATATGAAATTATAGTAAGAGGGACCCTATGTAGTCATATGATCTCATAGAAATAAAATATTTCCATATTTTCAATAGAGACAATCTCCTGGATAGGAAGGAAGTGGGCTACTTTCATCAGTCAACTAATGAAAACCCAAACAACATCACTACCTTTAGAAGACCTCGGGAAACTGACTAAGAAGTATATAAAAACATATTCTCATTTCTATTCCTAGAATAGAAGTGGCTGTAACAGGTCTCCAGACCATTGGTTCTTTGCCTTCACCTAACTATAAGTGCAACACCTAGTGATAAAGCCTGGTATCTAACATTTCATCCTAGGCCACAAATACTAGCATCACATATCTCAATACATCTTGGAGATGCCTGAATGAACTGCCCACTAAGAAGCATGAGACTCACACATTAGTTATTATCTCATATTTATATGAACCTAGACATGTCCATGTATATTTAGGATGTCATCTATATCCATATACCAATCCTAATTCATTCCATCTCCTGAAGTACTCTCACAGAGAACCAAGACTTCAAGATCTGAAAATTGTTGGCTCTTGACCTTCTCAAGGAGGGAAGAGGTAACTATCAATGTTGAGAGATATGAATTATTGTGAATTTCATGAAACTCCTTATGTAGCTCAAAAAATAGGGCCATCAATTTCCATTCATCACTGGATTCTTGTGTATCATGTGTCTGAGTTTTCTGAATCAGCGCATCTGCTACCACATTGTCTTTTCTAGGCATATAGGTAAGCTAACGATCAAATGACTGAAGTTATTCAACCCATATCCACTATATAAGATTCAATTAATTCTATATAAAGATATATTTGAGGATCTTTTGGTCTATACCAAAAGTTTCTCACACATAAGATAGTGTCTCCAGTAATGTAAGGTGTAGACAACTGCTACTAGCTCAAGGTCATGTGTCAGATATATTTTTTGATGAGGCCTCAACTTCTGAGATTTTTATGCAGAAAAATTTCCCTCCTACATCATCACTGGTCCTAGGCTGATGCTTTATGCATCATAGAACACTATATAGCCTCTTACAGGCTTTAGAAGAATTACAATAGGTGTCGAGACAAGCCTCCCTTTCAGCTCCTCAAAGGCTTTCTCACACTCTTCTGAACAGAGAAACATGGCACCCTTCTTTGTAACAATAGTAATAGGTGCATCAAGGAATGAGAATTAATATATGAAATGTATATAATATCCATCCATCCCCAATAAATTTTGTATATCAAACACATTTTTTGGATACTCATAGGAAACCACAACACTAACCTTATCTAGGTCAAAAGATACTACTGATTCTAAGATAATATGACCTAAGAGGTGATATTTTTTTATTCTAAGGTGGAACTTAACAAGATTGGAATTAATATAACTCTATCTTAGTATACTTATAATGATCTCAATGTTCTTATCATGTCCACTATGAGTGAAAAAATACACCAAGATTTTTTCCACAAAGACCATGGAAAAAGAATCCAGATAGAGGTGGAAAACCCGATTCATCAAATATATAAAAATGGTGGGTGCGTTCATGAGACTAAATGACATAGCATGATATTCATATATACCATAAATTATATGGAAATCTATTATAGGTACGTATGATGGATTGACTTTCCCTGATGATAACCTGATCTTAGGTCAATCTTAGAGAGCACCTTAGCTTATTGGTGCTAGTTAAAGAGCCAACAAGCTCGTACCTGAGTGGTAAGGGCTCCTGCTTGGAATCCAAGAGACTTGGGTTCAAAACCGGGTGGAGGTGAATTTCCATATTACTGTAGTAGTACTGTAGAAGTTACTGTTCGGTACTGTAGCAGCTGGAACTATTCACCCGATTTGGGATTTCAGGCCACTGGTTTGGGCATACGGGTCTCTAGGGCCTTCGGGTCATCAAAGGCCTTCGGGCCACAGGGCCTTCGGATCACGTAGACCATGAAGTAGCCCATTTCACACAAAAAAGGCCCCAGAAGAAGATCAAAGCAACATGAGTAGCAGCCACCAGATGTAGAGCTAACCAGATTGGAAGAATGAGAGGGTATAGCAGCCGCCATCGGAACCAGGCACCGTGCAGCTTTGTACGGGGCAATGCTAGCCGATCAGCAATACAAGGTGGGGAGCTAAGGAGATTAATGATTCAAGATGATGGGGAGGGGCAGTTCTAGTGGGCTGGGCCTACAGGTCATGTAATGGGCATGGTATGCCTCTGGGCCTTTGGGTCACGTATTGCGGGTCATGTCGGGCCTTGTACCTTGGGCCTACGGGTCATGTATGGGTTCCACTTCAACCCTTAAAAAAAGGGGGATTATCTATAATAAAATAAAAAGAAGGCCTTCAGGCCATTCGGGCTAGTTAAATAGATCATCTATTCTAGGAAGTGGATACCATTTCTTGACTATAAGTTGGTTCAACCATCCGTAATCCATGAATAGATGAAGGTTCTCATTTTACTTCTTGAAAAAAAGAATAGGTGAATCCTAATATGAAGTGATAGAGTTTATAAAACCTTTTCCCTCTAAATCCTCTAACTACCACTTGAGCTGCTGGAGCTTAGTAGGTTCCATACTGTACGAAGGAATGGACACTGGATCTGCTCCAAGAATGAGATAAATCATAAACTCTACCTATATATTTGAAGGTAATTCATAAAAATCATTAGGAAATATGTCCCTGAAATAATCTAATATGGGAGGAAAATATTCCAAGTGTAAACCTTGATCCTCTATAAAGAGATTATAAATATGGGCAATCACTCCACATAGCCCATAATACTCTAGCCTAGCTCTTCTATCCTAGATATCTTACTCACCCTTGTGTAGATAATTGATTCCCTATAGTGATGTAAATGATTCCCTATAGTGATAGAATTCTAAAAAGGCATGATATGTTCCCAAACAATCCATACATAGAATCAAATAGAAGCCAGTAATATCAATAACAAAGAGTTCCCACAAGAAAGGGTAACTTCCTACCTCAAGGGGACAGTCCCTACATTGGCATATACCCTCTGACCATACCCCCAATGGTGTATCCAGGTTCATTACACCATAGTAATACTATATTTCCAGCATGATACTTTCCACAATAGATAAAGAGATGAAGGAGTGTAAAGAACCTATATCAAATAAAGACGATACTATAGTGGGGGATACTAGAATAGTAAATCGTACTATAGATCGTATTGCACTCTGATCCTTAGGTATCAGTTGTAAAGAATGAAAATAACATGATCCATGACCCTGTGTTATAGATAGAATACCCTGAGTATGCCCGCTCTGCTAGCACTGTTGGTGATTAAAAGTCTATCTACCTTGGCCCTGACCTCCTCCTAAGACAGTACTGCCAATGCTACTCCAACTTCCCTCTTGACACGATATAAAAGAACGCTCCCATGAAGGTGAAGTTGGAGAAGAGAATATTCCACTAAAAGATGATGGAAAGGTCCAATAGAATCTCTAAAGATTCCCCATATATCCTTAAGCCTGACACTCCAGATGGTCTCTATCACACCAAGGCTTTAGATTCCCTTGTTTTACACATAGAAGAAATACCACAGAGCTACTAGTTTGGGTACTTTGGTTTCTATTTCCCTAGCAAGAAACCTCAAGGGAATGTTTCTTGCTACTGGAAAAACCACTAGCCTACCTTGACATGAATCCTCTATGTCCGGTACTGTCTCCTTCCCTCAGGTTACACTCAATGATAAAAACTTGATTGACCATCTCAAAGACAGTAGGTAGGAGAAATTCATTCACCTGAGTATAGATGGAATACACGATCATTTCCTCGAAGCATATAGCACAAAAAATCTCATCACTGACTAGAAGCAGTACAAAGTGTTGCAACTCAGTAAAATACACTGAATATTCCATGACTGGCATAAGACCCTAATCTAGATGTATGAACTCTCTGGCTTGATCATCTCTCAGTGTCTATTGAAAGAAGTAATCATAGAAGTAAGTCTTGAAATTATCCCATAACATGCCTTGATGGTAACCATCCTGGGTAATTACATCCCACCAGTGCTTGGTCGATTCACACAACTGTAAGTAGCAAGCTTGACCCTCTAATCTAGAGATGTCTCCATATGCTCAAAGATAGACAAGGTGGACTCTATCCAAGACTTAGTAGCCTATGGAATACTATACCTTGAGAAGGTAGGATGATGATGCTACTGGAACTCATGGTTCAGACCGGCCATCATAGGCGCGGGTCGAGGAGTACCTTGCATGAACTGCATCAGACAAAGAAAACTATCTTGAAGGTGAGCAATAGTGACCAGATCAGGTATAATAGGTGGTGCCTCAAGTGGAACTCCTGGAGGTAATACCAGTGTCTCATGGACCACTATGTTTGGAGCATGGTTGTTTCCACCCTACTGGCGTACGAAATGAGGACGTCATGGAAGCATTGGTTTAAAAATTCCAAGAACATACCTCAGAACAAGATTTAAGTAGACCTATAGAAATAGCGGAAGTTGAATGAAAGGAAAGGATCACTGCCCAAGATATAATACCCCATATAACTTCTTAGAAGTATAAGTATTGGTAATTTTTCAAGTTTAAATTATAGGGGTTCCAGTAGATAAAGGGTTAACCATACTTTGCTTCATCATTTACTGGAAACCATTTCATTTATAATTCATGTTTTACTTTTTCAATTGCATTTTCTTACAAACTTGTATCAAAGTTTTTTTAAAATGAGTTATCAGTCCTAGTGAATTAGGGCCCATAATACCTATCACTAAAATCAACACCCATTTAATCTCAAAGTAACCCAGTCTACATCTGGTCTCAGAATGTAACGAGTTATATACGATGGATTTACTTGATAAACTAATAATTCCAACCCACAAGGTCCCATAAACCTCATGAATTAAAATAGGAAATAAATCAATCACATCCAAAGAGCAGCATGAGAATAATAAATAAACAAGGGTCACTCAACAATCATAGTAATATCAAGAAATGCAAGTAGCTAATGTGCCTACATGGAATGGAAATATATATGGTATGTGAATTCCATGTTCTTATAATGATGCATGTAACAATGATCCTTACCCTCATCTCATCAGGATAAGAATGAAATAGAATCCTCAATTAATATAATAATAATAATAACCAAAACACAACATGCGTGTCACCTAATAGTGAAATGATATCAACTATAAAAGAAAAAATAATAATAGTAATTATAATTTAGGTGACTCAACATTTACCCCAAACACGGGTTAGCTTTGCTCAAGCATTATTTATAACCAAGTTTCAAGCATTCCTAATATCTAATCTATTGTATACAAATAGTTATGAAAGAAAGGAAATGATCTGATACTAATTGGTGACGTCTCAAACCCAGGTTCCACTCATAGGTTCCCGGAGCCTAGTGGGCCACATGGCCTTAAGAGAATCTCCTCGAATGCGAGAGGCAGCTGACTAGCAGCGAGGGACCAGGGTGTGTCCATGGGAATACTATTCCATCAATACCAGAGTGTAGCATAATGAATAAATAATATAACTGGTAAATAGGGTATGTAATATAAATATATGGAACAAAATAAGCAGATAATAAGAAATTGAAGCAACATATAATAATATACAAAATTTGATGATAGACGTCATTACTTTAGAAATCTAGAAAACATGGATACAAGGAAGAATGTAATAAATGCTATACAAAAGTAACAAAATAAATCCAAAAACTATCCCCAGAATTTCAAACGATTTCTCAGTTATCTACTACTAGCTATATTCTAATGTAAGAAATCAATCAAGTGTCTAAAGTGGTATTCTTCCCTTTGTCAACACCTATATACTTGTAATCTACCCAGGTTCCAATGGATTCCTTGATAGGGAAAAAAATAAATCTTAGTAGGCCACCACCAATGGTGTCTATAACATCTAGTCCATGAAATATAATTCAAAATAGTGCTCAAGCATGCATATATAAATATAATGAAGTAAAATAACATAAATACCCAAGTACCTACTTCAACCTCAACTCATATATGAACATATAACTATTTCATTAATTAGTTACGTTCCAATTTATATAGTAAGTCATGTGAGGTATAACTAACACTGACATCCTCACATGATATCCCTCAATCCATTTTTTTTGTATTTTAAAAATCCAATTTTGGTTTAGTGGGGACCATAAATTAACACCATAGTCACACATACCCCCTATAACAACAAATTTCACATTTCAAATTTCAAATTTCTATATTAATATTCAAAAACCAAAGAGATCCATCATCACAACCTTGATCCATGAACCTCCTTGCATCGCACACCCTAAAAGAAAAAGAAACCATCGTCTACACTAATTCATTGATGAGAACCAACCATCCGAATTCATAATCACCATCAAAAGTACACCACAACAAAACATGAAGACAACTAACTAGTCAAAGTAGTTCCTCTATTACCACAAAGATCAATACCATTAGGGAACCAAAGTTAGATACAAATCCACCATGAGTGACTCCTCCTAGAACACCATCGATCTCTTGAAATACACATCCCAAAAGACCATTAAGACCACCACTCATGTCGGACTTAGAGAAGAGTGTTGGTATCCTGGTTCTAGATTAGATTAAAAGCATTAATAACCATACATATTTTTGCCTCGAGACCTTGTGAAGCCAAAACACCAGAGCACTAGCCCTCGCTATAGGTGATAGTACCCACCTCCATCTAGTGACTTCATCTACACACATAACCAATTCACCATGGATGACTGAAACCAAAAACAACTCAAGCCGCAATCTTCAATCGACACCCAGAAGCGACTCACTGATATCAAAATGAGGGAGAAGGAAACCGTCATCAAGTAGAGATCCATATAATAACAATAAAGAAAGGGATCCAAGGTAATAACCAAAGTATTCCTTACCTAATGGTTACATTCAACTCTCATAATAAAATATAGCCTGAATATAATGGGTAAGAGTGAAATCCAATGAGAAATACCCAAGGTATTCCATAATAATGATTCTAACTGAGTCTAAGGAATAAATCTAAGGTAAAATGGGATAATCAATGATTAGGCCCAAGGGTGTATCCAAGGCATCTCATGTTCATAGATGTCATGCTAGATCCAAGGAGTGTATCCAAGGAATCCTATAATAATAATGGTGCATGGATCC
This sequence comes from Viscum album, assembly GCA_963277665.1. NCBI lineage: Eukaryota > Viridiplantae > Streptophyta > Magnoliopsida > Santalales > Viscaceae > Viscum > Viscum album. The sequence goes on along the minus strand of OY728139.1, from coordinate 1,078,504,009 downwards.
TATGGTGTCATACTATACATCCACTAATAGACGAGGATCAAGTTCCAAGGTGGGTACCAATCTTGGGAACCAACTTCCTTGAATCAGAATGGCATTCTCGAGTGGTCAAGGAATTACGATGGAAATATAAGTCTAACTCAAATCTGACCACTCCTATAATGATTTAAAGAACCATATTCATTTAGGCACCTTACAATTAATTCATTTAATAAATTAGGCCATGTAATAATCATGCCATTTAATAAGTCAAGGTTCACTCCATAACTTTCATTAGTTTGATAAGGATAAGGGACATGTAACCATTTAGTTAATTCATTTAAGTCATATTCAACTCATTAGGTTCACTCCACTACCTTAAATAAGCATGGAAAGGTGTTCTATGAATTTGAAACCAAGTTCTTCAATTCATTAGGTTCACTCTACTGCTTTCCATTTAGTTTGGATCTGAGAACAAGATCAAAAACTATAAAGGAGATTCAAATGATATCGAAAAGGGAAGAATGATCCTTTACTGTCCATTGGAGAGAAAATTATAGGATAGGGTTTAAGTTAAAACATTTTAAGGTAATTTTTATAAAATCACTCAAAAACCAGACATTACATGGTTTGTCTACATGGTTGGCTAAGCCGTGTTCCATCTGTTGTAGAAAGGGATAGTTCGCATGGTTAGTCTACACAGTTAGAGAAACTGTATGCCAATCATGTGAAGAACATTTTCTAAAATATGAATACTTTTCGAACAGGTTTTTATCCCTTAGCATATGGTTAGGGAAAACCATGTTCACTACTTCACCCCACTGTCTAGCCCAACACGCTTAGGAGTAACCATGTGGCCTTCCCCACATTGTTTCTAATAACCATGCAACCAATCTATTTCTCCTAAAAGGATGGGTTTTAGGCTTTGAAAAACCCTCAGACACCCTCAAGACACTTGTTAACTCATTAGGAATTCATATTATGTCCAAAATAAATAATTATACCAAATTTAAAATTATCCATACCTAAGTGAAAAACCGAGTTCTTACATGGCATTGTCACTTTCAGTGACAACTCTAAAGGTATGATCAAAGGTTTTAGAGAAGTGGATATATTAACATATGTTATAATTTATAAATTATTATATATAGAGGGATAAAAAAAAATTTAATTAGTATCTCACAACTTTGTGATGATGCTAATAGTGTAAGGTTTAAAGATAATAAATATGTTATTTATAAAGATAATACTATTTTATTTTATGCTAATTGAAAAAAATATCTAATTTATATATTTTTTAGAACTAAACTAGAAAAATATAAAGTGATTAAGTACTACATAAATATACCACATCATTTGGCACATATGGTTATGACATTCTCATCTTCGATAATTGTACAAGTTTAAAAAAACATGGAATGGTTTTGGAACTTCCAAAATTTAAAGCAAGTATTTTTATGCGATTATTTTCTAAAGGGTAAGTAGCATAAAGAGTATTTTAGATATTTTAATATGGTTAACACTATTATATGGTTATAACTGCTTTATCTTGATTTATTTGGACCCATGAGAACTACTAGTTTAGGTAGTAAGAGATGCATGTTTCTAATTGTAGAATATTTTAGTAGATTCACTCAGGCTTTTTTTTATCCCATAAAAGTGAAACCTTAAATAAGGATATTAAATTCTGTAAACAAATTCAAAATCAAAAAGTTCATTTAATTTCATCAATTATAAGTGATAAAGGAGGATAATTTGTTAACTTATACTTTGAATTTTTTTGTGAAAATAATAGATATTTCCATAATTTCTCCACCCCTAGAACACTAAAAAAATGGTGTTGTAGAAAGGAAAAATAGAACCATTCAAGAAATGGAAATGATAATTCTTAATGAAATAAAATTACCAAAATAATTTTGGTATGAATTAGTTAAAATTTCTTAATATATATTAAATAGAGTTGACATTATACCATTGTTAAAGAAAACCCCTTATGAACTATTTAAAGGAAAGAAACCTAAGAATGGTTAATTTAAAGTATTTGGTCGTAGAGTTTATTTTTAAAATACTAAATATAATCTAGAAAACTTTTATTCTAAAATATATTATATATTTTTTCTAGGATATTAAGATAATAGTAAATATTATAGAGTATATAAAAATATATCTATGTTAATAGAGGAATCTGTTCATGTAACATTCATTGAAAATAATGAAAAATAGATTAAAGATTATGTTGATTCTTATGAAGAATTTAAAGAATTAAATCTTGATGAAGATAAACCCAAAAATGATAATATATCACTTTAGTGGGAGAATATATGTTCTCAAAATGATCCTATAAATTGAAAAACTCATAGAGATCATTCATTATAAAATGCAAATGAAAATATTGAATTTGGAATAAGAACTAAAAAATAAATTTTGATTTTTTGTACTAATTTTGCCTTTATAGATGATTTTGTTCTTGTTAATATTAAATAAGTTTTGAAATATTCAAATTGGATAAATTATATGCATAGATAAATTAACCATTTTGATAGGAATAAAGTTTAAAATCTAGTTTAGTTACCTAATGATAAACCATCTATTGGAACCAAATAGATTTTTTTAAATAAAATAGAAAAATATGGTAATATAGTTATAAATAATTATTGATTAGATGAACAAGGTTATTTATAAGAGGAAGGCATAGATTTTGAAGATTCATTTTCCCCGGTTTCTATATTAGAATCCATTCAGATTTTATTTGTATTCACAAGCTTTAAAAATTTTAAATAGTTTCAATTGGTTGGAAAAAAGTGATTTTTTAAATGGTGTAATTTCAGAAGAGATATATGTTAATCAACCACATGGTTTCAAAAATGATGATCTTCCAAACCATATTTTCAAAACATCTAAATAATTATATGATCTAATGTAATCTATAAGATCTTGGTGTGATAAACGAACAATATTTTTGTTGTAAAATGATTTTAATAAAGAAAATGTTGGTCCAACCTTATTTATAAGTAAAAATTCAGTTGATATTTTAGTTATAAAATTATATATTGATGATATTGTATTTGTATCTACAAAAGATTTTCTTAGTAATGAGTTTTCAAAAATAATGAATAATTAATTTGATATAATCCTAATGGAATTATTAAAAATTCTCCTTAGACTTAAAATTTTATAAAGAAAAGATGGTATTTTCTAAATCATAGAAAATATGATAAATATTTAGTTAAAAAATTCAATCATGATTCTTGTAAAAATATGAGAACCCTAATGAGAACTAATTCAAAACTGGATGTGGAGGAATCTGGAAATTTTGTAAATGATAAATTGTACAGAGGAATAATAGGAATCCTACATTATTTGACTACATCAAGCCCTTATATTATGTTTTTTTATGTATGTGTTCTAGATATAAATATAATCTAAATTAAATTCATTTAAAGTCTTTCAAAATTATAATTGAATATGTTAAATGAACTGTTAACATTGGTTTATTTTACACTAATCAGAATTGTTTTAATATTTTATCATTTTATGATTCTGAATTTGAAGGCTATAGTCTTGATAATAAAAGAACATCAGATATGTTTCACTTATTAGGTAAAATTTAAATATCATGGAGTTCCAAAAATAAATTATATATTGCACTTTCCACAGCTGAGGCTAAGTATATTATTGCTACTAATTCCTGTGATCAAAGCTTGTAGGTAAACAAAACTCTCTATGATTTCAATGTTCTATTAAATAAAATTCCCCTATTTTTTTGAGAATACTTATACAATTTATATATCTAAAAACCCATTAAAACATTATAGGACTAAACATATAGATGTTATATTTAACTTCTTAAGAGATCATGTTAATAATGGGGAAACTATTTTGCAATACATTCTAATAGAAAACCAACTAGTAGGAATATTTATTAAAGAATTAGATTCTGTGAGGTTTAAAAAATTTAAATTTGAACTATGGATGATGGAAATTTAATTTTTGAGAGCTCATTAAATTTTTTTTACTTTTCTACTATTAAGAATTGTATGAATTCAGAGTGAGTTATCACCTAATTTATTTTTTTTACTATTATTAGTTTTTTTTCTTTATTTATGATTTTAGAAAATTTTTAAAAAGTGGGAAAAATTGGTGAGATAATTGGGGATTTATAAAAATTAAAATTATTGGTTTTTCAATTTACAAAATGGGGATATTGTTTTCATTGAGATTTTTTATGTTTAATTGATTTATTTTTTTGGTAAATTGTTATCCCCTTATATTAATGTTTTATTGAAATTAAATAGTATTAACTTTTATTCAGATTTATATCTTTTTAATTAAAGGAAATTAATTTTTTATTAATTTTTATTCTGGAATAATTGTTTAACTTACTTGGTGGATTTTGTAAAAAATCAGGCCATCCTTGGCTATCCCACAAGCTAGCCCATAAACTACTCATAGGGGACATGAGGGTCAAACCCATGGGAGAGAATCTAATGGGACTATAAAAGGATACATTCCATGTATAAGAATGAGGTAGGGTGGATACATAGCACAAGAATAGGTTTAGGCTAGTGGAACATCATGAGGAGGTGCTGACCTGTAAGGCCTAAGAGTGTGTGTTATGTAATAGGTACTGATCCCTCACAGCTAACTTGAGCAGTTGCTACATGCTTTGATTGATATACCAGAGTCTTGAATATGTGAATAATCAATGTGGGATAATGAAATTTGGGAACTTTTCATCCACTATAAAAGTTTCATACATAACAAGGGTCACTCAATCAAACTGATCTAATCCATACGATCACTTCCACCCATCATCTTCATCCTCTGGATGCTTGACTATGCTATAGTTCACGTGAGTATCTGGACGAATAACTAGAAGTCAAACCCAATGATTCCATAGTATTTCTAATTCAATATTGCAAGGATTTGTGATTAATGAACTCCATGGATGCGTTCAATCTTAAAAAATGACGACGCATGTAATTCTTATCATTTTCATAGCACCTCCACGAACAAAAGAAGATTCAGGAGATCCTTGTATCGATAGAAGATCCATAACCTTAGTCAATGGAAGCTTCATTTGAAACTATATAGTGGGATGGTATCATGAATTGATTCAATGAAAGCACTGCCAACCTCCCTCAATAGAAGCTTTGCCAGCTTACTGCAATGGTTAACTATTCACTAACCACAACGGTAGTAGGGTTCTCTAATAGTAGCACCTCCTAGATCAGTTTTTTTGAAATATTATTTCCATTACCAATTATTAATGTTTTCTCATCACTATTCAATCAATAGTTTCTCACCACTATGATTTCAACGATAGTTGATCTTGTGTGTGATAGTATATCACTTCATAGCGGTGGTAGTACTATTCCATGCACCAATGGTATTTCTTCCATAAGACCAAATGGTAGATCATTTAAGGGTAGATAAAACCATATGGTAGATCATATGAATGGTATATCTCTCTTTAATGGTATCTTTTCAGCATTATCAACCTCTTGCTACCGCTAGGTATTATTTTTTATCTACCGTTAGTTTAAAATTAATTTTCCAAATTATAATTGATATATTATTTTAGTTACTGGAATTGAAATAAAAATTTTAATGACTATTTTATTGATTATATTTTGATAAAATATAATTACATATTATTTAATATATTCTGAGAAAAAATTTCTATACACATGTAAATCATACAATGTATTTATGACACTCTGTTTTTGAGAATCTTTAATATTCAAATAAACTACAAGTTTATGCTTTTAATTTTTAATTTTTATAAATAGATATTATATATGTTTGTTTTAACATTCATGCTGTAAATTTTATGATATTATTTCATACAAAAATAAAGATAACCAACTATTTTATTGGTATTTTGAAATACTAGTAACATATATATTTTATATGTTTATTATTTTCCTAATATGTATCAATGCAATTAGACAAAAAGATGCTCCAAGATATTTGGAGTTAATGAAAATCATATAGCCATTTATTTTTGAATAAAGGAATACAATAAAAGTTTATTCAATAAGGACAGACAATATTGATTGGCACAATTATAGAAACAAAAAAAATATAGTTTTCATATGAGCTTTGTGAAGTACTATTTTCATGACTATGATGATTATTCCATTGTTGAAATTGTGAAGGACTTCATTGTTTTAATCATCCTCTAATGAAGTTATTGAAGATTTTGAGATGTATCGAATTTTAATATCATCTGCTCTTCTATTGTTCATAATTTTCTTCTGTATTCCATCATTGTATTTCTTTATATCTTCTATTTGTAATCTAGAGTAGGTTTAATATTTTCCCATCCAAAATATTTCAAATGGGTTATTCCTACCATATAAAAGAATGTTCAAGTTGTGACTTTGAGACAAAATTCAAGGGTTTTGTGACTCATTCAAAAGTCATGGGTTTTATTACCAGTTGAGAAAAAGGTGTGTATGTATGTAACTAGGATATCACTTCCTATAAAAATTTAGGAACTAGTAAATACCGGTCTCTTTGTAGGGTGAAGGACATTGAAGAGTAGACTGGGATCTTGGTGATATGAACTACTATAAAAAATATCCTGTGTTATTTGTTTTATCTTTGGATTCATAAATAATAGTGTTTAAAACCCTGATAATCATATTCAATTGAATAAAGTTTAAAAGGATCATTCAACCCCCTCTAGTCAATATTGTCATATAATGTGACCTAATAGATAGAACTGAAAAGTTAGGTTGAGAGATCCTTTTGTAGTTATCCTTGTGATCTAGGAGTTCTCTTTCTAGTCTCTCAATTGGCCTAGAATCACGATGGTGTGGTAAATCCATGTTCTTCCCAGCTCATAGACCATGAACAAGAGTTCTTGAACCAAACATCCTCTAGTTTTCTATATTTACCAAGGATCCCATTAGGAAATCTAGTGACTATCCAAAGTTGAAGATATATTAAACTTGCTACAGACTCCTAAAGCCTCTAGGGTGAGGTGCACTATTCCGTTTTTTAATGTTTTGGGTTTGGAGTGGTGTAAGATAACTATTCAGGACTAACCATTTAAGGAACTCTCTTAGGGATATTTCAAGGCTTCCTTTATTCAGTGATTTTATCATGAAGAAGTGAGATTCAAGAGGGAAATGAAGTTTTTGCATATTCTCCATGGTGATTAATTAGTGAAGGAATCTTTTGAGAATTTCACTATCTTGGTGCCTTTTTCTCTTGATATAGACATTGAAGAATAAAATAAGGCATAGTTATTTGTTTGGGGAATTCATTCGGAACTACAATCTTTAGTGCTTTGGTCTAGTCTGACTACCTTTATGGAAGCTGTTTATAAGGTTGTTGTTGTTAAGGTAAGCATAGTTGGGAAAACTATGATGGGAAATGCTTTGTTTCAAACTAGAGATGGTAAGGATGATATGGATAGAAATAAGGGGGAGTAGGGAGGTGGGGGTGATGTGAAACCATCTTAATAACCCATTATTATTATTTTAATAAAGAGGAAGATTGTAGTGTGTTTCCAGTGTGGGAAGTATAGGCACATTCAATATTCTTGTCCATCAGCTCCAAAGACCTTCCATTTACGTGGTTTTCCTGGTCACATTTGGAGGTTTTGTGAGTCAGTCAGGAATCATAAGAAAAAATATCGAAACTATCTTGAAGTTGGTCGATGGTTTTCATTATTGCTTATATTGGAGAGTTGGAAGCTGATCATTGTTTTGGGAGCATCCTATTTTGTAAATTTTCTTTAGGTTTAGGTCTTGTCCCATCTTTTGTATATTTTGTTTCTATTTGTATAGTGTATGAAAAATGGATTTTGACCTTATTTATATATATTTTGAGATGTTTAGGACATGTTAATTGTCATTGCTTGTTGATGTTTAGTGTTCATGGGTTTGGATTTGGGAATAACCTGGGGTACATGCCTGGATACTTTGGGTGTAGTTTTTTTTCCAGTTCCGATGTGGATTCCACCAAACTGTATAATATTCTAATATTTCCATTGGATGTTATCTTAGATAATTCAATCTAAAAACCCTCATATTCCAATTTTGACCCAAAGTTTAGATCCATATTGTTTCTTAGAGATGCGTGTTTCTAGTACTTTTTCTTTCCGTTGGTGTTTAATGCACTCACTTTCTAGAGTTAAGAAATGCTATTGCCCGTGGTGTCATCTTATTTCTTGGAAAATGGATTTTAGATTTCTTAACATTTTATTCTAAATGGTGGGGAGACCAACGCATGATCTCCATCTATTGGGTTTTTCTTTTTCGTTGGTTGTTGTGGATAGCACAATTGTGTCTCTTTGGTTTTGATCATTCTTCTTGGTTTATCCAACTAATGTTTCACCATTATAGAGAAATTATAAATGGTGGGGATACTTGTTTTTGGTATCTGTGTGTTTTTCTTATTATTATGAAGTGATCTTGTTAGATACCTTTGGTTGGGATGTGACGTCGTTTGGTCCTACTGACCTTATATGTTCTAGAGGTGATGTTTAGGTTTTCGTCTATGATTAATTTTAAAATTTTGAAGGATATTATGAGAAATGGTAGATATCTTGATAATTATAATTTCAAAAAATACCATAGGAGTATCTATCCCAATTACTTATATTGTTTCCCCTTTACTCTCATTCAATGGGGAGGTTTCTTTGTAGGGATTCTAGTGCGTTTCCTATTGGTGGGTCCCCAATGGTTTGGTGGTAGTTAAAATAAGGTTGTTTGGTTTGGATATAGTTCTCCTGATTTCAAGGTTTTAGGATTTTTTTGGGGTTTTTTTTTCTTCTTATAGGAGAATTATTCTTGTCATTCCCTATCTCCCTAAGCTTTCGAGGATTCTCCTGGGAAAGTAAGTGTTATGGTGGGGAGTTTGTGACACCTATTGGGTCACAAGTTTTCCTTAAGTGGGATTTATTTTTCCTATGGGACTATTATTTGAGTACCAGGGTGTTGAGGTTCTAAAATCTTTTTTTTGGGAAGATATACCCTAGCACACTGTTGGTGCATAGTTTGTCCAACCGTGCAATTCATTGTGTGTGGGGTACTGGTTTGAGGACAAAACCATTTTTATGGATTGATAATGGGCTTACCAAACATATGAGTCCTAGTAGAATCCATTTGGCTTCACTAGGTATTTTATAAAGAAGAGAATGGTTTTTTAATGGTTAAAGAAACCATGTCATAAAACCATGTGGCCTGCCCAGTTTGGGGTATTTTGGATTTTATCCTTCTTTTTACTTGAGTCTTTGACCCCAATCCATCATCGATTAAACCCCATGAACCAAACAACTCTTAAGGGGTTTTCCCTCCTTCTTCGAGCCTCTATAAGTGGATTTATAGTGCTTCTTTGGTGGTTCTTCTTCCAGATCAAGAGTTATGAGATCCTCTTTCCACTTTCTCTTATTTTTTATATTTTTATCCAATTCATATAAACTTAGTTTCTATTTTGGGAGTATTTTATCGGTTAGGGTTGGTAGGAATTGGGGACTTTGGTTTGTAATGGTTTTTAACCATCATAGGGGTCCCGTTCCATTGGATTTCATCAAAGGATATAAGGTTACACCACTTGAGGTAGGTGTTTCTATTTCATTTGATTTTATTTAAGAGTTTCATTTAACCTAGATGATGTTGGTGTGGGTTATCTAGGTTTGGTTTTCTCAATTTTTTCTTAAGCTTTTTTTGTTTTCATATGTAAAATGGGTGGAATTCCATGTTTAAATTGGTGATTGGTTAGAAATTGATATTTTATGCATTCTAAATATTTGATAAAATGAAAAATATGGTTTTATATAATAAAATAACCCATTCATCGGTTTTTAATTCAAATGGAGTTTTCAAAGTAGTTTTCCCTTTTTGTGTAAAAGAATTTTCATTTAAAAAAATATGGTGTTGTTTTATAAAGTGAGATGAAGTTTTCCTTTGGTTGGTTGTTTATTATTTTTTAGGATCTTGATTTATTTTGGAATTGTATTTGGATTCCAAATTGTTTTAAAAAGGGATCTACAAATGTATATGATATAAGTGAAGGCTTGGTTGACACTTTCTGATATGATAGTGATTGTGCCCTTATTGAGCCCCCCTTTGTGTTTTATGGTATGTTATCCATGATATGGATGATTTATTATGTGATTCATGATGTTTGATAGATTGGGTCTATTTTAAGGGTAGTGTGGGAGGTGAGAAGGATTTTATTGTGGTGTTATCCTTGGGGTTTGTTATTGTCATGATATGATGTTGTTTTTTCATGGACCACCCCCATTATTATTCCAAGGGGATATTGAGGATACTAAGTGGGAAGTGTCGAGATATTGTTTTGATAGTTGGGGTTTATCATTGGATAACCCCCCTAGTTGTACGTAACACCTATCTAGTGGGATTTTCACAGAGTAGATTGGTTAAAGTGATTTAGTTGATGGATGTGTGACCATTAACCTGCCAGTATTAGTTCCACCTATACATGTCCTATACTATACCATTAGTACCTACACTGTTTCCTCATGCTATATATAACATGTTATATCTTTTTTATATATATTTTTATGTGTTTTTATTATTTATTTTATGGAATTAATTGATGTGTTTATCCTTTTATGGATTTAGCATTAATGTTGAACAGTTTTTTCTATACTTTTATTGGAATTATTTGAAAACTTCTATGGTTGTGTTTCATTATTATTACCATTATTTCATCACTTATGTTTGATATGGGAGTGTAAAATACTTTAAGGGAAAATTGTTTTCAAAGTGTTTTCCTTAGTTGTCACTTTTGAATTATTTAAAAGCATGTGTGAGTTTAATTTCAAAAGTGTGATGTTTTAAAGGTAAAGGTTTGGTTTTATTTGAAATTAGTATTGTTTTGGAAAATCACCATCCTTGTGGAATAATTTTACAAATTGAACACTATGGGGAAGAATTTGCTTCATGTTTTTATTATTTTTATGATTCAAAAAAGGAATAAAAACCTATTTTTCCATACCTTGTCTTCAAACCATCACAATTAGTTTCTTTATAAAAGAAATAAAATGGAGTCATGGTGGTATCCTGATGGATTTGAACCACACCCTTTGTAAACATGTTGGTGGTATGTAGTCTTTATTTCTTATACAAGTTTCTTCAGGTATTGGATTTCATGTTGGATTGAGTTCCACCTTCCTTGGGAAGTGGATGGTTTGTTGGGATCATGGTGGTGACTTGAGTGCCACATGGAGATAGTGATTTGACCTTCAGTTTCATGAAACTGATTGGATAAAGTTTTTATTTGGACTCTTTGGTCTTCTATTTTGTTTTTCAGCTTCTATTTTAGTTTATAACTTTATACCATTTGGTAATTTATTGATTTTTCCTTTGGTCTGTGTCCTCATCTCTTTATCATTATACTATACTTGGATTTTTATGTTTGGATTCTTGAGAGTGAAACTATCCCCAAAAGTTATACTAGACACTATCAAAAGTTATCATCATCCCGTGGGTGGTGGATCAAGGATGATCCTTGAGTATGTGGTGGGCCGGTTTGGGTGGAGGTCCAGGTTATTTCATTATAGATTCAAAATGAGAAATACTTGAATATTAATTGTTTCTACTATTCCCCAAGTGAATGTTTTTTATTTGTTAACCTATAATGTTGAATAAATTTAAAAATAAAAAGTAAAGTGCATCATCATGAGTGTATCATCCTTTTTGAGTCCATGATCATAGTACATGAGTTCATCATACTTTTTGAAGATTTTATTGATAATTGTTTTTACTATGATTATATTTTTTATTTTAATAGAGAACAAAATGGTTGAAGAAAAAACAATTATCGATGAAGTCATTTCTTCATGATCTCTGTGAAAATTAATAAAATAAGTATCAAATAAAAATAATAAGTAATTTAACTAAAAAATTAGATAAAATGATGATAAAATTAACTAAATAATAATAGTAAGTCACATCTTCATGATGCATGCATACATTCTGACACTACGTATACTACCCATTCATTTAAAAAAAATCTATTTAATCTTTTGAATATGAGGACCATCAACAGTCCTTGTAGTACTGAAAAAATATAAATAAAAAAATGAATAAAAAATATTTTAAATGAAATTTTAATTATCATAGGAAATACCTCTTCAGGGAAGCTAGTTTATTGATGATTTAAGATCTTTTTCATAAATTTTCAAATGTAATAACCATAATATTTTCCATTAGTTTTTTTTCACACACTACAATATCATTGATAAAAATAAATATTTTTTTGATATATGTTTCATAGAGAAATATTTTTATATATACTCTAATACTTATCTACTTGTAGAAGTCAATAGGATTCTTATGCTCATGGACTATCCTTATGCAATGATTTTGACAATATTTAAACATCAGACTATGACAAAATCTCTTTCATTAAAAAATAAAATAAAACTTATAACTTGAAGTTTATTTGTAAAATATTGTATGTAGTGTATCATAAATTCATAAACTTCATCACAAGTGGTTGATTTGTTTGGTATCCATGCATTGAATCCTAAAAATAAATCTTTTGAGAGTTTAAATTGATTGTAATAAGAAACTAATGTTGCATAAAAAAGGAATACATAATTAATGGAATTAAAATATATTTGATATGATTAAATTTTAGAGTTTTACCCTTGTATCATTGGTATTAAGAAGAGTCTACTGTCTATAAGTTTGTTTTCAAACATTGCATCTATTTTTTTTTGCCAATAATAAAAATTCCTTTTCTTCCAAATTATTTTTTATGTGGAAGTGATGTGAGGACTAATCAGTCCAAATTTTTGTTCATAGGGGGTTCCCTTCAAATAATAATGATATATATGCCCACAAAAAATATGAATAGAATTTAAATTTAATTAACATAGTTGATTAGCTATTGGAAAACACATTATTAAAACACTCCCCATATATACATTTACAAATTAGACTCCTAGCTATTCATTCTTGAGGATTTTATATACATTATCAAGACCAAGAAAGTTTATAATGGCCTCACTATACATTTGTTCTTCAAAATCACTGATGGTTATATAATCATTTTTGAACATTGTGTCCTCATGGATTTGTAATGTTAGTAAATAAGGAAGTTGAAATGGCAGGGTAAAGGTACTTTCTGAAGGTCTTTTCAATTTATTAGTTCATCCTTTATATTTATTTTTGATTCGACCTTCTGTTTTACTCCCTTCCCTTTCTCCATTTATAATAACATTCATTGTTTTATGCCTTTTTTATTAGTTTTTAAAGGTTTTTCATAAAAAATAAATTGGAAATGAATACCTCATTGTCAACATGTATTTTTACATGATAGAATGGTCATTATATGAAAGTTACAATATAAATATCAACTGTACGAACATCAAAATCATTAAGGGGAATAGGTATCTCAGTGCTAGGCTCATGAGATACAAGAATCCCCACTCTCTCATGATATTTGGAAGTTTTTTATATATAGAATATTTCCTTGGATATTGTACACCATACCCCTCACAATAAGAAGATGGGTGGGTTCTGATAGATATAAATCATAAGCATTTTTAAGCTAAATAATATCAGTAAAAAATGTTATCAGTGTCTTCTTGATTGAAATTTCAAAGAAATAACTATGAAAAAAAATGATTACCTATAGTAAAAAAGATCTTTGAGGGGAATTACTCACTTCAAAGCTAGGATGGTCTTTATTTAGTGGTTGTTGTTGTGTTGATTATTCTATTTGATGTCTTCCAATAACATTATCTAACAATTCAGACTACCAATTAAGTTTTTCTTCTAGGTCATCTATTCTTGTCTGTATGTCATCTATTTTCTTATCTTTATCCCCATGCACATTTGTTTTCTCGAAATATGTTTAGGGTGACACCCAAAAACCCACACCTTTGATGCAACCATATTTTTTTGGATTATTTAAGGCCACTAATAGTAGTCATTCATCAGGTACAAGTGATGATGAATCTTATGTCTAAACTGGATAAAAAACATAGGAAAACAAGTACTCATTATTATTTAATTCCAATTTGAATAATATTTTTTATTTTATACTTACACATGATTCCCATACATTGTGTGTGTTTTGTATCTATTAGTATCTCATCTTTCTTTATACAATCCCCCTTCTATAGCACATGACATGAGATGGAAGTGGATTTAGATTTTGATTAATCAATCTATATATAAAAAAATATAGCATAATTATTTTTCTGTTACATGCCACATAAAATCATTACTATAAATTTAAAAAACATACCATTTTTTTTCAAATGAAGCGTACCCCATCCTTGATTTACGATAGGGGTATTTTGGTTTTTCTAAACATTGTTTATTTTCAACATTTAGTTATTATTTAAAAAATTATCATTTCTTAATCAAAGTGATTAATACATGTATTCCCAAGTAATGTATTACTAATCACAATGCACCTTAAAAATTTCTCCTGACGATGACTAATAAACACATTCCAAGTTTATTGGTCTATCATGTGTGCATACATCTGTGGTGGGTGTGGGTTTAGTTTCCCTTTATCATACATGAGATGACACTTCATAATAATTTTCTGAAAGCCTCTATATGACCCTTTCAAGTGATAATTAATACAAATTTCATTCGATTGTTTATAAATTCACTATTAAAGGGATAATGAAGAGTAAGTAAATGTTTCATTACTTTTTTTTTGTAAAATAAAGAAATTATATCATAATTTTACCCTAATCTCTTCCAAAATTTGTATCTTAAGCACAAGAATAACATTGTTCCATGTATATACATTAACTAACATGTGAATTTGAGTGGTTATACCAATGTAACTAATGAAAATGGACGTTTTAGGGTTAATAGGCATGTCAGGTGCATTCCACCCAACTATAAATTTGATGCCTCTACTTCTCACCTTAATAATTTTTGTGAACATCATCACACTATGATGATCCTATTTTTTTGGGACATAGGTTTTCCACCTTCTACTATTTCCTTGGATTAAACGTTGTTAAGATTTTTTTTCTTTAGGATTTTTAGCACCAACATATGAAAAAACTTATTTTTCCTCTATATTTAGTGAATTAGCTTGTTGAGAAACCTATTGTTCCATAGGATTGGGAGCATCAACATATGCAGAAACTTTTTGTTCCTATGCATTGGGAGAATAACCATGTTAAGAAGCCTATTTTTTCTCCAAATTGGGAGCATATACATGTGCATAAGACATTATCTTTATAATTGGTTGAAAATTTAATTTATATTACATAAATGCAGTAATGAACTGATAATCATATGAGGTAAAAAAATGTATATTACAAAAAAATATAACCTGATTATTGAAGTATTTTTTTCCTTAAAAGTTTAAGGGATTTGAACCCTCTATCAAGTATCAAAATCCCCTCATTATGGTCTCATTTTACATACAATATAGCATATACATTGGGGACACTAAAAAATTATTGTGAGGTCCTAATGAAAAGGTCGTCCTCAGTTGAATTGACATCTGGCCCTTTAGTGGTTTTAGTTGATATCAAAAAAATGTCTAATTTATGTTTGTAGTATTTGGAAAATAAAATACCCATATTTTTTATGATTCCATTATAATTAGTTGTCTTTGAACCCCACATTTATAAAATTCTCTTTCACGAATCCCAATTAATCGATTTTAATTTCACTCATGTTACCAACCCACTTGCATTGAAAAATTAGTACTTAGAATTTTGTATAATATGAATCCCATATTTTTCAATGATGCCCAAGTATGACATATTTTTATATATTAGATTCCTATCCTTAGTACTAGATACATGCATCACCTCAGGAACAAGTGTAATTATACTATTTTTCATGGTACCACATTCATCATGTTTCTTTGTATAGAACATACAACCATTAAATATATAACCATTATAAGATAATACAGACACACTTGGTCAACTGGTTATCCATCAAATCCATTCTGAAATTGAATTAGTATTTTCAGTTGACTCCTTAAAAAATTTGGTCTTGAAATCATCCTATAAAATGTCGATTATGTGTATTTGATATCTATCTTTCATCCCCTGATGTATTAAAATGCCTAAGAATTACTTTATGGGTTTAAAATATACTGCAAACTCTAAAATATTATGAAAAATGTAAAGGTGATTCTGGTCTCACTCTTTAATAATAATTGGGAAAACATCTATTTCAAAAATTCCTTCACCCACAAGTCTCTCAGTGTGATCAGATTTTGGTAGACTAATGCTTTCCACATCAGACAGGTAGTCGGTAAAGAATTAAATAGCTTCCTCAATAAATATCCCTCCATAATAAAACCTTCTAGATGACTTTAATTTTTGACATACCCTTTCAAAATATTCATATACCATTCAATAAGGAACATCCATCTATAATATTTAGGAAAATGTAGCCGATTCTCTCTAACCAAGTGAACCATCAAGTGGACCATCATATCAAAGAATGAATGTGGGATGAACATATCCAATTAATATAATATGATAGTAATTTATTTTTTCCATAGTTGGTAATTTCTTTGAGTATATTAATTTACTATATATAGATTTAAAAAATAAATAGAGGTTGGTTGATGTATGATGAACATTTTCGAAAAAATTCAACGTAAATCTACAAGCATTTAATATTTCATCAAAACATTTCATTCATGTGATTTCAGGACCATTTAATTTAAACCAATCATTGACATGGTATTCTTTATATTTTATAAAGACCACTCTGGAACCTTTACACTATCCATGAAGTTTGAAAACTGATATCTCTCTTGCATGGAAAGAGTGTGAGTAGCTAGAGGAAGAAAATTTTATCTTTCACCCTTCGCTATTGCCGAATCTTCCTGTATCCCCATGTCAATCATGTCCGAACTAGCCTTAATTACATAATTTGTTTTACCAGGTTCATTTAGTAAAATTTAAATGAAAC
The DNA here is from genome assembly GCA_963277665.1 of Viscum album. Classification (NCBI taxonomy): domain Eukaryota; kingdom Viridiplantae; phylum Streptophyta; class Magnoliopsida; order Santalales; family Viscaceae; genus Viscum; species Viscum album. The sequence goes on along the minus strand of OY728139.1, from coordinate 1,078,487,123 downwards.
TATCACATACATTTCTTTCCATATTCATGACATCAAGAAAAGTTCTGATGCACAAACAATTCTAGTATGGAAATTAGAAAAACAGATCTCTTTTCCAATTGGTTTTCATAAGGTTTTTCAAAGGAGGTTTACCAAAAGTGGTGTCCATATATTTTTATCTCAAAATTTTTTGATCACCTATTAGTGGTGAAAATCTATACCTTTTTTTGTACTCTCATCGAGTGATGTCATCATATATCTGTATTTATGTCATTGGGGTAGAAATCTGCGATGTCCCAGAATCACAATCTTTGATGGATGAAATAACCTAACTGAGTGTGTACCTTCTTCACAAATAGGACACCCTTGAGATTATTTTATTCTATATCTTGAAAAAATTTCATAAGAATGAAAATCATTTATCATCCTGTACAACATTTCTCTCAATGTGAAATCTTTATTTATGAAAGTATCATACAATGTGGCACCTAAATCCCACATTAATTTAAAATTTTTAATCAATGGATCCAAATAAACATCAATATATTTGCTTGGTTGTTTTGGTCATGATATAATTAGAGACAACATAATGTATTTTCACTTCAAGAGTAACCATGGTGGAAAGTGATAATTTTCCAACATAACCAACCATGTACTATGAGTGCTACTTTGAAACCCAAAAGGATTCACTCCATATGTAGATAGCACAAGACAAAGGTTTCTCATCTCATTTCCAAATTCAGGGTACCCATGATCAATTTTCTTCCACTGAGGAGAGTCTACGTGGTGATAAAGTTTTACATATTTATTTCTTGTATCTATGTGAAACATCAATTCTATTGTAGTATCCTCACTTCCATAGGGGTTCCAAAACCTTGGAATTATTGGAAATTACCAAACAACTTTTGAAGGACTTGATTCATGTTTCTAGTATCGTGACACACCACACTTTGAGAAAATTTTAAGTGATTCAGGGTCTTTGAGGAATAGTATATAGTCATTTGGACTACCATGTATTCTTCGAGTAATCATACCCATTGAATACAACATTAATTTAGCATCATATGTTCTGTGAGGAAGCTCATTATCTTCTGAGAGCATATCATTCAAGAGAGTAAGAAGTTCAATAAATATGGTTTCCCTCAATCCATTGCTAGTTTTTATATTATATAGATTTAGTATAGCCAATAATGGTAAATATTTTTTTACAAACATCATGCAATGGTGTCTTTGAACAATTATTTAACTTATGAAATAGTTTTGGACATTCAAAAAACTTCAACTTCAACTGTCATTATCATTTTTTCACTATGATCTTCATCGTCATTCACACTTGTAATCATATCCTTGATATATTCTTCATCATTTTTCACAATTGTAATCATATCAGATGATCCATAAAATGTAGCGTTCCTAGTCACTAGTTACATTTAGTTTTCCCCATGTTTAGTCTAGTATCTAGAACTTCGATCCATTTCATGATAGATCAAATGTTATTCCAACTACTATAGACTAATTAGTTTTAAATAACAATAGTGTAAACATGGATAAAGGATTTGAGAAGGGTAATATACATGATATTTTTCAAATTTAATGAATACTTTCACCCCATCCTTCTATAATATTGTCATACAATTGACATCCATCCATTTTTATTAATATCCATCCTATTTGATTTAGTAATATTAATATTTAACAAAATAAATAAATACAAAGAAAGTATGAGATTCAAACCCAAAAAGGCCATTATTAAAGATTCATTTAAGCTACATTAATCCATTATTATAAGATAATAAGAGTTTAATTATGTGTATTGATATTTTTTTGTAGTGGTGGAAATCATTGAAGGAAGGGAATGTGTTATATCTATAAAGTTACAAATAATATAATTAAATTTTCATCTATTTAAAAACACAGAGATAAGGATGGTTTCTATACCTTTTCTAGGTGGGAGTGAAACAAGAGGTAGGATTTGATGTTTATTCATTTCTTCACCTGGTACGTAGCAATCTAGGTGGTGTTTCAGTGATAGGATGCTTAGGATCCAAAGTTGATTTTTTTTTCAGATGATGAAAATGTTGGTAGGGCCCAATCACTTAGTCTTGAGAACCCAAAATTTTAAGAAACTCTTGAATTTAATTAGGACTTGATGAATAAAACTATGGGCCCATCGCAATGGGATGAACTAATAAAATCAAATGAAAAGAGATCAAAATGATGACTTAAATAAATCCAATGGTGATCAGAATGAATGAAAGTGGAACCAGAGTAAGAACATACTGAAAAGAAAGGCCCACTTACTAATTGGAACCGAGGTTGGTACGAAAGTGGAAGGAATCCTAAATGGGGTTAGTAGGGGGAAGTAACTACTACAAGTGAAAATTTACAGGCCCCGTCATATGTGGGCAATGATCTTAGGTGATGCTAATCCTATAATTGTCGTGATTACTACAGATCGAAAACATTTGGACACATTCATTTCAGATGAACAAGATATTATTTTTGATGTTGAACCAATTTGTTTAAATTTCATTACAAACTCAAGAATGTTTTTTGCAGTTGAATTTTTTAAATCAAAATATTGAAATTATCTGTTGATTTTAATAAAAAAATAAGGAATCACAATTTGAATTTTTTTATTTCGGTAAATTATAATGAAACTATGTTTAATTGTAGTTGAATTTATTGTTTGGAATTCTTGATACAGTTTTTCAGATTAGGTTAGTATTGATATGGCCTTATTATGCCAGACAAGTGATTCATCTAGGCCCACGTATGAGAACATTCAAAAATACTCATGTAAGAGTAAATCATTTTAAAAACTATTTGCCTAATAAATTACCTTCATAAACCACACATGAATCATGGATTAAGGAATTTATTAAGTCTGAACTGCTTGTGTAAGAAGAATTTGGCTCACAATGTATAGTAAAAAACAAGTACAAGTAGTTTTATGAGAATAACCCATGTAAGATTCACCATTAAATGGTTCTTGAGAAATTTTCAAAAAACGATATCATGTATGATTAATTTGAAGATATCTCATATGATTAAATAGACAGACACAATACAAAAAAATAAAGAAAATCTTATGTTGCAATAAATTCTAATTTTTGATCCTCTGATGTCATTCTCTCTAAAATGGAATTGAACAAAAAACTAAAAAGCACTGAGAACTTGAAATAAAAATAAAGCAGTGAGGCTGGGAAGAATTGTTCTAGCTTAATATATTAAACACTAATAAAGGAGAACTTGTGATGTATGATCGACTAAAGGGAAATAGAAATAATCACATACCTTAGGTTTTTAGAGGGTCGATTTGTCTGATATGTTCGAGGTTTAACGGTGACACCTGCTGACTTTCGTGAGAGAGCTTGAATGACGTGAAGAAGTGAGTTCCCTTAGGGTTGAATTTGTAAGACCGAGAAGGGTTTTATCAGCGCCAAAATAATAAGTGTTGATAAAACCTATCTTTATCAATGCTAATTTTAACGCTAAAAAGTTATACCTTTATCATCACTAAATAAACACTGATAAAACCCATCTTTATCACCACTAAAATTTTAGCACTGGTAAATATAGGGTTTATCAACACTTGGTATTTTAGCACAAATAAAAAATGTTTAAAAGAAAATAAAAAATTATTAAATGAAATATATTTAAAATGAATTAATTACTAAAAAAGTAAAAAATAATTGACATTATTAGTGAATATAGAATCTTAAATTCATAAATGTTAAAAATGAGTGAAATCGAATAATTAAAAATGAATAGACTTCAAAAATATTTTAAAAATTGATAATTTTTATCAATTATATAAATTATTAAAAAAATTAGAAAAAAATATATATTAAAATAAAGATGAATACATATTGAAAATAAAAAAATAGTAAACACGTACAAAAAATGAATTATCAATATTAATTAGATGAATTGTAAACACGTACAAAAAATGATTAAAATATTAAAAAATGCATTAAAATAAATTAATTATATAGATTTTATAATTTTTAAAAATATTACAAATTAAAAATATGTTTTATATCGAGGGGCGGAGCCGAGTTAGGAAGATGTTTATTGGATCTAGCCGGAGAAGATTTCTTATCGTGTGAATTCGATCTATTTCCTGAAGAAGAGGCCTGCCCTTTCAGAGCATCTGCAGAACCAAAAAAACCATGCCGATGCAAAGAAACATCAGCCAAAGAGTTTGCATAAACAGACAACTTCCCAAATGTATTCTCATTCTTATAAACACATACAAAAATGAAGAGAATATTAAAAAATACATTTAAATAAATAAATTATATAAATTTAAACATTTTAATAACATTAAAGATTATTAAATGAAATTGAATAAATATTAATCATATAAATTAAAAAAATATTAAGAATATTAAAACTTAGTAAATAATTATATGTAAATAAATATTAGAAAGTGAATAAATTCCAGAAATATTAAAAATTAATAAATATTACAAATAAATAGATAATATTAAATGAAATATTATTAAAAATGAATATATAAAATTGAATAAATTACAAAAAATATTTAAAAAAGTGAATTCGTTACATTAACTATGTGAATTACAACCACATAAAAAATGAATGAAAATTAATAAATAGATAATATTAATTATATAAATAAAAAAATTATTAAAAAATAATTATACTCACTATAAAAATATATTAATAATTAAATTAAATCAAATTTAATTAAATACACACACATATATTAAGAATGAATAAATTAAAATAAATATGATTACATGATTTGATTAATTGAGGAAAAAAAATGAAAAATTAGTTAAATAATATTTACTTTTCATATATAACAAAAATGAATTTAATATAATAACATAATTAACTACATAAACCCCAAAATGGTGTTAGGGATGTCGTACGTTTTTGTTCAATTTCACTCCAAAATGGCATGAGTTGGAGATGGTCTTATAGGAATCAATTATATAGATTTCAACCATATTAAAGATATTAAAACTTAATAAATAAAAATGAATAAATATTAATAACATAAATGACAAACATAATGAAAATATTTAAACTTAGTAAATAAATATTTAGAAATTTTAAAAAATGAATAAATTCCAAAAATATTAAAAATTAATAAATATCAACAATGAAAAAAATAATATTTAATGAAATAATTTTAAAATGAATAAATAAAATTAAATAAATTACAAAAAATTTCTAAAAAAGTTAATTCATAGCATTATTACATGAATTGCAAGCACATAAAAAATGAATAAAAATGAATAAATAATTAATAATATCATTACTAATTATTGATGTATGCACTGTATTGATTGTATATTTAAAATATAATTAATTATTTACCTTTATAATTTTTAATATCTATTAATTTTTTTATTTAATTAAATGTATAAATATTTTAAAATGTATGAATAAATATCAAAATTGAATATATTTAAAAAATATTAGATGAATATATATTAAAAATGAATAAATTACAGAAAATTCTAAAAATGGGGAGATATTAATAATAAAAAAATAATAATAAATCAATAAACGGACATACACGTACACACATACATTCTTATAAACATACATGTACACACATACATTCTTATAAACATACATGTACACATACAGACACATACACATACACATACACATACACATACACATACACATACACATACACATACACATACACATACACATACACATACACACACACATACACATACACATACACATACACATACACATACACATACACATACACATACACATACACATACACATACACATACACATACACATACACATACTCATAAACATACCCATAGACATACGCATACACATACGCATAAGCATACACATACACATACACATACCCATACACATACACATACACATACCCATACCCATACACATACACATACACATACACATACACCGACACATACCCAGACGCATACACATACCCATACGCATACACATACACATACACATACACATACACATACGCACACAAATACACATACGCATACGCATACACATACACATACACATACCCATACGCATACACATACACATACGCATACCCATACCCATACACATACACATACCCATACCCATACACATACCCATACACATACCCATACACATACCGATACACATACGCATACACATACACATACAGATACACATACCCATACACATACACATACACATACCCATACACATACACATACACATACACATACCCATACACATACACATACACATACACATACACATACACATACACATACACATACACATACACATACACATACACATACACATACACATACACATACACATACACATACACATACACATGCACATGCACATGCACATACACAAGCACATACACATTCACATACACATACACGTGCAAATGCACATACGCATACACATACACATACACATACACATACACATCCACAGACACATACACATCCACATGCACATACACATACACATACACATACACATACACATACACATACACATACACATACACATACACATACACATACACATACACATACACATACACATACACATACACATACACATACACATACACATACACATACACATACACATTCACATACACATACACATATGCATACACATACGTATAGGAATACACATACACATACACATACACATACACATACACATACACATACACATACACATACACATACACATACACATACACATACACATACACATACCCATACACATACACATACACATACACATACACATACACATACACATACACATACACATACACATACACATACACATACACATACACATACACATACACATACACATACACATACACATACACATACACATACACATACACATACACATACACATACACATACACATACACATACACATACACATACACATACACATAAACATACACATACACATACACATACACATACACATACACATACACATACACAGACACATACACATACACATACACATACACATACAAATACACATACAAATACACAGACACATACAGATATAGATACACATACACATACACATACACATACACATACACATACACATACACATACACATACACATAGACACACACACACACACACACACACACACATGCACATGAACATGCACATACACACATACATACGTATAGACATACATATGTACACATACACATACAAATATATATACACACACATACACATACACATATACATACATGCACAAATATACATTTACATACACATACACATACACATACACATACACATACACATACACATACACATATAAACACTTACACACACAGACACATATATGCATATATACATACACAAGAACAGGTATACATGTCTAAATACATTTAGATACATGTATATGCACATATACATATGCACACATACATACAATACACATACATAAACACACACACACACACACAATAAAACACATGCATTCACATAAAAAACATACATCTATGTACATACACATGCATGCATACAGATACAGATACATGTATGTATATTTAATATGAATAAAGATATATAAATTATATAAATATTAATATATCATATAAATATATAAAATATATAAATATAAATATATCATATAAATATATAAAATCAAATATGAATCACTTATTTAAATAAATATATTCATTTATATATTATATAATTGTTTAAATAAAATATTAATATATCATATTTATATTAATTATATACACATTATGTAATTAATATATTTAAATATACTATTAAACATTTTTATTGACTAATATAAAATTAAAAATTATATATATTAGAAAATAAGATTCATTTTTTTATTAAAAGTTATAAAAATCATATTTATATATTATATTCACATATATATACTTATTATAATATAAATATTATTTAACAATATATAAATATGTATATATAAATTAAATTATTCACTGTGACCTTTATCAGTGCTAAAGAAAAAGCGCTGATAAAGGGGGGGGGGGTGGCTTTTACCAGTACTAGAAAAAAGTGATGAAAAAGGGTATCCTTTTATCAATGATTTTTTAGTGATGATAAAAGTTAAATTTATCAGTGCATTTTTTCTAGCACAGTTAAAAGTCACCCCTTTATCAACACTTTTCATTTAGCATTGGTAAAGGTCAATAATGAATATCACATGATCTATTATAGTGAATGTTTAAATGGAGATGTGAGAATTTGAGTTGAAGGGAGAAGGGTGGTGGTGCCCTGAATCCTTAGGGTATTTTTGGTATTGTTGTCATTTAAACCAATGACCTGGATTGGTTAGAACATGTGTCCAAATACTAAGACTAATTGAAAATAGCGAGGATATTAATCCAACATTAATAGAGGTATATTGATGATGTCAATGTTTTCATCCCATGACTGGTTATAGTTAATATTCTTATTCATTTATTTTTATTTTTAAGAGCCTCCAATTAAATATATTAATTATTCAATAAATTAATTAATTGAATATCAAGAGGGGGGGGGGGGGGGTAGAGCTGTTGATCACCAATGATCGACTTGAAAATCACCATTCGATGAGCTTGAATCTTCATTCTTATGCTTTAAATATTTATATAGGGTGTAAATAATTGTAAAATCATAAGTCTACTTCAACAGAGCATGTTAAAGACTCCCCAAAAACTATAAAGTAGAATGTGATGAGTTATTTCAATATTTATTTTGTGAATCCTGTGAGGGATTAGAGGTATGATTTATATCAAGAGTAATGTTGGAGGTGTAGTAAATATCATTAGAAGAAGGGATAAGTCTTATCTTAGATATAGGTACGAAGTCTGACCTTTCTCAAGAGAAGAATGATTCTCATAGATCTTTTTGGGATATAATATCTCATGGTATTGGAGATCCTTTTGATGATATAACTAATCCGATTGATTGTGAAACGGAAGTGAAAAGGGATTATGATCAAACATTATAGAAGGATAACATGCTATTTGATTCTAGGCACCATAAAGGGAAAATGAAGATGGATTCTCCCTTGAAATCTAAGATTTTTTTCAGGGAAATTGTTATGTAAAGGGAGACAGGGAAGATAAATAGGATAGTTTCTTCCCAAGTTACCACTACTGTACATCTGAATAGGCTTTCTCAATATGCCATATACAATTAAAAAGGAAACAAAAACCTTGGGAAAACAAAGTAGGTATTTACTTTGAAATCTTTTGAGTTGCTTGATTCACTTAAGGTTAGTTAATGGTTTTTGGATTATGGATCTCAGCTAGTCCCCAACATTCAAACTCTTGTGGATAGTAATTCAATTACCTCTAAAAATAAGTAATTTGAAGTTGATTGGGAGGAAATCACCCTCCTAAGATAGAGGTAGAGTTTAGGGATTATAAAAATATCTACAAATGAACCAAAAGTTAAAGACGTGGGTGACGTCCGCATAAAGGGGTGGGGGTCAAGGGGATTATCACCATGTGAGTATCCGATCTAAGAATCATTATATGATAAGTATTGGAATGATAATGAATATGCATAGACAACCTATTGAGTAGGATCCTTGAGTTGCTTCTTTCTAGGCTTTGTTGTCTTTTTTACTATTGTTATGGACTGAGGATAGTTTTCTTATTTGATCCCTTCCTCTCCTTTATCTATTTTTGTTTTCTTTAATAAAGTGGATTAAAACTAGCTTAACTAAATTGAATATCATGTTGGGAAAGAAATGGTGTATGTGGTAAGATACTGGCTAGAGGGAGGTTGCCAAAAAATTATTTGGCCATAAATCAACGGTACTGTAATGATAATGCGTATGAAATATATAAAATCCAAATAATTATCCTAGCCACATTAATTTAATTCAAAAATCAAATTTTTTCACGTGGTCCATTTTTCCATCATTATTACCAGGGTTGTTAGTTGTACAGTCTAAACTCAGATTCATTCCAGTTCCAGAACTGTTTAAGTAGGCCTTATGAGATAAATCTTTTTAGGAACTAGAATCTAGAATCAGTCCCATTTAGACACTCCTAATCAGGTCCATGCCAGGAATTTCATTTTTTGTATCCGCTAGATCCAGAACCATTTAAATTATTAATGATTAATTATATTTTATATATTTTCATTTAATATAATTTTATACATTCAAATTTAGGTTTACCTGAAACTATCAGGTCTTTAATTTTAAATTATAGGTGTGTAATCTGAATCATCACATTATTTTCCTATTATATATATAAAATATTTAATAATATTATGTAAAATTATATATTCACTCAAATCTAGTCAGGACTAGAACCAGGTCTAGTAATTCAAGACTAGGAGGGTCTGAATACGAGTTTGGTGCCCCTAGGTGATTTGTGAGTCCAAGACCAGAACAATTAGTCTTGGAACCATTTGTACCCATTGGAAACACCAATTATAGTCTCTTTTATGGTGATAAGGTCCGAAAAAATAGATTAGACAAGATTATTTGTGATGCATCAAAACCACCCCAACAACTACCCTTCACTACTAAATAATCATGGAAAATAAGCTCTGGATTTTATCAATGCTTCATGTAAGTGCTTATAAAATTCTACTTGTATCAAACCTAGAACTAGAACTAATAAATGAGACCTTTACCAATGTTTTATCTAGAGTTAATAATATATTTCTCTATTTATTTATGAAATATTTATATATTTTGATTTAATTTAAATATACAACTTTGTGTTTAATATGAATTAATTAAACTTTTAAAATTTTAAACATTTTCAAATGAATTATATATATTATTGATATATATATATATATATATATATATATATTCACAAACACACATGAAATAATTCATTTTATTCTAAGGTAATTAATATTATATTATATAGAAATTATAATAAAATTAATATTATATGTGTATTGTATATAGTTAGATATATGTACATGTACATGTGCATTGGTTTCATCGACATGCATACTTGTCCTTCACACACACAAACACATGTATCAATATAGATTCATAGTCATATATACAAATTTAATTAACAATTGATTAAATTGAATAAATTTTTAAAATGACATATTTAACAATGTTCATAATTTTAAAAAATTATATATATATATATACATTACTCAAATGCAATTAATATTATTTTATATAGAAATTAACAAAAATATTATATATGTATACATTATGTAATATATTTTAAAAATATGTAATATTATCCATATATCTATAATATTAATTATTCATAGGTATATAATTTAAATTTTTTTAAAACATATAAATAATAAATTAAATAAAAATAATAATGAAGAGTATATTTTTTTAATAAAACTAATAAAAATTGAATAAATAATTATATTTAAGTAATTGGTAATATATAATTTAAATCTTTTTCTACAAAAATAATTATTTCTGAATATAAATATACATTTATATAATTAATGATATATTTTAAAAAATATTAATTTATTTAAATAAATAGTAATATTTTTCAGTATAATTTATAATTTCTAAATGTAAATAAAAATTAGTTTTATTATATATATTTAATTAATCATATATATATCTATATAATTATAAATTATTGTAAATCTTTTTATCATATATAATTTTAATATTATTATATTTAATCATATAATCAGATAATTCATTATATATATGTCCTAAAAAATTTAATTCATTTATATATATAATTATATAATATTAAATATAATTAATAATAGAAAAAATTATTAATAATTAATTACTTTAAAAACATTAATAATTATTAATATTATATATATATATATATATAATATACACACACACATTTATATACTATAAACTATAAATCTATTTATATATAATTATTATAATTTTTTACTTTTAACTTTAAATTTTTTATAATTAATAATATATTGTGAAAAAAATTTATACATTAATATTTTTATGTAATTGATTAAAAATACTATATTATTATATATATATATATATATATATATATATATTTGTTAAACACAACTTATAGTAAATTTTATATTTATATTTAATTAATAATATATTGAAAATAATCCTCTAGAAATTAAAATATAGTTATTATTAACTATTTATTCCTTTATATAATTAATAAAAGATTTTAAATATTATTAAAAAAATTTAATATAGTTAATAACTACCAATACTATATATATATACACAATTAATATTATATACATTTATATAATTAGTAATTTATTGAAAATATTTTTTATTTAAATGTAATTTGTAATATATTTATATTTATTTATACTTTCATATAATTAATAATATATAGTAAAAAAATATTTACAAATTTATATAATTAATAATATATTTTAAATGAAATTAATCATATTGAAATATAATTGTTAATTATTAATGTTTTTATATAATTAATAATATATAACTATTTTATTTTTTTCTTAATGCTTGATCATCACTAATAATAGTGACGTTAAAGGCTTACATAAGATGAAATGGCTCTATTAGAAACTTATGTAAGATTAAAATGGTTCTTTGTAAAGTTACATAAGATTAAACTTTTCATTTTATCAATGCTAACTGCTAATAAAAGTTGCTTTTATCAGTAGTAATAATAGTGCTATTAAAGGATCACGTAAGATTAAATGGATCTTTGGGAATAATATATAAGATTAAAATAGATCTTTGGGAAGTCACATAAGATTTGGAAAATGCATTTTATCAGCAAAAAAAGTAGCATTTATAAAATATTAAATTATATGTGCTTACAATTTTAGCATTGATAAAAGACTATTTTATCCGTGGTTTGACCCACTTGTTCGAACTCTTATGGCATCCATAATCCACTTGACCCCCACCTAATTTTGTGGATGATTCCACTTCTTAAATTGAAGGAATTTAATTCAAAACTTATGTTTTTATGTTATCTTATCCAATCATGATGTTTTTAGTGATTTTTTGGATTGTTCTTCATGTATACATTGTTCTATGACTTGTTGTTCATTTTTCTGAACCTTGTTGTTATTCCCCAGCCTAATACCACTTACCATTTCCCTTAATGAAGTGATATGTTTGCTCAAGTGCACATCCCTATATTCCAGAGGCTATTGATTAACAGCAAGGGCCTAAGGCGTTAATATGGTGAGAATGTACACTCATATTATAGTAAAAAGAAAGTATAAAATAACTAATAACGTCCAATAATAATCAGAGTATGTGGGAAAAAATGAACATCTCACACCATAATACATGAAATGATTTCACACAAGAAAACATCTCAACAGACCACCCACCAGCCTGATCATATATACAAAATGAATGAAAATGGAATAAAATATAGAAGAGGATCTATGTCAATTATTAATCCTCACCGCATATCAATATTTAAACCTCTTCCAATCTCTGGATTGATCATCCAAAACTGGGCCTCTACCCAACCAGGGCCTATGATCAATAGGTCTTCTCAGCAGCCAAAGTGCCAAGGCCACTTGAGTAGACCTGGGAACAAGAGGTCTATGTTGAGCTCACTTTTTATGAGTTTTATTTATTTTAAATGAAATTCAATGAAAATGAAGACATTCATTGATATAATTATGTTTAGGAAGTGATCCCAAGTAAGTTTATCCTAATCTCTAAATGTTTTCAGGCTGGATGATATATCTTGAATTATTTTTTAGAAGATCTATTTGATGTTCTTTCCTTAGAAGTACTTGATATATTGAAGGAAAATGTGATTTGAAGATTTGGATTTCCTTGTAAATGATCTTACTATATCTATGATGAAGAAGTATGAAGGTGATACATCCATGTCTATTGAAGAGAAAATTATTTGGATGAATACTTTAATTTAAAATCAGATAATTCTATGTGATGTATTCTTCATACTAATATATCATGAATAAAGTTCATGATGTATGTTTTATGGGAGGAGAAGTGGAGATAATAGAATGTGGAATATACCATGGACCTTGCCCAAATAAAGGGACCATGTTGTAGTATCAGTGACCATAATATAGAATAAGTGTTCCACACCATAGAGGAGAACTCAATTGATTGATCCATGCTACAGTGAAGGACACTCCTTAGAGGAGGCATGGTTGGTTTTTAGTGGCACTAAAAATTCCAAGACCTCCATGTTGTAGTGGAGGTCAACATTACATAAGAAGTTTGATCATATTTCAATGGTTCTATAAATTTTTAGAAATATAAACTAAAACCCTTCCACTACACCATAGCCAAGATAGTGGATGTTATACTATGATGTAGTGAGAGGACCACACCACAAAGTTTATTTAGATAGTTTTTTCTAGTTTTTGAAATTACGGGACCTCTACACCACACCACCAGGACCACATTATAGTCATGATAAATCATGAATGAATACATCTCAATGACCGATCCACACCGTAGAACACAACTAGATGAATTTCAATGGTTCTAGAATTATCAAGACTTTCACATTATAGAAGAAGATATTGCTTCACAAGCATGAAATAAAGAAAACCCATGAAAATATATTCCATTTCAAGAGAATCATCCGCACCATAATGAAGAGTTGAGAAAGATTCAATGCTAATTGAAATATTGAGGCACTCATTATGTAAGAAATTCATTGCACCAAAAAGATGAAAATTAATATTGTGGAAGAAACATATACACTACGGTGAAGGGGTTTTCACTGCGAGCTTATCTGTAATTGAAAAATATAATAGTTTCATGCATACGATGATGTATGTTGATGATTATGGATGAAGAGAAGATATATAGATCAGTCTATTGTAAGAGGAAGATGCCATGGGTTCTACTGTAACTTATATCACACATGCATGCATATTTGATTTAGGAGATTATTGTGGAGGGAAAATGTTGAAAATTATGAAGGAGGTGAAGTTTGTGACTACTTCATTCATTTATCACACAGTTACAATGTTTAGCTATAGTGAATTTGAAATGCCTAGAATTTTGGTATTTCAAATTAAAACATTCACAAGAATGAATGAAGATAGTTTTTAGTGGGTGAAAATGATTAAATAATATACATAGAAATCTATGAAATAAAGTGGTATAAAAAGTAGTGAAAAATTGAGAGGGTATAGATTTGATATAGTGAAAAATAGAATAAGTATTTTGGTATCAAAGAAGATAATACCAATGTAATTTAGTGATACACTGAAGTTGAAGAAGATAAAGGAAATAATAGGTTCTATGCATATATTCTTTTACAGTGAAGAATAATTATTTCTATCATTGTAAGAAAGTTAGTGACCATTTTCTGTTGAGAAGAGAATATTTGTATGAATTTATGTTTTCATATGAAAATAAGAGAAGAAATCCTTGCATGCTGTAGTGAAATTTAAAGTATAAATTAAATAATGGGAAACAATTCAATAATAAGTCAAGAGTCTCAATTAGTGTTATATTTTATTTTTTTATTTCAATTTATTGTAAAATATCAGGATAACGGTATAAAGAATTAGTGGTATTCATTAGAGTATGGGATGCACCAAATTAGGTACAAGGATAAACCCTTCCCAATTACATCCACAGGTTTATACTAGTGGATTGTATGGTCTTTTCAGAATCTTGATCATACCAAGGAAAAAACTTTAATTTTAAAATGAGAACTTTATAAATCTTCATGTATCTTATGTCTCTGTGTTCTATTGTGCTGATTTAAAGGAACAAAGAACAAGAGAGAGAGAGGGAACAAGAAAATTATCACCTAACAATGAAAAATGTAAAATTGAGAATAAAGAATTGAAAATTTATAACTAGAAAACTAAAATGATTTAACCACCCTTTTAGTTTATAACATATCCCAACTAGTCCACCTCTAGTATTATTAGAGGGAGGTTGACCTGTATTGCATTCTAAATTGGTATTAGATAATCTAGTTTCACATATAACTGTATTCTCAATCTGAAATTGTTCTCTTTGATAATTTGAAGTAAATTTCCTGAAATTATAATGAAGTGAAGTTTTGGAGAAGTTATTTCTATTTTAGATCAAAATTTTTTTCCACCAAAACCTTGATGAATTAGAAAAATAAATAGAATAAGAAGGTGAATAATTTTTCCCTCTTGGAAAAAGAAGAATAAGTTTCAAGTGTTATGAGAAAATGAGATAGATCTTTATTTGAAGTAGAAGATCTTTCAGTTCAATGTACCATAAAGTATTTGGAAAATATTTCTACTTAAACTGGATAAATTAATTCAGGTGATCCTAAATCATGTGAATATTCTTGTTTAAATTTCCCACAAAAAGAAGATTCAAGTTGGTGTGATCATATCCAAACAAATTTTTATGTTGATGCATTAAAGGATATTATACAAGACTTAACAAGTGAACTATTTTCTCTAATTTGTGAGATTTTTAAAGTTATAAGGAATATTCATTCAACTTTAAGGTGTGAAAGATAACTTAGAGAAGTCTTTAAGAGAAATAGATCTTACTTTTATTATATTTTCAAAAAAATGTATCATCAAAGAAGGTGGGAATGAGGATCTCATGGTGATATACTCCAAACTTTGAGAAGAGTGGATCAATACCATCCACAATAATAATGACACTACTAAGTTTTTTTTTATAATAAGATCCATACATTTGAATAAATTCTAAAAAACAACATTGATATCAAGAATGCACAAGTGATAATAAATCAAAGATAATCAAGATGATTGATAATTTGATTCAAGAAAAGAGTTGAATTCATGATGAATATGTTTGGAAAATGAGGAAGGAATGTTATTATAGAATGAAATTTATTCGGGATTAGAATAATGTTATCAGTATGAAGCATCTATAACAGGAAATAAAATTTTCCAATTTGGGAATGATACATATTGAGTCTTCACAATCAAAGTGTGGAGATACTATAACAAAAAACACTAATGTGGACTCTAGTATACAAATAACTCTATTATTTGATAATAATATCATGACATCTTATGATGATATATATCAAGCAGTTATGAAGAAAAAGGTACTATCTATATCTTTATTTCATGAATTTTTTGAATCCATTTTCATGAAAAGTGCATGGTTAAAACTTATAACTATATATGTATGGATGAGAAGAAGTGATGGGAAACCTAAAATTACATAAATGGTAGATGGAATAATTATTATTATTACTGATTCCCTAATATCACCCCAACTAGGGGTGAAAAATTCTTAAAAATTTCCTATTTATAAATCCAAAAATTACTAGACAACATGAAATTGAAGATAAAAGATCATGGTTTTTTTGGAAATACTGATGGTGCAATAGATTTGGTCATTACGAAATGGATTATGGGTAAAATACTTTAATATAATAATAAAAGGATTCCTATTTTAAGGGGGAGAAATTTAAAGAAGAAGAAATATCCATAGTTTTGTAAGAACATGTTTATCTCAAACAGGTTTGAGAATCATGGTAATTACTATGGTAGTTGCAGTGTTAATGGTCACAACAAAACTTCATACTAATATAAGCATGTATTAAATTAAAATTAGTAGATAAGACCATATAATAAAAAAGAGTCTACCTTGGGATAAAATTTGAAGAAGTCTACAAAATATTATTCTTCAAATTAGCTTAAGAAGAAAATTATTTAAATGAAACTAGGATTCAGAAAAGCTTTTAGAAGTGCAGAATGAGTATCACATCTAAATATTACGATGTGAAGAGCACTCATGAAAATACATGTGGAAACTCCAAGAAGGATTCAAGTGGACCCAAATTTATTCTTGTAGTTTGGCTAGAAGATTTAGAGAAGGCACAAAAATTTAAAATAGAAAAAGAAAAAGATAGTGATAAAGATAAAGAGAAGTATCCACATGAATAAGTTTAATTTCACGAGAGGTTGCCAAAAAATTAAAAATCTTATGTTAGAGAAGCTCCATGTGAGATATGATATAAATATAGACAAATTTCCAAAGGATGTTTAACCACATTCCCAGTATAAGAATAAGCCTTAAATAAATGAATATTTCATCATGAGATGCATATTATATGATTGGTAAATAGAAAATAACAATATCAGACAAATAAATGGAAGGCATGTTGAGAATAATTCTACCAAAAACCAAATCAAATTTGAAAATCATAAGTGAAAACATGAATTTTGGAGAAAATAGAGTAACTTGGTTGAGAAAAGTATCTCAACCATGATGTTAAAATTGAGAACCAAAGATATCCACCTTATTTCATTAATACTTTTGTAATGTATTTATACTTACAATGTAGGTAATTGATGGTGAAGTATGGTCTTAGGGGGAGAACCTAAGAAAGTGAGTATGCTATCAATTCTGGACAACAAAGATAATAATTCACCATGGTAGCATGATTTCTCAGTTGGTATTCAAATACAAATATGACGGAGAATCATCCTTGATGAAGTTTGAGTATATTCTATCAACATTGGGAAATAATAAAATGAATATTACATCCTAGAGTGACCTATTTATTCTCAAGTGTATGTGATAAATAATATCATCCTTGATGAAGATGTGTATATAGTCAACACTGGAAAACTAAATTAAGAATTCAATTTTGGTGTATTCTCATATTTTAACATCTTGGAATCCATCATTGAAAAAATTCATCATTATGAAGATACTGATGGGTGTTTCCCTTGAGGGGGAAACAAGTGAAGAATTTTGAAGAAGCTTCCATAAAATAATCGCACATGTAAATATGATTTTTTTTATAGAAAAGGATTAAAGGTGTTGTCATTAAAAGAGGTATGTTATCATATTATCTCATCCTAGATAATAAATATCATATTCTAACATAAAGGGGGATAATTTTAATCAATTAAAAAAATTATATATTTAAATAAGTGCCAAAGCTATTGTATCTTATTATTTTTACTTAAAATGTTTTAACATATGTGTTAAAGTGAGTAAATAGAATTTATGTTGAAATAATTATTGAGAAATGTGTATCACAATTGGTATCTTAAGTGATAAAATTTATTTCAGCCTAAAATTGTTGAAAATCTCTTGAAAATTGATTATAAGTGGTTTTATTTATGATTTTTATCAAATTAAATATATTATAGATAGCTGAGTTTTCTAAATCAAACCCTCTTATTTTCTACACCGTGAATGTCTCAGTAGACTTAGAGTGGAATGTTTTATGAGTATGAATTAATAACCTTTTCTAAATAATTTATATTTTCTATCAATAAGGGTTATAGATAATGTAAACAAAAAGTTTGATGTGAAAGTTGGGAGAGAATGAAATGAAAGATGAGTATAACATATTAACACATAATTTTAAATGGTTATTGACAATAAATATATAGGGAGAGTTTGTCGATCCCACTTCGTATGAGTTTTATTTATTATCAATTATATTTAATGAATATTAAGACATTCATTGATGTCAATATATTGAGTAAGTGTTCCCAAGTAAGTGTCTCTTTATCTCTAAGTTCTTCAAGACTGCATGATATATCTTGGATGATTTGTTTGGAAGATTGGTTTGATGTTATTTAGTTGGAAGTACATGATATATTGAATGAAAATATGATTAAAATATTTGGAGTTCCATGGATATAATCTTATTATCTCTATGATAAATAATTATAAAGGTGATCCATCCATGGTTATTGAATAGAAAAATCTTTGGATGTATATTTTGATTTAAATCGATACGATGCTTTGTGATGTGTTCTTAGTGCTTATATATCATGAATAAATTCCATGATGCAATCTTTATAGTAGGAGAAGTAGATATTCTATCATGTGGAAGATGTAGTGGACCATTACATAGTGCAAGAACCATGATGTAGTATCAGTGAACATGACATAAAACAAATGTTTCACACCACATATGAAAAATCAATTGAGTGATCCACACTATAGGGAAGGACCACATCGTAAAAGAGGCATGGTAGGTTCTTAGTTGAACTAGAAATTACTAGAACTCCATTCCATAGTGAAGATATATGAAACAAAGGAGGTTTGACCATATTTCAGTGCTTCTAGAAATTTGGAGACCTCCATGTTGTATCCCTTTTACTATGCTGCAATGAAGAGACTGAATGTTGGATTACGCCGTAGTGATAGGACCACATTGTAGAGTTGATTTGGATGGATTTTGATGGTTTTGGAAATATAAATACCTTCACTCCATATTAATAGGAAAATTCCAGAGTTATGTGAAATCATGAATGACTATTCCATAGTGACCAATCCTGTAACACCCCAAGATTTCATAGTATGTTATTTCTTCAAAGTAATTCAATAACTTGCGTTACACGCAAAACTGAGTTTGAGCCCGCCACGACTTACCAAAATAGATATTCAAAAGTGGTTATGAATATAATTAACTCCATTTTGAATTTTATATATTATATATAAATTTTAACATCCATATTATGTGTTTCTTAGACATAATATAAGAACAAATTCATTTTTTTAGATAAAAGAAGTATTTTTCAAAAAATGAAATTTTACCACCTTTTAAAGGTGATCCCTTTTTAAATTCAATATTTGGAACTTTTATATATTAAATTTGAAAAAATAAACTTATTCTTTATAATCGGGACATAAAAATTTAGTTTTGATAAAATTTTTGTGTTTTTCTGGTAAATTTTATATTTGGGTGAATAGTGAAAAAATACTAAATTTTAACTGAAAACAACTTTTTTAATCAAAATAATTTATAGTGTAAAATTATACATTTGAATGGTTTGGAATTATAATTAGATTATATTTTTATCATTTAATACAATTTATGTCATTATAAGTAATTTCTCCTTTAAATTTGACATAAACACATGTCAATCTTTTGATAGTTTTTACTTTTAAAAACCAGTTTTTTGGTTTTGACAACAGGAATTAATTTTAAATTAATAAATGAAACTTCTATATTTTGAATTTGGTAAAATAAAATTCATTTTTGAATTCCAAATATCAAAATTATATTAGGGTGAATTTTTGGTATTTTTATGAAAACTTTCAATTTTTGATGAATAGTGAAACACACTGCGTTATTATTTAAAACCGACTTTTTATTTAAATAATTATTTATTTTATTTAATTTTTTTGAGTCAAAATAGATATATAATACCTATATAAGTTCAATGTAATTCATTTGAGTCATTTGATAATAAAATTAGATGCATAAAATTTTATTGAACTTTTAACATTTTTTACCCACCTTCTAGGAGCATTTGCAAATTTGCATAAAACTTAATTTTACTACTTCTATGAGTTGAATTTCAAAAATTTGAGATACAAAGTTGACATCATTAAGTAAAATTTGGTTTAATAAGATGAAAATAATTTTTGTTGAATAGTAACTTTTTACTTTTATTTACCACGGTTAAAAGTAAATAAGGTAATTAAGGGTAAAAATGATATTATAATTACCATAACACATGTCCTAATTCTCTTTGATAAGTGTAATTCGACCAAAAAAAACTTTAGGAATAAAATATGATCATCTTTGGTCTACTTGGATTAGATTAGGACATTTATTACTATTTTATTTAATGAAGAGTTAAAAGTGTTAAATTCAAAGTTTAATAACTAAACTATTTTTAATATAGGGTTATACATAAGATAAATTCAAATATAAATAGTCATTAGGAAGATAAAAATATTTCTTACATAATGGTATTTTATTTATAATTTTTAGACTTTAAATAAGTTAATTTATTTATGACACAATGATGATGTAGTAATTACCTTATTAATGAGATATTAAAATAATTGATAATATAAATATCCAAATAAATGTAAATTGAGACTTATGATGAATTATAATAATTTTATAGGTTAATTTTACATGTTAGGGTTGATTAAATAAATTTTATTCGAAGTGATAAAGTTTTTATGGATTTCAAGAAAATCAAATACTAAATAGTGTTAAAATTGACATAATTGAGTTTAAAAAAAAAATACTAAATTATTAATTGATATAATATTCCTAAAAATATAAGGTTCAGCAAAAGGACTTAGATAAGGTTATATATATTAATAATGAACCACTTGGGGTTCTCTTGGCTGGTTATAGTAATTTTATTAACCATATAATATAAAAATACAAAGAGACATGGTAAATGTCAAACTATTTAACTAAGAGTTAAATCTAAAATATAAGGTTAATATGGTAACCTAAACCTGTCGAAAACCTATTGGTTGAGAGGTTTTAGACCCATACCCACTTTATCCTCAAAATAAATCATTTTGGAGACATTATAAACAGAAAATTATTTTATTATAAAATAATATTTCAAGCTTTTCCTAGAGTGACCCTCACCTCTCTTATAAAAGGGTACTTCCCCTTATCTTAATTTCACACCACCAAAACCATTTGGCTCATTCGAACCCTGACCAAATATCCTCCCAACTTCCCTAAAATAAACCTAGAGTCCTTACTTTGATCATAAAGACAATCTATAGAGCCCTTTTGATCAAGTCAAAAGGAAACACCCGAAGAACAGGTAATAATTTCACCACCCTCTTTCAAGTTCTTTTCTTCTTCCATTTCCTCTTTTTTTGTTGTTTCCATACCAAAATAATAACTCTAGTTCCTCCTACATAATGTGATTTTATTATAAATATGGTACAACCATATTCATTATTCTATCCATCCTATTAATGACAAAGTCACCATATGTGCATACGTACGACTTACCGTCTCCACGCCGTGGTGTAGTTTGTTATTCAAACACTTAATTATTTGGATGGGTATAATAATGAGTATAAATGATGTAAATAATAATTATAACATGTTAATTAATCTATATATATGATATAAAATCCAATTAAATATGATTTCACGATCAATATAATGATATTGTCGCTCGTGCGTACGTACGAATTACCATCTCCACGACACGATGAGATTCATTTCCATGTTCACCATTCAACGATGATTATAAAAATATATGTTATTAATAAGTATGTAATATATGACATAATAATGCTACTAGATATATATATATATATATATATATATATTTATGTACTTACATATATCTTATTCGCTTACTTCCGTTCAATACGATATGAAAACGGAAACAACGTTTTTGCGTAGGTACGACCTACCGTCTCCATAAACAGTATTTTCCATTCCATATATCTATATATTATAAATATTTATATTATATATATATATATGATATATAAATAATTTTTTATATTCTGGAAGTATTTAAATCATGATCTAAGTGATACGATCAAGAATAACAAGTTAAAACACCTACGATAAAGAAAGCGATTATTACCTGAAATGTTAATTTAACATGGAAATCATTATTAAATTGCTAGTATAAAGTCATAAATGAGTCATTTATGATATAATAAATATGAATATGGTTCAGGTATAATTTAATAACATACTATGGTCATTATACATGAGGTTAAACGTACCCTCGAGCACAGGAAAGTGCAAGGTAAGGGTTAATTGTACAATCTCATTATTATCCAAGTTTGTTTTTACGTAAATATCTACTGGGACATATTTATTATCCATTTCCATGTTTCATAAAAGTGTTTTAAAAGGGATTATTTTTAATTTACTCTATTAATAAAACATCATTTTAGATTTTTTAAAGATTTATTCTTCTAAAAAATTCTCATTAATGTCCATGTTTTTTAAATGGTTTAAATGATTTATTTATATGGAAATAAATGTTTAAAAATTCTTAATTCCTTTAAAAAGTTTAAAATTGGTATGGGAAAATTTGATTCAAAACTATCTTTTAAATGAATCCCTTTATAAATTATGTGACTTTTGAATTATTTCATGAAAAAGGGATATTTCTCTCAAAGTTTTTTACTGATCATTTTCAACTATGACAACATCCTTTAAGAGATATTATTCTTGATCAAGGTTGATTTATTATGATACCAATCTTATATATTGTATTGAAGGTTTTCTGATATGTTTGACTCTGGATGTGTTATTTTTATACCATTCATGGTTTATGGATAAAGTATTAACATTTAGTATGCTAGTTTTAATATGAATGTTTATGTTATGTTTAAACCTTTTCATTTGAGGAATGCATTGGACTTAGTAAGTGATGGGTGGAGCCCGCTATATCTTCTCGATGCATTGGTAGGTCTCATGAGACAAACTATTGTATTGGAATAAGTCCTTGACAATATATTATTTTTAGTCTTGGCACAAGGCCTTGACTATGTGGTTATGAAGTTCGAGATTATGCATTTCATCCTTATGAAACCGGCTATGGATATTGAATGTGATTATTCGACTAGTAGAATATCCATGTGAATATGTAAATGAAATTATCTGATTTATCTTTTCCATATTATGCTTAACTTTAAGTTTAAAAGGCTTTTGTTTTAGTTTTATACATTGCCTTAAATTTTTATGCTTATTTATGAAAGTTTCTGTTATATTGTTATCCTTACTGAGCATATGAGCTCACCCATTTCTTATATTTTATTTTCCTAGGATTCCAAGAAGTGTATTATGATTGATAAACAGGGTTAAGCTAGGGTATTAATGGTATTATCAAAGGATCATTTATTTTGTGTTTTATTTTCTAACGTGTAATGTAACGTTCATGTATGTAATATATTTTCCAAGACTGCTAAACTGATTGGTCTTTCAGGACTTGATTCCTTGTAACCATGTCAATGTATTAAAATAATGCACCAACTCTAGGCTTCTAGGGTTGGGGCGTTACTATTGGTATCA
This sequence comes from Viscum album, assembly GCA_963277665.1. Lineage (NCBI taxonomy): Eukaryota > Viridiplantae > Streptophyta > Magnoliopsida > Santalales > Viscaceae > Viscum > Viscum album. The sequence continues at coordinate 1,078,462,471 of OY728139.1, read as the reverse complement.
TAGGACTTTTAGAAACAACCTTGGAAATAGATTTAGATAAACTCTTATTAGAGAACATTACCTTAAGATAGACTTTGAGGATTATTATAGAAGAACTTCCTAGAATTTTGGTAATGTAGAGATTTTGTGTATTTTCCAATCAATACATCCATGTTTGGATACGAGCAGGTAGAGTCGGCTCTGATACATATGTACCTAAGAGTGAAAAATCCGACAAGGAGTTTCAGGTTTGACCCGGGGTATCCTGGTACACAACAACGGGCCTTGCTGCACTCTTGGTTACGACACTCCCGAAGGATATGCTTAGGATAGTTCAAATTTTCTTTACAAGACATTATGAATGATTTAGGAGTAAATACTTCCTCAAAGAAAACATTTTTTTTATGATTATAGATTATATGAATAATATTTTTAATCTATGTTAGGTATTTTATAAGTTTGGAATTACAAATTTCGATTCATAAAAGTAACCTAGTGTATGACATTGTTTAGAAATGGAACCCAGTAGATGGAATGAGAACTCCATTAATACACATGATCCAAAGAGTAAGATGGATAATATATTTTATGGTATTAATCCAACATTAGGAAAGGAAATAGTCTCACATGTATTATCATCTTATGAAGAAATAATATCAAGTGTTAATAAGATAAGTAAAGAATTATCTGAGTCCTATGACTTTGAAGGTAATCCATAGAAGAAAAGGATGGTATAGTGAAAGATGGATAAAGGGAATAAGGGAAAGAAGGATTTTACCATATGTGATAACTGTGGAAAGAATCACCTTGGTAAATGCTTGAAGGGAATGTGAGTTTGTTATAAGTGTAGAGAAAAAGGACACCTAGTATGTGATTGCAAGGGTAAGAAAAAGGTTTCAAATGTACAATGCTTCATTTGCAAGGATTTGGGACACTACACGAATCAATTTCCCAATCATCAGAGTATACTACAAATGATGTTGTTGGATAATAATCAAGTTTTGATATTACCACAAATGAAGAGTAATTACTAGTTCTCTTATGTTGATATTAAAGAATTATGTCATTTGGGTGTTGTATCAACGATGTACTAGTTATAATAATTATGGAGTATATAAGGATTGTACTGCAGTACTATTTCATTAAGGATTTGAGGTTGTGTGGTACCAAGAAAAGTGACTCAACAACAAGTTAAATTTTTGGGAAAATACATGGTTGAAATAAATACAAACTTTAATATGGTTCTGATACTGTGGTATTGATTTTGGAATAAGAGATGATTGATTTGGATAAATTATATTGGATATTGTTGACTACATTGGAACTAATTAATTGTTTTTTATTCCATCATTGTTGGTGATTACAATATTTTTGGATTTTAGGAGTATATATAGTATTCTATATTTAACAGAAGGAATAAGGTAGTACATACCTATTCAAATATGGTTCTCTGTAAATTCATTTTATTACCACATTTTAAGAGAATACACGATGAAGGTATTCATATGTATATTATGTGACCTTCCTTATAAATTTTGGACTGTGAGTTCGGACAGAAGTATTGTGGATAAGTCAAAAGGTTGGAATAGATTAAGTTTGGTATTAGATACTATTTTTAAGTTTAAATCATTTCTTGAGATTATTTTTGGATTTTCATAAAAGGAAAACCCGAAGGTCGGAAGACAACCCGTCGCGTCTGGAAAGGTCGCGAGACTTGAACCCGCAACCAAAGGGTGACAAGGGTAATCACCTACCATTGGCTTACATGATTTACTAGTTTGTATAATTTATTTTTTTTAAATATTTTTACATAGGAATTATAAATTCATTATTTTCGGAACCCTATACGATTAGGATAAATAGAATATTTAAGAATTCTATTATCTTTTGGAGTGAAAGATGAGTTTGTGGTTGGAATTAGTTGAAGGATGAAAATATACTTTTCAATTATATATTTTCCTCTTATTCTATGAATAAATTAATTCTTAAACTTTAGGGTAGGGATCTTAAAGCCATAAATGTGTTATCTTAATACCTTATGTTTTGTTGAACTAATGATATTTTAAATCATCATAGATTGATGGCTTTGAGGCCCTCAATTTTACACTTGGTTGTGATTGATGACCTCAATCACTCCCTATAAATATTTATGTTTTCCCTATAATTATATGTCTTTAATTTCCACCAATGTTCTCCTAATTGATATCATAATTTGATGGTGACTTTTTCATTTCCTTTTCCCTCTTATTAAGACTAAATTTTATTAACCTAATTTCCGATGTGGGTTTTCCAAAAAGGTATTTTTCTCATTTTAACCTTTTATTTTTGAAGAAAAAATTTAAATTTCTAGGATTCAATTTATTGAAGGAGGGAATAATGTAACATCCCAATATTTCATAGTACATTATTTCTTCAAAGTAATTCAATAACTTGCATTACATGCAACACCGAGTTTGAGCGCACCACAACTTACCTAACTAGCTGTTCAAAAGAGGTTATGAATAATATTATTTGAATTTTGTATTTTATATATTCCATATAAATTTTAACATAAATATTATGTGTTTCTTAGACATAATATAAGAACAAATTCATTTTTTCAGATAAAGGAAGTATTTTTTAGAAAATGAAATTTTACTGCCTTTTAATGTTGAACCCTTTTTAAATCCAATATTTGGTACTTTTATATATTAAATTTGACAAAATAGACATATTATTTAGAATAGGGACATAAAAATTTAGTTTTGATAACGTTTTGGTGTTTTTCTGGTAACTTTCATATTTGGGTGAATAGTGAAAAATACTAAATTTTAATTGAAAACAAATTTTTTAATCAAAATAATTTATAGTGTTCAATTATACATTTGAATGGTTTGGAAGTATAATTATATTATATTTTTATCATTTAATACAATTTATGTCATTATAAGCAATTTCACTTTTAAATTTGACATAAACACATGTCAATCTTTTGATAGTTTTTACTTTTTAAAAATCGGCTTTTTGGTTTTGAAAATGGGAATTAATTTTAAATTAATAAATGAAACTTCTATGTTTTGAATTTGGTAAAATAGGTTTCATTTTTTAATTTTGAATATCAATATTATCTTAGGGTGAATTTTTGGTATTTTCTGAAAACTTTCAATTTTTGATGAATAGTGAAAAACACTACGTTATTATTTAAAACCGACTTTTTATTTAAATAATTATTTATTTTATTTAAATTTATTTTGAGTAAAAAAATATATATAATACCTATATAATTTCAATGTAATTCATTAGATTCATTTTATAATAAAATCAGATGTATAAAAGTTTATTGAACTTTTTAACTTTTTTTTACCCACTTTCTAGGAGCATTTGTAAATTTGCATAAAACTTAATTTTACCGCTTCCATGAGTTGAATTTCAAAAACCTGAGAGACACGATTGAAATCAGTAAGTAAAATATAGTTTAATAAGATGAAAATAATTTTTTGGTAAATAGTAACTTTTGACTTTTATTTACCACGGTTAAAAGTAAATAGGGTAATTAAGGGTAAAAATGATATTATAATTACCCTAACACATGTCCTAATTCTATTGGATAAGTGTAATTCGACCAAAAAAACCCTTAGGAGTAAAATATGATCATATTTGGTCCACTTGGATTGGATTAGGACATTTATTATTATTTTATTTAAAGAAGAGTTAAAAGTGTTAAATTCAAAGTTTAATAATTAAAATATTTTCAATATAGATATATACATAGGATAAATTCGACTATAAATATTCATTAGAAAGATAAAAATATTTCCTACATAATTTTTTTTTTAATTTTTAGACATTAAATAATTTAATTTATTTACGACACAATGATGATGCAGTAATTACTTTATTAATGAAATATTAAAATAATTGATATTATAAATATCCAAATAAATGTAAATTTAGACTTATGATGAATTTGAATAATTTTATAGGTTAATATGACATGTTAGAGTTGATTAAATAAATTTTATTCTAAGTGATAAAGTTTTTATGGCTTTATAAAAAATCAAATACTAAATAGTGTCAAAATTGACATAATTGAGTTTTTAAAACAAATACTATATTATTAATTGATATAATATTCCTAAAAATATAAGGTTCAGAAAAAGGACATATATAAGGTTATATATATTAATAATGAATCACTTGGGGTTCTCTTAGCTTTTTATAATAAGTTTATTAACCATATAATATAAAAATACAAAGAGTAATGGTAAATGTCAAACTATTTAACTAAGAGTTAAATCTAAAAGATAAGGTTAATATGGTAACCTAAACCTATCGAAAACCTATTGGTTGAGAGGTTTTCAACCCATCCCCACCTTATCATCGAAATAAATCATTTTTGAGCAATTAAAAACCGAAAATGATTTTATTATAAAATAATATTTCAATTTTTTCCTAAAGTGAACCTTACATCTCTTATAAAAGAGTAATTCCGCTTCTCTTAATTTCACACCTCCAAAGCAATTTGGATCAGCCGAAACCTACCCAGATATCCTCTCAACTTCCATCAAATCAACCTACAATCCTTACTGTGATCATAAATCCAACCTATGGAGCTCTTTTGATCAACTCAAAAGGAAACACCTGAAGAAGAGGTAATAATTTCACCACCCTCTTTCAAGTTCTTTTCTTCTTCCACTTCCTCTTTCTTTGTTGTTTCCATACCAAAATAATAAATCCAGTAACTCCTATATACTGTGATGTTATTATAATATGGTACAACCATATTCTTTATTCTATTCATCCTATGAATTACAAAGTCACCATATGTGTGTACGTACGACTTACCGTCTCCACGTCGTGATGTAGTTTGTTATTCAAACACTTAATTATTTAGATGGGTATAATAATGAGTATAGCTAATGTAAATTATAAATATAACAAGTTAATTATTCGGTATATATTATATAACATCCAATTACATATGATTTCACCATCAATATAATGACATTGTCGCTCGTGCGTACGTATGAATTACCGTCTCCACGACGTGATATGATTAATTTCCACGTTCACCATTCAACGATGATTATAAAAATATATATTATTAATAAGTATGTAATATATGAAATAATAATGATACTTTATATATATATATATATATTTATGTACATATATATATCTTATTCACTTAATTCCGTTCAATATGATATGAAAACGAAAACAATATTTATGCGTACGTACGACCTACCCTCTCCATAAATGGTGTTTTCCATTTCATATATCTATATATTATAAATATTTATATTCTATATATATATATATGATATATAATTCATGTTTCATATTCTTAAAGTATTTAAATAATGATCTAAGTAATACGATCAAGAATAACAAGTTAAAACACGTACGATAAAGAAAGCAATTATTACCCGAAATGTTAATTTAACATGGAAATAATTATTAAATGGCTAGTATAATGTAGATACCCAAAGCTTGACGTACATGGACATTACATTACTTTAGCGGAATACTTAATACATAACAAAAACAGACACACAAGGACCATAATAGTTTAGTGTCTTTGGAAACTTGGAATGTAACGACCCGAAATTTTTAAATAAATTTTGTTTCCTAATTTTATGTGTTATTGTTATACTCAACAAAAATGTTTCATTTGGTAACATGAGTATAATTAAAATGAGACTGTTGGGTTTTGACTGTTATTTGACCATTGGTCAATATGACCGCTGGAAACTAAACATTTTGACTATTGTCTCTAAATACAAGCAATCTTGGTTAATTAATATAGAAAGAAGATTCGATGGCCTCACCCAGTAGTCTTGGACCGATCGAAGCCCATCTAACAGAACTTGGGAAGGAGGTAGCACCACTGGGCTTTGCTCTGGACCAAACCCAAGCTGAACTTCATCGTATAAAGCTAGAACGGGATCTCCTTCGCGAGAAGTTCAAACTAATAAAAATTACTACTCGTGCGATGTTGGACGAGCCTCCCTCGGATTCTCTCACCTTAGCACACCTTACACTTAGGTCCTATGCTGGTGTGATAAGGGGCTATGTAAGGAGACCGTAACTGTCTTGTGTAATCCTTTGTTTTAAATAAAATTTCGATTTCTTTTATGAATTTTCAAATGACCGGATAAATATAGTATGCAATTTTTTGATGAATTTTAGAAAAAAAGATATTTTAAATATGTTTATGTAAACCCTAAATAATTAAAAATGTGTAATGATTTTCAAAAAATGGTCTTCTGTAATTATGTTCAGTACTAAATTTAGAGTCTAATAAGATCAACTTGATTTTTGATGAATAGTAAATTATGAATAGTGATTTTATGATTAGGATTAATAATGTGTCCAAATGGATTAGTAATCTCACTTAAAGAAAGTATTAAAATAAGCTAGGCACTTTGATTAAGTAATGTGATTCAATAAAATGGTTAAATAACGGTTTCATAAATTATTATTCAAGTATTAGTTTTTTTGGATGAATAGTGTTTTTTAATTAAAAATTTAATTAAAAATAATTAGAAAATTATTTTTATAAAAATGACTTTATTTTTGAACTCAGAGCATCAATATTATGTAATGGTAATTTTTGGGGATTTTTCTGGAAAAAATGAATTTTCGGTGAATAGTGTATTTATTTAAAAATAAAATTAAAAATATTTAGAAAATTATTTTTATAAAATGGAGTTCATTTTTGAAATCGGGGCATTGATATTTAGTTAAGGTGAAAGTTTGGGATTTTTCTGAGAAAGATGAATTTTTCAGTGAATAGTAAAAATGCAGTTTTAGGGTTTCGGTATGTTTAATGACATCATAATTGTGTCATGATGATTTCATGAGATATTTTAAGGGTTGTCCGGCCAAGGGTGATGAATTATTGTTGTGGGGGCCCCATGTGGCCTAACTCCATGATAAATGCCAAGGGAGAGCACATGGGTTTGAGAAAAGCACATGTGAGGTGTCCCTTGGCCATTAATGCCTTGTCCCCTCACTTTCCCTATAAATACCAAGCCCTCCTCTCATCCATTCGACTCCCCACTCATTCCCAACGAATTTCTGGTCTCATTACCTCCCAAGGAGTCCTCCCAAGGTGCCCCCAAGCCCTCAAGGTCCCAACCTTTGAGGTTTAAGAGTTACATTTTAAGGTAAGGGATCCGACCTCTCTCTTTCTTTTCAAGTAATCTCTTTTATGTCATTTCTTTTATACTCCATGTTCTTATGTTGGAGGATGTTCTTTTACATTCATCCTACTTCCCATTTCATGTTCATATGATGAGAGACCCCCCCTTGCTCTCATCAATTCGTTTTAAGAATGTTTAAGTGGCGCCGTTAGGCTGCCGAATTTTTTAAGGGATTCTTTCACCTTCCTCGTTTTCAAGTTCTATTTTCATTCAAGTCTTTCATGTTTCTTTGTATTATGTTGGGGAATGATCTCTAAATTTATCATACTGATCTTTTATGATCATATGATGAGAGACCCCATTTTATCTCTTCAATTCAATTTTTTTGAAGTTTTATGTGGCGCCGTTAGGCTGCCGAATTTTTTAAGGGATTCTTTCACCCTTCTCTTTTTTCAAAGTTCTACTTTCATGTCAAGTCTTTCAAGTTAATTTCTATTATGTTGGGGTATGATATCTATATCTATCATACTGTACTCTTATGTTCATATGATGAGAGACCCCATTTGATCTCTTCAATTCAGTATTTTGATGTTTTAAGTGGCGTCGTTGGGCTGCCGAATTTTTAAGTGGTTCTTCACCCTTCTCATTTTGAAGATCTACTTTCATGTCAATTCTTTCAAGTACCTTTTTGTTATGTTGGGGAATTATCTCTATCATACTGAACTCTTATGTTCACATGATGAGAGACCCTATTTGATCTTTTAAAATCGTTTTTGTTGAAGTTTAAGTAACGCCGTTAGGCTGTCGAATTTTCATAAGAGAAATCTAATTTTTGTCTTCCTTCCATGTTTTTCATTTCAAATGGTATGTCCTTGAAATTTCATTACCATGATCATGTATCCTTATTATTCTGTCCATCTACTGTTTTATGGGTCATTTATGAATGTTTGACTCATTTTCCCTCTCTTTTTAATGTCTTCTAAAACCTCGTAACATAGCTGTTATGCTGCAGAATTTCCATCTCAAAATGTCTCTCTCTTTTTCAAAAGTTCTTTTATATTATTAAGTGAATACTCAAAGCTCTTTCTTCTAAAGGGGTATTCACATATATACCAAAATGTTCTATTTTAAATTCTGGGATTTACATACATGAGACCCACCTTCCTTTTCAGTGGGTTTTAAAGTGACGTAAAGATCATGTCTTTAAAGCAGTTTTTAAAACGTTATGATTATGAAATGAAACCCATTTATTTTATGCTATGTGGGTTATTTATGAAATGTTTGATGATGATATATGTGGCTCACATGATAATAAAGGCAAATTTAAGGGTGCGCCCTGATAGCGCTCCAATGCATTGGGTAATGATGTAACCACTAGAGATTACAATTTTAACGATGCCTTGGTGAATAACCTTGGTAATTTTTAACGACACCTTGGGGATGGACCTTGGTGAAACGAAACGATTGTCAATATTAAATGTTGCAGCCACATCTTCAAGTTATTAAAAAGTTTTATTTTTATTATGATATGCCTCATGATTTCATTTTCATGCCTTAATGTTCTTTTCATGACTTTATTGATGTATCTCAAGTTCATATGTAAAATGTTTCACTTGTTTCCCTTGCTGGGCCTTCTGCTCACCCTTCCTTTTGATGTATGTCCCCAGGTTATGAGATGCAGTAATGAGCCTAGGGTGAACATGAGGAGAAGCCTTTCAAGTGTTTAAGAAGAATGTTTTTTTTTGTTTCATGTTTTATGTTCCTTGTTTCCAAGACACTAAACCTTAAAGATCCTCAGTTCCGTGTAATTGAATTAAAGTTATGTTATAAAAAGACGGGATGCTATATGGAACGTAATCTTCTAATCGTGGTGAAAGATCTTCAACATCTCCCATAAAGATCGCCCCCTTTTTTTCTTACCTAAAACCTTTATTTATATCCTGGGGAAAAGAAAACATAAAAAGGGTGAGCTCAAATGCTCAGTAAGGGTAAGCATGGATAAAATAAAACATACCATATACATTTGAACTTAAAAACATGAACATAATGTTTAAACATCAAAAGCTTGAGCAATGACATAAAACATGGAAGTACGTAAGGCATAAATCATAAAGAAACGTTAAGAATGATAAAATAGCATGGGAATAAATCATGTAATTGTGGAAACAATTAAGCTCATGATATTATTTCCATAGTATCCAAGACATTGCTTCCAAGACCATCTTAGTGGATAAAGTCCCTTTCTGAATCGAGTTCACTCCTCGTTCCAGTCCTGTATTACTGAACCTGTTTAACTTGCTGTTCCAGCCATGTCTATCTCATGATATATAAATCTTTACCCAATGAATTGGAGGTAGATATAGGTCCCACCCATCTCATAATGATACCATTATTATGTGAGCCACAAAATCATAAATCATACATCATTTCATAACCCATGTAATAAAAATGGGATTCTTAAACATCATGACATCACAAAAAAATTCATATAAGATAAAGGAATTCATAAAAATAATTCCATCACAACATAATAAAATCAATGTAATAATAGGGATAGAAACAGAACCCTATATTATCTTAGATGTAAAATAATTTTGATAAAACACTTGAACTCCATTCTTGAGGAAAATATCCTTTCTACTTCAAAAACATTTTCCTTTCTTAACATGTCATACAATTTTAAACTAAAAGAAGTTGATTAAAAATAAACTTGAAAACTTGTAAATAAAGCTTCTTGTAAATAATGTTTTAAAAATCCATTCATGCCGTATAAGTTAAGAAAAACATTCTTCTCGTACTTTTGTCGGAAAAATCAAAAAGTACCTCGTACGAAAAACGACAAAAGATTCCTTTCATATCTTTTACTAAAAACTCACCTAAGGGTAAAATTGGATTTAAACAACAGTATGTGGATGGAAATAATATTACATATTGAGGAAACTTGGAAGTGGATGATAAAATACACCCCAGTAAATATCAAAGTATAAACAATCTCGGATAAAAATGAGATTGTGATATTTTCCCTTACCTTAGGTCCGATATGCTTCGTACGTATCCGAACCTCCTGTATAATGATTTAAATAATGTCATTGACTTATTACATAATCATATTCATTGTTATGATATCATATATGGTTCACTTATGACTTTATATTACCCATTCCTTTGTAAATTCCATGTTAAAGAGCGTTTTGGGTAAAATCGTTTCATTTGTCGTTTGTATTTTGAATTTTAATTATTAATATGATTAATTAGATCATGATTACTTAATTACAGAATATAAAACATGATTTATATACAATATGTATTCAGAATATACACATATATAATAGATCGATAAATGGAAAGAAATACACCGTTCATGGAGACGGTAGACCGTACGTACGCATGAACGATGTTTTCGTTTCCTTATTGAGTTGAATGGAATTAAGTAGATGACATATATATATATATATATATATATACACATAAATCCAGTATCTTTATAATTTCATATATTTCATTATTATTGCTTATATTTACTTTATAATCATTCTTAAATGGTTAACATGGAGAATGAATCGCATCGCGTCGTGGAAACGGTAGTCCGTACGTACGCACGAGCGATGATATCGTTCCCATAATTATTGAATTGAATTGGATAGGATGATACAATATATCATAATAATTATGATGTTATAATAACTATTTATAGTTATTCTTTACACCATTATACCCATCCAAGTAATGTGGTGTTGGAAAAACAGATTACACCACGGTGTGGAGACGGTATTCCGTACGTACGCACGCGCGGTGATTTCGTTTTACGTAGGATGGATACATGGTGAAATAGAGTTGTTTGATACTTATAATAACATATCAGTATATGAGTGATACTGATGTTATTACTTCATAATGAAACAACTAAATAAGAAGAAGTAGAAGAAGAAATAAAGTTGAAAGAATCGGTAACGGACATTACCTCTTCTTTGAAGCGCCTCTTTGAGACCTCCTCTTAGGTCACTAAAATTGGTCTTTGAAGAATACCAGGACCTCTAAGATGTTTCTAGGGAAGTGTAGAGGAGAAATTGGTAGGGGTTAGCCGAGCTTGAAGGCTCAAAGTGGTGTGAGGAAGAGAGGGAGGAGGTTCCCTTTTATAAGGGAGGAGAGGGGCACCTTTGGAAATCTTAAAAATATTAATTTATAATAAATATAACCCCACTTAAAAATCTCCACAAATGACTCATATTCGAATATTAGATGATATAGGGTTGTAATATAATCAAACAATAAAATTTAGACATGTTAGGAAATTATTTTAAACATTATCAACTTGATTTATCCTTACTTAATCAATTTTATTTTATTTGTGGTAATAACATTCTAAATTTTAAATTATAAACAACAATTACTTATTTGTTGTGAATTGTCTATAATTAGATAATTTATAACATGTTAGACCATATAAAAATAAATTTATAAATTTTATATATTTTTGTGATTTTTAAACAATTTTATAATATGTTATTTTTATAAAATAACAATAGTGTCAATTTTGACACTATTCATTTATTTGAATTTAAATAAAATATATACAGAAGATATGCTAGAAATAAAAGCTTTAATAGATTTATAAAAGGTAATATGTATCTAGAAAATTAGTTTATAACATTAAATAGTTCATATAATATTTATTTTATTATTTTTAAAACCATTTATTTGGTTTATCTCTTAATAAAATAATTACTACAACATTTTTGTATAATTATTTAATATACATATTTTTTGCATAAAAATTAAAAATAAAATTATATAATGAAGATAAATTTATTAAATTTCACAATAATACTTTTACTCGAATTTATCATCTTAAAATCACAATATTTAAATTGTTATATTTATTAAATTATGAAGGTGAAAACTTTGGAATCATTTAAAATAAAATAATATAAGTGTCATAATCACTTTTATAAGACTCAAAACGGTTATATATTAGGTCATTGGATGATTAAGGTGTATATATACACTACCAATAAGTTTTGGTCAGGTTTGTGGGCCTTTTAATGGGTATTATTATTTCAATAAAAACTATATTACTGATTTTTCACTTAATAAATAATTTCTGCATCATTAATGTATCACCATTAATGACAATTATTTAATCCCTAAAAATTATAAATAAATTATCATGATGTAGATAATTGTATTATATTTCTTGAGACTATTCATGTTCAAAGTTTTATGATGTTTATCACTAAATTAAAATTATTATACTTATAAGATTTAAGAGAGTGACATGTTGTCACTTTCTTTGGTTTTAATAATAATTAAATTATTTTCATGGTCAAAAGTCCATAAAATGAATCTAATCAAACCCTTAGGTGATATGGGTCGACTTTTAGTCATCCAATATAATTTTTTCATGTGTTAGGGTAATTTTATAATATTATATTCACCCTTAATTACCCGATTTATCTTTAACTACGGTAAATAAAATTTATCGTAGTTACTATTCATAATTCCAAAAAATAAAAAGTAGCCCATTAACATAATTTGTACCCACTGATTCCAAATATGGAATCTATTTTTTAAAATTCAATACAAAGAAGTTGCAGAAATTAAATTAAAATTAATCCCGTTGTCGAATGAAAACGAGTTTTTGATTAAAACATTGCAAAGGATTGAATTGATTTAACCTACGAATTCAATGTAAAATCAATGCTAATGACATAAATTATATTAAATGTTAAATATATATTCTATTTATACTTTAAAACCATTAAATATTATAATTTATCCACATAAGTTATTATGATGAGAAAAAGTTGTTTTTAACTAAAATATAGCGTGTTTTTACTATTCATTAAAATATGAAAGTTATCAGAAAAATATCAAAACTTTATCCAATGTAAATTTTTATTTAATGATTCAAAATAATAAGTTTAGTTTTTAAAATTTAACTTATTAACTTCTCAAAAATTATATTTAAAATGGGTGCGCCATCAAAAGGCGGCAAAACTTCATTTTTTGAAAAAATACTTATTTTACCCGAAAAAATTTATTTTGTTCTCATACCATGTTCTAGAAAATGTTTAAGATGAATAATAATGTTATAAAATTCAAAATTTAGTTAATACTATTCATAACGACTAGTTTATAATATTATAACCACATATCGTTGTTTAGTGAAACCCGGTATTGCGTACTACACACGCTACCGAGGAAGGTTGAGATTGCGTATAATGAAAGCCAAGTTAGGGTTGCGTGTTGTGAAGGACTCCTTTGTTGTTGCGTATAACAAAATCGAACCATATTTCATTTATACATTGAACATATATATATACACTCAATGTTGTGTAGAATGACTATTATCAAACGAACTTGAAATTGTGTATAACACGATCCAAGAATTGTGTTGCATATACTGCAAGCTAATACGGTGTTGCGTATAGCACAAGATAATCATGGTGTAGCATAAAACACATGAAATCAAATAAATTAAAAAGAATAAAATCTCAGGGTGTTACATTCTACCCCCCTTAAAATGAATTTCCCCCTCTAAATTCGTCGGGGTTATACATGGTTTACTGTTTGAAATTTTCTTTAATAGAAACCCACATCGTAAAAAGGAATACCCCAACTTATCTTTAAAAACTAAAGTATGAAACGTAACGGTTACCCAAATTAACTAATCACTAGGTTTCCACGTAGGAGAACATAGGTGAAAATATGGATATGGAATAGAAATCTAACCGTCATGTTCTGATGGAGAGTGGTAGAGAACATGGCTATGAAATAGCCAACAATCACAAAGCCATAGATTTGCGATGATCTAAGGTACCATCTGATTCATCAGATATAAGAGCACTAGGACAAATTTTTTTGGTTTTCAATATCATTTTCCTAAAGTGAAAAATTTTGAATTAGAAGAAATACCTACTTTATTTCGATATAATATCACCATTGTTTGTGCCTTGAACAATTTCTACTTCATCTCTTAAAGAAATGAAGTTGAATTTTTCATTCATGAAGTGTTAGCAGATCATGTGATAGAATGATGGGTCATTCCGTCTGTCTTAATCAAAAGGTTAGAAATAGTTATATACATAAGTCCATCTATTGTATATCATTCCAAAATGGATATACACTTCATCTATCATACCACTTAATAAAATAAAACTAGTTTATACTAACCAGTGACTTCCTGTAGGCCATTGGTAGGTGATAAAGGCCTGTCGCACTTCAGTTGTGGGTTCGATTCCCACAGCCTTGTCCGACGCGATGGGTTTTCCCTCGTCCTGTAGGTTGTCCTTTTTCTAATACTACATTACTATAACATCCCATCAATAATATCGAAAAAAGTTATATCCTTAAACAATACTAACTTATGTCCAACATAATCCTTTCCAATCTTTAGGCTTATCCAAAATTCTGTTGTCCAATCTCATATTATAGTGAAAACGATTACCAAAGAGTTCATATAACAAGCATGTTAATACCATCGTTGATCCCCATATATCATGAGATATGTCTTGTTGGTCACATTCCAAACATTCGAAGGCCTTAATCATGTATTCTCTTGAAAAATGAATACTCATTGAATCTTAGTAAAAACATGAGTGCTATCAAAAGTTAACTCTTTTCACATACCAAAACCTCAAACCATGATATAACTATTTCCTTATATCAGTCATGAGCTCATGAATACTGTCAAACATTTCATTTTCTCCTTATCCATTCATTATACGCATATCATCCTTTTTCCAGAAATATCTCAATCAATTTCCATGGTTACCGGTACCATAAAATTATTGAAAACCACAATAGATCAATACATAAATATTCCAATATTCCACAATACTATATACAACATTATTTTGGAATACCATTACATAAACACTTAATCATTACACCACATCGTTTTCATATTCAACATTGCCAATAGTGATCGCATGTGACTTCCCTTTGTCCTTTGCCTTAAGTGGTTGCTCATGTCGATCATCACTAACCCTTGGATTAGGGAATTTATTAGCATAATGCCCCATTTCCTTGAACTTGAAGCATTGAAGTGTTGGTGGTACGTTCTCTGCAGTATTTTCTTTATTCACATCATTAGAAACCCTTTTTCCATTACTTCGACACTCAGCTACTTGATGACCTTCTTTTCCACACTTAAAAAATTTTCTAGTCCCTTTAATACAATCTCCACCATGCTTCTTTCCACACTTTGAGCATAAGGAAACATTCATCTTCTTTTCACCATTATTCTGAGATTTCTCCTTGAACTCCATCTTTCTTTTCTTGTCAAAACTATGAGATGGATAAGTAACACCAAATTCCATTTCTACCTTGATAGCACAACGCATAATTTCTTCATAGCTACTGAAGTCTCTTATAGCTAATGCCCTTCAAAGATTTGGTTTTAAGCCACTGAAGAATCGATCAACTTTACTTTTAGGTTGGATGACAAAGCCAGATGCATACCTTGCAAGCCTTGTAAAATTCGCTTCGTATATACCAACAGATTCATCATCCTTTTGCTTTAGTTCAAGAAACTCCTTCTCCATATTTGTTCGAAGAATACGAGGGAAGTACTTATTGAAAAATAAGTTCTTTAACTCATCCCATTCCATGGTCTCAATTTCATCTCTTGGCCTCATATTCTTGATAAGATTACACCATTGATCAGCTTCACCTTCCAAACGATATACTGCTAAGATGACTTTATCATGTTCAGAATATTGAAGAACTGAAAATATCTTTTCAGTGGTACTGATCCATTTTTCAGCAACAAGTGGATCAGAAGACCCACTAAAAGAATGTGGATGTTGCCTCATGAAGGACTCAATAGAATATTGTTCCCTTTTCTACTCATTTGGATGTCCAGAATGATTCATAGCTTGTGTAAGTATAGCAATAAGATTTTTCACTCCATCTCCCATAACATTTGTTTGTTCAGGAGGACAATCATTGCATTGTCCATTGCATTGATCAACACGGTTCCTTCGGGTTCCATCCATCGTCTACAACCCAAAAAGAATAGTGTGAGAGGAAAAAATAATGCTTGGGAAAACAACATAATAAAGGGGGAGTACCTTCAATATCTATCATCTTAGGTTTAATTCTAAGATCGTTACCATAATTCTAGGATGATAACCTATACTTATACTTAACCTTATGGACATCCCTAGACATACCTTAGAAATATATCTAGGGATATCACTAAAGTTCTCGCATCCTAGTTTCCAAAGGTTGACTAAACATTTCCTCTGATACCACCTGTAGAGACCCGAAACTTGACGTACATGGACATTACATTACTTTAGAGGAATACTTAATACATAACAAAAACAGACACACAAGGACCGTATTAGTTTAGTGTCTTTGGAAACTTGGAACGTAATCTTCTAATCGTGGTGAAAGATCTTCAACATCTCTCATAAAGATCATCCCCGTTTTTTTTCTTACCTAAAACCTTTCTTTATATCCTGGGGAAAAGAAAACATAAAAAGGGTGAGCTCAAATTCTCAGTAAGGGTAAGCATGGATAAAATAAAACATACCATATACATTTGAACTTAAAAACATGAACATATTGTTTAAACATCAAAATCTTGAGCAATGACATAAAACATGGAAGTACGTAAGGCATAGATCATAAAGAAATGTTAAGAATGATAAAATAGCATGGGAATAAAACATGTAATTGTGGAAACCATTAAGCACATGATATGATTTCTATAGTAGCCAAGACATTGCTGCCAATACCATCTTAGTGGACAAAGTCCCTTTCTGAATCGAGTTCACTCCTCGTTCCAGTCCTGTATTACGGAACCAGTTTAACTTACCATTCCAGCCATGTCTATCTCATGAGATATAAATCCTTACCCAATGCATTGGAGGGAGATATAGGTCCCACCCATCTCATAATGATACCATTCTTATCCGTGCCACAAAATCATAAATCATACATCATTTCATAACCCATGTAATAAAAATGGGATTCTTAAACATCATGACATCATAAAACAATTCATATAAGATAAAGGAATTCATAAAAATAATTCCATCACAACATAATCAAATCAATGTAATAATAGGGATAGAAACAGAACCCTATATTATCTTAGATGGAAAATAATTTTGATAAAACACTTGAACTCCATTCTTGAGGAAAATATCCTTTCTACTTCAAAAACATTTTCCTTTATTAACATGTCATACAATTTTAAACTAAAAGAAGTTGATTAAAAATAAAATTGAAAACTTGTAAATTAATATTCTTGGAAATAATGTTTTAAAAATACATTCATGCCGTATAAGTTAAAAAAACATTCTTCTCGTACTTTTTGTCAGAAAAGTCAAAAAGTACCTTGTACGAAAAACGACAAAAGATTCCTTTCATATCTTTTACTAAAAACTCACCTAAGGGTAAAATTGGATTTAAAAAATTGCAGGTGGATGGAAATAATATTACATATTGAGGAAACATGGATGTGAATGATAAAATACACCCAAGTAAATATCAAAGTATAAACAATCTCGGATAAAAATGAGATTATGATATTTTCCCTTACCTTAGGTCCGATATGCTTCGTACATATCCGAACCTCATGTATAATGATTTAAATAATGTCATTGACTTATTACAGAATCATATTCATTGTTATGATATCATATATGGTTCATTTATGACTTTATATTACCCATTCCTTTGTAAATTCCATGCTAAAGAGCGTTTTGGGTAAAATCGTTTCATTTGTCGTTTGTGTTTTGACTTTTAATTATTCATATGATTAATTAGATCATGATTAATTAATTCCAGAATATAAAAAATTATTTATATATAATATATATTCAGAATATACATATATATAATATATCGATAAATGGAAAGAAATACACTGTTCATGGAGACGGTAGACCGTACGTACGCATGGACGCTATTTTCGTTTCCTTATTGAGTTGAATGGAATTAAGTAGATGACATACATATATATATATACATAAATACAGTAGCTTTATAATGTAATATATTTCATTATTATTTCTTATATATACTTTATAATCATTCTTAAATGGTTAACATGGAGAATGAATCTCATCGCGTCATGGAGACGGTAGTCCCTACGTACGCACGAGCGATGATATCATTCCCATAATTTTTTAATTCAATTGGATAGGATGATACAATATATTATAATCAGTATGATGTTATAATAACTATGTATAGTTATTCTTTACACCATTATACCCATCCAGGTAAGGTGGTGTTGGAAAAACAGATTACACCACGGCGTGGAGACGGTATTCCGTACGTACGCACGCGCGGTGATTTCATTTTCCGTAGGATGGATAGATTGTGAAATAGGGTTGTTTCATACTTATAATAACATATCAATATATGAGTGATACTGATGTTATTACTTCATAATGAAACGACTAAAGAAGAAGAAGTATAAGAAGAAATAATGTTGAAATAATTGGTAACGGACATTACCTCTTCTTTGAAGCGCCTCTTTGAGACCTCCTCTTCGGGAACTAAAATTGGTCTTTGAAGAATACCAGGACCTCTAGGATATTTCTAGGGAAGTGGAGAGGATAAATTGGCAGGGTTTGGCCGATCTTGAAAGCTCAAAGTGGTGTGAGGAAGAGAGGGAGGAGGTGCCCTTTTATAAGGGAGGAGAGGGGCACCTTTAAAAATCTTAAAAATATTAATTTATAATAAATATAACCCCACTTAAAAACCTCCAAAAATCACTAATATTCGAATATTAGATTATATATGGTTTTAATATCATCAACCAATAAAATTTAGACATGTTAGGAAATTATTTTAAACATTATCAACTTGATTTATCCTCACTTAATCAATTTAATTTTATTTGTGGTAATAACATTCTAAATTTTAAATTATAACCAATAATTACTTATTTGTTGTGAATTGTATATAATTGGATACTTTATAACATTTTAGACCATATAAATTTATATTTATAATTTTGATATATTTTTGTGATTTTTAAACAATTTTATAATATGTTATTTTTATAAAATAACAATAGTGTCAATTTTGATACTATTCATTTATTTGAATTTAAATAAAATATATTCAGAAGATATGTTCAAAATAAAAGATTTAATAGATTCATAAAAGGTCATATGTGTCTAGAAAATTAGTGGAGAATATTAAATTGTTCATATAATATTTATTTTATTATTTTTAAAACCATTTATTTGGTTTATCTCTTAATAAAATAATTACTACAACATTATTGTATAATTATTTAATATACTTATTTGTTGCATAAAAATTAAAACTAAAATCCTATAATGAAGATAAATATATTACCTTTCACAATAATACTTTTAATAGAATTTATCATCTTAAAATTACAATATTAAATTGTTATATTTATTAAATTATGAAGGTGACAACTTTGGCATCATTTAAAATAAAATAATATAAGTGTCATAATCACTTTTATAAGACTCAAAACGGTTATATATTATGTAATTGGATGATTAAGGTGTAGATATACACTACCAATAAGTTTTGGTCAGGTTTGTGCTCCTTTTAATGGGTATTATTATTTCAATAAAAACTATATTACTGATTTTTCACTTAATAAATAATTTCTGCATCATTAATGTATCACCATTAATGACAATTATTTAATCCCTAAAAATTCTAAATAAATTATCATGATGTAGATAATTGTATTATCTTTCTGGATAATATTCATTTTCGAAGTGTTATGATGTTTATCACTAAATTAAAATTATTATACTTATAAGATTTAAGAGAGCGACATGTTGTCACTTTCTTTGGTTTTGATAATAATTAAATTATTTTCATGGTCAAAAGTCCATAAAATGAATCTAATCCGACCCTTAGGTGATATGGGTCGACTTTTAGTAATACAATAGAATTTTGGCATGTGTTAGGGTAATTTTATAATATTATATTCACCTTTAATTACCCGATTTACCTTTAACTATGGTAAATAAAATTTACCGTAGTTACTATTCACAATTCCCAAAAATAAAAAGTAGCCTATTAACATAATTTGGACCCAATGATTCCAAATATGGAATCCATTTTTTCAAATTCAATACACAGAAGTTTCAGAAATTAAATTAAAATTAATCGCGTTGTCGAATGAAAACGAGTTTTTGATTAAAACATTGCAAAAGATTGAATTGATTTAACCGACGGATTCAATGTAAAATCAATGCTAATGACATAAATTATATTAAATGGTAAAAATATATTCTATTTATACTTTAAAACCATTCAATATTATAATTTATCCACATAAGTTATTACGATGAAAAAAAGTTGTTTTTAACTAAAATATAGCGTGTTTTTACTATTCATTAAAATATGAAAGTTATCAGAAAAATATCAAAACTTTATCCAATGTAAATTTTTATATAATGATTCAAAATAATAAGTTTATTTTGTAAAATTTGACTTATTAACTTCTCAAAAATTATATTTAAAATGGGTGCGCCATCAAAAGGCGGCAAAAATGCATTTTTTGAAAAAATACTTATTTTACCCGAAAAAATTTATTTTGTTCTCATACCATGTTCTAGAAAATGTGTAAGATGAATAATAATGTTATAAAATTCAAAATGTAGTTAATACTATTCATAACGGCTAGTTTATAATATTATAACCATATATCGTTGTTTAATGAAACCCGATATTGCATACTACACACACTACCGAGGAAGGTTGCAATTGCGTATAATGAAAGCCAAGTTAGGGTTGCGTGTTGTGCAGGACTCCTTTGTTATTTCGTATAACAAAATCCGACCATATTTCATTTATACATTGAAAATATATATATATACGCACTCAATTTTGTGTAGAATGACTATTATCAAACGAACTTGAAATTGAGTATAACACGATCCAAGAATTGTGTTGCATATACTACAAGCTAATACGGTGTTGCATATAGCACAAGATAATCATGGTGTAGCATAAAACACATGACATCAAATAAATTAAAAAGAATAAAATCTTGGGGTGTTACATATAAAATCATAAATGAATCATGTATGATATAATAAATATGAATATGGTTCTTGTATAATTTAATAACATAATATGGCCATTATACAGGAGGTTAAATGTACCCTCGACCAAAGGAAAGTGTAAGGTAAGGGTTAATTGCACAATCTCATTATTATCTGAGGTTATTTTTATGTAAACATGTATTGGGACATATTTATTATCCATGTCCATGTTTCATAAAAGTGTTTTCAAAGGGATTATTTTTAAGGGACTCATTTAATGAAACATCGTTTTAAATGTTTTAAAGATTCATTCTTCTAATCCTTTCTCATTAATGTCCATGTTTTTTAAATGGTTTTAAGGGATTATTTATATGGACATAATTTTTTTAAAATGTTAATTCCTTTCAAAAGTATAAAAGTGGTATGAGACACTTTGATTCAAAACTATCTTTTAAATAACTTCCTTTATAAATTATGCGACTTTTAAATGATTTCATGAAAAAGGGATATTTCTCTCAAAGATTTTTACTGATCATTTTCAACTTTGTCAATATCCTTTAAGGGATATTATTCTTGATCGAGGTAGATTTATTATGATAAAAATCTTCCATATTGTATTGAAGGTTTTGTGATATGTTTTACTGTGGATGTGTTATTTTTATACCATTCATGGTTCATGGATAAAGTATTGAAATTTCTTATGCTAGTTTTAATATTAATGTTTATGTTATGTTTAAACCTTTTCATATAAATAATGCATTGGACTTAGTAAGTGATGGGTGGAGCCCGCTATAGCTCCTTGATTCATCGGTAGGTCTCATGAGACAAACTAGTGTCTTGGCACAAGACCTTGAAAAAATAATATTTATAGTATTGGTACAAGGCCTTGACTATGTGGTTATGAAGTCTGGCATTATGCATTCCATCATTATGAAATTGGATATGGATATTTCATGTGATTATTTGACTAGTAGAATATCCATGTGAATAAGTAAATGATATTATTTGATTTATCTTTGCCATATTATACTGAAGTTTATGTTTAAAAGGATTTTTTTAGTTTTATACATTACCTTAAATATTTATCCTTATTTATGAAAGTTTCCTCTATATTTTTATCCTTACTGAGCATCTCAGCTCACCCTTTTATTATGTTTTATTTTCATAGGATTCTGAGAAGTGTATTATGATTAATAAGCAGGGTTAATCTAGGAGATTAATGGTGTTCTCAAAGGATCATTTATTTTGTGTTTTATTTTCTAATGTGTAATGTAACATTCATGTATGTAATCTATTTTCCAAGATTGCTAAATTGATTGGTCTTTTGGGACTTGATTCCTTGTAATCATGACAATGTATTAAAATAATGCACCAACTCTAGGCTTCTATGGTTAGGGAGTTACAAATCCACCCTATAGAGAACAACAAGATGAATTTTAGGGGTTCTAGAATTATCAATACCTCTACATTGGAGAAGAATATATTTCACCACAAGTATAAAATAAAGAAAATACAAGAAAATATATTACTCTAAAATAGAATCACCCATGATGCACTAAATATTTGAGAATAATTAAATGATACTATAAATATTAAGGTGATCATGATGTAAGAAATTCATTGTCCCTGAAAGATTAAAATGCATCTTTTGGAAGAAAAATCCATTCCAAAGTGATGATTTTTTCACCATGAACTTAACTAAAATTAGGAAATACAAGAGTTTCATGCATATGATGATCCATGTTGATGATTGTGGATGAAGGGGATGGGTATATATCAATCGATACTAATAGAAATATTCCATGAAGGTCGCTGTAACTTGAAACATGTATACATGCATATTTGATGCATGTGATTATAATTGATACAAAAAGTTGACAAGTACGAAGGAGGATAATCTTGTGACTATTGTATGTGGTTATCATATATTTACAGTGTTAAGTTATAGTGAATTTTAAATGGAAATAATTATGGAAGTTTAAATTCAATTATTCACAAGCAATAATGAATAATTTTTTTATAGAGGGAGAAAATGATTAAATTATATATAGAGAAATCCATGACATAAAGTGGCGTGAAAAAGTAGTAAAAATTTGAGTTTTTAGAACTATGATACTATATATAACTAAATAAATATTTTGGTATCAAAGAAGATAATACTAGTACAATTCAGTGATGCACTAAATTTGAAGAAGAGAAAGAAAATAAGTGGTGCTATGAAAATATACTTGTATAGTGAAGAAGAAGTCTTGATGCCATTGCAATAAATAAAGTGTCTATTTTTTATTGATAAGATAAGAGTTGTGTGAATTTATTTTTTCATACAAAAATAAGAGAATACATCCTTACATGGTTCTATTAAAGTAGAAGTATAAAAAGAATAGTGAAGCAATACTTTAACAATAAGTAAAGAGTCTCAATTGGTATTAGAATTTATTGTTGTTACTTTACATTATTATAAACAATCGAGATGACAATATACATAATTAGTGGGATTATGTAAGGTGAAGTATGCAACAAACTTGGGTACAAGGATAAAATCTACCCAATTATATCCACATGTTGATACTAGTGGATTTTATGGTCTTGGAGGAATCCGGATCACACCAATGACTAGCCATTCATTTTGAAAGGTGAACCTTATAAATTTTCATGTCTCTTTTGTGTGTTTATTATGTAGTGTTGCTTTAAATAAAAAATAATTAGAGGAAGAGAAAAATAGAATCATCACCTAATAGTGAAAGAGGTAAATGTGAGAAGAAGGGATTGAAATGTTATAATTGGACATCTACACTATTTTACCCCCCTCTTAGTGTATAACATATCCCAACTAGTCTTCCTCAGTCTACTCACATTGGGCCTCATGCCACATCTCCATTAGGTGATATCTCAACCCATCTAATGGAGTAAAATATCAGGTCATACCTAATTAATACTTGGATGACTTATGACATTCATAAGACTCACAAAGAGTCTAATCCACCCTCAAGAGAATGTTCCCAATTATATGAGAGATACATAACGGTCTCACCCATCATCAATGAGCATAAGCCTATTATTCCTACCCAAATATCCTTATAAAACCAACCTAATCTAAATTTGTCTCATCTCAAGACCCAAGAACCTCTCATGGTCCTCTTATATATCCATATGAAATCATTTCCCCCTTTTGGGACATAGTCACCAGGTGAATCCATTTTTTCACGACCATTATTAGAGCACTTTCTTTGGAATAAGGTGGCCTAGAGACACCCTATTTCTAGGTCCACCATATCTTGGTCCTAGGTTACACCTCTCTAGGGTCTACATATCACATAACACATACTTATACCTAAGTTATTTTCCATCAGTGTCCAATGAAGTATTCTAGTGTTAAGGGTATATACCATCCCAAAACACTTTCATTATAGTCAAGGGAGTTTATAGGAAAAAATTAAATTTGATTTTAAAGATAAGGTTGATCACACATGAGTTGAGAAACTACATATCATGTGGACATATTAAAATTTAAAAACCCTAGATAAAAGGTTCAAGGACCACTTACCTCATCTGGAATTATCCCATTTAATAAAATTTCAACCACCATCGCCTAAGATCATGCAAGCCTTCATCAACCCCTGATATCTTATCTCAGTTACTAACTTCAAGGTAATTAATTATAATATTTTATAATTAATTATTTTATTGAATCCAAAGTGGAATATTCTTTAAAAACTCACCGGGTAGTATCTACTCAATGAAACCTCAAGAAATGAAAGGCCAACATCTCATGGAATTCTACTAGCACACTCCTAAAGAAAAGTCTTATCATTCAAAACCTGAAAATCACTAATTTCAAACAATTTAATCAAAAAATATATAAAAATTCATAGGTGATATACCCTTAGTAATACAATGACCAACAATATGAGATCAATATCTTGAGACATCATTTAGACAATCCATACCAAATCCCCATCATTACTGCCCAATTCCACCATGCTTTGGTGGAATCTGTGCCAAAACCAAGCCTAAAGATATCCAAATCAGTGACTATAGAAGGGATATAAGAATAGTTGGAAGAGGGAGAGTAACTAGACTTAATTCGTCAGGGGAAACTATATATATCATCCCTCACTATGGGGTATTAAAAAAGTGATGAATGGGAAAGGTGTTAGTAAAACATTTCACCCCATGCACCCTTGACCGATTTAATTCAAATGGATATATCATTGAAATGAAAAGTCTACCCCTATTTAAAATTTATGGAAGAGGGAATGTCATTGAATAACCCTAAGAGGTCATAGTGTGATGCCCTTTCCTGGGATATGTCATGATGCAACCTAAAGTGTCATGGAATGATGCCTCATTGGTGGGAAACCCCCACAACACACCCCATACATCTCAAAATATCCCTTGTTTGGAAGACCCAAAAATCAAAGTCCCCAAGACCTCTAGAAAATCCATTTCAAAATCCTGTTATTACTACCCAATTACACCTTGATTTGGTGGAATCAGTGCCAAACCCCAGACTAGAGACATCCAAATCAATGACTATCAAAGGGAGAGAAGGATTGATGGAATTGGTGGAAGAACTCACCTTAATATTCCATGAAAACATATAGATTTAATCCCTCACCAAGGGGGATTAAAAAAGGGATGAATGGGTGAGGGGTTGGTAAAAAATGGTACCCCATGCACCCCTTGACTGAATTTAATCTAAAGGGATCTATCATGGAAATGATAAGTTTCCCCCCTATTAAAAAAATAGGGACAAGGGCATTTTGGGGCATGAACCTAAGAGGTCACAAAGTGAAAGCCTTTCTTGGGATAGGTCATAGAACAACCTAAAGTTTCATGACTCGATTCCTCATGCATGGGAACTCATCCACAATGCACCCCATCCCTATCTATACATCCATTATTCAGAAGACCCCAAAATCCAACTCCCCAAGCCCTCAAGGTGTGGTCACCTCTCTCATGGCTTGACCTACCTCTTATAAAATGACCTTCACACTATACACCATGATACCCACATGACCCAAATTCGATGGAGCATGCCTCACACTTTGTGGCACAAACCTCATACACCCCACAGTGACACATCCTTAGTGTTAGGACTTTATGTCATAACCTTTAGGTTGTGATAAGACCTTTATTATTGAAAAAAGTCCCAAGGAACAAATATAATAGTAATCGAGACCATTCATAAGGGTCACTATTACAATGTATCCCCTAAGGGTCATGAAAAAACACTATCTCAAAAGGTTTTTGAAGTTACCCTAGGATTATGAAGGCAATGTATATTTTTCAACTCTATCCAGAGGAAAGTTTTTGAGTTTATATGTTAAAGTTTTTACATCCAGAGAAATAATTGTAGAGGCTTTCCTAAGTTCACCAAAAGATCATAGAGGTAAGAAGAGTCAGGGGTTTACTATATGATCAATAATTTAAGTCAGATGATGTTACACTATTTTTTCATTAAAATAACATCACAATGGTGGAATAACAACAATGATTCAATTTGAGTGGATCAGAGGAAGGAAGAAGTGAGGCTGGTGTTGAAGGCTCTGAAGGATAACTACATACATAAACACAAATTGTCATCCATGTAAACATCATCCTTTATCTACATAAACATAATCTAAAAAAAAATCATATGAAAGGGTTATTGGATCTATATCAATGGAAGATATAGAGTCATAGAACTAGATGCTGAAATTGAGAAAGCCCATATTCAACATAACTAGAAAAATTAGAAGTTAAAAGTTAAGTTGATTGGAAGACGATCTGCTAAAGTACTGTATGTAAAAGTTTTAACAATATGAATGTGTAACATATTCAAAGAACCAAAAAATAAGATTAATTTCAGATCTATTCAAAGTATTAAAGGCTACATAAGTTTGATTTGAGACGAACAAGAGGTAGAATCAAAACCAGATCGAAATAAGTTCTATGAAAGTACATTCACCAGGAGATGTTAGAAGTATTTACATTTGTGTTAATTAAAACTCATTATAATAGTGTTGACGTGGACATTCAAATTTCCATTATTCACTAAGGAAAGTTTGTTATTCTCTCTATGATTTATATAAGATTTTAAGAATTTTGATGATGAGATTTGAGGAGGATTTGATGAAGTAAAGCTCTGATATCATCAAAAGTTATTATGGGATATTAACTAAAGACTTGAAGTTAATGGTAATTTTAAATGAAAGGCCATGTGTTCCATGAATTAATTATAGGAATATTATATATACAATTAAGGAGCATCATTAATACATTTTTTTCAATAATGAAATGAATTTTGAGTGAATAATCTTATTGAGTTCCTAAACTACATTCTATAGAGAATTATCTAGGTAAAATAAAAATATCACAAAGTTGATGAGGCTCAAAGTTATAAGACTCGAAGAAACAATTTCCAAATTTTTTTATGTTACTAAGATTAAAGTTTTGATTAGAAGTTATCTTGATACTTTGAAGGATATGAGGAATGATCCAAACATTCAAACTAGTGGATACTAGTATAATCATATTATCGATAGACATAAGTATGGTATGAACTTTTGGTTTAAGGATAATCACTTACAAAACCATTGAACATAATAATTGATTATAGTTAAAAAAACTATGACTTTGACATCCCAAGAACAACCATGAGTAGGTTTCCTCATTTGGGTTGGACCTTTTAAAGTACACATATATTTCTATATTGTTTACTTTATTATATAACAATGAGACTTGTTTTTATTAAATGAGTGTATCACGAACTTAACAAGTCACAAAGGATAACTATAAATCAAGGAAGTTATAAAAGGAACCATTGATTTAACCCCCTTTTTAGTGGTTACCCCATTACTGAGCTTCACAAGTGGTATCATAGGATATAGGTTCCTTCTGTTGGATCTATTTGTTTGAAATAGAGAACTTAAATTCAATTAACAACCACGATATCCCTACCTTTAATGGAAAAAGATATCATGGATAGAGTAATATTATAATACACTATATCATATCTCTTAGATTGGAAGTGGTGTATACTGATACAATAAGTTATCCACTGAAACAAAAGGTCTCAGCTTTGAATTTTATGGATAAAAGGAACATAGAAGTTGATGGTAAGGTCCAAAATGAAATCCTAATTCATTTTTCATATAAAGTTTACACTAAGGTGATTGGTCTTAAATTAGATGAAGAAAATTAGGATATTATTTAAAGTATGTTTGAAGGTAATGTTAAAATAAAGGAAACAAATCTTTAGATATAAAGAATTTAGTTTAAGGACTTGAATATGGATAAGGAGGAAACCATATATGAGTTTTTCATTAATGTCCAAAAAATCATCAGGAACATCAAGGGATTTAGAGACAATTTGATGAAATCAACTTTTTTGAAAAAATTAATGAGCAATTTTCTGAGAATATTCAATGCTAATATCTTAGCCTTAGAGAATAGAGATTATTTGTCTCTAGATGAACTAGAAAATATCCCAGTGGCATATAAAATAAGGAAAAATCAAAGATTTAAGAAAAATTCCAAGGATGAAATTTATTTTAAGGATATTAAGAAATTAAAACTCAATAAATTAGAAGATGAAACTTATAATGAATTAAAAGTTAAAGATCATACAAATCAGAAGCATAAGAGAATAATGTCTCTTATATCTCCAAATTTCTGGAAAAGTAAATATAATTACATGGTAAAACTTCCATTAAAATGATTCGAGTGTGGTAGAGTTGGGAACATTTCCATCAATTACCATAAGAAGAAATTCATCAAAGATAAAGAGGACATGAATTATGAAAATCCATAGATGAATACATTGAATAAAAATACAAAGGGAGTTATAAAGTCAGTTGAATTAAAATGTAAGTTTACTTGGAAAAAGAAACAGAGTTTTTTGAGAAAATAAGAAGTATAGAAATCATTGGAAGATATATCATCCAATGAATAAATTATATATATATATATATTTTACTTCATGGATCATGTAAAGAACGAGGAAACCTCAAGTGAAAAATAATAATAAGGTGAAGTAACTTACTTAAAACACATGATTAAATCAAAACTCAAAACTTATCTTGAATAAAATACTAAACTTAATAAAGAAAATAATTTGTTGAAAAATAAAGGAGTGAAGAAGATTTAAAGTGAATAATATTTTCTGAAAAAGGAGAATTTATTCATTGAAAAATAAATAACCTAAATTTTATGGTGGCCAAATAGGATAAAATATTGAAAGAAAAAGATAGGAAGGTATCCCTAATAGAAGAAGAACTTAGAAAGACACAATCTAAATATATTGTAGTTGAAAATGATTTATATAATTTTAATAATGATTTTAATAAGGAAAAAAAATTTAAAGATAAATCTTCACAAGATTTATAAAATGTTTGTCCAAAAAATATATGAAATATATTATTTATAAATATGAAAATAAATTAGTTTTTACTTACTATGAAGGTTCATAAACTAAAAATAAGAAAGTATAGATTGAGAATAAAATTGAGAGTACTTTTTTTAACCAATGAAAGTTAGAGAAAACTTCTAAAAGCAGGATCCTCCACACTAGAATCAAAGATAAATCACATCTTCTGATGAACCACCATGATAGTTCAACAATTAAAACTTTTATAAATCAGGAATATGGAGGTTTGAAGTATATTCCTACAAAAATAGAAATTGTGGGAACAAATCATAAATTTTTTGGGATAACATGTCACTTATAGGAATAAGGAATGAGTTTAAGGGGAGAAACCCTCTAAGATAAGAAAATACGATTTAGAAGATATGAGAAAATATCTCATGGAAGTAGGAATTAGAAGATAATATTTCTTAAACAAAAAATAATTTTGACTTTCTCAAAGAAACCTATGGATGATGTGATCTAACTGGTTACTATGGGGAATATTTCATGATTATTCTTCCAAGATAGGCTCCATACATCGGGAGAGAAAAGGAGTATGGAAAATAGGTGACTGATGAAAATTACCTAGTAGTTGAAGTCTCCTTGAAAGATAACTAGAAATAAAAACCAAGAATACTTGATACTGACTGATCCTCATAAATAAAAAGTGATGTTAAAATACTAAGAAACTTCAAATGACATAACAGTGGAATCATTAAATTTGGAAAATATAGTTCTCTAAATATCAAAGGAAGTGGAATGGTTGGCATTGATTATTGGAAGTTAAATTATAATGTAGTTTTATTTATTCATTGAATAAAACATAACTTACTAAGTGTAAGTCAGGTGTGTGATGATGGAAATAATGTTTTATTCTAGAGAAAATTTTGTATAATTCAGTAATTGAATAATGGAAAATATTTTTACAAAGGGGTAAGAGCCATAAGTTTTTTTTAAAATTAGAGATCAGAGTAACTCATGTTACCTAAGCGAGAAAGATAAAAATCTATTGTGATATAAAATAATTGTTCATCTAGTCCAAACGAACATGAGAAAAATATCAAAGTAAGAATTTGTGATAGATTTACCTTTATTGAAAAGAGAAAGAACCATAATTTATGAAGCTTTTCAAAAATGGAAGATGACTAGGGGAGGATTTAAAAGGGTAGAAATTCAGTTCAAGAGACCTCTTGATCTTATACATTCTGATGTATGTGGATTGATATCAATTAAAAAAGTTTGATTTTTTACTTTATAATTTTTTATGACTTTACTCGGATGATGAGTGTTATATTCATGAAACAAAAATTTGATTCTATAAGAATGTTTAAGTTTTATAGAAGGTAAGTAAAAAAGGAACTTGGTTCCCATATCTACAAGATAAGAATAGATAATGGAAAGGAGTTTACATGTAACAATTTTGAAGAATATTTTTCAAAGTATGGAATAAAACATCAGCACAATGATCCTTACATGCTTCAGAAAAATAGGGATACATAAAAGAAAATAGAAGTTTGGTTGAAATTGGAAGGACCATGATTGAGGAACATAAACTCCCTATATTCTTTCAGAGGTAAGATATATATACTACAATACATGTTAAAAAAGGATGTCTACTAGGACTAGAAATAGATACTACCTCCTATGAGATGTTGTATAGGAAGAAAACAATGATTAAATATTTTGATGTCTTTGGAAATCCTTTCCTAATAAAGACAAAAAATACAAATCCAGAAAAATTTAATGAAAAAGTTGAAGAAGAAAATTTCCTAGGTTATTCAAATAATGGAAGAAGATTATTATATAATAACATTTATTAGGTATAAGGATTAAAAAACACAAAAAATACACATGGACAGACACCATAGTGGGTCAAGCCTTATCCCTCCTCATAAGGAATGAAAATTACCCACTGGACCGATTTTATTACATATTTATAGCCCAAAGGCAGAAGATCTTTATGGAAAAAATGTCTAGTGGAATGTGGCCTAAAGTCCTTGAAGTGCATCCTTGTCATGAGGACAATAAATTTTACATTTATAAGTACCCAAGTTATAGAACAGTGGCTAACCTTGCGGTCTCTCTCAATGAAGCAGTGTTGAATGACTAAGTGGTCGTTCTGAAAATCTTTTTGTGTTTTTAAATATTTTGAAAATAGAAAAACACAACTCCTAAAAAATCACTAATCAGTGTTGAAAAACACAACAAATGTGGAATAATGGACAGACAGAGGAGAAACAGATATGGAAAAGTGAAAAAATATAGAGACACAGGAGAAAACCAAGAAACAAATCAGGCATAGAAACAACAAAAGGCACATAAAAAATAAATAACACCAATTCATAGAAGAAAATAGTCAGTGAGAATAAGGCCAAGACACAGATTAATCCACCCTCTACCCCTATCCTAGATCTACTTAAAATTATACCAAAAACTCTCAAATTCCCTCAGTGCATGATCGATGACTTAGATCATACACCAATATCGCCTAGAAATTAAACACTAAAGCATCGAAGTTCTTCAATACTCAAGCATTCCTCCGAACTGCAAGGTGATTCACTCAACAAAGTCATTCTAGAAAGAAATTCTCACAATCCAGAATGATTCCACTAAGATCGTCACATCTTAAAACCAATCTTGATTCTCAGTTCGAGAAATCAAGACAATAAGGGTAGAAGAATTGAGATGAGAGAGTAGCTACCCAATTCACCATAAGGATGTTCTCGTGCACACCCCAATTCACTTTACCAGTTTACTAGGGATAAGAGT
Organism: Viscum album; assembly: GCA_963277665.1. Classification (NCBI taxonomy): domain Eukaryota; kingdom Viridiplantae; phylum Streptophyta; class Magnoliopsida; order Santalales; family Viscaceae; genus Viscum; species Viscum album. The sequence goes on along the minus strand of OY728139.1, from coordinate 1,078,430,198 downwards.
AAAATATTGATCACATTGATGCTCGGATCTACAGATTGCATCAGGTTTCTTAACCTGGATCTAGCCCCGTAAGTTAGATCTCCATTTATAGATATTGAAGATCACGACCAAAAACTAAGAGAAGAAAAATGAACAACACTTCATAAACAAAAAAAACATCACAATTCTAATTACAAGACATGAAACAAAAGTATTTACAGACACAATTTAACTGAAAACTTAAAATAGAGTAGCAGAGGAGAGGCGGAGAATGGAGGAGCAGGGTCTCGTCTCCGATGTCGAAGATGATCCCCCAGTACAGGAGGTGTGGATGGAGTGGATTATTGATGCTGGAGTCTCCTCCCCTTATATGGAATGATTCCCCCTACTGCGGGAGGAGTTAAGATCCTCTTATTTAGAGAAGAAAATAGAAAAATACAATTGACGACCTAACAGACAGCAGATCCACGTGGAGATCTTTCATGTGCATGTCACCAGATTCTGAGTGAACTCCCTATGAGTGTGTCCAATTCCCTTGCAACGAACTCGTGAATATTCTCGTGCTATTCCCACGAACAATTTTGTCCATATATGACAGCCAACTCCACATGTACGAACAACTCCCCCTGCATGGAACACCAAAAAATGCACGTGAGTCAGAAAAAATGAAACTATTATATACTATATATTATATCACTTCTTAAAAATACTTATTAATATATATATATATTTTATAATACCTAATATTATTATTAATACATATTAATTACGATTTTATTTAATTAATACATATATTATCATGATATATAAGAAATTAATATTATATATATGTAAATTATTATATACAATTATTAATATATGCATTATTGTTATTATATAGTATATTATATATTATATTTTATATATTATATATTATATATTATATTATAGTAATAAAATAAAATGAATAAAATGAAGAACTGGGGGAGGGTTTCAGCATGGAAGAGAGGGGAGAAAGGGGTTAAGCGCAGGCTGGGGCATCAGTAAGCAGCGACAACTTCAGGGATAACGGAGCGCGGTGCTACAGATGGTTGACGACGTAGGGGCGGTCCGAGGTGAGGGAGATTGAGGGTGGAACATTTTGGGTTGAAGGATAGGCACCGATGCGAGGGTTGGAATAGGGGGTGCAGATGAGGAGCAGGTGCGTAGTGGGTGGAACGGTGGGTCTTGGCTTAGAGGGATCTGGTTGGGGGTTTCATGTGGGGGCCGAGGAGAGTTATCTGTAGATGCCAGGGTAGAGCATAGGGTTCAGTGCACAATGATGCCGACTGGCATAGATCCAGCCGATGGTGTAGGGGATGCGGCTCAGGTTCGTGGTGGCTCAAGTAGGGACTGAGGTGAGTTCGGCTCAGCAGGGCTGGTCGCATAACCGAGGGTAGTATGGTGGTTCGATCTCAGCTTCCATATTAGGTTCGAGCAGGTTTCACCGGCGACAGTGGTGGAGCGGGTTCCGGTGAGTGGTGAGTTTCTACAGGATCTGATAAATTTGTACAGATATTGAATGAATTTTGGTTTTGGGTTTTTTTATTAAAATTCATGCTAATTCATGTGTTAAATTGCTACCATTGAATTTCTTGATTTTACCTACTGTTGGGTTGATTTGTTGGTTAGTGATGTTGTGGGAGTTTGCTGGTGGATGGGTTGCAGCGATGTGGCTGAAGAACAATGAGATGGGTGTGGAAAGGTGGGATGTGCCACCGTTCTTGAAACAGTGAGACAGGTTGGAGGACGGTGGCACCGTGAAGCTGCTGTGAGTGTGGAACCATGAATGTGGGATAATAATTGGTGATGCGGTGCCTGGAGGACTGTGGCACCGTGAGTGATGCTCACGGTTGCTGTGAGACAACAAGGAGAAGGACACGGTGACACCCTGATAGGGTGAATATGGTGGCACCATGATAGGGTGCTACCATAACACCTGAAAAACAAATAAAATAAAAAATTAAAAGAATTTACTAAAACTAAAAATGAATTAATAAATTAGTCAATTGAATTAACACAAAGAAAAAAACTAAATAAAAAATAAATAAAACAATGTTAAGTTATATAATAAAATTAATTATGAATTATTTAAAAGAAATAATTTTATTTTTATTAAATATTATTAACAAATTAATTTTAAATGAATTAATGTTTTTATAGTTACTTGCTTAAATTAATTAACCAATTAATTAATTAAAGAATTAAGTAAAGAATTAATTGAATTAAAGTATAAAAATGTTAATTGAATAAAATTATAATGTTAAAACTAATTAAATTATTAAAATAATTAAAAATTATCACGTGTTATTTATTTACAAATAAATAAATAATTAACTAATTAAATTAATGAATTAATAAAATAACAAGAAAAAAAATTAAAAAAAAAATAAAAGAATAAAAAATAAGCATCAAATTCATAAAAAATTATTTAATTTAAGAATTATTTAAAATGAAAATAATGCACATTAAAACACATGATTTAGACTAAGTAGTAAGGTACAAAAGCACAACAATTATCAATTATTTAATAAAAAACAACATTTTGGTATAAAAAAGTCAATAAAAAATACAAAAAGGATGTGGAAAGAAGTGTGAAAACACTTCAACATTAAACTCCCCCACACTTAAAAAACTTTGTTTGTCCCCAAACAAATGCATACCTTTGACTTTAAAACAGAAAGATGATTTGTGAGTTTCAGTTAAAAAATATTGCATGATTTAACTTTAATACCCAGAGGAACATGACCAATAGTTGGTTAGGCTTTTCAAATGGTGTTAAAAAATGATGCCCTACCTAGCTTCAAAAACCCACTTGAAGTCAAAAGCTTCAAAAATTCATACACTATCAAGTATGTCATGCCTTCTATATGTACTCATTAACTGTCCCGCATCACCTTCCAATTCAAGTTATAATTCAAGGAGTGATGAAAGGTTAGATGAAGTGGAACTAAAAACTTAACCAAAGGAACCTTCCATTTTCAGCTTCAGTGAGGTTCACAAAATTATAGTCCATTAATTTCATCACTTTATTGACTTAACTAAAATGAATTTTAACCAAGTCAATTGGTCCCTTCTTCATCTAGGTTCTAAATTCCCCTCACCTTAATGAGTTCATTTTTGAAAAGGTCACTTTATTTCCATTTTTACCATCCATATTCCATGTGCAGATCACTGTGTATAACACTTATTAATATTGAATTGACTTATTTATTCATATAATCGCACCCAGTGTGCCTTGTCTTAGATACTCACCATGGGATCCCATTTTTCCATTTTACTCCAGTAACAAAGGACTTAACTAATAATCATTTGATTTGACTTCCTAAAGTGATTGAATATTATTTAATAAAAATGTGAGTCCCCTAGGTTTCAGTGAGAACTTCTAGTTACCCTAAGTCATGATCCTTATTCCCCCAAACCTATCCTGTCACAGTCCCATCCTCCGTTCCTAAATAGACAGATCCATAAATACAATGAAAAATTCCACCCAGCAATCACTCATGCTTAACAGTTTCTGACTAAGTGTCACTCTCAATGTCTAGTGAGCAGTTATCCATTAAACATGACAAAATTGAAGTACTAGTGAACCTCCAATGTCCATAAAGTGATGAAAGAATTTGATTTTTTTAAAAATATTTTGAATGATATTTGAAAAAAATTGACCATTTTAAAGCAAACTTAGGTTCAAGAAGGGGGAATTTGACATGACACTAGAATGACCCCTCTCCCCCACACTTGAAACCCAACATTGTCCCCAATGTTGAATTATAATGTGGAAGATAGTTTAAGTTCAAAACAGATAGAAATTTCAGCTTAAAAAGGATATGAAGAGGGTAAAAACAATGTTCAATTTTTTTCTTTTCCACACAAAAAAAGAAAAGAAAAGAAAACAACAAACAAATAAAAACTGAAGAACCCAACCCCACCAACCATCACCAGAAACAAGGTTAGTTCAATTCCCAAAATGTTCATGATTTGAATTTTTAAAGAGTAGAGAAAATATTTTATCAATGTACTTAAAATAGTAGCATTATTAATAGTATTGTGCATCAGAATCATAATGAAATTGAAAGCAATGGGTGAAAGAATATTTCAAAATGCAGATAAAAATACATTTTCAACTGAGTAGATATTAGCAAGATAACACCCAAGCATGAAACATAGTTCAAAAGTTTCAAAAATCAGCGGGAATACCCCCACACACAATTCACAGTAGCATGCAATAAATATGTGAAGAGTAAAACATTACAACATAAAACAATACTCCTCTGAATGTGCAGTTTCTCAAATTTACAATTGTCTCCCTTTTATTTTTTTGTTCAGGAACTCAGGCTACTCTAGTTTGTCACCTACATGATGAAATCATTTAAGATTAATCTTCAAGATTTTAAGTTCAAATAAAAATCAACTACAAAGTGTGAGTTAGGTAGTTTTTATCTATTACTCCAGTTAGTTGGTCCCTTAGGACTTGAATGATAGCCATGTGGAATCTACTGCGTATTTATTGTTCTAAGAAAACAACACTCAAACTAAAACAATATGCAAAAAGTAACTAAAGTATGAAATGAAAAGGGATAATCCTAGGATAACCCCCCTAGGGGGTGCTGTAGTTTGACTGTCCACAACTGGAAAATCCTCAAATCAACCCCAGTCAGATGGAAGATTTATCTTCTTTCTTAAGAACCACCAGATGTGATTTCTTCCAACTTCATTGCTTTTCCATATTTGGAATACCCCATGTGTAGCTTCAACCAAATTCCCCTCCTGGGTAGTGAAGTACTTCATGTTGAATGGTGGAGGAAAAAACAAGATATAAGGGTACTTACCTACTTCTTTTGCATGAGGTTGAGTATGCACAAGTTGTAATGTTGGAAAACTTGGATGTGACTTGTCTTCTGGTTGAATCCAATAAAACATTTTCTCTTGGAAAAAATTGTTGTGTCATCTTCCACTTATTTTTTAGTGTAAAAATCCAATAATTCCTCTTCAAAAATAAATCCTAAATTTTAATTTTCATCCATAATTGGAAGTTCCATTAACTCTTCAGTAGAAGCAACCACAACTTCCTCACTCTCCAAGAAATCACAAAAGTGCGATGCATCTTCAATACCTGCACATGGAGAAACATAATTAAAATTATGTTTGATGTAATACAAGTTCAATAAAAATACGGATTCTTCCATAAAATTGTCAACTCCCTTTATCAGTGTTGTTTGTTCCTCCTCGTGATGGAATAGTGATCCTGAGAGATGGTCCAGGGAAAGATCAAGGTAGTCAACCTCCTCCAAACTCTCTTCAAAACACACCACCTCACTTGCTAAATATTCTAAGGAGAGTTTTATAATTTCATGTGCTAGATACACTTGTTGAAGCATTGAAAAATTATTAAAATAGTTATTGCAAGAAAAATCATTAGAATGGAAATCAGAGAAAAAATGATCATCAAATAAATGCAAAGTATCATGTATCTTTTCAAGTTTCATCTCCTGCTAGCCCATGAAAACTTCCTCGAAAATTGGTTTTGGAATTTCTAGCCTTAACTCCAGGGGAAAATCCATTTCAAAGTTGGGAAAATTCAACTTTTTCTTTCTTCTGTTTCTTTTCTCTCGTCTTTTCAACCACTTTCCAGAATATCAGGCTTCAATGGGAGGTGGTGGTATTTCACTATCTTCTTTGTATCCCTTGACCTTATCCACAGCTTGTTGCATAAACTGCATGATCTCATGATAATAAGTTGTCTCCTCATCAGTAAGGTCTTGATGCTGTCTTTCATGCATCCAACTTTGAAATTTAGCAACAGCCGGCTCAAGTTCTTGAACCGGGTCAAACAATGACACTATATCAAATTCGTTAGAGTTCATCACTGTTGTGTGTTTGTGTGTGTTTTTTTTGTTTTTTTATATTTTTTGTGATTTTTTTTGTTTTTAAATTAATGAAAAATTTGGAAAACCACTTAGACACACGTTGCTTCCCTGGAAACGGTGCCAAAATTTGACGTGCGTCCTTGTTGTGAGGAAAATCAAGTTTACATTTATAAAGACCCAAGATATAGGACAGTGGCTAACCTTGGGGTCGCTCTCAAGGAAGCAATATCGAATGACCAAGTGGTTATTCCAAAAATCTTTTTGTGTTTTTAAATATTTTGAAAACAGAAAAGAACAACTCCTAAGAAATCACTAATCCATGTTGAAAAAACACAGCAAATGTGGAATAGTGGATAGACAGATGAGAAACAGAGATGGAAAAGTGCAAAAACACAGAGACACATGACAAAACCAAGAAAAGAAAGCAGGCATAGACACAACCCAAGGCGCATACCCAAAAAAGGACACCATGACATAGAAGACAATAGTCAGTGAGAACTAGGACAAGACCCAGATTAATCCACCCTCTACCCCTATCCTAGATCTACTTAAAATTAGACCAACAACTCTCAACTTTGCTCAATCCATGACCGATGAATCAGATCATACACCAATATTGCCTAGAAATTAAACACTCAAGCATCGAAGTTCTTCAATACTCAATCATTATTACAAAATGAAAGGTGATTCACTCAAAAAAGTCATTTTGGAAAGAAATTCTCACAAGCCAGAATGATTCCACTAAGATCGTCACATCACACAACCAATCTTGATTCTCAGTTTGAGAAATCTAGATAGGAAGTGTAGAATAATTGATATGAGAGATTAGCAACCTGATTTATCAAAAGGATGTGGTCGCACACATCCCAATTCACTTTCATAATTTACTATGGTTAAGAATAAAATAATGATCGCATTGATGATCGGATATCTAGATTGCATCGGGTTTCTTAACCTAGATCTAGCCCCGCAAGTTAGATCTCTATTTCTGGGGATTGAAGATAACGACACAAAATGAAGAGAATAAAAATGAAAAACACCTCACAAATGAAACAAACATCATGATTCTAATTACAAGACATGCAAAAAATTATTTATAGACAGAATTTAAACAAAAACTTAAAACAGAGTAGCATAGGAGAGGTGGAGAGTGGAGGAGCAGGGTGTCGTCTCCGATGTCGAAGATGACACCCCAGTCCATGAGGTGTGGATAGAGTGGATTATGGATGGTGGAGTCTCCTCCCCCGCTTTGGAATGATTTCACCCCCATTGGGGGAGGAGTCAGGATCCTCTTATTTAGAATAAAAATAGAGAGATGCAATTGATGACCAAATAGATAACAGATCCACATGGCACACTTTCATGTGGATGTCACCGGATTCTGAGTGAACTCCCTATGAGTGTGTCCAATTCCCTTGCAACAAACTCACAAATATTCTCATGCTATTCACACAATCAATTTTTTCCTTATACCACAACTGACTCCACCTGTACGAACAACTCCCCCTGCATGGAACACCAAAAAATGCACGTGAGTCAGAAAAAATGAAACTATTATATACAATATATTATATCACTTCTTAAAAATACTTATTAATATATATATATTATAATACCTAATATTATTGTTAATATATATTAATAACTATTTTATTTAATTAATACATATATTATCATGATATATAAGAAATTAATATTATATATATGTAAAAAATTATATACAATTATTAATATATAAGTTATTATTATTATATAGTATATTATATATTATATATTATATATTATATATTATATATTATATATTATATATTATATTTTATATATTATATTATAATAATAAAATATAATGTAAACAATGAAGAAGTGGGGGAGGGTTTCAGCGTGGAAGAGAGGGGAGAAAGGGGTTCTACACAGGCTGGGGAATCAGCGCGTAGTGGAGGCTTCGTGGCTAATGGAGCACGGTGCTGCAGATGGTTGGTGAGATAGGGGAAGGCCGAGGCGAGAGAGAAGGAGGGTGGGACGTTTCAGGTAGAGGGATAGGCGTAGACGAGGGGGCTGGAATAGGGGGTGCAGACAATGAGCAGTTGCGTAGTGGGTGGAATGGTGGGTCTCGACATGGAGGGCTTCGGTTGTGGGTTTCATGTGGGGGTCTAGGAATGTTATCCATGGACTATAGGGTGGATTTCGGGGTTCAGTGCGCAACGAAGTCGGCTGGCGCATATCCGGTCGACGGCGCAGGGGATGCGGCTCATGTTCGTGGTGGCTCAAGTAGGGACTGAGGTGAGGTTGGCTCAGCAAGTCTGGTCAAATTCATAAAAATTTATTTAATTTATGAATTATTTAAAATGACAATAATGCACATCAAGACACATGATTTAAACTAACAAAGATTATTTTACACAATAAGCTACAAAAGCACAACAATTATCAATTATTTAATAAAAAACAACATTTTGGAATAAAAAAGTCAATAAAAAATACAAAAAGGATGTGACAAGAAGTGTGAAAACACTGCCACATCAGTCCCCTAGAAGAGATGACTTGAAGGCCTGATTGAGTGGCCAACACTATGTTGTGTCTCCATTCTATGTCATGTTGCTTCCTTGTTTTTTGTTATCACACTGTATTACTATTATGAAAGATTCGTCACTCCCCTACCAAGAATCATTGCATTGTGATACCCTCCAATGCAATGTGGTGGGGAACCCATCCACCCACCTAAATGATACATATGGTAAGAGGTCTAGATGATAGGTTCCCACACACCCATCTATCTTTTGATTTTCCCACCCGATGATATTTTTGTAGCACCCCACTGCACCACCAACCCACCACACCACATCATCTGACTGGTCCAACCTTGTAGATAGTCATGTGGTAGGGAACCCGTCCATCCCACATCAGAAATTGTTGATCTTATGTTGATTCAATAATTTCATAAATTTCTTTTTGATTTTGATGCTAAAAAATTCACACATTAATGTTGCTAATGAATTTTGTTTTTAAGAAAATTTTAGGAAGATAATATTTTTTATAATATTTATTCTAGAAATATATTCAAGTCATTGATCCGTGGGAAATATTTTTTGAATTATTCTGGATGTGTTTAAATGTATTCTGGAAACACTATTCATACCCTATGTTTGTAAGCACAACATATGGTTCATAAAAACCCTACGTTTGAAATATAATGTATGGATCAAATACCCTACACTATTAGAAAAGTATTTTTTAACATCTCTACGTTTGGATGGAACCCAATGTTTGAGAAAAGGGAAAGTATAGATAAATAACCCTTTATTTAAGGAAACAAACATATGGTACATCAACCCTACTTTTGTAATCAACCATACATTATCAACCCTACTTTTGGAGTTTTTTCATCCCTTGATGGTACCTTTCATTTGAATATTAAATGACGAAGTTTAAATTAAAGATATTTTCTATGATTAATGCAGTGGTATCAAAAAAAGTAAATATAATCTTAAAGCTATTTTAAAACCAATTAAAAGGATCATTATGATTGTTTTAAATTATCATACTCAATGGAGTAAACCATTTATATTCTTATAGGAAGTTATGACTCTATTGAATGATTTTGAATTCAAGTATTCATGATTTATTGTGTGTTATTTTTAGAGCAGGTTTGACCTAGAGTTGTTTGATATATATTACAAATATCGAGATAATATTCATCGGAAAGAGAGAGAGGATATATACACAAGGAAAAGTTGTGTTTGGAATACAACAAGTGTATCATTGCCTTTATAGCTACACTTTGGATACATACATGTTTTGATCTATCTGACCAACTTATTACAGTTTCTATCACTACTACTACATCTTATTATTAAATATTTTTCTACAAGATCATAGAGGCATTGATCAAAGTTACAATTTTGAGACATAAATATTTAAACATCTGTCTGGAATCTTATTTTATATTGTATGAAGAAATATTATGTAGCGTTGAAGATATATTTATTGCTGTGTGTTATTTAATATCAAATACATCTATCAATTGCTTCTGCAACTATGAAGTTTAATATTTGTTCTCAATGAAATCAAACTATTTTGATTTATTGGAGTATCGGCTGATAAGACTTATTCATGGTGGAGTTTCAACTTCTCATACTTAGTAATGGTTAAGTTTCTGCTTCTTGTACAAATTTGTGGATTTTCAGTTCTGTATAAAAGAACATGAAGGACCTATAAAACCCTTGTAAGGTTTCAACTTCTTGAACTCAGTTGTTTTTATTTTGAGGTCTCCAGATAAGAGGACCTAATAGTGAAAATCACCAAGTTTTTAGAGTTGAGTGTTGGTGGAGTGGACTAGGGGATTTTTATGTTCTAAACCACTATACACCACAATGTTATTTTCCTTTATTTATTTCCACTTCTCACTCATATTTAAGAGAGAAGGAAATGTTTTTTTCATAACAAGAGAGGTGTTATGAATCTATCAAGTTTTTTAAGATCATAATCCCCCCTCTTGTGTCTTTATCTTCATCATATCCATCTTGACCGAACAGTTGGTACAAGAGGCTGGACTCTATTGGAGATATTTCTCATTCTGGAAATCTGTTTCTACTCAATACCAACAAGTGGTATCATAGGAGGGCTCTTCTGGAATGTTTTATTCTTGAGAAAATTATTTTATCTTTATCAGATACTTAAAAGTGGTATCAAATAAGAATCAACAAGTAATATCAAAGTTGATGCTCCTATTCATAATTAATAATATTTACTGGCTTTAACAAGACTAAGTTAGATATTCAGACAAAGGAATCTTAAAATAATTGATTATAGAGAAGGTATATCGATGATCCATGATTCTTAATTTAATGATGATAATTATAGATGCTGGAGATCCCATATGATTATTTATTTGAAAAATATTGGAATAAGGTTTTATTTAATGGTTGTTAATCCATATGAGATTCCTAAGGAATATATGGAAGATTGGAATAATTATAAAGAAAGATAATATGATATCAATTAAAAATAAATGAATTATATTGTGGGTGGTTAAGGAATAGATGAATTTAATTGAGTATCTCAATCCTACTACATATGAGATGTAGCAAATTATTGTTGCTTCCTATGAAGGAATTGAAAACATCAGACAGTTAAGGTGAACTACTGTAAAGATAATGTCTGATACTTTCAGAGTGTATGAGGACAAAACTAACTCTCAAATGAATGGAATATTAATAGAGATTATCAATAATGTTATTAATTTGGGAAATAAAATTTTACAATTAGATCAAAAATTACAACTACTCAGAGTACTGCCCTCTAAGTGGAGTGGAATATTTGCAGCTATACGAAAATCAACACCATTAAAAAATTTAGCTATGAAGGAATTGATTGTGAATTTAATGTTGTATGAAGTTGAGATTAATAATGAAGTTGAAAATCATATAAAACATAAAGAAGATTCTCTCAAAACTAATATGGATGAATCATCTAATTCAAGTCATCCAAATTTATATAAATTATCATTAGATTTTGCTAAAATATTTGAAAAGATTTACAAAAATAAAAAAGAAGGAACTAAATATAATAGATGCTATGAATGCAAGAAAAAAGGTTATAAAATGGATAAATGTCCTTTAATCAAAGATCAAAGGAAATATGATTATAAGAGAAAAGGTAATATAATCTTGAAGGATACCTGGAGTAATTCTTCGGGTTCATATGATAAATATTCTATGGATTCCAATACTGAGAATAAAAGACAAATGTTATGTATTATGGATCATACTGACAAGGTATAATATTCTTATTCTCAAAACTCTAGTTATGAAATACTTTCTCATGATGAATTAAGCAGTTATTTCTTCATGCTATAAGATAAATATGAATCCTTAGAAAAATACCATATAAAAATTAGAAAATATTATGATACTATTTTATTTGATAGAGAAAATTTGTCAAAATATATTACAGATTCAAAATCTAATTATTCTAAAATATCTTGTGAACTAAATAAAATAAATATAAAATAATTATTGGTTGAAGTTGATAATTTTAAACAATATTTTAGTATGCTGATAAAAGGAGAAAAATATTTAAATCAAAAACTTTGTAAAAATAAAATTTAGAAAGTAAGACTTTGAATATGAAGTAATGGTGAAAGAAAAAAACTATATAAGAACTATTTTATTTCTGGTTTAAATAGAAAAAACATGATACTATTAATTTTTTCTACTATGGTATCAATGGACATTATCATAATGAATTATATTTTAGAAAAACTCAAATTTCTAGTGTTAAAAATATTTATTGCTGAAAATAATTGTTTAACTTGAATAGTAGAACCCCTACTCAAAATAAACAAGTTTGGTTACCTAAAAATTTAATTGCTAACACTACTGGACCCAAAAGAATTTGGGTACCAAAAATAACTTGTATTTTTTATTTTTTCCGGAATAAACCACTAAGCTGCATCGATAAATCCAGTGTTTGATCAAGTGATATATGAAAAACTCTGCCAAAGGAGTGACTAACTCTGAAGTAGTTCATTATCAAAAATAAAAATAAAATATATCCTTTGTATTAAAATCACCGATCCAATAAGTACTTCATTTTATCTATCCGCTTCTAGTGAATTAGCTATTTTTTATAGGGGGAGAGTGATATCTCTTATAATTTGATAAAGAATCTTCATTACTCTTCGAATCAAGTCTTAGTCTTTTTTTTCTAAAAATTTAAAATATCTCTAAAAATTGTTTAAAAATACTTGGATAATAGAGTAATTATTGTGAAAGAGTTTATATTTTCTATATTTAAACCTATTCAAACATTTATATTTCAGATTTTTAAAATTTTATTTGTTTATGTAACCAAAAAACCTTTATTAGGTAGTATGTCTTTTTAGAAATTAAAATCTTTAATGGTTATTTTTAATTTTTTTTGTATAAAGAATGTGAAACGTCATCTGAAAACTGTTAGAAAATAATGTATCATCTTATTCCTAAATTTTTTTTATTTATCCTTCTTCTTCAAAATATCTTGTTCAAAGGCTTCTAAAAACCATTCACAACAAGACAAAGCAGTAAAGTACTTCAATTTCAGAAGAAAAACTTTCTCATAAAAGGAATAAAAGGCAATCCTTATGATTTTTAAAAAGAACGTCCAATTTCATATGTCAAAGATTCATTTGAAAAGTATTCTGAAAGAAATAATAAAGTTCATAGTCATGATAGAAATATATTTGTCTCAAATGTCTTATGAAAATATTTTTTTCAAATTCAAAACCTTGAATGAGGAAAAAATGAATTTTCAAGCTGATCTAAATACATCTAGAAAGTCATATGAAGAACTAAAAAAATAATTTGTGTCAAAAATGGTTTTTTATTCATTAAAAATAGAATATGAGAATGTAAAAGATAGTTCATTATCAAAATAATATTTTTTATCTTTTAAATTATAAATTTTTAGTTAGGTGGAGTTACTCAGAAGAGAAGCTATTAGTAATCTAGATCTTGATAAGCTGAAACTATTCTTAGTTGAACGTTGTTTATCTTCTTCATATCAAAGAAAAAAAGATGTTTAAAATAGATTAAAATATTTGTCAAGATTTTTAGCTACTTTTAGTGAAAATTTTTAAGTTTGAAAATCTCAGATGATCCATCTCTTCCTTCATAAAACTACAATTTTATTTATTTCAAATCAATATTATATATACGGTTTCTAATATATTGTTTAATGAAAATATGTCATATAATTTGTTTCCTAATTTCTTTTTAACTTTTATTGGTTATCTTATATAAGCATGGAATTAAAATTTAATTATCTCATTACCTAAATTAGTTTATTACTTTAAGTAATAAATAATTTTGTTTTAAATATTACATTTGAAAAAATTAGATAAAAGTATTTTATTACATTTAAAATGTTTTAATGCATTTAATATCCTATATGCTATGATTTCAGGGGATATTTTAGAATATGATCATTTTATTAATTAAATAATTTATGTAATCAATGATTAAAAGTGTTTATCTTTTTAAGGAATCATAAATTTAGGTGAAGTTTATTTTAACTACATTTTACTCTTATTTTTTTCATGTCACAAAAGGGGGAGAAGTTTATAGTTGTAGTTTACATGTTTATCATCAAGATGGAGAAGTTAGAGAATTTTATATCCATGTCAAATTTATATCCTTGAAATGGGGGATATGTTTTATCTATTACAAATATTATAAAGAGAATGGGGGGGGGGTATTATTTATGGTTATAACCATGTGTTGATTCAACAATTTCATTAATTTATTTTTGATTTTGATGCTCACAATTTCCCACATTTATGTTACTGATGAATTATATTTTAAAAGAAATATAGGTAGATAATATTTTTCCAAATATTTATTATATAAATATATTTATGTCATTGATCAACATGAAATATTTTTTAAGTATTCTGGATGTGTTTAAATGTATTCTGGAAACATTGTTCATACCCTATGTTTGTAATCATAACATACCATTCAGAAACCCTACATTTGGAATATGATGTTTGAATCATGTACCCTATGCTATTGGAAAATTATTTCTTATTAACCCTACATTATGATGGAACCCTATACTTGAGAAAAAGGAGAGTATGGATAAACAAACCTATACTCGAGGAAAAAAATGTATCATACATCAATCCTACTTTTTTAATCAACCACACATTTTCAACCACACATTAAGAGGTTTTTCATCATATAATGGAACCCTATATTTTACTATTTAATGAAGGATTTAAAATTAAAGGTATTTTACATGATTACTACAATGGTCTTGACAGAAGTAAATATCATCTTAAAGCTGTTTTACAACCGATTCAATGGCTCATTTAGACTGTTTTAAATGATCTTATTCAATGGAGTAATTTTTTTCTATTCTTATGGGAAGTTATGAATCTATTGAATGATTTTTAATTTAATTATTCATGATTTATTGTGCGATATTTTTGGAGTTGGTTTGGCCTAGATCCATTCAACCTACAATACAAATATTGAGAGAATCTTTATCAGAAAAAAGAGAGGAGATATACACAAGGAAAAGATGTGTTTGAAATACAACAAGTGCGTCATTGCCTTCAGAGTTATGATTTGGATACATACATGTTTTAATCTATATGATTGACTCATTACTATTGTTTTCACTATTACTACATATTATTGTAAAATCATATTCTGAAAAATCAACAAGGCATTGTTCAAAGATACACTTTGGAGACATACATGTTTAAACATCCGTCTAATGTTTTCTTTGCTGCTGTTTGAACAAAGCCTATACAATATTGAAGATCTATTTGCTACTATGTGTTATTGAAGATCAAATACATCTGTCATTTTCTATTATAATTATGAATTTTAATCTGTGTTCTAAATCAAATCAAAATCTTTTGATTTATTGAAGTATCGACTGCTCAAACTCATTCATGGTGGAGTTTTGACTACTTGTACTTAGTCATGGTGAAGTGTCATCATATTTTACTAAGATATGGATTTTATATTCCCTATAAAAGAACCATAAGTCCCAATAAAATCCTTGTAATGTTTCAACTACCTGCACTCAGTTGTTTTGATTTATTGGTCTCTAGATAAGAGGACCTACTAGTGAAAATCGCCAAGATCGTGGAGTTGAGTGTTGGTGGAGCAGACTAGGGGATCTTTGTGCCCTGAACCACTTTATATCACTATGTTATTTTTATTTATTTATTTACATTTATTAATCATATTTAAGAGAGAATTAAAGGTTTTTTATATAAAAATATAGGTGTTCTGATTCTATCAGGTTTTTTAAGAACACAATTCACCCCTACTGTGTATTTGTATTTTTCATCACCATCTCGACTTAACATAAATCAATGAGGATAGATGGATGGTTGATAGGGACTAGTATACCCTTCCCTCTTTCAAGGATGCACACCAGGTGGATCCTACATGTCGCCATGTTGTACCACTTTCCTATTGTTCTAAGCCAATGGCCTGGTACATCCATGTCACCTGCTATACAATGATGATTGAGAATAAGACCAATTTATAGGATGAAGATAAACATGAATTTGATGAACCAATGGAATATTTATTGGAATATTTTGGAATAATTATTGGGTAGAAATAAAGTCATGAACCTAATACCGAACAAACATGTTTTGATGAATCCAATGATAAAGAAGGATCTACCAGAAACAATAACTCAACGCACTAGAAATTTTAAAAGTATGTTGAACTAAGTAATATCATCATAAGTTGTTAATTTATAGTTAGATGATGAGAAATATAATAATGGATAATTAAAATACACTTATATATCAAGTTAGACCTCAATAAGTATCATAAGTAGTCGATCATAAGGAATAGTTAGAATCCATGAATGAGGAGTTAGATCAAATTAAGAATAATGACATATGGGAAATTTGTACGCGATTAGAAGGAAAGAATATTATTGGAAATAAATGAGTGTTAAGGAATAAGATCAATGAAAAGGGACATGTTTCATGAAATAATGAAAGTATGGGTTTCAATGGGTATTCATAAGTGGCAGGTGTATATTTTGTAGAAAATTTTTCTACATTTACAATAATTGAAACTATCAATTATTTTTATCTATTTTTGCTCATTAGAAATACAAGGTTTATCATATGGATGAAAAATCAAAATTCTTAAAAGTTGAATTTGAAGAAAAGTTTTACATTAAACAACCATATGGATTTATAATTAATGAGGATATAGTATGGTTTGTAAATTCAAGAAATATTTATGTTGGTTTAAGTAGACCCCTCATTACTAGTACTCTAAACATTATAGTATCTTGAAGTTATTGAACTTTTATAAAGTAAAAACTAATTGAAACTTATATATAAAGGTGGAAGGTTTTGAAACTCTAAAAATCACTATCTATGTTTATGATTTAATATTTCTCAGTGAAAATGATCATGAATATAAGGATTTATTTTAATAAATGAAAGAGTACTTTAAAATTCCAATGATTGGGGATATATATTTCTTTCTGATGCTACCTGTTGTGAAAAATAGAATTTATACAATCCTTTTTTAGGAAAAGTATATTATATAGCTATTAAGGATGTTTGACATAGAATATTCAAATTATGTTTCTAATCATATCTCTATTGAAGTAAAGTTGTGTAAAGTTGAATTTAGTAAAGGTGTTAAACAAAGAGACTTCCAGAAGTTGATCAAAAGTTTACTCTATATAACTATATATTGACCAAAACTTTTTTATGTAGTAACTTTGGGTTTTAGATATTAGAGTGATCTAAAGGAATCATAATTTATGGCTACTAAAATAATTATGAGGTATGTTAAATGTACATTAAAATTTATCTTTATTTATCAAAGAAGCAGCGTGTTAAACTTACTTGGCTTCATATGCACAGATTGGGTTAGATATTTTGATGGATGAAAATCAATGTTCATTAGATTTTTATTTTTTGGAGAGAGATATGTTTTTTTGGAATAATAAGAAAAAAATCTCATTAAATTTGGGTATAGTGTAATCATAACATGTTTCCATCACCCAAGATTGCACTCAAATGATGAGGATGAAAGTTCAGCTGGAATTATTGAAAGTGAATGTTAAAAATCCATTGAAAATTTTCTATGATAATAAAAGTGAAATTGAACTTTTAAAGAACCTATTAAAACAATACAGATCAAAACTTATTGATGTTAATATTAATTTTTTCAAAGAGAGATCTGGTTTTAGAGTAGTAAATTTGGATTATATTTTAATAAAGGACAAAATTGATGATATTTTCACAAAAGTGACACCAAGGGAAAGTTAGAGGAATTAAGGATGAAAATTCTTGTTCAGACTACCCCTCTCACTTTACAAAATATATGGGATTTTCTCTCATAATGATTTCTATTGTCAAAGGCACATAGTAGTGAAACTCTTTACTTAAAGAGGTATTATAAAATTTTCTATCATATGATAATGTGACAATGTAGTTTTTATAAATAATGAGTAAAAGTGAAATGGATTTATTGAAGGGGAGTATGTAAAAATTACTTGAAAATAAAAATTATTATCACCAAGAGATGAATTCTCTCAGAAATATTACTTTATCTAGAAATGTGGTGTCATGAATTTTATCCTCGATAAAGGTAGTGATATTTTAAAAACAGAAAAAGTAGAGTGATGAAAAGTATTGTGATTCTAAAAAATCCAAAATTATATATTTATGTTCCCATGGTATAAGGAATATGTTTTATTTTTTTCCAACTATTTCTGGAGGAATGTTTTTGAGTTGAGTTATAAAAGTTTATAAATATAGAGAACTGAGTCTGGAGGCCCTCGTATGTTCACTGGAAGATCATAGAGGCTTAAAGAGTTTTAGTTTTACTAGAGGGAGCTTGATAAGTAAATTTAGATGATATTTTAATATTCATTCATCAGAAGAAAATCATGTTTGTAGAATACCAATAGTGACTCAACATGAGTGGATCAAAATAAGGAAGTAAGGATGCTGGTGCTGAAGGCTTCGAAGGATGACTGTTTGCATAAACATGAATAGTAATTTGTGTAAAAATAATTCTATATCAATGTTACTATAATATAATAAATCATATACTATGCAAGGATGAATATATCTATATAAATGGAATAGAGTTAGAGAAACAAAATATGAAATTGAGAGAGTTATGATTCACCATAACTAAAAACATTAGAAGCTGGAATATGAATCGATCAAAAGATGAGATAATGAAGAGATGCATGAAAAAGTTTGAACCATGTGAAAGTGTAATGGATTCAGACCATCGAAAGATAAATATTAATGTCTGAGTTGTTAAAAGTATTAAAGGCTATAGAAGTTTATATTGAGATTGAGTTGAGGAATAACTAGAAGCAGATTCGAACATGTTTAATGGAAGTACATTCACTAGAAGATTCCAGATGTCTATAAATATATGTGAATTCAAAATCATTATGATGGTTCTACGATGGATGTTCATTGTTAAAATATTAATTAAGGAAATTTCATGATTCTAGTTGAGATTTATAGGATATTTAAAGAATTTTTATGATGATCTTTGTATAGGTTTTGATAATGTCAAGATCTGATTATTCATAAGTTATTAAGGGATGTTGAATAAAGAGTATGAGTTAGTGGGAATTTAAAATTAAATCATGAGTGTTCCCCACATTCATTAGAGTAATATTAGATATAAAATGGGTGAATTTCATTCATATCTCTGTTACTGATCATGCTAATCATTTTGAGTAAATAAGATTATCAAGAGACAAATCTACATTCTTTAGAAGATTCACTGGGCTGAATAAATAGATTTTTGAGTTGTGGAGGTTGGAAGTTTTAGGAATAAAATAAAAAATGTCTATAAATTTAAGTTCATGATATTAAAGTTTGTGGGAAGAAGCTATCTTGATCCTCAGAAGGATTTGATGAAAGATCCAAAATTTTCAAATGGTGAGGACCTATATAATCATCTTGTTAGGATACATAAGTGTAGGATGCACTTTTGTGTTAAGGATGATCCATTACTAAAATATTTTATTTAATAATTGATTAATGTATAAAATTTATGACTTATAAATACTAGTAACAACAAGGAGTTGGTTCCATCATTGGACCTAAACCTTGTAAAAAACACTGTTGATTTCTCTCTTATTTACTTTACTACATATGAGTGAGGGTGAGTTAAGACCTTAATAAATTTTAGAGGTTAACATTAAATCACAGAAATTGTAAAATAAACCTCTCATTAAACCCTATTATCATTAGTTCAAATTTTAATGGGTATCATAGGCCTTTCCATTAGCTAAAATCTATAAAAAACCACCATACTATAACACCAACTGGTCATGGTGTGACCCCCTAACATTTCCCAAAAAATCAGAGAAATAAATGACTCCTATGCATGAATAGGTAACTACTATATAGAAATCACGATTCCATGAATCCATTGGATACAGTGTAGTACATCAACCACCCCCACAACGATATGATCTACACCCATTGTGGTGTAACTGGCTGTTTGTAATAATAATCAGTGCAGGGGTTACCCTAGTCCCACTCTAAAATTCACTCGAGCACCTGGAAAGATTCTTATCCTCGATCCATATCCAAAATCATCTCCTCAATATGTTATAACCCTCAAAATTATGATTTAAATCTTGATTCTTGAAATTTCCCCTATAATGGGACCAAAAATACAAATATCCTCTAAATTTCACAAACTATAATGACATGGGTCATTATATACTAGCCAATATAGCACCTCATTCCCTAAATAAGTATTGATAGTGCATATCTATCAATCCTGAACCATATTGGTCATAAATTCATGATTAAATCACCATGTTCTATAATGGAACAATAAAAGAGCTTCTATTGCACAACTCTAAAAACCAAGGTGTATTATCTTACAAAAGTAAAGCTACCCTCTTTTGACAATCACTAACACCAATATGATACTAAATAACATCTATATATCCATTAAAACAAATTATTCATCAAAACAATTTTTTTTCTAGTGTTATGGTTCTCCCCACTATAATACTCTTCTCATAAAGGATAACCTTAGGTCATTGGTTTCTTGGCCATAGGAATCATCCTGACCTAACCCACTGGGGCCCCACCTAGACCGGTAGTAAACTTAGTGTGGAACCCTAAGATGTCCTCCAATTGGATAGAGGATTTAGAATAGTGCTGAGTAGGCATATCAAATTATAAGATAGGAATTAGATTGTAATAACTTTCAACAAACTTATATCTCTAATGAAAAATATAATAAGCAGCATCTATAGGATATATAAATATAATCAACCGAATAGTACACAATGCTTGCATGAGATAAAAATTATAATACAAATCTATATAGGGGATAACCAGGGGAAAAATTTATATCTAAAAATTCTCTATACTTTGAATACACAACATATTGGAAGATTTTTTTAGTCATGTGAGTATATGGATCAATCACTAGTTGAAACATTCACCACCACCATCAAGGATCACCATTTTACAATATGTGAATCCAAGAATCACCAAGCATCTATTCTGAACAAGACATGCTAGTCCCACATCCCCCAAGTACATCTCTAACCTATTCATCGACTGTATAGACACAACCCATGTGGTCATAAAGCCCATGTTAGGGAGAGTATAAAAATACTTAGTAATATACCTCGTAGAACCAAAGAAGTGAAAACCAAAAAATTCACCCAAAAGCTATTGATATGATCTAGAGTAAAAAAAATAACCAAAAGGACATGATATTCTATATAATCAAAAGTCATAGGGATAAAAGTTGTCTCAAACACCACAACTTCATTCTCTAGAAAGTCACATCTCATGAGAAACTATGGGTGTTTAGTATATTGAAGATTCTATTATGTCTAATTTCGATAGCCTAGATATATGATAATTTTTAATGAAAAATCATGGGGTGGCCAATGAGACAAAAGTTTTGAAGAATCTTCCATATCTTGGACTTCCCAATAACCACACCATCGACTAAAATGGTGATAAGGAACCCACACATTAGTAAAGCATGATCACATTTCAGGGCATCACTCACTATCCGATCTGTAAATTCCAAACCACTACTTGGGAATCTGAAATATTAATACCAAGAATCCCATGTAAGCTCACATGAATCATAATGGAAGAGCCATACCATATGGATGTACATCTTAGTCAAGGGAGTTCAGATTCCATTAGAGGACCCACACCCCTCTAGAGCTCTAAGATGGGGGAGTACTCACTCCATAGATGATGGAACCAAACCCAAATATTATGGTGTAGTAGTGATCATACCTATACATAAGATAATGTGGGACCCATTCCCAAATATATTACCACTGTTAGAGGAGTAAGAAACCCATCACCACTTTGAAGATGATGCCCTAATCATATCATCGGTTAATCATTATCAAAGGATTTGAGCTGCTCGCATCACCATGTGTCATATTTATGATGTCAAAATAAAGGCCACCATTAAATACTATATGGAAATTTACTGAGGTTTTATTACTCATAGGTCCAATTCTGATCCCGAGGGAAGAGATATAGATGGTAAGTCATTCTAGATAAAGTTCACATCATGCACTTATGGGGTACTTGACATGTAGTCCCATCCTCCACCTAGCTGTGCACTGGATCTCTATATATAATATAGAATACATACTTAAATGATGTGTAGAATAGGATACATGGTCTATATGGTTAGAAAAGGTACTCGGTGTGTACCATTATACTTGAGTCATGTTCTACTAAGGGGTACAATGTGTAACCTTACTGAAAACAACATATACTACTAATATGGTTCATAGAAATGTGAACTCTATACATTCCAAGATAGAAGCTTGAAGACACAAAAAGTGTGGTCAAGAACACATGGTGTGTAAGGAATAACTGAATAATGGGTGCGTACTCTCTGTGTATGTCAATATGGTTATCTAGTTATCACATCATGTGTGGGAGTGAACCACATGACATGTGATATTTTTCTATGTTCAAAACACTATCCGCGCCACATCAAACGAATTGAAAATAAGGTGTTCTTATGAACTACACAACTTATAGTCAAAATTTATTAACCAAAAATGTGATTATTATTACTCTAATGGACCAAATTCCTTGTTTATATTTATTTTTGGATAATCCCCCTTTTATGGGTTGAAGGGGAACCCTTACATGACCCATAGGCCCAAGGAACATGGACTATACATGACCCAACACTTGAAATTAAATGTCCAAGACCTGACACACTTTAAATATCCCCTCCCCAACATCTTTATCTCAAAGGCTCCTTGGTCCCCACCTTTCATGGCTGATCATATAGAATTTACCCATACAGAGCTGCGTGGTGCTTGGTCCCGATGGCTATAGCCATACACTCTCATTATTCTAATCTAGTCAGCTCTGCTATGGTGGTTGCTATTTTTTCTATGAATCCTCATCTGGTCCTACTCTTGTGTGGTCTTCCTGAGTTGCTTATTGGTATTTTATCTGGGTTGAAAGCCTTGTATCCCAAAGTCCGTTGGTGGGCCGAAGGCCCTATGGCCCGAAGGACTTTGATAACCCAAAGTCCTTGAGACATATAGTCCCAAACTGGTGGATTGAAGTCCCAAATCTAATGAATAGTTAGGGATACTACAATACCGAACAATACCTTCTATTGTAACTGATACAATACTGGTATATTAGACTGAAAATTCACCCCCATCCGGATTTTATCTTGGGTCTCTTGGATTCCAAACAGGAGACTTTACCACTAGGGTACAAGCTCATTGGCTTTTGTGATAATTCTTGGAATCCACTACTATTGCTAATTTTCCTCCTATTACATCTATAACATCATTCATGACCTTGATCTCAAATAAACCACCCTAGATCATTAATTTACGTCCTTCAAATGCCTAAATTTGAAATCTCTATTAACCCAAATGAATCCAATCATGCCTCACATTTCTACATTTGGGTTTAACCCTTCTCATCCATTATCCACAATCTATAATTATTCCACACCATTCTCTCAATAAATTGTCTCCACCAAAAATAACTCCAACCTAAGTAGATACAAGGTTTGATCATACTTCAAAAAAGATCAATAGTCAAATCAATAGCCTATCCTAGGACAAGGATGAATACACAAAGAAAAAGGTAGAAATCAAAAATAAAAAAAGAAAGTCCAAAGATGGTTATTAAGAATCTAGAAATCTATTGCAATCATGGAAAATAAAAGAAATCAGATGAAAAAGATATTCAATGAAATGATATATTACCAAGACAAATGAAAAAAATCAATAATTTGATTGGTACATGAAAAATGCATTAAGAATCAAGGGATTAAATAAAATATAAAATCCATTTTTGAAATAAGAAATGATGGGGATTAATTAAAAAATCAATAATAGAATGGTTCGAATAGAATTTTCTAGAAATTATACCCAAATGAAGAATGAGGTAGAAATTCAAAGAATGGAGCCCTACCTAAATAAAAAATAACCACCCATTTGATTCCATTTTAATTTTTTTATAATTAATTCATCAATATTATTGGAGATATAACCTCAATCCCTAATTATGCCACCACTATTAATATCCCGCTCATCGAAGCTATGAATTTGGTACTAACTCACTGCCGATCCTTTATTTCCACCAAAGGATCTTCACATCCCCCTCTCCCTAGGGTTATTTTATTTAAAATAGTGGACAACCATAGATAGAATCCATAAATATAGTTTTATAGGATAAATTTATGGTTCATTTAAATAACCTGACCATAATATTCTAGAGTTGGTGATTAATTTATTATATTGTTATAAGATATAAGGAATCACATCCTGAAAGGCTGAATAGTTTATTCGTCTTGGTAAACTAGATAAATTATTTAAATTCATATTAAAATTGAGAACATAAAATAACTAAAGTGTTTTCTTTGAGAACACCATTATTACCCTTAGAATATCCCTTCATATAAATCACAAAACACCCCCAGGTATCCTAGGGAAAAGAAAACAAAAGAAATGGGTGAGCTCAGATGCTCAGTATGGGTAATCATACAATGAAATATATCATGAATAAATAATAATAATCAATATAAAAAGGAAAATAACTTAAACACATTCCATTCAACTGAATACTTGAGAATAATATGGGAGGAATAAATGGTGATCAAATAATTCTTTATAGATAGTCTCATGAGCTTGAAACATAATCATGGATATTATAACTAATTGAATAATCACATGGAATATAAATAAATAATATCATAGCGAGGTAATGCATAATTCTTGGAATCATAACCTTACCATTAGGGAATAGTTCCAATACATCTTACTTAAATGGGTAAGGTCTTGGCCAAAAAACCAATCTAGTTTTTCTCATGAGACCAACCAATGAATCAAGGGGCTATAGTAGACCCCAACCATCACTTACTAAGTCTAATTAATTCCTCATATGAAAGGGGTGAAACATAATCAAAATAAAAATTTTTATTAAAAATTGACATCTAAAATGATAATAATTACCCTAATCAATGAACATAATCATAAACCATTCAGAGTAATATGGTGAATGGTATCAAAGTAGTACATCCCTAGTCATACTGATCATAAACCATACAAAGAAATAATAAGTATGGTATCATTAAAACATATCTCTAATGAAGTATGATTAAAATAATTTTTTTTGTCATTTATGAATAGAAATATTATAAAATTTACATTAAAAACATTCTTGAGGAAAATATACTTTTTTTACTTTGAAAATCACTTTGAGAAAAAAAACTTTTTAGAATATTAAGGGAAAAAATTATTTAAAAATATACTTGTAAACTTGTAAAGTAATATTCAAATAAATGAGTGGTAATTATGGTGGAAAATTCAATTCATATTGTATATGTTAAAACAAAGTTTCCTTTCACATTTTTAGTAAAATAAAAATGAGCCTTGTATGGAAAATGAAATGAAGATTATTTTGATTTTTATTATAAAAAGTAAAACATGGGTAAAAATTTATTTAATAAATAATTTTTATAATGTTAAAAACATTTTTGAAAACATTTTTAGAAAAAATGGTTTGGGAAGAAAAAGGATTTTCGACAGAAGAGAGAAATTAAGTCATATTTTATTAAAAACACTTTCTCAATCATTTTTAGTACCAAAGAGATGAATATGGTACTATTACTTGAAAACTTTATGAATAACTATATTAGAATAAAATTAAAGGGTTTTATTGTACAATGATAAAATATTTTCCTTTAATGGAAATTCAATTATAAACAATAGTGATTAAAATGATATTAAAACATAAATTCCTTACCACTTTGGTAAATTTTGAATCATAAGCCCCATGAAAAGAATAACATAAAATTAAACATGAAATAGCATGAATATATATATATATATATATATATATATATATATATTAATGATATAAAATATCAAAAGGGTTAGTATATACACCATAATAAAGGAATAAGCGTGTGAATATGACATATGTCTCATAGAAGTGAAAGTGAGATGAGAAACCCTTACCTCAAGTCTGATTTCATTTATACATGTTAAAAACTAATTTATAAAAAATAATGATTTAGTATAAATATATTAAAGAAAAATACTCATATATTTCATACTATATATTATTTACTTATAGTATTTTATGACCCATTTATTTACAATTGTTTGTTAAAACAAATATTTTAGGTGATAATTGCTTCATTTTTCATGATTTTTTTGGTTTGATAATTTCAGTGCTTTTGTTTTATCTAGGTTAAATCATCTCAATAATGTTGACTATGGTATAAATATCATATATATGTATTTATAGTAATCTATAAAATATAGAGATAGAAAATGGATTACACCGTTTATGGAGATAGTAGGTCGTAGATATGCATGAATTATATTTCAATTTTTTTCGATGGATGGGAAAAAATGAAGGTAAAGAATATATGTTTTTAACTTCCATGTAAATAATAATTGAAAAATGAATCACATCACTTCATGAGGCGGTAGTCTGCCGTACACATGAGCGACGTTATTGTATCCTCCATGAAATGGAAAGTTATAAGGTATATGTAATATCATAATTAGAAAGGTACAATTATTTTACATATATCATGTATATTCATTTAACCTATCCTTATTACCATCTAAGTAAAAATAAAATGAAAAACATTTCACATTGCTCTGTGGAGGCGGTAGTCAACATGTACGCATGAGCGGCGCTATTGTTTTCCAATGGATTGGAGGGTAAGAAGTTATATGTGATATTATAATTTTAGAAGTATGGTTTGGTAATAAATATATCATATATTCTGTAACTTTATCCTCATTAACTTCCATGTAAATCATAAGTAAAAAACTAATCACACTGCATCATGAGGTGGTAGTCTGATGCACACACGAGCGACGTTATCATATCCCATTTGATGAAAGTGGAGATTTATATAGGTTACTACATTAAAATAATAACAAATAACTATATTTTATATACTATCTTTATTATATAATCATTATTTAATAATATTTTAAGGATGCAGAATAACAAAATAAAATAAAAAATCTTGTTTAAGAATGCTACCTCTTCTTGAGATGACCTATTTAGGTTTATACATAAAGCCTTCTTAGTAGGATTTAATAAAAAAACTAAGGGATCTAGGATGTGGGTAGGGAAGTATGGAATATATATTTTCAGGTATTGGATGATCCAAATGGTTTTTGAAGTGTGAAGATGAGAGTATAGGGGGTGTCCTTTTATAAGTGGGGGAGAGGACACACATGGAATTTTTGAAAAGACTAAAGTGTACCTGCATTTTTCACATGTCAAAAGGCTAAAAAATCTTTCATTATAAAATCTTAAAGGAGATAAGTTAGAAATATTTCTATCCAATGGGTGTTGGATAAGTTGGTAATTTATTTTAACCCTTATCATTTTAGTTTAACCCATGGAAGATCAATTTTTACATTAACCACAATAATTAATTGTTACTATTTTCACTATTTAATAAGGTAAAAAATTAAGTTGAAATTTTGAGATAAAATTAATTATTATGATTCTAAATATTTAATCCATTTTTCTAATTTTTTTTTTCACAAAAGTTTCATATTTTTTTTAAATTAATCCCGCAGACGCGTCGAAAAAATGATTTTTCCAAAGAAGAACTTTCAAACTTTCAAAATGTTTTATATCAAAATTCAATATAAAATTGATTAAAATGTAAAATTGAACTAATTTTACTTTAAAATATAATTTAACATTGTAAATAATTTAAATGAAAAACAGTTTTCAATAAATACTAGTATTTTTCACTATTCATAAAAAAATCAATCCTTTCAGAAAAATACCAAAAATTCACCGAAAGATTATTTTTACATGTAGATTTTTAAAAAAATGATTATTTTTTAAAATAAATTTATAAAACTGGTAAAATTTATTTTAAATTATGCATACAAAGCGTGACTAAATCGCCTTTTAGAAAAAAATAGTTTTCTATAAAACATTTATTTTTCCTTAAAATGATTCTTTTTTTATTTATAATTAATATATAACCATTGAATCTATTTTATACATGTATAAAAAAAACAACTTTCCTAATTTATCTAGTCATGTTCATACCTTACTACTTAACAGTTTGGTTATAATGATCATGTTTAAATAAAAACTTTTAATAGAGTATCACATTTCATTGAAACCTAACATTGTGTGCATTTTAAGGCATAAAAGAGATTGAATTTGTTTAAAAATAAATATATCATAAATTCTAAGTTTGTTACATTATCTTATATGTTTGGTATTGCATCTCATGTATTCTATCAAAGATGATGTTCCTCTTTTAAAATTTCAATTTGTTATATTATACCCCCTTGAATAAATTGTGTCATCACAATTTAATATTGATCTAGAAAATTATGGGTTTGAAATTTGAAAATAAATCTGTTATAAAAACAAATTTTAAAAATGGTTAATGAAACATTCTCTTTATAATAGAGAAAGAGACTTACAAAGTTTATCAAGAATAACACATAACTAGGTTTCCAAAAAGGAGAAAATTGGTGGGAAGTAAAGACATGTACAAGGAAGAAAAGCATAAATAATTATAAAGAGTGATAGTGATCACCGATCACAAGAATTTGAATGATCAATGGAAAGTTAAGGACCTCAAAACCATAAATCTATAATGATTTAAAAGGCTAGTTGATTCATCAGATATGAAGGTTATATGATAATTTTTTTAGGATCATTTTTTTAAAGTTGAGTAATTCTTTTACTGTATAAGAATATAAGGAAGTAAAATTTCATACTTTAGTCATGTTTCGATCAATTTACAATTCATCTCTTACTCCAATAAATGAATATCCAAAATGAATTTTTTATTCCTAAATCACTAAAATTAACTTTTAATGGATCATAAGATCCATAAAAGAGTGAAAATTATTTCTGTCTATCTCTAAATATTTTCCAAAAATAATATGGTTGGCACAAGTTATCAAATATAATACATTAATATCTAAACCTCAATAGTAACACCACTGTATCAATATTAATATTTACCCATCCAATCATTAAGTAAAAATAATGGCATATTAACAATAACATCACATAGTCTAGTGGTAGGTACAACACCCTTGTCACCCTTCCGTGTGGGTTCAAGCCCCGTAGCCTTTCCATATGTGATGGGTTTTCACTTGACATGTGGGTTGTCTTTTTTTTCCAAAACTTTATTAATTTAATTTTTGTAATGTTCCCAAATTGTAATAACCCATAATTACCTCAACATAAAAAGTAATAGAAACCTTAAGGGTTAGAAATAAACTCATAAAGAACTCTTTATCATTATTATCTCAACATTAGGGCCATATTAAGGGTTATCCTCCCTTAATCATGTGTTTTCAAAGAAGTTTAACTTTCCACTAAATCACTTTTACTGGTCATCAGTACCATTCAACATATGCTCTCAAATCCTTAAAAAAAGTATTATAGTACAATCCTTATACATTTCATAATCATTGTAACCATAATATAATTGATAAAATACTCCTATAACATAATTATTGAATCAAAACCCAACCACATTAATCATTCCACTTCTTCTGTAGTAATAATATTATATTTACCTTTATCCCTTAGATAATTTTGTGGTATATTCCCTTGATTCTTGGGGAATTCATTTTCATAGTTCCCCATCCTCTTAAAGTTGAGGTATTAAAAATTGAAAAATTCTTTCCTGCCCTTGAAATCATGACCATGGTGACCTTTCTCTCCACACATATAGTAAACTTCCATTCCTTTCAAGAAAGTACATGAGTATTTCTTTCCACAATTATCACATGGGTGAAATCCTTATTTCCCTTATTACCTTTATCTATATTTATCTCTACCATCCTATTCTTCTTTTTCTTCCCTTTGTATCTATAAGACATAGATAATTATTTCTCAATATTTATACCACATGATACTATGTCCTCGTATGATGATAAATCTTGGAAGACTAGTCCCCTTTGAAGAATTTGGTTAATATCATTAAATAAATAGTCAATCGTGCTCTTTGGATTATGTACATAGTTCGTAGTATACCTTGAAAACCTTTTGTAGTTGGATCCACACTAAAAAAAATTTCATTGTTATTTTGTATTAGATTTTGGAATTTTATCTCCATATTCCCTCATTGCTATTGGGCATGTATTGTATCAACAATACTCTATAAATCTTATTGATTTTGATGCTCACAAATACCCTTGTTTGTTTTACTAATGATATTAATTTAAGTTTATTTAAGGAAATTAATATTCATTGTAATATTTATTCTATAATTATATTCAATCTTTTAATTCATAAGGAATATTCATTAAAGTGTTCAGAACACATTTTAGCGTATTCAAGAAACACTTTTCACATCCTACATTACTTCTGATCCTTATATTCTGCATAGAAGAAAGTACGACTTAGGTACCATACGCTATGCAAATGGAACCTTACATTTGTAAGAAAGGAAAGTATGGTTAAGAAAACCTACGTGAGTAAGAAACCCTATATAAGTAAGGAACTCTGTGTTTGAGGAAAAAATGTATAGTTCATCAACCTTACTTTTATGATCAAGCCTATATTGTAAACCTTATGTTCAAAGAATGAACACTACATAGTTGAAACCTACATTTGGTATTTTTTCATTTTGTGAAGGAACCCTATGTTTGACTAATCAATATTGGAAATATAAATTTATGATTTTATCTCAGATTTATATAATTATCTTGAAATAATTAAAGACTTGAGAAAATATTATTTATGATCAATTCAAAGTCTTTTTTTGATCGATTCCAAGAACCGTGTTAATCAAATAAAATATCTACTATTCTTAAGGGAATTTATAATTTTCTCATTATTTTGTATTTTTAATATCTATGATTTATCAGGATATTTTGATGGATCTTCTCAACTAAAAGAGAGTTATTTTTTTGAATGGAGTATTTTTAAATGAGATATGGGTATTCGAGATTTGATAAAAAAATACTTCTTCATACTTGTGTATATCCTTGATATAAAAATATTCTATAAAGAATTATCGAATATGTTATTTTATGAAAGAGGCTGTACTTTGAAAGTACTATATATTTTAACCTCATACTATTGTAAGATTACTACTACTATTCGTTTCTAATTTTATTGAATATTATTTTCAACTAGGATCACTTTAAATTTTTTCTTTCTTGAAGACATTAATTTCTAATGAAGAAGATCTATATACTCTCAGTTTCTATTACTGTAATTATAAATTACAACCCAAAACATAAAAAAATAAGTTTTTTTTGGATTTATTTGAGTTTCAACTATTTGGACTCAGTCGTGGTGGAGTGTTTGATTTTAGATCTAAGATGTGGTTTTTACAGTTCCCTATAGAAGAAATAGAAGGCTATGTTTAGCCTTGATGTAAAGGTATCAACTAAATGCACTCTATTGGATTTAAAGTTCTTGTGATAAGAGGATATTTCTAATTAAAATCACTAAGATCGTAGAGAGAGTGTTGGTGGAGTGGAAAAGGGGATATTTTTTCCCTGAACTACTAAAATTATAAGGTTCATTATTTTTGTTTATCTGCTGATCATATTATATATAAAAGAAAACACTGAATATCATCATTAATCATAAATAAAAGGAAAAATATAGAATTAATCAAGAAATTTGAAAAGTCACAATTCACCCCCATCTTGTGTTATATTTGTATTATTTCAGCTTAACAATTGGTATCTAATGGATTCTTTTTGATAACACTATAGCAAACTCAAAGAAAAAATGTCTATACAAAATAGATATCAATAGAGGATTTGAGAGAAGGTATGTCTTTGGTTTGGGATCCATATTTTAATGGTGATAAGTATGGATACTGGAAATCATGAATGATTATCTGCCTAAAGAATATGGGTTTCATAGTTTATTCTAAGATCATCAATCATTCTGAAATTATTGCAAATCTAGAGACTTGGAATGCCACAACAGAAGAAGAATATGACATCAATTACAAATATATGAATTCTATAATCTATAAACTTGGAACTGATGAATTAAATTGAGTCTCACAATGCTCTACTGCTTATGAGATGTGGGAAACTATTATAGTTTCTAATGAATAAACATACAACATCAGAAAAATGAGGTATGATACTTCTAAATAAAAGTATGACACCTTTAGAATGATAGATGGTGAAAGCATCATACAAATGAATGGATGGTTAAGGGATCCCATTAGTAAATATGATCAAGCACTAAAGGTAATTTGAGTACTACCCTCGAAATGGAATGACATATCTATAACAATTTGAAAATCATCACCTATCAAGAATTTAACTACGAAAGAATTAATTGGAACATTGATGATGTATGAAGAAAAAATGAAAGATGAATTTGAATATCAAAACATAGTGGAAAGGAAAAACACTTCTCTCAAAGTTACATCTCAAAATCATGACAAAAATAAAAATAAGAAGTAAAAAATCAAAAATTCAGATTCCTCAATCTTTGAAATGGAACTGGATCAGCTAGCCAGAAGGTTTAAAAAATTTTATAGAAGAAAAATAGATTTAGAAAATCCTTTAATAAGGATTAAAGAGAACCCACAGAAGTAAGATTCTACGAATGAAAAAATTTGGGTCACATAATACGTAATTTACCCTAATTGAAAGAAGAAAGAAGAGGGATAGAAAAGAAATATCAAAAGAAAGATGATTATGAACACAAAGAGAAAAGATCCATGAAATATTTGTGGAGTGTATCTAAAGACTCAAACAACTCTTCAAAATTTGATTCATAAAAAGCCACCAAATCTCAAAGCCAATATATACTTTACAGCTAATAAATAAGGAAAGGAACAATCATATTACTCTTCTCCTTCTGTTTTTGGTATTTTTTCAAATAGTAAATTATCTACCTATTGTACAATGCTAGAATAGAAATATGATTCCATAATAAAGAAGAATAAACCATTAAAGAATATTCACATTTCTATTTTAGGTGAAAGATAAACTATACAAAAACAACATCACGAACTAATATAAAAATTCAATTAATCTACATCAAACTGTATTGATCAAGAAAAAAGGATAAAATAACTACAAGATGAAATATAATCTTATAAAAAAGTTCTACTATTGGTTTCAAAAAAGGAGAAAATATTCTGAATGAGATTCTTGTAAAGAATGTCATTGAAAAAGAAAAATTTTTAATAGTAAGAAAGGGTGAAAAATAAAAATTATATAAAAATTATTTTGTTCCCAATTCAAAAAATTCTATCTACTACTACTATGGAACAAAAGGTCATTACACTAACAACCGTTACTTGAGAAATACTCAATTTAGTGGTATTAATTTTGAATTTATTTCTAAAAATATATGTGAAGAAAGTGATATGAATTATGAAAAGATAATGCATATCTGGATTCCTAGATCATTGCTTGCTGACATTGGTGGACCAAAGAAAATATGGGTACCAGAACAAACATATGCTTAATTGCATTTTTAGAAAAAATTGCATAGGAACAAAATGCTCTATGGTATATGGAAAGTGTCTGTTCCATATACATGAGTATATACTCCTCAAATTTCCATACACTAACTCAAATGGATGGAGTTCTATTCACTTTTGGTGGCAATAAAAAAGGAAATATTGTTGGAGTTGGAACTATTGGAGATCCAAAGATTATCTCAATTTATAAAGTATTATGTATACAAGGGTTAAAGTGAAAAATTATAAGTATCTCTCAATTTTTTGATGATGGATATTTTTTTATAGCAATTCCTTCTTAGTTTTTAAAGATAATCTGCTTAAATTTAGAGCACCCAGAACTGATAATGTTTATACTTTTCATCTAAATTCCTTGTGTAAACTGAAAGTGAATTGTTTAACTACTAAGAAAAATGAGTCATGGATCTAGAATTGAAGAATAATACATTTCAATATATATTCTTTACATAAATTATCTAAGAAACAATTAGTTTCTGATTTTCCTAATCTTAAGTTTGAAAATGATAAATTATGTGATGCATGCCAAATTGGAAAACAACACAAATTATCTATTGGAAAATAGTACAAATCATCTTTCAAATCAATGAAAAAAATTTCTACATATAAACCATTAGAACATATCTATATAGATTTGTTTGGACCATATAGGGAAGTAAGTTTGGCTACTAAATTATACGCTTATGTTTTAGTTGAATATTTTTCTAGATTTACGTGAGTTTTTTTACTCTAAAACTCAGAAGTGAAGTATTCACTATTTTGGAAAGATTTTCAAAATTGATTAAAATTAAAAAGTTTTTAAAATAATTTCTTTGAGAAGTTATCATGGTGAATAATTTGAGAATCAATAATTCAATTATTTTTTTCTCAAATCTAGGTATTAAAAAAACCTTCTCTTCATCAAGAACACCTAAAAAAGTGGAATTGTTGATAGAAGAAACATAAATATTCAAGAAAAGTTAATAACTATGCTAAATGAATATGATATTTATACCTATTTATTGGAAGAAGATGTAAGCATAACTTTCTATATCATGAATAGAGTTTTAATAAGACCAATTATTAAAAATACACCCTATGAACTTTGGAATAACAGAAAACCTAAGGTAAAGTACTTTAAAGTCTTTTGATGCATGGTATACATCTTGAATACTAAGGATAACCTTGTAAAATTTGATCCAAAATCTGATGAAGGAATATTTTTAGGATATTCTACTATTTCTAAAGCCTATACTGTGTTTAATAAATATTCAAGGATTTTTGAAGAGTCCGTTAATTTGAAGTTTGATGATACTGACCCTTTTAATAAAGAGAATGATCAAGAAGATAAAAATACTGACTCTCTTGAAAACATGAGACCTGATTCACCTAAGTCTTATTTTGAAAATAAAATTAATAAAATTCCATCCAATTTAAAAGAACATGAAACTAAAGAACCAGAAAGTGTCTTACCTAGACAGTCTAGAACCTTAAATAATCATCCTTTAGAAAATATTATAAGAGACCTAGACACAAGAATTATAACTAGAAGAAATTTAAGAAACACAATTGAATTATCTACCTTTCTATCTTATTTAGAACCTAAATCTATTGAAGAAGATTTATAAATGATAGTTGGTTGTTAGCCATGAAAGAAGAACTAAACTAATTTAGAAGAAATGATGTTTGAGATTTAGTGTGAGGACCATCAAATTATACAGTAATATGAACTAAGTAGATCTTTATAAACAAAAAGGATTATCAATAGATTATAACTAGAAACAAAGTAAGATTAGTAGCTAAATGATATAATTGGGAATAAGGTGTACATTATGATGAGTCCTTTTCCCCTATAGCTGAATTAGAATCCATCAGAATCCTTTTATCTTATGCATCCCATATTAATTTTAAATTATATTAAATGGATGTTAAATATTCCTTTTTAAATAGTTATTTAATGGAAGAATTTTATGTTGAACAACCACCGGGTTTTGAAAATCTTCATAAACCAAATTCTATTTTTAAACATTCCAAATGTTTTTGTGGCCTTAAACAAGCACCAAGATCTTGGTATGAAAGATTAAGTACTTTTTTTAGAAAATATATTTTCTATGGGATTAGTCAATCTTACTATTTTTATGAAAACTATTTGTTCTAATATTTTATTAGTTCAAATTTATATAGATGATGATATTTTTGGTTTAACTAATAAAAATATTTGTAATGATTTTTAAAATTTAATGCAAAAAGAATTTGAAATGAGTATGATGAGAACTTAATTTCTTTTTTGGATTTTAGATTTATTAAAAAATTTATGGGAATGTTTTAAATAAAATTAAATATATTATTGATTTATTGATAAATTTTGGACTTGAAAATATTAAGACCTACACAACTCCCATATGAAAAAATATAAAAATTGATTTGGATGAATTTGGAAAATTATTTGACAACAAGTTATATTGAGGTTTAGTTGGAAGTTTATTGTATCTTACAACTAGAAGACCATAAATAATGTTTTCTACATGTCAATGTGCTAGATTTCACTCAAATCCTAAATAATCCCATCTTAATATTTAAAATAATATTTAGATATTTAAAAGGAAATATTTTTCAATCTCTTATTTTCCCCAAAACTTCTGATTTTAATTTAGTTTCATATTCAAATGATGACTTTGGAGGATGTATATTAGATATAAAAAGCACCACAGGAACTTGTGACTTTTTAGGAAAATCCTTAGTATAATGGTCGAGTAAGAAACAACACTCAATTTACCTATCAATAGCCCATGCAGAATATGTATCTGTCGGCAGTTTCTATGCGCAAGTATTCTCGATGAAACACACTCTACTAGATTTTGATTTTTTTTAACAATATACCTAATTTATGTGATAATACTAATGCTATTAATATTTAAAAAAATTCTATAAGTCATTTTAGGACTAAACATATTGATATAAGATATCATTTTCTAATAGATAACGTTCTTAAAAAGGAAAAATATTTAGAATTTGTAAATACTGAATATCAACTAGCTGATATCTTTACTAAACCACTTCCCACTAGGTTTTTATTTTATTAAGGGGGATTTAGGGATATTTAATTTCAAATAAATGTTTTTTGGTTTTATTTTATAATATTTTTTTAATTTATCGGTCAATTATTTTTATTTAATATTTTTTTGTGTATTTGTTTAATTTTTTGTAATGCCCTGACCCCAGTTACCCAGAGTTAGTGCATTATTTTGATACATTGGAATGATACAAGTAATCATGTCCCAAAAGACCAATTAGTTTAGTAGACTTGGAAGTACTAGATACATAAATAAGTTTTACATTACATTATAAAATAAAAAAATATTGTGTCTCTGTAGAACACACTCATATCCTTTAGCCTATCACTATAGGTCAGTCATAATATACTTCTTCACATCCTGGAAAAAATAATACATAAGAAAGGGGTGAGCTCAGATTCTTAGTAAGTATAACAATATAGTGGAAACTTTCATAAATAAGCATAAACATTTAAGGAAATGTATAACACTAAAAAACAAGTCTTTTAAACATAAACTTCATCATAATATGGAAAAGATAAATAAAATAATTCCATTTATTTATTCACATGGATATTCTACTAGTTGAATAATCACATGCAATATCAATAGCCAATTTCATAATGATGGAATACATAATGTCAGACATCATAACCACATAGTCAAGGCCTCGTGCCAAGACTACAAATAAGATTTTGTCAAGGCCTTGTTCCAAGACACTAGTTTGTCTCATGAGACCTACTGATGCATCGAGGTTCCATGAGGGCTCCACCTATCACTTACAAAGTCTAATGCATTCTTCACATGAAAATGTTGAATTATAACAAAAACATTCGTATTAAAACTAACATACAAAATGTCAATACTTTATCCATAAATCATGAATGGTATAAAAATAGCACATTCAGAGTCAAACATATCATAACTCATTCAATACAATATTGAATATTGTATTCATAATAAATCAACCTCAATCAAGAATAATATCAAGAAAGGATGTGGAAATAGTTGAAAATAAATAGTAAAACCCTCTGAGAGAAATATCCCTTTTTCATGAAAGCATTTAAAAGTATCACAATTTATAAAGGAAGTCATTTAAAAGAGATTTTTGAATAAATGTATCCAATACCACTTTATAAATTTTGAAAAGAATTAACATTTTAAAAAAATTATGTCCATATGAATAAATC
This sequence comes from Viscum album, assembly GCA_963277665.1. Classification (NCBI taxonomy): domain Eukaryota; kingdom Viridiplantae; phylum Streptophyta; class Magnoliopsida; order Santalales; family Viscaceae; genus Viscum; species Viscum album. The sequence continues at coordinate 1,078,392,603 of OY728139.1, read as the reverse complement.
CTTAAAATCATTTTGAAAACATGGACATTAATGAAATAGATTTAGAAAAATAAATCTTTAAAAAAATTAAAATTATGATATAGTTAAATAATCAATCTATAAAACCATAAATGATTCTTTTTGAATAAATTTTTAAGAAACATGGACATGGATGATAAATATGACCCAGTAAATACATACATATAAACAATCTTGGATAATAATCAGATTGAGGAATTAACCATTACCGATTTGGTAACTTACGAAACACACACCCCATGAAAGAAGGATCATACAATGAAGATGTAAATAACAATAAATTAAAATATATTACACAAATAATACAATCACGGGTAGTACATAATTGTTATTAAATTATAAAATAACCAATACCAAAATATGATATCATATATTATCTTATAATATTTCTTTGTTAATAATATTTCAGTAGTATCATTGTTTCAGGTGTTAACTGATTTGTTTTTTTATATGTTTTGTTATGTGAGTCATGTTTGTTATGAATAGAATGTATTTGATTCATATCCAGAATGATATTATGTTCTTAAACATTATTTTTAATTGTAAAATGAAAATTATTCTTGAATGGTTATGATGTGGAATGAATCTCATCGCATTCGTGGAGACAGTAATCTGTATGTACGCACAAGCAATAATATCATTTCATTGACAGTGAAATCATATGTAATTGTATTGTATTTAATATATAAAGAATTTATGACATGTTATATTTTTTATTTTCATCAATTATACTCATTATTATACCCATCCAAATAGTTAAGTTTTGAATAACAAACTACACCATGACATGGAGACGGTAAGCCGCACGTATACATGTATGGTGACTTTTTCATTCACAGGATGCATAGAATAATGAATATGGTTCTACCATATTTATAATAACATCAAAGTATGTATAAGTTACTGGAGTTATTATTTTGGTATGTAAACAACAAAGAAAGAGGAAGTGGAAGAAGAAAAGAATTTTGAAAGAGGTGATGAAATTATTACCTCTTCTTCGGGTGCTTCCTTTGATTTGATCAAAAGGGATCCTTAGATTGGATTATAATAAAAGTAAGGCCTCTATGTTTAAGTGAGGGTAGTTGGGAGGATATTTGAGTAGGTTTTGGATGAGGTAAATGGCTTTGGAGGTGTGATTTTGAGAGAAGGGGAAGTACCCTTTTATAAGAGTGGCGGGGGTCACTTTAGGAAAAGTTTGAAATGTTATTTTATAATAAAATAATTTTTGATTTCAAATGGATCCAAAAGGATTTATTTAAATAATAAGGTGGGGATGGGTCTAAAACCTCTCAACCAATCGGTTTTAGACAGGTTTATGTCACCATATTAACCATATATGTTAAATTCAACTCTTAGTTAAATAGTTTAACTTTTACCATGTATTCTTGTATTATTATAATAAATGGTTAATAAACTCAATATAAAAAGAAAAGAGAATCCCAAGTGGTTCTTTATTGATATATATAACTTTATCTAAGTCATTTGGATGAACATTAGATTTTTAGGAATATTCTATCATTTAATAATATAGTATTTGTTTTAAAAACTCATTTATGTAAATTTTGAAACTATTTGGTATTTTGTATTTTTTAAAGTCATAAAAACTTTATCACTTCGAATTTTTTTTATTTAATCAACCCTAACATGTCATATTAACCTTGTAAATTAGAGGAAAGCATAAAAATTCTCCATTTACTTTTATTTGGATATTTATAATATCAATTATTTTAATCTTTTATTAATAATGTAATTACTGCATTATCATTATGTCATAAATAATTTAATTATTTAATGTCTAAAAATTATAAATAAAATAAAATTATGTAGGAAATATTTTAAACTTTCTAATTAATATTTATAGTTGAAATTATCTTATGTATAACCCTATATTAAAATTTTTTAACTATTAAAATTTGAATTTAACACTTTTAACTCTTCTTTAAATAAAATAATAACAAATGTACTAATATAATACAAGTGAAACAAAAGGATCAAATTTTATTCCTAAGGTTTATTTTGATCAAAATACACTTATCCAATAGAATTATGATATGTTTTAGGGTAATTTTAATATCATTTTTACCTTTAATTACCCTATTTACTTTTAACCGTGGTAAATAAAAGTCAAAAGTTACTATTCTCCAAAAAATATTTCCATAATATTGAACCACATTTTACTTACTGATGTAAACCATGTCTCTCAGATTTTTGAAATTCAATTCACAGAACCATTAAAATTACGTTTAATGCAAATTTTCTAATGTGCCTAGAAGGTGGGTAAAAGACGTTAAAAAGTTCAATAAATTTTTTTATATTTAATTTTATTATAAAATGACTCCAATGAATTAAATTGAACTTATGTAGGTACTATGTATCTATTTTTACTTAAAATAAATTAAAATAAAATATAAAATTATTGAAATAAAAAGTCAGTTTTAAACAATAAATTAGTGTTTTTCACTATTCATCAAAAATTGGATTTTTTTAGAAAAATACAAAAAATTCACCCTAAGCTAATTTTGATATTCTGAATTCCAAAATGAATTCTATTTTACCAAATCCAGTACATAAAATTTGCATTAATTAATTTAAAATTAATTCCTACTGTCAAAATCAGAAAGCAGGTTTTTGGGAAGTAAAAAGTATGAAAAGATTGATATGTGTTTATGTCCAATTTAAATGTAAAATTGCTTCCAGTGACCAAAATTGGATTAAATGATAAAAATATAATCTAATTATACTTCAAAACCATTCAAATTTATCATTTACACTATAAATTATTTTGATTAACATAGTTGTTTTCAATTAAAATTTCGTATTTTTTCACTATTCATCCAAATATGAAAGTTATCAGAAAAACACCGAAAATTTATCCAATCTAAATTTTTATCTCCATCTTCTAAATAAGAATTTAATTTTATCAAATTGAATATATAAAGGTCTAAAATATTGGATTTAAAAAGGGTTCCCCATTAAAAGGATAAAAAACTGCATTTTTTTGAAAAATACTTCTTTTATCTGAAAAATTCAATTTTTCATTATATTATTCCACAAAAGATGAATGATAAAATTATATGATATATATATATATATATATAAAATTTAAAATGTGGTTATTACTGTTCATAAATGCGTTTTTAAATTGCTAGTTTGACAGGTCGTGGTGTACTTGAACTTGGTGTTGCGTACTTTGCACGCTATCGTATTATTCAAAGAGAAACATATCGTGAAAGATTGGGGTGTTAAATTATTCCCCCAATAAATTACATCCTCGCAATTTTAAATTGTTATTCAGAAATAAACGGTAAAAAAAAAGAAAATATCTTTGTGGAAAACCCACATCGGAAATAGGTTTAATATAATTTAGTCTTAATATGAGGGAAAGGGAAATGAAAAAGTCACCCCCAAATTAGGATTTTGAATAAGTTAACATTGGTGGAAATTACAATTGGAGAAAAAAAGTAAATATTTATAGGGAGTGATTGAGGTTATCAATCACAAACAAGTGAATGAAAAATTGAGGGTCTCAAAGCCATAAATATTTGATGATTTAAAATATCGTCAGTTCAACCACTCATAAGGTATTAGGATAACACATTTTTGGTTTTAATATTCTTTACCTAAATTTTAAGAATTATTTTATTTATAGAATAATAAAAAATAATAATTAACAATTAGAATTCTATCCTTTACCTAATTTCTACCACAAACTCATATTTAACTCCAAAAGATAAGTATTCAAGATGACTTGGTCACACCTGAAGTGATAGAATCAACTTTCATAGAATCACATAATACACAAAAGATGAACAATATATTTCCCTTGTATTTAGACATTAACCAAAACCAAAATGGTTTGTACAAGATCAGATGAACCCCAAAAGGATAATCCTTTATAGAAAGAACTACGATTTTTAATCTCCAAAATTAAACATACAATACCCAAAGTTCAACAAAGACCATTAAAAATAAACAACTATCCTTAAAATTCTTAAAAATAATAAAAACTAAGATGGAAACCCAAAATTTATAAGGATTTGATCACATAGTCTTCCAAGATAAATCTTAACATTTATATCCAAACAACACCGACTACTCTTAAATTCACATACATAAAAGTAATTAACCTAATCACATATTCTCTATGATAGGTTAATAGTGCTTCATAAATAACCCAAATCTCTATAAGTCCAAAAAAAACATTCATACAAAATAAAAATCCACCATTACTCCTCAAATGAAATCCCATAGTATTCTATTTTCCTTAGGTATATAGTGTTCCCAAAAGAGCGAACATCTTCCAGAATAACATTTTTCACTTAATCACCAAATCACATTCCTATACTAAGGATAAATAGTAAGTTTCCAAAATCAACATATTCTTGATCCATAAAATCATTTAACTGTAAATAAATAGTCATACTAACCAGGGACTTCATATAGTCCAGTGGTAAGTGATAAATCCCAGTCGCACATTGGTTGTGGGTTCGATTCCCACAGCTTTTTCCGACGTGACGGGTTTTCACACAGTCATGTTGTCCTTTTTCAAAAACTATATAATTTTATAAAATTCCCAAAAATCAGATAAATTCCTCAAAAATAATCATAACATATTTTAACCACAAATGTTTTCTCATACCTTGAATTTTCTTCCAAAAAAGTAATAACCTGTAATTAACTCAAATTCAAGGATCATATAAACCCAAATGGTTCTTTATAACTATATCCACAAAAGAAAAGATTATTCTTCCTCAAATAGAATTTTCACATAACAACTATAGGGTTACACATACAAGAGGAAAGTCTTCCAAAGAAATCCCATCAACAAAGATCATTAATACTTTTAAACATTACACCATCCATTTATTTCCACATAGGTTCTTCCTTGAATTTGAGGTTATCCTATAGAATAAGACATTGAATTTGGTAATTCCTAGGTCCCCTATATTTATGTAAAATTACTCTAAATGGATTCTTAGGACCAATCTTATTTTCTTCCATAATACTCTTCATTTTCCCTCGACAATTCTTTACTTTATGTCCTTATTTCCCACACATAAATCATTTCTTTGTTCCATTGAGACGCTTTTTTGGGTGTCGCCTTCCACATTTCCTACATGATGGAAAATGAGCTTTCTTTTCTCCATGGTCTCCACTATTGGAGCACTTATTATTCTCTACCTTTATTTTCTTTGTTGAGTTCTGGAGTTGGTTAATGTATATGTTGTTGATCATATTTTTTGAAAATTAATTCAGCGTGAACATGATATATTTTACGCCTATCAGTATTCCATTTTGTTTCTCATTTCCACCACCGCTCCCACCTTATACATTATGTTTTATGTTACTATGACTTCCTTGGAATTTATCCATTGACTAAAACCAGAAATAAGAGTGTGAGTAAAAATAGTCATAAAATCATTTAGAGAATATCATGACACCTTATTTTCAATCTAAAACACCATAAGATTAATCAAGGTTATTTATTCTGATCTTATATTAAAATCTTTCAAATCAGTTTGTAAATAAAATGTGAATTATCCTAAGCATATCCTCAGGGAGTGTCAATACCAAGAGTGCAACAAGGCCTCTTGTCATGTACCAAGATACCCCAGGTCAATCCCGAAACTCCTTGTCAGAGTTTTCACTCCTAGGTACATCTGTGCCCGAGACACCTCTACCTGTTTGTCTCCAGACAGAGATGTATTTTCTTGGAAACCTACATAATATTTATACTACCAAATTTTTTGGATTTTCTTCTATCCTAATCTTCAAAGTCTATCTTAGGTTAACGTTCTCTAATCAGAGTTTATCTAAATCTAGTTTCCAAGGTTTGTACTAAACTTCCTCTGATACCAACTATAACACCCCAGACCTAGTTACCCAGAGTCGGTGAATTACTTTAATACATCAGCATGATACAAGGAATCATGTCCCGAAAGACCGATCAGTTTAGTAGCCTTGGAAGTACTAGATATATACATAAGTTTTACATTAAATTATGAAATAAAAAACATTGTGTCTCTATAGAACACACTCATATCCCTTAGCCTATCCCTACAGGTCAGTCATAATATACTTCTTCACAACATGGGAAAAATAAAACATAATAAAGGGGTGAACTCAGATGCTCTGTAAGGATAACAATATAACAGAAACTTTTATAAATAAGCATAAACATTTAAGGAAATGCATAATACTAAAACACAAGCCTTTTAAACATAAACTTTATCATAATATGGAAAAGATAAATTAAATAATTCAATTTACTTATTCACATGGATATTCTACTAGTTGAATAATCACATGCAATATCAATATCCAATTTCATAATGATGGAATGCATAATGTCAGACATCCTAACCACATAGTCAAGGCCTCATGCCAAGACAACAAATAAGATTTTGTCAAGGCCTTGTGCCAAGACACTAGTTTGTCTCATGAGACCTACCCATGCATCAAGGAGCCATAGCGGGATCCACCCATCACTTACTAAGTCCAATGCATTCTTTATATGAAAATGTTAAAACATAACAAAAACATTTGTATTGAAACTATCATACAAAATGTCAATACTCTATCCATAAATAATGAATGGTATAAAAATATGACATTCACAGAAGACAAATCATAACTTATTCAATATAATATTTAATATTTTATTCATAATAAATCAACCTCAATCAAGAATAATATCCAAAAAGTATGTTTACATAGTTGAAAATAATTAGTAAAACCCTTTGAGATAAATATCCTTTTTTAGGAAAGCATTTAAAAGTCTCAAAATTTATAAAGTAAGTCATTTAATAGATATTTCTGAATAAAAGTGTCTCATAACACTTTGAAACTTTTGAAAAGAATTAACATTTTAAAACAATTATGTCCATATGAATAAATCCTTAAAATCATTTTGAAAACATGGACATTAATGAAATAGATTTAGAAAAATAAATCTTTAAAAGATTTAAAATAATGATCTAGTTAAAGAATACCTTCCATAAAACCATAAAATATTCATTTTGAAGATATTTTTAAGAAATATGGACATGGATGATAAATATGTCCCAGTAAATACATGCATATAAACAATCTCAGATAATAATGAGATTAAGGAATTAACCCTTACTGATTTGGTAACTTACGAAACATACATCCCATGAAAGAAGGATCATACAATGAAGATGTAAATAACCATGAACTAAATTATATTACACAAATAATACAATCATGGGTAGTACATACACCACACAAAAGGAAATAGTGGAAATATAGCATGAATCTCACGTGAATAAGAAGTGAGATGAAAACCCCTTACCTGGTACTTTTCCTTAGATGAGGGTAGACCAACCTCTTTTATAATAGTTAAATAATTGTTATTAAATTATAAAAGAACCACATACCTAAATATGATATCATAAATGATCTTATAATATTTCTTTGTTAATAATATTTTAGTAGTATCATTGTTTCGGGTGTTAAATGATTCATTTTCCTTTAAATATTTTGTTATGTAAGTCATGTTTGTTATGGATAGGTTGTATTTGATTCATATCCGGAATGATATTAAGTTCTTAAACATTATTTTTAATCATAAAATGAAAATTTTTCTTGAATGGTTATGATGGGGAATGAATCTCATCACATTCATAGAGACAGTAATCCATACAAACACACAAGTGGCAATGTCAATCCATTGATTGTGAAATCGTATGTAATTGGATGGTATATCACATATAAATAATCAATAAAATTTTATATTTATTATTTACAATAATTATACTCATTATTATACCCATCCAAATAATGAAGTTTTGAATAACAAACTACACCACGATGTAGAGACGGTAAGCCGTACGTACACACGTATGGTGACTTTGTCATTCATAGGATGGATAGAATAATAATTATGCTTATACCATATTTATAATAAAATCATAGAATTTATAAGGTAATGGAGTTATTATTTTGGTATGGAAACAACAAATAAAGAGGAAGTGGAAGAAGAAAAGAACTTTGAAAGAGGTGATGAAATTATGACCTCTTCTTTGGGTGCTTCCTTTTGATTTGATCAAAAGGGCTCCTTAGGTTGGATTTTGATCAAAGTAAGGCCTCTATGTTTAAGTGAGGGTAGTTGGTAGGATATTTGAGCAGGGTTTTTCCAATCCAAATGGATTTTGAGGTGTTATTTTGAGAGAAGAGTAAGTACCCTTTTATAAGAGAGGTGATGGTCACTTTAGGAAAAGCTTGAAATGTTATTTTATTATAAAATAATTTTCGGGTTATAATGGATTAAAAAGGATTTATTTCAAGGATAAGGTGGTTATAGGTAAAAAACCTCTCAATAAATAGGTTTTAGATAGGTTTAAGTCACTATATTAACCTTATGCTTTAAATTTAACTCTTAGTTAAATAGTTTAACTTTTACCATGTATTCTTGTATTATTATAATAAATGGTTAATAAACTTACTATAAAAAGTAAAGAGAACCCCAAGTGGTTATTTATTGAAATATATAACCTTATCTAATCCCTTTATCTGGAACTTATATTTTTAGGAATATTATATCATTTAATAATATAGTAGTTTTTTTAAAACTCATTTATGTCAATTTTGACACTATTTGGTATTTTGTTTTTGTTAAGGTCATAAAAACTTTATCACTTCAAAAAAAATTTATTTAATCAACTGTAACATGTCATATTAACCTATAAAATTAGTGTAAAGCATCAAAATACTCAATTTACATTTATTTATATATTTATAATATAAATTATTTTAATCTTTTATTAATAAGGTAATTACTGCATCATCAATATGTCATAAATAAATTTAATTATTTAATGTATAAAAATTATAAATAAAATAAAATTATGTATTAAATATATTTATCTTTCTAATTAATATTTATAGTTGAAATTATCTTATGTATAACCCTATATTAAAAATGGTTTAGTTATTAAAATTTGAATTTTACACTTTTAACTCTTCTTTAAATAAAATAATAAGAAATGTCCTAATCTAATCCAAGTGAACCAAAAGTATCAAATTTTATTCATAGGGTTTATTTTGGTGTAATTACACTTATCCAATAGAATTATGACATGTGTTAGGGTAATTATAATACTATTTTTACCTTTAATTACCCTATTTACTTTTAACCGTGGTAAATAAAAGTCAAAAGGTACTATTCACCAAAAATTATTTTCATCTTATTGAACCAAATTTTAATTACTCATGTTAAATGTGTTTCTTAGATTTTTGAAATTCAATTCATAGAAGTGGTAAAATTATATTTTATGCAAAATTTTTAACATGCCTAGAAGGTGCGTAAAAGATGTTAAATTTTCAATAAACTTTTATATATCTAATTTCATTATAAAATGAATCCAATGAATTAAATTGAACTTATATAGGTATTATGTATCTAATTTCACATAAAATAAATTTAAATTAAATAAATAATTTTTAAATAAAAAGTATGTTTTAAACAAGAACACAATGTTTTTTACTATTCATCAAAAATTGAAAATTTCCCGAAAAATACCAAAACTTCACCCTAAGATAATTACGATATTTCAAATTCCAAAATGAATTCTATTTTACCAAATTCAAAACATAGAATTTTCATCAATTAATTTAAAATTAATTCCCGTTGTCAAAACCATAAAGCGAGTTTTTGAGAAGTAAAAATTATCAAAAGATTGATATGTGTTTATATCCAATTTAAATGTAAACTTTCTTCCAGTGACCAATATTGGATTAAATGATAAAAATATAATCTAATTATACTTAAAAACCCTTCAAATTTATCATTTTACACTATAAATTATTTTGATTAAAATAGTTGTTTTCAATTAAAATTTAGTATTTTTTCACTATTCGTCCAAATAAGAAAGTTATCAAAAAACACCAAAAATTTATCCAAACTAATTTTTTTGTGTCCATATTCTAAACGATAATTTCATTTCATCAAATTGAATATATAAAGGTTTCAAATACTGTATTAAAAAAGTGTTCACCATTTAAAGGTGAAAAAACTGCAATTTTTTGAAAAATACTTCTTTTATCTGAAAAATTGAATTTGTCCTTATATTATGTCACAAAAGATGAATGTTAAAAGTATATGGGGTTTATATAAAATTAAAAATGTTGTTATTAATGTTCATGAATAATTTTTAAATGTCTAGTTTTATAGGTCGTGGTGCGCTTGAACTCGGTGTTGCATACTTCGCACACTATCGTATTATTCAAAGAGAAACGTGCCGTGGAGGCTTGGGGTGTTACATTTTTTGTCTCGATTTTAGTTTAAAACATTTGTTTTAAAAATAAAAAAATTTAATGATTACCCTATCTAATCGGAATAAGAAACCATACCGAGTCACCTATCCATTAGAAAATCCTTCATCTTTCATTACCCTTTATTTTAAAACTATTTCATCTACTGGAGCACTCATCCTTCTTCCAAACCCTATAATATGAAAACCTTCAAACCTTTAGATTTTTAGAAATAATGAAGACCAAGAGAACCTATGAAGCCAAACCAAGTGATCTGAAGTGTCAGCATGTCCCATTTAGAAATATTCTTGAAGTAGAAGTCATAGATTTTGAATAGTTGTATGAGACAAACAAACTGGTCAAGAAATATATTGCATTTATATTTTGGGAATTTATATTTAATGAGGAAAATATAAAATTTCTTTATGAGAAATAACTGATTTTTTATATATAAATTTTTGGTTTATTTTTGTTGATTTATAGGATTCAATATTTTCATGAATATAAGATAAATAATTTTTGATATCCTTAGTACAAATTGCTCAGATTTTTAAATAACCACATGAAGGAGTATTACATTGTGATCTTAGATCAATTAGAAATCCATAACAAAAATTAGAAGATATCATGTCATTTATTTTTGGTTCAATAAATATTAGGATGATATTTTTAAAAGATCATAAGGCAAAACAGAATGTTATGATAAAGTTCATTAAAACTTCCATCTCTCCAAGAGTTGCTAGAATGTAAGTAGATACACACAACAACCTCTCATAGTGGATTGACCATGGGTTACCCTTCCATAAAATCTTCAAATTACTAAACATTATTAGGTAGGTAATTCCTTCTTATCACACATAGTGCATGAATCTACATTCACTAACTGATGTGTAGTTGGACTTAACATCCAAAGGGCTGGCTCTACTCACCACACTTTAGGGGTTTCACTCACCACCATAAATAAAACTCACCTCATCAATACAATAACCCAAATCTCTTGATTGACTTAGTAAGTAATTAATTCATCCCATGCTAAATGGAAACTAATTTGAGGTGGTGATCACAGGAGAGGATCAATACATCTTCTAACTCCAAAATATCTCAGACCACCTGTTCCCTTACTCAATTATCTCCTTAGTAATTAACATGATCTACCACTATGAGGTTTTTGATTTCATCACCATATAAAAAGTAGAGGTTTAACCACAACTCTACTCTATCTGCCTTCTAGTGAAGAGAAATATTTATCCCATGGTCATGGTTCATTTCTACTAAGAATTACTAGACCATCAATGTAGGATTAGTTAACACCAACATAGGTGGTACTAAAAGGAAGTAAAACCACAACTCATAATATATTACCCCAGATACTTAACTAATTTACTATGCTTGAACATTTCCATTGTAATAAATACCCCCAAAAAAACTTTTCAAAATCTATGACCCTTAACACATATTCCTATATGGTCGTGCCACCCTATTAGAAAAGTTAAACATCTTGGAAAAAACTTTTCCCAGAAAAAGGATTAAACTTTAGCTACAGTACTATATAATCATTATGAGTTTGGGAAAAATAACTTCATACCTCAATAGATCATGGTTTCATATAGGGATATCAAAGAATAATTCATCATTTATCCAATACATAGCTAATCCAAATGAAAATGTGCATCCCATACTATAACCTATCCTTAATAACTTAAGAGTCAAACTCTCCTCAATTAGTGGAATATACATCACATATCTCACCAAAAGTTATTTCATCCCATTCATCAAAAAGTACTATTCACTTTACAAGAATCTAGTATAAATTATGGAGGGGGAGATAAGTTACATCCTATTGGAGGGAAAAGAAATATATCAATTAAATATCAGAAAACAAATCCTCATTACTCATAGATTGGTTGTGGAAATTACTAGTTATAGTCCCAATCTCATCACAAAATTTCATATGTATATAAGCTGAATATTAGCGGGTAACAACCTTTATTAATTGGATGGACCCAAAATGATTAGAGTATATCCAGATGAGATAACACAAGAAGGATATGGAGAATCATGATATACTTACATATAATGTATCTAACACGCCTATTTCTACCCTACAATTTATGTCTTTGAGTTTAGGTTAAACTATTAGTTTATCAAATTCTTAGAGAAAGGATATATCATCCTCCACATGCACTAGTCACCATGAATTTATAACCAAACCCAGGAACCCATTATCATAGTTTCCCTTGATTCCAAAACCTGTCCTCACATGAATACTAGCTCGAAAAACTATCCCTATGATGGACCCTCTTTTATACCACTCTTTCATGACCCAAATTAATAGGCCCCACCTAATTGGAAGTAAGCTGAGGATGACACTCCAAGACTACCTCCAATAAGACAAGGGATGAAAACTAGTGTTGAGTAGTCATATGACACAATATGGGAGGCCTTAACCTATAAAAACCTACAAAATACATATATGTCCAATGAACATGATTTGAAAAAACACAAATATGATATATAAATATAATCAGATGAACTGTACACAATTAATATCTAGGATAATAAGTATAAAAACAAATCCTCATAGGGGATAACTAAGGGAAAAGTGTACATCGGAGTAGATTCCATAATAGTAAGACACAATACAATGTATGCTACACGTTAGCGTGTGAATTCCTATGTTATTAAACAGTAAAAATAGTAATTTCCACTATCATGGATCCCCAATATTTTATATGAACCACTAAGCATCACCAGGTTTTAGCTCTGAACAAACCACACTAGTCCCACATCCTCCAAGTCTATATCTAACCCGGGTGCCAACTACATAGACACAACATGTGTGAGAACAAAATCTACGCATGGGTGAGTATAAACATAATTAATAGGACACCTAAAAACCCAAAGAAGAGAAAACCAAACATGTTATCCCAAATATATTTTTGTTATAAAGAGTAATTGGAAATAAAAATAAGGATCTAGATATGCTCTATAATCAAAATTCATAGGGTTACAAGGAGTCTCAACCATCATATCTCTATTCTCTTGCAAGTCACATCACATGAGAAACTAGGGGTTCTTGGTATAATAAAGAGTCCATGAAGTATAATATTGAAAAGTTAAATATATGTATCATTTTGAGGCTAACCCATAGGTTTATTGAGGATCCCCAAGTGTCAAATATGATTACATATCTTTTCCTTCCCAACAACCACACCACCGCCTAAAACCGTGACGAGGAACCTCAACATAGTTGGAGAACACTGTAACACCCCATGTTTCCTCGGTATGTTTCCTTTCGAATAATGCAATGGCGTGCATTGTACACAACTTCGAGATTTTAACACACCATAACCAATCAAACTAGCCGTTATGAATAGTAATACCTACTTTTTGAAATTTTATAAATTCTATCTCTCAAAATGGACTTCATTTTTGGATTCGTAATATCGAAATTAGCCTAGGGTGAAATTTTGGTACTTTTTGGATAACTTTCATATTTTGATGAATAGTGAAAATTACTAAATTTTAATTAAAAACAACTTTTTTAATCAAAATAATTAATAGTGATAAATTATGAATTTGAGTTGTTTTAAAGTATATTTAGAATATATTTTTACCATTTAATATAATTTTGGTCATTGGACATAATTTTACAATTAAACCGAACATAAACAAGTGTCAATCTTTTGATAGTTATTATCTCTTAAAAACACGCTTTTTGTTTTGACAGCGGGAATTAATTTTAAATTAATTTCTGCCACTTCTGTGTTTTGAATTTAGAAAAATGGATTCCATATTTGGAATCAGGATGTTCAAATTGTGTAAATAGGTAACTTTTATTTTTAGACATTTTGAATAATTACTGCGGTAAATATTTTATTTACCATGGTTAAGGGTAAATCCGGTAAATATGGGTTCAAAAATAATATTATAATACTAAATTACCCTAAAACGTGTCTTAACCCTATTGGTTGATACATGGTCGACCATGGGCATCTTTGGGTCTATTTTGGGACCCCATGGATCCACTTGTAAGTGATAATGACACTTTATTTTAATTAAGTTAAAATAAATACAAAAATGACACAAGCATATATCTTTTAACAAAACATTTGTTACAGAGGGTTATATATGTTGGATTTTAGATTATAAATATTCCTTATAAAGATAAATAGATTTCCTACATAATGATATTTTATTTATAATTTTTAGACATTAAATAATTTAATTTATTTATGACACAATGATTATGCAGTAATTACTATAATAGTGAAAAATCAAAATAATTGATATTAAAAATACCCAAATAAATATAATATGAAACTTTTAATGAATTAAAATAATTTACTAGGATAATATGATATATTAGTATTGATTTAATTGACTTTTTTCTAAGTAATCAATCTGTTATGAGTTTCACAAAAATCAACTATTGAATAGTGTCAAAATTGACATAAAAGAGTTTTTAAAACAAATATTATATTATTAATTGATATTAAATTCCTAAAAATCTAAGGTTCGGCCAAGAGACTTATATCATGATAGGTGTATCATTAATGGACCACTTGGGGGTCGCTTGTATGTATATGGTAAGTTTATTAACCATATAATATAAAAATACAAAGAGACATTGTAAAAGTGAAACTAATTAACTTAGAGTTAATACTTAAAGATAAGGTTAATATAAGTACCCAAACCTGTCTAAATTATATTGGTTGAGTTGTTTTCGACCCATCTCCACCTTAACCTTTGAATAGTCAACTTTGGAGCCATTGGAAACCGAATATGAATTTATTATAAACTAATATCTCTAGCTTTTCCAAAGGTGCCCCTCACCCCTCTTATAAAAGGGCACTCCTCCTTCTCATTTCTTCACACCTTCAAAGCCATTTGGTTCGGCCAAACCCTGCCCAAATACTATCTCAACTTCCCTCACTACAACCTAGAGGCCTTAGTTTGATCAGAAAGCCAACCTAAGGAGTCCTTTTGATCAAATCAAAAGGAAGAACCCGAAGAAGAGGTAATGTTTTCACCACCCCTTTTCAAGTTCCTTTCTTCTTCCACTTCCTCTTTCTTTGTTATTTCCATTATAAAATAATAACTCCAGTATCATATATATACTGTGATGTTATTATAAATATGGTACAACCATATTCAGTATTCTATCCATCCTTTGAATAACATGTCACCATACGTGCGTACGTACGGCTTACCGTCTCCACGTCGTGGTGTAATTGTTATTCAATATATTATTATTTGGATGGGTATAATAATGATGTGTAACTCATGTAAATAATAAATATAACATGATAATTATTCTGTATATATGATATAAAATCCAATTATATATTATTTTAATATCAAAAGAATGATATTGTCGCTCGTGCGTATGTACGGACTACCGTCTCCACGAACGCGATGAGATTCATTGTCCATCATATCCATTCAAGTATAATTATCATTTGATGATTTAAAAATAGTATCTAAGGACTTGATATCATTCTGGATATGAATAATATACATCCCATTAATAACGAATATGGCTCACATAACAAAGAATATAAAGTAAAATGAACCCGTTAACACCCGAAATGACGATAATTCTAAGATATTATTAACAAATCAATGTTAAAAGATCATATATGATATCATATTAAAGTAAATGATTCTTGTATAATTCAATAACAATTATTTCACCATTATACAGGAGGTAAACCTACCATCGACCAAGGAAAAAGTACAAAGTAAGGGATTTTCTTATCTCACTTTCAATTCCGTGAGATTTCCATTTTTCACCACTAAATTATTGAAAGTGGTGTATTGTGTACTGCCATTTGATATATATTCATGATTATATTTATATTCATGTTATTCTGTAAATCATTTGGTGGTTATTAACTTTTGGCCATACGACTCAGTTGATTAACGTGGTAAGGGATTTTCTTATCTCACTTTTAATTTCGTGAGATTTCCATTGATCACCACTTAATTATTGCATGTGGTGTATGTGTACTGCCCATGATTGTATTCATTGTGTAATATAATTTAATTTATGGGTATTTACATCATCATGGTATGATACTTCTTTCATGGGTGTATGTTTCGTATGTTACCTAATCGGTAAGGGAATTTGAGATTTCAATTCCCACTCATTTGGATTTACGCATATTTCATTGATTATATTACTCCATGATTATGTGTGGAATCACTATTCATTTTATTATGTCATAATTTCCACTCCCCTTCCTGTGGATATAAGTTTGATACACATAATCACTCATTGGTAATTCTCAAGTCGTTGATATGAATTTGATAAGAGTAATTTTAACTCATTCACCATTTGTTGAGTTAAACATCCAATTCGTTGGTGTTGTTTTTACAAGATTATGTGTGAATATCCTTGATTGTTTTACACTGAATATCCAATCAAATTTAGTGTATTTATATTTCTCACACATAACTTTGTCGTTGATTTATCCTTAACCTAAGGATACGACCTTTATGAGAGATATCATCTCAATTTACATTCCATTGAGACTTCTTTGTTGATATACACCAAATCACTTTTATGTGGTGTATATAATGTACTTTAACAAAGTATATCATGAATCCCTTTATTCTCATGATATTACAATGTTTTGATTACCTTAATTATTTGTATTCAAGTGTCTCTCTTTTGGTTAGAAACTCTAACTAAAATACCATTTTTAAATGTTTTAAAGACTTATTCTTCTAAATCTTTCTCATTAATGTCCATGTTTTAAAAATGGTTTTAAGGATTTATTTATATGGACATTAAAGTTTTAAAATTAAAAATCCTTTTAAAAAGTTTCAAAGTGGTATGGGACACTTTGATTCAAAAATCTATTTTTAACTGGATTCTTGACAAATAGTGTGACTTTTAAATGTTTTCAAGAAAAGGGGGATATTTCTCTCAAATAGTTTTGATGATTATTTTCATCTATGTCAACATCCTTCATTATTCTTGATTGAGGTTAATGTGATACAATACAATCTTCCATATTGTATCGAATGAGTTATGTTTGACTGTGGATGTGTTATTTTTATACCATTCATGGTTTGTGGTAGAAGTATTGACATTTCATATGCTAGTTTTAATACGAATGTTTATGTTATGTTTAAACCTTTTCATATGGGAATGCATTGGACTTAATATGTGACGGGTGGAGCCCGCTATAGCTCCTCGATGCATCGGTAGGTCTCATGAGACAAACTAGTGTCTTGGCACAAGGCCTTGACAAAATCTTATTTGTAGTCTTGGCATGAGGCCTTGGCTAAGTGGTTATGATAGTCTGGCATTATGAATTCCAACATTATGAAAGTGGATATTGATATTGCATGTGATCATTAGACTAGTAGAATATCCATGTGAGTAAGTAAATGGCATTATTTCATTTTACCATTGCCATTTTATGCAGAAGTTCAAGTTTAAAAGGCTTTTGTTTTAGTTATAAATTGCCTTAAGTGTTTATGCTTATTTATGAAAGCTTCTGCTATAATGTTATCCTTACTGAGCATCTGAGCTCACCCCTTTCAATGTTTTATTTTTCCCAGGATTATGAAGAAGTAATTTATGAATGACCTGCAGGGATAGTATGAGGGGATAGGAAGACAAGATGTTTTTTTATGATGTAATGTAAAAAAATTATGGATGTATCTAGTTATTCCAAGGCTACTAAACTAATCGGTCTTTCGAGACTTGATCTTTCTCGTGATCATGCCAATGTTATGTAATAATGCACCGACTCTAGGTAACTAGGGTCGGGGCGTTACAAACACTTACCTCTTTGGGTGGAATGAACCCTATGGTATATCAGTACCATACTATTTTTTAGGAATCTTAACTACCAATTATAATAAAATCATGTAACCTAACATGAATAATAATGGAAGGCCCACATCTAAGTTGAGGGAGTATAAACTCTGATGGAGGATGTGTACCCTACTGTAGCTCTTAAATGAGGAAGTATTGAATCTTTAGATAGAGAACCACATAATAATAGTGCGGGGGAGTACCAAAAATACCTATACATAGATTAATGTGGTATCTAATCCCAGACAGAGTCCCACTGTTAGAGTATTACTGACCCCAATACCACTATGATGATCACGCTTGAACCCTATCTTCAGTTAATTATCATTGGAGGAAGCAATTCGCTTTCATCACCAAGATTCCTATCTCTGATATAGAAACCAATACCACCACCATATCCTATATATAATTTTATTACAAATAGACCACCCAAAGTTTTGATTAAGATCCTAAGGGAAGATATACTGAAGGTAGGTTGTTTTGGATGTAGTACTCAACATACTCTTTTTGGGTACATGATGTGTAGTCCTGAACCACCACTTGGACACACATTGGATCCCTAAATAGGATATATAATACATGATTACACATATTTTATAACTGGATACAAAGTGTGTATTTTCATTAGACGTACTAAGCATGTAAAAGTTTGTTTGAGTCGTTTTCCACCAGGGGTACACAGTTTGTGGGATTGATGCACATGACGTATACTATTACTCAGGTTCCTGGGTGTGTACTCCCTGTACACGAAAATATGGGTTTCTAAATACATAGAACATGTTGTTGATTATACATAGAGTTTATAGAAAAACATGGTTCTGGGCATTTATACCATGTACATGCTGATCTGGTTATCTAGTCATCACATGATGTGTGGGGGTCAACTGCACAACGCGTGATATTTTTATCAGTTCAAAAACCTATCCACCACATCAAATGAAATGAATGGAATGTGTTCATACAATCTAAATGCAATATTTTCAGGATTTACAAACTATACTTGTTTGGATACCTAGAATTCACTGTTACCATGGATATAACAATTAGAGGTTCAAATAATATATCAAATCCATGCTTGAAATTCGAAATTATGGTGAAGAATTCAAAAACCAATAATAGAACGACAATAGTTTTTCTTACAGAATCTTTATGAAATTATCCCCAAATGAAGAACTTAGTATAAAAACAAAGAAAGAAAAATTACCTTGATGGATAATCACTATCACTTTGAGTTCATTATCTCCATCACTTGATCTGATCAACTACATTGTTGTAGATCTCACCCCAATCCTCAAATCAGACATTAGAACCAAGATCAGACTTAGAAAATTTGTGAATCTGGTTCTAATTTGTATCAAGATTTTCCTATTATCAAAATATCTCCCTCTCTCTAGTTTTAGAATATTGAAAATAGTGAAAAATCCTAGAGAGAATCTATAAATAGATTTTTATAAGACAAATCTAGGTTTTACATTCCAAAATCATATGATTATTTATTTAATTAAATAAGAAATTCTGGGGATACCATATCTCAGAAAAATTAGGTGTGAATTAAACATATAACATCCCTAGGGTAAACCCAACCATTTTGGACACAACAAGAACATATTTTTCTCTATTAAATTCTCTATTTAATAGGTATAATAATTTATTTGAAAATAAAAATTCATGGTATAAAATAAGATAATATTTTTATTATACTATTATCAAAACTCCCTAGCACTCATATTTTCAAGAAGTCTTAGAGACCCATCCCAGAAATATTATTTAAAATGTTATAGGGCCTTAAACAAAAAAACTAAGGTTACGATTCCAACAATTGAGATTTAGAATGAATATTTATTAAAGTAATAAATATAACATATCCTGTAAAACTCAACATGCTTAGAAATTCACCAGAACCCAGTATGTGGGCAAACACTGCACCTCAAAATCAACAACACCTTATGCTTTTCTTTATGAGGCCTTCAACTAGGATGAATTTACTATTTTACCCTTTTAGAGGTCTGTGGACTCCAAAAACTCCAAATTGATCTAAGTATCTTCTTGAAAAAACCTAGGTCACCAATTAAAAATACAGATCCTATCTATTGAAATTCTTGATGTTGTTTAAATTTCACCACACCAATTCCATGTAAAAACCTTGATTATTCATCTTCTGGTTGACCTATATTATAAATTATCGACCAAAACCATTGATGCACCACCACATCTTCCAATAATTATGCCCAAATTCTGATTGAAATTAAGAAAATGTCTAAACACCCAAATTAAAGTTGAAACCCAACACTAAAAGTAATTCCATAGTTGGATCCTTGAGAAACGAAATACATGATCATAATCTACCTATAAACACCAATGCATAATCGATCATGCTCACTCTTAGATTTCCATCACCCCCATACCACATCAATCCCAAGGGTGACACACATACTCAATCTAATACCACATTTTAATGCATTTTTTTTTATTTTCCAAGGAACCAGATAAAATAAGATCTACCTAACCACCAACATCCTAACACCATCTCAACCATCCTTTGATTACCATCACATTACCCACAACCCTTTTAACCCAAGGGTCATACCTATGTGATCAATGCGATTCTATTAACATAAAATTATCCTCATAATCACTCCACTATACCAAAATTATAGATGTTTAAGGCCTATTATCCATCCATTGTTGAATGTAATGAATGGATGTGACTTCCCTACTCACACTTGAGTGTAATCAAGAAACACCATCCACCACCCATTCCTATCTCACCAAGAAAAACATCCTAGAAATTCATCAAAATATATTTTTTCAATGAGGTTCAAACCCACAAATATCCAATGATGCACTCCTTGTGACGTCATAGAATTGGATTTCACGTAACCCGTGCCCCGAGCTCAGTTGGCCACATGATCCCCGGTGTATATCCCCATAAACCAGAAGCTATAGACTAGAAGTGGGGTTTTAAATGATAAAATCAGTAGGGAGACTTTACACCCATGTCAGAGTACACAAAGGTGGAATAGAATCATACAATAGCATAATCACAATCAAAATACAGAATAAGTAAAAAATGTAAAACTGAAGAATAAATAATAGGGCCTCATAAGCAATTTCTAATACAATAATTCATTCATTAAATGCTAGTACAAAAGGGAACAAAATGATGGAAGCAGGAATACAAGTACAAGATACAAAAGCAAACAGAAACGAAAAGCTTCTCTATAGAATCTCAATCCTATGCCCGGTCCTCTACTATTAATCTCCATCTAAATAGAAATGATCAACAACTAGAAGGGGATGCTTGCCTTTATCCATAATTGCATTCAAACAATATGCTTTGGTACCAAAGGTGTCCCAAATAGAGTGTGAGATAAATCTTAGTAATCCACCATCAATGGTGCCTATGTGTAATCTGAGTAGGTGCGCATAACTAAACAGTGTACTGGTAACAAAAAAATTAAACAATGCAGAATTAATAAATAACCTGCTACTCAAGTTTCTAAAGGACACCTGGTGAGTCTATCTCCTTCAGCTCAAGACTAGTAAGTCTGAATAAGTCACCACACACACATACACACATATAGTGTAACAGCCCAAGATTTTATAAAAAAATATTCTTTTTAATTTTATTAATGTCTTGTGTTGTACGCTACACCAAAAGGAGCTTGCACAACACACATCCTTGACTTGTCTTGCATTACACGCAATCGCGACCTTCCTCGATAGCGTGTGTAGTACGCAATACCGAGTTTCATTAAACAACGATATGCTATAAAAATATTATTAAAACTAGCCGTTATGAATAGTAATAACCACTTTTTGAAATCCAGTAAATCTTATTTTTCAAAATGAACTTTATTTTTGGATTCGGAGTATCGAATTTAGCCTAAGGTGAAATTTTGGTACTTTTCGGATAACTTTCATATTCTGATGAATAGTGAAAATTACTAAATTATAATTAAAAACAACTTTTTTAATCGAAATAATTAATAGTGATAAATCATTAATTTGAGTGGTTTTAAAGTATATTTAGAATATATTTTTACAATTTAATACAATGTTGGTCATTGGACGTAATTTCACATTTAAACTAGACATAAACAAGTGTCAATCTTTTGATAGATATTGTTTCTTAAAAACACGCTATTTGTTTTAATAGCGGGATTTAATTATAAAATTAATTAATGCAACTTTTATGTTATGAATTTGGTAAAATAGACTTCATTTTTGAATTCGGAATATGAAATATAGCTTGGGATGAAATTTTGGCATTGTTCTGAAAAACATCAATTTTTGATGAATAGTGAAACCACTAAGTGGTAGGTTAAAAACTGAATTTTGCATAAAACTTAATTTTACCGCTTCTGTGAATGGAATTTCGAAAATCCGAGAGACACGGTTAATATCAAGGACTAAAATGTGGTTCAATGAGATGAAAATAAGTTTTGGTGAATAGTAACTTTTTACTTTTTTTTACCGCGGTTAATAGTAAATAGGGTAACTAAGGGTAAATATGATATTAATATTACCCTAACACATGTCCTAATTCTATTGGACAAGTGTAATTCGACCAAAAACAAACTTAGGAATAAAATATGACCATTTAGGCCCACTTGGATTAGATTAGGACATTTATTATTAATTTATTTAAAGAAGGGTTAAAATAGTTAAAATCAAAGTTTAATAAGTAAATCATTTTTAATATGGGGTTATACATAAGATAAATTAGACTATAAATATTCATTAGAAAGCTAAAAAGATTTCCTACATTATGGTATTTTATTTGTAATTTTTAGACATCAAATAATATAATTTATTTATGACACAAAGATGGTGCAGTAATTATCTTATTAATGAAATATTGACATAATTGATAATATAAATACCAAAATAAATGTAATTTAAGACTTTTTATGAATTACAATAATTTTCTAGGTTACTATGATATATTAGTGTTGATTTAATCAACTTGGTTCGAACATATAATTCTGATATGACTTTCACAAAAATCATATATCAAATAGTGTCAAAATTGACACAAAATAGTTTTTAAATCAAATATTATATTATTAATTGTTATTGTATTCCTAAAAATCTAAGGTTCGGCCAAATGACTTAGATAAGGATATATATATTAATAATAAACAATTTGGGGTTCGTTTGGCATGTTATAGTAAGTTTATTAACCATATAGTGTAAGAAAACAAAAAGACACGGTAAAAGTTAAATTATTTAACTTAGAGTTAAATCTAATTGATAAGGTTAAAATAATAACCTAAACTTGTCTAAATCCTATTGGTTGATAGTATTTCGACCCAACCCCACTTTAGCTTCGAAATAAGACCCTTTGGAACCATTATAAACCGATTTTGACTTTAATATAAAATAATATTTTGAGATATTCCTAAGGTGCCCCTCTCCTCCCCTATAAAAGGACACCTCCTCCCCCTCCTCCTCACACCAATTTTAGCACTCAAGCTCGGCCAACCCCTGCCAAAATCTCTTCTCCACTTCCCTAGCAACATCCTAGAGGTTCTGGTCTTCCTCAAAGACCAATTCTAGTGCCCTAAGAAGAGGTCTCAAAGAGGCACTTCAAAGAAGAGGTAATTACCGTTACCAATTCTTTCATCTTTATTTCTTCTTCCACTTCTTCTTCTTAGGTTGTTTCATTATGAAGTAATAACATCAGTATCACTCATATACTGATATGTTATTATAAGTATGAAACAACCCTATTTCACCATCTATCCATCCTACGGAAAAAGAAATCACCGCGCGTGCGTACGTACGGAATACCGTCTCCACGCCGTGGTGTAATCTATTTTCCACCACCACCTTACATGGATGGGTATAATGGTGTAAAGAATAACTATACATAGTTATTAAAACATCATATTGATTCTGATATATTGTATAATCCACTCCAATTCAATTCAATATTTATAGAAATGATATCATCGCTCGTGCGTACGTACGGACTACCGTCTCCACGACGCGATGAGATTCATTCTCCATGTTAACCATTTAAGAATGATTATAATGTATATATAAGAAATAATAATGAAATATATGACATTATAAAGCTACTGGATTTATGTATATATATACATATGTATGTCATCTACTTACTTCCATTTCAAGACAATAAGGAAAGGAAAACAGCGTTCATGCGTACGTACGGACTACCGTCTCCATGAACAGTGTTTTTCATTTTATTTATCTACCTATTATATATATATATATATACTGAATATATATGATATATAAATCATATTTTATATTCTGGAAGTAAGTAAATCATGATATAAGTAATAGTGATGTCAAGAACAACAAGTCAAAACACCTAAGATAAATGAAACGATTTTACCCAAAACGCTTCTTTAACATGGAATTTACAAAAGAACGGGTAATATAATGTCATAAGTGAACCATATATGATATCATAACAATGAATATGATTCTGTAATAAGTCAATAACATGATTTAAATCATTATACAGGAGGTTTGGACACTTACAAAGCAAGTCGGACCTAAGGTAAGGGAAATATCACAATCTCATTTTTATCC
Source organism: Viscum album (assembly GCA_963277665.1). Lineage (NCBI taxonomy): Eukaryota > Viridiplantae > Streptophyta > Magnoliopsida > Santalales > Viscaceae > Viscum > Viscum album. The sequence continues at coordinate 1,078,367,909 of OY728139.1, read as the reverse complement.
GAGATTGTTTATTCGTAAGTATTTACTGGGGTGTATTTTATCATCCACATCCATGTTTTCTCAATATATAATATTATTTACATCCACCTACAATTGTTTAAATCCAATTTTACCCTTCTATGAGTTTTTAGTAAAAGATATGAAAGGAATCTTTTGCCATTTTTTTATACGAGGTACTTTTTTGACTTTTCCGACAAAAGTACGAAGAATGTTTTTTTAACTTATACGGCACGAACGGATTTTTACGGTTTTATAAAGCCTTATTTTCATGAACCTTCCTCCAAAATATTTCATGACTATTTTTAATAAAATCTCTTTCTTTTAAAATTGTATGATGTTTTGTGAAAAGAAATTGATTTTGAAGAAGAAAGGATATTTTCCTCAAGAATTCATTTCAAGTGTTTTATCAAAATTATTTTCCATCTAAGATAATAAAGGGTTCTGTTTCTATCCATATTTTTACATTGATTTGACTATGTTGTGATGGAATTATGTTTATGAATTCCTTTATCTTATATGAATGGTTTTATGATGTCATGTTGTTTAAGAATCCCATTTTTATTACATGGGTTATGCAATGATGTATGATTTATGATTTTGTGGCACACATAAGAAAGGATTCATTAAGAGATGGGTGGGACCTATATCTCCCTCCAATGCATTGGGTAAAGATTTTATATCTCATGAGATAGACATGGCTGGAATGGTAGGTTATACCGGTTCAGTGAAACAGGACTGAAACGAGGATTACTCGATTCAGAAAGGGACTTTGTCCACTAAGATAGTCTTGGCAATGAGTCTTGACTAACAAGAAATGATTCTCTATGATTATGTGTGTATGCCACAATGAGTAATGTTTTATGTTTTGATTTCATTTCACTACTATGATTTATCCCATGTTATGAAATTATGCTCTCTTTTGCAGGTTAAGATTTCCAAAAATGTTATGTTCTTATGAAAATTATGTGATTGATATTTCTTTTGTTTACCCTTACTGAGCATTTGAGCTCACCCTTTTATGTTTTCTTTTCCCCAGGATATAAAGAAAGGTTTTAGGTAAAAAAAAAGAAGATCTTTATGGGAGATGTTGAAGATCTTTCACCAGGATTAGAAGATTATATTCCGAGTTTCCAAAGACACTAAACTATTACGATCCTTGTGTGTGTGTTTTTGTTATGTACTAAGTATTCCGAAAAAGTAATGTAATGTCCATGTACGTCAGGATACGGGTCTTTACAGTTGGTATCAGAGGAAAGGTTTAGTGAACCTTTGGAAACTAGGATGCGAAAACGTTAGTGAGATCCCTAGAGATATTTATAAGGTATGTCTAGGGATGTCTCTAAGGTTAAGTATACGTATAGGTTATAGTAATAGAATTACGCTAACGATCATAGAATTAAACCTAAGATGTTGGATATTGAAGGCACTCCCCCTTTATTATGTTGTTTTCCCTAGCATGATTTTTGCCTCTCACACTATTCTTTATGGGTTTTAGACGATGGCTGGAACCCGAAGGAACCGTGTTGATCAATGCAATGGACAATGCAATGATTGCCCTCCTGAACAAACAAATGTTATGGGAGATGGAGTGCAAAATCTTATTGCTATACTTACACAAGCTATGAATCATTCTGGACTTCCAAATGAGCAGAGAAGGGAACAATATTCTATTGAGTCCTTCATGAGGCAACGTCCACCTTCTTTCAGTGGGTCTACTGATCCATTAGTTGCTGAACAATGGATTAGTACTACTGAAAAGATATTTTCAGTTCTTCAATGTTCTGAACATGATAAAGTCATCTTAGCATTATATCGTTTGGAAGGTGAAGCTGATCAATGGTGGAATCTTATCAAGAATACGAGGCCAAGAGATGAAATTGAGTCCATGGAATGGGACAAGTTCAAGAACTTGTTTTTCAGTAAGTACTTCCCTCGTATTCTTCGAACAAAGATGGAGAAAGAGTTTCTTGAACTGAAGCAAAGGGATGATGAATCTGTTGGTACCTATGAAGCAAATTTTACAAGACTTGCAAGGTATGCTTCTGGAATTATCATTCAACCTGAAAGTAAAGTTGATCGATTTTTCAGTGGCTTAAAACCAAGTCTTCGAAGGGCATTAGCTATAAGAGACTTCAGTAGCTATGAAGAAATTGTGCGTTGTGCTATCAAGGTAGAAATGGAAGTTGGTGTTACATATCCATCTCATGGTTTTGACAAGAAACGAAAGATGGAGTTCAAGGAGAAATCCCAGAATAATGGTGAAAAGAAGATGAATGTTTCCTTATGCACAAAGTGTGGAAAGAAGCATGGTGGAGATTGTCTTAAAGGGACTAGAAAATGTTTTAAGTGTGGAAAAGAAGGTCATCGAGCAGCTGAGTGTCGAAGTAATGGAAAAAGGTTTTCTAATGATGTGAATAAAGCAAACACTGCAGAGAACGCACTACCAACACTTCAATGCTTCAAGTGCAAAGAAATGGGGCATTATGCTAATAATTGCCCTAATCCAAGGGTTAGTGATGATCAACATGAGCAACCACTTAAGGCAAAGGACAAAGGGAAGTCACATGCGATCACTATTGGCGATGTTGAATATGACAATGATGTGGTGGAATGATTAAGTGTTTATGTAATGGGATTCCAAAATAATGTTTTATCATGGAGTATTGGAATATTTATGTATTGGTCTAATGTGGTATTCAAAGTGATTGAGATATTATGCGCATAATGAAGGGAAAATGAGAAAATTAATTGTTTAACAGTATTCATGAGCTCATGATTGATATAAGGACTAAGTGATATCATGGTTTGAGTATATAGAATTTTGAGGATTTTGGTATGTGGAAAGTGTTAACTTTTAACTGCACTCATGTTTTCACTAAGGTATTCAAGAGAATACACGATTAAGGACTTTGAATGTTTGGAATGTGACCAACAAGACATATCTTATGATATGTGGGGATCAACGACAGTATTAAATCTTTGGTAATCGATGTCACTATATTATGAGAGTGGACTGCAGTACTATGTATAAGCCTAAAGATTAGACTGGATTATGTTGGACATAAGTTAGTATTGTTTAAGGATAGAAGATTTTCGATATTATTGATGGGATGTTATAGTAACGTAGTTTTAGAAAAAGGGACAACCTACAGGACGGGCGACAGCCCATCGCTTCGGACAAGGCTGTAGGAATCGAACCCACAACCGAAGTGCGACTGGCCTTTATCGCCTACCACTAGCCTACAGGAAGTCCCTGTTTAGTAGAAACTAGTTTTATTATATTAATCAGTATGATATATGAAGTATAAGTCCATATGTGATTAATCTCACTATAGATCGACTTATGTATATAATTTTGCTAACCTTTTGTTTGAAACAGATGGAATGACCCGTCATTCTATCACATGATCTGCTAACACTTCACGAATAACAAATTCAACTTCATTTATTTAAGAGATGAAGTGGAAATTGTTAAAGGCACGAACAACAGTGAGATTGTACCAAAATAAAGTAAGTATTTATTCTAATTCAAATTCTTTAACTTTAGGGAAATGATCTTGAAAACCAAAAATGTTGTCCTAGTTCTCTTATACCTGATGAATCAGATGGTACCTTATATCATCACAAATCTATGGATTTGTGATTACTGGCTTTTCCATAGCCATGTTCTCTACCACTCTCCATCAGAACATGATGCTTAGATTTCTCTTCCATATCCATATTTTCACCTATGTGGAAACCCAGTGATTAGTTTATTTGGGTAATCGTTACATTTCATACTTTAGTTTTTAAAGCCAAGTTTTGGTATTCCCTTTTACTATGTGGGTTTCTATTAAAGAAACTTTCAAATAGTAAACCATTTATAACCCCGACGAATTTCGAGGGCGAAATTCATTTTAAGGGGGGTAGAATGTAACAGCCCAAGATTTTATAAAAAAATATTCTTTTTAATTTTATTAATGTCTTGTGTTGTACGCTACACCAAAAGGAGCTTGCACAACACACATCCTTGACTTGTCTTGCATTACACGCAATCGCGACCTTCCTCGATAGCGTGTGTAGTACGCAATACCGAGTTTCATTAAACAACGATATGCTATAAAAATATTATTAAAACTAGCCGTTATGAATAGTAATAACCACTTTTTGAAATCCAGTAAATCTTATTTTTCAAAATGAACTTTATTTTTGGATTCGGAGTATCGAATTTAGCCTAAGGTGAAATTTTGGTACTTTTCGGATAACTTTCATATTCTGATGAATAGTGAAAATTACTAAATTATAATTAAAAACAACTTTTTTAATCGAAATAATTAATAGTGATAAATCATTAATTTGAGTGGTTTTAAAGTATATTTAGAATATATTTTTACAATTTAATACAATGTTGGTCATTGGACGTAATTTCACATTTAAACTAGACATAAACAAGTGTCAATCTTTTGATAGATATTGTTTCTTAAAAACACGCTATTTGTTTTAATAGCAGGATTTAATTATAAAATTAATTAATGCAACTTTTATGTTATGAATTTGGTAAAATAGACTTCATTTTTGAATTCGGAATATGAAATATAGCTTGGGATGAAATTTTGGCATTGTTCTGAAAAACATCAATTTTTGATGAATAGTGAAACCACTAAGTGGTAGGTTAAAAACTGAATTTTGCATAAAACTTAATTTTACCGCTTCTGTGAATGGAATTTCGAAAATCCGAGAGACACGGTTAATATCAAGGACTAAAATGTGGTTCAATGAGATGAAAATAAGTTTTGGTGAATAGTAACTTTTTACTTTTTTTTACCGCGGTTAATAGTAAATAGGGTAACTAAGGGTAAATATGATATTAATATTACCCTAACACATGTCCTAATTCTATTGGACAAGTGTAATTCGACCAAAAACAAACTTAGGAATAAAATATGACCATTTAGGCCCACTTGGATTAGATTAGGACATTTATTATTAATTTATTTAAAGAAGGGTTAAAATAGTTAAAATCAAAGTTTAATAAGTAAATCATTTTTAATATGGGGTTATACATAAGATAAATTAGACTATAAATATTCATTAGAAAGCTAAAAAGATTTCCTACATGATGGTATTTTATTTGTAATTTTTAGACATCAAATAATATAATTTATTTATGACACAAAGATGGTGCAGTAATTATCTTATTAATGAAATATTGACATAATTGATAATATAAATACCAAAATAAATGTAATTTAAGACTTTTTATGAATTACAATAATTTTCTAGGTTACTATGATATATTAGTGTTGATTTAATCAACTTGGTTCGAACATATAATTCTGATATGACTTTCACAAAAATCATATATCAAATAGTGTCAAAATTGACACAAAATAGTTTTTAAATTAAATATTATATTATTAATTGTTATTGTATTCCTAAAAATCTAAGGTTCGGCCAAATGACTTAGATAAGGATATATATATTAATAATAAACAATTTGGGGTTCGTTTGGCATGTTATAGTAAGTTTATTAACCATATAGTGTAAGAAAACAAAAAGACACGGTAAAAGTTAAATTATTTAACTTAGAGTTAAATCTAATTGATAAGGTTAAAATAATAACCTAAACTTGTCTAAATCCTATTGGTTGATAGTATTTCGACCCAACCCCACTTTAGCTTCGAAATAAGACCCTTTGGAACCATTATAAACCGATTTTGACTTTAATATAAAATAATATTTTGAGATATTCCTAAGGTGCCCCTCTCCTCCCCTATAAAAGGACACCTCCTCCCCCTCCTCCTCACACCAATTTTAGCACTCAAGCTCGGCCAAACCCTGCCAAAATCTCTTCTCCACTTCCCTAGCAACATCCTAGAGGTTCTGGTCTTCCTCAAAGACCAATTCTAGTGCCCTAAGAAGAGGTCTCAAAGAGGCACTTCAAAGAAGAGGTAATTACCGTTACCAATTCTTTCATCTTTATTTCTTCTTCCACTTCTTCTTCTTAGGTTGTTTCATTATGAAGTAATAACATCAGTATCACTCATATACTGATATGTTATTATAAGTATGAAACAACCCTATTTCACCATCTATCCATCCTACGGAAAAAGAAATCACCGCGCGTGCGTACGTACGGAATACCGTCTCCACGCCGTGGTGTAATCTATTTTCCACCACCACCTTACATGGATGGGTATAATGGTGTAAATAATAACTATACATAGTTATTAAAACATCATATTGATTCTGATATATTGTATAATCCACTCCAATTCAATTCAATATTTATAGAAATGATATCATCGCTCGTGCGTACGTACGGACTACCGTCTCCACGACGCGATGAGATTCATTCTCCATGTTAACCATTTAAGAATGATTATAATGTATATATAAGAAATAATAATGAAATATATGACATTATAAATCTAATGGATTTATGTATATATATACATATGTATGTCATCTACTTACTTCCATTTCAAGACAATAAGGAAAGGAAAACAGCGTTCATGCGTACGTACGGACTACCGTCTCCATGAACAGTGTTTTTCATTTTATTTATCTACCTATTATATATATATATATATACTGAATATATATGATATATAAATCATATTTTATATTCTGGAAGTAAGTAAATCATGATATAAGTAATAGTGATGTAAAGAACAACAAGTCAAAACACCTAAGATAAATGAAACGATTTTACCCAAAACGCTTCTTTAACATGGAATTTACAAAAGAACGGGTACTATAATGTCATAAGTGAACCATATATGATATCATAACAATGAATATGATTCTGTAATAAGTCAATAACATGATTTAAATCATTATACAGGAGGTTTGGACACTTACAAAGCAAGTCGGACCTAAGGTAAGGGAAATATCACAATCTCATTTTTATCCGAGATTGTTTATTCGTAAGTATTTACTGGGGTGTATTTTATCATCCACATCCATGTTTTCTCAATATATAATATTATTTACATCCACCTACAATTGTTTAAATCCAATTTTACCCTTCTATGAGTTTTTAGTAAAAGATATGAAAGGAATCTTTTGCCGTTTTTTTTATACGAGGTACTTTTTTGACTTTTCCGACAAAAGTACGAAGAATGTTTTTTTAACTTATACGGCACGAACGGATTTTTACGGTTTTATAAAGCCTTATTTTCATGAACCTTACTCCAAAATATTTCATGACTATTTTTAATAAAATCTCTTTCTTTTAAAATTGTATGATGTTTTGTGAAAAGAAATTGATTTTGAAGAAGAAAGGATATTTTCCTCAAGAATTCATTTCAAGTGTTTTATCAAAATTATTTTCCATCTAAGATAATAAAGGGTTCTGTTTCTATCCATATTTTTACATTGATTTGACTATGTTGTGATGGAATTATGTTTATGAATTCCTTTATCTTATATGAATGGTTTTATGATGTCATGTTGTTTAAGAATCCCATTTTTATTACATGGGTTATGCAATGATGTATGATTTATGATTTTGTGGCACACATAAGAAAGGATTCATTAAGAGATGGGTGGGACCTATATCTCCCTCCAATGCATTGGGTAAAGATTTTATATCTCATGAGATAGACATGGCTGGAATGGTAGGTTATACCGGTTCAGTGAAACAGGACTGAAACGAGGATTACTCAATTCAGAAAGGGACTTTGTCCACTAAGATAGTCTTGGCAATGAGTCTTGACTAACAAGAAATGATTCTCTATGATTATGTGTGTATGCCACAATGAGTAATGTTTTATGTTTTGATTTCATTTCACTACTATGATTTATCCCATGTTATGAAATTATGCTCTCTTTTGCAGGTTAAGATTTCCAAAAATGTTATGTTCTTATGAAAATTATGTGATTGATATTTCTTTTGTTTACCCTTACTGAGCATTTGAGCTCACCCTTTTATGTTTTCTTTTCCCCAGGATATAAAGAAAGGTTTTAGGTAAAAAAAAAGAAGATCTTTATGGGAGATGTTGAAGATCTTTCACCAGGATTAGAAGATTATATTCCGAGTTTCCAAAGACACTAAACTATTACGATCCTTGTGTGTGTGTTTTTGTTATGTACTAAGTATTCCGCAAAAGTAATGTAATGTCCATGTACGTCAGGATACGGGTCTTTACATATAGTGTATATAGGTATACATATATAGATATATTTTGGGGTGTATCATGGCATAACTCTTAGACATCCAATACCTGGGTAACTCTCACGGTCAAACCCATGGCCGAACTCCAAGAATTCTCACGGTCTCTTGAAAATACATGGGGAGCTCCCATGGTCTTTCCTACCTCAAGGGTATCACAGTCCTTGGGTCCATATATATAATCTCACATGGTCTTCCATACCTCAAGGCACTCATGGTCCTTGTGTCCACACCCATAATACATAACATTTACATTATATAATGTAAGGTGAACCATCTTACATGATTTCAATTACAACAAGAAAAACAATATACAATGCCTCCATAAATATTTCAATTAAAGGGAACGGATATTCCCTCCCATGAATCTATTTCATTTGATATCAATTATTTCTTTAGGTTTAGGCCATATCATTCTATCCAACCTATAAAAATTTTCTCACATGGAAATTTCATTCCTACGTAAGGTGTCAAGGCTCAAGTGTCAAGTCAAATACTCACATGGTCAATTTTCCAATTCCAATTAAAAGGGGAAAAAATCATTGATACACCCTTTTTTAGGTCCAATACACCTAGTATATGGGTTAATTTGATTTAAAACAAATCCTAGAAGCATAAACCATAAATCATCATTTCGGTAAAATTGGCCTAAATTGGCCAATTTTGGGTGGAACACCCCTTGGGAATTCATATAACATAAAGGTGATATCTAGCCCTCTAAAAAAGATTCAATAAACCTATGTGATCACACTAGGGTCAATTATACATGAATAAAACAACATAATAAAGGATCTTAGAAAAGTCCAACTCACGACACAATGAGATTAAGTACGAAATGACCAAAACTCAAATGGAAAACAACGTGACCACCTACCTTAGGGCCGTAGAAAATGACTCACTGAGTATCAAACTCATATTCGGAGTATGTTGGAGTAGATATGAATTTCTATCCAACTAACTAAAAATAGTATTAATGTGCCTACATCTAAATAGCACAACAGATGGAAAGATTCAATGAGGAAAGAAGGGCATAAGAGGTTAGCCTTACTGAGGGGGATCTAATGCTTCCGATGGATCAATGACTGAACACCGAAAAAATGAAAAGCATATGATTGTGAGGGAGAAAATATTGGGATCTCAAGGGGGAGCGTGAGGGGACTGTTGTACACATAATAGAGAAGAATAAGTAATTAGTAACTTTAAGGGAGGAGGGACATTTTGGTCATTTTTCACTTAAAACTGACTCGTATGGTTTTCCAAACCGTGCGAACCCCACTGCTTCTCTAGCCACATCGCATAGCCTCTGTGAACAGTTTACTTAATCATGCATAGACAATTAAGAAGGTTTCTAAACACCCTCTGCAACAAACCACACAACCATGTACCTGGGTCGCACATTTGTAGACAAACCATGCAGCCCAACCTGTTTTCTCCTTTTCAGAGCTCCATACTCCGGATACTCCCCAGACGCTCCCGTGACCTCCTTTACTTAATCAAGTGACCTTATTAGGGCCATTTAAGACATATAAAAGGAAAAAATAACAATCCATTACTTTTTCAAAAAGTAGGGTCGTTATAACCTCCCCTTCTTATTGAAACTCATCCCCGAGTTGTCCTTTTGAGGGTAAAAAGGTACTATTAGTAAATAGTTCTGGACATTGTGATCGTACATCAGTTTCCCACTCACAAGTCTCATACTGTACATGGATGTGCTTCCATAGAACCTGTACAATAGGAACAGACCTACCTCAAAGTGTCTTTAGGCTTCGATCAACAATATGACCTGGATACTCTTCGAAGGAGTAATCCATATCCAGCTCAACCTCATTAGGATGAAAGACATGGGACGGGTTCGAATAATATCGACAAATATGAGATACATAAAAAACATTATGAATGGACTAATATATTTTATCAAGTGACAAATAGTAAGCCACTGGTTCAATCTACTTTACAATCTCAAAGGGTCCAACAAATCTCGATGATAACTTTCTCTGCTTCCGAATACATCTATGCCCTAACCTGGGTGAGAGTTTTAAGAAAACCCAGTCTCTGAACTCGATCTCAAGAGGTCACCGGTGCTTGTTGGCATAAGAATTATTTCTAGACTGAGCTTTCAACATAATCTTTGGAATCAGCTTGACCTACTCTGAAGTCTCCTACACGAGACGAGGCCTAAGGACAACTAGTTTCTCTATAACCAATCAACAGAGAGGATATCAAAAAGGCCTACCATTCAAGGATTCATAGGGATCCATCTGATTGGTAGCTTGGAAAATATTGTTATAAGAAAACTTAACGAGAGGAATGTGTTTATCATATGAACCCTCAAAATGATAACACACACACAAAGAATGTCCTCAATTACTTGAATTGTACGCTCTATTTGACTATCAGTCTATGGGTGGTAGGTAGTGCTCAAAAGTACCTGTGTACCCAAGGCCTTCTTCAACCCCTTACAGAATCGCGATGTAATATGAGAGTCTATATCAGAAACAATAGAATGATGTGCTCCATGAAGACGTACCACCTACTTAACATATAATAATACCAACTCATCAATTGAAAAGGTATCCTGTATAGGTAAAAAGTATGTGACCTTCATCAAATGATCAATGATGTCCCACACTGCATTGTCTCCACAAGGTGATATGGGTAAACAAGTCACGAAGTCCATTGAAACATCATCCCATTTATACTTAGGAATGGAAAACTTCTGTAGAATCCCTACCGGATGTTGGTGTTTCACCTTTACCTACTAACAGGTGGATCATCAAGTAATGAAACAAACTATCTAATGTTTCATGTTGGCCCAACAATATTGAAGCCATAAATCTCGGTACATTTTGGTGACCCCAGGGTGAACTGCCCATGATGAGGCATGGAAATACCTCATCAACTCCTATTTAATGTCTGCTGGGACCCATAAACACCCATAGAATGAAAGACAATCATCCCCATAAACCTTACAACTAGAAAATGTGTCGTCATCTGAGACACTCTCCCATAAGAAAAGACCTTCAGGATCAGATTGTTGTCTTGACCTTACTCATTCTAGAAAAGTATATGGCACCACTCAGGATGAGAGGATATTCTGACCATGGTCCTCTTAAACCTAAATGTGTATCTTTGAGAATAATTGCATAAGATTCCATTTGTCACTGGACTCATGAACTTCCTGTGAATGAGTCTTTCATCTTAGAGAATCAGCTACTAAATTCCCTTTACCTAGAGTGTAGGCAAGTTCGAAATCAAAAGATTTTATGTAATCAACCAACCTATGCTTCCTGAGATTCAGATACCACTGTATGAAGTTGTATTTAAGGATTTTGTGGTATGTGAGCACCAAAAAATTCTCTCTAAATAAATAGTGTCTCCAACAGTGTAAGGCATGAACAACAATATTAAGCATGAGGTTGTGCATCGAGTAATTCCACTTGTGAGGCCTCAACTAAAAAGAATGATACACAACAACTCACTCATACAACATCAGAATAACTCCAAGACTAATAAAAAATGTTTCAAAATAGATTGTGTAATCCCAACTTGGATTTGGTAGAATAAGTACCGGTGATGAAGTATTTCTGGCCTTCAACTCCTAAAAAACTGATTTAGAAGATTTAGTGAATTCGAATTTCACACCATTCTTCATCAAGATTATAAGAAATGCTTCAAGTCTTGATAAATCCTAAATGAAACATTTTTAGTATTTGGAAATTTCCAAGAAACTCCAGATATCAATGATGTTCTTAGGATACTCCCAAGAAACCACATCCCTCACTTTCTCTGGGTCAACAAAAACTCCTGTCTCTGAGATTATATGACCCAGGAAGTGGACTCTATTGATCTAGATGTGGCATTTACTAATCTTAGCATAGAGCTGATGCTCTCTCAGCATATTCAACATGATATCAAGATGGATTTCATGGCCATATCTAGAGTGAGAATACACTATGATATCGTCTAGTAATTCAACCACAAATGAATCCAAATATGGGTGGAAAACCCAGTTCATTAGAGACATAAATACAATAGGTGCGTTTTTAAGTATGAATGGAATAACCTGGTACTCTTGGAGACTATAACTGCTCCCAAAATCTATGTGAGGTATGTATGAGGTCCTGAAATGAACTTGATGACAGCCTAACCTCAGATCTATCTTTTAAAACACCTTTGTTAATCGAAGATGATCAAAGATGTCATCTATTCTAGGAAAAGGATACCTGCTCTTGATTTTTAGCTCATTCAACAGATGGTAATCCATGAAAAGGATAAGGTTACCATCTACCTTCATGGAAAAGAGGATAGGTGAACCCCAAGAAGAAGTGATGGGTCATATAAAACCTTTCGCCTCTAGATACTCTAATTGATTTTTGAGCTTGAGAAGCTCCTTCGGTGCCATCCTATAAGGAGGATTGGTCACAAGTGATGATACTGGTAGAAGCTCAATAGTAAACTGTACCTCTCACTCAGGAGGAAGACCAAAGAATTCGTTAGAAAAGACACCTCTGAAGTGCTCCACTATAGGAAGAAAAATGGTAGGTTTGAACCCCTGATCATAAAGGTAAATACTGGAAACCTATGTCATAACACTACCCAACCTCTACTGCTCAGGTCCTTCTATTGACACACAAACATACCATTATCCATTATTCACATGCATAACACCCCCTAGTGATGGAAATGTCACCCTCTAATGATATAAGTCAATATGGGATCTATAGGGAACTAACCAGTCCATCCTGAGGATTACATTGAAACCTGTCATCTCGAGAAAAGAATAGGTTCCATTTGAAAAGGTAACCACCTATATCAAGGGGATAGTTATGATAATGGTGAATTACCTCTGAATGTATACCTAAAGGCGTATCTAGTGTCATGATTCCATGATAGTACTCAACATCAAGGCCTAGACTCTCATTGATTACCTCATACATTAATGAGTGAGAAGTTTCTTTATCAAACAAAGAGGATACTAAAGTGGAGGATACCAGAAAAGTAACTCATACAGTAGATGTTTCATCCCTCTTCTCCTACGGTGTAGGTTGAACTACATGTAATTGGCATATACCGTGGCCTTGAGTCACTTCCTCACTGCCTTGAGCAGGCCCACTCTGCTAGTGCTCAGAATCATATGTCTGATTTAATCTTCCCTAACCACTACCTTAGCCCGATTGACTGATATTATTCTATCTTCCTAACTATCATGATCTTTCCAACATAGCTCCTGGCTGAGGAGTAGGTGCATATCCTTTCTCTCTAGGAGCTATCGGAAAAGTTATTACAGAAATGATAAATATGACGCATCCTACCACAACCCCTGCACTCTACTAGTACTCGTAGACACTATGCTTTGAAGTTCCCTACTCTTCCGCACTAGTGGAAGGAATGATAACTATAAATGACAAGATCCTGACCACTTCTCCCTCAATGAGAGAACTCAAAGCGCTATTTCTACCCATAAGAAGATCCAACAGAAGCCTTATGTGTGGAACCGCCTTGGCTTGCACCCTCATCATCTCTCAGATTCCACTACATAATTAGGGCTTGGTTGAAAATCTCTGAAATAGTCCTTAGTCTGAAAACATTGACTTGTGATCGGATGACATAACACTTCCCATCCTCAAATCAAATAGTAGCCATAAGGTCATCAATAACTAGAGAGGGATAAAAATGCTGTATCTTAGGGAAACGGGATAATTAATCCATAACTGACAGGGTTCCCTACTATAGATTCATAAAACTTTAGCTCGATCATCCCTCTGAGTCCGAGGAAAGAAAAAGTCATAGAAGATAGTCTGGAAGTCAGCCTGAACCATCTCTTTATGCTTGACTTGCTGGGTGATGACATCCCACCATCTCTTGGATGAGTCACATAACATGTAAGAAGCTAGATGAACTCTCCACTCTGGAGGTGTCTCCAGGTGGTCAAATATATATAGGGTCACCTCAAACCATGACTCTGTAGTAAGTGGTTTTCCATCCCCCAATAAAGTTGGAGTATGTTGCTGCTAAAACTCATGGGTCAACTCTAACATGCTCAGGGTATGTCGCACACCATATTTCATATTCTATATCATACGCAAGAAACCCTCTCAGAATTTGGTATGAACAGCCAATTAAGGTATAAGAGGAGGAAACACGGGTGTGCCATCTAGAAGAACAACTGGCAGCTCAGGGCCCACCACCTCAGGAGCATGATTTCCCCTGCCTTCAGGGTTCATGATTGGAGGACGTCTTAGCGGCATAATGATATAATTATAAACAAAAGTCTTAGAATATATTTAACACTTTAGAGAAAATCATTAAAGAAACTAGTATTGACATGAAAGACTTCCTAAAAGAATGAACATGCATCTCTTCCTACTTCTAAATCCATGTCTAGATGTTGGAACATACCGTAAGAGGCCATAAGAATGAAGAACACCCCTACCCACTACTAAGGTCGGGTTCTGGTTAAGTTTCTAAGTTAGGCACGTGTAAAAAGGATGTTCTCAAATTATAAGTCATTTTAAACAGTTGAATCCAATGATATGTCATTTTTCGTCCCATAAGGGCCCATACACCTTATGAGTCATAAGATGACACTCACTTAAATGTCATATTCATTTTAAATTGTGCTTATACATATTATTATATCATTACCCAAATGTTTGAGCTAGTTGGAATGCCATTTTCTGATCCATAAGGGCGCATACAACTTATGAATCAAAAGTGGCACCCAATAAACTCACACAATAGAATGATCCATTACCTGAAGAAGGATGTCATCACAATTATATCCATGTAACAAGGCACAACAATATGAAATAGGAAATTCTCTTTGAAAATTTAAATGTGGCATGAAAAAATGTATGGCCTGCTCATATTGTACCTATTGTGATGCATTTTCTAACAAATAACCCTCATTTCCTCAGGTCGAAGAATGAAATTAAAATTCCAATATAATCAATATAAACAACATCACAAAACATTTGAATCACTCAATAATGAAATGATATCAACAGTAATAATAGAATCAATAACAGTAATGATTCGAAAAACGTGGTCCTTACCCCATATGTGGGTTCGCAATGCCCAAGCACTGCTACTGACAAAGTCCCATGTGTTCCCAATATCCAATATATTGTCTTTATATAGTAAATTAAGAAAAGAAACTACTCCAAAACCACTTTGTGACATTCTGGACCCAACTACCATATAACCCGTGCCCCGAGCCTAATTGGCCACATGACTCCTGGTGCATCTCCCCATAAACCAGGGGCTGCTGACTAACAGTAGGGTTTTAAATGGTAAAATTAGAGGGGAGGCTTTACCCCCATGTCATAGTACACAGTGTCACAATAGAAACATACAATGGCAGAAGCATAATCAAGATATAGAATAAGTAAACATTAAAAGACTGAAGAATAAATAATAGGGCCTTGTTGGCAGTGTCTGATATAAGAATGTATGCATGGAATGCTAATAAAAATGGAACCAAATATAGGAATCCAACATACAATTACAATATAAAAAATTAAACAGAAACCAAAATCCTCTCCATAAAATCTTGAGCCTAATCCCAATCCTCTTCTCCTAAGATCCATCTAAACAGAAATGATCAATAGCCAGAAGAGTGATTCTTTCCTTTATCCATACATGCAGTCAAACAATCTACTTAGGTGCCAAATGAGCCCCGAATAGGGTGTGAGATAAATCTTAGTAGGACACTACCAATTATGTCCACATGTAATATGAGTAGGTTCTCATAAGTAAATTGTGTGTAGGTAAAAACAAAATTAAACAATGTATAATTAATAAATAACCTCTCGCTCAGGTTCCTAAAGGACACCTGGTAGGTCTACCTGCTTTAGTTCAAGGCTGGTAAGTATGACCAAGTCACCATATATATATATATAAAGTGTATATAGGTATATATATATATGTAGATATATGTTGGGGTGGATCAGGACATAACTATCATACATCCAATACCAGGGTAGCTCTCACGGTCTAACCCCTGACCCAACTCCAAGAGCTCTCACGGTCTATTGAAAATACACGAGGGAGCTCTCACGGTCTTCCCTACCTCAAGGCTCTCATGGTCCTCAGGTTCATAGCTATAGGATCACATGGTCTTCGAAAACTTGGGGCTCTCAGGGTCCTTGGGTCCACACCCATAAGAC
This sequence comes from Viscum album, assembly GCA_963277665.1. NCBI lineage: Eukaryota > Viridiplantae > Streptophyta > Magnoliopsida > Santalales > Viscaceae > Viscum > Viscum album. Next base: position 1,078,351,586 of record OY728139.1, on the reverse strand, counting down.
ATAACATTTACATTATATAATGTAAGGCAAACCATCTTACATCATTTAAATTAAAACAAGAAAACCAATATATAATGCCATCATAAATAATTCAAGTCAAGGGAAAGGACATGACTTCCCTTTAATCCATTTCATTTGATATCAATTATTCCTTTAGGTTTAGGCCATCTCATCCTATCCAAGCTATACAAATTTCCTCACATGGCAATTTCATTCCAAGGTAAGGTGTCATGGCTCATGTGTCAAGTCAAATACTCACATGGTCAATTTTCTAATTCCAATTCAAAGGAGGAAAAGCATCATTGATACACCCTTATATATGTAAAATACACTTGGGACATGGGTCAATTCTATTTGAAACTAATCCTGGAAGCATAAACCATAATTCTTCAATTTGGTAAAATTGGCCTAAAATGGCCAATTTTTTGTGGAACACCCCTTAGGTGTCCATATAACATAAGGGTGATCTCTAATCCCACAAAACAAGATTCAATCAACCAATTTCATCACACTAGGTTCAATTAGACATGAAGAAAACAACATAATAAAGGAGATCAACAAAGGCCATCTCATGGCACAACAAGATTAAGTATGAAACGGCCAAAACTAAAATGGAAAACCACGTGACCACCTACCTTAGGGCCATAGATGATGACTCGCTGAGTCTCAACCTCAGATTCATAGCAGGTTTTATTAGATATAATTTTCCATCTGATGAGTTGAAAATAGGGTGAATGAGCCTACATCTAAATAACACAATCAATGTCAAGATTCAACACGGAAAGAAGGGAATAATAGGTTAGCCTTGCTGAGGGGGATCCAATGCTTCTGATGGATTTACAATTAGACACCAGAAGGAGGGGAAATGAACAATTGAGAGGGATAAGACCATGATATATCAAAGGTGGGTGTGATGGGACTATTGTTCACGTAAGGGAGAAGAATAATTAATTAGAAACTTTAAGGGAGGAGGATAATTTTGGTCATTTTTTCCTTAAAACTGACTTGCACGGTTTTTGCAGACAATTTTCCAAATCATGCGCAAACCATGCACACGCCACTACTTCTTTGAGCACATCGCATGGAATCTATGAAAAATTTCCTTAACCATGCACAAAATGTGTAGAAGGGTTTTGGAAACCCTCTTCAATAAACCGCACAATCATGCACTTGGGTCACACAGTTGCATACAAACCATGCAGCCCAGTCTGTACTCTCCTTTTTGGATCTCCAGACTTTGAAAATTCCCCAGACTCTCTTGTGACCACCTAATCTTGATTAAGTGACCTGAATTGGACCATTTAATAAATAAAAAATGAAAAATAACAATCCTTACCTTGGTAAAAAAAGTAGGTTCATTATACTCCTTGCCATAGGGATTTCCTTACACCATTAATTGAGTGTAATTTTGAATGGATTCCATCATTGCATGCATATCTCTGATCCCATTCCATTCTTACCCATCCTAAAAACCCTTTACCAGGAACAAGATTTGATCAACCACACTACGATAATATGATCCATCTACGATATCACAATATATCAGAGAGGGGACACCTATCATTATTATAAAAAATCTTGGCCACCATGTATGTAGGAATTTCATCTAATCCATCGATCCTCAGCCCACACATGACCGATCATCGATCCACAACCCAAATGGTCACCATGTATAAATAATGTGAAATTTTCCTCACACATTGATACTTTTCCCAAATTCCATGGTGACACTCACTTCCCCATCAAAGGTTGAATGACTCTCTGAATAAAATTCTCATAGGTTCTTAGCCATCAACCTACTCAATCTCTTATAAAACGAACAAGTGTACACTCCCATACAACCTGATCACACAACACAAATCAAGATTCCATGATTTTCAAACCATTAATCCAATTCTCTCATTCCAAATCAACTAACCATACTTCATTGCATGTCAATACCGTCTAGCCAAATCACCATAGTTATTTATTTTCAATAAGCCTAAATTATCTCATTCATTCCAAGGATGATCACATGATCTCCCACCAACCGAACATCATTCTAAAACCCCAAGAATCTATCTATGCTCTACCATCCTAAATATAACCATCTAGGATCATGATGCAAAATTCTAGTAATTTAATTGATCCCTACCTCTAAACCTGAACTCAATATTAGAAGAACTCATATAAATTAAAAATGAGAAAAGTTAAGGCATCTCACATGCCTTTCCTCTACCCTCTTAAGGGTATCCATACCTCAAGGAAACTCACATTACAACAAAACCATTCTTGGATTATATATTTCACACACAAAAACACACACACAAATATATATATATATATATATATATATATTTAATGATTTACCTAAGTCAACTGCCCAATCCAAGGCACCGATCTTCACTAGGAATCCGTATACCAGACTACCGCTTTGAGGACCTGGTCACATCAATATAAATATAATGAAATCATCATATAATGATTATTATTGAGTAAACCTATAGTCATATAGTTTAGTTAAGTATAATGAAACCAATAAAAAATATTATAAAACACCACATAGGTTGTTTTTGTTGATACTTTAAGTAACCAAACCAACATCACAATCACCAACAAGGGGTTTGTCACCAAGTAATATAAATCATTTACCCATCCACTAGGGGTTAATACACATCCCTCATATAGAGGTAATGTATAACCATCATTATGGGAAAACATATCACATTAATATCCACAAGAATTTATATTAGAAGGAAGTACCATGGTTAAACTAAGTATAATTCTGCCAAAAATATATATAGTAAAACACCATATAAGTTTGGTTTGACACTTTAAATTGCCAAACCCCCATAGTTAGTGAAATAAATCACACACAAGAATAATAATATAATATGAATCCTATGTATATGATGCATGTATACATGCCTCTTTACTCTATGATCCGAGAGCTAAAACCACAAATGATAATCTCAAATACACACATCAGTTTTTAATAAATATATCAACAATAAGATTTAAAATAAGGAATATAAATCCTTTAACCCAAGTAAAATAGAATTAATACTAAAAAAAAGTTCATAAATCACTAGTCTAAGGTCCATAAAAATCTTTTAAACATTAACATACCCTATCCACCATATCCTAAGTTGTAAAATAAAGAAAAAGATACTCTAATACCACTTTGTTATTCCTTGAATTGAGAACACTCACCAGTGTCCTGAATAGAGTGTTATCTGACCCGAAGCATGCCCTCCAATATATTGGTGGCTGTTGAATAGTAGAGAGGGTCTATGGTGTCACCATGGAGAGACTATACATAAAAAAAATAAAAAAAACCAAAAATATACAAAGATAATCAGAGTATAAGGAAATAAATATACATACCATGACATAATAAATTAAATGCTATAATACAAGTATATATCCAAACTGATCTCTCACTAGGATGATCAAATATAAAAAATAGATAAAAAGGGAATAAAATATAGAAGAGGCTATACTGCCATCCTCAAGACTCACCTCATCCAAAACTCTATTCCATGACTAATATCTCATGATTGATCATCCAACACTGGGACTCTTCCCTACCTGGACCTATGGATATGAGGTATTTTTGTGTACATAAGTTCTATGGATTCTTGATCAGGGTATGAGTAAAATTTAGTAGTCGATCACCAATGGTGTCCCCAAAATAACCCATAAATAAGTACATGATTGATGGGATATGATCATAAAAATAAATAAATAACTAGAGCACAATAAATAAATCACCCTCGATATGCAGGTTTTAAGGTGGCACATGAGATTTACCATAACTAATTTGGTCAGTTATAGATGTATTTGATAATCATACATACCCTCATCAAGGGTCTAATAAGCATCCTCCCATAATACCATCATATATAATCATGAGGATTAATGACCACCAATCATATCTCTATATAACATACCAGGGGAAATACCAACTGCTACATAATAACTCATATATCATATCAGGGGGAATAACACTCACCTTGTAATACCTCATATATTTTTGAGGGGAATATCATACACCTTGTAATACCATCATATAATATATCTAGGGGATTAATTACTGCCCCGTAATACCTCGTATATCATTAATGGAAATAATGACCACAATATAAAGCCATAGTATATCATATTAAGGGGATAAAACCCACCACATAGTACCTCATATATCATTGAGGGGAATAATGACCACCTTATAATACCATCATATATCATATTTAGGGTAATAAAACCCGACTTGTAATACCTCATATATCACAATGGTGAACAGTTACCTCCCTATAATTCCATTATGTTTAATATCACATGGAATAGTGTCTATACCATAATACCACATATATCATCAAGGGTAATAGCACCCACCTCATAATACAATTATATATCATATCATAGGGAATGAAACCCACCCTATAATACCTCATATAGCATCAAGGGGAATAGATAACACCTTGTAATACCATCATATATCATATTAGGGGGAATAACGACCACCTTATTAACCTCACATATCATCGAGGGTAATATAGCCCACCTCACAATACCATCATATATCATATTAGGGTGGAGAATAATGCTTTACTTGTAATACCTCATATATCATTGAGTTTAATATCTCACACCTCATAATACAACCTTATATCATATCAAGGGGAATATATCCTACCCCGTAATACCCTATATCATATCATCAGGGGGGAAAATTCCCTTACATAGAAACTACTTTTATATCATATAAAATGGGGTTTATAATCTATCTTTGAGACAATAACATAATATACACAGAATAGAGATTCACAACTCATCCCACAAGCTCACCAGCTTGTCACCAGGTTGCTATCCACTCAATCTTAACCCCATATCTCAAGGCACGACTCAGTGTCTATATAGCTACATAGAATAATCTCTTCAGTTCTAATACAGTCAAAAAATAAAAACACAATGAACCCAATAAAATTCTCACCTCACTTTTATCGCTAGCCTCTAGGGTTCTTTAGAAACATTTTTCCTCCCACTCACTAGTACTAAGCTGTAGCCAACGCCCCATGGTGTTTTCACAGTTTATAGGCAATTTCCTAATATGATCATATAGATATGTTCTAAACCACATCAAAATTATACATCAAAACTTAGTCCCACTAACCAGGGACCATCCTCATTTATCCCATTCCAAGGACCTTGGAAATCCTACGCCAAGTCATCAAATAATTCTCAAAATACCCACTTAGGACTTATACCACATCTCTCTTAATAGACCTCTCGACCAATCTCTTAGAGAAAAATATATCATCATAACTTATCAATCCCCAAAGGACTTATCCTTCTCATAGAACTCACCAAGAGTCCAATCCTCCCTTAAGAGGGTGTTCCCCATCATGCGTGAGATGAACGATCATCTCACCCATTTTCATTGGTCCTATGCCACTCATACCTACCTTTATAGATCTAATAATCTAAACTTTTCTATTAATGTCTCATCTCAATCCCCAAATAAATATCTCAATCCTATCATTAATGAAATTGAAATCTTTTCTCCCTTGGTGACAGTCAATGGGGGGAAACTTTATTTTCCCACTAACATCACTAGTGCAACGACTCGAGTCTTTCTTCCTTAAACAAATAACGCGTTCGATGGATTTTTCACACAATACATGAAAACTAAAAATATAAATACCATTATAAGGTAAATGTAGAATTATTAGATATATATAATGTTAATAAAATTATTATTATATATATATATATATATATATAAATAAGAACAAAACAAAATAAAATTCACTTTAAATATCGAATGAATTAGAAGGACTAAGAAACTAATAAAATATTTTTCTAAAATTCAATTCTTCAAAAGAATAATATATTTTTATGTGAATAGTGGATCAAAAATAGATTAATTAGTAATTTATATAAAAGATAATATTTAATATACCAAAATCTGTTTTCTTATAAAAATAATTTTCACTATATTTTATATTTTTTTATTAAAAAATATTTTATAATTTTTTTGGATATGAATTTTAAAAAATTAAAATCATTTTTGGATTTATAATTTCTATATTACCTTAATATAGGTTTTTTTTATTTTTTTCAAAAATTGATTTTTAGTTGTATAGTGAAAAATACCATTTTTACAAATAATATAACTTTTATGGAATTATTAGTATATAAGTATGAATTGGAAATTCATGATACCATTTTATAAGACTAAATATTTATTTTATAGGGGAATTTATTATTTTAATTTTTTTTATAATTTATAATTATATTTTTACATTTTAAAACTGATGTCATATTTTTTTAAAAAAATTGTTTTTAATGAATTATACATTTATAATTTTTAAAATTAATTTTTAACACTTTTAAAAACTGAATAAAAAAGAATGGATTTAAAATTTATAATAATTTTGTCTAAATTATATAATAAGTACTATTTTATTTTCTAGAATAAAGGATAAATTACCTTGGTAAAAACTCATTATCATGGTGAAAACCAAAATGATGAAAATGAGTAACCTTAGAGGTAAAGGGATAAACATATTAATAAAATGATATAATTTAGTGAAGTAGGTGTTTATAGACCTTATCCATTTTACTCACTATTTTTTTTTTTCAATTTTGGATCCACAATCCCTGAGAGTGACTTCCCATTGTTGAAATTTTTTGGGTACTTATAAAAATGCCACCCCTTTTCACTTATAAAAGGGCACTCCTATCCTCACTTATAATCACATAAACCCATTAATTATAGACTAAAATATAAAAAAAATATCCTCTACACTCCTATATTTTTTAATGTTATTTTTTTTTCTCAAAATTCCTTCCTTAAAAGGTTTAATCCCCTTCTCATAAGAGATAATAAAAAAGTGAGGTATAAGTTCCTAACTTCTCTTTCTCATTTATATTTCTTTATATGCATTTATTCTTCCTAAAATTTCATTTAACCATATTAAAATGAAAAAATTAGTATCATTATAATACAATAATGTTATTATACTGATGGTATAATCATTAACTACCCTCCCCTTTTATATTAAAAAAATGTAAATGTGAATCACGCGTTGTGCAGACTATCACCTCCATGAATAAACATGTTTTCTTTTCCTTCACTTAAAAATATAGCTGGTATTAGTTTATATTTGATTATTATATATGATATATATAAGTAATATGTATAATTAATATGGTTCTTTTTGGATAACAAAAAAATTAATGATTTTTATAAGGTAATCCATTAATATCAATAAAAAACCCAAAACTAATTCATCACCATTTTCATCTTCAAAAAACGTGACTAAAACTACCATGTAATGGAATTATAAAATTATAAATATTTATAAAACAACAATTAAAGTATTTTTAATTGTTTTTAAATGGTTATATTTTAGATAAAATTAGTATCAATAACCTTTTTATGAACCTAGTTCAAAATGGTTTGGATTATTAACACCCGATGCTGAAAAGAGATTACAAGAATCCCATACTTCAAGAGATTTTTTTATTAATATATTAATATTTTTAAATGGAAATGTATATGAATAAGGTTCTAAAATTGGAAATTAATATGTTTATCTTTATGGTATAAGTTGTTAAATAACTTCTTTCTAAATCAAGGGTAAAGGCAAGGTACTTTATAACATAAATATCTTCCATTAAGTTATATAATTTATTCTTGATTTTCTTTCACCTATGTTAACTAAATTTTAAATTTTAAATGATTTCATCTATTTATTTATAGGGAAAATATTTTTTGATCTAAATTCAATTCCATAAAATGTTATCTTTATAATTACATTAAAAAAACAAATGTGACTTTTTTGGAAAGATACACACAACTTTGACTTTACAACGATGAATTAAAAATATTTTTCAAAATACCTTTTCATTATTTTGTTTTAATTATCTTCAAATGATCTATCTCAAATGGAGTTATATTTCATGTATCACCCAATATTTTATTTTATTATGTGATTATTTTGGGTGATTAAGTTTTCAGTATCAAATGATTTAATTCATGATATTATTTTATACTATTTGGATGTTTTGTTAAACCCATTTTATTTACATGGTTTCTTTATAAAAAGTGAATGATTTACATTTTGATGTTTAAGAAATTCATTTTTTTCTATAGGTAATTTAATATATGATGATGATTTAATTGATGTGGAACACAAATATATATATGTTTTTAGGTGGGGTCATATATCTCCCTTCAATTCATTGGTTTAATATTCTATCTCATCAGATTGTTAGGCTTGGAAATAATGAGTTTGTTCATATAGGAGTTGGCATGATGGGTTTTCTCATATTTTTAGGCATGGGAATAATGAATTTGTTCACATAGTTTTGGGAATAATGGGTTTTCTCACAATGGTTTTATTATTCTTATAGTTGTTCCACATTTCCAATTTGTTTGTCTAGTTATTCCAAATTTTCAATATACATTTCATTTCCCTGAAATTCCATGTTTTCATGATTACAACTTATTTTTAAAGTATTCCACACTTTTATGTCATGATCACATGTTAGATGATTATTGAGATATGTTTTGAGCCATGTCATATATTTTATTATTCCTTAATTATCTATTTATGATCATATGTTACTCTAATATGTTTTATGATTATCATCTAAGGTATTTTGATATTTTATTAAGATATTTTTTACTTCCTCATGTTATCCTTCATGCTTATGATTTGACACATAATGATATATTTTTCCCTCATTGATCATCTAAGCTCACACCTTTATTAAGTTTATAATCCCCATGTTATGAATATTATTATATCACGTGATATATATAGAAAGGTTCTAGAGGATCATTATTATATATAAATGTTCATAAGATTTGTAAAATAATATGTTTATATAGATAATATTCAATACACTAAACCTTTAGGCCCTTGGATTTTGATATTTTTTTTGAGATTTATTATTTAAATCATGAGATTAATTTATTTTTTATGTCATGTTTAGATTGGGCCACTTTACTTGGTATTAGAATAGGGTTTAGTTATTTTTAGGGAATGGTTTAGATAACTTTAGTGAAACCCTAGGGAAAAGTATAAGGAATAAGTCTAAGAATAGAATAACATATTGATTTTTTGGTAGTTTTTATATTTCATTATCTTCCTAGAAATAAAATCCTTGTATAGATACTACAAGTGGATGCAATATCTTGAACAAATTTACCTAGGGTTAATAAACCTAAAAAGGGTGGATTGGGTATTAACTTGGTTTTCACCTAGTCCATAACAAAGATTACTAATAGCACATGTGGTTTTACCATCCTACGGGATATGATTTGGTTAATCAAATTATCTTTATAAAATATAATAAAGTATTTGAGTATGATGTTAACTAATTAGGTTAGAGTACCTAATAGAAAAATGACCATTGAAAACATATATTGAAACCTATAGATTCATTGGCTAATGTATGCACATCATTTATGAAATAATAATTTTAAATTTATAGTTTACTTTTATATAAATTAATTAATTTGAGTATAATCATTCCCAATTTTCCTTTAGTCAAGGTAATGAAAATAACCCAGATATTCGAGTTAATAATGGGTGAAACGGACAATGTATAAATTGTCCCAATGGTAAACCTAATGATATTGGGGCTGGAATGAAAAAAATAGTGTAAATTCTCACCCAACTATATCAATATCTGGTAAATAACCCAAATTATGTTGATCTACCAAACTCACAAAGGGAGACACAAATCAACATCAATTCATTTATATGAAATCGTCAAACATCTTTTAGTGGGTCTTATAATCCTCTAGTTACTAATTAGTGGGATAATTCAATGAAAAATATATTTTTTCTTATCAAATTAACAGACCATGATAAGGTATGTAATGTCTAGTAATTTCATGTATTTTTTTAAATTATATGGAATTATTTGGAGACAAGACGCTTTGACGATATGTGATTCTGAGGCCCGGTGAGCTGAGAATGATATTTTGAACCTTTTTTCAATTTGTTTAAGTAATAATGTGATAAAAATTTTCTAACATGTAAACCGGTGCTCAGATCAAAAATACGAGGGCACTGTTGAACTTAGAACACCAGGATTCACTTAGAAAGGACCTAACTTTGGCCAGAAAGGGTCAACCAGAAAAGTTATTTTTCAGAATTTTTGGAAAAAAATAAAATAACTTATAAATATATTTTATTTTTTTAGAGACTGTTGAGTGGAGGATAGTGGTGCTACGGTGCGGTGATGAGGCACATTAATGAATATAATTAATGGCTCATTTCTGTGCAGCATAATGATGCACTAAATGAAGCGTAACGATGCAATGTCATAGCGTAAAAGAAATGTTGTGATGTGTTTTCATTTAATGGGTTAATGCGATAAAAAGTTGAGAATCAAAAGGTGGAAATTTATCTAATGAAATGATGGTGAGAACTATCTCTGAAAAATAACAATGAATGTTGACGGATCTTTAATGACTTCGATACATCCATAAGAACAAGATCGGTGGGTGACGAACGCCTTTGACATCTTGAATCTTCACGGGTGGACTGATTCAATGTCGAACTACTTCGAGGTTGGGATTTAATTTTTTTAAGTTTCCCCCATTCTTATTCTAAAATAATGAACGCTGATCAATCAATGAACATTTTGATCCACAGATCGTGTGTTCTTATGTGAGGGTGTTTTTTTCTCGGGGTTTTCTCTAGGATTGATTATTATATGTTGGAACTGTAATCCCAACCTCATCCTATTTTTAAAACTCTAACACAGAGGGTGAAGATAGACACAAACAAGGCCCGAGCCCCTCCGGTTGTGCGTTCTTAATGGCCGTATCCTAGAATTGGTTACAAGGTGGATCCAAGGCCATTTTAGGGAATAGGGAATTCCCTGGAGGCCATGGGAGCAAGTGGTACAAAGAACAAACCACTAGAGCGAACTTGGTAGTCCATGGAAGAACTCGCCGGTGGAAGTCACGGTCAGATGGTGGTGCACCGAAAGAAGCGCTGCGGCTAGACTAGGCCGCGGCGATGCGGCAGGAGCGACCATCCTCCATGTCCGTGGCTAGCGACTGGTGGACGTGGCCACCCGGCCATGTTAGTGCACCACTGATGCAGCACCACATCGCGTTGCACATGACAGGCTGTGGTGAACTAATCGCAACATAGGCACTGGCCCCGCGAATGACCCACATGGCAAGGGGGAGCTGGATGCAGGCTACCCCAGTGAGTAGGACCCCCCATCGAGCTGAACCCCACCATCAGGTTAGAACCACCCCATCGAGCTGGGCCAAACCCAGGTCGGGCCAGATCTGGGTTGGGTTTACAGCCATGGGTCGGGTCGGTCCGACCTAGTAGGACTGGAACCAGACCCAATCGACCCTTTTTTGGAAAAACGCCAATATCTTTCAAACTAGACGTTCGATTGAAGAGACGTTTACAGATTTGGAACCCTCGTGATGAGGTGGATCTTTTAGAATACAATATTAAGGATTTCATGGAAGTTGAAATTCAAAAAATGGATTGAGGGATGGTTCTCGAGGAATCAAGTGTACTAGGTATGAAAACACTACAGTTGGCTAAGACTGAAAGACTCCTGACAAGAGACCCTATGTGGATCAGCTACTATGGACCAATGGGAAGCAGCTTCTGTGTGATTTGACATGACCATGGTGGGGAGCATCTCTGTGTGACCCAACATACCCACAATACTCAACAGGTGGAGTACCTTAGTATGGACAAGGTGGGAAGCGACTTTCTGTGACCCAACATGCCCATGGTTGGAAGCGACTTCTCATGACCCAACATACCCATGGTACTCATCATAGATGAGTACCACAACAATACCAATATTAGTGGGAAGTTTCTTATGGGTGACCTGACATGCCTACAATACTCATTGAGGAGGAGTTCTCGAACAACCCAATGTGTTCGATGATATGACTGATGGTCCTACGTTCCTACTCTAAATTATACCTGGTGTGAGCTGTCTTGCTTCATGATCATGATTTGTGATCAAGATTAGTGTTTTATTTGTGGATTTCTTTGTGGCATTTCCTTGTTATTTTGGGGTCCCTAACGAGTATTTTATTACCCACCCCTGCACGGGATTCGCCCGCACATGTCGTGTCAGGTGCAAATGACCACCGCCTTGACAGAGGACTTGGTGGTCTAGGACCCAGTGGTGCCCAGTGAGACCAGGTAGGTGGGTCATAATTCTATGGCTTCCAGAAGCTACTCTACACTTACCTATCTGTTGGGGTTTCCAACAGATGGATTTTAGAGTTTTCCTTGTACTTTCCTATTTTCAGTTTATCGTTTGTTAGGTTTGTATTCTGGCCCATTTGACCTATAGTTTGTACTTTTACTCAGTGGTTGTTTAGTGGAACGCATGTTTACTTTTACAGGTTTGGGAAATGGTTGTGTGTGTGTGCGTACAAGTACTCAAGAAAATGCCTTCCACTTGCTGGTTAACACCTTCGACACTAGTCTCTAACCCCTGGCCTTTGGGAGGTGGGCTTGGGGGATGTCACGACACGGGCCCCGGGGGACGGGTTGTGATAAGGTCATTTTAGTAGTCTATCATTCAAAAGGAGATATTGACCAGTGGGGGAGTCTCATTAAGAATACCATGGAAATGGAGGATGTAGAATCTACGGAATGGGAAGAATTTAAGAATATATTTTTCACCATGTATTTTCCAGGGACTCTTCTTATAAAAATAGAGAAACAATTCTTGGAATTTAAGAAAAAGTATGATGAATATATTAGATCATATGAAGTAAATTTCATAAGTCTCATGAATTATTCGTATGCTTTTGTAGCATCCTAGACCCAGTTCACTTATAAGTAACCGAACCTGGTTGAGAATATGAACTTATGTGTGACTCTTCATACGCCATAGGCTAATGACTAGCGGTGAGGGTTTATGGCGATATCATGCGGATACTATACCCTCATGATCCAAATATAGCACAATCATATACAATAATAATAATATAGGAAATAGTGATAATTAAATAGTAGGTAAATAATAAATCATCCAGATATAACAACCAATCAAAAGATATAACAATTTCATATAAAAAATGATGCTCAGCTCATGTGATATACAAAAAGGGAACAAGGGTTTAGGCATATACATCATGACATGAAAAAATATAAAAAATTCTATAAAATATCTCCACTATCATCAAGAGAATAAGATCATTCCTTTTCTCCTGTAATGAATCCTAAGTATAAAATCAAGCATCCACAACCAGCCGCTTCCCTTTTTCCCCACCTCTATCAATAAGATCTGTTTGTGTATAAACCGGAGGCCCAAATAGGGTGTGAGATATACTCAGTAGGCCACCACCAATAGTGTCTCTAACAATGCAATTTGTGTTGATAATATGATCACTATGTAGTTAATAATAAATGTAATATAATAAATAAATAAATCACATCGTACCATGTCCTTCACGGGATACCTGACCGACACTACCTACATCGACCTAAGACAAATGTCTCTGAAGAGATGTCACCCAACATATATATTTATATAAACCAATTTATGTATATATTTGACTCATATAAATATATACATATATGTTCACATATATTTATTTATATACATAATAATAGTCAAGAACCAAGGAATAATCCCAAGGTGTTCATCCATACTTATAAGAAGTTTCATAACTCTTATAGCATATAATCATCGATGTATAACTGGGCCATCATAAATGTAAAGTATAAAGAATAGACTAAACCCAAACATGTTATTTGGAATGGAAGATGCATACTTTGTTTTAATTAATTGTCATCCTGAGCCCATCCAAGGTTTTCCATAAAAGGAACCCAAGTATCACTCTAGGAATGTTCAATTAAAACCCATCACCATAAGAGTCCATCAAAGGCATCTGTATAAGGACCCACGTATCACTCATGGAAAGGTATAAGGCATAACCCTCTGAGTCCATCCAAGGAATACCACATTGGGAACCAGGTATATATTATGTAATGGTACTATAATAGTGACTACCAAGCCTATACATGGTAACCCACTAGGTAACCAGGTATTAATCATGGGAAGCATAAAGACATCCACCCGATGATCATGTCTATGGTGTTATTTAAAGAACCCATGTATCACTCCCAACATTATAAAATTAATTTATAAATTTCTAATTGTTAAGATTGATGATCCCATATAAGGAATACTAATTCAGGACCCTTGTATCATCATTGACTTGGTGAAAAGGAAAGGTCGTAGCTAGCATGAAAATCATACCATTAAAACAGTACAATTTAGTCACACTGACCAATTCATTTATTAAGGTTGACTCAATCTATAACAATGGGATAAATTGGCTATACACATGGTCTACCATTTACTTTGGTTTAAAATACATTACATTTACAAGGGATAATTCAAAACACCCCAATTGGTTATTCAATTGAATTCCATGGCATGAGGCTTCTACACCTTTAAGGGAGGAACACCCTAAGTGGTGGATCACATCAAGGTGGTCACACTATAATATTGATTCACGAGTTTTTAGGACTATACTAAGCATAGAAACATCATTTAATATAGTTTATTAGATATTTAGTAGGCTTCATATCAGAAGGGTTCCACATGCATCACAATGGGGAACCATATAAAGCAACAATACTTTAGGGAAAAAACTATATATTCTACCTTTGGTTGGTAGATGAGCCCTCATCCATTATTATCTTTATATTTGAAGTAGAATGAAAAAATGGACAAAAATACAAATGCCTAAAAATAGAGAATATTATATTGAACCAAAATAGGATCAAATATGGAGAGATAAACCAAGTAAGGAAGGAAAAGGAATGAATATCTTATCGATATACATCTAATGCAACCAACGATGAAGGAGTCAGAGCTCAGATGAAGAACCTAGCTCAAAGCCTAGGTTGGAGGAAGATAGAAAACTCCCACACCTATGATAGGTTCTGAACATGAATAGAGATAAAAAAGCAATAAACCATAAAATAAGGTATTGAAAATGGTTTTTGCACACTTTTAAGAGGTACACGGTTTGGATGCACAAGTTTACATACCGCGCATTGCCACTGGTTAAGTGGCACTATGGGAGAAATTATAGGTGCATGGTTTGGAAAAACAATGAATCCACTTATATCCCACTAGAAATACCCACATATCTATGTATATTGAGGTTCATGATTAAAAATAACCATTCTACCTTCTTCTGTTTGCTACAGCACCCACACAATTGAGTCACACAATTATCACTAACCGTGTGATAAAAGTGAAGTTCGGTATTTCTTTCCAAAATTTGGTGCTTTAGGCCCAGAATAAGCCCCAGACTTTACCAAACAACTCCTTATCCTATTAATAACATTACTAGGGTAAAAAATATGTTTTTAATTTAATTTAAGTGTATACATATCGTTGAAAAAGATGAGATATTACAACCACCCCTCTTTTAAACAACTCATCCATGAGTTGCCCTTATGTGGGAGGTAAAACATCATCTGAGAAAAGTTTCTGCCACTGATCACATACATTGACCTTTCAATCCTAGGTCTCATCCTATACACAACTGTTCTTCCATATCACCCATACCCATGGGATTGAACTACATTTGAGAGCCTTCGTGCTCCAATCAATGATACATACAATATGCTCCTTAAAGGATACACCAACCTTTGGATCAATATCTTCATGATCAAAAGAATTAGATGGTTTTGAATAATAATGGTGAAGCTTTAATACATATAAGATGTTGTACATGGCCTAGTAACTTCTAGTTAAATCCAACCGATAGGATAATGTCTTGAATCTCTCTAAGATATCAAATGTCCTGACGTAACAAGGTGATATCTTGCATTGTCTTCAAATCCAAATATGAACCAATATTGGAGAAACTCATAGAAAGAACCAATGTCCCACCTAAAACTATATAGGATAGTGGTGGAGATCGATATAATAATTCTTCCTAGATTGAACACTAGCATTACGATTTTGAATAAGCTACACCTTCCATGAAGTCTCCTGAATGAGATGAGGTCCTGATAGCACCACCTCCCTTGCCTCTAACTAGCACAGTAGTGAGCAACATGACATTCCATATAGTGAATCATAAGGAACCATTTAAATAGTTACCTAAAATCTGTTATTATGGTAAAAATTAACAATTAGTATGTTTTTTCCAGGAACCCCCAAAATCAAGGACACATTCATAGGGAATGTCCTCTAACACCCATATCATATGTTCGAACCAACCATCGGTCTGTGGGTGGTATGTTGTAGTCAGAAGTACCTATGGATCTAGTGCCTTCTATAACCCCTTCCAGAACCATGATGTAAACTAAGTATCTTTTTCCGATATGATATAATTGGGAACACCATAAACATGTACAATCTACCAAATATAAATAATCCCAAGATCTTTTAGTAAAAAATAAGTCCTTGATCAACAGAAAGTGCATGACCTTGTTAAATATATTGAAGATCACCCATATCATATTAATTCCTTGAGGGGATCTAAAAAATACCATAAAAAAATCCATAGTGACATCATCTCACTTACACTCTAGAATTTATAGAGTCTGTTGAAGTCCAGCAGGCCACTGGTGTTCTACCTTCACCTGCCAATTGGTTGAACACAATAAGATATAACCTAAAATATTCTTCTTCATACTTGGCCACCAATACTGAGGATGTTCATATCAGTACATCTTGGTAAGCCTAGGATGTACTATCCAAATAGAGACATGATATTATGGTATCAATTCTTCACATATGTCTACAGACACCCTAACATTCCCATGAAAGTGTAGGATTTCATTTTCATCAATAACCCAACTAGGTGGTGGGTCCTCACCTAAGACACTCTCCCTCAATACTAGGTATTTAGGATCTGAAATATGTCTCATACTTACCCATTCTAGAAGGGAGGATGTCACTACCGAAGTTACTAAAAAATGATTCACCTGATATTCCCAAACCTCTAGCTGAATCTCATAAAACAGATCCATCAATAGCCACTCACTATAGGCCTATAGGATGATCTATGTTTGAGTCTTCTAGATCAGGTAATAAACTATTACATTTACCTTCCCTAGTGTATAAGAGATATCAAAGTCGAATGAATGATGGTACTCTATCCATAATCATTTCCCAAGATTCAATTCGTGATGTGTGGAAATGTATTTGAGACTTTTATGGTCTGTGTAAACTATGAACCATTCTCCCAATAGATATTTCCTCCCATAGTGTAAACATGAACCACAACTTCTAGCTTGAGGTTTTTCATATTATAATTATACTCATGAGGTGTTTGCTGGTGGGACTCGTATGCTACAAATCGATCTCCCTGTATCATAACTTCTCCTAACTCGATTCCTAATGCATCATAATAAACTATATTACTTCTACCTAGATTTAGAAGAATCAGGATCAGTGCCAAATTTATCATCTCTTTAAGATCCTTAAAGGATACCTCACACGATTCAGACTATAATAACATCAGTTCCTTATTAGTTAATCCCATGACTAACACTTCTAGTTGTAAGAAGTCCCGAATGAAATTCCTATAATATCTATTCATCCTTAATAATATTCATTTGTAAAAAATGTTCTAGAGATTCTACTAGGTAGATATAGATATAACCTTATCTGGGTTAATAGATATTCATGCCTCTAAGATGATGTGACCTAGGAAGTAAACCTTACTGATCCAAAAGTGGAATTTAGTGATATTATCATACAATTAGTTATCTATTAGAATATTCATCATGATATAAATATATTTGAAATGTTCATGTCGAGTATGAGTATACCCCAAGATATAGTCCATGAAGACTAACAGAAAATGAATCTAGATATGGGTTAAAAACGTTATTCATCAGGGCCATGAAAACTGCTAGTGAATTTATAAGGTCGAGTAACATAACAAGATACTCATACAATCCGTATTTTCTCTAGAATTATATACGTGGTATGTTTGATACTCTAACATGTGCATGATGGGTGCCTGACCAAAAATCAATATGGTAGAAAACCATCACTCCTCATATCAGGTCAAATAGGTCATCTATATGAGTAAGTAGATACCAGTTCTTAACCATAATTTAGTTCAACTAGTGATAATTCACACTAAGCCTGAGGCCCCCATCTTCCTTCTTGGATAATAGTATTGGTGAAGCCCATGGAAATGTAATGGGGAATATGAAACCCTTATATTCCAAATCATCTAAATTCTTCTTAAGTTTTTAAAGTTTAGTTGGTTCTATTTTGTACGGAGGAATGAATACTGGTTCCACCCTTTGTAGTATCTCAATAGTGAACTCCACTTACCTCACATGAGGTAACTTAGAAAATTAATCAGAGAATACATCCCTAATATGATCCAAAACATGAGGTAATTCTATATGTTACATTCCCTGATCACTCATAAATAGACTAAAAATCTAGGCTATCAGACCTCCCAACCCATGATGATGTTTTCCAACTCTACTTGCATAGACATCCTATTCACCCTTACAGATATTGCTACTACCCTTAGGTGATGTGAAAGAAACCCTATGAAATTATTAATCAACATGATCTTGATAAATTTTCAACCAATAAAACCTGAGTTTGATGTTGAATCCCATCATATTAATGGGAATAAGTTTCCATGTAAAAAATAAAACCACCTATCTAAAGTGGGTATCCCTTACATTGGAATGCACTATTGGCTCGAATTCCCAGTGGTGTATTGAGAGTCATCACTCCATAAAAGTAATATATTTCTAAGCCCATAATTTCCAAAATTTCCATATATATGAAAGAATTTGAAGCTCATGTTTAAATTAAGATATAAAATAAAGTAGAGGCTACTATAATAGTACTTTAAACTATAGAAGGACCTAGAATCTTATCCTTAGGTGTAGGCTATACTTTATAAATATGGTCAGATCCACAAACATGAGATTCAACCTAACTAACCTGGGTATGTATTCTCTATTGTCGCTGTATATCTGAAGTCTAGATACATTTTCCATGTTTGAATCCTTATCCTAATTAGCTAGTAGTAGTCTAACTCCCAATATTATGTGGTGCTACTTATCCTTTTCCTAAATAGGGAGTCAGTGTAGATCCGTTCTCACTAGGTACTTGAGAGAAAGTTCAGAAAAAAACTTAAGGTATCCCATCCTATTTTAATATTAGCACTCAGTTGGGTCCTTCATACATTGGGGATTCTTATGGTCTTCCCTACCCCTAGAGAGAAACCACATAACTATTAGTGCATGTCATCTGACTGGAACTTCTTTTGTGAGAAGACTCAAAATTATGTTTCATACAGCTTGACGAACAACCCCCTATATCGATGAAAAACCTTCATAGCTCAAAACATTATATTCCCTCAGGTTTTGATTGGTGATGAGGTTCTAGTTCACTATCTTAGAGATTTTGGTAAGCCTAAAGGAATTTATCCATGATCGTATAGCATTCACAAGACCATAATTGAACCGTCTCACTATAGTCAACTTGTCACCAGTAAGGGTCGGTGAAAAGCACTAAAGATATGTGAAATGAGATGAATATTTCACTATAGACATAACACCATGATGTAGGTTTATAAAATCCACAGAGAGGTCCTATATTATAGTCTTAGGGAAGAATTAGTCATAGAATGATTTATGTAATTTTACAGAGACCATACCCTGATGTCGGCCAGCCTGAGTGATTACATCCCACCAATACTTAGCAGAATCATGAAGAAGAATAGCCATGAGATTGACCATCCACTATGGCAGAATCTCCAATTTCTTGAATATTGATAAAATGGACTCTATCCATGAATAAATATCCTAAGTACCTCAATATTCTAAGAAAGTGGGAGGACGCTGCCACTATAATTCTCATGTCAACTCTGCCATAGTAAGGGAAGGTCCTAGAGTTCCTTGTATAGACTTCATCAACCACAGGAATTTCTCTTATAATTGAGCATCAATTCCCAAATTAGGTATAGTAGGAGGTGCCTTAGATGTAACCATAGAAAGAAATACTGGTGGATCAAGCCCCACTACCTAAGGATCATGGTCGTTGCTACCCTCCAGGAATATGACTCAAGGATGTCATGGTGGAATATCTCTACAATTTACAAATGCACACCTAAATTATGATTTAATAATAGATAAGATCAGAGATATTAGAATAGGATGGGTATAAACCATCTTATGAAAACATTCTCATCTATCTATCTTCCCCTAAATTCAGGTCAAGGTGATAAGAAAGATCACAAAGGTTATAAGAGACACCACATAATTCCCACTACTAAGGTTGGGTTATAGTCAAGATCTCACATCACATAGTAGAGGCTCTGGTATATTGAGTGTCAATATCTGGGTATAGATTAAAACACACTTTAAATTTCAATTGGAATCCCCATTTAATGGTAACCATTTTTTTTAATGATTTAAGTTTAGTTAGATTCATACTCATTTATATGTATATAAATCTCATAGTCTAGTTAGATGTGTCACCATTCCCAATTTATAAAGACATAAGATTTATAAGTTTCAATTGGAGTGTTATATAATTTTGAATTAAGACTTACATCCAATATCAATATGTAACATGTCATACAAAATAATTTTATTAAATGAATTACCATTCCAAATTTATATGAGTACATGATTCATAAAATACAATTAAAATCAATGTAATAAAAATAATTTAATGTTTCAGACTATGGAACCAGTGGTACATGGATCAAACATGGAATAATTGGTTAATTAAGGTGCCTCCATCAAGATATATGTGAAAAACCATTTAGGTTTATGCAAAATTTTTAATTAATCCAACTATTTTATCCCTAAAAGGAATGTTAGCACATTTTAAAATATAATAGTTAAGGAACCAATAATATACAATAGGCAATGCATGAAAAATATAGATATGTCATAGAATATGAATTAAATTTGAATCATGAAGTGTCTATAATGATGAATGAAATAATACCTCCATGCTACATCGAGCCAAAGTAAAAGAGAGTCACAATAGTGTACAACATCACAACTAATGTGTATCACCCAATAATAAAATTAGTACAATTGTAATAGGCCCAAACCAAAAAAGAAATATCCCATCCCTAGTAATTTGGATTTATCCATGTATGTGGGTTAGAAAATCCTTGGAATAGGCTCATTACAAATTTCTGAAAAATTCTTAGTCACCTGTATAATAACCAAATAGTAAGACAAAAGTAAAAAGAGATTTGATGCTAGTTTGTAGCATCTCAAACCCGGTTCACTTATAAGTAACTGAACCTAGTTTTCCACGTGACCTCAAGCATGCCTCCCCATATTCTAGGGTCTATTGGATAACAGTAAGGGTATATGATGGTACAATGGGGAGATTATACCCTTATGATTAGAATATATCACAACTGTATAAAATATTGATAAGTAGTGAAAACATAAATAATTAACCAGAAATGAAATAATAAATCATCCAGACACAATAAATAGAAAGTAGCTGTAGCAATATCATATACAAAATGATTCTCATGTCATGATATATACAAAAATGTTATAGGGGTACAAGTATATACATCATACTATACAAAAATACAAAAAGGAAACAAATGATCTCCACTAGAATTATGATCATAATATCAGTTCCTTACTCATGTAATCCATCCTAAGCAGACAATCAAGCATCCACATCCAAACTCTTCCCTTGTTCCATACCTTCATCCATAAGATCTATTCAGGTACCAACCGGCGACCCAAAAAGAGTATGAGATATAATCAGTAGGCTACCACCAAAAATGTCTAGAACTATCCGGTCTATATAGATAATATGAGCTGTTTATAGGTAATAATAAATGTATGATAATAAATAAATAAATCACATTGGACTGATTTCCTAATGGGATACCTAACTAGCACTACCTCCTTCGGTCTAATATGGATGTCTCTGAACATATGTCACCCTACACATATATTTATATAAACCAAGGTATGTATATATATTAATCATGTACATATAGACATGTATGTGAAAATATATATAGATACATAGTAATATTCAGGACTTGAGGCATAAGTCCAATGCATCCATACATACTTATAATAAGTTTCATAACTTTCATAGCATATGAGCATAGAGGTATAACTGGGATATCATAAAGGTTAATTATAAACTGTCAACTGAACCCAATCATGTTCTTTCTCTTGGGATATGTTTCCTTAGTTTTAATTAGTTGTAATCATGATCCCATCCAAGGCATTCCATATAAAGAACTTAGGTATTGTTCTAGGTATGTTCAATCAAAATCCACGACTACAGGAGTCCACCCAAGGTGTCTGTATAAGGACCCAAGTATCAATCATAGAAAGGTATAAGGAATAACCCTTTGAGTCCATATAGGTAATACCAAATCGGGGACCAGGTATCTCAAATGGCATGGTACGATAACAATTCCTATAGATCTCATCCAATGTAATTTACAAGGGAACTAAGTATCACTCATGGGGAGCATAAAGACGTCTACCCAGTGAGACTGTCCATGGTGTTCTATAAATAAGCCATGTATCACTCCTGGTATGATATAATTATATTATAAATTTATAATTTTTATGATTGATGATCCCATCCAAGTCATTTTTAATCGGGACACTTATATCTCTCTAGGATTAGTGAAAAAGAAAGTTCACAGATCACATTATACTCATACCATTCAAAAAATAAAATTTATTCATATTGTATAATTCATTTATTAAAGTTTATTCAAGAAACAATAAGAGGATAAAGGGTCTATACGCATGGTCCGCCATTTCCTTGGGTTTAATTTATGATAAATTAAATTCAAAAGGGAAAATTTGGCAGACAACGATTGGAAGTTCAGTTCAATTCCAAGGCATGAGGCTCCTAGGCCTTTAAGGACGGAACACCCTTAAGGGGGGATCACGTCAATGTGGTCACCCTATGAAGTTGATTGATGAGTTTATAGGAATATAATAAGAACAGAGACATCATTTAATTTTGTTTATCAGACGTTTAAGAGGTGTATCTAGAAGGTTTTGGCATGTGACACAATGGTGAACCATATAAATAAATGAGACTTTAGATAAAAAGTACTATAATAGCTACCTTAGGTTGGTAGATGATCCCTCATCCGATATCAAATTTAGATTTGAAGTAGAATTGAATAAATTGGAAAAAACAGAAAAATGCCCTGAAAATATGGAATATTAGCTCACACTGAAATAGTTTCAAAGATGATGAGATAAATTGAGAAAGGAAAGAAGAGGAACTAAGATCTTACTGATACACATCCAAACCAACCAATGGTTAAGGAATCAAAGCTCAGATGAAGAACCTAGCTTAAAGCCTAGGTTAGAGGAAGATAGAGGACTCACACACCTAGGAGAGGTGATTTATGTGAATGTATAGGAAGAATAATGGAGAAACCTAAAAATAATATAGTAAAAAATGGTCTTTTCATACAACTTTAATAGGTTCATGGTTAGGCCTCATGGTTTCCCAAATTGTGCACCTAGACCATGCATATCCACTAGTTCAGTGGTGCACTACTCCTTTGTTAAAAAGAAGTATGAGTTGATGTGTCTTTGTATTGATTATCATGAGAATAATAAAATCATGATCAAGAGAAAGTATCCTCTACCCTGTATATATGTTCCATATAATCAACTCATAGGATCTTGTTACTTCTTAAATAATTCTCTTTGATATCGATATCACTATTTAAGGGTGAAAAGGGAGGATATTTCCAAGAGAGAATATCGTAAAAGGTATGACCACTATAAATTTATAGTGATTACATATGTTCTTAAGAATACTCTAAATAAATTCATGGATTTAATGAATAGAGTCTTCAGAGACTACCTTGATCAATTTTTAGTTGTCTTAATAGATAATTTTCTTATATATTCAAATAGAAAAGAAGATCATGAAGATTATTTGGAGATGTTTTTAAGGAAATTAATAAAGAATAAAAAATATTCTAAGTTTATCATATGTGAATTTAAAATTTAGAAAATATCATTCTAAGGTCATGAAATAATAATAAAGGTGATATTAGTAGATCCAAAAAATGGAATTCATTGATAAATGACTCGTACCAACCACAATAATTGAGATTCATCGTTTTCTTAAGCTTGTAGGATATTACCGATTCTTTGTGAGAAATTTATCATGGATATAAAATCCATTAAAAATGTTAATATATAATGGAATTAATTTTCTTTGGATAGAGGAATATAAAGAGTGTTTCAAGGAACTAAAGAAGAGTTTGGCCATGGCTCCTATGCTGACATTACTGTGTAGTAGAGAAGGGTTTTTAATATATAGTGATATTTTGAGAAAAGGTTTGGGTTGAATCCTCATGTATAATGATAAGATAATTACTTATGTTTCAAAATAATTAAATACCCACGATCAAAATTACTTGATGCAAGATTTAGGGATTATAGCTGTGATCTTTTCATTGAATATTTGGTAAAATTATCTTCATGGAGAAAAGTGTGATATATATACTAATAAAAAGAGATTGAAATATATATTCACATAGAAGGAATTAAATATCTATAAAAATAGATTTTTGTAATTGATAAAATATAATGATTTATCAATACATTACCACTCGGGAAAGGAAAATATTGTGACTGATGCTCTGAGTAGGAAAGTCCATGTTATTATATTCAAGGCGAGGATTGAAAAAGACCTAATACTCATGGATTTTTAGAGGTTTAATCTTGAAGTAATAATTGCAGTAGGTAAATATTATATTTCCCTAATAACTTCTCAATATTACACTCACATACATATTAAAGAATTCGTGAAATTTGATGTAGATCTATAGAGAAATGTAGAAAATATTCCAAAGTTTAAATTTTCTAAAGATGTAATTATAAGGTTTGGAACTTAGATATGTGCCTCATAGAAGCTATAATTGAAGAAGAAACTTTTTGATGATGTATATATCTCATTATTATCTATACATCTTGGCAGTAAAAAGATGTATATATATCTAAAAAAACTTCTTATGGGATAGTACAGATAGAGATAATGAAGAATACATATCTTGATTCTTGGTATGTTAGTAAGTTAAGGATAAATGAAAAATTATAACAGTATGTTTCAACTATTATCTACACCAGTATGGAAATGGGAAAAATTCACCATGTAATTTGTCACAGGACACTCCAAAATTTAGGAAGTCCATAAAAAAATTTACTTTGTAGTTAATATCCTTACAGTGTAATCAAATTTTATTTCAATAAAATATGATTTATCACTTGATCAACTCACCAAGATATATATAAGGAAATTGGTAAGGCTAAGTGGTGTAACATAATCCATTATATTTAATCAGTATTTGAGGTTTACGTTGATGTTTTATAGAATTATTTAGAATTATTTGGAGAAAAATTTGAGCTTTAGCACTACATATCATGCCAAGATAGATGATCAGTTTGATAAAACAATTCAAAACTCTAGAAGATATACTATTATCTTTTTCGGTGGATTTTTAAGTATGTTGGGATGACAAATTCGTCATGAAATAGTTATCATATAACCATATTTTCTATTCTATCACTCATATGGGATTGTATGAGGATCTGTTTGGTAATATATGGTGGACTCCAATTTGATGGTATGAAGTTAGAGAGAGGAATTTGATAGGTCTTAACCTTATTTGAGAAATAACAGAGAAGTTTTAAAAAATTCAATGACATATGAAAGAGTCACACAGTCAATATAATAGTTTTTTATATAATCATTAATTAGATTGAGAGAGGTTTGAGAAGAAAAGAAAAGCTGAGTCCTAGATACATTGGTACCTTTGAGATCCTTGATTGTTTCGGGGTTGTAGTCTATCTCTTAAGACTCCTTAAACATATCCCTCAAGTGTAATATGTGATCCATGTAACACTTTTGAGGAATCACATACCAAATCCATCACATGCACTAATCTTAGAAGTTGTACAACTGGAAAATGACATTTCATATGAAGAACAAACTATAGAAATCTTGGATCGAAGGGTATTGGTTTTGAGAAACAAGACCACCGATATAGTCAGAATTATATTTCAAAATCATATGTTTTAGGAGACTACATGGTAACCTAATATTATGATGAGACCAAAGTACCATCACTTATTTTCTCACATGTAATAAAATTTCATTTGTGAAATTCTTTTTAATGGGGATAAAATATAACGACCCATGTTTTTTCCACTTAAATAAATACTATTTTAGTGGATTATTCCACATGAAATACTAAAGATAGAAAAATATGTACCATTGTATGATATATTTAGAATTTTTAGGAATATATAGTGGTAATATAATTATGAAATATAAAAATATATATAAGAAAAAAACAAAATAAAATTCACTTTAAATATCATCTCAATTAGTACAACTAAGAAACTAATAAATTATTTTTATAAATTTTAATTCCTTCCAAGAATAATATATTTTTATTTTAATAGAGGATTAATATTAGATTAATTATTAATTTATAGGGAAAATAATAATTAACATACCAAAAGTTATTTTCTTATAAAAATAGTTTTCACTATATTTTATTTTTTAACTAAAAATAAAAGTTATAAATTTTAGGTTTTGGATTTGGAAAAAATAAATTAGTTTTTTTATTTATCAATTCTATATCTTCTTAAGATTATTTGTTTTGTAATTTTTTTAAAAAGATTGATTTTTAAGTGAATAGTGGAAAATTTTGTTTTTAGAAATTACATGACTTTTATGACATTATTTTTTTGTAAGTCTGAATTGGAAATTCATGAAATGATTTCCTAAGGATAAATATATATCCTAAAAGTGAATTTATAATTTTAAAATTTTTGGTTTTAATTTATAAACCCATATTTTACATTTTAGAACATAAGTTATATTTTTTAAAAAAATTAATAAATTATACATTTAGTACTTTAAAATTAATTTTTACCACTTTTAAAAATTGAATAAAAAATTTATTAATAATTTAAAATAATTAGGTGAAAATAATACAATAATTTCATTTTTACTTTTATGCATAAATGATAAACTACCTAGGTAAAAAGTAGCTACCGTGGTGGAACCAAAATGGTAAAAATGAGTAACTATAGAGGTAAAGGGCATAACATTTTAAAAAAATGTTCTACTTTAGTTTATGAGGTGTGGATCAACCTTATATATTATTATATCTATTATTTATCAAATTTATTTCCAATTCCCCTGATAGTGGTTTCCAATTATTGAAAAGTTTTTGGTATTTAATAAAATACCACCCTTTTCACTTATAAAAGGAAACTAATATCCTCACTTACCCTCACACAAAAACCACTTAATTTGAGCCAAATATAAACCCAAAACTCAGCTACACACTCATATAAACATTTAATAATATCTATTCTTCTCAAAATACCATCCGTTAAGGGTTTAGTCCCCTTTGAAAATGAGATAATGCAAGAAGTGAGGTATAAGTTTCAAACCTCTCTTTATATTTTCTATTTATTCATGTAATTTTATTCTTCCTAAAATTTCATTTAAACATATTAAAATTATAATATAAGTATAATTATTATTCCGGTATGTTATTATAATAATGTTACAAGTATTAACTACCCACCCCTTTTCCATTAATAAGAACAAAAATATAAATAATGCGTTGTGGAGACTACCACCTCCACAAATAAATGTATTTAGTTTTCCTTCACTCCCAAACATGGATGGTTTTAGTTTATATTTTATGAGTATATATCATATATATAATTAATATATATCATTAATATGGTTATTTTTAGATTACATAAATTGTAATGATCATTCTAAGGTAATCCATCAGTATCAGTAAATAATCCAAAACTAGCTCATCACCATTTTCGTCTTCACGAAACATAGCTAAAACTTTAATGTAGTAGAATTATAACATTATAAGTGTTTATAAAAAACCAATTCAGTTACATTTAATGGTTTTAAAATGATTATGTTTTTCATAAAAAGGAATATCTACACTGCTTTTTAGGAACCTAGTTCAAAACGATCAAGATTATTAACAATAAATATTAAAAAGATATAAAAACAATCTAATAAATGAATGAATTATTATTAATAAAGATAATAAATATATAGTTATATGAATAAGGTGATTAAATAGGTAATTTGGATGTTTAACTTTATGATACAGGATGTTAAAACACTTCCATGGAAATCATGGGTAAAGGTAAAGGACTTGGTAACTCAATTTTCTTCCTTTGCGCTGTACGTGTTCTTGTAGATTCTATTTCCAGAATGTTCACTAAATTTTATATTTTAAATGACGATATATATTTATTTATAGGAAAATGGATTTTTATCCAAATATATTTCTATGAATAGTTCTATTTTTGTACTTAATTTAAAAAAACAAAGGAGAATTTTTTGAAAGAGACTCATAAATATGAATTTTACATTGATGAATACCAAATTTTATCAAAAATACATTTTCATGATTTTGGTTTTCATTATATTAAAATTATCTATCTAAAATGAATTTATATTTCATGTTCACCCTATATTTTGTTTTATTATGTGATTATTTTTGGTGATCAAGTTTTTGGTATCAAATGATATAATTAATGATGTTATTTTTTACTGTTTGGATGTTTTATGAAACCCATTTTATTTCCATGTGTTATTTATAAAAAGTTAATGATTCCCATTTGGATGTTTAAGTAATCCAATCTTTTTTCCATTAGTTCCTTAAGATATTGTGATTATTTTATTTAAGTGGTATACATATGTATGGATGATGTTTGGTGGGGTCCTATATCACCCTCCAATGAATTCGTTTAAGATTATATATCATGAGATATTTAGGTATAGACATAATGATTTTTTTCACATAATAATGGCCATGACTGGTAGTCTCACATTTTGAGGGATGGAAATAATGATTTTTTAAATAGGCATGGTAATAATAGGATTTCCCACAAATGTTTTCATATGATTATGATTATATCACATTTACAAGTTATTTTTCAAGTTATTAAAAATTTTCAATATTCATTTCATTTTCATAAAATGACATGTTTTCATGATTGTGAATTTTTTTAAAATATTATGCACTTTTATGTCATGCTCACATTTTATTTGATTATTGAGATGTGTTTTGATCCATTTCATATCTTTTATGCTTCTTTAACTATCTATTTACAATATTATGTTACTTTAACTTGATTTGGGATAATCATATAAGGTATTTTAATATATTATTAAGGTATTTATGTATTCATCTTGTTATCCTTCATATTAATGATATGATGTATTAGGATATATTTTTTTCCTTATCGAGCATCTGAGCTCACCGATTTATCATGTTTTTATTCCCCAAGATACGATGATGATTATATCATGAGATATTTTTTAGAAAGGGTCCATAGGAGCATGATTATGGATAATGTTTTAAAATGTTGTAAAATAATATTATATTGTATCTAATATTCAATACAATAAACCTTTAGGTACTTGGGTAATGAGACTATTTGTGAAATGTATTAGTTAAATAATTAGATTAATGTATTATGTTTTTCATGTTTAACTTGGGTCTCTTTAATTGGATCACCTTATTTAGACCTAGGAGGCCCATATCCACTCTATTTCTTGGTCCACTATATCTCATTCCTATGTCAAAACACCACTGGGGTCCATTTATTATATAACGCGTACTTATAGTAAAGCCCTTGACCATTGGGAGATGAGTAAACTTGTTATCATTAAGGGTTTATCAAGGGTTAAGAAACTTTCATTATACTCATAAGAGTTTAAGGGAAATAATTTATTCTCATTTTAAACATTAGGTCAATCACACATCAGTGGAAAGACTATATATAACTTGCACATATCAAAATGAATAAAATATAGATAAAATATTTATATACCACTAACCTCATCTAAAGTTGTCCACTTTAATAAAATCTTAATCAGAATCACCTAATATCTTCAAATCTCATATCTACACTAAAGATTATATCTCAATCCATAACATCAAAGTGATTAATTATAATTTTTTTATAATTAATTATTGAATTTAATAAAAAGAGGATTATTTCCGACAAACATAGTGGTTGGTTTCCAATCAACAAAACCTCGATCTATGGAATGAAAATGTATAATGACATGCTCTTGGAACACTACAAAAAAAAATCCCTACCATTTAGCACTCAACCAATCAACAATTTCATCCAATTTTATAAAAATCCACTGAAAAATTTACAAGAGACATACCTCTTGTGACGCAATGAAAAATGATGTTCAATCACTATCCTCTGACACCCTTTAGTGAATTCATTCCACAACTCCATCATTCCCACTTGATTCCACCATGGTCTTATATAATCAGTGCCAAACCCTATCCATAATATATTTAAATCATTAGATATCAACGGAAGATAAGAACATACGAAATAGGTGTAAAAACTAAAATTAATATTAAAAAAAAAACAAAAATAGATCATCCATCACCAAGGGGGATCAAAATACAGATTAAAATGAGAGGTTAATACTGAAAATGGTACCCTAGAAATCCCTTTATCAACCTAAATCCAAAGGATGGAAACCTAGAAATTAAAGGTTTACCTTGACTATAAAAAGAAGGAAAAGGGCATGTCTAGACATGAACCTAAGAGGTATCAATGTGATTTCCTTTCTTGGGTTTGGTCATGTAATAATGCCTCACCCACATGTACTCCCCCATGTCATAATCAATCACTTACAACAACTCCCTCCTTTGGTAGAACAAAAAATACAAGGTCTCAGGCCCCCATAGTGGGGCCTCCTCTCTCACTACATGACCTTCCTCTCATAACATGACCTTTGTTCTCTATGCCAAGAATTCCCCATGACTCAACTTTTATGGAACATGTTTCACCCTAATTATTTGGAATATATTTATCTATAAATATATTCAATATCTATGATATCTTGAGATGCACACAACACTGGGTTTTAATGAAATATGACATTATATTAAAATATTAATATTTAGACATTACTATTATATCCTAGCCATGAATTTTGTGGGTATGAATAGGAATAAATATATTATGAAAATTATATGGTTTACACATGTATAAAATAAATTAAATGGTTATATATTTATTCTAAATAAAAAAAGAACCATTTAAAAGAAAAAATAAATATTTTCTGAGAATATTTATTTTTATGAAAGGTGGTTTATTCACAATTTGCACACATATTTTAAAATTAATTTTAACCACTTTTAGATTTTTTTTAAAAAATAATTTTTTAAATTATAATATCAATATTAAATTATGTTGAATTTTTTGGATTTTTTGAAAAAAATCAAATTTTCATTGAATAGTGAAAGTACCAATTTTTATAAATTTGTCACTTATTTTTTATAAATTAATTCTCATTATTATATTAATTTGATTTAAAATTAAAATAATAATAATTTATTTATATTAAATATAATTATTTTCATTTAAATCATCTTTATACTATATTTTAGTATAATTTTATCTTTAGGATTTAAAACACCTTTTTTATGAAAACTATTTTATAGTGTATAATGTTTATCCATTATAAATAATTTAAAAAACCTATGATGATGAATTATTTATATATATATATATATATTATATCTATAAATGTTAATTTAAATTCATCTAATTATGATTATTTTTTATATAATTAATATGATACCATCTTTTCTATAAAAAATGCATTTCTTGAGAAATAATTTTTTCAATAGGATTGCACATTTAATTTAAAATTAAATTTTACCAATTTTGGGGGTTCATTTTAGAAAAATGGATTCCATATTTTGAATTATAATAATTTATATAATATAATATTTTTAAATTCAATTTTTACCATAATAAATAGTGAAATATTAAAAATTATTTACTCCTATTATGGTAAAAAGTAGTTTTATGGAGGGTTAAACTAAAAATATAATTGTTAAAAATCACACAGAACCTATATAATTCATATTTTATGGTCATATTTAGACCTTATAGCTTCTAAGGTTCTAAAATGGTCTATTTTTTTCCTTTTTCATGAGACAAATGTGGATATAATTCTTTCTTTTCCGAACTTCCAAGTGTTTTCTCTCTCCCATTTATAAAATATCTCTCATATCCTATCTTATAAACTCTTCCAAAAACAATTGTTTTAGAAAATAACTGATCAAATCACTTACCCAATTATCTAAACTCATCCTATAATTTTTTTTCATAAATATAATCTTGGAATGCTTTTTTTGTAAACCAAAAGAAGTTGTCTGAAGAAGAGGTAACGTCCTTAACTGAGTGTTTTATTTTATTTTTTCTTCTACCCCCTTAAAATATTAAAACATGATGATATAATAAACTAAATATCTTATATATACTTAGATATTTTTTTGTAAATGTATTGACCTATAACAATCTTGTCCTCCCTCAAATGGGAAGTGAAACCGTTGATCGTGTGTACTGCGGACTACCGCCACATGAACCTATGTAATTAATTTTCCATCACTGATTCTCACAACTAGATTTAAGGATGTATTTAATTTTTATATATTATATTTATTTTATATTTATACCACTTTAATTATAATATCACATAATCCTTCTTACTTCCTATTCTGTAGAAAATACGATAACGTCGCTTGGGTATACAGTGGACTACCGCCTCACAAAGTGATGCAATTTGATTTTCACATATGATTTATATGGAAATTTATAAAATTAATTTTATGTTTATATATTATATTAATTAAATATTAATAATTATTTAAAATAATAATATAATATACTTTCTTACCCTATCATCTATTGAATAAACAATAACATTGTTCGTGCATGTGGTGGACTACCGCCTCGCGAAGCGATGTGATTATTTTTCCACTAACGATTTACAAGGAAGGTAAAAATGGATATAATTAATGATTATATGTGATATATATGAAATTATATTTATTATTTAAAATTATTATGCAATCCACTTTCTTACCTTTTCACTTATTAAGGAAATGATAATGTCGCTCGTGCGTACATACGGCCTACTGTCTCCACAGAGTGATGTGATTTGTTATCTATGTTAAATATTAAATAATGAGTATAAAGATGTATCAAATGAAAAAAAATTATATTTATAACATTAATATTATTTTTGATATGAAGGAACTATAAACTATGTTCAGGATTCATAACATTCATGACAAAACTTGCATGAGAAAACAAGACAATTAACACCGGAAACAATAGTAATAATGAAATATTATTAGAAAATGTGTAACAAGATTTTATAAAATTATTTTATATGATATTATAAATAGAAATATTTTATGGTTCTCTTATAAATTAATAAAAGTTTTAAAACAACTATAAAAGAGGTTAAATATATCTCAACTAAAAGGAAGCACAAGATAAGGGGTTTTCTTAACAGAGTTTTCATTCGTTGGGTTAAAATTCAACTTAATTGATTTTTTTGTGATAATATTATGTGTTTAATAAAATTTTATTAATTTAAATTTCATTTACACTTGTTTTATGTCTATTTTAATTTGATACACATAATGAATTAATTTATTAATCCCTACATCAACGATATGATATTTGTAAGGGTTTCGTCTCAAACTTCCTTCTTTGAGTCACATATTCTTTTATGCACCTAATTTATTATAAATAGTGTACATAATACACATTTAAATAATATATAATTAATAATTCGTAATTTATGAAATTTTAATTTAAAATTTATCTACTTCATTCATTTTAATTTATGATTTAAAAGTTACTGAAGCAGTACGAGTTTATGTTTCAATCTCATTTTATCAGGATTGTTTATGTTTGAATTCACATTAATAGATTTTTTTGATAATTTACTAGTAAAACCATTAAACTTTATTAATCTCTTATGATTCATTAACCTTTAAAGTAATTTCACAATTTCCTTCTCTTTAGTACTTAAAATTACTGAGAATTTGTTTTTATGAAAATCGACTTCATTTCTCTCTTCGGTTGAAAATAACTTTATTCTTCCATATTCATGTTTTATAAAAATTTTCTAAAAAATGTAGTTTCTATTATAATATAATTTTTAAAATTAATTTTACCCATGTTTTAATTTTTTACAAAATTGATTAAAATGAATCTTATTATCATTTTTCTAATGAGGTATTTTTTCGACTGTTTTACCAAAGTGAAAAAGGAATATTCATTATTTTAACTTATACAATATATAAATAATTACCCTATGTAATGTCCATTATTTTATTTGAATATTAATTTATAATTTTACAGTTTATTTTCAAAATAAAATTATTTATGCAATATTTTTTGAATTTTTATCTTTTTAAAATTTAGTTTTCAACATGAAAAAGTTATTTCCTCAATAATGTTTTAAATATTTTTATAGGTTTTCTATTCATAAATGAAAAAAAACTTTGATGGATTAGATTACCTATAGATTCTATTTATATATATCTCGCATATATTCCTATCTTATTTTCCCTTCCTTTTATGGGGTAATAAATGAATTGTGTTCTTCTCTCAAATGTCTTCATCCTAAAAATCTCTTAGGATCATGTTATGAGACAAGATTATGCAACCCATTTCTTTTAATGTGTAATTATTATATTTATGCCTTATGATTGATATCCTTATGTAGAACACATATGAATGTACCTAAAATTAATGTTATAAGTGGGACCACAATTATATATCCCTCTAATGCATTGGGTAATGTTTTAGTCTCATTTGACGTTATGTATAGGATTAGGGAGTGAATCTAATCCATTATGGTACTCTATCCACTATGATATGTTGTCTTGGAAGTTAGCGTTGAATTATTACCATTCCATGTTTTATGTTTCTACCATATTTCCTATGATAATATGATCTTATGATACCATGTTCTTTACATTATTCTTCCATGTGATTACTCATGTGCCTTATCTTTTATGATTTCATGTTATACCTTTGACTCACATGTTATGCTTCCTTATAATGTTTATTTTCTACTAGGATTTTTAGATCACCGCTTTCTTGGTTTATTCCCCATGTTATCCCATATTGATTTAGGAGATCAAATGGATTTTAGGATCTCACTATGGGAAATAAAATAAGGATTCCATGTTTTATGTATTAAGAACCCAATATTCCAAATACACTAGTAATTTAAGATCCTTTTGTTGTAATTATAGGATATTTATGTTTAAGAATCATGTAATAATTTGTGTAAAATTATTGGGTTGATATAGTTGGTATCAAAGTAAAGGTTTAGTTAACCTTTGGAAACTAGGTTGAGAAAATTTTAATGACAACCCTAGGGATAATTCTAAGGATAAGACTAAGTATAAAAACATATATTGAAATCTTGGTGAAGTATAGACAAAATGGTTTTCGAGTAACTATATCCCTGTATAGATACTACAAGTGGATGTGGTTATAGAATAGAGGCACCTAGGAGTAATAGCTTCAAAAAAATAATTTTGGGTTTATCTTGAGCGTTTTATGGTACATGACAATGAGACTTACTACACACCAAGTTTTACACATACGAGGGATATGATTTGGAAATTCACAAACTATTTACAATCCATTATGAAGGACTTGAACAAATTTTTAGGTTAGAAAACCTAATAGGAATCATCACCATGGAAAATGATGAGTGAAACCTAGAGGCACATAATTTAGGAAATATTTATCATTTGTAAGTTATTTCTTATAGGTCTTTAAGTTTCCCATCGGTATGTTAATGTAATATTATCTTTTTTATTTTAATAATTTTAGTTTATGGAAAGATATAAGAGAAATAATTCTGACAACCAATGTGATAGAAATGTAATGATTTGGTTAATGAGATATGAAACCTAATGGAAAAAATAGTTAGACAAATTTTGGTCTTGAAAAATGAGCTATCTAAAATCATTATCAACAAATGATGCGTAGTTTAATTTATAAACACATCAAAGAAGATAAGGATGATGTGTCATGGAAGTTGAAGTGTTAAATCTAACAAAGAAAAATAGATTAAATTTTGTACATGTCAAAAATATTGGAAGAAGTACCATGGAAAATTAATTAAAGGAAATGGAAGATACTTTATGTGTTGAAAATGAGGTCACAAAGAAGCTAATTTACAAATTAAAATGAAGATTCCAATAAACAAGATGTAAGGAAATAAAGTTTAACCTAAGGCACTACTAATGATTCAATATTGTAAATATGAGAACTTGGTTATTATCCATGTCAATTACCTAATATAAAGATTAATTAATAAGGGAATATATAATTAAAATATTTGGAGTAGAATTATTAAAGTTTTTAGGTTTTGTAACTCATGAATCATATTTATGAAGTGTTTATATTAATGGTATCATGAAATTTTTAAGGATCATTCTGTTGTAATTTTTATTTAAGGATTTTCAAAAATATGTTCAATGAAACCGATGAACTAGAAATGTGATTTAAATGTAAGGTGACATTTTATTGAAAATAAAATAATTAAGTAAAATATAATATTTGATATATTCTTGATATTGGGGTAATTATAGTCAAATAATATTATCTAATTTTGTGAGAAAATAGGTTGTATAGAGGAATTTATTGGTTAAAATTTGATTTAATGATTAATGTTATTTTTTTGATGTTCATCATATTTTTGGGAATGTAATAGGAATTATATTATTATAGTTTTATAAAAAAATTAAATCTTACATGGTGGGAAACAACACATCATATCGAAAAAGGCCACAGGGCTTGAACCCACAACTAGAGGGAGAGAAGGGTGCAATTCCTTCCATTAGGATATGTGATATCCTAGTTAGTATAACATTATTATTACTTAGATGTTTTGAAGGTAAAATAATAATTTTATTTTTGGAAACAAATTATAGGATCAAGATTATTTATTTTGAGGTTATTAATAATGTTTTGGGTGACTTTATGGGTTGAGGTATATATGTAAAGGATTATTTGGGAAGAATGTTATTATGTTTTTAGAGATGTAAGTTGAGGGGTATGAGATAACATTTGAGTTTAAAACCTTTTTTCAGGTTTGTTATATTGATATTATTAGGGATATAGGGTTATATAACAGACCTAGCCTTTTACAAATATTATTACATGATTTTAAGCATTATTAACCATCAAATTACAAGACAAGGATCATAAACTCTAGTGTCGTTGGATGATTAAGTATATAAAACTGAAAACATGGAAATATATTAAAACATATTTAATTTGATAATATATAAATATCTCTTATCTTCTATTTAGATCCTACATCTTCATAGGAAAACTTGGAGAATACATGAACAAAATGGATTATTTTAAAAGCCCAGTATGGGTATAAACATAGGAATTAAATAAAGAATGCGAGTTAGAGGGAATAACATGATGACATAAAAAGGCATGGATAAAGAATAAATATAAGGAATAATAACATTTAAATTATTTGGAAATGTAATCATGGAATCATAAGAATGTTTCAACAACACACAACATGACATAAGCATGAGTCAAGGCTATCTTCCAAGACCATTGCATGTGGCGGACAAAGTCCGATAAAGGAATTAGGTTCACCCTCTCTCCCAACACGACTTCTCATGAGACTAATCATTACCCAATGAATTAGAGTACTATCTAGGAAAAATAATCATAAAATTTTAATAAATTTTTGTGCCACATGAATAATCATACATAAGGAATCAAACTTAAACATAAGGGTTACCCATAGAATGAATTGGGTATCATAATCATGTCAAAAGAAATAAAAAAGGGAACATAATAATGGTTTAATGAAATAATGGATTTAAATAATAAATGGACATTCATAAGGGAAAATAGTCTGATATCATGATAAGTTATGTCAACTCAAAGCAAAGACATGTAAAAAGAGTGTTTAAGAAACATTAGAAATAAAACATTTTGGTGCAGTTTAAGGAAAATATTAAACATTATTTAAAACGGAAAAGATGTAATTGTTTGTATAAAACCATAAATTAACCAAGATAATTTTTCATGATAAATGATTAATTTTATAAAAACAATGGTGGATTAAAAAAATTATGGATAACACTTAAAAATCAATAAGACATTGAGAAGTCCCCTTTATTCAAGCTTTCTTATTAGAAGAAATTGAGAAGTGCTCTTTTTAAAACATGTATTTTCTAGTCAAATATGGATCAAATGATAAGGATTCATGATTTTGGAAAATAGTCACATAATTTATAGGAATTGTATAAAAATAAATAATAGTTACATTTGGGGTAAAGAGATAGAAAGTGTAACCTGAAGGAAAAATGGCGGTTCAGAAAGAATCCTTTACCTTATGTCTACAAGTGTTTTGAACTTGACCTTAATGTCCTAGATAATCAAATTAAATCCATTAATTAATTAATTAATAACCCTTTATAGATTTATTTTATTTATTTTTATTTTATTAAGTTCATTTATGGACTTTTTTATGAGTTATAAGATACAATTTCATCGTTCGGGAGGGTTACTTTTCTTGGTTTTCATGATTGGTTTGCTTGTGTAAATGTATGAAAGATCATGTAAAATGGTAATAGATATCCAGAATTGAAGTTATATGTTATTAATGAACATATATAAGATTAAATGGTTATATAATTCATCTGGTTATTTGGGGTGAGACTAAATCATTAGTGATAATCATTTAAATTAGATTGGTGATTTTTTGATCATCACAAACTAGTTTTATTTTATTATTCATTATTGTGTATAAAAGTTAGTTTCCAAGAATAAAAAGGGTTATAAAATACATTTGAAAATATGTACCGACCATTATAATGATTTTATGTCCAACCTTGATGGCAGTAAAGTAAATCTGAAAACTTGTTAACCTCGAAGGTGATAAATCAACACCTAGAAGATGATATTTTCATATTTAGAATAATAGGAAGATGGGAAGATACTTGATGGTGGATTTTCCATTAACATAATAAAATTATAGTATATATAAGATACTGGAGTTATCATGAATATTTTTATAGAGGAGGTATGGATATTATAAGAAAAGAAAAGAAAGTGAAAATAAAATAAAGAAAGACAAATAGGGTTTTACCACTTGAATTATTCTCCTTGAGAACCACCCTAAGGAAATTTGTTTTGGTATTTTTCTGAGAAATAAAACTCCTAGACATTTTAAAGAGACTTGGGAATAGAATTGGGTAGAAATTGGACAATCTTCAAGGCTTAACAGGTGTGAAGAGAAGAGATAGCGAGGGGTGGTATTTATAGTGGAGGAGAGGGGTGGGTTTTTATTATTTTATTCATTTGTATATTATTTTGGATCAAGACTATTAATATTGTGGATTATTGTGACTAAGTATAGTAACTATTTCATGTGATTTCTAACCAATGGTTCTTACATCAGCAAAATATCATCCATGACTCAATGACTCATGTATTTAGCTTATCACATAAATTATCATATTTCATTATTCACAAAAAATTTAAATATTTTAGAAAAATACCAAAAAACACCCTAACCATTATTCATTGTGTAGAATTCATAAATGAGCTCAATTTTACTAAAATAATTTTCTAAATATAGAAAATTTAATTTTTCTTTTAAATAACCATTTATTTAAAAAATACCAATTTTTAAATTATAACAGATTTTATAACACTTTGAAAAATTAATTAAAGCCTCATAAAATTATATTATAATCATAAGAAAAAAATACTAATTTATGAATCTATATTTTGAAAATAAATTTTCTTTTAAATCATTATATTATTTATAAAATTTTAAATAAAAATTTATCTTTTACAAAAATACCAAAACATAATTTATCTTTTTCAAAATATTTATTTACTTATACTATGATATAATGATATAATATTTTCATTTATGAGATACCTAAATTTTATTTATACTTTCATTGGTGAGTTTACAATTCTACTGGCCAATTTATTATTCATAATGGTTATATTAATACTCCAAAGGTCAAGTTACTATGCCATTGGTATAGGTTCTTTAATTTATGAAAAATCCAATTATTTCATTCATTTTTTATTTATAAAGTTTTTTGTGTTTTTATGTTAATTTATGTGATTTATAATATATGAAATAATTATAATAAGGGAAACTTCATTGATACAATTCTGGGTTATTATGTTCTCCACCCATATGAAATTTCACCCTCAAAATTTCATTTTACAAACTATGGGGAAAACATGTGAGGGTACTTATCCTTCATCACATACTCTAGTTCCCATGTTACCTATTCATACATATGGTTCTTCCCTGGTTCTTTGAAGAGATGAGTGTTCTTGTTTCATATAACTTTATCTCTATGATCCAATATCTTCACATGATGCTCCTCGTAAGATTGATCATTATCCAATTGTACCACCTATGAATTCAATACATGTGATGGATCTGGTATGTACTTGATCAAAAGGGATACATGGAATACATCATGTACTTGAGACATAGTAGGTGGAAGTGCTAGTCGATAGGCCACAACTCCAAGATGATCATGAATCTCAAAGGGACAGATGTACCTATGAATTAACTTTCCCATATTCCCAAATCTCATGATTCATTTCCATGGAGATATGTATAGGTATAACATTTATCCAAACTTAAACTCCAGGTCATGTTGACAATTTTCTAAATAGATATTTTATCAACTTTCGGATGCCTTGATGTGCAGTTGATTGGTTTTTAACTTTTCTACCATTTCAGGTCCTAGTAGGTTACGTTCAGTGATATCATCCCAACATGATGGTTTTATACATATTTTCCAATAAAGGGATTCATATGGAGCCATTTGGATTATTGAGTGGAAACTATTGTTATTGGAGCAGTCAAACAGAGGTAGATGTTGGTCTTATCCTCCCTTGAAGTCTATAGAATACACTCTCAACATGTCTTCCAATGTCTGAATAATACATTCAGATTGGCCATGAGTTTGTGGATGATAATCTATAATGATGTTCACTTACGTGTTTAGATCATGTTGGAGAATTTTCCAAAACTTGTAGGTGAATCTCAGATCTCAATCGATTACAATCAATAGTGGTATTCCATGAAGACTTATCACTTCTCCGATGTATATCCGTGAATGTTTCTCTAGTGGGAACTCCTATAGAATTGTGATAAATTGAGCTATATTTGTGAGATGATCCACAACAACCCATATATAATTGTCTCCTCTAGATGTATTCGGAGGTGCAGTGACAAATTCTATGGTGAATGTTTACCATTTCCATGATGGTATGGGTAATGGTTGCATCATCCCCTTAAAATATTTTTCTTTAAGACTTCACTTGTTGATATATCAAGCACTTTGATGTATATTCATCAAACTCCTTCTTTATATTGTCCCACCAATAGTTCTCTTAGAGATCTTGAAACATATTTGTGATCCCTAGGTGAATAGAGAAGGTTAAGATATGTGCATCAACCCGAAGATCTTTGTTTTCTATGGATTGGATGTTACACATAGTTGTGACCCAAATCTCACGAGTCCTTCTTCATCCATTTATAACTATGAGGATTTACCATTTCTCATGAATTATAAATTCTTATTAATTTCCACATAATTTATTTTAACATAATTTATTTTCTCCATGATGGATGGTTGAGAAATCATTTGAGAAAGAATTGATAATGTTCCTTCCTTAATGATTCCCATGCACATCCTTTGAAAATATAAGAAGATTGGATCCCTCTAAATTCTTATCGTTGAAAATGTTTTAGGATCCTTTCTACTTAGAGAATCTACAACATAATTTTCCTTATCAAGATATTAGTGGACAGAGAAATCATAATATTTAATGAGATCTAACCATATTATCTGGTTCATATTAAACTCCTATGTGAATATTTATTTGAGGCAATTATGATCAGTAGATATCTCAAACTTATCCTCATAGAGACAATGCTTCCATATTTTCAATGCAAAGATCATAGCTACCAACTCCAGGTCATGTGTGTGATAGTTTTGCTCATGAATTTTCAACTACCTTGTGGCGTAGGCTATAACTTTTTCATTTTTTATTAGTACACATCCTTGTACTTTCTATAAATAATCACTGTACACAACAAAAAGTTCCCCACTTTTTTCTAGTGTGAGCGCTGGTGCAGTGATAAGCATCCTTTTAAACTCTTTGAAGCAGTCTTCACTTTCACTGGTCCAACCAAACTTCACTCCCTTCTAACTCATCTTCGTTATTTGGTTTTACAATAATGATAATTTCTTCACAAATTTTCGGTAATACCCATCTAGCCCAAGGAAACCCTGGATCACTATTACAAATGTTGGAATGAGCCACTCATTGATTTCCTTTCTATTGGAAGGGTCCATATATATTCTTTTTTCTGGTGATAACATTCCCTAATAATGATACTTAATCTACACTAAACTCACATTTACTATAATTTTCTTAAAGTTTCTCCCATAAAACATTCTTCAACACAGTATTCAAATGCTTTTCATGTTCCTCATAATTCTTGGAGTATATCAGAATATCATCAATAAATACAACCAAAAAGTTGTTGAGGTAATCTCTAAAGACTCTATTCATTAATTACATGAATATTTCTGGAGCATTAGTGATTTTTAAGGGGATCACTATGAACTCATAGTGTTCGTTCCTCATTCTAAAGGTAGTCTTGGGAATATCTTCCTTCTTCACCTTTAATTGGTGATATCACAAATGAAATTCCACCTTTGAGAAATACTTGGCCCCACATAGTTGATCGAATAAGTCATCTATCCATG
Organism: Viscum album; assembly: GCA_963277665.1. Taxonomy (NCBI): domain Eukaryota; kingdom Viridiplantae; phylum Streptophyta; class Magnoliopsida; order Santalales; family Viscaceae; genus Viscum; species Viscum album. Next base: position 1,078,308,835 of record OY728139.1, on the reverse strand, counting down.
TAAGGAGATACCTTTTATTTATCATGATTTTTTTGAGATTACAATAATCAATACATAAGAACATTGATCCATCCTTCTTCTTGATGAAGAAGATTGGAACACCCCACAGTGAAGTACTCAGGTGTATAAAACCCTTGTCCATATTATCCTATAACTGCTTCTTCAGTTCCTCCAACACAATGACGGCCATTATGTAAGGTGAATTTTATATAGGAAGATATCCAGGTATAAGTTCAATTGATAATTCAATCTCTCAATCAAGAGGAAGACTAGAAAACTCTTCAGAAAACACACCAGTGTATTCCTTCATAATGTGAATGTATTAGATCATGATTCTCTCATTTTTATTAATTATTCAAGCTAGATATGATTGCTCATAATGAAATAATATACATAATTGAGATTATGATTCTGATGGAGATTTGTACTCCCACTTAAACTTTTATAGAATTGGAGGATACCTCGAGATGTGAAGTGTGTTCTCCCTTTCCTAAGAGTCGATGTTGTCTTTGTATAAAGATATCCAATCCATGGCTAGTATGAAAACAAACTCCACCAAAGGAAGTAAAACAAGATTTTTTTGGTAGGTTCAGTCCACAAAAATTAACCAGGGAGGATTTATATACTTTGGATTATATTATTGAATGAATAACTAGCATACCTATCACCACATCACTGTTAAGCTCTACCTTAGCAGTAGTGATAGAATATTCCCTTCCTTGATTCCTTGGAGTATGTTTTTTTTGATTGCCTCCAAAAACCCTTTGCTAAAGGAAATGGCTCTCATAATTCCCATGTTCCGTACAGTTGAAATAATTCACTATAGACTGAGTGTTGATCCGAGCCTTCCTTTATTCTTCCACATTAGTGGGATTCTTCATATCCCTTCTGTAGTTATTTTCAATATTCCTATATCTTAAACATTTGAGGAATCTCTTGGTTCCCTATAAGACGTTACTAGGATACTTGTTACCAAAATTTTGACACATGGAATATTGGGTCTTCTTTCCATCATGGGATTTATCTATAGACCCAATAGTATTAAACTCCATTTATCTCTTTTTTCACTAGTCCCACAAGACCAATGGGAGTCTCTGATCTCCATTTCAACCTTAAGGGCACAATGAAAAATATATTCATAACTATTGAAGTATCTAATAACCAAATCTTTTCTTAGAATCGACTTTAGTCTACTAAATAAGAGATCCACCATTCTTTCGATGTTCATGACAAAGCTAGTGGTGTGTCATGAAATCCTTGTGAAGTTTTCCTTATATAATCTAATAAAATTGTATTCTATTTTCGTCAGTCCAAGGAAATCCATTTCTATATTAATATGGAGGGTTTGGGTAAAATATTTATTAAAAAATATTTTCTTGGAATATTACCATTCAATGAAACCAATTTCCTACGTGGACTTTGTGTTCTTGGTTAGTGTCCACCACTAATCAACTTCCCCATCAAAACGATGGACTAAAACCACAAATCTCTCTTATTATAAGCACTATAGGATAGATACTATCTTCTTAATGGAGTTAATCCATTATTACACGATGATGGGATTAGAATATCCACTAAATATGGGAGTACTTTTTCACATGAAGGGTTCAACCACAACTTTATCTTTCTTAAGAGAAGGAGAGAGTTCCATATGATTCAAGTTATTATTTATAAATTTATCTAGTTAAGAAAGTACTGTCATGAATTTTTGAGCACCTGTTCCCATTATATTTAGCATATCATTAGGGAAATCATCACATTTCCTATAAAATTGATTTTTGGAAGGGGATTTTCTACCTCAATCCATTAACTAACAAAATGAATGTACACTTATTAGGATTTAATACTTAGCGAATAATTATATAAAAATAATAAATTAATATAGGTGGATAAAGTTATAAATTAAAAGTATATCCTTACTTATAATACCCTAAGTTTCAATCTAGGTTATCCATGGTGATAGAATTATTGCTAAGGTTCTTAATAAAGTGATCTAGTCATAATCTTCAAAAATAACTATACCTTGATATGATACAAACAATAACGTACCAATACTTTAACACATATTATTACATGATTTTAAGAAAAATTAACCATCAAATTACAATCCAAGGATCACAAAGTCTAGTGTCTTTGGATGATTAGGTACATAAAACTAAAAACATTGAAATAGAATAAAACATATTTATTTTAATCATCCATAAAGAGATCACATCTTCTATTGATCTTCTACATCTTCATAAGATAACTTGAGGAATACATGAACAAAATAGATGAGCTAAAAATCATATTAGGGGTATAAACATAAGAAAAAAGAAAAGCACGTGGGTTAGAGGGAATAACATGATGACATAAAATGGCATGGATCAAGAATAAACATAAGGAATAATAACATGTAGATCATGGGGACATGTAATCATGGAATCATAGGAATGTGGAAAAAACACACAACATGAAATAAGCATGAGTCCTGGCTAACTGCCAAGACCATTTCACATGGTGGACAAACTCCCATAAAGGAATTAGGTTCACTCCTTGTCCCAACATGATGTCTAATGAGACTAAAATTTTCCCAATGCATTGAGGCACAATTTTTGAAAAATCATCATAACATGTTCCTGAATTTGTGTTCCACATGAAGAATCATACATAATGAATCAAACATAAACATAAGGGTTACCCATGGAAATAATTGGGTATTATAATCATGTAAAAAGTCATAAAAAAGGAGAATCATAATGGTGTCCATGAAATAATGGATTTAAACCATACATAGACATTCATAAGGGAAAATAAGATTATATAATGACAATTTATGTCAAATATAGGTGAAAACATGTAAAATGAATGTTTAAGAAACTTTATAAATAAAACATTTTAGTGTTTTTAAGGAAAATATTAAATATTCCTTAAAGAGAAAATGGAATAATTGTTTGTATAAAACAAAAAATGAACTAATATAGTTTTTCATGATAAAATTAGTGATTTTAGAAAAATAATGGCGGATTAAAATAGATTATGGGGGGAACTTTAAAATGGGTAAAATATCCAGAAGTACCTTTTAATTGGTCTTGCTTATCATAAATAATTGAGAAGAGAACCTTTTTAAAACATGTATTTCCCCATAAAAGAAAAATGAAATGTTATATATGAATTATTTTGGAACATATTATCATAATTTATAAGATTTATATAAAAATAAATAAGGTTTAAATTGGATTAAAGAGAGAGAAAGCGTAACTTGATGAAAAAATGAGGGTTCAGAAAGAATTCCTTACCATATTTCCAAAAGTGTTCTGTACTTGATCTTAATGTCAAAGATAATAAAATTTAATCTATTAATTAATTAATTAATAACCTTTTAGACATTTATTTTATTTATTATAATTTTATTAAGTTTATTTAGGACATTTTTGATGAGTTATAAGATACAATTTCATCACTCGAGAGTGTTCATTTCCTTGCTTCTCATGATTGGTTCACTTGTATAAATGTATGAAGGATAATATAAAATGGTAACAGATATCCAGAATTGAAGTTATATGTTATTAATTAAAATATATAAGATTATATGGTTATATAATTCATTTGGTTATTTTTTTTGAGGACGAATCATTAGTAATAATCGTTTAGATTATTTTGGCAGTTTTTTGATGATCAAAAATTGTTTTTTTCATTATTCGTCATTGTGTATAAAAGTTAGTTTCAGAACATAAAAAGAGATAAAAAATAAATTTTACAATCTATAAAAATTATTATAATGTTTTTATGTCCATCCTTGAAGGTATTAAAAGAAAAATGAAAACTTGTCATCCTCGAAGGTGATAAATCAGCACATTGTAGACGATATTGTTAGTTTTGGAATAAAAGGAATATGAGAAGATAATTGATGATGAATTTTACATTAAAATAATAAAATTACATTATATATAAGATATTGAAGTTATAATTCATGTTTTTATAGAGGAGGTTAAGAGAGTATAAGAAAATAAAATAAAGCGAAAAAGAAAATAAAGAAAGCGTAAGAGGATTTTACCTCTTAAATTCTTCCTTTTGAGAACTTATTTAGGGAAATTGGTTTTGTTATTTTATTGAGACCAAATCCTAATAGATGTGGGGAATATACTTGGAAAGATTATTTGGAAGAAATTTTACATGCTTTAATCCTTTTGAGGTTTGAGGAGAAGATGTGGTGAGGGGTGGTATTTATAGTGGAGGAGGGGTGGTGTTGGATTATTTTATTCATTTGTTTATTATTTGGGACTAATACTTTGAATGGTGTGTATTTTTTTGACTAAATATTGTAACTAGTTCATGTGAGTTTGAACCAATTGTGATTAAATCATCCAAGCATCATTCATGACTCAATAATTCATGTATTTAGCTTATTCAATAAAATATCGTATTTCTGCATTCACAAAAATTCAAATATTTTAAAAAAATCATAAAAATTAACCCTAAACATTTTTAGATGTGTAGAATTAAAAAAGAAACTCAATTTTACGAAAATAATTTTCTAAATATGAGATTTTTAATTTTTAATTAAAATCACCATTTATTCATAAGATACCAATTTTAAAATTATAAACGATTGTATAACACTTCAAAAAATTAATTAAGGTATCATAAAATTATCTTATAATCATAAAACAAAAAATATTAATTAGTTAATATATTTTATGAAAATAAATTTCTTTTAGATCATTATATTAATTATTAAATTGTAAATAGACTTTTATGATTCAAAAAAATACTAAAACATAATTTATCATTTTCAAAATATTTATTTACTTATACTATGATATAATTATATCATATTTTTATTTATAAGGTGTATAAACTTTATTTATACTTTAATTGGTGAGTTTACTATTCTATTTTCTGGTTTTCTATTCATAACGATTGTATTACTACTCTAAAGTTCAAGTTACTATTCCATTGGAATATGTTCCTTAATTTATTAAAAAGCCTCTTATTTCATTAATTATTCATTTATAAAGTTTGTTTTATATTATTTAGGTGAATTTTGATGATTTATACTATATTAAATAATTATAAGAAGGGAAAATTCAATGGTATAATTATGGGTTTTTACAGGTTATTTATTTAAGGAATGAGCTATGTTAAACCTTTAGTGTTATTGTTGAATTTTAAAGATTAATATATTTATATTAAGAATTATCTTATAATGTGATCACCATTTTTTATTTTAATAAATATAGGAGGATTAAATTATTACTATTTTATTTATATTATGGTCTTTTAAAATTTATGTTTAGTGCTTCAGGCATAAAAAATTCCTACTGAATATTCATTCCTTAGAGTAAGAGGTGAAATGGAAATGGATTGAAGAATAAAAAAGTATGAAATTGTGTTTATGAAAAAAAAATATATTAGGTAAGTATATTTTATGGAGATCTCTATCTTAATAGTAAAAGAATCCCTCAAATGAAGGGAAAGGTTCTCGAGACAAAACTTTTACACTATTACTATAATGATGCAAAGTTTTATCAATGGAAATTACCTTCTTATAATTATGTCTTATAGTATAATCACATAATATTACTTTTAGAACACTATAAAAACTTTATAAGTGAATAATAAGTGAAATAAAAGTTAACTTTAGAAGTTAAGGAACATATAGCAATAATAACTTGACCTTTGGAACAATAATATGACCCTTATGAATAGTAAACTAGCCAATGTGATAGTAACCTCTCCAATGAAATTATAAATAAATTTTTTTATAAGTGACAAGATGGTATAATTATATCATAGTATAAGTAAATAAATATTTTAAAGACTATTAATAAAGTGTCGGTATTTTTATAAGTTTGGAATATTTAATTACAATTTTATGAATAATTTAATAATTTAAATGAAACTATAGTTTCATGAAATGTATTCATAAATTACTATTTTGATTCTAAGATAGTTTTATTTGACCTTAAGTAAAATTTTAAAGAGTTAGAAAAGCAGTTTTAAATTAAAAATTTGTATTTTTCAAGTTAATTGTGATTTTAATTAAATTTTAAATTAATCATATTTATAAAATTATTTTTGAAAAATGGAGTTCATTTTTGGATTATACACATCAAAAAATTATTCAGGTGATTTTTTTGGTAATTTTATGAATTACTTCAATTTTCGGGTGAATAGTAAAAATAGAGTTTTTCATATAACTGGTATATATTAAATTGCATCATTCATGATGTAATGATGATATAAACTTTATAGACCTTTATATCCATCCATGTTCTATTTAATTTCATAAATTTCTCCTTAAAATATAATAAAATCAATTTGCAAACCTAAAAAGAACATTCCAAAACCTAAAGTCAAAAAGTGATTCCTTAAAATATCATTTTCTCTTTCTTTTCAGTTTTATTTTAATAAATTACTGAATTCAAATTATAAAGATGATTTAAATTATGAAAAATATATATTATATTAATATATTATTTATGTTTTCAAAAAATACTATTAAAAGTCTTACATTTTATTTATTATTTTATTTAATATTTATTCTAAAAACACCCCCTCTCCCTCCCCTTGGAAAACCATTCCTATCATCCATTACTAAGCCTAATACTGGCCCAAATTCTCCCTATAAATCCTCTTATAATACAAAGGTAAGTTCTAGATCCCTCCATCTCCAATCACCAAGGGAGTTATAGTTTTGTGCAAGAGAAGATACATCGAGGAGAAATTTAGATTCTATTAAATCTTCTCTCTTTTCTTCCCTTTTTACCCCATACCTTTCAAAACATTATTCTAAAAAATTCATTACAAAGTAATTTAACCTTATATTAATGATGTTAACCTACTTTAATTATCACAATAATGAAAAATATAAATGTCATACTTCCCTTTCCCACGCTATCGACAACGTCCCGTTAAAGGTCGGTTAACCATCTACAGAGATGTTGCCAAGATAATTATTGTAAACACCTTCATGTTTGGAAAATATAAATTATATATAATATATTATTATCAAATTACATGTATTCTATTCTTCTAAAACTAATTACACTACTTTATTAATTACATTTAATAAAAACTGAAATCGTCACAAGATAGGAAATTGTTAAGTAAAATATGATATCAAAATGCTTCCATTTCATCGAAAAAAATTATAAAATAAAATCCATTGAATATAATTGATAAATATTTTTATAAAATGACTATAATTAAAATTTTGATCATTGTTTTAATAAATATAAATTTATTATTCAGGAGGCATAGAAGAGACAAAATTATGCAGAAATTATGGTAAGAGATCCTCTCCATTTCACCTTTATTCAAGATTGTCTTCTATGTTATGATATTTTATGTGTAAGTACTAGTTATGGGGTATAACTAAACACATCCAACATACTTAGCTCATGATATATAAGTTATGGGAAACCCCATTCTCTCTCATTAATCCCTCTTAAGTACACATGATACCATGCCAATAATCTGTAAAAATTCTACCCAAACCGCCTTTTTTTCCTTTAGGTTGCTCTATCTTTATTTTTACCCAAATAAAGTTGTATTTTATTTTTATTTAAAAATTATACATTCTGTTTATATCCTCCAAAATCATGTTTCAAGATCCACCCCTCATTCTCTTTTAGGGATATACATTCTTTTAAGTGATTCCCTCCTCAATACTTCCCGATAAGCAAACTTGTTTTAAGGGAACTTCCCAATTTCTTACCCAATTTCAAGTGAACTATATACTCTATTTTAATCCACCATTATATTTTTAAAATCAGAATTTTTATTATGAAAACTTTCCTGGTTCACTTCGAGTTTTATATAAAATATTGTTCCATTTTATTTTTTAAAATCTCTATAGCTTTTTCTTAAAACCTCACAAAAATATTTTAATGCTAAAATTTATCAAATAAATTTATTACATGTTGTCACATCTGTTTGATATAACTTACCATTATATATTTATATTTTACCTTATGGACGTCCATGTATGTTGAAATTACTTTATTTCATGGCCACTTTTATGATACGCCCATTTGGTATGGTTTATATCAATATTATGGTACCCAATATTTTCCTTGGGTAACCATTATGTTTATATATGATTGATTATGTATAATTTACTATGTGGAAAGTATATTCATGAAATGTTAATATTGGTTCACCCAGATAGAGCTCCAATTCATTTGGTAAAGTTATGTCTCATGAGATGTTATGTGTGACTGTCTTGGCTGTTAGCCTTGGCTTATGCTACTATGTGAAACGATCTTGGTGGTTAGTCTTGACTCATACTAAAGTCATGTTTTATGTTGCTTCCACATTTCTATGACTCCAGGTTTATATAATCCCATGTTTCTATTTTATGATTCCATATGTTCCATTATTTTATTATCAAAATGTCAATCCTTCTAACCTTTGTGCTAAAGACTTATTCTTATGTATACTCCCTTACTGGGCTATTTAGCTCATCCCTTTGTTCATGTGTTCCCTAGGGTACCCTAGGAAGATGTATGGGTGTAATGGAAGTTAGGGGATATTTATTAAGATTAAATAAAGAAGTTTTTTAGTCCCATGTTTAAAGTTTTATGTAACTAGTCTTCAAAGAGACTAGACTTCATGATCCTTGGATTTTACTCTGATGTATAATTATGCTTAAAATAATGTAATATTATGTGTAAAAGTCTAGGGTTGCTATAGTTGGTATCTGGGGATGGTCTAGTTATTTTTGGGGATTAGGAATATATCACCTTAGTGAGAACATTATAGATGATATGAAGTATAATAAAACATTCCTAAATTTTGGAAAGTATAGAGTAAGTGATTTATCAAGATAAAGACAATAAATATATCGATATAGTGGATCTGTTCTCTCACGGTACTCTCGCATCTCCCTCTCATTATTCTAGGGTTTCTCCTACTTGGGATATGGTTCTCCCTCACTCTTCTCTGGTCTTCGACGCTCTTGCGTCTCCCTCACCCTCTTCTAGGGTTTCTCCTACTTTGGTGATGGTTCTCCCTCAAAATTATGCTGCTCTCCTAGGTTTCTTCCACCTGTGTTGCTTTCTTGGCTTGTCTGTGTCTCAGTCTTTCTTTTGGTCCTATTTATTCGCTCTGTTGAAGACGATTGGGTTCATTTTATTTCGTGACGATGACATCTTCTGCAAGGAGGTTCTTGGGATGAGACGCTGGTTGTCTTCTGCGGATGCCTTTAATCACCCTTACCGCGGCTCTGACCTCCTGTTCCTATGCTCCTATCCAGGTTGGATATGGAGCGGTTGTTCAAGGAGGTTTTGGGTTGTACGGTTCGGCGATAGACGGATCTCAAGGCACTGCTGGGTCGCTTTCTCCTGTTTTTTTGTTTCCCTGTTTTCTTTCGGATTTCTTCCCCCTGTTTTCAGTTAATGCTTGTTGGGTTCTTCTACGACTGTTGTTCAGCGATGGTTCCATTTTATGTTTTGAATTTATGGTTTATTTTGGTTCATGTTTTCTCTTGGTGGTGGCCTTCGGTTTGTTCATGGTGGTGTTGTGCCACTGATTATTGCGGTTTGATGTGGTGTGCTTACCCTTTATTGTCGGTGTGGTTGATTTTGGTTTGCTGGGGTATGATGATGAAAGGGTGTTTTTGTTTTACGGCGGCTTCGACTGATTTTGATGGTGTTTTGAACTATGATGACAACGACGATGGTATGGATGACGATGGCATTCTAGCTGTGTTTTGGGCGCTTGGGTTTCCAGTGGTGATGACGACTTGATGACAGTGGTGTCAACGATGTCAGTGATGATGTGGTTGATGGCTAGCGACGGTTTTTTGGATGACGAGATCTTGGAACTTGATCTTCTCGTGTCCTGTGCTGCTTTGGTTTTTGGTGTTTGAATTTTGAATCTTGGCACCCTTCATTTGTTTCCCGCATGGTATGTTGGTTACAACTCAACTAAAAAGCTGCTTTGGAAAATCAATAAAAATAGAATTTTCAGGATTTATCAAGATAATGAATCCCTGTCTCGATAAAAATAGGTAGAGGCAGCTCTGAAACATATGTACCTAAGAGTGAAAACTCCAACAAGAAGTTTCAAACCTTGCCCGGGGTATCATGGTACATAAAAATGGGCCTTACTACACTCTTGGTTTGACACTCTTGGGGGATAAGATTTGGTAAATTCATGATCTTAGTACAAACCATTATTAAGAGAATAAAAAAATCCCATAAGAATATACGTTAAGAAATAGATCAAGGATAACCTAGATTTAAAGCAAAGGAATCACAAGTTAGGATATACTTCTCCTTTATAAGTTTATCCTTTTATGTTCAAAGTTTAATTTTTTTATGATCAATACCTAAGTATTCAATCCCACTAATTGTAAATTATTTTTCTTAGTTAATGGAGTGAAATAGAATAACTCTTTCCAATAATCAATGTGATAGGGAATGTGATGATTTCCCTAATGATATGCCTAATATGATGGGAACAGGTGCACAAAACTTCATGATAGTACTTGGTCAGTTGGATCAAGTTATGAATAATAACTTAAATAATGTGGAACTCCATCCTCCTCCAAGGAAGGAGCAAGTTGCAGTACAATCCTTCATGTGGAAAAGGCCTCCCATGTTTAGTAGATATTCTGATCCCCTCCCTATAGAATAGTGGATTAACTCCATTTAAATAATATTCTCCATCCTCCAGTTCTTTGAAGAAGAGAAATTTGTACTGGTGGTCTATTGTTTTGATGGGGAAGTAAATAAGTGGTGTAAAATGATGAAGAATACTAAGCCCCAGGAGGGAATAGATTCCATGTATTGGGAGTAATTCAAGAGTATGTTTTTCAACAAATATTTTCCTCAAAACCTCCATCTCAATATGGAAAGAGAGTTCATCATTCTCAAACAGAAGAAAGACGATTCAATCAGAGTGTATGAAGCAAACTTTACAAGGCTTGCAAGGTACGCCTCTGGCTTTATCATGAACACTGAAATCAAGATGGATCACTTCTTTAGAGGGCTAAAGATGAGTCTACAAAAGGTGTTAGTAATACAAGATTTTTATAGTTATGAGGATATTTTCCGTTGTGCCCTCAAGGAAGAAATGGAGATTTGAGACTCTCAGTGGTCACGTGGGCCCAGTGAAAGGAATCAGAAAATGGAGAACAACATGGGTGGTTTAACAAAAAAATTCCATGATGGAAAAAAGCCTGGCTACCCCGCTTGTAATTTTTTTGGGAAGAAGCATCATGAGAGATGTCTAAAGGGAACCCTGAGTTGATTTAAATGTGGAAAGTTGGGACATCTATCCTAGAACTAACGACATGATATGAAGAATCCTGTTAGTGTGGATGAAGAAAGGAAGGCTCAAATCAACACTCAACCTATATTGTAGTGTTACAACTGCAAGGAGCATGGGCATTATGTGATCAAATTTTCTAAGGAAAGGGTTGTTAGAGGCAATAAAAAACAACTTCCAAGGCAACAAGAAAGGGTTTATTCCATCCCTAATGCTGAGGTGGATCCGGACAATGATGTGGTGACAAGTATTCTAGTTATTCATTGCAGAATTGTGAATATACTATTTGATTCAGGTTCTACAAATTATTTCATATCTTAAATGTTTAGTAGAACTATTCAAACACCACCTCAAAATTTAGAGGATAAGTTATCTGTGGGAACATCAAATGGGGAAATTATTTTGTCTATGGATTATAACTCCACCCAGGTTAACATTTGTGGACTGAACCACCCAGAAAATCTTGTAATAATTTCTTTATTGTAGTTCGATGTTCTCTTGGGTATGAATTGGCTATATTTATACAAAGCCAACATCAACTGTCTGAAAAGGGAGATCACACTTTAAATCCCAAAGCATCCTTTAATTCATTATAAGTGTAAGGAGGAAGATGAGTCTCTATTATAATCAGTGTCTCAAGTGTGGACACTAATTCCCTATGAGCAAGCATTTCTATCTCAAATGATTGAGATAAAGGAGAGAATCATGCTTGAATACTTACCCATTATGAGGGATTACACTAATGTATTCCCTGAAGAGTTTCTTGGTCTTCATCATGATTAAGAGGCTGAGTTCTCAATTGAACTTATTCCTATATCTCTACCAATATCGAAGACACCTTATAGAATATCCATTATAGAGATGGAAGAGATGAAGATGCAGTTACAAGAGAATCTGAAGAAGGGTTTTATATGCCTGAGTGCTTCACCCTGGGGTGTGCTCGTCCTCTACGTTAAGAATAAGTATGGTTCAATGAACCTCTATATTGATTATCATGATCTCAATAAATTCACGATAACAAACAAGTATCCCCTACCACAGATAGATGACTTGTTCGATCAACTTAGTGGGGACAATTATTTCTCTAAGGTAGACATTTGGTTGGGTTATCACCAATTAAAGATGGGTAATCAATATATTCTTAAGACTTACTTTCAAATGAGGTATGGACACTGTGAGTTCATAATGATGCTTTTCAGAATCACTAATTCTCTATCAATTTTCAGGGATTTTATGAATATTGTCTTTAGATATTACCTTGACAAATTTTTTGTAGTATTTATCGATGATATTATGATATAATCCAAGAGAAATGAGGAACATGAGGAGAATTTTAATACCATGTTAAAGAATTTGTGAAGGGAGAAGCTATATGAAAGGTATATTAAATGTGAGTTGTGGATGGAGGAAGTGTCATTCTTTGTGCATGTTATCACCAATAAAGGGATATTTGTGGACCCTTCCAAGACAAAGGAAATTGAAGAGTGACCCATGCCAACATCTGTAATAGAGATCTGTAGTTTTTTAGGTCTAGCTGGGTATTATTGAAGATTTGTGAAGAACTTTTCATAATTCTAAAACCGAATGACTAAGCTGACAAAAAAGGGAGTAAAGTTTGTCTGGACTTAAGAATATGAATAATGTTTCAAGGAGTTGAAAAAGAGGCTTATCACTGCATCGGTACTCACACTCCCAATAATTAGAGAACTCTTTGTGGTGTATCTTGATGCATCAAACAAGGTCTTAGGCTGTGTGCTAATGGAAAGTGATAAAGTTATATCCTATGCCTCAATGTAGCTGAAAATCCATGAGCAAAACTATCCTATGCATGATCTGGAGTTGGTAACAATGATCTTGCATTAAAAATCTAGTGACATTATCTCAATGGGGAGAAGTGTGAGATATATAATGATCACAAGAGTCTAAAATATATATTCACACAAAAAGAGCTTAATATGCACCAATGAATATGGAAAGAGCTCATCAAGGATTTTGATTTCTCAATCCACTACCTTCTTGGTTAGGCAAATAAGATGGAGGATGATCTAAGTAAAAAAGGATCCTACATCTTTATCAATTATGATAATTTATAAGGATCCAATCTTCTTAGATTTTTAGAGGATGGACATGGGATTCATTAAGGAAGGAACATCATGAATACTTTCTCAAATGATTTCTCAACCATCCCTCATGGAAAAAATAAAGGATGCTGAAAGAAAAGATATGGAAATTATGAAAAGGGTGAAAACTATCAAAAATGGGAAATCCTCAGAGTTCAAGATTGATGAGGAAGGAGTTTTAAGATTTGGGTCACGATTATGTGTACCATCCAATACAAAGATAAAGATGGAGCTTCGGAATGACGTACATAGCTCAAACTTCTCTATCCACCTAGGGAGCACAAATATGTATCGAGATCTCTGATAAAACTTTTGGTGGGACAATATGAAAAGATAGATTTATAAATATACATCAATGTGCATGGTATGTAAATAAGTTAAGGCTGAGAGAAACAAGTCTAGTGGGATGATGTAACCACTATCCATAACAGCATAGAAGTGGAAAAACAACACCACATACTTTTTCACTGGTCTTCCAAGAAAATCCGGAGGAAACAATGCTATATTGATCATTGTGGATTGACTTACAAAGATAGCTCACTTTATCGTAATTCCAGAGGACTTCTCCTTGGATCAACTTGCACAGATATACATCAAACAAGTGGTAAGGATGCATGGAGTACCACTATCTATTGTATCTGATCATGATTTGAGATTCACCTCGAAGTTCTGGAAAAGTCTCCAACATGCCCTAATCAATGTACTGAACATCAGTATGGCCTATCATCCTCAAACTGATGGCCAATCTGAGCGAACTATTCAAACACTAGAAGAAATGTCGAGATCATTTTATATGGAATTCAAAGAAGGATGGGACCAACATCTTCTACTAGTTTAATTCTCATACAATAATAGTTTCCACTCGAGCATTTGAATGGCGCCATATGAATCCCTTTATAGGAAAAGGTGTAGAACACTGGCGTGTTGGGATGAAGTCAGTGAGCATAAGCTGATAGGACTTGAAATGGAAGAAGAAATGGTGGAGAAGGTGAAAACCATTTAGCACCACATCAAGGAAGCCCAAAGTTGACAAAAGATTTATGAAGACAACTGTCGATGAGACCTTGAGTTCAAAATTGAAGACATGATATTTCTACGCATATCTCTGTGGAATAAGTTCATGAGATTTGGGACGGAATGGAAACTATGTCCCAGGTACATCATCCCCTTTTAGATCCTTGATTATGTCAAAGATATGGACTATCGACTTCCACTTCCACCTACCATGTCTAAAGTACATGATGTCTTTCCTGTATCCCTCTTAAGGAAGTACATACAAAACCCTTCACATGTACTCTCTTTATAGGTGGTATAGTTGGAGGATGATCTTACTTATGAGGGGCATCTAATGAAGATCTTGGATTATAGAGATAATGTTCTATGTAACAAGACTACTCACCTGGTCAAGGTACTATGGCAGAATAATAAGTAAGAAGAGGCAACATGGGAACTGGAGGAGGTAATGAAGGAAAAGTACCCACATTTTTTTATGGCCTAGATTGTAAAAAGAAATTTCACGGTAGAAATTTCTTTAGTGGGAAAGAATGTAATGACCCAAAGTTTTATCAATAGAAATTACCTTCTTATAATTGTGTCTTATAGTATAATCACAAAATATTACTTTTAGAACACAATACAAACTTTATAAGTGAAGAATAAGTGAAATAAAAGGTATCTTTAGTAGTTAAAGAACATATAGCAATAATAACTTGACCTTTGAAATAGTAATGTGAATCTTATGAATAATAAACTGGTTAATGTGATAGTAACCTCTCCCA
The DNA here is from genome assembly GCA_963277665.1 of Viscum album. Classification (NCBI taxonomy): domain Eukaryota; kingdom Viridiplantae; phylum Streptophyta; class Magnoliopsida; order Santalales; family Viscaceae; genus Viscum; species Viscum album. The sequence goes on along the minus strand of OY728139.1, from coordinate 1,078,293,678 downwards.
TGAAAGTATAATAAAATTTATCTTTTTTATAAGTGAAAATATGGTATAATTATATCATACTATAAGTAAATAAATATTTTAAAAACTATTAATAAGGTGTTGGTATTTTTATAAGTCAGGAATATTTAATTACAATTTTATGATTAATTGAATAACTTAAATGAAAATTTAGTTTCATGAAATATATTCATAAACTAATATTTTGATTCAAGGATGGTTTTATTTGACCTTATGTAATTTTTCAATGTGTCAGAAAAGTAGTTTTAAATTTAAAATTTGTATTTTTCATGTAAATTATGATTTTAATTAAATATTAAATTAATCATTTTTAGAAAATTATTTTGGAAAAATGGAGTTCATTTTTTGATTCTACACATCAAAAAATGATTAGGGTGATTTTTTGGTAATTTTCTGAAATACTTCAAATTTTAGGTGAATAGTAAAAATACAAATTTTCACATAACCGGTTTATCATAAATTGCATAGTTCATGATGTAATGATGCCATAAAATTTATAGAAATTTATATTCTTCCATATTATATTTAATTTAATAAATGTTTCCTTAAAATACAATAAACTCCATTTTAAACCTAAAAATAACTTTCCAAAACCTAAATTCAAAAAGTGATTCCTTAAAACATCATTCTATCTTTCTTTTCAATTTTCTTTTAATAAATTAATGAATTCGAATTATAAAGATGATTTAAATTCAAAAAAAAATTATATTATATTAATATATGATTTATGTTTTCAAAAACTACCATTACAAGTCTAACATTTGATATATTATTTTATTTAATATTTTATTCTAAAAACACCCCTCCTCACGTATAAATAACCCCTCTCCCTCCCCTTGAGAAAACAATACTATCATCCATTAATAAGCCTAATATGTACCCATATTATCCCTCTAAAACCTCTTATAATATGTAGGGAAGTTCAAGAGCCCTCAAACTCTAATCACCAATGGAGTTATAGTTTTGTGCAAGAGAAGCTACACTGAGGAGAGAGTAAGACTCTATTAAATATCCTCTTTTTTTCTTCCTCTTTTTTTACCCTATAACTTTCAAAACATTATGATAAAAAATTTATTATACAGTAATTTAACATTATTTTAATTATATTAATCTACTGTAATTACTACATTAATGAAAAATATAAATGTCATACTTCCCTTTCCCACACTATCGACAACGTCCCGTTAAAGGTTGGTTAACCATCTACAGAGACATTGCCAAGATAATTATTATAAACACCTTCATGTATGGAAAATATAAATTATATATAATATATTAATATCAAATTAAATTAATTATATTCTTCTGAAACTAATTAAACTAATTTATAAATTACATTTAATAAAAATTGAAATCGTCACAAGACAGGAAATGTTTAATTAAAATATGATATCAAAACGCTTCAATTTCATCGATGAAAAATATGAAATAAAATCCAATGAATATTATTGATAATTTTTTTTTATAAAATGACTATAATTATATTTTATTTCCTTAGTTTAATCAACATAAATTTATTATTCTGGAGGCACAGAAGAGATGAAATTAAGTGGAAATTAAGGTAAGGTATCCTCTCTATTTCACCTTTATTCAAGTTTGTCCTCTATGTTATGCACTTTTATGTATAATTACTTATGATGGGGTATAATTAAACACCACACCCATACTTCCCTCAAGATTTATATGTGATTAGAAACCCAGTTCTCTCTCATGAATCCCTCTTAAGTACACCCAATACCATGTCGATAATCAGTAATGAATTCTACCCGAACCACCTTTATTTCTTCGGGTTGATCTATCTTTCTTTTTACCCAAATGAAGTTGTCTTTTCTTTTTATTTACAAATTTTAAATTCTGTTTATATTCTCTAAAATCATGTTTCAAGATCCATCACTCAATCTCTTTTGGGGATATATGCTTTTAAGTGATTCCCTCCTCAATACTTCCTGATAAACAAACTTGTTTTAAGAGAACATCCCAAATTCTTACCCAATTTAAAGTGCACTATATCATCTATTTAAAGCCAAAATTTTATTTATAAAATCATTCTTTTTATTATTGAAACCTTTTTGGTTCACTTATGGTTTTATAGAAAATATTTTTCCTTTGTCTGTTTTAGAAGTTCTATTGTATTTTCATTAAAACTGCACAAAAATGTTTTAATGCTAAAATTTCACAAATACATTTATTTCATGTTTTAAATTATATTTTACATCAATTAACATGATATATGATGAATTTAACTTATGAACATCCATATATGTTCAAATTCCTTTCTTTCGTGGACACTTTTATGATACGCCCATTTGTTATGCTTTATGTCAGGACTATGGTACCCAATCCTTTCCATGGGTAACCCATATGTTTATATAAGATTGATTATGTATTATTCATTATGTGGTAATAATATTCATGGAAATTTAATCTGGGTTCACCCAGATATCACTCCAATGCATTGTGTAAATTTAAGTCTCATGAGATGTTATGTGCAACAGTCTTGACGGTTAGCCTTAGCTTGTGCTACTATGTGAAACGATCTTGGCGGTTAGTCTTGACTCATACTAAAGTCATGTTTTATATTTATTCCAAATTTTTATGAATACATTTTTATATGATCCCATGTTTATATGTTATGATTCCATATGTTCTGTGATTTTGTTATCATTATGTCATTCCTTCTAACCCATGTGCTAAATCCTTATTCTTATGTATACTCCCTTACCGGGTTATTTATCTCATCCTTTTGTTCATGTGTTCCCCAGGGTACCCAATGAAGATGTATGATCACAATGGAAGTTAGGTACTCTTTTTTATGATTAAATAATGAAGTGTTTTTTAGTCGCATGCTTTATGTTTTATATACCTAGTCTTAAAAGACACTAGACTTCACAATCCTTTGCTTTTACTTTGATGTATAATTATGATTAAAATCATGTAATGTTATGTGTAAAAGGCTATGTTTACTATAATTACCTTTATATCCAATGAATCAATGGTATTTTAATTCATAATTTATTTATGGTTTTGTGGTTTCTGACTTTATCATGACTATTCAATTTCTTGTGATCAATGATCTCTATTACTCTCTATAATTATTTACACATTTCTTCCATATACACATTTTTAGTTTCCACCAATTTTCTCAAAATTATAAACCTAGTTTTGTGTTATTGTATAATACCTTCATATTTCTCTTTCCCTCTTTTTAAGTGGAAATTTTATTAACCCTTTTTATGTTGTGGGTTTTCCATAAAGAAATTTTTGAATGTCAAACCCTTGATTACTAAAAACAAATTAAAATTTTGAGGATGAAATTTATTTAGTGGGGTAGAATATAACATCCATAGAATCTTGAATATATTTATCTGTAAATAAATTCAATATTTTTTATTTCTTGCAATGCATGAAACACCGGGTTTAAACGAAACATCATACTCTATTAAAATATTTATATTTATACATGACCATTAATAACTTTCCATTAAATTGGAGGGTATGAATAAGACTAACTAAATTATTAAAAATACATTATTTACATATTTATAAAATAAATTAAATGGTTATTGATTGATTAGAAATAAAATAAGAACTATTCTAAGGAAAAAGAAATGTTTTCTAAAAGATAGTATTTTTTTTTCTAAAAGGCGGTTTAGTTGCGCTTTTCATAGATAATTAAAATTTTTTTTTACCAATTTTATAAAATTTATTTTTAAAAAATATTAATTTTTTAAATATTCATATCTATATTAACTTATGGTGAATTTTTTGGATTTTATGGAAAATATTATTTTTTTAATAAATAGTGAAACATTCCAATTTTTATAAAATTGCCATTTATGTTTTCAAAACAAAGTCCCATTATTATTTTAATTTAATTTAAAATTAACATAAATATGATTTATTTATATTAAATCTAATTAATTACATTTAAATAATCTTTATACTATATTTTTGTATAAATTTATTTTAGGCTTTAAAACACCATTTTTTCGGAAATCCGTTTTATATTGAATAATTTTTATCCATTTTAAATAATTAAAATAACCCCTAATGAGGAATTATTTGATTGAAATTTATAGATTATATATATATAAATATGAATTTAAATTCATCTAATTATTATTACTTTTTATATATTTAATATGAGATCATCTTTTCCTATAAAATGCATTTATTTAAAAACTATTTTTTCAACATGTCTCTAGGTTTAATTTCAAATTAAAATCTACCACTTATGTGAAATAAATTTTTTGAAATAGATTCCATATTTTTAATAATAATAATTTATATTATCTAATAAGGTCAACTTAATTTTTTACCAAAATTAATAGTGAATATAGTGAAAATTATTTTCCATGGTTAAGGTAAAAATGGGTTTACTAGGGGTTAAAATAAATAATAAGGGATAAAAATGACCCAAAAATTTTATAATAACTATTTTATAGAAATATTTAGACCTTATATCTTGTAATTTTAATTTTTGTTTTCATTTTGGATCCTTTTGGTATGATAGAAACATGGGTGTAATTCTTTCTTTTCAAAAATTCAAAGTGTGTCCTCTCGCCACTTATAAAAGGCCACCAACTCTCATATCCATTATACACTTAAAAAACCAATTGGTTTATAAAATAACTTACCAAATAAATTTTCTAATCCCATAAACTCATCCTAGAATACATTGTGTAGTTTGAAATACTACCGAGGATGTTTTTTGGTGCAAACCAAAAGAAGTTTTCTGAAGAAGAGGTTACAACCTTAACCGAGCATTTAATTTTATTTAATCTTCCACCTACATAAAATATTATTAAAACATGATGATATAATAAAATCAGTTTATTCCATATACTTATATATTATTATTTTAAGTTCCTGACTTACGACTATCTCCTCCTCCCTCAAATGGGAAGTGAAACTGTTGATTGTGTGTACACTAGACTGCCGCCTCCCGAACCGATGTAATTTGATTTCCATCACCTCTTCTCATGGATGTATATAAGGATTTATTTAATGTTTATATATGATATTAATTATATATTTATACCTATATAATATTAATATCATATATAAATTCTTATCTTCTAATCAGCAGAGAATATGATTATGTCGCTCGTGTGTACGGTGAACTACCTTCTCACAAAACAATGCGATTTTTTTACCGATGCTTTACATGGAAGGTAATAAGGATTAATTTTATGTTTATATATTATATTAATTAAATATTAATAACTATTGAAAATATAAATCAAATAATTCCATACCTTAGCATCCATTGAAATAAATAATAATATTGTTCATGTGTACGACAGACTTCCACGTCATGAAGCGATGTTATTCATTTTTTACTAAAAATTTAAATCAAATGTAAAAAGGAATAAATTTAATTATTATATATAATATATAATTAATTATATTTATTACTTAAAATTATTATAAAATAAAATTTCTTACCCTTTCACCTGTTAAGTAAATGATTATATTACTCATGTATACGTACGACCTACCATCTTCCCAAAGTGATGTGATCCATTCTCCATGTTCATGATTAAATAATGATTATAAAGACAGATCTAATGAAAAAATGATATTTATTACATTAATATCATTATGGGGATGATGTATCTATAATCTATGTTCAATATCTATAAATTTTACGACAAAGCATGCATGATAAAACAATGTAATTAACACCCGAAACAATAGTGATAATGAATGATTATTAATGAATGAGTAATAAGATTTTATAAAAGTGTAATATTTGATATTATAAATATTTATATGGCTCAGTTATAATTTAATAACATGTTTAAAACCAGTATACATTTGGATAAAGAGTACTCAACTAAAGGTACGTGTGAGGTAATGGGTTTTCTTAACTCTATTGGATAAAAATTATACTTCACTAATTATGTTATGATAAGATTATGTGTCTAATGACATTTTATTATTTTATGTTGTATTTACACTTGTTTTATGTGGACTTACATTTTATATAAAAAATCAATTCATATATTAATCCCCACTTTATTGACATGGTCTTTTATGCACAAAATTTATTATAAATGGTTTATACAATGCACCTTTAAATACTATATCATGAATCTTTTCCACTTAATGATATTTTGAGTTAAAATTGATGTAATTAATTCACGGTATGTTATGATGTAAAAGTTTATAAAGTGGTAAGGGGTTATGTTTTAATTTGATTTTAATCAAGATTGTTTATGCCTGAATTTTCATTATTGGAAATAATTTGAACATTTTATATTAAAAACCTTCTATTTTATTATCCCATGGTTATTAATGAACTTTTCAAGCAATGGTTCCATTTCGATCCCTTTGGTTTTAAAAATTATGTAGAATTTTTTAAGAAAATTTCCTTAATATCTCTCTTCTATAGAAAACCCATTTTATTACTTCTATATCCATGTTTTCTAAAAACGTTTTAAAAAAGTTTTTAATATTATAATATGATTGTTAAAATTAATTTTCAACCGTGTTTTAATTTTTAATTTTTTTAAAAGGTATATTCTTTTCATTTTATGAATGTGGTATTTTTTTATTGTTTTACCAAAGTGGGAAAGGAATGTCCTTTTTTTAACCTATACAGAATATACATAATTACCCACCGTCCTGGCCATTAATTTATTTGAATACTTATTTATCGGTTTCCAAGGTTATTTTCAAATAAAATTATTTCCATAATATTTAATTAATTTTTAACTTTTCAAAATTTGGTTTTCAAGGTGAAAAAATTATTTTCCTCAAGAATGTTTTAAATCTTTTTACAGTATTTCTATTCATCAGTTATTTTTTTGATGAATTTGATTTATTATAAATTATATATATATATATATATATCTATAAAATATATACCTACCTTATTCTACCTTCTTTTTATGGGGTAATACATGCCTTATGTTCATCTGTCAAGTACCTTCATTATAAAAACCTCTTTTGAAGTTTTCCTTAACTTATGTTTATGTTATATTTTATGTTTAGCATCCTGACCTGGATTCTACTAAGTGGTTACCCAAAGTAGTTGTCCACATGACCTCAATCACACCTCCTCGTATGCTAGATGTTTCTAACTAGTAGTGAGGGTCTGTGACAATACAGTGGGGAGACTATAATCTCTTGATTAGAGTAAGATAAAATGGTAAATAATAATGGTAAGCATTGGAACAATAATAAATAACAATAATAAAAATAATAAATAAATAAACCAAAAAAATAAATAGGTGGAGGTTTAATAAATATAATATACTGAAATGATGATCATTCCATGATGCTATACAAAAAGGAAGTACACAGAAAATTAGGGTACAAAAAAATACAATATTCTAAAAAATTGGAAAAAGACCAAAAGATACAACCACTAAAATAATGATAATAGGATCGATCCTTTTCTCCCATACTTCAACCAAGTTTTGAAAAACCAGAATTAGAAGCTGGCTGCTTCCCTTTATCTATACCTACAATCATGTGGTCTATTTGGGAAGTATAGGTGGCCCGTTCATGGTGTTAGATATACTCAGTAAGCCACAACCAATAGTTTCCAGAAAAATATAGTCTTGGTATAAAAAATGAGCAGTGCTATGGTACATACTAAATATAAGGTATTAAATAAATAAAACACGTCAGACTAGGTTCCTCATGGGATACCTGACCGACACCACCTACTTAGGGATAACCAGATATCTCTAAACCAAGGTCAAATTGTACATATATGATATGGGTGTAACAATGGGTCATCTTAAATCAAAAATGTAGAATGGGCCAAACCCCAGAATGTTATTTGAATTTGAAGATACGTCCCGGGGATAACAGTTATACATTATTAGTTTTGGATATAAAATTCATCCTTTGAATTAAATACTTGGAATCATGATCCCATCCAAGGCAATCTATAAAAAGTAACTTGAGTATCACTCCAATATAACTATAAGTAACCAATATCATAATATTTAATCCAAGGATATCCATCAAAAGGAATCCCAAGTATCACTCTTGACCTGGTGTAAAGAATAACCCTCTAATCCCATCCTAGGAATCTCACACAGGGGACTGATAAGCGCTCGTGGCTTGGTATAACCACCATGCCACTAATCCCAGCCAAGTTTAATCCCCTTGGGAGTTGGTTTAATTCATGGGTAGGTAATTAATCCACCGAGTGATCACTTATAAGGAATTTTATAAAAAATACAAGTATCACTCTTGGAAAATTTACAATCCATAACAAGTCTTAATTATAATGAAAGATGAGCCCATCCAAGGCATCCTTAAATCAGGACCCTTGTATCACCCTAATCAAGGTATAAAGGTAAATTTTAGTTATAATGAACTCATAACATTTTAATAAGGCATTATGAACATAATACTTTGATCATTTTGGAAAATTCATTTAATTCAAGAAAAGAATGCTATGACATAAAGCAAAAGGGCCTAACATATATCCAATAATTTTCCTTATATCATTTAAAATTTAAAATTTATTTATTTAATGGGAAAACACACACCAAAATTGGTGGTTTAATTCCATTATAAACATGATTCTTTTAATACTTTAAGGAAGGTAACACTCAAGGGGTGTCTCATATCGATGTGATCAACTAACTATGCTGATTTTTTGCTAGCTAGGACTATATTCGTCTCAGAAATGAATTTAATTTGTTTAATATAATTTATGAAGGTAGAACTATAGGAATATTGTGCAAGACACAATGGTTCATGATAAAATTAAAAGAGACTTTAGGGAAAAGTGATAGACCACCTACCTTATTCCTGCATTACTCTCCTTATCCAGTATTCGCCCCTAAATTGATCTATAATGGGATAAATGGGAAAATAGAAAAAACTATAAAAATAGGGAAAATGTTCTCACACCAAATTAGCATAAAATATGTTAATATAAATTAAATAATGGAGGGATATGAATAAATAACTTACCATTACGAATCCATCATGGCAGACAGTGGCTCGATCAGGCACTGAACAAAAAAGAATGAGAGGAACCTCACTCTTATCATAGAGAAATTCTCATGAGTGGTTATGATTATGTGAGGGAGGGGAAATGAGGCCTATTTACTAAAATAATATTCCCAACATCCTTTCAAAAAAGACACAAGCAGTTTACATGGTGTGTAAAATTCACACACTATGTTAATATTGGGGTTTTACCCTCTTGGGAAAAACCATTTCACATTGCAAAAATGGATTGGCCAGTCTTATACAAGTCATATATTTATTACGAGACTTGTATTTAAATAAATATAATGTATTTAGCCTATATCCAAGATCCATAACTCCTACAACCTTTCCTTGTAAAAGGATTCAAACCTTCCTAAAGGTATGATTACCCAGTCTTAAGACAAAAGAGAAACTTAATGAATTTTGGAATGAAAATTAAAAGAAAATATTCCACATAGAAAAGATGAGATGTTACAACCTACCCTCGTTAAAACAACACATCCCCTAGTTTCCATTCGTAGAATGGTAAAGCATCATCTGAGAAAAGTTCCAACCATTGAGCACGTACATTGGTCTCTCTCTCTTAGGTATCATCCTACACACGGTCATACTTCCATAACACTCGTACCAGTGGAACTGAACAACCTTGGAGAGCCTTCGTGGCCAGATCAATGATACATATTGGATTATCCCCAATGGATGAATATAAATCCAACTCAATATCCTTAGGATCAAAATAATTAGACAGGTTAGAATGATACTGATGAAGTTAAGATACATGGAAGTCATCATTCACGGAACGGTACCTTTGAGGTAACTAGAATCGATCGACCATCAACCTAACTCTCTTCCTGATCTATAAAGGCCTGAAATAATGAGGTGATAAATTTCCCTATCTCCAAATCCTCATATGAACCAATATTGGTGAAACTAAAATAAAGGGTCGATGTCCCACCATGAAATCTAGAGGCCGACGATGAGAATTGATATAGGACTTTTTCAGGTACTGAGCTATAGCCATATGCTTCTGAATCGGCTGTACTTACTATAAATTATCTTTAATGAGACCAGGAACTAGTAGTGTTTGTTCACCTACCTCTAACTAGAATGGGATTGAATGGAAAAACCGACCATAAAAGGGCCTCATATGGAGCCATATGAACCATTCTCTGAAACATGTTATTGTGGGAAAACTCAATGAAATGTAGATGTTTCTCACATTAACCTATGTAATCAATGAAATATTCCCATAGTGTGTCCTATAAAACTTGTATCATCTTCTTGGACTATCCGTCAGTATCAGAGTGATGATATATACTCAGAAGCACCTATAAACCTGGTTCTTTATACAACACCTTCTAGAACTGTGATGTAAAATGAGTGTATCTATTTGAAATGATAGAATAAGAGACCCCATGAAGGCATAACATCTCTTGAATATAAAGCCTTAAAAGTTCATCAACAGAGAAATTATATTGGATAGAGAAGAAGTGTACGAACTTGGTCAACCCCTAAATGATCACCCATACTATATCAGTATCTCAAGGGGATCTCACTAAGACCATCCTAAAATCCATAGTGATATCATCCCATTTCCACTCAGGAATGGAAAAAACAATATTGGATTCCAGTAGTTTTCTAGTGCTTAGCCTTCACCAACTAATAGGTGGAGCACCAAGTAATAAAACTTAGAATATTCCTCTTTATACCTAGCCACCAATACTGATGACTTACATACCAATACATGTTATTAAGATGAGGGTGTAATTCCCAAATAGAGTTGTGATATTACAACATCAACTATTACCATATGTCTGAAGGAAACTAGATATGTCTATAGAAATGTAGAATCTAATCCTCATAGATAACCCAACTAGGCGGTGGGTCTAAGACACTCTCCCTTAGGACTCATCCCTTGGGATAAGAAATATATCTCATCTTTACCAATTCCAAAAGGGTGTATGTCACTGCTAAAGATGCTAAAATAGGCTACCCATGATATTCCTCAACCTCAAGGTGCATCTTGGGAAACAAAGCCATCAACTACCACTCATTACTAGCCTCTCAGAAGACCTATGCTTGAGTCTTCCAAGTCAGGGAAGTAGATACTACATTTACCTTTTTAGGTGTACAAGAATGATTAAATTCAAACGACTGTAATTATTCTACCCACTTTAAATTCCTAAGATTCAAGACTTTATATATGAAAATGTTTTTGAATTTTTTTGTCTAATGTGAATAATGAACTATTATACAAAAAGACAATGTCTCCAGAAATGTAAACCATCAACCGTGGATTCTAAATTGAGGTCATGCATAAGGTAATTCCACTCATGAGGTCTCAACTATAGGGACCCATACACTAAAACTCAATCTCCCAACATCATAACTACTTCAAGCCCGATTCCTAATGCATCACAATAAACTATATTGCTTATAACTTGATTTAGAAGAATCAGGATCGATGTGGAATTAATCTCCATTTGAACTGATGAAAGGATATCTCATAGGTTTCATAACATAATAACTTAATTACCTTCTTATTCAATATAATTAGAGGCACTACTAGGCATGATAAATCTTTAAAAAAATTCATGTGATATCCATCCATCCCCAAGAAACTACTTGTTTCAAATAAATTATTGGTTAGATCCTAGGAAACTACAATGCTCACATTCTCTGGTACAATAAACACTCTTAACTCTAAAATGATATGGTCTTGGAAGTGAACCTTATGAATCCAAAAGTGGAATTTTATGATCTTATCAGGAAACTGGTTCTCTCTTAGTGTAACCAATATGATCTCAAGAAGTTTAACATGGACATGTCGAGTATGAGAATACAACAAGATGACTTTGATGAAAACTACTACAAATTAATCTAGATATGGGTGGAAAACCCGATTCATTAGATCCATGAAAACTAATGGCACATTTATAAGGCTGAACGACATAACTGGATACTCATACATGATGTATCTACTCTAGATCACTACAAGTGGTATTTCTATGGTGTAAAATGTGCCTAATGGTTTCCCAACCTTAATTTATTCTTATAAAAAACTTTCACTCCTCGAAGATGGTTGAAGAGGTCATCTATATGGGGTATTCTATACTGGTTCTTAACTATGTCAATAATCCACACAAAATATGAGGGCACCATTATCCTTTTTGGTGAAATGGATAGGTGAATTGGTGAAATGGATAGGTGAACCCCTAGAGAAGTACTCGGTCGTATAAAAACCTTTTCTTCTATGTCTTATAACTACTTTTTGAGTTCTTGAAGATTTGTAGGTGCCATCCTATAAGGATGGATGGACACCGGTGCTGCTCCTAGAACTAGCTCAATAACGAAATCTACCTCTCTCATAAAAGGTAAACTAGAGAAGTCTCTAGGGAAGATGTCCCTAAATCGATCCACCATAGGATGAAATTCCATATGTTGCATTCCCTGATTGCTTATAAAGAGACTAGCCATCTGAAATTTCACTCCACCCAACCAACAATTCTCAAGTCTAGCTTAACTTTCTTGGACATACCATTTACCCCTATGAAAATAATTAATACCCATAGGTGATGTAAAGGACTACCTTTGGTGAAATCAATCAACATGGATGTGGTATAGGACCAATTAGTCAATCCAAAGAATAACATCAAATCTAGTCATCTTGAGGAAAAAAAGATTCTATAAAAAGATATATCTTCCCACATCAAGAGAGAAATACATACACTGGAATATACATTTTGATTGAATCCCTAATGGTGTTTCGTGAGTCATCATGCCAAAAAAGCACTCCATTTCTAGTCCCAAAATTTACACAATTTCTATAGATACAAAAGAGTGCTGAAAAACTATATCAAATAAGGAATATACTAATGTAGAGGCTACTGGAATAGTACCTCAAATAGTAGAAGACCATGGACTCTACTTCTTAGGTGTAGGCTAAACTGCAATGATTTGGATAGATCCATGTCCCTTACTTGCAACTTGACTAACATGGGCTTGTTTTCTCTATCGATGATGTCCCACTAAAGTCTTACTACCTCGACCACATCTACCTCCACGACCTAATCACCTGGTAGTAGACTATCTCCTAACTTGACAAGGATCGATGGATCCTATACTCAAATTTTGTGTCAATAAATATTCCTTCCCACTAGGCACTAGAGAGAATGTTTTGAAATAATGATACTGATGTCCCATCCTACTGCAAGCTCAGAAATTGATTGAGTTTCTCATGCATAGGGGATTATTTTGAAGAGTCCCACCACACTATTGGACCACCACATAATTTTTTATGATTGTCATCTGGCTGGAATTGTCCCCATAATAAACCTTGAAATGACATTTCTTATCACTAGATGAATCATCCCCCTATTTCAAAGATGAAATGCCCTGACTTACTCTACCAACTTACCACAAGTTTTTCTTAGTGATGAGGGTATAGTTTAATATCCCTAAAATGGTTTTCATTTGAAAAAAATTCACCTTTTATTGGATTGCATACTCAATCCCATCCTCAAACCATCTCACAACCGTCAACTCATCACAAGTCAATGTTGGCCCAAAACAAAAAATCTCATTTAAGGAATATAAACATTCCTTCATAGACATAGTTCCATATTGAAGGTGTATGAACTCTATGGGGTGGTCTTCTCTCAAAGTACGTAGAAATAAGTAGTCATTAAAGGATGTTTGGAAGTCTTCCCATATCATACCCTAATGATGATTAGACTGATAGATGACATCCCACCTTCTATTCATAGATTCATAAAGCATATAGTGCCCTATTGTAGGTGTATGAACTCTATGGGGTGGTCCTATCTCAAAGTACATAGAAATAAGTAGTCATTAAAGGATGTTTGGAAGTCAGCCCATATCATACCCTAATGATGATTAGCCTAACAGATGACATCCCACCAACTCTTCATAGAGTCATAAAGCATATAGTTGTCTAGTTTGAGCCTCCTCTATAGAGTCATCTCTATATGATTTAAGAACTATAACATGACATATATCCAAGATTTTCAGCCTGAGGACCTCCACCCCCCCAAAAAGGTGGGAGGATGTTGTCGCTGAAATTCCCATGTCAACACTTCCATAGCAGGGTTAGGTCATGGAGCTCCCTATACTGACTGTATAAAGCACAAGAATCTATCTCAAAACTAAGCATCACAACCTAATGGAGGAATAACTGGAGGTGAATCTAGTGTCACTACAAGTGGAAATACTTGTGGCTCATGTCCCACCACCTAAATAGCATGTTTTTCTCCACCATTCTGTTAGATGACCTGAGGATTTCATAGTGGCATTGCTAAAAATTTCCAAACACTCACCTCAAATAAGATTTACAAAAGATAAGAAAAAATTATAGAATAAAGTACATACACATATCCTTCCTATAATAAGTCACACCTCTCTTCCTACTCCAAAATCTAGGTCTAGGTGATTAAAAAGATCACAATGTATCACAAGATACACTACCTACTTCCCACTACTAAGGTCAGGTTAGGGACAAGGTCTCATATCAGACATTAGAGGTTCCAACTTATAGAGTTTCAACTGAAAGATATAGATAAAAATAACCGTTAATTTTAAATTGAAATCCCCATTTAATGGTAACCATTTCATTTAAAATTTTAAATTATTTAGTTCATACTTATTTAGATATATAAAATTAGCATAGTCTAGTTAGATACATCACCATTCCTAATTTATAATGTCCCATAGTCTTTATAAATTGTAATTGGTATATCATGTAACTGTGATATTCCCTTTACATCCGGTATCAGGATATAACAGGTTATATATAATGTTTTGATTAAAAAAACTACCATTACCAATTTATAGAAGTACAAGATTCATAAATTATAATTAGCATTCATATAATCAAATAAACTATTGTTTTAGCCCATAAAACCAATGTTTCAAAAATCAAACATGGAATAATTAGTTAATTAAGGTTTCAACATCAATATATATGGGAAAAAACAATTTATATTGATGTATTCACTTTAATAAATTCATATATTTAATCATTTCAAGAAGTGTTAGAACATTTATTTATAAAATATTCATTGCACTAAAAATAATCAGATGCAATAAAGGAAATGCATTTACTAATATAAATATGGAATTGTATAATGCATGACATGTGAATACTTAAGTGCCTATAATGATGAATGAGATGATACCACCTTTCCATACCAGTGAAAGGAAAACGAAACTCCATAATAATAATTTCAACCATAATAATGACACAAAATATGTGTGTTTCCCAATGGTGAAATCAGTACAACTGTAACAATCAAAAACCAAAGAATAATATCCCATCCTAGGTAATTTGGATTTTCCTCATATGTGGGTTTTATAATCCCAGGCCCATGATCATTAACAAATTATGATACATCCTAGTATCCTGCCTAATACCCAAACAGTACGAAAAATGTAAAAAGAACCTATGATACCACTTTGTAGCAACATGACCCAGATGTCACTAAGTAGTGCCCCGAGATAATTGTCCATATGACCTTAAGCGTGCCTCCTCATACGCCAAAGGATGTAGACTAGTAGTGTGGGTCTATGATGGTATATTTTGGAGACTAGACCCTCATGATCAGAGTAATCCACAATGGTAAATAATAATGGAAACCACAAGAACAATAAAAAAAATTATCAGTAGAATAATAAATAAATAATTTAGATAAATAAATAGTTGGAACATGAGTAAATATTATATAATTAAATGACAATCATCCCATGATGCTATAAAAAAGGAAGTACACATAAAAAGGGGGTATAGGAAAATACAACATGTTGACAAAAGGAAAAAAGACCAAAAGCTTCCAATACTACCATCAAAAGTATCGACTCAGTCTTATGCTCTCATACACTATCCTAGTACTGAAAATAAAGCATTAGAAGTTGGACTCTTCCGTTTATCTATTCCATTAATCATGAGGTCTATTTGGGTACCATAGGTGTTCTGATAAGGGTGTGAGATATACTTATTAAGGAACCACCAATGGTGTATAGAAAAATCCAGTATTTTCATATAAAATGAGTAGTGTACATGTATATAATAAATGTATGGTGGTAAATAAATTAAACACATCAGACCAGGTTCCTCATGGGATACCTAACTAATACTACCTGCTTCGTCTTAGTCAGATATGTATGAAACAAATTCAATGTGTAGAAATATGATATGGGTGTAACAATGGGTCATCATAAATTTAAAATCAAGAATAGTATGTTCATAATCATGTTATTTGGAGTAGTAGATGCATCCCTAGGATAATGGTTATGAATTTTTAATTTTTTATATAATATACATCCTTATAATTTAATACATTGAATCCTAATCCCATCTAATGAGATCCATAAAGAGGAACCTGAGTATTGATCCAAGAGAACTATAAGTATGCAATAAAATAATTTTTTGTCCATGGTGATCCATAAAAAGGAATCCCAAATATCACTCTTAGTATGGTGTAAAGCATAACCCTCTAATTCCATCCTAGGTATCTCATGTAGGGGACCAAGTATCCCTTATAGAATGGTATAACCATCTTTACACAAATATTTTCAAAGGTGACTCCCCTAGGGAACTAGTATCACTCATGGGAAGCTAAGTAATCCTCCTAGTGATCCCATCCTAGTCATTATATAAAGAAATCCAAGTATCACTCCTAATTCATTTATAATATATAACAATTCCAAATTATAAATCACAATATACCCATCCATGGTTTCGTTAAATTAAAACCCTTGTATCACCCTTGACTTGGTATGAAGTTATAGTTTATCTATCGAGAAATCATACCATTTCAATAATTCATTATGACCATAATACTTTAATCATATTGTTAAATTTATTTAATTTAAGAAAATAATACTATGGAATAAATTTCTAGGTCCTAACACATGACCAACCATTTTCCTTAGACCATTTGACATTTAAAATGTATTTATTTCAATGAAAAACACACACCTTAATTGGTAGTTTAATTATATTCTAAACATGAGGCTTTTAAGAATTTATTGTAGGGAACACACATAGGGGTGAATCACATTGATGTAATAAACCAAAGATGTTGATTCACCATTATCTAAGACTGTATTGAACTTGAAAAAAAAATTAATTCGATTAAAAGTCTCTATAGTGGTGACACCATATGAGTCTAGTGTGAGGCACAGTAGTGCATGATAAAATGGAACAAGAATTTAGGGAAAAGATCTTGACAACCTACCTTATTATTGTAATACTCTCCACATATATTATTGACCCTTGAATTGAGATAGAATGGGAGTAAATGGAAAAATAAACAAAAACCTGAAAATAAGGCATATGATCTCACAAAAAATAGCGAAAAATACATCAAGATAAATGCTATAATAAAGGAATATGAATGATGGTCTTAATGTGTGGATCCAATGTGATAGATGAGATAAATCAGGGGATGGATGGAGGAGAATGAGAGGTACCTAGTTCTTGGAATGGAGTAACTCCCATGCATGGCTTCTGCTATACGATGGAGGGGAAATGGGGTCTCTATCCAAAAATAAGAGGCCCTTCCTCTTTTAAAAAAATGACCTAGGGAAATTAAACGATATGTAAACTTTACACATCATGTAAAGATCTTGTTTTAACCTCAAGGTAAAAACTATTACATGTTTTGAAAGGTGTCTAGATAGCCCAATACACATTGTTAATTTAATACATGACATGTATTTTAATAAACATCATGTATTTGGCATGTAGCCATGGCAGCACCCCCTGCAACCTTTCCCTATAAAAGGAAATGGATCTGTCTAAAGGCACAATTACCTAATCTTAAGCCAAAAGAGAAAATTAATGAGGGATGGACCAAAAATATAAAGAAAAAATACCTCACTAAAATTTTGAGACATTACATTATGTTTCTTCCACATTTAATTTGATTCCATGATCTTATGATACAATGTTTTTTACATTATGAATCCTTGTGATTACTCATATTCCTTCTCTTTTATGATATCATGTTACACCTTTGACTCATAGGTTATGTTTCCTTATCATATTTATTTCATAACTAGGATTTCTAGATCACCCCTTCCTTTATATATTCTCTAGGTTATCCCATGAATATTTAAGATATCCAATGGATTTTAGGAGATCACTATGGAAAATAAAATAAGGATGAAATGTTTTATGTATTAAGAACCAAATTTTCTAAAGACACTAGTTTTTACAATCCATGTGTTGTAATTATCAGATATATATATTTAAGAATTTTATAATAATATGTGTAAAAGTATTGGGTAACAATAGAATAATCCTTATAATTTAGGGTGTGTACCTGACACACTTCACTATGAAACATCCCATATAAAAATCCTTCATAGTTTGGCCTAAATGTTGTGGCGTAACCCTCTTTTTTTTTAAAAGTTGCAAGGGAAAAACATAAGAGTCCTTGAACTTATTTATAAGGGTTACCATCATGAAATAACAACTACATTTTATTTAATGACACCATTTTATTAGTTACATTCCCTTAGTACACATAAAAAAACTAACATACCTTAACATCAACTGGTCATGATGTGACCCCTTGACCTCACCCAAAAATTGGTAAATTACATTGCTCCAATACAATAGGTTTTTACTCCCATGAAGCAACTTCTAAAACAAAAATCCTTTGTGTTAATTGTGTTCTATCAAATATCCCCTCATTGTAGTATAACTTACACCTTTCTTGATGTGACAAGTTGGATGCAACACAAATTAGTGTATGGGTCACCCTGACCCCACACTTGCATTCACCCAAGCACCTAGAATACCTATTGGGCCTCAATAAGTATCTAAAAACATATCCTTGAGATGTTACAACCCTTTTAATCTCAATTTTAATCTATATTATTTTAAGATCCCCTCCTCTCAGACTAAAAATTCAAATGTCCTCTGAATTTCACAACTCACAATGATGTAGGTCATTACACATTCTCCTCTCTCCCTACTCTCCCTCCCTCCCCCACTCTCTCTCTATCTCTCTCTATATGTTTATGTTTAAATTTAGAAAAATATATTCTCATATCAATTTATATATTTACACACACACAAACGTTTTTAATCTTTAATATATATATATATATATATATACATATCTTTCTAATATAGTAAGAGATTTTTATAAGAAATAATGGCATACAACATTTTAATTTTTTATAAAAGGAATATATTTTAGTTGGATATAAAACTCCTCCCATGGGAATATATTATTTCAATTTTTATGAATATAATTTCTATGGAATTAATTATAAAAAAAATTAAAAGTTATAGAACATTTGAACCCTTATCATGAAGGAAGTTATTTTAGTTTGAATTGTTGGTGACATTGGTTATGTTGTTTGAATAATAAAGTATTTTTTATTTAAGAAAGGAAGTATGGATTTAGTAACAAATTTAATTAAAAGTGATATGTATCCAAAATAATGAATTATGTATATAAAAATAATTACATGACTTATAAAGCCAACCTGATGAACTTATCATAGATTAAGTTATGTAGAAGATGAATAACCCAGATGATGCTTAATATTTATCACTAAAAACATTAAAAGCTCTATAAAAAATTAAAAATTATGGACAATTTAAAAATATAACATAGATCCTATTAGTAATTGTAACACATACATAAGATTAGGGTTTCATCATATAATATATTTTATGTAAAACATAATACACATTGAAATAGAATGTAACTGTGGTATAAAGTTGATGTATATCACCTAATTTTTTTAGTAATTAATAGAACCTTCGTATCAATGTACATTGTTTGATGGATAGATTTTTATGTATAAATGTTTTACAATTATGAGGATATATTGTTTTTGGATAATTTATAATGGCCTGTCACACATAATGAAGAATTCCAAATGTCAGCTATGTGAATTTCACAGAAGGTGATAAATGGATAATGTTATTTACGCATAGTGAGATAACATAACAAGATGATATTGATTATTGATTCATAATTAATTATATGTATTTATAGATATATATATATGTGTGTGTGTGTGTGTGTTTGTGTGTGTGTGTGTGTTTCTGTGTGTGTATTTATTTGTATATAGATATATTTTATATGATATCTATTTTCAATTGTATTTTTTAAGCACAAAACGCTTTCTTTGTGAAGTTATTATTTTTATTGTGAAATGAGTTTAAAATTATACCAACCATATTTAACTAGTAATTTTTTTACTGATCAATATTTTGTGTTTTAAATTGTAAAATACAACAGTTTCATCATGGGAAATATATTCTATGAAATGTTTTATAATGAAACAGATGAAATTTATTGAATTGAATAATATAACATGTTTTTTTTATAATAATAATTTTATATGTTCTATGTTTCTATACTTATGATAATTAATTATATAAGCATAAAAAATGATTCATAAAATGTATATTATGATTTAAAATGATTTCAATTTAACACAGAACATATGTTACATAGGAATTGAAATATAGTTTTTTGAAAATAATAATTGTTAAATTTGATTGATGTTTATAGTTTTATTAAATAGATAAACTTCATATATTTCAAAATTTAATATAGAACACATTATTTATATCTATTATTTTAAATAATACATATATATATGCATTATAATTTATAAGTATATTTTTTAATGTTATACTATATATAATTTATGCATGTAAAAAATGAAAAAATATTTTCATATCATCTATGTTTTTCTATTAAATATGAATACCGTTAAAATGTAAAAGAAAAATATTAATCTAAAATCAATAGATATAAATCATATAAAAAAAGTGTATGAGGATGTAGTTAATGATTTTATCAAGTTTGAAATTGAGAATGGAAATATCCCTTCTCAAATTATTTGTTCATATTTATGTTGTTGTTATTGAAATTGATTTCTTTATTGAAAAGTAAGAAGAACAATTAATCTATCATGAAATATATCAAATATATAAATGTTGGGATAAATGGGGGGAAGTACTTAATTTAACTTTTGACTAGGTTAATAATATAGTTTATGGATAATATGATATAAGTACATTTGAAAATGATGATGGAGATCATATTGAGGAATTGAGCATGGAAGTTGACGATGAACTTTTTGATTGTAAAAAGCTATTTTAGAAGTTAAAGAGTAGTGATAAGATGCCAATGTATACTACTTGTATCAAATATAATTTTTTTAGCCATAATGAAGCTCTATAATTTTGAGTTTGGAAACAGATGGAGAGAAATGAGATTATATAAATACTTTGTCTCTTAAATTACATATTACTAGAAGATAATGAGATTACTTATCAAATACATAACATTGGAAAAATATTATGTTCAATGGGAATGTTCTTTGAAAGAATATATGCCTATCCAAATAAATGTATATTGTTTAATAGGGACCATGGATCACTCAAAAAATACTTTAAGTACAATGAGACAAAATATATGAATGATGAATCAAGTCCTTTAAAAGTTTTATGGTATTTTCCAAACATTACAAGGTTTAGATGGATATATGTAAGTGAGGATACATTAAGGTAATTGACTTGGTACCTAGATAAAATAATTTAAGATGATAAACTTCATCACCTATAAGACTCTCCTTAGTGCAAGAAAATTGATCATCAATATATATGATACATATTATGAATTGATATATGCTTTGAAATAAATTTATTCAAAATTCTTCTTTAAATTATCATATACGTATAAAAGGAGTTTAATGCTTGGTATGATATTTAATTTAGTTTTTTATACCTTGAATTTGTGTTATTTATGATTCATATGCTTGAATTTAGAAGTTAATTATGTATTTTACTTATTATGTGTTATAATTAATATTGAATTAAGTTGACTCTTCAATATTGAACTACCCATATTGGGACTTGGGTTCAAACTTCATACTAACCTATGGGCTAATACTTTATCTAGAAAATTCAAGGTTAACTATCTATCTCACTATGATTACTCATGTGTCGATTTTGGTTTCATGTGATACTAAGACAGTATAAGAAAAGGATTTTATGTACCTTCTACATGTGGTTTACTAGGATATATCTAAATATAGTTAGATTTTAATTTGGGTTATTATCAGAAGTTATGGGCTATTTAAAGAGTTACACATCAATATGGTTTAGACATATTGATTTGGTTGAATGAATATAGACTCAAAACTAAATAATTAGAAGTATGCACATATGTAAATAGAATACATGAGATAAGATTATGAGATAATGACCCCATAAAATACTATGTTTTATGTTCCTTAAAAAGAAAAATCTTTTCATGAGCACGATCATCTAACTAGGTAGTTTCTTCTAAAGAAGGGTTCCCATGGATTATCATTTATAAGGAAAGTAAGTTATGGGTGACCCCAATAGGATTAGATGCCCATATTTGACATGAGATTTGGTCCACACATAACTAGGAAACCCTAGTAGTTAGGATAATAGAGGAATAGATTTGGGACAATCTATATTTTAAATTAGTCAAATAGTTTCTAGGCTAACTTTACAAGATTCAAATATGACATATTTTTTATAATGGACTATCTAAAAAGCTAATTAGAAAGTGAAATTTTAAATTAGATTCATTAAACAGTGACATATAAATCTTGGATGACTAATACATATAGTATAATTAAAAATGGTTATCAATTTTATGGGATGAAATTTAATAAAAGTTTTTTTAAATAAATACAAAACCTGACACTCAACTGATAATTTTTTGATAAATAAAAGGCATTATGATAATCAAAAATGAAATTGAGATCAATACTTAAATTATAGATGTATAAATAAAGAAAATTTTTAGACTGATATTGAAACTTTAGAATCATTCTTAAGAAATATGAAAGATTTTAAGGTTTATAGAAACCTTATAAAATGGATCTAGATGCTTATGATAAGAATTAAAAGGATTTCCTATATTCCACTACCCTTGTTATTATGTCCATAAAGCCTATGTTCCAATAGAAAAATGAAAACATAGATGCATTCAGGTTGATATATAACCTAAAAGGGCTCTTTTAGAAATAATATAGGTATGGTAGATATGGGGTTTCAAAGACTTTTTTAGATCTAGTATGATTTAAAGATATTTATTCTCAAATAATTTAATCAATAATATTGGGCATGAAAATGACTTAGAGAGGCTATGGTATACTTTAAGGCTTTATATGGAATCAAAATTTATTCTATAATTAATGTGTAAGGGTTTAAATAGTATATTTTAATTTATTACATGAATGATTTTAATAAAAGTTTACCCAATATAACCAATATGTTGAGGATTATTGAGTAGAATATAGTAGGTATAATCTCAAGTTCTATATTGATAGTGTAAGAGGGTAAAAGTTGAAACTAGAAGAAGAAAAATTCTATTGGAAAGTCTAACAACATGTCTTCCAATAGGTATTTAAAGTTTTTTAAGCGAATGGTTAGAGTTAGGAAACTGGGGAATTAATCCATTATAGAATGTCTAGTATTTGGAGAAGGAATTCATAATTATACCTAAAAGAGTGAATGAGTCTATATGTAGTGTATATATTAGTTATTAATGTTATAGAATTCAATTATTTAATTTTAAAGGGTAAATGATACTAACTATACATTTAAATGGTGTTGTAAATATTGCTACAAGTTTAAAATAAAAGATGTATTGATGTCTAGAGCTTAGATTTTGTGTTTAATTGATGGATAAATGGGTTTTTACACCGAGTAATTGGATACAATATATTAATTTAGAATCACTAGTAGATTAAAATATATATTATCCAATTTTCATACTATTTTATTCTTATGTGATAGGAATGGCTATTATAAAATATAATCATTACACTTAAATTGTAGGAATGTTTTGATACACATGGTTTTGATTTGATACATTTATACAATATTTTTTAAAATATGAAAATGATAAATTTTTTTATCCATGATAAAAGTGATTTATCCAAGATATTTATTAAAATATTAGAGAAAGAGTTTCACCACCTTTTAGTATCATATTTTAAATAATTAAAACTTATTTTTAGAATATTTCTTTAAACATATAGAATAACATATGAGATATAGTTACTTCTATTTTATTTGTTAAACATTACCACCTAAGTGTTATTTCCTAACTTAAACGAGTTTATGACCTATAAATTTATTTTAGAGAAAAATTAGCTTCTAAGAGGCTAATGGGAGTATGTTTGATTTAAAGAAGTTCAAAAACTACCCAATAAATGATTATAATAGTAAAACTAAACGTGAATGTGACTATATATCCTAAAAGAGTTTAGTGTATGTTTATAAAGAAAGATAATTTATGGAATTAAATATTGTTTCCAAGTTATCTCAAATAAATTTTTGAAAAGGATCAAATAAGATAACGATGAACTAATAAAGAGTTTTAAGTAGATAATAAAATTTATTAACATCATCACATTAGATTTTGGTAAGTAAATAAGTTTGAATAATTTTTTAAAGAGTTGAACAATTGGAATATGATTCTTAGTCTCACCATTATTGAAACAAGATTTATTCATAAAATCTAATCACTAATGGATTTATTAGGAGGTTTTATCTGATGGTCATAAAGAGATGTGGAAATAATTACATAGAGATGTAATGAGTTTTAAACATACCCTACATGTACATATAATATAAGGTTTCTCGGGATTTCTATTATATGATCAGATGATAATTTAAGTATGGTTTATTTTTTATTTATAAAGATGTTTAACAATATAAAATGTACCATTTAATAAAAACAAGGATTCTACACTTTATCATTATTTCATGTTTCTTACATGTATTCATGAAGTGAAATGATTATTAACCACTAAAAGAATGACTTTGATTTATCCTTAACTGACATTCATATGGAATATTATAAGTTGAGATGAAATATTATGGTTAGAATGGGTATCATTTTAAATAAAGATATAAAGTATTCTCATGATATATAAAATAAATTTTTTCTGTTAGATAACCCACAAAGTATACCACATGGAGTGTCATACATTATGTACTTGGTATTATAGGGAGTATATTTTACATCTAATCCCTATACATAAGGTTAGATGAGATTTATAGCTTGAAAAACTTTATACTATGATATATTTCTTACTCCAGCCTTGAGGATGATATAATTAGGGGATGGTTGGGAATTTTTTGATCATGTCACCAGTTGAGTTTAATCAAGATGAGGTTTGTATTGTCTTATGATGAATATGACATCTAGGATATTGATTGAGATATACTGAAGGATTATATGGTTTTATCGTTCGATGTTTTTATCTATTAGGTAAAGGGCATGTAATGTGTTCATCCATTAAGGTGAATGACATGTATTGTGTTTATTTGTTTATTTATTCTATACATGGAAAATTGAGAGTGTATTAGTAAATATATGGGATTGAAATATTACATGTCTTGTGGTTACTTGATGTCTAAGGCAATGGAATTATATTATTTTTTATACTTATATATGATACATCTAGTGGTCATAAAAATAACATTATATGTGTTTGATAGAGATCATTCCAGATCATTCTTTATCTTGAGAAAATTTGATACATTTCTAGATCCTTCTATTTATTTACATTTATGTATGAGAGAATTAATATTTTTTTTAATGCTAGGAAGGACCATGGGGATAAACTTTCTAGTTGAATAAACATGGATTATGTTTTAAGAAACATAGATAGATTCTTTTAAGGTGATTTAGAGTTTATCCAAAAGGAATTTTAGATGGATATTCACAAGGTATTTCATATTTTGTGATACATGGTGAGATTTATGATAAATTTTCAAGTGTTTTGGAAATATTCAAAAGGTTTTTTGGATATAGTTACATAAGTTAGTATATATGATATGATATAATGTGAAATGGCACAATGTCTATAATTCTTTAGTGTATGTGGGAGATTTATTGAGATATACCATAAATCCTAATTAATATATGTTACATATATCATATTATATAGTATAATAATGTCATATATTTTGAAATAAATGGATCCAAGGAATATTATAAGGCATGATATATTGATATTGTGATACTACTATAGCTATATCATAGAGAATGATATCTCCATATAGCAGTGTACGAATATATATCAATTATATGTTACAATTTATAAATGAAATCAAATATTAAATGATAATTTTTACGTCTCTTCTATGTATGAATATATTTAATTTATGAAATGTATTAGAGACATAGATATATATTTATATGTTAAATTAATTTACTTGGATAAGGGTTATAAGTGGTTTATAACCAAATGGAATTACTAAAATTTTATATAACATTTGAGTAAATTCCATGAAGTCACTATGGGAATTCTATAAGTGAATATAAGCGGTCGATTCCTTGAAGATAGAATCATTTGATTCTTTTATATTTGACATTGAATCTATCTAAACCCAATATATCTCTTCCATATTCCTTTATTATTGATGAAATATAATAACATGGTTGAAAGGAGGATCTTGAACAAGAATTAGGTGATTCATTAAACCATTTATACCCTATAAGAAAGGAGATCTTTTTATAGTTCTAAGTTATCATCTTCAAACCTGTGGTTGCAAAAATGAGGCTTGACCATCTTCAACATAGGTTATATTATTTATTTTATATTATGAATGGTTTTAGTTTCAAATCATGTATGACATTCTTTATGATTTCTTATATATTTTATTTCTTGAATAAGTGCTATTCAATACTAAGAAACCCATAAAATTCAATAATTTTTAAACTAATGTTACAAATTAAATTAATTTTATATAAATAATGTTTGGATTATGGGATTATTTGTTAATTTCTTTTGAATTTTAATTTTTATTCTTCTCGATCAATACCCAATTTATATAGTGTACCCTCTCTCAAATATTACGAGGTTTAAATTTTTCTTAAATAGGATCCACTTTATTAATTTCATTTACTACTATAAAAAAATCTCAAACACATATATATTCATTCAAACAAAAATTTATTTCTCTCTGAAATAAGACAATCCCATCAAGGATCCCCTACACCAATGGAATGAATAGAAATATACCACCCAAATCCCACATTTAATAGTTCAAGGACCAATGAACAAAGTTATATAAATACTAACATGAGATATATTTCTCTAAAATAGTAACCAAATAACTTCCAATCATAAATATTATATAAAACCCAAGATATGAATATAAATAATAAAAAAACATCATCATGAAATAATTATAAATGAATTTTAATAACTAACCACAAATTGATTTTACTCTTAATTTAAATGAATGTAAAGACAACTATTTTTTTGAATAATTTTACTCATAAATTAATTTTTAGTAAATAATTAAGTTCCATAAAAATTAAAACAAGAGGTTCATATAAGTTCTGAGGAGGCCCCACTAGATATCTTATGGAGCATACAATAGCCCATATGACTATTATTTCCACAAAAGTTCTAGTGAAGGAGCACTAACATTTTGGTTTAGCAGTATAACTCAAGTGGGGACACCTGAGTTATAGTGGAGACAATAGAGTTCTAGTGGGATAATCAATAATTATTTTGACAATGTTTTTTATTAGAATGTTTATTATAGATAAAAAGTTCATCTCTCTTTTGTTCCCATGGTAATAACACCTTATCTAAACCTTGTTTATATTTCTATCCTCCTTTCTCTCATTAGGTTTTTCTTCATTAAATGATAGATCAATCTTTTATTTTCAATATTATATGACGAATAAAATTTAAAGTATTTACAATTACCTGTTTAGTTTTTCTCAAATGATTTATTGGTATTTTTTAAGGGAAACATATTTTGATCAATTTGGTAATGTTTTGAGAAATCAATAATATCATTCTATTTCATTATGTAATTTTCTATTGGTTATATTTTATAAACATTTAATGTGAGTGGCTAATTAATGGTTTCTGATTTATAAAATTCATGATACCATCTTAAGAGCATAAAAATAGACTATAACAAAAAAATATAATGGTATTATATTGAATTACAAAGAAACAAATCAAGGTTATTAAACTTTACTGTTATACAAAACATTAAAAAGTTAATTGTGCGATATGTTTATGGTAAAGAATAAATTTAAATAACTAAAAGAACCAAGGAAAACTAAGATATAGAGTTTTTAAGTAGATGGATATCAAATAAAAATTGAAGAAACTTCTTTTGATACGATGCAGGGAAGTCTTGGTGATCATTTTGAATTATATATTCAACCAAATCAAATTATAGAATGATATTTAACAAAAATAACTAGTTTATGGATATAATCCATTTAGCTACTTTAAAAATTCTATTTATATTACATACCCCCATCCGAATAAATATCCTAATTGCTATAATAATTTTGTTTATCAATCCATGGTCACATGTTTTCATAATTCCATTTGAAAACACCATCCATTGATTAATTATGTTCAAAATCTAGTTCATGAACTAAATTTAACCTTTTAGTTTCTCAAGAAATCCCTAATTAAAACCATTCCATAATCATTATAATAATTATATTTAAATATATAAATAAAATAAAATAAAAATTCATTCATATAACAATTAGTCACACAATATTATATTTAAATTTGATATGAACACTATGAAATTTGTTTATAATGTTCATGACCAATCAATAATAATGAAATCATAATTTTAAATGGGGAATAAGAAACATAAGAATAATGAAATTTAAATTATAGTATTAGATATCTATTCCTACTGAATTATTAGTATTATGATTTCAAATTTCTTATGAATTTTGGATTTAATATGTTAGGTAATATGAAATTTATCTCCCTATTAACCACCTCCATCCCCTTAATTTTTCTTCATCTTTTTGATGATCCTTGTGTTTTTATCTTTATCCTAAACTTTTAAAAAATTCTATAACACTTTTTATTAATATTTAGGAATATTGGAACACATTTTATCTTATTTTATAACCATTGAAAATCTAATATTTATATTTGAACCCCCATTAATTAATTTTTAATTCTTTAGTTTCTACATGACACTTCTTATTTGGATGTTAGTGTTCTTAGATTTTATATATTTTTTTATTTCATTATTTTATTTTTTGATAGCATGATAATGGAATAAATATATTACATTCAAGTGTTGGGGATTGATTTAAAAAACTATATGGGAATGAAAGATTGTTTCTAGATTTAATAAAAATTAAATAGGATAGTTTCTATGTTTCCATTGGATATAAATTAGTTAAGGGGTGATGTGTTCATGGGTTGAGACTATGTGTGTGATAGAATAAGGGAAAATATTTCACATTGGAAATTGTATTTGGTATAATTGAGGTGGATGATTATGGTAGATTTTTGTTGGGAAAAAACTTGTCTAAATTTAATGAAAATAATCACTAAAAACTATTAAATAAGATTCAATCATAGATACTTTTGAATTGAATACAATAATTAAATGATAACTCATATTAATTTATTTTAAAGAAGTAAAAACTTGTAATCTTAATAAGAAATTTTAGTAAATCCCTTAGAAGTATCCAACATATAGCTTCCCCAACTCAGATCACATGAATTCCACTTAATTTAGAGTGCCACTAACCTTAGGAATACCTTACCTTATGAAAAGGACTATCGGATAGAAGTGAGAGGATAAAAGGTGATAATGGGGAGACTTTAACCTATGATAATAAGAGGATAGAAAATTCCATTGAATAAAAAAATCAGTAGTAATCATATAAAATAGTGAATTCACAACCAGAAATATACCTCACAAGTACTGGAAAAATAAATATATCTGAGTAATATTATTAACTGAAATAATTAAAAAGATCACCCATATACCAATCGTACAAAAGAAATATATAAAAAATAAAATAAAACCAAATCAACACTGAGGATCCACCGTTTCCTTCTTCAAATTGTAATGATAACCTGCTCATGCAAATATAGCACAACTCACTACTATGTTCCAAACATTGAGCCTTTTCCATTACCCATTTCACAAACCACAATGTCTGTACATGTTCCGGAGGCCCATAAAGGGCGTGGTTATGAACTCAGTTGGCTACGACCAATAGTTTACCTAGATATTATTCATGCGTATATGAGTGTATGGGAATTTTTATAAATGGAAATTAATATAATGAAAGACTTGATCTACTCTATGCTCGACTAGCCATAGGTGTGTATTTCACCTACTTCAGACAGTGTTGGAGTGGGATGATGCACCGATGATATATCAGACTAGAAGTTACCTTGGATTTCCAACCAATTTTGTACCACATAATGATACAAAAAACACATTTCATTTAAAACTATCCCCAACCATTAGCAATAACACCTCAATGGAACAAACATATGTCATACCAAAAGTTATATGGTATTCTGATTCCTATTTCAATGACTATATCAATGGGATGATGAAACCCAAGCACACTAAGAACCCACTCATAATATGGTGATCTCAATAATCACCCATATATAAAGGTCATCCCTATAATATATCCATCATCTATAATGATGATCAATATCATTCAACACTAGCCGCTCATATATGGAGAATGACACCAAACAATGAGTGGTCAACCCCACTTTATGGGCAATATCTTGTATATACAGAATCCTAATGACATTGTCCGCATAGTGAGTGGATTAAACAACAAATTATGACCCCAACTTAGCTAACCCCCATCAAACCATATTCAATGATCAACATCATTGTATTGACATATTCCACACCACTTATATACATAAATTATGTCAATCACAAGCAGAAAACCTAATTCAAGACACATAAATATGACTTCATATTAAAATAATTGATCTAATAACCATGACACAACACCCATTCTACACCATTCAATATATATCCACATGAATATTCCCAATAATACCTTAGGAAAACCCTAAAGTACCTTAAATACCATTACGTGTTTTGGTTTTATTCACTCACATGATTCATCCCCTTCTCATAAATCACATGATTCATAAACACACATATAACACAAGAAGAATCTAGGAATTGCCTATATATTACTTGAATAGGCCTAAAAGTCAGGAATCATTAGTTGGTTTGATTCTAATAAAAAGAAATAGAGAAAATAGAGGAAAATACCTAAAATATAGATTTCAGTCAAAACACACTACAATGATGAAATGATAAGAAACTG
The DNA here is from genome assembly GCA_963277665.1 of Viscum album. Taxonomy (NCBI): domain Eukaryota; kingdom Viridiplantae; phylum Streptophyta; class Magnoliopsida; order Santalales; family Viscaceae; genus Viscum; species Viscum album. Next base: position 1,078,262,524 of record OY728139.1, on the reverse strand, counting down.
ATAATAAAAAAGTCAAGATTTCCCATAAAAACCCACTACCTTATTAAGACTAAATAAAATATGAGGAATTGTAAAAGTCCATCCAAGGTAAGTGGATAATGAAGGGGAGAGGTAAAATGGTTGAGCCCCTACTAGCATCCCCCATAAATGAGGCTCGATCTCATTTAAAATAAAATTTTATTAAAATAATTGATTTAATTAATTTTTTTAAAAAAAACCTTAAATTAAACAAAAATTACTACTATCCATACATTATGTATTTTTCTAGGGGTCAACAATAACAACGTTTCCCTCCGGGGCTTCCCACTCCTCTACCTAGCACCCTGGGTACCCAATGCCCTCTATTTTCCAAAAAACAGAGTCCAATACCTTAACTAAATTCTCAAATCTGACCTCTAGTACATGTACAAACCCTCTATAACCTTAAATATTTTTAATTACGCATGGTTTTTCCACTTTTAGATATATATTACCTCACTCGAATACCCAATCTATTATCCCCTTCACACCATATACCAAATCATCATTGATCTCTCCCTAGCCAGGACATTGGCCATCCCTAGTTGAAACCCAATTGTCTCAATCAATACATGAGTAAACCCAAGAATGAAATACATAAAAATGATATCATTTTAGATAAATATTAAATATATATAAAATAATAATACAAGATCCATAATCGTAAAGGTTTAGAGTGTCACATTCAGGATTTTATTTTGAGGAAATTCTTTATTTTTTTGGTCTTGTATTTTAACCTTGGTTTCTATAGGATGTTTTGGAAGAAAAATGGATTTTTGGGGATTGGAAGTAGGTGTAACTTGATTTTCACAAAATTAGGGTGAATTGTGTGCCATCTGAGGAGAAATATTTCACCTTGGATAGTGGCAAAGTCCAGGCCACATGATTATCTTCATGGGCATGCACCCTCCCCTTGGAAATAATAAAAGCTATTTTCTATTGGAAAGATGAGATAGAATGGTTGGAACATGGTTTGGAAAACCATGTGGGATAACCGTGCTTCTTGTCCAGGTCATTAAAAATTTGAAATTTACTTTTCTACCACCCTCCCTTGATTTTAAACCCAAACCACCCCTAAATCTAACCATACAGGATTTTTTACCCTTGAAGCTTCCTTCCCTCTATCTTTCCCTCATTGGAATTCAATTATTGGGTGTATTTGGCCTTATATCTTCAAGAATCATCATGTAAGTCTCTCTTCACTTGATTTCTCCCTTGTTCTAAGGTTATTCTTTCCACTTTCTAGTATTCCCTTTTTTTCAGTGGTTTGGTTGAACTAATAAGGGATCTATCTTGAGTTTTCAGGTAAAATATTTATGTTTATGGTTTAATATTACCTTAATATGGTTCATTTGTGGTATATTTGTAGGTTTTCATTGGATTTAGGAATTTTTCAAGCTTAAGGTAAGTGATTCCACATTTTAGCATTATTAAATGAATTTTTATACTTTCTTTTATCATTTAATGTGTTCTATGGATTGTTAGAAAGGTTTGAAAAGTGTTTTCAAAAGATTTTAAAGTGATTAAGATTTGAAATATGTGTTTTCAAATGGAAATGGTTCGATTGAATGCATTCTTTCATGTTACACTTCTTAAATGTGTTTTATGAATAGTGGAAGTGGTGCGAAGCATGTTTTAAAATGGATTTGGTGTGCATGTGAATTTGAAAGAGGTATTTCTTATGATAAATGGTGGTTTTACATGCATACTCATGATTCTTGATGTTTTTATGTGAAAGTTTTGATCTATGTGACATGTGAAACAAAAATTGAGCCCAAAGGGAATCTAAGGTATCTTGGTGGGTAGACTAGGACTATTATGCTAGTTGGATTAGCAAGGACAAGACCCAATTTCTCTTAACATGGTTAACTGTACAACACTAAAAAAAATTATTATTATGATTGGATACTATTATAACATTGGATGGATTCCTCTCTTATGGACCGTGCATGAATACATTGTGGGTTATGGATATTATACCATGTTTCACTGAGATATGAGGTTCCTAGTGTCCCACTAGAGGTAGTAAATTTTAGGATTAACAATGGTGATATTGTGACGTTTTATATACCCTTGGTATATAGTAAACCTTTTTCTTATGTTACTTTTAAAAGCATGATTTTTTTAAATGTTTTCCTGAAAAATGTAATTATGAGAAATATTTCTAAGCTCTTTCTTAAAACTTTCATAGTGATTTGTCTTCTAGTGTTGTGGCATGGAATCTTTATATTGGGTGATATGCTTCTAGGTGTTGGCTCCCACCCTACATACACCTTTGGGTGTATTTAGAATTTTTCATGTTTGACCTAGGTAAAGGAAAGATGTTTTTTAGTGATGGTGGATCTAGTTTCTCTTGTTCCTCTCTTACAGGTGTTATTAGAGGTGGATTTATGGTGATGATCCTCTTATTACATAGAGATTTTTGGGTTATTGTGTAGTTGGTTTCTTTTTCATTGTTGGTATTTCAGTTTTCATTAAATTTGTAATTTTTTAACTTAAAGTGGTTAGATCTCTTTTGGTTATGATTATTTATCTTGGTGTGATGATTTATTATCAATAATTTTCATGGTTATTTATCATGGGTGATTTTTTTCCATGAGTTTATTATTGATACCTAGGAACTAGTTTCTAGCCTATTGGGATTGGGAAAACCCTTTAGGCCATGCCACAGACCGAGTCGGATGTTGGGTTAGATGGAACCCTTGCTTGGTTCAGGAAAAATGATATCAGAGAAGATTTTTTTCTTTATTTGGGTCATAATATTGGGAGAGTCTTGATATATTGGAGTTAGGATTTTTGGGGATTGAGATTCTAGTTGTGAGTGGGGTGTCTGGACAACACACCTCAGAAAGATCTTGAGTCACCATGGGATGTTGAGAATTGGTTTGACTTCTTCCATAGGTGAGAGATACAGGATACGGACTATTCATGGATACTAGGAAGGGGTGAATTGGTTTGGATTATTTTTGAGATGGATTTGGTTTCATTTTGATTTAAGGAAGTGTTAGATATTTTTCATTGTTGTTGAAAATTTTCAGATTATTGTATTGATGGTTTTTCTTTGTGGTTCTTTCTTGATGTAGAAAGATTCATCCCAAGAGACTTCTTGTACAAATTCTAGAAGATACTGAAGAGTGTTTTCCTCAGCAGTTGATCAGAGAATAGTAGAATCCAAGGATCAGGCTGTCCAGGCTTTGGGTCAGGGAGTGGGAGCTGGTCCTACTCATGTTGGGGAATCTTAACCAGGTCCTGAAAAGGAAAAGGATTTGGAGTTCCTAAAGTACAGTACTTCTTTCTTCTAGGGTAGCATAGAAACCCAAGAAATAGAGGAGTGTCTTGATAAAATAGAAAGTATGTTTGAGTTTCTTGATTCTTTGGAGGTAGTCAGAGTGAAATGTGCTTTATTCTTATTGTAAGGTCCCAGTCAGAGGTGGTGGGACATAGTAGTTTAGGCTAGGAAGCATGAGCATATAGATTGGAATGATTTCAAGGTCATTTTCAATGAGGATTATTTCCATAATCCCTTGTCCTGTTCCAAGACCTAAGAGTTTTTATATCTTCATCAGGGAGATCAGACCATGATAGAGTATCCCAACCACTTTGCATAGTTAGTTTATTTCATAGCTGAGGTTGTTTCCAATGAACAACTAAAGGCCCACCATTTTGAAATGGGGATATAACCAGATATTTGATCCCAAGTATTCTTGTTCAAGTCGAAGAATTATGCTAAGGCAGTTGATCATGCATTGATGTTCGAGATCAATCGAAGTGGAGAGTTTGGTTTCTATGGAGCAGTGTTCGTAGTAGGTTAGGGTCGTGATAGTTCATTTGAGAAAAATATAAATCATGAAAGGTATAAAAATAAGGGAGGTGGTAGTCCATACCATCCTTCTCAACTATCTTCATCTGTGACTTCAGATACAAGATTGGTTCAGTGGCACCAGTGTGGGAAGGAAGGGAATATGAGGTCCACTTCTTCAGATCCACCCAGACCGTGCCATCTATGTGGACATATGGAAAACTTAAAATAATTTTTAGAGCCACGCATCTATATCAGGGTAATGATGCTTCAACATTTTTCATAGGTATTTCAACCTAGTCAAATTCATCAAGGATAATAGGTTCTAGGTTTGGTGGACATGGTGATAGGGTTGGATATTTTTTTGGTCAATGTCATCCTAAGGCAGATCTGCCGGTTAGTGGTCATTCATAGGATCACAAAAAGATGAGTCATATTCATGCTATGGATAAATCACCTATGGAATTAGATGCAAGACTTGTGAGAATTCAAGGTGCGATTCTTATTGCATTGTCTATAGCAGTTGCTTTGTTTGATACCGATGCCTCTGTTTCTTTCATTTTTGCCAGTTTTTTTGGATTTATTAATGTTTTCAATTGATCTTATTTCATATGCGATAGAGTTTGGGATCCCGCTTAGTAACAAGAGAGAGTAAGGTTTCATGTATCCATCTTGCACACTCACCGTGTCAGGGGTCGAACTAGAATGGGATTCCTTGGATTGAGAGATGGACATATTTGACGTGATCCTTAGTATAGATTGGATGATTCATTTTTAGGAGCACATTGAATGTTATTGACAATGAGTGAGTTTTGTGGAATAAAATGGGAGTGATCAGATTATTCATGGTGAATGGGATCCTCTGTCAGGATCTGCTAGACCTCCACTTCTAGAGTTAAGAAATGTTGTTTTTTAGATTTCAGCACTCATGATCGAGGATGATTGTTTTTATTCTGAGGGTGGATTACCTCGTGTGGTAGATGAGTTTCTAGAGGTATTTCTAGATGAATTTTTGGGGTTTCCTCCAGATAGGGATGTGGATTTCATAATTGATTTGACTTTAGGGGACAAAACTAATATATATTACCTCAACCATATGCCCCCACCAAGTTGAGGGAATTAAATGTATAACTCTATGATTTGGAATCAAAAGGAATCATTTGACTGATCATCTCACCATGGGCCAACCCACTTCTATTTTCATATAAGTATAATCGATATCTCTGATTGTGTATTGATTACTAGAAGCTAAATAAGGTTAAAATCAAGAATAAATAAAATGTTTCTCACATCCACGACCTTTTTAATCAGCCTAAGGGGTAGAGGTGGTTTTACAAGATTGAATTCATTATGGGTGTCATCAAGTTATATTTATAGAGGTAGTTTTTTTGAAAATAGCCTTCCGATGTAGGTATGGCCATTTTGAGTATTTTGTCATGCCATTTGGGTTAATGAATTCTCCAGTAGTCTTTATGAAGATTATGAAGAGGGTTTTCCCCTAGTATCTTGACTCATTTGTCATGGTATTTGTGGATGAAATCATAGTATATTCTAAGACCAGGGAGGAGATTCAGTGACATTTGAGGATTTTGTTAATCAAACATCAGGATCATCATCTTTATTTGTAGTTTTCCAAGTTCACCTTATGGATAAGGGAAGTGAAGTTTCTAGGTCATGTGATATCCTAACCATGGGTCTTAGTGGAAACTAAGAAGATCAATGTAGTGATGTCTTGGGAGTAGTCTAAGAATGTTTTTAAGATCAAAATATTTCTGGTCATGGAAGTGTATTACATGAGATTCCTTAAAGATTTATCTTTTCATACTTTTCCCCTGATGATGATTTCCTAGAAAAGGGAAAAGTTTGAACAGAGCCTTAGATGTTAGACATCCTTTAATGAGCTTAATATGTGGTTGACCACATACCCTATCTTGATATTTTTAGAATCTGAAAAGGTATTTTTCGTCTATTGTGATGACTATAGTATGGGTCTTGGGTGTGTGCTGATACATTATGAGCATGTGGTGGCATATGGTTCTCCCCCACTCTGACCATGTGAAAAGAATTACCCAACCATTTTCTTGGAATTAGAAATAGTGATGAATTTCATGAAGATGTGGCATAATTATCTTTTCGGGGAGAGGTTTGTGGGTTATTCAGATCATAAGATTTTTTCTTACATATTCTCCAAGAAAGATATGAATTTAACATAGCATCATTGGGTTGAACCATCAGTGGTTCGATTTTGATATTGTCTACACCCCAAGAAAAGGTAATGTAGTGTAAGATTCTCTAAGAAGGGATGTTCTAGTGAAAGCATTGAAAGATTCCAATGATGAGTGGAATTTGATCTGTCATTTTGTTCAATTGGATTTGGAGACGAGGGAGCGTTGTGTAGGTTCGTTCTTGGCCACTGTTTAGTTGGTACCTCCACTTCTATAGGTGATTTAGAAAGGGAAGCTAGGTGATGAGTTATGTTGGCATTTTATGCTGTCCCTAAATGGTAGGAGTTTCCCTATGAATTGTAACTTTATCACAAGTTCGGATTGTGTTTTAAGGGTCACTTCATGGTTTCATTGTCATTGCAGAAGGTTGTGATGTAGGATATCCACTAGTCATGGTTGGTTGTCCATCCTGGTCCCACCAGGATATTTTATGATGTATGTTGTTATTTCTGGTATCTAGGTATGAGGTGGGATATAGATTATTTTATATCTCAGGGTTATATGTGTCAGTAGGTTAAAGTAGAGCACTAGAGATGCTCTAGTTTTCTTCCGTCATTACCCATAACAACTTAGAAGTGGGACAAGATTGCCATGTATTTTATTGTTTGACTACCTCATACACTGCAGGTATGTAATTCCATTTAGGGCCATGATTGAATGTATGACCAAATATTCCCATTTCATTCCAACCATAGATTCATCCAAAGTGGGTGAGTTGGGTCAGTTTTATCTTTAAGAGATAGTGAGACTTCATGGTGTTCCATTGACTATCATTTCATACAGCGACCCCCATTTTAACTCACAGTTTTTGGAAGGTCTTTAAAAGGTAATGGGGTCCCATATCAATTTTAGTATGACATACCATCATAAAATAGATGGTCATAAGGAGTGGGAGAATTAGATTTTGTAGGACATGATTCAGGCATGTGTGTTAAATTTCGGGGGATCATAGGATAACCATTTTGGGGTTGGTTGATTTTGTGAAAAAAAAATAGTTACCAATCATCAATTCAAATGGCACCCTTTGAGGTAATTTATGGTCATCCATGTCAGTCCCCTTCATGTTGGGAAGAGGTGGGTGAGACCTCACTATTGAGATAGAGCCTTGTACAAGAGACTTTTTATAATTTCAAGTTAATCATGGATTGTTTTTTTGACAGCTCAAAGTCTCTATAATTATTATGCTGAACATAGGTTCTAAGATTTGTAATTATCAGTTGGTGATTGTGTGTTTCTAAAAGTGGAACCTCACTTGGTCCATCATTGTCTTGGTAAGCAAGGGTAGCTAAAACCAAGTTATGTCATACCTTTTGAGATTACCAAGAGAGTTGATAAGGTGGCATACCGATTAAGTTATACTTCCAAGTTGACATAAATTCATCATGTGTTATATGTATCGCAGCTAAAAAAGTATAATACATACCCATAACATGTGATTAATTGGGAAAAATTGGTTATGGAATCATATTTTTCTATATTTGAGCAGCCAATGTGGATTTTGGATTCCCAGAAGAAAGTGCTTCATGGGAAGTCCATACTGTTGGTCCGGGCCCTTTGGGAGCCTGGTAATGATGATCATGATACCTGGGATCAGAAGTCTTGGGTTGAGAAGTAGTATCCATTTTTATTATCTGAATAGACTCTGGGTTGAATTTCTAGGGGAGGAAAGTTTCCATGGTGGGGATAATTGTCACATACATGGTTTTATTTTGAGTAATTCCTTCATTTATCATTGGTATTGTATGTGTCCCTTGGTTTCTCTGGGATTTTTTTTGGATAAAATGGAGTTTCTGGGGCTCAACAGTAGTTGGAACATTGTCGGTGCACAGTTTGGGGAAACCCTTTCCCCTGGACAGTGGCATTGTCTAGGATAAATGATTATCCACATTGGTATGTGCCCTACACTAGGAAACTGTACGTCCAATTTCCTCTTGGATAGAGGATACGACATGATTTGAAAAACTGTGCAAGCTAACCATACGACCTATCCAGGCCATTAAAAATTGGATATTTTCCTTTTCACCCTCTTCTAATTTTAACCCCAATAGACCCCTATTTCGAACCATACAGGATTTGTAGCCCTAGGATCTTCCTCCCCTCTCTATTCCACCCCCCTTTAACTTTAATTCTTGGGTGGATTTGGCATTGCATCTTCAAGAATCATTAACTAAGTCTCTTTTCTCATGATTTCTCCCTTCTTCTACGGTTCATCTTCCATATTTCTTGGATAATATTTTTTCCAATGGGTTGGTTCACCTAATAAGTGTTCATTCTTGAATTTTTGGGTAAAATATTTAGGTTTATGCTTTTATATTTCCTTTATAGGGTTCCTTTGTGGAGTGGTTGGGGTTTTTCAAAATATTTTAGGAGTTTAATTTTGAGTAAGGTGATTCCATGTTTTATTATTATTAGATGATTTTGGTACACTTGTTTTGATCCTTGAATGTGTTATTTTGATTGTGTAAATGTTTTGAAAAGTGTATTAATTTTTTTAATGTGCATATGGTTTTAAATATGGGTTTTCAAATGGAAATTTTTGTATTTCATGTGTGATTCGATGTTGTTATTTTTAAATGTGTTTTATGAATTGTGAAAGTGGTGAAAATCATGTTTTAAAATGGATTTAGTGTCCATGTAAATTTGAAATAGGTATTTATAATGGAAAATAGTGGTTTAACATGTTTACTAATGATTCTTGATGTGTGTGTGTGAAATTGGTGATCTATGTGACATGTGAAATTGAAATTGAACACAAAGGGAAATCTTGGTATCTAGGTGGGAGGACTAGGACTAGTAAGATAGTTGGATCGGTGGGGATAAGGCCCAATTTATTTTAGTAGGATTAATTCTACAACACTAACTAAATTATGATGATTATTATATACCAATAGAACTTTTTATGGATTCCTATATAGTGGCTTGTGCATGAGGAAATTGTGGGTTATGATTGTTAAACAATGTTTCACCGAGATACAAGGTTCCTAGTGTCTTAATAGTGGTAATACCTTTTCGGATTTCCCATAGTGTTCTTGTGATGTTTTTCATACCATTATTATATGGTGAACCTTTCTCTTATGTTACTTTAAAAAATCATGTTTTTTAGAAACATTTTCCTTAAAAATGTTCTTATGAGAAATGTTTCCAAGATCTTTCTTAAAACTTGAATAGTGATTTGTCTTCTAGTCTTATGGCATGGAATATTTTTTTGGGTGATCTCATGTTGATATTTGAATATAACCCTAAATTCACCTTTGGATGTATGTAGAATTTTTTATGTTTGACACATGTAAATTTATATGTTTTTTGGTGATGGTGGATTCAGTTGCTAGTGATCCTATTGTGTAGGGGTTGTTAAAGGTGGCCTGAGGGCGATAAAGCTATTGTTTCATGAAGATTTTTTGGTTTTTGTGTAGTTAGTTCCCCTATTGTTATTGTTATTTTAGTTTTTGTTAAAGTTTTAATTGTTTTTACTTGAAGTGGTTGTATCTATTTTGGTTATGGTTATTAATATTGGTGTGATGTTTTATTATTGAGAGTTGTTATGGTTGTTTATCTTGGGTGAAATCATTCCCAAAAATGTATTTTTGATACCTGGGCACAAGTTAATAGCCATTTGGGACCGATAACTCCCTTCAGGACATGCCACATACCAGGTTGGGTATCAGATTGGGTGATGCCCTGACTTGGTTAGTGACATAGAGTATTTGGATACTAGATACATAATCAATTTATTTCACAAAATATCTTCAAAATTTATCAAAAATATCTTCTCATATAGTACCCTTGTTAGACATAACCTACATAAATATATTATTTATAACTAGGGGAAATGAAACATAAAATAGTGTGAGTTTAGATTCATAGTAAGAGAAAAAAATGGGAGATATCAATCAATTATCATATGCAAGAATAAGATAAAAATAAGGGTTTGAGATCATGATCATAACTTACAAAGTTAAAAGCCAATATATTTAAGATCATAATAATTATTCATGACATAAATATTTAACATTCCAAAATAAATGATTCATAAGAGTAAGGAATCATCAACAATCAACCATAATCCATGATATCATATCATAAGAATTAGAACATGCCATAAAAAGTTTGTGGAACAATCATAATAATATAAAATAATATCATTAGTCAAGGATCACTTTAGAGACTATCACATTGGATTGGGTTCACTCCCAATTCCCCCATTTTCTTAGAAAAATGTACACTTCCAAGACTATTGTAGAATAAAATTACCTTACTAAACAGAGTTTACTCCCCATTCTATCATATATTATCTCGTGAGATATCAAACTTCACCAAATGCATTGGAGAGATATATAATTATAGGACCACCCATCAGACAATAAAATACAAAGATATGTGTGAAAAATATCATAAAAAAAATTCATAATTTCATTATATTATATCCTATATAAAGGAAATTTTTTTCATAGGTATTTTATCATTTCAGTATAGCTTAACCCGTGGAAAAGAAACTGGTTTCATAAATATTTCATTATAACATAATTAACCAATGGGAGAGAAACAACTTTCATATAACAATTCATAAATTAGAATTATACTAAGACAAAGAGAGAAATAAAGTCTATGGTATCATAATATCATATCAATAGTGAAGTATAAAAATCCTTAAAGGATGATGGCATAAATTAAAAATACCTTTAAAATATCATTTCAACCTTTGTCTCAAAACATGAGAAAAATATCCTTTTATTTTGATAATATTTTAACTAAGAATTCCCAAAATATTAAGAAATAATTTTCTTTTAAAATAACCCTAGAAATGTGTAAATAAAGCTTCTAAGAAAATAATGGTCATGATTGTGGGAAAATTGATTCATTCTATAAATGTTTAAAGAAAACATTTTTTTCACACTTTTAAAAAGAGCCAAAAATTACTTGTTCATATTTTTGAGAAGATTACTTTACAAAAATTATAAATAAATTAAAAGGTATTGAGAGTTTCCTTATTTAAATATTTAATATACAGTTAAAATCTTTCATAAAACAATTTTTTAAGAGTTTGGATATGGAATAAAAAGTTCATCAACTAAAGTGGAAATAATACTGACTTTTCTTTAAAAACAATTTCCCAACCATTTTATGAACCAAAGCAGGAGAAAATGAAATATTACATGAAAATTAGAGTAATAAATATAGGATAATAAAATATATTGGGTTTAAATTATAGTGATCATATAATTTTCCTCAATGAAAATATAACATTAACAATCCCAGAGAGAAATGAGTTTGTAACATAAATCAATTCCCTCAAGTACCCTCTTATTTCGTATGTGTTGAAAACTCATGTATAATAAATATATATTTATCATATTTATATTATAAAAAAATATTCATACATAACTTATTACGTACCATTCCTTTATAATTTCCAATTATCCTTTTATTTAAAACTCTATTAAAATGAACATTAAGGTGAAAAATGGTCCGTTTTTCACGCACATTTCAGTTTAATAGTTCAATTACTTTAAAACTGGTCATGGTTAAATCAATTAAATAATTTTAATTATTTAATAATTATAATATTTATTAATAATATACACTTTTATTACCATTCATAAAAATTTGTGGTGAAAAATGAATTGCATCACTTCATAAAGATGGTAGTCTGAATGTACAAACGAATGATTGTTCCACTTTTCAATAGATGGAAGAAAAGAAAGTAAAATAATAATTAAAATTTCTAGAATAATTATTATATCATAAATAATATATATATATATATACACATTTAATATATTTTTATTATCATCCATGGAAAATGGAAATGAAAAATGAATCACACCGCTTTGTGAAGGTGGTTGTCCATAAGTATGCACAAGTAACATTATCTTTTTACAACTGATGGATGAGTAAGAAGGTATATAATATATTACATATAAAGAATAATAGTTATTTTATATAAATAATATATATCCTTTCAATTCATTTACATAACCATCCAAGAGAGACAATGATGAAAAATAAAACACATCACTTCATGGTGATGGTAGTTTGTACATGTGAATGAGTGATGTTTTTCATTTTCCATTAGATATAATGGATATAGAAAATGAATGTACCATTGAAATAAAAAATTTCAGTATAGTTAATATAACAATTTCATCATGTTTATTTGGTTATATAATATTGATAGGAAGTATTAGAATAAAGATACTTGGAAAAGATTGGTAAGAACATATACATATTATTTGAGAAACCTCCTTTGAATATCTTCTTAATCACCATTGGATTTGTCCATTAATAATAGAATAACCTCTATGATAGTGATAGGGAAATTAATAAGATATTATTTTAGGGTTTTGTTGAGATAAAGTGATCAAGTGGTGTGGATAAGAGGGGATATGGGGTTCCTTTTTATATATAATGGTAGTGGCACACTTATAATCATTAAGAATATTAAAATATAATAAAGTAACTCTCATGGGAATATAGCTCCAAATTTACTCTATTTAGAATTTAATATGATATAAGTTCTAAATTTACTCATACAATAAAATTTAGACAAGTTTTAATGTTATTTTAGTCATTATCTCTTTAGTTTAACACCTCATTGACCCATTTTAACCTTTACCGAAGTAATTAATGTTTTACATAGTTACTATTCATTATAAAAAAATAAAATAAAATTAGGATAATTATTTTTGTAAAAATATTATTCAAAATATGGAAACCATTTTATCAAATTCAATTTCTATAAGTGGCTTAAATTCCTTTCAAAATAAGTGTGTAAAACGCAATGAAAACGGTTTTTAAAAAAATGCATTTTAAGCGTACCACAAAATTCATTCACATTCCATACCTATTAAAAAAATTATATAAAATATTAAAATATTTGATTGAATATATTATATTCAAATTAAATTAAAATAATTCATCAATATTGATATATTTTATTTATTAATAAAAAACAAATTGCTCACATAAAATAAGTTTTTTTCAAAAAAAAACATCTATTTCTTACCTTCAGATGCTTTTCTTTTAATTTATAAAAAATTGATGACCAATTATTTCATTTTAAACATGTTTAAAAAAATAATTATTATAATTTATTTATTCCTATTCATATTCTACAATCTAATTTCTAGGTGATAACTGTTACATTAAATGATAATATTTCGATAGTATATAATGGTTTGATTAAATTAGGTGTTGCATATAAAGAAAGATACAAAAGACATAAAAATTATTTAAAGATAATTATATCATAAAAACTTGGTGTGTCACATTATACCCCCTTATAATAAATTTTCCATCAAAGTCAAATCACTCTAATAAAAAAATAAGAATACTTATACTTCATCACATCCTCAAGTTCACGTGAAGCTTCCTAAAGTTTATGATTTTTCCAAAAAACATTGATATGGTTAATGGTATTGTTTTATAAAACTTTATCCCTACATTCCATAATCTCTCTCAGGTTTTACCTAAAATAGAGATAATTCTCTATTGGTCTAACCTCTATATTTAGTACGTGAGAAAGATCAGATATGTACTTCCTGTAGAGAGTTACATGAAAAAAATTATGAAGTTGAGACAATTTTTATAGAAGATCCAAGAGATAAGAAACCGTCTTGATTAGATCAATAATTTTAAAGTTACTGATATATCTATGTCTTCACTTTAACTTCTTTCCAAATCTCATAACCTTCTTCCAGGGATATTTTCAAGAGTAATACCTTGTCACCAACCTCCAAATCTAGATCTCACCAACAAATATTTGTATACATTTTCTATTGAATCTAAGAAGACCTGATGTGATGATAAATGGATATAAAATTATCTACCAATTACTTAGTCATCTCAGGTTCAAATAGAGTTTTTTATCTAACGCAATCCCTAAAAATCAAAATTCATCGATTCCTACCAAAGAGGGATTCATAAAGAGACATAAAATTCTTGAGTGAATGATACTATTTTATGAAACTCTACCAAAGGGTTGTGTGTATCTCAATCAAAGTTTAAATATATAGAAAAGGTTCTTAACATATATTTTATGGGATTAGTGGCCCTCTTCTACTGGCTATCTATTTGAAGATGATATGTAGTGCTGAATTTCAACTATGTATTCAAAGCTTTTCAAAGACTTCTCCAGAACTTACTTCTAGGTAAACCTAGGATCCTGGCCTAATATAATAAAATTTGGTACTCCAGGAAACCATACCGATTCCATAATGTATATCCTATAAATCTGATCAAGAGGTAAATATTCTCTTATTGAAATAAAATGTGTTGAATTCATAAGGTTATCAGCTGCAACCTAAATATAATTATTTCCTTTAAATATATTGGGGAAACCCACGATTAAATCAATGTAAATGTTTAATATATTTATTTTTTTATAGTTAATGTGTTTAACATACACTTAGACTTATATCTATCATACATTACTTACTAAAATACCTGGCATCAAGATACATACTCTTCAATATCTATCTTAATGTTATCCCACTTGAAATACTATCTATTATCTCTATACATATTCTTATTTCTTAGATGAATAAATAATGATAAACTTCGAGATTAATCTAATAGATCGTTCTTTAATTTTGGTATTGAAGGAGCACATATTCTATTACTAAACCTAACCACTCCAACACTATCATGATTTAACCCATGAAAATTCCTCACATTCTTCTATAGTTCCACATCTTCCCTTTTCATGTCTTTAATACTCACAAGGATGGATGGTTGAACATTCATCTAAGAAGGATAATATTTGTCCTCTTTACTCATGATTTCAAGATCTATCTTCTGTAAATCCATAATTATTGGATCTTTTTCAATCATCATCATATAAAAACTAGTACGATATTTCTGACTGAGAGCATCATCCACCTTATTTTTCTTCCCAAGGTGGTAATGTATTGAGTAGTGATATTCATCAATCAATAAATACTGTATCGATTTGTGAATATTAAACTATTTCTATGTGAATATATACTTTAAGATTCTATATTAGTATATATATCTCATCTTTCACCATAAATATAATGCCTCTGTATTTTCATTGAAAAAATCACTCCTTCCAACTCTAATTAATGAGTGAGGTAATGTTTCTCATGAAGTTTCAATTGTAATGAGGAATAATATATCACCATATCATTTTTTAGGAGGAAACATCTCATTACCTTGTTTTATATATCACTATAGACCAAAAACAATTCTTCAATATAGGGTAGTATGAGCACAGGTTCATTGACCAATATTCATTTTAGTTACTTTAACTTTTCATCACATTCATTTTTCCATAAGAACATGGATGCCTACTTTGTTACTAGGTTATATAACCATGATAAATCCATAAAAAAATCATTGATTGTATCCATCCAACACAAGAAAACTATAGATTTTTGTTATTGTGGTTGGTATGGGATATTTCTAAATAACTTCTATATTTAAAGGATCATATGATATACCCTTGCTATAGATAATATAACCTAAGAATGAAACTTTATGTAACCATAAATTACATTAAGTAAATTTGGAATAAAACTTCTCTTTCCATAGGGTCTTGAACATAATCCACAAATGATCATTTTGATCTTCCTTGATCTTTGAATATATAATAATATCATCAATAATGAATACCACAAACTGATCAAGGTTATCTCTAGAGATTATAATCATTAAATCCATAATTATTGTTAGATAATTGATAAGTCCAAATGGAATCACTATAAATTCATAATGGTCATACCCCGTATGGAATAATGTCTTAGGTATATCCTCCTTCTTAACACTCAATTGATGACATCCAAAATGAAGGCCAATCTTTGAAAAGTACTGAGATCTTTATATTTGAGAAAACAAGTAATCAATATGGCGTATTTGATACCTGTTCTTGATAGATATCTTATTAATTTCTGTATAATCAAAAAAAATATTCATTGACCTATCTTTCTACATAAAAACCAATAGGTTCACCATATGGTGACACACTCGTTTATATGATTTCCTTTTCTATATTTTCCTATATTTAGTTATTTAGTTTCTATAACTCAATCAGATACATTATATAAGGATTATTTTAAATAGGTATCACATTAGGTATGAGTTTTATTGATAACACAACTTCAGTATTTTTGAGAACACTAGATAAGTATTCTAGAAATACATCACCGTATTTCCAAAAAAAGTAATATATTCAATGTTGAGTTTCTTCCCAACCATTTGAGATAAATATTTCTAATGGATGGGTAATAAGACCAGTACAATGGAAGTAATTTACATTGAAAGTTAATATTCAACCATAGACAAAAATAATATCATAGGTTGACTTGGAATATAAAATGTGTTTTCCCTTCCATGGAAATTGATAGAGGATCTATAAAAATAGAGCTAATTTATTCCAAAAAAACATAAAAATTTAACTAGAGTTTGAATCTCAAGAATTTTAAGAATAAAATCCCATAAAATTATTTCAAATAAGAGTTATATACATGAGTTATGATCAACATACTGTTATTAATTTTTACTATTAAATCAACATATAATCATTGAAGTTATGAATTAACATTCCTAGATACCTGTTATGATATAAAATAATTCATATAACTATGATCAAATAAGATACTTAAATATTTGAGTGTACCTGTCACCACCTCAAATTCATCATTCTATCTTCAAACTCAGACTAAAACCAAAATGATCCATGTAGTATAAATTAACATTAATTAGATTAAATTATCTTCTAATTTTGAAAGTTATTCTTATAATGACCTATCTTAAAACACCTTTTTTGAACCCATAACACATTAAGTTAATATCATATCACAATGGATTATCATATATTGTCATAGATTTTATCCTTTAATTCATCACATTGGTTCATAAATATAATATCAATTAACCAAATAATATCCCCCAAGAGTGTCCATCCAGGTGAGAAATCTTAGGCCCACTCATCTTGTACTGAGTGAAGATCAATTTGATACTCAACTAACCTTTTTCATGGTGTTTACCAATATATTCATATGTTCCAATATCTGATCCAATTTACTAAATCCATAAATGGATTTTATTACTATGGGATCACATAATATGATTTTTAATTAAACATTAGGACGTTTTCCTATACTTAGAATTATCCCTGAGGTTTTCACCAAAGTTCTCTAATCCTAATCTCCAAAAAAAACTAAACCACAATCTGATGAAAACTAAGGTTACCTGTGAATAACATATATAAATATAACAACATTTTATATTAATATTCAATACATATTATAACAATACATTCCCCAAAACTATAATGGTTAAGAGTCTTTGCAAACTAGATATATAATCAACTTATTTCATGAAATATATTTAACATCTCTCACAATTGTTTTCTCAAATAGTACCCTTTTATACATACCCTACTTAAAAACTTTATAAATAACCTAGGGAATAGGAAAGTAAGAAAGGGTGATCTCATATTATCTATAATGGTAATCATTAGAGATATCAATCGATGATCATAAGCACTAATAAGATAAGTATAAGTGTATGATATCATGATCATAACTTACAAAGTTTACACCCAGTCTATCATAGATCATAAAACATGATTTATGGGATAACACATTAGAATTTCAAAAGAAATGAGTTATAAGAGTGATGAATCATCATAAATCAATCATGATTTATGATAACATATCATAAGAATCAGAACATGTCATTGGAATTTTTTGTCATAATCATAATCATAGAAAATCATTTCATTATTCAAGGATGAAATCCCAGAATATAATTGTGGATTAGTTTCTCTCCCTATTCCATCATTTCCTTATTCAAGGTTAACTCTCAAGACTATTTTAGTACACAAAGTACCATAATAAACTAATACCACTTTCAATTCCAACAAATATTATCTCAAGATATATCCCTCTTTACCAAATGTAATGGAGGTATATATAATTTTAGGCCCACCCATCATATAATGAAAACCATATATATGTGTACCATAGTATCATAAAAACATTCATCATTTCATAATAGTATAACCCATGTAAAGGAAATGGGTTTCATAGAAATTTCATCATAGCTCAACCTATGAAAAATAAATGTGTCTCATAAATATTTCATTATAATTTAATTAACCCATTGAAAAAATTGTGTTTCATGTGATAAAGTGGACTAAGATTAACATAAATAGATATTAATTTTTTTTTATAAATATTCAATACATTACATAGACACATGCCTAAAGACCATAATAGTTTAGTGTCTTTGGAAACATGGTAGCTAAGCACTGGTCTATAAGTGAGCTACATCATCTCACACTATATTCTTTATAACTATCACCATTCTTATATATATTAAAAATAATAAATATATTTATAACATATGGAAATGAAATATAAGAAAGAGTGATATCATATTGTCAGAAAGGGTAAAAAAAGAGATACATAAGTGTAAAATGAACATAAGGATATGTGATCATGATAATAAAATTTAAAAACCACACCTTTCATAACAAAGATCATAAAATTGAGTCATGGAATAAGGATTGGTAGTTTATATGACATGAATCAAGAGATAATCATAGGAAATGAGCAATGAGAGTATTACATTAGCATAAAAATGGAATTTGTGGCATGAAAATAATCATATAAATCATTTCCATATTGGTCAAGGCTCAATACCAAGACCATCATAATAGACAGAGTCCATTACTGAACTGAGTTCACTCCACATTCCAACCCTATCTTACTGAACTAGGATAACTCCTCATTCTTTCCCTATCTTATTGTACCAAGTTCACTCCTAATTCTAGACATGTCAATATCATGATATATATAAATCTTTACCCAATTAAATAGTGGAATATATAGGTCTCACCCATCACATATTGAAAATCATACATATGTGTGCCACAATACCATAAACATTTATTATATCGTATCCCATGAAATGAAAAGGGTAATCTAAACATTTGATCATATCATCACCTATGGAAAATAGATAGCTTTTTAATCATTTTATTATAGAATAACCCATGAAAAGAACTAGGTTTCATAATCATTTCCTTATGGAATAACCCATGTAAGAGAAATAATTTTTACAAAAATTATTCCATCAAAACATAAACCATTTAGATAAATAATAAGAATGGTATCCTTGGATCATATCCTCAGTAAGTCATAGGTAAAATCAATGGATGAAATATTATATGGAAAATTATTTTTATAGATCATTTAATACATTTATTGATTAGAATATCAACATGTTTTGAAAAACACTTTTTAAAACATAAAACATTTTGAAAACCTTTTTCTATGAAAATAAAACTTAAAACTTATAAATAAATATTTTAAAGTCATTTAAAACATTTTTTAAAACATAAAATAAATTTAAAATCATTTTCCATAAAAATTAGATTAAAAAACATTTTAAAAAAATATTGTTTTGGAAGAAAATATATTTCTAATTGAAAAGAGAAATAAAGTCACATATTCTTAAAAAAAAATCAAAAATGATTTAAGTATCAAAGAATTGAAAAATGGTGCCATTACTTGAATATATAATGAATAAACATAGGATAAGAAAAATATTGGAAATTATTGAGAGGTATAAAGTGATATTTCAACATTAGAGTCATAATCATAAACAATCCCGACAAATGATGAGATTATAACATAGAATATTTACCACTTTGGTAACATTTAATCACAATCCACATGAAGTAATCACATAAATTTTAAATTATAATACCATGAGTATGAATTTTTATTAATATTACAAGTAAAAGGGGCTTTATGTACACCTCATGAAAGAATATTGGTGCATAACATAACGTGCATCTCAAAGAAGGAAAATTGAGACAAAAATCCCTTACCAATTTGGTAACTTTTAAACTATAAAACTATGAAATATATATCCTAAATTTTTTTTAAAACCAATTATTTTTAATTATAATAATTCTAATATACATTCATGGGCAGTATATACATGACATAAAAGAATTAGGTGGTGAATATGGCTTGTGTCTCATGGAAGTAAAAAGTGAGATCGAAATCCATTACCCTAAGTCTTGAATTCCATCGTACTCATTGAGACATTCTGTATAATAAATACTAGTTTTTATAAATATATTTCAGAATAATATTCATATATATAATACCATATATGTATTTAGTTTTCCATTTTATTACCTGTTTTTTATGAGTTCCATGTTAAAGTTATGTTTCGGGCAATAAGCACTTTTTTTGTATATGTTTTGATTTTTTATATTTTTTATCTTATTAATTTGATCATGGTTCCATAATATATATAATGGTAACCATGATATAAATATCAAATATATTCATTATATATTTATTTACAGTAATATATACAATTTAGTAAAGGAAAATGAAATTCACAGTTCATGGAGACGGTACACATGAACACTGTTTTTTTCATTTTCTTGTTGGGTTGAAAGTAAGAAAAGTAAATTATATTTTATCATTAATGAATCGTTTTTATGGAAAATATATCATAAATTTTTATTAAACATATACCTAAATAATAACATGTAAAGCCTTAATAAATCACATCAGTTCGTGAGGCGGTAGTCCACTGTACACACGAATGATGTTATCATATTTTTACAAAATGGAGAGTATGAAGGTATGTGTGATATAAAATTTACAAAATCATAATAACATCATAAATATCATATATATAATATATAAACAATAAATCAATAATTATTACCATTATTTATTTGTGGTAATGGAAAAATGAATGACGTCATTCATGAGGGGGTAGTCCACCATACACACAAATGATGATTGTGTAACCCATTTCATGGAAGTGTGCATGGTGGTAGGTCGTACAGTTAACATAACAACATATCAGTATATATATGATACTAAGTTTTTCATATAATCATGATATATTAATAATTGGAGGGTTTTTAGGAATAAATAAAACAAAAATGCTCGTTCATGAATGTTACCTATTCTTTGGGTATCCTCAATAGGTTTTCACAAAATGAATTCTAAGGTTGAATTTATTTAAAAACCGAGGCTTCTAGGATGAGGGGAGGGATTTTGGGAAGTGAGTTTTTGTAGGTTTTAGGTGATAAAAATGTCTTGATATGTGTGAATATTAGGGGAGAATTAGTGCCCTTTTACAAATGAGGTGAGTAGTATTTTTATAAATACTCAGAAGTATTCACTATCGGGAGGCCCCCCTTTCCTCATGTAGCTCAAAAATTGATTAATAATAGAGGGTATGTATGAATTGGTTGAGAAAAAACTCCATCACTCAAAAGAAACACATTTTTATCATGTTATTCCATAGTCTTTTAGTTTTTTAAATTTTATCCTCATAATTTTTACCAAGTTATCTTGAATATTTTTATTTACCATAGAAAATTATGCTATAAGAATAAGATTAAAAAGAGATTTATTATACAATTTAGACTGAATTATTATTAAATATTAATTAAAATTAATAAAATAAAAATAATATGGGTGTGTAAAATTAATTTTAATTCAAACACATATAATGTGAAAACCCCCTTTTTAACCTTAACTGCATTAATTAATTTTAAAATTTTCACAAATAATTATAATAAAAAATAATTTAACCTTATTATATAATATAAAATTTTATGATTCTAAATATATAATCAATTTTTATAAATTCAATCCAAATATTTGGAATAATTTAATTTAAAATTAATCCCTTAGACGTAATGAGAAAGTGAGTTTTTAAAAAGAAAATGATAAAAACTTTACAAAGTATTTATATCCAATTTAAATATTAAATTGATTTAGATGACCTAAATTAGATTAATATATGTATATTTTAAATAATTATACTTTAAAGCCTACTTAAATTTTAATTTAACTTTGTAAATAATTTAGGTGAAATGACAATTTTCAATTAAAATTTAGTATTTTTCACTATTCATCAAAAAATAAAACATTTTAGAATAATCCAAAATATTCATAAAAAGATAAATTTGAAATTAGTATTTCAAAAAATTAATTTTATTTTATCAAATTTATTTTCTAAAAGTTTAAAATTTTTAATTTAATCATTGTTCAAAAAAAGTCATAAAAAGAAGTTTTTTAGAGAAAATAGCATTTTCAAAACATATAAAGACATTTCAAGAAATTATTTATTTTATTATAAATATTTTTTATTTATAGAAAACAATTATAAATAATATTTTACAATTATTTTAAACTGTTCATATCCCTAAGCTTAATGACAAGCTTATATTAGTCACATTCAAATAATATATCTTGCATTTGTTAAAACTTTGTGTTGTGTGTAATGCACGCTAAGCCAGTGTTAAGTGCAGAATATTCTTAACTTGGTGTTTCATTAAATAGAAGAAATAATTGGTTTTTTTAATTTAAGTCATCAAAGGAATTTAATTTAATTGATAAAAATAAATTCATAAAAACTTAGGGTGTTACATCCTACCACCATTAAAATGAATTTCACCCTCGAAATTTGTCATTCTGATAGACTAGGTGAGTAGTTTTTTTCTTATAACTTTCTTTATATGATCCAGAATCTCCAACGACTATTCTTCACAATAAATATCTTACTATCGTGGTATGACTTATGAGTTCTGTACATGTGAAGGGTTAGGTATGTACTTCTTCAAGAGAGATAAGTGGAAAACATCATGGACTTGAGAGAGGTTCATTGGAAGTCCCAAGCAATAGGATAATGTCCTGATATGTTCAATAACATCAAATAGACCAATATACCTAAAGATTAGTTTCCATTTATTCCCAAATCTAATAAAAATACTCTATATAGAAATTATTACAAACACCTTACCACTAAATTCAAATTCTAGGTCACATCAGTGATTATAATCATAAATTTTCTACCAACTATGAGCTACCTTGATGTGCTGTTGAATGGATCTAACCTTCTATACCATTTCTACAACTGTCACAGGTCCCAATAGCTTTCTTTCACCAACTTTATTCTAGAACATTAGAGCTATAAATTTCATTCCATATAGGTCTTCATAAGGAGGAATCTGAATGCTTAATTGAAAGATATTATTTTAATAAAACTCAACTACCGGAAGGATTTGATCACAACCACCTTTGAAATCCAAATAATAAGATCTGAATATATCCTATAGGGTTTGAATTTTTCTTTCAAACTGATCATTTGTCTCAGGATGATAGGCAATGCTAGAACTCAACTCTATATCAAGATCTTTTTAATGACTTTTCCAGAACTTTTAGGTAAGCCTTGGATCCCAAGAAGATAAAATGGAATGTGACACTCCATGCAACCATACCACTTCCTTAATGAATATTTTGGATAGATGATCTAGAGAGAATTATTTTCAAAGAGTGATAAAGTTTGATGACTTAGTAAGGTGATCAACAAAAATCTATATAAAATTATTCCCTTTGGACATTTTGGGGAGTCCAGTGACAAAATCCATGGTGTTTTTTCCCATTTCCATTCTGATATGGGTAATGGATGAAACACCCCTTAGAATTTTTTCTTTTATCCTTAACTTGTTGACATAAAAAGTACTAGGATACAAACTCTATGACAACTCTATTCATTCCATCCCACCATAAGTGCTATTTCAAATATCTATATATCTTTGTGCTTACTTGATGAATAGAGAATGAAGATCTACAATCTTCCTCAAAAAAATCATTCTTTAAGTTTGGTATGTAAGTAACACATACGCTATTCATGAACCTTATCATCCCATCATGATCAAGGTTAAAATACAAAACATTTCTATCCTTCTTTTATAGCTGTACATCATCCTTCTACACCCATTTAATCTTCACTTGATTAGATGGTTGAACATTTAATTGAATAAGATAATATATATCCTCATCCTTTTGGATTAACAAATCCATCCTTTACAAATCCATAAATATTGGATCTTTTGGGATCCTCATCATGGATAATCTAGGGTGATCCTTTTAACTCAAATCATCATCGACCTTGTTTGTTTTCACAGGGTGGTACTGTATTGAGTAGTCATAATATTTAATCAGATATAACCATATTCTTTAGCTCATATTCAAATATTTCTATGTGAATATATAATTAAAACATTTATGGCCACTTTATATATCACAATTTTCTCTATAAATATAATTCCTCCATACCGTTATTGAAAAAATTACCATATCTAACCCCAAGTAGTGAGTTGGATATTTTTTATCATGAATATTAAATTTTCAGGAGGCATAATCTATAACCATGTAATTTTTTATAAGAAAAAATCCTAATACCTTATTGTATTCATCATTATATATTAAAAAACCATATCAACTATAGGGTAAGGTATCAAAAAGTGTGCTGACTAATCTTCTCTTCAGTTCCTTGAAATTTTCTTCACATTCATCTATGTAGAGGAACTTGGCTCCCTTTAGAGTTAACTTGGTTGGATTATTATATAGTCATGGGAAATTATCCAAAATCCTTTGAAAATATCCATATAAAACAAGAAAACTACATATATCAATCACCATGGCTAGTCTGGGATAATATTCAGTAGCATATTACATTGATGGATATAATAATATACACCCTCTTGATATTATTGAAAAAAATGAAACAATCTATATCCAAAATTAATACATTGTTAATTTTTCACATATTTTTTCCTTCCTTAAGGTCTTTATTACAATTCTTGAGTGGTATTCATGATCTTACTTTCTCTTTGAGTAAACAAGAATATCATCTATAAATACTATCACAAACTGATCATGGTAATCTTTAAAAACTATATTCATTAAATACATGAAGATAGTAGGGTAATTAATCAGATAGAAAGTCATAACTATATACTCATAGTTTCTATACCATGTTTGGAATTATTTCTTGGGTATATAATCCTCCTTGAACATCAATTTATGATATCTAGAATGAAGGTCAGTCTTGGAAAAGTATTGAGCTCCACACAGTAGATCAAACAAGTCATCAATATGGGGTAGAGGATACTTATTCTTAATAGTGATCTTATTTACCTTCTAATAATAAATACTGAGTCATATTCATGTATATTTATTTTTCACAAAAATAATAGGTGCACCAAAAGGTGAAATACTTGGCCAAATGAATCCATTATCAAGTTTTTCTTGGATTTTCTTCTATAATTCTTGCAACTCAATCAGGGCTATTCTATAAGGAGTCTTTGAAATTGGTGTGGCACATGGTATGATTTCAATTTAGAATTTAACTTCATGTTTTGGTGAAAAAATAGGAAAATACTCTTGAATGACATCAAAATTTCTCGAACAATAGACATATCATCAACGTCAAGTT
This sequence comes from Viscum album, assembly GCA_963277665.1. Lineage (NCBI taxonomy): Eukaryota > Viridiplantae > Streptophyta > Magnoliopsida > Santalales > Viscaceae > Viscum > Viscum album. The sequence continues at coordinate 1,078,237,189 of OY728139.1, read as the reverse complement.
CCCCCAACCATTTGAGATAAACACCACTTTTGAATGAGAATTCATACCCATACAGTGTATGAAATATCTATAGGAATTTCATACTAATTATCACATTAATCAAAGATCATAAGTTGGTTTGAAATATCAAACATTAATTACTTTCCCCAACAATTTATGTGGGATTTATATGGAGAAAGGCGATCCATGTCTAAGATTAAATAAAATTCCACCAAAGGAAGATTGAAAAGATTATTAAGAGGTACATTGCCACAAACATATACCAAAGAGGAATCATAAAATTGAGATGTGATCATCATATCACTAAGGTAATTCACTACTAATTACACATATAATAGTTTGGGTGAAATCATGATACCTTGGAAAATTCATTAGATATAAAAGAATGGGTAGATCCAGAGTCAAATTATACATTATGAGTTCTAGAGTGTATCTAAAGTTTACCTTTAAACTCATCATTATCATACCCCTTATCATAAATATTGATCGCCTGATATTTCACCTTTTCCCCTGGCTTAATATGTTACTAAAACCAATCATCATCATTAACCCTTGTGGTTGGGAACTGGTTAGCATAATGCCCATTCTCCTTAATCTTGAAGCACTGGAGTGTGGGTGGTTCATTCTATGTAGCTTTCTCTCTATTCACATTGTTAGATAATTTCTTCCTATTACTTCAGTAATACATTGAATGCTGAACTTCCATTCCAAAATTTAAACATTTATTTTCCCCTTTAAGACAATTTCCTTCATGATTCTTCCCACACAATGAGCCTAAAATAAATATCATCTTCTTCTCTCTATAGTTTTTTTGATTTTCCTTTGAAATACATCTTACTTTTCTTATCAAAACCATGAGATTAATACGTAACTCCAACTTACATTTCCACCTTGATAGCACATAAAAAATGTATTCATATCTAATGATGTCTCTTATGGATAAATCCCTTTATAGACTTGGTTTCAAGACACTAAATAATCTATCAACCTTACTTTTTGGTTAAATGATAACAACATAAGAGTACCTCACAATATTGTAAAATGTTCCTCATAGATACAAACAAATTCATCATCCTTTTTATTTAACCCAAGAAACTCCTTCTCCATCTTCTTATGAATAATATGAGGAAATTACTTATTGAAAAATAAGTTGTTGAACTCATACTTATCAATGGAGTAAATTTCATTATGTTTCCTCGTATTCTTAATAAGAGTCCACCACTGATCCACTTCTACTATCAAACAATAGACATCCAAAATGATTTTTATGCTCCAAACAATAGATAATGGAGAATATCTTTTCAGTGGTATTAATATATTTTTTAGAAACTAGTGGATAAACGTTTCCATAGATGGATGTGGGATGTTATCTCATGAAGGTCTCAACAAATTGTTGTTCCCTCCTTTGTTCATTTATAAGTCCAACATGATTCAGAGCTTAAGAAAGTTGTGTGATCATAAAAAAAAGATTTTTAATTCAAGATCCCATAATATTTGGATTCTTAAGAGGTAAATCATTTCATTATTAATCACAATCAACATTAACATAGTTCCTTCAAGTCCCATCCATTGACTAAAACCAAAAATAATATTATAAAAAACAATAATCATAGTGTAAAACCTTATAATTTTAAAAAATAACTTATAGGATGTCTAAATCATGACACATTATTCTTTAATATAAGACACATTATATTTATCCTGGGTCATTCATATTCATCATCTATTTAAATCCTTCAATATGGTTTGTAAAGAGTTTGTGAATTCTCAAAGCATGTCCCCCAAAGGTTTCAAACTAGATGTGTAGTAAGGCCCATTGTCATGCACCGGTTCTCAATCAAGTCTAGATTAATACAATGTTTTTAGGGTTGTTACCCCTATGTACATTTTTTCTATAGCCACATCCACGTATAGTATCCATATAGAGATTTAATTTCTTAAAAACCACTCACTATATCCTTTACCAAAATTCCAAGAAATTTTCCTATAATTTGACTCATCTCTAAACTTATCCATAGAGACGTCCTTATGGATATCAATAAGGTTTTCTCATCCTATTTTATAAAGGTTAACTAAACCTATCCTCTGATACCAACCATAGTGACCTAGACTTAATATAAATAGATATTACAACATTTTTTATGAATATACATTACATTACACAAACACATTCCTGATTACTATAATCAAGTTCACTCCTCATTACAGCCTTATCTTTATGAACTAGGTTTACTCCTCGTTCCTACCTTATCATACTATACTAGGTTCACTCCCTGTTTCATCCATGTCTATCTCGTGAGATATATAAATATTTACCCAATTAATTGGGGGGATATACAGGTCCCACCCAAAAAATAATGAAAATGCATGTTCCACAAGTTTATAAACATTCATTATACATGTTTCCACCCAAGGTGGGAGTTTGGGGGATAAAAAAATGGTCTGACGGGTGGAAAGCATTTTTCTGTTATTATAGAGAATTTCATATCAAAATTTTCATTCCAACATGTTTCACATAATTATCCTTTAGGGGTAATTGGACTGACCCTATGGGGGCTGGGTATTTTACCACCCTTTTCTTGTATTACGATGGATTTGCTATAATTGAATGGTCCCTACGGGTGATTGTAGGGGATTATGTGTTTGTGAAATCAGTCCTCTTAGGATATGATTTCCTTAGATAGACTCCCACAGGTTTATTTGTGGATCTAGAAACACCCAATGACCCTTCTATACATGATTCCTAGAACTTCTTTCTAAAGGAAGGCATTCGTTGGATTATAATTTGGCCAATGACACTTCAGGACTCCATTGGTCAAGAGGATGGGAGGTCGGACTCATCAAACCCTTTTGGTGGGAATTATTTCCTTGTCTAGGAATCTCTTATATATTTAATCCATGTTCATAAGTTCATGAATCCTTAGTTCATTACCAACGAGTTTTTCCATGAGTTTCCCCCGAGTTGTAGGATCATCATGGATATACATGGATTTGATGCCACAGAGACAATGCTGACTAAAGCCATGCAATGAGACACTCTAGAGTTTATCATCATCCAGGAGAGATGAAAGGTGGTTTGATTTTGGGTTTAGACCCATAAAATGGGATTTATATGTATCCTCATGAGAGGAATCAAAGCCCACTTAGTTTAGTGTCTCTTAACTAGACACAACATCTTTTAATTTCATTTGATGAGGACCCATCCATGCAGTTTAATGTCAGGCGGTGAGGACATTCAGGTGAAAGATGCTTGGTCAAGACTTGTTGTGGGACTCATTCCAAGGTAGCCTGAAGTGCCCAAAAGATATGTAATCTGTTGGGTGAACATGACCCAACCGAGCATATGGACCAAAAAACATTAGGGTTGATTTGAGGGTCAGATTTGGACCTCAGAGAGGCATCCCATGTATCTCGGTTAAATGGGGAATCAAAGTCCATGGATTTCTAGAAGAACGATGACTTATACTCTAAGGAAGCCTAGCATGAGGGCATGGTTTCTTGGGTCTTAAGTAGAGGTGCTTCCCATTGGGGGACATGATTGGGGATTAAACCATATAGGAGGCCTTAGTGTGGTAATTTCATTAGGACTGACATAGAAGAAAATACTTTGAGATCAGGCCTTTAAGTAGTTGTCCTAGGTATCCTGGTTTGAGAAGGAATCAGAGTTTTTTTATTTTGTTTAGATTTGGGATTTACACCTTGTATGAGGCCCATTTTTGAGAGTTTAATCAGGAATTAATCCTAAAGTGGATGCCCTTATTTTGGAATCATAATTGGGTTAACCTTTAGAAAGGAAACCCATTTGAGATCAGGACTTCATGAAGGTTTCCTAGGTACCCTTGTTGGGGTAGGAATTAGTGTTCTCATAGTTTTTTTTTCATATTTGGACAATGTTGTATAATCATAACTCCCTAAGACCATGTGAGTCGTGATCGGTGTGAGAAACAAGAGGATGTGAAAGTTTCATCAAAGGCACACCTTCTCTTCTCTACTAATGGAAAAGGAGGATGATGATGGCAGGAGAGGCGATGTCTACGAGTCTAATGGGAGAGGGAAAGGGGAGATTTGAACATAAAACCCTCACCTATGTTGATATCCATGATAGTCAAATGTTTGTGATCTATCCAGACACATCCTGATTTGAGGTGAGGAGGGAGAAAAGTGACACGTCTCACAAAAGGCTTGGGGATTATCTTAGGAGAAGTGCCCTGACACGGGTTCTAGGAAAGGGGAGGAGCATCATCCCTGGTCAAAGGGGAAGGAAAGAGTGACATTCCTGATTGACACTAGTACTCTTCAAAGGGAAAGGCCAGTGATTACCCCTAAAACTAAGAACAAGGAGGTTCACGTTGGCATCCCAAAGTTGGTGCCCGAGGTACTTTGGTAATGTAGACTTGAAGACATTTAGGGGGTCTAAACCATTAAGGGAGAATCGTTCATGACTTCACATACCTTGTGTATGTAGACTTAGAGGGGTGTGCTGATGCTTCTGATGATCTGATCATACGAGACCAATGGATTTAGGGGAGGCCTCGGCTTGATGCCAGTGGACTAGTTCATAGAGGACATATAGAGGATTAGGAGGTAATGGAGGGGCATGATTGGATCCACGGGGAAGGACACCTAAAGAAACCCCATTCTGCGTATTGTTTTCTCATGTGGGATGGGGGCAGTCCCACATAGTGTACTGTTATGTGGGTAGAGGGGTCTTATGTGTATCGAAACAGTACGTAGACCTGGGTATGGAACACAATGTATCAAAGTGGTATGTGGTTCATGATATGGTATGCATACTGGAAAGTGTATGCAAAGATGGATGTGGTTCGCCATGCCTCCCCAGGTTCTATCTGCGTACTGATGCAGTATGCAACATAGGTTTCGATTAACATAATGAGGCACTATTTGGAGAAACCAATTAAATAAGGTCCCTGGAACCTGTGGTTCATGGAGAATTCATCCATGAGGGATTAATGGTTTGGGATTTCTCCGATTAATTTTGTGGTTTTCCAATTATTATGAAATCCCTTCTTCTTGTGGTCTGCGACGGGTTGTACATGCGGAAAAGTGGTTCACTGTTCTCACTTCATCAATGATTTGAAACCAAAGTTGAAATATTCTTCATAACTGAATTATCTCTTCTAGCCTCTAGGGTCTCCTTCGTTCTCTCTTCCACTGATTTCTTTCCAGTTCCTCTTATTCTCCTTTTATACAGAACTGGGGAAATCATATATGGGAGAATGAAACACCATTTGCAGAAGCCCATGATGATGTAATTAAACCCGTGGAAGACTCGGTCAACCAAGGTTTGTAGAGGATATTGCTCACAAGATGTGGTTCATGATACCCTGTCAGCTTACTTCACCTATGAACTGTTTGGTTATGCAAGATGGTATGCAGATCGCATTTATCAATTCGATTCCGCCGACGATATGGTTCAAGGTGTCCCAGGCTTACTGGACATCTCCCAATGGGCCAATGCCTTGTGGGTTCTACTACATACCAATGGTTTGTGGTTCATATGCCCCGTGAACCTTTCACTGTGATGGTATGCAGTTATCCTAAAAACCTTTCCAAATTGTGATTTTGTCAAGTTTCCTCTCAAGTTTTTATCCAATTTGCATCCATTTGCATTTTTGGAATCATAAGAATGTTTTCTTCCCTCTACAAAGTGCTTGTGGGAGTATTTACTTCCCTTCATGATGTTTTCAAGACCCTACAAATTCCCCTCATCAGAATGAGGTCCAATTAGAATGAAGAGGAGGCTATTCCTATACAGAAGCGATACTAAACTAAAGTAGTTTCTGGTAGAGTGGATATCCTAGTAGGGGGGACACACATATTTATAGGGTCCCAGGTCATTTGTCTTGTACCATCTCTTGTGGTGAAAAGGTCTCTTGACCTCTCCTCAACTTCTTCCACTTCTACGTACTGACAATTTTGAAAAATACGTTGTCCACGAACTGTTTCGTACATTCTGAAAACCCAATTCCTCATAGTTTTCTTTGCCCACAAACCAAATTTGAGTCCTTAAACTGTGATGTGGAATTTAAAACCCAAGTTTTAACTTGCATTTAGTAAGATGATTACATGGTTTTCCTATTCATCACACTAAACTTTAATCCACTGAACTAAACATTAAATTATTTTAAAACGAACTTAAAATTTCAATAGACAAACATGAAACATCTTTATAGAGAGGCCTTAGTTCGTGGTTTATTCATTTCAGAAACCACTTATCTCACTGCACAACGCTCTATGGGCTAGCTCCTCATGGGCCTTCCATATACTGAGTCCGTACATGAGATATTCCTTCCACGCACTAATACAGTATGCAGGAAATTGGTTCCACGTACCATTCCTGGAAGAAGTATGTGGAGCCCACTGTAGACATTGTTTTTAAGTCCTTTGGACATTTTGTGGTTTTCTCCAACAATTTTTCCACTAAACTATCTTTTTTTCCATTTGGATGTTTTTGTGCAGACTGCAATGGCTCTTCCTTTGACCTTGGGGAGTGAGACTAAAATGTGAGTGACTATGGTTGTGAATGTCATAGAGGACCTTCATTCTTACAGCACCCCCTGGAAGGTACAGTTAAATATATTCTTCTATTAGACCTCTTGATGTATCCATCATCCATGAAAATTCCACTTTACAACTTAAGACTTCCCGATGATATTCCTTTGCCACTGACCAAATACAATACCACCATTTTCCACCTGGAGACATCCTAGAGGCATGATCAGTCCAATATTTCCATGATGGGGGAAATCAAAACTGCTTCTACTCAGGAGAATTCATTCACCCTGAGGGGATTTGTGTAGTCTCATAGAAATCATTTCCATCACGACACTTATTTGGCATCAGTCATCTGAGAATATCCGTCCATTACTAATCTTGCTCGAAAAAATACTGGAAGTGGGTGGTCCACTAAATGGGACTTACAATTCAGAGGATGTTTCTATAATAAGTGGTTATGGGCCTTCTAGGTACATAATTATTTTTGGAATCCCCTATGAAGCTGTAAACATGAATCAGACAGTGTGGGTTTCCCAGTCTGCGATCTATACAACTAGTGAGATACTTCTCAAATTTCTTAGTCATTGGTGTTCAAGAACCAACACCTTCCATCTGCCTCATACAGAGGTAGGGATTAGGTTTTGGGAAATCCATCCACATTGAGGGCTCTCATTCTCAGCAATATGTATGATGAATTCTTCATAGTGGCCAACACCTGGGGAGACGTTAACCATGTATCTTCTTTGACAAGAAACTTATTAATCTTTGAAATGGGATGATCGATCAACCCCTCAACACTCATTCCCTCATTCTATTTGAGGATTGTATATGGTTGTTTTTTAAAGTGAATGGGACCAGGCCAAGGGTCCACTATAATCAAACTCATCCGACCCAACAGTTACAACAAATCCAAGGGTCATACTATGAGACCCTTGAGGTAGGACAATACACCACCTGGGGATACAAGATTCGATCAGATGTACCCACTGACCTCATGTTGGTAGTATTCTTTGCTATGTTTTTGAGTGGATGGATTTTCCTCTATTAAGATGTATATAATAGTGTTAGAGATTGTACTATGATGATGGTGGCCACATTGGTAGAGGGCCAACCCATAAACTTGGCCATCCCCAATGTCAACCGACTTTATGAGGAGCTAGGGAAGATACATGGAGGGAGGCCCCCACATCATCTGAGTGGGCTTTTATAATTTTTACATGGATGGATAACAGAACACACTTCCTGCTACGAATATCAGCATACTATAGGGTTCCTAATTCCAATTTTCATCCATTTATCCTCAACATCATTTTTTTCACTCTGAATCCTTGAGTATTAATGAAACATTTGAATTATTGAGTGATTTATCTCATTTATCCTTCATACCTTACCCCATGCCCCATGGAGAAATGGTGGATAATGGGAGCGGTTCTATGTAGGAATGATTATACCTTTTTTTAGAACACCTTTCCTACTACGAATATCGGCGAACTGCAAGGATTCCATATTCCAATTTTCACCCATTTCTCCTCAACATCATTTTTGTTCACCCTGAATCTTGGAGTATTAATGAAACATTTGAATTATTGTGTGATTTATCTTGTTTCTACTTCATACCTTACCCCATGCCCCATGGAGGAATGGTGGATAATGGGAGTGGTTCTATGTAAGAATGATCATCCCTTATTGCACATAAGGATGGAATGTTGGTTGCACACATAGACAGGGTGGCCATATGTGATCCCTATACACCTTACCAGTTTACTAGGCAATTTGGATGCCTACAAAAATTTTTCCCCTTCCCTGATACCCAGTTGAAGGGAGAATCTCATACCTTGATTCTTCTCTAATTATGGATGATAATGATGTGGGAGGATGCTATTGTGGAGTTCCTAATTCCCCCTATGGTGGTTTCAACTTTTCTATCATTAGAGTATGCCCAACTATGAGTGAATTTCAACCCTAATTGGGTTCTGGGAATGCCAGTTCGATGGGTTTAGAGGCCATTGATAGTTCCATGTCTTGTTCCGACTATACTATATGTGCCTGTAGGATCAGAATATAAATTTATATACTAAAAAACAAGAGGGGGGGGGGGTGAATTGAAAGTTTCAAAACATTCATTTTTAACCTTAAGAAAATCTACTTTTAATAAAGTTAAAAATGATGGATGTATAAAACCTCTTTGGTTCATAAAAAAAGAGATAATTGGAAGGGAGCAAGTCCAATTATAAGAAACCTAAACTTAAACAAGTTAATCTTAGGGAAACATAAGTAGGTTTACGTTAGAGAAATATTCTACCTTAAAGCGTATAGAATCTTATTTATATCAGAGTATAAATATATAAAAAATTAAAAAAAGTTATAATTTCTTTCTTTAACAAAATATAGTGAAATTAAAGTCTTGTAAAAAAGACAAGTAAATAAGTAGGAAATATTTTAACCCAAAGAGAAGGGTATCCAACAACCTTGGATAAAGGTCCCTTGATTTATACTTTCAAGAAAGTATGTCTTACCCACACAAGGGAAAGCCTTCGATAAAAATATCGAAATATGTCTTGATATACCCACAAGACCTTGAAATTTAAGGTAGTTAGAACATCTATCTTAATATACTCATAAGCCCTCGATTGTACACAACAACAATCGAAGTCCCACTAATTAGGTTAAACAAGTTGTTCACAGCTGAAAAAATATTCATAAATTGCACAAGGCATGAAAGTATCTCTCTATAGAAGTCACTTCAAAGTATCACAACATGTAATATCTAGATATTCATATGTTTTTTCAAATGGTTGGGGTATCTATAAGTATAAAATTCAATGGTCATCTCCTCCTCCAATGATCATATTTTTCCTTGAAATTCAGAGGGACCTGGACACGTGTCACTCAGTCAGTGGTTGGTTAGAAATAGATTGTATGACATCGTTTAATGTAATAAAAACATGTGTAAGAAAATATAACATGTAAGAAGAACATTATTACATTTAAGAAACTTGTGTAAACTAGGATCCGATAAAGTGGGAACAATATATTAAGAAAAAAACAAATTTAACAAGTATGAATAATAGGATTCTAAATATAGTGGGAAGTGGAGTCAAAAAATTTATACAAATGGAGTTTTTTTCTGAGAAAAAGGAGTCTAATTTCTAAGGAATTTGGAGTTTGAATTATGAGGAATTAGGAGTCTTGATTTTAGAGAATTTAGATTCTGATTTATGTGAAACTCAGAGTAAAAAATCAGGATGAAATAGAGTCTGAAAATAGATGTTAGTGGAGTATAAAAACTGAGAGACTCAGTATATAAGAAACTTTAAGGTTATGAGGTTTTGATAAGGATCTGATTATTCTTAATTTAATTCGGTCTTAAGAGAATTAAGGTTAATCATAGATATGTAACATTAGGTATAACATAAAAATGAACGTTAAGATTAAATCAAATAAATTTCCTTAGAGAAATAAAATAATTTTTGAGGGAAGAAAGTTTTTGCGATTTTAAAAATGTAAAGGAATAGAGGAGTCATAATATAGCTTATTGACTTAATAATATTTCTCTATTTGGAAAGCACAAACCAATTTTTGAAAAAGAATATTAAATTTGGAAAACTTGAAATAAAAAAACTTATCTCCCTTATATTTATGGCTTAGTGAATACGACTTACTCCACATTATATTTTCTCACCAAAAGGATTGTATTCTTTAGCTTAAGAAATTTTCTTGAGAAATACTTTCCTTTTCTTAATAAACATTTATTTAAGATTAATCTACCCCTTTCATAAGCAATTTCTTCTTTTGATTAAACTCTCCCTTAATATGATATTCTTTTAAAAAAAATCTCCTCTTTTATTTTTAAAAAGGAATGGAGGGGAAAAAATTGTTACATAAAAAGTTAGAAATAAAAATTCATATGAAACAAATTATAACTAAGATATTTCATTAATTTTGAATTAAATTTTTTGGTACAATAAAAAATTGGAGTTTAAAGTTAATTAATCATCCTTATTCTTATCTGGAAAAAGATTCTTAAGGATGGCCTTCATCTTCTTTAGCTACTTATAATCTTCTTGATACTTCTTGAGTAAATATTCTTGTTCTTGAATCCTTTCTTCTTGAGACTCGATAAGTTCTTCTTATGACTTGACTTTCTCTACTAATTAATCATTTGTATTTGTTTCTCTCTTTTGGAAAAAATCAACAGAGTTAAGTTTTCCATAGAGATATTTATCTTCATAGATATGGGCAGCTTACTCTTGATTTATCTTTTTAGTAAGAAGTTTTAACTTCTCATCAGATTTGTTGAAATCCTCTTTAGGTGAATCCAAATAATCATTAAAAATTTTAAGAACATCAACTACTAATTTCAACAAAGATGTAATATTCTTGCAAGACATTCTATGAGCTTCATAATTGATCATGAAGGTTTTGAAATCCATTTCTATCTTGATTAAATTATCCATCAAAAAATTTGTAGAATCCATTTTCATGTTCACTTACTATTGAATAAGTTGACATCAAGATTCAATGTTTGGAAGGAGAGGTATTAAATCAAAAAGATTCTTTAAATATTCCACCACAAAGTCATGTCCCAAGGACGATGGCAATTCAGAATCTGAAACATATTTCCCTGGAGGGGTATCTTTCACTTATTCAACCAACATTGACTTATATTATTCATCTACATATTTCTAAGGTGTATTGAGGAGAACTAAATTTTCTTTAGCAACAAACTTTTCAACCACACTGGTGACGACACTATATTTTTCTTGAACATTAACACCTTCTTCATCTTTCTGAGAAATGTCATCATTATCTTCACACTCTTCAATGGAATGACTTTGTTTAACATCATATTCTTTAAAGTTTTCCTTTTGTTCATCTAAATTTTTTTTAGATAAACCTTGGGAAGCTCTTGATGAGAGTTTATCAGAAGGAATCTTCTCTTCATGATACTCTTCCACCATTTTGATCACATCATCACTTTTTTATTCTTCTTCTTCTTGTTGTTGTTAAATTTATTCCCCTTCAACAAACATTTCATGAATTGGATCATCCTTAAAAAAGGATTCTGGTACATGAACTTGTTCAAAAGCATTATCAATATATTTTTACAACAAATGAGAAACCTGAGCTTTCAACTCTCTTTCTTTCTACCTTTTCTCTTTTTCTTGTTTCTCGAGATTTTTAGCTCCAATAAATTTTATGGCCTTAGACTCCATAGGGTCTAGTCCAAAGATAGAATCATCTTCCTCTCTCTTCTTCTTATGCTCCATCCACTTAGAAACTAATTCATTAGAAAATTTCTTTTGCTTATTTGGTTTAGGGGGTGATGATTGAGGTTCCTAAACGGGTTCAGTTTGTTGAGGTTCCAAATCCTTAGCCTTTATTTTCTTTGAAGGTTTAGAAACTTCATCTTTATTAGCTTCAAGTTGATCATGCTTGTTAGGAAGATCATAAAACTATTCAGATTCAACATTGAAATCTATTTTAATCTTTCTTATCATGTCATCACTAAGTAACATAATCTTAAAATTCTTAGCCTTTGTGGTACAGGAGATCTTGAAAGATTCCAAATATAAGACAATGATCTTCAAAATAATTGTCAGATACATCAAAATTTGAGACATTATGTTTCCACTTTTCACGTTACTGATTGTGAAAAGGATATATTTCACAAAGTTTCTCTTTATTATATTTACCAAGAAATCTAAGAGAAAGATATCACATATCTTGAGTGAATCCTTATCACATTTCCTTGGAATATGGAAGCCTTGCATCCATAATGCTACCAACCTTTGGTTTATTGAGAGATTATAAATTTTGAGTTTCTTGACACTATTGAGACTAAGGAATTCATAAGATTTAATCTCTATAAAATATCTTTCTTTGTCGGGTAATTAGTGTGGGCATTGAATAACTTCACCTTCATAGAGAATATCTAGAGTGTTGGATGCCTTGTTGAAGGACAAATAGTATGATTTTCCATAACTTTTGAACTTAAACATTTCTCTTCCACCTTGCTCATAGAAACTGACTGAATCACATAATTTCACTACAAGGTCCGAGTAGAATGGATATTGATTCTTTTATTTAGCAACAGAAAACATTTCCCATAAATTTAACCAGATAATATTTGTAATCAAAGAATTATACACCCCAAAGATGTTATGGATCACTAAAATTTCTCGAAACATTAACCAGCCATTTTGTTCCTTACTAGATTGAGACTACATCGGAGTCTGAGGAGAAGCTTCAAGGGACATTCATAATGTAATGAAATTAAAAAAAATGGGGTGATAGACATAAACATTAGTAGATCCGTGATGAAAAAATCTGAGAAAACAGATGTGGGATAAGAAGTTGGGGGGCCCTTATATAGGTTTCATGGCGACGATTAAAATTATTGGATATAGCCAACAGTTGAGAGTAACTTGATCTAATATGAAAGTTGATATCGACGCTGAAGAATAATGTTTAGATTCCGATCATTGGAGGTTTTTAAGGAAAAAAAATCAGATTTAAGGAAAGTGAATCCAATAAGGTTTTCTTAAAACAAGATAGAAATATCCAAAAAAATGTAACTAAAAAGATTTAAGTAAAGAAACATACCCTATGGATTAATTATAAAGAATTAACAGTATTGATAAAGTTCTTCTTGACGTACTTAGGTTCCCAAAATTTTTATTAGGGAACGGATAAAAAATTTGGGTTCCGAAAAAAAATATGAAGGAAATTTTTGAATGAATAAAAAAAGTACTACCCTTATGAAAAAGAGTTTCTTAAAGTAATGAAATATGTTTCAACATAAATTTAATATGGAATATTACCTTACATTTATCATTCTTAACTTTTTTAATGTATTAAATCTATCAAAGTGTAAATATTTTGTAAAAATGTCACCAAATTTATCTTGTATTCTAATAAATTGAAGAATGATATCTCTTTTAAGTGTGTGATATCTAAGAAAGTGATGCCTAATATCTATGTGATTTGAATGAGAGTGATGTGTAATATTTTTTATTAGGGAAATGGCAATTTTATTATCACACAATATCTGTGTTTCAGTAAAACTCATTCCATAGTCTCTGAGTGTGTGTTGGATCCACAACACTTAAGCACAACAACTTACAGCTGCAACATATTCAACTTCAGTAGTGGAAAGTGCTACTAAGTGTTGCTTCTTGCATGACCAAGAAACCAATTAATCTCCTAATAAATGACAAGTTCCAGATATAATTTTTCTATCCATTCTACATCCACCAAAATCAGAATCTGAAAAAAAATTTAAAACAAAATCATTTCCAAAAATAATAGAAGAGCCCTAAATCTATGGTTCCCTTTAAATAGAAAAAAAATTCTTTTCACTTCATTTAAATGATATTACTTTTGATTAGATTGATATCTATCACATAAGATTACTGAAAACATTAATTCTGGATGACTAGTTATTAAGTATAATAAACTTCTTATAATACCTCAAAAAGTTATTTGATCTCCTGGTTTCCCAGGTTCATCAAGATCAAGTGATTTTGAGGTATCGATTAGAGTACTTATAATTTTATTATTATCATATACATACTTTTTAAAGAGATCTTTAATATACATATATTGAGATATATAAGTTCGTTCTGATTTTTGAGAAATTTTAAAACCAAGAAAAAATGTTAACCCATGCATCATACACATTTCAAACTCAGATTTCATAAGACTCACAAATGAATCAGTTAAATATTTATGAGTTGATCTGAATATAATTTCATCCACATAAATTTGAACAATAAAAACATTTTTCATATCTTTATTTATAAAAATAGTTTGATCAGCAGTCCCCTTAACATAATCATTTTTTAACAAAAATACTGTAAGTTTATCATATCAGACTCTAGGGGATTTTCTAAACCCATATAAAGCTTTGATAAGTTTGAAAACATGTTTAGGATGTTTTGTGTCTTCAAAACCAAAAGTTTGGTCAACATAAAATTCCTCTTGAACATATCCACTTAGGAAATCACACTTTATATCCATTTGAAAAATTTTGAAATTGAAGAATACTACAAAGGATAGTAGTATACAAATAGATTCAATTATAGATATTGAATCATAGGTCTCTTCGTAGTCTATTCCTTATTGTTGATTATAGCCTTTAGCAACTAAACAAGCATTATTTATTATAATGATTCCATTTTCATCACATTTATTTCTAAAGACCCATTTTACTCCAATTATAGAAGATTCCTTAGGTATTTCAACCAATTTCTAGTCTTTGTTCCTTTTTAATTAATTGAGTTCATATTCCATACCTTTAATCCAATAATAGTCACTTAATGTTTCATCAGTGCTTTTAGGTTCTAATTGGGAAATAAATTCTAGATGTTCTACTTCATTTATTAAAGAACTTTTGGTCCTTATATGCTGATTTACATCAACAATGATACAATCAATGGGATGATTTTAAAAAAACCACTGATTTGGGTTTTTTAAAACTTGTTCATCAACATAAGGTAGAAAACCTTATAGGGTAAATACTTCAAAAACATTTTCTTGAGTATTTTCATTTTTATAAGAATCTTCCTTCAAATGTTGATAGTTAGTTTTTGAAAACTCATCTGAAGATGTAGGTTGGGGTTGTCTAAAAACAAAATAATCTGTTTCATCAAATTTAACATGTACTCTTTCTTCAACAATACACGAATTTTTGTTAAAAACTCTATATTCCTTAAAATTAGTGATGTAGACTAAGAAAATTACTTCATCTGATTTGGGTGTGAATTTATTTAAGTTATATTTAGTATTCAAGATGAATATTTTTCATCAAAATACTTTGAAGTAAGAAAGTCTAGGTTTTCTACCAGTCCGAAATTCATAAGGTCTTTTGTTAAGATTTGTTTTTTATTAAAATCGATTTATAGTATAATAATATGTACTTAAAGATTCATCCCAAAAGTTTTTAGCAATAGAATATTCACTCAACACGGTTCTTGTTATCTCTTGAATAATTTGATTTTTTTTTTCAACAACACAATTTTTTTGTGGAGTTCTTGGAGCTGAGAAGTTACGAGTAATGCCTTTTTTTATAAAAATTTTCAAAATCTGATTTTTTAAATTCTCCACCATTATCACTATGGATAGTTATCAATGTAAGGTTTTTCTCATTTTTAACTTTGGCTGAAAAACATTTAAAATAAGAAAAGGCTTCATATTTCTTTTCCATATAATAAAATTACATAAATCTTGTGTAATCATCAACTAAAAAAATATTTAGTATTTGCTTCCAAAACATCCAGTTTATGTTGGACCGAAAAGATCCACAGGAACTAGATGTATTGCATTAGAAGTTGAGACTTCACTGATTGATTTAAAGATTGAATTATGTTGTTTTCCCGTATTGACATGGATCATAAACTTTTTGAAGAATCAAATCTATGCTCCTGTTGATCCTTAACAAGTTTTTCATTGAGAGTTTACATAGTTTCGTAAGGTTACAATGTCCTAGTATTCCATTCCATAACCAATAAATATCTTCCATTATACTAAGTCAAGGTATATCTTGGCTCCTAATGTTTTTTAAATGCAGTGTATAAACATTCTTGTGCCTATGGGTAGAGAGAATAAATTATTCCTTGGAATTATGTTCTAAAAATTTATCATTCCTAAAATTTCCAAGGTAACCTTCATCACATAATTATATTATTCTTATAAGGTTGTGCTCAAGACCTTTAAAAAATAAAACATTTGAAATTAAATCTTCTCCAAGAATAACAATGTTACCTATACCAATAATTTCTCCACGAGTATTATCTCTGAAAGTTACTTTTCCTCCTTTTATATTGATAATCTTTTCAAATAAGTTTTTGTTACGGTTCATGTACCAGGAACATATACAATCCATGTACCTTGTATTGTTGTTGGCACTTCCTTTATTTTCCTAAAAATTAAATTGTTAGACTTTCAGAATCAAAAAATTCTTGGATTTAGAAGTTGTAAAAAGTAAAATCTTAGGTATCCACATTTTCTTTGAAAATTATGCTTTATGGAAACCTAAGAATTGGGTTTTATTCAATGAAAATTTTTTCTCCCAATGTCTTCCACATTGACACTTAGTGAAAAAATGATCACTTTTGGAAAAAAAATAGTTATGACTAAAAACATGTTTTGAGTGAGTATAATCAAATCCTGAACAATTCCTAAGAGGAAAAAGTTGTGAAAACATTTTATCAAATTGTTTCCTTTCAGATGTCAAATTTAATAAAATTTTCTTTAAGGAAAATATTTTATATTTTAGTTTAATGACTAAATTATTATCCTTATAGTCATTAGTCATAGAGTTTGAGTTATTCTATAAAACATTTTTCATAGAAATAACATTTTCAAGATCCTTAGAAAGCTCATCCTTCTCAGAATTAACTTCCTTAAGTCTTTTAGTCATATTTTCAAAATAAAAAAATTTCTTATCAAGATCTTTATAAATATCTAATAATTATTTTTTTAATATTTAAATTCTATAATTTTCCTTCTCTAACTTATTTTTTATCTCACAATTATCATTCTCAAGTAATTTAGCAAATCTAGAAACTTATTCAAACGAAGGTAAAGTGTTATCTTCTAATGAAGTAAATCATTCATCAGAAGATTCATAATATTATTCATTAATAAAATTTATATGTAAAAAAGCATTGGTTAAATATTTAGAATTGTGTACCTTATCTATAAGACAATGATTTTCAATAGGTAATCTGGTTATAAGACCAATATTATTCTAACCAGAAAATTGAAATTCCCAAGATTTATCTGAAGATTCAGCACCAATGGAACTCCTGGTGCCATTTTCCTTCAATATTTTATTAGCCTTATATTTTTAATACTTATTTTTGATCCTTTTAGAATGATTCTCCATTCTATATTTTCTCTTGAGCATAATAAAATCAGGTCTGATATATCCAACCCTTTTGCATTCATAACAAGTTACTTCATTATTTTTCTTGTACTTTCTGTCTTTATTCTTATAACTATACAAAAAATATTTCTTTCACACAATCTTGTTCATCCTTAGAGAAATATTGGATAGTTCATTTTTAGACTGATCACTATCACTTGATTCAAATACTATAATATATTTCTTATCTTTTGATCTAGTTACTCATTCTAGAGTCTTGGATTTAGATTTAGTAGTGAAAGAAACACATCCATTACCATTATTTTTCTTGTTGAAGTTAGAATCTCTCTTCATTCTTGTTTCATAATGAAGAAGAGTTCCAAATAACTAATTAAGAGTAATTTTATATACTTTCACGTTTCATCAATAGTTTTCCTTTTTGATTCCCACTCATTAGGAATAATATCAATTATCTGGTACACAAGAACTTCATCATCAAGAAATTTTTCTCCTAGAGATTGAAGACTATTGACGATTGTCATAAACATTTGTTGCAATTTGAAAACAAGTTCTCCATAAGGAAACATAAATACATGATATTGAGATCTTAACATAGCTCTTCTAGTTTCTATCACTTTTGAAGTTCCAAATCATGTAACTTCAATTTTCTTCCAAATACTATTGGCAGATTCACAAGAAGATATTTTTCTATAGATATTCCTGTTCATGGAACATAAAAGAGTATTGTGTACCTTGTTGTTTATTTGATATTCTTGTTTTTCCTAATTTTTGAATTTTCTTATTTCTTTATTAGGGATCTTGTATTCACTAGTGAGCCTGAAAAAATTATCCACTTCAATGTTAATTACAAAAGTCTTGATCCTATCTCTCTACTATTCATAATCATTACCATCAAATATTGGTGGTTTACTAGGATTAAGATTATCTATAGAACCAACATTCATTCTTGCCATTCTATGAGAAAAATACTTTTCCACAAAACTTATTAGTAACAAAAGGTTTTAAAATAAAGATAAAAATATTCAAGAAAAACATGAACAAGTAAAGTTAAGAAAGAAAAGGTTGAGCAAGAAAACTTATATATAAGTATTAGTATTTTAGTTACCTGCTCTGATACCAATCGTAGGATTGAAATATAAATGTATATACTCAACTACAATATGGAGTTAATTATAAGTTTTAAAACTTTCATTTTCAACCTTAGGAAAATCTATTTTTAAAAAAGTTAAACAGAGTGAATTCACCAACCCTCTTTGGTTCTTAAACAAAGAGATAATTTGAAGGGACCAAGTCCAATTATAATAAACCTAAACTTAAACAAGTAAATCTTAAGGAAACTTAAGTAGCATTACCTTAGAGAAAGATTATACCTTAAAGTGTATATAATCTCATTTATATTAGAGTATACAAATATAAGAAAGTATAAGAAAGATATACTTTATTTATTCAACAAAATACAGTGGAATTAAAAGTTGTAACAAAGAAAAGTAAACAAGTAGGAAATATTTTAACCGAAAGAGATGGGTATCAAATAACCTTGGACAAAAGTCCCTTGATTTATGCTTTCAAGAAAGTCTGTCTTACCCAAATCAGGGTAATACCTCAACAAGAATATCAGAATTTTTCTTGCTATCAATGCAAGCAATTGAAATTTAAGGTAGTCGGAACCTCTGTCTTCCTATCCCCGAAATCCCTCAATTGCACACAACAACAATCAGAGTCGCACAAAGTAGGCTGAATTTTTTTTCAGAGCTAAACAAGATATTCACAAAGAGCACAAGGCATGAGAGTCTCTCTCTAGAAATCACTTCACAGTATCACAAAATGTAATATTTTTATATTTTTATATTTTCAAATGGTTGGGTTATTTATAGTTAGAAAATACAATGGTCATCTCTACCTCCAATGGTCATATTTTTCCTTGAATTTTGAAGGAACCTGGATACTTTTCACTCAGTTAATGGTTGGTTAGAAAATGATTTTATGAAATCATTTCTTGTAATAAAATTATGTGCAGAAAAATATAACATGTAAGAAAAAATTTATTAAGTTTAAGAAACTTATGTAAACTAGGATCTGATAAATTTGGAATAATATCTTAAAAAGAGAAAGGTGAATTTAACATGTATGAATAACCAGATTCTAAATATAATGGGAAAGAGAGTCTAAAAATGTATACAAACAGAGTCTATTTTTCTTATAAAACGATGTCTAGTTTATGAGGAATTTTGAGTCTGAATTATAAATAATTCAGAGTCTGAATTATAAGGAAATTAGAGTCAAAATTCTATGGAATTTGTAAAGGTTCCGGGTGCAGTGGAAGCGCGTTGGTGGATGTGCCCACTTGGCTTTTTTTCATTAGCAATGATCAATCCGGGATCAATACGACGATAAACGCCAGTCTCCACGGATCGAATCACATAAGAAGACAAAGAAGATGGTTTGTCCCGGAACCACAAACTAGGATCGTTACAGGTTGATTATAGTTAATTTAATTAATTATAAAGAAATACCTTTTGGGTGTTCTTTCTTCGTTGATGTTCTCGATCACGTTGTCGATGTGATCCATCGTTGCATCATAGATGCCCAGGGTAGACTCCCTCTAGCGGTGATCCACACGTGTACCTCGTATCTCTGGACGTCGCCAAAGGATTCTCTGGGTGCTAGCGTGGAGAAGCCTTTGCTTACTTTGTCCGCCTTAGATCATCTTGATCCGATAGAAGAGGATCTCTATCGGTCTTGAGAGTGTTCTTGGAGGAAGAGGATCTTTCGGCCTTGAAAGAATTCTCCAGAGATGTTGTGCACAACAATTCTCTTGTGTGTCGGAAAAGATTTGGGGTTGTGAGGATATTTATAATCTGGTGTGTGGGGTTATAGAGTTATGACAATAAATAAACGCGTTACGCGTTTTATTTATTTCATTGAATCTTTATTTAAAACCCCATGTCGAATAAATAATTCCTTGACATGCGCCCACACTGATTATAATAAATATCATTTAAAACAATATTATATCCTCAAAATCCCGACTGGAAAAACTACACAGCGTGTAATAATAAATACACGGCGTGTACTTGTTTTTCATTGAAAACTACACGGCGTGTACATTAAATGTACACGACATGTATATCTTGTTTTCATTTATTCATTTACTTTCCAAAATAAAACTACACGACGTGTAATAATAATACACGACGTGTACTTGTTTTATTTTATTTTTCCTCCATCATTAAAAACAACTTAGGCTTCCTTGAATAATTATTAAACCACATACGGGAATAATCTTTATTCAACTTGAGATACTTGGATACACTTAGTGTGTGACCCTCTAGGCCTCTTTCTCGTTGGCATTAGGCAAGCTTGCCTAAAGTCCAAGATTACTGTCTAGCAACGGGTCAAGGAACCCAAGAGAAAGAAGTTGACGCCGCATTGACGTATCACCTCATACGAATGCTTACTGTGTAATTTAATCCCTTTGTCTCGATATCTCATCAAGCAGGTTTCATGGAAGTGTCATAAACCTATATGCTTGATATGTCTCTCTTTGACTACCTGAAATAAACTCGTCGTTTACACCATGGCCATGGAATTTAATGCGACAATTCTATTTCAATCAAAGTGCCGAGATATCAACTTCCATAAATGGAAGGGACAAATCCTTCCTCGACTTATCCATTAACAACATGTCACTCGTGACACACCCAACGTACCCTACTTCCCGCCAACTGTCTGTGTGACGGTTTTTGTCAGTAAATCTAAGTGTGTGAGTCATGACATGAGTTAATAATAATCTTCGAGTCCAAGGACCATTACACACGCTCGCAGATAGTAATATCTGATGACAAAAAGACATGCGGAATTAATACTGGCGGGTCTGTTCTCATAATCTACTATCTTGGAAATTACCAAGTGTGAACTCCATGAGAGAGAGTCTAGTCTTCTTATGAGTACTCGCACATGACTGTCTGTATGCTATGTGTCCTATCATAGTATGTCATCCAACCGTAGAACTTTATTTAAGAATATTGTTATAGTATTTCAAGGTTCTCATCATAGCGGGGATCTGCTATGACCTTATTAATGCAACAAATATTCTTGGACATTATTATATTATAGTCATGAAGAACAATGAACAATATATAATATGTGAACATTAATGTAATCAAAGTACAAAACAATTGGTTCTCAGGACACCAACCCTTACAAACTCCCACTTAGACTAGAGCCAATTGCCTACGACTTTTAGTCCGCTAGACCTCACATGATGATCATGTTTCTGCTGAGTTAAGGCTTTAGTCAATGGGTCATCCACATTGTCTTCCGTGGAAATAATGCTCACTGCAACTTCACCTCTCTGAGAAAAATCCCTCAAGAGATGATACTTCCGAAGTATGTGCTTTGTCCGCTGATGTGACCTTGGATCTTTTGCAAGTGCCACCGCTGTAGTATTATCACAATAGAGTGTTATAGGATCTTTACTGCTCGGTACAACATCCATCTCTTGGAAGAAGCTTCACATCCACACTGCTTCTTTAGCTGCCTCAGAAGCTGCGATATACTCGGACTCTACTGTAGAATCTTCCACCACACTTTGTTTTGAGCTCTTCCAGCTCACTACACCTCCATTCAAACTGAAGATGTATCCAGTCTGCGACTTCATGTCATCTTGATCAGTCTGGAAACTAGCATCTACATGTCATCTGATGACTAGTTCCTCATCTCCTCCATAAACCAGGAACATATCCTTAGTACGCCTCAGATACTTAAGGATAGTCTCGACTGCCATCCAATGGCGGTCTCCTGGATCAGCTTGATATCTGCCTACCACACTTAACGCATAAGAAATATCTAGCCTCGTACATTGCATAGCATACATGACTGACCCAATCGCGGATGCATAAGGGATCCTTGCCATCCTCTTTCTTTCCTCATGTGTCTGAGGACACATTTTTTTGGAAAGATGAATGCTATGGGACACTGGAAACAATCCCCTCTTGGACTATTCCATACTGAATCTCTTCAGTATCTTGTCAATGTATGTACTTTGACTCAGGCCCAACATTCTCTTGGATCTATCATGATGGATCTTGATCCCAAGAATATATGCCGCCTCGCCCAAGTCTTTCATGGAGAATCATTTATGCAACCATTCCTTAACTGACTGTAAGACATGTACTTCGTTTCCAATTAGCAATATGTCATCAACATATACTATTAGGAAAATGACTAGACTTCCACTAAACCTTTTGTAGACACAAGGCTCACATTCATTCTTAACAAAGCCAAATTCCGTAACAACTTCATCAAAATGAATGTTTCATGACCTTGCTGCTTTCTTTAATCCATAAATGGATTTATGAAACTTGCATAACTTGTTGGAATCCTTTGGAGTCACAAACCCTTCAGGTTGTGTCATGTAGACATCTTCTTGGAGGTTCCCGTTAAGGAAATCTGTTTTGACATCCATTTTCCAAATTTCATAGTCATGGTAAGCAGTAATGGCCAATAGGATTCTGATGGAATTCAGCATTGCAACCGGTGAAAAGGTTTCATCACAGTCAATTCCTTGATGCTGTCCAAAACCTTTTGCAACCAGTCATTCCTTGTAGGTGCTGACTTGCCCCTCCATGTCCAGTTTCTTCTTGAATACCCATTTATTACCAATAGGCTTTACATCAAATGGAGGATCTACCAAAATCTAGACTTGGTTTTGGTACATGGAATCCATTTCAGAATTCATGGCTTCTTTCCACTTGGCAACGTTTGTGCCTTCAACTGCTTCCTTGTAGGTAAGAGGATCATCATTGTCAACCAATAATGAGTCACCATCCTCGGTGACAGGAAAACCATATCATTCTGGTTCTCTCACCTCTCTCGTGCTCCTACGCAGTTCTTGTGTCTCTGGAACAGATTGTTCTTCCACGGGGCTTTGTGGAATCCGTTCTTGTACCAACTCATGTGTATCTTGAGCCTCGACTTCATCGAAGTCTATCTCGCTCCCACTATCCCTTTTGAAGATGTTCTCCCTCTTAAGGAATATGGTGTGTCTTGCCACTGTAACCTTTTTGTCTGAGGGGTTGTATAGGTAATATCCCCTTGTTTCCTTGTGATATCCGATAAAGATACACTTTGTGCCTCGAAGTGCAAGTTTGTTACCTGAAGAGGCCTTAACAAATGATTCACTACCCCACACATGTAAATTCAATAACATGGCTTTGCGTCCACTCCGTAATTCGTATGGAATACCATTTATCGATTTAGTTGGTACTTGGTTTAGTATTTGCGCTACTGTTTGTAATGCATATCCCCAAAAGGATAATGGAAGACTCGCATGACTCGTCATTGATCTCACCATGTCCAACAGGGTGATGCTCCTCCGTTCACTTACACCTTTACACTGAGGTGTGTAAGGAGGAGTGAGTTGAGATAGAATCCCAAACTCTCATAAGAAATCAATGAAGTCCTGATTAAGATATTCTACTCCTCTGTCTGAGCGGAGTTTCTTAATCTTCTTACCAAGATGGTTCTCAACTTCATTCTTGTATTCTTTGAACCGATCAAAAGAATCTGACTTATACCTCATTAAATAGATATATCCATATCTACTAAAATCATTAGTAAAAGTTATGAAGTACGAAAACCCACCCCTTTCTTCAAATGGAAACGGTCCTCACACATCTGTGTGAACTAATTCTAGAATCTCTTTAACTCTTTCACCTTTCCTACTAAATGGGGCTTTGGTCATTTTGCCTTGTAGACACGCATGGCATACACCAAGTGGTTTTAGTTTGAAATAATCTAAATACCCATCTTGATGTAATTTTGTCAAATGTTTCTCATTGACATGACCTAGCCGGTGATGCCAAATTTGGGTGTGGTATGATTCATGTGAATTAAATTTGTTATCGATTTCCATTACTTGGTTTGTGTAGTCTAACACATAAAGGTCGTTATATAAATGTGCCCTACCAAAACAAATGCTATCTTTATAAAAGTAGCAACATTCATTTCCAAACTTGAATATGAATCCATCAGTATCTAATATGGATACTGAAATAATGTTTTTAGTAACAGAAGGCACATAATAACAACCTTTCAAAACCAAGACCATCCCAGTAGGCAATGTGAGGTGGTAGTCTCCGACAGCTACAACAGCGAGTCTGGCTCCGTTGGCTGCTCGTAGATCTACCTCCCCTCGATCAATCTTCCTGAATCTACCTGGTTCTTGTATTTGGATACAGATGTGAGCACTGCAAGCAGTATCTAATACCCAATTAGTAGAAATAGATAGATTGCATTCGATAACAAACGCACCTGATGCTTCCCCTTGCTTCCTTGGCTGGGTGTAGTTTTTCTTCCAGTGGCCCTTCTTGCCACATGCGAAACAAACAGCATCCTGTTCCTTTGCCTCCCCTTTGATCTTCCTTTTCTTGGAAGGCCTTGAAGAAGCTTTGGGCTTAAAGCTCTTTTACTTCCCTTTCCTTTTATTCACCATAAGGACAGAAGGCTTTTTACTCTTCATGTCATTATCCACTTGGAGAAAAAGGATAAGAAGATCAGATAGAGACTTCTCAATATTGTTCATGTTGAAATTAACAACAAAGTTTGAGAAGCTCTGGGGGAGTGATGTGAGAATGATATCGGTACCCAGTTCTTCAGGGAGTTTAAACCCTAGAACCTCCAAGCGCTCAATGTAGGCAATGATCTGGACTACATGAGGCCCAACTGGGGAACCCTCTCCAAGATTTCTCTGAAATAGAGACTTGGATATCTCAAACCTTTCCTGTCTTGCTCCCTCCTGGTATAGGCGACAGAGGTGCTCGAGCATTCTGTAAGAATCCATGTCTTCATGAGACTTCATGAGATCACTAGACATAGATGACAACATCAAACATTGAACATCGAGAGCGTCATTCAAATGTTGATCATAGACTAGGAAATCTTCATCACTCGCCCCTGGGGCAGGGGAATCAGGAAGTGAGGACTCCAGCATGTAAAACTTCCGTTCATGGCGTAGGATAACCCAAAGGCGCCTAAACCATTCCTAAAAGTTACTGCCAATGAGGATATTGTCTTTATCTAGTATTGATCGTAGAGAAAAAGTGGTTGACAAGTTTGTTATCTTGATTCTACAATTTTAAAAGAGAATATTTATTAGTACTTTATTGATTACATTTTTATGAGAAATAATAATAAATTAATTAAGTCTCCCACTATTTTATCAAGTCTCAATGGCCCTCACCATTGAACTCAGAATGTCCAGTTGCTTTGAAATTCTAGTGGCAAGGATCCATATTTCCCTTCGCTTATCCCCAACAAGGGTTGGTCAAGATATTTGAAGGTATTTAGGTAGGCAGGTCTTTGCCAACTGTGAGCTTACAGTTCCTTGATCTGTTGAGTGGACTCCCCAATCCTGAAATCCTGAATTGGATTTCCTCAACTCTTGCCTCCAATATTACATCAAGTCTAGCAAGGGCTACTTCTCTTGATGTAATATGGTTAAGTCAACCTGAAACCTTTCATAAGGGCTTCCTTTATAAAAGTAATTGTCCCAACAAGGGTTGGTCAAACACATAGTTTTATTGAGTCTTGCCCTTAATCAAGTAACGGAAGGCTTGGTCTGACTTAATATGGTATTTGAGGGATTTTATTCTTTATGCGTATCTTTGCATTATCACATGATTGTTAATATTAATTGATGCTTGCTTAAGTGATTAACCATGTTCTGATAATGTTTATGCATAGTCCGGTTTTTATTTTATTCCATCTTTGCATGCTTGTTCATTTTATTAATTATGTGATCGCGACAACACATACATAATAAATAAACCATGCAATAAGACAGAAATAAAATAAGATGGCATTATCATGAGCTTCTATTTGGTTTATCTTATCTAGCAATTTTGATAAGCTAACCCTAACCTAGGGAAAACACCTTGAACCTAATGGTTCATGTTTTGCAGCTCCCACCTGTCCACCTTTGTATCTTCTTGTGTTGGTTTCACCTCAGCTTCGGGATTTGAACCGTCTCCTCTGGCTTGGGAGATCCTCCATTACATGGGTTTACATTAAAGAAACCATGGGCATGCAGGCCCTACATTTTATTGGAAGAAGGCTCGCAGGCCAAGAAATTTAAATTAAATAAATTTAAATGAAACCATACACATACAAAGGGTCTTTGGTCTAGCTCATGATCATCCATAGTATGCAATGACATTTATGCATATTTAGAATTCAAATTCTTTTAATTGTTCTTTTATTTAAGATAAGATGCGCTCGAATTCAATTAATTATGATCTTATAATTAATCAATTCTTTATCTTAAATTCCTTTCGGAATTTCCTTGAGATTCTTCTCATCCATATTCCTTGTACGGGTCTTTGTACATTGGATGAAACCTGGTGAAATTCCATTTCTAGAAAGTACACGGCGTGTAGTTTATAATTACACGGCGTGTATATTTCTTTTCACCCTTTATCCAAAGTACACGCTGGGGCTTTGGCGTGTTTTCTGTACTTTGGAAATTTTAGAGTACACGGTGTGTAGATGAATCATACACGGCCTGTACTTCCTTGTTACGTGGTAACCAGCCTGACGATCCCGTGTATGTGGTACATGGCTTATCTTTGTACACGGTTTCACCTGGGTCGGAATGGACTACATGACGTGTTGTTCCAACATACATGTCGTGTATTCCGGTTTCCACACGCCATTCAATTCTGGTCAACACGGCGTGATTAAAACTTAGGCATAATCAATTCACACGGCGTGGTTTGGCGGACTAGTGCCGGTTCGTTGAACCTAAGTACACGGAGTGTAGTTTTAATTACACGCCATGTAATCCTGTGTTGTACAGACAAAAAGAGAGGCTCCTCCGGATGAGTTCCTCATTTTTATTTTAATCAAAATTAAAATTAAAAGGTCATTTCTGTGATATGAATCGAGAAACGAAGGAGGAATAATAGATCTCGTTAATTCAGATTTATAGAACGATTTATTTCGAATTGAATCAAATATGAAAGCGTAAATTATCAACGAAAATTAAATAACTATAATCAACGTTGTAACCTCGCTCTGATACCATTTGAAGGTTCCGGGCATAGTGGAAGCGCGTGGGTGGATGTGCCCACTTGGCTTTTTGTCATTAGAAATGATCAATCCGAGATCAATACGACGATAAATGCCAGTCTCCACGGATCGAATCACATAAGAAGACAAAGAAGATGGTTTGTCCCAGAACCACAAACTAGGATCGTTACAGGTTGATTATAGTTAATTTAATTAATTATAAAGAAATACCTTTTGGGTGTTCTTTATTCATTGATGTTCTCGATCACGTTGTCGATGTGATCCGTCATTGCGTTGTAGAAGCCAAGGTTAGACTCCCTCTAGCGGTGATCCACACGTGTACCTCGTATCTCTGGACATCACCAAAGGATTCTCTGGGTGCTAGCGTGGAGAAGCCTTTGCTTGCATTGTCTGTCTTAGATCATCTTGATCCGATGGAAGAGGATATCTCTTGGTCTTGAGAGCGTTCTTGGAGGAAGAGTTTCTTTCGGCCTTGAAAGAATTCTCCAGAGATGTTGTGCACAACGATTCTCTTGTGTGTCGGAAAAGAGTTGGGGTTGTGAGGATATTTATAATCGGCTGTGGGGGGTTATAGAGTTATGACAATAAATAAACGCGTTACGCGTTTTATTTATTTCATTGAATCTTTATTTAAAACCCCATGTTGAATAAATAATTCCTTGACATGCGCCCACACTGATTATAATAAATATCATTTAAAACAATATTATATCCTCAAAATCCCAAATGGGAAAACTACATGGCGTGTAATAATAAATACACGGTGTGTACTTGTTTTTCATTGAAAACTACACGGCGTGTACGTTAAATGTACACGGTGTGTATATCTTGTTTTCATTTATTCATTTCCTTTCCAAAATAAAACTACACGGCGTGTAATAATAATACATGGCGTGTAATTGTTTTATTTTATTTTTCCTCCATCATTAAAAACAACTTAGGCTTCCTTGAATAATTATTAAACCACGTACGGGAATAATCTTTATTCAACTTGAGATACTTGGATACACTTAGTGTGTGACCCTCTAGGGCTCTTTCTCGTTGGCATTAGGCAGGATTGCCTAAAGTCCAAGATTACTGTCTAGAAACGGGTCAAGGAACCCAAGAGAAAGAAGTTGACGCCGCATTGACGTATCACCTCATATGAATGCTTACTGTGTAATTTAATCCCTTTGTCTCGATATCTCAGAAAGTAGGTTTCATGGCAGTGTCATAAACCTATATGCTTGATATGTCGTTCTTTGACTACCTGAAATAAACTCGTTGTTTACACCATGGCCAGGGAATTTAATGTGACAGTTCTATTTCAATCAAAGGGCCGAGATATCAACTTCCATAAATGGAAGGGAAAAATCCTTCCTTGACTTATCCATTAACAACATGTCACTCGTGACGCACCCAACGTACCCTACTTCCCGCCAACTGTCTGTGTGACGGTTTTCGTCAGTAAATCTAAGTGCGCGAGTCATGACATGAGTTAATGATAATCTTCCAGTCCAAGGACCATTACACACGCTCGCAGATAGCAATATCCGATGACACCAAGACATGCGGAATTACTACTGGCAGGTCTGTTCTCATAATCACTTATCTTGGAGATTACCAAGTGCGAACTCCAGGAGAGAGAGTCTCGTCTTCTTATGAGTACTCGTACATGACGGTCTGTATACTATGTGTCCTATCATAGTATGTCATCCAACCGCAGAACTTTATTTAAGAATATTTTTATAGCATTTCAAGGTTCTCATCATAGCAGGGATATGCTCTGACCTTATTAATGCAACAAATATTCTAGGACATTATTATATTATAGTCATACAGAACAATGAACAATATATAATAACTGAACATTAATGTAATCAAAGTACAAAACAGTTGGTTCTCAGGACACCAACCCTTACAATTTGGAGTCTGAAATTTGAGGAATTTGGAGTCTGAATTCTGAGAAATTTAGAGTCTAAATTTCAGAGAATTTGGAGTCTCATTTCTACGAAACTTAGAGTAAAAAATCATGATGAAATAGAGTCTGAAAGAAAATAGAATCAGAGTCTAAAAATAGTGAGACTTAGTATTTAAAAAAGTGAAAGGTTTAGAGGTTTTGATAAGGATTAAATTTTTCTTAATGTAATTCGGTCTTAAGAGAAATAAGGTTATGCTTAGATAAAGAACATTAAACATAACATAAAAAATAAAGTTAAGATTAAACCAAATAAATTTACTTAGAGAAATAAAATAATATTTAAAGAAAATATTGTTTGTGATTTTCAAAACATAAAGGAATGGAAAAGTCATAAGATAGCTTATTAACTTAACAACACAATCTGCATCCCTCCCTGTTGTTAGAAGTTTCTCTATCTACCTTCAAGTGCATTTGGAAGGGGCTTCATCTGCACAACCCATTTTGATAGAAAGTGATTCAGAATATTCTCCTCCCGTAGACACCGCTGGTGGTCCTAATGAGGCTGGCCACAATAGAGTGCCACCTGATATCTTAGAAGTCACGACCAGTCCCCTATGTCTGGCTATAGTGCCAGAACCATCTATCAGGGGGGAAATCCCCCCCCCCCCCGTTCTTGGGTAACCAATTTTAGGACCCTTCAAACTACCTCAATGATGCTTCTTATCTATATACCCATTGTAGTGGGGGAGGACCAACGTCATAGTTCTATGAGAAAGCATCAAGCCATGCAAAAATAGGCATGAGGTCAATTATGCGCCCTTACTGTAGAAACTCAATTGAAAAACTTCACCGATGAAGAGGATAACTTTGGATTATTATTTTCCAAATTAATTTTAAGTGGATTAGACCACATGAATATACACATTATTATAAACCTGGTTATCATAGACCGGGAAGACCTCACTTCTTGTGAGGACAACCTTGAAAAATTCAATGCTTCACATCATCAGGAAATGACCTTACGAGATGTTTCTGAGGAACTAAATCATCAGCTGGCTAAGGAGACAAGAGCTCCTGATTTGGTAACCACCCTGATGGAGAAGCTAAGAGAATACTAGGATCATGTGGCTAGGATGAAGGCATAACTGTCATTGTTAAGTGTTATTTATGAAGACATTGAGCAAAGGGGGAGGGAACTTAGAGCTGTTATGAAGTGAGCACGTCCAATGGGGTCGAAGCTGAACAAAGGGATACTTTAGAGTGGTCCCTTGATGGTTCATGACAGATGATTATTAATTTATTGGAAAGGGCGAGCTGGGTTCTGTTGTGATTTCCCCAAACTATATCTATACCATTCCCCCTCCCCTTTTTGATATAATGGAGATACTTTAGACTAGGGATGGTACTCCCTTTTATTTCATGTATTACAAACCTTCTTATTATCTTATACTTCTCCTTTATTTTTTTAACATCAATATATCTTAATTGATCATATAAATATCATTTCAACCGATTATTAATTTATACTATAACTAGTAAATCAAATCATGATCTAATTTTTTCCTAATTCGTAGAACTCAGAGATTGTAGTTTGACTATTTCTGGGGTTGCATGAAAACCCCATGAACTTTTTGTCTTTTTCATTATTACCATAGTTTTTGCCTAAGACTATTTGGTTTGGGCTTAGTGGGTATAAATTGACTTTTTCTTAGGCCACCCTTTGTAGGTTTTCAACCCAAAATGATTTATGTCTCTTTTTAATATTTGATTGATTGATATTTTTTGGCCTAAATTATACACAGTATACATTTAGAGGGATGATAATATACTTGTATCTAGGGTTTCCCTTTGTGGGTTTTACCTTTAGTGAGTATTTCATCTTTTTCATTGGAAGTTTATAGTATTTCAAATCATACTTATTACTGATGTTTTAGGTTGAACATATTTAACCAAAATTGATGGGATAGGGGCACCAATTTGGAATTCATCATCTGGGAAATGTCTTAATAACGTTCATACATGAATGAGGGGTTTTTCTTGACCTTGAGTTTGTGAGTTTTGCGTGTATATGATGAATGGGAGCCATTTTAGGTGTACAGATGTAGGAATGGACTATCCTGAGGACTAATTTTCCCTTGGTTGATGGATGTTTTGTATGAAACATATGAAGTGCCACCGGGGCATGATATGAAAAGTCAAAAAAGGTTCCTATAAGACACTAGACTTCCACTTCTTATGGCCTAGAATGTTTTTTAAAACTTTGGATTTGTTTTTAGGTTGGGGAACATAGTGGGTGGTCTATCTAGGGGATGATTTCTAAAAGTATTAGGTACATTTATATCGAATTTGAGTGGGAAAATGCTCCCACATGAATTTTTCTTATGTAAAGGAGGGATGGTGAATGGTATAGTTTAATGTTATACAACCAATACACTTGAAACTTATTATGGGATATCATTTTAATCTAACCAATATGGAGTAATTGATTCACCAGTTCAACTAGAAATAATATGCAACTTTGAGAATTTGAAAGGGGAAACACATAAACCGTAATCCAAGGGGTTTCTGAATCTGGGTAGTGATATGGGACATAAGATTCATATGGGAACATAGAAATAGGAAAGAACTCTCCTGAGGGTGAATTTACCTTTGGTTGATGGTCGTTTCATGGACAACGTATACATAGCCACCAGGGAATGATGTGCGTAGTCAAAAAAAGGTTCCCACAGGACACTGGCCTTCCTCTTCTGATGTCCATGAAGGATTATGAGGATTGGAACCTTTCTAGTCACAGAGTATTATTTATAAATGGGGGTATGCCTAAATAGAAAAGGGGAAATTTCTTTGGATAAACATTACTGAAAAAACCTGAAATAAGTGAGGGAATTTTCTTTGTCTATATGTGGATCAAATTCGTGCATATAGATGAGGAATATTTATTTGTATAAGCTTGGAGAAACTAGAGGTAAATTAGGCCAAGATATTATAATACATCTAGGACGTGGATAGGAAAGAAAATGTAAACCATGATTTTGAGGGTTCCTGAATCAGGAGGGATTTCATAGGGCTTGGGAGCTGTTAGGTGTACCAAGGTCAGAAATGTCCCTCCTGAGGACAAAATTTCCTTTGGTTGATGGTCCTATTGTAGGAAACATATGTAGATCCACCAGGACATGATGTTCATAGTCAAAAAAAGGTGTCCGCAGGACACAGGCCTTCCATCTTTGATGGCCATGGAGTATTATGGGGATCCAAGATTGCTCAAAGAATAGAGTTTGATGTGTGACATGAGTGTATGTGGATACATTATAAATGTCTAGGATGTGATTCACCAATGGGATAAAATAATCTCTTACATAGATCTAGATCATATGTAGAGAGAGACATCTGTTCCATCTTTGGAGTACCCTATATTTTAATGTCATATGGTCAGGACCTGGGGTTCCTTATTATGGGGGGGACTATAATATTCTTTTTAAGGTCATGATATGAGGACCAAAATTCTGGGATGAGTTTTATGACACCATGGTGGATTTCCTGCTGAGCTCCCTAAGCCCACATGAGCTATTCTCGGTGTGAGAAACAAGGGATGAAATTCACATCACCACTTAAGAATGACATAATCAATGAAAGGGATCATTTTATACTTATACCAAGATTGGGAAGATTAGAATCATGGAATAAGGATGAATTCCACACAATTTATTTTCATTTGGGGTGGATGTAGAGTAATCCTGATGTGAAAGAAGTGAAATATAACTACCCTCGAGTGGCCATATAAATAGGGTTTGTTTGGGGACTTTGTTCTTTAACTCAATTTGTGTGCAGAGAAGGGGACATTTTAGTTATTTATGTGGATGAGTCCGGATCATAGGATTTGAGTATCACTAGGAATTTATTAGGGGAGAAAACGAGTCATTTAAGATTCCCAATAAACATTAATTGCAGAGTTCTAGACCATACACAGGAAGTAAAGACATTTTGTTTAATGAAGCCAAGCCAAGATAAGAATTTAAGAATTTCCATTGTGTGGTGCAGTTTAATGTTGTGCATCCCGGACACTTTCTCCCTTGCAGTTTAACATCGTGTGATAAGGACATTAGAATCACATTTTACCATCATATTGTGAGGATAAATTTTCACAAAGACCATAAATAGATTTGAGTTAGTCTGGGAAGTGTATTTTAATATTCCTTATAAATGAGAGATGTTAGAATATGTAAACCATAGTCCTAGGGGGTCCTTAGATCTGGAGGAATGACATGGGGCATCGAAGCCATTGGGCGTACGAAATTTGAAAAATCCACTCCCCAAGATGAATTTTCCATTGATTAATAGGCCAGTTTTGTAGGCAACACATGAAGAGCCACCAAGGTATGATGTGAAAATTCAAAAAAAAGGTTCCCATAGGCCACTGGCCGTCTGCTTAAGATGGCCATGAATGTTTATGGCTAACCAATCTTTCCTGGAGTATAGAGTTTGATGAATGGTAAATACGTTTCTAGGAATGTAATAAATATCCAGACCGTGACTACTCGTGTACTTTAGAAGGTTCTACATAGATTTGACTCATATTTAGGGAGAAACATGATCTTTTGACTCTTTCTGGGTGTCGAAATTCAGACTTGGAATTTCTATAATCTCTTTTCATTTTATTGTGCAAAAAATTGGGGGCATGTTCAGGATCTCGTAAAACCAAGAATTGGGCCACATGTGATTCTTGAGAAACCTTGCAGTTTAATGTCATGAAGTTATGACCATTCATGGATTCCCCCATGGAAGTATGACCTATACACATAGGAAGGATTTTTTTTGTTTTTTTGACTGACAGCTGGACTGGGATGGAAGGTCTGGGCATCACTACATATCCTACGAGGGAATGGATCAACCCATATGTAGTTCTATAAATTAATTCCCTACATAGGTTTGGCTCATAGAGAAAATGGGAATTTTTTCAGGATGGATGGACCAAGATTTGGGTTCAATGTGTCACTACATATCCTGCAAGGGAAAGAATCAAGGCACACATAGTTCTAAACATATCATCCCTTTAAAGGTCTAGTCCTTGCACACGGAGGGGGAAAAAATTTTAAATGTTGGCTGAACTAGGATATGAGATCTGGGCATCACTACTTATCCCATTGGAATCAAGACACACATATTTCTAGTAGATTCCATATAGTTTAACGTCATGCGGTAAGGATGAAGAAACACTGATGGGAATTGCAACCATATTGCAGTCATGACCAAAACATGGGATTTAGGCATCACTACATATCCCACTGAGATAAGAATCAACCCATACATTGTTCTCCAAATGCCCTTCTTGTATAGGTCCAATACATATATAGGGAGGGGTAACTTTTATCTGGTTTTGATGGTTGGGATAGGATATATGATCCCATTATTTCCACGTATCATATAAAAGTAGGAATCAATCTGTATGTATTTATATAAGTTGTCTACAAAGGTATATTCCATGTGCAGGTAAATGAGAGGGAATTTTTCAAAAATTGGTGGCTGATCCAAGATGTAAAATTTGGGCGTCACTATGTATTCTACAAGGGAATGAATCAATCCATGTGTATTTTTTTACACAATATACTTCCTGTACCGATATGACCCAGGTTTATGAGCATGAGAATTTTGGTTTCATCCTATAAAGGTATCGAGTATATCATATTACTCTATGATTTTATTAGACAAGGGGTACCTTACCACAGATCTTAATCTCATGTGATTTATACTCGATGTGAGAAACAAGGAGCGACACAGATTTCCCTCGTAGTATGAGTTGATAAAGGATATAATAGGGGTATTCTATTTCATGTGATGGATGGGCCAGGATTTAGGGTCGAGGCATCGCTATGTATCCCACTGATGAATGGGAATCAAGCCACATGTTGTTCTAGAATTTCTCTAGAGAGGTC
Source organism: Viscum album (assembly GCA_963277665.1). Taxonomy (NCBI): domain Eukaryota; kingdom Viridiplantae; phylum Streptophyta; class Magnoliopsida; order Santalales; family Viscaceae; genus Viscum; species Viscum album. The sequence continues at coordinate 1,078,201,863 of OY728139.1, read as the reverse complement.
TATTCCATGTTTAGGTAAACAAGGAGGGTATTGCTATCTTTTCCTAAAATGAATTTTACTTATATGTGATGGATCGCTAGCTGAAACACAATACCAACCATGAAGTTTATCATCTTGCAGTAAGGATGAAGATGCTATACATTTTAGTGTCATGCTGCAAGGAAGATTTTGGCCTTATAGTTTAATGTCATGCAGTGAGAATGATTTTGGCCTTGTAGTTTAACATCATGCAGTGAGGATGATTTTGGCCTTAAAAATTAATGTCATGTGGTGAGGATGATTTATGTTGTTGTGTAGTTTTATATCCTATAGCTAGGATGAATATGTCGCTATGCAGTTTAATTCCCTGTAGATAAGATGTATATGTCTCTTATGAAATGTAATTCTTTATAAATGTTGCATTGGTGGGAGTTGTGATGAGCTGTCAATCCATTGATACCAAGGAATATGCTCTATTAGAGTATACATTGTGTACGACATATGGTCCCTCCCATTTTGGGTCCAATTTTGGGGGCTCCTTCACGAGTATCATTGGGGTTCTGAGGACTAACACCATCTATACTTTGAGTAAAGACCGAAGGCAAGACTTTTTGTTGAAGGCTCGTGTGATACAATTATGATAGATTTCTAAATGGTGTAAGTTAAGAAACCTTTTCTCATCCAGTCTCTCCAACTCATCAAACTATTTTTGAGATTGATGATCTGTGGAAAATTGATCACAAACAGAAATGTGGAGTTATGGAACATGAACTTTGATTGGAAAAATTTCCTCTACCTTCTATTCTAGTGAGTATGGGGTTTCTTGGGTGGTAGTGAAGGTCATGGTCCAGTAAGTCCATAAGGCATGTAGGAGATTTTCCATCCACGACTTATTGCCTTTGTCTACCATCTTTTAGAGTAAGTTGGACAAAGTCTTGTTGAAAGCCTCTATTTTCCTATTGTCTGCTACATGGTAGTGGGATGAATGGTTGGATTTGGTTCTATATTCCTAGTATAGGTTTTAAAACTCAGAAGAGCATAATTTGGTGCCATTATTTTTCAGTATTGTATGAGGGACACCAAATCTGTTAATGATGTTGGCTTTCACAAAGCTTACAATGATTGTTTCCCTGACCTCTTTAAGGGGTACAACTTTAGAACATTTGGAGAAGAATTCAATTGTTGCGATAATGAACTTGAATTGTCTGGATGTGGCAGGAGGATATGGTCGCACAAAATCTATCCCCCATACAAAAAATGGTAATGAATACCTATCTGTGTGAAGCAGATTTGGGGGTTATGAATGAAATTGTCTTGAACTTGGCTGGAAAGTCACTTCTTGATGAATGTGGAAAAATCATGTATCATAGTTGGATAATAGTATCTAAGCCTTCAAATTTTATGGGAGAGCATGGATACCGATTGGTGTGCTTCACAAGTTGCGAGGTGCACTTAATTCATGACAGAAGTAGTCAATTCTCTTTTAATGCACCTGATAAGGACTATATTTAGGCCTCACTTTTAGAGAACCTTTTTTAGCCCATTCTCCAAAACAAAATTGACTGCCCGCCTCTGGATCTATTCACTTCCAACCCTATCTAGTGGGAGTTCTGTCCTCCAGAGGTAATTTTCAATGGGATTCATACAACCAGTGGTGTGACTATAAGGCTCATAAATGGGGATAATCTCGTCAATTAATTCTGTGTTGTTCTGAATGAATGGAAAGACCATATAATAGTGGGAAATGATGATGAATGTTTAATCTCGGTCTGTATCAGCCAGTGCTATTGCTGAATTTTCTAATGCAACGGCTTGATCATTTTGTGACCAAGGGACATAAAGTCAGTGTTGGTTTTGATTGGAATTCTACCATTAGTTCTCAGACATGGTTTATTAAAGGAACCAATACTTATTTATTAATGGAATAATCACCATTTACTTGATGACCAGATCTGAATCACCTTTTATCTTTAGGCACTTGGCTTGTTCACGAAATTCTAGCTCCAGGCCTGCAATGAGGTCCTAGTATTCTGCTTCATTATTTGTGTATCCCTCTAAAATCAAGAAGGAGTAAGGTAAGATGAACTTTTTTAGAGATCTGAGTATAACTCCTTATCCCACATTGTTGAGCTTGAGTTCCCCCATCATTTTCCCTGTTGGGATTCTAGAGGCACCATGAAAGTACATTTCCCATGACTGGGAGCCTTCTTGTACAAAGAATACTTCTTTATCAAGAAGTTCAGTATCCAATGGGGTCATTTCTACTGAGGGGTGATCTTCTAGGAAATCATCTAACTCGTGGCCTTTGATGGCTTTCTCGGGCACGTACCATATGTCAAAATGTTGTAGGATGACTTCCCACTGTGATAGGCATATAGTTAACACTGGGTAGCTAAGGATATACTTGAGTGGGTTGCATCGGGAGACTAGATGGACCTCGTGGTGATACAGGTAATATCTGAGTTTTTAAACTACACAGATTAGGGCTAGGTAGATCTTTTTGATATTTGAATATCGAGTATCAACATTAATCATTTTTCAAATGAGGTAATAGAGACTATTCTCACTTCCGACATCATTCTTTTCTGTGAGGAAAGAACCCAGTGACTGTTATAAAGTGGTCATATACACAATGAATGATCTTCCCTCAACTAATGACATTAGTATTAATGGTATTAGAAGATAAATATTAAGATTTACAAAAACTTCTTGATAATCATTATCCTACTAGTATGTGACCCCTTTATTCATCAACCTGGTGAAATTAAAACAATTTCTTTCATGGTTGGATATGAAGCACAAAATGTAGTCTAGGTTCCCCTAGAGACCCCTTAACTCATTGAGGTTATGAAGTGGTGAGATGCCAAGGATGGATATTGTTTTCTCATGGTTGACTTCAATGCCTCTATAGTGTAAGACTAAGCCGAGAAATTTCCCCGAGGTAACACCAAAATCACATTTCAAGGGATTCATCTTTAGACTGTGATGTCATAGTTTATTGAAGACAGTTTCAAGATCTTTCAGGTGGTTCGAGCACTATCATTATTCAACCACCGGGTCATTGTTTTATCACTTGAATAATTTTTCTAGGAAGGGATTGAAAATGCGATACATGGTGTGCTAATATGTGGCACCGACATTTTTCAGATCGAAGGGAATCTCTTTATAGTAGAATACTCTTTGGGGGCCCTGAAGGTAGTGGCTTCTTCATCTTCTTGGGCCATTTGGATTTGGTTGTATCCAGAGTATCCATCCATGATAGAGATAGAATCATATTCATAGATCTCATTGATCATAAATTCCATGATTAGGACCAATAAATCATCTTTCGGGAAGTGACGATTAAAGTCCTTGAAGTCAATGAAATATTTGATCTGTCCATTATTCTTTTTTAGAGGGACTATATTTTTTAGCATGATTGGATAATAGACTTCCCAAATGAAGTTATATTTGATTAGATTGTCAAATTCAGCCTCTATTTTGGCAGCATATGTCAAGTGAGTTCTTTTGAAAACCTTCTTTTAACCATGATGGTCTTCCCATAGACTTAGGTGATGAGTGTAAACCTCAGGATTGAAGCCTATCATTTCTATGTAGTTCTAGAAAAAAAATCTTGATTCTTCTTTAGGAAGGAGGCTTATGCCTCTTGTTCCTCAAAAGGCATAGCCACACTAATCAGAGTGGGCCATAGGTCATCTTCTGTGCCCAGGTTTATCTCCCTAAGTTTATCGATTGTGGTGGAGATGCCTTCTTTGAATATGGGTGGGGAATCTTTGTGATCTTCTTTTTAATCTTTTTATTCATCCTATTCATGGTACTCTTCTTCATATTCTTCCTCTTCGGATGGAGAAATTATTCTTGAGATGAACTCTAAAGAATTGGGAGAGGAATCACAACTTTGATTTCTAGAAATTGAAGCAGTTACTTTTGCTCTAGCTAACTGCGGGGAATCTTCTAAAGAGGATGGAATGGGGGTGAGGTGTTTAATCAATTTATTTTAGTGACAGGACATTGTATTTGGGATTAGTGAGTAGGGTATGGGATTTTTGGATCCTCGAGGATGGTTTGGGAGAATTTTTGTTTGAGCACTCACCATCACCATGGGGGTTAGCGTTCTTTTTAATGTCCTTGGACTTGGTGGCCATAACGGAGATCATAAAGACGGTTGAGTCCATGTCTGAGCTTGAACTTATGCACCCAACCTAATTGATAGGTAATGCATAATCTTCCTCAAAATATTTGAGGATATCTGTGGGAGGAATTTCCAATGCATTCGGGGCGGTGATCCAATCAACTTCATTGGACAAAGACTGCTTCTCTTTTGGTTTATAAAACCCTGTATTGATGTAATGCAACTCACATGATTCAGATGAGGGTTTATTGGCATTAAATGTACCATTTTGAACATTAGTGAAATATTTTATGCACTGATGGTATGATAAGAGGATTGCAACATGCTTATGTAGCTATCACCTCCACAATAGAACGTTAAAGGCCGAATTTTACCACACTACTAGAAACTAGGAATCAGACATGAGGTCACCAAGTCAAGTTTTAAGATTGATTTCTCCCAAAGGATTATTCTCAATTTTTTCATATCCTATCAGATTGGTTGTGTAGGGAATCATACTATCCTCATTGTAGCCCAACCGATGAAGTTTTCACAGTGGGAGGAGGATAAATCTAGAGCCATTGACAATGAAATTTTTGGGGACATCAATGCCATTTATCTTGACAGACACATATAAGGGTTTTATGTGTCCCTACATGGTAGTGTCTTCAACCTAATATATGAAGGAGATGAAAACATGGGATTCTGTAGGGTTTATCTATATCTAATATACTTTGGTGGTGGCCACTCTGACTTCAAATTTTTGGGGATATAGAAAAGCTTAGATAAGAACCTCTATAAGGTTTACTGACAGACTTAATGCATCCAGGATTGATAGTTTTTCCAGTAATGAGGCTATATAATTTAGTAGATCATATTTTTTCTCTAAAGTCTGGTGCTTACCATCTTGAGGATTCCCTTTCATAGGTGTATTAGGGACTTGATCCCTATAGGTGGAAGGGACGACCTTTGGGAAGAGAACTGATGGTACTCTCATTCTCTTTGGATTCAGCTTGACTGTTCAGCCTATGTACTTTAGGTTATTAGACATATGATCTTACCCAGATAGATACTCCAGGATGATTGGCCTAGGGTTTCTCCCATCAGGGGTAGAGAAACACTCTGGTTCTTCTTGTTCCTGCTGGAGGGTCCTTCTGCGTGCTTCCACAATATTAATAGTTTGAGTTAAAGTGTGGCTAGAGATTTGACTCCTACCATGACCACACCATCCTATAAACCCTTAGACTCTATGGCATCTTCCTTCAGATCTTTGGTTGGATGCAGGGAATTTGGGTTTGTAACCATAGTCTCCATCATAAAAGGGGTCCATTAAGTGAATGAAATAAATGGAGTGGAAGATCTGTTCTTGATCATATAATGATTTTTTGACTATATTCTTCTAATGAAAGAATTTGGAAGGGCCATTCCTGTTGTCCCATTTAGTAGGGTGTTGCCTGTGCTTTCAAATTTTTTGTCATGAATTCCAAAAGGGTCAAGGTTGACTTTGGTCTTAGTGCATGTTCATCTTCTTGATACCGCTTCTTACCATTCTGATCCTCAGAGGATTGTGAGACTAAGGGTGTTCGTAGTGTTGGATTAGGAGCTATTGGGGGAACATTTGGTTCCTCCAAATGTACGTAGAGGATTTCATGACCTTGGTTAATGATTTTATTAGTAATCCAACTATAAAAGTTCTGTTTATTTTTGTTGGTGACTGTTTTCCACTCCCCTTCCTTACATTGGTCTAAGGTAGAAATATGTGCCACTTGTGTTAGCAGTGGTCCTAACATGAAATGTACCGAATCCACAATATTTTGAAGGATATCCTTGAAGAAGAAGAAATCCTGGTTGGGGTGTCCAATTATCTGGTCGTAGGGAAAATAATTTGGACGGTCATCGAGACCCACTTCATCAGCTCTCTTTAGTTCCGGTAGCTTGAGAAAGTTTCAATTTATGATGGCTGTGAAGTAGCCACAGACAAAGTTGTCTTGGAATGAGTAGACTTCATTTCTTCTTTTCTCAAACTTATTTATTCTAAAATACCCTGCTTGACGGACATGTACATTGCATTTATTTTTCGGAATACATAATACATTACGCCTATAGATTCCCAAAGACCACATTAGTTTAGTTTCTTTGGAAACTTGGAACACATTATTCTAGATTAGTGAATGTTTTTCCACATCTACTATAAAGATATTCCCCATTATTTTTCATACATAAAACCTTTCTTTGTTTCCTGGGAAAAAGAAAACATAAAAAGGTTGAGCTCAAATTCTCAGTAATGGTAAACATGAAGAACATCAAACTAAACATAAACATAAGAATTAAAAAATATGAACGTAATTTCTGAATATCAAAATTGTGAGTCATAAAATAAATTTTGGTAGTTCCTAATGTGTAAAACATAAATGAACATGAACAATGATAAAATAACATTGAACTAAACAAGGAATTATTACAAGAGAATAAGCACATAATATGATTTTTATTGAAGCCAAGGAATTTCTGCCAAGACCATCATAGGTGAAAAAGTCCATCACTGAATTGGGTTTACTTGTCTTCCCAGCCATGTATTACTGAACTAGATTTACTTTTCATTCTAGACTTATATTACTGAACCAAATTTACTTAACGTTATAACCCTGTATTACTGAACCAGATTTTATTACCATTCTTGTTATGTTTATCTCGTGAGATATAAATCATTATCCAATGCATTGGAGGGAGATATAGGTCCCACCCATCTCATAGTTAAATAATTCTTACATGTTCCACAAAAACATCAATCATTCATCATGGCATAACCCATGAAATAAAATGGGTTTCTTAAAAATCACACTATAAAAATACATATAAAATAAATTGCTTTCAAAAAAATAATTCCATCATAAACACAATAAAATCAATGTAATAATAGGGATAGAAACATAACCCTATGTCATCTTATATGGAAAATAGTTTTGATAAAATACTTGAACTTAGTTCTTGAGGAAAATATCCTTTCTTCTTCCAAAAATGCTTTCTTTTCGTAAACTGCCGTGAAATTTTAAAAGAAAAGAATTTAGTTGAAAATAAACATGAAATAATGTAAAGGAAGATTAATGGAAATAATGATTTAAGAATATATAAAATCCCATTCATGCCGTATAAGTTAAAAAACATTCATCTCATACTCTTGCCAGAAAAGTCAAAAAGTACCTCGTATGGAAAATGAAAGAAAGATTTCTTCCTTAATGTTTAAAAAAAATTCACCAATGAGTAAAATTTACGTTAAAAAATAGTATATTAATAGAAAAAATATTATATATTTATGAAACATGGACATTAAGGATAAATATACCCTAGTAAATACTTACGTATAAACAATCTCAGATAAAAATGAGATTGCAAAATTATCCCTTACCTTAGGTCTGATTTCTTCCGTATCATTCTGAAACTCCTGTATAGTGGTTTTGAAAATATTATTAACTTGTAAAAGAACCATAATAATATTTATAATTTCATATATTATTCACTAATTACTTTATATTACCTATTTATTTATCACGTTAAAGAATCATTTTGGGTAATAATCGTTTTATTTATCTAACATGTTTTGACTTGTTATTCTTGATATTATTACTTAGATATTGATTTAATTACTTCTAGAATGTAAAACATGATTTATATATCATATATATTTAGTATATAAGTATATATATTATATAGATAAATTAAATAGAATACATCGTTCATGGAGACAATGGGTCGTACTTACGCATGAACGTTGTTTTTCTTTCCTTATTGAATTGAATGAAAGAAAGTAAATAGAACACATATATATATATATAAATAAATAAATTATCATTATAATTTCATATATTTCATGATTACATATTATATATACTTTTTAATCGTTATTTAACAGTTAACATGGAAAATAAATCTCATCGCATCATGGAGACGGTAGGCAGTACGTACGCACGAGCAACGATATCATTCACTTAAAGGTTAAATGGTATGGAATTGGATGGTATATTAATTAAAAGGAATAATTATAATGTTGTATTTAATATTTAAATCCATTATATTCATCATTATACCCATCCAAATTAAGTATTTTTGAATAAAAAATTACACCATGACGTGGAGACTGTAAGTCGTACATACACACACATGGTGATATTGTTATTCGTAGGATGGAAAAAATAAGGTATAAGGTAGTACCATAGTTATAATAAAATCTAATAATGTATACGATACTAGATTTATTACTTTATTATTGGAACAACATAATAATAGGAAGTAGAATAAGAAAATAATTTTGAAAGAGGTGATAAAACAATTACCTCTTTTTTGAGTATCTCCTATTGATTTCCACTAAAGGTATCAGTGGGATGGATTTATGCCCAAATTATTCCCTATAGGATTAATTTAGGGATTTTAGGAGGATATTTGGGTAGGTTTTGGACAAGACAAATGGACTTATAGTTGTTAATAATATAGAAGGAGAAGTTCCCTTTTATAGGAGAGGTGGTGCGTACTTTATGGAAGTCATGAAATATTAATTTCTTATAAATTTATTTCGTTTTCTAATTGTGTAAAAGTGATTTATTTCTCGTGTATGATTAGTATATGTCTAAATCCTATCAAAAAATATGTTTTAGACATGTTTAGGTCACAAACGTAACCTTATCTTTTAGCTTTACTCCTTAGTTAAAAACATTGACTCTTACCATCTCTTCTTGTATTTTCATAATATATAGTTACTATAGTTACTATAAAATGAAAAGATAACTAAAAGTGTATAATTAATAAATTTTTTAACATTATATAAGTCAGTTTGAGGAATCTTATATTTTTAAAACAATTATATAATTTAATAAAATAGTATTTATTTTAAAAACTCATTTATGGCAATTTTGACACTATTTAGTAATTGATTTTTATTAAAGTCATAACAACTTGATTCTTTAGAACCAAATTAATAAACTCATCAATAACATGTAAATTTCATACAAAAAATTAGTTTATTACATTAAAATTTTGAAATTAAATTTATTTTAATATTTATAATATCATTTATTGGAATATTTAGCCGCTTCGGCGGTGGCATAGTGGTGAAGGAGAGGGGTACAACAACGCCGTTCTTTGGGAGGTACAGGGTTCGAATCCTGGGAGTCCGCTTTCGGGGCGAACCTCTCCCCCGGGATCCACTTGCCTTGCCGGGTCACCCGGTTTCTGACTGGGTGGGCAAAATGAGGCGCAACCCACCCGTGCTGACGGATTGCTTGACGAACCATCGCCGCCCGGGTTGTCACCCTCCGGGACGCTCTGCCATCTCGGCTGGCAACGGCTCCTTCCCGGCTGGGGCTCTCTCCGGAGTGACCTCTTCGTGGGGAGGGGGGTTTCCTTGTGTGGAGGGTTCTAAAAGGCCACACAAGGGAATTCCCTTTTCAAAAAAAAAATTATTGGAATATTTCATTAAAAAGATAATAACTGCATCATCATTGTGTCATATATAAATTTATTTATTTAATGTCTAAAAATTATAAATAAAATATCATGATTTAGGAATTTTATTTAGATTTATAATTACTATTTATAGACTAATATATCATTTATAAAAATCAAAAGAAAATTGTTTTAGTAAAAAGATACATTTTTATGTTATATTTCCCTTTACTTTAAATTAATTATTATAACATGACATTTTCACACCCAAGTGGTTCTAAAATGCCACAATTTCAGACTAAGGATTGTTTTGGTCTGCAATGACTCATATAATATGATTAATACATGCATTTGGGTAGTTTTATATTATTATAATATTATTTTATTACCGTTAATTACCTGATTTACCCTTTAACCATGGATAATAAAAATAATTTTTGACGTTACTATTAATAATGTCTAAAAATAAAAAGAAAACATATTTAAAGTATTTTTAATTTCTTATTACATATATGAAACCCATTTTTCTAAATTCATGACACATAATTGGAAGAAATTAATTGAAAATTAATTACTGCTTTCAAAATTAGAAAGTGGGTTTTTAGGAAGTAAAAACTATCAAAAGATTGACCTGTGTTTATGTCAAACTTAAATGTAAAATTACATAAAATGACAAAAATTGTTTTAAATTATAAAAAAATCCAATTATACTTTAAAATCAATTAAAAATATAATCTAACTATATAAATAAATTAAATGAAAAGACAATTTTGAATTAGAATGCTGTATTTATCACTATTTATTAAAATATGAATTTTTTTAGAAAAATACCAAAAATTGAAACAAAATAAATTTTTATGTCCCACTTCCAAATAATACGTTTATTTGTTCAAATAGAATATTTAAAAGTGTTAAAAACTAGATTCAAAACGGTAGTTCCATCAAAAGGCAGCAAAACTGCATTTTTTTTGAAAAATACTTCATTTATTAAAAAAATTGAATTTGTTCTTATATCATGTCTATAAAACACATAAGATGAATGTTAATGTTATATAAAAATAAAAATGTGGTTAATAATATTCATAATGAATAGTTTATATCCCATTATATAATAATATTTTAATAATATATTTTTATTTATTGAAATTTTGTATTGCGTTCAACACAATCTATCAGGGAAGGTCTCTCTTATGTGTAATGCAAGCCAAGTTAGTGTTGCATGTATTAATTTTTTTTAGTGTTATGTATAACATAATACAAATATAGTTCTTTTATACATTGAACAAAGTATATACTCAGTGTTGCGTCTATCGTATGCCAATTCGGTTTTGTGTGTAGCATACGACAAGTTAGTTTAGTGTGAAAGGAATGTTTGACTTAGTGAATTTCAAGATATAAATAAAAATTTAATTTTTTCAAAAAAACAGTCCTTAAAAACTCATGGTGTTACATTATTCCCCCTTAAAATTAATTTCACCCTCGAAATTCGTTGGGGTTATAAAATTTTTACTACTTGAAAGTTTCTTTCATGGAAACCCACATCGTAAAAAGGAATACTAAAACTTCATTTTAAAAAGAAAAGTTAGAAACATAAAAGTTACCAAAATTAACTCATCACTGAATTTCCTCATAGGATAACATAGGTGGTAAGTGAAAACATGGATATGGAAGAAAAATCTTACCATCATGTTCAGATGGATAATGATAGAGAAGAAGGTTTGGAGAAAGTTATCAACTAGAAAGCCATAAATTTGGTTTGATTTAAGGGATCATCTCATTCATCAGATAAGAAGGTACAAGGATACTTTTTTTTTGGTTTTCAAGATTAATTTCCTAAATTTTAATAACATTAGAAGAAATACTAACTTGATTTCAGTATAATCTCATCATTGGTCATGCCATGAACAATTTCCACTTCATCTCTTATTCAAAGAAATGAAGTAAGATTTTTTATTCCTAAAGTGTTAGAAAATCATACGATCTATAAATTGAATGATAGGTCATTCCATCTATCTTTATCACAAAAAAGGTTATCACAAGTTATTAAACATGTATAAGTTCATATATGGTGGGATAATACTTTATGATAACAAACTTCATCCGATGTTTAAACTTTACATGAATTTGATAACCTTATAATCCTTATGAAAGATAAAAATAAAAAACTATAGAAATAGTTTAAAAAACTCAGCTTAAAATTTATCCCCCATATATAGTAAGATATCTGTGGTTTGTCTCATTCCAAAAATATAAACACCTTCATCATGTATTCTCTTATTCCACAGTAACAACCTGAATTATTAGATATCCTTATTAAAAACATGCATGTTTCCTTATTCCAAAAATTATTGGATATATTCCTTCAGTCCCAAAAAGTTGTATTCTTCAACCGTTATGGCATAAACATCTTTTCAATAACTCCATAATTAGTTCTCAAGAAACTTTCATAATCCAATTTACTTATTTAAATACAACATATCTTGATACAAGCATCATTATCTTAACATAAGGGACATATTAAGGGTTATATTCCCCTTAATCATGTGTTCTACAAGTAGATCACCTTACCCTTAAATCACTTTTTTGTCTCCTTATAACTATTCAATATATCCTTTACAATACTTCATTAAAAACTTATACTAAAAATAATTATCTATTTCATGATTCATATAAAATAATATTTGAAATCTGAAACATATACACCTCAATTATCTAACTTTATTCTTAAACCATTACCTAGGATCCATCATCTTCATATTTAATAAAATATGAATCATGTATTGAGGTTTCTCAACCACAATCTTCTCAGTTTTAATGTAAATAATACTGGATGAACATCACATACCTTTCACATGCCATTTTCAATCTCTTTATCTTTAGCAGTATGACTAATACTCGTAGAATCATCATGATTCTCTTCATGATATTTCCACTTTGGAAATCTATCTTCATTATTACCATAATTTTCACATCTAAAACATTTAATGGTTAACTATGTTCTATATAGTTCTAGATATTGACTAAAACAAGAAAGAAAAGAGTGATAAATACATATCAAAGATAAAAAACACATAAGTATGGTAAATTACTTATAATATTTCAATCTATGATATCTTAGGTTTAATAATAGGTTATTAATGATCGTTAACATAATTATAGGACTATAAACTATAGTTAGACTTACCCTTAGGGACATCCATAGACATACCTTAGAAATATCTCTAGGGATCTCACTAAAGTTTTCACATCCTAGTTCCCGAAGGTTAACAAAATTTTTGCTCTCATACCAACTCTAACAACTCAAGATTGAAGGACATGGAAATTTCATTTCTTTTATAGAATATATAACATATTAAAAAAATAGACATTCAAAGATCATATTAGTTTAGTGTCTTTTGAAACTCGAAACATATTCTTCTAGCTTGGTGAATGATATTCAACATCTCCCAGAAATATCTTCCCCATTAGTTTTCCTACCAAAAACCATTCTTTATATCTTGGGGAAAAGAAAACATAAAAAAGGTGATCTCAAATGTTCAGTAAGGGTAAAGATGAATAAAATCAAAAAAAAAACATAAACATAATAATGTAAAAACATGAAAATAAATTTTGAATATCAAAATTTTGAGTCATGAAATAAATCTTGGCAGTTCATAAGGCATAAATCATAAATGAATACAAACCATGATAAAATAACATTGACATAAAACATGGAATTATTGAAAGAAAATAAGCACATAATATTATTTCCATAGTATCCAAGGAATTTATGCCAAGACCATCATATCAAAAAAATTCCATTACTGAACTGGGTTTACATTCCCTTCCAGTCATGTATTACTAGACTATATTTACTTGTTGTTCTAGCCCGATATTACTGAACCAGATTTACTTGTTTTTCAAGCCCTGTATTATAGAACCCGATTTTCATTCCATTATAGTCATGTCTATCTCATGAGATATAAATCATTATCCAATGCATTGGAGGGAGATATGGGTCCCAACCATATCATAGTGAAACCATTCTTACATGTGCCACAAAAACATAAACCATTCATCATAGAATAACCCATGAAATAAAATGGGTCTCTTAGACACCATTCCATCATAATCCACATAATATAAATGGATTTTATAAAAATAATTCCATTATAAACACAATAAAATCATATTAATAATAGGGATAGAAACATAGCTCAATGTCATCTTAGATGTAAAATAATTTTGATAAAACACTTGAACTTATTTTTTTGGAAAAATATACTTTCTTCTTCAAAAATGTTTTAAATTTCTCGAAATGTCATGAAATTTTAAAAGAAAATAATTTAGTTGAAAATAAACATAAAATCATGTAAATTAATCTTAATGGGAATAAGTATTTAAGAAGACATAAAAACTCTTTCATGCCATATAAGTTAAAAAACATTCTTCTCATACTCTTGTTGGAAAAGTCAAAAAATACCTCATATGGAAAATGAAAGAAAGATTCCTTCCATACCATTCAATTAAAAATTCACCAATGGGTAAAATTGACTTTAAAAATAGTATAATAATAGAAATAATATTATATATTTAGGAAACATGTATGTGAATTATAAATACATCCCAGTAAATACTTACGTATAAACAATCTCAGATAAAAATGAGATTAAAAAATTATCCCTTACCTTAGGTATGATTTCTTGTGTATGTGTCAGAGAATTGTTTATAGTGTGTTTAAAAATATTATTAACTTGTAACAGAACCATAATAATATTTATGATATCATATATGATTCACTTATGATTTTATATTACCTGTTTATTTATCAATTTCTTGTTAAAACAACGTTTTGGGTAATAATCACTTTATTTATCGTATGTGTTTTGACTTGTTATTCTTGATGTTATTACTTAGATAATGATTTAATTACTTATAGAATGTAAAACCTGATTTATATATAATAAATATTGAGTATATAAATATATATAATAGATAGATAAATGAAATGGAATACACCGTTCATGGAGACAGTAGGCCGTACGTACACATGAACATTGTTTCCTTCTTCTTATTGAATTGAATGGAAGAAAGTAAATGACATATATATATATATAAATCCATTAGAATTATTATATAATATATTTCATGATTATTTATTATATATAATTTATAATCATTCTTGAATGGTTAACGTGGAGAATGAATCTCATCACGTTGTGGAGATGGTAGGTCGTACGTACGTACGTGCGATAATATCATTCACTTAGTGGTTAAATGGTATAGAATTAGATGATAAATTAATTATGTAGAATAATTATAATGTTATATTAATTATTTAAATCCATTATACACATAATTATACCCATCAAAATTAAGTATTGTTGAATAAAAAATTACACCACGACGTGGAGACGGTAAGTCGTACGCACACACGCATGGTGATATTGTTATTTGTAGGATGGATAAAAGGAGGTATAAGATGGTACCATAATTATAATTACATCTAAGAATATATATAATACTGTATTTATTACTTTATTATGAAAACAACATAAGAAGAGGAAGTAGAAGAAGAAAAGAATTCTGAAAGAGGTGATAAAACAATTATCTTTTTTCGAGTATCTTCTTTTGATTTAAAAAAAAGGTCTCAGTAAGATGGATTACTTCACAACTTTTGGACTCTAGGATTAATTTAGGGAAGTTTATAGGATATTTGGGCAGGTTTTGGTGAAGACAAATGGCTTTGGAGGTGTGAATAATAGATAAGAACAGGTACCCTTTTATAGGAGTGATGATGGGCACTTTAGAAAAGTCTTGAAATATTAATTTATTATAAATTTATTTTAGATTTATAATGGATAGAAATTAATTTATTTGGATTATAAGATTATTATAGATTTAAATAATTTCAAAAAATTGGTTTTAGACAAGTTTAGGTTACAAAATTAACCTTTTCCTTTAGCTTTAACCCTTAGTTAAAAACATTTAATCTTACCATGTCTTCTTTTATTTTCATAATATATGGTTACTATTGTTACTATAAAATTCCAAGATAACCAAAAGTGGATCATTAATTACATTTTTAACATTATATAATTCATTTGGACGAATCTTAGAGTTTTAGGACTATTATATCATTTAATAAAATAGTATTTGTTTTAAAAACTCATTTATTTCAATTTCAATACTATTTAGTAGTTGATTTTTTTAAAGATTTAACAACTTGATTACTTCAAAAAAAAGGCATTAAATCATACCTCACATGTTAATGTTGTCCAAAAAATTATTTTTTGGCATAAAAATGTTCAAATTACATTTATTTTAATATTTATTATATCATTTATTCAAATATTTCATTAATAAGGTAATCACTGCATCATTATTGTGTCATAAATAAATAAATTTATTTAATGTATAAAAATTATAAATAAAATATCATGATGTTTTAAATATTTTTATTTTATAATTACTATTTATAGTTGAAGATATCATTTATATAAACCAAAATAAAATTGTTTTAGTAAAAAGATACATGCTTATGTTATATTTTTTACTTTAAATTAATTATTATAGGATGTCATTTTCACACCAAAGTGGTTCTCAAATGCCAAACTTTCAACCTAATGATTGTTTCTATCTTCCTTGACTTATCCAATAGTATTAGGACACATGCTAAGGTAGTTTTATATTATTATAATATTATTTTTTTACACTTATTTACATGATTTTCCCTTTAACCATGGTAAATAAAAATAATTACTGAAGTTACTATTCATAATTTCCATAAATAAAATGGACCTATTTACATAATTTGGACTTTATGATTCCAAATATGGAATCAATTTTTATAAATTCAGAACACCAAATTAGAAGAAACTAATTTAAAATTAATTCCCGTTGTCAAAATGAGAAAGCAAGGTTTTAAGAAATAAAACTATCAAAAGATTGACATTTGTTTATGTCCAATTTAAATGTGAAATTAATTAAAATGAAAAAAATTTATTAAATGAAAAATAATCTAATTACACTTTAAAACCAATTAAAAATATAATATAACTATATAAATAAATTATATGAAAATGAAATTTTGAATTAAAATGCAGTATTTTTCACTATTCATTAAAAAAGAATTTTATCAGAAAAATAAAAAAACATCAACCAAAGTAAAATTTTAAATCCTGATTCCAAATAATATGTTTATTGTCTCAAATTATGTATATAAAATTGTTAAAAATAAATTTAAAATGGGTGTTCCATTAAAAGGCAGCAAAACTGTATTTTTTGAAAAATACTTCTTTTATTCGAAAAATTGAATTTGTTCTTATATCATGTATAAAATATAAATAAGATGAATTTTAATGTTATAAAAAATTAAAAAATGTTGTTAATAATATTCATAATGGATAGTTTATATCCCATTAAATAATAATATTTTAATAATATATCATTGTTGAGTGAAACTCGGTATTGTGTACAACACAAGATATCGAGGAAGGACACTCTTGTGTGTAAAGAAAGCCAAGTCAGTGTTGTGTGTAGTGAAACATTCCTTTTCTTTTATATATAACATAATAAAAAATAATTCTTTTATATGTTGGAAAATATCTATACTCTATGTTGCATGTATCGTATCCCAACTCAGTGTTGCGTGTAAGATACGACAAGTCGGTTTAGTGTGAAAGGAATGTTTGACTTAGTGAATTGAAAGATATAAATGAAAAGTTTAATTTATTCAAAAAAATATTCCATAAAAACTCATGGTGTTACATTTCTTTTGGCACCCTTTTCCCATCTTGCTGATGTGGGGGTGACTGTTGGCATCTTGGGGGAATTGCACAGTTTTGTGGAGGCCTTGTAGTTGGAGATGGAGGAAAGAGTGGATTAAGCCTCATAGAAGACACTTCGACTTTTCTCATTCTTTTTACTAGGTCTGATCATCCCACTCAGGACTGGTGATTGGTTCACTGAAAGGAGTCTTTTATACTTTGGGAAGTAGTAGATAAATATCGGAACCAACTTGTGTACTTAACTGGGATAAGTTGCGTCTACAATTCATCATAGATATTATCAATGTACATAGCAAGAATTTCATCTTGGGGGAGTGGACGGTTCAGGGAGTAATTCAAGCCTATAATGACCCAAACTTTCATTAATGAAAATTCCTATTGGTCTTTTTAAATGTCTTATTATGGTTATTTAAAACATATTCCCTTCATTGGTTTTATGTTTTGGATTTTAAAATACTATTAAGAATTGTAACCGTTGGGAATATAGTCGTTGAACAATGATAACATGATTAGTATAAACATAGGGCGTTAACAAATCCAATTTACACAGACAAAGGAAGAGAAGGCCTCATCCAGTAGACTTTCCCCGTATAAAGCCCATTTGTCAGATCTCGGAAAGGAGGTGTCGTCATTGGGCTTTGGTCTTGACCAATCCCAAGTTGACCTTGAACACATTAAGCTTGAGCGAAACCGACTATGGGAGAAGTGGAAGTTAATAGAGATTACCACCCGAGCGATGTTATCTGAGCCACCCCAAGAGTCTGTCACCATCGCACACCTTACCCTTCAGTCTTATGCAGGTGTTATAATGTGTTATGTAACAAGACCCCAGCACTATGACTATGTACACTGTTTTTGTACAATTAATGTGCATTCGTTTTATTATTGTTACTTTGTAAAGTGTTTTTAAAGCACACATAGTATTTTTAGTTATTATTAAACTAAGAAATCTTTTTTTATTATTTAATGGACTTTTTATTTAAATAATAAAATATTATTATTAAATTAATTTTTATTAATATAAATGAGCATATAATTTTATGAATGCAATTGTAATTTTTATTAAGGTTTGAAAACTGTTTTTGTCAAAACTCATGACTTTTATGTAAATATCAGTTTATATTTTAAAATTAATAATTAAAATATTTATAAAATAATTTAGATAAAATTAATATTATTTTTGGAATCATGACATCAAAATTATCCAACGGTGAATTTTTAATAATTTTCTAAGACATTCGAATTTTTGGGTAAAAATTAAATACCATTTCAATATATAATGTGTTTTATTACATCATAATGACCCAATAGTTATGTAATAAAATAATATAAACATTATGTTCGGCCAATATATGTTTTACCATTAAAATAATGTGATTTTTGTTTTTTATGATTTATTTTACACAACATTAATGGACACTTCAAGGCTTATAAAACATTTTGTCTTTTTAAATTGTTTTCATTGAGAGTGTGACTCACCTCAACATATGCAACCCTATTATTTTAAGAATTTCAGCCATTTTCCTTATAATTTTTTCCACTCCCCTTTGGAAAAAACCATGGTAAAAAACCATGGTATGGTTTGTGGTTTAGATTAGTTTAATGTGAGGTGTCCAAAACCTAAATAATAAAGAATTCCCTCTCATTTCCTATATAAACCCACAGAATATCCCACTTCCACTTCACTCAAAGCCTTTATATTTTGACCAAACCCTGACCTCCTCTCTCTAGAATCCTCCCAAGGTTCCCCAATCTCCCAAGAATCATCTCTCAAGCCTCTCCCAAGTCTTTGGTATCACACTTCCAAGTAAGGGATTTCTTCCTTTCTCATTTTTCTAGTTTTATTTAAGTTGTTATGCCCACTTGTTTTCAATTAAAAATGTGGGGTTGTGATTTATCACCTTCCCCATACTTCCCTATTTATGTTTGGATAATGGGAGACCCCTTTATCTCTCATCAATTCCACCCATGTACACTCGTTACCATGCTGAAATTGCGTGAGGTATTTCACTCTCCTCTTTTACACCCAAGTAATTCTTTTATATTATGCATCTAAATTCCATTACATTTGTTTGGAAATGTATTTATATGCCCCCCTTACTTTCCATTTCATG
Organism: Viscum album; assembly: GCA_963277665.1. Lineage (NCBI taxonomy): Eukaryota > Viridiplantae > Streptophyta > Magnoliopsida > Santalales > Viscaceae > Viscum > Viscum album. Next base: position 1,078,182,454 of record OY728139.1, on the reverse strand, counting down.
TTAATATGATAATACATCCTTTTATCTCCCATTAACCATTTTCATGAATCCTTATGTCACGTCGTTATGCTGCCGAAATTACACCACATTTTTTCAAGCCAAGATCATTGTGTAGTGAATACCATACCCATGTATCTATCAAGGGTATTCACCAGTATGCACATATACATATTGAATGTTACATTCATGTATTTATTCCACATTACTTAATTGGGGAATAACTTATGATGTTGATTGATTCCATGTTATATGATCCATGTGGCACACTTATGCATGAAATGAAATGTTTAAGAAGGTTGCGCCCTGATAGCGCTCCAATGCATTGGGTAAAGTATAGTATGATGATACGTCATGTGAAAATGGTGTTGTCTCATTCTAATTCAAGTTCAATGATGTTTTATTCATGCTTCATGTGCAATGAGGGTTTAATCATGCTCCATGTGCAATGAGCCTTGGCTCATGCTAATTCCTTGTTAAGTGTTGTTGCCAGATTTCCATGTTATGATTATCATGATTTATCATGAATTTATGTTCATGTTTCTATTATGATCCATTTATATGCCTATTGTCAAGCATTTATTTTATTCCTCATGGTATTCCATGTTTATTCCCTTACTGGGCTTTATAGCTCACCCTTTTCTTATGCATGTCCTCAAGTTATCCCATGCAATGCTAGGTAAAAGGGAATGTAGTGGTCTTGTAAAGGGTGTTTTCAATAAAGATGTTGTATTTCATATTTTAAGTTTTTACGTAATGATCCTAATCCCCAAAGACACTAGAACTCTCAATCTTCCATGTTTAATCAGGTGGAGTCTATGTAATAAATAATGTTTAAGTGTGTAATAAAAAGAAGGGTTGTTATAAAGCCTTTCCATCTAGAGATCAATTCTGAAACTATTTCATTCTATCACTGGTTATAGTTCATGAGATCACTAACTGTTGTCTTAGGAAAAGTTGAAATGAATTGGACGAGAAACTATCGCTGAAGGTCTTCCCAGCCTATGATTGAGTTTTCTGGAAAACTAGTATACCACATAATGGATGAACCCTGCAGAGTTCAGATGAGGCACCTAAGTTTTACAGCTTCTTGTTGCTCTGGGGTTCCCATAATGGGGTCCTAGTAAGATTCATAGTGCATTAGATTATTTTATGGGTCTCCTGAACCATTGAACATCGATAATACAAGGTTTTCTAAGTTTAGCGGTGGTAGAATGATTCTCACCCAAGCAGTGTAAGGTTTACATTCTAGATTTATCAGAGCGTAAAACCATTATATAGAATCTAGTCGATCTATCAATTGGTCGATGGTATTCAAGAGAACTTGATGCATATTTTTTAGGTCTTGAGATTTGGTGGGTATAGTAGGGAAAAACTGGACATGCTGACACTGATGAAATTTAGGGTGGATACCCTGCTAGGGGTCTCCTTTGTGTGTTTTCATGAATGTGTTATGGATATTTCCCTAGTGGAGGGAAGTCCTGATATCCTTCCAGGTCCGGATGCAAGTAGACCAATGATCCCAGTTCTTGGTTGGATGGGAATCCTAGCCTAGTTTCATTTACTAGGATGAGTTCTAGTTATAGAGGAACCTATTTTAATAGCATCTATTGTCATTCTTCTTTAGGAACACACCTAGGAAGATAGATTCCTCGACGCAGCTTAGAATTGATTCACCTGAGTTCTTTCATTTATTCCTCCTAGTTGAATAATCATTCCTCGAGCATGAGTGAATCATTTTCTAAAGGGGGAAAAAGTAGATCATATATGACCTTGGATTTATTCTTCTAATTGTTGGGGATTCACGAGGGAGGTAATGATGTGTTTGCTGAGGGTGTTCCCAAATTTAGAGTAGCTCTCTGGTTCCGAGTATGCACAACCTTAGGCTCGGTGTGGACTGCCTCTGAGAGGGAACCATATTTTATTGCATCCTCTTCATTTTTATCATTTCCCATGAGGTCCTTGGGACTAAAGTCTACTATATTCACTGATGAATACCTCATTGGGGTGGTGTAATCAGTGCCCAATGGTAGGAGAGCTTTTTGCATCCTTTATTGGGATTTCTCCTTCTATTTTAAGGTATTCTTCAAATTTATTAGAGCAAAGAGACCTGAAGGGATCCCTAATCTAACCTCACAATACAAGTTTGTCCCAGGGGGTATAAACCCTGAGTTGACACTAAACAGCTGACCTCTCTACTCATTTTGTTTTTCAGATAGGAGAAGATATAAATCCGCTGTGCAGGAATTTGAGGTTAAAATGGCCCCAGTGATGCGGTTTGTGGTTGCTCCCATCTTTCATTGATGTTCTATGGCCTGGATTCGTTGGTCTTACCGGGGAATTTTGAGTTAAAAATTCCCCCAGCCCTGCAGGCTGGGACTATTCTCGTATTACGGTGATAAGTGTTACTATTGTCGCCTTCTTTATTTCACGCACTCCCACATGGGTGTGAGGTGAGTATGGTGCTGGATTTGAACGAGATTTATTTTCTTTTAAGGACATGTGCATTTCTCTTTGGTTGGATTTCCTAAGTATGTAATCCTTTTGGATGATTTTGGTGGCCTGAGTCAGGAGCTTAATGATGGTTTTATCTCATCAAATCTGATGCTTTTGAGACTTGCTCAAGGCCAGTTCTTATTGAGTGTTCCAACTTTCCTGAGAAGGGACTCCATTTGATTGCTGCCTTTGGGTAATGACACTAAAATATGTAATTTACAGTAATTTCTAGTGGATAGGATGTGGGGTGAAGTGTAGAGCTCCATGCTCCCCCCATCCATGCATTTGAACTTCAGAAAAGGCATCAATGATAATGCAACACAACCTGTGCAGCGCCTGGAGGTAGGACATTTTGATATCTTTCGTTTGCCACTGTTATTGTGGCTGATGTGCAGATGTGAGAGCTTCTAAGTCTATTAGATGGTGAATCTCTACTAGTATGATGACATGGTCTGCATATCCCTCGTAGGGAAGGAATTTTTCCTTTAGCTAGTAGAGAGTTGTCTATATATTTAGGTGAATGTTATGTGTACATTCTTCTGAAAACATTCTTGGTATGTCAAACATAGAAGTGTTTGTGGGCCAATACACCACTGCTATGTCATCCCTAGCTATTTTATTCTCAGGAGAAACATATCTTATTGGTTCTCTTTTGAAGACTCCTCCACTTGGTCTGCCCAACCTGAATGCTCTTTAATTTTGTTCCAAGTATTGGGGCTAGTAGAAGCCTCATTGATATGTGAGTAGTACATGGGTGACTTGGAAGATGAGTATGGACCCAAACCTTATTTTGGTTGAGAAAGGTTTCCGCTCATCATTGGTAGGGTGTATGACATGTCTAACACTATTTTTCTTAGCGCCTCAGCATACGAGGGATTTCTCACATTTTATTCGGCGAGGTGAGGACCTTCTTGCCTGTGTGAGTTTTGACAATGTGGAGGACCTTCATAGTTGGTGCTACAATGGAAAGGGATACCATCACAACATAACATCCAACCATTGGGAATGTACTTATGGTATATACCATGGCGAGGATTTATATGGTAGACTACAGTGAGGGGAGGAACTTCTTTCTGCTTGATGTCATTGATGGGAGGGACTTTCCCAATGAGTGATATCTTGGATAGGACAACCATAAGATATTTGGATTCAAGGAAAATATCTATAGTGAAAATCATAGGGAGGGCCTTCAGGATGAGGTGCAATGATGGGAGGACCTTCTCATTGCTTGATGTCGATGTGGGGAGGGCCTTCCCAGTGACTGCCATTGTGGGGAAGGCCTTCGCAATGGCTGTCATCATGACGAGCACTACCATCATGAATTGACGTCCAACTACAAGGTGAAGCAAATATGCAGCGTATATCCTAGGGAGGACCATCAGGGTAGATGACAACATGGGGAGGACCATCTTACTATTTGATCTTCTAGACAAGGGGAGGGATACCTTGATGTGCATCAGGAGATTGGATCTCGTTATTGATTGTTCCTGGACCACAGAGTAATCCCATGTGGGTTCCCCAGGGAGGGAATTCAGACCTACTAGAAGCAAGAATATGTTGAGGGCCTTCACAACAACTACTACCACTTCCATAACTTAGTAATGTACTGATTGAATCTTAATCCTCTATTAATATATTCTTGATTAAATCAAGAACCCCAACTTCCAGCATATCAGAATCATGAATGTTCCCTTCATTGTATGGTTTACTTTGGCACATTTCATCATTAGACGCTCTCTTACGGGTAACTAGGGCCATCTAAAGTTGGTAAAATCCTTTTAATATAGGTTCTTATTTTTTTGGTTCGTGCGATTCCACTGGGATATTCTGATAGAAATCTTGAGTTTTTTCAGGGATATATGTATGCCCTGGAGTGGCCACCAAGTTTTAATGGCATCCCCTGGTTGGAACGAGTATTATTTTCCGATGTGGTTTTCTATGTATCGTGGGATATTGTTGTTGACCCTCATAGAGTGGAGCATGGATGCATAACTACTCTGGAGTGACGAACCCATTTTGTGGATGAGTCATTCTGTTCAAGGAAACTGGGTCGAGGGCCAGGTTCCTTGCCTTTTCCCCCGATGCAATGATGTCTTGACATGTTTGGAGGATATGGTTGGGAATCAATGCCTAATCTTCCACCATTTCTATGATTTTATGAGATACATCTTTGGATGGAATAGGTTTGAAGGCCCATTCCGATGCCAGATCAAGATTTTGCTCCCACTCTGATCCTCCATAGTTTGTTAATGGATACTGGGATTTCTCCTATGTCAGGACAAAGTAATGAGTTTGCCACTAGTTTTCTTCTCTAGTTTCCATCATATTTGACTATTGGGCTTCATATTTAAAAGAAGGAATTTGAATCGGCTCACTTTCCTCTATATTTTTCTCATTGGATTTGTATGAGTCCATAGGAATTTGACTCTTCTCATATTTGTTTGTTGCCATATTTGGATGGTGGTCTTGATATTAATCAGTATATGTTTTTGCCTCCCTATAGTTGTTTTTCATCCTATTTGGATGATGAGTTCTTGAGATAGATTATGAGGCCCGCAGCAGAAGCAGGTGTGCTGTGTATTTTAAAAATGTTCACTAATATGCTGACAAAACTTGTCGTCACCAATGATCTGAGCGCCGATAAGGACTGAGTATCTTACGTAAATTGTAAAGAACAGAAAAAATTAAAACATAACTGTTTCAAATCTGAATCCAAAATAAACTACAACTAGTTGATGGAGTTCATTTCTTGAAGGATCCATAGTAGGAACACTCTATATCATCCACACGCACTTCAAAATCCACTAGAAAGTCAATCATCAAATTCTGGGTGCTAGCGCGATGATCCGAAGATGTCTTTGACATCCCAAAGATCATCGCATCGAGATCTATTCGATTCTTAGGAGAGATCTTGATCCAAGCTTCTTGGATCCAGAGCTTCTCTCTATAGAGAGCGGGAGGAGATAGAGGCTCTCATTTTTTAATCCATGAAACTGAATGAATAGTTGCAAGCAGAGAGAGCCTCATCACTATTTATAGTGGTGTTTCAAAATATCTGGTTTGGTTCCCCAGCCCCCATTTATTTGAACATCGACTTAATAAATAATTTTTAACAAACTAATATGTTTCAATATTATTTATTATTTTATCACATACCTATAATATATATAATATATATTATGTGATAAAAACCGAGCTATTTAACTTGACTCACCATCCTGCTTAATATTAAAAGAACCATGAATATTAATATAATATTCATTCGATTAATATTTTCTTTTACTTACTTAACCTTTAAATACATTAAATAAATTCTATCCCAATTATTCATAACTTAAATAATAATGAATTTATTTAATTATCTGTGATCAATAACTTGTACAACACTGAAACCCCATAGTGGGACCCACTATGTCCATATACCTATTCAACTAAATATGCTGGATTCTTGAATACGCTATTGTGTGTGACCCTATAAGCCCTTTTCTCGATATGAGTGAATAAAATCCACAGACCAAAAAGAGAGTATAACAACCCATCATGGACCCTAAAGAGATAAGGATTGTCATAGCAATGACAACCAACCTACAAACACTGACTGTGTACTATAATCTCTTTTCCATTAAATATCTCATAAAGGAGGATGCACACTTGTGTCATTTTCCTTTCCTTACTTTATTATTTGTTGATCTTTTTAGATGGATTTTTCTTTCGTATGCTTTGGCCAAAGAATTATAAAGGTAGCACCATCCTGATCAACTAGGCCTAAGATATATAACTTCCTAAACTTGGAAGGGACAAATCCTTTCTTGATCATTCAACCAATGTCATACCACCAACGACGCACCCAACAAAATCTACCTCTCCATGATTTCAATACCATGGGGTTTTCCTTGCATCAAAGTTTGTAATCAAATGATACACATTGGTAATGGTCTTAAGTCAGGAGACCAATACACATGTTCGTAGATAGGAATGACCAATGACACCCAAAACACGTGGTGTTCCTATTGGTGGGGTTTTCCTCATTATCTCTCTATTAGAGATCACTAAGTGCGAACTTCATGAGAAAAAGTCTCAATGATTATGAGCCCCCAACACCTGATATTCAAACATCTACTGTGTCCAATCAGTTAGATGTATCTAGACTATAGAACATATACTTAATACTAATGTCATAGTATCTCGAGGTTCTCCTTATAGCATGGGATTTACTATAACCATTCCACACGACAATTAATCTATGGAAATTATCATTATATAGTAGATGCAGAAATATATACACTATAATAGTAATAATACATCATGTATAACTAACTGTACACAAGATATGGTAATCAAAAGTATGGCATAGTTGGGTTTAGGTCACCCACTATTTCAATACTCTCACTTGCACTAGATCCAACTTTCTAACCAAACATATTAGCTCTCACATGATAAAGATCATGATTCTGTTGAGTAATGACTTTAGCTGCTGGGCCAACCACATTTTTTCTTGCATGGTATATCTGTTGTATGCCACATCATCTCTTTGAGTAAAACTTCTCAAAATAAGGTATCCCCGAGTATATAACTTTTGTCCATTGTCATAACTTGACAACTTGGATAGTAATAATATCATAATTTATATTATGATAATACGTTTCTCACTAGTATAAATTCCATGAACTGGAAGAAATCGTTGCATTTAACTACTTCTTAGATGCCTTAGAAGATACAACATACTTGGTATTTGTAGATATGGTTACCATTGGATTTTATGATCTTGACTCGCTCATCACCTTAGCCTAACTGCAATACAATATCTAATTGAACTAAGGATTACTAGTTTATGTCCCCCCATAACTAGTATTCATTGTTCTCCATTTACCAGGTACATATCATTTGTACTTGTTGAAGCACAAGATTATAGTTCTGACTGCTTCACTTGCGGTTCTCTTAGAAACAATTGATATTTACCTACAATAAAATATATCCTAGAAATATAAATTATTTTACATATTATGGCATAGGTTATTGATCCATCGCTAAAGCGTATGGAACTAAACTCACAACTTTAAGCTCTTCCCATGTTACGAACATGTCAACCTGAAGAGATTAAGCCATGTGATATTGAAAACAATTATGAACCTGAATTCTTTAAACATGTATTTTACAATACAATATCACTTTAGGTACAATTGACTAAGTCCAAGAAACGGTTATATCTATTTTTATAGATCCAGTTTCCTATAGCATAGTTTTCTACTTTAAGTTAATCACTAGAGAATTACTTTTATCCTAGTCTTATCTAATTGTAAGACCAAGATATGTTTTCTACATGTTTCCAAACATATTTTTCAATGAAAACATTGGTGATACCACTAACCTTTGGTAGAAATAAGGAAAATATACATTTGAAATGATTGCTCTAAGATCTTATTGCTTACTTGAACCCTTAACTCTTATTGTTTACTTGAACCTTTAACTGGTTTTCAGTAAATTGCAATCTTCATTGGCATTCGATGGAGTCATCATCCCTTTCTTGTTGTATCGTATAGACACATTCCATGAAAGTTGATTTTGACATCCAATGGCCAATTTAATGATCTCAGAAGTTATCTATGACAAGTAAAATTCTAATGGATTGAGGCATACCGACTTGGTATAAGAAATCAAGCCTTATTGGTACTACGCTTGTACCAATCACATATTAATTTACTTGAATACCCGTCATGGTATTCAATTTATATTCCCCATTTCAATTTGATACATGGAATTCATTATTGAATTTTTAGTTGTCTTTTCAATCTTAGCTAGTTTTCATATACTGCTTGTAGGATTGATTATTCTTAATGAATAATTTATCATCGACCACAACGAACATAGAAACCATCATGATGGTTTATTCTTTCTACGTAGTATGTGTCTAAAACATTCTTATTCTTTGTGAACTTGTGAAACTTTTTCCTGTGTCAACCATTTTTACATCTAAAGTATTGACCAAGTCCAAGTCAATTCATCTCCCGCCATCTCTAATAGAGATGTGTACCCTTATATAGAAATATAGTCTAATACTTGACTATATATTTTCTATCTTAGGGATTTATGTAATATCTTAAACAACTTTTAGGATATTTACTTAGATTCACCATGCATTTATCTTGATGCATGTTTGTTTATATCTTAACAAGATATTTGAATCCTAACACATGATCTATGACATTATATATTTTCATCATACAATGACTTGTATGATATCCATTTATCATTTATTAGTTGGCATATTGGTTGTGGGATTTTTCCATTATTTTTAAAGCATGTCCTGAAATATAATGAAAATTTATTCAACTTGCAACATTGATATTCCATATATCATAACTATGATGTATAAAATGTGCATTTAGGAATCGCTTCACACTACATTTTATTGATCAATATTAATATGTAAGACTCATCATCGATCGTCCTTATGAACATCAATATCGTGATGTAGATAAGGTAACATGCATTTAGGAATTACTCCACGCTACATTATTATGATCAATGAATGTTTGGTGAAGATATTCTTCATCATTATAATCTGAAGCAACTCATATCTTCTGACCAAACATATACATCACTGTTATATTCCTTAATAACTTAAAGGAATCTTATTAAGTATGTTTACCTCTAGATTTCCTTTGGAATAGTTCACACTCTCTTGTTAAACTAACCCCATAATCTTTGTGGTATACCTTTATTTCTAAAGGTTTCTTCATCTAAAGTAAATATGTCAATAATACCAAAGGTGTTTAGCTGTTCCCAGCCTAAATACCATACTGAGTATATTCTTAATGTCCACTTTTATTTTTACTTGAAAAATATTCATCTTGCCCTAACTGGATAAGTATTACATTTTTACATTCATCATGTATTGAATATGATTCAACTATGTCTGAACTGTTCGTTGAGTATGTTACACCACAGGAACCATTAATTCCTTAATTTGGAATAATGTCTCATTATGAACAAATGGGCACTTGAGATTAAGGTTTCAGTTATACTCAACAACTTTTTCAACTGAAATCATTCACTTGGAAATTAGAAGTTATGTGTTTCTCACTGCCAACATAGGAATCACCATTTCTCAACTTCTTAGATAAGTCACATTACTTATTATAATGATCCTATACTTTCTTGGTTACTATATTTAAATACACATATTTTATTTACATATTTTATTCCATACCCAAGAAGTATGTTAGAAAAATTAATTTATATTGATGAATATACCTGAATTAGAAGTGGGTACTTTCTTCTTGTATTTCAGTTCATTGTGTTTTTAAACTTTCATATAATTATTTCATTATATGTGACGCAAATAACCTCCTGTTAAATAACCAACATCTTTTCTTTTAAGGACATTACGAAGGTTCCTTTGGAATAACTTTCCTAAGGCCTTTTCTCCTTGTCTTTCAGTCTATTCACCATAAGAACAAAATATGGTGCTATCTTTAATATTATTATTACTTGGAGAATATTACCTTAAAAGGTAATGAAGTGCTTACTCCATACGATTGATTTGTATACTTAAAAAAAACTAGAGTAATTGGGTGTAAAAGGTATAAGAATGGGATGCCATGAAATACTGTTAACTGTCTTTCACTCTACACAAACCGAGTGTAATCAACACATTCAAATCTTTCGTATCTTTCTCCTATGAAACTTCTTGGAGATGAGACTACATGTAACATAGTCCATGTAATGATGTAGGGACAACAACTAACATAATACATTGATGATATAATTGTGAAAGAATCATCATATGCTTGATTCATGAGTCTCTTGTAGGAAAGTTTACACTCTCGCTTCCTGAGGTGGATCAACAGGTTGGGTAACAAGCACCTTGAATTTAGGATATAGTAATATTATGCACAAGTGTTTTTACTATATTTGAAATTTGTTAGTTTTGAAATTAACTTTTTCAAATATTTATCTCATTTTTATTGGGGTATTACTTGCCATTTTTACAAATAAACATTAGCAGATAAGTACCTTTTATATTGATTACCAAATGTGATGTTACCGATTAATTTAATCATTAAATTTCTCCCACTAATTTATAAAATACTAAGAACCCTCTATAATAGAATTTAAATACTCTATCATTTGAGTATTATACTGGAAAGGATCCTTGAACCTCCCTCATAGTATACAAGCTGTGGCTACTTCACTACTGAGAGGATTCAAGGTTGGATTTTGGATGGCAAACAATATTAACTCACGGCTCCTTGATCTTTTGAGTGAATTCCCACCTTCTAAAATCATTACTTGATTTACTCAATTCTGGCATATAAAATTACAAAAATATAGTTATGGCTCTTTCTTTGCTGCAGTTTTAGTTAAGTTAACCCACCACCCCGTAAGAACTCGCCAGTATTAAGAGGCACATTCAGCCATGGCATGACCGACACCTCGAACACTCGGTTTTTTTCAAACATGAATGATGGATGGCTGTAAGGAATTAATATTACATTGAGGGTTTTTTGTTTTTCTCTCAACAAATGTAATCCATTTCTATTAATCTTGTTCACCTATGTTTTCGCGCTCACAACTGAACATTAATAGAAAAATCATATACAGATTCTTTATGTATTTTGTTATCTATTATTTTATGTATTTATCCCTCCATTTTTAAATGCATAAAATATTAAATAAATGCATAAAGATAAATTACTACCTGACTAGTCCTGAGAATCTAAATGACCTAAGGTCATCATACCTGAGTAGAAGCTTGACACATAATGTATCTTTCCCATGTCTTGTATGTTCGCTTCTCTTCTGAAGTATCACCTCATCTTGATGGGTCCACATCACGTCTTGGAGTACAACCTCGTCTTAGTGGGATCCACATGGAGTCTTGCATTGTCTTGATCAATGTACATCGTCTCATCTTGGCAGGGTCTACGTCTTTCACATTCTTCGTCCGAAGTACAAAGATACTCGCGCACAAGCGAGAGTGACTAGGGACATAAATCTACATCAGGTAAAATTGGGCACGCATGCCCTTATACATTTTAACCAAAAGGAAATATGATGCATAGAACATCTAATTAATAAATTATAGACACCACATGTAGTAAAAATAAATAATTAAATAAATGCAAACAAACATGGGTCGATGCTCAAGACCAAAATGCGATTAAAATTAATACGTGATGGAAATTAATTGCATTAAATAAGTACAAGGGTTATATAATTAAATTAAATGAATTAATAAATTCAAATAATTTAATTATTCATTGGTCTATTAATTAATTTAATTTTTTATGCCAAAAATAATTAATTAATTAGTTTAAGTACATTGTAAAATTAAATTAATTTATATCTCGGCTATTAAAATAATTAACCAAAATTAATTTTAATTAATTTAATTTAGATACTAAAATTAAATTAATTAAATTTATTTATTTTGAGTAATTTAATTGGCCGGTTCCTGAAACATCACAGCACGACCTGTGCGGGTAACACCTAACCCGTGCAAGGCCATACCAGGACGTGTAGGGCCAAACTAGGCTTGGCTGATCCACCCAAACCTGTTTCGGGTAGGGAAGATCCACCTAGACCTCTTCAGGGAAATACTATGCTGCAAAAATGTATATGTAAAGTTATGGTACCTCTTAGATCTAGATAAAAGGTGTGACAAAGTTACAGATAGCTCCGAAGCAGCGATGACTGGTGGGCCTCGGGGAGGACGGAGTCGAGAGCACTAGGAGGAGGGTGGCCAGCCAGATCTGTCTTGCGCGGCTCAGTATAACAAGAGGGGTGACCTTCCAATGCTGGCTATGGAGGAGGCCGATGTGGAGTCTAAGGTGGGCTCAAGGCGGAGGAGGCCACAGGAAGGTTGGTGAACTGGCAGTCTGGGTCGTCGGAGGGCAGATCTGGGTGGTGTCCGGGCAAGGCCGGAGGGGCGGTTGGGAGGTGGGTCACACTGGCTGAGGAGAGGAGGCAGGATGGAAGTCCTATTGCTAGGTAGAGCCAGTAAGCGAGCTGAAGTGGTGGCTTTAGTGCTGTTGTTGTGATGTGACATGATAGGGACAAGGTGGCTTCGACAGCGACAAGGCTAGGGTGGTGGCCAGTTCTTAGGTCTCCTGGTGCTGGAAAATGTCATGGCCAGACCAAGGCGGGAGTAGGCACAGGGCAAAAGCGGAGGCTGGGTCGACCAGGAGGGAGGCTAGGCGGTGGTGTCTGGGGTGAGCCAGCGCAGTTGTGGGCCAAGGAGGTGCCAGGGGATCAGCACAGACCCCCTTTTCATTTTTTACGTCTTCCTCTTCTTTTTTTAATAATTCTTCTCTTTTATTTTTAAAAGAATATTCCCCTCTCCCTTTTTTTAAAGGAAGTATTATCAGCACCGTTTTTTATTAGAGTAAAGGTCTTCCCCATTTTAGTTTTCCAAAGACTGAATTACAGCCTTTTAATTTAATAATAATATAATTATTATAATAAAATAATAATTTATTATTATTTTATTATAATAATAATAAAATAAATATTATAATAATAATAAAATAAATATTATAATAATAATAAAATTGTTATGCAAATTAGAAATTTTTTAAAATTTATAATTTTCACATAATTTTAAATAAATCCGATGAACATATCTAAACTTGATAGATTCTTTGAAATGAATAAAAATTAATACCAGTGATCAAAACCCAAATTCTATCTAATCCAAAAATATAAAATGGTCATAACTTGGCCATTCGAGATCGAATCGACACGCGGTTTGAACCGATGAGACCATTTTGGAACCCTCTAATTAATTGAAATAAAAATTAAATTTTATAGGCTTAGAAAATCTATGTGATCCCATAGATACCACTGATAGATTCTGTGGACCACAACAGAAGTTGGTGGTAGGGGATTTCAAAAGTTTCCATTTACTGGAAGACATAACTTTTTGTTGACAATGATCTGAGCCTCGGTAAGGTCTGAGGATCACGTGTAAATTATAGAGAGCATAAAAATAAACTGAAATCATAACTGTTTCAAATATAAATCTATGGTCGATAACAAGTAGTTGATAGCGATCGTTGTTTGAAGGATTCATAGTAGGACCCATCTATATCATCCACACATACTTCAAAATCCACTAGAATGTCAATCATTAAATTTGGGGTGCTAGCACGGCAATATGATGATGTTTTTTGATGTCTCGATGATTAGCGCATCAAGATCCCTTCTATGATTTAGATAGATCTTGATCCAAGATTTCTTGGATCGAGATATTCTCTCTCTAGAGAGTGGGAGGAGAGAGAGGCTCTCGTTTTTCATTCCATGAAAATGAATGAATAAATACATGGATAAAGAGCCTAACCTCTATTTATAGTGGTGTGGAAAAATACCCAGTTAGGTTCCCCGACCCCCGTTTATTTCAACATCCACTTAATAAATAATTTTTGACGCACTAATTTGTATCAATATTATTTATTATTTTATAATTTACGTGCAATATATATATATATAATATATATTACGTGGTAAAAACTAGTTCATTTAACTCAACTTGCTATACCACTTAATATTAGACGAACCTTGAATATTAAAATAATATTCATTTGATTAATATTTTCTCAGATTTACTTAACTTGTAAATATATTAAATAAATTCAATCTAAATTATTCATAACTTGAATAATAATGAATTTATTTATTTATCGGTTGTAACACCCCGAGCTTCCACGATACGCCTCTCTTTCAATAATTCAATAGCTTGCACTGTATGCAAGTTTGAGTTCTAACACACCGCGACTAATCAAAGTAGCTGTTATGAATAGTAATACCCACTTTTTAAAATTATAGAATTTTTATATTTCAAAATGGAATTCATTTTTGTATTCCTAATATTGAAATTAACCTATGTTGAATTTTTTGCAATTTTCTGAGAACTTCCAAATTTTTATGAATAGTGAAAAATACTTAAAACAACTTTTTTAATCAAAATAATTTATAGTGATAAGTTATAATATTGTGTGGTTTTAAAGTATAATTAGTATATATTTTTACCATTTTATCCAATGGTGTTCATTAGAATTAATTTCACTTTGAAATTGGACATAAACAATTGTCAATCTTTTGATATATATTGTTTCTTAAAACACGCTATTTGTTGTGACAATGAGAATTAATTATCAAATTAATTAATGCAACTTATATGTTTGGAATTTCGTAAAATAGACATCATTTTTGAATTCGGAATATCAATTATATCTTAGGGTGAAATTTTGGCACTGTTCTGAAAAACATCAATTTTTGATGAATAGTGAAACCACTAAGTGGTAGTTAAAAAACTGATTTTTCGTTTAAATGAAATATTACCACTTCTGTGATTTTATTTTCAAAAATCTGACATACATAGTTGTCATTAAGAAGTAAAATGTGGTTCAATGAGATTAAAATAATTTTTTGGTGAATAGTAACTTTTAAGTTCTTAATCGCGATTAGAGGTAATTAGTGTAGTTTAAGGTAAAAATAATGTTTTAATAATATGAGATGAGCTTGACACATGTCCTACCCTCATTGGATGTGCCATTTCCGACCAAGAAAATCCATGGGTCAACTTGGGGACCCCATGGTGCCACTTTAGTTGGAAAATGACATAAATACCTTTTATTTAATGTTAAAGTAAAAAATGACACAAACATGAAATGTTTTACTAAAAAAATTTTTACATGGGGTTATACAAGTCATATTTTTTTACTATAAATAGTAATTGGAAAGCTAAAAAGATTTCATACATCATAGTATTTTTTTTATAATTTTAGACATTAAATAAATTAAATTATTAATGACATCATGATGATGCAGCGATGACCTCATTATTTAACGATTTAAATAAAATAAAAAGATAATGTAAAATCCAAGGCTTACACTTGTCAAAAACCTATTGGATGAGTATATTTCGAACCCTTATCACCTTAGACTCGATTTATATAAGTGTGGGACCTCTAAAATCCGAAACTCATTTTATAATAAAGTGACTTTTCTTTACTTTCCAAGAGTGCCCCTCCTCTCCACTTATAAAAGGCCCCCACCTCTACCACCTCATTCACACTTTCAAGATATTTGTCTTGGAAAACCTCTGCCCAAATACTCTCCCAACTTTCCCCTCTTACTCCTAGAAGCCTCACTTTGGGCAGAACTCTTCCCAAGGAAGCCTTTGGCTCAAATCAAAAAGAGTTTCCTGATTTTAAGGTAATGTCTTCTCTAATGTTGTTTTGTTTTATTTTTCTTCTCCAACCCCCTAAACACTTTTTATTCATTTCTTTTGTAACAAAAAACGTATCCTCAATATAATAGGATGTTGTTATAATAATTATTCGAGCTACACTTAGACACACCTACATCTAATGGTTAAAGAACATACTGTTTCTGTGGATGACGAATTTTTGCCTCACAAAACGATGATTGTTCAACACTCATATAACACCTCTAATGGTGGCCATTATGATGAAACTATTTTTATATATGATATATATTATGTTTTTGTTTTCCTTATGATTTTTTATTTTTCATTTATGGCATACCTTTATGGTTTCCATTATGGGTAAACGCGATATTTTCATTTTAGGAAGTGCAGACTACGGCCCCCTCAAAGTGATTTGAATCATTAATACCATATGTGGGATGTATAAAGGATGGAGTAAATAGTATTATATGCTATATTATACTGGAATTATATTATACATTTATATAATTATGATTTTATTCCATTAAATACGAAATAGAAATGAAAGTAGCGTTTATGCATACGTACGGCTTACCGTCTCCATGAACGGTGCATTTCATTTCTTACCTCTAAATGTTACATAATATTATGAGTGAATGTTTATACTGGATATATATGATATATATGAAATCTAAATCATGAATATAATTCTGGAGATAATGGATATTCTACCACATAAACAACTTGTAATTATAAGAAGTTTATTGTTGACTCAAGTACCAAAGATCGACAAAACGACCGTTATTAACTTAAATAATTACATAATGTTCATAACATTTTAATAAGTGATATAAAAAGGATAATGAAATTGAAAATGGTTCTTAATAAAGTAGATATTAACACTAGTTTATTATTCATGAGGTTAAATAACGGTTGAGTCAAGTCGGACACGAGGTAAGGGAACTTCTTAACCCAACTTCTATTCTTTGGGTTAATCTCCTACTTTCAAATTTTGTCATGATATTATTATGTCTTATTTTGTATTTTTACTTTCTTTATGTGTACCTATAGTGAATACACATAATAGATCTATTTTATTTTAAAAATGATCTTTTTAAGGACTTCATCTCAATCTCCTTTCATTGAGGCATATTTGGTTTTATACACAACATTCTTTTATACGGTGTATAAACCCCTTTGACTTTTATGTTTATTCAAAAGGAATATTTTTTATACGAAGCGTTTTACTAAACGACAAAAAGGGAATGTTTTTCTTTCCGTACATATGCGGCGACAACGACTTCTCCGCCGCCGTGACCATTATTTGAGTTTCGGCTTCCTCTACAAGCCATCACTTTTTTTTAATGAAAAATAAATACAAAGTTTTAACTTTCTTTTATTTTTGTATTGAAAATGGTTCTGAAAGCGTTTTTATTATATCAATGTGTTGTATTGAAATCTTGTGATTGAAATTTGGAAATGTTATGTTTCCTTTATGCATGTTTTATGTGATACGATTATGTTATGGTTTATGATATGTTTAAACCTATTCATATGAGGAATGCATTGGACTTAATAAGTGACGGGTGGAGCCCGCTATAGCTCCTCGATGCATCGGTAGGTCTCATGAGACAAACTAGTGTCTTGGCAGGAGGCCTTGACAAAATCTTATTTGTGGTCTTGGCACGAGGCCTTGACTACGTAGTTATGATAGTCTGGAATTATGCATTCCATCAATATGAAAGTGGTTATTGATATTGCATGTGATTATTCGACCAGTAGAATATCCATGTGAAGAAGTAAATGGAATTATATCATTTTACTTTTTCCATATTATGTTGATGTTCAAGTTTAAAAGGCTTTTGTTTTAGTTATACATTTCCTTAAATGTTAATGTTTATTTATGAAAGCTTCTGCAATATTGTTATCCTTACTGAGCATCTGAGCTCACCCCTTTCAATGTTTTAATATTTTCCAGGATGTGAAGAAGTATTTTATGAATGACCTGTAGGGATAGTCAGAAGAGGATATGAGTGTGGACTATGGCGACTTTGTTATTGTAGATTTTCACTTTATGATGTAATGTAACATTTATGAATGTATCTAGTGTTTCCAAGGCTACTAAACTAATCGGTCTTTCGAGACTTGATCTTTTGTGATCATGCCAATGTTACGAAGTAATGCACCGACTCTGGGTAGCTGGGGTCGGGGCGTTACAGTTGGTATCAGAGGTAGTTTAGTACTAACCTTGGAAGCTAGATTTAGATAAACTCTGATTAGAGCACATAGCCCGAAGATAGACTTTGAGGATTAGTATAGAAGAACTTCCTAGAATTTTGGTATTGTAGAGATGTTGTGAGTTTTCCAAGAAATACATCGCTGTCTGGATACGAGCAGGTAGAGGCGGCTCTGGCACAGATGTACCTAGGGGTAAAACCCGAAAACACCACTTTTAGCTAGACTCGAACGGGAACTGGTGCACGACAACGGGCCTTGCTGCACTCTTGGTTACAACACTCTCAGGGGATATGCTTAGGATAATTCTCGTTTTCTTTATAAACCACTATAAAGGGTTATGAGTATGTACTTCCTCAAAGAAAACATTTTTATGATTATGGATTATGTCCATAAATAGTTCAATTTATGTTATGTGTTTTACAAGTATGGAATTATGTATTTTGATTCATAAAATAATCTAGTTTATGCCATTGTTTAGAAATGGCACCTAGTGGAAGGAATGGAAACCGTATCAATGCACGCACTCCGTGTAGGGATTTCCCTCCTGCTCAAGATAATTATTGTGGATCTGGAGATACAACTGGTGCTGATCAACTTATTACCATACTGGGACAGCTCACTCAGGTTATGAATAATAACCTTACTCGTATGGAGCACCCTGATCCGCAACGTGGAGGATCAATGTTAGACCTCTTCATGAGGAAACAACCGCCAACTTTTAATGGGGGTACAAATCCATTAGTATCTGAGCAATGGATAAACTCCTTAGAGAAAATATTCCATGCCTTGGGGAGTAGCGAAAGGGAGAAGGTTCTCATGGCAGTTTACCGCCTCACTGGAGATGCCGATCAATGGTGGTCGCTGATTCAAAACACAAAGGAAGTTGAAGAAGTATCAAGTATGGAATGGAGGGAGTTTAAGGAAATTTTCTAAGAAAAATACTTTCCTCGTGACCATCGAGCAGATATGGAAAGGCAATTTCTGAGTCTGAGGTAGAAGGAGGATGAGAATGTCGCAAAGTATGAGGCTAACTTTACAAGGATAGCGAGGCATGCTGCAAATTATATATGTAACCCAAGAAGTAAGATTGATCGTTTCTTTGATGGGTTAAAACCATTTCTCCGTCGAGCTTTAGTATCACAATCTTTATCAATATACGAAGATATAGTCTCATGTTCTATCAAGACAGAAAAGGAATTCTCTAAGTCTTATGACAACAAAGTAAATAAAGAGAAGAAGAGAACAGTGGAACAAGAGACAGATAAAGGGAAAAAGGGAAAGAAGGATTTTCCATTATGTTATAATTGTGGGAAGAATCACCCTGGTACTTGCCTAAAAGGAATGGGAGTTTGTTATAAATGTGGAGAAAAAGGTCACCAGGTACGTGATTGCAAGGGAAGGAAAGAGGCTATCAATGTTGAATGCTACAATTGTAGAGAAATGGGGCATTATGAAAATGAATTTCCTAAGCGTCAGGGAAACATACCTCAGAAAAGGCCAAGGTATCAAGGACAGTCTTATGCTGTTACTACAGTTGAAGTGGAATAATTAATGTATTAGTGCTTTTGGAAATAAGGATTATATTCTGGTTATAAGAATAATGTAATATATATATATAAGGATTGTACTACAGTACTTGTTGATTTCATTAAGCCTTTAATATGATGAAGGTAATCATATTTTCAGTATGTGACAATAAGAGAAACCTTACTTTATTTGGGGAATCTAATGTTGAAATTGATCTTGGAATTTAAGGACATTTTAGAGAATGTCTGGACGGAGGTATTTTGGATAACTATAAAGGTTGGAATGGATTAAGTTGATCTTTGGATAGTATTGTGTAAGGTTAAAACATTTCTGAAGATTATTCTTGGAATATTATAATACTATAGTTTTAGGAAAAGGACAACCTGCAGGGTGGGG
This sequence comes from Viscum album, assembly GCA_963277665.1. NCBI lineage: Eukaryota > Viridiplantae > Streptophyta > Magnoliopsida > Santalales > Viscaceae > Viscum > Viscum album. The sequence continues at coordinate 1,078,162,608 of OY728139.1, read as the reverse complement.
CATAACCCGTCGCATCGGACAAAGCTACAGGAATCGAACACTACTGGAAATTCAGGCTATAGCCACAGTTTGAGGAACTGTGGCAAAGTTTGGCATGGCTATAGGCCCAGACCTATAGCCACAGTTCCAAACCATGGCTATATACCTAAAGCCATAGTTTCAACTGTGGCTATAGGTTTATAGCCATGGTTCAAACCGTGGCTGTATACTTAATGCCACGGTTTCAACCGTGGCTATATTAGACGCTGAACAGGCTTTATATCCACAATTGGAAACCGTGGAGTTAGGTCTATAGCCACGGTTAAAAACCGTGGCAATAAACCAATAGCCACGGTTTAAAACCGTGGCTATAGGGTGTGCACATACATAAAAAAATACCCCCCCAACCCCCTGGACACCCCCGGTACATCCCACTGGACACCCCCCTGGAAACCCCCCTGGACACCCCCCAGACACCCCCCTGGACACCCCCCTAGACACCCCCTGGACACCCCCTGGACACCCCCCTGGACACCCCCTGGACACCCCTGGACACTTCCCTGGACACCCCCTGGACACCCCCCAGACACCCCCCTGAACACCTCCTGCACCCCTCCCCTATGCCTTGCAGACCCCCCCTGCCCTCCTCCCCACTGCCTTGCAGACACCCCCCTGCTAGTCCCCCCTGCCCCCTACCCCCTGTCAGCCCCCCTGCCAGCCCCCTTGCTTGTCCCCCTGCCCCCTGCCACACCCCCTGCTAGTCCCCCTCTACCACCCCCTGCCAGTCCCCCCTGCCCCCTGCCCCCTGCCACCCCCTGCCAGCCCCCTGCTTGTCCCCCTGCCCCCTGCCAGTCCCCCCTGCCCCCTGCCACACCCCCTGCTAGTCCCCCTCTGCCACACCCTGCCAGTCCCCCCTCCCCCCTGCCACCCACCTGCTTGTCCCCCTGCCAGCCCCCCAGCCCCTTGCTAGTCCCCCCCTGCCCCCTGCCCCCTGCTAGTCCCCCCTGCCACTCCCCTGCTTGTCCCCCCTGCCCCATGCCCCCTGCCACCCCCCTGCCAGCCCCCCTGCTTGTCCCCCTGCCAGCCCACCCCCTGCCCCCTGCCAGTCCCCCCCTGCCCCCCAGTCCCCTGCTAGTCCCCCCTGCCACCCCCTGCCAGTCCCCCCTACCCCCTGCAACCCCCCAGCCCACCTGCACCAGCCCCCCACTCGCAGCCCATCTGCACCAGCCCCCAACCCCAGCCCCCAGCCCCCAACTGCACTAGTCCACCCCTAGCCCAACTGCACCAGTCTCCCCCACCCTCCCCAGCCCAGTCCAGCTACACCAGTCTCCTAGAATTTCCTTGGTCAAAACTAGAGACAAAGGAAAAGAGTTGCAAAGGAAAACAGAACTAGCACACTATGACCAGAATTTTTCTAGTACATTGTATCTTTTACTGCCTCTCTCAATGTATCCCAACATTGTGCAAGTCTTACCACTTCCGATCTACGTATTCACGTTACACATTAGGGGGTGAAACAAGATAAAATAGAACTAGCACAGTAAACTGCAAATAAGTGAAATCTTGGTGTGAAGTGATGTAAAAGTAAAAAATCTCACATTGTTGTGCCCTATGACACCCACTAGACCCCCTACACACCCCCTAGACCCCCCTGGACACCCCCTATACCCCCCTGTACACCTTCCAGTAGACACCCCCACCCTTGGACACCTTCCACTGGACACCCCCTGCCCCCTGCTAGTTCCCCCCTGCCACCCCCTGCTTGCCCCCCTGCCAGCCAGCCCCCCTGCCACCCCCTGCCAGCCCCCTGCTTGTCCCCCTACCTTTCCCCCCTGCCCCATGCTAGTCCCCCCCTGCCACCACCCTTCCAGCCCCCAGCCCCCTGCCCCCTGCTAGTTCCCCCCCTGCCACCCCCTGCTTGCCCCCCTGCCAGCCAGCCCCCCTACCACCCCCTGCTTGTCCCCTGCCTTCCCCCCCTGCCCCATGCTAGTCCCCCTGCCACCCCCCTACCATCCCCCCTGCCCCCTGCCCCCTGCTAGTTCCCCCCTGCCACCCCCTGCTTGCCCCCCTGCCAGCCAGCCAGCCCCCCTGCCACCTGCCAGTCCCCCCTGCCACCCCTGCCAGTCCCCCCTGCTAGTCCCCCTGCCAGCCCCCCTGCCCCCTGAATTTGAAGTTGAATTTTATATAACTTTAAGAACAAGATGCAAGAAAGTAAAAGAAATATAACATACACTATTATTTAACATGATTTAGTCCCATGGGGACCTACGTGCATAAAAATAAAAAAACCTAACTCACACATTTTATTATGGTCAAAGAAAACAAAAACCCTACAACTGTAAACTAGAAAGAATAACAATATGAGGGATAATAACATAAGTATACAAGAATCACAGGCTTCAAAATAAATGAAACAAAAATGAAAATCACAGTACTAGAGTGGGTAGTAGTCCAACATTCCCATTCTCTTCATGCTGAAAGCTTGATGCATGATGCACCAGGATCCAAAAGTTCATATTCTCATTTCTTCACTTGTGGAACTATCACCAAGAAGGTTCTTCACTTCTTCCTTGAAGAAAGGACGTTATCTCCACTATAAAACAAGAAATGATATGAGTTCAAGGAGAGATAGGTATGGAAAGAGCTCTGATGAAGCAAAGAAGCAATGGCGATCAAGGTTTTCACCAGAGGAAACCTATAGAAATATCTTAGAGGATGAGAAATACAAATGATCAAGATTTTGAAGATACTTGGGTCATAGGGGTTATCACTACCCTTACACTACAGTACCTCAAAATGGAACAACCAATCTGGTGAGGCCACAAATCCACATGAAAAAAAACACCCCCCTGCACCCCCCATGCCCCCCTTAGTCCCCCATGCCCCCCTGCACCCCACTGGACAGCCCCCATGCCCCAACTGGACAGCCCCACGGGACAGCACCACTGGACACCCCCTACACCCCCTGGACAGCCCTCCCCACCCTGTCGGACACCCCTCCCCCCTGCTTGGACAACCCCTCCCCCTGCTGGACACCCCTCCCCCTGCTCGACACCCTTTCCCCCTGCCCCCTGCCCCCTGCCCCCTGCCCCCTGCACCCCACTGGACAACCCCCATGCCCCAACTGGACAGCCCCACTGCACACCCCCTGCACCCCCTGGACACCCCTCCCCCCCTGCTGGACACCCCCCCTGACGGACACCCCTCCCCCTGCCCCTTTCTACACCCCCTGGAATGTGTTTCTATTGATATAAATGATCATCTTATTGAGGTATTTTTTGTATTAGAAAACATACCAAAGTACAATGAGCATTGCAGGATGATAGGCCATGCCACTGATAAGTGCAGAATGGTACAGAAATTCTGCAATCCATCCTCTATTAATACTTCTTTGAAAGATTCTCTAAAAGGGAAAAATATTAATACCAAACACTATGTTAGAAAAAAATAAAAAGAAGGTTAAAAAGAGGTCACCTGGTATAACAATTATGCTACTAGTAAATCCTAGGAAGACTTAATAGAGGAATAAGAATCCCAAGGATGTGTTCATGCTGAAACTGGTAAATCACAATTCTGCTGGATATATTCTATAAGAAGATCGTCAACTCGTACTCCCAACTTGAGCACCTTATCAAAGAGGGTTCTCTACCGCAACTAGAATTAAGATGAAACATCCTATCAACATGGGCTACCAACAACCAACATACATGAATCAAGAAATAGAAAATAGAGAGTTCCCAAATTTTTTTACACAACCAGAACATGTCTAGGAGCATCATTACAGACCTCACCCTATAGGTTACACATGACATATACTAATAGGGCTGCCACATTTTACTCCACCTACTGTTACACCTATTCATGCTCGTTCTCAGCTAGACTTTACTCAAGGACAACCCCTCCCCCTCTGCTGGACAGCCCCTCCCCCTGCCTAGACACCCCCCCTGCTGGACAGCCCTCCCCCCTGCTGGACAGCCCCTCCCCCTGCCTGGACACCCCTACCCCCCCTGCTGGACACCCCTCCCCCCTGCTGGACACCCCTCCCCCCTGCTGGACACCCCTCCCCCCTGCTGGACAACCCTCCCCCCTACTGGACAGCCCTCCCCCCGTGCTGGACAGCCCTCCCCCCTGCGAGACAGCCCTCCCCCTTCCGGACAGCCCCTCCCCCCTGCCGGACACCCCTCCCCCCTACAGGACACCCCTCCCCCTGCCGGACACCCCTCCCCCCTTCCAAATCACGGCGTGACCGCGGCGTGACCGCGGCGTGACCGCGGCGTGACCGCGGCGTGACCGAGGCGTGACCGAAGCGTGACCACAACGTGTTGGCCCGGTCCAGCGACATTCGCGGGGTAACATCTTCCACTTAGTTTCAAATAGAATGATATGGGTATGTGTAGACTACCAGTCCCCTCCCCCATCTCTGGACCCCCCCCCCCTATCTAGACACCCTCCCTGTCTGGACACCCTCCCTGTCTGGACACCCTCCCTATCTGGACACCCCCCTGTTTGGACACCCTCCCTGTCTGGACACCCCCCCCCCCCCCCGCACCTACCCCCCAACCTGGACACCCCCCTTTCACCGCACCTGCACCCTCCCCCTGCCCTGCAGCACCCCCCGGACAACCCTCCCCACCTGCACCCCCCTGCCCCGCAGCACCCCCCTGCCTGGATAGCCCCCCCCCCTCCTGGACACCTCCCCCCTGCCTGGACACCTCCCCCCTGGACACACATGATCTATGAAAAATAGAAACAAGAATTAAACAAAGGCATTACACATCAATTCATGATTACAATATTCTCATAGCAACAAAAATGAAATTCTATATAGAAACGATTCAATTACATAGAATAAAATCATGAGAATAAAATGCCATATTCAAGATATACATTCCCAGGGGATATGGATTCCTATATAAATAACCAAACTAGTAAGTCTGAATAGATGCTAGTAGAAGCCATGATTAAAAATAGAACAAGATGACACATAATATTCTAAGTGCAGGAAAACCAAATTTGATATATCAAATGAACAAAGTGTACCAATCTTCGCTTGAATGCATGGCACTGTTCCACTAAATCAACAATAACTTCCTTATTGAGACCCTGCAGGAAAACACAAACTTTACCAGTAGCTAAGGTAGAGATTTCCATTGAAAACTCAAAAAGCTTTTACACGTGAATAATTCATCGATTTCAAATTCCAGAACTTTTTATCAGAAATGCAATCACACCTGCCCCCCACTGGACACCCCTGGACACCACCCACTAGACACCCCTGGAAACCACTACCTGGACCCCCACTGGACACCCTTAGACACCACACCTGGACACCACCTGGACCCCCTAAACCACGGGACAACCCCTGGACACCACCCCTAGACCCCCTCCCCATGCTGGACAGCCCCCCCTGCTGGACACCCCCCCTGCTGGACAACCCCCCCTGTTGGCCAGATGAAATTTCCTCATTATTGTAATAGAAGAATAGAGTTGTAGCATAGGGTGTAAGGTTACGTTCAGTGAAAACCTACTCATTAAGTGTCCATAATGGACCAGCTAGTGATGGCGGTATCAGAACTGGATAAAAGAAAGAGCTTATCCTTGTCAGGCTTATGGTGAGTTGGGAATTAGTTTTTGGGCAATGTGGATGTAAACAAAACAGTAGGGACAGTTCAAGAACTTTTCTAAATTTTGTGTTCTTTGAGGACATGAAAATCGACTTGCAAGTTTATCACTTGCACCTTCCATAAAGAGGGTCAGATCTCTTTTTGTTAAATGGTTTATGCTTTCTACTATTACATCAGTCGAAGAACTCATTGGAAATACATGAATGATATTTCAAGAGTTATATCAGATCCCTCGGTTATAATGGTAGATTCCAATGCTGGTGGAAGGGGGATGGTTGCAGGTGTTGGGGGGATGCTGTGGGCTGATTCGAAGGTGGCAGGGGGGCTGTTGCGGGATGGAATACTGGTGGCAGCGGGCTGAAATGAAGGTGGATGGGGGATGGTGTGGGATGGATGTGGCTGGAGCAGGGCCAAATCATAGCGTGACCGCGGCGTGACCGCGACGTGACCGCAGTGTGACCGCAGCGTGTTGGCCTGATCCAGCGACATCCGCGGGGCAGCATCTTCCGGTCAGGAGCGAAGGGAGTGGGAGGAGGCTGGAATGCGGGTGGAAGGGGGATGGTTGCAGGTGTTGGGGGATGGTGCAGGCTGATTCGAAGGTGGTAGGGGGGGCTGTTGCAGGATGGAATGCCGGTGGCATAGGGCTGAAATGAAGGTGGAAGGGGGCTGGTGTGGGATGGATGTGGCTAGAGCAGGGCCAAATCATGGCGTGACTGCGGCGTGATGATGGCGTGACCGCAGCGTGACCGAGGCGTGACCACGGCGTGACCATGGCGTGACCGCGGCATGACCGCGGCGTGACCGTGGCGTGACCGCAGCGTGTTGGCCCGATCCAGCGACATCCGCGGGGCAGCATCTTCTGGCCAGGAGCGAAGGGAGCGGGAGGAGGCTGGAATGCGGGTGGAAGGGGGCTGGTTTCAGGTGTTGGGGGGATGGTGCGGGCTGATTTGAAGGTGGGGGGGGGGCTATTGCGGGCTGGAATGCTGGTGGCAACGGGCTGAAATAAAGGTGGAAGGGGGCTGCTGTGGGCTGGATGTGGCTGGAGCAGGGCCGAATCATGACGTGACTGCGGCGTGACCGCGGCGTGACTGGGGCGTGACCGTGGCGTGACCGCGGCGTGACCGCGGCGTGACCGCGGCGTGACCGCGGCGTGACCGCGGCGTGACCGCGGCGTGACCGCGGCGTGACCGCGGCGTGACCGCGGCGTGACCGCGGCGTGACCGCGGCGTGACCGCGGCGTGACCACGGCGTGACCGCAGGGTGGGTGTTGCGGGCAGGGGGGATGTTCAGACATAAATACACCGACCGAGATGCTCGGATAAACCAAGACTCCATTGCTCGGATATAGGCGATCTAGCAATACTTCTGCATGCAGTAACTATCAGAAGGTTATAATCATAGATGAAATGGTGCAAGATTACCAGACATAGTATGAGAATTTTAATGTAAAACAACCAAATGAAGGGGTCGTGCAATGACACGAATGGTCAGAGTGAGAATATCGGATTGATCATTGGATGGAGTACACTGCAATCAGAGGAAAGAATATGCGCTGTGAGAATACAATATGCAGTGGAGGATCATCGGATGGTCCAATAAAATTGTACGCTAAGTAGACACCCTATGATCAGACGATTCAGGTATAACATACCAGGTAGTAGAAAAGTTGAAAGACTATGATATGAATCTACATACACAAGAGTTGGAGCACCAAAAAAATGCAACTACTGATGATCATGTGATAATAATACAATCAAGCTGAGTAATAAATACAATAAAGCAGCTAATAATCATATAACTCCCTTGAAAGTATAGAGAATAGTTGATGTTCAATGTATAAAGAATGATATGTTTGATTTGGATGCATGGAGAAATTAAATTGCATAAGATAAACTTATATTTTTCATTAAGAGAATATTTTGAAAAGCACATTTACAATTTTGTAATTTGAATAAATAATTCAGAGTACATAAAACAAAAAGCATGATGGAATAAGTTATTACATACCGTTAGGTACAATGATGACATTAATATAGTACCTGAGTCAGTTTTTTGGGATCTTGCACCAGAAGAAGCACCCTATAAGCAGATAAACGGTAATGTCAAATTGAATGACTACTCATATATTGAACATAGGTGGCTGAAAGAATAAAAATGGAATAAACCTTACCCAAATCTTGAACTCATTGTCTTCGATGGTGGTGGATAGAACCGGTCTTATCATAAGAAACCACCTATAAGAAAATAGTGGGAAAAGAAATGAGATATAACAACTTCTTATATATATGTGATCAGTGTGTCAACTGTAGACAGAAAAAAAGGACACATTTTACACGATTTAGGTAATTATACAAATTTTCCAAAGATTAAATCATCTTAAAAAATGAAGAAAAATGGATTCTTGAAGCTACTATATTGAACAACCTTCAATTACAGGACATACCTGACTATAGAGACTTTGAGAGAGCTTCCCAAGCAGGATTTTTAGCATGAAAAAATAATAGGGACCATCCTCAATCAAGATCATTCCTAAAAACGATGAAGAGTGTAGCCCTTAACTTCTACAATACCATAAACTACTTAATAACTAGACAATTCATAACTAAATATTAGAATAATACATGAATGATTGAATAAAGGGACAGAAAAAAAGGCATAAACACTTACATAAAACTGTATGGTTCCAAGTGTAGAAGTAAAGAAAATAGATGACATGAGAACTCATCCAGCCATTTAGAAATTTGGATCATTGGCATGAATGATAAACCATCATTATCATCTTCCGGGCAGCTATCTGTAACAATGCTCAAATGAAACAGAAGTTTTCTTCTCCATGTAAAAGCACATATATCATGTTTTTTTATGAAAGCTAGTTCTTACATTGGGAAATATGGAACCAATATATTTCATGGTTGCCAATGTTTTAGGAGGATCATTGGCATCCATTCCAAGCAAGGAATTGGATAATGAAATTGTCAAGAGATCAATGTATGCATCAGCAACAACAGAATCATCTAACTTTGCATAAGAATTAGACAAGGAAGAGAAGAAATATGATTTCCCAAAAAAGGCCACTCATGTTACATGAGTTTTCAACTAGTGATTGGTTGTAATATATGAGAAGATACATGGCTACGATTTCCAATGTATGGTTTTAAAATAACATGCAAAACTCATTTAACTCTTAGATAATTGAATATGGAAGAAGTATTAGTTGGTGCTTATACATGGTAGTGACATATTATTTATATATTAACTCTGAATGTGTGAATATATTATAGAGGAGATCCAAACCTAGAAATATTGATTTGAATATTGATATCTCTAAAGATTTTGACACTCTTATCTAGGATTTCACTTTTTAAGTACTTGACAGTTTTGGTTTCTCATCCATATTTATTAAGCTTATTAAAGAACTTATCTACAAATCAAGACTCTCTTTCATTATTAATGGGTCTCACAAAAGATACTTCGGTCATACCTAATGGGTGAGATAGGGGGATCCTCCCTCAACTCTTTTATTTTGAATTATCAGGGATTAATATATGAAATGCCTCCAAAAATCTACAGATTATGGGGCTTTATCACCAGTTAAGGCCACTAGAAAGATAAGATCACCCACCCACTTGTTTTATGTTGATGAAATTATCATTTTTTGTCAAAATGATGACCGATCACTTTCTTTCATCAAGGGGATTTTCAAGCATTATGAATCTCTCTCAAGACAAGCCATTATTTGGAGGAAATATAAGCTTTATTGTAGAAAGGACATGCATGTTTCCAGCCCCTAGCCCCCAACCCCCTGCCCCCTGCCCCCTTCCCCCCTCCACCCTGCCCTCTCCCCCCTCAATTTTTTAATTTTTCAATGTAAAGGAAAGGGTATCTTTAATCGGTTCATCATCTTATGATTTGACAAGAATTTTGAAACGATTATCAGGAATATCCCACTACTAAAAGACCACCTTGGAGAGGTGGGTTACATTCCTTCTATTTGTCCTTTGACATATTCATAGACCTAGTCCCCATTGGTAGAGAAAAATATGAGTAATCCCTTTTATCTTTCTAGTTGACCCTCCCTATCTTACTCTTCTCATACATGGATACATTTAATCCTGAACCGCATCCTCTAAATCACCTAAAAAGTGGAATGAACATTGGACACCCCTCCCCCCTGCAGCCCCCACCCCCTGTAAAGCCCCCCTAGACAGCCCCCCCTGCAACCCCCCTTCCCCCTGGACACTGGACACCCCCTGAACACTGGACTCCCCCCTGGACACCTCCCCCCCTGCCTGGACAGCCCCCCCTCCTGGACACCTCCCCCCTGCCTGGACACCCCCCCCCCTGCCTGGACAGCCCCCCTTCCTGGATAGCACCCCCCCTGCCGGACACCCCTCCCCCCTGCTGGACACCCCTCCCCATGCCTGGACAACACCCCCCTGTAGGACATTGTTATCATACCACTAGATTTACCTCATATGACCATTGATGAATTTATTTCACAATATCAAAGTCATGATGGTCTGCTGAGTACACAGGATAATCTGAATATTTAGAGTTATGCTTTTATAGACTATGACATCATCATATGGAAGAAAAACCAGATTGGACAGTTTAATACTAAAGTTCACTACAGGATGGAATGAAACAGCCCAAATAGACCACCAAAATAGCTTATAGACTTTAGATCACCATTCATACATTTATCCAGATTTTTTATTCTCTATAAAATATGAAAAAATCAAATTGCAACTCATGATTCGCTTAAAAAATCAGGGTCGCATATTGTTTCTGGTTGATCTATTTACTTCCAGGATAGAGAAAATGATCAATACTTATTTTTGAGATATAACTTTGACCAGAAACTATAGGAATATGCTGGATTTATATTTGGGATGTCATTTAACACTCACCTATAGGTACCCAAGTTGCTTGAGCGGGTCTCCAAGGCTAGATGCAGCGAGAAGGTATAGAATCTTCTTCTAGAAATAGTGGAATCATTTTTTTATTGTGTGTACTACAAGGAATTCAAGGTTGTTCAATAATCAAGAACTAATTTTTCACCTCAACATGACAGAGCTGCTTATGGATTGAGTCTGACTCAGAAATTGCTTCCAAGACTTTGTAATCAAGAACATGGAATGTCCCATAGAGGTTTATTACTCATTGGATCGAATATCACAAGAATATCTCTCGACTCAATCTAGTTATTTCACCTGAAGAGGTGAATTTCACAAGCATTCTCAACTTTAGGAATCAAAGTGATAAATTGGGCATTAAAACCATGGGGATGCACCCCTGAGGTGAAGAAAGAAGAGACCAGCTTACAAACTTCCACTTTAATATCCTCCCAATACTTTAAATAAAAGAATTTCCAAATCCATCAAGACTAGGGGAACTACCAGCATTGAAACTGAAGACCACATCCTTAATCTCAAATTCATGGGGGGTGCTTGTGAGAAAAAGATTATCCTCATCAGAAACCATCGAAGGAACAATACCATCCATTAAGGTCCCCTCCATTCCAGGTCCATTGAAAAGCTTAGTGAAATAGTCAACAACATGTTCAGCGATTGCTTCCTTGTTATGCAAGATGCATTATCCAATTCTAAGAAAAGATAAAGGCCAGTTGGCCCTTCGAATTCATTGAAGAGAGTTGAAGAATTTTGTGTTCCTGTCCCCATCCTGTATCCATTTGATTCTGAACGTTTCCTTTTGAACACCTTCCCTCTTTGTAATAAGAGAGTTCAGCCTGGATATAACACCCAATTCTATTGAAATGTCCTGACTAAAATCAGAATTAGTAGCTTCATCTTGAATATGTTGTAGAGTTGACTCGAGAGTGAGGATCTCTTTATCCAACTCACTCTAATTGGCCTTTCTCCAAATTCTCAGTTGGGACTTTAGTAACCTCAACTTGTAAGAGAAGGCCGATTCACCCCAACTACAATTCATGCTGAACCAGAAGCTTTTAATAAGATTGTCACATTCAGTCTGAAAAGACCATGCATTATTGAATCAAAAAGGAAGAGGAATTTGTTGCTCTTTACTCTTGAAACTAACCAGAATTGGATTGTGATCTTAAGAAAATTTAGGAAGAGAAACACTGGAAATTGAATCACATACATTCAGGAGATAATCTGCTCATCAATGGCAATAACTTCAACCTTTCCGAATGAATAATGAGAAAAAACCCATAAAAGATCCACCTAACTAGTGGAACCACTAGCTGCAACCAAATTAAAACCAAATTTATTAAGTCCAACAAAGCCTAATGAAAAATAAGCTTTAGGTTCAGAAATTCCAAGAAGCTTGGGCTTGTGAACATGAATGTGCCTGTGCAAAGCATTGACTGTCACAGAAATTCCTCACATTCAGATTTTTTATTTTCTCTCTTGTTGTGCCAGTCCCCCCACCCTCCCCACCCCCAGCCCACCTGCACCAGCCCCCCCTCGCAACCCACCTGCACCAGCCCCCAACCCTAGCCCCCAGCCCCTAGCTGCACTAGTCCACCCCCAGCCCAGCTGCACCAGTCTCCCCCACCCTCCCCAGCCCCCTGCACCAGCCCCCCCCCCCCAGCCACCTGCTACCCCTAGCCCCCCTGCCACCCCCCATCCCACCTCCACCCCCCCCCCCCCCGCAGCCCACCTGCACCAGCCCCCAACCCCAACCCCCAGCTGCCCCAGCCCCCTACTACCCCAGTCCACCTGCACCTGTCCCCCCTCCCCATCCCCCCTACACTGGCCCAAGGATCCTATATTGTTTCACCAAGGGGCTACATGGTTTAGACTTGGCTATGCAAAACTCATGCTAAAAAATTGTGTGCAATTCAAAATGAACTTAAAATTATCCTCACGAAGGGAGGTCATACTATTTTCCTCAAACCATGCACCTTAACCATGAAGAGTATGGAAACCTAAAAAATTTCCATGTTCTGACCTGGAACTCCATGGAGATAAAAACCAAAACTCTACTTAACCAAATAACAATAAAAGAACTATGCAGCGACATAGGGGCTATCATAAAATCCCCGCCATGCTACTTTTCCTCCTAGAATTTCCTTGGTCAAAACTAGAGACAAAGGAAAAGAGATGCAAAGGAAAATAGAACTAGAACACTGTGACCAGAATTTTTCTAGTACATTGTATCTTTTACTGCCTCTCTCAATGTCTCCCAACATTGTGCAAGTATTACCACTTCCGATCTACGTATTCACATTACACATTAAGGGGTGAATCAAGATAAAACAGAACTAGCACAGTAAACTGCAAATAAGTGAAATCTTGGTGTGAAGTGATGTAAAAGTAAAAAATCTCACATTGTTGTGCCCTATGACACCCCCTAGAAAATGGTGCATGGGATTATAGTATCTTCTCCTCAATACAAAAACATGTCATCAGTTTGTATGATGGATATGTGGCATGGATGTCATTACCAATTAGAGGAGTTATTTTTGGAATTGTATACACTTTCTACTAATTTCTATGAAAGGGGAAAATAAAAGCCCCCTGGACAGACCCTGGACACCCCCCAATGCCCTCCTACACCAGTTGAGAATCACTGCATTGCACTGCATCCTGTTGAAAAGTAGTGTAAAAATGTTTAACAAACTCAAGTGAAACTGGAAATGCAAATTCTTGGAGAGAACTACAAATAATTCAACGAATATATGAGAAAACACCTATTGTGAATCACTGCATTGCACTGCATCCTACAAATTTCAACATTATAAGAAAGAGACCATATGATAACCTCCTCCCTCATCCCTAAATCGTTATAAATGATAAAACTAATTAATGGAACACAATATAAAAATATATATTATATATGATATTAACGGACATAAAATAATGAGATGAATCCATCAATGCTTGATAAAATAAAAAACCTCATAAAACTAAAACAATGACCCTACATAAATTACATATGGTTCCCTAGATCTATATAAAATTATTAAACCATCCCTTTAGTGCCTTTAAATCCACCACATACTGACCTCCTAGATAATTTATATATCCCACTCTACTAGAAATCACTAACTGTGCCTACAATTCCTTTGTAAAAGTAAAATTATAACCGCCACTCCAACCATAATGAAAAATCATTAGAAGATGGCCCATATCTACATGAGTGATACTTCCTAGGGTCAAAATGGAAAACCATCTGAGTGTGTATATTTATTCCACATATAAAAAATGAATCCTTTGACTCTAGAAGAAGGGAATGATAAAGTCTTTCCCTAACCAATTGATCATCATCCACAACTTGTAGAATAATCTCCTTTCCTATTCTTACTTCTACTAGATCATTATGATCCTATTATCTCCTAATTATTCACCTCAAGTTCAATTTAAATAAAAAGATACATTTTATATCCTTCATAATTAGACAGAAAATGTGATTAACCTTTGAAAGTATGTATAACATCAACCCATACTCAAACCGATGATACATAGAATGCTCATCACCTCCCAAGGACAGAGAACATTTCTGCAACTCCGTGAACTAGGAAGAATATTATATAATTCATATGCTTACATACATAAAAACTTGCCTCGGCGTCGGAAGAGAGGAGTCTGGGAGGAGGCTTCGGGGAGGAGGTGTCCGGGAGGAGGGTCGCGGTGAGGAGGAGGGTCGCGGCGAGGAGCCGTCAGAAGAGCTGAGTCGAGGAGGAGGGTCGCTGCGAGGAGGCATCAGGGGGGAGGGTCGCGTCGGGAAGGAGGGTCGCGGCGAGGAGCCATCAGGGAGGAGGGCGCGACGAGGAGGGCGCGGCGAGGAGGCATCAGGGAGAATGAGGGTGCGGCGAGGAGTCGTCGGGAAGGAGGAGGGCGCGGCGAGGAGGCGTCGGGGAGGAGGAGGGCGCGGCGAGAGGGCAGAGGAGGCACCCGATGATAATTGGGAGAAACAAAAACGGGTTATGATTTAGCCATGGAGAGGGATATGAATCGTGGCGGTAGAAGAGATATAGCCACGGACCTATAAAACAGTGGCTATAGGTCCGTGGCTATAGCCCAGATTTGTAGTGGTGGAACCCACAACCATAGTGAGACAGACCTTTATTACCTACCACTAGCCTACAGGAAGTCCCTGATTATTATAAAATAGTTTTACTAATCTAAATGGTATGTGTTAATATTTGGAACCTTATACAATTAGGATAAATAGAATATTTTTGAGTTCTATTACCTTTTAGAGTGAAAGATGGGTTTGTGGTAAAAATTTATTAAAGAATGAAAGTCTACATGACAAGTAAGTATATTTCCTTACGTTCTTAGTAAATATCCTAAATAAATTCCACAACTTTATAAAAGGTAACTGAAAACAAAAACGTTGTCGGTTAACTTTTCCAACTGGGGATTCAATGATAGTTTAACCAATCACAAGTTTGTGATTTTCTTATTGTTAACTTTCTCCTAATCTAGTTTTCTACAACACTCCATCAGACCTTGATGGTTTGTTTTTATTCCATATCCATATTTTCATAGAATCCTAGTATAGGCTATCTCAGGTGACCTTTGTACTTATCTTTCTTTCTTTTAAAGTTATATTTTTATTAACCTTATTTCCGATGTGGGTTTTCCACAAAGGTATTTCCTATTTTCATCCTTTTATTTTCAAAGAAAATTTTCAAATTGCGAGGATGCAATTTATTGAAGGAGGGGAGAATGTAACACCCCGAGCTTCCACGATACGCCTCTCTTTCAATAATGCAATAGCTTGCATTGTACGCAAGTTTGAGTTCTAACACACCGCAACTAATCAAAGTAGCCGTTATGAATAGTAATACCCACTTTTTAAAATTATAGAAATTTTATATTTCAAAATGGAATTCATTTTTGTATTCCTAATATTGAAATTATCCTATGTTGAATTTTTTGTAATTTTCTAAGAACTTCCAAATTTTTATGAATAGTGAAAAATACTTAAAAGAACTTTTTTAATAAAAATAATTTATAGTGATAATTTATAATATTGAGTGGTTTTAAAGTATAATTAGAATATATTTTTACCATTTTATCCAATGGTGTTCATTAGAATTAATTTCACTTTGAAATTGGATATAAACAATTGTCAATCTTTTGATATATATTGTTTCTTAAAAACACGCTATTTGTTGTGACAGCGGGAATTATTTATAAAATTAATTAATGAAACTTATATGTTTGGAATATCGTAAAATAGACATCATTTTTGAATTCGGAATATCAATTATAGCTTAGGGTGAAATTTTTACATTGTTCTGAAAAACTTCAATTTTTGATGAATAGTGAAACCACTAAGTGGTAGTTAAAAAACTGATTTTTCGTTTAAATGAAATATTACCACTTCTGTGATTTGATTTTCAAAAATCCGACATACATGGTTGTCATTAAGAAGTAAAATGTGGTTCAATGAGATTAAAATAATTTTTTGGTGAATAGTAACTTTTAAGTTCTTAATCGCGATTAGAGGTAATTAGTGTAGATTAAGGTAAAAATAATGTTTTAATAATATGAGATGAGCTTGAAACATGTTCTAACCTCATTGGATTTGCCATGGCCGACCAATACATTCCATGGGTCAACTTGGGGACCCCATGGTGCCACTTTATTTGGAAAATGACATAAATACCTTTTATTTAATGTTAAAGTAAAAAATGACACAAATAAGAAATGTTTTACTAAAAAAAATTTTATATGGGGTTATACAAGTCATATTTTTGACTATAAATAGTCATTGGAAAGCTAAAAATATTTCCTACATCATAATAGTTTTTTATAATTTTTAGACATTAAATAAATTAAATTATTTATGTCATCATGATGATGCAGCGATGACCTCATTCTTTAACGATTTAAATAAAATTAAAAGATAATGTAAAATCCAAGGCTTACACTTGTCAAAAACCTATTGGATGAGTAGATTTCGAACCCTTATCACCTTATCCTAGAATTATATAAGTGTGGGACCTCTAAAATCCGAAACTCATTTTATAATAAAGTGACTTTTCTTTACTTTCCAAGAGTGCCCCTCCTCTCCAATTATAAAAGGCCCCCACCTCTACCACCTCATTCACACTTTCAAGCCATTTGGCTCGGCCAAACTCTGCCCAAATACTCTCCCAACTTCCCCCTATTACTCCTAGAAGCCTCACTTTGTGAAGAACTCTTCCCAAGGAAGCCTTTGGCTCAAATCAAAAAGAGTTACCCGATTTTAAGATAATGTCTTCTCTAATGTTGTTTTGTTTTATTTTTCTTCTCCAACCCCCTAAACACTTTTTATTCATTTCTTTTGTAACAAAAAAAGTATCCTAAATATACTAGGATGTTTTTATAATATGTGTTCTAGCTACACTTACACACACCTACATCTAATGGTTAAAGAACATACTGTTTCTGTGGATGGCGAATTTTTGCCTCACAAATCAATGATTGTTCAACACTCATATAACACCTATAATGGTGGCCATTATGATGACAATATTTTTATATATGATATATATTATGTTTTTTTTTCTTATGATTTTGTATTTTTCATTTATGGCATACCTTTATGGTTTCCATTATGGGTAAACGCGATATTTTCATTTTTGGAAGTGCGGACTACCGCCCCCTCAATGTGATTTGAATCGTTAATACCATATGTGGGATGTATAAAGGATGGAGTAAATGGTATTATATGATATAGTATACTGGAATTATATTATACATTTATATCATTATGATTTCATTCCATTAAATATGAAATAGAAATGAAAGTAGCGTTCATGCGTACGTACGGCTTACCGTCTCCATGAACGGTTCATTTCATTTCTTACCTCTAAATGTTACGTAATATTATGAATGAATGTATATTCTGGATATATATGATATATATGACATCTAAATCATGAATATAATTCTGGAGATAATGTATATTCTACCACATAAACAACTTGTAATTATAAGAAGTTTATTGTTGACTCAAGTACCAAAGATCGACAAAACGACCGTTATTAACTTAAATAATTACATAGTGTTCATAACATTGTAATAAGTGATATAAAAAGGATAATGAAATTGAAAATGGTTCTTAATAAAGTAAATATTAACTCTAGTTTATTATTCAGGAGGTTAAAGAACGGTTGAGTCAAGTCGGACACGAGGTAAGAGAACTTCTTAACCCAACTTCCATTCTTTGGGTTAATATCCTACTTTCAAATTATGTCATAATATTATTATGTCTTATTTTGTATTTTTACTTTCTTTATGTGTACCTATAGTGAATAAACATAATAGATCTATTTTATTTTAAAAATGATATTTTTAAGGACTTCGTCTCAATCTCCTTTCATTGAGGCATATTTGGTTTTATACACAACATTCTTTTATACGGTGTATAAACCCCTTTGACTTTTACATTTATTCAAAAGGAATCTTTTTTATACGAAGTGTTTTTTTAAACGACAAAAAGGGAATGTTTTTCTTTCCGTACATATGCGGCGAAAATGACTTCTCCGTCACCGTGACCATTATTTGAGTTTCGGCTTCCTCTACAAGCCATCACTTTTTTTTAATGAAAAATAAATACAAAGTTTTAACTTTCTTTTATTTTTGTATTGAAAATGGTTCTGAAAGCATTTTTATTATATCAATGTGTTGTATTGAAATCTTGTGATTGAAATGTGGAAATGTTATGTTTCCTTTAAGCATGTTTTATGTGATACGATTATGTTATGGTTTATGATATGTTTAAACCTATTCATATGAGGAATGCATTGGACTTAATAAGTGACGAGTGGAGCCCGCTATAGCTCCTTGATGCATCGGTAGGTCTCATGAGACAAACTAGTGTCTTGGCACGAGGCCTTGACAAAATCTTATTTGTGGTCTTGGCACGAGGCCTTGACTACGTGGTTATGATAGTTTGGCATTATGCATTCCATCAATAAGAAAGTGGTTATTTATATTGCATGTGATTATTCGACCAGTAGAATATCCATGTGAAGAAGTAAATGGAATTATCTCATTTTAATTTTGCCATATTATGTTGATGTTCAAGTTTAAAAGGCTTTTGTTTTAGTTATACATTGCCTTAAATGTTAATGTTTATTTATGAAAGCTTCTGCAATATTGTTATCCTTACTGAGCATCTGAGCTCACCCCTTTCAATGTTTTAATATTTTCCAGGATGTGAAGAAGTATTTTATGAATGACCTGCAGGGATAGTCAGAAGAGGATATGATTGTGGACTATGGAGACTTTGTTATTGTAGATTTTCACTTTATGATGTAATGTAACATTTATGAATGTATCTAGTGTTTCCAAGGCTACTAAACTAATCGGTCTTTCGAGACTTGATCTTTTGTAATCATGCCAATGTTACGAAGTAATGCACCGACTCTGGGTAGCTGGGGTCTGGGCGTTACATTGGTGATCGATAACTTGGACAACATTTGAACCTCGTGGTGGGGCCCACTATGTCCATATACCTATTCAACTGAATAGGGCTAATTATTGACTACCCTATTGTATGTGCCCCTCTAGGACCTTATGTCGATACAAGTGAATAAAATCCACAAACAAATAGATGATTATGGAAACCCATCATTCCCCTTAAAGAGATAAGGATTGTCATATCAACTACAACCAATATAAAAACACTGACTGTGTACTATAATCTATTTGTCTTTAAATATCTCATAAAGCTTGACACAGACTTGTGTCATCGTCATTTTCTTGCTTTATTATTTATTGATATTTCCGGATGGATTTTCCTTTCATCTTATTTTTCGATAGACTTATAAAGGTATCACCATATGGATCAACCAGACCTGAGATATACAACTTCCTTAACTTTGAAGTGACAATTCCTTTCATGACCATTCAACCAGTGTCATACCACTAACGACACACCCAACACATCTACCTCACCACTATTTCAATACCATGGTTTTTTCCATGCATCAAAGTACACAATAAAATGATACACATTGGTAATGGTCTCAATTCGGGAGACCAATACACATGTTTGTAGATAAAAACGAAAAATGACACCCGAAACATGTGGTGTTCCTATTGGCATGTATGTCCTCAAAAATCTACTGTGTCCAGTCAGTATGATGTACCTAAACTATAAAAAATATATTTAAGATTAATTTCATAGTATAATGAGGTTCTCATTATAGCCTGGGATATCCTATAGCATTTCAACATGACAATTAATCTACAAACATTACCATTATATAGTAGTCACATAAATATCTACACTATAATGGTAATAATACATCATTTATAACTAACTATACACGTGATGTGGTAATAAAAAGTATGCCATAGTTGGGTCTATGGCACCCACTATTTCAATATCTTGCACATCGGCATATATTTGCATCTCCCTGTAATCTTCTGCCTTGTCTACATGGAAGGACTGGTGAGCACTGACATGAATGTGGACATGCTCATATTGTGCCACCCTATTTCTGTGGTGGGCTTGAGTGGAGGGGACATATTTGATTGTATGCCATTGAATATTGTCGTGTTTTTATGGAGGATTTACTCCTCAAGAATAAGGTTGATTACCTTCTCTTGATTATATGTTTTCCACCCTCGGTTGGTGGCTCAAGGGGCCATGTCCTTTAGACTTCAGTAGGTACCCTCATCATGAAATTTTCTTCAGACCGAGGATACTTGGTCACCCAGCATTGATAGTGACGCTCTCTAAAAGTGGCTTGTGAGTAAGACCCCTGTGTAGTTGGGATGAAGTCATCAACATCAACTCTATATGCCTCCCTAAGATAAGGGAGGTACTTGTTATCACACTCCAAGGACAAGCTCCCGAAGCAGTTGGAGACAGCTAGTAGGGCCACCCTGTGCTGGGATGTCGATCATGGATGGGGTGGTGATAGTCTAGTTTTTACATATTGGTTGAGGATTCATGTTGGGTTCACCATTTTTGTTTTGACCCGAGGTGGGAATTTGGTGGATAACTAAATGGTCTGATGGGTGACAAGAATTTGTCTATTATTATAGATAATTTCACGTCACCATTTGTGTTCCTACCCGATTCAGGTCATTATAATTTAGGGGGGATTGGATTGACCCCGTGGGGATTGAGCAATTTGCCCCATTTTTTGTATTATGAAGAAGGAACCACCATCGAATGGTCCTGACATGTGATTTTAGGGGGCTAAGTGTTTGTGTAATCAGTCATCTTAGGATATGATTTCCTCGTATAGTCTCCAATGGGTTTATTCGTGGTGATTTAAACACCCCAAAACCCTTCTATCCATGATTCATGGACCTTCCTTCCAAAGGTAGGTGTTCGTTGGATCGCAATTTGGCCAATGACACTTTAGGACTCCATTGGTTGAGAGGATAGGAGGTCAAGCTCATCACACCCTTTTTTGGGGGAATTATTGCCTACTCTCAGACTCTCTTATAGATTTAATCCATGTTCATATGTTTTGAATCCTATATTCATTCCCAAACAATGTATCCACATGTTAAAACTAAGTTTCAAGATCATCATGGATATAAATGGATTAGATATCACAAAAACAATGTTGACTGAAGTTGTGCAATGAGGTACTCTAGATTTTATCATCATCTAGGAGAGACGAAATGTGTTTTGATGTTGGGGTCAGACCCATAATATAGGCTTCCTATGTATCCTTGTGAGAGGAATCAGAGCCCATATAGTTCAGTTTCACTTGACTGGACACATCACATTTTAAGGTCATGTGATGGGGACCCATCCATGCAGTTGAACATCATGTGGTGAGGACATTCAGGTGAAATATGCCTGGTCAAGGATTGGTGTGGGACTCATGCCAAGGCAGCCCGAAGTGTATCAGAGATATGTGGTATCTTGAGTGAACATGACCCTAATGATCATATGGACCGAAGAACATTTGGTTTGATTTTATGGTCATATTTAGAACTTAGGGAGGCTTCCCATATATCCTGGTCAAATGGGGAATCAAATTTCGTGGAGTTCTAGAAGAATGGGGACTTATACTCTAAGGAAGACCGACATGAGGTCATGGTTTCTCAGGTCTTACACAGAGGTGCTTCCCATTTGGGGGGACATGATTGGGGTTTACACAATAGAAGAGGCCTTAGTGTGGGAATTTCGTTGGGACTGACTTAGGAGACCATCCCATGAGCTCGACCCTTTATGCAGGAATCCTACATATCTTGGTTGGGGAAGGAATTAGTGTTTTCTTAGTTCTTTTAGCTTGTGGTTTACACATAGGAGGAGGCCCACTTGTGATAGTTGAATCATGGATTACTCATAAAGAGGATTCCATTTTTTGGGGGGGCATAATTGGGTTAACCTTTAGGAAGGTAACCCCTTTGAGATCAGGCTTTCAAGTAGGCATCCTATGTATCCAGATTGGGGCAGGAATCAGAGTTCTCATAATTAATTTTTGATTTGGTGAATGTTGAATCATCATAAGCCCCTAATCCCTTATGATTCATGATCAGTGTGAGAAACAAGAGTATGTGAATGATCAAACAAAGGCACACTTTCTCTTCTCCACTGATCGAAAAGGATGACGACAATAGCAGAAGGGGCCATAGTTATGAGCCCAATAGGAGGGGGAAAGGGGAGCATTGAACATGAAACCCTCACCTGTATTGATATCTAGGATATTCAAATCTTGGTGATCTATCTGGACACATATTGAGTTGAGGTGAAGAGGGTGAAAAGTAACACCTCTCACAAAAGGCTAGGGGATTACCTCAGGAGGAGTGCCTTAACATGGGTTCTGGGAAAGGGGAGGAGCATCATCCCTGGTCAAAGGGGAAGGAAAGAGTGACATTCTCAATTTACACTAGAACACATCGAAGGGAAATTCTAGTGATTACCCATAAACCTAAGAATATGGAGGTTCATGTTGACACCCCAAAGTCAGTCTCCTGGGTGCTTTGTGAATATAGACTTGAAGGAATTCTGGGGGTCCAAACCATTGTGGGGAGATCCATTATGACTCTACTTACTTTGGGTATGCAGACTTAGTGGGGGACGATGCTGCACTCAATGATCTGATCATACAGGTATAATGGCTTTGGAGGAGGCTTTGGCCTGATGCCAGTGGACTGGTTCGCAGAGGAGCTATGGAGGACTGGATGGTATGGCAGGGGATTAAATGGAGCCAGGGTAAGGACACCCAAAGACACCCCATTCCACGTACTATTTTATCATGCAGGATGGGATAGCCCCATATAGCATACTGCTATGCAGGTAGAGGGGTCGTCCGCATACTGAAGCAGTATGCAGACCTCAGTATGGACCATCATGTATCAATGTGGTATGTAGTCCTGGATATGGTCTGCCAACCAGAATGTTTATGAGGAGCAGGATGTGGTTTACCATGCCACCCTGGGTTCCATTCACACACTGATGTAGTACATTGTGCAGGTTTCAATCTACATAGCAATGCGCTATGCAGAGCGCTGAATTGAAGGAGGGTCTTAGAGCCTGTTGTTCTTATAGAATTTATCTGCAAGGGATTTATGGTTCTAAATAGCATCGATTCAGTCTTTGGTTCACCGATTACTATTAAGTTCGTTCTTTCTTGTGGTTTCTTTGGGTTATACCTATAGAAAAGTAGTTTGTGGTTTGTACTTTGTCGATGATTCGAAACTGAAGTCGAAATCTTTACCATATCTGAATTTTCTCTTCTAGCCTATAAGGTCTCCTTCGTGCTCGCTTCCACCGGTTTATTTCTAGTTCCTCTTATGATCCTTTTAAATAGAACTGTGGAAATCATATCTGTGGGCATGAAACACCATTTGCGAAAGCCCATGAATGTATAATTCAACCCACGGAAGACTTGGTCAATCGGGGTTTGCAGAGGCTGTGGTTCATGAGACGTGGTTTTCAGAACCCTGCCAACTTACTTAACCTGTGAGTTGCATGGTTACATGGGATGGTATGTGGATAAAATTTCTCTGTTCATTTCCACCAATGACATTTTTCATTGTGTCCTAAGCTTACTGGTCATCTACCCACATGTGATTGCCTCATGGGTTCTTCTGCGTACCGATTGTTCATGGTTCATACACCCCACAAATCTTTCTCGGTGACGGTACATGATCAACCTAAAACCCTTTGAAAATTTTTATTTCTTTATGTTCCTTTTCAATTTTTCAATCCAATTTGCATCCATTTTACTTTATGGACTCATAGAAATGTTTTCTTCCCTCTACAAAGTTCTTGTCAAAGTAATTACATCCCTTCCCACGGTTTTTCGGATGCCAAAATATCATAACCCATGAAATGAAATAGACATCATAAAAATTTTATAATATCATAATTTTTGGAAAAGTGAAAATATTAATAATAGTTTCATCATATAATAAATTGTGGAAATAAGTGGGTTTCATAATAATTTCATCATGGTATAACCCATTTAAGAGGAATGAGGTTCATAATCATCATGCCAACAAAACATAAACCATTTTGAGAAATAATAAGATTGTAATCCTTGGATAATATCATCAGTAAGGTATAAGTAACATCAAATGATGAAATATTAGATATAAAATTATTTTGATCAATCATTTAAATCATTTCTTGAGGAAAATATCCTTTCTTCTTAGAAAAATATTTTTTAAAACATAAAACATTCTGAAAACCTTTTTCTTTTAAAATTACTTTAAAAACTTATAAATGAAGCTTTGAAAATCATTTAAAACCCTTTTTAATACATAAAAAAATTTCAAAAAAATTTTCTGTGAAAATGATATTAAACATTAATTTAAGATCATTTTTTGAAAACACGATTTATGAAGAAAACAATTTTCTGACCCAAAAAAATAAAGTCATATTTTCTTAAAAACATTTTCTCAATTGATGAAAGTACAAAAGATTAGAAAATGGCACCATTACATGAATATATCATGAATAACCAGAGTATAATAAAAATAATGAGAATTATTTAGAGGTATAACATGATATTTCAACACTAGAGACTTAACCAAAAATAATTCCAATAAATGATGAGATTGTAACATAGAATCTTTACAACTTTGGTAACATTGAATCATAATCTCCATGAAGGAATTACATAATGTGAAACTTAAAATATTATGAGGATTAATAATTTCATGATATTACATGTAAAATGGTCTATATATACACCTCATGAAATAATATATGTTCATAACATAACGTACGTGTCAAAGAATACAAATTGATATAAAAACCCCTTACCGATTTAGTAACTTTTGAACCGTAAACCCTGTGAAAGTGAGATCCTAAAATAGATATGTAAACCAGAATATTTTTCTATATAATTTTTATAATATAAATCCATGATTAGTATGTACACCATGTAAATTAATTAGGTAGTGAATATGAGATGTGTCTCAGAGAAGTGAAAATTGAGACTGAAATCCCTTACCATAAGTATTGTCTTCCGTCATACTCGTTCAAATATCATGTATTATAAATATAGTGTATTATAAATATATTAAAGAAATATATTCATATATATATAATAACCTATATTATTTTTTATGCCCTTTAATTATACATTTATTAAAATATCCATGTTTATGCTATGTTTTGGGTAATAACTGCTTTGGTTTTCATATATGTTTTGATTTGTTATATTTTTGGTAAGCTTACTTTGATCAAGGTTCCATAATATACAAAATGATAAACATGATATAAATATCATATATATTCAGTTTATATTTATTTATAATACTTTATAAAATTTAGATAAAGAAAATGAAATACATTGTTCATGGAGACGATATGCCGTACATACACTAGAACATTGTTTTTTTTCATTTTCTTGTTGGATTGAAAGAAATAAACTTAAATGATATGTTATCCTTAATGAATAATTTTTATTCTATATATATCAAAAATATTTATTAAAACAATACTTAATACATTCCATGTAATGCGTTAATAGATCACATCACTTCCTGAGGCAATAGTCCACCGTACGCACGAACGACATTATCGTATTCCCACAAAAATGAATATTTTGAAGGTATGTGTGATATAAAAATTTTAGAATCATAATAAAATAATTAATATCATATATATAATATATAAAAATAAATACATCATTATTACCATCCTTTATTAGTGGTAATGGAAAAAATGAATGACATCGGTTCATGAGGCGGTAATCCACCGTACACACAAACGATGATTTCATAACCCATTTGATGGAAGTGTGTGTAGTTGTAGGTCCTAAAATTAATATAAAAACATGTAAGTATATATAAATATATATGATAATAATTATATTATATAAGAATGATATGATAATAATTTAATGTGTTGGAATAAATAAAACAAAAACGATCATACGTAAACATTACCTCTTCTTCAGGTATCCTCATTAGGCTGGAACTAAAATCCCTCCTAGGATGGATTTATTCCCAAAAAAAGTCTTATATGATGAAGGCATGGAAGTTGGTAAGTAATTTTTAGGTTTTTATCGATTCCAATGGCTTGAGAGGTCTGCATAAGGGGGAGAGTGAGTGAACTTTTATAATTTAGGTGACTGGAATTTTTGTAAATAGCCAAAAGTATTCATTATTGGAAGGTATCTGTTACGTCATCTGGTTCCTAAATTGATTAATAATGTAGGGTATGGATTAATTTGTCGAGAAAATACTAAAACAATGTAAATGAAAGTTTTTTTTATCAATTTATTTCTTAGTCTTTAAGTTTAATCAATTTTTTCCATATAGTTTTTTTAGAAAAGGTTGAGGGTCAAGCCCTCTTTATTGAACAAGAAACCAAAAGAACCTCTTTTATGACTATGTATGAGGGAAACAATTACATAGAATGGAAAAATTACAATTAAACAATAAAGAAAAAGGTCAAAATGGTGCTGTAAGATCAAAGGAAATTCATATATGCATGTGAAATTAATTCTAATAAAACACATGCAATGCTCAAAACCCCATTTTAACCTTAACCACGTTAATTAATTTTAATTGTTTTCACTAATAATTAGGGTGTAAAGTTAATATAACCTTACTATATAATATAAATTATTGTAATTCCGAATATGGAATCAATTTTTACAAATTACATTCACATAAGTTGTAGAATTTAATTTAAAACAATTCCCGTAGATGTGATGAGAAAGGAAGTTTTTAAAGAGAAATTTATCAAAAGATTAAAAAGTTTTTATATCCAATTTCAATAAAAAATTTATTCCAATGAACTAAATTTTATTAATAGATATATAGTTTAACTAATTAAACTTTAAAACCAAATTAAAATATAATTTATTATTGTAAATAATTTATAGAAAAATTTAGTTTTCAATTAAAAATCACTATTTTCACCATTCATCAGAAAATTAATCTTTTCAGAAAAATAAAAAAATTACCCCAATATAATTTTGAAATTACGATTTATAAAATTAGGGTTATTTTAAAAAATTAATTAACTAAAATATTCCAAAAATTAATTTTATCATTGTTCACAAAAAAGACATAAAATGTAGTTTTTTTGAAAAAATCACATTTTGGAAAATATAAAGACAGTACTAAGAAGTATGTATTTTATTATAAATATGTACTTTTTTTAATAAAATAATGATTATTAATATTTTAAAAGTATTTTCTTAATATTTACATCACCATTTTAATGAATAGGTTATTACAGTTGCATTTAAATAATATATACTGGTTTTGATAAAACTCAGTATTGCCTATAATGTAAGATCAGACAATGTTGCATGTAGTGAAAGATTAACTTTATGTTTCATGAAATTAAATCTTAACTTTTTTGTTATGTGCAATTTAATTCATCAAATAAATTTAATTTAATAAAAAATCATAAAAACACAGTGTGTTACATATAATCATCCTTAAATAATCATTATCACGAGACATCCAGAAACATAAATTGGATGGTAACATAATTTCATATCGAAATTTAATTATAAAAATATTTAAAAAATGATTAAATTTTTGAAAAACACCTTTAAAAGATTATTTTAACCTTTCTATAAAAATATGAGAAAAATATTATCTTATTTTAATAACATTTTAACAAAAAAAGCCTAATTTTTTTAGAAAATCCTCTTATTTAAAAATAATCATGGAACAATTTTAAGTAATCTTCACATAAAATAACATGCATGATGTTGGTAAAATCTATTCATGTCGTATATGTTTAAGGAAAACATTCCTTTCATACTTTTATAAATTATAAAAAATGACTTCTTCAAAAAATATTTTTTAAAAATATTCCTTTTAAATATATGTAAATAAATTAAAAGATTGTTAAAATGAGTTTTTTGAAAAATATTTCAATGATATGTAAATACTTCCATATAATTTTTTTAATTTCATGTACATAGAAGAAAAATGTCTTTTCCAAAGAGAAAACAATGTCGTATTTTCTTTAAAAATATTTTCTCAATCATTTTATGAATCAAAGAGAGTAAAATGGTAACATTAATTAAAAATTATAGTAATAACTATATGAGAATAAAATATATGAATTTTAAGGGATAATAATCATATAATTTCCCTCAATGTAATTTTAACATAAACAATCCTGAAAAGAAATGAGATTATAACATAAATCCCTTACCTCAAGTTCTGTGTTTCTTCATATTAATTAAAAAATATTATATGATAAATATATATTTATTATACTTATATTAAATAACCATATTCATATATTACATAATATTTACCATTACTTATAATTTTAAATTATCCTTTAATTAAAAATTCTTCCTTAAAATGAACAAAAGGGCGAAATATGGTATGCTTTCATGCATGTTTTGGTTCAATGGTACTAGTACCTACACCTTGGCCTTAGTTTGATCATATTTATAATATTAATCATGTAAAAATATCATATTTATTCATTATATAAAATTTATCACCACTCATAAAAACTAGTGGTGAAAAATGAATTACAATTCTTCATGGAGACGGTAGTCCGTATGCACACACCAGTGATGCCTCCACATTTCATGGGATGGAATGAAAGAAATTTAAATAATAATTCAAATTTAATGAATAATAATTATATCATAAATATCATATATTAACATTTAATCTATCCTTATTACCATCCATGCAAAATGGAAACAAAAAATGAATCATTCTACTTCGTGGATGTGGAGGTCCACACGTACACTTGAGTGATGTTATTATTTTCCAAAAAATGGAAGGGTAAGAAGGTAGATAACATATTATATATCTATAATAATAATTATTTTATAAACATATGATATATACAATAATTTAATTTTATATAACCATTCAAGAGAGACAATTATGAAAAATAAAAGACATCACTTCATGGTGATGGTAGTCCGCGCGTACGCATGAGCAATGTTTTTATTATCCATTAGATATAACGGAGAAAAATGGATGTAAAATTAAAATTAAAATAATTATTTATTGTAAAAATAATAATGTAATCCTTTTTTATGGTTATAGAATATTTATAAGACCTGTAAGAAGAAATAAACTTGAAAAAGGTTCGTAAGAACATATACCTATTCTTTGAGAACCCACCTTTGAATCACTTCTTAAGGACCCTTGGGTTAGTATTTTAAGAAGATAATAACCTATAAGATGTTTATAGAGAGATTTTATAAAATATTTGAGTAGGTTTTGGTTGATAGAAATGGATCAAGTGGTGTGGAAAAGAGAGTATAGGGGGTTCCCTTTATAAGCAAGGGGAGTGGAACACTTGTAATTATTTATAATATTAAAATATAATAAAATAAAAATCACGTAAAATTGAATCCAATGTGACTCAATTTAAAATTTTGGATGATATACAATCTAAATCCACACAACCAATAGTATTTAGACACATTTTTTGTTTATTTAAACACTTATCTCTTTTGTTTAACCCCCTGTTTACCCATTTAAACCTTTACCGAAGTAATGAATTTTTACCATAGTTACTATTCATTATGACCAGAAATTAAAGTGAACACATTAAAAAACATTTAAAAGTTTATTAACAAAATTGAATCCATTTTGTAATATTAAATTTCTATAACTGGTAGAAATTAATTTCAAAATAAGTTGGAAAAATATAATGAAAACATTTTTTAGAAAAAATAATTTTACGCATAAAACAGAATTTATTCTTGTTAATTTCTCATTAAAAACCATTAGAAATATGATAAAATATTTGATTTAATTTATTATATTCAAATTTCATTAAAACAATTCATCAATTTTTATTAATTTAATTTACTAAGAGAAAGACACATTGCGTGTATAAAAACCATTTGTTTTCAGAAAAACATCACTTTTACCTTCAAATGTTTTTATTTTCATTTCTAACCAATTGATAAACAATGATTTAATTTTAAACATGTGTAGCCAATATATTTCATAAGTTAGTTATTTCTATTCATACCTACCAATTAAACGGCATGGTGATTACTTCTACATTAAATAATAATATTTCAATTGTATATTGTGGTTTGTTTAAACTCAGTGTTGTGTGTAAAAAAATCTATCAAAGATGTAAAACTTATTTAAAGAGGAATATATCATAAAATATAAGAAAATTAAACTAAAATAATGAAATATTGAGATTATAGAGAGTATATATTTCAACTTATGATTACTTTGGATAATAAAATAAAGTGCACAATTTTTATTTATGGTTACTCCCTACTATACGAATCACCTACCCAATCCTAAAGAAACTACCCAACACACTGATTATACCACATCAAACATCATCCCAAATCCCAAATGTATGATATATTAAACACATTCACAATTCACTAACTATACCATTACACATATTTATGTATCATACCTGACTACCATACCTCAATGAGCACTTGGTTGATCCATTTAAATATAGACACACACTATTCACTAGTATCCATCATAAAAAATCAAAACTGAAATGATCATGGAGTAACATTAACCATTAATATATCTTTAGACTCCTATGATAAAGTTGTCTTGATCATGTGTAACCAACCCAAATCCAAACTCCCTGATGTATGTCCTCCCTATGAAGTCACAGTTGGTGTCGACCACTACTGCCACTACTGGGTATCTTATCAACTACCATAATATATAAGTATAGATGAGTCCCAACCACTACCACCTAAAAATATTCCCAGCCATACCTTAGATACATGAGTCTCTATGTATCCAAGAACACTTTATATGTTTAAGATCATCTACACAAACTTCTCCTGGTGTTAAATCTATATGTTAGCTTGATGCTCCTTAAACCGTCAGTCACACTACACCCAAACATTCCTCATTAGTCTATATTGGAAACAAATCATCAGTAAACCACTCAATACTAGAAATATAGATCCTCTACCCTACCTATCTAGTTGTTTCTCCTTATATGTTTTCTTCTAGATACCTGAAGCTCCACTACCCATCCCCTTATACATTATTGTATAACTGGGAACAATCCCATCATTTTGGATTTTATTTGCTATCATTTTAGGGTTCACTACCTTATAAAATTCATTTAAAATTAAAAAATTTAATTTTTCCCTCTTAATGTGGCGAATACCATCCCCAAATCAACATAAATTGGTGATATCATCTCCCAAAAACACTAGTGAATACTATATTTGGTTTTTGAACCATGAAATATAGTCCATGACTAATGTCACCCGCCTACCAAGTCTATGAACTCATGAGGTTTTCCCACCCTCATCTACAAAAGAAAATATGTTCTAAGAAATTTTCACCTAAAAAACCATCCATGTCATCAACTCTTTTTTTTCAAACATAAACCTACACACCCAAC
Source organism: Viscum album (assembly GCA_963277665.1). Taxonomy (NCBI): domain Eukaryota; kingdom Viridiplantae; phylum Streptophyta; class Magnoliopsida; order Santalales; family Viscaceae; genus Viscum; species Viscum album. The sequence goes on along the minus strand of OY728139.1, from coordinate 1,078,131,277 downwards.
CAATGGTTTTCAGGTCCTTGGAGTATATATGTCTCCATATTTACTTTACACCTTGGGGGTGTCTTAATATGATCATATATGTTCTAAATAGACTTGATCTAATAATTGGATAACTGGGGTCTACCCACTCCTTGAAATATGGGAGGATGATGTTACTAGAAGTCCCTCATCATATATTTCATGGACATTTTATCCCCATGAGCTCTCTAATCAATGATTTAAATAAACCTTACCAAACTCTCATAAAGCTAATCATCAAACCACTACTCCAAATCCTCTAGTATCTATAGATAACCAACCTATCCCAGAACCTCTACCTATGGCTCATTATTATCTCTACCCATAGGGGAATCATCCAGTGAATTCCTTAGTGGCACCACATTCCTACTCTCCAAATGTTTTAATAGATGTTTTTTAGGTGGCAGGCCTTCGAGAACCAAATTTTCAGCTAAATGCATATATCAAAATCCAGATATCACAAATAGATAAAGATGTAATAGATATATAATATCACTATCCCTTACAATTCCCTATAAACACCTGAGGTTTCAAATCATCTGGCCTTATAGCCCCATCTACCCATTCTAAGTCTAGGCACCACTCACACCAAACACATATTGGATCTAAATACCTGATTGATAAATCTTGATATTAATGAATATTATTTTATAATAAATTATTTAATTATATCAAAATGGATTTTAATTAATTATTTTATAAAAAATTTAATAATGGTAAGAATTTGAAAATTTCATAGAAATTCTAGTTTTTCAATTTTAACTTCCCTTTAATGTTTTTATCATAAAATATTTTTTATGATGAAATTTAATTTAATTTTTTTAAATAATTTATAAATGAATTTATATAAATTTATATTTAGATAATGAGATATGTATCCCATGTTTGATGGGTGAAAATTGTACATGAAGTCACTATTGAGATTTATTTTACAAAATAGACCCCACATCACGATTTTGATCATAAAATTTTCAACAATGATTGAAAATTATTGAAATTTGGAGAGATAATAAAAGAATCAATTACAAGAATTTCATTTCATTGGAGAAATAACTAGTTAGAATATTAACTTGGTCAAATTGTTTTTCCAAACTAGCATAAAAAACATGTGGACAATTGGAATAAACTTTAATGATGGGGCTATATCTCATAAATGGATATTCAAAAGGAGTTAGAATTCTTAAGGATGATAGAGAATTCTAACATTTATAAATTTACTTAACTACGGTGGAGTTAAATTTTAAGTTCTTTAAAGATAATAACTAAAACAAAAATCCTAATACAAGTAGAAACATAGACTTCATATTATACCTTTTCAATCCAGGAACATACTATGACATCCATATTAAGTCTTGAAAAATTACTAAACTTCATCTACCCAACCCTAAATTAAAAAAACCCTCATGATATTACCTTTGAACAACCGTTTTATGACATAATATGATACCAATATTTAGCATCCCTGACCCGGATCACTTAAAAAACACTCGAGTCAGAGTGCCGCTAACCTCCAGAATGACTCCCCATATTCCAGAGGCCTCTGACTAGTAATACTGGTCTAGAAGGTGACAGTTTAGAGACTATAACTTCTAATAAAAAGAGAAAAAAAACAAAATGGGATAGTAAATAAATATTCAACATATAAAGCAATGGATACATAGCCAAAAATATATATAACAAGGAATGTAAAAACATTTATCTAGAAATAAATCTAGTTATGCAAAAAACTAATAGAATCTGCCGTAGGACGATTATATAAAATATAGATCCTGATAATAATAAATTACCATCCTATCAGTGTATATCCACTTATTTCTACTCCAAAATCCAATGACAACCAACTTTTTCAACCATTGAATCATTACCTACTACGCTCTAAACACCGATCGTTTTCCTTTCTGTGTCTCTTGAACTATAAATTCTTCACACATCATAAAGGGACCATGTATGATGTGAGTAGGAACTCATTAGTCCACCACCAATGATGTCCGTAGATAATATCAATACATATACAAGTATATTCAAAGGGTAATAAATGATAACCAATATAATAAATGACCTTGTCCACTATGTGTTCAACCAGCCACAAGTGAGTGCTTTTCTTACTTCACCTAGTGTTAGAGTAAGAAGATATACCCATTTTCTATCACATATGAAGCACCCTTTTACTTTTAACAAAATACATACCATGTGATGAAAAACACCGACACAAATCCTTTATATAATACCCAAACTATTAGTAACAATGTCTTGAAGAAACATCCATATACCATAACACATGTTTTATGGTCCGATAATCCCAATTTCAATCACCAATTTAAGAGCCTAATGAAAGATAAGCATGAAGAGCACCCACTCCCAATACAATGATCTCATTCACCAACCATATCCCATTTAAATACTTATGGTGGATCACCCCTCTAGGACAATGATCAATATTATCCTAGTTAAGCCTCTCATCTATAGAGGATACTTCTTAACATGTAGTGTTCAATACGAACTCATGGCCCCTTTTCTATCTACACATGATCCCAATAGCTTCAATCCCATGCTATGAAGTATCACCGTCAAATTATAACCACAATTTAGTGAAATTTTTTTTACTTATCCTTGTAAATCAATATCATTTTTATTATACCTACATTGTCCACAATACCCATATTTATACACTATGTCAATCAAAAGTATCCAACCCATTTTATGACTCATAAGTATAAATTCTCATTCAAATCAATGGTCCAATGACTACTAGAAAACACACTATTGACATAGCTCAACCCATATACATATATATCCACCCTTGAATACACTAAGACAACCCATAGGTATCTTAAAAAGTATGACAAGCTCCAGTTTCATTCATTAGAATGACCTACTCCTTGCCCAAAAATTATAGAACACATAAAAACATGTATAACAGAAGAAGGATTTAGGCCCCAAAAAATTAATACTAGAAGAGGTACACGTATTGTTAATCATCAATTTATTTGAATCTAATTATAGTAAATAAATATGCTTAAGGAAAATCCAAAAAACTTATATTTCTATCAGAACTTAACATAGTTTTGAAAAAACTATAAACTGCTGACAAGGAGAGCCGAGCCTTAACCGTGGATACCCCATATCCTAGAAAGGTCAATAAACCAATAAAGAATGGGTAAAATCCATCTAATGGAATAGATGAATTAAAGTTAGAGAAATAACATGTGAGTCTTGTTATCCACCCTCATAAATGGGTCTCAACCTCATTTAATATAAAATAAAATAAAATTTAATTTAATTGAATATTTTTAAACCTTTCAAGTACCCATAGAGTACTCATTAACTATACATAGAGAAATTAATAACTCATTGGGTACCCTCCCTAGGGTCAACAACTATTCTGTGGTCCCCCGGAGCATATTTCTCACTTCGAGAACACACTGATTATCTAGTACTATCCCATCAGGTACCTTAGGCACTTTATCTTCCAAAGACTTACCCAACACTTAGGCCAACTTCCATATCAGAACTCCATGACTTCTCTAACACCAAAAATTCACCCAATTACACATGGTTATGCCAATATCAGACCTAAATTTTCTAACTTGAATACCCAAGCCATCACATAAGACAGTCTTTCTTCCTAGAATAGCCCACATGTATTTAAATCGCCTAATACTTCAGCATGATTCACTCTTTTACCATGACCTTCTAGAAGTTTAAATTAAAGGTAATAAATAAAATGATAACTATGATTCAAAGTTAAATACTTATTGAATATTTCATTAAAACATTCATACATGCTATGTTTCACAAGAATTAAACCTATTTATATAAACCTCTAATGATGGTCCGTAAATAAAGGCCACGTGTAATGAACTCCCTTCATAAATTTAATGTTATAAATAGATTTGTTGCATATTAAAACATAACATTTATTCCATGATCATTTTTTTACTTAACCTTAAACAATCAATGTGTAATATATGAAACTCCTTTAATAAATTTTTTAATGATGCTAAACCATTAATTTACAACTTACATGAAGATATTAAAACATGATGGATAATATCTCATACAACCATGATAAATCAATTTACATGGATCTCATACATTCACTAAATCCAGACATTCTTTGTACACTACTACCTTATATATATTTTTGATTCTTCAAGAAAATATTGAATAATATAGATGTTTACATGACATGTAATTCTACTATACATATGAGTACATCATATGTCACTCACCTAAGTACATAAGAAAATCATATATATTTATTTTTAAGTACAATCAATCATTTCTATAGTCTATCTCAATTTATGGACTCTATAATGGAAAAATAATACAAATGTTCAAATATAATCTTGGTTATTAAATACATACCATATGATAAGAAACATATCTAACCATATGAACTCAAGTTCTCTCCACACTCAATATATACTTGAAAATAATTCTAATGGATAAAATAATTAATTTAGGAACTTTTTTTCTCAAAAAATGAATAAATCGAAAGAAAAATTTAAAATTTGTTGATATAAAACTATTTTTATTAAAATATATTAGAATAAATAAATACCCAATATGGAAAAAATACATTTTTACAAATAAAAAAAATTAAACAATACAATAATTGAAAATAATTCATAGTGACTCCAAACCAAATCACTGACTCCTCTTGATATATCTCTAACATGGAACTACAAATCAGCACCAAATAAGAATGAAGTATTCATTTTTCATATATCATGTACTATAGAAAATGCTAGATATAGATCTCTAATGAGATGATATAATCAGATAGGATATGTGTAAAAATAGAGTATTATTCTCTTAAACATCATATCCTCCTCCATTTATAATTAATTGAGTTCATAGATTCCATAGATATCACAATTCATTAAATGAACTCAATTATTTCACTATATTAATTAAAATTTAGAAATATAGATGTTATAATAATCTCTACCATAAAGACTTACTACCCCAAAAAAAGTTATATTACTTGCTCAAAAAATTCTAACAAGTACTAGAACATGTGATATTACCTCTCCCACATTTCTTCTTTGATATAACAATGTTATTAAAACACGTAATATATTGGAATAAAACCTCCCCTTAAAACATTTCCTTATCAATAAAAAAATTTCAATGGACATTTTGTGAAATTAATGTTAGGTTCCAAGTCTACTGATATCTAATTGAGAATATTATGTGGATATATTAAATATTTCATTATATGAGATACATAAAAGATATTTCTAATCAAACTATATCAAGGTGGTAACACAACCAAATATCCTACTTGAAAAATCTATTCTATAAACTCAAAATAAAACACATACCATGTGGATTGGCTACTAGTATTTTAAGTATTAAATTTCAAAAATGAGGAGACAATGACCAAAAGATATAGTGAAAAACACTAAACTCCAATTTTCCACCACTTTTTATCAATATAGAACTTTTATTGTCTTTTCAGTATCAACATTCACTTATAGATTACTTTTATTTAATTTGTTGTCTCTTATACCAAACTTGGTCTAACAAATGATTCCTTATTAATCCATACCCAATGTAAAGGTGAATGAAATAGACTACCATAAAAGGAATTAAAATGCAACATTAATATTGAATATTGATAAATATTATTTTTAGAAAATTCCATTAATGATTAATAATCTTCCAAAGATATTCCCAAATCAAGCACACATGCTTTATGCATATCTTCTAAAATATATATAATCAATTACTTTTACCCATATGTATAAAAATAGTAAGTTGTATTAGTTATTAAATGAAAACCCCTAATATTTAAATTCCCTTCTATAATTAAGATGTAAAATAGAGAACTCTATCCAAACTAATAAATTTAAGAAATCCATGAAATTTAGGAACCTCTTCAATATTAATATTGTTAAGATTTACTACTAAAGGCATCACCCTGATAAGTAAGATGTTTGTTAACTTGATGAACCAATACACCTCTACCCAAATAATATTTTTTTAATGTTGATATGGATAATTTTATCAGAAATTCCATATAAATGTCTTCTGAATTTCATATCAATATAGGGGAATGTTGAACAAAAATAGTAGTCCATTGTTACTCAGTCTTCACCTATTGTAATTACAATCCTAATATTATATATTTAGTAAAGTCCTTTATAATACTCAGCCACTATAATAAATTCTTAATACCATGGATGATATTTATATCCCTAGGATACACCACCCAACTTGATTGATGAAATTATAGAATAACTTTATTACTTAAAAGAAAATGAATAATTTCACATTCCTTAAAGAAAAGGGTTAATTATAGTTCTAGTACCTACCTGTTAGTGGTTTTTATACCTTAAATTTATTTATCATCCCTTTACACTCCAATTTAGATAACTATAACACCTTTAATTTTCATAATTAGAGAGTTTATATCCAAATTAAAATAACTAATCAATTATCATTTTATTTCATCTCTTGATGAAATTTATATAATATACCCATCAACTTCTACTACCTTTTAGATTATTTAGTAACATGAATTTTAATCATCATACTCAATCAACTAGTTACAAAATTTCCCTTTCATAATTTATATGAAATTTTGACATTAAATTTTTGAAGATTCTTTACACACGTTCACCATCCCAAGTTAAGGTACAATTATGAGAAGATATACTTAAAACTATTATGATTGGTATAAACTATAAAATTTTCCCTAAAAAGAAAATTCCACCAACTAAAAAATTAATAAATCCACATATTTAACTCTAGGTTATGCAATGGGGAATTCTTCTCTTGTGGTTTCAAAGGCCATGATCCATGAAATATAACTTAGCCACATTATATAAAGAAACATCCAAAACCTACTCCTAAATCATCACAATACATTTCATAGCAATTTCCACACTCTAAAAAAATGTCACTAAAGTACGTTTTTCATTTAAATTATTCAAATATTTTTTTATATTATTATTTAAATTCAAATGTAACTTATTTTAGAGTCAAAGTGTAATCAGTGGAATTTAATTTGAGTAATCCAAAATAAAAATTCAATAATAATCCCCAAATATAATAAAAATATGAATTTAAAAGTTAATATTAGGTCTTTCCCTAGGCATAAAGACCTTCAATTTTCACTGCATATAGGTATTTCTTAATTAAAAATAAAATTATATAAAATTTTCCCCTTTTGAATCAATATGTATCATCTATAATAATTTCTACTTAACTTATTCTAATAAAAATCCCCAAAATAAATTCTATATGTTTCTTACAATTCACCTTAGATATTAAGTAAATCAAGATATCATCAAAGAATAATACCATAAAGTTATGAAAATTCCTATAGATGACTTGTTTTATCAAATAATTGAACATTGAAATTTCATTGGTGATATGAAAATGAATCAACAAAATCATGAAATGTCCATAACAACTTTGGAAGTCATATTAAATATAGATTCCTCCTTTAATCTTAATTGATGATATACTAAGAATATATTAATTTTAGAAAACATTTCATATCCCGTTAATTGATCAAATGGATCATTAATATAAGTTAAATTATATTTATTCTTTATCATCACATGATTTAGTTTCTGTTAGATAGTATATTACTATAAACTATTATCAAACTTTTTATAAAATTAAAATAGTTCCATATAAAGTGAAGGCCTAGGAAATATAAATATTTTATACTCCAATTCTCTTGATTTCATTTTCAATTTTCATAAATCCATTTATTTTCATTACTCTATATGTGTGGTTTAATATGATTTATTATTTATGGTTGGTTAATGGATATCGTCTTTAGGAAAGATTCAATCTCAGCGGCGGTTTGGGTGAAGCTACTGGGTTTACCATTTACTTTTATTAATCCTTCAACCCTCTAGAGCATAGGGGGTGACATGGGTTATTTCCTATTCATGATTGAAGAAATAAGAATATTTCATATTTATTATTCTGATCGTATTTGCATCAAAATGGATCTTTCAGTGGAATTTCCTTTATTCATTATTATTCATGTCGGTTATGGATTTTCCTAATGGAAACAAGTGTTTTATCTAGTGCCTCATCATTTGTTGTGTGTTTTTTCATCCCTAGGTCCATAATGCATAAGTATTTCTACATAATCATGTTGTATGTAATCTATCATGTTTGGAAGAGGGGTGTGCTTCTGAGTGATTTATCTTTAACTACTTCTGATTATAAGGAGTAGGATCTTGTTCCTCCAACTCATGATATGGGTTCGTTGTTTACAGTTCCTTGTGATGGTTCTCATACTTACCTTAGTGTGCTAGACCTTGCTGTGTTTGAGCGGCCTACTTTCTCCTTGGAAACTATTCTTTATGGTGCAATGCTGAAGTAGATCCTTGTTCAGCCTTATTTAGAGATACCTAGTGTTGGTATAAAATATTTTTCTAACTCATGATTTTCCAATCTAGTCGAGCAAGTTGATGGTGTCCAAGGTAATTAGGATGATCAATCAGGGATATCTGATTTTTTGATTGAAATTCTTTGGTTCCTCCTATGGATCTATATATTCCAGAATGAGTCTATCTTCCCAGTGGCCTAGTTGTGGATAATTATTAGGATGGTAAGAAACTATATACTATGATCATGAATATGAATAGTCTGAATCATTTTGAATATTTTTTGGTCGATGGGAGTGAGGATATTCCTGACTTATCTTCTTTATCTAAGCTTGATGTTCCCTAGAACCCATATTCTACTGAGTATTGTGAGTGAATTACTAATTATAACACTAAAAAATTCATTCTGGTGATTCAATCATATTTTAAGGTTAATCACATAGGCCTCAAGGCCGACTCCTCCTCCTCTCATCAATGACTTCTGTTATTATCTTGAATGATAGGGGCCTAAAGGCTCAGGCTAAATCTGTATTTCATGCAATTGAAGTTCATAGGTTAAATTTTTAGCTTTTAAAAGTTTTGGAATTTGTGATGTATTGGAGAAATATTTAGAATTATGTTAGTGGGATGGGATTTTTGGAAGCTATGCATGGAGGGATACACAATAATCTCATTTTGATTTTCAGGAAGAAAAAAATTTCTGTAGAATGTCTTTATATTATGACTCAAAGTATATCGGTCAAGGTTAATACTAGGATCTTAAGATTCATATTCTCTTTTGTGTATGAAAAATGCGACCCTTCAGTGAGTGAGATACTATGGGATCATATTTTGTGCATGAATCAAGGGAATATTATTTAGTAAATTGGTGGTGATTTAAATACTAATACAAATAACATGAAAAATAAATGAGGGTAAAGTTATCTCAATATTTAAATGTAGAGTTTTAGATATTTTATGATGCAAAATGGTCTTCTGGACATGGAATTTTCAATGGAATTTTTCAAGTTGTGAAATAATCATAAGGGTAGGAGTAGAATATAGAGTAGGTTAGATCACTTCTTGTACAACCTTCCAGGAATTGATTTGTTTTCACAATGTAATATCCATCATATCACAAGATACATGTTACACCACTCATATCAATTGATTTATCTCAAAAAATGAAGGAATAAGGGAGTGTAAACATTTTTTATTCTTCTGAATATGTGTGGGGAATGATAGGTTTATTTAGTGGGTGAATAATTCTTGGTGTAATCCAATTTGGGGGGTAATGGTTGGGTCTTAATAATAATATTAAGTGTATGTATAATGATATCATAGAGTGGATATAGAAGATAATAAGTTGTGACAGTAATCTAGCAGAGCTTAAAAATTATATTGATAGGATGGAGGCAAGGATTCAGACTGGATGAGACGATGATTTATTCTCTCTCACAGTTAGCATGCAAAGTTTTTTTATTGAAATGTTACTGGAATTTGAAATTGTTTTAGGGGAAAGATCAATATCTATTTGGATACATGAGGGAGATAAAAACACTACCTTATTTTGTGATTGTGTGAATTAATAGAAGATAATAAAGATATTCAATCCATAACATAAAGATGGTACGTATAATGAAGATGTGGAGATTGTTTGGGGGTGTTAAAAAATATCATTTTGAGATTATTCTAGCAAGGATGATGATGATGGATGATGGAAGTTGGTTGGGGTGGGAATAGATAAATAGTTTCTATCCGTTATTAAAATTTTTATAATGGTTAGAGATAATGATTGTTTGGAGAACATTTCTCGTGGATGTGATATCAAAGAGGTAGTGGTGAGCATGAATTTAGAAAGTTCTTTAGTCCCTGATGGTTTTCATGGTTATTTTTATAAGGCTATGTATAGAATCATTAAGTATCAGGTTATTAAGGCAATCTAGGACTTCTTCAATAGAGGAGAAATGACCATAGTTATCCATGATTGTTTTATAGTGTTGATCCTAAAGGTCAAGGAACCCACTTTTTTTATCCTGTATAGTTTTATATGATTTTGTAACTTCTCTTATAATATTCTCACCTTTATAATGAATATAAGACTTGGAAATTTATTTCCAAGAAACATATCAGATGAGAAACATGGTTCAATGAGGGGTAGAATCATTCCGGGGCTATTAACATAGATAAGGTGATGACCGGTGGCATTAACAGGAAGACTATCGCCTCCCACATTATGATTAAGGTAGATATAGATAAAAATTATGATCTTATGGAGTGGATATTCATATATAAGTTAATGAGTTTGTTTGATTCTGAGGATTGGGTGTTTCAATTATTTTTTTGGTCTTATCATCCACTATGAATATTCTCTTCAATCATGGGAAAAAGTTTCAGTTTCTTTAAGATAGTGCATGACTTATGGAAGGGTGATCCAGTGTCACCCATTTTTTTAATTTCTCAGGAGGATATAATTATAAATTGAAAATATCAAATATGGATTAGATGAAGGATGGATATTTCCCTATCAGAGTAGCTTTGGGTTAGGTATCATATCATGCCTAATGTTTTCTGATGACATGTTGTTCTTTATGAATGGTAGATAAAAATTAATCGATGATTTAAATAGATAGATGGAGGTTTATGGTATATTTAGTGGGTAGTGGATCAATCAGTTTAAATGTAGTGTTTATATATTGAAATTATTTTATCACAGGGGAAGAAACCAAATTCACGATAAATTAGGAATTTGAAGGATACGTCTTCTTATAGATTATCATGGTGCTCCCATATTGAATGGTAAGATAAGAAAATTGTTTTTTGAATGTGTTATAATCCATATAAAATGATCTATTTTCAATTTGAATAATAGATTCTTATCATTTGTTGGGAGAATAACTCTAGTGAACAACATTCTGGAATCCATTCCAATGAATATCCTTTCGATAATGGGAGAAACCAAACAAATTATTATCACTCTCGAAAGACAATGGCATATTTTATATGGGATGATAAACAAGAAGAAAAATTCTAGTGGGAAGCCTAGTGAAGGATTTAAATACTAGTTGAAGAGGGATGTTTTAATTTGCAGATCCCTATAGGCACTATGAAAGGCATATAGGCACAACTTTCATGGGAGATAATTTAGGTTTCTTTCCTTTGGCTTGGGTTCATGATGTATCAGTATAGAGAAGGCTAGAGAGAATGGGAAGAGAACTCCAAGAGACCATCAAAACCTGCAATAAGTATGATTGAGAAGCTAGATATCTTGAAAGATAGGTTTCAATGGGTGGGGTGGTGTGGCATTGTTATGTTCTGGATAGATAATTAGGTGGGTGACATTCTCTTCTTTCTGGGTTTTCCAACACCCAACATCTCCTTCAAAGAGGTGAGCATAAACCCATGATTTGTACATATGGACCTTTCTGATTATCAGTAATTTTTATTTAATAAAATTACACTAGTGGATGACCCTAATAGATGTGTGTTCGTAGATACGAACTCAGGTTTGTTCAGTGCCGAATCATTTTTTCCTTTGGTCTGAGAAGAGAACGATATTGATGCTTGGTCCAACAAGTTATGGTGAAAAGAAATCTTGAAAATAATGAATTTTCTGTTTTGTTGAGTGAGGCATAATTCCATACCCACAGATGATAAATTTCAAAGAATAGTTGTTGTTTTGGATTCAAGTTTCAAGTACTGTGATAACTCGAGTTGGGAATCATTTTGGAATTCATTTTTAAGGAACAAGTGTGTGAGCTTCATATGGGATCATATTGGGTAGCAGTTGAGGTTCACATCACAAGGGGAATCCATGGAATCCTTCATTAGTTTTTGGTTTTAAGGGGCTGATCATTAAGGCATTGTCATCAAAGATCACGACATAGTGTTTGTGGTTGTTTGTTGGGTTTTGTGGGAGGCAAGAAACGTAGATAGGTAGGGACTCCACTGCTCTCATGTCAATGTCTTGGGGTGAGTAAATTCACCAGTGACTGATCTTAGTACACTCATTATGGGAGGGAGGGTCTGGATCGCCTTGATGAAATATTTCCTAATAGTGTTATTCTTATCGATGGATAATGAATGACCGCATTGGGGTATTGGATTAAGAGAAAACCACCTATCTTGGGTCTTAACCTAAATATAAACAGATCATGTATACAAGGGTAGATGAGAGGGGGTTGGTTTGGTCCCTGATATAAAGGGTTATATGGTCTTAGGATTCATCTCTCCCTATGGATCAAAAAACTCTCTTAGGGATGAGATTAGAGTACTTCATAGTGGTCTTATTTTGTGCATACTATACAACATTATCCTTTTAGTGGTGGAATCTATCTCCAATATTTTGGTTGTTGCCCTTGAAGATAATTGAACCCTACTATGGGATCTGGTTTATTATGGTAGGAAGTGGAAGTTTCTCAATGGTTAAGGCATGAAGGTCAGTTGTATTTGGAGGGAAGGTAATTTGTGACTAACTATCTCTATAGGAAAGAAATTGCAAGTCGGATTCTTATTAGTTATCATCGTACTTGGTCTCTTTCTCTAGATTGAATTTCTATAATATGTGAATATGTACTTTTAATCCATCATTATGGAATCCCATGAGTTCATGGTTGTTGAAAAAACAATTAATTTTGATGATGATCAATGAAAAATATTATTTCTCCTTTTAGGGGTAATACTAAGAAATCAAAAATAAATACATCATGACACTTTTCAACTACCATTGGATGTTTTTAGCTACTCTTATCCATAGATTCAAGTACCAAACCTTATAATTGAAATTTAATAAATCCATCACCTAAAAAAATTAGATCTCCTTTACTTGCATTAATGTCTCATTATCATTAGAATTTGTGAAGAACTCCATTATGAGGAACAATGAGAACCCTTTGAATTTCACACCTGAGATGATACTTGTAATTGATATGGTAGTCTATTCTTATCATAAATTCATATATTTTCATCTAAATGAGTATAAAATCTCATCCAAATTTCACATTACCTAATATAATGGTGCATGATGGACATTGGAATCTTTGTTCATTTGTTTCACCCAACTGGGTATCAATTCTCAAAGTATAAGCCATTAAATAAGTATATAATATTAAAAATTATTATACGAACACAAATATATATATATATATATATATATAATAATTATATTTTTTATATCAAATAATACAAAAATTATCATAAAAATAAAAATAGTACCATGAATAGCATATGGTCCTACTTCTGCAACAAACCCCATCACTTTCACTATTGTAAAAAGTTTTCCTTACTCCTTTTGAGGCCTATACATTCTCTCTTGGATTCCTAGAAAATTTTTCTTTTCATAATCCATAAGAATATGTGATACATGTTCTACATTGTTTTCCCATCCACAATCCATTCAAGAGAAAACCCTATAAAATTTATTTAAATAACCCATGTTACCAAATTGAAGGCAGGGTTATGGTGTAGTATTGTAATCAGAAATTACATAAACCTTTACTCCAAATTGAGATCATATTAAAATCCCCTGTCGATAATAAACTAAAGATATCTCTATGAATTTATCACAAAAAAATATTGCATTTCCTTTAATTGATAATAAAATAACTCATTCCTCTACTAAATTATAAAAAGAGAGTTATCACACTATGTCCCTTATCTGTGTAAAATTTCACCCAAGTTACCTACTTACTACCTATATATTAATAAATAATTTAAATAAAATAGACACATATAGTATATTTGGTTATATCCACATCTCAAACCTTTGAATTTTGAGATTCTTGTTTATCATTAGTTTCTTCACTTCATGCACAAGATCTAAAATTTTCAATGAAAAGTATATTACATTCATATGACCTTGTACAAATTCCATAAATTAATCATATAATATATTTATACACATAAAAAATAATCACACTTACAAACAAAACCAATAAAAGTTTCAGTCACATATAACTTGTTCCACTACAAAGGCTGTATGAAAATAATGTTTAAACAGAAAGAGACGGTGAAGGCGCAGGCTTTGGTTCCATTATTTACTCAAAACCCCACTGGTTTCGTCAGAGGACCTATTCCTCCTCCTCTGGTGTGAAGTTGTTCTCGATGTTGAACATCTGGATGATCTCCTATGGATTCTTCTCCTTTAGAATGTCTACCATAGTTTGACAGGTCAGATCTAGCAACCTCTGTATATTCAAATAGTTCACTACCACAATCAGATCGAATAGAGTGGATCAATCAAACTTAAAAAAATAAGCACCTCACAACTTGAGTTCTTCATTAGTAGACCCATCCTGGACATACCAATTACAGTATTCAATCACCTTCGATAGGATCTTTCTGGTGACATTAGGGATAGGATTATCATTATTGGAACAATCCTCCTCGATCAAGACCTGGATCATCTCTGATTACCTCATCATATCCATGCCTACCTCAAAAACCTCCCCATCGGAGCTCTTCAAACCCACCTTCCTCATTGGCATCACTCCCATCCCAGACCCTAGAAAATAGAGAGGCATAGAGAGAAGTATCTTCTTGAAATTGGGAGGGGTTCAATAATTCAATAAATTAATCAAAATTTGATATATTTAACTAATTGATAAAATAATTATCATTATATAACTTTTATAAATACTTCATTTTAAGATCCTTATGTTTCTCTATTATCATCATTATATACCACCACTTATGATCATGTCATTTAAAAAAAATGTTGAAAAATCAACCTTGATTTTTTTGTGAATCTATAAAAACTAGAATGTATGATTTATCTTCTAATCCCATTACTACACCCAGTATAGATTAACATTTCCTCTAACTGATAGTAGGATTTTCCTTTAAAAAACCAATTCCCAATCCATATCTCTTGGTCTATTTAAGTTAACTTCTTTTCCAATTATCATAATAGATTATATAATAATACTCACAAATTAGGAATGCATATTAGTATTTTAGACTCCACTTTATCATTCCTAGACAATAATACTTTATGGAATCTTTTTTATATATTCCATAAATAATTATTTTTAAAACAATATTTAATCTAAAATTTTCATGATATATATAGGTGACTCTATATATTACTTGAAAATAAATGAAAAACCAAAAATAATAAATCATGTTCTATTTTAAAAAATATTTTCCAAACAATTTTAAAATATAAACTTACATTGATTCATTGGAAATCTATTTTTTAAACCCACTTTTCATGTAATGTAACTATAATATATCTAGAATGATGCTTGATTACTTTGTTTTTATAACCCATCATGGTCATATCTTTAAAAAATGAGAAAAAACCTCATTTTTTTCAGATGATAGAATATGAACTAAATAAGAATAATTATATAGAATCTTTAACCATTATATAGGTTTTTCTAAAGTAAACTACATCATAGTGAAGATCACAATGTTGTAGTTTTTTATATAGCAGTGCATGAATTATACGATAACACATGACTCATCTTCTTTATTCCATCTTAGCTATCATATATCAATTAAATCATCATTTTATAATGATTTAATAAGTTTGATAATAGTTTATAAAATATTTAAGGAGTTAAAAATTTCATCATTATTGGGATAATGTTTCAAATGGTTTATAGCATGTTTCATAAATTTATATTTCTGAAATTTTTAGAATGATGGGGTATTGAACTTTTATAAATCATCACATTATTTGAATATTTCATGGAGCTCCTTGAAGGATATATAAGGAAAAAATGACCATGAGGTGTTAATACAATACTTGTTCTATAGAATATACTCAAACAAAAACTCTTACCCTCACTTTATCTATAACAGAGGTTCTAGTAGACCAAAAGGAATATAAAATCATTCTAAAACATTGTAAAATTCATAAAAACCCATGTATTTCCTCTAGAGGAGGGATTTATTTACTCTTTGTAAAGTTAATTAAACATGTATGATGAAGGAGTCAAGGTTCTGTTATAGAAATATGTGTTTTATTCACTTTTTTTAAATTCAAGTGAATGGATGGTTCTTTTGAAAAAATATTTTTTAGTGATTTTATTACATTTACACAAGGGTTTTAACTATTAAAACTGAAAATTAGTATCAAATACACTTTAATTAAATTTTTATTAATATTAAAATAGTTAAAAAATATAAAAAATTATTTTTTCTAGAAACATGATTTTTTTTCATAAAAAGTCATGGTTTTTGAAGATCTACATGACTATTATGTGATTCTTGGAAAAATAGGATTTGTTTATGAAGAATATAAATTTTCACCGTTTTTAAGAAAATAATCCTTAGAAAACGTTTCTAAAAGAAAAATAATTGTAAAATTAGGTTTTTTAAATCATAGGGTTAGCTAAAAATGATTATGGTTTGTACGGTATTGATATTTCTATATGAATCCTAGTAAATAGTTTAATAAATCCTTATGATGGTTATAAAAGTATTAATTTTGAAAGCATTGCTTGAAATTTATTCCCCCAAGGAAAAATTACATGGTTCAATATGAATTTATTCCACATGGTAAGAACTATGTGATTTTTTATAATAAAACACGAAATAATTTTATAATTTATAAAGAAAAATTTAATTTTTTAAATCCTCCAAAATCATTACTAAAATGGGCCCATGGATCCCACACTGAATATTAATGTAGATGTAAACCATACCAAAACTATTTTAGTCGATTTAATCAAAGTTTAAATTTTATTTACATGGTTTATTAATTTATAATGTATTTATAAATTATAAAATGGGGATAAATATAAAGGATCTTATATTAATTTATTGAATGATCGTAAATTATAATATAAAATGTTTATATTAAAAATCCGTATTTTAGAAATTCATTTAAACCACTCCAAAATCATTTTAGTGGATTAATAATAGTTTAAATAAGATGAAATATGTGACGTTTAAATTGTTTAAATTTTTACAAAAAATATGAAATTTTTATATAGAAAATAAAAGGTTTATATTTTCATAAATATCATATATTTGAAATTTTAAATAGTTTATATTAAATTTAGTGTATTGTTATAATAGAAAAAATTCCCATTGAATAAAATTATAAATATTTATGTATATTTTTTTATATAATACCAATAAAGCATGTTGTATTTTAAAGTGTTCATAATTATTTATTTATGAAGAATTTATAGAAACATATCTAACAGATACATTTGTAAAATGTTGGTTTATTTTGTTTATCACTTGATTTATTAATTCATGAATATTCTTTTATAAATGAATGTATGACTTAGTCTAAATTATTAAACAACTTGTTATAAATATCATACCATTCTTGTAATGTGTTACATGCTAGATATGACAAAATATTTAGATTCTTTTATCCAACTATGTTTTGTTTATGGGTTATAAATGTAAGAGTAAGGACTTGTTATGATTTATGCATATTATGTGTTAGTATTTCATTAAAATTGATGTCTCTCATGAATATTGATATATGGATAGTTGTATTTTGGGTTTTACTTCTCATAGGCCCAATGAATTAGGTTATAACAAGAATAGTCAGGGTTTTCTACCTATTGGATCATACGTTCTCTTTTATGGACTTTATTTTCATATAATTATAAATCTTTATATTAAATGGTTTCATATATCTTATGCATGTAATTAATTTGTATAAATGAAAATATTATTGGATTTTATTTTAAGGTTACATAAATTATGAGTTATATAAAATGTTATAAATTAATATCTTTTGAATATATTAATTTAGTTTATGGTATAAGATAGAAAACTATATCATTAAAAGTATGAATACATAAAGGGAATATATGAGATAAAATGGAGAGATATTAAAAAATATTTAAATATTAAGTGTTGGATTCCTTAAAAATATAAAACATACCAATAAATTGATAATAGGTAGATTTTGAAAAAGTAGGGTGCCCACGTATTACCATATATAATGCATGGTAGAAATTGATAAACTTAAGAGTTAGAAAACCAAATTCCATTATGAGATTTGGGTAACACTTAGCCAATAAACCAAAATAGTTAGGATACTAAGTAAAGGAATTTATGATATTCCAAATTATGGATTTGATAAATGCATTATCCAATCAACTACCCATGATTCACATAACATATAATTGACATGATGGTAAAAAATAATACTTTGATGAGAGAAATTCCAAACCAAAATCAAATTTATAGTGAATTATTGATCATATAAAACTAATGAATATGATTTATGTTAAAAGGATTCATTATTTTAGTTGAATAAAATATAGTAAAATCCTATATTAGATTGTTATAAATTATAATAATAATATGGTATAAACATCTTTTATAGATAAAAATAAAATCAAAATCAAATTTTATATTAAAATAAATTATTAAAATAAGGTGGATTAATTGAAGAAAATCCTTAGGGTTGTATAAAATCTTAAGATCTAATTTGAAGAAAAAAATTCATATGTTAAAGAAACCCCTTATTGAGCAGTGAATGAATCAAGATGTTAAAAAATAGAATCTTATTTATTTTGATTAGAATACAAAAGATTCAATATTTGTCTCAAATATCATTCTTTTATACATGGAATCTATATTTCATAAAAATTATTATAATATGTATGCATTCAAGATGATAGATAATTTGAAAAGGACTTATAAAAAATAAGCTAGGAACGAGAGTTAAGAGTTTTTAGAGTATTTTTTTAGTTGAAAAAAGGATAATGGAAATTACTTTTACAATAATGTACTCAATATGACTGGGTATGTAATTAATATAAGTGTCTAGAATCAAATTTATGAATTAAAAAAGATAATGAATTTATTCTATAATCACTAAGATAAAGATTTTGATAGTTCAATATTAATTACAATATGAATGAGTTAAATAAATGTTTACCCTATCTCCTCAGTTTTTTGAGATTTTCTAAACACATGGGTGTACACACTTGGTTAATATTAGTTAATGTCACTTGTTTAACTGAAAAATTTAAAAAAAATAAGATAAAACTGAAACCTGCTAATAATTATCCCATAATCAAAATAAACTAAAATAGTCTGTATGTATTAGTTAAAATTGGTATAGATCTATTAAGATAACATCAACGAAAAATTACATGATTCAAAAGTGACTCATTAAAAATGATAAACCATAAATTTTTATAACCAAAGGTTTTATGATAACATGAATATTATAATAAAATAAATATTAGAAAGAGAAAATCTCAAAAATATGATCAATTTAATATTAAAATGAATGAAATAATTTTAAAAAAAATCCAAGCATTCAACATGGAATATATTTAATGGGGTTTAATAATTTAGTTAGTAAATGTTAATGTTAATGTCCTATATTAACTTAATCATTGCATATGTCTATAATGTTTTATTATATTGAAAAATAAACAATTATTTCAATTATATTCAACAAAAATATAGAAATTTAATCATAATTTCCACTTTCAACAATTATAAGTATATTTATTTAATTACTTAGTTCCATTTTGTAATGGTTAATAATAGTTAAAGTAACCAAAACCAAAATGAACCAGAAAATAAAAATATAAAATTCTTATCAACCGACATGAATCGAATAACCAGTTTAATTTATACATTATTAGTTTACAAAGAATTTTTTGGTTGATTTATAACAGTTAATTTAATCCTTCTCACCTGAAGCGAAGTAAGATTTGTGATCTTCAGGATCTGGTGCCATGACAATGGTATTAAAGGTAAAATTTTAATCTAGAAGAAGAATACTGGAGGGTCTAATAGTTATCTTGGGCCATTAAAACCTAAAGGACCTTTCAAGAAGGATGAGAAAGGTTTAAAGTATTGGAATAATGAAATTTAGATATTGAATTGCACACACTACCTTAAGGGGTTTAATAAACTCCATATAGAGTGCACATCATGTATTATTGTTATTGAAATAAGTTCATCTATTTTGAATGGTATTTGATTAAAATTGTATTTTATATAAATTTTATAACTATTTATAGGAGTTAAAAGTATAGGAATAATTGATGGATAAGTTCTAAATTTTTTTATTCATATGATGAAGTAAAGCATTGATACATCAATGATTTTGAGGCAATTGATTACTAAAAAACTTAAATAATAAAATATATGTATTAAATCTCATTTTATTTCACTTTTATGATAATCGATTGGTCATAAAAACAAATGTTTCGATTAAAATGGGGTGATTTATTTTAATAAACATGGTTCACTATCAAAACAATTTTATAACAGGTTTAAAAATAAGAGATAAAAGTAGTTTTATTTATAATTAAAAGTTAATCCATGTTTTTTAATAAAAAATGATCGAAAGAATTCCCACCATAAAAAAGGAATATTTTAATGAATCAAATCTTTATTTCAGAATATTAATCTATACACATAAAATACTATTTATGATATTATTATAATATTTATTTATTAAAAGTTCTTAGGAATGAAAAAAGTATTATTTCCTAACATTAATGATTTTGTGTCTTAGAAATATAATTTAGATAAACATTACATTCTAATTAGATAGTGGGGGTATCTTTGGAGATGGAGAATTACAATGTATAAAATATAAATGATTATAAAAGTTTAATTCAATGTTAAAGTCAATTTATATCGTAAATTTTTTTTGACATATTAGAAAGAATGATATTAATTTAAAGAGTTACATTTAAATATGTTACTAATGACCTCAATGAAAGGTTTATATAAAAATTTTCCAAAAATAATAAAAAATTTAAAGTAGTTTTAATTATTTAGGAAACCATAAGTTATTAACATCATAACATTGGATTTTATTAAAGTTTTAAGCCAAATTGAGAGATCTATGACCACTAAGAAAGAGTTGGGGTGGGGGATGAATTATTGGTCTTAGTAAAGTATAAACTTTTCATACCTTTTAAAATACCTTAAAAAACGTTTTAGTTGAAGAAAGGATGAAATGATGAAAAATGTGATAGAGATGATGAATATTTGAGATATTAACAGAGTAAAGAAGTAAAGAACTTATCAAGAGTAATTATAAGGTTCATACACTGTTATTATTGAGTGATTTTGTCCTTGGTGTTCAATAGTTGTTATCACAATGTCTACATCAATATATTATTTTTAATGATGAAAATATTTATTTATGTATTAAAAATATGGTTCTAAACTCCTACATGTATTTTAAAGACAATAAAAACGATAATGATCTTTAGAGGCATGAACTTTCTCCACTTTCATCAAGTTTTACCATGTTAATTGATGTCGTGTACCCTATTTTTCTCTCAAGCATGAACTCATTGGGTGCCCATATTTTTCTTTAATATGACCAAATAATTTATCATTAATTCCACTTATATAGAGTTTTGATTGATTCATTTATAGATATATTTTATATCTCTATATCTTTATCAATGATCTTGGTTGAACTATGAGTTAAAATAAAATCATCTTAGTCCATATAAAAATTCCACTATATTCATAGTGAAAGCCATCAAATTTTCTATTGAGATAAGTCTTTTAAAAACATTAATATATCCATACAATATAAAATATCTAATATTTGTATATTTTTGAATTTTAAAAACTGTGAAATAATTTAGGATCACTATGAAGTGGTGCACATGTAAAAATAGAATAAAAAAACTACACATATATTTTAACTCTTTATGTTTTAAGGAATCCATTTTACTTATTTTACTTATTTTATTTTATAAAAACCATGGTGTGTTTAAATATATATATTCCGTGGTTTTTACATTAGTACATCACGAAATTTACAAAACTATTATCACCTAAACTGTGACCACTCCTTTATTAGACCACATTGCTGTGAATAAAATATGACTATTTTCTATAAACTATGTATAATGAACTTTATAATACAATAACCATTATCACACCTCTATAATACTTTCCATGATAAACCAAAATTTTATCTATTATAATAAACTCATTTTGTTCCCCCCATCATATACAAGTATTTATTCAATTTCTCTTTGAAACCATGATAAAAACCACACTCATTTTACTCTAACCATAACATGGTGATTAAAACCAAAATGTTTTATGTATTGGTGATTCCAAACTATTTAATCAATAGAATAATGGATTGAACCTTTTATAGAACCATGGACATATTATTCCTTTATTCATAATCTATTTAATATCTTGGGAAAACCATGATGTTTTCTACTGAGTAGCACATTATTTTTTATTCCATATCTAAATTATTCAACCTTTCACTGAAGTGTGAGTCTCCAATTATTATTCCTCCATATCTAATGTATATAATTTATTTCATTATATATCATGATGCTATTAGATCATCTCAAACTCCTCAATTCATATTATTCCTCATTATTTATTGTTAATTTTCATCGTCTAAGTGATAAGAATGTGAGACATAAAATTATATTTCCGTCACAATGATGGATATTTATAATAATTTAAAAGAAATAACTACAAAACACACATTCACACAAGGATGAATACATATTCAACTCATTTTATAACTTTATTCCACCAAAAAATTAGTTTGGATATTTTTTTTGTGACATATATATATCTCTATAATTATACATGATGTCCCAACCCCATCCACTCAAAGGTACCCCTATTGGGATGACAATGAGGGAAGAGAGATAATGATTCTTAAATCCCACCTCTAATAACATATGATTTTTCTACAATAACCAAGGGTTTATCATAAATAAAAATGGGAGGTATTACCCTCTAGGATTGAGAAATGAGAGATAAGATAGAAACACCCAAATAAAATTCTCAAAAAAAATAAAATATCCCAAGTACATGCATGTAATGTCATAAAACTGTAAAAATGGAAATGAAACTACATGTACCAAAAGTAAATCCTTGGTATCGAACTCAAGGACCAAAAATCTCCTAAGAAACACCACAAGTGAGTAAAGTAAAGATTGTTCTCCAAATAGCTCCTGAAGTCATGGAAAAAACTATATATATATATAGGGTGATTATAACAGTTACACTCATTAAGATCCACCAAGGACCATCTCATGTAAGAGATAAAGAAAGAATAATAAAGCCCAGTGAATCACAAGAAAAGGTAACTCATCACCTAATCTGGTATTCTAAATTCTAGGACTCACCATGACTCTCTCACCAAGTATAATATGTATGAATAATATAATATATAACATATATTAAAGAAGGTAACCTTGTACCACTTCCCCACTGGGTTTCTTCTTTTCCCCAACGTCTCATGCCTCAAGTTATCTCTCTCCCAATGTAAGATTTCTCAGAGACTCTTGGGATACTATATTATATCATGAATCACATGAATCACATCATATCATCATACCATACCATTTATCTAGATAGTAACCGAGTTATTTTTATGATCCACCAAAGCCCATATGGTGAGTATTATTCCTTAATCCATCATAACCAATACATGAAATCACTATAATAATCCATATGATATTGTATCTAGAGATACAATTGTGATAAATAACCCCAATCTGTTAATTCCACCTACACATATATATGGGAAATGACACTACCATTCATACTAGCATATAATACAACTAGGAGAAGAGAGTGGGGAAAGATGGGTAGTTTTTCATCCATTCCCCACAAACTTAGTTATTAGGGAAAACACCCTCCTAGAATCCACTGGGTGTTAGTCGCCCTGCCATAAAATTTGGTTTCATTTATGAAATCGCATAACATATGAAAGGATATATATATATATATTCACATATATATATACCATATATATTCACACACATATATATATATTCATATATATATGTATATATAGCTTACAACTATAGTTTGGGAATCAACCTAGTCTTAAGATCAATTATAATTATCCTCACCCGAACACCTAACTACTACTGCTAAAGAATAAATCACCCATAAACATAGAATCATTAAACTAGAATTAATTTATTTATCTCCAATAAAAATTTCACATTACAGTAATTATTTCAATTATCCATTGAAGTTAATTTAACATTACGTTAAAAACATCATAAACTAATTTCCTTTCCCTAAAAAACTAACTCATCATTAAGTTTCTTAAGATTATTAGCATTAGAATCCAATATGGCACTACCCCCATGTGTTAATTTTTTTATTCATTATTATTTTATAATTCAAGGTACTCTAGTAATTTTCCTAATACACCGTAAAAAATAATATTGAACCACACAACCATATCCCTTAAACAGTGGAGAATGGAATGAAAAAATAAGAATCCGGACCAGCCAACGATTTAACCACATATATAAAAAATCAAACATAAAAATTTTCATCCCAACAATGGGAGATCCTAGATTAGACCCATTCTATAAATATAGGTTCCATCCCCAACACCAAAATATATATCACCATTCATCAATACTACTATCACCGACACTAACTACTGTCACAAACCCGGGCCTCCCCACCCATGTCTCGTCAATCATTAACCATCCCAAGATTACATCACATCAATTCACAAGGCTCACATACATAGAAAACACACAAGGAAACAAGGAAATAATTAAATCTAGTCAGGTATCTATGACCTAAAACTGAGGAATATAACCTTCACATGAAAATTGGATCTCTTGGCCTCAAAATGTTATCTTTATCAAACAACTGATTAATTAACATCTTGAAATAACTAATTAATTTATCCCAGGTTACAACCATAGGTAACCTAAGGCATCGAATATTAAAATATACAAATTATATAATCATTCATCTAACTATAACATCCAGTTTCATCAAACATCAAGGAAGAATATTTTCAATTAACATGCCTCTTTATTATTTCATCAAAAATAATTACGAACATATTATTCATTATCCAAAACCATTTAAAGAAGAGAAAATGGGTTTTTTAACATGCATTAAGAATAAATTTTATTTACATCAAATTAGAATAAAAAATTTATTTTAAACATCCCTATTCAATTATTTATCCAACAAGAATTACCAACCTTATATTATTTAACCATTTTATCCTAAAAAACATGGTAATCCAAAGTAAAAAAACAAACATCATAAGAAATAATAAACATAGGTTACACATTATCTGGAAAAATAATTTACAAACTAGTATCAGGGTAGAAACTCATGTGATCACTACAACCAAAACCAGGGTTCATTCTTTAATTTGGTTTGATCATTATTTAGGTTAATTACACCAACAACCAAATTGATAAAACAAGATAAAAATATGATTACAAATAAAATAATAAGAGAATTAATGACTCACATACATCAATTTATAGATTAAAAATTCTCCACATAAAATGGAAGAATGAGGTTCGACTACCCCCAATCGATAGGAATACTTTTTGGAACTAAACATCTATATACCACAATAAAACCACACTTGAAAACACACAAAATAGAGGGGTTTTCCACCACAAATATCCGAAAAAATTTAAAAATGAAGGAAGAATAAGTGAAAGGTATCATGAACAAAATTTTTATTATTATTCATAACTAGGGGGTTTTGACCATTAGGATTTGTTCAAAAGGTGTCAAGAGAGGTGGAATAATCACTTAACAATGGAAATTCTATCAAAGAAATATCCTTTTAAAGAAATGATCACCCATGACCTAGGTTTCTATGAAGCATTTGGAATTGAAAGAAACACCAAATATGAGATGTAAAAAATCAATTATTATAGGGATAAATAATTCATTATGGAATTCAAGACCTCCCATTAATTACACATGTTTCCCCCCTTCAAAATGGATGAGAACTGAGGATGAAGGTAAAAAATTTCATTTATTTTAAAGAATGATTGACCCAGCATGAATTCTAAAATGGATTGGAAATAGTTTTTAAAAGATTTGGTTGACCAAGAACCTCATGGAAACCCATAGAGTTCCAAAAATTCCTACCATCAAGTAGTGGTAACCTCAAGTATGGACCAGACCACTCTCTATCCTCTAGAATGCCTCCAAACTCCTCCTTAACGACACCAAGACATAAGAAAACATAATTTAAATGTTAATAAGGTATATTAAATTACATTATATTCCTCTAAAACTATTATTTTCATCATAAATTAAAATAAAACCTATATTAAAAGAAAATAAAAGGGTTCAACTATACAAACAACCCATAAAATACCTCTCAATAATCTCACCATCATAGGAGTACAACCACCTCACATAGAAGAACTAATCAAAAAGATACATGTCATAAATAACCATCACCTAAACCCTATAAAAGGGTAGATACCTATAAAATAAGGGAAATCCCATAAACAAGGAAACAAAGATGATAAAACCATCTCCTAAACTGGTAAAGGTTAATAACAACAAGAATCCTTACAATATAAAAACAAAGAATCAAATAACTAAGGATACTAAGTGTGTATCTATGACTCACATTCATAGGTACTATCCTCTACACCACCATACTACTAAATGATAAGAACAAAAGGAATAAGATATTTGCGAAACACTATCTCTTTCCAGTCCTAGATCTCCACAGGATGCTCCTCGAAGGTCACATAATGATCAAAATTGATCTATTACCAATCGATGATGTGAGACTAATCATGAAAATATAGGTGAAGTTGTGACACATGGAAGACATTATGTTTCTGGATGATCGATGGGGAAATTTCTCTTTGATTTTTGATGACTCCAATACAATCTAACACCTCAAGAAGGCATAAAAACTAGTTATAATGCTTAGTCACATGACCAAACCTCCACTTGCCATGATGAGGAGTAAAATTCAAGAATATATGACCTCTAATGTCAAAATACATAAGTCTCCTCCTTTGGTTAACATAATATTTCTATTGATATTGTCCTACCTTCATCCTAAAATGAATCACCTGAAGCATCTATGTTGTGCTTTGCACTAATTCCAGTTTGATAATTTTTGGAGTCTCAAACCCCAGTCAAACATAATAGTGGTAAAAAAGGTCAACCATACAATTATTCAAAAAGTACTTTAACAACTAAGAAGTGAATACTATTTTCTGTAATAAAACTGAACCAATGCCAGGAATCATGCTTGAACCACAAAAATACTGGACATAAGAACACAACATATATTCCAGAGTCTAGATGGTCCACACTATCTGACCATATGTCAATGGATTAAAAGTAGTGATAAGGAACAATACAGAGGCAAAAGAATACTGGCGACCTCACCACACCCTAATGTAAAATGTGGATCATGATCAAAGATAATCCCCCATAGCACTCCATGGATCTTTGACATCTACTATATGAACTTCCATGATAAAACCTCTACTAATATTAATTCATTAATTGCTAACAAGTGATCTAATTTTGTGAAACTATCCACTATAACCCATATAATATCATTTTCTTCCTAACCTCAAGGTAAACCAGTGGAATGTTTGATTGAAATTTCCTCTCACTTCCACTATAGAACATCTAATGGCTTGAGAAAAACATTAGGAATATGCTTTTAGTATTTTTCTTTATATAAGATTATACATCAAGACATAAACTTTACAGCCAAATTATTTAATCCAGGACATTGAAACATACCTCTTAGAGCATAGTACATATTTTTAATTCTAGGATTTATTTCCAATGGTGAGATTTGTAACTCATAAATAACCACCTCATGCATCTACAAATAGGTGAAAATCCTTTCCTTGAATAACACTACGTGGTGATCATCCTCAAATGAACTATCAGGAGCCTCACTATAGACAAACCAGTATCACTAGAACCAACCTTAGAATCTCCTAGTTGAGAATCCACATGCTAAACCAAATATGAATGATCTTTCATCTTAATATAGATCCACTACCACCAAAATATCATATTTAAATATGCAATATGGAGAGTTCTTATATCATTCTCCAATAATTTCTATATTCATACACAAATTCATTACGTGGATTCCTTCTTAGAACATATTCTACAAAATTTCCTTTTCCAAGAGTATATGAAACCTTGAAGTTGTAGTCCTACAATAATTCCATCCACCATCACTATTTCATGTTCAGTTCACAATGGGCGAAGACATTCCAAATGTTCTTATGATCAGAGAAAACCACAAAATTCTCACTGATGAGGTAATATCGCCAAAAATATAGGAGAAACCTGACTTCTACTATCTCAATATCATGGGTGAAATATTTATATAGATAGGGATATAACTATCAAGACCCATAACAAACAACCAATATATTTTTCATCATTACATTTCTACATCCAAGATGTGAAGCCTCATAAATAACCTCAAACTAAACTCCCTCTTCTATAAAATAAAGAACCAAAGTGCTGACCAAATTCTTCTTTTTGTAACCAAATGATACATGTCACTAGTTAGTCCACAAGAATTATCGATCCTTTCTAGTCAAGGTTGTTATTATATTTAGAATATGAGAGAAGTTAGCTATGGACCTCCTATAATTAATTACAATAATGAGGAAACTCCATATCTCTAGAATAGTTTTAGGGGATGCATAAGAAATGGTTTCTCGTATATTTTAAGGACCCAAAAATAATAAACAATGAGAAATGAAATTCCCTAAGAAAAAAACTTTATATCCCCAGAAATAAATGTTGGAAGGATTCCTAAATAGCTATCGGTGATGAAGAAATCCCCAAAATTCCCCCAGATGCTATGTGTTCTCTTCCTCAGAAATGGAGTTCAAAAGGATGCCATCGATGAATACTTCCATGAAATGATCGAGGAACTCTCAAAAAACTATGTTAATCAACTCCATAAACACCCTCAGAGTTTTAATCACACCGAATGTAATAACAATGAACTAATAATGCTCATAACAACATCAAGAAAGTGAACTTCAGTATATCCTCACCCTTTACCCGCATATGATGATATCCCAACCATAGTTTGATATTCAAGAACCAACTAAATCGTTTTATCGGATTCAATAAATCCTCAATACATGGAACAAGATAATGATTTCTCACTATCACATGGTTTAAGGGATGATAATAAACACAATGACACAATTAGCTGTCTTTATTTTTCACAAACAAAACCAGTGCACCTCGAGTTGAAATTCTTATCTAAACAAAAGCTCCCTGAAAAATATCATCGATCTATTCCCATATCTCTCGCATATCAAAAGGATGAATTATATATAGAGACATCAAGATCAGGTAAAGGCCCAGTTGTAGCTCTATCCCAAGATCAATCTCTCATCAAGGTGGAAACACCACAACCTCTTTAGGAAGGAGATCAAGGTACTCTTCCACATCCATGGGAAACACCATCGACTATACCTCCATTAGACTTAGTATTGGCAGATAAATTAGTGAAGATAAGGATGTAATAGACCTTTAACCCATTCGAGGGACTCACCCGCCAAAAAACATGGTGGTATCTCTGTTTCCTCATAGAATTCAAAGTTTTTCTTGATGAAATCTATAATAGCATGCACTGAATACAATCAGTCCATTTTGAGGACGATGTCATATTGATTTATCTAAAAATATGGGAAGTATTTCCAAGATTAGTTGTGCCCCAACACTATCTAAAAATATCTACATACTTAATACATATAATATTGACCGCTAACTACCATAATCAAAGCTAAGGGAAATAGAATCCTCTCTACCTCAAGTCCAAAATCACAGACCCAGGTTGGTGATATGAATGAGTGTGTAGCTCATAAATAAATAATTAATGTAATTAAGTAGAAAACCAGTAATGTGTACCTCAAATGATGTCCAACTCACCCAGTTTTGGAAACTATAAAGCATGTAACTGACCATGACTAGCTCCTTATCCTCTATGAGCTTGATAGAAGCAACCTACATAGCCATTCCTTATTCTCTAAGAATGAGGAGAATCATAGGGATATCCTCTTCTTACCCCATATCCCCTTTGAGGATCCACAGATGGAGAATCCTACTACTGTTGCATTAGCAGTAACTTCTTGAACAATGGAACATGAAGTGCGAGACATACTTCACACTGAAAGCTCCAAAAGGTTGGACACTTTCACCACTACTGACCATGTACTTCAAAAGGGAAACAAGAATATAACACATTCATAAGAGACTATGATCCACCAACCTTGTAGAAATAAGATGATGGAGGATGATACTATAACACCCCATTATTTAAAAAATGGATAATATTTTTGGTATCATATACAACATGTAATACCAAGCTTAAATGAACCACGATATACTATTACATTTGACAGTTATAACCAAACTATTGAATTGAACAATATGAATAAGAATAACCACATTGTGAAATATATATAAAGGACCCACTTAGTACAAATATGTTGATTAATTCTTAAGAAATAAACATTCAATTTTTATTAACGTATATTATGCTTCAAAAATATGTTTCCATCAAACATTATTTTTATTGTATTTTATAAAAAATATTATATTTAATTTTTGAAACTTCAAGGAAATGTATTTTATAAAATTAAATTCATTTTTTAAATAAAAATTTCAATATTATCCTATAGTGTTTTTTTAATATTTTTTTGAAAGGATTGATTTTTTGACGAATAGTAAAAAACAATACTCATATTCATTAAGACCGTATTTTTATTTCAAGCATTTAAAAAGTTAAATTTTGTTTTAAAATGTTTTAAAAGTAAAATTAGTTCTCTTATATTGTGAATAATTTAGTTAAGTTCATTGGAATCAATTTTATGGATTAATTGAGTATAAAAGTATTTTAAAACATAAAAGGGAAATTTTATGAAAAATTATTTTTCATTGCATGATGCATTTATATCTTAAATTAATTTATGCAACTATTATAAATTGAAAATTAAAAAATTTATTTTAAATTTGGAATCATGGTGTTCAAATTTTTTAGATAGTCCCATTTTATATTTGGTCACTATGAATATTAACTATACTAAATGTTTTCACCTCGATATGGATAAAACGAGTAAAATAGGGTTTAAACATTGGGTTAAGGATTTAAAATTTCTAGAAAAATTACCTTTATCATATTTTATGGGTTGAATATATAATTAAATAATATATAGCCACTAGGTGACATATTTCTTTTATTATTACCTTTATATTAATTTAATTAAATATAAAGTAAAAAATTTCAAACTCTTGACTTTAATATCTCTATTATTTTATCATAAGTGTAAAAAGAGGTAAGTATTGGCAATAAATGTTTATTTGAAATGTAAATTAATTTTATTTATCATATTATTTTTTAAAAATTTTAGTGATCGAATAATTACCCTAAATGCTTACGCAACGTTGAAACTGTATTTATTTAATTAACAAAAAAAATAAAATAAATGAATTTAAAAATATTAAAATTTGGATAAATTATCATGCCCCACGATTTTTTTGATAAATATGAAATATTATGTTTGTATGAATATATTATATTTTAATTCCATCTTTTTCTTGTTGTCTTTAAAGTTAAATTATGTTAATAGTGTAAAAAATGATATTAATGATATTTTATGAAAGTCATATTTTAATAAATTATTTTAAATTCATAAAAATATTAAAATATTACAGGTGGGAATATATGGTTTAAAATTTCATCCATTTTACATTTATGTGCCAATTTTTACTTTATAAGTAAAATTATAGCCCTTTGAGTGTGAAACAACTTTATAATAGTTAAGGATAAAATTGGTTAAGTATGGGGTTAAACCAAAAGATAAGTATTAAAATACCACATTAACCTGTCTATATTTTATTGGTTTATGATATTTCAACCATATAGTACCTTATATTTTATTTTTTTTCTATTTTGAAGCATGTTTCTGGAGAATTATTTTAGTATATTTTAATATTTTTATAAAACTCTATGAGTGCCCCTCCCCACATTTATAAAAGGGAACCCCTCCTTCATATCATTTACACCAATTTGATCCTTCTAGATAAAACAAATTTGAAATATTATCTTATACAATTCCCTGTATATGAATTATATGATTTTATATGCTTAAAATACCATTTTAGGTGTCCTTAAGAAGTGATGTAAAGGAGGTTAACCGAAGAAGAGATAATCATCTTGCCTTTTATCTTTCAACTTGTTCTTCTTCTAATTCCTCTAAATTGGTGATATTATCCATTAAATAATAAATTAAATATCCTAAATATAATGAAATGTTTTTATTATTATTAAAACACCTTTATTCACCCACTTTTATATCAAATTGGAATTGAAAGTATTGCTCGTGTGTACGTACGACCTACCATCTCAATGTAGCGATACAATTCATTTTCAATCGCCATATTTCTTGGGTGGTTATTATGATGGGTTTAAAGTTTGTATATTATATTTATAGAATATTTATTATTATGGAGTTATAATATCATATATACTATTTTTCCTTTAAATCCACTAGAATATGATAACTTTTATCGTGCGTACATGTGGATTTCCACCTCTACGAAGTGATGTGATCCGCTTTTCAATTATATTTTATTTGAATTATAAAAAGTATAGATTTAATTAATATATAGAATATATATTATTTAAAAATTATCCTAGTCAGTTGAATTTTTATTTTTATTTCTTTTTTTTATCTGTAGAAATGTGAAAACAACATTCATGCATACGTATGACTTACCATATCAATGAAGTGTGTAATTAATTTTTATATCTCTACTTTTTATGAATGACTATAAATATCTTTTTGTTTAATATATATGATATTCATATCATGAATAAAATTATATATATTAAGTAACCATGAGTAATATTCAAGGAATTAAACCATCAAATTAAAATATACATGAAAAATGAAGTAGTTAACACTCAAAACAATGATCATAAAAAAATATTTTTAATAAATAGGTGATAAAATATTATAAATGATCTATATATGAAATTATAGAAATGTATATGGTTGTGGAATGTAAGTATATTCAAACATCAATCCATTGATTATTGACCGAAAAATAAAATTACGAGGGTTACATTTATAAAATGGGGGGAATGGGACACCTCAATGTTTTTTAATGAACACAATGTTCAATAGCATTGAAAACATACAACACTAATCTTAAACAAACCACAAAATATTATTTTTTAAATATGACTGTTATAAATAAGAAGTTGAATTATAATATATAAATAGGATTGAGTAAATAATAGAATATATAAATTAATTTCTCAAAACAATTTATTTATTAATTCATAATAAATAAACATACAATTTCTAGTAAATTCTAATTACACTTAAAAAATAGGTTTGCTTGAAAATAAATATTGATTTTTATGAAAAATACTATGATTAATTTTTTCATGTTTTGTAAAATTTATTTTAGAAAATAAAATTCATTTTTTAAATCATAATTTAAAAATTATCTTAGAGTGAATTTTTGATAATTTTTTAAAAATATTTATTTTTCGATGAATAGTGAAAAATACAATTTTTTTATTGAAAAATGTATTTTTTGTTTCAAGAATTTAAAAAATTACATTGTGTTTTAAAATTGTATAAAATTAAAACTAGTTTACTTATATTATTATTAAGCAAATTATGTTCATTGGAATCAATTTCATGGTTGAATTTGATATAAAAACAATTTTGTACTTAAAAAGGCATTTTTTGTAATAACTTTTTTCATTGTGTTTTGTGTTTTTATCTTAAATTAATTTCTACAACTTCTAGATATTGAATATTGAAAAAATAGATACAATATTTGGAATTAGGAGGTACTAATTTTATTGATATGAGATTTTTCTTGTTCAATATGAATAGTGACCATATTAAATTTTTTATCACCTCAATAAGAGTAAAACGGGTAAAATAGGGTAAAACATTGGGATAAGGACTTAAAATTTCACTAAAACTTGAATTATCATATTTTATGGCTTTATTTAATCCATTTAAATCCAAATTTAGAATATATGTCTACTTGGTACAATATTTCATTGATTAAGACCTTTATATTAAATTAAGTAACGATAAAGTCAAAAAGTCACACTCTTGACTTTAATATCCCTATTATTTTATAATAAGGGTAAAAAGAGTTTATGCTTGTCTATAAATGATTATTTTAATTATGAATTATTTTTATTTATCATATTAATTTGTTTTTATTTTTTAGTGGTTGAATAATTACCATAAATTTTTAGACAATATTGACACAATATTTACTCAATTAATATGAAAATAAAATAATTGATTTTAAAATTATTAAAATTATTAAAATTTTAATTAATTATTGTATTAAATAAAATTTTATGATATATATGACATATTGGGGATATTTTACAATATTAAATTTTAATTCCATTTTTTTCTTACTGTATTTAAATTTAAATTAAATGAATAGTGTCAAAAATGACGTTAATGATATTTTATGATAATATTATTTTAATAAATTATTTAAAATCATAAAAATATTAAATGAAAAAAAATTGGATAATATATATTGTAAAATTTCACCCCTTATCCATTTTTGGTCTAATTTTTATCCTATATGTAAAATTATAACCCTTTAATAATGAAAAAGTTCTTAGAGTGTTTAAGGTTAAAATATGATAACGAAGGGGTTAAAACAAAATATAAGGTTTAAATTATCACTTAAACTATCCAAATTTTATTTTTTAATTATATTTAAACCATATAATTCCTTATTTTATAATCTCTGGCCAATTAGAAGTAGGTTTCTTGAGAATGACTTTATTATATTTTAATCATTTATAAAATTCAAGAGTGCCCCTCCCATCCCTTATAAAAGGATATCCATTTGTGTCAATTATTTATACCACATTGAGATACCTTGATAGACCGGCACCAACCCTTTTATATAATAGGAAACAATTTACATGTTATATAGGTTCTGGCCTCCACAAAATTTCATTCCTAGTGTCCTTAAGAAAGGATCCAATGGTGTTCTTTCAAAGAATAGGTAATCACTTTAACCGATCACTTTTTTATACTTATTCTTTTACATATTTTATATTTGTTACATTTATCATAAAATAATAAATTCTGTATACTAAATATTATAAAATTTTATTATTATTATGAAACCTCCATTATCCACCCTCTTTTCCATCAAATGGGAAATGAATGTATCGCTTGTGCGTACGTACAACTTATTGTCTCCACGTAGCGATACAATTTATTTTTCATCAAAATATTTTATTGATGTGAATTATGGTTGGTTTAAAGTATATATGTAATATTTTGAGAATATTTACTTTTTTAAAATCATTATATCATATCTACCTTTTTACTTTCCAATCCATTGGAAAATGATAACATCACTCATGTGAATGTGCATACGACTACGACCTCCGTGAAGTCTTATGATACATTTTTTGTTTCTGCAATACATGGATGGTAATAAGAATGGATTAAATAAATAATATATATATATATGTGTGTGTGATATAAAAATGATCATGTAAAGGTGAATTATTATTTACCTTTCTTTCATTCCATATGTGGAAATGTGAAATCAATATTCATGCGTAAGTACTGACTAATATCTCCATGAGTGATGTAATTCATTCATTTATATATATATATATATATTATGAAAATAATATATTGAATATATATTATATTTATATTATGATTATAATTCTGGAGACGATGGAACTATGATCATAGTACAACGACCAAAACTACTAAACCAAAATATACATGAGAAATGAAACAATTATAACCCGAAATAGTGATTTTAAGAAATAATTGTTAAGAAATAGGTAATAAATAGATATAGGGAAATAATATATGGTGTGATATATATGATCATGTTCATATAATATATGTATAATAAATATATATTTATTATAAAATAATTGTAGACACATACTAACGAAGCTAAACCCAGGGTAAGGGATTATTTCACAATCTCATCATTATTAGAGATGGTTTATGTTTAAGTCTCCATTGGGGGAATTTTTTGATACTTCACTATTTAAATCAATATATTTTAATTTTTTTTATTTAGGAAAATAATAAATTTTCTTTTCATTTTATTCTCTTTAAGTACCCAGGATACCTAAATTTTGTTTTAAAGAAAACCAAATTTATTTTTATACTTAGTTGTAAATATATTTCTTCCAAGACAATATATTACATAAATTGTTTTAAATAATGCTTTAACTATGCTATAGTTATTAATTAAGTGTAGTTTTACCCATGTTTAACTTTTTATAAATTTTTTTAAAAAGAATATTCTTGTCATTTTCTAATTGGGGTACTCTTTGACCTTTTTATAAAAATACGAATGGAATGTTTTTTAACTTATAAGTAATGAAAAATATTTTAGTTTTTTCATGAAAACTTGATAATTTGAATATTTAATTAATTTTATACAAGGGTTTTTTAAAATAATTTTTCCCATATTTTTTTTGAATTTTTTAATTTTAATTATGTTATTTGAAAGTAAAAATTGGTATTTTCCTCAAGATATTTTCTGGGGAATTTTTAAAGTATTTTCATCCATCTCAAAATCATTTGTTGAATATTATAATTTAATAAGAATATAATACAATTATACCATACACCATATTTCTCTAGATGGTTTTTGATCAGTTTTGACTGGGGAAAGTATTGAAATTACATATGCCAGTTCTTCCAAAATGAATAGTTATTGATTTTTAAGGCACGATGATTAAGTATTATTATTTATTCATATAATTAATTAATTGGACTTATTATGTGATGGGTGTGGCCAAAAATTACATAGTCCCTTGATGAATTGGTAGGTCTCATGATACAAAATAGATTAGGTATTTGGTTGAGGGCTTAACCATTTTTTAGATGTCTTAGCACGAGGCATTAACAATATTCTTTTATGTATTGGGAAATAGAATAAATAGTATGTTTTAAAATTTTATCATTATGAAATCAGTTATTTATGACCATATGATTATTTAAATTTTTATGATATTCATGGATATGTTTCAAGCTCATATTATTATTTATATGGAATTAATGATCATTAATTATTCATAACATACTATTCTTCAGGATCATGTTATTGAAAATGGAATGTATTATTAGTTATTTACCTTTCCATATTGATTAAGTATAATTTAGTCAAGATAAATTCCACTGTGCATAAACATTACTGAGTATCTGGGCTCTCACTTTCTTTATTTCCTTTCCCCAAGAAACCATGATGTGTATTGAGATTGATATGAATTGATATTCTAGAGAGAATAATGATGTTCTCAAAGAAAATATTTTTTAAAAAAAATTCAAATGTATGTGAGACTTAATTATTTATCTAGTTTTCCAAGACTACTAAACTATTCAATCCATCAAGATGTGATTCTTTATATATACTACTTGTGTAATAATGTTACCACTAGAATAAGTATACCTTTTCTTCCATGTTTATATTTCTCAATTTTTTTAAAATTATTTTTTTCGTATAATCAAATGATATGTTAATGGGAATTTTATGTTATCCTTGTATTTTTACATGGTTTGAAAGGAATCGTTATATTTTTTCCCCAAAAGGTTAATTTTAAAATTTATTTATAAAATGTCAAAATTAATGTATTCTTTTTATCATATATGATTTTAACATACTTTACTTCTCTCATAATAATTTTAAACTTGTTAGCCTTTTCTATAGGATTTTAATGATTTTACAAAGAAAACTATTTATGGAAAAATATTTTTAGTGTTTCACTTCCATTTTCTTCTATTCTTTAAAATACATCATTTTACTATAAAATCTTTATTTATGGTCATTTATCATATCTTGATTATTTTTTGGTCATAAAATATATCTTGAAACATTAAATTTATTTTGATATTCTTTAATTAGAAATTTTATTTATCTTAAATATCCATATTCTTTGTATTGTGGATATGATAATTTTCTAAAATGTATATCATTTATATATACTGTGTTTTAAATTGAAAGTTTTTTTTCACTGGGGAAATATTTATTTTCCATATTCTTTACTCAATACATATATTTGTTGATAAGATATATTTTAATGAACTAAATTTATAATTAAATATATGAGGAATGCATTGAAAAAGAAGTGATGAGTGGGTCCCAAATTATATATCACCTTGATTAATGAAAGGTCTCATGAAACAAACTAATTGGATTGCTGTATTAAATTGGTTTTTTTATTCCTTCCTATAGTTTAAACTGTCTTGGAGTAAGGTTATGATGGTAAAAATATCATGGTGTCTGAGATTTCCTTGTCCAATATTAAGAATCTCAATCATTGATAATTCTATTATTATTATCCCAAAGATTACTATATTGATATTATCCATGTATTCATTTCATAATGAAGTTATTAATTAAATGGATCGTGTTTCTAGTTATTTACCTTCCCAAATTCATTATGCCTTCTTTACTCATGATGGATACTACTGTAATTAACTATAATAATTTTATCCCACTCTTATTTTGTTTATTTTACACAATATATGAAGAATAAATCTTTGAATATGTTTTAAGGATTCTTAAAATTTTATTTTGTTACATTTTATAGTTTATTTTTAATATAAAAATTGAAATAATGTATATATATAGCTATTTAAGACTTCTAAACTAATCAGAACATTCAGATGATATCCCTTACACCTTATTCTATTATAATAAAGTATACACCGACTATGGGTTACTGGAGTTGAATTTGTTATAAGGACCAACCCCTGATTGTTTAAAAACTCATCTGTCTAAAAAAGGGATCCCTGGACCATAGATATGGTATTTGGAGAGTCTCAATAACCCCCATATCCTAAAAATCCATTCCTAAAAATCATCCTTTCTATAATATCTTCTATTTCTAGAACATCGAGATACATCAGAAGTAAGAATGGGGTGACCTATCACTGGATATATGGATACAAAGTCTCCTTGAAGATCCTCACCCTAATATCCTCATCTAGAAATATGTTTTAAGAATATTAGAGAAGGTTCTGGAAATATATCCCAATATCTTGAAGGTTAGAACTCTCTTTTCAAAGGGTAAAGATATTTTGATGACTAACCTTATTTGTGATCAAAGAAAGAAACTTGAATCAATAATGGTGTTGAAACATATACCATGAAACTATCATCTACTCATGATCCTCAAATAATAAGAACCACCACTGCCTAGCATCCCCAAGTAGTATCGTCAGCCCAAAAAAAACCTAACACTCCTTCCAAGCATGGATAAAACAAAATACATTCTCCACCTCCTCTAACCATCCCTCTATCATAGAGTCAGAAAAAGATCCATCAAACTTCTGTAGACTCTAGCATTGAAAATCTTGGAGTTTCTTTCTCTAAGTGACTTCATTATTGACCTCAACCATATAATGATCTGTTGTCATGTCCTATAGAACATATTTAATACAAATCAAAAAAGGACATCGACCTAGAACCATACTTTTAAATGAATAATTGGTAAGTTAATCCTACACAAATAATATGGAATATTAATATTAAATAATTAATATTTATTTATTTTATGTTCAAAATAATCCCAAGTTCTACCCATTTAAAATGCAGACATAAATTAGAATGATGCACAATCCTTCATTAGGTATCTATAATGAAACCATCATCACTTTAGTTTGTAGGATCTGTAAACATAAAGGTTCATGAAATAGATCATGAGGGTCCTTAAATGACTAGGTCCTAGCCGGTCTCCCTTTTTCAAATCGCATAATAAAATCAACTGAAAAAAATTTCCTACCAACCCATGCATTCCTCACTTGTGCCTACCTTGATTCTATCTCTTAACCAAACCTATAATAACACTATGTCATGACCCCCTCCCCATAATGGTACCCCTCCTATGCGATTAATGAGGGAAGGGAGATAATTATGCCTGAATACCACCTATTAAATTCCATGGGTTAATGATAAACATCAAGGGTATGTCATACACACAAATGGGAGGCGTTACCCTCTAAAATTTATAAATGATATATAAGATAAAAAACCACTACAACCCCTTCTCATAAGAAAATAAAATATCCCAAGTACATGCATCAAATTTCATACAACTAAACAATATAAAAATGAACTAATTGTCATGAACCAACCCACTAGGGCCATCTAAGATGAATACATGCCGAATGTAACATCCCCTCCCACCTCTAATAGGCCAGGGCTAGTAGGAATATAAATCACATGTAAGTCCATATCCTAACATAATTGTACACAAACACACAAACCCAAATTTCCACATAATGGTGAAAGGTAAAATACCACTAATTCCAAAATTCATGCATTCATTTATATCCCACATCAGAATATGATAAAAGTATGGTAAAGGAAAAAGGGCCAAATACAAGCCCGTCAAAAATTGTAAAAAAATATGATGTGCTAGTAAGGATGGGACTAATATCAAATGAAACAACTAGAACCAACCATGGTCTATCAGGATCAATTATACTATGCCTTTTTTGGGTCCCCCTAAGAATTCAATGTAAGTTTAATTGTCTGCATTGGACAATACATGCATGGAAATATCCCATGAAGGGTGAGTATAACAATACCTAGTAAGAGACCCCAAAATCACCAAACATAAAACATCAAGATATATATATATATATTCTCAACATCACTAATGTATATTAATTAGAAAAAGAGACATAACAATAACAACCTAGATATAACCAAGAGGGACACCATGATTCTAGGCAAGGTCACAACCATACTTCTAGACCAAGATTCTTCTTGAGGATTCATGGTAACACTCATATGGGATAACTCACTCCACAAGCATTACTAACACTGATGTCACTAAATTTAGAAGTTTTTCCCATCAATCCTCACTATAAATAAGTACACATTAAATATCTAATGATATTGATGCAAATATAGGGGATCTCACCAAGGGATCATGGGGAATTCCTAGCCCCACATGGAGTAACATGATAGGATGGGGATTATATGACCTGATATTTAGTAATAAGATTCACGATCCCGGTCCCCATATAGGGGTTTTTGACTTTATCGGAGACTAGTCCTATAGAGCGGTTCTCATCTTGTGCTCATTAAGTGATTCCTCATTATACTCTCATGGGGATGGACTAAGGGGATTCAACCAACTGATATTGGTCTAAACTGAATATAATAAGGTACTAAAACTAACTTTGGAAACATACATGGAATTTATATGGTATATAAGATGTGTCTTTTCTACCTTGAGTCTACCAGTGTACTCCTGCCTCTTCCCTTGTACTTTGGGTATTCCTGTGTTCCTATCTATATCTATGCCAGTGTACCCCAAGTGTACACTCCAATTCTCCAGTTATAGGTCACAGGGTGTGTGGTGGGTCCCACTCGACATGTGATATTTTATTTACACAAACCCCTATCAGTCATATATAGTATACTACCTGACGTGTGTTCTCTAGACTACACACCATGTATGTGTATATTTTATAGATTCAAAAAACCTCTTCATGTCTTCACCCTACACCTATGCTACCTATATTCCAACCATGAAGATCACCAAAGAAGCTATATCTAGGTTAACCAAACTCTATTCATCCCCAATGGTTGGATTCTAGCCTCCCAATCTGCTTGTAAACATCCTCCATCATATCACATTTCCAAATTCCAAACCCATGAACTAAGAGTCTTCGATCTATTCCTAATCTTCCATCATTGGTTCTAACACCATGATTGTTCCATCCACCCTGAATCTAAACCTACTACAATGATCGTTCATCAGGTATTTTTCAAACTACTGTCCAAAGGAAATACCGATGATGAATGTGAAAATAACAATGAGAGAAATGAAAAAAACAAAAACGAGGAAGAAAACTACACTATTATTTGGGTTAGACTCAATCCATTTTTCTAGAGGTGATAAACAAAAAGGGCAATCAAGAATCAATCTAGCTTAAATACAAGAGGAAAATTCATTAATTAAAATCTGACAACAAACTCACAAATTAATTTTTAGGGAATTAATTCATGTTCAAATTGGGTAAAAAAATATGGGATTAAACCAATATAAACTAATTCTCTACTGTGAGTTTGGATCAATAATTCATGAAGAAAAATTATGTTTTATTTATATTATAAATATCTAGTAGCTTTGTTGGCGAAGACAATTCCTTTGAAAAATTATCACTACTCCACGATTCACTATAATTAATAAATAGATCTTCTTATTATATCCTCTTGAATCTATAGGGTTATGCAACTAACTCTAAAGTTTTTATATAATAGGGTTTTATAGAGGAGTCTTGGTTTTGTAAAATTTAATAAACAATAAATAAATTAGTTTATTTTTGATTGATTAATTTACCCATGACTGAACTTAATCCAAACATTCAATGTTGATAAAGATTATGTCACACCTTGGCTAAAAAATTCCGTAAAAATTTAATTACAGACTCATATTTCCCATCCAATTCTTCATTCGAGATTTATTCCATTATTTCAAAAAAATATGCATGCATGATATAATATATATAATATTTTTATTATTTCAAAAGTGAGCCTCCATGGGCCCCAGGATCCCATTGTGAGTTAGCATCTAGCCTTGAAAATATTATTTAAAATATTCCATTTTCTTAAAAGGAAAATATAAAGTCATTAAATTCTCCCCACATCAGGGATTTTAATCTTAAAAAGAAAAAACCTACTCAAATAGGTGAGGTTCATGAGCTCATATTTGGTTCTATTTCCCCTAAGTTCTCATATATTTATTAATGTGCTACCAATGAACACAAACCAATATAATCACTCACCCTTGAAGGATATTCTCCTACAGACCCTTGATCTCTACTAGATACTCAATGAAGGTAGCTCCATCCTTGATGTATATCTTTACCTAATCGATAACATATAATGATTCATGTACATACTTAATCATATGCAATAAGTAGAAGACCACATGTTCTTAGTTTAACTGTAGAAATAATGAAAAGTGGAATTCCACCCTACCAACCCTACACAGTATCTTGAAAGGGCTAATGAACCTCATAGATAACTTGAAACCCCTACCAAATCTACGTAATCCTCGTTGAGGTGAGACCTTCAGGAAAACATGTCCCACCTCATCTAACTCCAAAGGACTTCATTATTATCCTACCTATGACTTCTGATGGCTCTAGAAAGTCTTCATCCACTACTGGATGATCTACAATTTTTTATAGCTTTTACCAATTCTAGGCTTATGGGTGTCGACTCTCCAAGATTAGTCCAGCATAGTGATGAACTAAAGGGTCTCCAATACATGGCCTCCAATATTTCCATACCTATAGTGCAGTGGTGTATATTTTTATTTTAAAAATCCACCAAGGGTAGGTGATCCTCCAAACTACATCCAAAGTCTAGCATGCAATCCCAAAGAACATCCTCGATAACATAAATAGTTAACTCAGTATAGGGATAAAAGGCCATTCTAAAATTCATCTGAGTCCCAATAAACCCCAAGAATACTCTCCATAATTATGATGAAATATGAGCATCATGGTCTAAAAAATATTCTAGGGAACTTTGTGAAGTCATAGTATAACCTAAACAAAAATTCATCCCAATCCCACAATTAAACTATTCTCTTAGATGTCTAGGAAGTGTGATGAATTGGAAAGTT
This sequence comes from Viscum album, assembly GCA_963277665.1. Taxonomy (NCBI): domain Eukaryota; kingdom Viridiplantae; phylum Streptophyta; class Magnoliopsida; order Santalales; family Viscaceae; genus Viscum; species Viscum album. The sequence continues at coordinate 1,078,087,486 of OY728139.1, read as the reverse complement.
ATTCTATGATAAACTATATAGCATCATGTATTCTACATGATCATGGAATACCCATCACAATGTCTATATAGATACCATACAACTTCACTCCAGCACCTTAAGTGGTTTAGCCAAACCCGCTTAAACTTGGTACTCAATATTCGCCTACTAACTAGTGAGACATTGAGAGAAAAAATAATCTACACACCTATTCATCCCTACCCACAAAAACTAATTCTTAAGTTCTTGGTACATATTTTTCACACAAGGATATACAAATAAAGTGGAAGAAACTCCATCAATACCTCCTCTTGCAATGTCACTGGTACCAGCATCCACCCTTAAGAAAATATAGAATGTTCCTCATCTTCAAAAAATCCATCAGGATCATTTCTAGTGGATATAAGAACATAAAATGTCTCAATATTAGTATCTCCAATACAAGCCTCAATAATATTTCAAAGAAGTGTAGGGGTAACAACCATCAATTAGAGGTAAGTTGTAACATCCTCATCTACTAAGGAAAACTGCAATAAAAAACTGCTATAATTCCTTACTCAAAAACTGAAAAAAAATCTATTTCTAAGAGCATATGCTACCACATTCCCCTTTACTAGATTATAGACTATCCCAGAGTTACAATCTTAGATGAAATTTAGCCACCACTTCTAACTCAGGTTAAGTATTTTTTGTAAATTGATATACTTGAGACTCTTTTGGTTAGAATATATGATAAACTACTCTCCTATACGGTAGTGTCACCGCATATTATAGACAAAGAACACTACTAACAGCTCTAGATTGTGGGCCATTTATTTATTCTTAGAGGTCATTAGCTATTGAGGCCCAAAGGAAATCCTCACCTACCTTTACCTCAAAATATAACCAAGACCAGTTTTGTAGGCATTTCCAAACACTACATACTCAAGAACCCCATTTGGCGGCCTCAAGATGGGGTGTCTCTTAAAACTAAGTTAGAGATTTTTAAAAGTTTAATAGAATCACTATGTCTATATGAAAATTTCCCCCTTTTAGTTTAATGTAGTCTTGGGTAACGATACTCTAGATAAATTGTGTATGAATCTCTTGTACTAGCTTTCCAATCCAAGAAAGATCCACACTTCTGTCATACTCTTTAGTGGATCCCAAGATATCATTGAATCAACTTTGGATGGGTTTACTACTACACCCTCTATTGAGATTAAATATTCAAAGACATGGACCCCTCAATTATAGAACTAAAACTTCAAGAGCTTCCTATAAAGATAGTGATCTCAGAGTATGTTTAGGACCATCCTAAAGTGTCTCGTGTTCTCCTCCTATGACATTGAGTACACTAATATATCATCGATGAACACCAACACAACATTGTCTAACAAGGGATGAAAGATCTAGTTAATGAGTACCATACACATTTCTGGGGTTTTATTCATGTCTAAAGTAATCACCAAGTACTCATAGTGACTATAAAGACATCAAAATTCTATCATTGGTATATGCTATTCTCAAACTCGAAGTTAGTGATTGCCCAACCTAAGGTTAATATTCTAGAACTTCCTATCCCATATCAACTAGTTGAAGAGGTCATCGATTATCCATAGTGGATACTTATTCTTGATAGTCACATAATTTAGGAATTGATAATCCATGGACATTTTCAAGTTCCCATCCTCTTTCTTTGAGATCAGTACGAGGGCTACCCAATGGGAAACACTGGGACTGACAAAACCCTTCATATACAACTCCACTAAATACATCTTATTCTCATAAAGTTGTGTGAGATCTATTTGATATTATGGTGAAAATATCAAGCCAATACCTGGGTGAAATTATATACAGAATTCGATCTCTTGGTGGGGAGGTAAGTCCGACATGTCTTTAGAGAAGACATCTCGATACTCTACCACCACTGCATGAATTGGAAATCTCATAGCACATACTTCTCCAAGGGTAATAATATCCAATTTATGAGTAATTGGTTTTATTTTCGAATGTATGATTCTATCCTATTATTCTTGGGTTTCCTTTTCACTGATGAAGAAAAATCACATCTCGTCAATGCATGAACACCACATTTTATTCTTAAAATAGTCAACATGCACATGAAAAATGAATATGCATCCCATACCTATAATGATTTCATAAGGAAACATATCTACTATGAAAATATCCCAAGAATATATCTCCACCAAGAGTAAGGTCACATTGTTAATAGAAGTGTGTGATCCCTGAGTCTCATCTGATAGGAGTATCTACGTGAAAGGGTTGAGTAAAAAGATCAATCAGAATCTCTTGATTGTGAAAAGGGGATACGTAAATAAAAAGTGGATTATAACTATGTTTATCAGTATTGAAGATAAAGTAGAGAAGTCAAAGATCATAGCTCCAATAATCTCTGAATCCTATAGTTCATTGGCATCCACTGCCTATAGCTATCCTCATCCCTATCCACTAAAAACTTGATCTTGTATTGGACTACATAGGGGTGGTCTTAGCACTAGATAATTTTTTTGGCTACCTCTTAGTGATATTCTAGTTCCTATTCCACATTTTACACCCTGAAAACCACCTAGATCTAGTTGTATGTCATCCTAGATGGCCCATTGGCTATATCCTTTTCAGTTATACGTCGGGTTACACAATCCCACATGATATTCCTCCGACCATCGCAAGAATAGAATCACCTCTCTCTCAGCTAACTAGATCCCTCCCAGGAGCATTGAACAATAGAACCTATATCTAGAGATTATCTCTAGAAATTCTTAGTGTTCCTGGATCCTTATCTCTGATGTAGGATACTAGCTACCAAAGTCTTTGCTCCATGGTGTCCTCTGTTGGCACCAACTATTGGCGACTAGTTTTCTAAGAAGCTCGTCTCCACCAAATCACAATCAATCCCTCCAACATAAGTAGGAATTCAAATAAATATCACTATAGTCGTAATATATCTACGAGTCCATGATTAAGGTTCGAGCTCATAAAAAAATATATCAAATCATATCCACAGCATATTATAAGAGGTAAGTGAACCTTGAACCATACTCTACCATAGTCATGCTACCCTATTGAAGCTCCGAAATCTCTTGGATATGTACCAATAAAAATGTATCTATATAGAAATACTCTCATTAGATATACTCAAACTTAGTCTATGGGAGATTTTCCATATCATGCATATGAGTGACAAGAATCTACCATAAACAAGTATATCCAAGAATAAATCTCACCAGTAGAACATCCATCTGATTGGGAGTGGTCCTAAAAAGGTGAAAAACTCACATATCTAACTCAATCCGGTCCTTTTATTCCTGAGGGACTAGATCAACCCAAAACCTAAGGGGTCTCTATCTCTCAAACACATGAAGTGAACCCATCCCGAACTTGTCACCTTTTGGTACTGTAGGTGAAACCAACTTCTCACTGGGTGGTGGTAACACTAAAAACCCACCAGGAGGCCCCACCACATGAATAGGTACCCGTACCACAATCTCGTCATTAGAAGTATCATATTCATGATCCTGCTATGGAATCTTAGCTAGTTTTCATGATAGTGGAATCTTGAAAGTTTTCAAGACTTACCATGGTCAAAGAGTATATATGGGAAGTTGAATCAAGAAGGAAATAGAGACCAGAAACGCTTATTGTATAAAAAATGTACCAATGTTTTCTCTATTCGCAGTTCCTACAAGAACTGAGTCTATAATTAAGTTATTAGAGTCCTAGTGAATGGATATATTGGCTTCCACAACAACACTAGCTTACCTGGCATGAGAGTTGAACCTGAAAAACTATAACATTGTTTCTTTAGTTCCCAAATGAAACCAAAAGTCTATGAAAACTACAAACTTAGGTCTTAAGGTCAACCTCTTTTGAAACCAATTGATCATGACCGACCCACACAGTCTAGCATTACCGATGATATGATGAATGTTACACCCCAGACTCACCTTCAATAAGATAGGGGATGATGATAAACACTGATTTGGCAAATCAATCACATGGGGGGACCTAGCCTAAGATACCTATACAAATGAAAACATCCCCAAATATCCAGATAATGATGAAAGGTAAAATAAAACCCATATAAAAATGAATTCATTCATCTATTTTCCACACCTGAGTATGATAAAAGTATGAGAAGACATGAAGGGATAAATGAAATCCCACCCAAAAATAAAAGAGTCCAAACTACTAGTTAAGAGGGGACTACTATCAAATGAAACACCTAGAAGTAACCATCATTATTAAAATCAAGATTTTGAAATCAATTTCAAAAAGATCACACAAATTAAGATTATAAAATGAATTGAAATAATCAAATATCCCCACCCAATTAAATATAGTGCATGTTTTATAGATGGAAATGATAGGAACATGAAATTGGGATACAATAGAAGGAAAAAAGAAAGAGAGAATAAATATCACCAGATCCTTCTTTTATTTTCTTTTTTAAAGAAATGCCTTATTTTCTAAATTAATGACTATTTCATCGGAGATAGTATTCCCTCCCTTAAAAATCCTATCACTTGTTTTTTCACTCTAAGAATTTTTCCAAAAAAACTGTGAAATGTGATTAGACAATTAATAATTTTTTGGACATGAGACGTTTGTCAAGAAGTTATCTTCTTATTAATCCTTACTCTCCACTGTTCAACTAAAATATCAAACTCTAGTACCCCAAAGTCAATAACACCACACCTGCACCAAAATTTCAAAGCAATAATACATCAAGAAGGTAATATGCACCACTTATCAATTTATCAAGCACAAAGATGGAAATAATAGATCTATCTTTCCATCTTCATATGGAATTAAGGTAGGTATTGTCTCACTATCTTTTCAACTTGAGCTTAATTAATATACCCTTTATCATCATCGATAAAACCCTCACCCTTATCAACATCATCTTCATAACAGAAACCTGCGAACCGGAGAAATCCTACCATTAATAAAAAATTATTAGTGCTAGAATTTTGATATAAGGTTCTAAGATATTCAACTCAGTGGAATATCATCCTCAATAATCAAGGATGAGAAAAAAATCTCAACTTCACCAGGCTATTCATTAACTTCATCAGACCAGAACTAAACTCATCCAATTTTTCTTCAAAAAATAAAATGGGCTATAATGATGAGGTTGAAAACCCAAATAAAAAAAACCAAAATCTATTTCGCTTCATAAAACTTTCAAAGGTTTGAAAATATTATCTTAACCTATTTGATTTGAATTCATCACTTTGAACTCATCAAGTGAGTCCACAATATTGACCTCATTCAAACAGTGTGACTCACACACAAAATAACTTTGGTAACACAACAAATAGATTACTCAAGTATAATATAGTTTGAAAAATAAATTCATCTCATAGAAATAAAAAATTGAATCCTCATCATATTCACCATGATAGGGTTCAACATCAACAATAATGGAGCTCAACATGTTGATATACTTCTCCTCAGATTCATGGTTGCAATCACCATGGTTTGATCTTTGTTTATGGAAGGAAATACCTCAATTAGAATAGAAACAACAGAACTTAGACACAGTTCAATATATCCTTAGGTTTGACAAAAACATCTCCCCGAATAAAATCAACTCACATTCCTCCATTGACATCACTCTTCTTGGAAAATTGGGATATCAACAGTAGCTCGAGCTTGGTATGCTAAGAAAAATAAATGTTTCTCTGGCCTAATCTGAAGGTTGGCTTCTATAATTTGGTATCATTCATCAATAATTGATCAATAATTTTCTTTATAGTGCTCAGATTCATAATTGGCCGAAGAGTACATAATTAGAGAGAATAATAAATAGAAACTCTTTACTACTAGGTGAGACAAATAAAATTATTGAAAAGCATAATAAATATACACTCTTCTTGGGTGGAAATGTTTAATTATTACAAGAATAATAAAAAACCCATTAACCAGATTAAAGAATAAGGGATGAAAGAATGAAACAAAAGGAACTCAACTATGATTAGTATTTTCATTTCATTTTCCATTTGGACTCATATCTTATGATTTTAATTCTAATAGAATTTTTTGAAGCCAACTAGAGTTATACAACATTTCATCAAAATATGTTTTTCAAGAAATGTTTTTAAAATGAGATAAAAATAATGTGACCAATTAAATTCATGGAGTGATAGAAATTAACCGCCTCAATGTGGAATCACAATCTTCAAAATTAGGAAAAATATTCACCTAGTAAAAATGAAGGTAAGATATTGAAAATTACCAATTTCTAAAAAAATATTTATTTTGATTAGTTTTATATTAAAGTATAGTATATCTCATTTAAGTAGACCCTCTCCCCTACACTTAAAAGTCAACTTTTCCTCAAAGTTGTATTGAATGGTGTAGGAATAGAATAATACATCTCGGTTCATAAATCTGTTTTTATTTAGTAGTAAAAAGACATGAAAAATGGGCATAATAATGATCAAGAATAATTGTTTCCACCAAATTCCTACACTTTACAGAAAGGAATTTAAAAAATGTATATGATTTGACGGTGTAAAAGAATAATTTTTTTAATTATAAAAACCATGTAACATATAAGATAGCAATTTCACTTGATATATTATGTTGATTCTAAAGGTATTTAAAAGGTTAAATGTAAGTTTTCAATTTATTTTCAATATAATTTTCAACATGTAAGATACAAGAAAGATTGACAGCAAATAAATTTGAAACAGATTCACAACATTAAATATCATACATAAACAAGTTTCAACCCCACACATAATTACCAATATGGGGTATAATTTATTTTTAAAAAATCATATTAAAATTAATTTTTCAAGTAATTAAGTAATGTTTTCAATAATTAATAATATTAGAAAAAATGAGTTAAATGACTTCCTTAAAAAATTATGCTTTTTTTTCATCATAGATTTGAACAAGAATCACTCTACATAAGAATTTAAAATGATACTTTCCCTCTTCCGTGATGGTAAATTCAAAGGTAAATAGAAAAAAATTAATTCCATATATTTAGAACTAAAAATATTAGACTATTATAATGGTGAGAGTGTGATAGTGAAAACCATACCAAGTTAGAAAGACAAGTGTGTAAAAATGTGTCAATATGGTTGATGAGATATCATTATTACTAAAAATAAAAAAACAATATTAAAACAATATTTTTATCAAATAATGGGTTTCTTCCCCTATAGTACTAGATTAATAGCCTCCAACCTAAATTTCATAGAAACTAAAAATAGTCACTAAGATTATGTGGTTTCTATAGTAGGAACCACCACATGTTCTTTCCCAAGTAATTTTTAATATTGATTAGAATTTAATGGGAAACTAGATTTCCAGAAATTCTCTGAACTCTCTTAACAACTAAAAATTTTCCTTGGACACACCCAAAAACATAAAGGGACTACTTATAAGAGTCTTTAACTGGAGTTGAAAATACATCACCCATGCTCATGTTTTAGTGGTTTCAAGACTTTCAGACTCATGTGAAAAAAGTAACATTTTAAAGATCTTACAAAAATATTTTAAGCTTATAAATAAAGAAAATATTATAAATGTCACTCTTATAATATGTTCTATCCACTTATAGATTAGGTTCAAATTAAAAATAATTTTATTTTTTAAAAGTGGAAATGGTGGAATTGGTGATTTTAGAGGTAAGACATTATCGTCATGAATTATTTACTGAAAATTCACCTCAAAAGTTTTAAAAAATGGGGTGTAAAGATCTATTTCTACTGAAAAATATTTTGTAATTGTATTTTCAAAAGTGATTTGAGTAGTTTTAGAATTAACACTCTTAAAGGATTCCTCTCCCAGACTGCTCTAAGCTTCAAAAAAAATTCTACACCTGACTCAGTTGAGGAATTGTGTGAAAATAGGGAATAATTTTATCAATCATCCACAAAATCAGGTTTCACCATATTTTAAATTTATTTATAAATTTCCTCATCTGAAAATAGAAAATCATCTACCTTTTCTTTTGAAAAATTATTTCATCTTAGAACATCTAGTGCATGCTCCACCTCTCCAAGAAGTTCAATTTAAAAAATTTAAATATCTAAAACAAAATCTATTGAGTGTTGCAATTTAGTTTTAGGGTGATGATTATTCAATCCATATCTATGAAAATCATAATCAAGGACTTTTATATTTAAACAATTTTCCATGAGTTGGTCAACACTGTTTTCCATTTCATTGCATACATCTTTATAGGATTCAAATGTGAGTTAACAAGGAAGTGAAAATTCATCAATAAATTTATCTTAAAAGTAAATTCCATCATCCTTTTAATCATACACCATTTCAAATATTACCGGGTTCACAATTTCAATGTAAGTAAGAAAAATTTGAAAATTAGGTTAAACAAATTCATAATCATTAACTTTCAGGTTGTTATCTTCCAAAATCGTCACCCTTTACAGATTCCAGTTCATAAATTAGAATTTTAGAGAAAATGGGTGAAGTGGTTTTTAAATTATATTTATCATTATTCATATTCTCATCAACTTGAGCAATGATATTTTCATAAATCCTTAAATAATGAACTTTTTTAAAACTAAGAATCATGTAATGAATAGGGAATTCTTATTCAATATATTTAAGTTGTTTCTAAAAATTTTCCAACTCAAATCCTGTTAATTTATTAAAATTTTCATTAGTGTCGTTTTACTCAATTTTAGATTTGTTTATTTCCTCATTTTGTTCTTCTTCAGAATCATATTCTTCCCAATAATAGGTTTGTTGTTCAATTTCAGCCCGACTCTCCTCATGTTTTTCCTCAAAATTTTCCAAACTGTTAACTTCATTGTGTATTTCAATTTATGTATTGGTTTCCATTTTTTGAACCCTTATATATCATTATTTAGACTCTGAATTTTCTATTTGTGTGATTCACCAAATTTATCAAATTTAGAAAAAAATCGACACTATTTATTATAGTTTTGAATAATCTTTGGGTTTAGGTTCATAACATTTATGTCTTTATTCAATTTTTTCTAACTTTTATGGTTGGTTATAGACACACTACCAAGAAGTGTTTCCATAATATCCATAAAATAAATAATAAATTTATTTTTGTTGACTCCACTCCCTTGATATTACATTTTTTAAAATAAAAATAAACAATAAAAACAAGAATAAAAATTTCACAAACAACACAAAAACCAACAAAAAAATTACCAAACAAAAATTATAGTAATGAAAACACTTAAAACATAAAAAAGAGAGCAGAACATAGGATTTTTAAGTTCAACACAAACAAATCGCAGCCGAAAATTTTAAATTATCATAAACACCAAATTATTGATATTTGTTTTAAAAAACATTTTTTATGTGATTGTTATTATTGTTTTTTTATTTTGAAAACCCTAAGACACTCAGTACACTCCTTAACTAGTAAAAACACCAAAATTGGATCGAGGCATGATCATTGATGCATCGGTCAAATTATAAATTTACACTCCTACTCACTACTAGATAGCGGAAAAAATGGTCACTCTATAGAGAAGGTTGGGGAATGTTCTAAGGGGTTTATTTTTTAACCTAAGCAATGAAAATAATGAAAAGAAAGTGATGAATGAATATGGAAATCATGTGTTCAAACATTGATGAAGAATACAATGTTTATTTGGTTAAAAACTAACTATGTTAAAGAGAACAGACAAACAAATAAGACGACCAAAATACAATCTATTGTTCAATAAATTTATTTACTTGTTTTCTATGTGGTAGTCGAAATCAAAATTCAAAAATATTTGGTCAAAATATCGATCATGAATATTAACAAACAATTGGATGATCTTGCAGTTCTCACATACAAAACACAATTGATTGATAAAATCAAGAAGATAAAATCAATTTCATAATGAACTCAAAAATAAATATTATAAAATGAATTGAAATAGTGACAGATCCCCACTCAATTAAATGTATTTCATGTTTTATATATGGAAAACATAAGCACATGAAATTGTGATATAATAGAAGGAAGAGAGAAAGTGATATGAAATCTCATCGATTGAGTCAAAGCCGATCTCTCTTCTCTTAAGCTCTATCTATCCCATTCAATAAAGCTCCTACTAATTCTCTTGAAAACATTCCCATGCCCTTCTCTCTAAAGAATATATCTCCAAATATCAGAAAATGATTCTTAAAAATAAGGTGGAGTACCTTAAATTATTCTCCAAACCACTCATTTATTTTCTTGTTCAAATCATTGAATCATTTTCTAAATTGATGAGTATTTCATAAAAGATAGTTTTCCATCCCTTAATCCTTCTATTACCTATGTTTCCAATCTAAAAATTACATAATCAAAGTTTGAAACACACTCAAATAATTAATAATTTTTTAGGACAATATACTTTTTTCAGGACGTCATCATCATCTTCATCCTCTATCTCCACTATTCAATAAAAAAACCAAACTCCAGTACTCCAAATATAACCACACCACACCTGCACTTAAATTTCAAAGATACAATCCCTCATGTTGGTAATATTAACCACTTCTCAATTTCTAAATCAAAATAATGGGAATTATTGAGCGATCTTTCCACCCTGATATGGCTTAATGTTGGAATTGTGTCACCATATATGAAATTTGACCTCAGGTAATACACACTTTATCGTCATCTATAAAACCATAAACCTATCGACATCATCTTCATAATATAACCCTAAAAACTATAGAAATCCTACAAGATTCACAAAATCATCAATGATATAATTTTGATTATAGGTGATAATATTTTAATATCAATGGACTACCTTATTCATCATGCATGTTTGAGAACAAAATCCAAATTTTATTCGGTAGTTCAACAACTTCTTCATACCATAACTAAACTCATCCACTCATTCTTTAAAAACTAATAAGGGATTTAACGATGAGGTCAAAAACCCACATCCCAAAAATCAAACACAATTTCACATCATCTAGCTTTCAAGGGGTCTAAAATATTAGATTCTTCTATTTAATTCAACACCATCACTTCAAACTGATCACGTGAGTCCATAACATCATCCTAATTCAATAGTGGGAGTCATGTACAATAAAACTTCAGTAAAAGAACAAATTGATCACTCGGATTTGATATGGTTTGAGATCGATATTCATCTTCAGAATGAAAATAACCAATTTTGATCATCTTCAACATGATGGAGCACAACATCAACAATGAAGGAGCTCGATTTGTTGGTATACTTATCCTAAGATTCATAGTTCCAAGAACTAGGGTTTGAGCTTCGATTTTGGAAGGAAATCCCAAAATTGGAATATAAATAATGAAACTTATACATGATTAAACTTATACTCAGCTTTGATGGAAACATATCCATCATTTAAATTAGATCAAATTCCTCCATTAACATCCATAATCTCATAAAATTGGAATTCAGGTGTTAGCTCAATCTTGGTCTATCAAGGAAAATAAAATTTTCACTATACTCAGCTGAAGGTTGAATTTCATTCCTTGGAATCCTTCATTGATAATTGATCAATCATTTTCCTTCTATGACTTTTATTCATCATTTGTGGAAGAAGACAACTTTGGATCCCTCAATTTTGGATAGACTTCCACATGCACTAGTTCATTTTCCATCCACAGTGAGATACAATGTCCCAGAATTCATCTTAGAACCAGTGTGGCTCATTAGGTTTTCAAAAATAGGTTTTCAAGGGTTTTTGTTGAATCATGTGCTCCACTTAACAACTGAATTTCATCATCTCAAGTTAATTTTAGGCCGAAACCCCCCATTCATAATCAATCTTCATTTTCCTCAACCAAGTTTCAAATTTTTCTTATATAGAAGGTTTAATTTATCTTACATGAAACATAAGATAATTATGTTACTGGATGACCCTGAATTATCATATGATGAATGTTGGAAATTATTTTCAGAATAGTGCATTCCTATCAATTGTTTCATATATTAAATTTATAAGACATGGTGTCTTAAAAATATCTTACATCCCAAACTATAGATAAATAAAATACAAAAATTAAGGAACATAAAATAAAATAAAATAAAGATCATTCAAAAGAAATAGATTAAACTAAAGAATAAAAATGTTAATAAAAACCAATAAAGGTAGTAATAATAAATAATGATATAACCGATTAATTTATAAATAGTTAAATTAATATTTTAATACAATCTTGATATGGAATAAACAAATAAAATAACAAAGAACACACTAACATTATTCAAGCATTAAATCAAAAAAATTTCACACTAAAAACAATTATTCGCTAATTATCAATAAATAAATCATAATATTAAAATTAATCACTTTAATAACCATTTTATCATTAAATATACATTAAAAATGAAAAAAATGATATGTAAAATGCATTAAATATGAGCTAAATCTTATAAAAATATCGTGTTAGACACCCAAAGTTAGCAAACATAAAGTACACAGAGAGATTGGTTAGTTAATCATCATGAATGTATGTCTATCAGAAAAAGAGATATAATAATAATAACTATAATATATTCAAGATAGACACCATGTCTTAAGGTAAGGTCACAACCACACTATCAGCCTAGAATTTTTCTTGAGGATTTAAGGTAATTCTCATCTAGGATAACTCACTCCAGGATCGTTGCTAAAAATGATGGTGCTCATATGATAAGTCATGATCATTGGGACTCTCTATGAAGAAGTACATGATGAAACTCTAAAGATAGTTATACAGAGATAGGGGATCTCACCTAGGGACTATGGGGAATTATTGACCCTACCTGTAGTAACCCACAAGGATGGGAATCACGTTCCTTGATAGTCATCAATGAGATTCCTGAACAGACATAGAGGATAAATAAATGATAGAGGATCAAACCCTAGGCTACATTAAGTGATTACCGACTCTATCCAAAAATAATACCATATAGGAAATCGCATCCTTTTCTCAATATGTTATGCCTCACTATACCCTCATGGGGATGGACCAAAGGGACATACCCAAATGATATTGGTATACAATGAAGAGAATGAGAGCCTGAAAATTCTATAAAAATAGTATATGATGTGTATAGGGCATATATGATTTATATTTTATACCCCAGGCTAGCCAATATACTCTAGCGCATGTCCGTGTCCCTCTGGTTGTGCCCATGTACTATGGTCATTCCCCTGTACTATAGTTGTTCCCATGTACCTAGATATATTTGAGTACATGGTCATGCTAGTGTATTTTGGCCATGTAATTTTAACTATTTTCATTTATACCAATTTACCCAAGGGGTACATACTGGGGGGAACACTAATTACAGTGGGTTCCACATGACGTGTAGTAGTTTTTATAAATACCGATCTTACATTGTAATGGGACTATATGATGTGTGTTCTTCAAAATTCATTCCCTGTATATCAGGATTTACCCGAATCACTGAACCTTCATGCATCTTCTCCCCATGACTATGATGCTTACAATCTAACCATAAAGCCCACTACATACACATGGTTCATGTTAGATAAACTCCGATAATCACTGGTGGCTTAATTTTTTTTATCCAATCCACTAGAGAACAATCCACATCATGCCAAATCTCTGAATTCCATACCTATGTATCAAGGGTATCTGGTATAGTAATGATCATCTGTCACTATTTCTCATACCTTGATTGCATTTTACATCCTAAGTCCAATCCCACATTATGATCCCTTGTGCCAATGGAATATTACACTCTGATCATTTACCAGGTATTTGTTGAACTCCTAGATAAAGTAAATACTGATGAATGTGCAGAGAATGATGGAAAAAAATGCACAAAAGACAAACATGAGGAATGAAACTCAACCATTATTCAGGTTGTCTTTAATATGTTTTTGTGGGGCAGACAAACAAAAAGGATAATCAATGATAAGTACAACATAAATGTAGGAGTAATCTTCATTAATGATAATCCAACAATCTACCCATGAATTAAATTATTTTGGAATTATCTCACATTTGACTTGGTAAAAACAAATAATAGATTATACCAACACAAAAAAATTCCCAAACATGAGTTTGGATCAATCATTGATAATGAAAATTATGTTCCATTATCATTGGTGAGATTTAGGAACTTCATTGGAAATGATAATCCCTTTCCAAAATGATCACTGCTCCACGATCCATTGTTTTTCATCAACTAATCTTCTTATTGTATCTTCTTGAATCACAAGGGTTATGTGATTAACCCTAGGGTTTCTAAAAAATAAAGTTTTTTATAGATGATATTAGGTTTTGTGCCATTTAATAATAAATAAATAAATTATTTTATTTATTTATTAATCAATCTACCCACAATTTCACTTAATCCAAACACTTGATTTCACGAAATATTATGTCGTACCTAGGGTAACACCTATATTATGGTTTTATTGGATATATTATATTTCACATCCAAGACTCTACTCGTATGTTATTCCATTATTTCTTAAAAACTATGAATGCATGATATAATATATTTAATATTTTTATTATAATAATATCGAGCCTCCACATGCCCTAGAATCCCATACTGACTCATCACATAGCCTTGATTTTTTAAAAAAATATTCCAAATTTTAACAAAGAAAAAAAATATTTGTTACACTATAAGTGCAAAAAAAATCATTGATAGTAATCTAAAATTCCAAAAAACTCCTAAACAACACCACAAATTAGTAAAGTCCACTCTATTCTCTAACAATATCTTACAGGCCTGAAAAATAGTTTATATATTGGTAGGGTGAGAATAATAGGTATACATAGTAGTAACATCCTTGAAACCTGTTGTGAAAAAGTCAAAGAAATCATACAAGATTCCAATGAATAACAAGTGAAGCTAACTCACCCCATAATCAGTTACTCTAGGTTCCTAGCCTCACTATCGCTCTCTCATCATGTATTGAAAAAAATAATGTAATATCCAACATATATCAAATATGGTACCCTACTACCAATTATCCACAAGTTTTTCATTCTTCCCTAATGATAAACATCTTGAGAAATCTCTATTCAAAATTATTCTAGACCAATGACAGTAAGGATACAATATCAAATCATGCATCTTGAGAATCACATCAGCTCACCGTACCATGTCACATCTTCAGATAGTAATTGAGTAGTTTTTAGGTGCCACCATAACCCGTATATTGATTATTATTCCTTAATACATCATAGGCTATTCATGACATGCCTATAATAATCCATAAGATAATATATCTAGAAATACATGTGTTTGAATAACCACAAGGCATTATAACACTCTACACATGTATATGGTAAAGGTATCCGTAGTGTTTACTCACACGTAATACTATTAAGATAAGAGAATGGGGAAAGAGGTCCTAGTGAAACATACATTCCCATCCAAACTAGATGTTGAGGGAAAACCCTCAAAGAGTCCAGTAGTTGTCTGTCACCCTACTGATATGTGTATAGTAGCATATTAAATAACATAATATAAATGGTAATATATAGCTCACAAACACACTATGGGAATCAACCTAGTCTTAATCTCAACTATAAATATGATCACTTAGACGCCTAGTTGCCACTGATAAGGAATAATTAACCTATTAGAATAAAATAATACAAATAAGAATTCATTTATTTAATTTCTTTTAACCATTTTATATTAGAATAACACTTTCAACTAACTATTAACATAACATTAACAACATAAACAAATGATTCCCATTTTTCTAGGAATAAACCAACAGATCCTAAGGATTTTCATCATTAACCTACACAAAGTCACCAACCCCATAGGTTAAAAAATTATTATTAATTATCATTCTATAATTCTAGGTAGTCTGGGACATGCCCTACGATACTGTAAAATAGAATCATAAACCACATAACCATTTACCTAAATCTATAGGGAAAGGAATGTAAAAATTAGAAACCTAAACATCCGACATTTTCAGATGATTTATAAATACGAAATAATCCCAACATTTAGTAAAATAATGTGAATTATTAGATTTTACTCGGTCCATAAATCTTGATGTGATCACTGACACCGACATGAAAATCACCATGCATCCATCTCACCATCACCATTTCCGATTACTGTCATAAACCTGGTCCTCCCAACACATTTTGCATTAACCATCATCCATCCAAAACTCATATCACATCTCATCACAAGTATCATATCTAGGAAAAACACAAAAAATATCTAGAAAACAATAAAATTTAATTAGGAATCTACGCCGTAAAACCAAGACATCCAACCTTCATAAAAAAATTAGTACAATTTCCACAAAAAATTATCTTTATTAAACAGCCACTTCATTACCATATTAAATTAACTGATTCATTTATCATGGGTTACAATCATAAACATCCTAAGGAATCAACTATTAAAATATATAAATTATTTTATCATTATTTTAATTATAACATATAGTTTCATCAAAATTTAAGGATTTTTTTAATTAACACATCTCTTAATTACGTCATCAACAATAATTATATGTTTATTATTCTTTAGCTTAAACTATTTATATAATAGAGAATAGATTTATTTAACAATAATCAAACATCAATTTAATTTATATAAAGTTATAAGAAATAGTTTCATTTAAACATGCCTCTTTAAATATACTGCTTACAAACATTTCTTGATTTTTGTTATTTAACAATTTTCATCCTAACAAACATGCTAATCCAAATCATACATAATCATTATAACCATGGAATACACATAGATATAAGACTACTAATTAAAAAAAGATAAAAACTATTATCATGGTTAAAACACATTTTATCACTACAACCAAAACAAATTTTCATTCATTAATCAAATTTAGTCCTTTTTAAGGTTAATTTCGCCATTTCCCAAAGAGATAAATCATGATTAATTTACAATTTAACATAAAATAATTGGACCAAACATGAATCCCCTACTTCAAATTTATAATTTCAGTTTTCTTTGCACAAGAATAGATGAATGAGGTTCAAGAATAATTTTATGAAACAACACAAATCCAAAATAATACTATTTGAAACCTATAATCTACAAACCACCATCAAATGATGCTCAAAAACACTCAAAATAGAGGGTTTTCCAACCATGAACATCAAAATAGAAGAGATAAATGAAAGAAGAATAATAAAAGGGTGCTTTAAACCAAAAACATTTAATTATCAATTCTAAAAATAGGTCCTTTAATAGCGCTAGTAAAATGTCTTTATCATCACTATAAAAGTACTTATAATGTAAGTGATGTTAAAGGGCTGGCTTTAATAGTGCTTATAAATATCATTGATAAAGACCCCCTTTATGAGTGCTAAAATAACACCAATAAAGGAGACTTTATAAAAAAAATAGAACTGATAAAGGGGGGATTTATCAGTACTTTTCTTAGCACTAT
The DNA here is from genome assembly GCA_963277665.1 of Viscum album. Lineage (NCBI taxonomy): Eukaryota > Viridiplantae > Streptophyta > Magnoliopsida > Santalales > Viscaceae > Viscum > Viscum album. Next base: position 1,078,070,155 of record OY728139.1, on the reverse strand, counting down.
TAAAGGTGACATTTATTAGACATTTTTTTAGCACTTTTAAAGGGGGCCTTTAACAGTGCTAAAAAAAGAAATGATAAAGACACCACTCATAAAGGGTATAATATTTTTTGTTCACACACACACTCTTTATTAGTGCTCCCCCACTTTATCAGTTCTTCCCCCACCCCATTATTAGTGCTTTAGATAATCCCACCCTCCCTTGGTTCCCCTACATCCAATGAGTTTCGAACCTGAGACCTCCAACTTATACACCAACGCCTTTTCCACTCCGAAATATTTTTTTGTTTTAAAGTTTAGGAAATGAATATATATTTATATATATTTCCTTATATTTTGTTATCCATATATTTATTTATACATTTATATATATGTTGGTATATATATATATATATATATTTTAAATACACACACATATATAATATGCTTTTTGTGTGTGTATGTGTGCATTTATAAATACATATAAACATATATATATATATATCTGTGCATCTATAAATATAATTATACATGTTCATATTTATTTACATATATTATATATTAATATTTATATACATATATGAGAATATATATATAAATATATTTTTTTTTCAACAACCACACACAAATATATATGTATATAAACATTTTTTATATATTTATTGTATAGGTATATAAATATTCATACATTTGTATTTTAAATAAAATGGATATTAGTTTTTATTTAGATAAGGTTCATATATTGAGAAATAATATATATATATATATATTTATTTATTTATAAAATTAAATTTTTCCCTGTTAATATATAAAAAATATGTATATATCATTATATATTTGATTATAAATAATGGTACATTGTGAAAAATGATAAAATTTAAAATTCATAATATCAATATTAATATAATCCTTGATATTAAGTTCAATCCCCACTAAAAAAGATAAGATAACCCCTTAAATGAGGCTGAAAATCCATCAAATGTTAAAACAATTGTATACCCCAACTAAAAACTCTATTTTAGAGGCCTTTTGGTCCATTTGGGGTTTTAAAATAGGACAAAGCTTGAATAGATTAGTCAATACCTCTATGTCATAGAGCTCATCATACGATTCGATTTGATATATGTTAGAAGCCAAATAGACATCCAGATCAAAATTTATGGTTGTTTGAAGTTCAAGTTATGTTTTCAAAATATTTTAGAAATTGATTTTAGTTATTTTTTATTCAGATTTTTATTAAATGACTATTTCTCAATAATAATTAACAAATTATTAATTAAAAATATTTTTTAATTATTTCATAATCCATTTCACTAAGTATCTTATATATTATGTGTAAATTCCTATTTAGCATTATCTAAAATGTATTTCAAAAATATATATTATATTTATATCAATATAAATATATAAATATATTTTTTAATGGTTTTTTTGAAATAAATGCTCTAACAGCACTAGTAAAAAACTGCTGATAAATGGGGGTGTTTATTAATGCTTCTAAAAAAGTACTGATAAAGACCCCCTTTATCAGTGTTTTTTTACAAGCACTGATAAAGAACTCCCTTTATCATTGTTTTTGTTGTAGTGCTGAGAAATTACACTTTTATATCATCACTTTTTTATCATCATAGATAAATGGGGATTACATCAGTGCTTTTTTACAAGCACTAACAAAGTGGGTCTTTAACGGTGCTTTTAGAAAGCACTGTTAAAACCCTAGCACTGAAAAAACCAAGTTTTGTAGTAGTGTCTCTCAAAACCAAGGATTCGTAATCTCAAAGGTTTTATCCGAGGGCGTTCAAAGAGGTAGAAAAAAAACATACCAAAGGAAATTATATCAATGAAACCTCTATATGAGGAAACTCTCAACTAAGACCTAGGTTCTTTTGAGAATTATATAATTCAATGGAACACCCAATGTGAGAGGTGTGGATCGATTAATAGATGAAGAAATAGCATACAACTTTATAAAATACCTCCCATGAAGATACATGGATTTCCCCCTTCGAAATGGATGAGATCTGATGAAGAAAGGAGGCAGTTGTAACCATTTCAAAGCATGATCAACAACCACTACAAATTCCAAAAATGGCTTGACAAAATATTTTCCTAGTTTTGGTGCCCCAATCACCATATGGACACCCGTAGATTGCCTAAAAAATCCACCACTAGGGTATGATGTCCTTTAGAATGGCCAAGATTGCTCTCTAGCCTCTATAACTCCTCCAAAATCCTCTTTGACACCACCAATCCTCAGGAAAACACAAATCAATTATCAGAAAGGTCTAATTTATTACCCAATAAATCATGTGAACAATGGAGCTACTTTAGGAATTATTTTATTCTATGATCCAAAGAGGCATATGATATAATCCAACATATTCTTTAACTTTCAAATATAATTTTGAATCTTCTTTCATATCCATTTCATATCTTATTATATAGTTCCAATGATCTTATTTCCAAGTAATCTCCTCTCTTCACCTCATACTATATTTATCTCTTAAATATTTATATTCCATTGAAAATCCAGTATATCATGAATTGAATTTACCCCCAAAACATTCTTCTTCTCAATATAATACAAATTTAGTATTTTTTATATTAACAAAAAGTGAAAGATGTATGGATGAACTTCATATTCATGATATGAATGTGTACATTTGAATGAAAATGTTTAAATATTGTGCTTAAAACTTTTAACATTGGGATTTTGATATTTATTCTCACTATTATTAAAATAAAATTTCATTATATATTTTAAATTGATTACATAATTTAATGAAATGATTTATGATATATCCAAATAAAGAAGTGGTAATAGTTACAAAGTGTTTCATTTATTTTAACAAAACCAAAAAAATATAGCAAAAAAGACCCTTTGAAGTTCTATAATTTGAGATATGATTATATAAAAAATTATATATGGATTTTTTAGTATTTTTAAAGTTGATTAAAAATAATTAGAATATATCTTGTTTTACCAAAAATGATCTCCAATTTATCATTATTTTTGTTAAATATATATATTATTTAAATTAAAATAATAATTAACCGCTAAAAGTATAAATTTGAGTTATTGATAATCGATATTTGCCTTGGTGTATTATAGGTTGTTATTAAATGTAAATGTTAGTGCGGTTTAGGTTCTTAATGGAGACACAAAATTTATTCACGAGACATAAGATGATTTTTGTGTGCTGGATAACCCACTTAGTATGCCGCATGGAGTGTCATATTCTATGTTTTTGGTATAATGGGTGTAACACCCCAAGAATTTATGATATATTTATCTTTAGATAAATTTAATTTCTTTGATAGCTTCTTATATACACATGCCTGAGCCTAAATGAGATGTTATAAGTTATACCGTTATAAGTTAGGCATTTAATTGGAAGTATGAATAAGAATAAACAAATTTTAATAATATATACAAATATTCTGGATAAATGAAACACATTGATAAATAATTTCCCAGTATTTAAGAAAGTCATAATATGTTTTAAAAAAATATTTTTTATCAGAAATATATTTTATTATTTTTTGTCAGAAAATGACATAATTAATTTTTTACACATTTTAAAAAATTATTTGAAAAAATTAACATAATTTTATTAAATAAAAATTTTAAAATTATCTAAGAGTACATTTTTTATAATTTTTATAAACGTTTAATTTTCCGATGTATTGTGAAATGTATTGTTTTTTTTTATTAAAAACCATCTTTTTTTAAAACATTTACAAAGTTACATTTTATTATGAAATGATTTAAATGTAAAAATAGTTCATTTACATGATGATTAATCCTATTTTGGTCACTGATATTATATTTATGTGTATTTTGGTATAAAAATATTGTATATGTAAGAAAACATTTTTTTCTTGAAAACTATTTTTTCATCACATTTTGTGATTGTATTTTAAAATTAATTTCTATCACTTTTAGAGATTAAATTTTAGAAAATTTATCTTATATTTGGAATTAGTGTGTTCAAATTTTTTAATGATTCTAGTTTCACATTTGGTCATAATAAATATTAATTATTGTAGTAAATTTGTACTGTGGTTAAGTTTAAATGGGTCTACAAGGGGGTTGAACTAATATATAATGTTGAGATTTAAAATTAATCATGTCTAAATACTATTGTATGGAATATTTACAGATCATAGTTTCCCAAATTCTAATTTCTATCAAATTGGAATCATTTTTATTAAGAGTGAATTTATTATATTTTAATCTTTTAAGAAATTCCAAGTGTTTGTTCTCCCCCACTCATAAAAGGAAACATATCATTTCTCTTATTTACAGTACGTTGAGTATTTTAGCTCCAAAAATACCTACTAAATTTTCTTATAAACTTAACTATACATTAATTAGAGGTACTAGTATTATTAAAATACCATTATAGGGGTACCTAATAAAGGATCTAAAGGAGCTCTACTAAAGAAGAGGTAATCATCTTACCCGACATATTTCAATTTATTTATTCTTATAACTCCTCTAAATATATGGTATTAATAATAAAAAAATAATTTAAATATACTTAATAAAATTAAATTTTATTATGAATATATAACCACCTATATTCATACTCTATTCCATAAAATGGGAAGTGAAAGTATCATTAGTTCATACATGTGGACCACCGCCTCCACACATTTCTACAATTAATTTTTCATCACCTTATTTAATTGATGGTTTATTTGATGTTTCTAATGTCTATAAATTATATTTACAACATAATTATTCTTCCTTAATTAATATATCATTTCTACCTTCTCATCTTCTTTTCTATTGGAAAACAATAATGTCGCTCCTGCGTTTGTGTAGACCAGCATCTCCAGAAAGTGGTGTAATTTTTTTTGATTATAATTTACCTAGATGGTAATAAGGATATATTTAATGAATTTATATGATATATATGAAATAAAATTTATTTTTTAAATGTCAATTATTATTTACCTTTCTTTCGTTCTATCTGACAAAAAGTAAAAACATTTCTCACACATATGCACGTCCTACAGTCTCTATGAACAATGTAATTAATTTTTCTATCTCTATCCTTTATGGATAAATATAAAAATATTTATAATTAATATATATATATATATGATATTTATATCATTATTATCAATATATATATTATGTATCTATGATCAAATTATATTTATTAGAACTACTAAACCAAAATTCTGAGGAAAAACGAAATAGTTAACACATGAATAGATGATTAAAATAAGGAATTATTAATAAATGGGTGTTAAAATGTTATATATGAATCATATATTATATTATAAGTATCTAAATAACTATTTTGTATAATTATAAAAAATTTAAATTTATTATATAGGAAGTTAAATCACTTTTTAAGTAAGTCAAACTCAAGGTAAAGGTTTTGTGTTATAATCTCATTATTTATCAATATTGTTTATGATTAAGTGTACAATGATTAAATTTCATGATATATATCTTAATAATCTCATGGATTTTATTATATTTAGTTGTTTCTTGATAATACATTTTTTTCCTTTCATTTTACTCTCTTCAAGGACTCAAGAGACCGAAAACATGTTTTTTTACGGAAAAGCGACTTTATTTCTCTCTTCGATCAAAAATTATTTTTCTTCAAAGATCATGTATTCTATATTTTTTGTGAATAATGTTATTATTATAATACTATGATTGTTTGAATTTTTTTTACCCATATTTTACTTTTTAATTTTTTTAAAGGAATCTTCTTATCATTTTCTGAATGAGTCACTTTTGACGTTTCACCGAAAATGTGAAAGGAATATTTTTGTTAACATACTTGACATGAATTTTTTCCCCACAATTAGGACCACTAAATGATTCAAATATTTCTTTATATAATCATAAGGTTATTTTCAAATAATTTTTTCCCTTAATATTTGGAAAAAATAGATTTTAAATAAGTGATTTCAATGTGAAAATTGTAGTTACATCCAGAAATGTTCTAGAGACCATTAAAATGATTCTTTATATATGATAATATTCTTTTATGTTACTTATGATTTAATGGGGTTATGATCAAAATATACAATAATTATTATTTCTATTTTTGGTTTATGATTATAATAATGAGATGTTTATGAAACATGCATATTTTTCATGGTTTATTCTATGATGAAATGTCAAAATTCTTATGAAACCCATTTCCTTTACATGAGTTATGATATATAATGAATTCATTACGATCTTATGGAACACATATGAATGTATTATGATTATTCTATGTGTATACTGGGATTTATATATCCCTACAATGTATTAAGAAAATATATATATCCCATGAGATAATAAGGAATGGAATGGAGATTTAATATAGTTAAATAAGGGACTATCTAAACTATGATAGACTTTAGAGTGAACCTTGAATAATGATATGATTGGATTAGGAGTGAATGTAATCTACAATGGTAGTATTTACAATGATACTTTACTTAGGAATTGGTTTTATATGATTATTTTTATTCCAAAAACTTATGTCTTATTCCAATGATATGCTCTCTCAAATCATGTTCTTTGATTTCTTTTTGATTAACGTCTTTTGAAATTCCAAGCATTATGACATGATTCAAGATTCTGATCTATGATATACTTAGTATTTTTTAAAATTTCATGCTCATGTTATCATAACCTTATACTCATGTTGTATTTAATTTATCATTGTTAACTACTTTTTTTACCATTACTGGGCATCTTTTATCACCCTTTTTTACATTTCTGTTCCCCATGTAATGAATAATGGTTTTAAGTATGATATGTCTAATAGGGTTGATAGTTATGAAGAACTTAGTTGGAGATGACATAGATATCCTATGAACCATTTGTGTATGTATCCAAGTATCCAAGTATCCAAAATACACTAAACCTATATGATTGTATAATGGATCATAATGTAATACAATGAATATTCATATATTAAGATGTAATATCTATGTATGATAGGTATAGTTCACTTTAGTTGGTATCAAAAAAAGGTTTAGTTACCTTTGGAAACTAGGATGAAAAACATTTATTGAAAACCCTTAGGATAAATCCATGTATATGAGAACATCCTAAATTATAATAAATAAATGAGTGTGGGTTTTAATGAAAAATATCCTTTTTTAGATACAAAATGTGGACATGGTTTTAGCATAGATGAATATAGGGGTAACAACCTTAAAAATATTTGGTGAATTATATCTCATCTATCATTTGGGTTCATGGTACTTATTCCGTTACTGCCCACCTGGTTTGATACTCCCAAGGGATATGCATGTGTTAATTAATATTTTATTTATGAACCACTATAAAGGATTTAAATATAGGAGGACCATGAATAAAATAGGTCAAACATAAGGTGACCTAGATTTAAAAGTAGATGTTATGATTTAAACATCATATAAATTATTTTTCATGATTATGTGGTTTCCTACTAGGATTACTATTTCACACACTATGTTTTTTGGTTTTATTCAATAGATAGAACCTGAATGAATTTTTTTAATGTTGAATGTGACCAACAATTAAATAATTTTCCTCCCATGTAACCAAGTTTTATTTAAGATGTAATGAAATATATCTTTTTTATTCTTAATAAACTTTATCAATCTTTAAATCATGTTGATATTTTGAATGAGAAGATGAAGGAATAAAATTTCACTGAGTCCTTTATGAGATAGAATCCACTTTCTTTTAGTAAGTCTACTAATCCACAAGTTATTAAAAAATTGATCAGGACCACTAAAAATATATTTTATATTATATGGTATTTAGAACATGTAAATGTAATTTTAGGTGCTTATAATTTATAAGGGGAAGAAAATCAATGTATAACTCTTATTATAAAAATGATGCAATGGGAAAAAATTGACTTCATGGTGTGAGATGATTTTAAGTGGTTCTTCTTAATAAGTAATTTTTTTGTATTATTTGTATGAAAATGGAGAAGTAATTCCTTGATCTAGAGTATAAGTATAATGAGTCTGTCAGTACCTATGAGTTAAATTTTACAAGACATGTGAGGTAGTGTTCTAGTATTATAATCTAACATGAAATTATGGTTTATTGATTCTTAAGTGGATAAAAACCAAGTCTCAAGAGGGTGTTATTTATAAGAAACATTATAGCAATGAATAAATAATTTTATGTGAAATTAAGGAGGAAATAAATATTTGAGTTACCCATAATTCTTAGGGTTTTAATAAGAAATTAACGGTGGAATTCAATAGATATTCCAAAAAACCTGGAAAGAAGAAGATGATCCTTTTATTATGATCAATGTGTGGAATAAAACATGGAGGAAATTTTATTACGGTAACCTGTAAATATTTTTGTATAGAAATGATGGTTAGTGGGTAATAAAATGATGAATTTCTAGGAAAAAGTTATCAAATGACAAAAATAGAGAGAAAGACCCACATAATGCTACACCTAGAGAATAATTTTTCAAATGAAAGGATTATGGGAATTATACTAAAAAATTATCAAATCCAATGGTTAGTGAATATGTTCAACGTTTGCAACCTCTTAATCCAGAAATAAAGGGAAATCTTATGCGATCACTATTTTTGATGTGGGGCATGGATGTAACACCCCAAGCTTCTACGGTACGCTTCTCTTTCGATAATACAGTAGCGTGTGTTGTATGCAACTTCGAGTTCTAACACACACACCACGACCAATCAAAGTAGCTGTTATGAATAGTAATAACCATTTTTTTAAATTTTATAAATTTTATATCTCAAAATGGACTTCAGTTTTGGATTCGTAATATCGAAATTAGCCTTGGGTGAAATTTTGGAACTTTTGGGATAACTTTTATATTTTGATGAATAGTGAAAATTACTAAATTTTAATTAAAAACTTATTTTTTAATCAAAGTAATTAATAGTGATAAATTATGAATTTGAGTGGTTTTAAAGTATATTTTGAATATATTTTTACCATATAATAAAATGTTGTTCATTGGACATAATTTCACATTTAAACTGGACATAAACAAGTGTCAATCTTTTGATAGTTATTATCTCTTAAAAACACGCTTTTCTGTTTTAACGACGAGAATTAATTTTAATTTAATTTCTGCCACTTCTGTGTTTTGAATTTGGAAAAATAGATTCCATATTTGGAATCAGGATGTCCAAATTTTGTAAATCGGTAACTTTTATTTTTAGACATTTTGAATAATTACTTCGGTAAATATTTTATTTACCATGGTTAAAGGGTAAATCCGGTAAATAAGGGTAAGAAAAAATATTATAATAATACAAAATTACCCTAAAATGTGTCCTAACATTATTGGTTGATACATGTCCGACCATGGGCATCTTTGGGTCGATTTTGGGACCCCACGGATCCACCTGTATGTTATAATGACACTTTATATTAATTAAGTTAAAATAAATACAAAAATGACATAAGCATATATCTTTTAGAAAAACAATTTTTACATAGGGTTATATATGATATATTTTGGACTATAAATATTCATTAGAAATATAAAAATATTTCCTAAATAATGGTATTTTATTTATAATTTTTAGACATTTAATAATTAAATTTATTTATGACACAATAATGATGCAGTATTTTTCTTATTAATGAAAGAATCAAATAATTGGTATTATAAATGTTAACATAAAAATAATTTGAAAGTTTTGGTTACATCCATGAATTTATTGGTTAATATGACATGTTATTATTTCTTAAATTAATTTGGTTCTAATTAATAATGTTGTTAAGACTTTAACAAAAATCAATTATTGAATAGTGTCAAAACTGACATCAAAAAGTTTTTAAAACAAATATTATATTATTAATTGATATTCAATTCCTAAAAATCTATGGTTCGGCTAAGAGACTTATATCATGATAGGTGTATCATTAATTGACCACTTTTGGGTTGATTGGATGTATATGGTAAGTTTATTAACTATATAATATAAAAATTCAAAGTGACATGGTAAATGTTGATCAAATTAACTAAGTGTTTAAACTAAAAAATAAGGTTAATATAATGACCAAAACCTATCTAAAATATATTGTTTGAGTTTTTTTCGACCTATACCCACCATAAACTTTAAATAATTCACTTTGGATCCATTAGAAACCGAATATGAATTTATTATAAAATAATATTTCTAGCTTTTCCAAAGGTTCCCCTCACCCCTCTTATAAAAGCTCACTCCCCCTTCTCACTAATTCACACATTAAAAGCCTTTTGCTTCAGACAAACCCTGACCAAATACTCTCTTAACTTCCCTCACTTCAACATAGAGGCCTTATTTTGATCGGAAAGCCATCCTAAGGAGCCCTTTTGATCAAATCAAAAGGAAGAACCCAAAGAAGAGGTAATGTTTTCACCACCCTTTTTCAAGATCCCTTCTTATTCAACTTCTTCTTTCTTTGTTATTTACTTTATAAAATAATAAATTCAGTATCTTCTATATACTGTGATATTAGTATAAATATGGTACAACCATATTCAGTATGCTATCCATCCTTTGAATGACATGTCACCATACGTGCGTACGTACGACCTACCATCTCCACTTCGTGGTGTAATTGTTATTAAATACACTATTATTTGGATGGCTATAATAATGATGTGTAATTCATGTAAATAATAAATATAACATGATAATGATTCTTTATATATGATATACTATCCAATTATATATTATTTTAATATCAAAAGAGTGATATTGTCGCTTGTGTGTACGTACGGACTACAGTCTCCACGAACGCGATGAGATTCATTCCCCATCGTATCCATTCAAGTCGAATTATCATTTCATGATTAGAAATAATGTTTAAGGACTTGATATGATTCTGGATATGATTAAGATACAACCTATCCATAACAAGTAAGACTTATGTAACAAAACATATAAAAGAAAATGAGTAAGTTAACACCCAAAACGATGATAATACTAAGATATTATTAACAAAGCAATGTTAAAAGATCATATATGATATCATATTAATGTATATGATTCTTTTATAACAATTATTTTACCACTATATAGGTGGTTAACCTACCCTCAACCAAGGAAAAGAACAAGGTAAGGGTTTATTTCACAATCTCTTCATTATCCGAGATTGTTTATACGTAATTATCTACTGGGACCTCTTTATCATCCACATCCATGTTTCCTAAAAATGTATTTCAAATCATTCTCACTATTTTAACGAACATGGGTTAAATTCATTTATACCCTTGTTTTAATTTTTATAAGAATTTTATAAAGAAATATTTCCATCATTTTCCAAACAAGGTCCTTTTTAACCTTTTCGACAAAATTAAGGTAAGAATGACCATTTTTAACTTATAGGGTGGGTGCGGCTATTTTACGCCGTTATAAACTCGTCGAAGATTCCCTTACAAGATTATAAGAATATTTTAAAAAGTAAATGTTTTATTTCATATGAATTTTAAATGATTTCAAAATAGAAAGAGATATTTCTCTAAAAAGGGTTTTGATTTCATCTATGTCAACGTCCTTTGATGGATTCTAAGTTTATTTGAAGTTGATTTATTATGATACCAAACTTCCATATTGTAATGAAGTTTTTGTGATATGTTTAACTGTGGATGTTCTATTTTAATATAATTCATGGTTTATGGTTAAATTATTGACATTTCGTATGCTAGTTTTAATATTAATGTTTATGATATGTTTAAACTTTTCATATGGGGAATGTATTGGGCTTAGTAAGTGAATGGTGGAGCCTGATATAGCTCCTTGTTGCATCAGTAGAGCTCATGAGACAACTAGATGTGGAATTGAATGAGGCACTTTCCCAATTTGATTTATAGTTTTGGCCGATGGCTTAAATAATTTTTAGACGTCTTGGCCGAGGCCTTGACAAAATGTTTCAGAATGTCCGACATTATACATTCCCTTATTATGGAAAAAAATATTTATGGTTCATGTGGTAATTCGACTAATAGAATACCCATGATTATGTGTTATTATGGCATTATTTTCTCATCTCTTATTCTTTCCATTAAAGTATCCATGTTTATTATTGGTAAAGGAATGTGGTTTCAATTATTTACCATGCTTAATATTTATGTCATTTTCCGCTGTATTACTTATCCTTACTGAGCATTTGAGCTCACCCCTTTCAATGTTTTATTTTTCCCAGGATATGAAAAAGTTAGTTAGGAGTGACTTTCAGGCATAATATAGGAGTCTTGGATGTTCTTAATGAAATATATTTGTGTTCTATTTCTTTTCAAGTTGTAAAGTTGAACTTATGTATGAATCTTGTTTCCAATAATAATAAACTGATCAGTCTTTTGAGACATAAATTCCTTATGATCATGCCAATGTTATGTAATAATGTACCGACTCTAGGTTACTAGGGTCGGGGAATTACAGTTGGTATCAGAGCAAGTTTTAGTACAAACCTTGGAAACTAGATTTAGATAAACTCTAATTATAACACATAACCCTAAGATAGACTTTGATGATTAGTATAGAAGAACCTCCTAGAATTTTGGTATTTTAGAGATTTTGTGAATTTTCCGAGAAATATATCCCAGTTTGGATACGAGCAGGTAGAGACGGCTCTGGCACAGATGCACCTAGTGGTAAAACTCAAAAACACCACTTTGAGCTAGACTCGAACGAGAACTAGTGCATGACAACAGGCCTTGTTGCACTCTTGGTTACGACACTCCTAGGGGATATGCTTAGGATAATTCTAATTTTTTTTACAAAACATTACGAAGGGTTATGAGTATATACTTCCTCAAATAAAACTTTTTTTTTTAAGATTATGGATTATATCCATAAAATGTTGAATTTATGTTAAGTGTTTTAGAAGTTTGGAATTATATATTTCGATTCATAAACTAATCTAGTTTATGACATTGTTTGAAAATGGCACCTAGTGGAAGAAATGGAAATCGTATCAATGCATGCACTCCATGTAGGGATTTCCCTCCTGCTCAAGATAATTATAGTGGATCTGGTGATGCAACTGGTGTTGATCATCTAATCACCATACTGGGACAACTCACTAAGGTTATGAATAATAACCTTACCCGTATAGAGCACCCTGATCTACAGCGTGGAGGATCAATGTTAGATCGCTTCATGAGGAAAAAACCACCAACATTCAATGGGAATACAAATCCCTTAGTAGCTGATCAAAGGATAAATTCTCTAGAGAAAATATTCCATGCTTTGGGGAGTAGCGAAAGGGAAAAAGTTGTCATGGAAGTTTACCACCTCACTGGAGATGCTGATCAATGGTGGTCCTTGATTCGAAACAAAAAAGATGAAGAGGAAGTATCAAATAAGGAATATAGGGAATTCAAAGAGCTTTTCTTAGAAAAATACATTCCTCATGACCATCTAGTAGATATGGAATGGAAATTTATGAGTCTGAGACAAAAGGAGGATGAGAATGTCGCAAAGTATGAGACTAACTTTACAAGTTTAGTGAGGTATGTTGCAGATTATATACTTAACCCAAGAAGTAAGATTGATTGTTTCTTTGATGGGTTGAAACCATTTCTCCATCTAGCATTAGTATCAAAATCCTTCTCAACATACAAAGATATTGTCTCATGTGCAATAAAGACAGAAAACAAATTCTCTAAGTCTTATGATTTTAAATCAAAGGAATAGAAGAAGAGATTTGTTGAACACTCTGGGAAAGGAAATAAGGAAACAGAGAAGAAGGGAAGAATTGAATTTCCACCTTGTGATAATTGTGGAAGGAAGCACCCAGGTGCCTGTATAAAAGGAAAAGGAGTGTGCTACAAATGTGGACAGAAGGTCCATCTAGCTGGTAATTTTAAAGGAAATAAAGACGCTACTGATGTTGAATGCTATAATTGTAGAGAAAATGGGAATTATGCAAATGAATGTCCTAAGAACCAAAGAAAATTACCTCAGAAAAGGCCAAGAGAACAAGGCCAAGATTATGCTGTTACTACAGTTGAAGTTGAATAATTATTGTATTTGTGTTTTTGGATTCAAGAACTATATTCTGGTTATAAGAATAATGTGATATATATAAGGATTGTACTGCAGTACTATTTAATTGAGGACTTGAGGTTATATGGTTCTATGAAAATTGACTTTATAGTAAGCTACACTTTTTGTAAAATACATGGTTTTTGGAAAGGTTATCTTTAATATGGTCCCAGTAATGAGGTAGTGATTTTGGAATGATACATGATTGATTTGGATAAATTATATTGGATATCCTTGAATACCTTGAAACTGATTAATGATTTTTATATTCCATCATTATTGGATTTTACAACATTTTCGAATAGAAGGATTATATCTAGTATTAGATAAGTAATAAGGGATCATGAATGTAATCAATAAGGTTTTAGGGTAATTTAGGATGTTGCAGTGTTTTAAAAGAATACACGATGAAGGTATTCACATGTTATTACACGGCAAAATGGATCTTCAGTGTGTTTACCTTCCTTATAAATTTTGGACTTGGACATAAGTATTTTAGATAATTCTAGTTTGAGATTATTTTTGGATATTTATAAAAAGGACAATCTATAGGTCGGTCGATAATCTGTCGCGTCGGACAAAGCTGCAGGAATCGAACCGACGACCATAGTGCGATAAACCTTTATTACCTACCACTAGCCTACAGGAAGTCCCTGGTTATTACAAAATATTTTTTTCATTATAATGGTATGTGTTAATTATTGGAACCTTATACTATTAGGATACATATAATATTTTTGAGTTCTATTATCTTTTGGAGTGAAAGATGAGTTTGTGGTAGAAATTAGTTGAAGGATGAAAACACTACTTGTCAAGAAGTATATATATATATATATATATATATTTATCTTATTCTATGAAGGAATTAATTCTATAGAGAAGGTATATTAAGACCAAAAATGTGTTATCCTAATACCTTATGTTTTTTTGAACTGATGATATTATAAATCATCATAGATTGATGGATTTGAGGCCCTCAATTCTACACTTGTTTGTGATTGATGACCTCAATCACTCCATATAAATATTTATATTTTTCCTCCAATTATGTGTCTCTAATTACCACCAATGTTCTCCAAATCGATATCATAATTTGGTGGTGACCCTTTCATTTCTCTTTTTCCCTTATTAAGACTAAATTTTATTAACCCAATTTCCGATGTGGGTTTTCCCACAAAGATATTTTCTATTTTCAACCTTTTATTTTCAAAAAACAATTTTAAATTGCGAGGACGCAATTTATTTAAGTAGGGTAGAATGTAACACCCCAAGCTTCTATGGTATGCTTCTCTTCGAATAATACAGTAGCGTGTGTTGTATACAACTTTGAGTTCTAACACACACACCACGACCAATCAAAGTAGCCGTTATGAATAGTAATACCGACTTTCTGAAATTTTATAAATTTTATCTCTCAAAATGGACATCATTTTTGGATTTGAAATATCGAAATTATCCTAGTGTGAAATTTTTGTTCTTTTCGGATAACTTTTATATTTTGATGAATAGTGAAAATTACTAAATTTTTTTAATCAAAATAATTAATAGTGATAAATTATGAATTTGAGTGGTTTTAAACTATATTTTGAATATATTTTTACCATATAATACAATTTTGGTCATTGTACTTAATTTCACATTTAAACCGGACATAAACAAGTGTCAATCTTTTGATAGTTATTATCTCTTAAAAACACGTTTTTTGTTTTAACAACGAGAATTAATTTTAAATTAATTTTCGCCACTTCTGTGTTTTGAATATGGGAAAATGGATTCCATATTTGGAATCAGGATTTAAAAATTGTTTAAATAGCTATCTTTTATTTTCAGACATTTTGAATAATTACTTCGGTAAATATTTTATTTACCATGGTTAAAGGGTAAATCTGGTAAATAAGGGTAAAAAATAATATTATAATAATAATAAATTACCCTAAAACGTGTACTAACCTTATTGGTTGATACATTCCCTACCATGGGAATCTTTTGGTCGATTTTGGGAACCCATGGATCCACTTGTATGTGATAATGACAATTTATATTAATTAAGTTAAAATAAATACAAAAATGACATAAGCATATATCTTTTAGAAAAACAATTTTTACATAGGGTTATATATGTTGGATATTCGACTATAAATATTCATTATAAAGATGAAAATATTTCCTACATAATGGTATTTTATTTATAATTTTTATAAATTTAATAATTAAATTTATTTATGACAAAATAATGATGCAGTATTTTCCTTATTAATGAAAGAATCAAATAATTGGTATTATAAATGTTAAAATAAATATAATTTTAAAGTTTTGATTACGTAAACGAATCTTATTGGTTAATATGACATGTTATTATTTCTTAAATGAATTTTTTTCTAATTAATAAAGTTGTTAAGAATTTAAAAAAAAATCAATTATTGAATAGTGTCAAAATTGACATAAAATAGTTTTTAAAAAAATATTATATTATTAATTAATATTCAATTCATAAAAATATATGGTTCGGAAAAGAGACTTATATCATGATAGGTGTATCATTAATGGACTAATTGGAAGTTTCTTGGATGTATATTGTAAGTTTATTCACTATATAATATAAAAATACAAAGTGACATGGTAAATGTCAATATAATTAACTTAGATTTTAAACTAATGATAAGGTTAATATAATGACCAAAACCTGTATAAAATATTTTTATTCAGTGTTTTTTGACCTATACCCACCTTAAAATTTAAATAATCCACTTTGGAGCCATTAGAAACCGAATATGAATTTATTATAAAATAATATTTCTAGCTTTTCCAAAGGTGCCCCTCACCCCTCTTATAAAAGGGCACCCCCCCTTCTCACTAATTCACACATTCAAAGCCTTTTGGTTCGGCCAAAACCTGCCCAAATACTCTCTCAACTTCCCTCAATTCAACCTAGAGGCCTTATTTTGACCGGAAAGTAATCTTAAGGAGCCCTTTTGATCAAATCAAAAGGAAGAACCCAAATAAGAGGTAATGTTTTCACCACCCTTTTTCAAGATCCTTTCTTTTTCAACTTCTTCTTTCTTTGTTATTTCCTTTATAAAACAATAACACCAGTATATTCTATATACTTTGATATTATTATAAATATGGTACAACCATATTCATTATTCTATCCATCCTTTGAATGACATGTCACCATACGTGCGTACGTACGGCCTACCGTCTCCATGTCGTGGTGTAATTGTTATTCAATACAATATTATTTGGATGGGTATAATAATGATGTGTAATTCATGTAAATAATAAATATAACATGATAATGATTATTTATATATGATATACCATCTAATTAAATATTATTTTAATATCAAAAGAGTGATATTGTCGCTCGTGCGTACGTACGGACTACCGTCTCCACGAACGCGATAAGATTCATTCCCCATCGTATCCATTCAAGTCTAATTCTCATTTGATGATTAAAAATAATGTTTAAGAACTCGATATAATTATGTATATGATTAATATACAACCTATCCATAACAAACATGGCTTATGTAACAAAACATATAAAAGAAAATGAGTAAGTTAACACCCAAAACGACGATAATACTAAGATATTATTAATAATGAAATGTTAAAAGATCATATATGATATCATATTATTGTATATGATTCTTGTATAACAATTATTTTACCACTATACAGGAGGTTAACCTACCCTCAACCAAGGAAAAGTACAAGGTAATGGTTTATTTCACAATCTCTTCATTATCTGAGGTTGTTTATACGTAATTATCTACCGGGACCTCTTTATCATCCACATCCATGTTTCTTAAAAATGTATTTCAAATCATTCTAACTATTTTACTGAATATGGGTTAAAGTCATTTATACCCTCGTTTTACTTTTTATAATATGTTCATAAAGGAATCTTTTTGTCATTTTCCAAACAAGTTCATTTTTAAACTTTTCGAGAAAATTAAGGTAAGAATGCCCTTTTTTAACTTATACGGCGGGTGCGGCTATTTTCCACCGTTATAAACTCGTAGAAGCTTCCCTTACAAGATTATAAGAATATTTTCAAAATTAAATGTTTTATTTCATTTGAATCTTAAATGATTTCAAAATAGAAAGATATATTTCTCTAAAAAGGTTTTTTATTTCATCTATGTCAACATCCTTTGATGGATTTTAAGTTTATTTGAAGTTGATTTATTGTGATTCAAAACTTTCATATTATAATGAAGTTTTTGTGATATGTTTTACTGTGGATGTTATATTTTCATATCATTCATGGTTTATGGTTAAATTATTGACATTTCGTATGGTAGTTTTAATACGAATGTTTCTGATATGTTTAAACCTTTTCATATGAGGATTGTATTGGACTTATTAAGTGACAGGCGGAGCCCGCTATAGCTCCTCAATGCATCGGTATGTATCATGAGACAACTAGACGTGGAATTGGCCGAGGCCCTTTCCCAATTTGTTTTATGGTTTTGGCCGAGGCCTTAAATCATTTTTAGACGTCTTGGCTGAGGCCTTGACAAAAATTTTCAGAATGTCCGGCATTATACATTCCCTCATTATAGAAATAATATTTATGGTTCATGTGGTAATTCGACTAGTAAAATACCCATGATTATGTTTTATTATGGCATTATTTGTTCATCTCACATTCTTTCCATAAAAGTATTCATGTTTATTATTGGTAAAGGCATGTGGTTTCAATTATTTACCATGCTTAATATTTATGTCATTTTCTGCTATATTACTTACCCTTACTGAGCATTTGAGCTCACCCCTTTCAATGTTTTATTTTTCCCAGGATATGATGAAGTTAGTTATGAGTGACCTGCAGGCATAATCTAGGAGTCTTGGATGTTCTTAACGAAATATATTTGTTTTGTATTTCTTTTCAAGTTGTAAAGTTGAACTTATGTATGAATATTGTTTCTAATAATACTAAACTGACCAGTCTTTCAAGACATTATTTCTTTATGATCATGCCAATGTTATGTAATAATGCACCGACTCCGGGTAACTAGGGTCAGGGAATTACAATGGAAAAAAAGTAGTGAAAGGCACACTTATCATACACTATAGAACAACTAATATCTTTTTTGATTCTAGATCTACCCAAATTATTTTATCTAAATAATTATCTATGGGTATCACAACACACCTCAATAATTATATATTTAATTATAAATTAAAACTCTTAATCGTATGATAATCACATCTCAATTTGATGATTATTATTGGATTGATATTTGTGGGAATTTATTTCCTATAAATAATGTCATTCTCCCTATAGTTGAATTTGTTATTATATTAGTAATGGATTGTATTTATTTACATAAATCCCACATCAATTTCTGAGTAAGGTAAGTCACATTTGATATTCTGAATCTACCTATGACCGTCTATTAGTGTGTTGATAAATATGAATATTTGATCTAAATAATATCCATTACATGTGTCTTTATTCTTGTTCATAAGGGTTTTTTTTCATATATGGTTGAGGAAAAACTCAACATAAAAGATATGCCTATTTTCTGAGAGTTTTTGATATATTTTTATAATATTTTCTTAGTCTTCTAGTGAATTATGAATTTTATTTTTCAATATAACTAATTCCTAGTGCTACACTTATATCAAAGTTTCCATATAGATTGTCCTTAATTGATTTGTAGGAATTGAATAAGAGTATCCAAGAGAATCTTTGCAAGGGATTCATTCATCCAAGTGTGTCACCTTGGCATGAACCTATTATTTTTTAATAATAAACATAGATCAATGTGATTATTTATTTATTATCAGTAACTTAACAAGACCACTATCAAGAATAAGCATACTCTAACCCATATTGATGAGTTGTTTGATCAACTCTATGGAGATAAATACTTTTCCAAGATTGACCTTCATTATGTATATCGTCAATTGAGGGACAAGAAGGAGGATATTACCTATACAAACTTCTGTACAAGGTATCAAAACTATTAATTTATTGTTATTCCATTTGGACTTTCTAAGTGTCCCACTATCTTTATAGATTTATTAAATATAGTCTTTAGATATTATATTGATAATATTTTCGTTGTATTTATTGGAAATATTATTATATATTCAAATATATAGGTAGACCATTAATATCAATTGAGGATTGTATTAAATACCCTATTGAAGGAGAAGTTGTATGAAAAATCTAGCAAGTGTGAATTTGGATACAAAAAGTTTCATTTTTCTATAATATAATCTCAAGTGATGGAATATAGTGGATATATGAAATACATAAGTTATTAAAAATTTCCTAGACCAACCATGGTGGCTGAGATCCATAGTTTTATTGGTTTGGATGTATATTATTGACTCATAATGGAATATTTACCCTGGATACCCAGTCCACTCAACATGTTAACTCGAAAGGGTAACATGTTCCTTTGGATAATTGAATGTGAGGAAAATTTCAAGGAACTGAAGATAAGGTTAGTCAACACACCTTTTCTTACACTACCTTATAGTGGAGAAGGTTTCGTGATCTATAATGATGAAATGAAGAAGTGTTTGTGATGTGTTCTCATATATAATGATATTGCAATGACCTAATGTTTTATTATTGGAAATTACCTTCCTGTAATTATTTCATATGGTACAAATCACATTAAATCACATAAAGAACACAATATAAACTATATAAATGAAGAATTAATAAAATAATAAGTAGTTCTAGATGTTAAGGAACCTTTACCAATGAAACAGTAACTTGACCATTGGAATAGTAATGTGTCCCTTATGAATAGTAAACAATACAATGGAATAATGGCCTTACATATGAAAGTATAATTAAAACTTAATTATCCTATAAATGGTAGTATGATAAAATTATATCATATCATAAGTAAGGAAGTGTTTTAGAAAAATTGTTAATTAAGTGTTGGTATATTTATAGGCCATAAATATTTAATAACAATTTTTTGATCAATTTAATATTTTAAAATTAAATTTGTTTTCATTAAATGTATTCATAAATTATTATTTTAAGGTCTTATGATTATGAGATTATTTTATGATACCTTAATTAATTTTTCAATGTTTTATAAAAGTAGTAATAATTTTGGAATCATTATTTTCCAAGTAAATTATGATTTTAATTAAAATTAAAATTTATTATATTTACAAAATTATTTTCATTAAATGGTGAACATTTTTTATTTATACACATTAAAAAAATTTCAACGTGATATTTTGAGATTTTTCTAAAATAGTTGAAATTTTGGTAAATAGTGAAATGCGATAATTTACGGTATATATACATTATAAGCGAAATACACTATTCCTTAATTCATGGAACATGTAAGCACCATTGGTTAGAATTCACATGACCTAGTTACTTTATTTGGTCTCAATAATCATCACTATTTATTATCCTGATCAAAATAATAAAATATTGTGTAAAATAATCAGAAAACACACTCTCTTCCACTATAAATATCTCCCCTCCCCACCTCGTCTCCTAACACCTCTCAAGCCTTTATCCTTGAAATAATTCTGATCCAATATCTTAACAAGACCCTCCTCTATGTCAAGGTGATATTTTTCTCAACAAAAGACCAAAACGAATCCCCTAAGGAGGTTCTCAACAAGAAGGAATCGAGAGGTATAACCCTATTCATTTTTTGTCCAATTTCCTTTCAAGTTATTTTCTGTTATTATCTTCTCATCACTTTCCATTATCCTAGTGGCATTAAAAATGTATTATATTATATATATAATTTAATTTTATCATGTTTGTGGAATAATTATTCATTAAATCTCTTCTCCTATAACTTTTATCTTAAGAATGAAAACATCATCTGTGAGGTACTTATTTACCACCTTTGTGGACGATGTGCTTTAATATTGTAATTAAACCTTCAAGGATAGTCATGAAACCACTTTTACAGTTTAATAAGATTATATTATAAGTATTAAAACCAATTTAATGTTTTTTAACTAGTAGATAGGTCATGAACTGTCCCTCGGGGCCCATGTCGTGACTACCCCAAGACCGCCTTCCATATGTCAGGTCAGGGGCTGGCAACTAGCACCAAAAGGAATATTCCCCATAACCTGGAAGACATTTCCTTTATAACCTGTAAAAAAATGCATCCAATAACACAACAAGATATGAAAACAAGTAAAATGTATAGAAAAAAGAGTTCTGAAAGTAAAAAGGGGCCGGAAGACAAGCCCAACAGTAATAGTTCATGTACGATAGAAGAAAAAGAAAGGCAAGTACTGGGTCATCCTCCGAGGTTCCTACCTGATGGGTAGTTACATACCAACTCCTCATCACTCCACATCCGCTCATCTCCTCTGCATACCGTCACGCCGTATGGTCCACCTCCGGGCCCCATCTAGCCCTGGTACCCTCAGCCTCGATCTGCGTTGTCTGTCATCTGCACCAAACACAACAAGGTGTGGGCATATCTCATGCAGGGGTGAGTGTAATGATACTCAGTAAGGACCCCAAGACCCTCAAGGTATCAAAAAATCCAAAAAGGATAAACCACAAAGTATAAAGTCAACTGAGAACCCTACTTAGGTATATTCCCATACATATACCTAAGTTACCAAGTATACCCATTTCAATCATGAGGAAACACAGGGTCCAACCCAAAATTCCAAAGCCCAAATGTTCCACAAAGTAAAGAATACCACGAGGTTAAGTACCGCATGGGTACATCACACACAATAATACCACCAAGGTATTACCACGAAGGGAAGTTCCGCATAGGTACAAACTCATCTCACACAAGGTATAAAAGAAGTACAAAAATACATATGATTAGTTGAAGGCAAGATCATCTTATTCTGTTAAGAGGCTCTATTGCTGACCCACACAGGATCGCTCGGTGCTGACCCACAGAGGATCGCCAGGTGCTAACCCACACATGATCGCTCGATTCTGACCCACACAGTATCTATCGGTGCTCACCCACATAGGATCGCTAGGTGTTGACCCACACAGGATCACTCGGTGTTGACCCAAACAAGATCTCTCGGTGCTGACCCACACAGGATCACTATTCATTCTTCACATCATAGCCAGGTACTGGGTTCCCACACTAGGATTTCTCCTCTCCGGGAGGGTCTGCTCCTCAATCCACTAGTCGATACTCCAACTACCATGAAGTCCCACTAATAATTAACCGAAAGGACCACCACATTTTAGGGGTGTCAGTGCAACAGACGGTTCATCAATCAGACACCCAGTCTGTAAGTTATTAACCTTTTAGTCCCGAGGGCCCAGTTGGATTCATGCTCGATCCAACCCAAACATATCCCAACTTTATCCAAATCTCAAGTGGGATATACCAAAGTGACCATATCACTCCAAGGTTTATAGTACGGTTTCCAGTTTTTCAAACGAACGCCTTGTGCGAAAGTTATGGCCGATATAGAGAAAAGTTGGTAGTTGCCCTGGGTCTGGTACGATCCGGCCTGGGCCGACCCGACCCGGTTCAGGTCAACCCAACCAGCTGGGTCTGGCCTGACCAAGCTGGGCAGCGTGGAGACCGCGAGGGCCGCAGAATCCGCGGGGGCTGCGAGGGTGGCGTGAGGCCACGAGGGGGGTGTGGATATGGCCATGAGGCGGTGAGGTCACAGGGTGGTGTGGAGTGTCGTGAGGTTATGAGGGAGACGACGAGGCCATGGGGCGATGTAGAGGGCCACGAGGAGGCGAGGTTGTGAAGGGCTATGAGACGGGAAGGCCATAGGGGTCACGGAGCGGCAAGGCCGCGGGGGCCGTGATGCCGCAGGACGGTGAGGCCGCGAGGGCCGTGGGGCGGTGAGGCCACGGGGGCCATGGAGCCATGGGAGGGAGAGGTCGTGGGGGCTATGAGGGCCACGAGGCGGCGAGGCAATAGGATGGTGCAGGTTGTGGTGCGGCGGTCCGCCATGGTGGGTCGGGCAGTGCGGTCGCACACCGTTCCTTTTCTGACGGCCGGCTTGACTGGCCGCCCTCCATTTTTTTCCTTTGTCATGGTCAGCGGTGTGCCAATCACCGCATTCGTTCGTCGCTATAGCACAAAGATGCCTTCTTCCATCGCGATGAACACACCATTCAAGAAGAACAAAAGAGGGGTCGTGCCATGTTTGTTTGGCCCACACCCTCTGCATTAGAGAGGTATCAAGCAGCTAAACAAAATATTGAATGAAGAACGTTAAACCCTACAACCTCCAGCAATGATTATTCCCAAACCCACAAAAGAACACATCCACAGATCAACTAAATTGAGAGTTGATCCCTGTTATTTGTATTAGAAGGGAAGAACATGAGAATATATAATCATACGCAACTAAACCTATACCTCGGAGATTTTTTGATGGAGGTCACGATGAGAGAGACTAAGTCGTTGGGGATAAACAGAAGTTACTGACATTGGCGTTTCCTCGATCATTGGTTCGTTGTCTTTGAAGATGTTCCTCATTGGTGTGGGCGTTCTTCATTTGGGAGCACGTTCTTCGTTGGAGAACACACTCTTCTTTGGAGAGAGTAATCCTAAAAAAGGTTCTCCTCTCCTAATTCCACCAAAATGTGAAAATATCCCCCTTATTAATTTATGTTTATCAAATTAAAAGGATGGAACAATTAATTGTTGGTACAATTAAATGTACCATGTTGGAATAATTAATTGGCTCCAATTAATGGGAGGAAAGGATTAATGGGGACTTGAGAGGTTTTCTCCCCCATTAAGTGGGGTTGGGTGGTCTGTGCCCCTAAATTCAAACTGGGGGTTAGTTTAGGTGGTCCCCACCTCTAAACATCCTCATGGGAGGTTTAGGCTTAGGTGGTCCCCACAACCAAAACTCATGATGAGGGGTTTCAACAAAAAGAAAAATAAAATAAAAGTTTATTTGATTTTATTTCCATTTCCACGAAAAAACAAAGTTCTATCTTTCACCCTCAACCTATTGCTGTCGAGGTGGAGGTCCTCTTACGCGAATACCAGCTCTGCAATTTCAACGATGCCCTTAGATTTTAATTTCGTGAACTGGTTGAAAATTTACAAAAACCCACTCATACGTTCACTGAATGTACCCAAAAAAAGTTCAGAAATTCATTCTGGGCACTCTGGGCCTTGGAATCACGTGCTGTAAATTTTCATGGACTCGTAAAATTCTCGTATAATTAAAAAAATACATGTAATTTCTGGGTCTTTACATTCTCCTCAACTTAGGGATTTACATCCCTGTAATCCACAACTCAAAAAAAGGAAAACAATTGGGTGTACTGAGCACGAATCTGAGCCTCTTGCTCCCACGTGCTCTCCTGGAGGTTCCAATGCTACCAGCATACGCGTACCAAAGGTATCGACTACCCTCAAAGGACCCGCTCCTGTTGATCCGCAATCTCAACTAGAACCTCCGAAAACATCACCCCATCGTCGATGTACATCTCTTTGTGGTCGATGACATGGGATGGGTCATGCACATATCTCATCAACTGGGATACATGGAAGACGTCGTGCACCTGGTGCAACAGAGGGGGAAGTTCTATGTGGTAAGACACCTCGCTAACTCTGATAAGGACTTGAAAAGTTCTGATGAACCTCGAAGATAACTTGCCGCCTCAGCCAAATCTCTGTAAACCTTGTCGAGCTGAGACCCATAGGAAAATGTGGTCTCCCTCCTCGAACTCCAGAGGTCTCCATATCCTGTCTGCATAAGACTTATGCCTACTCTATGTAGCCTTCATCCACTCTTGGATGACCTACACCTTCTCTGTGGTAGCTCGTACCATCTATGGTTCCATGAGTGCTGTCTCCCCGGGGTCAGTCCAGCACAAAGGTGATCTTCAAGGTTGCCCATACAATGCCTAAAAATGTTCCATCCCAATGGTGGAGTGATAGCTATTTTTGTATGAAAACTCTACCAAAGGAAAGTGACCCTCCAAACTACGGACAAAGTCGAGGATGCAAGAACACAACATTTCCTCAATGGACTAAATGGTCCGCTCATTCTGACCATCCGTCTTAGGATGGAAGGCGGTGCTCAAACGAAGCTGCGTCCCGAAAGCCTACAACCCCTTCCATCACTGGGATGTAAAATGTGCATCACTATCAAATAAAATCATTGAGGGTACTCCATGTAGCCACACAATCTCCTGCACATAGTGGCATCCTAAGCTCTCTACTAAACCCTGTTCTCTAATCGGTAGGAAGTGGACCGACTTGGTGTGTTGGTCGACAATCACCCAAATTGAGTTATGTCCCCTGGATGTACGTGGAAGTCCTGTCACGAAGTCTAGGGATATCTCATCTCACTTCCACTCTAGGACCTCTAAAGGCTGAACCAATCCTGTTGGTACCTGATGCTCCTTCTTCACTTACTGACAAGTGAGGCACCGAGAGAAAAACTCTGCAACTGCTTTCTTCATTCTTGGCCACTATTGCTGTCATCATAGATCCTGGTACATATTCACCACTCTTGGCTATACCGCTAGAGGGGATGTGTGGAACTCCCTCAACACTTCCTCCCAAAGTGACAGTGGTACCATGGTACGTCTTCTAAAGAGGATGACGTGCTTCCCACCTTCATAAAATTCATCAGGTGCTTGTCCTATAGATATCTGAGCATGTCGAGTCTCGCAGTCAGTGTCCCCATGCTGCGCCTCCCTGACTCGCTGAAGAAGTGGAGGAGTGAATGTAAGAGACTGAAGGAAAGCTTCTCCATCACATTCCACGGAGGATCTCTGGAAAGTGGACAACTGCTCTATCGCCTCACATAGTATATGTATACCAGATCTTTGGCTGAGTGAATCTACTACAACGTTCCCCTTTCCAGAATTATATACTATCTCGAAGTCATAGTCCAAGAGGAACTCAAGCCACCGTCGTTGTCTCATGTTCAGGTCCTTCTGAAAGATGATATACCTGAGACTCTTGTGATTAGAGCACACTGTATAACACTCAACCTTCATGTAATATCGCCACATATTCAAGGGGAAGACCACTGGTGCTAACTCCAGGTCATGTGTAGCGTAGTTCTTCTCATGTTGTCTCAGATGTCGAGAACCATATGCGATCACTGCCTGCTCCTGCATCAGGACACCTCTGAGTCCCATCCTTGATGTGTCGTAGTATACTACGTACCCTACGCCCTCCTCTGGGATCCTCAAGATGAGGTCACTACTCAACCTCTTCCTCATCTCTTGAAAACTCCACTGGTATCTCTCTGACGACACGATTAGTTTCCCCTTCTTCATCAATACTGATAACGGTGCTACAACTCTGGATAAATCTGGCACAAATCTCCAGTAGAATCTGGCCAAACCCAGGAAACTTCGTATCTTCGTCACACTCCTGGGTGGTTCCCAAGAAAGTACCACCTCAATCTTTACTGGATCCACTACAACTCTAGCCTCCGAGATGACATGTCCTAGAGAGTGAACCTCTCGGATCCAGAACTAGAACTTCGAGAGCTTACCATAAAGCTGGTTCTATTGGAGTGTGTCCAGTACTACCTGCAAATGATAATCATGCTTCTCCTTAGTAGCTGAGTAGATCAGAATGTCATCAATGAAGACTACTACAAAGCGATCATAGTATGGCTGAAATATCTTGTTCATGAGTTACATGAACACAGCTAGAGTGTTGGTCACACCTAATGCCATAACCAAGAACTCATAACTGTCATACCGACATCTGAAAACTATCTTCTTCTCATCCTTGTCGCATACTCTGAGCTGGTGATAGCCTAATATGAGGTCTAATTTTGAGAACCACCATGATCCCTTCAGCTAACCAAAGAGGTCGTCAATCCTCAAAAGTGGGTACTTGTTCTTCACGGTCACCTGGTTCAGGTGCCGATAGTCAACACAAAGCCTCAAACTCCCATATTCCTTCTTGGAAAACCAAATCGGGGCTGCCCACGGAGAAACACTAGGCCGAATGAATCACTTCCCCTACAAGTCCTCTAGCTATACCCGCAGCTCACGAAGCTCCGTGGGAGCCATCTGATACACTGGTGTAAATATCAGTGTTGTCCCGGGGTACAAGTCAATGTAAAATTCCACCTCTCTTTGAGGAGGTAGACCCGGAACATCATCAAGGAAAACATCAGTGTAATGGTCCACCAATACAGGATATCTTGGACTCTCTACATCAATCGATCTTAGGGTAAGGCTAGCCAACTGATGAGTGATCGGCTGCCCTCTCTCCTGGTAAGTCCATTCTATGCTGTGAAGGCTCCCTTCTCTCCAGTGAAGGTAAACCTGGTCTCATCTGTGCCGACACACCGCACTTTGTGCCTAATACAGTTAATCTGAGCATGGACTGTAGAAAACCAGTCCATGCCCAAGACAATGTCGTAAGGCCTCGACACCACTACAAGGAGATCCCACCTGAAGCTCTCACCTCTTATAGTAAGCTTTCACTGCTGGAACCAGTGTGTAATCATCGAATCCACTCCCGTAGGAGTCTCTAGCCATTAGGATCGAGCCAACGACTCCATCGTAATCTCTGAGCTCTGAAGGAGGGCAGTGTAAATAAAATAATGACTGACACTTGTGTCTATAAGTACTGTAACTAAGGTGAAGTAGACACAGATCGTACCTCGTATCATCTCTGGAGCACCGTGATCACAGTCCTCAGCTACATAGAGCTGAGCTCGCCCCTGTGGTCGGGGTGGACCACCTGGTGGTGGTGGCGATAACATCTCGAATCGTCACCCACCTCCAGCTACATGGCCAGCTCCTCTACCGCGTCTTCCTACTACTTGCAGACCTCCTCGGTCAATCCTTTGTCTCTGCATAGGTGGTCTTTTGACCATCTGCTAATCATCCGTACAGTAGGTCGGATAGTCACAAGCCATGTGACCCTACCCGACGCATGCGTAACACTTCCCACTCATGGAATGACTGGCTCTGCCTTGGGTGCCCCGCACAACCGACCCTGAATCTTTAAGTCATCCACCTATAGGTCTGGTCCTCTTGGACCTATATGACATCTATCTACTACAAGCTACAGAAGACTCCAATATGTGATGACTAGTTGTGGGTCTCACTGCTGGTGACTTCTCATCAAGGAAACTCTCCACTAAGAGGGTTGTCTCTAACACCCCCGCCTATGTCGGGATGCTAAGAGAAATCATCAATGCCCTGATCTCTCTCCTGAGCCCCTGTTCGAAGTTCCGAGCCCTGAAGAATGGGTCTCATAACATATCTGTGGAGTAGTGTGAGAGGTCAGTGAACTTTGGTAAGTACAGAGCCACAGTCTTGCATCCCTACTGTAGATGAATAATCTTCTATATGCACACTGCGCGAAGAGTCGCTGGAACAAACTCTACCCAAAACAGGCTCTCGAAGTATGCTCGGAGAAGCGTCACCTCATTGTGAATCTGAAGAATCTTTCTCCTCCATCTACCTGTTGCTTCCTGTAAAAGACTGGCAACAAGGATCACCATGAGATCAGTTGGTGTCCCTACTTGTTGGAAGACTCTCACCATGACCTCCAGCCAATCCTCAGTTGCCTATGGGTCCATCTCTCCCATGAACCTGGGTAGACTCTGGCACTAGAACTCATGCAATGCGCTCAAGCGGCGTGCACCCTCTACTGCTAGGGCTGGTGGCATCGGTGGCCAAATAGCTAATGGTGACGCTGGTGCCTCCGCTGGTGCCTATACTAGAAGAGGGCCATGCACCGAGGCCTCATCACTCGGTGGGCTATCCGTGTGTACTATATCCGGAACCCTAGCTAGCTATCTGCCTAGAGGCATCCTGAAATGAAACAGGTGCGCCATGGTCAAAAATTTATACCGGGTGATCTGACTCAAAGAGTTCACAAACAAGACTCTTAAAAACACACACACAATTACTGTTTTCGTGCACTGAGTCAGAAATCAGAATTCAGGGTCCTGGTGTATGGATACATCAGCCGCCACACCAACACTGGATTCCCAAAACTGATAATCACACTCACTACAATTAACATTATTTCCATTAAAAAGATTAGAGTCGAATGTTCTACGGTTGAACCAACCCTTCTTATACCAATTTGTCACGACCCATCCCCCTGGGGCCTGTGCCGTGACTACCCCAAGCCCACCTTCTATAGGCCTGGGGCTAGAGACTAGCACCAAAAGGCATATTCCCTATAACTAGGAATCCATTGCATTTATAAACTGCAAACACACGCAACCAAGCACACAACAAGATAAGAACACAAGTAAACTATATAGAAAAAATAGTGATGAAAGTAAAAAGGGTCCGGAATAAAATCCAAATAGTAATAGTATAAGTACAACTGAAGAAAAAGAAAGGAAGCTACTGGGTCATCCTATGAGTTTCCTACCAGAAGGGTAGGTACATATCACCTCCTCAGCACTCCATGTCCGCCTGTCTCCTCTGCATACCGTCACGTAGTATGGTCCACATCCAGGACTCGCCTAGCCCTGGTACCCTCATCCACAATCAGCGATGTATGTCCTCTACACAAAACACAACAAGGTGCGGGCATAGACCGTGCATGGGTGAGTATAACGATACTTAGTAGGGACCCATAGACACTCAAGGTCTCATAAAATCCACAAAGGATAAACCAAAAAGTATGAAGTCAACTGACAACCCTACTTAGGTATATGCCCATACATATACCTAAGTTACCAAGTATTCCCATCTCAATCATGAGGAAACATAGGGTCCAACCCAAAATTCCAAAGCTCAACTATTCCACAAAGGAAGGAATACCGCGAAGGAAAGTACCACACGGGTACGTCTCACCGAAGAATAGCACCAAGGTATTACCACAAAGGGAAGTACCACATAAGTACAAACTCAGATCACACCATGTATAACTTAAGTATAGAAATAAAGATGATTAGTCAAAGTATAGATCATTTTATTATGTTAAGAGGCTCTACTTCTGAACCACACAGGATCACTCATTGCTGACCCACAGAGGATCGCTAGCCGCTGACCCACACAGGATCGCTCGATGTTGACTCACAGAGGATCGCTCAGTGCTGACCCACACATGATTTCTTTGTGCTAACCCACACAAGATCCCTAGGTGTTGACCCACACAGTATCACTCGGTTTTGACCCACACAAGATCACTCAGTGCTGACCCACACAGGATCGCTATTCATTCTTCACGTCACAGCCAGCAACTGGGTTCCCGCACTAGGCTTTCTCGTCTTCAAGAGGGTCCCCTACTCAAGCCACTGGTCTATACTCCAATTCCCATGAAGTCCCACAATGAAGTAACCCAAAGGAGTACCACGTTTAGGGGTCTCAACGCAATATACGGTGCATCAATTTGATGCACAGTCTTTAAGTTATTAGCATTTTAGTCCTAAGGGCCTTGTTGGATTCAAGCTCAATCCAACCCGACTATATCCCAACCTTATCCAAATCTAATGTGGGGTATACCAAAGGGACCGTATTGCTCCAAGGTTTACAGCACTGTTGACGGTTTGTCAAATGGATGCCTGGTGCCAAAGTTATGGCTGATAGAGTGAAATGTTCAAAGTTTGCACGGGTCTGGTCTGACCCGGTCAGACCAACCCAGCCCTATTGGTCTAGCCCGACCACGCTGGGAGGCACAGAGGGCGCATTGGCCGCAAAGTCTGTAGGGCCCGTGCAGGCCGCGAGGGTGGCGCGAGGTCACGATGGGGGGGGCTGCATGGAGGCGAGGCCGCGGGGTGGTGCGGAGGGCTGCGGGGCAGGGAGGCCGCACGGCGCCACTGAGGACGGCGAGGTGGCGTGGCCATGGTGGCCTAGGAAGTCCGGGAGGTGGCAAGGCCGCATGGGACATAGAGAGGCAAGGTCATGGGGGAAGTGAGGCTGCAGGATGGTGAGGCCTGAGGGCAGTGGAGTCTGCGGTGCTGCGGTTTGTCGGGGATGGTCGTGCTGCGCGGTCACGCGCCGGGACTTCGTCGGCAACCCTCTTGACTGGCTGCCCTCCATTTTTCACCTTCGTCGCGGCCAGTGATATGTCGACTCCAATATCAGTTCGTTGCCATGGCACAAAACTTCCTTCTTCCATCGCTATGAACACACCATTCATGAAGAATGGAGGAGGGGTCATTACATGTTTGTTTAACCCGCACCCTCTGCTTTAGAGCAGTAGCAAACGACTCAACAAAATCTTGAATGAATAAAGTTAAACCCTACAACCACCCACAATGATTATTCCCAAACCCGAAAAAGAAAACATATGTGGATCAACTAATTAGAGAGTTGATTCGTGTTCTTTGTTTTAGAAGGGAAGAACATGAGAATATATAATCTTACACAACTAAACCCCTACCTTAGAGATTTGTCTATAAAGGTCACAAGGAGAGAGATGAAGTCATTGGGGATAGACAGACATTAGCGATGTCGCCGTTTCCTTGATTATTAGTTCATTATCTTTGAAGACATTCATCGTTAGCATGATCTTTCTTCATTGGGGAGCACCTTCTTTATTGGAGAACGCATTCTTCATTGGAGAGAGTAATCCTCTAAAAAGGTTCTCCTATACCAATTCCACCAAAATGTGAAAATATTCCCATGTTAATTTAAGTTTATCATATTAAAATGTTGGGATAATTAATTGTTGGCACAATTAATTGTACCACATTTGTATAATTAATTGGTTCCAATTAATGGGAGGAAAGGATTAATGGAGATTTGAGAGGTTTTCACCCCCATTAAGAGGGATCGGGTGGTCCCCACCCCTAAATTTAAAATGGGGTTTAGTTCAGGTGGTCCCCAAATCTAAACTTCCACATGGAAGGTTTAAGCTTGGGTGGTCCCCACCACCATAACCCATGTTGAGGGGTTTCAACAAAAAGAAAAATAAAATAAAAGTTTATTTTATTTCTATTTCCACGGAAAACTTGAGTTATATCTTTCACCCTCGACCTACTACGATCTAAGTGGTGGTCCCCTTAAATCGAATATTGGCACTGCGAGTTCATTGGAGCCCTCATATTTCAATTTCAAGAACCGGTTCAAAAGATAAAAATACCCGCTCGTACGTCTACTGAACGTACCCGAAGAAATGTTCAGAAATTCATTCTGGGCACTCCAGGCCTTGGAATCACGCTTTGTGAATTTTTTGGGACTCATAAAATTCCCACATAATTAAAATAAATTCATGGAATTTCTAGTTCATTACAAGATATACCTGATATTTAGTAATTTAACAAAACTAGTTTGTGATGATAAAAAATGATAAATTAATCTAAACGATTATAATTAATGATGTATCTAATGAATCATCCAAAATTCTGAAATAATGGAATTTTAATATTATATAATTTCATTAATAACATATAATTTTAGTTTTGGAAAACTATCCCCATTCTACATGATTTTCCATACATATATACAAGTATATTGATCATGAAAACCAATAAAACTAATGCTCCCAAAGATGAAATTGAATCTCATAACCCATAAAAAGAGACATAAATATTCTTAATACAATTATAAAAAATAAAATAATTGTATAAAATGATCTTAATTAATTAATTTACAGATTTAATTTTATTATTCAGGAAATTATGATCATGAGCAGAATCATTTCGAACATAAGGTATGGGATTCTACCCAAACCTCCATTTTTTTTCCTTCGGGATACTCTTCATATATCTATACCCCAAGGTAACTATCCTTTATTTAATTTAATTCTTATAAATTATTTTTATATATTACAATATAATGTATTTATATTATTCTATCCCACTTTGATGGGAAAATTCATTCTTTAAGAATGTTCCCTTCTAAATTCTTTCACTTTTGCAAGCCCAATAAAAAGAGAACATCCCAAATTCTTACCCATTTTGAAGTGAAATCCATAATCTATTTTAAGAACCATTATTTTTATAAAATCACTCATTTTATTATGAAAACATTATTGGTTCACTTTTGGTTTTATATAAAATATTATTCCTTTTTTCTTTAAATGCTCTTTAAAATTTTCCTTAAATTGCACTAAAATGTTATATTTCTAAAGTTTCTTAAATAACTTTTTTACTTGTTTTCACTTAAGTTTGAAATACTTTATCACGATCTATGACTATTTTACCTTATGAACATCCATGTATGTTTTGAACCCATTCTTTCATGGACTCATTTATGATATGCTCATTTCTTATGGCTTGTGATATGATTATAATACCCATTCCTTTCCAGGGGTAACCCTTATTTTATTTTTGATTCTTCATGTGGAACACTTATTTTTTAAAATTTTATGATGGGTTTACCCAAATAGCTCTCAAATTATCTGGGTAATGTTTAGTCTGATGAAATTTCATGTGAAATGATCTTGGTGGTTATCCCTGTCTTGTGCTCCATGTGCAATAGTCTTTGTGGTCATCCTTGAATCATGATCCTCCATGTGAAATGATCCTTCACTCATGATAAAGTTATTTTTTATGTTTCTTGTATATTATAAAGATTCCATGATTATATGATCCAATTTTATACATGTAATTCCTCTTTATTTTTATTCCAATTCTATTCATTTTAGGTCATCATGTTATGATTTCTAACACATGTTCTATGTTTTATTCCTATGTTTATTTCCTTACTATTCTTCTTTGCTCATCCCTTTTTTCATTTTATCCACAGGTTATTATATGAATATATAAGTGATCAAAGGAAGTTAAGAGCTTATAATGGATGATAAATAATAAAAAAATTTATTTAGTCACATGTTTTCAGTTTTTTATACCTAGTCTTCCAAAGACACCAGACATTACGATCCTTGAATTGTAATTTTATAGTTAATTATGATTAAAATCATGTAATGATATGTGCAAAAGTATAGGGTTTCTATATTTGGCATCAGAGGATGGCCTATTTATTTTTGAAAACTAGGAATAGAGCACTTTATTAAGAACTGTAGGGACAAGACTAAGTATAAAGAAACATACCTAAATTTTTTTAAGTATAGAGTAAGTGGGTTTTCAAGAAAATACATCCCTATATAGATACTAAAAATAGACATGGTACGAACATAGATGTACCTAGGAGTAAAAAATTCTAACACGGTGTTCCTAGCCTGACTCGGCATAACATAGTACATAACAATGAGCTTTACTACTCACTTTTTTTGAAACTCTCAGGGGATATGATTTGGTAAATTCATAAGCTTGTTACTAACCATTATTAAGAGAACAAAAAATGTTCATAAGAAAATATGTTATGAAATAGATCATAGATAACCTAGATTGAAACCTAGGAAATTACAAGTTAGGATATACTTTTCCTTTACATGTTAATCCCTTTATGTTCAATGTTTCCTTCTATTATGCTTATTTTTTATATATTCAATCCTCTAATTGTACTTTATTTTTCTTAGTTAATAGACAAGAATAGAAGAACTCATTCCAACAATCAATATGATAGACAATGGGATGATTTACCTAATGATATGCCTAATATTATGGGACTGGGTGATCAAAACATCATGAAATTACTTGATCAAATAACTCAAGTTATGAATAATGACATGAATCATGTGGAATGACCACCTTATCCTAAGTGAGAGAATGTTGTGGTCGAATCCTTTATGCAGAAAATGCCACCCATATTTAGTGGATCTTCTAATACCATCATCCTGGAACAATGTATCAACTCTATTAAAAAGGTATTCTCTGTCCTCCAGTGCTCAGAAGAAGATAATGTTTTGGTGGTGGTCTATTGTTTTTAGATGGAAGCTGATCAGTGGTGTACAATGATAAAAAACATGAAGTCTAAGGAGTAATTTGATTCCATGGATTGGGTGGTATTCAATAAATTGTTTACCAATAAATATTTTCCCCAAACCCCCTGTCTCAATATGGAAAGAGAGTTCCTCATACTTAAAATAAGGAAGATGAGTCTATTAGGGTGTATGAAGAAAAATTTAAAAGGATTTAGAGATATGCCTATGGATTTGGTGTGAACACCAAAAGAAAGTTAGATCACTTATTTAGTGGACTAAAGCCGTGTCTAAAAAAAGCGTTGGAGATTTGAGACTTCAACAGTTATGAGAATATTTTCTGTTGTGCCATAAAGGTTGATATAGAGATTGGAGACTCTCAGTGGTCTCATAGGACTAGTAACCAAAAGTGAAAAATGGTGTCTGATATGTGTGGATCAGAAAATAAATCCCATGATGGAAGGAAGACCTAATATCCCACGTGTCAAAATTGTGGGAAGAATTATCCTAGGTATTGTCTTAAAGGAACAAGGAAATACTTCAAATGTGGAAGAATGGGGCATATGGCTATGAATTTAGGAAGGGGTATGAATAATTACACTAATGTGGAAGAAGAAAGTGTGGTTCATATCAACACACATCCTATAGTACAGTGTTTCAAATGTAAGGAACATGTGTGTTTTTTAAACTAATTCCCTAAGACTAGGGTTGTCGAATGAAATCAACAACAACATCCAAGGCAAAAAGGAAGGGAATATGCTATCACTTCTACCGAGGTGGATCTGAACAATGATTTGGTGATATGTAAACTGGTTATTCATTCAAAAATAGAAAATGTAATATTTGATTATAGTTCTTTGAATTCTTTCAAATATGTCTGGTTTAATATAACTATTCAAACAACACCTAAAAATTTGGAGGTTGAGTTATCTATGAGAATAGAAAATGGGGAAATTATTACATACAATGTTTATAAATCCTCCCCGGTTAATTTATATGGACTATAACTCCTATAAAATCTTATCATACTCCCATTGATAGAGTTTGATGCTCTATTGGGCATGGATTGACTATCTATAAAAATACAACATCAACTATTGGGAAAGAGAGATCACTCTTCACATCCCAAATCATCCTCCAATTCTTTATAAGTGTAAGGAGGAAGATGAATATCATTTATAGTCATCATCTCATGTGTGGATATTACTGCCTTATAAGAAATAATATCTTACTCAAATGGTTTAGAAAATAGAGATGATCATGTTCCAAGAAATTCCCATTGTGATGGAATAAACTTATGTGTTCCTTGAATAATTCTTTGTTCTTCTTGTTGACTAAGGAGTTGAGTTCTCAATTGAAATTATTCCTAGATCTCTTCATATATAATATAAACCATATAAAATGTCCACTGTTTGGCTGGAAGAACTGAAGAAGCAGTTATAGGATAATATGGACAAGGTTTTTTTATTCCTGAGTTCTTCACCATGGGGTGCACCAGTACTCTTTAACAATAAGGAGGATGAATCAACGAAACTCTTCATCAATTATCGTGTAATGAATAAAATCAAGATAAATAACACATATCCCTACCATATATTGATGATTATTTGATCAATTATGTGGGGTGAAGTATTTCTCTAAGGAGGACCTCTCGTTAGAATATGACTAATTAAAGGTGAGGAAAGATGATATTCCCAAGACTGCCTTTTGAATGAGGTATGGAAAAAATGAGTTTATAGTGATTCCCTTTGGACTTAGTAATGATATAGAAATATTCATGGACATAATGAATAGTGTATTTAGAGATTACCTTGATAAATTTGTGGTAGTCTTTATTGATTATATTCTAATATGCTCAAAGAGGATGGTGTAACATGAGGAGTATTTTAATATTATGTTAAAGAAATGGAAAATGTTGAAACAATATGAAAAGTACAATAAAAGTGAGTTTAGGATGACAAGAAGTATCTTTCTTGGGGCATGTTATCCCCAAAAAAGGGATATATGTGGATCTTTCCAAGATAAAGGAAATCGATTTTGGTCTCGAATAATATATAAAATAGATATCTGTAGCTTTCTTATCCTAGTTGAGTATTACTGACTATTTTTTAATAACTTATCCTTATTTTCATACCCAGTAACCTAGATGAAATGGAAGGGAGTGAATTTGGATTGGACTCATGAATGTGATGAAAGATTTAAGGAGCTCAAAAAGAGGCTTATCACTGCCCTGGTACTCACACTCCTGAAACGTTGAGAACTATTTGTGGTGTAAAATTATTCTTAAAAATGGATTAGGTTTTGTACTGATGAAAAATGATAAAGTGATAGCCTACGCCTCAAGGAAGTTGAAAATCCATGAGAAAAATTATCCCGCACAAGATATAGAGTTGGAAGCTCTAATATTTGTGTTGAAAATATGGTGGAATTATGTCTAAGAATATAATTATGAAATATATATACTGATCACAAAAGATTAAAATATATATTCGCAAATAAAGCACTTAATATGAACCATCAAATATGGTTAGAGATCATTAAGGATTATGACTTCCCAATCAATTACCATCCTGGTAAAGTAAATAAGATAGTAGATGCTCTAAGTAGAAAGGATCCTACATCATTATCAATGAAAAAAATAGAGAAGGATCCAATCTTATTATACCTAAAATGGATGGACATGAGAATAGTTAAGGGAAAAAGCATCATCAATCCTTTTTTAAATTATTTTTCAACAATTGCTTGTTGAGAAAATAAAGGATTCTCAAAGAAATGATGTGGAAATCCAGAAGAAGGTGGAAGCTATATGAAAGGGGATATTGTGAGAGTTTAAAATTGATGGTGAAGGACTTGTAAGATTTGGGACATGAATATGTATACCATATGATCCATAGGTAAAGAAAGATATTTTGAATGATGCACATAGCTCAACCATCTCTATTCACCTAGGGAGCATAAAGATGTATTGAGATTTCTGAGAAAACTATTGGTGGGAAAATATTAAAAAGGAGATCACTACATATACATCAATATTCTTGGTATGTAAGAAAATGAAGGCTGAAGGATAAATTTCTAAGGGAAGATGTATCCATTACCCATACCAACATGGAAATAGGAAAACATCAGAATAGACTTTATCACTAGAATTCCAAAGACTTACAGAGGGAACAATGCTATATGGATTGTTGTTGATAATATTACAAAGATAGATCACTATATTAAATTTGATAGGACTTTAAAATGTATCTAATTTCACAGATATAAATCAAAGAATTGGCAAGGCCACATGGAGTACCACTATCTATTGTATCTAATCGAGATCTGAGTCTCACCTCAAAATTCTAGAAAAGTCTCCAACATGCTCTAAAAATTGATCTGAACTTCTGTACGACATATCATCTTCAAGATGATGGATAATCTAAGAGGACTATTCAAAAATTGGAAGACATGTTGATATCATGTTCTATGGACTTAAAAGGAGGAAGGCACCAACAATATCTACTAGTCGAGTTATCTTATAATAATAGTTTCCACTCCAGCATCCAAATGGATCCATATTAATCACTTTTTGGGAAATTTTCATAACACTAGCATGAAATGATGAATTTAGTGTGCGTTAGCTATTAGTACTAGAAATGGGTGAAGAAATGGTGGAAAAGGTGAAAACCATTTAGAAGCACATCAAGGCACCCCCAAGTTGACAGAAGTGTTATTTAGACAATTGTCGATGAAACCTATAGTTTAAGGTTGGAGACATGGTATTCTGATGTATATCTCTATGGAAGAGGATCATGTGATTTGGTATGAAAGGTTAGACAAGTCCCAAGTACATCGGCCCATTTGATAACCTTGATGGTGTTAGAGTTGGGGATTATTGACTAGTACTTCCACCAACCACATCTCAAGTTCACAATATATTCCTCGTTTCCCTCTTGTGAAAGTACATACCTAACCCTTCCCATTTACTGAATTCATAGGTGGTACAGTTGGAAAATGATCTCCTATATGCGGAAAAACTAATGAAGATCTTGGATTGTAGAGATAAATTTATATGAAACAATACAACTCACCTAGTCAAAGTACTATGGTAGAAACATAAGTATGAAGAGTCAACATGGGAAACAAACCAAGTGATGAAACAGAAGTAACCACACTGACTTTCACCTTAGTGTGTAAAATGAAAGTTCGATGGTGAAATTTCATAAGGGGGGAAGAATGTAACAATCCAAAGTTTAGTAAATGGAAATTCCCTTCTTATAATTATTTCATATAGTATAAATCACATTAAATCACATAAATAACACACTATAAACTTTATAAAAAAATAATGAATGAAATAAGAAAAATTTCTAGAAGTTAAGGAACCTATACCGATAAAATAAAATATTGAACTTTGGAATTGTAATGCGACCTTTATGAATAGTAAACCAGATAATGGAATAGTAACATCCCCTATGAAAGTATAAATAAAATTTAACCATATTATAAATGGTAATATAATATAATTGTATAATAGTATAAGTAAATAAGTGTTTTTAAAAAATAATAATTAAGTGTTGGTATTTTTATAGGTTATAAATATTTAATTACAGTTTTTTAATAATTTTAAATTTTAAATTTCTTTTTCATAAAATTTATTAATAAATTAATATTTTGATTTCTTATGATTATGATATAATTTTATTAGCCCTAAATTAATTTTTTAAAGTCTTATAAAAGTAGTTATGATTTTAGAATCTGTATTTTAAAAATAAATTATGATTTAAATTAAAATTATAATTTATAATATTTAGGAAATTATTTTCATAAATTTTAGTTTATTTTTTAATTCTACACATTTAAAAATGGTAAAGGTAAATTTTTTGTATATTTTTAAAATAGTGGAATTTTTGGTGAATAGGGAAAAAGATAATTTACAGTATATATACATTATAAGTTAAATACACTATTCCTTGAGTCACGACTGATATAATAAAAATTGGTTTGAATTAATATAACCTGGTTACTATATTTAGTCTCACGAATCAACATTATCTCTTCACTTGAAAATAATAATAAAATATTGAGTAAAATAATGAGAAAATAACCCCTCCTCCACTATAAATATCATCCCTCACCACCTCTTCTCCTCACACTTCGCAAGACTTGAGCCTTGTTTGAATTATACTAAAATTTCATCCCAATACCTTCCCTCATGTCCCAATGCTTTTGGTCTCAACAAAATACCAAAACCAATCCCCTGAGGAGGTTCTCAAGAAGGAATAATGAGGTAGAACCCTCTTCCGTTTTCTTTCAATTTCTTTTCATGTTCTTTTCTTTTATTATCTTATCATTAATTCCACTTGTCCAAGTGGAATGAAAGCTATAGTATCTTATATATACTATAATTTTATCATGTTTATGGAATAATTATTCATCTAATCTATTCTTCTCTCTCTTTTATTTTAAGACATAAAACATCGTTAGTGAGGTGTAAATTTACTACCTTCTTGGACGACGTGCTTTCATATTTCAATTACACATTAAAGGATGGAAATGAAACCATTTTTATGGTAAAATTAAATTAAATTATATATATTTAAACCTATTTAATGTTCTCTAACAAGTTTATATACATGATATTAAATAATATAACAAAACTTGTTTGTGATGATCAAAAAAATGATGAATTAATCTAATCGATTCTCATTAATGATTTATCTAATGAATCATCCAAAATAATGAAAAAGTTGTATTTTAATATTATTTAATTTCATAAATAACATATATGTTCAGTTTTTACAACTATTCTCATTCTACATGATTTTCTATACACATATACAAGTAAACCAATCATGAAAACCAAGGAAACTAAAGCTCCTAAATGATGAAATTGAATCTCATAACCCATCAAAAAGGGACATAAATAAAATTAATAAAATTATAAAAAATTAAATAAACTTATAAATGTTTCATAATTAATTAATTAATGTATTTAGTTTTATTATTCATGAAATTTAGATCAAGTGTAGAATCGTTTGAGACATAAAGTGAGCGATTCTACTCAAACCTCCATTTTTTCCTTCAGGTTACTCTTCCTATATCTCTACCCCAATGTAATTCTACTTTATATTATTTAATTATTATAAATTATTTTTATATTTTATAATATTCTGTATTCATATCATTTCATCCTTATTTTATTGGG
The DNA here is from genome assembly GCA_963277665.1 of Viscum album. Classification (NCBI taxonomy): domain Eukaryota; kingdom Viridiplantae; phylum Streptophyta; class Magnoliopsida; order Santalales; family Viscaceae; genus Viscum; species Viscum album. Next base: position 1,078,028,329 of record OY728139.1, on the reverse strand, counting down.
AAATACATGCTTTAAGAAGATTCCATTCTCCATTCTTTCAGATAAGAATGCCTGATAAAAAGGGAACATCCCAAATTCTTAACCATTTTCTTGTGCACTCCATAATAGATTTTAAGCCATGATTATTTTTCTAAAATAAATCAATTTATTACAAAAACATTCTTGATTCCCTTATGGGTTTATATATAATATTATTCCTTTATTTTCTTTAAATGTTATTTAATATTTTCTTTAAATCAGACTAAAATATTTTATTTATAAAGTTTCTTAAATTCTATTTTTACATGTTTTGACATAAGTTTGACATCCTTTATCATGATCTATTCTTATTTTTTCTTTATGAATGTCCATGTATGTTTTGAACGGATTCTTTCATGGAAATATTTTATGATAAACTCATTTGTTATTCCTTAAGATATGATTATGATACCCATCCCTTTCCATCGGTAACCCTTATGTTATGTTTGATTACTTATGTTTGATTCTTCATGTGGAAAAAATATTGATGAACATGTTATGATTGGTGCACCAATATAGTTCTCCAATTAATTTGGTAACATTTAGTCTAATGAGATGTCATGTGCAATGGTCTTGGTGGTTATCATTGACTCATGCTCCATGTTTAATGATCTTGGTGGTTAGCCTTGACTCGTGGTCATCCAAGCGCAATGAGCCTTGATTCATACTAAAGTCATGTTTTATTTTTCTTCTATGTTACTATTATTCCATTATTATATTATCACATGTTATACATGTTATTACTCCTTATGTTTATTCATGTTCTATGCCTTTTATGTCATCATGTTATGCTTTCTAACCCATGAGCAATGTCATTTTCCAATGTTTATTTCCTTACTGGTCTCTTTAGATCATCCATTTTGTTCATGTTATCCCTAGGTTATCCTATGTTTATATAATGGTTAAAAAGAATTTAGGAACTCATAATGGATGATAAATAAATAAATGTTTTACTTAGTCCCATGTTTTTAGTCTTATGTACTAAGTCTTCCAAAGATACTAGAATTTTTTATTATTGGCTTGTAATTTGATAGTTAATTATGATTAAAATCATGTAATGATTTGTGTCAAAAGCTATAGTCACTATAGATATAGTGATAGATTACACCACTCAACAATTGAAGGTTCATGATAAATATTACATCCCTCATGATTTGGAGTTATATGTGGTATTTTTTACAATAATTATGTAGATAAATTATATTTATGAAGAGACATGTGGCATATATACTTAGCATAATATTATGAAGTATATATTCACTCAAAAATAGTTGTATACATAACATATAAGTTGGTTGGAGTTGATTAAAGATTATAAATACTCAATACAGTATCAACCTAGGAAGTTAAACGAGGTGGTAAATACTCTGATTCAAAAGTATCATGCTATATTATCTATGATGAGGATAAAAAAGATTCAATATTTCTATATTTTTAAAGAATGGATTTGTAAATATTGAAAAAAGGGCGAAATCATATCATGATAAAATGAGTGTTCAACCACGTATCCTTTTGTAGATTAAAGAGTCTTAAGAGGAAGACATAGATTGACAATACAATGTATGAAATGTTCCTGATTTTAACCTGTATTATGATATAATGATAAGGTTTTGTAACCTTGTATGTGTTATATCCATACTATATTTAAAGAATTTGTTATATGAAGCTCATAGTTTATCATCCTCTATTCATCCTTGAAGTATGATGATGCATACACCACAAATATTATTTATGGTGCGATAACATGAATAGAGATATTTCAAAGTATATTTCTCAGTTGTAGGTATTTCATTAATTTAAGGCTAAGAGACATAATTCTAAGTGGATGTTACAACCATTTCTTATACGAGAACGAAAATGGGAAAACATTAATATGGATTTTGTCATCAGACTCCCAAAATGGTTAAAATGCCATAATAATATCTGGGATATAGTCTATCTACTTATGAATTTATCACACTCCACTTTTATAAAAGAATATTTTTGTCTTGATTAGATTTCCATAATATTTATTAATTTTGAAGGTTTCATGGTGCACTACATTTAATTGTATCGGATTGGGATATGAGGTTTACCTTGATGTTTTGGTTAAGTATCCAGTAATATTTTAATTTAGAGTTGTGTTTTAGTACTTCTTATCATCCTTAGATAGATTTCTATTCAAATATAACTATTATAACACTAGAGGAAATTCTAATTCCTTGTTATATGCATTTTAATGGTGGTTGGAATCAACACCTTCCTCTAATTGAGTATTATTACAACATTAACTTTCATTCATGAATTTATATGGATCCTTATGAAGACTTATGTGGAACTAAGTGTAGTAATACATCATGATGGGGTGAGTTAGGAGAAATAATGTTGTTGGGAGCTAATTTAGATGAGTAAATGGTAGGGAAAGTGATATCTTTTTAGAAAAACATCAAGATAGCCCAGAGTTGATAAAAATGTTATACAGAAATAATTAGAGAAATATAAAATTCAAAGTTGGTGAGAAGGTATTCCTAAGAATTTATATATGGAATATGGTTATGAGATTTCGAAATAAAGTAAAACTAATCCCTAGGTATGTTTCCCCATTATAGATTCTTAATCAGGTAGGGATGACAACTTATCACTTGACGCTTCCACCGAACCTCTCCCATGTTCTGGATGTGTTCCATGTATCTCACCTAAGAAAGTACATACCTAATCCATCACATATACTAAAATCATAGGTCATAAAGTTGTATTGTGATCTTTTCTATGAAGAGAAACTATCAGAAATATTGAATCATAGAAATAAAGTGCTATAGAATAATATTACTCACCAAATTAAATCTCTCTAGAGGAATTGGAAAATCGAAAAAGCTACTGTAGAACACGAGGATGGGATGAAACCAAGATATCCTCGTTTTTGTATTAAATATAAAGAATTTATAAGGATAAATTACTTCTAAGGGTGTTATAATGTGACACCATGAGAATTTATGATATATTTCACTTAAAATAAATTTAATTTTTTCGATAGCTTGCGATACAACAACCTTGAGTCTAAATGAACTGTAATATAGTATACAATTATAACATAGCTATTAAATTAGAATTATGAATATGAATATAAAAATTATATATATATATATAATATTTTTAGATAATTAAAACATATGTATAGATATATACTCATTTTTGATAACGTCATTGTTTGCTTTAAAAATACATTTTCCTCAAAATTGGGTTTATAAAATTGTGAAAAAATAATATAATTAATTTTTAAAATGTTTAGAAAATTTATTTCAAAAAATAAATTCAATTTTTTTAATCAAAACTTCAAATTTATATTGGAAATAATTTTTTATAATTTATTGAAAAGATTAAATTTTCAATGAATAATGAAAAATATTGAAATTTATTGGAAACTGTCTGTTTTGTTTAAAAAATTTACAATGTCAATTTTTCTAAATGGGTTTAAAATTAAAATTAGTTAATTTATATTATTAGTAATCCATTTATTTTCATTGAAATTAATTATATATATATTTTTTGGTATAAAAACAATGTATAATTAAGAAATCATTTTCCCCCAAAAACCATTTTTCATCACATTTGAGAGGTTATTTTAAATGTAATTTACATTACTTTTAGATTTTGAATTTTATAAAATAGATTCCATATTTGAAAAAATAATTTCCATTTTTGGTAATTATGGAACTTTTTTTTATCATAATGAATTTTATAAATAATGAAAATTTATCACCATAATTAAGGTTAAAACGAGAATCTGGGGGGGGGGGGGTTAACCAAGAGATAAGGGTGAATTTTCAAATTAAAATTGTATAAATCATATTTCATAGAAATATTTAGACCTATTAATAACCCACCTTATCATATCTATCCATTTGGATGAATTTTTCTTGACAATGAAATTGTTATATTTTAATCTTTTAAGAAATTCCAAGCATATACTCTCTCCCACTTATAAAAGGACACTAATATTTTCTATTATTTACACCAATTTGATCCATGCATATCATAATAAACTACCCAAATATCTTATAAACTAACCTATAAAAATATTATAGGTTTTTTCCTATTAATATATTATTCCAAGTTTCCTTACTAAAGGGTTTAAAGTAGGCCTGCTGAAGAAGAGTTATTTGTCATACCCAACTGCTTGCAATTTATTTCTTCTTCTACCTCTTTTAAATATATGGTATTCATCATAAAATTTTAATTGATTATCATAAATATAATCAAATATTATTATTATTAGGTAACCACCAATACCCATTGTAAATTCTTTCAAATGGGAAGTGAAAGTATCGCTTGTGCGTACATGTGGACTACCGCCTCCACTTAGTGATACGAATCATTTTCCATCACCATCTTTCACGGATGTTTATTTTCATCGGTATGATGGTTATAAATGATATTTAAAACATAATAATTATTTTTTAATTATAATATCATATCTAAATTCTCACCTTCAAATCTATTTAAAAACGATAATGTCGCTCGTGTGTATGTGTGGACAACCACTTTCACAAAGCGATGTGATTCATTTTACAATTATTATTTAAATAGATGGTAATTAAGATATATTTAATGAATATATGTGATATATATGATATAATAATTGTTATTAAATTTTAAATTATTATTTCAATTTATGTCAATCCATTGGTCAAAAAGTGAAAATATCGTTCATGCGTACATACGACATGCGGTCTCTATGAACAATGTAATTCATTTATATATATATATCTTATATGGATGAATATATATATATATATATATATAATGAATATATATGTTATTTATATAATGATTAAGATTATTTATATTATTTAACCATGATCAAATTACATGGATCAGAAATACCTAATCAAAATTCTAATGAAAAATGAAACGGTTTATTGCCAGAAACGATGATTTTAATAAGGAATTATTAATAAATGGGAGTTAAAATGTTATAAGTGCATCATATATGATATTATTATTTTTTAATTAGCTATATTATATAATTATAATAAATTTAAATTTATTATATATGAGGTTAAATCACTATTAAATAATGTTAAACTCGAGGTATGTGTTTTATTTTACAGTCTCATTATTTATTGGGATAATTTATGATTAAGTTTTAGATGATGAAATTTCATGGTCTATCTCTCAATGATATCATGAAATATATTTTACTCTAGTTATTTATTGATAATAAATTTATTACTTTGATTTTACTCCTTTTAAAAACCCAATAGACCAAATTAATGTTTTTAATGAGATTCGAATTTATTTCTCCTTGGTAAAAACTCAATTTTCTTCCATGTCCATGTTTTATAAAAATGTTCCCATGAATTATTTTATTAATATTATATGATTATTTAAATCCATTTTTACCCATGTTATAATTTTTTAAAAATGGTTTATAATTAATATTATTGTTATTTTCTGAATGTGGTACTTTTGAATTTTCACTAAAAAATAGAAATGAATATCTATTTTAATGTACACTACATGAACTAAATTTCCCACCATTATAGCCACTAAATAATTTTATGTTTATTTTACATTTATATCTGGTTATTTTTAAAAATAAAATTTATTTAATATTGGGGAAATTTTTTAGATTTTAAACAAGTGATTTCAAAATAAAATGTGTATTTTCTTCAAGAAATGTTCGAGTGATATTTTAAAATCATTTTTATTTTTAATGATAATATCCTTTGATTTTACTTATGAATTACTGGGGTTATGATCAAAAGATACCATCCTTATTTTTTATCTAGATGATTTATTATTATGATGAATAGATGTTCATTAAACCCATTCATTTTCCATGGGTTATGCTTTGATGAAGCGTTGTAATGTTTATGAAAATCTTTTACATTCCATGGTTTCTGATATACGATGAATGATTTATGATTTTAAGGAACACATATGAATGAAAAATTATTATGTGATGGGTGGGAAGTAAATTATATATACCTCCATTTAATTGGGTTTTGATAGATAAGTCATGACATAATAAGTACTAGAATGGGGATTGGAACTAGTTCAATAAGGGGTTATGTCCATTATGATAGTCTTGGGAGTGAACCTTGACTAATGATATGATGGAATGAGGAGGGATCCCAACCCACTATGAGTGTCTTGGTCGTTATCCTTAACTAAAGAAATGATTTTTCTATGATTATGTGTATTCCATAGACTTATGTATTTTTCAAATGTTATGCCATCATTTCTCATGGTATTTGATTACTTTATGATTCATTTCTTATGAACTACCAAGATTATCTCCATGATTCAATATTATGATCTCTAAGATGATTGATATGGTTTGAAAATTGAAATCTCATATTATCATACTATTATGATCATGTTATGTTGAAGTGACCATTGATATCACCCTTACTTACCCTAACTGAGCATTTAAGCTCACCTTTTCTTTTGTTTCCTTTCCCCAAGTTATGAAGAAAGGTGTTTTGTATGATATATCTACGAAATAATATATTTATGAAAACCTTAGTGGGATATGACATAGATCTCCTATGAACTTGTTGTTTAGGAATCCATGTTTTGAAAGACACTAAAACTATATGATTCTAACATGAATCATAATGTTATGTAATGAGTATTAACCTATTAATATGTAATATCTATGTATGAAATATATGGGTCACTATATTTGGGGTGAATGATTTATATTAAATCCTCATTATTTGAGGTTTAAAATACACCTAACATGACAACCTTCATACTTTGAAACCATTATTATGTTATACCTAAATCTAAGATAATTAGTGGGTTTTTTATCATTATATTAATTAAGGATTAAAAAATGAGATTTTTTGTAAAACCCCAAGATTTCATAGTACGTTATTTCTTCAAAGTAATTTAATAACTTTCACTACACGCAACACCGAGTTCAAGCGCACCAATACTTACCAAACTAGCCATTCAAAAGAGTTTACGAATAGTATTAACTGAATTTTGACGTTTATATAATCCTTATAATTTTATAATCCATATTATGAGTTTCTTAGACATAATTTAAGAATAAATTCATTTCGTCTAGATAAAAGAAGTATTTTTCAAAAAATGAAAATTTACCGCATTTTAATGGAGAACCCTTTTTTAAATCCAATATTTAAAACTTTTATATATTCAATTTGAAAAAATAAACTTCTTCTTTTGAATTGGGACATAAGAGTTTAGTTTCAATAAATTTTTGGTGTTTTTTCTAAAAACAATCAAATATGGGTGAATAGTAAAAAATACTATATTTTAACTGAAAACAACTTTTTTAATAAAAATAATTTATAGTGTTAAATTATAAATTTTAATTGTTTGGAAGTATAAATAGATTATATTTTTACCATTTAATCTAATTTTATTCATTGGAAATAACTTCACTTTAAAATTGAACATAAACAAGTATTAATCTTTTGATAGTTATTATTTCTTAAAAATATGCCTTTTAGTTTTTACAACGAGAATCGATTTTAAATTAATAAATGCAACTTATAAGCTTTGAATTTGGTAAAATAGACTTAATTTTTAAACTCATAATATAATAATTAGATTAAGGTGAAATTTTGGTATTTTTCTAAAAACATTCAATTTTTGATGAATAGTGAAAAACACTGAGGTTTTGGTTAACACTGACTTTTTATTTAAATAATTTTTTATTTAATTTAAATTTATTTTAGGTCAAAATAGATACATAATACCTATATAAGTTCAATATAATTCATTGGAGTCATTTTATAATAAGTTTAGATATATAAAAAATTTATTGATCTTTTTACCGTCTTTTACCGACCTCATATGAGCATTTGCAAATTTCCATAAAACATTATTTTACCGCTTCTGTGAATTGAAGTTCAAAAATCCAAGAGACCCAGTTGATATCAGTAAGTAAAATGTTGTTCAATAAGATAAAAATAAATTTGTATGAATAGTAACTTTTGACTTTTATGTACCACGGTTAAAAGTAAATAGGGTAATTAAAGGTAAAAATGATATTATTATTACCCTAACACATGTCTTAATTCAGTTGGATATGTGTAATTCGACCAAAGAAACCTTATAATTAAAATATTATCCTTTAGTTCCACTTGGATTAGATTAGGACATTTATTATTATTTAATTTAAAGAAGAGTTAAAAGTGTTAAATTCATGTTTTCATAACTAAAACATTTTTAATATAAGGATATACATAAGATAAATTTGAAAATAAATATTAATTATAAAGAAAATAAATTACGACATAATGGAATTTTATTTATAATTTTTAGACATTAAATAATTAAATTTATTTATGACACAATGATGATGCAGTAATTACCTTATTAATAAAAGATTAAAATAATTGATATTATAAATACCCAAATAAAAGTAATTTGATACTTCTTATGAATTAAAATAATTTTATATGTTAATATAACATTTTAGGGTTTATTTAATTAATTTTTTTCGAAGTAATCACGCTGTTATGATTTTAACAAAAAAACAAATACCGAATAGTCTCAAAATTGACATATAATAGTTTTTAAAAAAAATATTATATTATTAATTTATATAATAGTCCTAAAAATATATTGTTCGGCCAAAAGACTTATATAATAATATATATGACATTAATGAACCAATTTGGGTTTGATTGGCATTTTATAGTAAGTTTATTAACCATATAATTTAAAAATACAAAGAGACATGGTAAATGTCAAACTATTTAACTAAGAGTTAAATCTAAAAGTTAATGTTAATTTGATGACCTAAACCTGTCTAAAACCTATTGGTTGAGAGTTTTTTGACCCATACCCACCTTATCCTTTAAATAATTCATTGTGTATCCATTAGAAACTGAAAATTAATTTATTATAAAATAATATTTTATGTTTTTTCTAAGGTGCCCCTCACCCCTCTTATAAAAGGGCACTTCTCCTTCTCTCAAATTCACAACTCCAAAGCCATTTGGATCGGCCAAAACCTACCAGAATATCCTCCCAACTATCCTAACTTCATCATAGATGCCTTCCTTTTCTCATAAATCCAACATAAGGAGCCCTTTTGATCAAATCAAAAGGAAGAACCAGAAGAAGAGGTAATGATTTCACTACCCTCTTTTAAGTTCTTTTATTCTCCCACTTCCTATTTCTTTGTTGTTTACATTATAAAATAATAACTCTAGCATCCTCTGTATACTGTGATGTTATTATCAAAATGGTACAACCACATTCATTATTTTATCCATCCTATAAATGACAAAGTCACCATACGTGCGTACGTGTGGATTACTGTCTCCATGTCGTCGTGTAGTTTGTTATTCAAAAACATCATTATTTGGATGGGTATAATAATGAGTATAACTAATGTAAATAATAAATATAACATGTTAATTATTCTGTATATATGATATAACATACAATTACATATGATTTCACCATCAATATAATGATATTGTCGCTCGTGCATACGTACGGATTACAGTCTCCACGACGCGATGAGATTCATTTCCATGTTCACCATTCAACGATGATTATAAAATATATATCATTAATAAGTAGTAATATATGACATAATAATTCTATTGGATATATATATATATATATGTACTTACATATATCTTATTTACGTATTTCCATGCAATACGATATGAAAACAGAAACATCATTTATGCATACATACGGGCTACCGTCTCCATAAACAGTGTTTTCCATTTCATATATTAGTCTATTATACATATTTATATTCTAAATATATATGATATATAAATAATTTTTTATATTCTGGATGTATTTAAATCTTTATCAACGTGATACAATCAAGAGTAACAAGTTAAAACACGTACGATAAAGAACGTGATTATTACCAGAAATATTAATTTAACATGGAAATTATTATTAAATGGGTAATATAAAGTCATAAATGAATCATATATGATATCATAAATATTAATATAGTTCTGGTATAATCTAATAATATACAATGGTCATTATACAGGAGGTTAAACGTACCCTCGACTAAAGGAAAGTGCAAGGTAAGGGTTAATTTCACAATCTTTTTATTATCCGAGGTTGTTTTTACGTAAGTATCTACTGGGACATATTTATTATCGATTTCCATATTTCATAAAATATTTTTAAAAGGGATTATTTTTAAGGCAATTTTTACTAAAATATCATTTTAAATGATTTAAATATTTATTCTTCTTAATCGTTCTCATTAATGTCTATGTTTTAAAAATGGTTTTTAAGGATTTATTTATATGGACATGAATGTTTTTAAAATGTTAATCCTTTGAAAAGATTAAAATTCGTATGGGACACTCAAATTAAAAAATGTCTTTAAATGTCTTCCTTTTTAATTTTTTTGACTTTTAAATGTTTTCTTAAGAAAGTGATATTTCTCTCAAAGAGTTTTACAAATCATTTTCATCTATGTCAACATACTTTGATGGATTTTAAACTTGTTTGATGTTGATTTATTATGATACAAATCTTACATATTGTATTGAAGTATTTTTTATATGTTTGACTATGGATGTGTTCTTTTTATACTATTCACGGTTTATGGATAAAGTATTGACATTTCGTATGCTGGTTTGAATACGAATGTTTATGTTATTGTTCTACCTTTTCATATGAGGAATGCAGTGTACTTAGTAAGTGACGGGTGGAGCCTGCTATAGCTCCTCGATGTATCGGTAGGTCTCATGAGACAAACTAGTGTCTTTCCACAAGGGCTTGACAAAAATTTTATTTGTAGTCTTGGAACAAGGCCTTGACTATGTGGTAATGATGTCCGGCGTTAGGCATTCCCTAATTATGAAATTAGTCATTACATGTTATTATTCGACTAGTCGAATATCCATTTGCATGTTTATATGGTAATGTTTGATTTATTATTTCCATATTATGTTCAAGTTTATATTTAGAAGGATATTGTTTTTATTAAACATCTTGCCTTAAAAGTTTGCAGCTTATGCTAAATTATTTACACTTACTGATCATCTGAGCTCACCCCTTTCTTATGTTTTATTTTCCCAGGATCCAATGAAGTGTTTTATTTTTGAGATGCAGGGTTAAGCTATAGGAAAAATGGAATTCTCAAAGGAATTTTTTGTGTTGTATGTTAGAAAGTGTAATGTAATGTTCATGTATGCAATCTATTTTCCAAGATTTCTAAACTGATTAGTTTTTCGGACTTGATTCCTTGTAATCATGCTAATGTATTAAAATAATGCACCAACTCTAGGAATCTAGGGTCAGGGTGTTACAGTTGGTATCAAAGGAAGTTTAGTACAAACCTTGGAATATAGATTTAGATAAACTCTTTTTAGAGCACATTACCCTAAGATAGACTTTGAGGTTTAATATAGAAGAACTTCCTAGAATTTTTTTATTGTAGAGTTTTTGTGAGTTTTCCAAGAAATAAATCTCTGTCTAGATAATAGAAGGTAAGAGAAGCTCTGGCATAGATGTAACTAAGTGTAAAACCCAAAACACCGCTTTGAGCTAGACTCAAACGGGGAATGATGCATGAAAACAGGCCTTGCTGCACTCTTGGTTACGACACTTCCGGGGGATATACTTAGGCTAATTCTCATTTTCTTTACAAACCATTATGAAGGGTTTATGAGTATATACTTCCTTAAAGAAATTATTTTTATGATTATGGATTATATCCATAAACTGTTCAATTTATGTTAAGTGTTTTACAAGATTTGATTTAGGTATTTCAATTTATAAACTAATCTAGTTTATGACATTGTTTAGAATTGGTGCCTAGTGGAAGGAATGGAAGAAAGTGTAAGAAAGGAAAATTTGAATATCCATCATATAATAAATGTGGGAAGAAACACCCTAGTACATGCTTTAAGGGAATGAGATTTTGTTATAAGTGTGGAGAAAAAGGACACCAAGTACGTGATTTCAAGGGTAAGAAAAAAGTTTCAAATGTACAATGCTTCATCTGCAAGGCATTGGGATACTACGAGAATCAATGCCCCAGTCATCAGATTATAACTTAAATGATTCTATTGGATAATAATCAAGTTATGATACTACCTCAGATGAAGAAGAATGACTAGTGTTCTTATGTTGTTATTATAGAATTATTTCATTTGAGTGTTGTATCAGCAATATACTAGTTATATGAATTGTGGAGATAAATAAGGATTGTACTGTAGTACTATTTTATTAAGGATTTGAGATTATATGGTTCTAAGAAAAGTGACGTAATAGAAAGATACACTTTTGAAAAAATACATGGTTGAAGGAAATGTAATCCTCAATATGGTCCTGATAATGAGGTAGTGATTTTGGAATAAGAGATGGTTTATTTGGATAAATTATATTGGATGTTCTTGACTTTCTCGGAACTGATTAATAGTTTTCTTATTTCATCATTATTGGAATATTCAATATTTTTGGTTGGAATTAGTATATCCTGTATTCTATAAGTAATAAGGGAGTATGAATGTAATCAATAAGGTTTTATATTAATTTAGGATGTTGCAGTGTTTTAAAAGAATACATGATGAAGGTGTCCACATGTTATTACGTGGCAAAAAAGATCTTCATTGTGTTTAACTTACTTATAAATTTTGTACTATGAGTTTGGAAAGAAGTATTTTGGATATGTCTAGTTTGATATTATTTTTTGATTTCTATAAAAAGGACAACCTGGAGGTCGGGTGGCAACTCGTTGCATCCGGCAAGGCCACGAGACTTGAACCCGCAACCGAAGTGCGACAAAGGTGTATCACCTACCACTGGCCCACGTAATGTCCTGGATTGAATAATTTAGTTTTTTTAAAAGGTCTGGTAAATGAAATATAAATTCATTTTTTTGGAACCCTATACAAATAGGATAAATATAATATTTTTTTAAGTTCTATTATCTTTTAGAGTGAAAGATGAGTTTGTGGTAGAAAGGATGGAACTCTACTTATCAAGCATATTTTTTTCTTCTCTAATTCTATGAAAAATTAATTCTTAAACTTTAGGTAAGGGGTCTTAAAACTCAAAATGTTTTATCCCAATACCTTATTTTTTGTTGAACTGATGATATTTTAAATCATCATAGATTGATAGCTTTGAGGCCCTCAATACTAGATTTTTTTGTGACTGATGACCTCAATCACTCACTATAAATATTTACATCTTTCCTCAAATTATATGTCTCTAATTTCCACCAATGTTCTCTTAATTGAGATCATAATTTGGTGGTGACTTTTTCATTCCCCTTTTCCTCTTATTAAGAATAAATTTTATTATCCCAATTTTCGATGTGGGTTTTTTCTACAAAGGTATTTTCTATTTTCAACCTTTTATTTTCGAAGAACAATTTCAAATTGCAAGGATGAAATTTATTAAAGGAGGAAAGAATGTAACACCCCAATATTTCATAGTATGTTATTTTTTCAAAGTAGTTCAATAACTTTCACTACACGCAACACAGAGTTCAAGCGCACCAGGACTTACCAAACTAGCCATTCAAATAATTTATAGTGTCCAATTATACATTTTAATGGTTTTGAAGTATAAATAGATTATATATTTACCATTTAATCAAATTTTATTCATTGGAAATAATTTTACTTTGAAATTGAACATAAACAAGTATCAATACTTTGATAGTTATTATTTCTTAAAAATATACCTTTTGGTTTTGACAACGAGAATTAATTTTAAATTAATAAATAAAACTTATATGTTTTGAATATAGTAAATAGACTTCATTTTTGAATTCAGAATATCAAAATTATCTTAGGGTGAAATTTTGGTATTTTTATGAAAACATTCAATTTTTTATGAACAATGAAAAATACTGAGTTATTGGTTAAAACCGACTTTTTATTTAAATGATTACTTATTTAATTTAAATTTAATTTAGGTCAAAATAGATACACTATAGCCTATTGGTATAGGCTTTTTCTTGACATCCAAAAAACCCAAGATCAAATCCGGACAGGGGAAAATTACTGGGTGTTGTAGCAGTACTATAGCGGGGCACTGTAGCAGTACTGTAGCAGTGGCGGAACTGTTGCAGCGGCGACACTGTAGTGCCGTAGGGACTGTATCAGGTACTGTAGCGGTGTCTATATTGTAGCAGGTACTGTAGCAGTGTGAGTACTATAGTAGTACTATTCACCGAGGGGTCCGTTGGGCCAAAAAAATGGGCTTTCAAGCCTTTTATTCCGGCCACTTGGCCTTGGGCCTTCGGGCTATGTAATGGGTCTCCCTCTACCCAGTCTAAAGAGGTCTTTTCGTTAAATAATAAATTGAGGCTTCAGCCCCAAACTATAAAAAAAATGATACATATTACATATATAAGTTCTATATAATTCATTTGAGTCATTTTATAATAAGTTTAGATATATAAAAATTTAGTTGAACATTTTACCGTCTTTTACCCACCTCCTAGGAGCATTTGCGAATTTTTATAAAACATAATTTTACCACTTCTGTGAATTGAATTTTAAAAATAAAAGAGACATGGTTGATATCAGTACGTAAAATGTGGTTTAATATGATAAAAATAATTTTTGGTGAATAGTAACATTTGACTTTTATTTACCACGGTTAAAAGTAAATAGGGTAATTAAAGGTAAAAATGATATTATTATTACCCTAGAACATGTATTAATTCTATTGGATAAGTGTAATTCGACTAAAAACAACCTTAGGAATAAAATATGATCTTTTAGGTCCACTTGGATTAAATTAGGACATTTATTATTATTTAATTTAAAGAAGAGTTAAAAGTGTAAAATTCAAGTTTTCATAACTAAAACATTTTAAATATAGGGCTATAAATAAGATAAATTCGACTATAAATATTCACTAGAAATCTAAAAATATTTCCTAAATAATTAAATTTTATTTATAATTTTTATACATTAAATAATTAAATTTATTTATGACACAATGATGATGCAGTAATTATCATATTAATAAAATATTCAAATAATTGATATTATAAATACTCAAATAAATGTAATTTGAGACTTATGATGAATTAAAATAATTTTATATGTTACTATGACATGTTAGGGTTTATGAAAGCAATTGTTTTTAAAGTAATCATGCTTTTATGATTTTAACAAAAAACAAATACCAAATAGTGTCAAAATTGACAAAAAATAGTTTTTTAAACAAAAATTATATTATTAATTGATATAATAGTCCTAAAAATATAAGGTTCATCCAAACGACTTATATGATAATATATATGACATTAATGAACCAATTGGGGTTCTATTGTAGTTTTATAGTAATTTTATTAACCATACAATAGAAAAATACAAAGAGACATGGTAAATGTCAAACTATTTAACTAAGAGTTAAATCTAAATGTTAAGGTTAATACGATGACCTAAACCTATATAAAACCTATTTGTTGAAATGTTTTTGACCCATACCCACCTTATCCTTTAAGGAATTCATTTTGGTGCCATTAGAAACCGAAAATGCATTTATTATAAAATAATATTTTAAGTTTTTCCTATGGTTCCCCTCACCCTTCTTATAAAAGGGAACTTCCCCTTCTCTCAAATTCACAACTCCAAATCCATTTGGCTCAGACAAACCCTACACGAATATCCTCCCAACTATACTAAATTCATCCTAGTGGTCTTACATTGGTCAGAAATCCAACCTAAGGAGCCCTTTGGATCAAATCAAAAGGAAGAACCCGAAGAAGAGGTAATGATTTCACCAGCCTCTTTCAAGTTCTTTTATTCTTATACATCCTCTTTCTTTGTTGTTTAAATTGTAAAATAATAACTCCAATATCTTATATATACTATTATGTTATTATAAAAATGTTACAACCATATTCATTATTCTATCCATCCTATAAATGACAAAGTCACCATACGTGCGTACGTACGGATTACCGTCTCCATGTCGTGGTGTAGTTTGTAATTCAAACACATTATTATTTGGATGGGTATAATAATGAGTATAAATGATGTAAATAATAAATATAACATTTTAATTATTATTTATATATTATATACCATCCAATTAAATATGATTTCCCCATCAATATAATGATATTGTCTCTCGTGCGTACGTACAGATTACCGTCTCCACGACGCGATGAGATTCATTTCCACGTTCACCATTCAACGATGATTATAAAATATATATCGTTAATAAGTATGTAATATATGAAATAATAATTATATTGGAGATATAAATATATATATATATATATATATATGTGTGTGTGTGTGTACTTACATATATCTTATTCACTTAGTTCCGTGCAATACGATATGAAAACGGAAACAACGTTTATTCGTACGTACGGACTACCCTCTCCATAAACGGTGTTTTCAATTTCATATATAAGTCTATTATAAATATTTATATTCTAAATATATATGATATATAAATCATGTTTCATATTCTAGAAGTATTTAAATCTTGATCTAAGTGATACAATCAAGAGTAACAAGTTAAACACGTACGATAAAGAAAGCAATTATTATCAGAAATGTTAATTTAACATGGAAATTATTATTAAATGGGTAGTATAAAGTCATAAATGAATCATGTATGATATCATAAATATTAATATGGTTCTGGTACAATATAATAACATAAAATGGTCATTATATAGGAGTTTTAACGTATCCTCTACTACTGAAAGTGAAAGGTATGGGTTAATTTCACAATCTCTTTATTATCTGAGGTTGTTTTTACGTAAGAATCTACTGGGACATATTTATTATCCATGTCCATGTTTCATAAAATAGTATTCAAAGGGATTATTTTTAAGGTAATTTTTAGTAAAACATCATTTTAATTGTTTTAAATATTTATTCTTCTAAATCATTCTCATTAATGTCCATGTTTTCAAAATGGTTTTTAAGGATTTATTTATATGGACATGAATGTTTTTAAAATTTTAATTCCTTTTAAAAGTTTCAAATTGGTATGGGAAACATTGATTCAAAAAATTATTTAAATGTATTTCTTCTTAAATTGTGTGACTTTTAAATGTTTTCATGACAAATAGATATTTCTATCAAAGATTTTTACAAATCATTTTCATCTATGTCAACATCCTTTGATGGATTTTAAACTTGTTTGAAGTTGATTTATTATGATAAAAATCTTACATATTTTATTTAAGGATTTGTGATATGTTTGATTGTGGGTGTGTTATTTTTATACCATTCATGGTTTATGGATAAAGTATTGACATTTCGTATGCTGGTATTAATATGAATGTTTATGTTATGTTTCAACCATTTCATATGAGGAATGCAGTGGACTTAGTAAGTGACATGTGAAGCCTACTATAGCTCCTCGATGCATCAGTAGGTCTCATGAGACAAACTAGTGTCTTGGCACAAGACCTTGAAAAAAAAAATTATTTGTAGTCTTGGCACAAGGCCTTGACTATGTGGTAATGATGTCCGGTGTTAGGCATTCCCACATTATGAAATTAGTTATTACATGTGATTATTCGACTAGTAGAATATCCATGTGCAGGCTTATATGGTAATGTTTGATTTATTTTTTCCATATTATGTTCCAGTTTATGTTTAAAAGGCTATTGTTTTTAATACACATCTTGCCTTAAATGTTTTTAGCTTCTGCTAAATTATTTACCCTTACTGAGCATCTCATCACACCATTTTCTTATGTTTTATTTTCCTAGGATACTAAGAAGTTTTTTATGTTTGAGATGAAGGGTTAAGATATGGTAATAACGGCATTCTCAAAGGATTTTTGTGTGTTGTATGTTAGAAAGTGAAATGTAATGTTCATGTATGCAATCTATTTTCCAAGACTGCTAAACTAATCGGTCTTTCGGGACTTGATTCCTTGTAATCATGAAAATGTATTAAAATAATGTACCTACTATGGGAATCTAGGGTCAGAGCATTACATTTTCCTTATTTTATAATAAACATGACATTATAGCCCTTTATAGATGAAATTTTATTCATTTTTTATCAATTAATAAAATATTTTCAATTAATAGAGAAAATTATCATAACAAATGTTTTTTTATAAATCAAATTTGATGAAATTGAAATAATTATTAGTTCAACTAGTTCTAACCATGAAAAATTATTTATTTAATGGTCTTCATAATTGTTTGATTAACAATGGATTAAATTTATTGTTTTTAAATAATTTATTTGTTATAATTTTTGATTGTAAAGGATTATTTATTTATATGATCTAATGTATTTCCTTCACATTGGTGGTTAATGATAACATGATTTTGAATTACACCCTTTTAGTTTTTTTAGAAATATTTTTTTGTGAGTGGGAATCTTATGTTGAATGATGATGAATTATAATGAATGATAAAAAATGATAATGGGGGATGATGAATATTTTGGAAAATAATCATATTATTTTTATATTATTTTATTCTAGTGATAACTTATCCCTATCGACCTTAGAGGTAGTGAGAAGTTTGAACATGGGTGAACATAACAAGAAGAAAACTGAGTTACCAGTAATTGAGACTATGAGATGATATATTAGGAATCATGGATTGTCCTAAAAAAATTTGGTGTGTTGAGTTTAATGTATGGAGATGAATGAGATATTTTTTATAATGTTTTTCCATTAGATCCTCGATTGAAGGGTGGTGGAAATGAATTATGGTTCAATGTTCTGCTGAGATTCATTGATTAAGGGTGAGGCTGGTGAAAGGGGCAACATTGGTGTATACCACCCAAAATCTGGGCTACCTAGAATTATGGATCAAGAATTTTCAACTACATATCATGTATTATTTTGGGTTACGTTTCATCCATGTTGTGAACCATGTAATTATAGGGTTTTTATGAATTTATAAATTCTATATGATGTGTGACAATGGGTGACACATTTTCTATTTCAAGAAATGTAACTTGATCATGTTTCTACTATTAGCATTGACTAACTTATGTGGTATTTCACAAATTATATGTTGTGTATGAAAAAATGAAATGAATTGGGTATCACCAATACTTTTAAATTTATGCTGAAAGATTTAAACATTGTGTATCATATGATAACTTGTTTTTTATATTGAAACGGCATGAAACCATGCATTTAGGATACATTCATTGATACCCTACAAGTACAAAAAACCATGTACCCTAATAAGACATACTATATAGGTTATAATTAATTTAACTTAACTATATAATCTCATGATTGATTAATAATGTGTCCTAAATATTGTATATACCTAGGTATATTCTGTGTATTGGGTAGTGTATAGTATTTCTCATAATTTCTCATTTGGGTGTCAGAATAAGACACATGAATAGTCTATTCTAAGTGTTTTCCATATATAATGTGATGATGTATATATTTTCATAATATATGAATTTTTTCAAGTGTGTATTGATTAGTTTGGGTTAGTTATCTTGTATAGATAATGATAGAGAGGGAGGGTGAAGTGGTTTGAGTATACACGGGGTTGGTAACCCCTTGGATGATTACTGGTTTTGGGTCTAGGTCCTAAATAAAATTAGTTGAGTAGGTAACCCCATTTATTATAGATCATAGGTCCTCCGTATATTAATTCAATAACCCCCTTGGCTGACGCACACACTAAATGATGAAGTGTGTGTCCGCTATAAGGGTCATTACCCCCTTCAACTATCTTGCACATATCAGTAAAGAATGTGTCCCAAACTGTAATTAAAAAATATAACTTAGTGGTTAGGTAGTATGGTTTTTTTTCAATTATTCATGATTCATATGTTACATGGATTTTTCAATGACAGGCATACTCTGGTACCTTTGAGATGTTACTTAAAGATGAGCCAATGTCTTTAAGTTTTAGGATACTTTGGAAAATATGGGTTTCTCTAGTTATATTAGAGATATAACATCTTATATAGATGAACAATAAATATTTAATTGTTCTATCATTCTTTCTTCTATACTATTGACCATATGTAGGTTTATATAACCCATTTCTTAGTTTAGGGTTTTTGAGATGACTTGCTACTTTATCTTTAATTGTATTTCTAGGGAATCCTATTGGGAATGTTTACACTCACCTCTTCATTGGTCATATTCCCACAAGTATTATGCCTATAAATATGTAGACTAATTTGAGGTGAAAATACTAAAACAAGTGGCTACTTCCATGGACATATAGCCACAATTTTAAAATTGTGGCTATAGGTGGATATAGCCATAGTTCTATTACTTATAGCCACAGTTTTAAAACCATTGATATAGGTTTGTTTTCCATGGACTATAGACATAGTTTTCATAACTGTGGCTATATACAACAACTATAACCTTGGTTATATGGCCTATAGCCACGGTTTTCCAAAACTATGGCTATATGGTTCCCACACTTCTGCGGGAAAAAAAATTACCACAACAAAATTAGCAGGAGGCCCTACTACCATAGTTTTGTGGATATTTCCATAGTTTATATTAATATACATCGTAATATATACATATATACAGGAATCATTTGGCGGTGTAGTGGTGACCATCGCAGGTTGGAAAATGGGAGGTGTAGGGATCGGAACTCGGCGATCACATTTTTTATTTTGGCTATTTACACAATTTACCAAGGTTATAGCTTTGGTTTAAAATGTGGCTATAAGTCAACCTCCATGGTGGAGAATTTTGAGGCCTATTTCCATGGTTAAAACTATGGAAATAGGTCGGGATCAACTACCACGGCGATAGAGGTCACGGTGGGCCAAAACTGCGGTCGTAGCCTAGGACCACGGTTTTGGGGCCTATTGGCACAATTTTGAACTGTGGCTATAAGAATATTTTCTATTTGTGTGACCTTAGTACATGTGGAGTTAGTGGAGTTGATATTTTTGATGCACAACCACACAATTTCATGTATAGAGGATTTGGTTACTAACAAAGTGTGTTCAAGATACCCCTATAGTGAGAAGGTGTTTTCTAATACCCGAAGTCTTCTATATTTGGTGATTTTGTATTATTCATTTGTATCTTCATTTGGTGGTTTCCTATGTCGAGTTTTACCTGATTATTATTTTCAGATACATGAATATGTTACATAACAAGATGTTTATATATTTCTATAAATTTTTGGACATATACTGTGTATGGTGTAGAATACCTATTGTAGGCTGATATAGTCTAATTCTTCCCATGTGTGTTATACCTTCAGAGGGCAGGTATCTATACCTTGACATATTGAAGGTGGGTTTGAGGTTTCATTCATAGTTTACTATTCAATGAGGTGGGGTCATAGTTGTTTGGATCTTCTTATAATGGTATCAAATCATGGTTCAAGTCCTATGAAATGAATTTGGATTTAGAAGCCTTCTGAGGATTTGTTTGGGAATTTTTAGAAATGATTATAATGGGGAATTGAGTTTAGATTTTTGACCATGGAACCTAGTGTAGGTTAAAAGAATAATATATCCATTCACTAAAAATTTGAAAACAAATTAGTTGACCTATGACACTAATTCAACATTGTAGGGTATAATTAAGTAGCTATATACATCATATAGTGTTCAAACATGTCTTTCATGTCCTTATAATGTAATATCACACATATGTGATCGGGTGACCATGGGATTCATCTTGTAAAATAGAAAATGTTACCCAAATATAACCATATTATTATTAAAGGTAGGGTCATAATGAGACTATACTGGTGTTTGAGATTCTTATCACAAATTAGTTAAGTGATGTGACCTTTATTTGGATATTGTTTGTGAGTTATATTTACCCCACAAGTAGATGGTGGATCCTTTATTATTTATTCTTAATTAATTTTTCTTTGTTTAGAATAATTTAGTTCGAACTGATCTTGTCATGAATAACTAATGACCATAAATTCTATAGTAATTATAGTGATAGATGCCTCATGGGTTCATGAGGAGATCTTTATCCTTATATGGTAGAGGATTGAAATGATTTTGAGAATCATATTTTACCATCTAGTTCAGACACTATTGAATCCCGCCAAATCAGAATCAATAATTTTTCAATCTAAGAAATTCCAAAAGCATAGGAATTATTTCCTTTAATATGTAAATAAGGAACAACTTTGAAATATGGAGATCAAGAAGCTGGGTTTGGTGGATCTTATAAAACTTAGAAGGAAACACAATCACATGACCTTAGAAATGTCACGTGGCCTGATCATGTTCTCCATATGATATAATAATGATAAAAAAATCCTCTTTTCTAGGCCTTTCGATCATATAAACCCCCCGATATTCCTTCCCATTATTAAGAAGGTGACCAAACAAGTGTTGACGATCATACAAAGGCCATGAGACAAGTTCCTTTGATCATGCAACTTCTTAATTGGAAAATACCAAAAAATCACCACAATCACCTTATGAAATAAATCATAAAAATGTGGAGCCTTAATGGGATCAAAGTTATGGTGGTTTTCACATGAAAGGGTTATATGAATCTCAAGATCAGTTTATTGATAATGTGAGATCCCTAGTATCATGTTGTCTATGTCATGCGAAAGACTTTGGGCATGCCACCTTCATGCTGCAAAGGCCCTCATACACATACATTAAATCATTCTATACCACTTAAAATCCAAAAACAAGTGGGGATAATTTCCATGATAATTCTCACACATTATCATAGGATTCATCTTTGATCATGAAATACACCAAAGAAAAGTGGGGAGACTTCCCATGATAATACTTAAACACCATAGAGAGATCCTTCATTGATCATACGATGCACCATAGATGAGTAGATAAACCGTCTATGATGATGATCACACACCTTCATGAGATATAGTATTGATCATGTGATTCCCAATCAGTCAATCAATGGGAAAAGGCCAAAAGTCCAGTAAAATAAAAAATAAAAGATAAAAAACATGGAAGAATTTTTTGAAAGGAAGAAGTTAAGATGAATTTCAAGAAAAGGGTTATACATCTCATGTGATCACCATTGATCATGTAAAGACCCTTAGAAAATCCATCTGGATTTTAAAAAGGGCCTTTGTTGAGCCAAGTCGATCTCATAAAGGAACCCAGAAAAGTCACCCTTGATTATACGAAACCTTCTTCGACATGCATCCTAGTTTTGGGAATATTCCCAAACATGTCAGCCCAATGTTGTGAAGGATCTTTTAAATGTTGACATGATTATGAAAAATCACTTTTACAAACCATGATTATGATAAATATGGAGATGATGGAGTGTTCTTATGGTTACAATTTATCATCCAATGCCACGGACGACCCATGATAGGATCATATAAAGAGAGTAATGAAATAATCTTTCTAATGAATCAAGCCCATATCTGTAATACATGCTTTGTTCAGGGAAGTATACAACTAGGGTAGAGAGGCCTGTAAATTCCTCCCCTAGCATTAAAAGACACACATAAGGTAGGGGAGAAACAAGAGCAAAAGATCACAAGAGAAATATTTTAATAATTATAGTAGAAATCATTGAAATCACAATAGTATTCCTCAAGGTAAAATATAGGGAATGACTTAATGAATTATGCAACATGTTTATACACTTCATGTGATCACCCTATAGATTACCCAAAGAACTTCTGGTGTGCTATCCATATTATGAAAAGTAGCTTCCACCAATTGAATTGGACTCATGAAAACTCAACAATATAATTACCAACAAACATGGAGGCATATATGCAATAAAGACTGAAAATGATGGGATATTTACATAAATAAAGATACGTTGATTTTCATGTGAAGGCATCATGTTCTTTGCAAGACCTATACATATCATGAGACACCCCAACCCCTAATGTGTTCATCCTGATCACATGAAACCGTTTTACATGTCTTTATAAATCATGTATAGTACTCCTTACATGTTATCCACATGATGTGATGTAACTAGGATATATCAACCATGTCATATGAAATCCTCTAGACATGCTTGATTAACCATGAGACCACCCTTCAACATGTTAGCCCTGACAACGTGACACACTTGGATGTGTCTGAATCGATATCATGAAGGATATTGGACAAGTAAGTTATATCATTATATATTCAATTGAAATGTTATATTTAATCATGATAAGCGCCATGGAATTGTCATCCTTGTCATGAGATGGCCCCGGGACAAGTCATTTGGATCGTGCAACAACATCTAGAAATCCTAAGACATGTCGGCCAGATCATGAGATAGACACCAAGACCTATTTAGGAAACCATAAACATGCATGGTATACATCCCTGACATGTCAACTCTTTTAAGCAAAGATCCTCTGACATGTCAAGAGTGTTAGGAAAACACCCTAGGAGATGATAACAATGTCCATAAGATACAATTGAAAATAAAATCTCTTGAACTACGAGTACTCTAATTCCCATCCAAACAAGAGATGTAGGACCCCATCCAAAGCACCTATCCCTAATTGGGAATCAACCTGAGTGTTTTTATTTCCATATCCCAGACACTCCATCTCATGGGCCCCAAAATCTCAAATGGGTTTATTGTTCTTCACCATCCATCAGCAGATTAAGAAGCTATTTGAACTATGAGACCTTTGATTCATGTTATAATAAGGATATGTGAGAAACCTTCATAAGGCCTAAGATCTATATCAAACACTCCTCTAAGAAAAAACTAGTAAATAATTCCTATATACATATGCAGTGAGTCTAGTCACTTTCTCCTCCTTGTTTCTCACACCAAGTTTGAATCACATGAGCTGTTGGATTTTTAATGATCATATCACTCACATCATAAATTTCCCCCCACCAGGGAAACCTCTGTGTGTAGGACTCATTCACTATCCTGGTCTGATTTTACCATACAAGTTAATCCACATTTGTTTATGTATCTATGGAATTAATAAATTGGTAAACCCTAGGTTGATAATTGTCATGAGTCTTAATTTCCTGCCACTACCCATCAATGGGTTGAGGGAGGATCGAACTATGATGTCTCTGATTCCTGCTATAAACAAGATATGTAGGATTCCTTTTAAAGGATCAATCCCCATACTGGGTGCCTAAGTTACCTCATACATGTCCATTATTCATGATGTTAAAATGAATAGATTGGACCTAAACAAACTATGTTTCTTTTTATTCTTTCTATTAATAGGATTTGTAAGACACTTCATAAAGATATAATCCCATACTAGAAACACTAATTTCCTCTCCATATGATAGTAAACACTAGATTTTTATAGTTATATGGATTCAAAATATAAATAGTTACCAATTGATAAGTAATAAATAGAAATAAATAGACAACCTTAGATAAATATAGATGATCCCCTTAATAGAACCCCGTTTTCATATATAATGATTCAAAATTTGATCATTTTATTAGGGAAACCATTACTGTATCAGGATATGGAAGTGATTTCTGAAAATTTCCTAAATTTACAAGGGAGTCTCATAATAATAAACATTTCATCCAAAAGGTTGTGATGATACCAACCTCCTATCCTATCAACCAATGTGATTTCCTAAGCGTCATTGGGTTTTGAACCCCAATTGACCGCATACCTTTGGAAGGAAGGTCTATACCTAGTTATAGATTTGGGATCCATTGGGAGTTTAGGTGAAATATGGAAATGTTAAAACTGATATAAATGATTGTGAAACCATACCTGAACCCTTAATAATAAATTCTCAAATATGAAACAAAAATGGTGAACCTAGTTTAAAAACTTGTAATAACAAGAATAACTGAATCATTATATGCATCGGGAATCATGTCTCCTAATCATTGGGAACAAAACCATACCAAAATATTTTAAGGGAAACAAAAATGATGAACCAAATTTGAATGTATCAAATAATAAAAGAGATTTATTGATCATTTATAGAGATATTTTGTTTTGTGTCTCTTGCACAAATGAAAATGATACGCCTAATATAAAATCCTTAAAAAATGGTGTCCTAATGAAATAAATATATTCCTGTTTTGAAAATTCCATGTAAGAAAAAAAGTTAAACATGGAAAAAGAAATTAAAATTGTGCTACCTATAAATAGAAAAAAAACCATATTTATTACATTTTACAATGCATTAATCAATGACCTTATTCCTCATTGTCTTTGCGACTTCTTAAAATGATCACATAAACATCCTGACTAGAGATCATGTCTTTATCAAGTTAATGTTCAAGAACCTAATCTATGATAGTTACCTATACGGGTCAGAAAACAACCTAACCCACCATACTCCTTCATCTTCATGTAAAAAACTCGATGTTTTGTAAATAACACTAACATGGTACGATCCTAACCATCAAGGATGCATGTAGAGGTCTCCAGACATAGAAGATAGAAAGTCTATCTCATTATGGGAAAAATAAAATGAAAATGGGGGTGTTCTTTCTACCACCAATCACTTTTGAATCTTATCCCCAGATCACAATAATCAAAACCATCTATATATTAGGAAGGTTGATCAAGGAGTCGACTATGGATCTATCGTGGTTCATGAAATGCATAAGAGAGCTCTTGTTAACCTCCTTCACCAGCATCATCTGCCCCCCCCCCCCTCATTCACCTATTTAGGACACCACTTGACACATTTATACCTGAGAAACTCATTCATGGGTACCAAGGAGGTCTCTTCAGTCCTGAAAAACTATGGATAAACGAGGGTGGTCTAATATCCATGTTTCCAATGATAAAGCTTGTTGGAATATTCTGTCAGTCACCAGTTGGTAGGCTCATATCCCTACCCACTCTGATTAATTATACATGCATATTCCTAATGAAATCATGGGTGAGGAACATATCTCTTCACCCATGCATGAATACGATCAACATATTTTTATGTAACAAGGAGAATAAAAGTGGGATTATTTTTCCACTATAATCAATGAAATCTAGAATTATATATTAGAAACCAAGAATTTGTAGGCCTACATTTATAGACAAATTTCACTAAAGTGTTGCTAAATTCTAGAAATATCCGAAGAGATTGAACAACATATTGTAGAACTAGTATAGATATAGAGACAGACACCAATTCCTATCCTGATATCCAGATCATCATATCACCATGATCACTATGAACAGGTGGCTACTCTAGAGGAATTACACATTATTACAATCATTTAAAAGGATTATAAGAAAATTTAAGTAATGTTCATGGCATAGGATCAAGCTCATATTTCCATTCTGAATAAGGCTCACCAAATCAATTTAGAACATTCCTTGGTACATGCACAGATTGTTATTGAAAAGGATTAGTGACATACTATAAATTAATAGGGATGAGATCATATTAGTATTCCAACTGGGGCTCACCAACTTAGTTTAACACATTCCTTGGTATAGGCACATATTCTTATTGGAAAAATCCTATAAAATTATATAAAGGCATAGGACCAAGCTCATATCCCAATCAATTATGATACTCATCACATTCCATCATCTCACGAAATCCAGGCTCATATATCTACTCACATCGAGGAAAAAATGAACTAGTATCCTTTAAGTTTATTGAGACGGAGTCTCATATACCTTATCCCATTCCAGAGGTTCATCGATATATTCAAATAGGGAATAAATATTTGAATCAAGCTCATACTCCCACTTCAACTATGATTTAATAACAGATTCTAGAAACCTTCCCCGACAGGCTCATATTCTTACATATAATATAGATTCTCACCGGCATACTCTAACATCTTCTTAGAATCAAGATAATATCCCCATATCACTAGACGCTTATCAATATATTTTGGAAACCATCACGTAACAAGATCATATCCCTAATCAACCCCAAAAGGCAGGTCGACATATTCTGGCCATGACACAGAATGAGGTACATATCTTTGATTTTCTCAATGATATTGTCCTTGAGGCTATTTGATTCATATTTTCAAAACATCAAGGGTACATTGACTCTTAAACTAAAGCATTAGGTGGTCAATAATTTGATATTCCTCCTCATAGTAGGGTAGATATGGATTGCAAGGAATCCACTTCTAATATCTTCCATGGTTAACTTTGACATTGTGATGTCTCTCATGAATAAAGAAATCATCCCCTTGAACAAATAAATTCATATTTATTAATGTTAAAAACACTAGGGTAACTGTATATAGTTCCCCATAAACTATCAGTATCACTTCACCATGGTCAGCATCCAATTTGGAGAAGTAACCTCTATAGTATGACCAAGTGGAGGAATATAAATCTGGTGAAGAAGAGGCTGACATCTGGCCGATCACCATTTTCAACTATGAGATCCCAAATGAGGTATAAAGGGATTTCATGCCTTACCTAAACCAAAACATGTGGGTGAATCATCATTGGTTGGAGGCTAAACACATCCCTTTTCAAGGATATGGGGTTAAAATCAGGATCATAAATACACTCTGTTATCAGCTGGACATGACCACATTCTTAATATCCCATAACATAGGGGTAAAAGTCCTAAAAAATTCCTATGAAGTGTTTGCCTCCATATCATAAAAATTCTACATCGACTAATTTTCATTGCCCTATCAGATGTATGTATCCGATGATGGGGAATGTATAGAGTGTTTCACTTCACCATGTCCCCAGAATAGTAGAATTCTCCATATATAGAATCTTGTAATGTCATATCTATAGGATAAATCAATGGACCAAGAAATTCATGGGTGATTTGATCAATAAAACGAGACTCCCCTTCTTTGACGATGTAAAGACATTGTGAACAAAGGGAGAGGGCAAGAAACATACTCCTAATATGGCCCCCTTTAAACAATGGGAACACATTTGAGACATGAAATCCGAATTGGTGGACTACCTGATTGCTTCCTGTGGAAAATTAATCCCCTCATAGGAAGTCACAAAACCCATCTCATACATGAGAACAATTTTTTCAAATCAAATGGATCATAATAGCAGCTGCTATTGAAGCCATCCAGGAGTGAAATCAGCCCACAAGGTTGGGGGAGTTTTTACCACCAACTCCACCACTAGGGTCATCAAACCCTAAGGGGATCTGTGAAATATCAATGGAAACTATAAACCAATCCCATCCCAGAGGGTTGGGTGAATTTATTTCTCAATCTCCATCACTAGGTTCATCAATCCTTGAGAGGGTCCGAGGAAAAATAGTAGTGGATCTAGATCAACAGCATACTGTAGGGATGGTGACATTTATATATCAATTCCCTTATTAGTATCCATCAGATCCTTGATTGGAACCATCAAATACTTAACAAAAGGATTAGTAAGTTCTAAGAGTGACCCTAAATCATCCCTGTCCCATAGGTTCAGGGTACTTTTTATCATTATCATCAGCCTAGAAATAATTTTTCTTACACAAGTTGGGAGGTAAATATCTATAGTCAAAATCCCATTTATTCCTCCTGCTGAAAGAGAGATCATTTCTTTTTAGGGCGTATTCGGAAAGCACAACCAAAAACTCCCTTAAGATCACTATTCATAGACCAAGACAAGAGGAGCTCATGAAAAAGTTAATAAAGTTCTATATGGGTCAAAAGAATATATGTCCCAAGATGGAAATAAGTCATTGAAATTTCCCTTATGAAATCCTCTAAGGTGGAGTAAGCAGTTCATAGTCACTATACTACGTGGAGAGTAATGGGATGACTACCATTGACCAATACACCATAGTGAACATCATCACCATATGTATAATGGATGATGTAGACCATGATACCAATGTAGAGGGGAACAAAACATAAACCCTACCTAAAGAGGTAAGTGATTTGAATACCCAAACTAAGGATGCCCATACATAGAATCAGAGAAGGGGCCAAAAAAATGGAACCTATAAATAAATAATTGCCACATATATGGTAGAACACTACCATGAATAAATATAAAGGAATGGATACATCCCCCACACCACCCATGGGAGCTAAAATTCCTTCCATAGAGGAATGGATGGAAAAATATGAGAATGATATACTAAATCTATGTTAGATCAATAAGGAACTACTCTATGGAAACATTCCCACCATGTATTTTCTTCAGACAAGGATTAATATTCCTCCTCCCATTCTTCAGGAGAGAGACAATTCCATTAAAATAATGACATCTGAGCATCAGGATGGATCTGGGTTCATGAAAATAGTCTATATAATTGAGGAAGTTGAGGATGATCATGACATTTCTCCTCTACAATTATATCCTCTCCCTAACTAGGAAGATAATTTAGTCCTCACATGGATCAAGAATCAGCGGTATATGAAAACGGTCCTCCCTTATCAATCCACTCCCACTCTATATTGACAGGGTGTGACTCGGAAAACGGTACCTCAAGAACTCCTCAATGCCATTAAATCCATGGATTCTCAAATAAATTCCATAGAAGAGTGACACATGTCTATATAGCTCGAGAATAAGATATATCTTGAATTGGTGGATTACATTCCCCCACCCAATTTTAGAAATCCTATCCTCACAACCTTTGATGGAGCGAGATATCTAGAGAAACATCTCATGAAATTTTTATCATGATGTGGACCGATAATGGTCCCCTAGATCTGTTGGAGGAAACCAAACAAACATGTTTTGTATAGACTCTGATAGGGTTGAACTTTGTTTTGTACAACATCCTTCCAACAGGTTCCATTGTGGGAAGAGAAGACCTTAGTCATCAATTCCTTCATCAGTTCATCTCTATTCTAAGGAGAAAGACAATTGTTTACTTGAAAAAATTAAAAAATTTGAAAATTAGTGGATCTTCTAAATCATCTTCAGATCAAAAGGTTTAACGTATTCACTTAGCATCCCTCTATCATAAGAGAAACTACTGGAACTATATAATGAATGTATTTGGGAAAATCTGCAAACACCTTTGATCTTGATGAATTCTCTAGGAGGATTTTGTGAGTTTTTATAAATGGAACAAAACCTAAAAGATTCCATCCACTGGACCCAAGATAAATCTGGTTCCATTCCCTCAAAAAAGGGGAAAATTCATAATAAGGAAGAGAGTGTTTCTGTTACCCTAATACCAATAGAAGTGATTGTTTAAGAACCCTGGTAGGCCCCAAATCATCCTGCACCTATAATTGAGTAGAAAAATCCACAAAATATCTATCATCTTGAAGAAAAAATAGATCAGTGTCACCTGTGATTTGGGGACTAGATGAATATAGTTCATTCCTTATGAAATGATAAGGTCCCCGATTATTTTTTACATCCATGGAAAATAATCTACTCAAGATACCAGATCCCAAGAAACCTAATGTGGTTTACTCTTTTTATACAAGGATGATTCACACCATAAAAGGATGGTTTTTCTTTAAATAAATTCTCTAAAGCATGGTTTATTCTAGATAGGTGACACATAAGAACTCCCCAACATAGGTGACTTGTGTAATCATCTCCCTACCTGAAGAAATGTGTGACTGGAAAGAGGTTTTGATGAAGCATAAATAAAATATTGATAACCAGATGACTCAAAATATAGTTGAACAATATTATGCCACACTAAGATCATAGAATCATAAACCGAAAACTATCTTATTACCCATGGAGGAATTATTTTATACATCTCTTAAAGGAATATGTAATCATCACACACACAAAAATTCAAAAGATAAAGAGTCACATCCAGCTCCCACACAAGCTTCGACTCTTATAGACTTATTTCCTTCAAAATTTATTGAATGTGAATTTCTCACAAAAATAAACCCTCATTAGATGAAAAAAATCATTTTTGGTTCTATTAATGTAATTAAATTAACATATCACTTTTCTGATGATGAATATGCCTTCAAATACGAGTTCCCTATACCAGACTGGGGAGATGGGGACCAAGGATACCATATTTAAGGATATAGAAGATAGCATGGGCATGGTCAAACCCAATATCTATATCACATCTCCATGGAATCCATATATGAAATTGAAATATATGGTTGAACACTCTGGTAATCTCAAAAAAAGCATGGAGATGCCTTAAATCCCTACAGTGGTCATTAAAGCCTAGTCAATTTATACAACTGACTATCAGGGGTATGATTTTCTATTTATCCTAAACAAAGGGGAAGGCTAGAATGACCCATGCTGCTACAAATAGATTCTACCACAACTAATTCTCAATCACCATATCCGTCTTCCTTAAACACCACAACCCCTAAGACATAGAATAAAGAGTAGCCCCAGCTTGGGAAGAAAATTCCTCTGGCACAAATTTACAACATTCTAAAATAGTTTTCAGTTGTTTTTTCCACACTTTCAATAATGGATAGTCTCTATATTTGAAAATACCCATTGGAGGAACTCATTAAATCCCTCTATATCCCACATGAGTTTGAGATAGAAGTTGTTATAGCTAAGGTTTATCGAGTGGAGACTATTTCATCAGAATTCCATATCTCCATCTCATTCAAAAATACGATAAGGAATAAGATATATAGGGACATATCCGACCCCTATATATTTTATAAAATCATAATAATGTTGACATCCAAAGGGCTCTAGTTAATAATGGTTATGGAATTAATCTCATCCAAATTATCACCCTATTATTTTTGGGATATACTGAGGGGGTCTTATCTCTAACAAATCTAAACATTCAATGGTATTATATGAGTGAGAAATGAAATATATGGAAGATCATTCTTGAGGTTCATTTTGGGGATCTCGGATATAATGTTTCTTTCATGTTTATTTAGAAATATAAAATGTATGATGTACAACTGGGAAGACATTGTCTTTATAATAACAAAGATATACCTTCAACATTGCATCAATTCTTGAAATACCTCAACAATGGGAAGGTCGACATACTACATGGTGATGGTTATTCCTTAATTTCTTGTTAATCTATATATATTGAGCTAGGTTTCTATAATAAATAAGGAAAGAAACCAATGGTGGATGAATATATGCATGTTTCATCCCTCAATGGATTAAGGGATACCCCTACTAATCCCTGGAGTATGCTCGTTAGTGATTATGTTCTACCCATAAGCCTAATTGAGGTAGTATATTTAATTCCATTAAGTCATTATTAACCAAAAATTTCATTGGATCATATCTATGTGATGGAATTCATGTCAGCTAAAGTGGATTCGTCCAAAGGGGATCATGATAATGCTCTATCGAGATCTGATAATTCCCTCATTCCATTATAAACAATTGGTGATGTCCCTAATACATTCTCTACAAATCTGGATATCTAGGATCCTCATGCCCCCAGTAGTAGCATGAGATAAGTCAAGTATACCCATAATCTGTCTCCAATGACTTTGATTGTCTAGGATGAAAACATCTTTTCCCATGGACTCTCTTTCCTAAAAAGTGTCATAGATTACCTCAGAGTACTCACCTCGTATGAAAATTACTCCATGGACTCGAAGATGGAAGAATATGAGGATGGAATCAGGTATACCCCTATCGTATTTGAGAAAGGTGAATCCACCATCTTTGATGAACTCAGGAAGGTGGATATGGGAATAGAAGAAGACTCGTGACGTATGTTGACTAGTTCCACCATTCCTAATAAGAATAAGGATATGTATATCAAATTCTTGAATCAGCATCAATATGTGTTAACTTGGAATTATAAAGAAATTCTTGGGCTGAACCTTTATTTAGCTGCGCACCACCTGGGATTACCCAATGACTATCATGGTTTAAAGTAGGATTCCGGGAGAATTCACCACTCTCATCATGCTAATATAGAATTGGATGTTGAAAAATTGATCAAAGAAAACTTTTTTTAGGACGTTTGGTGCCCCAAATGGCTCACCAATATCATCCCCATCAAAAATAATATGGGAATATTAGGGTCTATAATGATTTCAGGGACCTAAATAGAGACTACTTGATGGAATATTTATCATTGATGATCACATAACTTTTTTATCGATGAAACTACTATCTTCCAAGATTGTTTCTTCATGGATTGGTATTTAAGGTATAATCAAATAATGATGTCCCTGAATATGAAGAAGCCACACCATTAAATCACCTTAGGGTATCTTGTTCCATCAAGTCATTTACTTTGGATTAATGAAGATTGGTGATACTTTCCCACATTCCATGCATCATATCATTAAACCCTTCTTAGGATGAATAAAATAATTCTATGTCAATATCAAAGTAGTTAGATCCTGACAGTGATGTGATCACCTCACAAATCTTTAAATAATATTCAACATGCTATGGAAGAACAATTTCAACATAAATCTACTGAAGTTATCTTTTAGGGTAATGTTAAAGAAAATCATACGCTTTATGGTACACCACCATGGCATCGAGGTCATTCTTGAAAATACTAGTGTAATCCTAGCAATGTCACCCCCTCAAAATATTAAATAATCAAGGGGGATCCAAGGGAATCTCACTTACATTCAGTGTTTCATAGTTAACCTCATTGGAAATTCTACCCCCTTCACCAAGTTATTGAAGAAGAGAGTTTCCTACTAGTGGGGTGATGAATTCCAATAAGCCTTTGAGAGTCTCAAGTAGTGTTTACTGAACCTACCAGTATTGATGCTTCTTGTAGAAGGAAAGCTGCTTATATTATATGTGGATACAATGGAATGATCGTTTTTTTCTCTCCCTATAAATAAAAATAATGTAGGTATTGTTAACAATCTATACTACCCTAATAAAATGATTCTTGGTATTGAGACCCAATATTTTGATATCAAGAAGATCAACCTTTCACTCACCTTCACATTGAAAAAGTTGATACATTACTTGTAGCATTATGATTTCCACTTGGTCTCTCGTATTAAACTATTTAACTAAACCCTCAAGCTCTATATTTTGACTGAGCATTTAGCCCATTGGGAAGTTATTCTGTAGAAATATGACTTCCAATTCCTTTCACAAAAGGAAATTAAAGGGAAATCATTGGTTGATTTTATTGATGCACATCCTAACTTAGAAATCACATAGGTGGAGATTGAACTTCCATATGAAGAGGTTTTCTATTCGCATGAAACTCTGCAGACATGGGAGATGTATTTATACAATGCCTATAGAATTCTTATTATTAGGATTATGGGAAACTCAAATCACAACCAAGTTGGTATAAGATTTTTTTGTTTCTCTAGAAAAAGAATAAATTTCCCTAGTATTTCTAACTGTATGAAGGCCACCCTGATAATGAGATAGAATACAAACCCCTCATTATTATCTTGGAACTAGAAATACGGCTACAGATAGGATACCCAAACATCAATGGGGATTGAAATATGGTGATCAAGCAAATAAATGATGAGTATACCATCAAGAAGGAATAATTTTCCCTCTCATCAATTACATAGGAGGACTGATGGTAGAATTCCCTTTTTGAACCAATATTACTTCATGTACCTTGATCAAAATAATCTCATGGAAATTCCCTAGAAAATGAATCCATATTCAAGGAAAACCCCAATCAGGATGAATGCGTTTTCATAATTACACACCTAAGGATTGTCCCATCAGTCATCATTTGTGATATAGAAGAAATAAATCAATCCAACACTATCCTAGAGCATGATGAACCAATATACACCCCTGGATAGATGGAACCCATAATTTATAATATCAAAAATGGGACCCTCCCATTAAATCAATTTGTGGGGGAATAGACTCGATGCCAAGCAGAAAAATCTACCCTTTAGGATGGGACAAATGAGAAAAATCAGTCAAAAAATGAGACTATGATGGAATCCTCCTCGTATGCATAGAATTAACAGAGATTATCTCCTTAGTGGATTATATCCATGTAGGTTCCTATGATTATTTTCAATCTGATTCTAGAACCTCCTACAAATTAGGAGATTTGGTTACTACTAGAAAACAATGATACATGGCTGTGTTGAAATCACCATAAAATTTCATTCAAGATAGGTTCATGCCATATTCAATCATCAACCCCTAGAGATTCTACATACAACTGGATATTCCTGGAAGTTTTCCATATTAGGAATGGATGTTGTGGGCCTATATCCCCCAGCCACAACAAAATAGTCTAAGTACATAGTTTCTGATACTAAATTCTTTTCCAAATGTTTGAGGTCATAAAACTCAAGGAATTTAGGATAAAGAATTTTATAAACTTCATAATACAAAATATCATCACTAGAAGATATTGATGGAAAATGACACCAAATTCTATTCTACCAATTGGAAGAAATTTTACCATGAGAACAACATCAAATCCAACCATTTATATTGTTATCATGTAGTGGAAAATGGAAAAATAGAGGAATTTAATAAGACTCAAACCAATGTACTCTAGAAGATGCCGAAAAAGGACAAGAATTCATGTTTGTATAAGCTCCTTCATGCTTTATAGTCCTATTGTACCATTACACAAACAGACACACAAGCAATAACCTAATCACTGGTGTATGGGAGCAAAGCAGTGTTTCCCGTTGATGTATAGTTTCCCTCTCTCCATATATCTATATTTGGAAAACTCTCAAATGATGAGAAACTACAGAAGTTGTTGGATGAGTTGGAATGGATCATTGAGAAAATTTTGCATACACTATACAACCTCAAATTTCATCCGAGTCATATTTTAAAAGCCTTAAATAAAAAGGTTCACATCTACTTGTTCCTTCACATATAATTGGTTTCCGATATTTTAAACCCAATGATACTTGGAAAGAAATCTCCAAATATGCAACCCGAGTGGGAGGGGCCTTACATAGTACACTAGTTAGATTTCATTGAATTTTTATCATTTGTTACAATGGATGGGGATCTTGTTATGTCTCCAACCAATGTAATGTTTCCCAATAAGTACTTTTCATAAATTCCATTAAGAATCATATGTAAATACCACATGATGTTAAACTACAGATAATAATTCTTGTTAAAAAGACTCTAAATTTAACAACTTTTTAGGAATAAATACTTTAAACTACATAGCATCTTTTTTCCTTACAACATGAGGTTGAAATTCATTTAAGATGTCCTTACCGCATGATGTTAAACTAAATGGTAGACACCCTCACTTCATAACATTAAGCTAAAACTGTGAACCCAAGCCCCTCTAAACTGGAGACGGTGCATTAATAATTACATTGTCATGGTTAGAAGGAATGAAAATAAAAAAGCAACAAATAGTTTAGTACTCTTGATGAAACTAGATACATAGATGTAACTCAAATTACATTGGAAAATATTACAAAATACAATACATAACCAAAACTAAAAACTTCACCCACAAGAACTCAATAAATGATCACCTCTTCATCACCTATTTAAAGTAAACAATGAAAGGGGTGATCTCAAATGATCAGTAAGAGTTAAAAATAGTTAAATAATGAATCAATAATGACTGAATTGTAAACAAATTGACATAATCAATATGGAATGGTGAATAAATGAAAAACTCATGCCATTAATAAACTGAGAACGAAATTGCATCCATAGATTTTGTCACAATGAAAACCTCATGGATAGTAATAACTGATAATGGATAAAGATAATGATTATTAATTGGATGTAATGTATCTTTAACATGATACTATAATACTATAAAAATGTTTTAGTTCTTTAGGTAGAAACCCATCTGATTTTTGGAAACAAACTTGAAGGGTTTGTCACCAACTGATTTGTCTCAGGAGACCTACCGATGCATCGGGGGGATATATCAGGCCCCAACTGCCACTTCATGTCCAAATAATTCTTTATAAATTGATTACACATAAGATAAATAAGACATTACATTGTTCGTATAGAATAGAGGATACAAATTGATCAATATTTCCACAGTCAAAACAATATTCAAAATAAATAATGTATGTAAAATGGTATACGACTTAGAAAATAATCATATCCATGATATGAGAATATGAAAATTTAAATGGAATATAATTTCAATTGAAAAGTGATCTCAAATGGGCAGTAGGTACACCACATAATAAATAGTTGGTGCACAATACTATGCAAGTCACAATGATGTGAAAATTGAGACAAAGCTCGTTATCACGTTGTAATCAATTGATTCATATGAAAAAAAGTTAATAACCACCAAATAAATCACAGAAAACCATGAATATAAATATAATCATGATAATATATATCAAATGTCATTACACCTATATCACATATAAGAAATAAGAGGCGAACAATGGAAATCCCATAGAATTGAAAGTGAGATAAGAAAACCACTTACAAACATTTCAGCATGGTAACGAGTGTTATTGCGAGGGACTAATGAGAGGTAAAGTGGTATCCCATTATTTATATATTATAAGGGAAGTATGGGGGAGATGAAGAAACACACCCCATCATTAGGTATTAAAAATAAAATAGCACAACATAGGGGAGATTCTTGAACAAAAGTGAGATAGAGGATCCCTTACCTTATGCTTGAAGGTCTTCTTGATTGTTCTTAACGACCTGAATAATCAAATTTAGCTTCATTAATTAATAAGTAAAGAACCTCATCAACATGTAATTGATATTTTATACCCTTATTAGGTTCATTAATGGCGTTTTTATGGGTTTAATAGATTCGAGTTTATTGTTTTGGTAGCATTTTCTTCTTTGGTTTTCATGATCCGTTTACTTGTATTGATGAATGGATGTTTGTTTGAAATGTGGTTAAATATCCAGAATTATTAATATACATTATTAGTGAGATTAAATATATATAAATTATCTTATAATGTTTATGGTATGAGGATGGCTCATTCGAAGAGTTAAAAATAAACACTTCGATTTGGCTTGGCGGTTTTGTGCACAATAAACTTGTTTTGTATTATTATTCCATATTATGAATGTGTAAGGATTCCAGAACATTAAAAAAGATAAAATACATATATTATGATATTTTTCAACCATTTAAAAGGTTTCATTACTATTATTGAAGATAGTAATGAAAATTGAAAACCCGTATTCCTTGAGTGTGACAAATTTAAACATCTTGGACATTGTTTTCATTTATTGTGTAAAACGAGGGAAAAAGAGAGATTAAGGTGAAATATTACATTTTCATAATGAAAATATAGTACATGTGAGGTACTGGAATTATCACGACATTTGGATTAGGTTATGTGAGAATAGAGCAACAAAATAAAAAATATGTAAAAGAATTTGAAATAAAAGAGAAGAGAGGTTCACCTCTTGAGTACTCCTCCTTGAGAAACTCCTTAAGACATTTGTTTTTGAACTTTTGGTGAGACCAATAGGTCTTGGGTGTGGGAAGAGGGATTAGGAAGAGTATTTGGAAGAATTTAGGCAAGTCTTGAATCTTGAGTGGTGTTGGAGGAAGTGGGGGTGAGGGGTGGTTTATATATTGGAGGGGAAAGGGATTTTACATTATTTTAATTATTATTTTAATATTTTGATCAAGACTATGAATAGTATTGATTCATGTGATCCTGAATAGTAATAATGGAATTTGAGTTTGAACCAAGTGTTCTTACATCATCCTTGCATCACCTATGATGCAGTAAATCATGTATTTAGCATTTATCATAATTTATTGAATTTTACTATTCATAACAAATTCACGTATTTCATAAAAATCCTAGAAACTCACCCTAACTATTTTTAGATGTGAAGAATCCAAAAATGAAGTACATTTTTCAAAAATAATTTCCTAAATATGATTAATTAAATATTTAATTAAAATAATTTTTTTAAAGATTGGGGCCGAAGCCTCA
This sequence comes from Viscum album, assembly GCA_963277665.1. Lineage (NCBI taxonomy): Eukaryota > Viridiplantae > Streptophyta > Magnoliopsida > Santalales > Viscaceae > Viscum > Viscum album. Next base: position 1,077,988,789 of record OY728139.1, on the reverse strand, counting down.
TTTTTATTATTAAAGAAAAGCAAAGACCTCTTTAACTGGGTAGAGGGAGACCCATTACAAAGCCCGAAGGCCCAGTGGGCATTTAGCCCATCACATGACCCGTAGGCCCATTTTTTTGGCCCAAATCCCATTCTGTGAATAGTACTGCTACAGTACCCGCGTTGCTACAGTACTGCACAGTTCCACCGTTGCTACAGTTCTCTGCCGCCGCTACAGTGACCTGCCGCCGCTACAGTGCCCGTCGTTGCTATAGTGTTGTCGCTGCTATAGTCCGCTACAGTACTGCTATAGTACCTGCGCCCAATGGGTTTTGAACCCCCATTTTTCATGTATATTTAAGGGGTGCTTTCCACTAAGCCAAACCCCAACTACTATTTAATTAAAATCATTATTTAAGCAAAAAATATAAACACTTAAATTATTCATCATCATTTTTCAGGTGCCTAAATTTATTTATACATTCATGGTTGTGGATACCATTTATAAAGATCATATTACTATTCATAAGGGTAAGTTACTATTCATGAGGGCAGGTTACTATTCATAAGGGTATGTTACTATTCACCAAAAATTAAGTTAATTCTATCAGACATTAAATATCATCCTAAACACAACCATGGAAAATTTAAGTTCAATGTCTAGGCTATGACTATGTCCAAAATAATCAAGTGTTGTTTCAAAGAAACTCAGTTCTTTTTGAAATATAGGATATGACTCGAATGTATTTAAGGGAAACATATCATAAAATTTTTGGGGTGCTACAACCAATACTATTTCCTTACCTCATGACATCTTAAATGCATTGAAGAAATCATTGAAGAAATAATATAAACTACATAGTGTCCCAAGTCCTAGAAGAAAAACTTTAAACTAAAAAACTTCTTTTATCATTACTTTATGAAATTAAACTACATAGAATATTTTATTTGCACAAGATGTTGAATATAATAGAATATTTTCTTACAACATGATGTTAAACTGCACAGAAGATGTACTTACTGAATGAAGTTAAACTACATGGAGAGATTCACTTCACAGATGGTTCACTGCACATGATCAAGACCAGTGAAAATGAAAAAATGATGTTCTCCCACCTCATGTGCGATTTAGATTCACATAGGGAATATTTCAATTTAAGAACTATGTGTATCATTATTTTTATCTCAATGAGATACATAGTGACGATGAGATTTTATGTCTTGGACCACCCACCACATGATAAAAATTCCACTGTCCTTTTCTATTGATCTCCTATATGTGGTAAAATAAACCTTTTCCATTCCTTATGTCTCACACCAAGAATAGATAATGGGGGATTAGGAATTTTGATAAGGGATTACCCACATAATCAAGGCATGTTAGTTCACATCAGTGTTAGTATAGTCTTGGATGAATGACCTTAGAAGGAATACCAAATGTATCTACCATATGATGTCATCATTCCTAGTTAACATCTCTTCCATTATATAAAACTACACATTACTATAGCCCTACCTTGATATGACCACTATCCTTACTGTTGGTATCCCACCACACCTCCATTAAAGAACTACATGTGGCTTGATTTCTTACATCAAATGATATTTAGTGATTTTCATATCAAAAATCCTATGTCCAACCATAATATTAATGGGAAAAATTCCCCCTCTATATATGGGTCACACTTGTGTATAGATTTTTCCATTAAAGAACTATGTGAAGCTCTATTCCTTCCATCACAAGATACATAGTTATAACCAGATCTAAAATCATTGGTTCATTTTTAATATCGATAGGAAAAATACACCCCAATGTAAAAGGGTTATACCTATGAATATATTTTTCCATTTAAGAACTATGCTTGGCTTGATTCATGAAACCATAAAATATGTTGTGAAGCCCAAATCCAAAACCATAGGTCCATCCACAATAAAAATGGGAAAACACCTTCCTCTGCATATAAGCCAGAATTACATAGAGAGTCTTCCTTTCAAGTACTAGGTGCGGCTTGATACCTGCTATCTCATGATGCGTATTGACTACTAAATCTAATATCCTTGGTCCAACAACAATATCAATGGAAAAATTGACCCCATTTTCATATAGGTTAGACATTCATGGAGAGTTTTCCATTCAAGAACTATATGTGGCTTGATTCCTGCTATCACAAGATATGTAGTGACACCCAAATCAAAAATCCAAGGTCCACTTGTAATATCAATGGAAATAATTCCCCACCTCGGTGTATGGGTTAGACCAACATATAGTGTTTTATACTCAAGAAATACTTATTGATTGATTTATACTACTATAAGATACATAATTATGCCCAGGATTTCAATCTTGGGACCAACCATAATATAAAAATTTCTGCCTACCTGTGCATGGGTTGAACTTTCGTAGGAAACATTCATACAAGAACTATGTGTGGCTTGAATCCTATTACTATATAATACATAGTGATGCCCAAATATCCAACCATATATTCAACCAAAACATATAGAATGATAATAATTCACCCCTAAATATGGGATAGAACTATGTGGGAAACTATATGAGAACAACAAGTGGATTGATTCTCGATATCATAGGAAACATATTGATGCTTGGATCCTCCATTTTGGCACAAAAATGGTTTTAATCACTCCCAATCATACCCCCTATATATGAGTCATATATACATAGAGGGATATTTTTAAAAGAGATATTTATGGAATGATTCCTTCCATTAAAATATGAATAGGGAAACCTATGGAAGCCCAACCATAAAAAGTTTATTTACCTATAATTAAAGAGGTCCAAGTCATAAATGCTTTCTCAGACTATGTACGAGTTAGATCGATGTATGACTTTCTTACGCATGAGATAAATTTGCGCAAGAAGGGCCCTAGAATATGGATACCCATAAATTGGATGATGTATTGCTAAAAGGTGTTTCCCACATATAAATGAACCCTCCCAATGAAAAGGGTCCCTAAGGATATATATCAAAATTTAATGTTAGTTACTAAACCCTTAATGCATTATATTATACTAAAAGAAAAACATCCTTGTCGCATGATGTTAATTTTAATGGAAGATACATCTCCACTACATGAAATTAAAATCTGGAGAACTTTACCCATCATCATTCTTTAGAAGGAATACAAGAGTCTGAACCCAATCAAATAGAGTATGGGGTGCTTCTATTATCTTTTAATCACCTCAACCCATAAATCACACTTCATTTATTGAGTGACTCAGGTTGCTACAAACCTTTCATAACCCCTTGTATAGGAGAAAGTATCTCTTTATTTGACCATGATAGAGGTGGATCAATATAAGTTCCTTATAACCACCAAAAAATGGAATATTTTTCCTATAGGAATGGATTTATGATCCTTATTATCTCTAACATCATCACAGTATAGATCATCACCTTAGAGTGATTCACGATTATTTTTAGCATGATTTCCTAATAACATTACTCATGACCTAAAAACCATGATACATTATTTAAAACATTTTCACATTCCACTCAAAAGGATGTTAGATTACTATTAACACTAGGTATCTTAATTAGGCTCTTGTGTAACACCCCCCTCATACTTGGTCCATGTGCATTAGGACCTAAAACTGTATACAATTTGGTCAAATTTGTATGACCTTAATCTTTAGCCTTTGATGGTCCAGATAGAAAGACCCTAAACTCCTAGTAAAAGAGACATAAAATTAGTTAGGTTAAAAACATGAAAATGGTAGTCTAATCAAAATTCAAGTCTCTATTCACTAAAATCTTCATCACTAGAGTTAGAGAAAAAATAGAGAAGAAATAAAAAAGGCATAAAGCCCATAGGGCGTACCAAGTGGCTCTAGTAAAAGCTAATGCATGCTTTTTGGATCCCTTGGTCCAATAAAGAGTTTGAGAAATGATTTTTCACATTTCCTCACCATGATAATGTGTCCAATAGGTGGAGACACAAATTTTTGGGTTCCCAAACCCTTATTGAATATTAAGTTTCTCATAAACCACATTAATTTCTTTGAAGTTTGAGTTTACACAACCATTTCATCATATTGGTATCCTTCTCATGGAATCCCATGGACCTTGGGTTCCCTTTCTCTTAGTCCCTCCATATATTCAACTCATAATTGGGACTAGATACTATAAAAGGACCCCGCTAGTATTCATTTGAGAATTGTACTATGCCAATGTACTTGTTCCTCGAGGTTGTTTGGCCCCATGGTGGCCCCCCTTAAATCAAGGAGATATTGTCCCGATCAAATGGAATGTGGGATTCCTCCATTAATAATAGTTGTCCTATACTCATTAATTCCCACCTCCTGTTAACTTAGATATTCCTAGACAATGATTTATAATCCCCATAATCAGACTATTTGAGAATATTTGACATCCTCGACATTTCGTCACTATGTATTATACACTTTATAAAAGTTGTAATGTGATATTAAATTATTAAACTATTTTATGGCCCACACCACTTTACTTAAAACCACATTGAATAGGGTCCAAGATTTCCAAACAAAAGCTAAAGTTCCCATGGTTTTCTGAACCTTTCTTCGAATACTCTTACCTCCATACCCCACTTCATCATCCAAACTATTGAATCTTCCAAAATATTTCATAGCCCTTGGAAGAGAGTGGGGACACCTCTACTTGACCATGTATGTATTCCTTATGGGCTCATTCATAAGGGAATCTAACCTACCAACTATATGTGTCTCCTTCTTCTAGGAAAATAACTCCAATCTTCATGATCCCCAACAACACCGCAACAAAACTCAACACATTAGATAGTTTTGGGTGATCCCCGATATGTATTCCCCATTAAATATTAATTGGTTTAAACATTTGTGTGTTATTATTTACACAAACCATATTCCAAAAATCAAAGTGGACTGGAAATTTATACTATTTCACAATACATCAAAAAATATCATTGAGGATGTTGGGCGCCACAACCCATCATTGATATCCATACTACATATTTTTTACAAGAATGTATGGTTCTATAACCCTTAATGACCTTTTATTATTAAGAATATAAATTAAATATTCTAGGTTTCATAAACCTTTTGGACAGTCACTATTTTGGATGCAGGTTTCTCAAACCCTTCATGAATACACATCGTTTGCCAATAGTAGTAAATGGATTGATATAGAAGAACGAAAACTAAAATAGAAGATGGTATGAGCTTTGAGACACTAAACAAAATTAGATGAAGGTCTGAGCTAGAATCCTTTACACTACAATAATAGATTGTCTAATATAGAATTCCCTAAGATAAAACACAATAATGATCTAATTTTCAGGACCATAAAACTACCAATGGATAGAGACATAATTCTTACTAGGTTGAAAACCAAAAAAGAGAACCATTGGAAAAAGTGGGGTCTCTTCTCACTGGACATGTAATTTGTTGATCTAGGAAATATTGAGTACTTATGAAATGGATATTGTATAAAACTTTTTAGGTTGAAAACTCATAAGGGGAATCCTGAGAAAAGTAAAGTCCATTCCCACTAATACTTCCCCATATGATACTTTGGTAAAAGTTAGGGAAATATAGAAAAAATAAAACAAAAAACTTGTAGGGAATAATATTTGTCATTATAAAAAATCCATATATTTTCGCTATGTCCACTGACTTAGGCATAAATTAGTGTGCTCTCCCTCTGAGATGTATGTTTTCCCAAATTACCCTTTTAGAACAGATGATCTTGGAATGAATAGAGTAGAAACATCATTTAGGAATATCATGTTGGTATTTATTCATGATCAATGATTCGGAAAAATATATTATTATTCAAGCATTCAAATCTATGATTTCATATTTACATGGTATTAGAAAGTATATATATATTTGATAATATATATGATATAAAATAAATAAAATTTCATGCTCATAATGAATGAATGAAATATGGACAATGACATGAAAAAATCATAATATTTATTCATTGATAACGTGAAAAGGAAGGAGGCATCCCCACATTCTGAAGCCTCTCCTAATGTTTCAAATCAAAACAAGAAAGAGAAAAAACATATACTTCAATAGACATATCACAATGAAATTCATTTAGTTTTTTCCTATAAATCATCTAAATTTTTGCGAGAGGTATCAATGGTGAGTAAAAGTGTCACCTGCTCTATTTATTCTAGAACTATCTAAGGATGAATTGTCTAAATTTATGGGGAGTGATCTTCAAATCCTTTATGAGTAGTCAATAATAAATATGGCTATGTTAGAATATGGGATCTCATATTAGCTATACATGCTTCATATTATGATATTTATGCAGTCAAGATATCCATATGAGTGAATATCTAAGATACATTTTGATTTATTTACTCAAGAACCTCTAAATATTCCCTTGTTAAATTGATTAGATAACTTTTTTCATCAAAGCTGCATAGGTCCTTATTACTATTTGATAGTTTCTTCCATGCCAAGAAAATATGTATCATGATATAATATAGTGACTAAAAATCAAAGCCACATGCCCCAAAATTGTAAAAGAGCAAGTGAAGGCATTCCTATTGGACATGAAACATTTCCAAGGGAGTCTTGGTAAACAGACTGTATTTTCTACCAAACTAGTCATCGAGGTACTTGGTTCTATGAAACATCCATAGTGTTAATTTTGGAAGGAAGAGTGGTTTATAGAGGGTATTAAAGCACAATTTTTTTTGAATTAAGATTTAAATGAGTTTAAAATGATAAAAGAGAAAAAGTATCATGTGCTCCCCTATCAATCGATGCATCACCTATCACTAGTATCAATGGTATAGGCTCTTTAACATGCTCTACCCTACAAATGGGAGACTCATCACTGTGAACAAAATGCTTCCTTTTAGGCCCCCCCAAGTCCTAAATCAAATCCATTTCTAACATAGATAAAGGATTTAGTGAAGCATAACACTTTTCCACATGACAGACCAATTGATTAAATACACCAGTCAAGTAAGATTCCACCCAAGCCTTGGGATATACATAAGATAGGAATATAGGGGCATCGATAGGTGGATGATTAATATCAGCATTTGTATCTTCACATTCTAACATGTGGAAAAATTAGAGAATGAACCTTGGATATCATTCTCCCCCCACACAAGCTAAAGGAAGAGGGAAAACCATATGGATATAGAAAAAATAGTGACTAAATCAGTAAGGGGCGCATGGCTAATAGATAATCAGCTCATCTATACGAGCTATAAGAACCCCATCTCAATGAGATAATTTATACAACCTCTCATTAAGAGAACCATTTCCATTATCCATAATTATCCTAGTCAGTGTAGGACAAGACATGTAGTTGATTTGTTCATGCTAAATCAATATATCAATCACCTAATTGGGACCAAATGGTATGGCCTCAACCCTAGAAACGTTCAACATCCTGGGATAGAATGTAGAATAAGGGATATCAGTAGTGTTATGATATTTGTAACATTGGAAACACTATCCTATCCAGCAAAAGAAGAGTTGTAAATGGATTCTTATCTAGTATGAGATGTTTTATTAGTAGATATAACCATGTAGTTGATTAATATGAGTAAGAGTTTTCATATCTAGATTAAGTGGACTCCACTCTGGAAATAGGAATGCCAGCATTGACATGCCTACTTGAATTCCCAAGTGTGTGTCCCCGACTGGGAAAGTACATCCATTAAAAATCATGGATAAAACCCCCACTACAATAAGGCTTGGGGATACCTCTAGTTTTACATGGTATCCCCTGATGCATACTCGAAAACTTCAAAAATTTCCCAATAAAAGCTCACATTGTTTTGAAATTTTTGGGAAGGGCATCAATGGGGGTGTATAGTGGTTGTCTTAGTTCCCCTATTGTAAAGGAAAATGTCAATCTAGTACTTGAGAGATACAGGAGATAATAACGTTAGATTCTTTATTAAATTCTCCTTCACAATATCAAGCATGTACCTTTCCAAGGTTGATGATTGTGTGGTTTCATCCCAAACATCCACAATAGGAATACATTTTTTGTATACATACCTAAGGGGTGGTACTCCATTTGGTAAATATCCTAGAGACTGATCCCTAATTCTCTATGAGACAAATGGAAGGAATTAGTTTCAGGACACCAATGGATAAGCATATCTTTGAGGATTTTCGACTGATGATACATGAAAAACTAAGAAGTACATGTGACCACGTAATGATGAATAAAATGATACTAGTTAGAGAATTATGATTAGATCTTCCTGACATAAAACAACCATGCCCATTCATCAGAGAAATTATTTCCTTGTTGTAAGTCCCACTTTTAGCTCAAACCGCTTCTCAGATCACACAAAGAGGAGACTAATTTGCTTGAATAATTTTGAGATATTGGATAATGTGTGATTTTAAAACCATATAGACCCCATGGGGAGTTTTACAGCAAGTAGTATAGCCCCTGAGGTGGTTTCACAACCAATTGATAGTATTTGTAAATTTTATCTTGAATAAAATCAAGAGATGATGAAAACTAGTGGGATGGATGATAATGGTTAGGTTAAAGAATGGAAACAACCACCAAAAGACCTATTCTATATAAAGTCATTCTAGTTGATTGAGGGTAGTTCTAAAGTTTAGATGGGGAAATCCCCTTGAAAGCCTTGTTGTCAAAGAACACTTGATACTGTGGGTTGAAATTATGATTCCATAAAATTTTATCACTCTGGATGGATATATTAGAAGATTGATGAGAACCAGAATCTATATGCATAATTTTATAAATCATACAAGATCTAAAGTACAATCCTGATAGAGGAATTAGTTAAATGGACAATGAAGAGTGAAAAATTTCATGCAAATCACATGACCCGTATGGGGGTTCGTGATCATAAGATCTGTTATGGGTATCACAAAGAACATTAACCAGGGTATATCTCTCAATCCTATGATCTTATTTTACGCCTCTCAATCACTTTATATTCTTTTACATCTCATGATTTCATGAAAATTTGGAGGTCACACAAATTTTACAATTATCAAGAGATCATAGGGTAAGGGGCCATAGAACCCTGAAAAGTGCATGAGACAACCCAACAAATCAAATATGTATTGAACATCTTGACGAAATTACTAATAATTACATTACATATTGATTAAGAAAGTAGTTAATATGAAACGATTATGTAGAGATATCACATGATTGAATCTCAAAAGGCGGTCTTGAAAAATGGTTCTTGTGGTGAGGTATTAAGAAGTAGGCACATGAAACATGAGTACTCAAAAGATTTCAAATTCTAACTCACTATTGGAATGATAGGATTCCTTAGCCCCTATTTATAAGGAGCCTTATGGATTAAAAAAGGTCACTCAAAAGACGAAAATATGCTCAATACATTAATAAGCATAAGCCTTAAGGACTCATGTGGGAATTTACTCTTCTGAGAACCGAGTCCTTGACCCTGCAGACCTCATTCTAGTGGGGGTGGGGATTTGTTGATTCCTGCCAAATGAGGATTTAAAATTTTAGGATTTAAAAATACCTAGATCATATATATTATTTCTTCCACAAAAGGAAAGAAGGAGTAGAATTACCATATGGATATCAGGTGGCTGGGTAACACAAATCACATAGTCCCTAGGAGGACATGATATTGCATGACCATAGGAATTTCATGTAACCATATCACGTTCTTCGCATGATCTGATAATGATCACATCAATCCCCTTCGTGAGTCCTTTTGATCATAGAAATCCCCTATGATAGGACATCCTAATTTTACGAAGGCGAACATACTAGTGTTGATGATCTTGCGAAGGCCGCGAACTTAGTTCCTCTAATCATGTGACATGTTAACCAACTACACTTGAAAATTACCCAAATACCATTATAAAATAAAGATGAAAAATTCATAAGTTTCACGCAATCAAAGTAATGCTGATTTTCACCATAAGGGTTCATATTACTCACATGATTGGTTAAACGATCACATGAGATCCTTAGTGGCTTGTCCGCCATGCCATGTAAAATCCTTTTGGTATATAACCTTAATCATGCAATGTCCCTTAAAACTTTCCATTATATCTTGTTATACCCATTTATATCTATAGAAAGCGAGTATATTATCCATGAAAATTTTTGAACACCGTTATAAGATCCATCTTTGATCTTGTGACCCACCACAAAAAATCAAGGCAACTTTCCAATAATATTCTCACACACTGTCACAAGATCCATCATTGATCATGATATGAACCATAGATATGTAGAGAGAATATCCATGATGATGCTCTCATACCATCGTGAGATCTAGTATTGATCATGAAATTCCCTGAAGTACAATCAATGGGTAATGGATGAAGGGCTTGTAAAATAAAGAATAAAAGGCAGAAAAGTAGGAATCCTATTATGAAAATAATTTGCACTTATTTTCGAGATAGTGGTTATTAACCTCATGTGATAAACATTGATCATGCGAAGTCCCATCAACAAGACAGCTTGATCTTGTGAAGGGCCTCTCACAAGCCAACTCGATCTGACTAGGGAACCCAAACAAGTCTCCCATGTTCATGCGAAATCCTCATTGATAGGTTTCCTATTCTCATGAAGATTCCAAAACATGTTAGAATAATCTTTTGAAGTCTCTTAGACATGTCAATATAATTATTAGAAATACCATTGACAATCCATAAGTCTGAAAAATATGGCGATTTAATGAGTGTTCTCACGGCCTTTATTTATCATGCGATGCCATGTGAAACCCTTAATAGGATCATGTGTAGCACGTGATGCAATATTACCTCCACTGACTCAATCCAATATCTTCCATATATTCTCCATGAAAATAGGCATAGAATCAGGGTGATAGGACCTATAAACCCCCTGGGAACAAGAAGAAACACATAACGTATGAGATACACATGAGTTCAGGAGAGAGAGAAGACTACTCGGAGTGGAAATCCATGAAATTTAAAGAGTCTTACTCCAATTAAAACCTAGGGAAAGACCTAATGGATTAAAAAACCTGTATATATACTTTAAATGATCACTATATTGGTCACGCAAAGTAATTTCGATGTGTTAGTCAGATTATGCGAAGGAGTTTCCTAATGTTGACTTAGTCATGCGAAACCTCAATAGGCCAATTTATGAAAAACATTGATGTATATATTAAATAAAGGAAGAAAAATATGGGATATTTAGGAAAATATAGATACATTAATTTTCATATGAAGGCTTCATGCACTTCGCATGACCTATCTAGATCATGTGACCCCCCCCCCCTCCAAACATTTCGGCCCTCATCCGACAACACCCTTGGAAATGTCTACGTTGATCAATTGAAGTCATCCAAACATGTAATCCATGTACTTTGAAGTCCCACAGACATATCATGAAAGTAATGAAAATTCCTCTATACATGATAGTCAGATCATGAAATTGTCCTATGAAATGTCATCCCTCACCACACTATAACCTTGGACGCATCTGTGTCAATCACATAAATGCTCTTAGAAAAGTTGGATGGATCATGTGACATTCAATTGATATGTTAGATTCAATCATTCAATGTTCCTTGGAAAAGCTATCCTTGTCAGGCAGTGGCCCCTATACAAGTTGGTTGTATTATTCATAAACATCCATACATCCTCAAACATGTTATCCAGTTCATGTGATAGACAATAAGACATGTCTAGGAATCCTTAGACATGTCAGGGAAACATCCCCAAAATGTCGATCATGTCATAAAGTTTCATGAAAAATATCTAGGGGCCGAACCGTGAATATCCAAAGCTTGCATCCAATATGGAAGTGGCTAGAGACCAGTTATGAGTAGATATATCACACATATGGGAGGCATTAGACTAATGTACCTATACACATGCAAACATCTATAAGACCATACAATGATGAAAAATAAAACAGCCGAAACCAATGAATGTTTACATCTATAATCCCATAATTAGAGTATGAAAATAAATTAATGAAAATGATAGAGGTAAAATACAAGCCCAACCAAAACTACAAGGAGTCCAACCTCCTCACAAGGTCAGGACTACTGTCAAATGAAACTTCCCAAAAAACACCTAGGTCTCTCTAGGTCAAGTTGTGCTCCAATAGCTCCCTATTCTCCCAGGACTCCATCAAACGGTCTGTTATCTTCATAAGACTTGACACATGCAGGTAGAGCCCATGTAGGGGTGAGTACAACAATACCTAGTAGGACACCCTTAAAACACCAAACTCGAATCACCAAGAATGGTATGCTCATAACAAGGATATAGAATTCAATGTAAAAAACCCTGATATACTCAGAAAATACACCTCACCTCTAGGTGGTCTCATCCAAACTTCTAACCATAATATTCTTCTCTAAGAAACGATCCTTTGATAGAACCGACTCCACGAACCATTATACCACTAGAGACATTGATCCAAGAAGTGAATATCATTGGGCCATGCCCAAGAAAACTCATTAGTATATGAATATATCGATTCTAAGATAGGGTATCACACCTAGGACCATTGAGGGACATAACAAACCCAATTTGGATTAACATGCTATGTAGGGGATCATATACCAATGATACTATGAACCCTTCTAAGATAGATCACTATATTTAGGATTAATTCCCCGTTTATGGAGGTCATGTTGAATCAATGAACCCCACCCTTGGTATAAGAAATAATGATAGAGGACCACACTTTAGTATCACAGAGTGACACCATAAACTCTATATGGGTCCCATTCTCTAGAGGGTATCACAATCCAAATATGTGGATGTAATTTCACAATGTAACCTCAAGGGGATAGACCAAGGGAACACAATTAACAAACACTAGTCCAAATTAAAGAAGTGAAGGGCTCCAAACAAACTCAAAAGTGTTTCACAACATGTAATGGGGAATACACAATGTGTCTAGCCAACCACTTGTCTCCCTGTATGGAACTGCCTCACAGAAAATGTAAACCTCAATACACATGTTGTGTATGTAATTATGCACGACATGTAGAGGTCATATGAAACCCTGTCCATGCCATCTGTCTGGGCTCATGTTCTGCTAGTCATGCCAGTGTACCCACCCTTGTACACCTAGTTGTGTCCATATAAACCTGGCCATGTCTGTGTACCCAAGCCTACCCATTCCCAGGAACCCTTTTAAGTATATGATGATACTACATCATGGCTCACATGGTACGTGATATTTTTTCTTCTCGGAAACCCAAGCACCTCACAGAGGGTATCATGTGGTGTGTATTATGGATTACACACTGTCTAACCTGAGATTTTCTAAAACCTATAGTTTCTTCTCCACATATCTATCCACACTACCACCATTGAAATTCCTTATTGTAATCATGGATCTATGTTTTGATATACCCTTATGACCACAATTTCTAGGATCTAGGTTCTGACCTTCTTGGAAATCAACTCCGTTGAGCCATCCATCACCACCGTGCATCAAAACTGAGAAGAATAGGAAATCAGAGTATGATATAGTCCATATTTTAGTTACTGGGATGGGAAGAAGAAGTCGATGGGCCGAGAAATTACAAATTTTTGCATCACTGGAATAATGTTACGATGTCGACTCTGGTGAACTATCCCGGTATGGTTCGAGGACCACACGTGCATTTGATAGAGCATAAAAAATTAAACGAACAAGTACCTTGTTTAGATATGACGTGTGAAAGATCGTCGTAGGATTCCAGCGTCTGTTTCTTGAATACTACGAAGTCGATTCCTATATATTGTACACACATGCCTATCGAATATGCACGCACGTCGTTCGTTGGAATCCAGGTTCTAGTGTGGTACACCAACAAGCTCTTCGACGCCACAATGATCACCACAAGGAAATAAACCTCAATCCAAGAATGATAATCTAGAAGTTCTTCCTTTCTTGAGAGAATCTCTCTCTAGAATCCAAGATGAGAGAGAGGCTCTCAAGTTTGGAACGTGAATAGTTACATGGGGAGAGCCTCTCTCTTACTTAAATAGGGGATATCTAAAATACCCAATATGGGTTCCTAACCCTCGTGTGATAGATATTTTCTTTATAAGTATTATTAATATTTGTTTATGTCCAACTAAATTGTAACACCCCCAAATGATAAAGGGTTAAATGACTAAATGATATGACTCATGTCAACAAGGTGCACCTTCCTTTTCGGGAGCCTGTCTGATTAGAACTCCACAGTTAAGTGTGCTTGGCCTGGAGTAGTGATCAGGATGGGTGACCCTCTGGGATGTTTCAAAGGGTGTGTGTGAGTGAGGACAAAGCACACTGGAAAGGACAAGTGTTGGCCTGTGGGGATAATCATTAGTCAGATGACCCGTTCAGGCATGTGGGTGGACCCTAGGGTGGGCCCCACGTGTCTGTGGGGCAATTGGTGGTACCTGGTGTTCCAGGACCTGACGCTCATGATAAGGCGGGTTGTTTGTGTTGTCACCAGGACTCGGTTGTCATAGTTGGTATTAGAGGAGGAACCCAGCCTTAAGTGCGGTGCACTGCCTGGGTTGAGATGTAGGGCCCACAACGAGGACGTTGTGCTCTAAAGGGGGGGGGTGATTGTAACACCCCCAAATGATAAAAGGTTAAATGACTAAATGATATGACTCATGTCAACAAGGTGCACCTTTCTTTTCGAGATCCTGTCTGATTAGAACTCCACAGTTAAGCGTGCTTGGCCTGAAGTAGTGATCAGGATGGGTAACCCTCTGGGAAGTTTCCCAAGGTGTGTGTGAGTGATGACAAAGAAAACTGGAAAGGAAAAGTGTTGGCCTTTGGGGAAAATCATTAGTCAGATGACCCATTCAGGCATGTGGGTGGACCCTAGGGTGGGCCCCACGTGTTTGTGGGGCAATTGGTGGTACCTGGTGGGCCAGGACCTGACGACAATGATAAGGCGGGGTGTTTGTATTGTCACCAGGACTCAGTTGTCACATAAATTGTGACATAAATAATATTTATCATTTTATCACTAACTGAAATATATAATTAAATATATATTATGTGATAAACTTGAGTCTATGACTCGACTCACTTATCCTGTAAATATTAAATGAACCCTAGATATTTAAATCCATTCGAATAGTATTTTATCTATGTATTTAATTAATCACAAGTAAATACATGTTATAAATAAATTCAACAAATTATTCCAAACATGAATAATTAAAAAATTAATTTATTACTTGGTGATCCATAGAACTTGGATAACATTCGGACCCATTAGTGGGTCCCACCAAGTTCTATATTCCTATACCAATAATAGGGAATACTATCAAAGTGCTACAGTGTGTGACCCTCTAGGCCCTTAAATATTAAATGAACCCTAGATATTTAAATCCATTCGAATAATATTTTATCTATGTATTTAATTAATCACAAGTAAATAGATGTTATAAATAAATTCAACAAATTATTCCAAACATGAATAATTAAATAATTAATTTATTACTTGGTGATCCATAGAACTTGAATAACATTCGGACCCATTAGTGGGTCCCACCAAGTTCTATATTCCTATACCAATAATAGGGAATACTATCAAAGTGCTACAGTGTGTGACCCTCTAGGCCATTATCTCAATAGTAGTGAATAATATCAACCGACCAAGAGTGGGGTAAAGAAACCCATAGAGGCCACTAGAGAGATATGGTAATGTCAAAGTAATGACTACCTTCCTATGAACATGGTCTATGTAATATAATCTCTTCGTCATCAATATCTAAATAAAGTATAATGTACACTAGTTTCACCATCCTTTATCTTGCTTTATTTTATTTGTTGATTTGTCCAGACAGTCTTACCTTCTACTACTATGGCCATGGATTTAATGAAGTTGCAACCATCCTAATCAACCAAGCCTGAGATATATCTTTCTAAACTAGGAAGTGAAAAATCCAATCTTTATATTTCAATCAATTCCATGTCCCCAAATACGTACCCAACACAAACTACCTCACCATGACTTTATGGACCTAATTTTCACCTTGAATCAAATATGCAATTAAATGACATCCATTGATAATGACCTAAGATCTGGAGACCATTACACATGTTTGTAGAAAGGAACAACCAATTACACCTGAAATGCATGGTGTTCTTATTATATGGGTCTATCCTCATGATCTCAACCACTAGAGATAATCAAATGTGAACTTCACAAGAAGAAGTCTCAATGTTTATGAGCCCCAATCACCTGATGGTCACACAACATCTGTGTTCTTTAAAAATGATGTAACTAGACCATAGGAAGTTACTTTAATATTACTATCATGGAATCTTAGGGTTCTCATTATAGCCTAGAATCTACTATAACCCTTTGATATGAAATGTAATATATGGACATTTCCATAAACAAAATGGATGCATAAGTATCTACACTATTACTGAAAGATTAACACATGTATATATAAAAAACATCATACATGTAGTGGTAATCAAAGTACAATACAAGTTGGGTCTGGGGAACCCACTTTCAACACTCCCACACCCACTAGAGACAACTGATAATAGTTTTCAATCCACTAGCTCTCAAATGAGAATTATGCTTCTACTGAGAAATGGATTTGGTCAGTGAGTATGCCACATTTTCCTCTGTGGTTACTCTACAAACTTCGACTTCACCTATTTGAGAAAAATCCCTCAAGAGATGAAACTTCCAAAGAATATGATTTTTCATTTGGTGAGACTTGAGATCCTTGGAAAGCACTGTTAAAGCAGTATTATCACAATACACTGGAATAGGGTCTGCACTTCTTGGCCCAACACCAATGTATGAGATAAATCTATGTATCCAGACTGCTTCCTTTGTTGCATTGGAAGTTGAAATATATTTGGAATCTTCTGTAGAATCAGCAACCACAACTTTCTTAGAGCTTCTCCATCTCATTGTACCACCTTTCTGGAAAAAGATGTAGCCTGACTATGATTTCAAATCATCATGATATGTCTGGAAACTAGTATTAGTGTACCCCCTCACTACTAGTTCCTCATCACCTCCATAAACCAGGAACATATCCTTAGTACACCTTAAGTGCATGAGGATAGTTTAAACAGTTGTCCAATGTAGCTCTCTTGAATTGACTTGATATCTACCCACAATTCTTAAAGAAAAGGTGACTTCAAGCCTAGTACATATCATGGAATACATGATATAACCCACTGCTAAGGCATAAGTAATTATTCTCATTATTTTAATCTCCTCCTGTGTTTGTGGACACATTTTCTTGGAGAGATTTATACCATGTGACATGGGTAAAAATCTTCTCTTGGATTGTTCCATATTGTACCATTTAACTACCCTATCAATATATATAATTTGACTTAGACCAAGCATCCTTTGAGATCTATCTCAATAGATCTTGATCCCTGGAATGTTGGCTGCTTCACCTAATTCCTTCATGGAGAAGCATTCATTTAACCAAGTCTTAACTGACTGTAATACTTCCACCTCATTTACCACAATTAATATGTCATCAACATATAATACTATAAAAACAATGGCATTCCCTTCAACCTTTTTATATACACAAGGCTTGCTTTCATTTTTGACAAACCAATCTCTCTTATGGCCTCATCAAAATGAACATTCCATGATTGTGTTACCGGCTTCAAACCATAAAGGGATCTCTATAGCATGTATACTTTATTGACATTATTTTACTTGACAAACCCTTAGGGCTGATTCATATATATGTCTCCAACCAACTTCCCATTTAGAAAAGCAGTTTTGACATCCATTTTCTAGATTTCATAATCATCAAAGGATGCTATTACAAGAAATATTCTAATGGACTTAAGCATTGATACTGGTGAGAAGGTTTCATCATAGTCAATGCCTTGAAGTTTCCTAAAACCCTTTGAAACCAGTCTTGCTTTAAAGGTATTAATCTCACCATCCATGTCTAGCTTCTTATTGAATACCCATTTGCATCCAATAGGTTTTATATCAACTGGAGGGTCTTCCAAAATCAAAACATGATTTTGATACATGTACTTCATCTCCTAATTCCTGTATTTTTTCATTTAGAAGATTATTTGCCTTCTATTGCTTCTTTGTAGGTTACAGGTTCATCATCTTCAAGGACTAATGTGTCACCTGACTCGGTGATAAGAAAACCATAACACTCTGGTTCTCTAACATCTCTCATAGACCTATGGAGTATCTATGTATCAATAACAAGTTCTTCTTCCACAATCTATTGTAGAAAATATTCCTCTAACAACTCTTGTGAATATAGAGCATTAACTTCATCAAAGTTAACCTTTCTCCCACTATTTCCAATAGAAACGTGTTCCCTTTCTAGAAATATGGTGTATCTAGCAACAATAATTTTTTTTTCTTAAGGGTTATATAGGTAATATCCTCTGGTTTCCTTAAGAGAACCTATAAAGATTCACTTTGTGCTTATTGATTCTAATTTTTCACATTATAAAGTCTTGAAAAATGCCTCGCACCCCCATACACATATGTCTGTCAGAATAGGTTTCTTTCCATACCATAACTCATATGGAATCCCATTTACGGCTTTAGTTGGTACTTGGTTAAGGTTATATGATGTTGTCTGCAAAGAATATCCCCAAAAAGATCATGGAAGAGGTGCATGGATCATCATTTATCTGACCATGTCATGTATGGTCCTTTTACTCCTTTAAGTAAAAGAATTCAACTATGGTGTATAAGGAGGATTATGTTGGGATACTACCCCACACTCCTTTAAGTGATCAATGAAATCTTGGTTAAAATATTCTATGCCTCATTCTAAGCATAGTGCTTTCATCTTTTTAAGAAGTTGATTTTCTACTTCATTTTTGTGTTCCTTAAAAAACGTAAGGAATCAGACTTATAAATCATTAATTAGATAAAGACATATCTACTATAGTCATCGGTAAAAGTAATGAAGTATGAAAAACCACCCCTTGCCTCTATTGGAAATGGACCACATACATCAGTATGTATTGATTCCAGTACTTCATTGGCTCTTTCCCTCATTCCTGAGAAAGGTGTTTTTTTCATCTTTCCTTGTAAACAAGCATGACATACATCCAACGGTTCAAATTGTGTCAAGTCTAAATACCATTCTTGATGTAATCTTCATAATTGCATCTCATTTTCATGACCAAGCCTGAAGTGACATAGTTGGGTGATAAATGAGTCATGTTCTCTATTTTTTTCATTTATTTCCATTACGAGGTTCTCGCGTTTCAGCATGTATAAACAATTGTTAACATGTGCCATACCATAACATATGTTATCCCTAAAAAAGAGACAACAATTATTTCCAAACATTAAATAAAAACCCATAGTGTCTAAACTCGACACAGAGATAATGTTCCTGGTAATAGAAGGTACATAATTGAAATTTTTTAAAACTAGAATCAAACCACTTGGCAAGGTTAAGTGATAGTCTCCTGTTGCCAAGGCTTCCAGACTTGCACCATTTTCAGATCGAAGATCCAAGCCAACTTTTTCATTCTTTGAGAACCTACTTGGTTCCTGTATATGAATACAAATGTGTGAGCCACATGTCGTATCCAGTAACAAAAATGTAGATAATGATAGATTGCATTCAATGAAAAAAATACCTGAAGTAGAATCATCAATTTGCTTCTTCTTCCCAGATCTGAAATTCTTCTTCCAGTGGCCTTTCTTGCCACATACAAAGTAGACGGATTCCTGCTAATTACATTTCCTCTGAATCTTTGGCTTCTTTTTAGGATGATGCATTGGTGTCTTTGGCCTTGACATGGCCTTGGACCCCTTTTTCTTCACCTTTTTTTCTTTTTCACCATAAGGACAGATGAATTGATATTTTTTATATCCTTGTTATCTTGGAAAACTTAATCCAAAATGTTCAAGAGTGACTTTGTCATATCATTCATGTTATAGTTGAAAATAAAAGTCAAGAAGCTTGATGGTAAAAGGGAAATAATGAGATCCACTTCTAGTTCTTGGTTCAATTTGAACTCAAGGACTTCAAGCATCTTAATATACCCAATCATCTTGATTACGTGAGGACCAGCTTAGTGCCCTTCTGCTAGCCTGCACTTTTAAAGGGTACTGGACATATCTTACCATTCCTGCCTTTCCCTCTCTTGATATAATTCTTAGAGATGTTAAAGCATCTTGTAGGTGTCCTAGTCCTAATGAATTTTTTGCAATTGTATAGACATTGATGAAAACATAATGCATTGAACATCAAGTTCATCATGTACATGCATTTTCCATTTATCATTTTCCGCCTTGCTTGCTCCCTAAGGAGGCTCAGAAGGAAATACGGATTCCAGAACATATAACTTCCTTTCATGGTTTAGTACTTTGCGCAAGCGCCTATACCACTCTTGGAAGTTATTACCGGTCTGGATATTTTCTTTATCCAGAATCGATCGTAGTGATAAAGTACTTGTGTTTTTAGTGATTTTCATCTTAAATCTACATTAGATAAGCATTTAGCAGTTTGTACCTTTTCTTTATTACCTTTTCATATTTAGAATAAATAAATTATTATATCATTTTAATGTCTCCCACTATTTTAGAGAACCTTAATATCCCTCACTATTAGATTCATAATACTCTATCACCTGAGTACTCTAGTGACAAGGATCCTCAAAACCTCCCTCATAGTCTACAAGCTATGTATACACCACTACTCAAAGGGTTTCAAGGTAGGCTCTAGGATGGCCAACCACTTGACTCGTGCATCCTTGTCTTGTTGTGTAAATTCTCAGCTTTTGGAATCCGAGCTTGATTCCCTCAATATCTTTCCATTAAAGTGATAGAAAGTTAGCTATGGATAATCCTTGACTACTCACTTTAGTTAAGTCGTCCCATTTCTCTCATGAAAAACACCCCAGCATTAAGAGGCACTCTTAACTATTGCTGACGAGCACCCTAAACACCCAGTTTTGTTTAGATGTAGGAAATGGAAGTCTTTTGGACTTAATATATCTTTGATATATTTTTATAGTTATTGATGAATATAATCCTTTTTATATCAATATTTTCAAACTATGTTGTCAATATCACAACTGAAGATGCAATAGAAATATATTCGTCACTTCTTTATGATTTTTTTATCTTTTTTACTATTCTATATGATCAAGCAATAATCATGCACTCGCATAAAATAATAAACAACACATAAAGGTAAATTATGAAATCCGACTGGTCATGAGCATTCTATTATGATAGATCCATAATGGATCAATCTTGACCTAGGGGAATCCATACCTGAGTTGACCCTTGACTCACATCGCAGTTAGCCCTAGTGCAATGCGCTCGGCTCCCGTTTGGATTATCACCTTGACTTGGTGGGGTCTACATTTCATATCATCACTATTTAATTACAAATATAATCGCACACAAGCGATGGGGTCTAGGGATACAAAATAAAGCTTGTGCATTGGACACGTAGTCCCTTATACATATTTGAATTAAAAGACAATTCATAGACCGTCATTTATCTAATTAATCATTATAATCATCATACACATTGAATAAATAATTAAATAAAAAAATAAACCATATATGCATGGTTCAGTCGCTTGATCAAGACCAGTCAGTATAAATTAAGTGCAATTAAAATTAAACTACAATACAATTTAAACAGTACGAGGGAGTTTTTAAAAATTAAATGAATTTAAATAAATTAAATAAATTTATTTTTATTAGTTCCAAATATTTGATAAAAGTTTAATTCCAAAAATTAAATTAAACCATCTATTTAATTTTAACCATAAAATTAAATTAAACTATTAATTTAATTTTAATTCTAAAATTAAATTAAACTATTAATTAAATTTTAATTAAAATTAAATTAATGTTTTGTATTAAATTAAATTTAATCCCAAATATAATTCTAATTAATTTAATTTAAAAACTAAATTAATTAAAATTAAATAACGAGGTTACCTCTAGCCAGGAAGGTTTCCGACAAGACTGCGAATTGCTGCAGGGTGTCGTCCTGGATCAGGGCCAAATCACGGCCTAACCATGACGCAACCACACAACAACCATGACGATACGTAGCATTACCATGGAATCACTGCGGCGAGACTACGATGAGACCACAACGTGATCATAGCTTGACCATGGCGCATTGGCCCGGTCCAGCAAAACCCACGAAAGCAGTGTCTTCCAGCCGGCAGCGGAGTCCTCCGGCAGGGTGCGGAGACGGAATGTCACTGCTCCGGTAGCCTCAAGGGTAGATGCTCGTTGCTCCGGACAGCCACAGGGGCGGCAGCCCGGTGCAGTGAAGCCTGGTCCGATGACGGTGAGCCAGAGGCGGTCCAGGTCAGGACATCCGGGATGGTGCGAGGCAGAGGTGACCCAGGACAAGTGGGTGTAATCCGGCACGGCGAGTAGTGTGCAAGGTTCTGGGTTGTGAGAACAGGCATAGGGGAGGTCAGGCTCAGTGAGACCATGATGAAGTAGAGGGGAGACCGAGCTCGATGAGGGGACCATGCAGTGCAAGTCCTTTGGGAGAGTGCATTCCGGCTGTTGCCAACAACACAAGCAGGGAGGCGGACAGGGCGAGTGGAGCTCTGGCGAGGTATGGAAGGGGGATGACCAGGGGGTCTAGGTGCGGCTTTCTAGGGTTTTCCAGGTGTGTTTTACCCTCATGTAACAAGACCCCCTTGGTCTCTTCCTTTTTTTCTTTTGACAAAACAACACCCCCTTTTCTCCTTTTATTTTTTAATTAAAAAATCTAAAAGGAGTAAACCCAACTTAGGGTCTTGGTCTCTTAATTTTTTTTATTAATTTTAAAGTCTAAAGACTTTAAATAAATAAAATTTTCTTGACCCCATGTCTACAAAGACCCCATTTTAATTAATATTTTAATATTTATTTTATTTAAGAAAAATAAAACCACCCAAAAATTTTATGGCGACCGGATTCAGACCACAGTGTGGCCGGATTTTGGTAACTTTGAAGAAAACATAATTAAAATTAAAAGCGTTCTTAATCAAATAATAATCCAAAGATTTAAAACTTATGATTTTGATCCAATTAAAATTTTCAATTGGCAATAACATTACCATTTAGAAATGGATCGACGTGCGGTCAGATCCATTGGAACTGATTAATTCCCCATACTAAAATTTAATGCAATTTAATTTTTCTTTTGACTCGGAGAAACCACACTTCCCTCTGATACCAATTTTAGGTACCGGGACGTGTAGCGGAAACCGATGGGCCATGAAATTAAAATTTTCGCATCACCGAAGCAACGTTACGACGTTTACTCTAGTGAAATATCCCGGTATGGTCTGAGGAGCACACGTAGATTTGACATAGCACAAACAAATGAACAAGTACCTTGTTTGGATCTGACATGCACAATATCATCGCAGGATGTCAATGACCGTTGCCCGAGGACTCTAACATTGATGTCCTCTACATCGTCCACACACGCCTCTCAAATCTACATGTGTGCCATTCGTTGGAATCTGGGTGCAAACACAGTACACTAATGAGCTCTTAGACACAGCAGTGATCACCGCAAGGCATGAAACCTCTATCCAAGAAGGATAATCTTGAAGTTCTTCCTTTCTTGAGAGAATTTCTCTCTAGAATCTAGGAGGAGAGAGAGGCTCTCATGTTTGGCACTTGAATAGTTACATGGGGAGAGCATCTCTCTTACTTATATAGGGGATATCTAAAATACCCAGTATGGGTTCCCAACCACCATGTAATATATATTCTCTATATAAGTTTTATAAATATTTATTTATGACAAATTAAACTATTCCATAAATAATATTTATAATTTTATCACTAACTACAATATATAATTAAATATATATTGCATGATAAACTTGAGTCTATAACTGGACTCACTTTTCCGGAAAATATTAAACGAACCCTAGATATTTAAATCCGTTCGAATAATATTATATCTATGTATTTACTTAATCCCTTGTAAATACATGTTATAAATAAATTCAAAAAAATTATTCCAAATTTTAATAATTAAAGAATTTATTTATTACATGGTGATCCATTGAACATGGATAATATTCGGACCGATTGGCACCCCCCCAAGTTCAATATTCATATTCCTAGAATAGGGAAGATTATGAAAGTGCTATAGAGTGTGACCCTCTAGGACCTTATCTCAATAACAGTGAATAGTATCCACCGACCAAGAGCGGGGTCTAGAAACCCATCGAGACCCCTATAGAGATAAGGTAAATTCAAAGCATCGACTACCTTCCTAGAAACATGAACTATAAAATATAATCTCTTCATCACCGATATCTCAATAAAGTATAATTCACACAGGTTTCATCATCCTTTATCTTATTTAATTTTATTTTTTGATTTGTCCGGATAGTCTTACCTTCCACTATCATGGCCATGGATTTAATGAAGGTGCAACCATCCTAATCAACCATGCATGAGATATCTCTTACCAAACTTAGAAGCGAAAAATCCTATATTGATCCTTCAATAAATTCCATGTCACCAAAGATGTACCCAACACAAAATACCTCGGCACTACTTTATCGTTAAACATGTCCATAGATAGGAATTACCAATGACACCTAAAACATGTGGTGTTCCTATTATGTGGGTATGTCCTCATGATCTCAACCACTAGAGATCATCAAGTGCGAACTTTATGAGAAGAAGTCTCAATGCTTATGAGCCCCCAACACCTAATGGTCACACATCATCTGTGTCCCTTCAGAATTATGTAATTGGACCATAGGACATTTCATTAAGATTACTATCATGGCATGTCGGGGTTCTCATTATAGCAAGAGATCTCTTATAACCCTTTGATATGACATCTAATCTAATGACATTTCCATAAAAAAATGGATGCAGAAGTATCAACACTATTATTGAAAGATAAACACAAGTACATATAACCAACTACATACATGTAGTGGTAATCAAAGTAAATTACAAGTTGGGTCTAGGGAACCCACTTTAAACACAATCTACGATCATACTATTTTGTAAAACCATGATCACACCATCAGTAATAAACCACAATCATGATATAGATATTTTTCACTTAATAACAGTCAAACAATGATCAAACACAAGGTATTTTGTTAAACCATGGGAAAAAGTAATTACCCATGATAAATGTGTAAAGAAACATGGGATAAACCCATGAACCATAAAATGTGAGGAACAAACCTTTTCCTCCATTCATTTTTGACCTCAGTTTTTTCCAAAGAATTAGATTAAGGAAAAGGGAAATAACCAACAAATAATAAATCAACTCTAAATAAAATCAAGCATTGATGTACAAATCAATACTTATTTATGTAATTTATTCAAGTTTGAAAAAGATAAATAATTGGAAGTAAATGAAATAAATCAAACATCATTTCTAGATTTTAAATTGATTACTGATGAATAACACTCATGTGTTTCCATAATTGTTGAGATCTATGAACTCAATTGATATGATCATAATATGACATTGTCTTCCAAGGATCCTCCAATGGATCCTCTCTAATAGTTTCTCTCAATATCTAGGTTATGCGGCTGACCCTAAGGATTGTGGAATAGATGTGTATTTATAGATAAAATTATTCACTACATCAAGCTAATAAAATAAATAAATAAACAAATCAATTTTATTAATTATCACTTGACTGCACTTTACCAAAACACCTGATTCTGAAAAATATTATATCATAGATATGGTAAATCTCACACTTTGATCTCAACTGCAGCATCATATTTTTGATCTTAGCCTCCATTTAATATTTATTCCATTTAATATTTATTTTAATATTTCTAATCTGAGCCTCCCTTTAATATTCCTACCTAAAGGGTTGGTAAAGACCATATCCTCAGCACTCTACATCCTCTCATCTCCTCTACATACCGTCATACTGTATGGTCCACCTCCGGTCCCCGTCTAGCCTTGTTACCCACAGCCTAGATCAGAGTTGTCTATCATCTGCGCTAAACAAAACAAGGTGCGGGCATACCCCATGCAGGGGTGAGTATAACGATACTCAGTAGGGACCCCGAGACCCTCACGGTCTCACAAAATCCAAAAAGGATAAACCACAATGTATAAAGTCAAATGACAATCCTACTCAGGTATATGCCCATACATATACCTCAGTTACCAAGTATACCCATTTCAATCATGAGGAAACACAGGGTCTAACCCAAAAGTCCAAAGATGCAATTTCCCACAAAGGAAGGAATACCACGAAGGTAAGTACCGCACAGGTACGTCACACACAAGAATACCACCAAGGTATTACCGCGAAGGGAAGTACCACATGTACGAACTTAGATCACACCAGGTATAACTTAAGTACAGAAATACATATGATTAGTCGAAGGCTAGATCATCTTATTCTGTTAGGAGGGTCTACTGCTGACCCACACAAGATCACTCGGTGCTGACCCATAGAGGATCGCTAGGTGCTGAGCCACACAGGATCTCTCGATGTTTACCGACACGGGATCACTCGGTGCTGACCCACATAGGATCGATCGGTTCTTACCAAGAGAGGATTTCTAGGTGCTGACCCACACAGGATCGCTCAGTGCTAACCCACACTGGATCACTATTCATTCTTCACGTCGCAGCCAGCTATTGGGTTCACGCACTACGCTTGCTTGTCTCCAGAAGGGTCCGCTCCTTAGGCCACTGGTCGATAATCCGACTACCACAAAGTCCCATGATTAAGTAACCCAATGGACTTCCATGTTTTAGGGGTCTCAATGCAATAGACGGTGCGTCAATTAGATGCCTGGTCTGTAAGTTATTAGCCTTTTAGTCCCGAGGGCCCATTTGGATTCGTGCTCGATCCAACCCGACCGGATCCCAAAATTATCCAAATCTCAAGTGGGATATACCAAAGGGACTGTCTCGCTCCAAGTTTTATAGCTACGTTTATGTTTTGTCAAATGGATGCTTTGTGCCAATGTTATTGCTGATATAGTGAAAAGTTTGAAGTTTCCCCAGGTCTGGTCCGACCCTGCCCGCTGGGTTTGGTCCGGCCCACTGGGTCCAGCCCAGCCGCGCTGAGCGGCACGGAGGCCATGAGTGCTACAGAGGCCGCAGTGGCCATGAAGGCCGTGAGGGCTTTGCGATGTCGTGAGGGGGGGGGGGGGGGATGGCCGTGAGATGGTGAGGTCGCAGGGCGGTGGGGAGTGCCGTGGGGCGGCGAGGGAGACGGCGAGGCTGCGGGGCGCTGTAGAAGGACTCAAGGTATAAAGGCCACGGGGCGCTGCAGAGGGTCATGTGGCCGCAAGTCGGGAGGGGCCACGGAGGGCAATGAGCCTGTGAGGCCATAGGAGTCGCGCAGCGGTGAGGCCATAGGGGCCGCGATGCCGCGGGACGGAGAGGCTGCAAGGGTCGTGGGGCTGCAAGGCCGCCGGGGCTGGGGAGCCACGGGACGGCGAGGCCGCAGGGGCTACGAGGCTGTGGGGTGGTGGAGGTCGCTGTGTGGCGGTCTGGGCGGCGCGGTCACGCACCGTGCCTTATCCGGATGCCAGCTTGACCGACCGCCTTCCGTTTTTCACCTTCGTCATGGTCAGCGGTGTGCCGGCCGCCGCATCCATTCGTCGCCATAGCATAAAGATGCCTTCTTCCATCGCGATGAACACACCATTCAAGAAGAACGACGGAGGGGTCGGGGCATGTTTTTTTAGCCCACACCCTCCACATTAGAGAGGTAGCAAGCAGCTCAACAACATCTTGAATGAAGAATGTTAAACCCTATAACCTCCAGCAATGATTATTCCCAAAACCGCAAAAGAAAATATTCGCAGATGAACTAATTTGAGAGTTGATCAGTGTTATTTGATTTAAAAGTAAAGAAAATGGGAATATATAATCATACACAACTAAACCCCTACCTCGGAGATTTGTCCATGGAGGTCGCGAGGAGAGAGATGAAGTCGTTGGGGATAGATGGACATCGGTGACTTCGGTGTTTCCTCGATTGTCAGTTTGTTGTCATTGAAGAAGTACCTCATTGGCATGAGTGTTCTTCATTGGGGAGCGTGTTCTTTATTAGAGAACATGTTCTTTTTTGGAGAGAGTTATCCTCCAAAAGGTTCTCCTCTCCCAATTCCACCAAAATGTGAACATTTCCACCTTATTTATTTATGTTTATCAAATTAAAATGATGGAATAATTAATTGTTGGCACAATTAATTATACCATGGTTGAATAATTAATTGGCTCCAATTAATGGGCAGAAAGGATTAATTGGGAGTTGAGAGGTTTCCCCCCCCCCCATTAAGAGGGGTCGGGTGGTCCGTGCCCCTAAATTCAAAATGGGGGTTAGTTTAGGTGGTCCCCACCTCTAAACATCTACATGGGAGGTTTAGACTTGGGTGGTCCCTGCCACAATAACCCACGATGAGGGGTTTCAACAAAAACAAAAATAAAATAAAATTTTATTTTACTTTATTTCTATTTCCTCGAAAAACCAAAGTTCTATCTTTCACCCTCGGCCTACTACTGTAAAGGTGGAGGTCCTCTTAAGAGAATACCAGCACTGTGATTTCAACGGTGCCCTAAGATTTCAATTCTGAGTACTTGCTGAAAATTTACAAAAACCCACTCATACGTTCATTGACCGTACCCAAAAAAAGTTTAGAATATCATTCCGGGCACTCCGTGCCTCGGAATCACGCGCTATAAATTTTAGTGGACTCATAAATTCTCATATAATTAAAAAAATACATGGAAGTTTTGGGGCTTTATATTCTCCTCAACACAAGGCTTTACATCCCTATATGCCACAACTCAAAAAAAAGGAAAATAGGTGGGGGTACTGAGCACGAATTTGAGCCTCTTTCTCCCATGTGCTCTTATAGAGGTTCCCATGCTACCAGCGAACTTGTACCAGATGTATCGACCGCCCATGAATGATCCGCTTCTGTCGATCCTCAATCTCAATTGGAACCTCCAAAAACGTCTCCCCATCGTTGATTTCCAACTCGATGTGGTCGATGACATGGGATGGGACGTGCACGTATCTCCTCAACTGGGATACATGGAAGATGTCTTGCACCTAGTACAACTGAGGGGGAAGTATTGGGCGGTAAGCCACCTCGCTAACTCTGCTGAGGACCTGAAAAGGTCTGATGAATCTAGGGGATAACTTTCCGCCTCGGCCAAATCTCTGTAAACCTCATTGAGGTGAGACCCGTAGGAAGACGTGGTCTCCATCCTCAAACTCCAGAGGTCACCGTCTCTTGTCCGCATAAGACATCTGTCTGCTCTGTGTAGTCTTCATCTACTCTTGGATGACCTACACCTTCTCTATGGTAGCTAGTACCATCTATGGTTCCACAAGTGTTGACTGCCCTGGGTCAGTCCAGCACAAAGGTGATCTGAATGGTTGCCCATATAATGCCTCAAAATATGCCATCCCAATAGTGGAGTGATAGCTATTGTTGTATGCAAACTCCACCAAAGGAAACTGATCCTCCTAGCTATGACAGAAGTCGAGGATGCAAGCACGCAGTATGTCCTCAAGGGACTAAATGGTTCGCTCAGTCTAACCATTCGTTTGAGGATGGAAGGCGGTGCTCAAACGAAGTTGTGTCCCGAAAGCCTCCTGCAACCCCTTCCATATCCGGTAAGTAAAACGTGCATCACAATCGAAGAAAATAGTTGAGGGTACTCCATGTATCCTCACAATCTCTTACACATAGAGGCATCCCAAACTCTCTACTGAACCCTGCTCTCTGATCAGTAGGAAGTGGGCCAACTTGGTGTGTCGGTCGATAATCACTCAAATCGAGTCATGTCCCCTAGATGTACGTGGAAGTCCTGTCATGAAGTCTGTGGAGATCCCATCCCACTTGCACTCTGGGACCTCAAAATTCTGAACCAAGCCTGCTGGTACCTGATTCTCCTCCTTCACTTGCTGACAAGTGAGGCGCCGAGAGACAAACTCTGCAACAAATTTCTTCATTCCCATCCACTCGTGTTGTCATCAGAGATCCCTGTACATCTTCGCCACTCCTGGATATACCGCTAGAGGGGATGTGTGGAACTGCCTCAACACTTCCTCTCCAAGTGACACTGGTACCATGGTACATATTCTTAAGAGGATGACATGCTTCCCACCTTCATAAAATTCATCAGGTGTCTATCCTGTGGATATCTAAGCACGCCAAGTCTCGCAGTTAGTATCCCCACGCTGCGCCTCCCTGACTCGCTAAAGAAGTGGAGGAGTGACTGTAAGAGGATGAAGGAAAGCTGCTCCATCACATTCCACAAAGGATATCTACAAAGCGGCCAACTACTATGTCACCTCACCTAGTAGTTGTTTACCAGATCTCCGACTGAGTGCATCTACAACAACGTTCCCCTTCCTAGGAGTATAGACTATCTCGAAGTCATAGTCCTGGAGGAACTCAAGCCAACTTCACTGTCTCAGGTTTAGGTCCTTCTAAGAGAAGATATACTTAAGACTCTTGTGATCAGAGTACACTATAAAATGCTCGCCCATCATGTAATGTCACCACATCTTCAAGGAGAAGACCACTGGTGATAACTCTAGGTCATTGGTAGCATAGTTCAGCTCATTTTTTCTCAACTGTCGATAAGCATATGCGATCACTTCTCTCTCATGCATCAAGACACATATAAGTCTAGTACATGATGTGTCACAGTAGACTACGTACCCTACGCCCTCCTCTAGAAGCCTCAATATGGGGTCACTAGTCAACCTCAACCTCACCTCTTGAAAACTCTTCTGGCATCTCTCTGACCACATGATGGGTTGCCCCTTCTTCATCAATGCTGATAAAGGTGCTGCAACTCTGGAGAAATCTGGCACAAATCTTCAATATTATCCATCCAAACCCAGGAAACTTTGTATCTACGTCACACTCCTAGGTGGATCCCAAGCATGTACCGCCTCAATCTTCATTGGATCGACTACAACTCCATCCTCCAAGATGACATGTCACAGAAAGTGAACCTGTCGAATCTAGAACTAGAACTTCGAGAGCTTACCATAAAGATGGTTTTCTTGGAGTGTGTCTAGTACTACCTGCAAATGATAGGCATGATCCTCCTCAGTAGCTGAGTAGATCAGAATGATGCCGATGAAGACTACTAAAAAGCGATCAAGGTTTGGATGAAAGATCATGTTCATGAGTTTCATGAACACTGATGGAGCGTTGGCCACACCAAATGGAATATCCAAGAACTCATAATGGCCGTACCGACATCTGAAAGTTGTCTTCTCATCCTTGTGTCATACTCTGATCTAGTGATAGCCTAATCTGAGGTATATCTTTGAGAACCACCGTGCTCCCTTCAGCTGACAAAAGAGGTCATCAATCCTCGGAAGTGGGTACTTGTTCTTCACGGTCACCTGGTTCAGGGTCCGATAGTCAACACAAAGCCTAAAACTCCCATCCGCCTTATTGGTGAACAAAATTGGGGCTTCATAAGGAGAAAAACTGGTCCAAATGAATCCCTTCCCCTGCAAGTCCTCTAGCTGCACCCGCAGCTCACGAAGCTCCGTGGGAGCCATCTGATATGATGGTGTAGATATCGGTGTCGTACCGGGGTACACAGCCAATGTAAAAGTCCACCTCTCTATGAGGATGTATACCCAGAACATCATCATGGAAAACATCCATGTACTAGTCCACCCCTACAAGATATCTTGGACTCTCCACATCAACTGCTCTGAGGGTAAGACTAGCCAACTGATGAGTGATCGGCTGCCCTCTCCTCCTGGTAAGTCCATCCTATGATACTAAGGCTCCTCTCTTGCCATTGAAGGTAAACCTGGTCCCATCTATGCCGATACACTGCACTTTTCACCTAATACAGTCAATCTGAGCATGGAATGTAGAAAACCAGTCCATACCCAAGACAACGTCATAAGGCCTCAACGCCACTAGTAGGAGATCCCAGCCGAAGCTATCACCTCCTAGAGTAAGCTCTCACTGCCGGCACCAGTGCATAATCGTCAAATCCACTCCCGTAGGAGTCTCTAGCTTTAAGGATCGAGCCAAAGACTCCACCGTAATCTCTGAGCTCCAAACGTGGGTAGTGTCAATAAAATAATGACTGACACTTGTGTCTATAAGTACTATAACTAAGGTGGAGTAGACATAGATAGTACCTCGTATAATCTCCGAAGCACCGTGATCATAGTACTCAGATGCCTGGAGCTGAGCTCGCCCCTTTCCTCCTTCTCCCAGTGGTCGGGGTGGAACACTTGGTGGTGGTGGCGGTAACATCTCGAATCGTCGCCCACCGCCAGCTACACGGCCAGCTCCTCTACCACGTCTGGCTGCTCCCTACGGACCTCCTCGATCAATCCTATGTGTCTGCCTGGGTGGTCTTTAGACCGTCTGCTGATCATCCATATGGTGGGTCGAATAGTCATAAGACATGTGACCCTGCCCGCCACATGCATAACACTGCCCACTCCTGGCATGACTGGCTCTGCCTCAGGTGCCCCGTACAACTGACCCTGAATCCTTCGGTCGCCCACCTGTAGGTCTAGTCCTCTTGGACCTCTGTGAAATCTATCTTCTAAAAGCTGTAGAAGACTCCTCAATGTCACAACTAGTGGTGGGTCTCACTGCTAGTGACTACTCAGCAAGGAAACCCTCCACTAAGAGGGCTCTCTCTAACACCCATGCCTGGGTCGGGAGGCTAAGAGAAATTATCGAAGCCCTAATCTCTCACCTGAGCCCTTGCTCGATGTTCCAGGCCCTGAAGAATGGGTCTCGCACCATATCTATGGAGTAGCGTGAGAGGTCAGTGAACCTTGTAGAGTAAAGAGCCATAGTCTTACTGCCCTACTGTAGATGAAGAATCTCCTATATGTGCACTGCACAAAGAGTCACTAGAACAAAATCTTCCTGAAACAGGCTCTCGAAGTATGCCCAGAAGAGCATCACCTCATTGTGAATCTGGAGCATCTTTCTCCACTATCTACCTGTTGCTGCCTATAGAAGACTAGTGACAAGGATCACCATGAGATCAGCTGGTTTCCCTACTAGTTGGAGGAATCTCACCATAGCCTCTATCCAATCCTCAGCTGTCTGTGGGTCTGTCTCTCCCATGAACCTGGGTGGCATCTGGCTCTGGAACACGTGCAATGCGCTCAAGCCGCGTGCACCCTCTGCTGTTGGGTTTGGTGGAATCGATGTCCCAATGAGTAATGGTACCGCTGATGCCTCCATTGGTGTCTATTCTGGAAGAGGGCCCTGCACCGAGGCCTCATCGCTCGGTGGGATATCAGTGGGTACTCTATCTGTAACCCTAGTTGGCTGTCTGCATGGAGGCATCCTGAAATGAAACAGGTTCACCATGGTCAAAAAGTTATATCTGGTGAGCTGACTCAAAGAGTTCACAAAGAAGACTCTTAAAACACACAAACAATTAGTGTTTTCATGCACTGAGTCGGAAATCAGAAGTCAGGGTCCATGTGTATGGATGCGTCAGCCGCCGCACCAACACTGGATTCCCTAAGCTGATAACCACACTCACTACACTTAACACTATTTCTGTTAAAAAGATCAGAATCCAATGTTCTATGAGTGAACCGAATCTTTTGATACCAATTTGTCATAACCCATCCCCTGGGGCTCGTGTCGTGAAAACCCCAATCCTACCTTCCATAGGCCAGGGGATGGCGACTAGTACCAAAAGGCATATTCCCTATAACTAGGAAGGCATTACCTTTATAACCTGTAAACACACACTACCATGCACACAACAAGATACGAACACAAGTAAACTATATAGAAAAAAGTGTGATGAATGTAAAAAGGGGCTGGAATACAAGCCCAACAGTAATAGTACAAGTACAACTAAAGATAAAGAAAGGAAGCTATTGGATCATCCTCTGAGGTTCCTACCAGAAGGGTAGGTACAGATCGCCTCATCATCAGTCCACGTCCACTCGTCTCCTCTGCGTACCATCATGTATTATGGTCCACCTCTAGGCCCCATCTAGCCCTGTTACCCTCAGCCTCAATTAGCGCAGTCTGTTGTCTACACCAAACACAACAAAGTGCGGGCATAGACCGTGCAAGGGTGAGTATAACGATACTCACTAGGGACCCTGAGACCCTCAAGGCCTCAAAAAATCCACAAAGGATAAACCAAAAAGTATGAAGTCATCTGACAACCCTATATAGGTATATGCCAATACATATACCTAAGTTACCATGTATACGCATCTAAATCATGAGGAAACACAAGGTCCAACCCAAAAGTCTAAAGCTCAACTATTCTACATAGGAAGGAATACCACGAAGGAAAGTACCACATGGGTACGTCACACACAAGAATACCACCAAGGTATTACCACAAAGGGAAGCACCATACATGCATGAACTCAGCTCACACCATGTATAACTTAAGTATATAAATACAGATGATTATTCAAAGTCTTGATCATCTTATTCTATTAAGAGGCTCTGCTGCTGACCCACACAAGATCACTTAGTGCTGACCCCTAGAGGATTTCTAGATGCTGACCCACACAGGATTTCTCGGTGCTGACCCACACAAGATCGCTCGGTGCTGACCCACATATAATCGCTTGGTGCTGACCCACACATGATCGCTAGGTGTTGACCCACACTGGATCGCTCAGTTTGGCCCACACATGATCGATCAGTGTTGTCCCACACATGATCACTATTCATTCTTCACATCAGATCCACTACTGGGTTCCCACACTAGGCTTGCTCGTCTCCAAGAGGGTCTGCTCCTCAAGCCACTAGTCGATACTCCAACTACCACGAAGTACCACAGAGAAGTATCCCAAAGGACTGCCATGTTTTAGGGGTCTGAACACAATAGATGGTGTGTCAATTGGACGCTCGTTCTGTAAGTTAATAGCATTTTAGTCCCGAGGGCCTGGTTGGATTCGTGCCCGATCCAACATGACTATATCTCAACCTTATCCAAATCTCAATTGGGGTACACCAAAGGGACCATCTCGCTCCAAGGTTTACAATGCCATTGATGGGTTGTCAAATGGATTCCTAGTGCCAGAGTTATGGCCGATAGAGAGAAAAGTTCGAAGTTGGCCCGGGTCTGGTCTGACCCGGTCTGACCGACCCAGCCTGTTGTGTTCGGCCCGGCCGTGCTGGGTAGCTCAGCCCGTGCTGGGTGGCGTGGAGGCCACATTGGCTTCAAAGGCCATGAAGTCCGCGAGGGAGGCATGAGGCCACGAGGGGGGAGGGGTGCAAGGCGGCAAGGTCGCGGGGCAGCGCAGAGGGACGCATGGCAGTGAGGCCGCGGGGCATGATGGAGGGCCATGAGGGGGCGAGGCCGTGGGGGATGAGGAAGGCCGCGAGGTGGCGAGGCCTCATGGACCATAGAGAGGCGAGGCTACGGGGGCTGCGAGGCCGCGTGATGGTGAGGCCACGTGGTGGTGGAGTCCACAGTGATGTGGTTCGCTGAGGCTTGCTGTGTTGCGCGGTCGCGCGTTGTGCCTTCGTCGGTGGCCGGCTTGGTCGACCACCCTCCATTTCTGCCTTCACCACATCCAGTGGTGTGCCGGCTGCCCCATCACCTTGTTGCCGTGGCACAAAGCTCCATTCTTCCATTGCGATGAACACACAATTCAAGAACAACGGTGGAGGGGTCGTGCTATGTTTGTTTGGCCCGTACCCTCTGCTTTAGAGAGATAGCAAGAGGCTCAAAAAAATCTTCAATGGAGAACGTTAAACCCAACAACATCCCATAATAATTATTCCCAAACTCGCAAAAGAAAACATTTTCGGATCAACTAATTAGAGAGTTGATTCGCATTCTTCGTTTTAGATTGGAAGAACATAGGAATATATAATCATACGGAACTAAACCCCTACCTCATAGATTTGTCGATGAAGGTTGAGAGGAGAGAGATAAAGTATTTGGGGATAGAAGAAAATTAGTGACATCAGTGTTTCCTTGATTTTCAGTTCATTGTCTTTGAAGACATTCCACGTCAGCATGAGCGTTCTTCGTTGGGGAGCGCGTTCTTCGTTGGAGAATGTGTTCTTCGTTGGAGAGAGTAATCCTCCAAAAGGTTCTCCTATCCCAATTCCACCAAAATGTGAAAATATCCCCCTTGTTAATTTAAGTTTATCATATTCAAAGGTTGGAACAATTAACTGTTGGCACAATTAATTACACCACGTTGGTATAATTAATTGGCTCCAATTAATGGGAGGAAAGGATTAATGGGGAGTTGAGAGGTTTTCACCGCCATTAAGAGGGTTCGGTTGGTCCCCACCCCTAAATTTAAAATGGGGGTTAGTTTAGGTGGTCCCCAACTCTAAAAATCCACATGGGAGGTTTAGGCTTGGGTGGTCCACACCACCATAACCCATGTTGAGGGGTTTCAACAAAAATAAAAATAAAATAAAAGTTTATTTTATTTTATTTCTATTTCCAAGAAAACCCTGAGTTCTATCTTTCACCCTCGACATACTACAGTCAAGGTGGAGGTCCCCTTAAATCGAATACTGGTGTTGTGAGTTCAACGATGCCCTCAAATTTCAATTTCGAGCACTAGTTCAGAAGTTACAAAAACCCACTCGTACGTTTACTGAACGTACCTGAAGAAATGTTCAGAAATTCATTACGGGCACTCCGGCCCTTGAAATCACGCTTCGTAAATTTTTGTGGACTCATAAAATTCCAATATAATTAAAAAATATTACATGGAATTTCAGGGACTTTACAAGATATACCTAATATTTAGTAATATAACAAAACTAGTTTGTGATGATCAAAAAAATGAAAAATTAATCTAAGCGATTGTAATTAATGATTTATCTGATGAATCATCCAAACTTCTGAAAAAATGGAATTATAATATTATATAATTTCATTAATAACATATATTTTTAGTTTTGGAAAACTATCCACATTCTAAATGATTTTCCATACATATATACATGTAAATTGATCATGAAAACCAATGAAACTAACACTCCCAAAGATGAAATTGAATCTCATAACCCAAAAAAAGGGCCATAAATAAACTTAATACAATTATAAAAAGTAAAATACATGTAAAAAATGATATTAATTAATTATTTAATAGATTTAATTTTATTATTCTAGAAATTAAGACCATGAGCAGAATCCTTTCGGACATAAGGTAAGGGATTCTACCCAAATCTCCATTTTTTCCAACGGGATACTCTTCCTATATCTATACCCCAATGTAACTATCCTTTATTTGATTTAATTATTATAAATTATTTTTATATGTTCCAATATAATTTATTCATATTATTTTATCCCTCTTTAAAAGGGAAATTTATGCTTTAAGAAGGTTCCCTTCTCAATTCTTTCAGTTTTTCAAGCCCGATAAAAAGAGAACATCCCAAATTCTTACCCATTTTGAAGTGAACTCCGTAAACTATTTTAATCCACCTTTATTTTTATAAAATCACTCATTTTATTATGAAAACTTTCTTGGTTCACTTTTGGTTTTTTATAAAATATTATTCCTTTTTTCTTTAAATGCTCTTTAATATTTTCCTAAAATTTCACTAAAATGTTTTATTTCTAAAGTTTCTTAAATAACCTTTATACTTGTTTTCACTTATGTTTGAAATACTTTATCACGATCTATGACTATTTTACCTTATGAAAATCCATGTATGTTTTGAACCCATTCTTTCATGGGCACATTTATGATATGCTCATTTGTTATGACTTGTGATATGATTATGATACCCATTCCTTTCCATGGGTTACCCTTATGTTATGTTTAATTCTTCATGTGGAACACATATTCGTGAAAATTGTATGATGGGTTTACCCAAATAGCTCTCAAATTATATGGGTAATGTTTAGTCTGATGAAATGTCATGTGCAACGGTATTGGTGGTTATCCTTGTATCGTGCTCCATGTGAAATAGACTTGGTGGTTATCCTTGACTCATGATCCTCTATGTGAATTGAGCCTTGACTCATGATAAGGTTATGTTTTATGTTTCCAGTATATTACAACGATTCCATGATTATATGATCCAATTTTATACATGTTATTCCTTCTTATTTTTATTCATGTTCTATTCGTTTTATGTCACCATGTTATGATTTCTA
This sequence comes from Viscum album, assembly GCA_963277665.1. Lineage (NCBI taxonomy): Eukaryota > Viridiplantae > Streptophyta > Magnoliopsida > Santalales > Viscaceae > Viscum > Viscum album. The sequence continues at coordinate 1,077,950,779 of OY728139.1, read as the reverse complement.
ACACATGTGCTATGTTTTATTCCTATGTTTATTTTCTTACTATGATTCTTAGCTCATCCCTTTTTTCATGTTACACCCAGGTTATCATATGAAGATATAAGTGATCAAAAAAAGTTAGGAGCTTATAGTGGATGTTAAATAATGAACATTTTTATTTAGTCACATATTTTCAGTTTTATGTACCTAGTCTTCCAAAGGCACTAGACTTTACGATCCTTGAATTGAAATTTGATAGTTAATTATGATTAAAATCATGTAATGATATGTGTAAAAGGATAGGGTTTTTATAGTTGGTATCAAAGGATGGCCTAGTTATATTTGTAGACTAGGAATAGAGCACTTTAGTAAGAACTCTAGGGATAATACTAAGTATAAAAAAACATACCTAATTTTTTTTAAGTATAGAGTAAGTGGGTTATCAAGAAAATACTTCCCTATCTAGATACCAAAAATGGACATGGTTCTGACATAGATTTACCTAGGTGTAAAAACTCTAACACGATGTTACGATCCTGACTTGGGGTAACATAATACATTACAACGGGACTTAGTACACACATAGTTTGAAACTCTCAGGGGATATGATTTGGTAAATTCATAAGCTCATTACAAACCATTATTAAGAGAACCAAAAAAGCTCATAAGAAAATACGTTAGGAAACAGATCACAGATAACCTATATTGAAATATAGGAAATCACAAGTTAGGATATGCTTTTCCTTTACATTTTTATCCCTTTATGTTTAATGTTTCTTTCTATTATGCTTATCAGTTAAGTATTCAATCCTCTAATTGTACTTTATTTTTTTTAGTTAATATATGAGAATAGAGGAACTCATTCCAACACTCAATATGATATACAATGGTATGATTTACCTAATGATATGCCTAATATTATGGGAATGGGTGCTCAAAAATTCATGAAAGTACTTGATCAAATAACTCAAGTTATAAATACTGACATGAATCATGTGGAATGACCACCTTATCCTAAGTGAGAGCAAGTTTCAGTCAAATCCTTTATGTAGCAAATGACACCCATGTTTATTGGATCTTCTGATACCATCATCTCAGAACAGTGTATTAACTATATTAAAAAGTTATTCTCTGTCCTCCGGTGCTCAGAGGAAGATAATGTTGAGTTGGCGGTCTACTGTTTTTAAAGGGAAGCTGATCAGTGGTGTACAATGATAAAAAACATGAAGTCTAAAGAGTAATTTGATTCCATGTATTGGGTGGAATTCAATAAATTGTTTTCCAATAAATATTTTCCCCAAACCCTCCGTCTGAATATGGAAAGAGAGTTTCTCAGACTCAAAAGAAGGAAGATGAGTCTATTGGGGCATGTGAAGAAAAATTTAAAAGGCTTTAGATGTAACAGCCCAATGTTTTTCAATGAAAGTTCACTTCTCATAAGTATGTCATAAAATCACATAAAAACTCAACATAATGAACTACTAAGTGCTAAGTGACCTCTAAACATAAGTTTGACACTTCTGTGTTTGGAATTTCAAAAATCCGGCATACACGATTATAATCAATAAGTTATTTGGAGTCCGATAAGGAAAACATAATTTTTGGTGAATAGTAACCTACACTAATGAATAGTAACATATCCTTTTTAATAGTGATATAACCTAATGAATAGTAACATCACCTATTATAGTATAAAAATATTATTCATGTTTGAAGTACAATATACCTATATTTTAAAATAAGTTAATGAATGTTTTAAAACTGATTTTCATACTAAATTATTATTTTAATTAAATATTAAAATAATAATATTTAGAATTTTTTTTTGAAAAATGGACTTAATTTTTGGATTCTAAATGTCAAAAAATGGTCAGGGCAAATTTTTGGGATTTTTCTGAAATACTTGAATTTTTTTTGAATAGTAAAATATAATAAATTACAATAAATGCTAAATACTGAATTATAGGTGATGTATGGCTGATGTAAGATGATAATCTCGAATAATACTTGATTATTTTAGTATATTTCATGATAATTCTCAATTATTCATAGTCTTGGCCTTAAATAATAAACTAATACTTAAAATAATGGGAAAAACCTCCCCTCCCTCACTATAAATACCCCATCTCCTTACCTATTTCTCACACACCTCTGAAGCCTTGTTCCTAGCCCAAATTCTGCCCAAGTATCCTCCCAAGCTTCTTACCCACGTCCAAGGCCTTCTAGTCTTTCCAAAATTCAAAAATCAAAATCTTTAAGAGGAATCTCAATGAGGGGAGATCAAAGGGTAAGGATCCCCTTTCATTTTCAAGTGTTTTGTTTTTAATTTCCTTCTTTTCTTATACCCTCTTCCCCTTCACTTACCCAAAATTAATGATAGCTTTAGAATCTCATATATTATGGATTTTAATCATGTTTATGGAAAAAAATTCAAGCATCATGCTTCTTATCTTCTCCCTCGCGTTCTAAAATTAAAACATCATCCGTGATCGACATCGTGGATAATGTGTTTTCAATTTCTTTTATTAGATTTGTTTCTGGTCATGAAACCATTTATGTTATGGTTGAAAAAGATTATTATATATTTTATATATCCTATTTATGGTTCTGGAATCCTTATACACTCATGATATCAAAAAATAATACAAAACAAATTAATTATGGGTAAAATCGCTAAAATTAATTCAAGCGTTTATCATTAATGTCTTATGTCATGGTTCTCTTTCACTCCAATTTAACCAAATGAATTTTTTAACCATGTAACCTTCTGGATTATCACCAATGCTATATAACATCAATTCTGGACGACCACTTTCATCTTACTTTTCATCCGAACCGAAATACAAGTGAACTGACCATTAAAACCAAGGAAACAAACGGACCCAAACCATGAAATTGAACCTTATAATCAATCAAAATGGGTATAAATGAAGTTAAAAAGGATTTACTAAATATTTTAAATGTATATAAGGTTCTGTAACTATTTATTAACAAACCTAATTTGAGTTTCAGGACATTAATATCAAGTGGAGAACACCAACGGACTTAAGGTAAGGGGTCCTCCCCTTTTTACTCTTAATCAAGATTATTCTCTATGCTATGCCTTTTTGTGTAATACCAAGTGATGGGGTACAATTATACACCTTCCCCATACTGAACTAATGTTTTATAAGTGATTATAAACCCCTTATCTCTCTCATCAAGACCTCTTAGTTATACACGATACCATGCCAATAAACCATGATGGATTCTACCTGAACTTCCTTTATTCCTTCGGGCTGCTCTATATTTATTTTTACCAAAATGATGTAATATTTTATTTTATATAGAACTTAATAATTAATTTTATATGATCCAAACTCATGTTCCAAGACCCACCTCTCACTCTCTTTTGTGGTTATACTTCCCAATATGTACACTTGTTTTAAAGGAACTTCCCGAAATTTTACCCAATTTCAAGTAAACTCTATCTTCTGTTTTAAGACACCATTATGTTTTTAAATTCTGTATGTTTATTATGAAATCCTTCTTGGTTTAATTCTGGTCTTATATAAAATAATTTCTTCTTTACTATTTTAAAATCTCTATAGTATTTTCCTTAAAACCGCAAAAAAAAAATGTTTTAATGCCAATGTGTCTAAAATACATTTCTCATATGTTGTCACTTATGTTTGACACCACATACCATGATATATGTCTATTTTACCCTATGAATTTCCATTTATTTTCTTATTCCTTCCTTACATGGACAATTTCATGATGTTCCCATTGGTTATGATTGATGTCATGATTATGGTACCCAATTCTTTTCATGGGTACCCTTATGTTTGTGTATGATTGATTATGTATGATTGTATATGTGGTAAGAATATTTATGTGGAAATAATATTCAAGAATATGTTGAGATGAGTTCACCCAGATAGTGCTCCAATGTATTGGGTAAGTTTAAGTCTCATGAGATGCGATGTGAAACGGGATTGGCGGTTAGCCTTGACCCATACTGAAATGGGAAACAGGATTGGCGGTTAGCCTTGACCCGTACTAAAGAAATGATTTATGATTTTGCCACATTTATATGATTCCATGTTTATATGATCTCATTATTATATTAAATTATTTTACATATTTCATGCTTTGGATATTATTATGTCATGCCTCCTAACGCATGTGCTAGAAATGTATCATTATGTTCATTCCCTTACTGGGATTTTTAGCTCATCCTTTTTGTTCATGTGTTCCCCAGGGTACCCTATGTAGATGTAAGGGCTCAAAGGAAGTTAGGAGATCATTATGGAGATTAAATAAAGATGTTTTTTAGCCCCATGTTTTCTGTTATAAGTACCTAGTCTTCCAAGACACTAGACTTAACGATCCTTGGCTTGTACTCTGATGATGAATTATGTTTAAAATCATGAAATATTATATGTAAAAGGCTCTGGTTGCTATAGTTGGTATCAGAGGATAGTCTAGTTATTTTTTGAGATTAGGAATAGAGAACCTTAGTGAGAACCTAAAGGATGAGACTAAGTATAAGAAAACAGTCCTAAATTTTGGTTAGTATTGAGTAAGTGGTTTATCAAGAAAATATATCCATGTCCAGATACGAGTAGGTAGAGGCGGCTCTGACACAGATGTATCTAGGGGTAAAACCCGAAAACACCACTTTGAGATAGTCTCAAATGGGAACTGGTGCACGACAACAGGCCTTGCTGCACTCTTGGTTATGACACTCTCAGGGGATATGCTTTGGTAGATTCACGAGCTTAGTACAAACCATTATTAAAGGAACAAAATGCAGTCCATAAGAATATAAGTTAAGAAATTGATTAAGGATAACCTAGATATAAACCTAAGGAATCAGAATTTAGGATATATTTCTTCTTTATAAGTTCATACTTTTATGTTAAAAGTTTATTTTTATGCTCAATAGCTAAGTATTCAAGACCTCTAATTATACGTTCTTTTTCATAGTTAATGGTGGGAAATAGAAGAACACATTCCAACAACCAATGTGATAAAAAATGTGAAGATTTCCCTAATGATGTGCTTAATATTACAGGATTGGGTGCTGAAAAATTCATGACAGTACTTTCTCAGCTGGCTCGAGTTATGAATAATAACTTGAATCAGGCGGAAATCCCTCCTCCTCCAAGGAAAGAGCAAGTTGCCGTAGAATCCTTCACGCGGCAAAGGCCTCCCATGTTTAGCGGGTCTTCTGAACCCCTCCTCGCATAAAAATGGATTAACTCCATTGAAAAGATATTCTCTATTCTGCAGTGCTCGGAAGAAGAGAAGGTTGTGCTGGAAGTCTATCATTTTTATGGGGAAGCTGATCAGTGGTGGACACTGATCAAGAATACAATGTCCCATGATGAAATTGACTCCATAGATTGGGAGGAATTCAAGAGGATTTTTGTCAAAAAATATTTTCCTCAAACCCTCCATCTCAAGATGGAAAGAGAGTTCCTTGGACTCAAGAAGAATGAAGATTATTCCATCGGGGCGTATGAAGCGAACTTTACAAGGCTTGCAAGGTATGCCTCTGGCCTTGTCATGAACACTGAAAGCAAGGTGGATCACTTCTTTAGCAGACTAAAGATGATTCTATGAAAATTGTTGGTGATTCAAGACATCGACAACAATGAGGAGATTGTTCGTTGTGCCCTCAAGGTTGAAATGGAGATTGTAGACTCTTAGTGGTCTAATGGGCCTAGTGAAAAGAAGTGGAAAATGGAGAACAACATGGGTGGTTCATAAACCAAATCCCATGATGAAAATAATCCTCACTTTCCCCTTTGAAAAAATTGTTGGAAGAAGAATCCTGGTGAGTGTCTCAAGGGAACCAAGAATTGCTTCAAATGTGGAAAGTTTGGTCATCTAGACAAGAATTTCCGAATGGATATGAAAAATCCCGCTAATGTTAATGAAGAAAGGAAGGTTCAGAACAACACTCAGCCTGTAGTGCAGTGTTTCAACTACAATGAGCATGGGCATTATGCAAACAATTTCCCTAAGCCGAGGGTCGTCGGAGGCAATCAACAACAACCTCCAAGGAAACAAGGAAGGGGTTATGCTATCACTACTGCTAAGGTGGATTCGAAAAATGATGTGGTGAAAGGTATGCTAGTTATTCATTCATGAATAGTAGATATACTATTTGTTTCTGGTTCTACGCATTCTTTCATATATTGCAAGTTTAGTAGAACTATTCAAACACCACCTCAAAATTTGGAGGAAAAGTTATATGTGAAAACAAAAAATGGAGAGGTCACTACATCCATGGTTTATAACTCCTCCCCAGTTAATGTTTGTGGACTGAACCTCCTAGAAAATCTCGTCATACTTCCTTTAGTGGAGTTTGATTCAATCTTGGGTATGGATTGGGTATCTTTGTACAAAGCCAACACCAACTGTCGGGAAAGGGAAATCACTTTTCACATCCCAAAGTATCCTCTGATTATTTGGAAATGTAAGGAGGAACATGAGTCTCCTTTAGATTCTTCATCTCATGTTTGGATATTGCTTCCTTATGAGCATGTATAGCTAGCTCAAATGATTGAGACAAAGGAGAGAATCATGCTTGAAGACATGCCCATCATGAGGGATTACACAAATGTATTCCCCGAAGAGTTTCTTGGTCTTCCTCCTGACCGAGAGGTTGAGTTCTCAATTGAACTTATCCCTGGATCTCTGCCTATCTCAAATACACCTTACAGAATGGCCACCATAGAGCTGTAAGAGCTGAAGAAGTAGTTATAGGAGAATATGGAGAAAGGTTTTATACACCCGAGTGCTTCACCGTGGGGTGATCCAGTCCTCTTCGTGAAGAAGAAGGATGGATCAATGCACCTTTGCATTGATTATCGTGAGATCAACAAAATCATGATAAAGAACAAGTATCCCCTTCCATGGATAGATGACTTATTCAATCAGCTTCGTCGGGCTAGTTATTTCTCTAAGGTGGACCTTCGGTCAGGATATAACCAATTAAAGGTGAGGAAGGAAGATATACCCAAGACTATCTTTTGAAAAAGTTATGGGAACTTTCAGTTCCTAGTGATGCCCTTAGGACTCACTTATGCTCCATTAATTTTCATGGATTTAATGAATATAGACTTTATAGATTACCTCAACAAATTTGTGGTGGTCTTTATTGGTGATATTCTGATATACTCCAAGAGCAAGGAGGAACATGAGGAGCATTTGAAAACTGTGTTAAAGACTCTACGAAGGAAGAATTTGTACGAAAAGTATAGTAAATTTGAGTTCTGGATGGAGTAAGTATCATTCTTGGGGCATGTTATCACCAAGAAAGGGATATTTGTGGACCCTTCCAAGACGAAGGCAATTGAAGAGTGGCTGAGGCCAACTTCTGTAACGGAGATCCACAAACTTTTAGGTCTAGCTGGCCATTATCAATGATTTGTGAAGAACTTTTCACGATTGTCAAACCTAGTGACCAAGATGACATGGAAGGGAGTAAAGTTCGTCTAGACACAGGAATGTGAAGACTATTTCAAGGAGTTGAAAAAAAGGCTTATCACCGCACCGGTACTCACACTCCCTTCAAGTAGAGAACTCTATGTGGTGTATAGTGATGATTCTAAGAAATTATTAGGCTGTGTGTTAATGAAAAATGATAAATTGATAGCCTATGCCTCAAGGCAGCTGAAAATCCTTGAGAAAAACTATCCCACGCATGATTTGGAGTTAGCGGCTGTGATCTTTGCGTTGAAAATCAGGCGACATTATCTCTATGGGGAAAAATGTGTGATATATACTGACCAAAAGAGCCTCAAATACATATTCACACAGAAATTGCTTAATATGCACCAACGAAGATGGATAGAGATCGTCAAGGATTATGACTGCTCAATCCACTGCCATCCCGATAAGGCAAACAAGGTGGCAGATGCTCTAAGTAGAAAGGATCCTGCATATTTTTTAATTATGAGAATTGAAAAGGATCTGATATTCTTAGATTTGAAAAGGATGGACATGGGAATCATTAAGGGAGGAACATCATCAATCCTTTTTCAAATGAATGTTCAACCATCCCTCTTGGAGAAAATAAAGGTTTCTCAAAGAAAGGATGTGAAAATTCAGAAAAGGGTGGAAGTTGTTAAAAATGGGAAATCCACTGATTTCAAAATTGATGAGGAAGGAGTTGTAAGATTTGGGACACGATTATGTGTACCATATGATCCAGAGATAAAGAAGGATCTATTGAATTATTCATATAGCTTGACCTTCTCTATCCATCCTGGAAGTACTAAGATGTATCATGATCTCCGTGAACATTTCTGGTGGGACAACATTAAGAAAGAGATTGCGAAATATATATCACGGTGCTTGGTATGTTAGCAAGTTAAAGCAGAGTGACAAAAGTCCAAAGGGATGATGCAACCATTGCCTATACTCATGTGGAAATGGGAGAATGTCACAATGGAATTTCTAACGGGGCTCCCGAAGACTTAGAAAGGAAATAATGCGATATGGGTTATGGTTGACCAACTCACCAAGACCGCCCATTTTATTTCTATTCGGGAAGACCTCTCGCTTGAACAACTTGCAAAAATGTATTTGAAGGATGTGGTGAGACTGCATGGCGTTCCACTCTCAATTGTCTCTGATCATGATCCAAGGTTCACATCTAATTTCTGGAAGAGTCTTCAACATGCTTTGGGTACTGAATTAAATTTCAGCACGACCTATCACCCCCAAACTAATGTCCAATATGAAAGGACTATTCAAACGCTTGAAGATATACTGAGAGCATGTTCTATAGAATTCAAAGGTGGATGGGATCAACATCTCCCATTGGTTGAGTTCTCATACAACAATAGCATCCACTCGAGTATTCAGATGCCTCCGTATGAAGCTCTGTATGGAAAGAGATATATAACTTTAACCTGTTGGGATGAAGTTGGAGAACGAAAGCTACTTGGACCCGATCTTGTGAAAGAGATGACAGAGAAGGTCCAAGTCATCCATAAAAACATCAAAGCTACTCAGAGTCAGAAAAAGAGCTATGCTGACAACCATTGAAGGGACTTGGAGTTCGATATTGGGGATAAATTCTTCCTTTGAATATCACCATGGAAGAGAGTCACGTGATTTGGGAGGAAAGGGAAGCTAAGCCCAAGGTACATTGGCCCCTTTGAGATCCTTGAACGCATCGGAGCAGTGGACTACTGACTAGCACTCCCACCTAACCTACCTTAAGTACATAATGTATTCCATGTATCCCTCTTGAGAAAGTACATACCAGACCCCTCACATGTACTCAATCCAGAGGTGGTACCATTGGAAAATGATCATTCTTATGAGGAACAACCAGTAATGATCTTAGATCGTAGATAAAAAGTTCTACGAAATAAGACAATACACCTGGTCAAAGTGTTATGGAGAAACCAAAAGTTTTAAGAAGTGACATGGGAGTCGGAGGAGGCGATGAGGCAAAGTTACACTCATCTGTTCTAATGTGGGAAGTGAAAATTTCGAGGGTGAAATTTCATAAGGGGGGAAGAATGTAACGACCCAATGTTTTTAAATGAAAGTTACCTTCTCATAATTATGTCATAAAATCACATGAAAACTCAACATAATGAACTACTATGTGCTAAGTGACCTCAAAACATAAGTTTGAAACTTCTGTCTTTGGAATTTCGAAAATCTGGCATACACGGTTGTGATCAGTAAGTTATTTGGAGTCCGATAAGGAAAACTTAATTTTTGGTGAATAGTAACCTACCCTAATGAATATTAACATACCCTTATGAATAGTGATATACCCTAATGAATAGTAACATCACCTATGATGGTATAAAAATATCATTCATGTTTGAAGTACAATATACCTATATTTTAGAATAAGTTAATGAATGTTTTAAAACTGGTTTTCATACTAAATTGATATTTTATTTAAATATTAAAATAATCATATTTAGAAAATTATTTTTGAAAAATGGACTTCATTTTTGGATACTGCATGTCGAAAAAATGTTAGGGTGAATTTTTGGGATGTTTCTGAAATACTTGAATTTTTGATGAATAGTAAAATACGATAAATGACAATAAATGCTAAATACTGCATCATAGGTGATGTATGTCTAATTTAAGATGATAATCTCAAATAATCCTTGATTATTTTAGTATATTTGATGATAATTCTCAATTATTCATAGTCTAGGCCTTAAATAATAATCATGTACTTAAAATAATGGGAAAACCTCCCCTCCCTCACTATAAATACCCCCTCTCCTTACCTCTTTCCCACACACCTCTCAAGCCTTGTTCCTAGACCAAATTCTTCCCAAGTATCCTCCCAAGATCCTGCCCCACGTTCAAGGCCTTATGGTCTTACCAAAAGGCAAAAATCAAAATCCTTAAGAGGAACTCAAAGAGGGGGAGATCAAAGGGTAAGGCTCCCCATTCATTTTCAAGTGTTTTGTTTTCAATTTCCTTATTTTCTTATAACCTATTACCCTTAAATTACCCAAAATGAATGAGACCTCCGTAATCTCATATATTCTGGATGTTAATCATGTTTATGGAAAAAATTCAAGTATCATGCTTCTTCTCCTCTCCCTCGCTTTCTAAAATTAAAACATCGTCTGTGATCGACATCGTGGATAATGTGTTTTCAATTTATTTTATCATATTTGTTTCTAGTCATGAAACCATTTATGTTATGGTTGAACCAGATTATTATATATGTTATATATTCTCTTTATGGTTCTGGAATCTTTATACACTCATGATATCAAATAATAATACAAAACAAGTTAATTATGGGTAAAATCGCTGAAATTAATTCCAGCGTTTATCATTAATGTCTTATGTCATGGTTGTCTTTCACTCCAATTTAACCGAATAAATTTTGTAACCATGTAACCATCTGGATGCTCACCAATTCTATATAACATCAATTCTAGATGACCTCTTTCATCTTACTTTTCATCTGAACCAAAATACAAGTGAACTGATCATTAAAACCAAGGAAACAAATGGACCTGAACCATGAAATTGAACCTTATAATCAATCAAAATGGGTATAAATGAAATTAAAAAGGATATAATAAATATTTTACATGTATATAAGTTTTTGGACCTATTGATTAATAAACCTAATTTTACTATTCAGGTCATTAATATCAAGTGGATAACACCAACAATCTTAAGGTAAGGGGTCCTCCCCTTTTTACTCTTAATCAAGATTGTTCTCTATGCTATGCCTTTTTGTGTAATACCAAGTAATGGGGTAAATTTATACACCTTACCCATAATGCCCTAATGTTTCATAAGTTATTAGAAACCCCTTATCTCTCTCATCAAGCCCTCTTAATTATACACAATTCCATGCCAATAAACCAGGATGGATTCTACCCGAACTTCCTTTATTCCTTCGGGTTGCTCTATATTTCTTTTTACCAAAATGATGTTGTCTTTTATTTTATATAGAACTTCAAAATCCTGTTTATATGATCCAAAATCATGTTCCAAGATCCAACCTTCACTCTCTTTTGTGTTTATACATGCTTGTAAGTGAATCTCTCTTCAATACTTCCCAATAAGTACACTTGTTTTAAAGGAACTTCCCGAACTTTTACCCAATTTCAGGTGCAATCTATATTCTGTTTTAAGACACCATTATCATTTTAAATTTTGAATTTTTATTATTAAATCCTTCTTTCTTAAATTCGGGTCTTATATAAAATAATGTCTTCTTTACTATTTTAAAAGCTCTATAGTATTTTCCTTAAAACCGCAAAAAAATGCTTTAATGCAAATTTGTCTAAAATACATTTCTCATATGTTTTCACTTATGTTTGACACCACTTACCATGATATATGCCTATTTTACCCTATGAAAGTCCATGTATTTTCTAATTCTTTCCTTACATGGACAATTTCATGATGCACCCATTGGTTATGATTGATGTCATGATTGTTGTACCCAATTCTTTTCATGGGTACCCTTATGTTTGTGCATGGTTGATTATGTATGATTGTATATGTGGTATGAATATTTATGTGGCAAGAATATTCCTGAATATGTTAAGATGGGTGTGCCTAAATAGCACTTCAATGCATTGGGTATGGTATTGTCTCATGAGATGCGATGTGAAACAGGATTGGCGGTTAGCCTTGACCCGTACTGAAATGGGAAACATGATTGGTGGTTAGCCTTGACTCATACTAAAGAAATGCTTTATAATTCTACCACATTTATATGATTCCATGTTTATATGATCCCATGATTATATTAAATGATTTTATAAGTTTCATGCTTTGGATATCATTATGTCATGCCTCCTAACTCATGTGCTTGAAATGTATCCTTATGTTCATTCCCTTACTGGGATTTTTAGCTCATCCCTTTTTTTATATGTTTCCCAGGGTCCCCAATGCCAATGTAAGGGCTCAAAGGAAGTTAGGAGCTCATTATGGAGATTAAATAAAGAGGTTTTTTGAGCCCCATGTTTTGTGTTATATGTACCTAGTCTTCCAAGACACTACACTTAACAATCCTTGGCTTGTACTCTGATGATGAATTAGGTTTAAAATCATGAAATGTTATATGCAAAAGGCTTGGGTTGCTATATTAGAGATATGACTATGGCTTTGGTGTGAACACCAAAAGAAAGTTAGATCACTTATTTAGTGGACTAAACCGAGTCTACGAAAAGCATTGGAGATTTGAGACTTCGACGATTATAAGAAGATTGTCAGATGTGCCATCAAGGTTGATATAGAGATTGGATACTCTCAATGGTATCATAGGACTAGTAACCAAAAGTGGAAAATGGAGTCTAATATGTGTGGATCAGCAAAAAAATCCCATGATGGAAATAAGATCGAATATCCCATGTGTGAAAATTTTAGGAAGAATATTCCTAGGAATTGTCTAAATAGAACAAGGAAATACTTCAAATGTGGAAGAATGGGGCATATGGCTAGAAATTGATAAAGGGTTATGAATAATTACACTAATTTGGAAGCATAAAGTAAGTTTTAGATCAACACTCATCCTATAGTATAGTGTTTCAAATGTAAGGAACATGGGTGTTTTTCAAACTAATTCCCTAAGAATAGGGTTGTAGAATGCAATCAACAACAACATCCAAGGCAATAAAGAAGGGAATATTATATCACTTCTACTTAGGTGGTTCCAAACTCTGATATGGTCATAGGTACACTGGTTATTCATTCACGAATAGAAAATTTAATATTTTATTGTAGTTATTTTCATTCTTTCAAATATGTCTGGTTTAGTATAACTATTCAAACACCACCTAAAAATTTGGAGGTTGAGTTATTTATGAGAACCTAAAATGGGGAAATTATTACATCCAGAGTTTATAAATCCTCCCCGATTAATGTTTGTGGACTAGAACTGCTATAAAATCTTATCATACTCCCATTGATAGAGATTGATTCTCTATTGGGCATGGATTGACTATCTATACAAATCCAATATCAACTATTGGGAAAGAGAGATCACTCTTCACATACCAAAGCATCCTCCAATTCTTTATAAGTGTAAGGAGGAAAATTAATATCATTGGGAATCATCATATAATGTGTGGATATTACTACCTTATGAGAAATCAAATCTCACTCAAATGGTTTAGAAAATGGAGATGATCATGCTCCAAGAAATTCCCATTATGAGGGAATACACTTATGTGTTCCTTGAATAATTGTATGTTCTTCCTCCTAACTAAGGAGTTAAGTTATCAATTGAAATTATTCTTAGATCTCTTCCTATATCAAATAAAACATATAAAATGTTCATTGTTTGGCTGGAAGAACTGAAGAAGCAGTTATAGGATAATATGGACAAGGTTTTTTTTATTCCTGAGTGCTTCACCATGGGGTGCACCAGTTCTCTTTATCAAGAAGAAGGATGAATCAATGAAACTGTTCACCAATTATCGTGAAATGAATAAAATCAAGATAAATAACAAGTATCTCCTACTATATATTGATTCTTATTTGATCAATTATGTGGGGCGAGTTATTTCTCTAAGGTGGACCTCTGGTTAGAATATGACTAATTAAAGGTGTGGAAAGATGGTATTCCCAAGACTGCCTTTCGAATGAGGTATAGAAACTATGAGTTCATAGTGATACCTTTAGGAATTAGTAATGATATAGAAATTTTCATGGACTTAATTAATAGAGTATTTATAGATTACCTTGATAAATTTGTGGTAGTCTTTATTGATTATATTCTGATATACTCCAAGAGGAAGGGGTAACATGAAGAGTTTTTTAATATTATGTTAAAGAGATGGAAAAGGTAGAAACAATATGAAAAGTACAAAAAAAGTGAGTTTAGGATGAAGGAAGTATCTTTATTTGGGCATGTTATCACCATAAAAGGGATATCTATGGATCTTTCAAAGATAAATGAAATCGATTGTGGTCTAGGACAATATATAAAATAGAGATCTGTAGCTTTCTTGGTCTAGTTGGGTATTACTAACTATTTGTTAATAACTTATCCAGATTTTCAAAACCAGTAACTAAGATGAAACAGAAGGGAGTGAAGTTGGTTTGCACTCATGAATGTGAGGAAAGCTTTAAGGAGCTTAAAAAGAGGCTTATCACTACCCTGGTACTCAAACTCCTGAAACATTGAGAACTATTTGTGGTGTAAAATGTTGCTTAAAAATTTCTAAGGTTGTGTAATGATGAAAAATGATAAAGTGATAGCCTACGTCTCAAGGTAGTTGAAAATCCATGAGAAACATTTCCCGCACATGATCTGAAGTTGGAAGCTCTAATATTTGTGTTGAAAATATTGTGGCATTATCTCTAAGAGGATAATTATAAGATATATACTGATCACAAAAGATTAAAATATATATTCACAAATAAGAAGATTAATTTTAACCATCAAATATTGTTAGAGATCATTAAGGATTATGACTTCTCAATCAATTACCATCCTGGTAAAGCAAATAAGATAGTAGATGCTCTAAGAAGATAGGATCCTACATATTTATCAATGAAAAAATAGAGAAGGATCCAATATTCTTAGACCTACAAAGGATGGACATGATAATAGTTAAGGAAAAAACTTCATCAATCCTTTCTCAAATTATTTGTCAGCCATAGCTTGTTGACAAAATAAAGGATTCTCAAAGAAATGATGTTGAAATACAGAAGATGGTGGAAGCTCTACGAAAGGGGATATTGGGAAATTTTAAAATTGATGGGGAAGGATTTGTAAGATTTGGGACATGACTATGTATACCATATGATCCAGAGGTAAAGAAAGCTATTTTGAATGATGCACATAGCTCAACCATCTATATTCACTTAGGGAGCATAAAGATGTATTGAGATATATGAGAAAACTATTAGGGGGAAAATATTAAAAAGGAGATCACTGAATATACATTGAAGTGCTTGGTGTGTAAGAAAATGAAGGTTGAAAGACAAAAGTATAAGGGAATAATGCATCCATTACCCAAACCAACATGGAAATAGGAAAACATCACAATAAACTTTATCACTAGAATTCCAAAGACATATAGAGGGAACAATGCTATATGAGTTGTTGTGGATCATCATACAAAGATAGATAACTTTATTATATTTTAGAGGACTTTAAAATGTATCTAATTGAATAGATATAAATCAAATAATTGGAAAGTCCACATGGAGTACCACTATCTATTGTATCTGATCGAGATATGAGGATCACCTCAAAATTCAGGAAAAGTCTCCAACATGCTCTAAACATTGATATGAACATCAGTACGGGATATCATCCTCAAAGTAATGGAAAATCTAAGCATACTATTCAAAAATTGGAATACATGTAGAGATCATGTTCTGTGGACTTGAAAGGATGAAGGAACCAACATTTTCCACTAGTCGATTTATCTTATAATAATAGTTTCCACTCCAGTATCCAAATAGATCCATATTAATCACTTTATGGGAAAATGTGCATAACACTGGCATGAAAGGATGAATTTAGTGAGAGTTATCTATTTGGACCAGAAATGGTTGAAGAAATGGTGGAAAAGGTGAAAACCATTTAAAATCACATCAAGGCACCCCCAAGTTGACAGAAGTATTATGTAGACAATTGTCGATGAAACCTCCAGTTTATGGTTGGAGACATGGTATTCTGATGCATATCTCTATGGAAGAGGATCATGAGATTTGGTATTAAAGGAAAGAAAAGTCCCAAGTACATTGTCCCATTTGATATCCTTGATGGTGTCAGAGTTGTGGATTATTGACTAGTACTTCCACCAACCACATACCAAGTGTACAATGTATTCCTTGTTTCCCTCTTGAGTAATTACATACCTAATCCTTCCCTTTTACTTAATTTAGAGGTGGTACAGTTGGAAAATGATCTATTATATTTGGAAAAATTAATGAAGATCTTGGATTATAGAGATAAATTTCTATGAAACAATACCACTCCCCTAGTAAAAGTACTTTGGCAGAACCATAAGTATGAAAAGGTAAGCTGGGAAACAAAGCAAGCGATGAAAGAGAAGTAACCACACCTACTTTAACCTTAGTGTGTAAAATGAAATTTTGATGGTGAAATTTCATAAGGGGGGAAGAATGTAACAAACCAAAGTTTAATCAATGGAAATTACCTTCTTATAATTATGTCATATAGTATAAATCACATTAAATCACATTAAATCACATAAGGAAAACACTATAAACTTTATAAGAAAATAATGAATGAAATAAGAGGAATTTCTTGAATTTAAGGAACCTATACCGATAAAATAGAATATTGAACTTTGGAATTGTAATGCGACCTTTATGAATAGTAAACCAGAAAATGGAATAGTAACATCCCCTATGAAAGTATAAATAAAATTTAACCATATTATAAATGGTAATATGATATAATTGTATCATAGTATAAGTAAATAAGTGTTTTAAAAAACTACTAATTAAGTGTTGGTATTTCTAGAGGTTATAAATATTTAATTAATTTTTTTAATAATTTTAAAATTTAAAAGAATTTTTTTTTCAAAACATTTATTAATAAATTAATATTTTGATATCTTATGATTATTATATATTTTTATTATACCTAAATTAGTTTTTTAAAGTGTTATAAAAGCAGTTATAATTTTAAAATCTGTATTTTAAAAATAAATTAAGATTTTAATTAAAATTAAAATTTATAGTTTTTAGGAATTTATTTTCATAAAATTTAGTTTATTTTTTAATTCTACAAATTGAAAAATGGTTAAGGTAAATTTTTGGTATTTTTCTAAAATAGTTGAATTTTTGTTGAATAGGGAAAACAATAATTTATAGTATATATACATTTTAGTTAAATACACTATTCCTTGAGTCATGACTGATATAATAAAAATTGGTTTGAATTAACGTGACTTCGTTACTATATTTAGTCTCACAAATCAACATTATCTCTTGTCTTGAGAAAAATAATAAAATATTGAGCAAAATAATGAAAAAACACCCCCTCCTCCACTATAAATGCCATCCCTCACCACCTTTTCTCCTCACACTTAGGAAGACTTGAGACTTGTTTGAATTATACTAAAATATCATCCCAATACCTTCCCCCATGTCCCGAAGCTATTGGTCCCAACAAAATACCAAAAACAATCCCCTGAGGAGGTTCTCAAGATGGAATAAAGAGTTTAAACCCTCTTCCATTTTCTTTCAATTTATTTTCATGTTCTTTTATTTTATTATCTTATCATCAGTTCCACTTGTCCAAGTGGCATGAAAACTACAGTATCTTATATATACTAAATTTTTTTCATGTTTATAGAATAATTATTCATCTCATCTCTTCTCCTATCTCTTTTATTTTAAGACTGAAAACCTCGTCAGTGAGGTTCCAATTTACCACTTTCTTGGAAGATGTGCTTTCATATTTCAATTACACATTCAAGGCTGGTCCCAAAACCATTTTTATAGTATAATTTGATTATATTATATTTATTTTAACCTATTTAAAGTTCTCAAACCATTTTATATACATGATATTAAATAATATAACAAAACTAGTTTGTGATGATCAAAAAATGCTAAATTAATCTAAACAATTTTCATTAATGATTTATCTAATGAATCATTCAATATAATGAAAAACTGGTATTTTAATATTATATAATTTCAAAAATAACATATAAGTTTATTTTTTACAACTATTCTCATTCTACATGATTTTCTATACACATATACAAGTAAATCAATCATGTAAACCAAGGAAACTAATGCTCCTAAACGATGAAATTGAATCTCATAACCCATCAAAAAGGGAAATAAATGAACTTAATAAAATTATACTAAATCAAATAAATTTATAAATGTTTCATAATTAATTAATTAATGTATTTAATTTTATAATTCATGAAATTAAGATCAAGTGCAAAACCGTTTCAGACATAAAGTGAGGGATTCTACTCGAACCTCCATTTTTTCCATCAGGTTACTCTTCCTGTATCTCTACCCCAATGAAATTCTACTTTATATTATTTAATTATTATAAATTATTTTTATATGTTATAATAACATGTATTCATATCATTTCATCCTTATTTTATTGGGAAATACATTCTTTAAGAAGGTTCCATTCTCCATTCTTTCTGATAAACATGCCTGATAAAAAGGGAACATCCCAAATTATTAACCATTTTCATGTGCACTCCATAATAGATTTTAAGCCATGATTATTTTTCTAAAATAAATCAGTTTATTATGAAAACTTTCTTGATTCCATTTTGGTTTTATATATAATATTATTCCATTATTTTCTTTAAATGTTCTTTAATATTTTCTTTAAACTAGACTAAAATGTTTTATTAATAAAGTTTCTTAAATTATATTTTCACATGTTTTCACCTAATTTTGACATCCTCTATCATGATCTATTCTTATTTTTTTCTTTATGAATGTCCATGTATGCTTTGAACTGATTCTTTCATGAAATATTTTATTATAAGATCATTTGTTATGCCATATGATATGATTATGATACACATTCCTTTCCGTCGACAACCCTTATGTTATGTTTGATTACTTATGTATGATTCTTCATGTGGAACACATATTGATGAACATGTTATGATGGGTGCACCCATATAGTTCTCCAATTCATTTGGTAATGTTTAGTCTAATTACACATCATGTGCAATGGTCTTGGTAGTTAGCATTGACTCATGCTCCATGTGCAATGATCTTAGTGGTTAGCCTTGACCCGTGCTCATCCATGCACAATGAGCCTTGATTCATACTAAAGCCATGTTTTATTTTTCCTCTACATTACTATTATTCTATTATGATATGATGGCATGTTATACATGTTATTACTTCTTATGTTTAATCATGTTACATGCCTTTTATGTCATCATGTAATGATTTCTAACCCATGTTCTATGTTTTTTCCTATATTTATTTCCTTACTGGTCTCTTTAGATAATCCCATTAGTTCATGTTATCCCTAGGTTATCCTATGTAGATACAATGGTTAATAGGAAGTTAGGAACACATAATGGATGATAAATAAAGAACTGTTTTATTTAGTCCCATGTTTTTAGTCTTATGTACTAAGTCTTCCAAAGATACTAGAATTTATGATCATTGGATTGTAATTTGATAGTTAATTATGATTAAAATCATGTAATGATTTGTGTCAAAGTCTATGGTCACTATAGATATAGTGATATATTACACCACTCAAAAATTGAAGGTTCATGATAAATATTACGCCACTGATGATTTGGAGTTAGATAAGGTATTTTTTATATTAATTATGTAGATAAATTATATTTTTTAAGAGACATGCGACATATATACTTATCATAGAATTGTAAAGTATATATTCACTCAAAAATAGTTTTACACATACCATATAAGATAGTTGGAGTTGATTGAAGATTATAAATACTCAATACAATATCAACTTGGGAGGAAAACAAGGTGGTAAATGCTCTGATTCAGAAGTATCATGCTATATTATCTATGATGAGGATAAAAAAGATTCAATATTTCTATATTTTTAATGAATGGATTTTTAAATCTTGAAAAAAGGGAGAAATCATATCTTGATAAAATGAGTGTTCAACAACGTATCCTTGTGTTGATTAAAGAGGCTTAATATGAAGATGTAGATTTATAATACAAGGTATGAAATGTTCTTGATTTCATCCTGGATTATGATATAATGATTAGGTTTTGGAACCTTGTATGTGTTATATCCATACTATATTTGAAGAAGCTGTTGGATGAAGCTCATAGTTCATCATCCTCTATTCATCCTTGAAGTATGATGATCTATACACCACAAATATTATTTATGGTGTGATAACATGAATCATGATATTTCAAAGTATGCTTCTCAGTTGTAGGTATTTCATTAATTTAAGGCTAAGAGACATAAGTCTAAGTGGATGTTACAACCATTTCTTATACCAGAATGAAAATGGGAAAACATCAATATGGGTTTTTTCATCAGACTCCCAAAATGGTTTAAATGCTATAATAATATTTGGGATATAGTCTATCTACTTTTGAATTTATCACAGTCTAATTTTATAAAAGAATATTTATGTCTTGATTAGATTTCCATAATATTTATTAAGTTTTAAGGTTTTATGGATCACTACATTTAATTGTATCGGATTGGGATATGAGTTTTACCTTGATGTTTTGGTTAATTATCCATTAATATTTTAATTTAGAGTTTTGTTTTAGTACTTATTATCATCCTTAGATAGATTTCCATTCAAATAGAACTATTATAACCTCGGAGGAAATTATGATGTCTTGTTATATGGATTTTAATGGTGGTTGGGATCTACAGCTTCCTCTAATTGAGTATTATTACAACATTAACTTTCATTCATGAATTCAGATGGATACTTAAGAAGGCTTATGTGGAAATAAGTGTAGGAATCCATCATGATGGGTTGAATTAGGAGAAATAATGATGTTGGGAGCTAATTTAGATGAGTAAATGGTAGAGAAAGTGAGAGATTTTTAGAAAAACATAAAGACAGCCCAGAGTTGATAAAAATGTTATAAAGAAATAATTAGAGAAATCTAAAATTCAAATTTGGTGAGAAGGTATTCCTAAGAATTTATATATGGAATATGGTTATGAGATTTTTAAATAAAAGAAAACTAATCCCTATGTATGTTTTCCCATTATAGATTCTTAATCAGGTAGGGATGATATCATATCACTTGATGCTTCCACTGAACCTCTCTGATGTTCTCGATGTGTTCCATGTATCTCACCCAATAAATTACATACCTAATCCATCACATATACTAAAATCACAGGTTATAAAGTTGTATTGTGATATTTTCTATGAAGAGAAACTATGAGAAATATTTAATCATAGAAATAAAGTGTTATAGAATAATATTACTCACCAGATTAAATCTCTCTAGAGAAATTGAAAAATCGAAAAAGCTACTGTAGAACACGAGGATGAGATGAAACCAAGATATCCTCATTTTTTTATTAAAGATAAATAATTTATAAGGATAAATTATTTCTAAGCGTGTTATAATGTGAATCCATGAGAGTTGATGATATATTTCACTTAAAATAAATTTAATTTTTTCTATAGCTTGCGATAAAACAACCTTGAGTCTAAATGAATAGTAATATAGTATACAATTATAACATAGCTATTAAATTAGAATTATGAATATTAATATCAAAATTTTATATATATATATATATATAATATTTTTAGATAATTAAAACATATGTATAGATATATACTCATTTTAAATAACGTCATTCTTTTCTTTAAAAATACATTTTTCCTCAAAATTGGGTTTATTGAATTTGCAAAAAAAAATATAATTAATCTCTTAAATGTTTATAAAATGTATTTGAAAAAATAAATTTAATTTTTTAAATCAAAATTTCACATTTATCTTAGAAATAATTTTTTATAATTTCTTGAAAAGATTAAATTTCCAATGAATAAGGAAAAATATTGATATTTATTAGAAACTGTATTTTTTGTTTAAAATATTTACAAAGTCAATTTTTTTAAATGGGTTTAAAATTAAAATTATTTAATATATATTATTAGTAATCTATTTATTTCCATTGAATTTAATTTTATATATATTTTGGTATAAAAACAATGTATACTTAAGAAAACATTTTCCCCCAAAAACTATTTTTTCATCACATTTGAGAGGTTATTTTGAATGTAATTTATACTACTTTTAGATTTTGAATTTGATAAAATAGATTCCATATTTGGATAAATGATTTCCATTTTTTGTAATTATGGAATTTGTTTTATCATAATGAATTTTATAAATAATGAAAATTTGTCTCCATAATTAAGGTTAAAACGAGAATCTGGGTGGGGGGGGTTAACCAAGAGATAAGGGTAAATTTTCAAATTAAAATTTTATAAATCCAATTTTATAGGAATATTTTGACCTAATAATAACCCACCTTCTCATATATATCCATTTGGATGAATTTTTATTGACAATGAAATTGTTATATTTTAATTTTTTAAGAAATTCCAAGCATGTCCTCTCTCCCACTTATAAAAGGACACTAATATTTTATATTATTTACACCAATTTGATCCATGAATATAAAAGAAACTACCCAAATATATTATAAAATTACCTATACAAATATTATAGTTTTTTCCCTATTAATATATTATTCCAGGTTTCCTTACTACAGGGTCTAAAGTAGGCCTACTGAAGAAGAGGTATTTGTCATACACAACCGCTTGCAATTTATTTCTTCCTCTACCAGTTTTAAATATATGGTCTTCATAATAAAATATTAAACTAATTATCATTAATATAATTAAATATTATTATTATTAGGTAACCACCAATACCCACCCTATATTTTATCAAATGGGAAGTGAAAGTATCGCTTCTGTTTACATGTGGACTACCACCTCACTTAGTGATACGAATCATTTTCCATCACCATCTTTCAAGGATAGTTATTTTTATCATTATAATGGTTATAAATGATATTTAAAACATAATAATTATTTTTTAAGTATAATATCATGTCTAAATTCTCACCATCAAATCTATTTTAAAACAATAACGTCGCACGTGCGTATGTGTGGACAACCACTTTCACAAAGCGATGTGATTCATTTTACAATTATTCTTTAAAAGGATGATAATAAATACATATTTAATGAATATATGTGATATATATGATATAATAATTATTCTTAGATTGTAAATTATTATTTAACATTATTTTATTCCATTGGTCAAAAAGTGAAAATATCGTTCATTCGTACATACGACTTGCAGTCTCTATGAACAATGTAATTCATTTTTCTATCTGTATCCTATATGGGTGAATATATATATATATATAATGAATATATATGTTATTTATATAATGATTAAGATTATTTATATTATTTAACCATGATCAAATTACATGGATCAGAAATACCAAATCAAAATTATAATGAAAAATGAAACGGTTTACAGCCACAAATAATTATTTTAATAAGGAATTATTAATAAATGGGTGTTAAAATGTTATAAGTGGATCATATATGATATTATTATTATTTAATTAACTATAGTATAAAAGTATAATAAATTTAAATTTATTATATATGAGGTAAAATCACTTTCAAAAAATGTTAAACTCGAGGTATGTGTTTTATTTTACAATCTCACTGTATATTGGGATAATTTATGATTAAGTTTTCGATGATGAAATTTCATGGTCTATCTCTCAAGGATATCATGAAATATATTTTACTCTATTTATTTCTTGATAATACTTGTCTTACTTTTATTTTACTCCTTTTAAGAACTCAATAGACCAAATTAATGTTTTTAAGGAGAATCGAATTTATTTCTCTTTGGTAAAAACTAAATTTTCTTCCATGTCCATGTTTTATAAAAATGTTCCCAAGTATTATTTTATTATTATTGTATGATTATTTAAATTCATTTTTACCCATGTTTAATTTTTTTAAAAATGGTTTA
This sequence comes from Viscum album, assembly GCA_963277665.1. NCBI lineage: Eukaryota > Viridiplantae > Streptophyta > Magnoliopsida > Santalales > Viscaceae > Viscum > Viscum album. The sequence continues at coordinate 1,077,926,791 of OY728139.1, read as the reverse complement.
TAATTTTTATTCTTGTTATTTTCCGAATGTGGTACTTTTGAATTTTCAGTAAGAAAGAGAAAAGAATATCTATTTTGATGTACACTACATGAACTAAATTTTCCACTATCAAAGACACAAAATAATTTTATATTTCTTTTACATTTTTATCTGGTTCATTTCAAAAATAAAATTTTATTAATATTGGGATAATTTTTTAGATTTTAAGTAGTGATTTCAAAATAAAATGTGTAATTTCTTCAAGATATGTTCCTGTGATATTTTAAAATAATTTTTATTTTTAGTGATAACATCCTTTGATGTTACTTATGATTTACTGGGGTTATGATCCAAAGATACCATCCTTATTTTTTATCTATATGATTTATTATTATGATGAATAGATGTTTATAAAACCCATTTATTTTCCATGGGTAATGCTCTGATGAAGTTTTGTAATGTTTATGAAACTCTTTTACTTACCATGGTTTCTGATATATGATGAATGATTTATTATCTTATATAACACATATGAATGAAAATGATTATGCGATAGGTGGGATGTAAATTATATATACCTCCATTTCATTGGGTTTTGATATATATGTCATGAGATAATAAGTACTAGAATTGGGAGTGGAACTAGTTTAGTAAGGGGTTATTTCCATTATGATAGTCTTTGGAGTGACACTTGACTAATGATATGACGTAATGAGGAGTGATCCCAACCCACTAGGAGTGTCTTGGTGGTTATCCTTAACTAAGGAAATTATTTTTCTATGATTATGTGTATTCTATAGACTTATGTATATTGCAGATGTTATGTCATCATTTCTCACGGTATTTGATTCCTTTATGATTCATGTCTTATGAACTACCAAGATTTTCTCCATGATTCAATATTATGATCTATGAGATGATTGGTATGGTTTAGAAATTGAAATCTCATATTATCATATTTTTATGATCATGTTATGTTTAAGTGACCATTGATATCACCATTATTTACCCTAACTGGGCATTTGAGATCACATTTTCTTATGTTTCCTTTCCCCAAGTTATGATGAAAGGTGTTTTGTATGATATGTCTAAGAAAGAATATATTTATGAAAACCTTAGTGGGATATGACGTAGATCTCCTATGAATTTTTTTGTTTATGGATCTATGTTTCAAAAGAAACTAAAACTATATGATTCTAACAAGAATAATAATGTTATGTAATGAGTATTCACCTATAAATATGTAATATCTATGTATGAAATATATGGTTCACTATATTTGGGGTGAATGATTTATATTAAATCCTCATTATTTGAGGTTTAAAATACACCTAACATGATAACTTTCATAATTTGAAACCATTATTATGTTATCCATAAATTTAAGCTAATTAGTGGGTTTTTTATAATTTTATTAATTAAGGATTAAAAAATGAGATTTTCTGTAACACCCCAAGATTTTATAGTAAGTTATTTTTTCAAACTAATTCAACAACTTTCACTACACGCAACACCGAGTTCAAGCGCACCATGACTTACCAAACTAGTCGTTCAAAAGTAAGTACGAATAGTATTAACTGAATTTTGAACTTTATATAATCCTTATAATTTTAGAATCTATATTATGAGTTTCTTAGACATAATTTAATAATAAATTCATTTTTTTCAGATAAAAGAAGTATCTTTCAAAAAATGCATTTTTAACACCTTTTAATGGAGAACAATTTTTAAATCCAATATTTAAAAATTTTATATATTCAATTTGACAAAATAAACTTCTTCTTTAGAATTGGGACATAATAATTTAGTTTCAATAAATTTTTGGTGTTTTTCTGAAAACTTTCATATTTGGGTGAATAGTGAAAAATATTATATTTTAACTGAAAACAACTTTTTTAATCAAAATAATTTATAGTGTTAAATTATACATTTTAATGGTTTGGAAGTATAAATATATTATATTTTTACCATTTAATCCAATGTTATTCATTGGAAATAATTTCACTTTGAAATTGAACATAAACAAGTACCAATCTTTTGATAGTCATTATTTCTTAAAAAAATGCCTTTTGGTTTTGACAATGGAAATTAATTTTAAATTAATAAATGCAACTTCTATGTATTTTATTTGGTAATATATTCTTCATTTTTGAATTCATAATATCAAAATTTTCTTAGGGTGAAATTTTGGTATTTTTCTGAAAACATTCAATTTTTGATGAATAGTGAAAAACACTAAGTTATTGGTTAAAACTAAATTTTTATTTAAATAATTATTTATTTAATTTAAATACTTTTTAGGTCAAAAAAGATACATAATACCTATATAAGTTCAATATAATTCATTGGAGTAATTTTATAATAAGTTTAAATATATAAAAATTTTATTGAACTTTTTACCGTCTTTTACCCACCTCCTAGGAGCATTTTCAAATTTGCATAAAACATAATTTTACCGCTTCTGTGAATTGAATTTAAAAAATCCTAGAGACACGGTTGATATTAGTAAGTAAAATATGGTTCAATAAGTTAAAAATAATTTTTGGGGAATATTAACTTTAGACTTTTATTTACCATGGTTAAAAGTAAATTGGGTAATTAAAGGAAAAAATGATATTATTATTACCCAACCACATGTCTTAATTCTATTGGATAAGTGTAATTCGACCAAAAACATCCTTTGGAATAAAATATTACCCTTTAGGTCCACTATTATTAGATTAGGACATTTATTATTATCTAATTTAAAGAAGAGTTAAAAGTGTTAAATTCATGTTTTTATAACTAAAACATTTGTAATATAGGGTTATACATAATATAAATTCGACTATAAATATTCATTGGAAATATAAAACGATTTCCTACATAATGGTAATTTATTTATAATTTTTTGACATTAAATAATTAAATTTATTTATGACACAATGATGATGTAGTAATTACCTTATTAATAAAAGTTTAAAATAATTGATATTATAAATTCACAAATACATGTAATTTGAGAATTATGATGAATTAAAATAATTTTATATGTTAATATGACATGTTAGGGTTTATTGAATCAATTTTTTTCGAAGTTAGCATGCTGTTATGATTTTAACAAAAAACAAATACCAAATTGTGACAAAATTGAGATAAAATAGATTTTAAAACAAATATTATATTATTAATTGATATAATAGTCCTAAAAATATAAGGTTCAGCCAAAAGACTTATATAATAAAATATATGACATTAATGAACCAATTGGGGTTCTATTGGCATTTTATAATGTAAAGAACCAAAATTTTGAATAAATATTGTTTCCTAATTTAGTGTGTTAATTGGTTTTATACTCAACAAAAATGTTTCATTTGATAACATGAGTATAATTAAAATGAGACCGTTGGTTTTTTGACTGTTATATGACCATTGGTCAATATGACTGCTGGAAACTAAATGTTTTGATTATTGTCTCTAAATACAAGTAATCTTGGTTAATTAATATAGAAAGAAGATTTGATGGCCTCACCCAGTAGTGTTGGACCAATCGAAGCCCATCTAATAGAACTTGGGAAGGAGGTAGCACCACTGGGCTTTTCTATGGACCAAACCCAAGCCGAACTTCATCGTGTGAAGTTAGAACAGAATCACCTTCACGAGAAGTTCAAACTAATAGAAATTACTACTCGTGTGATGTTGGCCGAGCCTCCCTCAGATTCTCTCACCTTAGCACACCTTACACTTAGGTCCTATGCTGGTGTGATAAGGGGCTATGTAAGGAGACCGTAACTGCCTTGTGTAATCCTTTGTTTTAAATAAAAATTTTGATTTCTTCTTATGATGATGTTTATGACTTTTCAAATGTCCGGATAAATATAGTATGCATATTTTTGGTGAATTTTAGAGAAAGAATATTTTAAAAAATGTTTATGTAAACCTTATATAATTAAAAATGTGTAATGATTTTCAAAAAATGGTCTTCTACAATTATGTTTAGTACGAAATTTAGAGTCTAATAAGATCAACTTAATTTTTGATGAATAGTAAATTATGAATAGTTATTTTATGCTTAGGATTAGTAATGTGACCAAATAGATTAGTAATCTCACTTAAATAAAGTATTAATATAATCTAGGCACCTTGATTATGTAATGTGATTCAATAAAATGGTTAAATAACGGTTTCATAAATTATTATTCAAGTATTAGTTTTTTCAGGTGAATAGTGTTTTTTGATTAAAAATTAAATTAAAAATATTTACAAAATTATTTTTATAAAATGGATTTCATTTTTGAACTCAGAGCATCGATATTATGTTAAGGTAAATTTTGGGGATTTTTCTGAAAAAAATGAATTTTCGGTGAATAGTGTATTTATTTAAAAAATATATTAAACATATTTAGAAAATTATTTTTATAAAATGGGGTTAATTTTTGAAATCAGTGCATTGATATTTGGTTAAGGTGAAATTTTGGGATTTTTCTGAGAATGTTGAATTTTCAGTTAATAGTAAAAATACAGTTTTAGGGTTTCAGTATGATTAATGACATCATAACTGTGTCATGATGATGTCATGAGATATTTTAAGGGTTGTCCGGCCAAAGGTGATGAATTATTGTATTAGGGGCCCCATGTGGCCTAACTCCATGGTAAATTCCATGGGAGAGCACATTGTTTTGAGAAAAGCACTTGTGAGGTGTCCCTTGGCCATTAATGCCTTGTCCCCTCACATTCCCCATAAATACCCACCCTTTACTCCTTTAGTTTTCACTCCCAACTCTCATCCAACGAAGTTATGGTCTCCTTACCTCCAAAAAAGTCATCCCAAGGTTCCCCCAATCCCTAAAGGTCCAAACCATTGAGTTTTAAGAGTTACGTTTTAAGGTAAGGGATACGACCCCCTCTCTTTCTTTCCAAGTGATCTTTTTTATGTCATTTCATTTATGCTCCATGTTATTATGTTGGAGGATGTTATTTTATATTAATTGTACTGTCATTTTTATGTTCATATGATGAGAGATCCCCTCTTACTCTCATCATTTCATTTTATGAAGTTTTAAGTGGCGCCGTTAGGCTGCTGAAATTTTTGTAACGGATTCTTTCACCTTTCTCATTTTCAAGTTCTATTTTCTTGTCAATTCTTTCAAGTTACTTTTTATTATGTTGGGGTATGATATCTATATCTATCATACTGATATTTTATGATCATATGATGAGAGACCCCATCTGATCTCTTCAATTCAGTATTTTGATGTTTTAAGTGGCGTCGTTAGGCTGCCGAATTTTTAGGTGGTTCTTTCACCTTTCTCCTTTTTCAATGTTCTAATTCCATGTCAAGTCTTGAAAGTACCTTTTTCTTATGTTGGGGTATGATATCTATATCTATCATACTGAACTTTTATTTTCATAGGATGAGAGACCCTATTTGATCTCATCAATTCATTTTTTGTTCAAGTTTATGTGACGCCGTTAGGCTGCCGAATTTTCATAAGAGAAATCTAATTTTTGTCTTCCTTCCATGTTTTTCATTTCAAATGGTATTTCCTTAAAATTTCATTACCATGTTCATATATGCTTCTTATTCGGTCTCTCTACTATTTTATGGGTCATTTATGAATGTTTGACCCATGTCCCATCTCCTTTCAATGTTTTCTAAAACCCGGAAACATAGCTGTTATGCTGCAGAATTTTCGTCTCAAAATGCCTCTCTCTTTTCTCAAAATTATTTTATGTTATAAAGTGAATACTCAAAGCTCTTATTTCTACAATGGTATTCACATGTATATCAAAATTATCTATTTTAAATTCTGGTATTTACATACATGAGACCCGCTTTCCCTTGCCGTGGGTTTAAAGTGACATTAAGATCATGTTTTTAAAGCAGTTTTTAAAATGTGATGATTATGAAATGAAACCCATTTATTTTATGCTATATGGGTTATTTATAAAATTTTTGATGATGATATATGTGGCTCACATGGTAATAAAGTCAAATTTAAGCGTGCGCCCTGATAGCTCTCAATGCATTGGGTAATGATGTAACCACTAGAGATTACAATTTTCACGATATCTTGGTGAATAACCTTGGTAATTTTAAAATGACACCCTGGGGATGGACTTTGGTGATATGTTCATGATTTTCTATGTTAAATTATGTAGCCACATCTTAAAGTTATGAAAAATCTTATTTTTATTATGATATGCCACATGATTTCTTTCTCATGCCTTAAAGTTCTTTTTCATGACATAGTTGATGTATCTCAAGTTCACATGTTAAATGTTTCTCGTGTTCCCTTACTGGGCCTTCTGCTTACCCTTTCTTTTGATGTATTTCCCCAGGTTATGAGATGCAGTACTGAACCTAGGATGAACTTAAGGAGAAGCCTTTCATGTGTTTAAGAAGAATTTTTTTTGTTGTTTTCATGTATTATGCTCCTGGTTTCCAAGACACTAAACCTTAAAGATCCTCAGTTTTGTTTAATGTAATGAAATTTTATGTTATAAAAAGGCGTTATGTTATATATAGTAAGTTTATTAACCATATAATATAAAAATACAAAGAGACATTGTAAATGTCAAACTATTTAACTAAGAGTTAAATGTAAAAGTTAATGTTAATATGATGACATAAACCTATATAAAACCTATTGTTGAGAGTTTTTCAACCCATCCCCACCATATCCTTTAAATAATTCATTTTTGATCCATTAGAAACTGAAAATTAATTTATTATAAAATAATATTTTAAGTTTTTCCTTAGGTGCCCCTCACCCCTCTTATAAAAGGGCACTTCCCCTTCTCTCAAATTCACAACTCCAAAGCCATTTGGCTCAGCCAACCCCTACCCAAATATCCTCCCAACTATCGTAAATCCGTATTAGATGCCTTAATTTGGTCAGAAAACCTACCTAAAGATCCCTTTTGATCAAATCAAAAGGAAGAACCCGAAGAAGAGATAATGATTTCAACACCCTCTTTCAAGTTATTTTATTCTTCCACTACATATTTCTTTGTTGTTTACAATATAAAATAATAACTCAAGTATATTCTATATAATGTGATGTTATTATAAAAATTGTACAACCATATTCATTATTCTATCCATCCTATAAAAGAAAAATTCTCCATACGTGTGTACGTACGGATTACCGTCTCCACGTCGTGGTGTAGCTTGTTATTCAAACTCTTAATTATTTGGATGGGTATAATAATGAGTATAAATGATGTAAATCATAAATATAACTTGTTAATTATTCTTTATATATGATATACCATCCAATTACATACAATTTCTCCATCAATATAATGATATTGTCGCTCGTGCGTACGTACGGATTACCGTCTCCACGACGTGATGAGATTCATTTCCATGTTCACCATTCAACGATGATTATAAAATATATATCATTAATAAGTATGTAATATATGAAATAATAATTCTATTGGAGATATATATATATGTGTCTGTACTTACATATATCTTATTTACTTAGTTCTGTGCAATACGATATGAAAACGGAAACAACATTTATGCGTACGTACGGACTACCGTCTTCATAAACGGTGTTTTCCATTTCATATATATGTCTATTATACATATTTATATTCTAAATATATATGATATATAAATACTTTTTTATATTATGGATGTATTTAAATCTTTATCTAATTGATACAATCAAGAGTAACAATTTAAAACATGTACGATAAAGAAAGCGATTATTACCCGAAATGTTAATTTAACATGGAAATTATTATTAAATGGGTAGTATAAAGTCATAAATGAATCATGTATGATATCATAATTATTAATATGGTTATGGTATAATCTAACAACATATAATGGTCATTATACATGATGTTAAATGCACCTTCTACTAAAGAGAAGTGCAAGGTAAGGGCTAATTTCACAATCTATTTATTATCCGAGGTTGTTTTTACGTAAGTATCTACTGGGAAATATTTATTATCCATGTCCTTGTTTCAGAAAATAATTTTAAAAGGGATTATTTTAAGGTAATTTTTACTAAAACATCATTTTAAATGTATTAAATATTTATTCTTCTAAATCTTTCTCATTAATGTCCATGTTTTCAAAATGGTTTTTAAGGATTTATTTATATGGACATGAATGTTTTTAAAATATTAATTCCTTTGAAAAGTTTCAAAGTGGTATAGGATACTTTGATTCAAAAATGTCTTTAAATGTCTTCCTTATTAAATTGTGTGACTTTTAAATGTTTTCATGAAGAATAGATATTTCTCTCAAAGAGTTTTACAAATCATTTTCATCTATGTCAAAATCCTTTGATGGATTTTAAACTTGTTTGAAGTTTATTTATTATGATACAAATCTTACATATTGTATTGAAATATTTGTGATATGTTTGACTGTGGATGTGTTATTTTTATACCATTCATGCTTTATGGATAAAGTATTGAGAGATAGTCAAGGAAAATAATGCGTCCCATGCGCCTCCTGTGATTTCAAATTTCCTGACCATTGCGGCTGGTCCTGCCTGGCCTTCACCTCCCTCTTCGGCAGTCTTTAACCCAGGTTCGCCCTCTCGTTCATCTAGTGGCCACCAAATGGCTCCTTCCCCGTTGATCGGTGGCTCATCTCTACCTTCCTCGACCCCTTCTCGCTCTGTTGATGGTGGAGTATCCTTTCGTGACGCCCTCTGCGGCTCGGCGGGGGTCTCTCCTTGCTTTCCGACGGTTTCTGTGGAGCCGATACAACCTTTTCATGAAGGCAATAGGGTCTTCCTGAAGGTACCAGCATCGGTGTTCGAGGAATCCAAATCCTGTCTCAAAGGTACCCTGGTGGATCGTTTCGGGGCGGCCAGGCCGCCACTTTATATCTTTCAACTGTGGGTTTCTTCTTAGGGGTTCAAATGCCGGCTTAGGTTTCATCCTTACAGAGGTACTCCTTCTGTATTGTCCTCGCCTCCGAAGCATACTTATGCCATGTATGGTGCAAGGTTATGCAGAGCATGGGCCGCTGGAGTTTCAGCCTAACAAGGTGGTCCTTGGAGTCTCATCGAGGCAAGGAAAATTCGCTGGCAGCAGTCTGGATTTGTGTACCAGGGTTGTCGTTTCTATTCCAAAATGAAGGTCTTCTGAAGCTGATCTGCGACTCCATTGGGGTATTTTTATTCTCTTATGACAACACGAGGAGGGTCCTGTCATCCTCAGAGGTGCTCATCTACGTCGAGCTTGATATTGCATGTACCCCTCCGGAGAAGTTGTACCATTAGGTTGAGGATTCATTCTCCTGGGTGCAAGATCCGATCTACCCGGTCTTACCTAGGTTCTGCTCTCACTATCTCCTTCAAGGGCACTCTATCTAGTCTTTCCATCACTGGGGCCCTAATGGGAGAGTTGGCTTATTAGGGAAGGTGGAAATTAGGGGTTTTGATCGCCCCTTTCTTTCACCCCATGCGTAGGATAGCCTCCTGGAACCGATGGGTCTTGTTCCCACCTCTTTGTCCCTGGGGTCTACCTCTTTGGTGCCCTCGGAGTCTACGGAGAAGGTCTTGACTGATGATTCCATGGCTATCATTCCTTACATTCCGAGGAGTATCCGGGTTTTCCCCACCCCACGGTTTGTTCATGACAGGCTTCTCCAGCCCAAGGTGGCAGGTGGTCAGGTGTGTGTCAAGGTCCTCGGGCTCAGGTCCTTGCCCCCTACTAGAGAGGTTTTGTTGGTTAGACGATCAAAGGTGAATCAGTGGGCTATGGCATTGCTTACTCAAGTCTCTGGAGAGGTTATTAGGGGGTCTTCTATCCCTTACCTAGATAAAATGGCCCGACTTTCCCAGGCTCACCCCGAGGGGTCTTCCACCCGCGTCGTGCAAGGTAGTGAAGGTGGAAATCGGTCGGCAAGGAGGAAACGCAGCACGAGCATGCTGGGGAGTCCCTCTCTCCCCGTAGGGCTGTCTCCTAATGATACTGGGGTTCATACAAGATCTAAGGGTATGTTGCATCAAGGGGTGTCATCTCCCCTTGTTTCGAAGGCTAGGGTCTCTGGAGCCAGCACCAGGGTGCTCATTTTCTAAATGATTCCCTTATTTATTTGGAATGGCAGGGGGCTTGGTGCTCGGGTGAAATATGATTTTCTCTCCTCTGAATATTCCAAGCATAAGGTAGTTGTGGTAGCTTTCCTTGAACACAAAAAGAAACCCTCGATACTAGGGGACTTCACCAGGAAGCTACAGATGCACGGCTGTATGCAGGCTGAGTCAGTCAATAGGTATATTTGGGTTTTTTGGCACATAAGATGCTCGGTGGTCTTGGTTAAAGCTGAATATCAGTTTATTACTGTCAAGGTAAGTATTTTTATTGTTTCCTTATATGATTATTTTGTGTATGGGAGCTGCGATATGAACATCCAGGACTCCATGTGGAGGCAGTTGAGTAATTTTGATCCCAGAGCGGAACCATGGATTGTTGGAGGCGATTTTAATGTGGTGGATGATCCAGAGGAAAGGAAGGGAAGAGGGACCTTTCCTAATAAATACAACCTTGAATTTGTGTGTTTCATGGTAGAGAAGGGTATCTCAGACCTAGGCTTTGTGGGCGATCAATTTACATGGTGTAACAACTAGTAGGGTCCCTGCCGCTTGTGGGGTAGACTGGACCGGTGCCTGGCTAATAACCAAACCATTTCTACCTTCTCCAGCACAAAGGTAACCCACCTAGTTTGAGGTTTGTCGGATCATTCCCCCTATTAGTCTCTATTTTGGCCTCGCAAAGGTCACAGGTAGCTTACATATTCTCTAAGTATTGGGTGGACCTCCCGGGATATCATGACCTGGTTAGATCAGCGTGGGTGATCTCTCTCAAGGAATTTCGTGGAACATTCTTCATGGGAACATACAGAGGCTTTGTTACCTACTATAGTCATGGTATAGTGAACTTGAGCCCCCTGAGGATGAATTAAGAGGTGTTGTGAAGGACATCGACTGTCTGGAAAGCATCCTGTAGCAGGAGTGGGATGATGGGGTCTATGAGGCGCTATCGGGGAAGAAGTGCACTATGGCCGACTTACTTCTTCAGTAGGAGCGCCTGTCCAGAGAAAGGGCTAGAATAAAATGGCTCAAGGAAGGAGACAGGAAGACGGGCTACTTTCATGTGTGCATCATGGAGAGTAAAAGTCAAGGTAGGCTGAACATACAATTGGTTGATGGATCCTTTACAGACGACAGAGACATTGTGGTAGGCTTGGATAATTCTTTCTTTCAGGATCTTCTGGCCAACCCTCAATTGAGATCTCCCACTAGATATCCTTCGAAATCTATGAACATATTCGAAGTTATTCCTAACTTGTTATCTGTGTAGATCAATGACAACCTGGGGACCGTATTAGATGAGGGGGATATTAAGAAGGTGCTATGTCACTTGTCTCCGGATAGCGCTCCTGGCCTGGATGGATTCCCTGCCTCCTTTTACAGGGGCTCCTGGGAGACGGTGAAGGCGTCCCTGATCGCGGATATCCAGGATTTCTTTCGTGGGGGTAGCTTACCTAGGGTGGCCTACGCCACCACCCTTGTGCTCCCACCCAAGACTAAGGACCTGTTCTCTATATCGCATTATCGTCCGGTTAGTATGTGTAATGTCCCGTATAAGATACTGGTGAGTCTTATTAACTTGAGGCTGGCCACCCATCTTCCTCAATGGATTTCTCCGGAACAGAATAGGTTCATCAAGGGTCGATCTATCCAGGAGGCGGTTTCCTTGGTGCAAGAGATGGTTAACGACGTGAACTTCAAAACTCGTGGATCAAACATGGTCATCAAGATGGATATGAACAAGGCCTACGATCAGGTCGAATGGAGCTTTATCAACATAGTCCTGGAAGGTGTGGTTTTAACTCATGGAACATGGATATTCTTTTTTGTTTCTTCAGCGCGGCATGGCTTTCAGTATCGTTTATGGGTAAATCTTATGGTTCTTCAAGTCTATCCGAGGCCTTAGGCAAGGGGACCCATTGTCGCATACTCTATTCATTATCATTCAGGACGTGTTGACCCGTCTTCTCTAGAGAAGTATTAATAACGGAGGAATTCTCCCATATCGCTGCCAGTTGAAGGATCCAGCGATCTCCCACAAAATGTTCGTCGACGATACCATCCTGTTTTTTAATGGTAAAAGTAGATCCCTGTGGATCTTATGTGGGGTGTTGGATACATATTGTCGTTGTAGTGGGCAGAGCATCAATAAAGGTAATAGAGAATTCTTCATCTCCAATAGGTGCTTGATCGAGAGGGTGGAGTCTATCAACAGGCTTCTGGGAATACAAAGGGGCGAGTTCCCTACGTCCTACCTCGGCATGCCTCTTTCTTCCGGGAGACTCTTGATTCAGGACTTCGACGTTCTTCTGTCCGGGATTACAGAGAGAGTGCTGAACTAGAAAAATAAATTCTTATCTTTTGGAGGGAGGATTTCCCTGGTGAATAGAGTGTTGATGGCTGCCCCCATCCATGGCCTCTCCTCTATTAATTTCCCTAAGGGTGTGATCAACTCCGTCGATAAAATCCTCGCCTCCTTCATCTGGGACTTGTATGCAGAAGGGAGGAGACACTGGGCGTCCAGGATCAGAATGTAAAAACTGGTGGCCGAAGGGGGAATCAGTGTGCGCAACCTAAGTGATACCATGTTCTATATGCATGCAATACTTGCATGGATTATGCTAGAACTTCGTACTCTCTGGTTGTTCGGAAGAGGCGACCTCTCGTTATGGCACCAGGACTGGGGGGTGTGTTGGATTTTCCTGGGTGCCCCACCACAGATATTGCTTTTAGGGAAGCAAGCCTTTTCGTTCTTTCATCTCTGCGGTTCTGGACAACAGCCAGAGGGAGAGTTTTCACCTCATTGAGATGAAATCAAAAGATGACATATGTGTCTTCATCGATTACTATTCGGGTCTCTTCTCATCGAAGGGCTTCCGGGGTGTGATTCATGGGTCGGTGCAGCCAGGGGGATGGGATGTAATTATCTGGGTGAGATTAATTCCTACTAAATTAAACTTTCTCACATAGAGACTTCGTAATAGAGCCATTCCGACTGATGATATAATCCACAGGTGTGGCATCCAACTATCTTCTAGGTGCGTGTGTTGTAGGATGCATAGAGAGGAGAGTGCTACCCATTTGTTCTTTGGCAGTGAATGGGCAATCGAGGTCTGGAATGCCCTAGGATAATTTGTGGTGGTCCTTACTCTATATGGTGATATTCCTTCCTTCTTGGAGGACTGGTTCCATGGAACAGAGGGGGGCGGGGTAGAGAAGCTGGCCCGCTCGGTGTTGTTGCATACCGGGTGTTGGTGTATATGGTAGGCGCGGAACAAGATAAAGCATGAGGGTGGGGCAGTGACACCTCAAGTTATAATTTTCTAGGAAAAAAATCTCTTACTGGACTAGCATAAGGCAGTGAAGTCTTGGAAAGAGGCTCCCTTATTGCAACGTTTTCAATCCTGCATTAAGATGAATGTGTCTTCCAGTAGCAGGTTAGGCAACTGGGTTAGAGGGCATACCCATTTGGGTGGTTTGAAACTGAATACAGATGGCTCGTGTATATAGGGGTACATGAGTGGGGGAGGGCTGTTGCGGGATAGTTTTGGATCTATTTACTTAGCTTTCTCGGCCAGGATGGTTCAGGGATCATCTCTCCAAGCGGAGGCTATGGCTATGTTCACTAGGCATTCTTTGTGTAGGAAGTAGGGGCTAGACATTTCATAAGTTGAAACGGACTCCTTGGTTGTCCATGATTCCTTGAAAGGGTGTGGAATCACACCTTGGTCGATATGATATACTATCAGGAAATGAAAAAGGTTCCTCAATAGAAACATTCTTATACGACATACCTAGATGGAGGGGATCATGGTGGCGGGCTACCTAGCCTCGGTGGGGTACCCTGGCATGGTGGATGTGTTTCTTCACATGACTGGCAGCTTTAAACCCAAGGGGATTAATTTTATTAAAGGGGATTCCCTCATATTACACTACCTAACACCCCCGTAGACTCCCTTCCGGGGGACAGATCCTCTTGAATTCTCCTTCTTTGTACTTATTTTATTTCCCTTCCCTTTTCAATAAAATTACAAAAAAAATATTGAAGTGAAGTTAAGTATGATGGTTTTAATACGAATGTTTATGTTATGGTTCAACCTTTTCATATGAGTAATGCAGTGGACTTAGTACGTGACGGGTGGAGCTCGCTATAGCTCCTCAATGCATCGGTAGGTGTCAGGAGACAAACTAGTGTCTTGGCAGAAGGCCTTGAAAAAAAAATTATTTGTAGTCTTGGCACAAGGCCTTGACTATGTGGTAATGATGTCCAGCATTAGTCATTCCCTCATTATGAAATTATTTATTACATTTTATTATTCAACTAGTCGAATATACATGTGCATGTTTATATGGTAATGCTTGATTTATTGTTTCCATATTATGTTAATGTTTATGTTTAAAAGGATATTGTTTTTATTATACATCTTGCCTTAAAATTTTATAGCTTCCACTAAAATATTTACCCTTACTGAGTATCTGAGCTCACCCCTTTCTTATGTTTTATTTTCCCAAGATCCCAAGAAGTGTTTTATGTTGGAGATGCAGTGTTAAGCTATGGGAACAATGGCATTCTCATAGGATTTTTTTTGTTTTATGTTAGAAAGTGTAATGTAATGTTCATGTATGCAATCTATTTTCCAAGACTGCTAAACTGATTGGTCTTTCAGGACTTGATTCCTTGTAATCATTCCAATGTATTAAAATATTACACCAAATCAGGGAATCTAGGGTTAGGGCGTTACAGTTGGTATTAGAGGAGGTTTAGTACAAACCTTGGAATCTAGATTTAGATAAACTCTGATTAGATCACATTACCCTAAGATAGACTTTGAGTATTAATATAGAAGAACATCCTAGAATTTTTGTATTATTATGATTTTGTGAGTTTTCTAAGAAATACATCCCTGTATGGATACGAGTAGGTAGAGGAAGCTCTGGCACAGATATACCTAGGGGTAAAACTCGAAAACACCTCTTTGAGCTAGACTTGAATAGGAACCGGTGCATGACAATGGGCCTTGCTGCACTCTTGGTTACGACACTCCCGGGGGATATGCTTAGGATAATTATCATTTTCTTTACAAACCATTATGAAGGGTTTATGAGTATATAATTCCTTACAAAAAACATTTTTATGATTATGGATTATATCCATAAACTGTTCAATTTATGTTAAGTGTATTACAAGTTTGGATTTAGGTATTGCGATTCATAATCTAATCTAGTTTATGCAATTGTTTAGAATTGGCGCCTAGTGAAAGGAATAAAAGTAAGGGTAAGAAGGGAAATGTTAAATATCTATAATATAGTAAATGTGGGAAGAAACACCCTGGTACATGCTTGAAGGGAATGAGATTTTGTTATAAGTGTGGATAAAAATGACACCAAGTACATGATGGCAAGGGTAAGAAAAAAGTTTCAAAGTTACAATGCTTCATCCGCAAGGCATTGAGACACTATGAGAATAAATGTCCCAGTCCTCAGAGTATAACTTAAATGATATTGTTGGATAATAATAAAGTTATGATACTACCTCAGATGAAGAGGAATGACTAGTGTTCTTATGTTGTTATTATAAAATTATTTTATTTGTGTCTTGTATCATCAATATACTAGTTATATTAATTAGGGAGATAAATAAGGATTGTACTGCAGTACTATTTTATTGAGGATTTGAGATTATATGGTTCTAAGAAAAGTGACTTAATAGTAAGATACACTTTTTGAAAAAATAAATGGTTGAAGGAAATGAAATCCTTAATATGTTCCAGATAATGAGGTAGTGATTTTGGAAGAAGAGACGGTTGATTTGGATAAATTATATTGGATATTCTTGACTTCTTAGAAAATGATTAATAGTTTTCTTATTTAATCATTGTTGGAATATTCAATATTTTTGGGTAGAATGAGTATATCCAGTATTCTATAAGGAATAAGGGAGCATGAATGTAATAAATAAGGTTTTATAGTAATTTAGGATGTTGTAGTGTATTAAAAGAATACATGATAAAGGTGTTCACATGTTATTACATGGATAAAAGAATCTTCATTCTATTTACAATCCTAATAAATTTTGGACTATGAGTTTGGATATAATTATTTTGGATAATTCTAGTTTTATATTATTTTTGGATTTCTATAAAAAGGACAACCCGAAGCTCGTGCGGCAACCCGTCGTGTCCAGCAAGTCCACGAGACTTGAACCCGCAACCGAAGGGCGACAAGGGTGTATCACTTACCACTGGCCCACGTAATGTCCTGGATTGAATAATGTAGTTTTTTTAATAGGTCTGGTATATGAATTATAAATTTATTTTTTTTGGAAACCTATACAAATAGGATAAATATAATATATTTTTTAAGTTCTATTATCTTTTATAGTGAAATATGAGTTTGTGGTAGAAATTAGTTAATGTATGGAACTCTACTTATCAAGTATTTTTTTTCTTCTCTTATTCTATGAAGAAATTAATTCTTAAACATTATGTAAGGGATCCTAAAACTGAAAATGTGTTATCCAAATACCTTATTTTTCATTGAACTGATGATATTTTAAATCATCATAGATTGATATCTTTGAGGCCCTCAATACTAAATTTTTTTGTGACTTATGACCTCAATCACTCCCTATAAATATTTAAATTTTTTCTCTAATTATGTCTCTCTAATTTTCACCAATTTTCTCCTAATCAAGATCATAATTTGGTGGTGACTTTTTCATTCCCCTTTTCCTCTTATTCAGAATAAATTTTATTAACCCAATTTCCGATGTGGGTTTTCCCACAAAGATATTTTCTATTTTCAACCTTTTATTTTCAAAGAACAATTTAAAAATGTGAGGACATAATTTATTAAAGGAAGAAATAATGTAACACCCCAAGATTTCATAGTATGTTATTTCTTTAAAGTAATTCAATAACTTTCACTACACACAACATCGAGTTCAAGCACACCACGACTTACCAAACTAGCCATTCAAAAGTGGTTACGAATAGTATTAACTGAATTTTGAGCTTTATATAATCCTTATAATTTTAGAATCCATATTATGAGTTTCTTAGAAATAATCTAAGAATAAATTCAATTTTTTAGAAAAAAGAAGTATTTTTCAAAAAATGCAATTTTACTGCCTTTTAATAGCGAACCCTTTTTAAATCCAATATTTGAAACATTTACATATTCAATTTGAAAAAATAAACATCTTCATTAGGATAGGGACATAATAATTTATTTTTAATAAATTTTTTGTGTTTTTCTAAAAACTTTCATATTTGGGCGAATAGTGAAAAATACAATATTTTAACTGAAAACAAATTTTTTAATAAAAATAATTTATAGTGTTCAATTATACATTTTAATGGTTTAGAAGTATAAATAGATTATATTTTTACCATTTAATCCAATTTTATTCAATGGAAATAATTTCACTTTGAAATTGACCAAAAACAAGTATCAATCTTTTGATAGTTATTATTTTTAAAAAATATGCCTTTTTGTTTTGATAACGAGAATTAATTTTAAATCAATAAATTAAAATTATATGTTTTGAATTTGGTAAAATAGACTTCATTTTTGAATTCAAAATATCAAAATTATCTTAGGTTGAAATTTTGGTATTTTTCTGAAAACATTCAATTTTTGATGAATAGTGAAAAACACTGAGTTATTGGTTAAAACCGACTTTTTATTTAAATAATTATTTATTTAATTTAAATTTATTTTAGATCATAATAGATACATAATACCTATATAAGTTTGATATAATTCATTGGAGTCATTTTATAATAAGTTTAGATATATAAAAAGTTTATTGAATTTTTTACCGTCTTTTACCCACCTCCTAGGAGCATTTGCAAATTTGCATAAAACATAATTTTAGCATTTCTGTGAATTTAATTTCAAAAATACAAGAGACATGATTGATATCAGTAAGTAAAATTTGGTTCAATAAGATTAAAATAGTTTTTGGTGAATAGTAACTTTTGACTTTTATTTACCACGGTTAGAAGTAAATAAGGTAATTTAATGTAAAAATGATATTATTATTACCCTAACACATGTCTTAATTCTATTGTATAATTTTAATTCGAATAAAAACAACGTTAGGAAAAAATATTATCCTTTATGTCCACTTGTATTAGATTAGGACATTTATTATTATTTAATTGAAAGAAGAGTTAAAAGTGTTAAATTCAAGTTTTTATAACTAAAACTTTTTTAATATAGGGTTATACATAAGATAAATTTGACCATAAATATAAATTATAAATCTAAAAATATTTTATACATAATGGTATTTTATTTATAATTTTTAGACAATAAATAATTAAATTTATTTATGACACAATGATGATGCAGTGATTACCTTATTAAAAAATGATTAAAATAATCGATATTATAAATACCCAAATAAATGTAATTTGAGACTTATGATGACTTAAAATAATTTTATATGTTAATATGACATGTTAGGGTTGATTAAATCAATTTTTTTGAAGTAATCATGTTGTTATGATTTTAACAAGAAACAAATACCAAATACTTTCAAAATTGACATAAAATAGTTTTTAAAACAAATATTATATTATTAATTGATATAATAGTCTTGAAAATATAAGGTTATGTGAAAATACTTATATAATAATATATATGAAATTAATGAACCAATTGGGGTTCCATTGGTATTTTATAGTAAGTTTATTAACCATATAATATAAAAATACAAAGAGACATGGTAAATGTCAAACTATTTAGCTAAGAGTAAAATCTAAAAGTTAAGGTTTATATGATTTACTAAACCTATCTAAAACTTATTGGTTGAGAGGGTTTTGACCCATACCTACCTTATAATTTATATAATTCATTTTGGATCCATTAGAAACTGAAAATGAATTTATTATAAAATAATATTTTAAGTATTTCCTAAGGTGCCCATCACCCATATTATAAAAGGGCACTTCCCCTTCTCTCAAATTCACAACTCCAAAGCCATTTGACACGGCCAAAACCTACCCAAATATCCTCCCAAATATCCTAAATTCATCATAGAGGCATTAATTTTGTCATAAAGTCAACCTAAGGATCCCGTTTGATCAAATCAAAAGGAAGAACCCGAAGAAGAGGTAATGATTTCATCACCCACTTTCAAGTTCTTTTATTGTTCCACTTCCTTTTTATTTGTTTCTTACATTCTAAAATAATAACTCCAGTATCTTATATATACTGTGATTTTATTACAAAAATTGTACAACCATATTCATTATTCTATCCATTCTATAAATGAAAAAGTCACCATACATGCGTACGTACGGATTATCGTCTCCACATCGTGGTGTAGTTTATTATTCAAAAACTTCATTATTTGGATGGGTATAATAATTAGTATAACTAATGTAAATAATAAATATAACATGTTAATTATTCTCTATATATGATATACCATCCAATTATAAATGATATCTCCATCAATATAATGATATTGTCGCTCGTGTGTATGTACAGATTACCGTCTCCACGACGTGATGAGATTCATTTTCACGTTTACCACTCAACGATGATTATAAAATACATATCATTAATAAGCATGTAATATATGAAATAATAATTCCACTGGAGATATAAATATATATATATATATATATGTACTTACATATATCTTATTCACTTAGTTCCGTGCAATACGATATGAAAATAGAAACAACATTTATGTGTATGTACGAACTACCATCTCCATAAACGGTATTTTCCATTTCATATATAGGTCTATTATACATATTTATATTCTAAATATATATGATATATAAATAAATTTTTATATTATGTATGTATTGAAATCTTGATCTAAGTGATACAATCAAGAGTAACAAGTTAAAACACATACGATAAAGAAAGCGATTATTACCCGAAATGTTAATTTAACAAGGAAATTGTTATTAAATGGTTAGTATAAAGTCATAAATGAACCAAGTATGATATCATAAATATTAATATGGTTCTGGTATAATCTAATAACATACAATGGTCATTATATAGGAGGTTAAATGTACCCTCAACTAAAGGAAAGTGAAAGGTAAGAGTTAATTTCACAATCTCTTTTTTATCCGAGGTTGTTTTTATGTAAGTATCTACTTGGAAATATTTATTATCCATGTCCCTGTTTCATAAAATATTTTTAAAAGGGATTATTTTTAAGTTACTTTTTACTAAAACATCATTTTAAATGTTTTAAATATTCATTCTTCTAAATCGTTCTCATTAATGTCCATGTTTTAAAAATGGTTTTTACGGATTTATATATATGAACATGAATGTTTTTAAAATGATAATTCCTTTGAAAAGCTTCAAAGTGCTATGGGAAATTTTTTTTCGAAAATTTCTTTAAATGTCTTCCTTTATAAATTGTGTGAATTTTAAATGTTTTCATGAAAAAGAGATATTTCTCTCAAAGAGTTTTACAAATCATTTTCATCTATGTCAACTTCCTTTGATGGATTTTAAACTTGTTTGAAGTTGATTTATTATGATAAAAATCTTACATATTGTATTGAAGGATTTGTGATATGTTTGACTATGGATGTGTTATTTTTATACCATTCATGGTTTATGGATAAAGTATTAACATTTCGTATACTGGTTTTAATACACATTTTTATGTTATGTTTCAACCTTTTCATATGAGGAATGCAGTGGAGTTAGTAAGTGATGGGTGGAGCCTGCTATAGCTCCTCGATGCATCAGTAGGTCTCATGAGACAAATTAGTGTCTTGGCACAAGTCCTTGACAAAAATTTTATTTTTAGTCATGGCACAAGGCCTTGACAATGTAGTAATGATATCCGGCGTTAGGCACTCCATCATTATGTAATTAGTTTTTACATGTGATTATTCAACTAGTATAATATCCATGTTCATGCTTATATGGTAATGTTTGATTTATTTTTGCCATATTATGTTCAAGTTTATGTTTAAAAGGATATGGTTTTTATTACACATCATTCTTTAAAAGTTTATATCTTCCACTAAATTATTTACCCTTACTGAGCTTCTGATCTCACCCCTTTCTTATGTTTTATTTTCCCAGGATCCTAAGAAGTGTTTTATGTTTGAGATGTAGGGTTAAGCTATGGGAACAATGGAATTATCAAAGGATTTTTTTGTGTGTTTTATGTTAGAAAGTGTAATGTAATGTTCATGTGTGCAATCTATTTTCCAAGACTGCTAAACTAATCGGTCATTCAGGACTTGATTCCTTGTAATCATGCCCATGTATTAAAATAATGGACCGACTTTGGGAATCAATGGTCAAGGCATTAAATTTTCCTTCTTATATAATAAAAATGACATGAGAGCCCTTGATAGATAATATTTTATTCATTTTTTATCAATTAATAAAATATTTTCAAATAATAGAGAACATTATCATGACAAATGTTTTTTATAAATCAATTTTTGAGGAAATTGAAATAATTATTAGTTCAACTAGTTCTAACTAGGAAGAATTATTTATTTAATGGTATTTATAATTACTTGATTAACAATGGATTAAATTTATTGTTTTTAAATAATTTAATTGTTATAATTTTTCTTTATAAAGGTTTATTTATTTATATGATCTAATGTATTTCCTTCACATTGGTAGTTAATGATAACATGATTTTGAATTACACACTTTTAGTTTTTTTAGAAATATTTTGTTGTGTGAGGAAATATTATGCCGAATGTTGATGAATTATAATGAATGATAACAAATGATAATGGGGGATGATGAATATTTTGGAAACTAATCATATTATTTTTATATTATTTTATTCTAGTGATAACGTATCTCTATTGACCATAGAGGTAGATAGAAGATTAACATGGGTAAACATTACAAGAAGACAACTGAGTTACCAGTAATTGAGACTATGAGATGATAAATTAGGAATAATGGAATGTCCTAGAAATTTGTTGGTGTGTTGAGTTTAATATATGAAGATGAACAAGGTATTTATGATAATTTTTGTCCATTAGATCCTAGATTGAAGGGTGGTGGAAATGACTTATAGTTCAAAGTTCTTCTGAGATTCATTGATTGAGGGTGGGGCTGGTGAAAGAGGAAACACTGCTGTAGACCACACAAAATGTGGGCTACCTATAATTATAGATTAAGATTTTTCAACTACATATCAGGTATTATTTTAGGTTACATTTCATCCATGTTGTGAACCATGTAATTCTAGGGTTTTTATGAATTTATATATTTTATATGATGTGTGACTATGGGTGACACATTTTCTATTTCAAGAAATATAACCTATCAAGTTTCTCCTATTAGCATCGACTAACTTATGTGGTCTTTCACAAAATTTGTTGCAAAGTATATGTTGTGTATGAAAAAATGAATTGAATTGGGTATCACAAATACTTGTAAATTTATGCTCAAATATTTAAACAATGTGTATCATATGAAAACATGTTTTTTATATTGAAATGGAATGAAACCATGCATTTAGGATACATTCTTGGCTACCCTACAAGTACAAGAAACCGTGTACCCTAATAAGACATACTATATTGGTTATAATTAATTTAACTTAACTATATAATCTCATGATAGATTAATAATGTTCCCTAAATACTATATATACCTAGGTGCATGCTGTGTATTGGGTAGTTTATAGAATTTCTCATAATTTCTCATTTGGGTGTCAGAATCAGATACATGAATAGTCTATTCTAAGTGTTTTCCATATAGAATGTGATGATGTATATATTTTCATAATATATTAATTTTTTCAAGTGTGTTTTGATTAGTTTGGATTATTTAACTTGTATAGATGATGATAGAGAGAGAGGGTGAAGAGGTTTGTCTATATATGGGGTTGGTAACCCCTTGGATGATTACTAGTTTTTGGGTCTAGGCCCTACATAAAATTAGTTGAGTAGGTAACCCCATTTATTATGGAGCATATGGCCTCCATATATTAATTCGATAACTCCCTTTGATGATGCACACACTAAATGATGAAGTGTGTGTCCTCTATAAGGGTCATTACCCCGTTCAACTATCTTGCGCATATCAGTAAAGAATGTGTCCCCAACTATAATTAAAAAATATAACTTAGTGGTTAGGTATTATGGTTTTTTTCAATTATTCATGATTCATATGTTACATAGATTTTTCAATGAGAGGCATACCCTGGTACCTTCAAGATGTTACTTAAAGATGAGCCGATGTCATTATGTTTTAGGATAATTTGGAAAATATAGGTTTCTCTAGTTACATTAGAGATATAAAATCTTATAGAGATTTACTATAAATATTTAATTATTCTATCACTCTTTATTCTATACTATTGACCGTATATAGGTTTATATAACCCATTTCTTAGTTCGGGGTTTTTGAGATGACTTGATACTTTATCTTTACTTTTCTTTCTAGGGAATATTATTGGTAATGTTTATACTCACCTCTTCATAGGTCATATTCCCACAAGTATTATGCCTATAAATATGTAGAATAATTTTAAGGTGACACAACTAAAACAAGTGGCTACTTCCATTGACCTATAGCCACAATTTTAAAATTGTGGTTATAGGTGGATGTAGACATAGTTCTATAGCTTATAGACACAATTTTAAAACAATTGATATTGGTCTATTTTCCATGGCCTATAGACATAGTTTCCATAACTATGGCTATATACCACCACTATATCCTTGATTATATGGCTTATAGCCACAGTTTTCCGAAACTGTGGCTACATAGTTCCCACACTTCTGCGTGAAAAAAAATTCCCACAAAAAAATTGGCGGGAATCCTAGATTTGTGGATATTTCAACAGTTTATATTAATATATATCATAATATATAAATATATACATGAACCATTTGTCGGTGTAGTGGTGGGCATCGCAGGTTGGAAAATGGGAGGTGTAGGGATCGGAACTCGGCGGGCACATTTTTTATTTAGTCTATTTCCACAATTTACCAAGGTTATAGCCATGGTTTAAAATGTGGCTATAGGTTAACCGCCATGGTGGAGAATTTTGAGGCATATTTCCATGGTTAAAACCATGGGAATTGGTTGGGATCTACTACCACGGTGATAGAGGCCACAGTGAGCCAAGACCATGGCCGTAGCCTATGACCACAGTTTTGGGGCCTATTGACACAATTTTGAACTATGGCTATAAGAATTTTTTCTATTTGTGTGACTTTAGTAGATGTGGAGTTAGTGGAGTTGATATTTTTGATGCACGACCACACAATTTCTTGTATAGAGGAGTTGGTTACTAACAAAGTGTGTTCAAGAAACCCCTGAAGTGAGAAAGTGTCTTCTTATATCCAGAGTCTTCTATATTTGGTGATTTTGTATTATTCATTCGTATCTTCATTTGGTGGTTTCCTATGTAGAGTTTTACCTGATAATTATTTTCAAATACATGAATATGTGACACAAAAATATTTTTATATATTTCTAGAAATTGATGGACATATACTGTGTATTGGTGTAGAATACCTGTTGTAGGTTGATATAGGCTAATTCTTCCCAAGTGTGATATACCTTCACAGGGCAAGTATCTATACCTTGACCTATTAGAGGTGGGTTTGAGGTTTTATTCATAGATTACTATTCAATGAGGTGGGGTCATAGTGGTTTGGCTCTTCTTATAATGCTATCAAATCATGGTTCAAGTCCCATGAAAGGAGTTTGGATTTAGAAGCCTTGTGAGGATTTGTTTGGGAATTTTTAGAAATGATTATAATGGTTCCCCGAGATTAGTTTTTTGACCAAGTAACCTAGTGTAGGTGAGAATACTGATATATCCATTCACTAAAAATTTGATAGAAAATTAGTTGACCTATAACACTAAGTCAACATTTCTGGGTATTATTATGTAGCTTTATACATCATATAGTGGCAAAACATGTCTTTTATGTCCTTATAATGTAATATAACACATATTTGATCGAGTAAACACAGGATTCATCTTGTAAAATAGAAAATGTTACCCAAATATAACCATATTAATATTAAAGGTAGGTTCATAATGAGACTATACTGGTGTTTGAGATTCTTATCAGAAATTAGTTAAGTGATCTGACCTTTATTTGGATACTGGTTGTGAGGAATATTTACCCCACAAGTAGAGGGTGGATCCTTTATTATTTATTCTTAATTAATTTGTCTTTGTTTAGACTATTTTATTTCCTACTGAGATGGTCATGAATACCTAAAGAACATACATTCTATAGTAATTATAGTTATAGATGACTCATGGGTTCATGAGGTGATCTATATCCTTATATGGTAGAGGATTGGAAAGATTTTGATAATCATATTTTACCAGCTGGTTTAGACACTTTTGAATCCCACCTAATTAGAATAAATAATTTTTAGATCTAAGAAATTCTGAAAGCATAGGCATCATTTCCTTTACAAATGGAAATAATTAACCACTTGGACATACGGAGATCAGGAAGTTGGGTTAAGTGGATATTATAAACCCTAGGAGGAAACACAATCACATGACCTTAGAAATGTCATGTTGTCCGATCATGTGCTCCGTATGATATGATAATGATCACAAAAATCCTCTTTTCTAGGCCTTTTGATCATATAAAACCCCTCTGATATGCCTTCTCGTTCATAAGAAGGTGACCAAACAAGTGTTGATGATCATACGAAGGCCATGAGACAAGTTCCTCTGAACAGGCGACTTGTTAACTGGAAAATACCTAAAAATAATCAAAATCACCTTATTAAATAAATATTAATAATGTGAAGTCTTAATGGGATCAAAGTTATAGTTATTTTCACGTGAAGGGATTATATGACTCCCAAGATCAGTTTAATGATCATGCGACATACCTAGTTTCATGTTGTCCAAGTCATGCGAAAGACATTGGGCATGCCACCTTCATTATGTGAAGGCCCTCAAACACATACATTAAATCATTCAAGACCCCTTCAAATCCAAAAATAATTTGGGAGAATTTCCATGACAATTATCACACATTATCATAGGATTCATCTTTTATCATTCAATACACGGACGAAAAGTGGGGAGACTTCCCATGACAATACTTACACACCATAGAGAGATCCTTCATTGATCATACGATGCACCATAGATAAGTAGATCAACCATCTATGATGATGATCACACACCTTCATGAGATATAGTATTGATCATGTGATTCCCTATTAGTCAATCAATGGGAAAATTCCAAAAGTCTAGTAAAATGAATAATAAAAGATAAAAAAGATGGAAGCCTTTTGTGAAAGTAAGTTAAGATGATTTTCAAGAAAAGGGGTTATGCATCTCATGTGATCACCATTGATCATGTAATGACCCTTCAAAAATCCATTTGGATTTTAAAAAGGGCCTTTGTTGAGCTAAGTCGATCTCATGAAGGAACCCAGCAAAGTCTCCCTTGATTATACGAAACCTTCTTCGACATGCATCCTAGTCTTGTGAATATTCCCAAACATGTCAGCCCAATGTTGTGAAGGTTCTTTTAAATGTTTACATGATTATGAAAAATCACATTTAAAAATGATGAGTCTACTAAATATGAAGATTATGGAGTGTTCTTATGGTTACAATTTATCATCCAATTCCATGGACAACCCACGATAGGATCATATAAAGAGAGTAATGAAATAATCTTTCTAATGACTCAAGACCATATCTGGAATATATTCTCTGTTTAGGGAAGTAAATAGCTGGGGTAGCGAGGCCCATAAATCCCCCCCCCCCGCCCACCAAAAAAGACACACATAAGGTAGGGTAGAAACAAGAACAAAAGATCACAAGAGAAATATTTTAATCATTATAGTTGAAATCAGTGAAATCGCAATAGTATTCCACTAGGTAAAATATAGGGAATGACTTAATGAATTATGCATCATGTTTATACAATTTATGTGATCACCCTATTGATTACACAAAAGACTTCTAGTGTTCCATCCATATTATGAAATGTAGTTTCCACTAATTAAATTGGTCTCATGAAACATCAACAATATAATTACCAACAAACATGGAGGCATATATGCAATAAATACTGAAAATGATGGGATATTTACATAAATAAAGATACATTGATTTTAATGTGAAGGAATCATGTTCTCTTCAAGACCTATACATATCATGATACACCCCCACCCCTAATGTGTCCATCCTGATCACATGAAACCCTTTTACAGGTTTGTATAAATCATGCATAGTACTCCTTACATGTTATTCAGGTGATGTTATGGAACTAGGATATATCAACCATGTCATATGGAGTCCTCTAGACATGCTTGATTAACCATGCGACCACCATTCAACATGTTAGCCCTGAAATTGTGACAAACTTGGATGTGTCGGAATCAATAACATGAAGGATATTGGACAAGTAAGTTGTATCATGATATATTCCATTGACATGTTAAATTTAATCATGAGAAGCGCCATGGAAATTTCAGCCTTGTCATGTGGTGGCCCTGGGACAAGTCAGTTGGACCGGGTAACAACATCAAGAAATTCTAAGACATGTTGGCCAGATCATGAGATAGACACCAAGACCTATCTAGGAAACCTTAAACATGCTTGGTATACATCCCTGACATGTAAACCGTTTCAGGAAAAGACCCTCTGACATTTCAAGAGTGTTAGGAAAACACCCTAGGATATGATAACAATGGCCATAAGATACACTTGAAAATAAAATCTCTTGAACTATGAGTACTCTAATTACCATCCAAATAGAATACGTAGGACCCCTTCTAAAGGACCGATCCCCAATTGGGAATTAACCTCAGTGTTTATATTTTCATATCCCTGACACTCTAGCCCATGGGACCCAAAATCTCTAATGGGTTTATTGTTCTTCACCATCCATCAGCAGATTGAGAAGCTATTTGAACTATGAGAACTTTGATTCATGTTATATAAAGGATATGTGAGACACCTTCCTAAGGCATGAGATCTATATCAAACACTCCTCTAAGAAAAACTTGTAAATAATTACTATATCCATATACAGTGAGTCTAGTCACTTTCTCCTCTTGGTTTCTCACACCAAGTTTGAATCACATGAGCTTATGGATTTTCAATGATCATATCACTCACATCATAAATTTCCCCCAACCAGGGAAACCTCAGTTTGTAGGCCCCATTCAGTATCCTGATATGATTTTACCATACAAGGGAATCCACATTTTTTTATGTATCTATGGAATTACTAAATTGGTAAACCCTAGGATGATAATTGTCATGAGTAATAATTTCATTCCACTTCCCTTCAGTGGGTTGAGGGAGGATTGAACTATGATGACTCTGATTCCTGCTGTAAACAAGATATGTAGGATTCCTTTTAATGGATCAATACCTATATTGGGTGCCTAAGTTCCATCATACATGTCCATTATTAATGATGTTAAACTAAACATATTGGACCTAAACAAACTATGTGGGTTTTTATTCTTGCTATAAATTGGATACGTAAGACACCTCATAAAGATTCAATCCCATCCTAAAAACACTAATTGCCTCTCGGGATGATAGTAAACACTAGATTTGTATAGTTATATGGATTCAAAATATAAATAGTTACCCATTGATAAGTAATAAATGGAAATAAATAGATAACCATATATAAATATAGATGCTCCCATTAATAGAACCCCGTTTTCATATATAATGATTCAACATCCGATCATTTTATTAGGGAAACCATTACTATATCAGGATTTGGAAAAGAGTCATGAAAATTTCATAAATTTATAAGGGAGTCTCATAATAAGAAACATTTAAACCAAAAGTTTGTGATGAGACCAACCTCCTATCCTATCAACCAATGCGATTTCCTAAACGTCATTGGGTTTTGAACCCCAATTGCCTGCATACCTTTGGAAAGAAGGTCTATACCTAGTTATGGATTTGGGATCCATTGGCAGTTTATGTGAAATATGGAAATGTTAAACCTGATATAAATGACTATGAAACTTTACTTAAACCCTTAATAATCAATTCTCAAATATAAAACAAAAATGGTGAACCTAGTGTAAAATCGTGTAATAACAAGAATAACTGATTCATTATATGCATCATGAATGAAGTCTCGTAATCATGGGGAACAAAACCATGCCAACATATTTTAAAAGAATAAAAAATGATGAACCAAAAGTGAATGTATTAAATAATAAAAGAGATTTATTGATCATGTATAGATATATTTTGTTTTTTGTCTCTTATATAAATGAAAATTCTACGCCTAATGTAAAATCCTTAAAAAATTGGGTCCCAATGAAATAAGTATATTCTTTCAGTGAAAATTCCATGTGAGAAAAATAGTTAAACTTGGAAAAATAAATTAAAATTTTGCTACCTATAAATATAAAAAAACCATATTTCATACTTTTGACAATGCATTAATCAATGATCTTATTCCTCATTGTATTTTTGACTTCATAAAATTCTCACATAAACATATTGACTACAGATCATGTCTTTATCAAGTTAATGTTAGATAACATAATCTATGATAGTAACCTCTACGGGTTAGAAAACAACATAACCCACCAGACTCCTTCATCTTCATGTCAAAAACTCGATGTTTTGTGAATAACACTAACATGACATGATCCTGGCCATCGAGGATGCATGTAGAGGTCTCCAGACATAGAATATAGAAAGTCTGTCTCATTTTGGGAAAGATAAAATGAAACTGGTGGTGCTCATTTCTACCACTAATCACTTTGGAATCTTATCCCCAGATCACGATAATCAACACCTTCTGTATATTAGAATGGTTGATCAAGGAGTTGACTATGGCTCTATCTTGGTTCATGAGATGCATAAGAGAGATCTTGTTAACCTACTTCACCAGTGTCATCTTCCCCCCCCCCCCTCATTCACCTATTAAGGACACCACTAGACACATTTATACCTGAGAAACTCATTCATGGGTACCAAGGAGGTCTCTTCAAGCCTAAAAAACTATGGATAAATGAGAGTGGTCTAATTTCCCTGCTTCCACTGATGAAGCCTGTTGGAATATTCTGGCGGTCACCAGTTGGTAGGATCATATCCCAACCCACTCTGATCAATTCTATAGGAATATTCCGAATGAAATCATTGGTGAGGAACATATCCCTTCCCCCATGCATGAATACAGTCAACATATTTTGACGGCACATGGAGAATAAGAGTGGGACTATTTTCCCACTGCAATCAATGACATATGGAAGTATATATTAGAAACCAAGAATGTGTAGGCCTACATTCATAAACACATTTTACTAAAGTGTTTCTATGTTCTAGAAATATCCTAAGAGCTTGAACAATATGTTGCAGAACTAGTATAGATATAGAGACAGACACCAATTCCTATCCTGATAGCCAGAGAAACATATCACCATGATCACTATGAACAGGTGGATACTCTAGAGGAAGTGCACATTATTACAATAATCCAAAAGGATTATAAGAAAATTTAAGTAAAATTCATGGAATAGGATTAACCTCATATTTACATTCTGAATAAGGATCACCAAATCAATTTAGAACATTCCTTGGAACTTGCACACATTTTTTTTGAAAAGGATTAGTGACATACTCTAAATGAATAGGGATGAGATCATATTATTATTCCAACTGGGGATCACAAACTTAGTTTAACACATTGCTTGGTGTAGGCACATATTCCTATTGAAAAAATCCAGTAAAATTATCTAAATGTGTAGGACCAAGCTCATATCCCAATCAATTATGATAGTCATCACATTCCATCATCTCACGAAAGCCAGGCTCATATCTCTACTTACATCGAGGAAAAACTGCACCAGAATCCTTTATGTTTATAGGGTAGCATGCTCATATACCTTATCCAATTCCAGAGGTTCATCGATATATTCCAATTGGGAATACATATTTGAATCAACCTCATACTCCCACTTCAACCAGGATTTACTAACATATTCTAGAAACCTTCCATGACAAGCTCACATTCTTACATATAATATATATTCTCACCGGCATACTCCAACATCTTCTTAGTTTCAAGATAATATACCCATATCACTAGATGGTTATCAGTATATTTTGGAAACCATCACGTAGCAGGATCATATCCTTACTCAACCCCAAAAGGTAGGTCGACATATTCTGGCCATGACATAGAATGAGGCACATATATTTGATTTTCTCAATGCTAGTGTCCTTGAGGCTATTTGATGCATATTTTGAAAACTTAAAGGGTCCATTGACTCTTAAACTAATTAATTAGATGATAAATACTTTGATAGTCCTGATCACAGTATGGTAGAGATGGATTGCAAGGAATCCACTCCTAACATCTTCCATGGTTAACATTGACACTGTGATATCTCTCACGAATAAAAAAATGATCCCCTTGAACAAATAAATTCATATTGATTCATGTTAAAAACACTAGGGTAACTATATATCATTCCCCATAAACTATTAGTATCACTTCACCACGGTCAACATCCAATCTGAAGAAGTAACCTCTATAGTATGACCAGGTGGACGCATATATATCTGATGAAGAAGAGGCTAACATCTGGACCACCACCATTTTTGACTACGAGATCCCAAATGAGGTATAAATGGATTTCATGCCTTACATATACCAAATCATTTGGGTGAATCATCAGTGGTTGGAGGCAAAACACCTACCTTATCATGAATATGGGGTTAAACTCAGGATCATAAATACACTATGTTGTCAGCTGGACATGACCACATTCTTAATATCCCATAACATAGGGATAAAATACCTAAAAAAATCCAATGAAGTGTTTGCCTCCATATCATAATAATTCTCCATCGACTAATTTCTATAGCCCTATCAGATGTATGTATCCAAGGATGGGGAATGTATAGAGTGTTTCACTTCACCATGTCCTCAGAACAGTAGAATACCCCATATATAGAATCTTGTAATGTCATATCCATAGGATAAATCAGTGGACCAAAAAATTCATGGGTGATTTGATCAATACAATGAGACTCCCCTTCTTTGAAGATGTAAAGACATTGCGAACAGAGGGAGACGGCTAGAAACATACTCCTAATATGGGCCCCTTTAAACAATGGGAACACAGTTGAGACATGAAATCCGAAGTGGTGGACTTCATGATAGCTTCCCATGGAAAATTAATCCCATCTTAGGAAGTCACAACACCCATCTCATACATGAGAACAATTGTTCCAAATCAAATAGGTCACAATAGCAGCTGCTATTGAATCCATCCAGAAGTGAAATCGGCCCACAAGGTTCGGGGAATTTTTACCACAAACTCCACCACTTGTGTCGTCAAACCCTGAGGGGATCCAGGAAATATCAATGGAAACTATAAACCGATCCCATCCCAGAGGGTTGGGTGAATTTATTTCTCAATCTCTATCACCAGGTTCATCAATACTTGAGAGGGCCCTAGGAAAATTAGAAGTGGTTCTAGATAAACCCCATACTATAGGGATGGTTGCATTTATATATCAATTCCCTTTTTATTATCCATCAGATCCTTTATTGGAATCATCAAATCCTTAACAAACGGATCATTAAGTTCCAATAATGACCCTAAATCATCCCCATCCCATAGGGTCAGGGTCATTTTTATCATTATCATCAACCTAGAAATAAATTTTCTTACACAATTTGGGAGGTAAATATCTATAGTCAAAATACCATTTGTTCCTCTTACTGAAAGAGAGATCTTTTCTATTTGGGGCCTATTCAAAAAGCACAACCAAAAACTCCCATAAGGTCACTATTAATAGACCAAGATAAGGGGAGCTTATGAAAAAGTTAATCAATCCCTATATGGGTCATAAGAATATATGTCCCAAGATGGAAATAATTCAATGGAATTGCCCTTATGAAATCTTCAAAGGTGGAGTAAGCAGTGTACAGTCACCATATTACGTGGAGAGTAATGGGATGACTACCATTGACCAATACACCATAGTTAACATCATCACTATAAGTATAATAGATGATGTAGACCATGATACCAATGTATAGGGACACAATACATAAACCCTACCTAAAGAGGTAAGTGATTTGAATGCACCAACTAAGGATGAACATACATAGAATCTGAGAAGCATCCAAAAAATTGAACCTCCAAATAAATCATTTCCACATCTATGGTGGAACACTACCATGAATAAAGAAAAAGGAATGGTTACATCCCCCACACCACCCATGGGAGATAAAATTCCTTACATAGAGGAATTGATGGGAAAATATGAGAATGATATACTAAATCTTTGTTAGACTAATAAAAAAACTCTAGGGAAACATTTACACTGGGTATTGTCTTCAGAAAAATATTAATATCCCACCTCCCATTCTTCAGGAGAGAGAAAATTCCATTAAAATAACGACATCCGAGCATCAGGATGGATCTGGGTTCATGAATCTAGTCTATATAAATGAGGAAGTTGAGGATGATCATGAATTTTCTCCTCTTCAATGATATCCTCTCCCTAATTAGGGTGATCATCCAGTCCTAGAATGGATCAAAAATCAACGGTATATGAAAATGGTCCCCCATTATCATGCCACTCCCACTCTGTATTGATAGGGTGTGACTTGGAAAACGGTACCTCAAGAACTCCTCAATTCCATTAAATGCATGGATTCTCAAAAAATTCCATAGAATAGAGAAACATGTCCATATAGCTCGAGAATAAGATATATCCTGAATTGGTGGATTACAATACCCCACCCAATTTTAGCAATCCTATATTCACAACCTTTGATATAGAAAGATATCTAGAGAAGCATCTCATGCACTTTTCATCCTGAAGTGGACCGATATTGGTCCCCTAGATCTGTTGGAGGCAACCAAACAAACATGTTTTGTATGGACTCTGATAGGGTTGACCTTTGTTTGGTATAACAGCCTTCCAACAGGTTCCATTGCGGGAATATAAGACCTTATTCATCAATTCCTTCATCGGTTCATCTCTATGATAAAGAAAAAGACAATTGTTTACTTCAAAAAATTATAAAATTTAAAAATTAGTGGGTTTTTTAAATCATCTTCAGATCATAAGGTTTAAACTATTCACTTAGCATCCCTCTATCATAAGAGAAACTACTATAACTCTATAATGAATGTATTTGGGACGATCTGCAAACACCTTTGATCTTGATGAATTATCTAGGAGTATTTTGTGAGTTTTTATGAATAGAAAAAAAACTAAAAGATTCTATCCACTAGACCCAACATAAATCTGGTCCCATTACCTCAATAAAGGGGAAAAGGCATAATAAGGAAGAGACTGTTGTTGTTACCCAAATACCAATAGAAGTGATCGTTTAAGCACCATGGTTGGTCCCAAATCATCCTACACCTCTAATTGAGTATAAAAATCCAAAAAAAATCT
Source organism: Viscum album (assembly GCA_963277665.1). Classification (NCBI taxonomy): domain Eukaryota; kingdom Viridiplantae; phylum Streptophyta; class Magnoliopsida; order Santalales; family Viscaceae; genus Viscum; species Viscum album. The sequence goes on along the minus strand of OY728139.1, from coordinate 1,077,892,360 downwards.
ATCATCCTGAAGAAAAAAGATATCAGTGTCACCTGTGATTTGGGGACTAGATGAATAAAGTGCATTCCTTATGAAATTAGAAGGTCGCTGATTATTTTTTTACATCCATGGAAAATAATCTACTCAAGATACTCGTTCCCAAGAAACCCAATGCGGTTTACTCTTTCTATACAAGGATGAGTCACACCATCAAAGGATGGTTTTCCTTTAAAGAAATTCTCTAAATCATGGTTGATACTAGATAGGTGACACTGAATAATTCTCCAACATAGGTGACCTATGTAATCATCTCCCTACCTGAAGAAGTGGGTGACTGGAAAGAGGTTTTGATGAAGCATAGATAAAATTTTGATAACCAGATGACTCAAAAGATATTTGAAAGATATTATGACACACTAAGATCATAGAATCATAAACCAAAAACTATCTTATTACCCATAGAGGCATCATTTTATACACCTACTGAAGAAATATATAATCATTATACACAAGAAAATTCATAAGATAAAGAGTCACATCCAGCTCTCACACAAGATCCGACTCTTATAGACTTATTTCATTCAAAATTTATAGAATGGGAATTTTCTCACCAAAATAAACACTAATCAGATGAAAAAAAATCATTTTTGGTTCTATTATAGTAGTAAAATTAACATATCACTTTTCTAATGATGAATATGCCTTCAAATAAGAGTTCTATATACCAGACTGGGGAGATGGGGACCAAGGATACCATATTTGAGGATATAGAAGATATCATGGGCATGGTCGAACCCAATATTTATATCACATATCCATGGAATCCATATATGAAATTGAAATATATGGTTGAACACTCTGAGAATCTCAACAGAAGCATGGAGGTGCCTTAAATCCCTCCAGTGGTTATTCAAGCCTAGTCATTTTATACAACCGACTGTTAAGGGTATTATTTTCTAATTATCCTAAATAAATGGGAAGGATAGAACTACCCACGCCTCTAAAAATAGATTCTACCAAAACAAATTCTCAAGCACCATATCCATCTTACTTAAACATCACAACCCCGTAGACATAGAATAAAGAGTAGCCCCAGCTTGGGAAGTAAATTCCTCTGGCACAAATGTACAACATTCTAAAATAGTTTGCAGTTGTTTTCTCCAAACTTTAAATAATGGATAGTATCTATATTTGAAAATACCCATGGGAGGGACTCATTAAATCCCTCTAGATCCCACACGAGTTTGAGATAGAAGTTGTTATAGCCGAGGTTTATCAAGTGGTTACTATTTCATCATAATTCCACATCTCTATCTCATTAAAAAATAGGATAAGTAAGAAGATATATAGAGACATATCCGACCCCTATATATTTTAAAAAAATCATGATAATGTAAACATCCAAAGGGCTCTAGTTGATAATGGTTCTGGAATTAATCTCATCCAAATTATCACCCAATTATTTTTGGGATATACTGAGGGGGTCTTATCTTTAAAAAATCTAAACATTTAAGGGTATGATATGAGTAAGAAATGAACTCTTTGGAAGATCAATCTTGAGTTTAATTTTGGGGATTTCACATATAATGTTTGGTTCATGGTTATCTAGAAATATACAATGTATGAAGTACTACTAGGAAGACATTGTCTTTATAGTAACATAGATATAACATCAACATTTCATCCATTCTTGAAATACCTCATCAATGGGAAGGTCTACATTATACATGGTGATGATTATTCCTTCATTTCTTGTGAATCCATATATATTGAGCTAGGTTTCAATAATAAGGAAGGAAAAAAATAATGTTGGATGAAGATATGCATGTTTCAGCCCTCAATGGATTAGGGGATACTCGTACGAATCCCTGGAGTATGCTCGATAGTGATTATGTTCTACCCATAAACCTAATTGAGGTTGTATATTTAATTCCATTAAGTTATTATTAACCAAAAATTTCATTGGATCATGTCTAAGTGATGGAATTCATGCAAGCTAATGTGGATTCATCAAAAGGGGATCATGATAATGATCTATCGAGATCTGATAATTCCCTCATTCCATCGTATAAAATTGTTGATACCCCTAATACATTCTATACAAATCAGGATATCTTGGATACTCATTCCCCTAGTAGTAGCATGAGATAAGAAAGGTATCCCCGGAATCTCTCTCTAATTACTTTGGTTGTTTATGATGACAACATCTCTTCCCATGGACTCTCTTTCCTAAAAAATGACATAGATTACCTCATATTACTCACCTTGTATGAAAATTACTCCATGGACTCGGAGATGGAAGAATATGAGGATGGAATCAGGTATACCCCTATTATATTTGAGTAAGGTGAATCCACAACCGTTGATGAACTCAGTAAGGTGGATATGGGAAGAGAAGAAGACTTGTGACCTATGGTGACAAGTTCCACCATGCCTATTAAAAATAAGGATATGTATATCGAATTTTTGAATTAGTATCAATATGTGTTAACTTGGAATTATAAATAAATTCTTGGTCTGAACCTTTAGGTAGCTGTGCACCACCTGGGATTACCCAATGACTATCACAGTTTCAAGTTGGATTCCCGAAGGATGCACCACTCTCATGATGCTAATATAGGATTGGATATTGAAAAATTGATCAAACAAACCTTTTTTTCAGAATGTTTGGTGCCCCAAATGGCTCACCAATATCATCCCCATCAAGAACAATATAGGAATATTCGGGTCTATATTTATTTCAGGGACCTAAATCAACACTACTTGATGGAATATTTATCATTGATGATCACATAACTGTTTATCGATGAAACTAATAGCTTCCTAGATTGTTACGTCATGGATGGGTATTCAAGGTATAATCAAGTAAATATGTCCCCTTAATATGAAGAAGCCACACAATTAAATCACATTATGGTATCTTGTTTCATCAATTAATTTACTTTGTATTAATGAACATTGGCGATACTTTCGAACATTCCATGCATCATATCATTAAACCCTTCTTAGAATGAATAAAATAATTCTATTTCAATGTTATAGTAGTTAATCCTGACAGTGATGTGATCACCTCACAAATCTTTAAATAATATTCAAAATGCTATGGAAGAACAATTTTGACATAAATTCACTGAAGTTATCTTTTAGGGTAATGTTAAAGAAAATCATTGTATTTATGGTACACCACCATGGTATCGAGGTCATTCTAGGAAAGACTAGTGTAATCCTAGCAATGTCACCCCCTTAAAATATTAAATAATCGAGGGGGATCCAAGGGAATCTCACTTACATTTAGTGTTTCATATTTATCCTATTTGGAAATTCTATCCCCTTCACCAAGTTATTGAAGAATGGAGTTTCGTACTAGTGGGATGATGACTTCCAATAAGCCTTTGAGAGTCTCAAGTAGTGTTTAATGAACCTACCAGTATTGATGTTTCTTGTAGAATGAATGCTGCTAATATTATATGTGGATACAATGGAATGATCATTTGGTTCTCTCCCTATATAGAAAATTATATAGGTATTGCTAACAATCTATACTACCTCAATAAAATTATTCTTGGTATTGATACCTAATATTTTGATATCAAGAAGATCTACCTTGCACTCATCTTCACAATAAAAAAGCCGATACATTACTTGTAGCATCATGATGTCCACTTGGTCTCTTATATTGAAATATTTAACTAAAACCTAAACCTCTATATTTTGATTGAGCATTTGGCCCAATGGGAAGTTATTCTGTAGCAATATGACTTCCAATTCCTGTCACAAAAGGAAATTAAAGGGAAATCCTTGGTTGATTTTATTGATGCACATCCTAACTTAGAAATCACATAGGTGGAGATTGAACTTCCATACGAAGAGGTTTTCTATTCCCATGAAACTCCTCAAACATGGGAGTTATATTTTGACAATGCCTATAGAAGTCTTATTATTAGGATTATGGAGGACTCAAATCACAACCAAGTTGGTCTAGGATTTTTTGGTTCTCTAGAAAAAGAATAAATTTATATACTATTTATAACTATATGAAGGCTACCCTGATAATGAGGTAGAATACAAACCCCTCATTATTAGCTTGGAACTAGAAATACAGCTGTAGATAGGATACCCAAACATCAAAGGGGATTCAAAGATAGTGATCAAGAAAATAAATGATGAGTATACCATCAAGAAGGAAGAATTTTTCCTCTCATCGATTACAAAGAAGGACTGATGGTAGAATTCCCTTTTGAACAAATATTACTTCATGTACCTTGATCAAAATAATCTCATGGCGATGCCCTAGATAATGAATCCAGAGTCAAGGCCAACCCCAATCAGGATGAATCAGTTTTCAGAATTACACACCTAAGAATTGTCCCATTATTGATCATTTGTGACATATAAGAAATAAATCAATCCAACATTATCCTAGAGCATGATGAACCAATATAAAACCCTGGATAGATGGAACCTATAATTTATTATATCAAAAATGGGACCCTCCCATTAAATCAAGTTGAGGGGGAATAGACTCGATGTCAAGTAGAAGAAATTACCTTTTAGGATGGGGAAAATGATAAAAATCCCTCTAAAAACGAGACTATGATAGAATCCTCCTCATATGCATAGAATTCACTAATATTCTATCCTTCGTGGATTAAGTCCATGTAGGTTCCTATGATGCTTTTCAATCTGATACTAGAACCTCCTACCAAATTAGGAGATTTGGTTACTACTAGAATTCAATGATACATGGCAGTGTGGAAATCACCATAAAATTTCATTCAAGCTAGGTTTATGCCTTCTTCATTCATCAACCCCTAGAGCTGCTACATACAACTAGATATTCCTAGCAGTTTTCTATATTAGGAATGGATGTTGTGGGCCTATATCCCCCAACCACATCTAAATAGTTTATGTACAAATTTACTGATACTAAATTCTTTTTCAAAATGGTTTGAGGTGATACAACTCAAGGAATTTAGGATAATGAATGTCATAAAATTCATAATATAAAATATCATCACTAGAAGATATTGATAGAAAATGAAACCAAATTCTATTTTACCAATTGGAAGAAAATTTACCAGGAGAACAACATCAAATCCAACCATTTATATCAATATCATGTAGTAGAAAATGAAAAAATAGATGAATTTAATAAGACTCAAAAAAATGTACTCTAGAAGACGCCGAAAAAGGACACGAATTCATGTTTGTATAAGCTCCTTCATGATTTATAGTCCTACTATACCACTACACAAACAGACACACAAGCAATGACATAATCACTGGTGTATGGGACCAAAGCAGTGTTTCCCTTTGATGTATAGTTTCCCTCTCTCCATATATCTATCTTTGGAAAACTCTAAAATTATGAGAAACTGCAGAAGCTTCTGTATGAGTTGGGATGGCTCATTGAGAAAATTTCTCGTACACTATACAACCTCAAATTTCATCCGAGTCATATTTTGAAAGCCTTTAATAAAAAGTTTCACATCTACTTATTCCTTCACATATAATTGGTTTTTGATATTTTAAACCCAATGATTCTAGGAAAGAAAAATCCAAATATGGAACCCAGGTGGGAGGGGCCTTACATAATACACAAGTTCTATTTCATTGAATCTTTCTCATTTGTCACAATGGATGAGGATCATGTTATGTCTCCAACCAATGTAACATTTCCTAAGAAGAACTTTTCATAGATTCCATTAAGAATCATATGTCCATACCACATGATGTTAAAATACACGTAAGAATTATTATTAAAAAGACTCTAAATTTCACAACTTTTTAGGAATAAAGACTTTAAACTACATAGCATCTTTTGTGCTTACAACATGAGGTTGAAATTCATTAAATATGTCCTTACCGCATGATGTTAAACTAAATGGGAGACACCCTCACTGCATAACATTAAGTTACAAATGTAATTACTAGACCCCTCTAAACTGGATCTGGTGCACTATTAATTACATTTTCATGGTTAGAAGGAATGAAAATCCAGAAGGAACAATTATTTTAGTCATCTTGAAGAAACTATATACATAGATGTAACTCAAATTACATTGGAAAAGATTACAAAATATAATACATAACCAAAACTGAAAACATCATCCACAAGAACTCAATAAATGATCACCTCTTCATCACCTATTGAAAGTAAACAATGAAAGGGGTGAGCAAAAACGCTCAGTAAGGGTTAAAAATATCGAAATCATGAAAGAATAATAACTGAGTTGTAAACAAATTGACATAATCAATATGGCATGGTGAATAAATGAAAAACTCATTCCATTAATAAACTGAGAATGAAATTGCATCCATATATTTTTTTCACAATGAAAACCTCATGGATAGTAATAACTGATAATAAATAAAGAGGATGATTATTAATTGGTTGTAATGTATTTGTCACATGATAATATAATACTGTAAAAATGGTTTAGTTCTTTAGGTAGAAACTCGAAGGGTTTGTTGCCAACTATTTTGTCTCATGAGACCTACCGATGCATCGAGGGGTTGTTGCGGGCCCCAACCGCCACTTCATGTCCAAGGAATTATTTATAAATTTATTAAACATAAGAGAAATATTCCTTTACATTATCCGTATAGAATAGAGGATACAAATTCATCAGTATTTACACAGTCAAAACAACATTCAAAATAAATAATGTATGTAAAATGGTATAAAACTTAGAAAATAATCATATCCATGATATGAGAATATGGAAATTTAAATGGAATATAATTTCAATTTAAAAGTGATCTCAAATGGGCAGTAGGTACAACACATAAGAAATAGTAGGTGCACAATACTAAGCAAGTCACAATGATGTGAAAATTGAGACAAAGCTCGTTATCACGTTGTAATCAATTGAGTCGTATGACAAAAAGTTAATAACCACCAAATGAATCACAGAATCCCATGAATATAAATAGAATCATTATAATATATATCAAATGGTATTACACCTATACCACATATAATAAATAAGATGCAAACAATGGAAATCCCACATAATTGAAAGTGTGATAAGAAAACCACTTACAAACATTTTGGCATGGTAACGAGTGTTATTGTGAGGGATTAATTAGAGGTAAAGTGGTATCCCATTATTTATATATCATAAGGGCAGTATGGGGGAGATGCAAAAAAACACCCCATCACTAGATATTAAAAATAAAAGAGCACAACATAGGGGAGATTCTTGAACAAAAGTGAGATAGAGGATCCCTTACCTTATCCTTGAAGGTGTTCTTGATTGTTCTTAACGACCTGAATAATCAAATTTAGCTTCACTAATTAATAAGTACCAAACCTCATCAAAATTTAATTGATATTTTATACCCTTATTAGGTTCATTAATGGTGTTTTTTATGGGTTTAAGAGATTCAATTTTATTGGGTTGGTAGCATTTGCTTCCTTGGTTTTCATGATCCGTTTACTTGTATTAATGAATGGATGTTTGTTTCAAATGTGGTTAAACATCCAGAATTGTTAATATTAATTATTATTGAAATTAAATAGATATAAATTATCTTATAATAATTATGGTATGAGGATGACTCATTCGAAGAGTTAAAAATAAACGCTTCGATTTGGCTTGGCGGTTTTGTGCATAATAAACTTGTTTTTTATTTTTATTCCATATTATGAATGTGTAAGGATTACAAATCATTAAAAAGATAAAATACATATATTATGATATGGGTGAACCATTGAAAAGGTTTAATGACTAGTATTGAAGATATGAATGAAAATTAAAAACCCATATTCTTTGAGTGTGACAAATTAACACATCTTGGACAGTGTTTGCATTTATTGTGTAAAAGGAGGGAAAAAAGAGAGATTATGATGAAATATTACATTTGAATAATTAAAATCTAGTACATGTAAGGTACTAGAATTTTCTTGGCATTTGGATTTGGTGAGGTGAGAAGAGAGAAACAAAATAAAAAAAAACTTGTAAAAGAATTAGAAAGAAAAGAGAAGAGAGGTTCACCTCTTGAGTACTCCTCCTTGAGAAACTCTTTAAGACCTTTGTTTTTGAAATTTTGGTGATACCAACAGGTCTTGGACGTGGGGAGAGGGCTTGGGAAGATTATTTGGCATAATTTATGATAGGATTGAATCTTGAGTGGTGTGGAAGGAAGATGGGGTGAGGGGTGGTTTATATATTGGAGGGGAAATGGATTTTACATTATTTTAATTATTATTTTAATATTTACATCAAGACTATGAATAGTATTGATTCATGTGATCCTGAATAGTAATAATGGAATTTGATTTTGAACCAAGTGGTCTTACACCATCCTTGCATCACCTATGATGCAGTAAATCAAGTATTTAGCATTTATCGTAATTTATTGTATTTTACTATTCATAAAAAATTCACGTATTTCCGAAAAATCCCAAAAATTCACCCTAACCATTTTTAGATGTGAATAATACAAAAACGAAGTCTAGTTTTCAAAAATAATTTCATAAATATGATTAATTAAATATTTAATTAAAATCATTATTTAATCAAAAAATATAAACACTTAAATTATTCATCTTCATTTTAAGGTGCCTAAATATATTTATACATTCATGGGTGTGGATACCATTTATAAGAGTCATATTACTATTCATAAGGGTATGTTACAATTCATGAGGGTAGGTTACTATTCATAAGGGTATGTTACTATTCACCAAACATTAAGTTAATTCTATCAGACTCTAAATATCATCCTAAACACAACCGTGTATGTAAGATTTTCAAAATTCAAAACACACAAGTGGCAAATTTATGTTTAATGGCTAGGTTATGAATATCTCCTAAATAACCTAGTGTTGTTTCAAAGAAACTCAGTGCTTTATGAAATATAGGCTATGACTCGAATGTATTTAAGAAAAACATATCATAAAATGTTTGGGGTGCTATAAAAAAGACTATTTCCTTACCTCATGACATAAAAAATGCATTTAATAAAGCATAGAAGAAAGAATATAAACTACATAGTATCCCAAGTCCTAGAATAAAAACATTAAACTAAAAAACATATTTTATCCTTACCGTATGAAATTAAACTACATAGAAGATTTCATTAGCACAAGATGTTAAATAGAATAAAATTTTTTCTTACAACATGATGTTAAACTGCACAGAAGATGTCCTTACTGAATGATGTTAAACTACATGGAGAGAATCACTTCACAGATGGTTCAATGCACATGATCAAGACCCATGAAAATGAAAAAATGAAGTTCTCCCACCTCATGTGTGATTTAGATTCACATAGGGAATATTTCAATTTAAGAACTATGTGTAGAATTATTTTTATCTCAATGAGATACATAGTGACGATGAGATCATAAGTCATGGACCACCCACCGCATGATAAAAATTCTATTGTCCTTTCTATCTATCTCTTATATGTGGTGAAATAATCCTTTCCAATTACTTATGTCTCACACCAAGCATAGATAATTGGGGATTATGAATTTTGATAAGGGATTACCCACATAATCAAGCCATGTCAGTTCACGTCAGGGTTAGTATAGTCTTGGATGAATGACCATAGAAGGAACACCAAATGTATCTACCATATGATTTCATGATTCCTAGTTAACATATCTTCCATGATGTAAAACTATACATTAATATATCCCTCCCTTGAGATAACCACTCCCATTGGTGTTGGTCTCCCACCACACCTCCATTCAAGAACTACATGTGGCTTGATTCCTTACATCAAATGATATTTAGTGATTTCCATATCCAAAATCCTATATCCAGCCACAATTTTAATGGGAAAAATTCCCCCTCTATATATGGTTCACACTTATGTAGAGAGTTTCCCATTAAAGAACTATGTGCAGCTCTATTCCTTCCATCACAAGATACATAGTGACAACCAGATCTAAAATCATTGGTTCATTTGTAATATCAACAGGAAAAATATACCCCTATGTATATGGGTCAAACCTATGAATATATTTTTCCATTTAATAACTATGTGTGGCTTGATTCATGAAACCATAAGATATGTAGTGAAGCCCAAATGAAAAATCATAGGTCCATCCACAATAAAAATGGGAAGACACCTCCCTCTGCATATAGGCCTGACCTTCATAGAGAGTTTTCCTTTCAATAACTATGTAAGGCTTGATACCTGCTATCACATGATATGTATTGATTTCCAAATCTAAAATCCTTGGTATAACGGCAATATCAATGAAAAATTTCCCTCATTTTAATAAGGGTTATACATTCAAGGAGAGTTTTCCATTCAAGAACTATGTGTGGATTGATTCCAGCTATCAGATGATATGTAGTGGCACCCAAATCCAAAATCCTAGGCCCACTTGCAATATCAATGGAAATAATTCCCCACCTCAGCGTATGAGTTAAACCTACACAGAGATTTTTCTACTAAATAACTACTTATGGCTTGATTTATACTACTATAAGATACATATTTATCCCCCAGATTTCAATCTTGGGACCAACCATAATATAAAAATTTCTCCCAACCTATGCATGGGTTGAACTTTCATAGGAAACACTCATACAAGAACTATGTGTTGATTGAATCCTATTACTGTAGAATACATAGTGATGCCCAAATATCCAATCCTAGATCCAACCAAAACATATATGATGATAAAAATTCACCCCTAAATATGGGATAGAACTATGTTGGGAACTATATGAGAACAACTTGTGGCTTGATTCCCGATATCACAGGATACATATTGATTCTTGGATCCTCCATTTTTGGCACAAAAATGGTTTTTAATCACTCCCAATCATACCCCCTTGTTGACGCTCCTTTCTGTCACAGAGTCTAAATGAATGAAAAGGGAAAATACCTTAAACCCAAAGTGATTCATCATTTTAAGAAACATCAAAAAGTGACAAAGGCATGAACAAAGATTCATTTTCACTTGGGTCGTGCAAGTTCCACCAATGTCGTGCAAGTACACTTGCACGACACCCAGTGGTTGTGCAGGTGACTTGCGCGCCCTCTTTGATTCTCGCCTAGGGTCTTCAGTAGCCTATAAATACCCCCATTGGGCCCCCCATTTTGATGACGCAAAAATTCCAAAAGTCAAATTTAAGCTCTGGTCTCCCTAGTATCTTCTGGAAGTCTTCTGAACACTTCTAAGATAATTTCTTACCTAGAATGGATGATCTAAACAGGGGAAACAAGGCCTAAGTGTTGAAACACATCAACACTTGCATGCCTAAGTGGCCAGCCCTTAAGTGAAATAGCCACACTAGCGCGCTGCCTTGTCCCTTCAACAAAACTTGCACGCCAATATTTTGGAAGCCCCAGGGATAATACTAGGGTCTTGAGATAAGTCTCTCCTAAGTATTACCCTAAGGATTGACCATCGTACAAGTACACATATGTCGCGCAAGTATACTTGTGCGACCAGGACTTGCATTCCTACGCAGGACTTGCACGCCTCTGTCTTTTGGGGTGACCCTACTGACTATTCACCTATCTTATTCCAATACACCTCTCCTCTTCATGATTAAGCCTTCAGAACCCTCTTCAAAGCCATTCATGGCATGATTTCTTGGTTGGCTTCCTTATCTGAAAGGAATTCTGTAGAACATCTCTCAAAACTTAGTGATTTACATATCTTTATGTCATTAAGGTTAAGATATTTCATTCATTCAACCTCATCCTTTAATATGAAAGGATTTTTAACCTATTCCTCCTTTTCAAGAGTAATCCCCAGTCCAAGTTCTCTAAATATGGACATCCTCCTTAGGAGTAAGCCCCAAATTCCAATTTCCTTTAACTTGGGCTTCCATTTCAGGAGTAAGACCCAGTCATAATTCCCCTAACCTGGGCATCCTCCATAGGAGTAAGCCCCATTTCTCAAGTCCCTTTAACCTGGGCCTCCTTCTCAGGAATAAGGCCCAGTCATAATTTCTCTGAACCAGTATTAATTTCTTTTGATTTGGGCATCCTCCTTAAGAGTAAGCCCAAAGTCCCCTCCTAATTTGGGAATCTTCCTCAGAAGCAAGCCCCAAGTTAGAGTATCCAAATTTCCATAAAAGCACATATACCTTTATGGACCCTGTTCCTAGGTTTTTCCCTGAAGTAAATCCCAATCCTCATTTATTCTGGGCAGTCACACATACATAAGCCCCACATTGTTGCATCTTTCGTGGCATAATTGTCTGGTTTTTCCAATACCTCTGGTTTCTCACACCGAGTATGACTCACGTGAACTTAGGGTGTAAAAGTAATTATGAAATCTTTCTTTGAGCCATCAATCATTCATAAACCTCATTCTTCTTTTCTCTAACTATGTGGATTCTGATTCTTTTTCTAAAACAAAGGATACGTAGGTGGCCCATCTGTGGGTACGATCCAAACTCTGAAATAATTCATGTCCTTCTGAATGAAAATAAAATTCAAGTGCCCCGCTGAGTGGCTTTAAAACCAGTATGGTTATCATAATAACCAAGAGATCTTGTATCGAAGGATACCATTGACTAAGAATATCTAACAAATACAGATGATTCTCTATCGATAAAGAACCTCAAATACATATATAAGATTCTCTAAATTTAATACATATTAATCATTGATTGTCAGATCTAAAGTAAATAACATTTTCATATTTGGTAATGTAATAAGGATTCGCGGACATAACTTAAATCTATAAAGAGAGTCCTAGAGTAAACAATAATTCCCCCCAAAAGGGTGTGATGAGTTCAACCTCCCATCCTCTCGACCAATACAAATTATTAAGCCTCATCAGTTTAAAATTAATGAGAACCTACCTTTGGAAAGTAGGTCCAAATGGATATGGAATCATTGGATGTTTCCGGTTCTACGAACAAACCCATTGGAAACTGCTTGGAATGTTTGAACCTTAAATAAAACGAGGTCATCCCCATTTTAAGAGGAAACAAAAAATGGTGAAACCGATGTGAATCCTTAACCAAGTTAAAATGATGTTTTTATTATTTTTTAGGCCCATATTTAAACTCAATGAGAGGTCCAACAAAACAATCAATAAACATATGTGCTCATACAAAAGATGTAGTGGCCGAACTTATATTTATTAAGTATGTTATATCCAACAGGCAATATTTTCCAAGATCTTCTACATTACAGAAATGGCTTCCATAAAGTTCATGCATGTGAATACCTCGGCTATGAATGCCTCTACTGCTACTCCTCCTGGATCATCGTCCGCTCTGAGGAAGAAATCACCAACTCTGCATCTTCAACGCTGGGTATCAAATGCGCTGGTTAAGGAATACCGTCAAAACAGTACTATTCAGACACTCGAGGCTTCTCAACAATCCCTCCAAGTCAATAATTCACCCTGTTCATCCGGACAGCAACGACCAGTGATCAAGAAACAGGTGGTTCCAACCACTGTTTCCAACCGTTTTAGGTCGTTATCCCCAGAACACAATCACCAGTCCCTCCCATATTCTGGGGAGGTGAATGAGAAGGCCACTGAAGGCCTTAATTAAAAGAGACATGAGTTCTTCCCGAGGGCTCCCATCAACAATCACCGCCAGACTCGTGTGGAAGTGCGCCCTCAACATGATGAGGGTATCATCTCCATGAGTTCGGTTCAGGTTCCTCGAACTCGAGCAGGCAAGACGAACTGCCGGAGGTGAAATCCGGTCAACAGTGAGTAGGTCCTTATCTCTGCCATCTCCGGAGAAGTCCACCAACCTAACTTGGTGGAATGAAATGAGAGGGCACACACACTCGTCCGTTTTAATTCTGCTGTCTAGCAGACTCGTCTGGCAACAGCATGCCAATCCCGCCAGGCAATTCTAGAGGAGTACTATAGACAAGAACATACATCTGTTTATAAATCATCAGCTAGTCAGCAGGCTCGTCTGACTACATACAATGAAGCCCTCCAACCCAATGTGTTGACAACTAGTAAACAAGCACATACACCTGCTTACACTCATCAATCCTTCCAGCAGCCTCATCTGTCAGTATTGAAGGAAGATCATCAACCACGTTCGGCGGAGTGCAATCAGTAGGCACATACACCTGCTATTATTGATCAAGCCTACCAACAGTATCATTTCGTAGAACCCGAAGAAGTCAATTGGGAATCCCCAATGACAAACAGGAGGCATACTCAACTCTCTGCCCCTACACATGAGTACTGTCAGAATTCACTGGCAGGAAAAGGAGGACAGGAGCAGTAACACACACCTACTCCAAGCACGGAATAGACGTATATCCCCATTCCGGCAGCTGAAGTCACCAAGCATATCATGTCAATGGTGAAAGAGCAGAAGCAAATCCCTACTCATATTCTAGATGCCTGACAGGATATTATAACAGCTTCAGCAACATCACATGGAAATAAATGAAAATCTATCCCTACCAGTGGAGTGATACATCAACAATTCACTCCATAACAAACACAAACCTCTATTCCAGTCCAAGAGGGTTGTGGGGAATACTCCCCTATATCATACGAACAACCAAGTCAGGCACATACACCTAATTTGAGTGGAGATAATCAGCCTAACCGGATTATTTCTCATGAGAAGGCACATACACTTTCCCATAATGACCACTTTCATCAAAAAGTGGTTCCTAAAGTGAGTAAGAAGGCATCTAAGAAGAAGACCTACCCAACACAGTCAAAAAAATCAAGATCCTATCTGTAATAAGGCCTTTCTCGATGCTGGAGTACTTGAAGCCCTCAGACAATTATCTGTTGGAATTCAAGATTCTACACCCTCATTTCCCAATAGTGGGAACATTAATTCCAAAGGTCTTCATCAGACACTTCCTCATGAAGGCTTGCTTCATGAAAGTTCGGTTAATATAAAAGTTTCATCTTTAGATGAGAGCCACAGGAACCCTTTGTGTGGCCTGAAGACCAAGGAGAAAAATGTTTCATCTTTTGTTATAACCCACCATGTGGTCCTCCCCATGATGATGAATTTTTCTGTGAAAATCCTCTCCGTAGTAGTAATTCACATTGCCTGGAAAATTATTCAAAGGACAATGCATTGACAAGAAAGACTTCTTACCTTGAGGAACATTCCAATGTGAAGCCAGTCATGTCGGATGCTTTACCAATAGCAGGTGAAATACTTTCTCAACCAGAAGATAACCTGGGGTGTAGGTCATTCTTGGAACTACCCATGAGTCTTGTATCTTCTAAATTGATATTTGAATTCTCTGCCAATCTTGTTGAATCCGATAAAGAAACAAAGAAGCACCAGCTCTGGTCTAATCAGGTAGAAGAATATTCATCAAATGATAAGGAGGAATTACTCAATATGAGAAAACAACTGGCGAAAGGTGAAGTTCCAGTCATGTTTTGGCCTCTGACTGACTCTCAGTATGACATTCCAGATATGTTAACAGAAGATTGTATTCAAGATATTTGTCTTAACATGTGGAAAACTCTTTGTCAATTGAAAAAAAAATATTATCTTATAATGAATATGAAAATCATGGCAAGATAATTGAAGGGTTACAACACCAAATTGATTGGGCATCTCTCTCAATTTCTCAATATCCGATTGCTGAAAAGCAGCATAGAGCCCTTCAGCGTTCATGCTTTGGCGCACTAAGAAGATTGCGCCAGTTAATTGTCAATGCCCCATCTGGTATTCATATTAGAGGACAGTGTGTTCATGGAGCACTACATATCAATTTACTCTCCAGCCAACAATGCCCGCCGAAAATGGAGTCATGCAATGTTATTTCCCATGGTCGGCCACAACCAATTGGCTTTGTTTGTAATCAAAGGCTCGCTCAAGAATAGGCCTCAACTAGTTCCTCTCAAAATCAAGCATACAGAGAACAAGTTGTTGAATTACTCCTGTATCAAGCAAACAAGAATATTATACAGGCCTCTCGTTTAGAGCAAGCACATCATCAAGTTACAGAAGTGTCAGAAATCATCCAACGGTCTTTTGAGCTGAGTGATAAAAGTGGATGCAGGTTGATGCATCCAGCCAATTTATGAACTAAAGTCCACAAGATCAAGAGCTTTTAAGAAGTTCTCAGATGTAGCTACTCAAGAGCCACCCCAGCTTTCCAGACCGGGGACTCTTTTAGCCCAACCCTCAGAATCAACAAATAGGATTCAATGAGTTGAGCAGAAACATCAGGAAAATCCCCAGTTCATAGGACTGGGGACTTTTTCAAATCCTCAATCTCTCCCTCAGAGAAAGTCAGTCTTCTCTCGATTAGGGAAGAAGTTGCAATAGGAATGAAGAGCTGAGTTATCCAGAGATTCCCTCCAAATTACGGTTCATCAAGAAGTTCCTGAGAGATCAAATCAACAAAAGGCAATGTCTCATCAGGGACATGGAAGAAGACAATATCGCAAAAATGCTAATAGAAGGGATGCAATGCATTATGCATCAATCAATGTCATCAATGTCATTGTTGCTGATCCCTTGGATGAGACTCACTCAGAGGGATCAGATGAAGAGGTTCCTGCTCAAGAAGCTGTACGCACAGACACAAATGAAGAAGGTGTGCGTACACGAAATCAAAGGATTACCCAGAATCTAGGTAATCATTCAAGTAACCCACTTTCCCCTCTCCTAAATGTGTCCAATAAGGGGAAATGAACGAATCAGGTTACATAACCTTCCTCTGGAGAAGTCCAATTGCTCTCATTAGAGAAAAGATTCGCACAACAAGAGGAAGAGATGAAGTAATTAAGGAGGTTGAATGCGGAACCACTTCATGGTAGTCTTCCTCCTAAGCGTGATGGAGTCATTCAGCCAAGGGAATTTGTTGAGGATACTGAGATGGATCAAGAATATCCTCCTCTACTAGTACACCATCAGAGGATTTAATCCTATGGGTCAAAAGCAACAACAATTAGTGGTGATACCATCAGTTGCAGTACCAGCCACCACATCTGTCCAAACTCTAGTTATTGCACCTGCTTACGTCCAAGCTCAACCAGATGTTTCTCAAATGTTAATAACTACTATTGAGTCATTAACTGCTTGGTTGGAAGATATGGATGGAAAACGTGTTCCATTTCAACCGGATAAAAGAGCCTACCTTGAATGGGTTGATGCAATTCCTCCCCCATCAAATTTTGCAAGTACCACATTTCCAATCTTTAACGGTTCGGGAGACCTATAGAAACACTTAACACATTTTTATTCTCGTTGTGATCCTATGATGGGAACCCCTCAGCAACAAGAAGCAGTTAAGCTCAGGTGTTTTGTACAGTCATTAAAAGGGTCCGCCTCTGTCTGGTATACAATCTTGAAATCCTGGTCAATTACTAGGTAGGAGGATCTCCATCAACGATTCCTTCTTGAATTCATCTCAACGTTGGCAAAGAAAATAGTTTTTGATCTTACAAACTGTAAGAAAAGGGATAATGAAAGGGTTTTAGATTTCATTGCTCGCTGGAAGGGATTAACATATTCCCTAAGCTTAGCACTCCCTCAAGAATAATTGTTGCCAATATGTGTGGAAAATTTGCGTGATGAGTTGCGCACACCATTGATACCTGTGAAATACACAGGAGTGTTTTGAGACCTTACTTCAATCTCTCAATAGATTGAAGACTCTTTTATGAAGATAAAGGATAAATCTCGTGTAATTCCATCAAATCCAGGAAGTAGAATGGGTAAAGCAGAGACTGCTACAGTTATGCTTAAACAAGCACCTGTACCTGCTTCTACTTCAAAGCCTTCATCTTCTCGAAGGGATCCACCTCATAAGCATCAACAACATCGTCCATTTCATCAAGATGATCAAATAGATCAAATAAAAAACAATTTGAGGATTTTAAGAGTAAAGTTTACTCTTTCCAAAATTAACAAGTTCCTGGTTATTTCATTTCAGCTCTGGAAAATAATTTGGTTAAATTTCCGAGCCCCAAAAGGCCTAACAAGGAAGGAGATGAAGACCATCCCAACTATTTCCCATTTCATCAGATATTGGGGAATCCCATTCAGGAGTGTTTTGTCTTCAAAGAACTCTTGCAAAAGATGGTCGACTCTAGACAAGTCAAACTGAAAGGTTCTTCAGCTCAGGTAGCATGTGTTACTACTACAAATCCTGAGGAAGAAGGTGAGTGGTAAGAAGTCAAGAACAAAAATGCACAAAAATATGCAGATTGGATGGTCAGAAAAACGATCAACCCAAATCATGCTATTTTTCGAACGCAATTGAAGAAACCAATTGTGTCTTCTTCCATGAATGTCACAGAAAAACCCTCTTCATCAGAGGGAAAATCCTCAAAGAACAGTATAATTAAAAGAAATAAGAGAAATCAGATGAAGATGAGATAGTGTCGAAGCCCAAATTGTCTTTGACTCTGGATGATTTTATGTCATCTACTTCGAAGCCACGAGCACCACCCCACCAAACGGCATAGACTAAACGGGCTAATCAGGAAGAGTCTTCATCAGATGAAGAATTAATCTTTGGTTGTGTTAATATGATTCATTTAACAGATCCTTATGCCAGTCATGGTTTCAATTTTGATGAGCCTGAATTCCCTGTATCAAATAGAGAAATTAGAGGGAGTTCCAGAGGTTTGGGATATAGAGGAAGAAGTGGATATCCCAGAATCCTCTATTCCAATTATACCCCTTCTAGAACTGTGTATGCAGCAGAAAATCGTGGCAGATCCCTTCAATGGGCTCAACAAGAACAATCAAATTCATCCACCAATAGCAGACTCAGTCCTGACACAATTATTCTAGAAGATTGGTTGGAGGTTCCATCTTCTTCCTCGCAACAAATAAATAGACCTATTCGGTCTAATATTATAAATCCATGAGTATTGCCAACTCCTACCCCGATACAAGATGCATCTACTTCCAAATCATCAACTTCTAAGGTACCTGCGAAACCACATGTTCTTGTTGGGAAACGCAGACATTTGGATCAAAAGTATGATGTATTGAAACACTTGGCCCAAGTACCGGCCATGTTATCAATTTTAGATGCCTTGAATCTATCCAAGGATCTTCAGGAGGCACTCATTGAGGCTTTGTCAAGTCCTCAGGAGTTTGAAACTGAAATTGATGCGGCTGAAGTTTACCATGTTGAGAATGGTCCTGCAGAATGCCATGTAGTGATATCTTTCACAGATGAAGATGAAGATGATGTTGTGCATGGACATATTTGACCTTTGTACTTATCTGGCAAGGTCAATGGTATAGACATTCGAAGAGCTTTCATTGGTAATGGTTTAGGAGTCAACCTCATCTGCATTCGTACACTTTTTCGATTGGGCCTCATAGAATCTTATTTATCTCCTTCTACTTTGATGTTACAAGGATACGATAAAAATGAACAAGAACCATTGGGTGAGATTACACTCAGAACTCAGTTTGGAGATCTTGTATCCAATTAAGTTTTCATGGTTGTTGATCACAATACAACTTTCAATGTTTTTCTTGGAAGACCTTGGCTATATCAACATGTAGTTATCCCTTCATCATACCATCAATGCCTCAAATATTGTTTCGATGGTCAAATTAAGACATTTTATGGTGATAAATCCCCCTTCAAAACATGTGAATCTCAATACATTGAGGCATAATTCTATCACATAAAGGGTAAGGATAAATCCACAACAAGGGATGCTACCAAAGTTAATTCTCCATATGGTTTAGAAAAGATTCCAGTAAACCCATTCACACATGTGAGTAAAGATTATGTGTTGCCTATCAGTCAAATTGATAGGATAGACCCGAATCCAAATACTCTTATGGAAACTTCCATAATTTCAATTACGACAATCAAGCCAGACATCATGGGAGAAATTTGTGATTCACCAAGCAATGATGAAAGCCCAAATGGAGATGTCTTCATTTCATCTGCTGAAATCCAACAAGTCTATACTTCTCCAACTAGGCCAGAAGAAGAGTAAGATCTCAGAGATGCTCCTCCAGCATTTGAAGATGGTATCTCTACCACCGTGGATGAACTCAGAGAAATAAATCTGGGTACGAAAGAAGTTCCACGCCCCACTTTAATTAGTGTGGCCATGACTCTTGATGAGCAAGAAATTTATATTTCATTTTTAAAGGAAAATCAAGATATATTTTCTTGGAACTATATAGAGATTCCAGGCCTTGCTTCTGATGTTTCTACTCATCATTTGGGTTTTCCAGAAGAACATTGAGGATTTAAGCAAGCCGCAAGAAGAACGCAGCCAACCTACACTTCCAAAATTGAAGCTGAAGTGGATAAGATTATCAAAGATAATTTTTTCAGAGAAGTTCAATATCCAAAGTGTTTGGCTAATATTGTCCTTTTGGAAAAGAATAACGGACAAATTGGAGTTTTCATTGATTTCAGTGATCTTAATCGGCATTGTCCTAAGGATGATTTTCTAGTTCTGATCATAGAACTCTTGATTGATGCAACAGCTGGATATGAAGGACTTTTCTTCATGGATGGATATTATGGATATAATAAAATCCTAATGGCTCCAGAAGATGAGGAATCTACAGCCTTCAGAGCCCCTCAGGGTGTGTTCTGCTATCGGGTAATTCCCTTTGGCTTGAAAAATGTAGGCGCAACATATCAGCGTGCCCTGCATCATATCTTCAAAACGTTTTTAGGGAAGTTTGTTGAATGTTATGTGGATGATTTGGTGGTTAAATACAGGAAACGTTCTAATCACTTGGGTGATTTGGAAGTCATATTCCACAAACTTCGACATCACAATTTGAAGATGAACCCCCTAAAATGTGCTTTTGGGGTAACCTCAAGAAACTTTCTCGGCTTTGTTGTACGCCATAGTGGTATCAAAGTCGATCCTGAGAAGAAAAAGTGAATCCTTGGTATGTCACCTCCTCAAAATTTGAAATAATTGAGAGGGATTCAAGGACACTTGGCCTATATTCGGCATTTCATCGCCAATTTGGCAGGCAAAAGTTTACCCTTCACCAAGTTGATGAAGAAAGGAGTCACTTTATAGTGGACTGAAGTATGTCAAGAAGCATTCGATATTATCAAGAAATATCTCTTCAGTCCACCGGTATTAATGCCACCTGTTGAAGGAAGACCCCTTATCCCCTATGTGACAGCTTTAGAGCGATCATTGAGTGCCTTTCTGGCTCAGAAGAATGATGTTGCGAATGAAAACAGTCTCTACTATCTCAGTCGAACTTTTCATGAAGCAGAAACCTAATATTCAAGTATTGAGAAGTGCTGCCAAGCATTAATCTTTGCAGTTCAAAAGTTGAGACACAACCTGCAACATCACGAGGTCCAATTGGTATCTCGCAATAACCCGCTCAAATTCATCCTTCTCTGTCCAATTCTTACAGGACGTCTAGCAAGGTGGGCAGTTATTTTGCAGCAATTTGTTATTCAGTATGTGTCTCAAAAGGCAACAAATGTAACGACTCGAAATTTTGAATAAATCTTGTTTCCTAATTTTATGTGTTATTTTAATTTTATCCTCAACAAAAATGTTTCATTTGATAACATGAGTATAATTAAAATGAGACTGTTGGGCTTTGACTGTTATTTGACCATTGGTCAATATGACCGCTGGAAACTAAACGTTTTGATTACTGTCTCTAAATACAAGCAATCTTGGTTAATTAATATAGAAAGAAGATTCCATGGCCTCACCCAGTAGTCTTGGACCGATCGAAGACCATCTAACAGAACTTGGGAAGGAGGTAGCACCATTGTGCTTTGCTCTGGACCAAACCCAAGCTGAACTTCATCGTGTGAAGCTATAACGAGATCGCCTTCGTGAGAAGTTCAAAATGATAGAAATTACTACTCGTGCGATGTTGGTCGAGCCTCCCTCGGATTCTCTCACCTTAGCACACCTTACACTTAGGTCCTATGCTAGTGTGATAAGGGGCTATGTAAGGAGACCGTAACTGCCTTGTGTAATCCTTTGTTTTAAATAAAAATTGGGATTTCTTCTTATGATGTAGTTTATGAATTTTCAAATGTCCGGATAAATATAGTATGCATATTTTTGATGAATTTTAGAGAAAAGATATTTTAAAAATGTTTATGTAAACCTAAAATAAATAAAAATGTGTAATGATTTTCAAAAAATGGTCTTCTACAATTATGTTCAGTATGAAATTTCATGTCTGATAAGATCAACTTGATTTTTGATGAATAGTAAATTATGAATAGTGATTTTACACTTAGGATTAGTAATGTGACCAAATGGATTATTAATTTCACTCAAAGAATGTTTTAATATAATTTAGACACCTAGATTAAGTAATGAGATTCAATAAAATGGGTAAATAACAGTTTCATAAATTATTATTCAAGTATTAGTTTTTTTCGGGTGAATACTGTTTTTTAATTAAAAATTAAATTAAAAATATTTAGAAAATTATTTTTATAAAATGGATTTCATTTTTGAACTTAGAGCATCGATATTATGTTAAGGTAATTTTTGGGGATTTTCCTGAAAAAAATGAATTTTTGGTGAATAGTGTGTTTATTTAAAAAATGAATTAAAAATATTTAGAAAATTATTTTTATAAAATAGAGTTCATTTTTGAAATCAGAGCATTGATATTTGGTTAATGTGAAATTTTGGGATTTTTCTGAGAAAGTTGAATTTTCAGTGAATAGTAAAAATACAGTTTTAGGGTTTCAGTATGTTTAATGACATCATAACTGTGTCATGATGATGTCATGAGATATTTTAAGTTATGTTCGTCTAAAGAGGATGAATTATTGTGTGGGGATCCCCATGTGGCCTAACTCGATGGGAAGTACCATGGGAGGGCCCATGCTTTTGAGAAAACCACTTTTGAGGTGTCCCTTGGCCATTAATGCCTTATCCCCTCACTTTCCCTATAAATACCAAGCCCTCCTCTCATATTTTCGACTCAAAAAACATCCTCAACGAAGTTCTGGTCTCCTTACCTCCCAAGGAGTCCTCCCAAGATGCCCCCAAGCCCTCAAGGTCCCAACCTTTGAGTTTTAAGAGTTACGTTTTAAGGTAAGGGATCTGATCTCTCTCTTTCTTTTCAAAGAAATCTCTTTTATGTAATTTCTTTTATGCTCCATGTTCTTATGTTAAAGGGTGTTATTTTATACTCCTATTACTTCCCTTTTCATGTTCACATAATGAGATATCCCCTCTTACTCTCATTATTTCGTTTTATGAAGTTTTAAGTGGCGCCGTTAGGCTGCCGAAATATTTGTAACAGATTCTTTCTCCCTTCTCATTTTTCAAGATCTATTTTCATGTAAAGTATTTCAAGTTCCTTTTTGTTATGTTGGGGTATGATATCTAAATTTATCATACTGATCTTTTATGATCATATGATAAGAGAACCCATTTGATCTCTTCAATTCGGTATTTTAAAGTTTTAAGTGGCGCTGTTAGGCTGCCGAATTTTTAAGTGGTTCTTCACCCTTCTCGTTTTGAAGTTCTACATTCATGTCAATTCCTTCAAGTTTCTTTTTGTTATGTTGGGGTATGATCTCTATATCTATAATACTGATCTTTTATGACCATATGATTAGAGACCCCATTTGATCTCTTCAATTCTGTATTTTGAGGTTTTATGTGGCACCGTTAGGCTGCCGAATTTTTTAGTGGTTCTTCACCCTTCTCGTTTTGAAGTTCTACTTTCATGTCAATTATTTCAAGTTACTTTTTTGTTGGGGTATGATCTCTATATCTATCATGCTGATATTTTATGATCATATTATGAGAGACCCCATTTGATCTCTTCAATTCAGTATTTTGAAGTTTAAATAGCGTCGTTAGGCTGCTGAATTTTTAAGTGGTCCTTGCACCTTTATCCCTTTTTAAAGTTCTAATTCCATGTCAAGTCTTGAAATTTCCTTTTTATTATGTTGGGGTATGATCTCTATATCTATAATAATGATCTTTTATGTTCATATAATGAGAGACCCTATTTGATCTCATCAATTCATTTTTTGGTTGAAGTTTATGTAACGTTGTTAGGCTGCCGAATTTTCATAAGAGAAATCTTATTTTTGTCTCACTTCCATGTTTTTCATTTCATATGGTATATCTTTAAAATTTCATTACCATGTTCTTAAATCCCTTATATTATGTCCCCTATTGTTTCATGGATCATTTATGAGTGGGTGACCCATGTCCCCTCTCTTTTCAATGTTTTCTAAAACCTTGTAACATAGCCGTTATGCTGCAGAATTTTCGTCTCAAAATGCCTCTCTCTTTTATCAAAATTATTTTATGTTATAAAGTGAATACTCAAAGCTCATATTTCTACAAGGGTATTCACATATATATGAAAGTGTTCTATTTTAAATTCTGGGATTTACATACATGAGACCCGCTTTCCCTTTCTGTGGGTTTAAAGTGACGTAAAGATCATGTCTTTAAAGCAGTTTTTAAAACGTTATGATTATGAAATGAAACCCATTTATTTCATGCTATATGGGTTATTTATGAAATTTTTGATGATGATATATGTGGATCACATGATAATAAAGGAAAATTTAAGGGTGCGCCCTGATAGCGCTCCAATGCATTGGGTAATGATGTAACCACTAGAGATTAAAATTTCCACGATATCTTGGTGAATAACCTTGGTGATTTTCAAATGACACATTGGGGATGGACCTTGGTGATATGTTCATGATTGTCTATGTTAAATGATGTAGCCACATCTTAAAGTTATGAAAAATTTTATTTTTAGTATGATATATCTCATGATTTATTTCTCATGCCTTAAAGTTCTCTTCATGACCTTATTGAAGTATCTCAAGTTCACATGTAAAATGTTTCTCTTGTTTCCCTTACTGGGCCTTCTGCTCACCCTTTATTTTGATGTATGTCCCCAAGTTATGAGATGTAGTGATGAACCTAGGATGAACATGAGGATAAGCCTTTCAAGTGTTTAAGAAGAATGTTTTATGTTTTCATGTTTTATGTTCCTGGTTTCCAAGACACAAAACCTTAAAGATCCTCAGTTTTGTGTAATGAAATGAAAGTTTATGTTATAAAAAGGTGGGATGCTATAATAAAGGGTCAAGCTCTGGTTGATTTCCTTGTTGAACATCTTTCAGTAGAAGATACATCTTCAGATATTGAACATACTGATAAAGAAGTCTTTTCTATTCAAGATAATCTTCAAATATGGGAAATATACTTTGATGGAGCTTCTAGAAGTCCAACAGGGAAGAAAATGGAAAATCCTAAATTCAACAAAGTTTGGTTAGGAATTGTGCCCATTTCTCCAGAAAAGGAAGTTCTACCTTATTCCTTCTCATTATTGGGAGGCAGAACAAATAATGAAGCAGAATACCAATCTCTCATCACAGGGTTGGAGTTGGCGCTTCAATTACAAGTGAATCACTTAAAGGTGAGAGGTGATTCAGACCTGGTAATAAAACAAGTCAATGGGGATTATGCAATCAAGAAAGAAGAATTAATCCCTTTGAATGATTATGTCAGAGAGTTAATGGATGAATTTCCCTCAGAACTGAAATTTTCTTATGTCCCGAGATCACAAAATGCCCAAGTTCATGCACTGGCTAATATAGCCACAGCCCAGGAAGATATAAATCGGGACGAGACAACCATTAGTATTGCCCACCGTTGTACAATTTCACCATATTTTCAAACCAGAACAGAGGAAATCAATGAAGTTAGTCCCATTCCTGAACCATATGGTCATACTACAGGATGGATGACACCTATCAGGGAATACCTTCAAAATGGAATACTTCCACCTAGAGAAAAGTCTCTACGAAAGAGGTTTTGATGGAATTCTCTTTAGATGCATTGATAGTGAAAAGACAATGGTTGTCATGAAAGAAGTGCATGCAGGAGTCTGTGGTTCCCACCAGTCTGGACACAGAATATCTAATCAGATTTGAAGGCTTGGATACTTTTAGCCTTCAATGACACAAGATTGTGTTGATTTCACAAAAAAGTGTCATTCTTTCCAAGTACATTCCAACTTCATTCATCAACCCCAGAGTTTCTTCATACAACTAAATACTCGTGGCCATTTTCCACATGGGGAATGGATGAAGTGGGACCTTATCCTTTAGCCACATCCAAGAATTTTAAGTACATTCTTACTGCTACTGAATTATTTTCCAAATGGGCAGAGGCAATACCGCTCAAAGAAGTTAGTTATAAATTCATTGTTAGATTCATCAAGTCTAACATCATTACTAGATTTGGTGTCCCTCATACCATATTGACACAAAATGGCACCAACTTCTGTTCATCTGAGGTAAGGATGATGTATCAAGAATTCAACATAATATCCAAACATTCCTCTCGGTATCATTCAGTGGCCAATGGCCAGATAGAATCCTTCAAAAAGACTCTTTCAAATATACTGCAAAAGATGGTGGATAAAGATAAGAAATCATGGCCTGATAAACTCTTTCATGCTTTATGGGCTTATTGGACCACCACCCGCACTACAATGCGGTCAACTCCATATTCATTGGTATATGTAATGGAAGCAGTCTTTCCCATTGATGTTCAATTACCCCTTCTCAAAGTAGCCATTTGTGATCATTCATTTACTAATGAACAATCTCAAAAGTGATTAGATGAATTGGAATGGATAGATGAGAAAATATTGTGCACCCTACACCACTTGGAAGTCTATTGGAATTGAATAGCATGAGCTTTCAATAAAAAAGTTCGTCTTCGTTCATTTGTTCAGGGAGAATTGGTATTGGTTCATAGAACTCCAATTATACAAGGAAATAAACCTTCCAAGATAGAGAAAAAATCGGAAGGACCTTATTCAATACATAAGGTCTACTCTAATAGAGATTATTCATTAATCTCAATGGATGGAGAACTCATCACTACTCCAAGAATGCCAGATTTCTAAATGAGTATTTTGTATAATACAAATACATCCAATGGTCCATGCATACGACCTTAAACTATTTTCATTTCTCTTGTCCAACATAACGTTAAATTGTGTTGTCCTTGTTACATGACGCTAAACTATACAGAAATCCTTTATGTCCAGTAAGAAATTAAACTGTATTGTTCCCATCATCTTAGCTACAGGATGTTAAACTATACAGCACCCTTATTGTCCAACATGACATTAAACTGTGTCTATATATTTGTCCTACATGACATTAAACTTTACTTCTCATTCATCCCACATGATGTAAAACTGAACAATGTCCCTTAATATATCCTACATGACGTTAAACTGTATTTTGTCGCTGTTACATGACACTAAACTGTGCATCACCAATAGTCCTCACTACAAGACTTTAAACTGCATAGTCCCATCATATGTCTTACATTACATTAAATTGTGAATCGTTAAGGTTGTTTCTATCTCTTGTTTCTCACACTGAGTATGATTCATGTGAGCTTAGTGTAAAATTCAACCATAACACCTTCTCTAGGCCGCTAACCATGTGTAAGTCCCAACACTTTCTTTTTTAGATCATTGTCCTCAAAAACAACTTGATCACCAATTCATTCTTTAATTGAAGTATGCGGACTTTGATCCTTGCATTCTAGGCTGGGTACGTAGGCAACCTCCCAAGGTCCAAGCCCAAAACCAATCTCTTCACATTGGTTCACTTCCATCTCATACGATTTTGATATGTGAAACCGCCCCCAAAACCAATATTTTTTACATTGGTTCACCTTTTTCCTTGCTATATGATGTTAAAATATATATCACTTTTTTCCTGTACAACAATAAACTACAACATTTTTTTGACACCCTCACCTGAGAGGGAATCGTTATTTACAATGATCTCTAATCATGTTATATTCTAAAGACTACATTCATACATGGCAATTCCTGGACCTTTTATCTTGGGTCAAACCATCATTGCACTAAAGTCCCCTTTTCACCCTTCATATGTACGAACCAAATCTGTACAGAGGGTATTTCAAGAACTACGTGTGGATGGATTCCCATCGTTATGGGATATGTAGGAATGTTCGAGCATCCCTTGAATCCTGCCCCAAGTCTTTTGGGCCTAAGCCAAAATTCCACTTTCAGTCCCCTGGCTGAAAAGTCCCTGTGAAAACACACACTGTGTATTCATTATTATGGTCTGAGCTCTATGACCCTAAACTAAAATTTCCTACACTTTCATCCCACATGACGTTAAACTGTATTTCAAGAACTATGTATTGGCTTGATTCCCATCCTTATGGGATACATAGTGAAGTACAACATTTCAGTTCAGGACCTAGCCACAACATGATTATAGTTAGAATTGATCTATGTATCTCTTTCATTCATTGGAAAATACCCATTTTCAAGTGTCATACTCATAACCTTAAATACTTCCAGATCTTTATAAACTTCCATTACCTTTTTAGGAGTAAAAAAGTAAATTTCTGAGAGTTCTTTTGCCTGACTATGCAGAACGTGCCCTCATGTGGCCTGGCATAAGAAGTCTACATAACGGACCTATCAGCCAAAAGATACTATAATTTGACTATGTAGCCAATGCCCTTAGGCGGCCCGACATAATTTAACCCCCTAACGGGTTTTTAAAAAAATGGTAACTTCATTCTTGGGAAGAAAACCTCTTTTTTCCTTACTGGTCTTATCTACAATATGTAAGGATCCATAGAAAATAACCATCCTTAACATATTTGTCCCATGTTCTTTTTCATGATATGAAAGTATTCAAGTCTATGGTTTATATTTCCCTTCCCTATGTTTGGGTCAAACCTTTGTAGGAGTGACATTCATCCAGTTCTTAGATGATCTTGCTTGGAAATATCTTCTCCATATTCAAGTACCTCTCTCCATACAGAAAACTCTATGCTATGGAAAATTTGAATCTCCATAAACTTCCATTGGCTTTTTAGCAGTAGAAAAGTAAATTTTTGAGAGTTCTTTTGCCTGACTATGTATAACGTGCCCTTAGGCGGCCTTGCATATGTAGTCTAAATAATGGACATGTCAGCCAAAAGATGCTATTATTTGACTATGCAGCCAATGCCCTTAAGTGGCCCTGCATAATTCAACCCCCTAACGGGTTTGTTAAATTTTGGTAACTTCATTCATGGGAACTACTTCTTCTAATGCCTTTTAGCCCTTTTTTCATATCATTCCTCAGATTCAAAATTTCCTAAGTCATAGTTTACATATTTTACCTCATACTTGAGTGTGGTTAAATATTTTCTGATAAATTTTCAATGAATTGAGTCAATTTTAATCCATTTGGTAAAAGTTATTTCCACCTTAAACATTAGCCTTTTTATGTCTGACGTGCATGACTTTAAACTGCCTACAAAATACAAGGGAACTCTGAACAAAAGTCAAGTTACAGCTCACTAAACATACATTTTGTATGATTTAGGTAATATTGAGAAATTATTTCACGCCTGTACTTTTTATATTATTTATTTTATTATTTATATTGGGCAACAGATAGTTCGGGTCGAGACTCGAACTTAAAAATTCTGAGTTTTATTCTGAAACGCATTTTCTTTTGACCTTTTCGGTGTTTAGCGCGCCACTGTCGAATCCACGTTACCTCGCTTGGGTTGCCGTGCGACCTCGCTCGGTTTTTCGCATGCCTTCTTGACGTGCAACCAATTAAATAAAGAAGTTATTAATAAAGAAATAAATTTTAAGGGAGATAAAATGAAAATAAAATTTAATAAGAAATGTGATAAATATTTAATGGTTTGTTTTAATATTGGGGTATGTTAATATTATTATTATTGTTATTGTTGACAGTGTTGGGAATATAAATTTTATTAAGTTTTTAATATTACCATTACCATTTTAATTATTTTTATTATAATTATAATTATTATTCTAATTGATATAACTTTTTATTTGGTTTTATTATTATCAATTTGGTTTTATTATTTTAATTAATACTAACAACATTATTCATGTTCTAGTTTTATTATTATTATTATTATTATTGATTTAGTTTTATTATTATTATTAGTTCTAAGGATGGAAAAAAAATATTTATGTTATTATTATTACTTCAACTATTATTTTTATTATTAGTTTTAGTTTAATATTATTATTTCTATTATTAATGTTTTTTTATTTTTAGTTTTTTTTAGTTTTCCTTTTATTTTATTTTCTTTTCATTTTTTTTCCTTGGCTAGGGTTTCAGCGGACCCCCACCCCCTTTTTCTTTTTTTCCTTCTCCCTGTGCGGCGCATCCCGCTTCTTCCTCCCCCATGTTTTTTTTCTTCCTTCTTCTTTCCCTCCCGCTGCAGCGTCGCACCCCAGCAATGGCTGCCGCCCCTGCCCGATCCGACGAACACCCCCCCTTCGCCAGACCGCACATCTGCTCCCCCTTGTATTGCCTGACAAACCCAAGATGCCGGCCCTCCTGGCCTTGCCCGACGAACCCCACCCTCCGGAGGATCGTCCCAGCCATGACCTCACCTCACCAAAGCCATCGCCCGGCCGAGACCTCCCCGCCTCCTCCTCGGCCTGTTCGCACCTCCTCCAGCTAACCATGCTGCGCCGCCCCCTAAAACCCCGTCGAGCCACACATCCCTTCGCAGCGCCTCCCCGCTCGGCCACCCTCCTCTTGCCGGGCTTCGAAACCGCACCAGATCCGCCCTCTGCCCAGCCGGCGCCCCCTTCCGCACTCCTTCCTCCTCCGCCCAGCCGGCGCGCCGCCTCCCCGCTCAGCCGCATCTCCCCTCCCGCGGCTCCCCGCTCCTGCGCCCCTGTCCTGTCCGCCGGTTTGTTTTTCTTTCTTTTTGGTTGTTTGTTTATCATTTTATTTTATTATTTTAACTTATCTAATAATATATTAATGTTTTCTTTTGCTATTATTATTGATATGTTAATTATTATATCATCACTATAATTACTATTATGTTATTATTATTATGTCAATAATTATCATGTCAATAATAATAATATTATTATTGTATTATTATTGTTACTATTATGACATTATTATTATTATGTTATTATTAATATTACAATATTGTTATTATTATTATTATTAGTTTTATTATTATGTTAATATTCTTATGTTATTATTATTATAATTATTATATTAATATTATTATATTATTATTTCTATCATTATATTATTATTATTATGTTATGTAATTATTATTCTGATATTATAATTATTATTCTGTTAACATTTTTATTGAACTGGTTTAACGACCTGCTGTTTTAGGACCTGTTTGACGGCTCGATTCGGTGCGATCGTTGCGCAACGGGAGTTTTGCGTCGTTTCATTTCACGAACCTGTTGAGGTAGGTGGTTCCATGTCATTACTTCATTTAGATAATTTAATTTGTTTGTTTAGTTTAACATAATATGTTCTATGGTTTAGTTGCAAGATGCGAATTATGTTTATAATGTTTTGGTAGAGGTGTAAAGGTTTTGCGAAATGAATTTTAAAAATGGTGTAACATGCGTGCGTGATGAACGTTGCACTTTTCTTTAGGAATTGTCATTTTTTTTATTCCTTTCGATTCGGTTGTGGTAAATTTTAGAAATGTCTAATAATTGTTTATAGCGTGCCAAAGACGTTTTGAAAGGTGTGATTTGTGAAATTGATTTTGTAATGGTTTCCTTTTCATGCAATATGTTTCATAAGTTGTGGAATTGTTTGTTTAAGTGGCGTTTTTAGTGCGAAACATGGTTGAAAGGTTTTGAGGGTTGTTTGGCAGGTGTGAAAGGTGTTTTCAAGTCACTTGAGGTGTTTGTATATTTAAATAGATATTTTCAAAGTATATGAATCACTTTTGGTGTGTTTTCCTTGTTGTGTACCGTTGAAGTTGAATATGCTTTCACTTTTAAAGTGGTGTATTTTTTTTAATAAAAAGAGACATGTCGTGTGCGTGCGTCTTTGAAATAGTGCTTTCATATGCAAATGGTGACTTTTGTGTGCAATATATTGTTTGGTCTGTGAAATGAGAAATAAATATATTATGTGAATGTGAAACTTGTTTGAGCACAAGGGAAAACCCTGGGTGTCTAGGTGGGCAGACTAGAACTAGTGCGCTAGTGAACCGGATGGGTGTCGTCCCTGTTTCACTTAGCTGGATTGACGATTGCAACACTAACAAAACATGATATCTGAGGGTCGTGGCCTTCTAAGCCACATGTTCTGAGGGTTGTGGCCTTCTAAGCCACGTTTTCTGAGGGTCGTGGCCTTCTAAGCCACGTTTCACCGAGACACAAGGTTCTAGGGTCCCACTCGAGCTAGATGAACCTTAGGGGATTTACCCACAGTGCTCTACCATCAATGTCGTGGTGCCTTCCGTCGGTATATGGGGGACCACTTGGGTGTTAGCATGTGTGTGTGTGTGTGAGTGTGTGTGTGTGGGTGTGTGAGTATGTGTGTGTGCGTGTGTGAGAGTGTGTGTGTGTGTGCCCATAATGAACTTTACTTATCCTCTTAAAAATTGTGTCTGTGAAATGAGTTCTTTTTAGTTTTTTTTTCTTCTTTGGCATTTAGCTTGTAAATGTTTTCTCTAAAATATTTTTTTTTATAATTTTGAATAAGCACTTTAAATTGTCTTTTGATGTTGTGGCATGGAACCATTTCTCGGTGGCATCCTACTGGGCTTTTAGCTCACACCCTGCATACACCCTTGGGTGTATGTAGATTCTGTTTCTTCTGTATTCCAGGTTGCGACTTCGTGCTCAGTGATAGTGGTTCAGGTTTTAGTTGGTCTTCTCATGCAGAATGGTGTTGATGTGGTCTCGCTTCTGCCGGGAGGTTGGGTATGAGTTTTAGTTTCCGCTGTCGTCTTTTCTTTTTAGTTATTGTTTCGAGTTGTAGACCTTAAACTTGTTCATAGTTTAAAGGCACGTTTCGTTGTCTATTTTTAATTTCAGTTTATCTTTCTTGTTAGTTGGTTTTTCTGTCTTGTATTTCGGGTAAAACCATTCCCACTTGTTAAACATGATACCCAGGCACTTGTGCTAGCCCGTGGGGATCGGGAACGCCCTTCGGGCCTTGCCGCGGACCGGGTCGGGCGCCGGGTCGGATGACGACCCAGTCTGGTTCGTGACAAATTAAAAGATTCAAATTTTGTAGGGTTATTTATAATAATCCTAGAAAAAAAATCAAACTATGCTTACTAGGCCCATTGTCTTAGATAAAAATTTAAAGCAGGTAGCAAAAGAAAGCATGCACAAATGATTGAAAACGAAAGTGTTTTTCATTTGATGCACAAAAGTTAGAAGGATATCCACACACTATAGTCTCTTCTCTTTCCCAAGAATTACAAAAGGGTGTCAACATAAGTCTTCATTTGATTTACAGCATCCCGAGCTTCATTACTAGCCACTTGAAGTTCATGCACTCGTCCAACTTCATTCTTTTCAGCCTGATGGAGTGATTTCTTGGAATCACGAATGGCTTTCATACCATTCGTTTGAGCTCCCTCTAGTGAATTATTAAGTTGGTCAAGTTCCCCAGTAACAGTATCCAACTATTGCTGAAGGTGGATCTACTGGACGACTTTCTCTCTGATCTTATGCTTCATCTCCTTTAACTTGGAAGCCTAATCAGCATTAGCTCGGGATACCGCATCCTCAAATTCATTGATATTGGCTGACAACCTTTCTCTGGTCAAATCTTGATGGCACTTCTACTCCTTCTCCCTTCTTAAGATGACTTGCTTCACTGCGGCATGGATCTTTTGATATCCAAAACCGACAAGTCCCAACATGATGAACAAGGATGACAGTTGGGGAATCTTTGATGACGTCACTTCTAGAGGCACTTCAGATATGATTTTCCATATGTTCTTCCATGCCTTTCATCGTGAAAATTGGAGCAGCTTTTGTACCTCCGGATCTGACTCAGGATCACTGTCACAGGGGGAATGTAATCTGGGATTAATGCACTTAGGGAAGTGCCATGTTCTACTCCTTCCACCCTGACCCGTGTTTCTTCACTTTCTATTCCCGTTGGGGAAGAGGCTGAGGCTTCACCTCCAGATAGAGCCACTGAAATTTATGGCCCAACATAATCAATTGAAAGCTTTTGTTAGTTTCAAAGGATAAAAAAGTTAATTGGTTGTCTTGCAAATTAAGTACAGTCGCAAATATTGTTATCTCTTACCCAACAGTATATCATTAACTTGAGAAGGATCCTCCCCATCTTTCCTAGCTTCAATAGGATTTTAAAGACGAGTTTCAAGAAGCTCTACTAGGTTAAGCCCCACTTGAGCTAATGTCTCTGCAATAGTAGGGTTTTATGTACCCCCTTCAGGCATTGGCAGTTCAGCACCTTGCTTAGATAGAACTGAACATTTCAACCGATCATGATTAGAAATGTAATAAGAAGTTATTTTTAATAGGATGAAGGATAACACTCATGTCCATAATCTTTTAAATTACATGGTAATTTAACATGATCTAAAAAATCTTCAAAATATGTGCCAAGTTCCATCATTTCATCCAATGTAATCTCAGAATCTTGGTTAATCTCACCAGTGGGAGCATTTGATATGTCTTCTTGGAAACCTTCATTTTGCGGCCTCTGACAATGGATAGCTTCCTCAGATAAAGTAGCGGCGTCAGTTGCAATGGCCACCAAAAGGTCTAGTGTAGGGGTTGAACCTAATGTATTACAGAATGGAAGTCAGTTGATGTTTCATTCAAAATTTTATGAATCATTGTTAACTTACCAGAAGAAGGATCTTCTCTCCATGCAACATCTGTAGGACGGATACTGGGAACAGACATTGTCTCTTCTCCAGGATTAGCCAAGTCAGCCTGAACTTGTAATTGTTCACCAGTACCCTCTTTTGTCCTCAAATGAGGGTCAGTTCTCTCCCTCAGAGTGTAAATTGAAGAAGCCAATGCAATCCCAAAAAGTATGAGTAATCCTTTCATGGATTAAGACTCATGATTATCCGAAGGACTTACCACTACTAATGAAGTGTTTAGCTGTGGACTTCCTCCTTCGATGCTTTTGCTTCATTGTATTTTTGAGAGTTTTGACAGTCTCCTTTACAGGTACATGAAATGGAGAATGGAAAGCCATGTCCAACTCCTCATCCATGGCTTGCTGGCCTAGAGATATCTCACCCAACTCACAAGGAGATTCATTAGCCCCAATGACAGTACCACCAAGGCTATACTGTGGTGAAGGAACCTCAACAGTTATTTTCTTGGAAAGCTAGAGGATGAAGAAAATAATTTCCTTGAGTAACAAATCTTTGACTGAAATAAATTTGCAAAGAAAATAAGGAAAGAGACTTACATCTTCAGGAGCCACGTAATCATGCCACTCCCCATCTATGGAACCACCAATCCCCTCTGTAGTGCCATGATCTATCATTTCCTTCACCTGATTGGTGACAGGAATGGAATCATCAGTGGCATATATGAGAATTCTCAACTCTCTGATGTACCCCCACACTTAATCTGGGTTATACTTGTAACGGATATCTGTAGAAGCCAGAAGATTCCCTATTATAGGGTGGTGTAGCCCCTCGCACAAATCCATCCAGGCAGTTTTAGCACCGCAGTATAAACTCCGCCTTGTCTGGACAAACTCTGGTCGTAGATATTCAATATGTGTACCAGAAGGCTATGAGGAAGGTCCTACAATATTGGACTTCAGTTTCTTCCCAGCTCCTACAACTACAGATAGAGAATAAGAAAATAAGGCTTGTTTCTCTATAAAATAATGATGTTTAAAGTGCCCTAATGAAGTAACTCACTAGGAGTTGATGGAGTTGGTATTTTGATTCTAACGGGAGGATTATATCTGGCGTGAGGTCGCTTTGCCACTTTTTGTCCCTCGTCATTCCCATTTTGGGAATCCAACGAGTCGGCCCTAGGTAAAGAACCCGGTGAATCAACTCCTGGTGGTGTAGAATAATCACCCTCTAGATGAAGGGTTTCTTTCTCTACGGTTCTTTTCCTTTTCCCCACATGATAAACTGGGTGATTCAACACTCCTACAGGGTATGATGCTATCCAGTTCTCGTCATACCATGTAATCAAGTTATTTGCAGCTTTATCAACTGGTAAATCAAACACTTCCCCAGTCTTCTCCCTATATGTCAATAACCATAGTTGCCGGGAAACCATCGGATGTTGATCTGACCTGACATGCATATGGGGAGATACAACAGTCTGCTGCAAACACCTGAATTGGCGTGCAAATCTGTATGGAGTGCAGGCCTCACATATAATCTCTCTGTCAATCCTGGCGACCAGTACACCATCTCTGCAGGCAAGCATGTATGCCCTCAACTCCAGACTGGATGTTCCATCATCAACAAACCGCCTAGTTGGCGGATTTCCATAAGGAAAAAAATTTAATTCTGTATACATGCTCAGCCTCACCTTTATGTCATATCAATTGAGAGCTAGCAGAGCAATTCCAGAGAATTCCTACACCGATGGCCTGAAAGAACCTCCAGGAAACTGTACTCCGTTCTATACATTATACGTCCTGAAGTGAGTGTCAATCCAT
This sequence comes from Viscum album, assembly GCA_963277665.1. NCBI lineage: Eukaryota > Viridiplantae > Streptophyta > Magnoliopsida > Santalales > Viscaceae > Viscum > Viscum album. Next base: position 1,077,856,003 of record OY728139.1, on the reverse strand, counting down.
CTCCACAAAACTTGGAATGGTCTCACTATTCTCAAAGGAGACTTACCCACAAAAACATGGAGTATGCTCCTGTGAATCTTTGCTAAAATGGGGGTAGCCAACCCAACCATTTTTCCCTCAGCCAACATGGCTGCAACAACGAAGGTCCCTGGCTTGATTCCTCCCTTTGAGTCCCTGACTGGAATGAGATAAACACTGATCCACAAGGCCAAGAATCCCTCCAGATGAGTCTTATTTGGGATTCTCTGATTCACTTCATATCCCCACTTCTCAAATCCTCATGCTTCTAGAGTTGGCCAGAATGTGCTAAGAACACCCCTCTTCTCTGTGTTGGGGAATGTGTTAGGATGAGTACAGGTGGGCCCCTTCTCCTTGGGCCCCTTACCCTTCGATCCCTTATCCTTCAGATCCTTCTCCTTCTTCTTGGTAAGAAACATATTCATCCACTCCTCTGGATGAATATCCTTTATATAATGAGTTAAGGAAGTCTCTAAACTCTTGATCTTGTGAAAATTTTCAATATTTTCCGAGCCAAAGCTGAGGTCTTCTCTGAATCATTACAAGTTGCCTTGGGGGGATGAATTCATCATACATATCACCCAAAATTGGATCCCATGAGATCTTGTGGACGTCCCACAGACTGATGCATACTTCTCCATGAGTCAAATGGAAAGAATTGGTTTTTGGGCTCTAATGGATGAGTATCTCTGGCACAAAGTCATCATTCCTGTAAACATATGTTTTCCCAGCCTAGACGACTTCATATATTACAGCTCCTTTTAAATCCTCAATAAAATCTATGCAGGTTTGTCGTACCCAGGATGCCCACATCCATGTTGGCGTCACACCTCCTCGAGGACGAAAGTCCCAACTCTTCTTCGATCCATTGGATTGATCCATCTGAGAGTTTCAGAAGATTGAGGGATAACAATGTGGTTGTAGCTCAGGCTTATGAGGTTTCAGATCTGAGGTACATGGGCTATGATGCATTATGTAGGCCTTCTCCACTGTTCCATCATTTATAAATGCTCATCCACTTGAGATATTTGCTGAAGCAAAATTAGTGTAATTCTAAAACCAAGACATTAGGAGATAATCCTTTGCCTATGGAATGGTGACTTCTCATAGATGAATATAGCCATACAAAGGTAGATAAATACTATATGGGAAGTCTAGATGATACTTCTTCAGGTACCTGGCCAAATCTGGAAGACTACTGTCGTAGATAGTATAATAATCATGGCCAATGATGCTCATCATATCATCAATTCGCTTTCTAGATAGTTCATAAGCTATTCCGATTCTCTTGGGATCCATTTAATCTGCACAAAAGTTGAATAATTAACTCTTAAGTAAGTTTATTTTTCATAAATTTTTTGAAGAAAAGTGAAAAAATGGCTAAGTCATTAAGGCGTGTAAGTCCCAAAATTGGAGCGCAAATATCAGTGTGATGCGCAAGTTTTGGAACGCAGGTATCACCGCACAAGTTCAAATACCTCTACAGCAGCGTGACAACAAAGAAATAGTGTAAAATAGAGAAAATTTCACGGCGAAGGAAACTTGCACGGTGAGAGCAAGAATTTTGAGATTCAGTGCTTTGCGCATGGAATGACCGTATATATATAGGCCAGGCCGCACCCCTGCATGTCGATGCCTACGCGAATCTCACTTGCATGCCGCTATCTGCGCGCTCAACACTTGCGCACTTCATGTTCCTTGGTTTTCTTCTTTACCTCAGAGTCACATCCTCATTTCATTCAGATCCAACTTTGAGGGGGGGATTTTTTTACACTACTTTCCATCACAGAGTCTAAATGAATGAAAAGGGGAAATACCTTGAACCCAAAGTGATTCATCCTTTGAAGAAACATCAAAAATTGACAAAGGCATGAACAAAGATTCCTTTGAACTTGGGTCGCGCAAGTTCCACCAAATTCGCGCAAGTACACTTGCGCGCTGCCCAGTGGTTGTGCAGGTGACTTGCACACCCTCTTTGATTCTCGCCCAGGGTCTTTAGTAGCCTATAAATACCCCCGATGGGCCCCCAATTTTGATGACAGAAAAATTCCAAAAGTCAGATTTAAGCTTTGGTCACCCTAGTCTCTTCTGGAAGTCTTCCGAACACTTCTAAGGTAATTTCTTACCTAGAATGGAAGCTATAAATAGGAAAAACAGGGCCTAAGTGATGAAACTCATCAACACTTGCGCACCTAAGTGGCCATCCCTTAAGAGAAATGCCCACACTTGTGCACCGCCTTGTACCTTCAACAAAAATTGCACGCCACTCTTTTGGAAGGCCCAGGGATAATAATAAGGGCTTGAGTCAAGTCTCACCCATGTATTACCCTAAGGATTGACCGTCGCGCATGTACACATGTGTCGCGCAAGTATACTTGCACGACTAGGACTTGCGCGCCTATGCAGGACTTGTGCGCCTCTCTCTTTTGGGGTGCCCCTCCTACCTATTCACCTCTCTTATTCCAATCCACCTCTCCTCTTCAAGATTAATCCTTCAGAACCCTCTTCAAATCCATTCATGGCATGATTTCTTTGTTGGATTACTTATCTGAAAGTCATTCTGTGGAACATCTCTCAAAAAATAGTGATTCACATATATTTATGTCACTAAGGTTAAGATATTTCATTCATTAAACTGTATCCTTTAAGATTAGTGGATCTTTAACCTGGGCCTCCTTTTCAAAATTAATCCCCATTCCATGTTCTCTAAATATGGGCATCCTCCTTAGGAGTAAGCCCCAAATTCCAATTTCTTTTAACCTAGGACTTCTTTTCAAGAGTAAGCCCCAGTCATAATTCCCCTAACCTAGGCCTCCTCTTTAGGAGTAAGCACCAGTTCTCAAGTCCCTTTAAATTGGGCCTCCTTCTCAGGAATAATCCCCAGTCATAATTTCTCATAACAAGTCTTACTTTCTTTTGATTTGGGCATCCTCCTTAGGAGTAAGCCCTAAGTCCCCTCCTAATTTGGGCATCTTCTTCAGGAGTAAGCCCCAAGTTAAAGTATCCAAATTTACATAAAAGCACATATACCTTTATGGAACCTGTTCCCAGGTTTCTTCCCTAAGGTAAATCCCAATCCTCATTTATTATGGGCAGTCACACATACACAATCTCCACATTATTGCATCTTTCATGGCACAATTGTCTGGTTTTACCAATACCTCTTGTTTCTCACACCGAGTATGACTCACGTGAGCTTAGAGTGTAAAATTAATTATGACATCTTTATTTGAGCCATCAATCATGCATAAACCTCATTCTTCTTTTCTCAAACTACATGGGTTCTAATTCATTTTCTAAAACAAAGGATATGTAGGTAGCCCATCTGTGGGTATGATCCCAAATTTGAAATAATTCATGTCCTTATGAATGAAACTAATCTTCAAGTGCCCCGCTGAGTGGATTTAAAAAGAGTATGGTTATCATAATGACCAAGAGATCTTTTATCGAAGGATACCATTGACTAAGAATCTCTAAAAAATACAGATGATTCTCTATCGATGAAGAACCTCGAATACATATAAAAGATTCTCTAAATTTCATACGTATTAATCATTGATTGTTAGATCTAAAGGAAAGCACATTTTCATACTTGTAAATGTAATAAAGATTCACAAACATAACTTAAATCTATAAATAGGGTCCCGGAGTGAACAATAATTCCCCCCAAAAGGGTTTGATGAGTTCGACCTCCCATCCTTTCAATCAATGCAAATTCTCAAGCCTCATAAGTTTATAATTAATGAGCACCTACCTTTGGAAAGTAGGTCCAAATGGATATGGAATCATTGGATGTTTCCTGTTCTAAGAACAAACCCATTAGAAACCGCTTGGAATGTTTGAACCTAAAATCAAACGAGGTCATCCCCATTTCTAGAGGAAACACCCCTATTTATGAGTCACATCTATAAAGAGGGATCTTTTTGAAAGAGATAATTATGGAATGATTCCTACCCATAAAATATTAATAGGGAAACCTATGGAAGCCCAAACATAAAAAGTTCATTTACCTATAATTAAAGAGGTCCAAGTCATAAAGGCTTTCTCAGACTATGTATGAGTTAGATCAATGTATGACTTTCATTCGCAAGAGATAAATTTGCACAAGAAGGTTCTTAGAATATGTCTACCCATAAATTTGATTATGTAATGATAAAAGGTGTTTCCCACATATAAATGAACCCTCCCAATAAAAAGGGTCCCTGCGAATATATTTCAAAATTGCATGTTAGTTACTAAACCCTTAATTCATTATATTGAACTAAAATAAAAACATCCTTGTCGCATGATGTTAAATTTAACGGAAGATACATCTCCACTACATGAAATTAAAATGTGGAGACCTTTAACCATCATCATTCTTTATAAGGACTACAAGAGTCTTAACCTAATCAACCAGAGTATGGGGTGCTTCTATTATCTTTTAATCACCTCAACCCATAAATCACACTTCATTTCTTGAGTGACTCGGGTTCCTACAAACCTTTCATGACCCCTGCATAGAAGAAAGTATCTCTTTGTTTGACCAGGATAGAGGTGGATCGATATAAGTTCCTTATAACCACTAAACAGTGGAATATTTTCCCTATAGGAAGGGATTTATGATCCTTATGATCCCTAACATCATCACAGTATAGCTCACCACCTTAGAGTGATTCGCGATTATTTTCAGCATGAGTTTCTCATACCATTACTCATGACCTAAAAACCATGATGTATGATATAAAACATTTTCAAATTCCACTCAAAATGATGTTAGAGTACTATTAAAACTAGGTATCTTAATTAGGATCTTTTGTAACACCCCCCTCATACTAGGTCCATGTGCATTAGGACCTAAAACTATATGCAATTTGGTCAAATTTGTATAACCTTAATCTTTAGCCTTTGATGGTCTAGATAGAAAGACCCTAAACTCCTAGTAAAAGATACATAAAACTAGTTAGGATAAAAAAATGAAATTGGTAGTCTAATCAAATTTCAAGTCACTATTCACTAAACTGTTCATCCCTAGAGTTAAATAAAAAATAGAGAAGAAATAAAAAAGGCATAAAGCTCAAAGGGCCTACCAAGTCGCTCTAGTAAAATATAATGCATGCTCGCTGGATCCCCTGGTCCAAGAAAGAGTTTGAGAAATTATTTTTCACATTTCCTCACCATGATAATGTGCCCAATATGTGGAGACACAAATTTTAGGGTGCCCAAACCCTTATTGAATATTAAGTTTCTCATAAACCACGTTAATTTCATTGAAGTTTTAGTTGACACAACCATTTCCTCATGTTGGTATCCTTATCATGGAATCCCATGGACCTTGGGTTCCCTTGCTCTTAGTCCCTCCATATAGCCAACTTGTAATTGGGACTAGATACTATAAAAGGACCCCGCTAGTATTTGTTTGAGAAATGTACTATGCCAATGTGCTTGTGCCTAGAGGTTGTTTGGCCCCATGGTGCCCCCTTAAATCTTGGAGATATTTTCTCTATCGTGTGGAATGTAAGATTCCTCCATTAACAATGGTTGTCCTATACTCAGTAATTCCCACCTCCAGTTAACTTAGATATTCCTAGACCATGATTTATAATCCCCATAATCAGAATATTTGAAAATATTTGACATCCTCGACATTTCGTCACTGTGTATTATACCCTTTCTCAAAGTTGTAATGTGATAATAAATTATCAAACCTTTTGATGGCCCACACCACTTTACTTAAAACCACATGGAATAGGGTCCAATATTTCCAAAAAAAAGCTAAACTTCCCAAGGTTTTCTGAACCTATCTTGCAAGGCTCTTACCTCCATACCCCACTTCAACATCCCAACTCTTGAATGTTCCAAAATATTTTATGGCCCTTGGAAGAGAGTGGGGACACCTCTACTTGAACATGTATGTACTACCTATGGGCTCATTCATAAGGTAATCTAACCTACCAACTAGATGTGTCTCCTCCTCTTAAGAAAAGAACTCCAATCTTCATGAGCCCCAGCAACACTGCAACAAAACTAAACACATTAGGGAGTTTGGGGTGATCCCCGATATGTATTCTCCATTCAATATTCATTGGTTTAAGCTTTTGTGTGTTATGATTTAAACAAACCATATTTCAAAAATCCAAGTGGATTAGAAATTTATACTATTTCACCATACATCAAAAAATCTCATTGAGGCTGTTGGGTGCCACAACCCATCATGGACATCTATCCTATATATTTTTTACAAGAATGTAGGTTTCCAGAACCCTTAATGACCTTTTATTATTAAGAATATCAATTAAAAATTCTAGGTTCCATAAACGTTTTTGGACCCTCACTATTTAAGATGCATGTTTCTCAAACCATTCATGAATACCCATCCTTCACCGATAGTATTAAATGGTTTGATATAGAAGACCCTAAACTAAAATAGGAGAGGGTATGAGCTTTGAGACACTAAACTAAATTATCTGAAGGTCTGAGCTATAATCCCTTAAACTACAACAATAGATGGTCTAACATACAATACCCTAAGATACAACACAATAATGATCTAATTTTCCGGACCATAAAACTACCAATGGATAGAGACATAATTCTCACCAGGTTGAAAACCCAAAAAGGGTACCATGGGAAAAAGTGGGGTCTCTTCTCAGTGGACATGTAATTTGTTGATATAGGCAATATTGAGTACTTATGAAATAGATATGGTATAAAACTTTTTTGGTTGAAAACTCATAAGGGGCATCCTGAGAAAAGTAAAGTGAATTCCCACTAATAATTCCCCATATGATACTTTGGAAAAATTTAGGGAAACATAAAAAAAAGAAAACAAAAACTTGTAGGGATCAATATTTGGCATTAGAAAAAATCAATCTATGCTCGCTAAGTCCACTGAATTAGGCATAAATTAGTGTGATCTCCCTTTGGGATGTATGTTTTCCCAAATTATCTTTTTAGACCAGATGATCTTGGAATGAATAGAGAAGAAACATAAATTAGGAATATCATGTTGGTATTTATTCATGATCAATGATTAGGAAAAATATATTATGATTCAAGAATTCAAATCTATGATTTCATATTTACATGGTATTACAAAGTACAAATATATTTGATAATCTATATGATATAAAATCAATAAAATTTCATGCTCATCATGAATGAAAGAAATATGTACAATGACATGTAAAATTCAGAATATTTATTCATTGATAACATGAAAAGAAAGGGGGCATCCCCGCATTGTGAAGTCTCTCTTAATGTTTCAAATCAAAACATGAAAGAGAAAAAACATATACACTAATAGCCAGATCACAATAAAATTCAATTAGTTTTTTCTTATAAATCATCTAATTTTTTGCGAGAGGTATAAATTGTGAATTAAAGTGTCACCTGATCTGTTTATTCTACAATTATATAAGGATGAATTGTCTTAATTAAAGGGGAGATATCTTCAACTCCTTTATGAGTAGTCGCTAAAAAATGTTACCATGTTAGAAGATGGGATCTCATATTAGCTATCCAAGCATCATATTATAATATTTATGCAGTCAAGATATCCATATGAGTGGATATCTAAGATACTTTTGGTGTATTTACTCAAGAACCTCTAAATATTCCCTTATTAAATTGATCAGACAACTTTTTTCATCAAAGCTACATAGGTCCTTATCACTATTGGATAGTTTATTCCATGCCAAGAAAATATGCATCATGATATAATGTAGTGACTAACAATCAATGCCACATGCCCCAAAATTCTAAAAGAGAATGTGAAAGCATTTTTATTGTACATGAAACTCCTCCAAGGGAGTCTTGGAAAATAGGATATGTATTTTCTACCAAACTAGTCATCATGGTACTTGGTTCTATGCAACTTCCATAGTGTGAATTTTGGAAGGAAGAGTGTTTTATAGAGGGTACTCATACACAAAATATGTTGAATTAAGGATTATATGAGTTTAAAATGATACAATAGAATAAGTATCATGTGCTCCCCTATCAATCGATGCATCACATATCACTAGTATCAATGGTATAGGCTCTTTAACATGATCTACCCTACCAATGGGAGACTCATCACTATAACCAAAATGATTCCTTGTAGGCTCCTCCAAGTCCTAAATCAAATCCATTTCTAACACAGATAAGGGTTTTAGTGAAGCATAACGCTTTTCCACCTGACTGACTAGTTGATTAAATACAATAGTCAAGTAAGATTCCACACAAGCCTAGGCATATACATAAGATAGGAATATAGGGGAATTGATAGGTGGATGATTAATATCAGCATTTGTATCTTCACATTCCAACATGAGGAAAAATTAGAGAATGAGACTTGGATATCATTCTCTGCCCACACAAGCTAAAGGAAGAGGGAAAACCATATGGATATAGAAAAATTAGTGAATAAATTAGTAAGGGGTGTATGGATCATAGATAATCAGCTCATCTATACGAGCTGTAAAAACCCCATCTCAAAGAGATAATTTATACAACCTCTCATTAAGAGAACCATTTCCATTATCTATAATTATCCTAGTTAGTGTAGGACAGGACATGTAGTTGATTTTTTCATGCTAAATCAATATATCAATCACCTCATTGGGACCAAATGGTGTGGCCTCAACCCTAGAAATGTTCAACATCCTGGGATAGAATGTAGCATAAGGGATATCAGTAGTGTTATGATATTTGTAACATCGGAAACACTATCCTATCCAACCAAAGAAGAGTTGGAAAGGGATTCTTATCTAGTAGGGTATGTTTCCTTATTAGATATAACCAAGGATTTGATTAAGATGGGTAATATTTTTCATATCTAGATTAAGTGGACTCCACTCTGGAAATTGGAATACCATTAGTGACATTCCTACTTGAATTCCCAAGTGTGCATCCCAAACTGGGAAAATACATCCATTAAAAATCATGGATTAAACCCCCACTACAAGAAGGCTTGGGGATACCTTCAGTTTTACCTGGTATCCCCATGATGCATACTCAAAAACTTCAAGAATTTCCCAATAAAATCCCATGTTGTTTTGAAATTTTTGGGAAGGACAACAATGGGGGTGTATAGTGGTTGTCTTAGTTCCCATATGGTAAATAAAAATGTTAATCCTGTACTTGAAAGATACAGGAGATAATAAATTTAGATTTTTTATTAACTTCTCCTTCACAATATCAAGAATGTCCCTTTAAAAGGTTGATGTTTGTGTGGTTTCATCCCAAACATCCACAATTGGAATACATTTTTTGTATATATCCCTAAGGGGAAGTACTCCACTAATTAGTAAATATCCTAGAGACTGATCCCTAATACCTTATGGGACAGATGGAAGGAATTAGTGTAAGGATACCAATTCATAATCATCTCTTTGAGGATTTTCAACTGATGATACATGGAAAACTAAGACGTACATGTGACCTCATAATGGTGAATAATATGTAATTGGTTGGAGAATTATGATTAGATCTTCCTGATATAGAACAACCATGCCCATTCATCAAAGAAATTATTTACATGTTGTAAGTCCCAATTTTAGCACTAACCACTTCTCAGATCATGCAAATAGGAGACAATTTTTCTTGAATAATTCTGAGATATTGGATGATGTGAAATTTTAAAACCATATAAACCCCATGGGGAGTTTTCCAACATGTAGTATATCCCTTGAGGTGGATTCACAACCAATTGACTATATTTGAAAATTTTATGTTGAATAAAATCAAGAGATGATGAAAACTAGAGGGATGGATGATAATGGTTAGGTGAAGGAATGGAAACAACCCCCAAAACACCTAATCCATATTAAGGCATTCAATGTGACCGAGGGTAGTTCTAATGTTCAGATGGGGAAATCCCCTTGAAAGCCTTGTTGTCAAAGAACACTTGATATTGAGGGTTGAAATTATGATTCCATAAAATCATATCACTCTGGATGGATATATTACAAGATTGATGAGAACTAGAATCCGTATGCATAATTGTATAAATCATACAATATCTAGAGTAAAATCCTGATAGAGGAATTAGTTAAATGGACAATGAAGAGTGTGAAATGTCACGCAAATCACATGACCTATATGAGTGTTCATGATCATATGATCCGTTATAGGTATCACAAATAACATCAACCAGGGTACATCTCTCAATCCTATGATCTTATTTTTCACCTTTCAATCACTTGATATTCTTTTACATCTAATGATTTCCTGAAAATTTTGAGGTCCCACAAATTTTATAATTATCAAGAGATCACAGGATAAAGTGCCATAGAACCCCAACAAGTGCATGAGACCACCCACCAAATCAAAGATGTATTGAAAATATTTAGGAAATTAGTAATAATTACATTACAGATCGATTAATAAAGTAGTTCATATGAATAGATTATGTTGAGATCTCACATGATTGAATCTCAAAAAGCAGTCTTGCAAAATGGTTCTTGTGGTGAGGTATTAAGAAGTAGGAACATGAGATAGGAGTACTCAAAAGATTTCAAATTCTAACTCACTAGTGGAATGATAGGATCCCTTACCCCCTATTTATAAGGAGCCCTATGGATTACAAAAGGTCACTCAAAAGACCAAAATATGCTCAGTACATTAATCAGCATAAGCTTTAAGGACTCATGTGGGCATTTACTCTTCTGAGAACTGAGTCCTTATCCCTGTAGATCTCGCTCCAGTGGGGGTGGGGATTTGTTGATTCATGCCAAATGATGATTTAAAATTTTAGGATTTAAAAATACCTAGATCATATATATTATTTCTTCCATAAAATTAAATAAGGAGTAGCATTACCATATGGAGATCAGGTGACTGGGTTACACAAATCGCATAATCCCTAGGAGGACGTGATATTGCATGACCATAGGAATTTAATGTAGCCATATCACGTTCTTCACATGATATGATAATGATCACATGAATCTTATTTGGGAGCCCTTATGATCATAGAAATCACCTATGATTGGACATCCTATTTTTACAAAGGTGAATAGACTAGTGCTGGTGATCTTGTGAAGGCCGCGAGCTTAGTTCCTCTGATCATGTGACATGTTAACCAACTACACATAAAAATTACCCAAATACCCATATTAAATAAAGATGAAAAATTCATAAGCTTCATGAAATAAAAGTAATACTGATTTTCACCTAAAGGGTTCATATGACTCACATGATTGGTTGAATGATCACATGAGATCCTTAGTGGCTTGTCCTCCATGCCATGTAAATTCCTTTGGGTATATCACCTTAATAATTCAATGTCCCTTAAAAGTGTCCATTATATCATGTTATACTCTTTTATATCCATAGAAAAGCGAGGATACTATCCATGAAAATTGTTGACCACCGTTATAAGATCCATCTTTGTTCATGTGACCCACCACAAAAAATCAGGGTAACTTTCCAGTAATATTCTCACACACTATCACAAGATCCATCATTGATCATGATATGAACCATAGATATGTAGAGAGAATATCCATGACGATGCTCTCACACCATCGTGAGATCTAGTATTGGTCATGAAATGCCTTGAAGGAAATTCAATGGGTAAAGGATGAAGGGCTTGTAAAATAAAGAATAAAAGGCGGAAAAGCAGAATACCTATTGTGAAAATAATTTTCAATTATTCTCATGAAAGTGGTTATGAACCTCATGTGATAAACATTGATCATGCGAAGGTCCTTCAACAATCTAGCTTGATCTTGTGAAGGGCCTCTGACAAGCCAACTTGATCTCACTAGGGAACCCAAACAAGTCTCCCATGTTCATTCGAAATCTTCATTGATAGGTGTCCTGGTGTCATGAAGATTCCAAAACATGTTAGAATAATCTTTTGAAGTCTCTTCAACATGTCGATATAATTATTATAAATACCATTGACAATCCATGAGTCTGAAAAATATAGCGATTGACTGAGTGTTCTCGCGGGCTTTATTTATCATGTGATTCCATGTGAAACCCTTAATAGGATCTTGTGAAGCACATGATGCAATATTACCTCCACTAACTCAATACAATATCTTAAATATATTCTCCATGAAAATATGCATAGAATTGGGGTGATAGGACCTATAAATCCCCCTGGGAACAAGAAGAAACACATAAGGAAGGGGATACACATGAGTTCAGGAGAGAGAGAAGACTACTCAGAGTGGAAATACATGAAATTTAAAGAGTCTTACTCCAATTAAAACCTAGGGAATGACATAATGGATTAAAAAACCTGTATATATACTTTACATGATCACTATATTGGTCACACGAAGGAATTTAGATGTGTCAATCAGATTATGCGAAGTAGTTTCCTTATGTTGACTTGGTCATGCCAAACTTCAATAGGCCAATTTATGAAAAACATTGATGTATATATTAAATAAAGGAAGAAAAAATGAGATATTTAGGAAAATAAATATACATTAATTTTCATATAACGGATTCATGCACTTCATATGACAAATCTAGATCAGGCGACCCCCCTCCCAACATTTCGACCCTCATCAAACAACACCCTTGGAAATGTCTACGTTGATCATGTGAAGTCCTCCAAACATCTAAGCCATGTAATGTGAAGTCCCACAGAGATATCATGAAAGTCATGATAATTCCTCTATTCATGCTAGTCAGATCATGAAATATCCCTATGATATGTCATCCCTCACCAGACTACACCCTTGGATGTATCTGGGTCAATCACATAAAGGCTCTTAGAAAAGTCAGCTGGATCATGTGACATTCCATTGATATGCTAGATTCAATCATTCAATGTTCCTTGGAAAAGCTATCCTTGTAAGGTGGTGGACCCTATACAAGTTGGTTATATTATTCAAAAACATCCATACATCCTCAAACATGTTATTTAGTTCATGCGATAGACACCAAGAAATGTTTATGAATCCTTATACATGTCAGGGAAACATCCCCAACATGTCAATAATATCATAAAGATTCATGAACCATCTCTATGGGGGACAAACCATGAATATGCAAAGATCGGATCCAAAAGGGAAGTGGCCAGAGACTAGTTATGAGTAGATATATCACATATATGGGAGGCATTAGACTAATGTACCTATACACATGCAAACATTTATAATACAATACAATGCTAAAATATAAAACAACTAAAACCAATGAATGGATACATCTATAATCCCATAATTAGAGTATTACAATAAATTAATGAAAATGATAAAGGGGAATATACCGGCCCACCCGAAACTACAAAGAGTCCAACCTGCTCACAAGGTCAAAACTACTGTCAAATGAAACTTCCCAAAAAACACTGAGGTCTCTCTAGCTTAATTTGTGCTCCACTAGCTCCCTATTCTCCAAGGACTCCATCAAATGGTCTGTTATTTTCATAAGACTTAACACATACCGGTACAGCCCATGTTGGGGTGGGTACAACAATACCTCATAGGACACCCTTAAAACACTAAACACAAATCATCAAGAATGGTATGATCATAACAAGGATATAGTAATCAAAGTAAAAACCTTGATATACTCAGAAAATACACCTCACCTCCAGGTGGTCTCAACCAAACTTTCAGCCATAATATTCTTCTTTAAGAAATGATCCTTTGATAGAACCCACTCCAGGAACCATTATATCACCAGAGACACTGATCCAAGAAGTGAAGATCATTGGGTCCCACCCAAGAAAACTCATTAGTATATGAATATCTTGATTCTAAGATAGGGCATCACACCTAGGTCCGTTGAGGGACATAAAAAACCTAATTTGAATTAACCCGTTATGTAGGGGATCATATACCAATGATACTATGAACCCTTCTGAGATAGATCACCATATTGAGGATTAATTCCCCATTTATGGAGGTCATTTTGAATCAATAAACCCCACCCATGGTATAAGAAATAATGATAGAGGATCACACATTAGTATCAGAGAGTGACACCACAAACTCTATATGGGACCCATACTCTAGAGGGTATCACAATCCAAATATGTGGATGTAATTTCACACTGTAACCTCAAGGGGATAGACCAAGGGAATAAAATTAACCAACACTGGTCCAAATTGAGGAAGTGAAGGGATCCAAACAAACTCAAAAGTGTTTCACAACATGTACTGGGGAATACACAATGTGTCTAGCCATCCAACTATCTCCCTATATGGAACTGCCTCACACAAAATGTAAACCTCAATACACATGGTGTGTATGTAAGTATACATAACATGTAGAGGTCATATAAAACCCTGCCTATGCCATCTGTCTGGGCCCATGTTCTGCTTGTCGTGCGAGTGTACCAACCCTTGTACACTTAGTTGTGTCCATATAAACCCGGCCATGTTTGTGTACCCAAGCCTGCCCATTCCCATGAACCCTTTTAGGTATATGCTGAGATTCCAACATGGCTCACATGGCACATGATATTTTTTCTCCTCGGAAACCCAAGCACCTCACAGAGGGTAACACATAGTGTGTATTATGGATTACACACTGTATATCCTGAGATTTTATAAAACCTGTTGGTTCCTCTCCACATATCTGTCCACACTACCACCATTGAAATTATTTATATTAATTATGAATCTTTGTTTAGACATACCCTGGTGACACAAATTCCTAGGATCTAGGTTCAGATCTGCTTGGAAATCAACTCCGTTGAGCCACCCATCACCATTGTACATCAAAACTGAGAATAATAGGAAACCACAGTATGATATAGTCCTTATGTTAGGTACTGGGATGCGAAGAAGAAGCATATGGGATGGGAAAGTACAAATTTTTGCATCACCGGAACAACGTTATGATGTCGACTTTGGTGAACTATCCTGGTATTGTTCGAGGACCATGCGTGGATTTGACGGAGCAAAAATAAAATAAAATGAACAAGTACCTTGTTCAGATATGATGTGCAGAAGCTCATCGTAGGATTTCAGTGACTGTTTCTTGAATACTCCGACGTTGAATTCTTATATATTGTACACACATGCCTATCGAATATGCACGCACGTCGTTCGTTGGATTCTAGGTGCTAGCGCAGTACACCGATGAGATCTTCGACACCACAGTGATCACTACAAGGAAATAAACCTTGATCCAAGAATGATACTCTAGAAGTTCTTCCATTCTTGAGATAATCTCTCTCTAGAATCCAAGAGGAGAGAGAGACTCTCATGTTTAGAACGTGAATAGTTACATGGGGAGAGCATCTCTCTTAATTAAATAGGGGATATCTAAAATACCCAGTATGGGTTTCAGACCCTCGTGTCATAGATATTCTCTGTATAAGTATTATAAATATTTATTTATGTCAAATTAAATTATGACATAAATAATATTTATAATTTTATCACTAACTGAAATATATAAGTAAATATATATTTTGTGATAAACTTGAGTCTATGACTCGACTGACTTCTCCTGCAAATATTAAATGAACCATGGATATTTAAATCCATTAGAATAATATTTTATATATGTATTTAATTAATCACTTGAAAATACATGTTATAAATAAATTCAACAAATTATTCCAAACATGAATAATTAAATAATTAATTTATTACTTGTTGATCCATAGAACTTGGATAAAATTCGGACCCATTAGAGGGCCCCACAAAGTTCTATATTCCTATACTAATAATAGGGAATACTATCAAAGTGCTATAGTGTGTGACCCTCTAGGACCTTATCATAATAGCAGTGAATAATATCCACCGACCAAGAGTGGGATCAAGAAACCCATAGAGGCCGCTAGAGAGATAAGGTAATGTCAAAGAAATTACTACCTTCCTATGGACATGGTCTATGTAATATAATCTCTTCTTCATCGATATCCAAATTAATCAGAATGTACACTAGTTTCATCATCCTTTGTCTTGATTTATTTTATTTGTTGATTTGTCCAGACGGTCTTACCTTCCACTACTATGGCCATGGATTTAATGAAGTTACAACCATCCTAATCAACCAAGCCTGAGATATATATTCCTAAACATGGAAGTGAAAAATCCTATCTTTATCATTCAATCAATTCCATGTCCCCAAATACGTAGCCAACACAAACTACCTCACTATGACTTTATAGCCCTAATTTTTACCTTGCATAAAATATGCAATTAAATGACATCCATTGATAATGACCTCAATTATGGAGACCATTACACATGTTTGTAGAAAGGAACAACCAAGTACACCTGAAACACGTGGTGTTATTATTATTTGGGACTATCCTCATGATCTCAACCACTAGAGATCATCAAGTGTGAACTTCACAAGAAGAAGTCTCAATACTTATGAGCCCCCAGCACCTGATGGTCATACACCATCTGTGTCCTTTAAAAATGATGTAACTGTACCATATGAAGTTACTTTAATATTACTATCATTGAATCCCAGGGTTCTCATTATATCCTAGAATCTACTATAACCCTTTTATATGAAATTTAATCTAAGGACATTTCCATAAACAAAATGGATGCAGAAGTATCTACACTATTACGGAAAGATAAACACATGTATATATAAAAAACAGCATACATGTAGTGGTAATCAAAGTACAATACAAGTTGGGTCTAGGGAACCCACTTTCAACACTCCCACATCCATTAGAGACAATTGATAATAGTTTTCAATCCACTAGCTCTCACATGAGAATCATGCTTTTGGTGAGAAATGGATTTGGTCAGTGGGTATGCCACATTTTCCTCTGTGGATACTCTACAAACTATGACTTCACCTATTTGAGAAAAATCCATCAAGAGATGAAACTTCCAAAGAATATGATTTTTCCATTGGTGAGACCTAGGCTCCTTGGAAAGCACCATTACAGTAGTATTATCACAATATACTGGAATAGGGTCTTCACTTCTTGGCCCAACACCAATGTATGAGATAAATCTATGTATCCAGGATGCTTCCTTTGCTGCATCAGAAGTTGAAATATATTTGGAATCTTCTGTAGATTCAGCAACCACAACTTTCTTAGAGCTTCTCCAGCTCATTGTACCACCTTTTGGGAAAAAGATGTAGCCTGACTGTGATTTCAAATCATCATGATCTGTCTGGAAACTAGTATCAGTGTATCCCCTCACTACTAGTTCCTCATCTCCTCCATACACCAGGAACATATCCTTAGTACGCCTTAAGTGCTTGAGGATAGTTTAAACAGTTGTCCAATGCAGATCTCTTGAATATTCTTGATATCTACCCACCATGCTTAAAGAAAAGGTGACATCAAACCTAGTACATATCATGGAATACATGATAAAACCCACTGCTAAGGCATAAGGAATTCTTCTCATTCTATTAATATCCTCTTGTGTTTGTGGACACATTTTCTTGGAGAGATTTATACCATGTGACATGGGTAACAATATTCTCTAGGATTGTTCCATATTTTACCTTTTAAGTACCCTATCAATATATATAATTTGACTTAGACCAAGCATCCTATGAGATCTATCTCGATAGATCTTGATCCCTGGAATGTTGGCTGCTTCACCTAA
The DNA here is from genome assembly GCA_963277665.1 of Viscum album. Classification (NCBI taxonomy): domain Eukaryota; kingdom Viridiplantae; phylum Streptophyta; class Magnoliopsida; order Santalales; family Viscaceae; genus Viscum; species Viscum album. The sequence goes on along the minus strand of OY728139.1, from coordinate 1,077,838,508 downwards.
GTCCTTCATGGAGAAGCATTCATTTAACCAATTCTTAACTGACTGTAACACTTTCACCTCATTTACCATAATAAATTTTCCATAAACATATAATACTATAAAAACAATGGAATTCCCTTCAAACTTTTTATAGACAAAAGGATTTATTTCATTTTTGACAAACCAATCTCTCTTATGGCTTCATAAAAATGAACATTCCATGTTCATGTTGTCGGCTTCAACCCAGAAATGGATCTCTATAGCTTGCATACATTATTGGCATTATTTTACATGACAAACCCTTAGGGTTGATTCATATATATGTCTTCAACCAACTTCCCATTTAGAAAAGTAGTTTTGACATCCATTTTCCACATTTCATAATCATGAAAGGCTGTTATTGCAAGCAATATTCTGATGGACTTGAGTATTGATATTGGTGAGAATGTTTCATCATAGTCAATGCCTTGACGTTTCCTAAAACCATTTGTAACCAGTCTTGCTTTGAAGTTATTAATCTCACTATCCATGTCTAGCTTCTTATTGAATACCCATTTGCATCCAATAGGTTTTATATCATCTGGTGGGTCTTCCAAAATAAAAAATTGATTTTGATACATGTACTTCATCTCAAAATTCCTGTATTTTTTTCATTTAGAAGATTATTTTCCTTCTACTTCTTATTTGTAGGTTATAGGTTCATCATCTTCAAGGAATAATGTGTCACCTAACTCGGTGATAAGAAAACCATAACACTCTAGTTCTCTAACATCTCGCATAAACCTATGCAGTATCTTTGTACCAAGAACAATTTCTTCTTCCACAATCTCTTGTAGAGATTATTCCTCAACCAACTCTTGTGCATCTAGAGCATTAACTTCATCGAATTCAATATTCCACCAACTATTTCCAATAAAAATGTGTTCCCTTTCTAGAAATATGGTGTATCTAGCCACAATAACTTTTCTTTCTAAAGGGTTATATAGGTAATATCCTCTAGTTTCCTTAGGATAACCTATAAAGATACACTTGGTGCTTATTGATCCTATTTTTCACATTATAAAGTCTTGAAAAATTCCTCGCACCCCCATACACACATGTGTGTCAGAATAGGTTTCTTTCCACACCATAACTCATATGGAATCCCATTTACAGCTTTAGTTGGTACTTGGGTAAGGGTATATGATGTTTTCTGCAAAGAATATCCCCAAAAGGATCATGGAAGAGGTGCATGGCTCATCATTGATCTAATCATGTCATGTAAGGTCCTTTTCCACTTTTAAGTAAAAGAATTCCACTATGGTGTATAAGGAGGATTATGTTGGGATACTATCCCACACACATTTAAGTGATCAATGAAATCTTGGTTAAAATATTCTATGCCTCATTATGAGCATAATGCTTTAATCTTTTTAAGATGTTGGTTTTCTACTTCATTTTTTTATTCCTTAAAAAACGTAAGGAATCAAACTTATAACTCATTAATTAGATTTAGACATACCAGTTATAGTCATCGATAAAAGTAATGAAGTATAAAAAACCACCCCTTGCCTCTATTGGAAATGAACCACATACATTAGTATATATTGATTACAGTACTTCATTGGCTCTTTCTCTCATTCCTGATAAAGGTGTTTGGCTCATCTTTCCTTGTAAACAATCTTGACATACATCCAACGGTTCAAACTGTGTCAAATATAAATACTTTTCTTGATGTAATCTTCATAATCGCTTCTCATTTTCATGACCAAGCCTGAAGTGACATAGTTGGGTGATATATGAGTCATGTTCTCTATTTTTTCTTTTATTTCCATTACGAGGTTCACGAGTTTTAGCATGTATAAACCATTGTTAAGATGTGCCATACCATAACATTTGATATCCCTAAAAAAGAGACAATAATTATTTCCAAACTTGAAATAAAAACCCATAGTGTCTAAACTCGACACAGAGATAATGTTCCTGGTAATAGAAGGTACATAATTGAAATTGTTTAAAACTAGAATCAAACCACTGGGCAAGGTTAAGTGATAGTCTCCTGTTGCCAAGTCTTCCAGACATGCACCATTTGCAGCTCGAAGATCCACTTCAACTTTTGCATTCTCTGAGAACCTACTTGGTTCCTGTATATGAATACAAATGTGTGAGCCACATGTCATATCCAGTAACCAAAAATGTAGATAATGATAGATTTCATTCAATGAAAAAAATACCTAAAGTAGAATCATCAATTTTATTCTTCTTCCCAGCTCCTCAATTCTTCTTCCAGTGGCCTTTCTTGCCACATACAAAGTGCACGACTTCCTGCTCATTACATTGCATATGAATATTTGGCTTCTTTGTAGGATGATGCATTGGTGTCTTTGACCTTGACATGGGCTTGGACCCCTTTTCCTTGACCTTGTTTTTCTTTTTCACCATAAGGACAGATGAATTGATATTTTAATATCCTTGTTAGCTTGGAAAACGTAATAGAAAATGTTCGAGAGCAACTTTGTCATATCTTTCATGTTATAATTGACAATAAAAGTCAAGAATCTTGATTGAAAAAGGGAAATAATAAGATCCACTGCTAGTTCTTGGTTAAAATTGAACTCAAGGGCTTCAAGCATCTTAATATACCCAATCATCTTGATTACGTGAGGACCAGCTTAGTGCCCTTCTGCTAGCCTACACTTTTAAAGGGTACTTGACATATCATACCTTTCCTGCCTTGCCCTCTCCTGATATAATTCTTAGAGATGTTAAATCATCTTGTAAGCATCCTCATCCTCATGCATGTTTTGCAATTTTATAGACATTGATGAAAACATAATGCATTGAACATCAAGTTCATCATCTACATGAATTTTCCATTTATAATTTTCCACCTTGCTTTCTCCCTAATGAGGCTTAGAAGGAAATAGGGATTACAGAACATATAACTTCCTTTCTTGGTGTAGTACTATGCGCAAGCGCCTATACCACTTTTGGAAGTTATTACCGGTCTGGATATTTTCTTTATCCATAATCGATCGCAGTGATAAAGTACTTGTGGTTTTGGTGATTTCCATCTTAAATCTACATTAGATAAGCATTTAGCAGTTTGTACTTTTTCTTTATTACCTTTTCAGATTTAGGATAAATAAATTATTATATCATTTTAATGTCTCCCACTATTTTAGAGAACCTTATTAGCCCTCACTATTAGATTCATAATACTCTGTCACTTGAGTATTCTAGTGACAACGATCCTCAAAACCTCCCTCATAGTCTACAAGCTATGTATACACCAATACTCAAAGGGTTTCAAGGTACGCTATAGGATGGCCAACCACTTGACTCATGGTTCCTTGTTTTGTGGTGTAAATTCTCAGCTTTTGGAATCCGAACATGATTCCCTCAATATCTTTCCTTTAAAGTGATAGCAAGTTAGATATAGATAATCATTGACTACTCACTTTAGTTAAGCCGACCCATTTCTCTCATGAAAACACCCCAGCATTAAGAGGCACTCTTAACTATAGCTGACGAGCACCCTAAACACCCAGTTTTGTTTAGATGTAGGAAATGGAAGGCTTTTGGACTTAATATATCTTTGATATATTATTATAATTATTGATGAATATAATCATTTTTCTATCTATATTTTCAAACTATGTTTTCAAGCTCACAACTGAAGATACAATATAAATATATTCGTCACTTCTTTATGAATATTTTTATCTTTTTTACTATTCTATGTGGTCAAGCAATAATCATGTACTCGCATAAAATAATAAACAATACATAAAGTTAAATCATAAAATCTGACTGGTCTTGAGCATTCTATTATGATCGATCCATAATGGATTAATCTTGGCCTAGGGGAATCCATACCTGAGTCGACCCTTGACTCACATCGCAGTTAGCCCCAGTGCAATGCGCACGGCTCCCGTTTGGATTATCGCCTCGACTTGGTGGGGTCTGCATTTCAGATCATCACTGTTTAATTAAAAATATACTCATACACAAGCGAGGGGGTCTAGGGATAAAAAATACAGGTTGTGCATTGGACACGTAGTCCCTTATACATATTTGAATTAAAAGAAAATTCATAGACCATCATTTATCTAATTAATTATTACAATCATCGCACACATTGAATAAATAATTAAATAAAAAAATAAACCATATATGCATGGTTTAGTCACCTGATCAAGACTAGTCAGTATAAATTAAGTGAAATTAAAATTAAACTGCAATACAATTTAAACAGTACGAGGGAGTTTTTATAAATTAAATTAATTTAAAGAAATTCAATTAATTTATTTTTATCACTTCCAACTATTTGATAAAATTTTAATTCCAAAAATTAAATTAAACCATCAATTTAATTTTAACCATAAAATTAAATTAGACTATTAATTTAATTTTAATTCTAAAATTAAATTAAACTATTAATTAAATTTTAATTAAATTTAAATTAATGTTTCGTATTAAATTAAATTTAATCCCAAATATAATTATAATTAATTTAATTTAAAAACTAAATTAATTAAAATTAAATAACGAGGTTACCTCTAGTCTGGAAGGTGTCCGATAAGACTGCGAACAGCCGCAGGGTGTCTTCCTAGAGCAGGGCCAAATCACGGCATAACCATGACGCAACCATGGTACAACCATGAAGATACCACATCATTACCATGGAATCACCACGACGAGACTGCGATGAGACCACAACGTGATCACGGCTTAACCATGGCGCATTGGCCCGTTCCAGCAACACCCACGGCAGCGGTGTCTTCCAACCGACAGCGGACTCCTCCGGTAGGGTGCGGAGATGGCATGTCACTGCTCCGGTAGCCTTAAGGGTGGATGCCCATTGTTGCGGACAGCCACAGGGGCGGCGGCTCGGTCCGGTGAAGCCTGGTCCGACGGGGGTGAGCTGGAGGCGGTCCAGGTCGGGACATTCGGGACGGTGCGAGGCAGAGGGGACGCGAGACAAGTCGGTCTAATCCGGCGCGACGAGAAGTGTGCAAGGTTTTGGGCGGCGCGACCAGGCATAGGGGAGGTCAGGCTCAGTGAGACCGCGATGAAGTAGAGGGGAGACCGAGCTCGGTGAGGGGTCCATGCAGTGCAGGTCCTATGGGAGAGCGCAATCCGGCTGTGGCGAACAACGCGAGCAGGGAGGCGGGCAGGGCGAGTGGCGCTCTGGCGAGGCACGGAAGGGGGATGACCAGGGGGTCTAGGTGCAGCTTTCTAGGGTTTTCCAGGTGTGCGTTACCCTCATGGAATAAGACCCCCTTAGTCTCTTCCTTTTTTTTCTTTTGACAAAACAACAACCCCTTTTCTTCTTTTATTTTTTATTTAAAAAACTAAAAGGAGTAAAACCAACTTAGGGCCTTGGTCTCCTAATTTTTTTTATTAATTTTAAAGTATAAAGACATTATGTAAATAAAATTTTCTTGACCCCATGTCTACAAAGACCCCCTTTAAATTAATATTTTAATATTTATTATATCTAAGAAAAATAAAACCACCAAAAAAATTTCTGGCGACCGGATTCATACCACAGTGTGGCGACCGGATTCATACCACAGTGTGGCCAGATTTTGGTAATTATGAAGAAGACATAATTAAAATTAAAAGCGTTCTTCATCAAATAATAATCCAAAGATTTAAAACTAATGATGTCGATCCAATTAAAATTTTCAAATGGCCATAACTTGCCCATTCAGAAATGGATCGATGTGCGGTCTGATCCATTGGAACTGATTTATTCCCCATACTTAAATTTAATGAAATTTAATTTTTCTTTTGACTCGGAGAAACCAAAATTCCTTCTGATACCAATTTTAGGTACTAGGACATGTAGCGGAAACCGATGGGCCAGGAAATTAAAATTTTCGCATCACCGAAGCAACATTACGACGTTTATTCTGGTGAAATATCCCAGTACGGTATGAGGACCACACATATATTTGACATAGCATAAAAAAATAAACAAGTACCTTGTTTAGAACTGACGTGCGCAATATCATCACATGATGTCAGCGACCGTTGCCCAAAGACTCTGACATCGATGTCCTTTAGATCATCCACACATGCCTCTCAAATCTACATATGTTCCATTTATTGGAATCTGGGTGCTAACACAGTACACCAACGAGCTCTTCGACACAGCAGTGATCACCGTAAGGAAGGAAACCTTGATCGAAGAAGGATAATCTTGAAGTTCTTCCTTGCTTGAGAGAATTTCTCTCTAGAATCTAGGAGGAGAGAGAGGATCTCATGTTTGGCACTTGAATAGTTACATGGGGAGAGCCTCTCTCTTACTTATATAGGGGATATCTAAAATACCCAGTATGGGTTCCCAACCACCATGTAATAGATATAGTCTATATAAGTTTTATAAATATTTATTTATGACAAATTAAACTATTCCATAAATAATATTTATAATTTTATCACTAACAGAAATATATAATTAAATATATATTGCATGATAAACTTGAGTCTATAACTGGACTCACTTTTTCGGAAAATATTAAACGAACCCTAGATATTTAAATCCGTTCGAATAATATTATATCTATGTATTTACATAGTCCCTTTTAAATACATGTTATAAATAAATCCAAAAAAATTATTCCAAACTTGAATAATTAAAGAATTTATTTATTACATGGTGATCCATAGAACATGGATAATATTCGGACTGATTGGCAGGGCCCCCCAAGTTCAATATTCATATTCCCAGAATAGGGAAGATTATGAAAGTGCTATAGAGTGTGACCCTCTAGGCCCTTATCTCAATAACAGTGAATAGTATCCACCGACCAAGAGCGGGGTCTTGCAACCCATCAAGACCCCTATAGAGATAAGGTAAATTCAAAGCATCGACTACCTTCCTACAAACATGGTCTGTAAAATATAATCTCTTCATCACCTATATCTCAATAAAGTAGAATTCACACATGTTTCATCATCCTTTATCTTACTTAATTTTATTTTTTGATTTGTCCGGATAGTCTTACATTCCACTATCATGGCCATGGATTTAATGAAGGTGCAACCATCCTAATCAACCAGGCATGAGATATCTCTTACCAAACATAGAAGAGAAAAATTCTATCTTGATGATTCAATAAGTTCCATGTCACCAAAGATGTACCCAACACAAAATAACTCGCCACTAATTTATCAATAAAGATGTCCATAGATAGGAATGACCAATGAAACCTAAAACATGTGGTGTTCCTATTATATAGGTCTGTCCTTATGATCTCAACCACTAGAGATCATCAAGTGCAAACTTCATGAGAAGAAGTCTCAATGCTTATGTGCCCCCAACACCTGATGGTCACACATCATTTGTGTCCTTTCAGAATTATGTAATTGGACCATAGGAAGTTTCATTAAGATTACTATCATGGCATTTCGGGGTTCTCATTATAGCATGAGATCTGTTATAACCCTTTGATACGACATCTAATCTAAGGACATTTCTATAAAAAATGGATGCAGATGTATCAACACTATTATTTAAAGATAAAAAAAAGTATATATAACCAACTGCATACATGTAGTGGTAATAAAAGTACAATACAAGTTGGGTCTAGAGAACCCACTTTCAACACCATCTACGATCATCCTATTTTTTAAAACCTTGATCACACCATCAGTCATAAACCACAGTCATGATATCGATATTTTTCACTGGAGAACAGTCACACAATGATCAAACACAAGGTATTTTATTAAACCATGGGCTAAAGTGATTACCCATGATAAATGTGTGAAGAAATATGGGATAAACCCATGAACTATAAAATGTGAGGAACGAACCTTTTCCTCTATTCATTTTTGACCTCAGTTTTTTTCGAAGAATTAGATTAAGGAAAATGGAAATAACCAACAAATAATAAATCAACTTTAAATAAAATCAAGCATAGATGTATGAATCAATACTTATTTATGTAATTTATTCAAGTTTGAAAAAGATAAATAATTGGAAGGAAATGAAACAAATCAAACATCATATCTAGAGTCTAAATTGATTATTGATGAATAACACTCATGTGTTTCCATCATTGTCGAGATGAATGAACTCTGTTGATATGATCATGATATGATATCGTCTTCCAAGGATCCTCCAATGGATCCTCTCAAATAGTTTCTCTCAATATATAGGTTATGCGTCTGACCCTAGGGATTGTGGAATAGACGTGTATTTATAGAGAAAATTGGTCACTGCATCAATCTAATAAAATAAATAAATAAACAAATCAATTTTATTAATTATCACCTGACTTCACTTTACCAAAATACTTGATTCTGAAAAATATTATATCATAGATACGGTAAATCCCACACTTTGATCTCAACTACAGCATCATATTTTTGATCTAAGCCTCCATTTAATATTTACCCCTATTAATATTTATTCTAATATTTCTAATCTGAGCCTCCATTTAATATTCCTACCTAAAGGGTAGGTACAGACCGCATCCTCAGCACTCCACATCCTCTTGTCTCCTCTTCACACCGTCATGTCGTATGGTCCACCTTCGGTCCCCATCTAGCCCTGGTACCCACAACCTCGATCAGCGTTGTCCGTCGTCTCTGCCAAACAAAACAAGGTGCGAGCATAGCCCATGTAGGGGTGAGTATAATGATACTCAGTAGGGACCCTGAGACCCTTAAGGTCTCACAAAATCCATAAAGGATAAACCACAAAGTATAAAGTCAACTGATAATCCTACTCAGGTATGTGCCCATACATATACCTAAGTTACCAAGTATACCCATTTCAATCATGAGGAAACACAAGGTCTAAACCAAAAGTCCAAAGTTGAAATGTCCCACAAAGTAAGGAATACCACGAAGGTAAGTACCGCATAATTACTTTACACACCAGAATACCACCAAGGTATTACCACGAAGGGAAGTACCACATGTACGAACTTAGCTCACACCAGGTATAACATAAGTACATAAATACATATGATTAGTCGAAGTCTAGATCATCTTATTCTGTTAAGAGGGTCTACTATTGACCCACACAGGATCGCTCGGTGTTGACCCACAGAGGATCACTAGGTGCTGACCCACACAAGATCTCTCAATGCTGCCCCACATAGGATCGCTCGGTGCTGACCCACATGGGATCACTCTGTGCTAACTCACAGAGGATAGCTAGGTGCTAACCCACACAGGATCGCTCGGTGCTGACCCACACTAGATCACTATTCATTCTTCATGTCACAGCCAGCTACTGGGTTCACGCACTACGCTTGCTCATCTCTGGAAGGGTCCTCTCCTCAGGCCAGTGGTCGATAATTCAACTACCACAAAGTCCCATGAATAAGTAAATTAAATGACTTCCACGTTTTAGGGGTCTCAACGCAATAAACGGTGCGTCAATCAGACGCCTGGTCTGTAAGTCATTAGCCTTTTAGTCCTGAGGGCCTAGTTGGATTCGTACTCGATCCAACCCGACCGTATCCCAACATTATCCAAATCTCAGGTGGGATATACCAAAGGGACTATCTCGCTCCAAGGTTTATAGCTACATTGATGTATTTTCAAATGGACGCCTTGTACCAAAGTTATTGCTTATATAGAGAAAAGTTTGAAGCTGCCCCAGGTCTGGTCCGACCCTGCCCGCTGGGTCTGGTCTGGCCCGCTAGGTCCAGCCCGACCGCACAGGATGCCACGGAGGCCGCGAGGTCCACAGAGGACGTAGTGTACACGAAGGCCATGAGGGAGGTGTGATGCCGTGAGGGGGGGGGGATGGCCGTGAGGTGGTGAGGTCGCGGGGCGGGGCGGAGTGTTGTGGGGCGGCGAGGGAGACGGCGAGGCTGCGAGGTGCTGTAGAGGGCCGCAAGGTGGAAAGGCTGCGGGGCGCTGCAGAGGGTCATGAGGCGGCAAGGCCGTGGGGGACGCGGAGGGCAATGAGGCTTTGAGGCCATAGAAGTCGCGCAACGATGAGTCCATAGGGGCTGTGAGGCCGTGGGACGGAGAGGCTGCGAGGGACATGGGGCGGCGAGGCCGCGGGAGCTGGGGAGCCACGGGATGGCGAGGCCGCGGGGGCTGTGAGGCTGTGGGGCGGTGGAGGCCGTGGTGCGGCAGTCCTCCATGGAATATCATATAATACGTGATAGAACCCACTATGCTTAAATCAAATGTGACATCAAACCTAGTACATATCATGGAATACATGATAGAACCCACTGCTGATGTATAAGGGATTCTACTCATTCAATCAATATCCTCCTATGTTTGTGGACACATTTTCTTGGAGATATTTATACCATGTGACATAAGTAACAATATTCTCTTGGATTGTACCATATTGTACCTTTAAAGTACCCTGTCAATGTATATAATTTGACTTAGACAAAGCATCCTTTAATATCTATCTCGATAGATCTTGATCCCTAGAATGTAGGCTACCTCACCTAAGTCATTCATGGAGAAGAATTCATTTAACCAAGTCTTAACTGACTATAATACTTTCACCTCATTTACCATAATTAATATGTCATCAACATATAATAATATAAAAACAATGGAATTCCCTTCAACCTTTTTATAGACACATGGCTCACTTTCATTTTTGACAAAACCAATCTATCTTAAGGCCTCATCAAAATGAACATTCCATGATCGTGATACCGAATTCAACCCATAAATGGATCTCTACAGATTTCATACTTTATTGGAATTATTTTACTTGACAAACCCTTAGGGCTGATTCATATAGATATCTTCAACCAACATCCCATTTAGAAAAGCAGTTTTGACATCCATTTTCCAAATTTCATAATCATGAAAGGCTATTATTGCAACCAATATTCTGATGGACTTAACCATTGCTACTAGTGATAAGGTATCATCATAGTCAATGCCTTGACGTTTCATAAAACCCTTTGAAACCAGTCTTTCATTATAGGTATTAAACTCACCATCCATGTCTAGCTTCTTATTGAATACCCATTTTCATCCAATTGGTTTTACATCAACTGGAGGGTCTTCCAAATTCAAAATTTGATTTTGATACATGTACTCCATCTAATAATTCATGTATTTTTTCATTTAGAATATTCTTTGCCTTATAATGATTCCTTTTAGGTTATAAGTTCATAATCTTCAAGGACAAATGTGTCATCTGACTCGGTGGTAAGAAAACTATAACACTCTGGTTCTCTAACGTCTCACGTAGACCTAGGGAGTATCTATGTATCAAGAACAAGTTCTTCTTCCAAATTCTCTTATATAGATTATTACTCTACCAACTCATATGCATTTAGTGAATTAACTTCATCGATGTCAATCTTGCTCCCACTATTTCCAATAGAAATGTGTTCCCTTTCTAGAAATATGGTGTATCTAGCCACAATAACTTTTCTTTCTAAAGGGTTATATAGGTAATATCCTCTAGTTTACTTAGTATAATATTTAAAGATGCACTTGGTGATTCTTGATGCTAATTTTTTACTTTATAAAATCTTGAACAATTCCCCACTCCCCCATACATGTATGTGTGTCAGACTAGGTTTCTTTCCATACCATAACTCATATGGAATATCATTTGCAGCTTTAGTTGGTACTTGGTTAAGGGTATATGATGTTGTCTTCATATCATATCACCAAAAAGAGCATGGAAGAGGTGCATGACTCATCATTGATCTAACCATGTCATGTAAGGTCCTTTTCCTCCTTTAAATAAAAGAATTTCATTGTGGTGTATAAGGAAGAGTAAGTTGGGATACTATCCCACACTCCTTCGAGTGATCAATGAAAGCTTTGTTAAAATATTCTATGCCTCAGTTTGAGCATAGTGATTTCATCTTCATAACATGTTGTTTTCCTACTTCATTTTTGTATTTCTTAAAAAATGTAAGGATTCAGACTTATACCACATTAATTAGATATATACATACCTACTATAGTCATCGGTAAAAGTAATGAAGTATGAAAAACCACCCCTTGCCTCTATTGGAAATGGACCACATACATTAGTATATATTAATTTCAGTACTGTATTGGATCTTTCTCCCCTTCCTGAGAAAGGTGCTTTGGTCATCTTTCCTTATAAACAAGCAAGACATACATCCAAGGGCTCAAACTGTACCGAGTCTAAATACCCTTCTTAATGTAATCTTCGTAATCGCTTCTCATTTTCATGACCAAGACTGAAGTGACATAGGTGGGTGATATATGAGTCACGTTATCTATTTATTTATTTATTTCCATTATGGGGTTCTCAAGTTTCATCATGTATAAACCATTGTTAAGATGTGCCATACCATAACATAAGTTATCCATAAAAAAGAGACAATATTTATTTCCAAACTTGAAATAAAAATCCATAGTGTCTAAACTCGACACAAACATAATGATCCTGGTAACAGAAGGTACATAATTGAAATTTTTTAAAACAAGAATCAAACCACTTGGAAAGATTAAGTGATAGTCTCCTACTGCCAAGGCTTTCAGACTTGCACCGCTTGCAGCTTGAAGATCCAGTTCAACTTTTACAATCTTTTTTAACCTACTTGGTTGCTGTATATGAATAAAAATGTGGGAGCCACATGTCGTATCCATTACCAAAAATGTAGATAATGATAGACTGTATTCGATGAAAAAAATACTTGAAGTAGAAGCATCAATTTTCTTCTTCTTCCCAACCCTTCAATTCTTCTTCCAGTGGCCTTTCATTCCACATACAAAGCATACAACTTCCTGCTCATTACTTTTCCTCTGAACCTTTAGCTTCTTTCTAGGATGATGCATTAGTGTCTTTGGCCTTGACATGGCCTTGGACCCATTTGCCTTGACCTTGTTTTTCTTGTTCCCCATAAGGACAGATGAATAGATATTTTTCATATCCATGTTAGATTGGAAAACAACAACCAAAATGTTTGAGAGTGACTTTTTCATATCATTAATGTTATAATTGACAATAAAAGTCCAGAATCTTGATGGTAAAATGGAAAGAATGAGATCCAATTCTAGTTATTGGTTCAATTTTAACCCAAGGGCTTCAAGCATATTAATATACCCAGTCATCTTGATTATGTGAGGACCAGATTGGTGCCCTTCTCCTAGCTTGTAGTTTTAATGGGTACTTGAGATATCATACCTTTCCTACATTGCCCTCTCCTGTTATAATTCTTGGAGATGTGAAAGCATATTGTAGGCGTCCTCATCCTCGAGCATTTTTTTTCAATTGGATGGACATTTATGAAAACATAATGCATTGAACATCAACTGCATCATCTGCATGCTTTTTCCATTTATCATTTTCCTCCTTGCTTGCTCCCAAAGGAGGCTCAGTAGGAAATTGGGATTCCAGTACATATAACTTTATTTCTTGGCATAGTACTATGCGCAAGTGCCTGTACCACTCTTGGAAGTTATTACCTATCCAGATATTTTCCTTATCCAGAATCGATCGCAGTGATAAAGTACTTGTGGGGTTGGTGATTTCCAACATAAATCTACATCAGATAAGCATTTAGCAGTTTGTACTTTTTCTTGATTACCTTTTCAGATTTATGATTAATACATTAATATATCATTTTAATGTCTCCAACTATTTTATATAACCTTAATAGGCCTCACTATTAGATTCAGAATACTCTGTCACTTGAGTATTCTAGTGGCAAGGATCCTTGAAACCTCCCTCAGAGTCTACAAGCTATGTATACGCCACTACTCAGAGGGTTTCAAGGTAGGCTCTAGGCTGTCCAAACACTTGACTTGTGGTTCCTTGTTTTGTTGTGTAAATTCTCAGCTTTTGGAATCCGAACATTATTCCCTCAATATATTTCCTTTAAAGTGATAGAAAGTTAGCTATGGCTAATCCTTGACTACTCACTTTAGTTAAGTCGACTCATTTCTCTCATGAAAAACACCCCAGTAGTGAGAGGCACTCTCAACTATGGCTGACGAGTACCCAAAACACCCAGTTTTTTTAGATGTGGGAAATGGAAGGCTTTTAGACTTGATATATCTTTGAGATATTTTTATAATTATTGGAGAATATAATCCTTTATCTATCTATATGTTCAAACTATATTTTCACGCTCACAACTGAAGATACAATAGAAATATATTTGTCACTTCTTTATGAATTTTTTTATCTTGTTTACTATTCTATGTGATCAAGAAATAATCATGCACTCACATAATATAATAAACAATACATAAAGGTAAATCATGCAATCCTACTTCTCTTGAGAATTATACTATGATCGATCCATAATGGATCAATCTTGACCTAGGGGAATCCATACCTAAGTCGACCCTTGACTCACGTCGCAGTTAGCCCCAGTGCAATGCATTCGGCTCCAGTTTGGATTATCGCCTCGACTTGGTGGGGTCTGCTTTTCAGATCATCACTGTTTAATTACAAATATACTCGCACACAAGTGAGGGGGTCTAAGGATACAAAATACAGCTTGTTCATTGGACACGTAGGCACTTATACATATTTGAATTAAAAGGTAATTCACAGACCGTCATTTATCTAATTAATTTTTACAATCATCCCACGCAATGAATAAATAATTAAATAAACAAATAAACCATATATGCATGGTTCAGTATCTTGATCAAGACCAGTCTGTATAAATTAACTGCAATTAAAATTAAACTGCAATACAATTTAAACCATATGAGGGTGTTTTTATAAATTAAATGAATTTAAATATATTAAATTAATTTATTTTTATCAGTTCCAACTATTTGATAAAATTTTAATTCCAAAAATTAAATTAAACCATAAATTTAATTTTAACCATAAAATTAAATTAAAATATTAATTTAATTTTAATTCTAAAATTAAATTAAAATATTAATTTAATTTTAATTCTAAAATTAAATTAAACAATTAATTAAATTTTAATTAAAATTAAATTTATATTTCGTATTAAATTAAATTTAATCCCAAATATAATTATAATTAATTTAATTTAAAAACTAAATTAATTAAAATTAAATAACGAGGCTACCTCTAGCCGGGAAGGTGTCCTGCAAGACTGCGAAGCACTGTAGGGTGTCGTCCTAAAGCAGGGCCAAATCATGGAATAACAGTGATGAAACCATGGAAAACCCACGACGATACTGCAACGTTACCGACGCATCACTGCGAAGAGACTACGACGAGACCAAAACGTGATCACGGCTTGACCATGGCACATTGGCCCGGTCCAACAACACCATGGCGGTAGTGTCTTCCAGTCGGCATCAGAATCCTCCGACAGGGTGCGAATATGGTGTGTCACCGCTCCGGTAGCCGCAAGTGCAGATGCCCATTGCTCCGCACAGCGGCAGGGGCAGTGACCCGGTCCGGCAAAGCCTGGCCCAGTGGAGGTGAGCCGGAGGCAGCCCAGGTTGGGACATCTGGGACGGTGCGAGGCAGAGGGGACCCAGGAGGAGTCAGTCTCGTCTGGCGCGACGAGCAGTGTGCGAGGTTCTGGGCGACGCGACCAGGCAGAGGGGAGGTCAGGCTCGGTGATACCGCATTGAATTAGAGGGGAGACTGAGCTCGGTGAGGGATCCATGCAGAGCGAGTCCTATGGGAGAGCGCAGTCTGGCTGTGGCGAATAGCGCGAGTAGGGAGGTGGGCAGGGCAAGTGGAGCTCTATTGAGGCACTAAAGGGGGACTATGACAACCATGCTTTTATTACAAACTTAAACATGATTTATTACATAAAACTTCACTTGATACAAAAAATAAGATCGAGAGGTTTAGTGTCTTTGAGGATTAGGACCATTACATAAAAACATAAAACATGAAATACAACATCTTTATTGAAAACTTCCTTTACTTGACCACTACATTCCTTCGTACTTAGCATTGCATGGGATAACCTGAGGACATGCATAAGAAAAGGGTGAGCTATAAAGCTCAGTAAGGGAGTACACATGGAATAACATGAGGATTACAATACATGTTAGACAACAGGTATATCAATAGAGAATATAAGAAACATGAACATAAAGGCATGATAAAGCGTGATAATCATAACATGGAAATGTGGGAACAACACTTAACATGGAATTTGCATGAGCCAAGGCTCATTGCACATAAAGCATGAGTAAACTCTCATTAAACATGAATCACGAGTAAACCCTCGTTTCACTTGAATTATCATGAGTCAACACTCATTGCACATGATGTATCATGATACTATACTTTACCCAATGCATTGGAGCGCTATAAGGGCACACCCTTCTTAAAAATTTCATTTCATGCATAAGTGTGCCACATGGATCATAAAACATGGATTCATAACAAATAATCATTTATTCCATGATAAAGGAATGTGGAATTCATAAATTAAACTTTACAATTAATAAGTAAATGTGCATAAAGGTGAATGACATTGGCTTAGAAAATCGGTGCGATTTCGGCAGCATAACGGCGTGACATAAGAATTCATAAAGAAGGTTGATGAGAGAGAAAGGGGTTCCTCATAATATTTAAATGTAGTGGAATGTAAGGAGTTATATAGATACATTTCCCAACAATTGTAATGTAATTTAGTTTCATGATACAAAAGTATTTCTTGAATGTAAATGAGGAGGGAGAAGTTCCTTTCGGAATTTCGGCATAGTAACAGGTGTACATGGGAGTAATTAAATGAGAGAGAAAGGGGTCTCCCATCATTCAAACATAAAAATGGAAGTATGAGGGAGGTGTGAAACCATAACCCAACATTCATAATTGAAATTAAATGGGCAATACAACTTAACGAAAATTGACAAAAATGAGAGAGGAAGAAAAAACCCTTACATGGAAGTGTGCTTCCAAAGGCTAGAGAGAGGCTTGTGAGAGGCTTCTTGGGAGCATGGGGCACCTTGGGAGGATTTAGAGAGAGTAGGGAAGAGGTTGGATGAACTCCAAGGGCTTTGAGTGAGGAGGAAGTGGGAGCTTGGGTGTGTTTATATAGGAAACGTGACGGAATTCTTTATTATTTAGGTTTGGGACCCCTTATATTAAATTAATCCAAACCACAAACCATCCCATGGTTTTTTCCCATGTTTTTTTTCAAACTAAATAGGAAAAAAAATATTTTATAAGGCCAAAGTCCGAAATTCTTAAAATAATAAGGTTGCTTATGTGGAGGTGCGTCACACTCCCATGAAAATTAATTTAAAAAGGCAAAGTGTTGAATAAGTCTTGAGGGGTCCATTAATGCTTTGAAAAATAAGTCAAAGAAAACCAAAATCACTTTATTTTAATGGTAAAACATATATTGGACGAAAATAAGGATTATAGTATTTTATTACATCACCATCGGGTCATTATGATGTCATAAAACACATTATATATTTAAACGGTATTCAATTTTTACCAAAAAATTTGACTGTCTCAGAAAATTATGAAAAATTCACCGTTGGATACTTTCGACGTCCTGATTCCAGAAATAACATTTATTTTATCTAAATAATTTTCTAAATATGTTAATTTTCACCTTTAAAATAAAAACCGACATTTATCGAAAATTCACGGGTTTTGAAAAAAAGGGCTTTCAAACCTTAATAAAAATTTTAATTGCATTCATATAATTATAAGATCATTTATATTTAATAAAAAATTAATTTAATAATAATATTATTATTTTATTAAAATATTATTTAATTCAAAAATCCCTTAATTTAATAAAATATATTTCTTAATTAAATAATAACAAAAAACATTATTTGTACTTTAAAAACTATTTACAATGTATCAAAAATGACTAGAAATTATATTCATTATTATATACAAAAAAATAATGTACATGAACATAGTACTACTTATTTGTTACATAGCCCCTTAAAACAGCTGCATAAGACCTAAGGGTAAGGTGTGCGATGGTGACAGACTCTTGGGGTAGCTCGGATAGCATCGCTTGAGTGGTAATTTCAATCAACTTCCACTTTTCCCGTAGACGGTCATGTTTGAGCTTGAAAAGATGAATCTCAGATTGGGCTTGGTCAAGGGTGAAGCCCAAAGACGCCACCTCTTTTTCGAGCTCCAACAAATGGGCTTCATATGGGGAAATTCTATAGGATGAGGCCATCTCTTCTTTTGTCTGAGTAAATTGGATTTGTTAAGGTCCTATATTTATTATCATCATGTGATCACTGTTCAACGAATATATTAACAATGGTCAAAATTCTTTACATATAACCAAAGAAGTTGACATCTTATAAAAACATTTTTCATAAAGAGACATTTAACTGGATCAAGAGGGATTTTCCATTAATGAAACTTTGGGTTGTTACAGGGACGACCAGGGGTTCTAGGTGTGGCTCGCTAGGATTTTCCATGGGGGTGTTACCCTCATAGAAGAAGACCCCCTTGATCTCTTCCTTTTTTTCCTTTTCACAAAACAACACCCCCTTTTCTCCTTTTATTTTTTAATTAATAAGCTAAAAGGAGTAAAGCCACCTTAGGGTCTTGGTCTCCTAATATTTTTTATTAATTTTAATGTCTAAAGACATTAAATAAATTAAATTTTATTGACCCCATTTCTACAAAGACCCCCTTTTAATTAATATTTTAATATTTTTTTTATTCGAGAAAAATGAAACCACCTGAAAACTTTCTGGAAACCGGATTCTGACCATAGTGTGGCTGGATTTCGGTAATTTTGAAGAATAAATAATTAAGATTAGAAGCGTTCTTCATCAAATAATAATACAATGATTTAAAAATGACGACCTCGATCCCATTAAAATTTCCAAATGGCCATAACTTTTCCATTCAGAAATGGATTCGAAGATTTAAAAATGACGACATCGATCCCTCTAGTACCAATGTTAGGTACCAGGATGTGTAGTGGAAGCCGATGGGCTGGGAAATTAAATTTTTTCACATCACGGAAGCAACGTTACGACATTTACTCTGGTGAAATATCCTGGTACGGTCTGAGGACCACACGTAGATTTGACATAGCACAATAAAATGAACAAGTACCTTGTTTGGATCTGACGTGCGCAAGATCGTCATAGGATGTCGGCGACCGTTTCCCGAAGACTATGACATCGATTTCCTCTAGATCATCCACACATGCCTCTCGAATCTACATGTGTGTCATTCATTGTAATCTGTGTTCTAACACGGTACACCAACGAACTCTTCTATATAGCAGTGATCACCACAAGGCAAGAAACCTCTATCCATGAAGAATAATATTGAAGTTCTTCCTTGCATGAGAGAATTTATCTCTAGAATCCAGGAGCAGAGAGAGATTCTAAAGTTTGGCACTTGAATAATTATATGGGGAGACCTCTCTTTTACTTATATAGGGGATATCTAAAATACCCGGTATGGGTTCCCAACCACGATTTAATATATATTCTATATATAAGTTTTATAAATATTTATTTATGACAAATCAAACTATTCCATAAATAATATTTATAATTTTATCACTAAATTCAATAAATAATTAAATATATATTGCATGATAAACTTGAGTCTATAACTGGACTCACTTTTCCTGCAAATATTAAATGAACCCTAGATATTTAAATCCATTCGAATAATATTATATCTATTTATTTACTTAATCCCTTGTAAATACATGTTATAAATAAATTCAAAAAAATTATTTCAAGCCTGCATAATTATAGAATTTATTTATTACTTGGGGATACATAGAACATGGATAATATTCAGACCAATTGGTAGGGTCCCCCAAGTTCAATATTCCTATTCCTAGAATAGGGAAGATTATGAAAGTTCTATAGAGTGTGACCCTCGTGGGCCTTATCTCAATAACAGTGAATAATATCTACCAACCAAGAGCGTGGTCAAGCAACCGATCGTGGCCCCTATAGAGATATGGTAAATTCAAAGCAACGACTACCTTCCTACAAACATGGCCTATAAAATATAATTTCTTCATCACCAATATCTCAATAATTTAGAATTCACACAAGTGGCATCATCCTTTATCTTACTTAATTTTATTTTTTGATTTGTCTGGACAGTCTTACCTTCCACTATCTTGGCCATGTATTTAAAGAAGGTGACACCATCCTAATTAACCAGGTATGAGATATCTCTTCCTAAACTCAGAAGCGAAAAATCCTATATTGATCATTCAATAAATTCCATGTCACCAAATATGTACCCAACACAAACTACCTCACCACTACTTTATCGATAAACATGTCTATAGATAGGAAAGACCAATGCCACCTAAAACATGTGGTGTTACTATTATGTGGGTCTGTCCTCATGATCTCAACCACTAGAGACCATCAAGTGCGAACTTCATGAGAGGAAGTCTCAATGCTTATGAGCCCCTAGCACCTGATGGTCACACATCATCTGTGTCCTTTCAGAATTGTGTAATTGGACCATAAGATGTTTCATTAAGATTACTGTCATGGCTTGTCAGGGTTCTCATTATAGCATGATATCTATTATAACCCTTTGATATAACGCGTAATCTAAGGAAATTTTCATAAAAAATGGATGCAGAAGTATCAACACTATTATTGAAAGGTAAACACAAGTTTATATAACAAACTGCGTACATGTAGTGGTAATAAAATTACAATACAAGTTTGGTATGGGGCCCCAACTTTTAAAAGAATCTATGGTCATCCTATTTTATAAAACCTTGATCACACCCTCAGTCATAAACCACAATCATGATATAGATATTTTTCACTGAAGAACAGTCACACAATGATCAAACACAAGGTATTTTTTTTAACCATGGGCTAAAGTAATTACCCGTGATAAATGTGTGAAGAAACATGGGATAAACCCACGAACCACAAAATTTGAAGAACAAACCTTTTCCTCTACTCAATTTTGACCTCAGTTTTTTTCTAGTGAATTAGTTGAAGGAAAAGGGAAATAACCAACATATAATAAATCAACTGTAAATTAAATCAACCATCAATGTACGAATCAATACTTATTTATGTAATTTATTCACGTTTAACCAAGATAAATAATTAGAATGAAATGAAAAAAATCAAACATCATTTCTATAGTTTTAATTGATTACTGATGAATAACACTAATATGTTTCCATCATTGTTGATATCTATGAACTCTGTTGATATGATCATGATATGATATCATCTTTCAAGGATCCTCCAATGGGTCCTCTCCAATAGTTTCTCTCAATATCTAGGTTATGAGGCTGACCCTAGTGATTGTGGAATAGATGTTTATTTATAGAGAAAATTGGTCACTACATCATGCTAATAAAATAAATAAATAAAATAATCAATTTTATTAATTCTTTCATGACTGAACTTTACCAAAACAACTGATTTTGAAAAATATTATATCACAGATATGGTAAATCTCACACTTTGATCTCAACTGCAACATCAATTTTTGATCTGAGCCTCCATTTAATATTTATTCCAATTTTTCTGAAAAAATAAACACGTTTTATGTTAATATTTTTAAAAAAATTTAAATATCATTATGGTCTCAATAATCCTCAAAATCTCATGCTGCCTTAGTTTCTAACTCCGAAAATAAACCTTATAATATTCTAAAGTAGTAATTTGAAAAACAACAGTCCTTAACTTCTCCCCACCTTTGAAATTTTTTTCCTAAAAAGAAAAAAACCTTCCAAAAAGGATGATGGTACTAAGCTCACATCTAGGTTTCCCACTCCAATGTGATTACCTAAATATTCCCATGATAACACCGGACACACACTAGGGGAATATATCACCCATGAAGAATCCTCTCATTCCTATCCTTGATCATCATAGGGTACATAGAAAAGGTATCCCCATATTTGATGATTATCTCACCCCAGTCGATAACATGTGATGGGTCATACATTTACATTCTCAAATGTGACACATGGAATACATTGTGTACCTAGTCCAACTACAGTAGAAGAGATAACTAGTACACCACCTCACGAACTCTATTTAGTATCTAGAAATGGTAAATGAATCCTTGAGATAAATTTCTTCCCTAACCAAATATCTATAATCCATGTTGATGTGAGACTCTAAGGAACACACGGTCTCCCTCCTCAAACTCCATTTACCTCCATCATTAGGTTGTATAGGACTTCTACCAGATTTGTACCATACTAATCCTCTCATGGATGATCTGCACATTCTCTATCATAGGTCACCCCAAATTTGGACCTATGAGTGGTGACTCACTTGGATAATTTCATTATAGTGGTGAAATATATGGTCTCCCATAAAAGGAATCAAATGGTTCCATACTGATGGTGGAATGTTAGCTGTTGTTGTATGTAGACTCCACCAAGAGTAGGTGATCCTTCAAACTACGAAAAAAATCCAACGTGAAATCCCATATCATTTATTCCAAGACCTAAATGGTCAACTTTGTCTTGATGTCATTATATGGGTGAAACTATGTACTCAAACATAATTGAGTCCCAAAGGCCTCCTTCACTCTCCATAATCATGATGTGATGAGAGCATCATGGTTTGAAATAATTGTCAAGGGAACTCCGTGGAGCCAGACTGTAACACCCCGAGTTTCAATAAATGAATTATAATTTAAATAAATAATATTATGATATATTTTTATAAAACCATGTGATTTATTTTAACCTAATTGAATATTTTTTTACTTTTATAATTTTTAAAATGACATTTAAAAAAAATAAATGATGACATGTTAAAATAATATATATTAATTATACTTTTATGAAATGTAGTATCATAAAATTATACTTTATAAAATATTGTTTTAATAAATAAAAATAATTAAAGGTATTATTATTATTATTATAAAATCCATCTAATAAAATTATAATTTTATATTATAACTATTTTAATTAAATATTAAATTATACTTATCATTTTAAATTATTATTTTAAGGTATTACATGTTTAAAAATTAAAAATATAAAATATTTTAAGGAACATTATTTTGTAAATAACACCGTACTCTATTATTTTTAAATTTTTTTACTTTATTTAAATAAATAAACATTCAATATTCATAATAAGATGTTTTATGAGGCCAATATGATTCTTTTAATAAGTGTATTAAAAAAATAATATTATTATACTATAAAATTATATTTCTTAATAAGAAATTATAATATCTTTTATTGTTGAAATTAAACATATAATAGTATACAAATATTATGTTAACCTTTATATAAAGTGTATTAATGAAATTATTTATAAAATTGATATAATAATAATAATAAAATGGAAAAAATGTGTATAGGAATCAGCAGCGTGAGGCCCTGAATTCATGGGTCAGTCGTGTGGGTAAGAGGGAGAGGTCATGATGAAGCTTAGACATCTGGAGGTAGGGTGGTGGTCCAGGTCAAGAAGGAAAAGCACCATGGTGAATCGAGGGTTTTGGTGGAGTCATGTCGCACATGGATGAGTTTAAGCTAAGAGATTCTGTTTCAAGGGAACTGAGCACCGATGAGGATTATGATCAGGTTAGGGTTTTGTTTTGTCCAGACCTGAGGTTTTATGCGGATATAGTTCCAATTTCAGATTTATTAAACCTATCAAGGTAGGTTTCCTATTACATTTTTTTTGTTTTTTTTTGTCCAAACCATTCGTGGATATCATATTAACAATATTTGATCATACTTTTCTTCCTTTAGTCATCAATCCCTATTTTTCTCTAATATTTGTGGATTGATTTGAGTTTTAAAGTTTATCATGTGTCTATTGCAGTCACGATCCAATTGTATTATATTATTTATGTCAATTTTACTGTGTTGTTTTCTTTTCGAATGAACCTGTCCACAATTTGTTGTCTAGAAAATTTTATCCAGGCTGCACTGTAAGATCATTTTTTTTATAGATATAAAATCCCTAAGCCTTTGTGAAAATGAAATTGAAAAAATAGTTTTCTAGTTTGGAGAGTGTGTGTGCTTAGGCACAACAGAAGAAGTATTTTGGCATATGCAAATCATATAAGGGGAAATTATTTGTTTGATGAAATATTATTTCTAATATGTTGAAATTATTTATTTTACAGCCTGATCTTCAATATCAATATTTTGTAAACCTTGTTTTGTGTAAGGGATTCTTTATTTAAAACCTTTCAAAATTGTGATTTTATTTTTGGGTTCAAACCAATTCTCTAAGGACGAAATTAAATTCCATTTCAGATTTTTTTCTTGATACTGAATCCTATAAAGGATGAGTTTGTCTAATTATTAATTTTAATTAAGGTTTATAATTTTATTTTATGTGGTGAGGTTAAATCTGTGTTCACTAGGAGAATATGTTTTTCAAAATATTTTATATAATTCCATATCCAAGTTCTAATTTTATTTTAAGAGATATATAAAATTATTATGTTTATTCTCAACATATATATATATATATATATGTAATATATTTCATACCCCATCTTTTATTTCAAAGTCATGTAAAAATTATTTTTATGGGTAAAATATATTTATTGTACCAACATATATATATATGTGTGTGTGTGTGTTGTGTGAATATATATATATATATATATGAATTATTGAATAGGTCAGGATCACTTGACACCTAATTTCAAGTTTATGATTACGCATATTTGGTTATGTATGTATGTGCACTATTTTTTAAATGTCGATATTATATGTATTTCCAATTTTCACATTATTTCAAGAATATATATATATATATATAAGTATTATTTTAAATATTATAAATATTATTAAGTTGTTTATGACTAACAAATAATTATTCTATGTATAAAATAGATATTAAAAATATCATAAATTCATCATGTCATATACAGGTCATACGCCAATCATGATCTATGGCCATACATCGATAATTTTTCCTGACATATAAAACATCAATGTAGGATTATGTAAATATATTTACATAAAAATATGAATAAGAATTTAATGAATTTTATATTTTTCATAACTACATTAAAATGAATATTTATGAGATCATGAATGTAATTTTAAGTATATGGTTGATAAATAATGTTCCACGTAAATATGAAAAGGAAAGTATCAAGAGACTTGGATACACCAAGTATAATAAATGATTTTCAAAGAACATATATATTTAAACATC
This sequence comes from Viscum album, assembly GCA_963277665.1. Taxonomy (NCBI): domain Eukaryota; kingdom Viridiplantae; phylum Streptophyta; class Magnoliopsida; order Santalales; family Viscaceae; genus Viscum; species Viscum album. The sequence goes on along the minus strand of OY728139.1, from coordinate 1,077,813,527 downwards.
TAAAAGTGCATGTTCATTCAATGTTTGGTTATGTTTTTAAATAAAACATCTTGTAGAAAATGTGTGTGTATATATATAAGGAAAGATAAAAAGGGTTTTATAAAAATCAGCACATGAACAGGGTAAATAGGACAAGAGGTGGGGAGTTAACTCATCCCTTAGGAAAGTGGGTAGGCCCAAATAGTGTTCCACGTACCAAGTGACCTCATATATTTTGTTTTCAAGATCATGCTCAATATTTTTCAATAATCACTAGAGCATGATTAAAACAATTTTTGAGCGTAATTAATTTTCAAAACAATGCAGTATTTTTAATGAGTAAGTGTTTTTAAATAATGTTTCTAAAATTATATTTCCAAGTGTATTATCGAAAGTGTTTTCAAAAGAATATTTTTAAAAGGATATATCAAATCTTTCATAACCCCTTATTGGGTATATCCAATGCTCACCCCATGTTTTGAAATATTTTCCTACAGGTAGGGTTTCTGGTGGCGTCATCTTTGATTAAGGAGTTAGCATGTGTGAATTATTTACATTTATTTTTTTTAGGTTTAAATTCATGTATCTAATACTCCAAAACCTAGGCCGGTAAAAGTTCCTGGAATGTAATTAAATTTTTGGTGTTTCTAAATAAAAAAAAGTCATAGCATTTATAATGTACTGAGTCCGGTTGCTTGGGATTGGGGAATTATACTTGGTATTAGAGAAATAGTTTTTAAAACATTATAGATTATATGTGTCGAGTCTATAAGTTTAGTGGTCCTAGTGTTTCTTAATTCTGAGGATGGAAATTCAGAATTCTTTTTAGTCTGACGAACGAATTGTATTAAGACAATTATTTTTAGGGGGAATAATGTAACACCCCAAGTTTCAATAAATGAATTATAATTTAAATTAATAATATTATGAAATATTTTAAAAAACCAAGTTATTTCATTTAAATAAAATAAAATTTTATTACTTTGATTATTTTAAAAAAGAAATTTTGAAAAAATACACGATGACATATTAAAATAGTACAAATTCATTATACTTTTATGAAATGTAGTATCATGAAATTATACCTTCTAATTTATTTTTAAATAAATAAAAAAATTAAATGTAATATGATTATTATTATTTTTTAATGAAATTTTATTTTATGTTCTAACTATTATAATTAAATTTTAAAATTATACATTTCATTTAAAATTATTATTTTAAAGAATTATATGATGAAAACTTAAAAAAGTCAAATATTTTAAGGAACATTATATTTGTTAAAAACTCATTATTCTATTATTTTTAAATTGATATAATTTATTTAAATAAATAAACATTGAATATTGAAAATAATATGTTTTATTATAAAAATATGATGTTTTTATAAGTGTTTGAATTAAATGAATATTATTAGAATATAATGTTATTTTTTTAATAAGTAATACAAAAAAATTTAGCATTTAAAATAAACTTATAATAGTATATTTATATTATTTTAACCTTTATATAAAGTGAATTAAATAAATTATTTATAATAATGATATAATAATAATAATAATAAAATGAATAAAAAATAATGTTGTGTATTGGAATTAGTGGTGTGAGGTATTGATTTCATGGGAAAGTTGTGTGGGTAATAGGGAGAGGCTATGATAGAGCTTTAGCATCAGGAGGTAGGGTAGTGGTCCAGGTCAAGTAGGTCGTGCACTGGGATGAATCGATGGTTTTAGTGGATTCGTGTCGCACAGGGATAATTCAAGGCTGAGAGCCACTATTTCAAGCCGAACTGAGCGCCGATGAGGATTCCGAGTAGGCAAGGGTTTCATTTTTTCCATATATGAGCTTTGATATAGATAGGGTTCTGATTTCAAAATTCATCAACCTATTGAGGTAGGTTTCTTGTTTCACCTTTTAGGTGTTTTTTTGTTTGAACCATTTGAGGATCTAGGATTAGCATTGTTTGAACATCATTTTCTTCCTTTAGTCATAATTTAATTTTTGCCTCTAACTTATGTGGACCAATTTGAGTTTTAATGTTGATCATGTATCTATTACAACCACGATCCAATTGTATTATATTTTTGATGTGAATTTTATGATGTTGTTTTCTTTTTAGATGAACCTGTCAACAAATTTTCTGTTTAGAACTATTTATCTATATTGCATTATAAGCTTATTTTTGTTATTGCTATAAAATCTAGATTCCTTTGTGTAAATGAAATTGTAAAAATGTTTTTTTTTCTGGAGATGGTTTGTACTTAGGAGTAGTGGAAGAAGTATTTTGGAGTATAAAAATCATGTAATGGAAAATTATTTATTTGATGAAATATTATTTCTGAGATGTTGAAATTATTTATTTTACAGCCCAATCCTCAAAATTAATATTTTTTGAACCTTGTTTTCTTTAAGGGTTTCTTTATTTAAAACCTTTAAAAACTATGATTTAATTTTAGGGTTCAAAATTATTTTTAAGGGTAAAATTCACATCAATTTAAGATTTTGGTTCTTGATACTAAATTCTATAAGGGATGTGTTTGTCTAATTGTTTATTTTAATTAAGTTTTATAATTTTATTTCATGTTGTTCGGTTCATGATATATTCATAAGGTGAATTTTTTTTGAAACTATTTTATATAACTCCATTTTCAAGTTCTATTTTTTTAATATTTATATATGCAATTCTTAAGTTTATTCTCAGTATATATATATATATGTAATATTTTTCGTACCTCGTATTTTATTTCAAAGTCATATAAGAATTATTTTTATGGGAATAAAATATATTTTTTACCAATATATATATGTGTGTGTGTGTGTGTTTCATGAATATATATATATCACACATAATTTCAAGTTTATGATTAAGCATATTTGGTTTTGTTTGTATGTGAACTATTTTTTAAATGTTGATATTATATGTATTTCCATGTTTCTAATTATATCTAGAATATACATATATATAAGTATTATCTTCAGTTATTATAACTATTCTTAACTTGTTTATGACTAAACAATAATTATTCTATGTATGAAATATATTTTTAGAATATCTTAAATTAATCATGCCACATACATGTCATACACCAATCGGTATATATGGCCATATATAGATGATTTTTCATGACATATCAAACATCAATGTATGCTTATGTAAATATATGTACATACAAATATTCATAGGTAGTTAATGAGTTTTTTATTTATCAGAACTACATTCAAATGGATATTTATGGGATCATCAATGTAATTTTAATTATATGTATGATAAATAATTTTCCACATACATATGGAAACACAAGGATCAAGAGACTTGGATACACCAAGTCTAATAAATGGTTTTCGAATAATATTTATATTTAAACATCTAAAAGAGAATGTGTATTCAATTCTTGGTAATGCTTTTAAATAAAAACTCCAGTGGAAAACGTATATATATAAGGAAAGCTAAAAAGGTTTTTATGATAATTGTTAATTGAACATGGTAAATAGGACATGGAGTGGAGATTTAACCCATCCCTCAGGAAAGTGGGTAGGTCCATACAACCTTCCATGTACCAAGTGACCTCATATATTTTGTTTTTAAGAAATTGCTTAATATTTTTCAAAAAACACTAGATTATGATTGAAAAAAAAGTTTAGAATAATTAATTTTCAAAAAATTCATTATTTTTAAGGCATAAGTGTTTTCAAATAATGTTTTTAAAATGACATTTCCAAGTGTATTATCAAAAGTTTTACTGAAATAATATTATTAAAAAGATTTATCAAAGATTTTAAAACCCCTTATTGGACATATCTAATGCTCACCCCATGTTTTGGAATCTTTTCTGACCAGAATAGTTTCTGGTGGTGTCCGCTTCGATTAAAGAGTTAGCATGTGTGAAGTGTTTTCTTTTATTTTGTTTTGTTCGGTTCAAAGTCTTGTATCTAATTCTCTATAACCGAGGCTTGTAAAAGTTCCTGGTATGTAATTATATGTTATGTGTTTTTGAATATCAGAATACATTGTATTTTTAATGTGAAGAGTCTAGTGGTTTGGGCTTAGAGTGTTATATAGACTATCTATTGAATGTACAATCTCCCAAAGGTCTCTACCAATCTTTTCTTTTGAACAGATAGGAAGTGGTATGACTTGGTGAGTAAGTCTATGGTCACACAGATGACATCGTATTCCTTGATTGTATGTGGTAACCCATTATCAAGTCCTTGGATATCCTATTCCACTTTGGCACCTCAATGGATTGAACCAAACCTTCTGAAACCTCATGCTCATCATTCACTTTTTAATAAGTGTGGCATTAGGAGAAAAACGAAACAACAGAAATCTTTATTCATGGCCACCAAAACCGATGTTGGAGGTCCTGATACACCTTTTCAACACCTGGATGTTCCTCTAAATGGTATGTATGAAACTCCATCATCACCTCCTCCTACAACATCACTGGTACCATCATCAATCCTTTGAAAAGGATAACATTCTACCCACCTTAAAAAAACCATCATGATCTTGTAAGTGGATATATGAGTATGTAAGGTATCACATTCATTATCTTCTTGTCGTGATTACCTAACATGTTTTAAAAGTGGAGGGGTAATAAACATTGATTGAAGGTATGAAGAACCATATTTATTCACTAAGGACAGCTGCAATGGGGGTAAATGTTATGATGCATTGTTTAAAAAATAAGAGAATGTTCTCTTATTGAGAGCATATTCCACCACATTCCCCTTCATAGGAGTATAGAAAATCTCAAATTCATTGTACTAGAGTAACTCTAGACATCACATTTATCTCAAGTTAAGATACTTCTAAGAGAAGATATATCTAATACTATTTTTGGTTAGAGTATATGACAAACCAATCACTCATCAGGTAGTGTCACTACATCTTCAGGGTAAAAATTATCACAACTATATTTAGATCATGGGTTGTGTAATTATTCTGATGCAGTATCAACTGCCTGGAACCATAAGCAATCACGACCCACCTCTACATCAGGATAAAACCAAGTCTAGTCTCTGAGAAATCACAGAACAATTACATACTCAACACCCTCATCTATAAATATCAAGATGGAGGATCTCTTAAATATATTCCCCAACTCCCAAAAAAGTTCTGTAGTATTTCCGACCACATGAATAGATACATGGTTTAGGTCAAAGCTTTGAAGGGTGATTCCACTCTAGAGAAATCAAGTAGAAAGCATCAATAGTATCTGGCCATCCAATGTAAACTCTGGACCTTGGTTACAATCTTCAGTGGATCTCAAGCTAGAACTTCCTCAACCTTCATTAGGTTCAATACCACTCCTACCTTTGAGATGACATGTCCTAGGAAGTGGACCTATCCAATAAAAAATTTACTTGTCAAGATATTCCCCTAATGATTGTGCTCCCAGAGTATTTCATGGTCTATCTTCATGTTTATCGTGTGACCCTCCTCAGTGACAATGTACAATAGGATATAATTGATGAATATAACCACAAACCATCCAGAAAAAGGCTAAAAGTTTTGGTTAATGAGTCCCATGAAAATATACGGTGTTTTCGTCATGTCGGAAGGCATCAACAGGTACTCATAGTGAACATAACAACATTTTAATGTTGTCTTTAGTATATTCTCATACTATACTCGCAGTTGGTGATATCTTGATCTGTGTTCAATCTTCATGAAAAATCATGCCCCTCTCAAATAATCGGAGAGGCTTTCAATCCTTGGTATTTGATAATTATTCATCATGGTCACCTGGTTCAAGAACTAATAATCCCCACATAACCTGAAGATCCTATCATTCTTCTTGATGAACAACACTGGGGATTCCCAGGGGGAAGCAATGGGTCTCACGAATCCCTTATCTACCAATTCACATGACTAAACCCTCATCTCATGAAGCTCAATAAAATCCATTTGATATGATGGTGTAGATATTGGGGTTTTCCTAGGGTGTAAGTCATTGTAGAATTTGGTCTCTTACTGGTGAGTTAAGACTGGAATGTACTTGGGAAATACATTCTCAAAATCTTCCCCAAATATAGGGATGTGGTAGCACATAGCATCCCCCACTCCAATAGTCATGCTAGAAAACTAACAAGTAATCGACTATAATCTCTTATTCATAAGCTTGTACTGCTCTGCCAATGATTCCTTTTTACTCACAAATGAAAACTTCATCTCATCACTACAGAAACACCATATCCTCTACCTAGAATAGTCATTTTGGGAATGAACTATGGATAGATAGTCCATACCTGAAATGATTTCATAATACATCATCATGGCTATAAAGTGACCCATATGAAGCTCTCACCTTCAAGCATCAAATTTCACTATTGTAAAAAGTGTTCAATTGCTGAGTCACCTCCTCCTAGAGTCTCCAAGCATAAGGGTCGAGCAAAAGGCTTAACTGAAACCTATAAATCTAAAAATAGAGAGGTAACAAGAAATAAATAGCTCACACCTATGTCAATCAGCACTATAGCTAATGTAGAAAAGACACAAATCATGCATCCTCTTACCCATGGAGCCTTAGGGTCATAGAAATCCATATCCTATAGACAGAATCATCCCTGACCATTGACTCCTTGATCCTGTTGTGGAACACCTAGGGGTGGTGGTGGAAATTGGTCAAACCTCTGAACACCTCATGCTACTATACCAACCCATTTTCTACATCCGCTACCTTACGAACCTCTATGTTCTAGCCCTTATCTCTTCATTGTTAGTTCATCGACCATCCCCTAATCAACTATATGAGGGGTCATAAATTCCCATAAATGTTTTCACTGACCATAATAGGAGAAATACGACATTTCCCTTTGCTAATTTGAGCCATCATGAGAGCCATGCACCCCTGGTCCTTATTCTTGGGATAGTATCCTGTAGTTTTTAATATTCCAGAATCTTTTAAATTTTCATGAACTACTTTTTGTTGAGGTCTCATATTCTGAGTTCCCACTACCAACACCCACTATTAGCGCCTTATCTTCCAGGATGATCTCCACCACTAAGTCCCACTCCAGTACTCTGTTATAAGTGGGAATACAAAGATATATCATTGAAGCCCTGATATCTCACGGTAAACCCTTCTCAAATGTTTGTTATAAAAAGAATGAACACCACATCATATATATAGAGTATTATGATATATAATAAACCTATATGAATAATTCTCCACAATCGTAGTACCCTACAATAGAAAGGAGTAGATTTTGGATGTGCATTAATCATAACTTTAATGAATACAATGACTCCCTAAAGAGATGATTGAATTATGATAATGAGAGGGTCGTATTGTCATGTGATTGAGACACTATACTCTATCATCCCCCAAAGAACCCTAAGGAAGACTTTCCATGAGGACCTCCATCTGACCTGAAGTCCTCCTCACAATGCATACAACTTGAGTTACTTCCTCTAGCCAGTCCTCAGCCACCTGAGGGTCTAACATGCCCCGAAACCTATGATGTTGTTGTAACTAGAACTCATGAAATGAACTCAACCTATGTGAATCCTAAACCAACACTTCCGTTACTAACTAATTTTGAACTGGTTGTGGTATATCGGGTAAACCACCCAGAGGTACCATCTCCAGTAGATTCCCCTATACTGAAGCATCATTGCTCAACAGACCATCCTCATGATCTCGTAGTGGAATCCTGGTTGGATGTATTTGTAGAGGCATCCTGAAACGAAAAAGAAGTACAAAATTCAAAGATTATATATGGGGATATGGTTCAAGAATAACATGGTAACCAAAACGCATTCGTATTTCATGCATGTACAAATTTTTACTATTAAAAAATACGTACAAGTAACGAGTCGAAATGTAGGGAATCGACACCCTGGTGTATATATATTCTCGCCTCCACCCCAACACTGGAGTTCTTTCCCTAAAATAAAAACATGAAATAGTTAACACTTTGTCCAAAAAACCCAAAACAATATCACAAAATCCATTCCAAAGGTAGAAATGTCTCCTCTGACACCACTCTGTCATGGACCGACCCGACGAGGCCTGAACTATGACTACCCCAAGCTTGCGCCCAAAAGGATAGGGGCTTGTGACTAATTTGGAGTAGAAATATCACAAATATGGGAGGAATTGGCCTAATATACATGTACACACACATACACACACCTGTGCAAGACCATAAAATGATGAAATGTAAAACAACTTAACCCAAAGCATGTATACATCTATAACCCTATAATCAAAGTATGATAGTAAGTACTGAAAATAATAAAAGGGGCAAATAAAAGTGTAAAAAAATTAAAGAGTCCAATATTCTCAGTAGTAGAGGAATAATATAAAATTAAAACACTTGGAAAATACTTTGGTCAATATATATAAATATATTCTCCACCATCTCCCTATCCTCCTAGTATAATGTCATATGGGTCATCGTCTGCATAAGACAAGACATGTGGAGACAGATTCAGTGTAGGGGTGAGTATAAAAATACCTAGTATGAACCTCAAAAACACTAAATATGATGAATCAATAGTTTTCATATCATAAAAGGTTCATACAAATCAATGCAAAACCCTGATATTATTGGGAAGGAAACTACGCCTCCCAGAAATATCAACCAAACTGCTTGAAAAAAGATTCTTCTCGAAGAAATAATTGTTTTTTTGATAACCTTGTCCATGATCCATTCTATATCAAGAGACACTCATCCAAGAAGAAATGATCATTTGGTTCTACATAAGATGACTCACTGGTCTCTGATGATCTTGATACTCAGATAGGGGATCACACCCAAGATTGCTAGGGGACACCACAAACCCAAACTGGACAACCCTCTGTGTAGGGGATCACATAACAATGATTACATGAACCATAATGAGACATACCTATATATGGAGGATCAATTCCCTCACATGGATATTATTCCTATTCTACATAACCAACCTAGGGTATAAGAAATAATGATAGAGGACCACACTCTAGTATCATGAAGGGAAACCACAGACTCTATCCAAGAATTATTCTCAAGAGGGGATCACAATCTAGATATCTGTATGTAATTTTGCACGGTACCCTTGAGTAGATGAACCAAGTGAAAAAAATTGAAAAAAATTGGTCCAAACTAGAGGGAAAAAAGGCTCCAAACACAATCAATGGGGGTACCTGATTTGTAATAGGGAGTATATGACGTGTTTATCCAACACATGGTATACTCGTGTGGTGATGCCTCACATAAAATTTAAATCTCAAAGTTAATAGAATGTAATTAATTATACATGACATGTAGTGGTTGTCTAGCACCCTGACCATAACGTCTATCTGTACCCATGTACTACTGGTCGTGCTTGTATACCAACCCATGTAAACCTTTCCATGCTCATGTACACCTATATGTGTTTATATACCCAAAAATTCATATTCATGTGTACCCTATGAGGTACACACCAAAATACCAACATGGATCAAATGACATGTGATAGGTGTAATATAATGTGTGATATTTTTTCTCTCTGTGGAATCCCTAGCACCACACCGAGGGTTCCACATGTCATGTATCTTTGGATTAAATTTTGTGTAACCCACGACTTTTGAGAACCCATGTGTTCTTATATATATTGCTTTCCAAACCATCTTTATTGTGATTACATCCACGAATCATGTATATATATCCAGTCGTCCCCTGTCGATGTCGATCATCAAGATATGGGTTCCAATATTCTTGGAAATCACCTCCATTGAGTCATCCGTCACAAGCTTGTATCAAAATTGAGAAGAATTGGACACCTTGGTCTAATCTAGTTCACCTCCGACCAACCTCGACCGCTACACCTCAATCGCAACCTCTATAGCGAACTCCATCCATGTTATCAGTCCATTATTCTTAAGAATGGTCATGAAATGATTGAATATTGGGTATTTCATTGAACTATGGGCTAAAGGAATTTCCCAAGATGAAAATGTGCAGAAACGGGGGATAAATCCATGAACCATAAAATGAGAGGAACAAACCTCACCCTTTTTTTAATTTTCATCCAGGATTCATTATCAACAAATTAGATAAATAAAGATATAAATAATCAATGAACAATAAATAAACCATAAATAAAATCAACAGTCAATACACAAATCGATTCTTGTTCATGGAATTGATAAAAATTAAACGGAGATAAAAATAGGGATGGAAATAACACATCAAACATAATACCTAAAGTTTGGATTGATCACTAACAATTAATGGTCTTGTATTTCTTTCATTGGTGAGATCCATGAACTTCATTCGCACAAGATCATTGATTTGATATTGATCAGATTCCATCTTCCAATGATCATCTAATTTATCCTCTCCTTTGAATCCTCTCAATCTTAAGTTATGTGGATAACCCTAGGTATTGATTCATATTTGTGCATTTATAGGGGAAATGGTTCACAATATCAATCTAATAAAAAAATTATTTTATTAATTTCACCTGTGACTGCACTTTACCAAAAACACAATTCCAACAATGATAATGTCATGTCTAGTGTAAAGCCGACACTTTGACCTTAAGGAAAGCCTTTTATTTGTGATCTAAGCCTCTTCTTAAGAGTCATTCCACTTTTTCATTAAAAATACACATGCCTAATATATAAATTTTTAATATTTATCAAATATCAATTCCAGGATCACTAGGAAAAGGAATGCCACACCATCTCTGTTCCAGGATTTGAAAATAATACACATAATATTCTAATGTAATACGTGAAAAAATAAATGTTTTTATAGGAATAGACCCTCTAACATGTTAATAGTGTCAAGAAAATACCCTGGGACATGATAACCTTTTATGGTGGACACCCTAAGACATACATTTTAAAGAACTATGAACACTCAGATTCCTACCCAAATAGGATACATAGGATGCCAACCTAAGGCCCTAACTCAAATTGGGAATCCAACTCAATGTATGTCTCTCCAAATCTCAGACATTCCATCCCTTGAGGCCCAAACTCTCCCATGGGTTTATCATTATTTTCCATCCATTAACAGATTGATAATCTATTTTAACTATGTGGACTCTGATACTTGTTATAAGAAATATATGTAGGATGCTTTACTAAGTCCCGAGCTCTATATCAAACAATCTTCTAGGGTTTTCCTAGTTCATAAGTTCCATATCCATATGTAGTGAGTCTTTCCACTTCCCATCTCTTTTTTCTCACATTGAGTACGAATCACATGAGCTTAGGGATTTTAAATGATTATATCACTCACATCATAAATTTCCCCCAGCCATGGAAACCTTAGTTTGTAAGACCCATTCCATGGCATGATACGATTTTCCCATACAAAGGAACCCACCTTAGTGTAACTCCTGATTCAATTCCTATATTGGTAACCCCTAGGGAAATAATCCTCATGGGTATTAATTTCCCACCACCAACCATCAGCTTGATGAGGGAGGATAGAACTACGATGACTCTAATTCCAACTATAAAAAGGATACATAGGGTACCTTTCTAAATCATTAGATCCAAACTCGGTGCCTAATTAATCTCATATATATCCATTCTGTATAATGTTAAACTGCACATCTTGGACTTAGAAACAATGTTTTTTTATTCCTATTATAAATAGGTTCTGTAGGATTCCTCATAAAGGTCAAATCCCATCTTAAAAACACCAATCACCTCCATGGATGGAAGTAAACTCTAGAGTTCTTGGTTATATAGATTCTAAATATAAACAATTACCCATTTAAAATAAATAACAAGAAATAGATAGATAACCTCAAATACATAAATGTAACCCCGTTAATAGAAATACCTTTTCATGAAGAGGTATTCAAAACCTGACCATTTTATAAGGTTAACCAGTCATGTATCAGGATTTATAAGAGATTCAAAAACATTAAATCTATAAGGGAGTCCTTTAATAGGAAATAATTAATCCGAAAAAGGCTGATATTAGCCTGACCTATAAGGCCCCAGCCTTAAACCTTACTTAATCTTGAGTTATTACAAGATTACACATTGAGGATATTTTCGGGTTTAGAGTTTTAGATAATTAGATCATAAAACATGAATTATATTCCACATATAAACAAAGTGGTTACATAAAGATAGTATTCTTCTTTACCATCAATGGAAACATATTTTAAATAAAACATGGATTCTTTCTTGACACTTCCTTGACACTATCATCATATCATGTACCTTTCCCTTGACCTGTGAAAAACATTTGAAAAAAACTTGGGATGAGCATAAAAAGATCAGTAAGGGATATAAAAATATGGATAGGAAACATGGGTACATATATACATAATAATGAAATCATACTTTACCCATAAAACATAAGCACTTTAACATACCTCATAAAATCATGAATAAATCATAGAAATCATAAGACATAAAGGTAACTTGAGGCATTCATAACATTCTTACGTAGGGAGTAACCCTCTTGGTTACATTTGGAATACCCATCACAGTATATTCCCTAAATCTCTTCCGAGAAACCTTAACGTTACACTCCTTTGCGTTACCCAATGCATTGGAGAGCTATATCGGCCTCACCCGCCCTTAGTTTATCACAGAACCACCCGTCTTCATAATAATGCCCAAGAACCTCAACATAATCGTATCACATAAAACATGCATAAAGGAAACATAACATTTACACCTTTCAATAACAAGATATCAATACAACACATTGATATAAAAACATTATGAAAACAATTTTCAATACGAAAATAAAAGAAAAGTAAAACATGGTATTTATTTTTCTTTTAAAAAAAGATATGGCTTGTAGAGGAAGCCGAAACTCAAATAATGGTCACGGTGGCGGAGAAGTCGTTGTCGCCGCATACGTATGACAAAAACATTCCCTTTTGTCGTTTAGTAAACGATTCGTATAAAAAAAATTCCTTTTTAATAAACGTAAAAGTCAAAGGGGTTTATACACCGTATAAAAGAAGGTTGTGTATAAAACAAAATATGCCTCAATGAAAAGAGATTGAGACGAAGTCCCATACCTCGGGTCCGACATGACACGGTCGTTCTTTAATCTCCTGAATAATAAACTTGAGTTAATTTCTACTTGCTTAAGAACCTTTTTCATGTTCATTATTCCTTTTATATCACTTATTGTCATGTCATGAACACTATGTAATTATTTAATTTAATAACGGTTGTTTTAACGATCATTGGTACTCGAGTCAAAAATAAACCCTTTATAATTACAAGTTGTTCATGTATCCATTATATCCAGAATTATAATCATGATGTATATATCATATAATCATATATATCCAGTATATACATGCCTTTATAATATTACATAATCATTTAGAGGTAAGAAATGAAATGCACCATTCATGGAGACGGTAAGCCGTACGTACGCATGAACGCTACTTTCATTTCTATTTTGTATTTTATAGAATGGAATCATAATGATATAAAGGTATATTATAATTCCAATATCATATATAATATCATAGTTCCATCCTTTATACGTCCCACATATGGTATTTAACGAATCAAATCACTTTGAGGGGGCGGTAGTCCGTACTTCCTTAAATGAAGATATCGCGTTTACCCATAATGGAAACCATAAAGGTATGCCCAAAATGAAAAATACAGAAGCTTAAGGAAAACATAAACATATTATATATCATATATATATATAGCGTCATCATAATGGCCACCTTTGAAGGTGTTAAAAGAATTTTGAACAATCATCATTTCGGGAGGCATAAATTCACCATCCACGGAAACAGTATGTCCATTTAACCATTAGATGTAGGTGTGTGTAAGTGTAGATCTAATAATTCTTATAAAAACATAATAATATATTGAATATAATGGAGTTGTTACAAAAGAAATGAATAAAAAGTGTTTAGTGGGATGGAGAAGCAAAATAAAACAAAAGGACTCAAGTAAAGACATTACCTTAAAATCGGGTAACTCCCATTCGTTTGAGCTCAAAGGCTTCCTTGGGAAGACTTCTGCCCAAAGTGAGGCTTCAATGAGTAATAGAGGTAATTGGAGAGACAAAATGATCAGGGGTTAGCTGAGCCAAAGGCTTTGGGAGTTTGGGTAAGGAGGTAGTGGTGGGGGCCTTTTATAAGAGGAGAGGAGGGGCACTCTTGGAAGGTAAAGAAAAGTCACTTTATTTTAAAATGGTATTCGGAATTAAGAGGTCCCACATTGATATAATTCGAGGATAGGGTGATAAGATTCATAAATCCACTCATCCAATAGGTTTTTGACATGTTTAGGTCTTAGATATTACATTATCATTTCATTTTATTTAAATCGTTAAATAATGAGGTCATCGCTGCATTATCATGATGTCATAAATAATTTACTTTATTTAATGTCTAAAAATTATAAAAAAACTACTATGATGTAGGAAATCTTTTTATCTTTCCAATTACTATTTATAGTCAAAAATATAACTTTTATAACCCCATGTAAAAATTATTTTAGTAAAATATCCCATGTTTGTGTCATTTTTACTTTAACATTAAATAAAAAGTTATTTATGTCATTTCCCAACCAAAGTGGCTCCATGGGGTCCCCAAGTTGACCCATGGGTTATCATGGTCGGCCATGACACATCCAATGATGGTAGGACATGTGTCAAGCTCATCTCATAATATTAAAACATTATTTTTACCTTAAACTACACTAATTACCACTAATTGCGATTAAGAACTTAAAAGTTACTATTCACCAAAAAAATTATTTTAATCTCATTGAACCACATTTTAATTATTATTGACAACCATGTATGTCGGATTTTTGAAAATCAAATCACAGAAGTGGCAAAGTTTCATTTAAACGAAAAATCATTTTCTTTAACTACCACTTAGTGGTTTCACTATTCATCAAAAATTGAAGTTTTTCAGAAAAATACCAAAACTTCACCCTAAGATATATTTGATATTCTGAATTCAAAAATGATGTCTATTTTAAAAAATTCAAAACATATAAGATGCATTAATTAATTTAATAATTAATTCCCGCTGTCATGACAAATAGCGTGTTTTTATGAAACATTAAGTATCAAAAGATTGGCACTATTTTAAGTCCAATTTCAAAGTGAAATTGATTCCAATGACCACCATTGGATTAAATAGTAAAAATATATTCTAATTTCACTTTAAAACCAATTAAAAAGGTAATCTAATAATATAAATAAATTAGATTAAAAAGAGGTTTTGAATTAGAATACAACATTTTTCACTATTCATTAAAAAATGAACTTTATCAGAAAAATACCAAAAATTCACACAAAGTAAATTTTGATGTCCCGATCATAAAGAATACGTTTATTTTGACAAACATGTCTTATAAAATTGTCAAAAGATATATTGAAAAATGGTTTGCCATTAAAAGGTAGTAAAACAATATTTTAAAAATATTAGTGTATTCCATGCTTAAGATTGGATTTATTTTCATTTTAAGCCTCTAAAACACTATCTAATTCATTAATAGGCATAGATAAAAATATACATTATTCATTACTTACTTGGGATGTTACATGACCTCCCATCCTCTCAGCCAATGTGAGATCCTCAGTGTCATTTAATTGGAAACCCTAATTGATGAACTACCTTTAAAAAGTAGGTTTGTACGTGGTTATGGATTTGGGAACAATTGGGAGTCTCTTTGAAATATGGAAATGGTAAACCTAATATGAATTATTGTTCAACCATACATAAACCACCCCACAATAAATTCTCAAACATGAAACTAAAATGGTGAACCCTTTGAAGAAGCATGAAGGGACAAGAATAATTGAATCATTGTAGTAATTGATCATCATGTATCATAAACCCAAGGAACAAAACCTTACCAACATCATTTGATGGAAACATACACCCACTGACTAGATAATGGTTCTTACATTGTATTTAGGCTTACAATGTATCGAGACATGGTTCTATTTTTTCCTAGACTTGTGATATAATTACCCTACCATGGTTTGATTTTTTGTTATTATACACAATTTTTTATATGATGGTGATGAATAAGGATGGATTTTGGTAGGTTTTATTCTATTTTACGGTAGAATGACCATCAAACGTTTATATATAGGTTTCTGGATGGGATACTCCTTATAAAAAATCTTGGATATATTTATTATAGATCGAGTGTTTAAGAAATAACTTAGAGTAAAGAATTATGTTTGGGGTTGTGTCTCTCTACATTTCATACATGTGTAAAAATCATTGAGTAATAATCATAATAATATAGATCCCGTGTATGATGAACTCTATTTTTGAGGAGGTAAACCCTTTTTGAGGACAAATAATGAATTTTTGTAGATTAATATCCACTTTAAAGTCTACTTGGTGCTCATATATATTCCTATTTTAGACCACATATCCTTCTAAAAGGTAGATTTCATATGATATTTAATGGTATAATATTATTAGATATTTGTGAAGTGTTAAACAATCTCCACCATCACCTTTAGGTAATCATCACTAGGTATAGTGTGATGCTAATAATGTTGTGGAAGATTGTACAAGTTAGATGGATTTGAAAAGTTGGTACCAATAATATTTGAGATATGACATGTGTTCTATTTATTGAGACTCAAACCCATCAATGTCAACATGATCCATTCCTTCTCCATCTATTATTTTTCAAGAGTTATTGATTCTAATGGATTTCTTAGGCAGATTTATTCAGTTGGAGACTCATACTGGTGGTGATTAACTATTTTCTCAAAATAGTTAAAAATGGAAATTTTTCTTCCTATGAGAGAGTGATTTTGTGGGATTTAATTATATTAGGATGATACCCTAAAAAATTATCCTTGTTATAGGTTTTATGTTTTGTAGTGTTTCCAAGTAACATGAACTTTATTAGACGGGTTGAGGTTCACCTTCAAGGGATATTTATAACTACCTAGAGAACATTTAAATGTTTCTTATATTGGGAAATTGTCTTATTTATTGCCTAGATTTAATGGTTTCCCCAATATCTCCTACTATTTATCAGGTGGCCCAGCTGAGCACAAGGAATTGATGGTGTAGTTTGGTGACATTTCTAAGAAATAATTATGTATGGATTAATGAGACCTCTAGGACTTGTGGAAAATAATCAATAGGTTCTTGGTGGTTGAACATAGTTCTATTCAATATTATCATTAATTTCATGAGGATTAAATTTCATGATCTATTACCAAGAATCACTAGGGGAATCTTGAATCCCTAGTGATTTCGTTCATTATAATGAATGCATTTATTGAATTTATGTCACATGTGAATAATTTTTGGTAGTCTTCATTGATTTCATCCTCATTGGTCTTGAGTAAGGGTTGAGTGTATTAGTTCTTATAGAGGTTGTTATTAACCTACCTAAATAATACAAATCTCTTAGTGAATTCTTGAGGTATGAACTTTGGATATGATAAATCAATCCTTTTAGGTATTATATTTAAGATTATATAGTATCGGTTTGATTACAAGAATTTTGAATCCTTGATGTTTTTTATAATTAGAATGATATAGTGGTGGGTGGTAACTGAATCCCTTTAACAAGAATTTCATTCTTAGAAGGTGGATAAAAAGTACGAGAATCTATCCATGGTGTGTTTGGGTTTAATGAAAGTGTAATATATGTTACATCATTCAATATTTATTATGGACTCCACAACTCAATTAGTTCATGAGGTCAAGTATGGTATTATAGACTATGGGAATATATATGATCATATATTTTCAAGTGGTGAAATTGATGTATTCTTTTTAATTTAATGGAATAAATCACCTTTCTATAAGGTGGGATAGTGGTTCTCCCATATGAAACTACCACAAAATATGCTTTTATTAGCACTAAAAAAGGCCTTTATCATCACTAATAATGTGTTATTAATTGAGCCTCTATTAAGGGGGGTCCCCTTTATCAGCACTCAAAAAATCACTAATAAAATACATCCTTTATCATTAATCATAAAAGTGTTGATAAAACCCCCCATTTATCAGTGCTATTTGAAGCATTGATCAAGTCCCTATTAATGAGCACTTCAATTAGCACTGATAAAGGATTCCCCGTCTGGGTATGCTGTTTATTTAACAACACACCCAGAAACCTTCCAAAAAATTAAAGGTAGACCAAAATTACTAAACCAAAAAAAACCTGTACAAAATAGAAAAAACCTACTCAAAAATTACTATTGATAGTATATACAAAAGAACCACATACACGATGAAAATGATGAAAAAACAGGCAATTAAAAAAAAATTGGAAAACAATTCTATATACATTTAATTGACATCATAAATAAAAAAATATTCATTCATGGTATATACCAAAAAACACTTCTATAAAAATTTTGAACTATGTTTTTTAAATAACATTTACAAATATCCAACAAACATTTAAAAACATTATTGTTTTATCTTTTGATGTATGTCATCCCCTCTAAAAAATGTACTCCAATGGTAATAGTCACCAAACAAATCATCCCAACTAGAGAATAGGGTTCCACCAATATATGAAAAGAAATATTACATTTGTAATAATATAAAAAAATAAATTAAACATTAATATGAAGAAAACATAAAAAAATGTAAATTTTTAATAAAAATGACACATTTGGAGTTATACTGGTCACACTATGCATCGTATTGGGGTGGGTTTGATTACCACGCGTCATAAATGACTAATGGATCATTGTCCTAATGTATCAAAACAATCGGAATGAATTTCCTTAGTTTTAAATATGTCAGTTGTGTTTTTTTACTATGATGTCATTGAAACCAAAAACAAGCAATTTGAGTCATACCAGTCACATCATGGGTTGGTTTGATGTGAAAATTCTTCATACATGTCAAAAAGGACTTACTAATTTATTTCCTTAATTTGGAAAACAATCGGAGAGTTTTTTTGGTTATCAGCGAGTGAAACTTTTTAAAGTAGAATGTCAATTTTAAATTGGTAGTGGAGACTTTTAGTTATACATATCACACCATTCGTCATATTGAGGTGGAGTTGATTCCTACACGTCACAACTAACTCATGGATCATTGTCATAATGTATCAAAACAATCCAAATGCTTTTTCTTGATTTTTAGTATGTTTGTTGTGTTTTTTAGGTGAATTAATGCGAATTTTAAATAACAAGACACATTTAGAGTGATACAGATGAAATTGTGTGTCGGATTTAGGTGCAGTTGATTCCTACACATAAAAAATCACTGAAAAATCGTTTTCCTAAAGTATAAAAACAATCATAATGCCTTTCCTTAGTTTTTAGTATGTCAGTTTTGTTTTTTTACTAAAATTTCATTTCAAACCGAAAACATGCAATTTGAGTCCTAACTGTCACATCTTGTGCCAGTTTGATTTGAGAATGCTTGATACATTTCACAAAGGACTTACGAATCACTTCTCATAATTTGGAAGACAATCAGAGTGTGTTTTCTTTGTTTTCAGTGAGTGATATGTTTTAAACTCAAATTTCAATTTTAAACTCATAACATACAATTTTAGTCATATTGATCACATGGTGCATTATACTGATGTGGGGTTTATTTCTACATGTCAAAACAGACTCATTGATTTTTTTCCTACATTATCAAAACAATCTGAATGCGTTTGCTCAGTTTTTCGAATGTCAGTTGTGTTTTTTTACTTGAATTAATGTCCATTTTTAATAATAATACATATTTGGAGTCATACCAGTGACACCGTTCATTTTATTGAGGTGTGGTTGACTCTTACATGTCAGAAATAGCTGATAGATCTTTTTCCTAAAGTATCAAAACAACCAGAATTCATTTCCTCAATTTTCAGTTTGTTAGTTGTTTTTTTTTCTAACATGTCATTTCAAACTGAGAACATGTAATTTGAGTCATACTGTTCACATCATGTGTCTGTTTGATGTTAGACTACTTGAAAAATGTCAAAGAGGACTTACAAATATATTTCCTTAATTTTTAAGAAAATAAGATCACATTTTCTTTATCTTCAGTGAGTGACACATTTTGAACTAAAATGTAAATTTTAAACTCGTAAAGGACACATTTAGTCATACAGATCACACAGTGTGTCAGATTGAGGTTGGGTTAATTCCTACACATCCCAACTGACTCATGTATTATTATAGTAAATTATCAAAACAATCCTAATGAATTTTCTTGGTTTTTAGTATGTCAGTTGTGTTTTTTTACTTGAATTAATGTCAATTTTAAATAACAAGACACATTTGGAGTGATACCAGTCCCACTGTGTGTCTAATTGAGGTGAGGTTGATTCATACACATCACAAATGAATAATAGATCACTTTTTTAAAGAATAAAAACAATTTTAATGCATTTCCTTAGTTTTCAAAATTTCAGTTGTGTTTTTTTACTAAAATGTCATTTCAAATCGAAAACATGCAATTTCAGTCATATCGGTCGCATAATGCATCGATTTGATGTGATACTACTTCATACATGTCAAAAATTACATCTGAATTGTTGTCATTAATTTAAAAGTTAGTCAGCGTGCGTTTTCTTTGTTTTCTATGACTGACACGTTTTGAACTAAAATGTCAACTTTAAACTGAAAACAGATACTTTTAGCCACACCGGTCACACCATTCGTCAGATTGAGGTGGGGTTGATTACTACACATCACAACTGACTCAAGGATCATTTTCCTAATGTATGAAAACAATCTGAATTCATTTTATTAGTTCTCAGTTTTTAGTTGTGTGTTTTTACTTGAATTAATGTCAATTTTAAATAAGAAGACACATTTGGAGTCATACTAGTGACATCGTGAATTGGATTGAGGTGTGGTTGATTTATACACATAAAAATGACTGTTATATCATTGTTCTAATGTGTCAAAACAACCATAATAAATTTCCTCATTTTTTAGTATTTTAATTGTGTTTTTTACTAAAATGTCATTTCAAACTGAAAACTTGAAATTTGAGTCATACTGGTCGCATCATGTATTGGTTTGACATGAGACTACTTGATACACATCAAAAAGGACTTATGAATTTCTGTCCTTAATTTGGAAGACAATCAAAGTGTGTTTTCTTTGTTTTTAGTGAGTTACATGTTTTGAACTAAAATGTCAATTATAAACTCGTAACAGACCCTTTTAGTCATAATGATCACACGGTGTGTCATATTGAGTTGGGGTTGATTCCTATACGTCACAACTGAATCATGGATTTATTTTTTCTTAAAGAATCAAAACAATCTGAATGCATTTTCTCAGTTTTCAGTATGTCAGTTGTGTTTTTTTACTTTAATTAATGTCAATTATAAATAACAAGACACATTTGGAGTCATACCGATGATACCATGCATTTTATTATGGTTAAATTGATTCCTACATGTCAAAAATGACTCGTATATCATTTTTCTAAAGTGTCAAAATAATCCAAATGTATTCCCTGGGTTTTCAATATGTTAGTTTTTTTACTAAAATGTCATTTCTAACCAAAAACATGAAATTTGAGTCATACCGGTCGCATCATGCATCATTTTGATGTGATAATTCTTGATACACATCACAGAGGACATACAAATTACTTTCCTTAATTTGGAATACAATCAGATCATGTTTGCTTTATTTTTAGTGAGTGACATGTTTTGAACTAAAATGTCAATTTTAAACTCGTAACGAACACTTTTAGTCATAATGATCACATGTTGTATTGGATTGATGTGGGGTTGATTCCAACACATCAAAACTAACTCATGTATAATTTTCTTAAAGTATAAAAACATTCTGAATGTGTTTTCTCAGTTTTCAGTATGTCAGTTATGTTTTTTTACTTGAATCAATGTCAATTTTAAATAACCAGACACATTTGGAGTTATACAGGTCACACTGTGCATCATTTTGAGATGTTGTTGATTCTTAAACATAAAAAATGACTGATATATCATATTCCTAAAGTATCAAAACAATTGGATTTAATTTCCTCAGTTTTAGTATGTCAGTTTTGTTTTTTTTACTAAAATGTCATTTTGAACCGAAAACAAACAATTTAAGCCTCACATTATTCATCGGTTCGATATAAGACTACTTCGTACATGTCACAAAAGACTTATTAATTTCTTTAATTAATTTGGAATACAATTGGAGTGTGTTTTATTTTTTTTAGTTAGTGGCACATTTTGAACTAAAATGTTAATTTTAAACTGATAGCAGACACTCTAAGTTATACCGGTCACACCGTTCATCATATTGAGGTGGGGTTGATTCCTACTCATCACAAATTTATCATGGATAGTTTTCATAATGTATCAAAACAATATGAATGAATTCCCTTGGTTTTCAGTTTGTCTATTGTGTTTTTTACTTGAATTAAGGTAAATTTTAAATAACAAGACTCATTTGGAGTCATACCGGTGACACCGTGCATGGGATTGAGGTTCAGTTGATTCTTACATGTCACAAATTACTGATAAATCATTGTGATAATGTATCAAAACAATCGGAATGAATTTCCTTGGTTTTCAGTATGTCAGTTGTGTTTGTTTTACTAAAATGTCATTTCAAACCGAAAACTTGCAATTTGAGTCACACTGCTCGCATTGTGCGTCAGTGTGATGTGAGACTGCATTATACATGTCACAAAGGACTTACAAATTGTTGTACTTAATTTAGAAGACAATAATATAGGGTTTTATTTGTTTTTAGTGAGTGACATGTTTTGAACTAAATGTCAATTTTAAACTTGTAATAGACACTTTTAGTCATACTGATCACACAGTGCGTCAGATTGAAGTGGTGTTGATTCCTACACATCACAACTGACTCATATTTTTTCCTCTAATGTATCAAAACAATACTAATGTGTTTTATTGGTTTTCAGTATGCCAGTTTTTTTTACTAGAATTAATGTAAATTTTAAATAACAAGACACATTTGGATGTATACTGGTGACACTGTCTGTTGTATTGAGTTGTGGTTTATTCCTACATGTCACAAATGACTGATATATAATTTTTCCAAAGTATCAAAACAATAATAATGAATTTCCTCAGTTTTTAGTATGTTAGTTTCATTTTTTGACAAAAATTTCATTTCAAATCAGAAACATGCAATTTGTGTCATACTAGTCGCATCATGCGTCAGTTTGATGTGAGACTTCATGATACACATCAAAAAGGATATAAAAATTTTTGTCCCCAATTTGGAATAAAACTATAGAACATTTTCATTATTTTCAGTAAGCGACACATTTTGGACTAAAATGTCAATTTTAAACTCATAATGGACAGTTTTAGGCATGCTGATCACATGGAGCATTGGATTGAGGTGGGACTGATTCACACATGTCACAAATGACTAATGAATAATTTTCCTAATGTATCAAAATAGTACGAATACGTTTTTTGGTTTTTAGTATATTAAGTGTGTTTTTTTACTTTAATTAATGACAATTTTAAATAACAAGACACATTTGGAGTTATACCGGTGACACCGTGCGTCATATTGAGGTGTGGTTGACTCCTACACATAAAAAATGACTGATAGATCATTTTCTTAAAGAATCAAAATAATCAGAATACATTTCCTCTATTTTCAATAGGTTAGTTGTGTTTTTTTACTTGAATTAATTTTAATTTTAAATAAAGACACATTCAGAGTCATAACGATGACATTGTGCATTAGATTGAGGTGTGGTTGATTCCTACACATCAAAAAATGACCCATGGATCATTGTTCTAAAGTATTAAAAAAATTAAATATGTTTTTCTACCTAAAAATCAATGCACCCTGGCCTATGAAACCAAAAAAAGAGACATGACCTACATAGTTTGCTCAATCTACCCAGTTTAGAAGGATTATGGAAAAATATTTGATCCTTGTATGGTTTAAATGGAATAAAATCCTCCTTCCACATCAAAGTTTTAGTCATCCCAGTGAAGAACCAACTATCATATATTTAGGACCTCCGAAAGAATATATGATAGTTTGTTCTTCACTGAGTTAACTAAAGAGGGGAACTTCCAATGTTTCAAATTGAGTCAATGTTTTTTGGTGAAAAACCCTTCTTGTTATGGAAAACAAAAAGTGTGGAGTAAGCTCTTATGCCCGTTATTTCTAAATATGTCACAAAAAATCAAGGGATGGAGAAACCCCTTCTGAGTACTTGTTATATTTTGTGGTATATGAACAACACACATACCCTATAAATGAGGACCATCAATATGTTTTAAAAAACCTATCAACATGCAATTCATTTAGTTCCCAAACAAAGACCACCAACAAACATGATTTTCAGTGGGGCATTTATCCCTTATAAATCAAAACATTACCATCAATCAAAGAGAAATATAAGGCATACAAGATTATTAAAGTCGAAATTAATATAGAGGTTTACTATATTAATTATATATTTGTACATTCTTCCATCAGGTATGCTGCCCATTCATTTCTAAGCATATCTATATCATCTAGTGAATATGAACATTTTTTGTAGTCCTGGTAGAACTGAAAAAGTATAAATACACAAAATATTAATAATTTTTTTAAATGAAATAGAAATTATCTTCAAAAATACCTTTTTAGGGATGTTGGTTTGTTCATGGAATATGATATATTTTAGAAATTTACAAACATAATAACCACAATCTTTAACGTTTGTTTGTTTCAGGCATTGCAGAAACATTGAAAAAAATAAGTAATTTTTTTATATGTGTTCAGATAGTGAAATATTATTATATATACCCTGATACTTTTCCAGTCT
Source organism: Viscum album (assembly GCA_963277665.1). Classification (NCBI taxonomy): domain Eukaryota; kingdom Viridiplantae; phylum Streptophyta; class Magnoliopsida; order Santalales; family Viscaceae; genus Viscum; species Viscum album. Next base: position 1,077,788,869 of record OY728139.1, on the reverse strand, counting down.
TAGTACTTGTCAGGTTTCTTTTCCTTTTCCCCTGGCCACATTCCATGATGTAGACGATATTCCCGCACTTCCCTATTATAATATAATCCTCATTAAAAGATAATATAAATTTTATAACTGGATGTTTAGTTATAAAATATTTTATGTAGTGTATTAGAAATTGATAAACTCTATCATTTGTGGTTTCTTTTTTGGATATCCATGCATTGAATCTAGAAAATAAATCTTTTGGTGTAACCAAATTGACCACAATGAGAATCCAATACAGCCTAAGAACACAAAAAAGAACAAGTAATGAATGAAATTATAATATATTTGAAATGATTAAATTGAGGTGTTTTTCCCCTGCATCATTGGTATTTAGAAGAGTATGTCATCTTTAATTTTTCTCATAAACAATTTGAGATGTTCTGCCACTATTTCACCATGTTTCTTGGAATTTATGTCTTCTTGTACTATAGAGGTGACGTGAGGATTAGCAAGTCCAAATTTTTGTTCGTGGGTAAATCCCTTGAATTGTTTTTCATATATATACCAGAGAAAAATATGAAATGTATTTAGTCATAATTATCATATTATATCATCTATTGGTAAATAAAAGCATGAAAACATACCTTATATAAACATTTACAACTGATTTTCCTAACCAATCATATTCGAGTATTTCAGTTGCACGCTCAACACCAATGAAGTCTGGATCATCCCCTCCATGCATATTTTCTACAAAATCAATTATGTGATTACCACCATCATTCATCTTCCTATCCACATGATCCTTTAATGATTTAAAATGTGGATATAGAGTGGGGGGGGGGGTTAAGGTGCTTTGAGTAGATTATTTTGATCGATTGGTTGATCCTTGAGATAGTTTTGAAGCGGTATTTCATTTCACCCCCTTCCCTTTGTTTTTCTATAATAACATGAATCAGTTCAAACCTATTTTCATTAAATGTTTAAGGTTTGTCTTGAAAATAAAATTGGAAATTAATACCACTTTTTCGACATATTTTTTTACAAGAAGTGAGGGTCATGTGATAAATGTTACTAGAGCTTGTTCGATCGTATAAATATCTGAATCATTAATTTGAATAGGCAGTTCAGTGCTTAGCTCTAGGGCTACAATAATCGATACTCTGACATGATCTGTTAGAAGTTGTTTGTTGTGTAGCATGTCGTTTTGGATATTAAACACTATAACCCTCACAACAAGGAAAAGGGTGGGTGTTGATAGATATAAATCACAGTCATTTTTTCCATGTATAATATCATTATAGAAAAGGTATCCATGTATAGTGTCTATCTAATTCAGATTTCATAGAAACAATTATTAGAAAATTAACTACGTTAGTTAAGAATTGTTTTTTAGGGGAATGGATCACCTAAGAAATGGTGGGTGGTGGGGTGGGATCTTCATTCATGAGTTTTTCTTGAGATGTTTCTTCTTTTTCCCCCCATAATAATTCCTATCAACTCTCTAGTATTTTAATTTTTCTTGAAAAATAACTAATATTTCTCTTATATTTTTTATTTCCTCAGTTTGATCCTCCACTTGTTTTTTCCCAGAATATGTTTGGGGTGTCACCCCAAAACCCACACATCTGATGCATCCATACTTTTCTAGCTACTTCAAGGCCACTAAAAGTATGTCTACATCTGGTGTGGCTGTTATTGATTCTTGTGAAAATGTCATATATAAAATATAGGAAAATAACTAATCATTGTTATGTAATAGTGATTTAAAACAATTTTTTTTTTATTATGTCATGCTTAAACATGTTTTCAACACTTTTTGTATGTTTTAATATAATATTTAGTTACATGTGCCTCCTTCCATAGCCCATGGCATGGGATGGAAGTGGCTGTGGATTTGGACACTTCAAGTTTCTTATAAACAATAGAACATAGTTATTGGGTTGTTTTAGGTTACATAGAAGTATTATGGTAGATTTAAAATATGTACCATTTTTTTTCAAGTGATGCGTACCCCATCCTTGCTTTATGGTAGGGTTATGCTGGTTTTGATGCCCATTGTTTATTTTCAGCACTTAGTTGTTGTTTCATAAATGAGACACTGTCAATAAAAGTGATGAATACACATACCATCAAACAACATATTACTAGAAACAATTTACCTGAAAAGACTGCTTCGCACAACGGCCAATAAACGCATCCCATGATGCTTGGGTTATCATGTGTTCACAAATAAGAGGTGGGTGTAGTTTTATGTTCCCTTAAGCATCTTTAAGATGATATATCATTAAAAGTGTGTGAAACCCTCCATGAATCCTTCCAAAAAACCCTTAAGATATATTCTTTGTGAGATTCATCTAATATAAATGCACTCTACAAGAGATGATGAAGTGTGATTCATTGTTTCATTATTTAATTTTTAGTAAATTTAAAAAATGATATCACAGTGATACCATAATATCTCCCCACATCAGTTTCTTAATCTCAGCCACAACATGGTTCCATGAAGATACATAAATCACCACCCATTGCGGAGTGACGATTCCAAAGTAACTACTAAACATGGCCTTGATGGGGTTAACATGCTGGCCTGACTTATTCCATCCAATCTCGTATTTGAGGCCTTTCTCTTTAGACCTAATGATTTTTACTAATACCATCAAACTACAATGATCTTATTTTCTTTTGGCATCATAGGTGTTTCATAACCTTTCATTTATTTGGATCCACCATCATCAATATGTTCCTTTGGCTCCAAAGGGCTAGCATCAGCATGTGAAGATGGTGGTTGTACCTCTGCATGGGGAGCTACAACTGGTTGAGAAACCTATTGTTCGTCTGCACTACAAGCAATAATAGGTTGTGAAAAATCTTTCGCTAATGGATTAGGAGTATAATCATTTAAAAAAGTCATTATCTACAAAATTTGTTTAATATTTAATTTAGATAACATAAAATCTACAATGAACATATATTAACATAAGGAAACAGGTTGCGAAACCAGTTGTTCGTCTACACTACGAGCAACAGTAGGTTGAGAAACCTATTGTGCCTGGGGATTAGGAGCATCATGATGTGCAAAATACATTATTTTTAAAATTATTTTAACATTTAATTTAGATAACATAAAACTAGAAGTGAGAAGATATTAACATAAAGTAACACAATGTATATTAGAAGAAAAATATAACCAGATTATTGAACTCTTTTTTTTAAATGTTGGAGGGATTTTATCCCTCTATCGACTATAATAATCCCTTCATTATTGTCTCCTCTGACATAAAAATGTTCTATTCACTGGGTCCACTATGAAATTATTGCAACGTACTAATGAAAGGGTCATCCTCCATTGAATTTTCATGTGACTCTACAATGGTTTTGGTCGATAACAGAACAATTGACTAGTATTGATTTGCGGGATCTGGAAAATAAATTACTTGTACTCTCTATTATTCCATTATAAATGGTTTTTATTTGTACCCTTCCTTACTGAAATCAACTTTCACAAATCCCAACTCATCTATTTTAACTTCACTTAAATTTTCAACCAACTTACAATGAAAAATTTTCACTTGGAATGTCGTATAATAGAACTCCAATATTTTTTTATGATGCCAAAATATGACATATTCCTGTAAATTGGATTTCTATCCATACCACCAAAAAAATGAATCACTTCATACCTAAGTGTTACTCCACTATTATTTCTAGTACTATCTTTATCATGTTCATTAGTATAGAATGTATAACCATTAATTAAATAAGCATTGTAAGATAATACGTAAACACTTGGTCCTCCAGCTAGCCATCAATGCCATTATAATCTTGATTCTGGATTTTTAATTGAATCCTTAGAGATATGGTCCTAAAAAAAGCCTATAAACTGTTGATTATGTTTATTTGATATCAATTTTTCAGATCATTAAGGATTCTAATTCCTAAGAATTTTTTTATGGGTTTCAATATATGGGTCAACGTCCAAACTGTTATGCAAAACATAAAGGTGGGCCTACTCCTGATCTGTAATATTGATTGTGACAACCACCTTTCTAGAAATTCCTTCACCCACAAGTCACCTACTGTGATAAGTTTCGTTAGAAAAATTCTGTTCACAGTAGATACGTATTCGGTACAGAATTCAACAGCTTCCTCAACAATATATCACTCAGTAATAAAACCCTCTGGCCAACTTCGATTTTTGACATACTCTTAAAAAATCTTCATATACAGTTTAATGGGATACATCCATCTATAGTGAAAAGGAACACATATCTGAATTTATCTCACCAAGTGAACCATCAAATCAAATAATATCGATGGGAAAATGATTTTCAATTCACATAATATGATGATAATTTCTATTTCCATAGTCAGCAATTTCTCCGAGTCTATAACTTTTCTACATATAGCTTTGATGAAGAAATATATCCTCATTAATGTATGATGGTCATTCTTGGAAAAAATGTAATGTAATTCTATAAGAATTATATCTTGCATCAAAACATGTCATCCATGTGATTTCAGAACTTTTAACTTTAAATTGTGCATTGACACGATGTTCTTGATATTCGATGAATACCCCTCTAAAACATTTACATCATTCAAGAAGTTTCAAAACTGATATTTCTCTTTCCTGGAATGAGTGTATGTAGTGGGAAGAAGAAATGTTCATTTTTTACCCTTTACTAGTGCCAACTCTTGTTTTATTCTCATGTCAACCATGTCCAAACTAGCCTTAATTCCTTCCTATATTTTTCTGGGTTCATTTTGCAACTTGCCGATGACAATATCAGTTACATTATCTTTTTCAACATGCATAATATCAAGAAACTTTTATACATATATACAATTCTAGTGGGGTAATTAAAAAAAACTAATTTCTTTTTGAAATCGGTTTTCATAAGGATTTTTGAAAATAGTTTACCAAAATCAGTGTCCACATATTTAACTTTCTCAAACAGTTGATCACCTATTAATGCAGATAGTGGTGTATGTTCTTCTAAAATTCCATAGAATGATGTCGTCCAAGATCAGTACTTATGTCATTGGGGTAGAAATTTGAGATGTCCAAGAAACACATTTTTCGATGAATGTTTCAACCTAATTGATTGTGTAACTTATTCATTGATGGGACACCCAAGACTTCCTTTAATGCTATATCCTAAAAATTTTAAATAAGTTAGAAATTCATTTATCATCCCATACAACATGTATCTCAACATGAAATATTCATTTTTGTAAGCATCATACATTATACCACCTAAATCCCACAATAATTTCAAATCCTAGATCAATGGATAAAAATAAACATCAATATCTTTACTCAGTTGTTTTAGTGCTCATATAATCATAGATAATAAGAAACGTTTTTGTTTCATGCATAACCATGGAGGAAAGATATAATTTACCAACATAACCATACATGTATTTTGAGTGTTTCTTTGAAAACCAAAAGGATTCACTCCATTTGTAGATAACACAAGATGAAGGTTTCTTGATTCATTTCCAAAGTCACGATACTCCTGATCAATTCTCTTCCACTGAGGAGAGTCTGACGGATGTCATAGTTTTTCATGTTTATTTCTTCTGTATATATTCCAAGTCAATTGTTATGTAGTCTCCTCACTTTTATATAGGTTCCTAAACCTTGGAATGATTGGAAAGTACCATTCAACTTTCATGGTACTGAATTCATATTTCATTTATCAAGAAGCACCACACTTTGGGCATTCTCTAAGTGATTTGTGGTGCTTTCCAAATAGTAAAGTGTCATTCAGGAAAGTGTGTATTCTTTTATAGATCATACCCACTGAGCATAACATTTGTTTGGTGTTTTAATTTTGGATCGAGAGCTCATTGTCTTTTGGTATCATGTCATTCAATGGCTTATTTGCACAACTCTTTAACTAATCAATGAATATTGGGTAATCACAAAGTTTGTCTTCAAATGTCCTTGTCATTTCCTTAATATGATCTTCATCATCATTCACATTTTTAATCAAATTCTTGACATAGTCTTCTTCATTTTCCATTCTTGTAATCATGTGAAATGATCCATAAAACATAGTGTTATCCCAGTCACTATCTATATTCTTCTTTTCCCCATGTTTTTTCCATCATTTATAACTTCAATCTACTTCATGACAGATCAAGTGTTCTTCCTTTAAAAATAATCAAGTGTTCTTACAACTACTTTGGACCAACTTTTCTTGAATAACAATAGTGTTAACATAGACAAATGATTTGACAAGGATCATATGCATGATCTTTTTCAAGCTTGAAGAACTCTTTCACTCTATCTTCATACTCTTTTGTCAAATGATTGGCATCCATCCATTATTTATTCATATCATTCCTATTTTTTGGTGATATTAATATTTGGTAAAATAAATAAATAAAATTTTGATATAAAAATCAACCAAGGTTAAAAAAGTTATAGAATTTAAATCCTGTTTGAAAACTATTTATAATATCATAGTTGAAATCCCTTAAAAAAACAACCATTTTCCCAAATAAATTTTATAATAAATAACCATTTTTAAAATAAACCAAGTAGTTCTAGATATCCTTTCTCAAAACCCAAATTCCTTTTTAAACCATTTTAATGAAATTTAAAACCAAAAAAGGGTATGTTGAACACATATAGTTTTTTAATAAACATTTCAAAACACATGAATCATTTTAAAAGTGAACCCCTAACAAAATCACTATATGTCATTATCACTTCCCTCTATCTATCAAATGTAAATAATTGATGGTAGCATGCCTTATATGTCTCATGACATCTCCTATCTCACTTGGATCACTAGTTTTCTATGTTACTCCCACCAACCTTTTGGACGGGCTAACCCATCACTACTTGGTGAACTGTTTTTCTAGTGTTCTGATCCCCCCACTGTCTACTCAAAACCGTATTCAAATTTAAATTTACTATTAGATATTAACACCATCACACTCACTCATGAACATAAAATCTTACTAACTTATTCACATGTATTATTATGAGTAGATCTTAACGCAATCACACTCACCCTTTTTGAACCTATAGACTTGATAACTTATTCACATAAAATTTATATATCATGATATATAATCTTTTATCCAATGAATTAGTGGGAAATATAGGTATTACCCATCTCATAATACATACATTTTTTCCACTTGAAAATAAAACATTCATTATCTCATAAAGACCCCATATCAACAGGAGAAAATAAATTCACAATGAACAAGAGAACCATGTGATCAAGGAAAAACATATTAGTAAAGAAAACCAATATTAATAGTTACACAAATATAACAATCATAATATGGATGTAATCAATATAATAATTTAATCCTCCATATAGAACCATTGATCAAGGAACAAAATCTCTTGGGATATACCCTGAGTACCAGTGTGTGACGATCCAAAATAGAACTATAACTACATGGACCAACATCTGATATATGTTTCATCCAACAATTACACGATCCACACAATTAAACCATAATTAAGACATCATAATGGAACCTTCCCACTAGACTTGTCTTAAACACAACTAGGGGACCATAAAAGTGTGTTTACCAACTAGGGTAGCATGAATCAAGACCTCCCACCTAGACACCAAAGTCACCATAAATAAACAACCATGGAGGTGAGAAAGAAATCAATATAATTATGAAAAAAATGTCTCACACCTCACCTCCAACAACATCACATATAAAACCCCCTTCTCACATCATATATCCATCATATAAATAATCAACAACCCATAACTGGTGAAACAAGTATAGGGGAAATGATTGAGGTTCACATGAGAAATAAACCATTTACTTTTTAAAGTGAAAAATGGGTCTTCACATGAAAACCAAATTAGTACGTAGAGTCTCACTCCCATTCATTAAAGTCTCATCATTTAAATTATTTTGGACGTAGTTGAAAAAAATACCTTTTTCTTTCCAAAGCATTCTCCCAGCACATGTAAAATTCCTTTGAAAACCAAAAAAGGCATAATACCTAAATTTACTATAAAAACATTTAAATGGCCTTATAAACCTTTTCAAATATTCTTTTTTATGAGAATTAATCTAATTTAAAAATATTACACGAAATTCTTATGAAAAAACCCTTATGCCAAGCCTAGAATTTATGAATTAAATTTATAATTTCACCAGAGAACTCATACATTACTATACTATAATTAAAAGTAAATTTATAATGTATACAGATTGCAAAAATTATAAAATAAAGGAAGAGAAAAAAACATACATTAAACTGAATGGTAACCAATACACAACATGTCACCTTCCATGTAAAACACTCAAAAAACCAAAATACCTAAATCCTCATGAAAAATTAATTTCAGTTCCTTATAGAAAGAGAAACCTATCAGAAATAGATAAGAGAGGAGGGATGTGGGAGATAAATGAGAAAGAGTGGGAAGAATTCTTGAAATGGAAAAATAATTTTTTTCTTAAATAATTCAAAAAAATCACATAACACGAAAATAAGAAATCATAGAATATTATAATTATCATTTTCCAAAATAAATTATATCATATTAATATATAAATTGGGACTAAAATATCACTACATGGAAAACAATCCAAAGACGATAAATATAAGTGAAAATAAAAAACTTTTCACAATAATTTTTTAAAACATTGAAGTGAAAATTATATTTAATTTTTTTTGAAGGGAAATATATTACTATTGAAAAAATTATTATAAATAGTTCAAAATAAAAAGTTATTAAATAGTTAAAAAGGTTTTAAAATGTGAAGTAAAAATAATTTTAAAATGATTACTTTTAATAGAATTTTTATTAATTCAAACTTGAAAAATACTTAATGTATTCATGGGGAAAGGCTTCTGTAATGTGGTAAATAAGAGAACCTTAAGTCATGGTGTTGTAGGTGTGTGAGAAAATCATTTTGTTTGGGGAATGATCTATGAAATATCAAGGGATGAGTAGTGTGGTGATGAAATCCATGTTTGGAAATTCATTGTGGGTGTTTTCTCATCATGATAGTTTGTAATTTGAGTAATGATTAGTTGTGGTTCATGAAAATCAAATAAATATTTTGTTCACTTACAAGCCCATGTAAGGATGTGGAGAGTCAAACTGTAAGAGTCATGTCTAGTTAAGTGGATGGTTCCTTGAGTTATTCCATTGGGTTCCATGATATGATCATGTATGGGAGTTTTTGGAAGTGATTGTGAGTGTCAATATTCATCTCACAATGAGATATGTTCATTCTTATGTTTTGGTAGTGATGTAATTTCTTAGTGCACATTGGGAGTGGTGTATAAGTAAACCTAACTCATAGGTAGTGGTGGTTGGTTTTGTGTGTGGGAATCAGTCGCTGATTTTCACTGGTAGATGATAGATACTCATGTAATGGTATCGATTAGAGGAGATCCAGAATTAATCCATGATGTCAACCTATAGAACGGGGCTTGGGTTGTTAGGGGAACCTAGTGATGGGAGCGAGTATGGTTTGTCACTTAGTTCATGGGTTGAATCCGGTGAGAAATCATAATGAAGTTTTATTTATACATCTACACTTGGGAAACAAAAAACATGGTATTATTTAGAAATCATTTGAAAAACATATACTATAAATTATTTATTGGATTGAAAATGTATTCAAAAGGAAGAAGGTGCCTATTATTTGAGTTTTTTTGGATTTTGGGCGTATTCCATAAGAATATTGGAATTGGGAGTCTGATATGTAGGCTCAGTGGCCCAAGATGGTCAAGAAAAGCCTCTAGAGAAACTTCTTAGGGATGATAAGTCCTTATAGGGGGATAATGTAATGGACTCAGACATTCTAGGTGTGTTATTCCTTATTTTCATCCTTCCTTGTATGTGTGTGTGTGAACCAAGATATCTTTCTTAATAAGACATAATTTTTTGAGTGTGTGTGACCCATGACACCTCTATTAATTTTACATGTTTATTCATGTTTATAGCTCAACAATTTTCTTTTTATGGATTGTATTTGTATATATGTGTATAGATTTTGACTTATGTTATCTGGTATCATGGTGACATATAGACCCTTCATGGATAGGTTAATCCTTTATAGGGGTAGAATGTGGAACGTGATGCATGATGATTATGTTGGGGTATTGAATTAAAAATAGTAGGACATGATAGCCTCGTGGCCTGACCTAATAATAGAAGCAAGTCACGATGGACTTGTGTCTTGACCTAAGATAGTTGGTGGGGGTTTATGGCTTTATGGCTTGACTTGCGATAATTGGTGAGGCATGATGGAATTATGGATTAACCTAATTCATGATGGAATTATGACATATTATGAGACTTAAATTATCCATATGGATTATTATGAGATTAATGGAAACCATATATATCTTTTGTTCTAATGTGGAGTCGATGCTAGTAGGGTTGGGGTTCGTGGCAGCACAGTTACCGCATGATGACCCAACATGAGATTTTTTTACATATGAATTTACTTTATTATCATCATATACAATTATATATTATTGTTTCACTTATTTTAATAACATATAAATGGTTTCCTACTAAGATTTATACTCACACCTTACACGGGCATCTCAGTGCGTTTGCAAACTTCTTTAACATGGATTTTAGATGAGGTTAGTGGCCCTACTTAGGGAAATTATACCGGTGGAGTAGGTTAATTGATGTGATATTAGGATAGACTCTATGATCCTTTTAAATATAACCATTTATTTATGTATTTTTTATTGTTTATTGTTTATGGTTTTACCACATATTAGTACATCTTGACATGTTTCACTGGATATTGTATGTCATAATTTTATAGCATGGGTTGATGTTTTTTTTATATGATCTTCTTTTTCCTTTTAGGTTCTAATTTTTACCATGATTATTATTTATAATATTTTGTAATATTATTATTATTATATACTAAGGGGATAGTATCCCTATGATTCCACTTATTCCCTCACTAATAGTTGGAAACATATTTTGTACAGGGAAGCATACATGAGGTCATGTGACACTTCGGCTCAGTCCTGGTGATTTAGTTTTGGGTGTTGTAGTTGGGACATATCAAGTAGATGTTTTTAGATGGGGAATGAGACCTATTTGGTGGTTTAGGTTCTCAAAGAAGCTTTGGAGAAAGATCATGGTGGTCAATTTCTAAAAACATTCATCGATAATGGAAACTTGAGAAATGTATAACATTTTTAGTAAATAAAGTTGAAATAATTTGAAGACTTTTACTTTAAAAAATAAATTTTATAATAAAAACATAAAAAATAATTAATGTTTTCTATAAAATATGTGAAAACAAATTGAATACATTTATTTTTCAAATGAATATTTAATAGTATAATCATGAAAAATACATAAGAGTAATAAAAAAAAGAGTGGATGAAAAAAATTATTTTTGAATATATGGAAAAACATTTTAATTTTTTTGAAATAACCATGATGAAAACCCACATTTCATTGAAGATTTTTAAATCAAAAAACTAAATATACGGTATGGAAAAATTGAATTTTACCAAATATAACTAGTGCTCAAACAAGGACCACTAACTGCCATGATTTTTAGTGGGGCATTTATTCCATTCAATTCACAACACCACTATAATTATTAAATAATAAGTGAACCGAATGATAAAGTGGAGAAAACTAATTGTGGGGGTGTGATTTAGCCTGTGGAGGATGTGTGTTCGCGGTGTAGGAGAGGTGCAGTGAAGGAGATGTAATGGCGGAGGAGAGGTGAGGAGAAAAAGAGGAGCGACAGAGGAGAGCCGTGTGGCGAAGCTTGGTTTCGTAGCGATGGAGGAGTTGGCTGCCGAGGTGGAGGAGGAGGCAAGATAAGAGGGAGGAGAGGAGGAGGCATCATCAGTGATGGTGGCGATAATGATAGGGATCATCTTATGTGATATATTGAGGGGTGAGAGAAAGGAGGAGAAACTTAGGGTTTATTTATAAAACCCAGCGACACTTTTATCAGTGCTAGATAAAAAACGTGGATAAAAGTACATTTTATCAGTGATAAAATTGAAAGCACTGATAAAGGTCCATATTTATCAGCACTAAAAAAGTACTGAGAAATGTTTGTTTTATTAGCCCTACTATTGAAAGCGCTGATAAAACTTTCCTTTATCAGTGAATTTTTAGTACTCATAAAGGATGATCTTTATCAGCACTAAAATAGCACTGGTAAATGTGTGTTTTATCTGTGATGTTTAATTAGTGATTATAAAACATACCAATAATTATAAAATTATAGTCAAAATATTTATGACATTTATAATTTTATAAATATATATACATAATATATTTATGATAATTTAATAATTTAAATTATAATTATATATATATATGTATATTTATTTGTGTTTGTGTTTGTGTATAAATTATAATTATATGTATATAACTTTAAATTGATATATTATTTTTATTTTTAAGTATTTATATATATATATATATGTCTGTGTCTCTGTATATATTCATTTAAGACATATATTTATAAATAAAAATATTCAAAAGGCATTCATAAATATATATTTATCATTTTTAAGAAATGTTTTGTAATTTTATAATTATTTAAACATATTTATATTTAATTAGTTATATACAATTATAATTATATATATTATATTTTAAAAGTATAAAATTATATATAACTAAATATTTATATTTTTAAATATAATAAATACATTTAATGTTTATTTAAATATATTTATCATTATTTTAAGTATTTATGAGAAGATAAATATTCATATATATTGAAAATAAATGAATACACCAAGTACATATAGTACTATAGTATATATGGAAAATATTAGGGCAAACAATGAACATATATTCATGAGAATATGAATGTACAGATCAATTGACACATTCATTTGGAAACATATAAATTTATATAAATATATAAATTTAATAAGTATATATATATTAAAAGGTATTTATATATAATATTATAAACATATAGCATAATAAATATATAATAAAGATATAACTAAAACTAATAAACATAATAAACATTAATAAAACATAAACATAATAAAATTGCGTTTTTATTTAATTTATACATATAAACATTATTTTTGAATATAATTAAATTTTTTTTATTTAAATTAATACTATTTTCTATTAAAAACTTTTATCAGCACTGTTATTAGTGCTGATAAAGTCTCCTTTTTATCAGTGCTTTTTGTTAGCACTGATAAAGGGGAGACTCTATTAGTTCTAATATTAGAACTAATAAAGTGATGATTTATCAGTGATTTTTTCTAGCACTAATAGAAGTCCCCCTTTTATCAGTGCTTTTTAATTAGTGCTGATAAATTCCGAGGGCTTCCATTTCCCATAGTTATGGTAGTGTGGATCATCTTAGGTGTTATGAGGAGGGGTTTAAACTATGGTCTTTCATTTTTATGAAACTTTAGTAGTATAGGTTTAATTGAGAATTGGTTTTCATTATGGTGGAATGATATATATTCAGTAATGAATGTTTCTTTGTAGGTTGAGGTTTTTGATTGCAAGAGTTTTAGATGATGTATCATGGTGTCTAGAATCAATATAGTTGGATTATATAAATGGATCCAAGCATTCCACTTTATATTGTGGTGAAATGAGTCACTAGTGATCTTATGATTACTAGCATTGTGGCTTGACAAGGTTGATATTGTTTCTTGATGTGCACATTAGTCACTTTCAAAGAGAGTGATCACAACCGAACCAGGTGATCTTCAACATGGTATGTTATCTTTTTTGGTGTAAGAGGTACTGTTATATGGTTTTTATAGGTGTATTAAATTAGATTAATCAATTGAGTATTTATTTCCTTATGATTCCTGTTAGCAATCATAACATTTGTGTCTTACTAGGTAATGATGAGGAGTAAAAACAGACTTTAAGGAGATTCTATCTGTGACCACTTATTAGATTGTGTGAAACCTTATGTTAAATCACCCTGAAGTTTGGTTTTATATGGATTATTTATTTCCAAATTTAAATTCTTGGGTTTATATTTAGTGTTGGGGAGTGAAATTCTCTTGTATATAGTTTCCCTGATAAATAACACTTATAAGGTTTATGTCTATGTTTTTTGATTTTTTTCATTATACTATGAGTAATATAACTTGATGATATAAGGGGTTTTGATTCCAAAACAAGGCTATATTTTCACAATGTAATCTCATGATTATAATGAGGCTTTAACATAGTAGGATTGAGTTGAATAATTCCAATGAGAATATGGAGAATGTTTCCCAGTGTGGTTATGTCCCATGTTTTCTAAAATTAAGGACCTCCTAAATATAATTGATTACATGAAATAATTGGGAATTTTCCATATAAGGTTTTTTGAACTTTTTGGTTTAGTACCTCAAGTTGTTTCCTTTTTTTTGATAAAAAAGTGTAATGTTGCGGAGGATATAACAACCTAGATTTTTCATCTATAAGAACTTAATTTATCAATAAATTTTGAAAAATAAAGTCATTAAATGGGGGTAAAATGATAAAATTACCCTAGAAAATGACCTTCGAAAAACTTTATTATGTTTCCCATGATTTTGGGATGCATCAATTACCCTTGGGCTGATTTTTGGTGATGTTCAAAGATAGATGGTTTTTAGAAGATAGATTGGCCCACTAGGTTCCCTTAACAATCATAATAGGGATTTAAAACATAAAATTGGTAAATCTATAGGGTTTTAGTGCATTAAATTGAAAATTTCCTACCTTTGGGTGGATTCCAATAATGATTCACCCATTTCCAAGATCCACAGCTACTATATAATGATTTGAATCCTTTCAAGTTCCATGAAGACACCTCCCTTTTTTACCTCTCTCTATCTCTCTCTATCCCTCTACCTTTTATATATAGGTTATAGATAAAGATATCCTATATGGGTGTAAAAAATAATCTAGGGGGAGGATAAAAAATAAAATAGGAAAAAAAAGAAAAATAAAAGAAAAGAAAAAGAAAAAGGGGCCCAAGCCCAAGCCCAACCCTGACACTCGACGTGTATTTATGATTTTCCTAGAAAAATCCCAATTCTAGACTCAACAGTAGTGAAATCAAATCTCAATATGAAACTCCTATAAAAATATATAGCTTAAAAAACAAGTGTGGGTGAATTAATATTTTAATTAATTAATTATTAATTATTAATTATTCCATTAAAATTCAAAAGACTCAAATTTCCCAAAAAAAAACTCATATTATAGGGTTAATACCCTATTCCCCAACTAATAGACTGGTAAAATAATAATTTGAGATATTATGCTAGGGTAAAATGAATATTTTATCCTTCATGAGAATCCCAAAGAAAAAAAATCAATTTTATAATGAATTTAATAGTTAAAAAAACAAGGGTCATTACAACCTCTTTACCATAACCCTTCTCGTCGGCAAGAAGCCTTGGTGGTAAAAAAATAAATTCTCTCATCATGAGCATCTACACAACTATTTTATGTTGACCATAAAACGACTGGTCTCACATCATTAACAAATCATACCAAAAGGAATATTTACAACCGAAATTGACCAAATGCTACCAACTATAGGAATACCCTTATTATCTCCGCACAACTTAACTACAAGCTCAAAGGGTCACACTCCATCAATCACCAAACACTATGACTGGAATGACCGAAACAGG
The DNA here is from genome assembly GCA_963277665.1 of Viscum album. Lineage (NCBI taxonomy): Eukaryota > Viridiplantae > Streptophyta > Magnoliopsida > Santalales > Viscaceae > Viscum > Viscum album. Next base: position 1,077,773,271 of record OY728139.1, on the reverse strand, counting down.
TCATAATAGAGTGCCAACATGGAACCATAAAAAAACCATTCCCACATATTGAAAATGGTTTCTATGGAAAACACCAAATTTCAACTTGCAACTAGGGTCACCATCCTAAAACAACCAATGGAACACTCCCCACCAAATGTCTTACCTCATACCACTCATCAATAAGAACTAAAAATGAGTCCTTTCATCAAAACATAAAAAGATATTTAAAAATATCATCATATAACTGATGATCTCTTGGAATACTCATAACAATTTCAAGATATAGGGTAGGATATTATATAAACTATAAGTACAATAAGATTCCATATATAGAATTGTATCACTCTCCCAATCCACTCTCATATCAAACTAGTCCATTCTTTCCTTTAACCAATTCTTGATACCATGTATCCTGATATTGTTTGTCTAGGTCCAGTCATGGGTCAACCACCCTAAGGAAATCGATTCCTTTCAATGATAGACCTCATATTTGAAAAACTTACATTAATAATATCCAAACATCTGGGTCTCCATTCCCAAAAGAATTTATTTAAAACCAATAGCCCTTGGCTTGCATATGCCAAATCATAGATTAATGATTTAAATGGTAGCACATAAAACTAACACATATCATTATGACCCAAATAATTATACCAAGAGTATAACTAAGTCCAAAACCTTAGAAGACATTTATAAACCCAGTATAAACCTTTTCACACGTTTCACAAAATCCAAATAAATGTCAACCTTCAAGGGTTTGAGTCACATCTAATAGCCTCTAGGTCTCCAACATAGCCCTAATGACCAAGTAACTTAAGAGGGGAGCTAGGCCCTACTACCTCGCACATCGTTCAAACCTCTCACCAAGGTCACATGTTGTGGGGTTTCATCCACACACCCATCTCAACGTAAGGCATCTAGAATTCCTATCAACTCTATATAAGGGATATAAGGATAAAATAGACTACAAGGGTAAAAAAACATGGTTTCAATTATATATATATTTAACTTCAAGTTGTAGTGGAAAAATCATTAAGATTCAATTGGAAACCCTTTTAATTGAATCCCATTAGCAACTACTAACTTAAGTAAGGAGTTTTAATAACATCACCTAAAAATAATTGGCTTACCATGTCCTGATCCTCTCTGAACATCCTCATAAGGTTCTACACCCTAGTGTATCAATATATTAACATAGAAAAGATAAAAAATTAACACTCAATGAGAATATGCATATAGTAATATCCCCTTGAGATCCTCATTCCCTATGAAAACATAGGTACCTATCAATATCTCACTAGAATATCTAATAAGATAACCACGAACAATGGTCAGTTTTTAAAATATCATATAAATATAAATGGAGAAACTCTATGTAGTATTGTTATGAACTTTAGTTATCTACACCTAAAAATGATACACCAAAAAAGGGTCTATAGAAAGGCATCAAGTTCGATATCTACCTACTAAACAGACTGTACCTCTTGTGTATGAGGACTGAGTTATTAGCCTCTCTGCCAAATATCTCATCGAAGATCCACATAACCTGCTATTAGAAGAGAATATATATACATTTCAGCCCAATTAACTATAATTACACCAATAAAATAATGGGAAAACACCACATAGGTTATTATTTGTACTTTAAAAAATTGGATTATATTGTTCGTAGTAATCAAAAATTATAATTCCTATAACATGTGGACCCTACATGCCAAATATGATGTAAGAGATAACTATTACCTTTTCTAGACAAGAATTAAAGTCAATAAGTGGCCTCTCACCATTGGAATGAGATCCATAAATCCATAATAAGTCATAAAATTCACACAACATGTGTATCGCTCAATGTGAATGCCATATAATACTATAACATCACTTATCAAGGAAAATAATCCCATATCACTACCAACCATGGGTTTTTACTGGAACAAGTATTTTCAATGCCTCGGTCAAATTTCCATCATCTGTTCTTACACATACATAATACTCTTATATACTATAACCCAATTTTTAATACAATAAGAAAAAAATAGATACGATACCACTTTGTAATTTTCCAACCTAGATTCAACCTAATTGGTGCCCTAAGCTAGTTCGACACATAGTCTCAAAAAAACCTCCCTATACTCTAGAGGATGATGACTAGTATTGAGGGCCTAGGGTTTGTATCTGGGAATACTATGACCCCATATCAGAGTAAGAAACATATGAAATACTAAAACATCATGCATAATAGTCAAAAATCAAAGTTTAGAAGAAATAAATATAATAAGGTTGTAATAAAAAATGAAATGAAAGAAAGGGTTGAATGACCATGTCATATATACAACCCTAATATCCCAATGGGATGATCACATATAAATATGTAAATAAAGAAAATTGAAATAAAATTCCATGGATCAACTGAAAAGTCCCACACAAGGCACATAACTAGTCTCTATGACACCATCAAGCTGCTCCATAATAATAATAAAAAAATACATGAGCATATCCAATCAAAAAATCAACTACGTGCCTCTCTCTATCAATAATATATCTATTTTCAACCGAAAAGTAGACATAAGGTCAACATTAACACTAAGGTATACATACAGTACAGGAGAAAAAACTCTCAGCAGGTCACCCCCAAGGGTGACCCTATTACACACTTCTATAATATCATGATCATGAAATATACTTAACCTAGATAAGGCACAAATAAAATAAATAAATAAAATAGATCCACTTTTGATCATTGGTTCTGTGATATCGATTGATAAAACCCACTTCAGTAAGTGAAATTTTTTTCCATGAACCACTAATCATTTTATAAAAACTCAAGGCTTGAGGTTCATTACTAAGACATCCATGTATAACTATAGAAAAGCATAATATAAATAATTCCATTAATTCTATGAGCCAGTATATTCTTTCTATAATAAAAAATATTAGTATTGTCCAAGGGGTAAGATAAATCCATTATACCTATGATCCCATTCATGTAATTCCATATAAGGAATCCATGTATCGCCCAAGGGATAATATAATTTAGTCATAGTCATTGAATGCCATATCCACTAATCTTAGTCACATATGTGGAATGCCTTTTCGACTATGGAATTCCATGTCCAACAATGAGGACTGTTATGTACAACATTATACATGGAATTCCATTTCTCTTAACATTCCATATGTATGTCTCAAAATACAGATTCCAGGTAAATAATATATGATCCAAATGTATCAATAGTCGGATCCCGGAAATTACATTTGGGAATACAAGTCAGGTAATAGTAAAAAAGTAGGCTCATAGGCCAGATCCTAGGAAGTAACTATAGGAATCCGAATCACAAATATCTACCAATAAAAATTTATATGAAGTTGGATCCTAGAATTATCTCTAGGAATCCCCAATCATAAATTTTCTAACATCATGTTCATTATCCAATATTTAGGAAGAACCTATGGAATACATAGATGTATTAATAATAAAAATGTGAAAACATAAATACATTATTGAGGGTGGAAGAAATCATAGAACCACCACTAATTCCACAACCCCTTAGTATTAAAATTATGGTATGGATTTTAAGTTGAAACCTATTAACAACTCTACCCAAACCTAGAATGCACTAGATCAAGGTTAGTCAAGCATTGGGGCCCCCACTTGGCCCCTCAGGTTAAAACAATGGAGGGGAATTTTCATTTTTATCCTATAAATAAACATGTAAGAAAATTAATCCCACTTGGGATGCTTGAAAATAGTAAACTAGAATAGGAATCCTTTAAGGGATCCTTCGAAAGAATAATATAGTGGTTGCATCATAAAAGGGATTCTTGGTAGGGATAAGTGAACATAGGAAACCTATACGGAATCCTAGGGAAAAATAAGTTCTCTGGGTGACACAAACTACTACCTTGTCTCTAACATGTCATAGCCACCTAGTCCAAAATTCCATATCTCATAAGGGATACATCCTCATGGGGAAATCTATAAAAGCATAGGTCTAAGGAGATAGCTCCTAGAACATCTTAGATCAAGGTCTCACTCTTGGTTTGTCCAAACACCCAACCAAACTATCTCATCAAGAATCATCTCAGTTCCTTTTAACCATGGAATATATAAATTTACACAATGAGGGGACCGTAAAAAACCCACACCAAGTCCATTGAACATTTTTTTCAACCCATAATGTTGTCTCATTCCATGTCTCACTCAAAGGAGATATCTGAATTCATATACTGAATAAAGAACCTATACGTTGGTAATATCACCCCAAAATACCTTTAAGGAGACCTAAAATAACCCCATGTTTTCCACCATTATGATATATATGAAAAAATTCTCATAATGGACTTCTTTTATTTCTAATTCCAACTCTAGGGTGTATAAACATGAAAACCCCTCAAAAGGGTAGCAAGGTAGAAGCACACTGTGTGTATACCCAAGTACACATAATGTAACCTCAAAGAGCCACCTGGGCATGCACTTCATCTAGACTTTTCATGTAAACCCCATGTAAATATTGTGTAAAACATGTACACGACATGTACCTTACATGAGGAACCTAACAGTGTACTTCACATGGCTTGGCCATGTGTTCTCTACCTGGTTGTGTACTTCAACATGACATATTAACCACATGGTGTATCGACGTATACCCAACATGGATGAGTGCCCCTACATGGTTTTCAATCCATGTACTCATCTACATGCCCACGTATGACTTCATGGTGTGTACCTCAGGTACATGGTGTGTAGTTCCAAAGATCATGTGTTCCCATGTACTTGGTTATATGGACAAGCACAAGTACACAACATTTACTCCAAGTACACAGAGTATACTTCCAAAAAACCATATTCACCAAATAGTAATATTTCATGACATATGCTTATTGAACTACATTTAGTGTGATCAGGATTACCCAAATGAGAACCCCCGAATTCGGTCTGAAATCCAATGCTTTTCCCGGTTAAGCATAGATTTACCCACTAGGGGTCCTTACAAGTCATAATAGATCTTTAAAATATAAAAGTGGTAAATATATTCGGATTTATGGAATATAAATAAAAATTTCTACCTTTAGTCATAATCCAGTGAATCTTCATCCATTTCCAGGATTTTCAGCTACTGCAAATGTTTTTTCTCCTCTAGATCTCCATACCGACACTTCTATTCTTCTCTATCTTTATCTCTCTCTCAATGTCTCTCCGTATCCCTTTTGTCTATAGTTCATGTATAATGAGAGCCTAAATGGAGTGTATGTGAGAATATAGGGGGAGGATAAGATATAAAAGAGGGAAAATGAAAAGATATAATATAAAAGAAAAAGGAAATGTGCCCCAGTCCTAGCCCCGATTCCCAACATGAGCTTCTTCCTTGTATAGAAAAACCCACAGTTATGTAATCAATGAAGAAGGAAGAATCTCAAACTATATTAAAAATTTATTTCTATGTGAACAATTTTGGAAGAATTAATATTTAATTAATTTAATATTAACTATTCCATAAAAATTTGAACGACCAAAATTTAACCAAAAAATCCCATACATGGAAAACAGCTTATTCCAGGACCAATAGAGTGGCTAGAAAAATTATCCAAGATCATATACTAGGATAAAATGACCATTTACACCTCATGAGCATCCAAAATAAAAATTTAAATTTCTGCTGAATTCTACAATCCATCAAAACACTGGTCATTATATTAGCGATGCACTCATATGTATTCCATCTTATCATATTTTCATCATTGGAAATTACAAAGAGATACTTAAAATAAAGTATTATTAGAATATGCAAGCCTGATTTGACTATATATTTGTTTCCCATTCTTGAAAATGAATTACAGTTGAATTATTCCTCTTTTGAATATCGTGATGTCCCTCATTTAAGAAATTCTGATAAAATTTAACATTCCATATAATATAGTACACATTCTTTGAGGAAAGCATTTATCTTTTTATGCCTAAATCCCATTAGACATAATAATATTTCCATTATACTTCTAATATTGAATCCTATTTCATTTTGGAATTATGCCTTTTAAAATTTCAATAAATTTAGCAAAATATTTATCACTCCAACCATGTCTTTATTTCATTTTAACTAATCATTGCACTTGCCACGAACTGAATCTGGTCGCCACCGAACTCGGTACCAAACCCAACCTGTGAAAAGGCCATAAGGGTGTTACCAATACCCATGGGTTGACATAGGTGCCTGGTTATCATAAAATGAAGTTTGGGAATGATTTATCTGAGTTTATAAACATTAAACAGCAAACAAACTCAATAAAACAAATCTGGATTTTTCAACTAAAACTGTCCTTTTCAAAATTTCATAACTGAATTACATAAGTTAAAACTATGTTTAATGTCCATTAAAAAGGTATGAAACCAAATAATAACATCCCAAGAACCTCCACATGGTAATAGGCACCCCCTCAATCCATCTCCACAACACTGCATCACGAACAACCGGTAAAAACCCGAATTGTTGGCACAAAAGTTGTACCCAAACCTGAAACAACAAAATAACCAAGTCTACTTACACCCAAAGGTGTACGTTGGGTCTGATCCAAATCCCAATAGGATACCACAACAAAGAGATTCCATGTGATAAACATTCAAAGACAAAAAGCATGCAAGTTTTCAAAAATATGTAATTTCTTGTTACAATTTCTAAAAGATGCAACTTAAAAAAAGGCTGTTTTTAAGTGGGATAATTTAAAGAATCAACACTTTTAAAATAAATGAAAAAGATACTGAATTTTCCAAGAAAATATACCATATGACTATGGTAATTATAAAGGATTTAATGAGTACAAGAAATAGGAAAATAACCCCCAGGCACTAGCTCATTGTGGGTCCCAGGTACCACATATCTCAGTGAGAGTAACCATCACAAATATTTGTTCTCGTGCATGAGCCACTAGTAGGGAACATACCCATAACCTATTGGTCCCCAATAATTATCATCATAGTTTAGTTAGAGTTGTAAGCATCAATATTTCTAAGTAAAACTGAGGCCAAACCCCACGGATTCACTAGCATACTAGTACATGTCCCCTCACCTAGATACCCAGGTTTTCCCTTTGTGCTCAAACAAGTTCAACAAGTCAAGAAATATAATTTTAACATGAAAATATAATTTCCACGTCACATATTCACCAAATACAACACATTTACAACACAAAAGTCACAAAATCCAATTTTTCATTCAAATGCATTTTGAATTCATACACACACCAAAATTACCCACAACACCTTTCACATCACTTCAACACTTCAATACAACCTTTAAACTTTTTTATAAAAACTTTACTAGGTGATACACGTCAAATAACATCCCAAACACACAAGCCACATAATACCCTTTTTACCATCAAAATAATTTAATCATCAAACATACACGAAACATCCCACAAACAAGTTTCGCTCCAACATCATAATTTAGTAAAACATTTCAAAAATTTAAAAAAAATTCTAAAAATTCTTGACAACTTAAAACATAACTTGACCTTTCAAAATCCCACAATAGGTGAACACACACACCAAATAGTACATATAAACCCTTTTCCCACTTTTTTAAACCAACTAAAACATTTATATTTTTCATAAAAAGAACCCAAGTGGTGTAAATATTTATTGCACACAAAACCCATTTCAAAACAACCATTTAAGACCAAAACCATACCAAATCCTATCCAAAATAGAATTGGCATCCCTAGAGACATTTATAGAACCACCTTAAAGTGTTATGAAATCACCTTGAATAATACCACAAAATATACAAATGAAAACACACATTTTCATAAAATGATCTCAATAAGTATAATAATGATTTACACATCAAAACTATTCAAAAACCCTCTTTTTATGACCATATGCCACTAATACATTACCAAACCAGAATTGGAAGGAAAAATTATATTTAGTAATCCAATTCCATAAGTTATAAAATACACCAAAATAATACCCCATGAGTTACACATGAAAACACCATATTTCAAATTAAAATTCAACTATAAAAGTAAACACATAAACAAATCAATCATAAACAGATTTTTCACCACAACCAACATATGAGGAATATAAAAAATTAGTAAATACAGTAATCTAACTCGTCAATAATTGTTTACACATGGAACCACCTACCAAAAGTGTTGAATCCCTCAAAACTTGGTGCAAAACATCAACCGCACCACCGCCGCACCACAAGGTAGATAAATCCTACCCTAGATCACAATATTTGACCTACAAGACACCAAATAAAACCCTAGGATTGAACCCTAACTTATGGAAATTATAGAACATAATGAAAGAGGGAGGAACCCTAAGGGAAAAGGAAGAAACCAATAAGGAGTCACTTACTTTGAAAAATATTGAAGAAATCACCCCACATATACCAGTATCTGAATTTGAAAACATCCTAACATTCAAGGGATATTCTTACAAAGTTTAAGATATAATTTAGAAATTGGAATGTTTGAAAATGTGTGAGAAATGAAGGAGTTACGAAACAATCAATTTACCTCTTCAAATCTGGGCGATTTGAAAAATTTAGAGAAGGGTCATCCACATTCGCGATACAACAGAGCTCCAAAGAGGGGGAGGAGAGCATGGGGGCGACTTGGTTATTTGGGCTCGAGGGAGAGTTCGAATCACCGAAAAACATAAATATTGAATGATATATTAAATCATTAAAAAATAATTTTAATACAGGAATTGGGCTTTCGAGTAGGCCCAATCCCTTAAATAAAAACACATATTCACCATGATTATGGATTCCTAAATAGTCCAATTTAATATAATGGTTTTAATAGGTTAGGGGATGAAAATTAGGAATTTGGATGGATGAAAAATGTTCAAAAAATGAAGGAGTTATAATGTAATTAAAATTTATTTTTAAATCTAGAATTGAGCTCATAGTTTGGCCCGATTCATGAAAACTCACTCATTCCTCCATAAAATTTTGGGAAAACCCCAAAAAAAACCATGAATGGAAATTAAATGAAATTTAACTTTAAAATAAGTCATGTCTGTGATAATTATCCCCACCATGAAAACTTTCCCTCCCCGGAAAGCCACAACAAGACCAAATACAAAAACCAAACCCAATCGATAAACCAAGACGTATTTCTTTGCCAAGCTTCACCCCCAAGGGCCAAAACACCTATAGAGATCAATTAAGGAAGGATTAATCTCACAACCCAAACTTACACCACTTTTCCGAAATGATAAATCACATTCATTCTTTATCCCAAAAGAAAACTCCTCAAACACTATCCGAACAAGACTCAAGCAATTCACCCAAATGAACAACAACTTCGAACAAGGTTACACTTACCATACTTTAACTAAACTATTGGGAGCTCTCCAATCCCATCGTTTACTAAAGGAAGTTGTTGGTAGCAAGATAGCTCTGAATGAGACTACATAACACCAAGCTAAGACCATGGATTAATCTGAGCTATTGGTATGGGGGAACACAAATACGCACCCCACCATAAGAGGCATCCTATATTTTTCCAAGACAGAATCAGGACACTAACATGGGGAGGCCTGAACGAACTCCCTAGTACAAAGGGTATAATTTTATTCCAAGTTGACGATAGAACATACATGATAATCATAGTGGGTCTCCTAACCATAAGAACCAACCATCTTAACTGACCAGTATGGGATGGCACATAAAGACCCAATTTTTTTAAATATTTGAGAAGGGTGCAGGGTCAGTCCGCACGATTTGGGAAACTGTGCACTAACTGTGCAGATCATTCTTTCCGCATGGATTCTTGGCACACAATCACTAATAATCGTGCACAAATTGTGTCCTCAACAGGTCTATCCAAATTTCCAACTATTCTCTAATGAATCAATGGAAACCAAATGGGGAGGTAATGACATTAGGTGATGACATGGGTATAGGGCCCTCCACATATTTCCACCAAATGTGAACAATAGAAGAAAGATGATGATACCATAGGTTTAAACTCTTACTATATTTCATATTTAGGATAGAACTTTGTACAAGGGTTTAAATGAACTTGGGATTTCCCCTGAATAAGAGCAAACTTCTCTCCAAGAACTATGGATGGAGTTTAAATGATTGAATCATCTTCGGCCTCACGGTTAGTCTTTGGAAAACCACTGAATGCGAATTCTTATTTCGGTGCCACCAACAACTACACCACAATCCAAGATAAGTTTTCTAGACATAACACATTCCAAACTCACTTTACCCTATCTCGATATTTCACTAAAACAAATGCTTAGGAGATGCACACACATCACACCTTGTTTCTTTGGGTGAGAAACAATTGAAGTAAAGAACACCTACACTCACCATCCTCTAAAATGGATGATTTTGAAGTTCTTCCAAGGGAGACATTCTCCCAACATAATAGGGACTGTCATAGGATTTCAAAACTTTCACTTTTACGGTCAATCAAGCACATGACATCACAAGGCATCACCGAAGAGGACCATGGTGATTGGTATAAACAATGCATGGAGAGGGAACTTATACAACATCCCAAAACAACACACAATTCTAGAAAGTGGCCACAATATCCTATCGTGACTAGATTTCCAACACTGGTTGTTTAACATGAACTCCTTCTTCTAAGAGACTATGAAGGACTGATATGAACTCTTAGACACCATCTAGATACTCATCCATACTAACAAACCTAGACCACTTCCACCTTTAGAAAATAAGGAAACTTAAGAAGCTAATGTCTCTTTCACCCTTCCATGATCACTCTCCCGCTACAAGAGGATACACCAAACCAATAAAGGAAAGGTTGTAGATTAAATCCTAAAATCTCAAGAAAATGATTCCTTATATTGATCAACTGGAGGATCTTCCTATAGTGAAACAACCTGGGCTGCACTTCATTTGTGCAGTAACCCTTAATGGGGCATACCTAATCCAACGAGAGAACCCAAGGACCCAACCAACCTGGTCCATTAGTCAAGACATACCTTAACCAGATCCAAACAGATGAGGGGAAACACCATAAATTCTTCCCAAAATATTCTCATATGAGACCACTAATAATCTCTTCAACCCAGCTTACCGACCAAACAAAAAACCAAAACACTGTTTAAACAAGAGGGGTTCTGGGACTCAAAACATTCCACAACATCAAAAATTACAAAAACACATAATACACACCATCCCAAACAACTCATCAAGACATCATGCTTTCCTTTTAACAATATATCTTTGAAAATAAATGGTTCAGCGGTTAGCTTATCCCCCAATGGTACCCCATGGGCCCCACACATGCATGTTTCCGTGCCACACCAGTAACCCTCCTCATATCCATCTCGGAACTCATCCAGTCATTCCATTAACCAACCATCATCCCATATAACCCCATGCATGTGGTTTCTCAATAAAATACCAAATATTAATATGAAAACGCATTCCACATTTCAAAACCAAAACAATCAACCAATACTTCCTTTTTCTCAAGACCGCTAACTACGAAATCGAACCCAAATCACCGCATAAAAAATATTTCATAAAGTCACAACCATTTCAATGAAAACTCACTTTCAAGTTATTCACATCTATTTCAAAACATCTCATCCCATTAAATCCCCTTTTAGTAGTTTATAAAACTCTATTGGAAACACCTTTTCAAAACCAACCTTGACAAATTTTATGCTTTCAAAAGAGGTGCAAACACACCATTTTCCATTCCAATACAATTATGAAAATTCATCTCTCCATTTTCAAAAATAAAAAAATTCCCTCTTTATTAGATAATAATTTCACAAAAACTTTACACTTCTTAAAACCAAGTCACTTTAAAACCATAGTTCCAAGATTTCAAAACTAAAGAACACAAGACAATGTGAGAGGAAACTAGTTTCATCAGGTGACTTAGACATATGGTTAGCGGCCATATTCCAATCACTCTACCATCACAGAGAGTGTTCTAGTGAATATCCCTAGCTCCACATGGCTTGCCAGGCCCTGTGAGCTCACTGAGACCATTAACCCAACTCTCTTTTCATTTCCCATAATCATCATCAATCAAAGAAATCCAAAGAACTCATATAAATCCCAACTTGGTGACTTGAATCCCGTCATGAGGTGCGGTGATCAGGAAAACTACCCATAATTGAAATACCAAGTCCCAAAAATCATAACTCTAGACTATCCAGACTGTTCCCTAAATAACGTGACCCAAAGAGTTAACCAGAACCTCCTCTAATACCATTTTGTCACGAACCGAATCTGGTCTCCGCCGAACCCGGCACCAAACCCGACCCGTGACAAGGCCTAAAAATCATTCCCGATCCCCATGGGATGTAAAAAGTTCGTATGTATCATAAAATTATGTTTTGGAATGATTTACATGAGTTTATAAACATTAAAAAACAAACAAACTCAATAAAACAAATCTGGATTTTTCAACTAAAACTGTCTTTTGCAAAATTTCAGAACATAATTATATAAGTTAAAACTATGTTTAAAGTCCATTAAAAATGTATGAAACCAAATAATTACATCCCAAGAACCTCCACATGGAAAGAGGTACCCCCTCAAGCCATCTCCACGACACTACATCACGAACGACCAGTAAAAACCCAAACTGTTGGCAGAAAATTTGTACCCAAACCTACAAAAACAAAATTACCAAGTCTACATACATCCAAATGTGTAAGTAGAGTGTGATCCAAAGCCCATTAGGGTACCACCACTAAGATATTCCATGTGATAATCTTTCAAAGATGAAAAACATTCAATTTTTCAAAAACATGTAATTTCTAGTTACAATTTATAAAAGATGCAACTTAAAAGAAAGTAGTTTTTAAGTGGGATAATTTAAAGAATCAACACTTTTAAAATAAATTCCAAAGATACTGAATTATCTAAACAAATATACCGTATGCCGACTATAATTATAAAATATTTAATGAGCACAGGCAATAGGAAAATAACCCCGAGATAGTAGCTCGTTGTGGGTCCTATGTACCTCATATCTTGGAGAGAGTAACCATCGCAAATATCTGTTCTCAAGCACGATCCACTATTAGGGAATATAAAAATAACCCAGTGGTCCCTAATCATCATCATCATAATTTATTTAGAGTTGTAAGCGTCAATATTTCTAAGTAAAACTGAGGCCAAACCCCACAGATTCACTAGCATACTAGTACACGTCCACCCACCTAGATACCTGGGTTTTCCCTTTGTGCTCAAACAAGTTCAACAAGTCAAAAAATATAATTTTCACAAGAAAATATCATTTCCACATCCCATATTCACCAAAAAAACACATGTATATCACACAAGTCACAAAATCCACTTTTTCATTCAAATGGATTTTGAATTCATACACACACCAAAAAATCCCACAACACCTTTCACATCACTTCAACACTTCCTTTAAAAAAATTTATAAAAAATTTACAAGGTGATACACATCACATAACATCACACACACATATTCCACATAATACCCTTTTTACCTCAAAATCATTTTGTCATCAAATATATACGAAACAACCCACAAACAAGTTTCACTCCAACATCACAATTTAATAAAACATTTCAAAATTTTTAAAAACATTATAAAATTTTTGACAACTTAAAACATCACTTATCCTTAAAAAAACCCATGATCGGTGAACACACACACACCAAACGGTACATATTCACCCTTTTCCCACTTTGTTAAACCAACTAAAACATTTATAATTTTCATAAAAGGAACCCAAGTGGTGTAAATATGTATTGAACACAAAACCCATTTCAAAACAACCATTTAAGACCAAAACCATACCAATTTCTATCCAGTACAAGATTTTCATCCCTAGAGATATTTATAAAAACACCTTCAAGTGTTTTAAATCACCATGAATAATGCCACAAAATATACAAATGAAAACACACATTTTCATAAAATTATCTCAATAAGTATAACAATTTTTTGCACATAAAACCTATTCAAAAACCCAATTTTTATGCCCACATGATACTAATACATTACCCAACAAGAATTTTCAGGCCAAACAATATTTAGTAATACAATTCCATAAGTTATAAAATAAACCAAAATAATACCCCATGAGTTACACAAGAAAACACCATATTTCAAGTTAAAATTCAACTATAAAAGTAAACACATAACCAAATCAATCATAAACAGTTTTCGCACCAAAACCAACATATAAGGAATATGAAAAATTAGTAAATACAGCATGCTAACTCATCAATAATTTTTTACACATTGAACCACCTACTAAAAGTGTCAAATCCCTCAAAACTTGGTGTAAAACATCAACTGCACCGCTGCTGCACCACAAGGAAGATAAATCCATCCATAGACCAAAATATTTGACCCAAAAGACACCAAAGAAAACCCTAGGTTCGAACCCTAACTTATGGACATTTTAGAACATAATGAAAGAGGGGGGGAACCCTATGCGAAAAGGAAGAAACCAAGAAGGAATCACTTACTTTGAAAAATATTAAAGAAATTAGCCCACATACACCAATATATGATTTTTAAAACATCCAAACATTCAAATGAGATTCGTACAAGGATTAAGAGATCATTTAGAAACTAGAATGGGGGAAAAAGTGAGAGAAATGAAGGAGTTATGAAACAATCAATTTACCTCTTCAAATCTGGGTGATTTGAGAAATTCAGAGATGTTTCATCCAACTTAGCGACGCAACCGAGCTCCAAATATGGGGCGGCGAGCATGGGGGAGCGCCTTGGGTATATGGGCTCAGGGGAGATTTGTAATCACCAAAAAATGTAAATATTGAAGGATATATTAAATAATGACAAAATAGTTTTAATGCAGGAAATGAGCGTTCGGGCAGGCCCAATCCCTTAAATAAGAACCCATATCCACCATGATTATGGATTCCTAAATGGGCCAAATAAATATGGTGGTCTTAATAGGTCAGGCGATGACATGTAGGAATTGTAATTGATGAAATTTTTTTAAAAATTAAGGAGTTATAATGGTATTAAAATGTATTTTAAAATCTGAAATTGGGCTCACGGTTTGGCGCAATTCATGAAAACTCACTCATTCTTCCATAAAAGCTTAAGAAACCCCCAAAATAAAGAATGAATGTAAATTTAATTAAATTTAACATTAAAATAAGTTATTTATGTGACAGCACTTCCAATAATTCTATAAAATTAGTGAAACCTAAGAAAAATGGTTTTTCACTATCTCTTTATAGTTATTAAAAACTTGTGGTTTTTTTCAATGGTTTCAACACCTATATCATGAATTAATTCTTTAATTTGATCATATTACTCTTGTTGAAAATATTTTTCATCATTATATTTTGATTGATTTTTTATTTTAGAAATCCATATCCAACATTTATAATTATGACTAAAACCCTAGAAAACCAGCTTATCTTTGATTTCAATCTATCCTAATATACACATATTGAAACAATTCAAATGTGGATATAAAATCATACCTTTGTTTATAAGATTTTTTTTTACAAAATTCAAATATATTTTCAACGCCTTTATTATATTTATCACCAGTTTCTCATGAATTTATCCAATTATGATCGATTAATTACCTAAATTCAGAAAATAATATTAAAAAATAAAATAGTATAAATATATGAACATATGTAAAATTTTACCAACTAATGTATATCTAAAAAAATTAAAAATTGAAATTAATTTTCAACTATTAAAGAATTTATAATATAAAATATAATTATAAAGAATAATAAAAATTTATAAATTTAAAAATTTTAGGATGAAAAACGATTTCAACCATAAAAAATTATAATGATAAAAAATTTATAAATCAAAACATTAATACATACAAACTATTACATCCAAAACAAATTAACATCACAAATAATTTATAATCACTAAAAAATTATAACATTAATCTAATTTTGAAAACAAAAAATTTTAATTTACACTAATATTAATATAAATAAATGAATGGATAAATGAAATTTATAACTAAAAAATAATTATTTATTAATAAAAAAATAAAAAAATAACTTATAAAAAAAATAAGGATAAAATTAAAAAATATTAATTAAATTAGAATGGATGAAATTGAGAGATATGGAAATATGGTGAATAATGAAATATTGAAGAGAAACATTTAAAATAATGATGTAAAAATTGAATGAACAAAAACCTTAGAGGGTGGTCGTGAGTGGAAAAGAATGGTTTTTCTGTAGAACAAATAATGGTTAAGGTGATTAAATAAGGATAAATAATGTAATATTGAGGAGTTAAAATGAAAAAATAATATTAAAATTGAATGAAAGTAGAAGATCAAGAATGGGTCGAGTGCCATCGTGATTTGAGAGGATGAGGGTTTCAGAAATTTCCTATTGAAAAAATAAGGTCCATCCCAGGGAAAATAGATTTTTAAAAATATTTTAACATCATTTTTCGAAAAAAACAATATTAAAATCATGTTATGTCACTTTTAACATCAGTTATGAAAAATAGGCCCTAAAATTTAGATGCAGAATCATCACTTTCTACTAGTGAGAGTGAGGTGGTTGGAAAAAATGGGTCAGCAAAACCCCCAATAGCATGACAGTTCTTGGGAATGGGTCCTTTGCATACTTAGTTATATATGTAACCCCATTCATGAAGGTGAATAGGTTCTCTACATATAGATTCAATAACCCCTATGACCAATGGATTCACCATAGAAAAACTTATAGTTAACAATTACCCTTAGAATGAATTACACATCTTAATGAGGTGAGGTTCCCCCATTATTATTATAAATAGATAAATTAGTGGGTATAATTCCTAGGTTATTTGGATGATAAGTAATTTATATGTTATATGGCTTATTACATGACTAGAATACTCATGTGTCTTCAATATGTCACTTAAATGTTGGTTGATGTCTTCTTATTTTTGAGTCTTTGGATACTCTTGTTATCTCTAGTTTTTTATGAGATGCAACCCGTTATGGATTTGAACTTGGAAGAATGGAATCTTCTATCATCCTTGGTTATGTATTAATTTGAACATATCTAGGTTTATATCTTATATATTTAATAGTTTATAGTTTTTTATATGACTTATAACTTTATCTTTACTTTTATTTTAGGTAATTCTATAGGGTATGGTTATACTCATCCTTGTATGAGTCTCATTGTAGCACCCACAATTTCAATAAACCATTTATTTATGTTGTCTAATTATGTAAAGTACATGGGTGATGTTTGGAAGAGTTTGAAAGAATTTTGGGATGTTTTTAGGTATTTTGTAAAATTTCATGGTTGGTGCATGATTTGTGAAATCCATGCAACACTTGTTGGAAACCGTGCACAATGAGGCATGGGTTAGATGGAAGGATCACTGGAAGTGCACAATTTCCCCAAACTGTGTGTCCTTTATGGACAAACTTTGCATCTTAATATAGTGATATTTGGCATGGTTGGAACACATTTTTCTAATAGTGCGAGCCAACCATGCGAGGTTCGTACTTGAGGTAGTGGTTGTTGCACGGTTAACACATAGTATTCCTAATCATGCATAGTTAAAAAACCAGATCCAAAAAAGTTAATATAGATTAGTTTTATGTCTAAATACTTATTGTTTTCCAAAAAATGGCTATAAATTGGGATATTTCCCTCTCAATATTTGGATAATATCACTGTATCAAATTGGAGGTGATCTGAAGGAATTTATTTGTGTGTTGAGCCTTGTTTCTTATGTTATTTCATTGTTTAAGGTTGTTTTTAGTGGGTTTTCTTAGATATAATTCTACATCTCTCTCTCTCTCATTTTCATTTATATATTTCCATTTTGGATATATATAAGGTATTTGATTCTAAATATGGTTAGATTTATACTTTTTGTTGATAGGGAAAGACATCTAAGGTGGTTTTTGGGAGATTTGACGCATATTTGTGGATGTTTTCTTTTACTTTTCCATTTTAACCATGTTTTTTAACATAGGAGGCTCTAATCTTGACTCATTTATTCAGAACATGAAGGCTTAATTTCAAATTGATTAAATTGATTTAAATTTATATTGAAATTGGTGTGAATATTATGGTAGAAATCTTAATTAGTGATGGTTTTGGGATTTGTGTGTATATTATGAAATTGTTATGCAATGTGAGTTCATAAATTATTTTAAAATGATTATTTTAAAATATTTTATTGGATAGATTTTTGAGAAAAGTTATTGAAATAATGGGTTGTTTTATTGAAATGTTTTTGTCATGGAAATGTATTTGGTACTAGAGTTGTTTTTTTCATGATTGTATTGGCATGGTTTTTGGGCATACATGGTGGTGTGTGTTCATATTGAATGTAAGGCCTAGTTAAAATATGACCTTGTTCTCAGTACCAAATGTGAAATGGAACATGGTATTTAATTACCTTGTGTCAACTTGGTAGATCGACAATAAACCACTCATGAGTATAAAACTATCATAACAAAGCATGCATGGGTGGATGTGTGGGTTCTGGATTGGAATGGGTTATGCCAAATTGAATTTATGAAACGGTTTTTGAACATTCTTTTGTTTCTTTCATAGGAACTTGATGTTGTTTGAGAAAACATGTCTTACTATGGATCTTTTTTATATTATGATAAAACCTTTTTTTATAATTTTTTTATTTAAGCTATATTATATAAATATAGCAACATTTTCTATATTAGTGGCGTGAGTAGGGAAGTAATTTAGGGAAAACCTACTGATTTTCATTACTCACCCCTACATTGTCTTGTTGGTAATTTTGCAGATGTCATCTATCAGGATACATGAAAATGTAAAGTGTCCCAGATATTTAGTAGTACTTCATGATAATTGGCTTATTTGGTAGAGTTAGAGCATGAATCATGTCAGAGAGTTGGAGTTTTTCTTTAGAGTCTTTTGGTTTTGTTTATGTTGACTTATATTTTGTACTTTAATATTGTATTCTCCTTTTTTGGTACTATGTTTTAGTTTATTTTTATATTAGTGGTTACTTTGAGCTATCTTTCTTTGATATCATGCATCATATATGAGTTTATTTGGTTTGTTTTTTTATTGTATAGCTAGTATCATCCCCCATCTATTAATGAATCCTTGGACATTTATTGCCAACCATTGTAATCTTGGGGATGTCTCTTAATGACAAGTAACATCCTTCCACCCTCTCAAGCAAATGAGGAGAGGTGTGATGTTACAAGTGGTATCAAATGGATTTTGGTCTTTCCTAATTTCTTATGGAATAGTGGCATTAGTCTTGGTTGGTCATTGAATTGGTATTTGTTATTGGTCTTGGTGTTGGATATTCATTATGGTTATCTTATGAATTGGGATTATAGAAAATAGTATTATTGTTGAAACTTGAAATGTAGGGCATAAAAAGATGTAGCTATCCTTTTTATGCTGAACTTAATGTTAACAGGGAGTTGGGTACATAAGTGTTTTGGAGATTCTTATAGTATTTGAAATATCTTTATCATGGGTTTATCTAATGAGACGATCATTACATGCATTATAAAAATGAATTCCCACTAAGAGTGCATATTTCATTTTGAGTAATGATTTGGTGCAATATGTAGATTTTTGAAAATTGTTGAAATTAGTTTCAAATGTAAAATATTGAAAAGTCGATGATGGTGATATTTTTAAAATGGTTTTATTTTCAAATTAAATTAGTGATTTTACAAATATGTTTGATTTTGGAAAGAACTATAATGATAGTATGATGTGTTATAATTTGAAATTATAAGAATTCAGTTAATAGAGAGTGAGACTTATGGAGTTTTTTGTTTATATAGAAAATGGAACTTGGTTGGTGTCTTAGAAAACAACTGAAGGAAGCTGATCAAAATTTTTTTGCACCTGATTCACAAGTGAACCAATAGATAATTCAGATTATTGACCAAGAATTTTTGGTTTTGGATAGTAGGAATAAGATGGAGGAGTCAAGACAAGTGGATCATTCCATGAAATTCCAAAAATAGAATCCACCCATATTTCATCCTGATTCTGAATAATAAAAGGTAGTGGTGTGGCTGAATAGGATGAATCACATCTTTGATTTCATTGGCACACTATAAGAGATAAAATTCATGATTGAGATGTATATGATAGAATATTTTCATGCCAGTGGTGGGATTTAGCTATTCAGGATAAATTAGACCTTGACCATGTATGGAGGGATTTTGAATAATTTTTCAACATAAAATTCTATCATCACACATTCAGAATTCAAAAAAATGGAATATTTCATCAGGTTGAAGGGGTAAAATATTTCTTTCATAGTGTATATGTCTAAATTCAAGAATTTAGTGGACTTTTCTCCTGAGGTTGCTTCTAGTGTGTCCAAAAAGGAATTCATCATTAAATTGAGGCTTAGATAGGTGATTCACTTGAATGTTATCATGTTCTATATTAAAAAGTATACAGAGATGGTCAATAGAGAAATGATATCTAAAAGGGATATCTTAGGAACTATGGGAGGAAGAAGTATGTTGATACCCATGATAAATGGTGGGAACTCTAATACTTGAGGCAAGAATTAGAGGGACACTTATTTCTTATGTGGGGCTATAAATCAAAATTATATGGCTGGGTTAGTAAACCATCCCCCACAACCTAAGAGTAAAGTGGGATTTTTCCAACGTGGTTCACTTGACCACATAAAGAGAGAATGTATGACACAACCTAGAGAATGCCACAATTGAAACAAAATAGGAGAATTTTCAATGCTATTATCACAGTTCTCTAGGGTCAATTGTTCGGGACACTTCTTAGGTGTCTCAAGTGTCATATTCTTCAACAGTATAAGGGTAGTAGAATATGTCCCATCATAAGAACAGATCTATCCATGGTAATTATAGGAATACTAGGACTCCTCAACTAGGGAAATTTCAATTGGGAAATAGAGAACAAAGTGCAGTAAAGAAGAAATTATATGGAACTGAGAAGGTTATTGTAGATGATTAGTCTGGACTATCTACATTGTGATGTATGATTATTTTGAATTCTACCCTTATGAAAGTGTTGTTTGTTACAAGTGCTTCTCATTCCTTTATTTATTATCATGCTATTGATTTTCTAAGTTTAAAACATTAGATGTTGGCTTCTGTGATAATACTTCAAACTCATCTTGGTCAAAGCGAGTATTTATCCTTTATGTGGAGAGAATTTTCTATAATCATTTATAAAGACAAGATGAAATGGTATTTCTCTATTTTTGTGAAGGATAATTTTTATATAATATTGGGTATGGATTACTTGACAACGTATAAGTCAAACATCAACTATTATACTAGAAAGGTCAGTTTTAAAACTAATGAGGGTGTTGATCATCTCTTTCAAGGATTCCAAAATTCAAAAGAGGGAGAAATGAGATTTTTGACACCAGTAGTTGGAAATATATTATAAAAGTTGGAAGAATTGTCTTTAGAATATATAGACGTGATTTAGAAGTATAGTTTCTAGTAGTTTTTGTTTAGTTTCTAGATGTATTTCTTAAACACATCCCAGCATTTCCACCTTTGATTAAAGTGGAGGTTATGATTGTTCTCCTACTGAGGACCAATTATATTTTTATTCCATATTGTCTAATAGAACCAATAGAATTCAAAGAGTTGAAATTATAGTTGAAAGAGCTATAAAGAGAAGGTTTCATTCAGTCGAGAACATCTCCATGGGTAGCACCAGTCTTGTTTGTGAAAAAAGTGCATGGAAATATAAGGATGTGTATGGATTATCATAAGATTAACCAAGTTACTATAAAGAATCAGTATCCACTTACATGCATTGAGGATCTGTTATATTAACCAAGGGTATCTTAGTGGTTCTCTAAAATTGATTTGCGATCAAGATATCACCAATTACGAGTTCAAAAGGAGGATATTACAAAGATAACTTTCAGGAGTAGATATAGACACTATGATTGCATGGTAATTCATTTCAGTATTATGAATGAACCATAAGTATTTATGGAATTAATGAATTTAATATTTTAGCTATATCTAAATTATTTTTTGGTTGTGTTTTTCTATGACATATTGGTGCATTCAAAGACAAGGTTAGAGAATGGGAAACACTTGGAGATTGTGTTGGGAATCTTGAGGGATCATCGATTGTATTCCAAACTATAAAATTGTTATTTTTTATATAATAGGTACAATTACTTGGACTTGTAATATATGAAAGAGGAATTTCTAGGGATCTAGAAAAGATATATGTTATTTTTTCTAGGTAACCACTGAAGAACTTCTTTGAGATACAGATTTTCCTTGGTCTAGCTGGTTATTACCAATTCTTTGTTTGTGATTTTTCACAATTAGATTCGCCATTGAAATATTTGAAAAAGAATAATGTTCCTTTCTAATAGAATAAAGAATTTGATATGTATTTTCAAGAGCTAAAGGTTCACCTTACATCCGCAGTGATCTTGATTGTTCAAAATCAGGATTAGTGTATATGGTGTATTTTGATTCTTTGGGATCTGGGTTGGGATGTGTTCTCATGTAGGGAGATCATGTTGTTGGATATGGATCAAATCAATTACGGATACATGAGAAGAACTACCTAACACATAATTTGGAGTAAGATATCGTATTCCATTCTTTGAAAAGATTGTTTCATTATTTATTTTGTGAGAAATTTACTGTTTTTACAGATCATAAGATCATGAAACATATTTTATCATAATGGGATTTGAACCAGATACAAAGAAGATGGATGGAGTTTCTCCAAAATTTTGACTTTGACATGATGTATACATTGGGTAAAGGGAATTAAGTGGCTAATGCATTAAGTAGGAAGTATTATGATTGATTGGAAAAAGAGTATTTAGATCAGTGGTATTTGATTCTAGAGATAGTAGACATGAAAATGGAATGTGAAGATTGAGATGATGTTGCTTTTTTCTTTCTAGTTTCTTTGATTCCTGATATAGTGAAGATGGTTAAAGTGTCATAGATGTCCGATTTAGATTGTGTGGAAATGAGATCAAAACATAATGGTGGGTAGACCATTTAGGGATGAAAACTAGATGAGAGTTAAGTTTTTTGGTTTATAAATAATATTTTTATATATTTGGCATGTTAGGAACAAATTACTCTTCATGCTTACCACCATTCAAGATGGTATGGTCATCCTAGAATACAGAAGTTGTATAAGGAGTTGAAAGAGTAGTTATTATGGAGTAGTATGAAAAAAATTTGGATGATATTTTTGAGATGATTAAATTATCAATAAGTTAAGTTCGAGCATCAATGACCAACTGATATGATGTAGTCCTTACCAATCCTTGTATGGATGTGGGAGCAGATATATATGGATTTTGTAACAGGTATCCCCAGAACGATTCGAAAACATGATTCTATATGGGTGATAATGGATCAACTCAAAAATTCAATTCATTTCATCCTTATTTGTGAATCGCATATGGTTGATGAATTTTAAAATATTTACACCCAAGAATGGGTAAAAAGACATGACATACTTGTTTTGATAGTGTCAGACAGAGATCTGAGGGTTACATATCATTTCTAGAAATACTTATAGAACTCCCATAGGACTCAGTTAAATATGAGTATATCATATTATCCTGAGAAATATGGAAAATACAAAAGGACGATAAAAATGTTGGAAGTCTTGATATGAAATTTTGTAATGGATTTTGGTGGATCATGGGAAGATACTGTGTTGTTAGTGGAGTTCTCTTATCATAATATTTACCATACCTTGATTAAAATGGATCATTTTGAAGCATTTTATGGAAATCCTTGTGGGTATCCTCTTTTTTGGGTGGAGACAGGTGAAACATCACTAGTTGAATCGATCCTTTTCCAATAAACAATGGGGAAGATTCGGTTGATCATGAAACAGATAGAGATAACACATAGTCATCAAATTTCATATGTAGATCATCGTCGATGACTATTTTCATTCACCATGAGAGATCTTGTGTTCTTAAAGATTCTCCAAGGCTGCGGAATCATCATTTTTGGATATAGGGAAATTTATCTCCTCAATACATATGACCTTTGGAGATACTTGAATACTTTGGTGATGTAGCATATTAATTGGATTTTCCACAAAGGTTTAGTGTGGTGCACAATGTGCTTCATGTATCTTAGTTGAAAGAGTATTAGCTTGATCCTAACCAAGAGATTTGATGGGATCATGTTGAACTAAAGAGAAATGATTCTTTGGTACATATCCTGACACATATTTTGGATAGGTAATAGAAATTATTGCATGAAAAAAATTATTATAGTGTGGCTTTTGTGGTAACATGGTAAGATTAAGGAAGGAACTTAGGAATGGGATAAAGAAATGAAAGAGAAATGGCCAAAACTCTTTCAAGGAAATATTTTTTTTTTCTATATTTTGAGGACAAAAAGGACAATGGCGGGGAGAATGTATCTCAGTCTGTTTCAAGTATGTGACATTATATTTATGATTTTTAAGTATATAAAGTATATGGGTGAAGTTTGGGATAGTTTGGAATAATTTTGGTATGTTTTGGAGATTTTCTAAAGGTGCAAGGATAGTGAAAAAATTACATCAGTAATATGAAATCGTGCATAATGAACTAGGGCTAAGGGGAACGTGCACAAGTAGCGTATGTTTTGACCAAACCATGCATCTTACAAGGAGAAAACATATAGATTGAGAGAGTGAGCTTTAGAATGGTTGTTTCATGTTTTTTCAACCATGTGAGCTAATCATTTGAGGTTCATCATTGAGGTAGTGACTAAAACATGGTTAGCACACGGTTTTCCTAACTATTTGACTAACCATGCATGATTAAAAAGATAGATCCCAAATAAGTGGATCCAGGTAAATTTTATGATTTAATAAAAACTTTTCTCCAAAACATCCCTAACTTGGTATTTTTCCAGTGCAAAGGTTTTAGAACCTATCCCCCTCAAATTGTAGGCAATCCAATGGGGTTTCATTGTATGTTTGTGCTTGTTTCTTATGGTTAGTCATCATTTAAGGTTGTTTTTTGTGTTTTTTTCCAAGATATACTTCTCCCCCTCACTTTTTTCTTATCTCTATGTTCATTGTTGATATTTATAAGGTAGTTTATACTAAATATGATTATATTCTTCCATGTTGTTGATATGGGGAAATATATAAGGTGTGTTTTTTGAGATTCGACAAGTTTTCATGGATTGTTTTGTGCCATTTTCCATTTTCTCCAAATTTTATGAGTTATGTGGATTCACTCTCAAGTCCTATGTTTAGAAAATGAAGTCTTGGTTTTAAATATATTAAATTTATTAAAATTGATAGTGAAACTGGTGTGAAAAGCATGACAGAAACCTTATTTGGAAATGGTTTGGGGATTTGTGTGAGATTGTGGAATTATTATGCAAAGTGATTTGATAAATGATTTTAAATTATTGATTTTAAAATATATTCTTGGTTTAATTTATAGAAATAAATTTTTAATAAAATGGTAGTTTTATTGAAATGGTTTTGGAATCGAAATGTCTTTGGTATTATATGTTATTTACATGATTGTATTGGCGTGGTTTTGGGGCATACTTGATGGTGTGTGTTCATATTACATATGAGACCTAGTTGAAATATAACCTTATGCTCAGTTCCAAAGGTGTAATGGAACAAGGTATTTAATTACCTCATGATGTCTTGGTTTATCGACAAGAAACCCCTAATGATTATGGAAATTTTATAAGGAAGCATCCATGGGTGGATGCATGGGTTATGGATTGGAATGGGTTATGCTAAATAGAATTTATGAAATGGTTTTAAAACATTGTTGTGTTTCTTTCATTAGAACTTGATTTTGTTTGAGAAAAAATGTTTTACTATGGAACTTGTTTGTATTCTCATATAAACTATTTTTAAAAATTGTTTTATATAAATGTGATAACATTTTTTATCCTAGTGTCCTAAGTAGGGAATTAATTTGAGGAAAATATATTGAGTTTTATTACTCACCCCCACTTTGGAACATTGGTTCTTTTGTAGATATCATCTATTGGGACACATGAAATGTTAAAGTATCACACATAATTTGCAATACTTCATGGTATGTGGGCTATTTTGTGGAGTTATATCATGGATCATTTTAGAGCATTGGAGTTTGTATTTGGAGTCTTTTGGTTTTGTTGATGTTGTCTTCCGCTGTGAACTTTGATATTGTAGTATTCCATTTTCGTACTTAGTTTTAGTTGGTTTTAACATCAGTGGTTACATTGAGTTGCCTTTCATTGATATCATGCATCATGTAGAGGTTTATTTGTTTATGACATGTTTTGTTGGTTGTTTTATTTTAAAGAGAAAATCATCCCCATCTGTTAATGTATCCCTCAACATTTATTAACAGACTATGACGTCTTGGGGATGTCTCTTAAGTCCGAGTAATGTCCGTCCTCCTTCTCAATCCAATGAGGAGGGTGGGATATGACACACATGCCCAAATATTTTATGTTTATGAAGAATATTCATAATTAGTGGTGACTTCACAAGATGTGAAGTTGCTAGAGCTAATAATATTGATTCATAGGAGTGTATAGTCAAGTAGAGTAGAGCTGGTTACCAATGGCTTTCATCCAAGAAGTTTATATATCGCATATATTTCTTTCTATACATAGAGTCTTCTTTACCTGGTGATGTTTTATTATTAATTTTTATCCACCATTGATGGTTTCAAATGTATAATTGTATTTTATTATTTTCATATCATACTTTAATCTATTACAAATATGGTTGTTTATATAATACTTATTGTTTTTTGTTCTATGTTGTCTATTATTCTTTCATATTTGTTACGGGTTGATATTTTCTAAGACCTCCCATATATGTTATGCATTCATGACACCAGTCTTCAATTCCTGGAATATTTAATGTGTACCTATGTGTCACACATAGCTTACTTATTACTTGTGTAGGGTTTTAGTGTGGAAGGTCCTATAAGGGCATACTATGTGCTCAAACATCAAGGTGATGGACATGTGATGTCTTTATCCTTTTGTTTAGTCTATACTCAATAGAATAATAGTATATAAGTTGACTATATAATATTGATATAAATTATGTATCATGGTTACAAGATGTATTATACAAATGGATTATATTAGTATGTATTTTTTATTGACACAAATATTGATCATAAGAATGTAAATACTGTGTTTGATAAATATCATGATCGATACCTTTATAAATTGAGTGACATTGATTTTTTTCTATAGTTTTTTATTTTCTTATAAATATAGATTTTATAATTTATTGTTATTTTAAATTATACCATGGAAATTAGGGATACCCTCTCTCATTTTGTGAATTGGGATTATGTTTTTCAACAAAGTGTATATACCAAACTTTTTGTGCTAGTTCAAAAGTAATTCGGATGATATCTAAAATGAGTTCTATATGATTTTTCATATGTTTTTACATATCATGTATTTTATAGTAAAAATTGCGGTTGTATTATCTAAAAGAATATTTAAATTTTTTCCACAATTTATATTTGGATATGTTTTAAGAACATATTATTTATGATGTGGCATAGGGTGAAAATACACTTTGTTTTTAAGGATCTAGTTCATATTGGTGATTGAAAGAAATGTGAAATAAAGAAAAAAACATGAGATGATTATTTTAATAGCAACATGGTTTGTGATAAAATAACCACATCATAATAAAAGTTATAACACCATGGTTTTGTGTATGTTTCACCAACCATCCCATATACCCTGGAAGCCTGACACTCAATTCAGTCTTGACATATCCTAAAGGGAATTCCTAATCCCACGAGTTAGCGATAAGAACCTAGTATCAAACAATATGAAAGTGGGAACAAATTTGCCGCAAACACAACTAAATAATGAGGTACAAGTTAGTTTGAACTAAATAAAAATCCATAGGGAGAAATATACTAGAGGTAAAATATATATAAACAAACCAAAATAAATCATCAATGTACCATAAAATTGGATAAATAACCCATGCCCGATAGACACAACAACTAAATCCCAAAGATCAATAGTAACTACCACTCCCTAGTGGTGCTTTCCCCTTAGCCTAACCTAATTGGAAGAAACCTAAAATTCCCAAAGGCATGGGTAGGGTGTGATCTAAAATCCCTGAAGGGTCTCACAAATTATTCCATAATAAGACTCCAAAATTAAATAACCAAATAAATCTTTCAATTTTTAACAAATATGCATGGAAGTCCATGATCGAATAAAAACACAATTATTTATATTTATATTGATTGAAAACCTTTCTAAATAATGTCTTAATAAAAAAATTACTATTTTTTATATAAATTCAAATAGAGATTGTAAAATTGTCTACAACAATGGATTATATATTAAATAACCACAAATGAGAACCATGGTCATCTTCAAAGAGGTATGACAGTTCCAGGTTATGGAATCCACTCACACTCAGATAGTTATCATGACATTATGTGTACACACGTCCCTCAGACACTGTTCAAAGAGGAATCATCACCATCTGATCAAGTATGTGACCTACTGCATATGTATTATTTGTGTTATAAAGCATCAATAGAGCATCATAACGAATAACTCACTAACTACCTAGGTTTTTTGATTCTCTAAAAAAAATTAGTAATGGTAAATTTATTTCATAACTATTAAAAATAAAATTCAGCCCATTTTTAAATTATAATATTCAAATT
This sequence comes from Viscum album, assembly GCA_963277665.1. Taxonomy (NCBI): domain Eukaryota; kingdom Viridiplantae; phylum Streptophyta; class Magnoliopsida; order Santalales; family Viscaceae; genus Viscum; species Viscum album. Next base: position 1,077,744,648 of record OY728139.1, on the reverse strand, counting down.
TCCATTTAAAAACAAAAATGGGGTTTTAATCAAATCATGTCTTTTTTAAGGATAAAACCACCATGTTTCAATCAAATCTATTTAATCCATTTGTCTAAACTAAATATTTGAAATCAATTTCATAAATCAATTTTAAAATTAAATTTCATAATTTAAATTCCATAACAAAATTTCCACAATGTAAATTTGACAATTCAATTTCCACGATTTTCCATCAAATTCCACAAAACAACTCAATTCATTGGAATTGGGGGTTTTCCAAATTGCATGAAAATTGAAATTAAAATCCCCAATTAACCAAAAATCTTTTTTTTTGAAAATATAATTTAATGAAATTTAATTTAAATTAATTTATTTATGGTTAAATAAATTGATATCCTTTAATGGAACCACCTACCTCGGGATCACACGATCGCAAAACACAAAGACATAAATAAGAACCTCCAATGAAGAATGTCAACAAAATAGATCCATGAATGACCCCTATATTTAAGATCCCAGAAAAATTATATTATATCTTCAAATATAGTAAATATATAAGAAACCCTATGTATGATAGGAGATGAGAGTGGGAGAGAATGAACATGAAGATAAAACTTATTTTGAACAAACATAATAAAGATCTCCTTGCTTTGATCCATCTTGGAAGGGGTTTGGGGGATCCAAAATTGGTCTTTGAGAGACCTATCAACCATAGAAATCATAATTGGGTGAGTTAGGGTAGAGTGGTGGTCAAAAGGGGGGGGGGGTTTGGGAATTTTTAAATAATTTTTAGATTAATTAAAATCCCCACACAAGGTTAGCTAGGTAGGGATGTACAATTAGAAAAACCATGTGCCGTAGTCATGCACCCCTACTGGTGGGGTTTCATGATTTCTCCTAAGTGGGAACACAGGTTTTCAAACCATGCATCAAAAATTCAAATCTCACTGCATATCTTTGCATGTTTTGGAAAAACCTTGTGCCAACCAGGTCCATACCAAAACCCCTTGAAAATTTCCAGAAATTACACCAAATGAATCTCTAAATGAAACCCAACTAAAGCATGATAAAAAAGGGGTTATGGAGTACCTGAAAACATTAACATGATTTTAAAAACTCCCCATCATTGAAATGTTTTGTCCCCAAAAATCTTGTTAAGAGGCTTCCATGTCAAAAGATGAGTCCATTGTTCTCTCATTAGTTCCTCTCCCTCCCATGTATAATGAGTATTAGAACCGTTCTTCTATAAAACTTTGAACAAAGGTATCTTCCTCCCACTAAGTATCTTATATTTTGAATCATCTATCCAAACTATATTCTTATTCACAGATAAATCAGGATCAATGTCAAATTACTCCAGCTCATGACATGAGATGAATCAGTTAGATACATTCACAACTGCGATACATGGAACAAATTATGTATCTATGTTACTAGTGTAGAATGTTAAAAATGGAAATAAACATTCCCCACCTACTCAATAATATAAAAAGGTCCCAAAAAATTATGAGAAATTTTCCCTTGCCTCCCAAGAAATCGATGACCCTACTGAGGGAAACATTCAAGAACACCTAGTCACCAACTGAAAATTACAAAATTCTATGATGACAACCAACATAAGATGTATATTGGATCTATTCCATTAATATTATATGATGAATCAAATTAATCATTGATGTCATCTCTTGGACTAAGCTCGGTCCAAACAATGAACTTTCACCGACCACTGACCAACACGACAATTATTTACAAGGATGACCATGGAAGGCCTCAAAAAGAACCATTCTGATCGTTGAATGATAACTATTGTTATAAAAAAACTCAACCAAACCAAAATTATTATCCCAGTCCCCACCAAAGGTGATAACATAGGTGAACAACATATTATCCAGAATCTGTATATATCTTTCTGTCTGTCCATCCGACTGCGGATGGTATACTGTGCTCAAACAGACCTAAGATCCCAGTGACTCATGAAGGCCTCTCCACAAGATAGAATTAAACTGAGGATTTCTATCTAAGACTATGGAACTTCATGTAAATGAACAATATACATCACATAGAGATTTCTAAAACTTCTTAACTTGGGTTGTATCATGAAAAGTGATCTAATTTTTTCATCTTATAAACAATAACCCTATATCATTCTTGATTCAATGGGTATGTGGAAACCCAACAAAAAATTTCATTAAGATCTCATCCCAGTTCAACGTGTTCACTAAAAGTGGATCAATAAAACTCAAAGGCCTCTAGTTCTTAACCATGACCTATTGGTGTGTATGACATCACGAGAAAAAATTGGCAATTATTTGTCTCATACCTAGTCACCAGAATCAATGCCACATGTTATCGAACATTTTTGTGGTTCCTAGGTGCACATCCCACTAGGAATTACAAAAATACACCATAAGAGATTTCTTGATAGATAACGGTACCAAAAAATAGTTCTAATAACATATAATTCCCTCTATGGATAACGACCACTCGAAAAAATTATCCCCACCATAAAGAAAGACTCGAATTATATGGAAATCATCATCAAGCTTATGATCATGAAGATTCTTTTCAAGAATAGTGGATTTTAACTAAACACTGGAAAAGGAAAACAGGACCCCTGATTCCTAGACTGAAAAATGAAATTGTGCCAAAGGATCCATCAACTTATACTCTTTAATTGATTCTATCACAGACAATGTCAGAAGTTATTTATATAAGCAGTGAAAAACAACTCCCTTTCCCCAGGGTATAGGATATTTCAAAGTCAAAATATTTCAAGAATTACACCCACACTACCACAAAATATCATATTAGTAGTGGTTTTTTATTTTATAGTGGTTTATACCATTGAAAAAGTTGGATTAGGCATCCAACTTGTGTATGTTCCTTCCATTTAGTAGTGGTTTCTGGGAATCATCACAGAAATTTTTTTTAGTTTTTTTTTTGGTTATAGGGGTGGGTTACCCTCCCCAAAAAGGTTAAGGATATAATAGTCATTTGAATGACCACTATAACCTAGAAGTTTTTTGGGAGGGAAAATGACTGTTAAAATGAGAAAAACACTGCTAAAAAAATTTGACATATTCAGCAGTGGTTTAAACCGCTACTCAATTTCTCTATTCAAAAAGAATTCAACTGCAAAATATGCATTTCCAAAAAATCTAAATAAAAGCTGAAACCAATATATCATAAAAAAAATCCATCCCACCTCCAACATTTTTTAACAAAAATCTCATTTCAAGTATATAAGAATCAATCCATTATCTAATAATTTTACAATACACATGATCAAGAAATAAAGATAATAAAGGGGCTTAGTAAGGATATAACCATAACCTTTGAAATAATTATAAATAAAATTCCAAATGGGTCTCTAGTTTATGGTACTAATCATATACTTTAAAATCAATTTTTAAAAACACATTGAAAACAAAAATAAATCTAAAGAACACATAAGAAATATGAAAACATATTCACAGTCATGTAATGAATTCCTTAAAACCATCCCATGGACCAAACACACCCCTAATTAGGAAACTTATTATACTTTGAAATGACCAAATCCACAATTCTTCTTTGTTTCAAAATACCATGTATAAATCATTGTATTTGAGCCAACCCATCATTGAAATTTTTTCAAACACATAAAGGGAATCAATTTATAAAGACACGTCAACACTGATTGTCAGGGAGATCAATGGTGTACTACGTATCATAACCAAAAGACGGACACCACACTCTCTAGTTGTGTTACAGAAGATGATAGGAAGTGGAGAATCTCTTCTACTATGATCATGAAAATAGATCCAGGATGAAGGAAAGGAATCCAGGTTACTACATGGACTTTTGTTGATAAACTCCTGAGACATACTCGACCACCTATACCTTACTAGTTTTTGGATTGAAGAAGGCTATAACCATGCATGATACCAAATATATTAGGCTCTTTAACTTTAATTCCCCAACCAATTCGAGAATTTTTTGGATTAACTCATGTTTAAAATATATAAAATTATATCATGACTGTAAAAAATAAAAACACACTCAAATTAGAAAACTCCACCTTTAGGTGAAAATTAAATTAATTAAAAAATGAAGGTTCTGGATAAAACTACAATAAGTAACTTATGTTCTGTTTTCATAGATAATAAAACCAGTTTTAAAGTATTAAAAACCCATGAAACTCCCAAATAAAAGGAATGGAATGAAGACACTAATTGTTATCAATAGAATCCTTTCAACTTTAATGACTACTGCATGAATAAGTCATAAGAGGGACTCTAAAATCTATAGAAACTAAGAACATTAATTTAAGATAGACCTATAAATAATACCCAACCATCATGGATATTAGGGTTAGAGAGGAAAAGAAAATCATTGAAGAAACCAAGAGAAAGAGGGGGATATTGAGAATGAAGCCATTACCTTAACATCTAGATGAGAAATCCCTAGTAAATCTCTTTATAACCACCAAGAGAATAGTGATGCTTGTGGGAATTATCTAGGAGGATCTCATGGGATATATAATTATAAGTGGGAGATATATAGAAGGGATCCCAAAATTTAAAAACATGAAATGACTAAAATTAGCAACCCTGTGTAGGTTTCATAATTCACCCATATGGTTAGAAAAATCCTGAAGTAACCATGAAACCTCCTATAGAAACTCAAGGTGAGTCAACATGGTTTCCTGGAACTCCCACATAGTCTATTTTAACTATGTGAAACTGCACTTGAAAACCCATTTAGGAATGATGGGCACATTAAAGAAAATAATGACATCATCCTGGCTTATACGACCCAAGTTCAATCAAGTGATTTAAGCCATGAATAATAGATGCTCATCCATTCTACTAACCTATAAACTCAAGACATTTGAGTTAAGAAATTACAACCAAATTGATCCTGAACTATCATACGTAGTCATAGAATTATTTATTGATACAAGATATGAGAAGACACAGATAGGGATCTAGAAATAACCCACTAAGCAAAGATGTTGTGATTCCTTGAGATTTCTAGTAGGGATACCATTAAAACATTATAATAAAATAGTCTATACTTTCTAAAAGGAAGTGACATTACTATGTACTCAACCATACCCTATAAAAAAATGCATTTACCCATCCAAAAGAAACTCTAAAAGAACCAAGCATATAGATTTTCATGAAATGCAAGGGAAATAATGAAACCCCTACTAGAAACCATAACATGGTTTCTAAATCATCGAATTAGTGTTAGTTTTTCTTAATTTTAGTTTCACATCATATCAAATTCCAAAGTGAACCCTAATCACTAACCGATGAACTTTTCTTGACACCCTCTCCATATTTATCTCTACTTCTTGCTACAAGAACCTGCATGACAATTATATTGAAAATTAAATATGGTTTTATATCTATCTTTATACTTAAAACAAATAAAAGTTTGTATACTAAATGATTTTGAAGTTTTGTGATTTTCTTTATCACCACCATCCATCGATGTAATATCACCAAGGATAGATCCCTTTATCTTCTAATATAATTCAATAAATGATTTATGCTGAGAGATGACCTTTGCATCTTGAATCATTATATGATCTCCCTATTTTAGAATTATGATTTACATGGAAGAAAACTCCCTCTAAGCATCTTGGGGTAGGGAGTAAATACAACCAGGAGTAGATGCAGTTTTAGTTCCCAATGTTCTATCGAAGACCTCAGATGGTAATGGTCCCAAACTAATCTTTCACACTCAACCAAAATTCTCTTTCCTAAGGAATTGGCCAACTAGGACATCTTGGGAGACTATGATGGGTTAAATGATATTGGCATCACATAGTTCTCTATTTTTTACCTATAGATAAAATAACCATAATATTTGAAGAAATACATATTACTGTAGTAACAATGATAATAAGTTATTACAATGAAAAATGAATTCATACCCCAACTTATTAGGCATGCTCATTAACACAACTCCCATCAGATTTTATATGAACATCCAACCACAGTTCTATTCAGGATACTTGGTTCCCTAAATCCTATGATTTCTTTAAACCAAGATAAATCAAATATTTAATATATTAAATATATAACATTGTATTATAAATATTTAAGCTAAGGAAAATATTACCAAAGTCGATTAGTTTTTGGAAAAAGTCACTGACCCGATAGTGTGAGGGTTGATTTTCTTAGCTCGACTCGATGAATTATTTCTTGAAACAACTTAAAATAAATAACATGTAATATAATAGTAAGGCATTAAATGTCATATCCATTTCATATGCTTGTATATTTTTAAAACGATATTAATATAATAATATATATTGAAATACCACATGCTTCTCATGATGATGAATATCAAAAAAAACTTTTCATTTCTCTCTAGGTACACCTTCAGGTACCTTATCATATAGAAACTCAGTGATCAATGAAGTGTTGTTGAATTCATTCCATAATCAACATTTAAAATCCTTCCATTTCTTACCCAAATTTTTCAATAACCACTTTCATGCAGTAAGACTAGAAAAGGTAATGTAGAAGAACATATTTACAAGGAGATTAATTTTTAATGTATTATAATTTAGTAACACAATGACATTCAATTACACCATAATTTATTAAAATTACCTTTATATGTGGAGAAAAAACTTCATTTTTTCATGATTTTGGTATATTACTCCAATAAAAATATGTAATCAAAAGGGTAATCGGGTCCACTACTAGCTGGCCTAGAATATGGATAAATAATCATAAAAAATCATCTATTGAGACCCGATAATAGTAAAATGGGACAACTGTCATTAGTCCGTTCAGATTCCAGACATCTGAAGTACTCATATTTCTATTTGTAGTATCAATGTTTCCATCTTAAAAAAAAATCATTAATAGTATAAAAAATTGCAATAAATTCATTCACAATTTTTTTACCTATAACTGTCACTATCCAATATCCCCAAAAAGAAATATGAGTGACAAAATTCTCTTTCACTACTAATCCTGTTGAATGGTGAGGTAATGTATCATCTACTAATGGGATGATTATGAAGGGTGTACCAGAAGGTGATAAAATGAAAGATTTGAGAGATGGTTTAGGGGGTGATATAGAGTGTATTAGATAATATAGGGAGGGAGACTAATGGATCATCATATATCTATGTGGTTTAGGGGATGTCGACTAAGAGTCTACTAGTATCAGTAAAACAATTCCTCCTTGGAATTCCTATCATTTAATCAAATAAAATTAACCTCAGAACATATATTTCAAACAAATCATGTAGAAAAAATAGAAATGATAATAGATGAACTGTACTTACAAAAAAAAATATATATATAGCTATGAGAATGAATTAATTTACGTATAACATAGGTGGTTGATAAATGAATTGATAACTACACATACAATCCTTTTGTCCTTTAATCATGTCGTTTTCCTACTCCATCCTTACTTCATTTACTTTATCAACCCTTTCTAGACTAATAATTTCAATATCATGATGGATAAATATGTTTTATTCTTTTTTTTATGGGATAAAATTTTAGATGTCATATATTCAACTTCATCACCCATATCATACAAGTCTGTTTTTTACATGAACAACTACACTCCACCTTCATCCAAGAAATCTTCCACATAATATATCATTTTCACTTGCAACGATAATATATAAAAATCATTTAATTCATGGTCACAAACATCCATAAAGAGAGAGAAGTTCACAAATGTAAATTGAATGGAATATTTTTTTAATACCCCTGATAAAATCAACCCACATTCATTTGAATAAAATAAATGAAAAATTCCCATTGTAGTGTAATTAGATAATATTAGTCAAATTTCCATAGTATCCCAATTTGGAAACTTGAAATATACCACTACTATGTGTTTTCAAACCCTCTTCCAAAATGAAAATATGAAATTTAAATCCATTCAAATTGTAAGTGCTGAATTTTCTAGCCTTTTTTAGAGAACCTAGTGCTATAAATGTCAAATAATCTTAAAACTTGGCTTGTGTATCAGTATTTATGATCTAAAAAATGTGAAATACATTATTAGATTTAAAAAATATATGTTTCAACATAATATTTATATTTATTTCAATATTTATGAACTTACACGCCGTGCAAACATTCTACACACTCTTTATTAAAATATATTGTTATATTTTTACCATTTTGTGTTCGAATTATCATTCATATATTTGTTTGTATCTTAATATCTTCAATAAATGGATACAAAATTTCACTATTTAGAAACACATATCCATGTGCCTATAATAGTTCCATTTCTTTTTGTGTAACATTTGAGCTCCTCTTAATTGATCACCCAATAGAAGGAAATATTTTTTATTTCCCATGTATTTGAGATTGATTAAACATGTCATAAACATGTAATACATGAATTAATATTGTATTAATATCATCCAAGTATGTAAAACAAAAGGTAATACACTCCTCTACTATATATACTTTCGAAATAGAGTCTTCCAGATGAGATTTAATTTTAATGTATAATTTTAAATCCCCAATATATCTTTGAAATAAAATATATAAAACACAATTGTGTATTTAATGATGTGATAATAATTTCTTACTTAATATAAAAAACAAATAAATAAAGTACCTATTAATTGGATAAATCCATCGATAATGTGAGAGGCCTCCTAATTTAGCTTCCTTGACCAAATGCACAGTTAAATGCATCATGAAATTAAAAAATGGAGGAAAGATAATATCTATTGAAAAAAGTGTAATTAAAAATATCACATGAAGGTTTCCAAGTTCAAATTGTTATAGATATTTCTCAAATAGTTGTCTGATGAATGTGAAAAATTGTAGTACATCAACAATAACCTTTTTTGTTAATAATATATGTGATGGAAATGGTAGTAATTGCTATAAAAAAATATGTGAATCATGAATTTTCAATACATGTACCCTATGATGCTTTAATTTATCACAATTTTAGATGTTACTTGAATGCCCATAAGATACCTTCACAAGTTTTAAAATTCGAAGGAATGTATCTTTATCCATATTTTTCATTACAAATATTGTCGGAGCATACATTCCATTCTCATCTGTTCAGAGATCACACTTTATTTTCCTTATTTTAATTCCCTTACAAGTATTTAGATGGTCCTTACATTTTCAATACTCATTAAGAAATGTGGTGATAAAATTGTCACAAAACATCTTCTCAATATACATAACATCAAGACTATGCTGCATCAATCTAAATTACTAATACGAATGTTTGGAGAACATCATTTTTTATTCCATTACTGCATTCTAATTTCACTTAACGACACACTAGGCACTCATTTCTCACTATCATTCAAATGATAAACCTTCCTAAATTTTTTTTCAACATTTATATGTTGTTACAATATTTTATAACCTAAAAAATCTTTGGAGGTGCTTAACAATCAATAGAACTAGTAAATTTTGACTTGTTCAACTAAAATATATGAGATGCATCTTAAAATATTCTATGACATAAGAAGCACCATTTTATACAATGTGGTAATCATACAAGCTCAAAATCAAAGTTAAAAATAGGAAAATCTAAACCTGGGTATGTTATCCAACCAGCTAAATTCCCAAGTCCAAGTAAGACCCTAATGGTCTCCACTTGAGCATCTTACATTTTGAGCATTTTTCTAGAAGATGCATCATATGTCTCGACACATTTTCTCTATAACTCTTGTAATTATTCAATTATAGGTTGTAAGTATACATCAATATTATTTCTAGGCATTGTTTTCTAGGAATAATCATTGAAACGATAAAATAAATTTGATTCATAAACATCCATAGAGGCTGATTGTAAGGGATGAAAACAATATGCCAAATGAAATAATTGGTGTTCAATGTCCCAAATGGGTTTAATACATAGACATCTGATCCCAATCGAACATTCCTAGTATCAAATGATATATATAGGTATAATGAATCAAATGTATTCCATTATTGTGAATCTATTGGATGTCCCATTAACCCTTAATCATTATTATGTATAGAATTCCATTTCGTGTGCTCGACAGTTTTAAATGACCTGAATAATCTTTACAATTGAGGATCTAAAGGAAAGTATGAAAAACCTTTACATGTGTGTTACTTTTCTTCTTCATTATTGTATTATGTTGATTTTGACTTCCAACATCACCGATTAACTTCCATAAAAAAGAAGAACATTTTTTTTTCAATCCTTTCTATTGAATCATCTCCCCAATAAACCATTCAATATTTGGGAAAAGAATTTATTTTTGTATAATTTATAAAAATATTGTTAACATATTTTTTTCATATCATAAAAATACTCAAGGATATTATATTTAAGAAATGCATCATGTAACAATTCAAATATTTTGGTCATCGCCTTATTTGTAAATTTGCATAGGCATTTGATATAGTACAACTTCAGTAGAAAAGAATGTTTTGAATATTTCAAACATCCACCATAAAAATCATGATTTTCATCATCAACTAATCCATGAAAAATATTTTTTATGCTAAATTAAATCCTATATTACATTAGTTTCCATAGAATCTATAGGAGGGTCCAATTATATGTTACAATCTTGATTTGGTTTACCTATAGTTCAAAAAACATCACTTATCAAGTTGTTATTTATAGCACCCTAAACGGGTTCTTGTTATATCTTTTTATGTTGATTTTTTTATCTTGAAATTCTGAATGAATATTTTATAAGGCTTTTTATTTCATTTTCTATTGTAAGTGATGTTGGAATATCATTTTGTCGATTGAAATTCAGGTTCAAACTTTCTATAACATTTTATTCTCCATGAAAAATCCAATGCAAATATTTAGTAGGTAATTTATTCAAAATAAAGGGTTCATAAACTTCATCTCTCTTTAACCATATTTTAAATTTTCATTTAGGACAATTAAGCCGTATTCTCGCATCAATGGATCGATTAGAAATTGAAAATTCTAAAAACACTTATAAACCCTTAGCATACTGAGGTGTGTTCCTCAATAATGTGTTCAACTTTTTAAAACATTTCAAGATAGCATGTAACTTATGGTCTCAAAACCATTTAATAAAATATTAAAGTCCAAGTAACATCAATCCCTAAAACACGGCTCTAAAACACAAACTAGACATTTTCAAGATGAAATCGGTGATAAAAACCTCTTTAAATATTTAATTACCATTATAAAAACCACTAGAAATTTTAATAACCACTTGGAATGTAAAAATTAATGAATAATGATCCTCCCTTTAGGTGGTAAGCCATCACATGAATGGGAATGTTGAATGATGAGATATATAAGATATATATACTATTTATTTTTTATACTAATTTTATAAAGACGTTATATCATTTATATTATGTTTATATAACTATAATTCATATTGGTAATGATATAGTAGTGAATTAATAATGAAATTGTAGTTTCATAGTTTCTATATCATATATAAAAATAGTTCTTAACTAAATAATATAGAATCTGACCAATATAGGATAACAAAAAGATTATAGTGTTTCCAAATAAAGACATATACCTTTAGACCAATCCATTTTTAAGTGAAAAATTTAAAACAATCTATATTTTTAATGCACTCAGAGTAATACAAAAATTTTAGTTCGATAAAAATATCTTTTATTTTTAATTTCTCATTCCCGAGTAAAATTAATAAAGCAAACAATAATCATTTCAAAATACCAATGCTTATCCATGTATTTTACTCTCCTTTCCTTGATTTATATAACAATGATTTACATTTAAATATTATTAGTCTAACTTATGATCTTCTATGGAGACTAAAAATTATATTAACTACCCACTAGGCACAAGAACATAGCTAGTTGAAACTACACAATTAATAAACTACTCCAAAAAATTCATCCAAACATTAGTTTATATGCTATGAAATATTTAAATAAATAATTTAAGGCTCAAAATAGTAGTCTCCCAAAATAAAATGTAAGGAAAACATTGAATTAAAATCATAAATCTATGGTCTAACTAATATAATCCAAATATAAACCCCTATGAAATCCATTATTAGAATTAAATGTAAATAGGAATGTCCAAAATTAATAAATAAATCATGTTATATTCTAAATAAAACATAAAAATTATAAAGAAAATTTTAAAAAATCTATATAAAAATATATAATATCAATTACTCTAATAAAATAAAAAGAATGAACATGTCTAAGAGAACACACAAAACATATTTATTTTCCATCAAGTTATAAAAATAACACAAATAGAGGCCTTTAATCATTTCAAAATACCCTCATTACTTTTAGAAAACAACTGTATATTAGAAAATTATAATACCTTGATGATTTAAAAAATACAGTCAGTTTAAAAAGTAAATAAATAAAATATCTCCAACTCAAATAAAATTACATCCCATAAAATATGAAAATATCCAACGATGATGAATTTATTCTAAGAAACACCTTATATCAGTTTTTTCTTATAATTAAGACACGTAAATAATTATACAAAACTGAAACATGAAGATTACCTTTATAATTTGAAACCAATGTGATGTATACAAGTAGGAGACTACACAATAGATCCAATCATCAATATCCTATACCTATAAAACAAAAATCCACATAATTATATCTTAATAGGACTTAGTAGAAGTAAGAAAAATTAAGAGAGGGGGAATTGGAAGAAGGGAAAATAAAAAATACAAATGAAGGAGGGATTACCACTAGAGCAGTTGAGTGAGAGGGATGGGAAAGGGTTAGTTGGGATGGTTCATGGGAGAAGTATATGGAGATAGATCAGGGGTTCAAGATTGACCACAGCTCTGTCATGGCCTCAAGTGAAGGCTACAACTCGAGGGAGGGATATGGATTAGGTGAGAGTGATATCTTAAGTGAAGGAATGGGAGGGGGATGTGGGTTAGGGGCTGTGGCCGTAGAGTTGGTGAGGGCTCAGGCTTAGAGGGCTCCGGAGATACCTGAGCACCGATGAGGGGGGAACCATAGTGGTTCTAGGGATTGGGGTCGAGGGGATGGCGAGCTTGGGGGAGAAGTATGGGAGTTGGGGGGATAAGGATGTGGTATGGGGGAGACATGTATTTTATTTTAATAAACATGTAATATTTAGCGGTGCTGTTTAAAGAACCATCGTGAAATCATTATTTTTTGTGGTTTAATAAACTACCGCTAAAATCCACTACTAAACAATGATTTTGTTTTAGTTAAAATGACTCTAGTTGAGATTAAAATCTTTTTAATAGAAGATATAACTCAAGCTCTTATATTTGAAATGCATGGTAAACCATTCTCTAAAAATTTAATTCCACCAGCTCTTAAGTGCATGCATCAAAAATGTGAGTTCAAGTTCAGGGGTTGGGTAATTCTTATTGTGTTTCCAGGGCTATCAAGATCCATATGCAATGATAAGATCACCTTACATAATAACGCATCCCAAACCCAAGCCATATGTTTCATAAAAGACAACATGGACCTACTCGACCTATGAAAGAGTCATAATCAGTGTATTAGTCAGAATACCTTTCAATTATAGAAACTAATATTGATATTTATCATCTTAAAAACACTTTACTCCTATATGATTTAGAGAATTCATCAGAGAATAAAACATTGATAATTTCTTTATAATTAGACTATAAAACCTTGCTAAACCCTAGAATCTCCAAATCCTGAAAACATTTCGAGGTTTCTCCTAGTCATAATAGCTTTTACATTCTTAGGATCAACTAAAATACTATGTTCCAATACCATGTGTCCTAATTACTTCACTTCCCTGATCTAGAAATAAAATTTCAATAGCACGACACAATTTTAGTGATTTTTCAACAATTTTAGAACTACTCTCTGATGAAGGACATGATCATAATCAAACATAGAGTAAACTAGGATTTAATACATAAATACCACCTCAAAATAATCAAGATACTCATGGAAGATAATATCCATAAAATCCATAAAGACTACATGAGAATTGGTTTGGATGAATTGAATGAAAAGGTACTCATAATGGACTTACCTACTCTAAAATGTTGTTTTATGAGTGTCATATTCTTTTATTCTCAAATGATGATAACCAGATCAAAGATCAATCTTTGAGAACCACTTTCCCCCTTAACTAGTCAAACAAACCATCAATCCATGATAACAGATACTTTTTATTTTCTATAACTTGATTAAGTTTGGGGTAATCAACACAGATGTTAATTGACCAATCAAATTTATTATAAAAGTGAAACCTCATTGTCCAACGTGACACACTTGGGTGTATAGATCATTTCTCTATGAGGTCATCAAAATGAGTCTCCAACTCTTTTATTTTAACTGGTTCCATGTGGTAATAAGGAATAGATATGGTCTAATTTCCAGGCACTAAATTGATAAAAAACTCGACCTCCCTTACTAGTGGTAAAATAGAGAAGTCAGAAGGAAAAATTTCATGAAACTCAAAGAAAAGTGGAGAAATATCACCACTCAAGGATTCGCACTCGAGATAAAAATAAAAAACTGATATTAATTTGCCAAACTCTGGATAAGAAGGTCAGACTCTAGTTAACATCAGGTACCATTCTTTTTATAATATACGACACACCCCATCTGGTGTAGTGAAGGAGAACCGTCAAAGATAGCTACAAATCTGGGATATATTGGCAAAAAAACAACTCATCCCGAAAATGATTTCAAAATATTTTATGTTGAGAACCAAAAAATCCCAAGCAATCTCAGTATCTAACAAATAGAAAATATAAGGGGGATTACAGAGACCATGATCTCTCCTCATTCTGATGGGTGTAGTAATATAAAATACATAAAATAAAATCTCTATAGGAATATCAAATAGGTTTACAATACTGGTTGAAATAAATGAATTAGATGCACCAATATAAAATAAAGTAGTCACTAATGATGAAGCTATAATGACAGTACTTCTCAAAGTTGCTGGAGTAGTATCTTCTTCCTTTGGATCTTCTTTCCAGATGACAATGGCTGGACCCCCTTTTTTCCTTGAAGCATTTGATTGCACCATTGTTTTATTTGGCACTAATGATCTCAAGCCACTATTTGGAGTGGAATATACATGGAATAACTCATGTATATGACCCGAGCATCCATAGAAACCACATATTTTGGGTGCCGCAAAGCAAACCCATTTTGGGTGAATTTTATTTTCACACTAGTAACAAATCAAAGGGCCACTTACAAGTACTATAAGAGTTATAGGAAAACCATATTATCAAGAACAACTATGAGAATAATAATAATTTCTCTTCCCATTAGAGGAATTCACAGCACTACTGGGAAGAAAAAGGAACTCCTGTCAACCTGGACTTTCCATCCATGTCCATTTCAACCAACAAAGCCCTTTGAATCACATCATCATATGAGGTAAACTTCATAAATAAAACCTAAGAACAAATATTATATTTAATTCCCATCTCAAACCATCAAGTCTTCATCTTATAATTTGATATTATCTCAGGTAAAAACTAAAAAATCACAATAAAAATTGTTTTCTTATTCTGTTGTGGTACTGTCAGCCTGATCGAGCTTGAAAAACTCTAATACCTTATAAAACACCATCGAATATGTATATAAATGGACAGAAAAATAAGTTTTAATGTTTTTATACTCTAATACCTCTTTCCTCTTCTTCTTCATCACCAACACATCCCACTATCTCCTTCTAGTTCCCTCTAGCTAGAATTTGGAATATTTCACCACGATTTCATCAGTCATTTCCAAGTACAAAAATATAATCTTTCAATATCTTATCCATTCCTTAGAATTTTTAAAATTATTAGAGCCCCGTCACATTGGTGGATTTTGGTGATTGAAATCCATATTAAAATCTCGTAAAATCACCATTTTGGGTACTACACTTGGATCCTGGACATGAATGGGTGCAAGTACCTATCCTAAAGCATAGAGAAAATGCAGGATAACCTCAAAAAATTATAGTCCATGAGAAGATTTTCTCACCAAGGATCATCAGGATCGTCCTCTGGGATCCAATTTTTACCTCTTCTCATAAGAATGATGATGAACAACATTAGTAGAAAATTTTGAAGACATCAGATTAACTCTTAAACAAGAGAAATAATGGAAATTAATCCCGACATATATGAACAAAATATTTGGATTTAATTTTATCCATATCAAAATTAGTTAAGAGACTAGAAATAATCATCAATACGTCATTCTAAAACCACCCTAAGTGACTTAAGGTTCATTACGATGAGATATGGCCAGGCACTCAGTCGTAACAACCTCCAAAGTCCAGACATGATTACACAACTTCTTATATACATCAAGGCTAGATTCTTAAGAAGTACCATTGATACTAGTTTTTTAATGAAAAATCTCAAATACCATGGTACCATGGAACCTAAAATGGTCCTTACATATCCCAAAGGATGTTCATGATTCAAATGGGTTGGTGTCAAGCACCTGGAATCAAACAATATGAAAGTGGGGATTAATTTTCCACAAACACAACAAAATAAATGTGTACAACTCAATATGAAAAAAAAGAAAACCCCACATGGAAAAATGTTATAGAATTAAAAAATGTATAAACAACCCAAAGTACATCATCAATGTACTAGAAAACATGATAAACAATC
Source organism: Viscum album (assembly GCA_963277665.1). NCBI lineage: Eukaryota > Viridiplantae > Streptophyta > Magnoliopsida > Santalales > Viscaceae > Viscum > Viscum album. The sequence continues at coordinate 1,077,728,066 of OY728139.1, read as the reverse complement.
CAAGTCCCACGGACACAGCAAACTCAATCCCAAACCTCAATAGAAACTACCATCTCCAAGTAGTGCTTTCCCCTTACTCGAACCTGGTAGGAGGAAATATACAAACATGAAAAGGCATTGGTGGGTTGTAACCTAAAATCCCTATAAGGTCTCACTAAGGATCCCATAATAATATCTCTCAACTAAATAACTAAATAATGTTTTCAATTTTAAATAAACATGCATGGAAGTTTAAGGGAATATTTAACACAAATCATGATTTATATTTAAATTGATGGAAAAAATTTGTAATCAATGGCTTAAAATAAAAATATAAAAATGTATATAAAAATCTACAAGACATTTTTAAAATAGTTTACAATAATTGTATATATATCAAATAATCATAAATGAGAAACATGGTCATTTACTAATAGGTATGATAGTTCCGGCCTATGGGATCCCCTCACACTCAAATAGATAACATGGAATTATGTGTACACACATCCCTTAGAAATAGTTCAAGGAGGACTTGTCACCATCCCATCAGGGATATGACCTATAGTGTATGTATTTTTAGTGTTATAAAGAGTCAATAGAGTATTTTCATAAATAACTCACTAACTACCATTGATTTAATGTGATCTAAAAACAATCAGTAATTGGAAATTTATTTACAAACTAATCAAAAAATAATTCATCCCACTTTCCATTTCAATATTCCAATTTCCTTTTAAAAATCAGTATAGTTTTTTAATCAAACCATGCATTTTTGTAGGATAAAACCACCAGGTTTCAATCAAAATAATTTAATCAAATTTTCTCAAATACAAATTTTAAATCAATTTCACAAATCAACTTCACACTCCAATTTCAAAATTTAAATACCATATTTTTAATTCCACAATTCAATTTCTACAATTTTCCATCAAATTCCAAAATACACACCCTAATTCATCGGAATTTGGGATTTTTACCAATTTAATTTCAAATCAACTTCAAATCCCACATTCACCACAAATAATGTTTTTCACAATAAAACTAAAATAAATTTAATTTAAATTATGAAATTTAAGGTTAAATAAAATGGAATCTAAAATGGAACCACCTACCTCGGGATCACAACAATATGAAACAAAAATCCCTAAATTGGAAACTCTAATGAATAACATTAGGAAATGAGATCCAAAAGTCAACCCTATATTAAATATATGAAAACAAATTCGATTGGATCCTACAACAACACAAAGATCTAATAAACCCTAAGGATGAGAGGATATGAGATCAGGAGAGAAGTAACGATAATTGAAAACTTTTCAGGAATGGAAAAAATGAAGATATCCTAGATTAGATCCGCCTTGGAAGATATTTAGAGGAACATAAAGAATACCTTGAGAGCCCTCTCAACCCTAAAAATAATAATAGGCCATGTTAGGGTCGAGAAGGGGTCAAAAAGGGGGTTTGATAGTTTTTTAAGAATTTTTTGATTAATTAAATGTTATCTGCAAAGATAGCTGGACAAGGATACACAATTAGAAAAACCATGCTCCCTAGTCATGAACCCATGCTAGTTGGGTTTTATAACTTCTCCTAGGCGGGTAAAAGATTTATAAAACCGTGCGCCAAACATGTAAACCATCACTTCCTAGGTTCGCACAGTTTTCACTAGTAGGGCGCACCGTTTGGGAAAACCATGCACCAACCATAAAATTCCCAAAATCCCTTCAACATTTAAATAATTTCACCTGAAACAACCCTAAATGAAGCCCAACTAACGAATGATCAAAATAAGGGTTCATGAGTACTTTAAAATAGTAACATTTTGTTACAGTTTGGTAGTTAAATAATTATATAATAATTATATAATAATGTTTTAATCATTTTTTTATTTCTTATATGTCATATGTCAGTTAAATATTAATTTGATAATTATTTAAGGTGTTCTGGTAATATTTTATGAAATTTTTAATGATTTTAACATTTAATCATTGATGGAAGAATGTTATAAATGGTTTGTTCCATGTTTTATAGTTCTAACATTTGGGTAACATTTAAAATGATATAATATTAAACATATATGAAATATTTAGTGATATGTATGTTTTAAGGATTATCCTTGAATCTTATATAAGGTATTAAAGATAATGAGATGATTAAATGAGACTAATTCTATTGAAACTCCTTGAACTAAAGATCTAATTCCCTCTATCTATTTAACAATAGTTTTAGAAGAGTATGAGGAAGGGGAATCATTTCCAAACATTGACAAATTTATAAAATCTTGTGGATTACCCTTAAAATTGTATTTTTTCCTCTGAGTGATTATCATCAAACCTGTGTGAGACAAGAGAGAGTATTTTATTATAATACAGTTATGTAACTCCATTTATATTTTACTCATTTGAAATTAATTTATAAATATTGTGAAAAAATAGTTCTTTTTAGTTTATTTCCACTTCATTTTGAAAGGGATATCCCCATTAAAACCTAACATCCTCAACCTTTATTTTACATAGACTTATAGGTAACATGATGTTTGGAAACAAAATGTTCACAATATATATTTATGGGAACATTATGAGTTCCAAACATCATATTATCAATGAATATAATAATTTTAATGTCTTAAACTTTTAAAAAATATTATTCTTATACCATGTAATAATGTCATAAACTGAGTACCCAAGTACTAAGACATAATTCAAACTATCAAATAACCTCAAGTACACTCTCTGATCACCATTTTATTGATAAAAAATGTTTAAAAAATATAATAATTTATAAATAAGTTATAGAAAATCCTACCCAAATTTTTAAATCCAATATCCATATCTACAATGTGAAACTATAACTCATAATTGATGAATAATGAAGTCTTCTTTTTTCCAATATCACAACCAATAAAATTTAAATGTCCAATGAGGTGTACTTGAAGCATGTGGATATCAACCCTATCAGATTTCCCCAATGTCTCTAATATAATCCCATGCATGAGTAATCTCAGCCTGAAATTCTATTTCAAGTTTTATAAAACATTTAAAAATAATCATTTTTTAAAAATAATTAAAAAGAAAAGGTATACAAGTTTAATGGAGGAAAAGGTAAATTCAATTTCAAAATAAAAACCATATTTTAGTTCAATCATAATGTAATTATAGTGAAGGTTATCATTTTCATGTCATCAAACATACACCTACCAAATAAAAACAAATGATATTTTACATTTGATAATTCAATATCAATAACAATAATATTATACTATAGATTAGGGTTTTTCTAGTTGTATCCCTTGTGAGGAAACATAAAGTTGTACACATCTCGATGAATATGATAAAACATGAGGTTTCAGACATCATTTATCCATTATAATGTGTTTTTTATTTTATTAAACCTCAGGGTAAAACATAAGGTTTCATATATTTCAACACTAATGATAATACATGAGGTTTTATACATTTATGCCCTCATTATAGAACATGAGGTCTCACATATCACAATATTTATTATAAAAATAAAATCTTTGTTGGAAATATAATCATATGTATTTAAAAGATAATCAAAAATTCATTTCACCAATAAATTATAAAAACCCAAAATAAATATAATAAAATTGAAGGAAAACACATTTACAATATCTCTATTCAAATGAAATTTTAAAAACACCTTCCAATATTGGGAATCCTATCTTCATACCATTATTAAAAATATTTCCTCAACTTTTATAAAAACATTCAATTTAATAAATACCATGAGGGTTATCAAAAACAATTTTTTTCCAAAAATTGAGTTCTTCCCAAATAAATATTCAAAACATAAATAAAATTATTTACTATAAATCATGCATAAAAATAATTATTTAAAAATTCAAAAAAAAACATACGTAATAACCAGACTAGGATAGGAATATATTAGATCCATGTACCTGAATTTGATTCCATGGAGTTATGTTAGTTTTCAACCATATCTTATTGACAAGAAAAATTCCCACTTATTATACTAATATTCCTAATTATGCCATTTATCACAAACTGAATGAGTTAATCTACCTTGAAAAGAAAAATTTCACGTTATATAATTTTTTGGCATTACCTGTGTGAACTATTAGAATGACCCATGCCATTTTGGATTCCTCATGTTTAACTCATTGTATTAGATCACACAATCCACAATAAGTGGTACAACCCCCACACAACATGATATGAATTCTCTTTAACTTACTATTTTGGATTTCAAAGATGAAGAAATTTTAGAGGAAGAAATTATAATAGACTTCATGACCCATATTCCAATTTGTAAAGGCTCATGTGAAATGTAATAAAACCTCATATCAATATATATAACCTAAAACAGAATAATTATGTGTTTTCATGACATTAACACTTCATTTAACATTTTCAATAATTCATATAAAATAGTTCAAAAAAGTGAACAACGATAATTTTGGTCAAATTTATAACCTAAATTCACCGCTCATTAAAATATATACCACTAAAAAAATTAATTTATATATATCATTGAATATAATAGATTAAACTAAGACATGTGTGTAAAAATAGAGATAACTATTCCCTTTAAAATTAGATCCTCCTTCATCTATGATTAACTCACCATGAAAAAATCCCATATTTAATTGTCTTGAAATTTTATTTCATATGAATTCATCTCCCCCCATTATTATATTTTACTTTACAAAAATATCTTTGGTGGACCACCATTTCTCATCTGATCAAATCTCCATTCAAATGTTATAATTCCGTATTTGAACACAATAATTTCCCAATTCAGTATTTACTTCCCTATAAATCCTCTAAAATATATGCCTTATTAAATTAATAAAATAATCTAGAGGCAGTCACATATAAAAAAAATCACATTATTAAATAATAAAAATATTATAAATATAATTCCACATATCCCATAGATTTCAAAATTCCTTAAAGGAACTATAGTATTTTTCCACATTCATTAAATAATTATAAATATTGATATTATACGTATAACGAAACAGAAACCCCTAGTATATTAATTAAATAATGTTTGAAATTCCATACACTATACCTAGAAGGTCCACCAAGAACATAAATCACTCTTTATGTCTCGTAAGAGAACTTTATATCTATAAATGAGCTTATGCTCACCCTGATCCTAACATTTCATTACAACAAATGATTTTCCATGAAAAAAAAATCTACTGATGATAAATTATAGATTTAATATAAAAGTTTAATTATCAATTTTCTACTCATGATATATAATACACACAATAAAGAATTATTAAGTTGAAATGCCTCTTTATTATATGATACATTTTTGTAAAATTAGTTTTTTTAATAAAAAAATGACTAAACTATATACACAGTAATCAATATCACCGCATCCTAATACACAAATACCTTAATAATGTCATGTTTTAATACATTAATTAGTTTAAACATCACATATTATACATATATATTACACTTATTACATCATTATGCAACACCTACTACATAACCATATAGCCATCTAATAGATAAACACTCCCACTAACCACTTTTAATTAAATCACATATTTGATGAAACTATATTTAGATAATGGTGGGATTAGGATTCATAATACTTATGTTTAATACATTTAATTTTTATAAAAATATATTTACTTCCTAATATCCAATATTATTATTCACTTTAACTTTTGTTATTTAAATGTGGAAAACACTACGAACTATTTCTATGAATACATTTTTTGATATTATTATTAATAATTAATAGTGTAAATTTTTACATCAATCCCTTTATTTTTCAAATCATATTCCAAATATCTCTCCAAATACCTAAAATATTATCATTTTCATATATGAAATTGGAATAAACAAGTAACATATACATAATCATGTCGATAAAAGTTTGTTTATTTAAAATTTTAACATCTTTGATTTTAAAAATAATTTTAACTAGCATATTAGAAAATATATTTACCCAAATATATGATATGCGAGATGCACAAAAACATTATATATGTAACACCCCAAGCTTCTACGGTACGCTTCTCTTTGAATAATGTGATAGCGTGTGTTGTACGCAACACCGAGTTCTAACACACCATAACTAATCAAACTAGCCGTTATGAATAGTAATACCTACTTTTTGAAATTATATATATTTTATATTTGAAAATGGACTTCATTTTTGGATTCGGAATATCGAATTTAGCCTAAGGTGAAATTTTGGTACATTTCGGATAACTTTCATATTTTGATGAATAGTGAAAATTACTAAGTTTTAATTAAAAACAACTTTTTTAATCAAAATAATTAATAGTGATAAATTATGAATTTGAGTGGTTTTAAAGTATATTTAGAATATATTTTTACCATTTAATATAATGTTGGTCATTGGACATAATTTTACAATTAAACCGAACATAAACGAGTGTCAATCTTTTGATAGTTATTATCTCTTAAAAACACGCTTTTTGTTTTGACAGCGGGAATTAATTTTAAATTAATTTCTGCCACTTATGTGTTTTGAATTTAGGAAAATGGATTCCATATTTGGAATCAGGATGTTCAAATTGTGTAAATAGGTAACTTTTATTTTTAGACATTTTGAATAATTACTGCGGTAAATATTTTATTTACCATGGTTAAGGGTAAATCCGGTAAATAAGGGTTAAAAAATAATATTATAATAATACTAAATTACCCTAAAACGTGTCTTAACCCTATTGGTTGATACATGGTCGACCATGGGAATCTTTGGGTCTATTTTGGGACCCCATGGATCCACTTGTAAGTGATAATGACACTTTATTTTAATTAAGTTAAAATGAATACAAAAATGACACAAGCATATATCTTTTAGAAAAACAATTGTTACATAGGGTTATATATGTTGGATTTTAGATTATAAATATTCATTAGAAATATAAAACTATTTCCTACATAATAATAATTTATTTATAATTTTTAGACATTAAATAATTTATTTTATTTATGACACAATGATGATGCAGTAATTACTATAATAGTGAAAAATTAAAATAATTGATATTATAAATACCCAAATAAATATAATATGAAACTTTTAATGAATTAAACTAATTTTCTAGGATAATATGATATATTAGGATTGATTTAATTGACTTTGTTCGAAGTAATCAATCTGTTATGAGTTTCACAAAAATCAACTATTGAATAGTGTCAAAATTGACATAAAAGAGTTCTTAAAACAAATATTATATTATTAACTGATATTAAATTCCTAAAAATATGAGGTTCGGCCAAGAGACTTATATCATGATAGGTTCATCATTAATGTACCACTTGGGGGTCTATTGGATGTATATAGTAAGTTTATTAACCATATTATATAAAAATACAAAGAGACATTGTAAAAGTGAAACTAATTAACTTAGAGTTAATACTTAAAGATAAGGTTAATATAAGTACCCAAACCTGTCTAAATTCTATTGGTTGAGTGGTTTTCTACCTATACCCACCTTAACCTTTGAATAATAAGCTTTGGAGCCATTAGAAACCGAATATGAGTTTATTATAAATTAATATTTCTAGCTTTTCCAAAGGTGCCCCTCACCCCTCTTATAAAAGGGCACTCCTCCTTCTCATTTCTTCACACCTTCAAAGCCTTTTGGTTCGGCCAAACTCTGCCCAAATACTCTCCCAACATCCCTCAATACAACCTAGAGGCTTTAGTTTGATCAGAAAGCCAACCTAAGGAGCCCTTTTGATCAAATCAAAAGGAAGAACCCGAAGAAGAGGTAATGATTTCACCACCCCTCTCCAAGTTCATTTCTTCTTCCACTTCTTCCTTTGTTCTTACCATTATAAAATAATAACTCCAGTATCTCACATATACTGTGATGTTATTATAAATATCGTACAACCATATTCAGTATTCTATCCACCCTTTGAATAACATGTCACCATACGTGCGTACATACGGACTACCGTCTCCACGTCGTGGTGTAATTGTTATTCAATATAATATTATTTGGATGGGTATAATAATGATGTGTAACTCATGTAAATAATAAATATAACATGTTAATGATTCTGTATATATGATATACCATCCATTTATATATTATTTTAATATCAAAAGAATGATATTGTCGCTCGTGCGTACGTACGGACTACCGTCTCCACGAACGCGATGAGATTCATTCTCCATCGTATCCATTCAAGTATAATTATCATTTGATGATTTAAAAATGATGTTTAAGGACTAGATATAATTCTGGATATGAATAAGATACGACAACCATGGCTTATGTAACAAAACATATAAAAGAAAATGAGTAAGTTAACTCCCGAAACGACGATAATTCTAAGATATTATTAACAAATCAATGTTAAAAGATCATATATGATATCATATTATTATATATGATTCTTGTATAATTTAATAACAACTATTTCACCATTATACAAGAGGTTAACCTACCCCAACCAAGGAAAAGTACAAGGTAAGGGTTATTTCACAATCTCTTCATTATCCGAGGTTGTTTATATGTAATAATCTACTGGGATCTCTTTATCATCCACATCCATGTTTCTTAAAAATGCATTTCAAAACATTTTTACTATTTACTAGAATATGAGTTAAAGTCATTTATACCCTTTTTGACTTTTATAAGTGGTTTATAAAGGAATCTTTCAGTCATTTTCAAAACAAGGTCCTTTTTAACCTTTTCGACAGAATTAAGGTAAGAATGTTTTTTTTAACTTATACAGCGGGTGCGGCTATTTTCCGCCGTTATAAAATCTTCAAAGCTTCCCTTACAAGCTTATAAGAACATTTTCAAGAAAATGTTTTATTTTATATGTCTCTTAAATGATTTCAAAAATAGAAAGATATATTTCTCTAAAAAGTGTTTTGATTTCATCTATGTCAACATCCTTTGATAGATTTTAAGATTATTTGAAGTTGATTTATTATGATACAAAACTTCTATATTGTATTGAAGGTTTTGTGATATGTTTGACTGTGGATGTGCTATTTTTATACCATTCATAGTTTATGGTGAAAGTATTGACATTTCATATGCTAGTTTTAATATGAATGTTTATGTTATGTTTAAACCTTTTCATATGGGAATGCATTGGACTTAATATGTGACGGGTGGAGCCCGCTATAGCTCCTCGATGCATCGGTAGGTCTCATGAGACAAACTAGTGTCTTGGCACAAGGCCTTGACAAAATCTTATTTGTAGTCTTGGCACGAGGCCTTGGCTATGTGGTTATGATAGTCTGGCATTATGCATTCCAACATTATGAAAGTGGTTATTGATTTTTTCATGTGATTATTCGATTAGTAGAATATCCATGTGAATAAGTAAATGGAATTATTTCATTTTATTTATTCCATACCATGTTGAAAGTTCATATTTAAAAGGCTTTTGTTTTAGTTATACATTTCCTTAAATGTTTATTCTTATTTATGAAAGTTTTCGCTATATTGTTATCCTTTCTAGGCATTTGAGCTCACCCCTTTTCTATGTTTTATTTTTCCCAGGATGTGAAGAAGTAAGTTATGAATGACCTGAAGGGATTTTATGAGGGGTTAATAGTGTGTATTGTGGAAACATTATGTTGTTGTAGTAGTTTTTCATTTTATGATGTAATGTAAAACTTATGAATATATCTAGTGTTTCCAAGGATACTAAACCAATCGGTCTTTTGAGATTTGATCTTTCTTGTGATCATGCCAATGTTATGTAATAATGAACCGACTCTGGGTAACTAGGGTCGGGGCGTTACAGTTGGTATCAGAGGAAGTTTAGTACAAACCTTGGAAGCTAGATTTAGATAAACTCTGATTAGAGCACGTAGACCTAAGATGAACTTTGAGGATTAGTATAGAAGAACTTCTTAGAATTTTGGTATTGTAGAGATTTTGTGAGTTTTCCAAGCAATACATCCCTGTCTGGATACGAGCAGGTAGAGGCGGCTTTGGCACAGATGTACCTATGGGTAAAACCCGAAAACACCGCTTTGAGCTAGACTCGAACGGGAACTGGTGCACGACAACGGGCCTTGCTGCACTCTTGGTTACGACACTCCTGGGGGATATGCTTAGGATAACTCTCATTTTCTTTACAAATCATTTTGAAGGGATTATGAGTATATACTTCCTCAAAGAAAACATTCTTATGATTATGGATTATATCCATAAATAGTTCAATTTATGTTAAGTGTTTTATAAGTATGAGATTATGTATTTTGATTCATAAACTGATCTAGTTTATGCCATTGTTTAGAAATGGCGCCTAGTGGAAGAAATAGAAACCGTATCAATGCACGCACTCCATGTAGGGATTGCCCTCCTGCTCAAGATAATTATAGTGGGGCTGGTGATGCAACTGGTGCTGATCAGCTAATCACCATACTGGGACAACTTACTCAGGTTATGAATAATAACCTTACCCGTATGGAGCACCCTGATCCGTAGCGTGGAGGATCAATGTTAGATCGATTCATGAGGCAACAACCACCAACGTTCAATGGGAATACAAATCCCTTAATAGCTGAGCAATGGATATTTTCCCTAGAGAAAATATTTCAGGCTTTGGGGAGCAGTGAAAGGGAAAAAGTTATCATGGCAGTTTACCGCCTCACTGGAGATGCTGATCAATGGTGGTCATTGATTCAAAATACGAAGGAAGATGATGAAGCATCAAATATGGAATGGAGTGAGTTCAAAGATCTGTTTTTAGAAAAATACTTCCCTCGCGACCATCGAGCAGATATGGAAAGGCAATTTCTGAGTCTGAGACAAAAGGAGGATGAGAATGTCACAAAGTATGAGGCTAACTTTACAAGGTTAGCGAGGTACACTGGTGATTATATTCGTAACCCAAGAAGTAAGATTGATCGTTTCTTTGATGGGTTAAAACCATTTCTCCGTCGAGCGTTAGTCTCACAATCCTTTTTATCGTACGAAGATCATGAAAATCACTTGCGCATTATCTTGAAGACTCTGAGGAGGCATGAATTATATGGGAAGTTTAGCAAGTGTGAATTCTGGCTTCAGGAGATTTCTTTTCTTGGCCATATTGTCTCTAAAGATGGAATCTCTGTTGATCCTTCTAAGACCAAGGCAATCCAAGAATGGCCAGCACCTACGAGTATAACTGAGGTACGTAGTTTTATTGGTTTGGCAGGTTATTATCGACGTTTCGTCCAGAATTTTGCCCGATTGGCTAACCCATTAACGAATCTCACACGTAAAGGGGTTAAATTTGTTTGGACAAAAGAGTGTGAAGAATGTTTCGAAGAACTGAAGAGAAGATTAGTCAATGCTCCTATATTGACTCTACCATCGGGGAATGATGGGTTCGTTATTTATAGTGATGCATCGAAGAAAGGACTTGGCTGTGTCCTTATGCAGAATGATAGAGTTATTGCCTATGCATCACGACAGTTGAAAATTCATGAACAAAACTATCCTACTCATGATCTCGAGTTAGCAGCAGTGATCTTTGCTTTGAAGATATGGAGGCACTACCTCTATGGTGAAAAATGTGAGATTTATACTGATCATAAGAGTTTGAAGTATATTTTCTCACAAAAAGAACTCAACATGAGGCAAAGGAGATGGCTTTAATTACTCAAGGATTGTGATTGTACGATACACTACCACCCAGGAAAGGAAAACAAGGTGGCAGATGCTTTGAGTAGAAAAGACCATGGAGTTTTGAACAATATGAGAATTGAAAGGGATCCAATTTTCATGGATCTAGTGAAGATGGACATGGGAATAACCAGGGAAGGTGAAACATAAATTCTTTTTCAAATGGTTGCCAAACCATCTTTACTAGAAAGGATTAAGAGTTCTCAGACCGATGATGAAGAATTCCAAAAGAAGATTAAAGCTGTGAATGATGGGAGATTGAGAGACTTTGTGTATGAAGATGGAATTTTGAAATTCGGGAAGAGACTTTGTGTTCCCAATATACCTAATCTAAAAAGGGAATTGCTGGATGATGCTCATTGTTCCAATTTCTCTATACACCCTGGGAGCACCAAAATGTATAGAGATTTGAAGAAACATTTTTGGTGGGACAACATGAAGAGGGAGATTGCTGATTTTGTGTCAAGATGTATGGTTTGTCAACAAGTGAAAGCTGGAAGGCAACAGCCTGGAGGAGTCATGCAACCTCTTCCCATACCAGAGTGGAAATGGGACAATATTACGATGGACTTTGTCATGGGGCTACCAAAGACTCCTAGAAGGAACGATGCAATATGGGTTATTGTTGATCGTCTTACCAAGACAACACATTTTCTTGCTATAAGAGAAGATCTACCCCTGGAACGTCTAGCAAGACTATATATTAATGAAGTTGTGAGACTTCATGGAGTACCCCTATCGATTGTTTCTGATCGTGATCCCTGTTTTACTTCAAGATTCTGGAAAAGTCTTCAGAAATCCCTGGATACTGAACTTCATTTGAGCACTGCTTACCACCCTCAGACAGACGGACAATCAGAACGGACTATTCAAACCTTAGAAGACATGTTGAGATCTTGCTCACTTGACTTCACTACTGGAAAAACGGCCTATACCCACGGTTCAAAACCGTGGGTATAGCCCCCAAAACCGTGGGTATAGCCTATACCCACGGTTTTGGGAACCGTGGGCTGGAACGCCGTCGGTATAAGTCCCCAGCCTATACCCACGATTTTGGAAAACCGTGGGTATAGGTGTCATGCCACCCTGTCACCGAAACATAGACAATTTCCACGGTGTCAACGACCTATACCCACGGTTTCAAAACCGTGGGTATAGGTCCTAAAAAAAATGCAGGCGCCGAGTTTCGATCCCGCAACCTCTTCGCTGTAAACACCGCGTCTAACCACTACCCTAACTTCACATATATGTATATATATATATATTTAGTTAAATATAGTTATAAAAACCGTGGGTATAGAGGGAAGAACCGTGGGTATAGGGTTCCCGCCAAAAAAAATTCCTTCCCACGGAAAAAAAAATTTCCTGCGCACACAAAATTGACCTATACCCACGGTTTTTCATAACCGTGGGTATAGGTATTTTATCCCAGACCTATCCCCACGGTTTTCCCAAAAACCGTGGGGATAGACCCCCCCTATACCCACGGTTTTGGGAAACCGTGGGTATAGGTGACTTTTCAGGACCTATCCCCACGGTTTTCCAAAACCGTGGGGATAGAGCCCCCTATACCCACGGTTTTGGAAAACCGTGGGTATAGGTCATGAAAATTCACCTATACCCACGGTTTTCCAAAACCGTGGGTATAGGGGGGGTCTATCCCCACGGTTTTGGTGAAAACCGTGGGGATAGGTACATTTTCCAGTAGTGCTTTCAGGGTATGTGGGATCAATATTTACCTTTGGTAGAATTTTCCTATAACAATAGCTTCCGTTCGAGTATTCAGATGGCACCATATGAAGCGTTATACAGAAAGAGATGTCGTACACCAACCTGTTGGGATGACGTTGGTGAAAGAAAACTTTTAGGCCCAGAACTGGTGGAGGAAACGGTAGAAAAGGTGAAAGTAATCCAAAATCACATCAAAGCAGCTCAAAGTAGGCAGAAGAGCTATGCCGATAATCGAAGGAAGGATTTGGAATTTCAAGTCGGTGATCATGTTTTTCTGAAGGTATCTCCGTGGAAGGGAGTCATACGTTTTGGTAAGAAAGGTAAATTGAGTCCCAGGTACATCGGACCTTTCGAAATTCTAGAACGAATTGGGGTTGTAGCTTACCGATTGGCAATGCCGCCAAGTCTCTCCAAAGTTCACGATGTGTTCCACGTATCTCTATTGAGGAAATACATGCCTGATCCGACGCATGTACTCACCTATGAAGAATTAGAACTGGAACCCGATCTGTCTTATTGCGAAGAGCCCGTCAAGATTCTTGATACGAGAGAACAAGTGCTGAGAAACCGGACGACGCGTCTGGTAAAAGTTTTGTGGAGAAACCATAAGATGGAAGAGGCAACGTGGGAACCCGAGGAACTTATGATGAAGAACCACCCGAGTCTTTTTATGCAGTAATACCCTAGAAATTTCGAGGACGCAATTATTTGAAGGAGGGGAGAATTTAACACCCCAAGCTTCTACGGTACGCTTCTCTTTGAATAATGTGATAGCGTGTGTTGTACGCAACACCGAGTTCTAACACACCATAACTAATCAAACTAGCCGTTATGAATAGTAATACCTACTTTTTGAAATTATATATATTTTATATTTGAAAATGGACTTCATTTTTGGATTCGGAATATCGAATTTAGCCTAAGGTGAAATTTTGGTACATTTCGGATAACTTTCATATTTTGATGAATAGTGAAAATTACTAAGTTTTAATTAAAAACAACTTTTTTAATCAAAATAATTAATAGTGATAAATTATGAATTTGAGTGGTTTTAAAGTATATTTAGAATATATTTTTACCATTTAATATAATGTTGGTCATTGGACATAATTTTACAATTAAACCGAACATAAACGAGTGTCAATCTTTTGATAGTTATTATCTCTTAAAAACACGCTTTTTGTTTTGACAGCGGGAATTAATTTTAAATTAATTTCTGCCACTTATGTGTTTTGAATTTAGGAAAATGGATTCCATATTTGGAATCAGGATGTTCAAATTGTGTAAATAGGTAACTTTTATTTTTAGACATTTTGAATAATTACTGCGGTAAATATTTTATTTACCATGGTTAAGGGTAAATCCGGTAAATAAGGGTTAAAAAATAATATTATAATAATACTAAATTACCCTAAAACGTGTCTTAACCCTATTGGTTGATACATGGTCGACCATGGGAATCTTTGGGTCTATTTTGGGACCCCATGGATCCACTTGTAAGTGATAATGACACTTTATTTTAATTAAGTTAAAATGAATACAAAAATGACACAAGCATATATCTTTTAGAAAAACAATTGTTACATAGGGTTATATATGTTGGATTTTAGATTATAAATATTAATTAGAAAGATAAAAAGATTTCATACATAATGATATTTTATTTATAATTTTTAGACATTAAATAATTTATTTTATTTATGACACAATGATGATGCAGTAATTACTATAATAGTGAAAAATTAAAATAATTGATATTATAAATACCCAAATAAATATAATATGAAACTTTTAATGAATTAAACTAATTTTCTAGGATAATATGATATATTAGGATTGATTTAATTGACTTTGTTCGAAGTAATAAATCTGTTATGAGTTTCACAAAAATCAACTATTGAATAGTGTCAAAATTGACATAAAAGAGTTCTTAAAACAAATATTATATTATTAACTGATATTAAATTCCTAAAAATATAAGGTTCGTCCAAGAGACTTATATCATGATAGGTTCATCATTAATGTACCACTTGGGGGTCGCTTGGATGTATATAGTAAGTTTATTAACCATATTATATAAAAATACAAAGAGACATTGTAAAAGTGAAACTAATTAACTTAGAGTTAATACTTAAAGATAAGGTTAATATAAGTACCCAAACCTGTCTAAATTCTATTGGTTGAGTGGTTTTCGACCTATATCCACCTTAACCTTTGAATAATAAGCTTTGGAGCCATTAGAAACCGAATATGAATTTATTATAAATTAATATTTCTAGCTTTTCCAAAGGTGCCCCTCACCCCTCTTATAAAAGGGAACTCCTCCTTCTCATTTCTTCACACCTTCAAAGCCTTTTGGTTCGGCCAAAATCTGCCCAAATACTCTCCCAACATCCCTCACTACAACCTAGAGGCCTTAGTTTGATCAGAAAGCCAACCTAAGGAGCCCTTTTGATCAAATCAAAAGGAAGAACCCGAAGAAGAGGTAATGATTTCACCACCCCTCTCCAAGTTCATTTCTTCTTCCACTTCTTCTTCCTTTGTTCTTACCATTCTAAAATAATAACTCCAGTATCTCACATATACTGTGATGTTATTATAAATATGGTACAACCATATTCAGTATTCTATCCACCCTTTGAATAACATGTCACCATACGTGCGTACGTACGGACTACCGTCTCCACGTCGTGGTGTAATTGTTATTCAATATAATATTATTTGGATGGGTATAATAATGATGTGTAACTCATGTAAATAATAAATATAACATGTTAATGATTCTGTATATATGATATACCATCCATTTATATATTATTTTAATATCAAAAGAATGATATTGTCGCTCGTGCGTACGTACGGACTACCGTCTCCACGAACGCGATGAGATTCATTCTCCATCGTATCCATTCAAGTATAATTATCATTTGATGATTTAAAAATGATGTTTAAGGACTAGATATCATTCTGGATATGAATAAGATACAACAACCATGGCTTATGTAACAAAACATATAAAAGAAAATGAGTAAGTTAACTCCCGAAACGACGATAATTCTAAGATATTATTAACAAATCAATGTTAAAAGATCATATATGATATCATATTATTATATATGATTCTTGTATAATTTAATAACAACTATTTCACCATTATACAGGAGGTTAACCTACCCCAACCAAGGAAAAGTACAAGGTAAGGGTTATTTCACAATCTCTTCATTATCCGAGGTTGTTTATATGTAATAATCTACTGGGATCTCTTTATCATCCACATCCATGTTTCTTAAAAATGCATTTCAAAACATTTTTACTATTTACTAGAATATGAGTTAAAGTCATTTATACCCTTTTTGACTTTTATAAGTGGTTTATAAAGGAATCTTTCAGTCGTTTTCAAAACAAGGTCCTTTTTAACCTTTTCGACAGAATTAAGGTAAGAATGTTTTTTTTAACTTATACGGCGGGTGCGGATATTTTCCGCCGTTATAAAATATTCAAAGCTCCCCTTACAAGATTATAAGAACATTTTCAAGAAAATGTTTTATTTTATATGTCTCTTAAATGATTTCAAAAATAGAAAGATATATTTCTCTAAAAAGTGTTTTGATTTCATCTATGTCAACATCCTTTGATAGATTTTAAGATTATTTGAAGTTGATTTATTATGATACAAAACTTCTATATTGTATTGAAGGTTTTGTGATATGTTTGACTGTGGATGTGCTATTTTTATACCATTCATAGTTTATGGTGAAAGTATTGACATTTCATATGCTAGTTTTAATATGAATGTTTATGTTATGTTTAAACCTTTTCATATGGGAATGCATTGGACTTAATATGTGACGGGTGGAGCCCGCTATAGCTCCTCGATGCATCGGTAGGTCTCATGAGACAAACTAGTGTCTTGGCACAAGGCCTTGACAAAATCTTATTTGTAGTCTTGGCACGAGGCCTTGGCTATGTGGTTATGATAGTCTGGCATTATGCATTCCAACATTATGAAAGTGGTTATTGATTTTTGCATGTGATTATTCGATTAGTAGAATATCCATGTGAATAAGTAAATGGCATTATTTCATTTTATTTATGCCATACCATGTTGAAAGTTCATATTTAAAAGGCTTTTGTTTTAGTTATACATTGCCTTAAATGTTTATTCTTATTTATGAAAGTTTTCGCTATATTGTTATCCTTACTGGGCATTTGAGCTGACCCCTTTTCTATGTTTTATTTTTCCCAGGATGTGAAGAAGTAAGTTATGAATGACCTGCAGGGATTTTATGAGGGGTTAATAGTGTGGATTGTGGAAGCATTATGTTGTTGTAGTAGTTTTTCATTTTATGATGTAATGTAAAACTTATGAATATATCTAGTGTTTCCAAGGATACTAAACCAATCGGTCTTTCGAGATTTGATCTTTCTTGTGATCATGCCAATGTTATGTAATAATGCACCGACTCTGGGTAACTAGGGTCGGGGCGTTACAATATATGAAGTAAACTATATTTCATATGAATTTATTATATCTCATTTGATTCTTATTTATAGAAACAATGAAAAAAGAATATTAAAACAAGAAATGTTGACACATTTTATAACTTGGACAACATATTTTATTTTAATCCCATTAAAAAAACTTTTAATCTTAATGAATAAAAATGAATCTTGTGTTTCCACCCCATATTTATTTCATTATAATTAACTTTTTTATAATATAAATGTACTTATGTTATATAAGAAAATTAAATAAAAATAACTCAATTTCATCAAAATTCATCCAAAGATTTGGATTCATTTTCTATTTATTTGATGAATCAATCATTTCCTTCCCTCTAGAAATCAATGCTTAGTTTTATCCATTAAAAATTACTTATTTTTTAACCCCTATACATATTATTAACAACTATAATATACATGGTTGGTATTATATAATATTTAGAAAAGAATAATTTATTTCAATAATATTAATATTTGACAGGGGTGCTCCATATTTATTCTTACTCCCTTTCGTGTAGTCTAAGAAGATTGATTTCCAATTTCAAACTTTTATATAACAGAAATATTGTTCTTCAGTTTTTGAAACCACCCTTAGGATTCAATGAAATGGTGTTTTTATTAGACTATCTAATATCATTCTTCTTCCACAGGATTTTCATTTATTCTTTTTCACTATTAGAAAAAAACTTGAGCATGTAACTCCCATGTCTTTCTCCTCCACCCACCATAAAATGAAGACATCAGGTAATGATTTTTCAAAATCATTCATGTTACATTTCAAAATAAATTTTTAGAATCATTTTATAAATTATTTTAAAATGAAATTCATAGATAATTATATTTTTATAGGAGACCATTGTCTCTCCAAATAATTAGCACACGAAATTTTTTTGAGCACATGATGGAAACCATTGTTCCTTATGTTAGGTGACATCCAAATAATTTCCTTAAAATTGCATACATCTAATGAATTTTATTTTTCCCATATATATTCTTAATATTTTATATCTTTTTTTGGTATCTATATTATTATATTTTTTTACAACTTTGGTTCCATAAAAACTAACTTGAGTGTGGAGGAATCCATAAATTCACTCTTATTCATTTGGTAAAAATGTTCTTTAATATTCTTTTACTCTTAAATGGGTTTCTTCAATATAAAATATTATTATTATTTATTTAGTTTAATTTTCATGTTTTTATAAAAGTCCAAGAATTTACTTATATTAAATGTCTCCTTTTTAACATTGATCCGAAATACAAGTTATATTATGGTTCCATTTTATCTACAAAAAATGATTTTATCATAAGAGTATCATTATTTTCATGAATTTTGTAAGGAATGTTTTAAAAACCATCCTACTAAAACAATGACCACATATTTTCATTATATAATATAGTTGTAAAAGATTAACATTTTACTAAACTTTATGTCACTTTTAAATTTAGATCATTATGTATATATTTAGGTATTCGATCATGTAAATTATATCATATTGAACTATTTCATATTTTAGTGTAAAAATCCTTAACCCAATCCATTATGTGGGTCTTCCAACTCAATTCCTTTTGGAACCATCTCCTATTAAGGTCACTCATCTATATGTAACCGAAAACATACATAGGATATATGTATCTAATCCATTTAGGGTCACCCATATCTATATTTGTTATAAAATATAATCTATGGGATCCCAAATTTGGAATAACATATCCATGTTGATGATCAAGGTCTATAAAATTTATCACTTTAAAAGGAATATAATACATATTATTTTAATGTGGTATTAGTTTTATGTTTCCATTTTATCTCATACATTACATATATGTATTTATATTTTTAGAGATTTAATTTTATATCTTTTATCTTTAATAAATGTAATATGTATCAAACATATTAATATGTAACTCTTTGTACGACTAATTCACTAGTGCAGAAAACATTTTTTACGTCGGTTATTTTTCATTATTTACGTCGGTTTTTAGGCGACGTTAATACGGACGACGTTATAAATAACGTTTTTTACGTCGGTTATTTAAAACCCGACGTAACATCCCTAACATCACGGTGTTTATCACGTCGGTTCATTAATAACCGACGTGATAAATATGCGTGGGGGGGGGGGGTTTATCACGTCGGTTATTTTCTAAACCGACGTGATAAAACGCCTGGGATATCGTTTATCACGTCGATTATGACATAACCGACGTGATTAACCCTTCCCCGGGCCTATTATCACGTCGGTTTCTGAAATAACCGACGTGATAAAGAGGCCTGGGAAACGTTTTAGCACGTCGGTTATCCAATAACCGACGTGGTAAATCGATTCCCAGGACTTTTATCACGTCGGTTATATTAAGAACCGACGTGATAAAAGGCCCGGGAACGGTTTAGCATGTCGGTTCTCGAAAAAACCGATGTGATAAACCCCTACCGATTTATTTACCACGTCGGTTATTTTATAACCGACGTGAAAGCAATATTTTTTTTTAAATAATTGCACTGCTCTAACCAAAAAGCAACCAGAAACCAAACAAAAATAACCATGCCATCCCTCCCCCAAGCCCCAACTGAACCCCACCCTCATCTATACCCACCTAACAACCTGGCCAGCCCTCCCCCACCACATTGGAGCCCCACCACAACCCTTGGACACCCCCCACCCCTTGGACAGCCCCCCCCCACCCTCATTTACACCCCCACGACCCCTAGTATAGCCTCAAACACCCATTGGACACCCCTCCCATATCCCTTGGACACCCCCACCCCTTGGACACCCCCCACCCCTTGGACAGCCCCCCACCCTCATTTACACCCCCAAGACCCCTAGTACAGCCTCAAACACCCATTGGACACCCCCCCACACCTTGACAGCCCTCCCAGACCCCTTGGACACCCCCCCGACCCCTGGACACCCCCCCGAGCCCTTGGACAGCCCCAAACACCCCTTGGACACCCCTCCCATATCCCTTGGACACCCCCACCCCTTGGACAGCCCCCCCACCCTCATTTACACCCAACCGGCCCCTTGGACAGAACTCCCAGACACCTTGGACACCACTCCCATATCCCTTGGACACCCCCACCCCTTGGACACCCCCCACCCCTTGGACAGCCCCCACCCTCATTTACACCCCCAAGACCCCTAGTACAGCCTCGAACACCCATTGGACACCCCCCCACACCTTGACAACCCTCCCAGACCCCTTGGACACCCCCCGACCCCTGGACACCCCCCCCGAGCCCTTGGATAGCCCCAAACACCCCTTGGACACCCCTCCCATATCCCTTGGACACCCCCCACCCCTTGGACAACCCCCCCCACCCTCATTTACACCCAACCGGCCCCTTGGACAGAACTCCCAGACACCTTGGACACCACTCCCATATCCCTTGGACACCCCCACCCCTTGGACACCCCCCACCCCTTCGACAGCCCCCCCACCCTCATTTACACCCCCCGAACACTAGGACAGCCCCAAACACCCCTTGGACACCCCTCCCATATCCCTTGGACCCCCCACCCCTTGGACACCCCCCACCCATTGGACAGCCCCCCACCCCCCCGACCCCTTGGAAACCCCCCCTAACCCTTGGAAACCCCCCCATCCCCTTGGACAGCCCCAGACACCCCTTGGACACCCCTCCTATATCCCTTGGACACCCCCACCACTTGGACACCCCCCCACCCCTTGGACAGCCCCCCCCACCCTCATTTACACCCAACCGACTCCTTGGACAGCCCCAAACACACCTTGGACACCCCCACCCCTTGGACACCCCCCACCCTCATTTACACCCCCCCGACCCCTAGGACAGCCCCAAACACACCTTGGACACCCCTCCCATATCCCTTGGACACCCCCAAAACACCCACCCACCCCCTTGGAACCTCTCCCCCCATACCAAAATCCAGACCAGAAAAACCATCAACAGTAGACCAAAACAAGAAGTAGAGAAAAATTAAACATTCACTTATATAACATTCAAAACTTACACTGTCAACTTAAAAAAAAACTAAATCCAACCTAAACGACTACGAAATACACAATTACATTGACAATATTCAAAATTACATTTTACATTACAAACAACTAAAAGTCAATCAAACCTGTAAAATAATTTGACCACTCCACTTGTAAGTGTTTGATATCTTCAGCAGTAAAGGGTTGAGGGTCATCAAAAAGCTACAAAGGAAAAGGATAGTAGTCAACGTGTATAGTGAATAAATCAAATTGAAATATTATGAGAAAGAGGAAATCTTACCAGGTCAAAACTAAGAACTGTCCCAGTTGTTATTATTTCATACATAAATCTTAACATGTAATATCCGCATTCGATGATGCCTTGTTGCTCATGACATTTCTGTTTGAATGAGTGTAAATTCAATATACTATTTTTATGTAATAAATCAAAATGTACAAATTATAAATGGATATTTACCTTCGCATGTACATATTTGATCTTGAAATTTCTTTTCTTTGCGCTTTTTCGAAAGTGGACCCATGCCCTGTTAGAAAATAATACGAATGGGGAAAATTTAAAATTCATTATAATATATAAAACTATTGTGAAATTGAAACTTACGTTTCCAATATATTCTTAAAATTTTCTCGCACATCATCATGGAGAGAGCATATCCAATAAAGTGTTTTATCCCTAGGGCAAAAAACCCCTAACATCCAATGATCCCTGATAAAAGGAAATTTAACATTAGTGGTTTTTTATGTTAAAATATAATTAACTCTTTGAGAGGGATGTGTTTCATACCTCTCACAAAAAGGAATCATCCAACACTGTGTGATTACATTCTTTTCAAATCTATCAGCAATATAAAGCATTATTTGTTCCTCATCCAATGCACATGCTTCAGGGGAAATCAATTGTGGGTCCACGAATCCATATACATCTGTCAGCTCATTCCTCTCACAAATTTTATACAGATACCTAATACAAAGCAGACATAAGTATACATTTTTAATAAATATAACGCAAGGAAAAGGTGTTAAGACTTACATGATAAAAATTTGCACCACGTTGATGCCCAACTTATCTCCAGTGACAAACTCCATGATATCAGTTTTCATAATCCCCACACTTAGTTCACGTCTACAGACATGAGCTTCCATTGTAAAGTCATAATGATCCGCCAACAAATTTGAATATCTTGACAGTTTGTCAAGACTGCTAGTATCTACATCTGATGTCATAACTATCTGTCTTTGTTGTTGTCTATACAGTATTTCTTTACCTTTGAAGTATTCCTGTAAAAATAAATTGAAAAATATATTAGTTTCCAAATGATAAAACATTAATAAAAATATAAAATAAAAGATATAACATCCATACCTCTATGGTAATGAGTCGAAGAAGTCTGGATGGCCAAAGTAAAAAATGGCCGATACTATGTCCAACTGTCGTCACCTCATCTGTAGGTAATGGTATCCGAGCTGATCTATCTATAATATCTTGTACAGTGACCCTCTGATTCTCTACCTCTAACTGTTGATGATGAACTGTATCTCCTATACAATATACCATCCCATATGCAACTATATGATGTTGAGGATCATCAACATACAACTCACAATAAGTAGGTAGCTGCGGCGGAGGAGGAGGATCAAAAATGGGGTCCGCAGGCTGAGGTGGGGGAGTGGGAGCTACTGGGAGAGGTGGAGTGGGAGCTGCACCCTGAAATTGTCTTTGCAAGTCTACAAACATAAACTGCACCGATGCTCTAATCTTGTCCTCCATTGTCGCATTAATATTATGGACTTCAGCCTCCAAGGATTCTATTTTTTTTTATAAACTCCCTCAACGTTAGAAGTTGAGGAACGTGGCAACACTTTTCTTACCGATACACCTGCCGGATATCCTCTTACACGGCCAGGATGTTCGGGCTTTCCCAATGCCACAGATAAAATATCTTCCCTCCCAGATGGTGTAAATGTCCCCTGTGAACTCTGCTCCTCAAGAGAGTCCTGTAATAATTAATTGAACATTTCTATAATGATTGGAAATATATGACGAATATAGTAAACTTAAATAAATAAAATAGATATCTTACAATCCTATCAACTACGAGTCTCGATTCTTCCGAAAGATATTGTCCTTTTTTTCCCTTCCGAGCTCTTTTCCATTTCTCATGTCTAGATGGAGGGGATGGAGGGGCCACCTCTCCAGAGCTTGAAGACTCAGCTCTTAGTTGTTGAAATTTTTCTGCCATCATTTGTTCTTCCAATAATGCATATCCTCCCCGAGATAAACTATGAGGGTATACATTTTTATATTGGATCTCTTGATGATCTTTCCTTGTTTGCTGTAAATTAAGAATAAGTAATCATTAACAAAACAGTAATAAGATCATTTATATAAGAAAGCTTATAAAAGTTTACATTGCCCTTACCAAAAATGATTCTTTTCTTCTACTTTCAAAACATTGTCTCCATGTGTCTTCATCTATAAAAGGATATATACGACATGGATTCTCACGACTCCTATGACCATAAATGAAATCAGATGAGAGGGTTGATTTGAAATCCCTCCATCTCCTAGCATCCAACGATAATCATTTCTTCCTGACTCCTCCAGTGTCAGGAATATCAAATGTCATCTGATAAAAAAGAGGTTAAAAATATTATATATACTAGAAACATTTAAAGAACAGTCAAACAATAACAAAAGATGTTACCAAAATGGTCTCCCACAGCTGAGAAATTATCGCCTTATCCACACTTCTCCAATCATCATAGAGAATGCTTACTTTGATCTTAGCCTGAGTTGCTACAAAACCCTTAAAATCTTTAGCATTTGGACCTCTAGGAAGATCATCATCATCAAACTCCACGACTATCCTCTCCTCCTTCGTACGGGCAAGTGATAATTTTGGTAAACGTGTGCACCCACACTTACCAACCTTTGAACTCTTTTTCGTAATAGAAGCATGTGAATGTTCCTCCCCAGATGTATGACCAATATGCTCATCTCCAGAATCATGTGGCTGATCAACTGATTGATCTGTCATTTTCCTTCAAATCAAAAAAAAACATTAGTTCACAAATATACAAATTCAAATATTGTATTACTACTTAATCAGAAAATAGAAAAGTGTACTAAATTACATAATAGTAAACATTGGTAATATGTTAAGCATGTTAAACAATGATAAACATGGTAAACACAGGCAAAAGGTTGCCAAGGAGTTGGCCCAAGAAAGCTGAAAAATGGACTCACTGAGCCACCGGTCATCCGGTGTGAGCTCATCGGCCAGCCGGAGGACCCAGGCAGTAGACTTTCCCACTGCCTGGTGCCACCGGCCGGCCGCTGGCTCACCACCGGCCGGCCGGTGGACCAGACAGAGCCTTCCTGTCTGGACCACCGGCCCGCCGCTGGATCACCACCGGCCGGCCGGTGGACCAGAGCCTTACCCTGTCTGGACCACCGGCCGGCCGCTGGATCACCACCAGCCGGCCGGTGGACCAGACAGAGAGCCTTCCTCTCTGTCTGGACCACCGGCCGGCCGCTGGATCACCACCGGCCGGCCGGTGGACCACACAGAGAGCCTTTCTCTCTGTCTGGACCACCGGCCGGCCGCTGGATCATCACCGGCCGGCCGGTGGACCAGACAGAACTTTGCTCTGGACCACCGGCCAACCGGTGATCCACCACCGGCCAGCCGGTGCGCCCAGGACTTCTCCTCTTTACGGTTTTTATTGTTTTATCGTTTTGGTTTGATACATGTTTTAATAAGTAAAAAATTTACAATATCTAACATTATATGAAAAAACTAAATGTAAACAAGAAATAAACATGTGTTACATGTAATTTTAGGAATGTACAGTTGGATTGTTTTCCCAAATTCCTTCGTCGTGATCGTTCCTTATGGCACAAACCATGTCTTCAACATACTCATCATTATGTTCTGTTAATCTTTCCATGGAAGTAGGGATCTCACATAAATCATCATCTTCATCAAATTCATCCTCACCAACATATTGTTTTTTCCCTTGTAAAACAACAGCCCACTGCATATCTGATTGATCTACTACATAGAAAATTTGTTTGGCATGTGTTGCCATTATAAAAGAATCAGTTGTGTCTTCCAATATATTCAGATTAACAAGTGTCATTCCAAATTCATCGTGTCTGACACTGTTGTTACCGATAAACCATTTACAGTTAAAAACAGGAACTTTAATTTTAAAGTAATCAGCCTCCCATATGTCTTCAATCACTCCATAATATGTACTTGATGCCGAAATTGGGTTTCTGTCCTTAGCACTCGAAAAATGCATTGCTTCTGCAAACACCAATACACCACTATTCTGAACTGCACTTATGTTGTCCTGAGCTTTCGTATGAAATGTATAGCCATTAATGTCATAAGCGGACCATGTTATCACATTTAAAGATGGACCACCCACTATCCATTTTAATGTCTCTGATACATCTGATCTACCAAGCAAGGTATTTTTAAACCATGGCAAAAAAGTTTTGTTGTGCTCATTCAAAATCCACATTTCTTTCTTCTTTGGATGACATTGTTTCAACTCATTAATATGCAATGTGATATACGATTGAACATCAGCTATGTTATTCAAGATGTATGATTATAACTTCTTCATATGTTCAGCTGACAGTGATTTGACTTTCAAGCCACGAATCCCCTTTCCCTCATTATTAACCCGTTCATGGCGAGATGGAGGCAAACCTATGTGTTGCGCCGTAGCCAAGTAGCTCGTACAAAACTATGCTACCGCCTCAGAAATATACTTTTCAATAATGGAGGCTTCAGGTCGATATGGATTTTTAACATATCCCTTTAATATTTTCATATACCTTTCAAAAGGATACATCCAACGAAGATATACAGGTCCACAAAGCTTTATTTCTCGAACCAGATGAATCATTAAATGCACCATCATATCAAAAAAAGTTGGAGGAAAATACATTTCCAAATGACAAAGTATAAAAATTGCATCCTTTTCCAAAATGTTCAAAGCATTCACATCAATCGCCTTGTTACAAATTGAATTGAAAAAATAACACAACCTCATTATAGTCTTTCTGACACGGATGGGAAATATTCCACGCAGTGCAACTGGTAGAATTTGTTGCATCATGACGTGACAATCATCTGATTTCATACCTATCAACTTCAAGTCTTTCAATGAGACAAAATTTTTTACATTTGAAGAATAACCTTGAGGCACTTTGATATCATGAAGACACTGACATAAGCTACTTTTCTCCCTCTTCGATAATGTATGACAAGCCGGGGGAAGGAATGTTCGTCTTCCTTTAGGAGTGGGAGCTAACTCCAAACGTATTCCCATTGATAGTAGGTCTAACCTTGCATTCAAACCATCTTTTTTTCTTTCCTTTAATATCTAGAAATGTTCCGATCAAAGAATCACATATATTCTTCTCCACGTGCATGACATCAATATTATGTTTAACTTCATGATACCTCCAATATGGTAGCTCAAAAAATATTGACCTTTTCTTCCAAATATGTCTATCATTACCAGATTTCTGTGTCTTTCCCAATGTCACATCAAGGTTTTTCACCCTCTCAAAATACAAATCTGGGGATAAAGGTTTTGGAGCAGTATCAAATTCTTGTGAGCCATTGAATGCCTTTTTTAGTCTTCTATAAGGGTGATCCATAGGCAAAAACTTTCGATGACCCATGTACACTGTTTTCCTCCCATGATGCAATTGACAATATGACGTCTGTTGTTCGCAAATTGGACATGCTTTATGCCCTTTAACACTGTATCCAGACAAATTTCCATATGCTGGGAAGTCATTTATAGTGAATAGAAGCACTGCATGCAGTTGAAAATATTCCATTTTATAAGAATCATACACCCTAATACCATCAGCCCATAACAGTTTCAAATCATCAATCAGCGGTGACAAGTATACATCAATATCATTGCCGGGTTGCTTTGGACCAGAGATCATGATACTCAACATGACATATTTGCACTTCATACAAACTTCAGGAGAGAGGTTGTAAATTACCAATAAAACAGGCCATGAACTATGTGTGCTACTGAGGGTTCGGTATGGATTCATTCCATCTGTGCACAAGCCTAGTCTCAGATTTCTAATTTCATTTCCAAATGTAGGGTACTGGGCATCAATTTTCTTCCATTGTGGACAATCAGCTGGATGACGTATTTTTCCATCACATACCCGCTCATCAGCATGCCATCTTAACCTTTTTGCATCATGTGAATTAGCAAATAAACGTTTGAAACGAGGAATTATAGAAAGATACCAAAATACCTTTGAAGGGAGCTTTGTAATCTCTACATCAGCTTGTGATTTTTCTTTCACCTTATACCGTGATGTCCCAAATTTAGGAAACTCTTTCAGAAATTCATATTCCTTCCTATATATAATGCATTCATTCGGACAGGAATGTATTTTCCTTTATCCCAATCCCATCGGGCATAATATTTTTTTGGCCTTATAATGTGAATCTGGAAGATCGTTATATTTTGGAAGAATGTCTTTCATCAATTGTAGCAGCTCTGTAAAACTTCTGTCACTCCATCCATGTTTCGCCTTTAGGTTAATCAATCTTAACACCGCCGACAAAACCGTAAAATCTGTACAACCAGGATATAATGGTTTTTTGGCATCACCATATAGACATGAAACTGTCGGTTCTATCTCAATTTGTTCTCCTACAATATCGCGAATCATTTCTTCAATTCCATCGGAGTTACCATCTTGCGATTCATTATCATCAGTGACATTCTGTCCAGTTTCGCCATGCCAAATCCAGGGGTTGTAACTCTGATTGAAACCATGACAAATCAGATGATCTTTTATCTCTCTACTTTTCAACTTCTTCATATTCAGACATTTCAGGCATGGACAGAAAAAAATGTCACTACTTGGAACATTTCGTTTAGCAAATTCCAAAAAGGCATCAACACCTTCCTCATATTCATTGCTCATTCGATGTGCCGTAATCCAACTTCGACTCATTATTACCTATAAAAAATAGAAAAAATATATATATTTTTTAGATAAGACAAATATATGTTTATATGAAAAAAATCATAATTTGAATGTAAACAATTTAGAAATATAAAACAAATCGATGTGTAAACCCCCCTGGACACCCCCCGACCCCTCTGGACAGCCCCCAACCCTCCTGGACACAACCCCCCACCCCCGACCTGCTTGGACACCCCCCTGGACACCCCCAACCCTCTGGACAGCCCCCCACCCCTCCTAAACACCACCCCCACCCCCTACCCCCTTGGACACCCCCCTGGACACCCCCCAACACCCACCCACACCCTTGGACAACCCCCCACACCCACCCACCCCCTTGTAAACCCCCCTAGACACCCCCGACCCCTCTGGACAGCCCCCCACCCCTCCTGGACACCACCCCCACCCCCTACCCCCTTGGACACCCCCCTGGACATCCCCCAACCCTCTGGGCAGCCCCCCCACCCACCCGGACAACCCCAAATACCCTCTGGAGAGGCCGCCACCCACTTGGACAGCCCCCCACACCCATTCACCCCCTTGGACAGCCCCCCACACCCATCCACCCCCTTGGACACCCCCCTGGACACCCCACCGACCCCTCTGGACAGGCCGCCACCCCCTTGGACAGCCCCCCACACCCACCCATCCCCTTGGACACCACCCTGGACACCCCCCGACCCCTCTGGACAGCCCCCGACCCCTCTAGAAAGCACCCCACCCCTCCTGGACACAACCCCCCACCCCCGACCTGCTTGGACACCCCCCTGGACACCCCCCAACCCTCTGGACAGCCCCCCCACCCCTCGTAAACACCACACCCTACCCCCTTGGACACCCCCTGGACACCCCCCAACACCCCCACACCCTTGGACAGCCCCCCACACCCACCCACCCCCTTTTAAACCCCCCTGAACACCCCCCGACCCCTCTGGACAGCCCCCCGCCCCTCCTGGTCACCACCCCCCACCCCCTACCCCCTTGGACACCCCCCTGGACATCCCCCAACCCTCTGGACAACCCCTCCACCCACCCGGACAACCCCAAATACCCTCTGGAGAGGCATCCACCCACTTGTACAGCCCCCCACACCCATCCACCCCCTTGGACACCCCCCTGGACACCCCCCTGGACACCCCACCGACCCCTCTGGACAGGCCGCCACCCCCTTGGACAGCCCCCCACACCCACCCATCCCCTTGGACACCACCCTGGACACCCCCGACCCCTCTGGACAGCCCCCGACCCCTCTAGAAAGCACCCCCACCCCTCCTGGACACAACCCCCCACCCCCGACCTGCTTGGACACCCCCCTGGACACCCCCAACCCTCTGGACAGCCCCCCCACCCCTCCTAAACACCACCCCCACCCCCTACCCCCTTGGACACCCCCCTGGACACCCCCAACACCCACCCACACCCTTGGACATCCCCCCACACCCACCCACCCCCTTGTAAACCCCCCTGGACACCCCCCGACCCCAAATCCATGCACCTATCCCATGGTTGTGTGCGAATAAAGTAGTAACAACTGTAAAAGGGCAACCCATCCAAATGGACACGCCCCAACCCTCTCGGGGATTTATAGAAAACGATGAAAAATTAGTGAAATCATAAAATTACTCAATATTGCAAGTCGAACAAATAGATCTAGGGATAATAAATAAGATTATGGTGCCAAAACGAGTTAAAAGGGTTCGCAATCGAAGAATCTTAGCTAGTTTCAACAAAAAAAATCACAACACATATATATATACTATCCGCGAAAAAAAAACAAACGAGTGGGAGGATTACCTGAGTGCTGCGAGTTTAGATGATTGATCCGAGGAGATTAAATATGAGAAACGATGATCGCAAAACGAATCTAAACCAACGAAATGGACGAGCCGATTCGGGTTTACGCGCGAGAGAGACGAGTCGCGACTGTCGAAGGTAAACTCGCGAATGACAATCCACGGGTCTGGGTAAAATTTTAAATGAGTTATCACGTCGGTTATTCAATAACCGACGTGATAATTGTTTTAAAAACATTTATAACGTTGGTTATTTCAATAACCGACGTAAAAACCTTCCTCCGATTCTTTTTTTACGTCGGTTATAAAATAACCGACGTTATAAAGGGCTCAAAATCCGCGTTTTTTTATGTCGGTTATTCCATAACCGACGTCAAAAACATCTGCGGATTATTTTTTTACGTCGGTTATTTTATAACCAACGTAAAAAGGCCTTCGAAAACCGCGTTTTTTACGTCGGTTATTGAATAACCGACGTAACAAACGCCCCCTGCTTCTGTTTTTTACGGCGGTTAATGTATAACCGACGTAAAAAACGAAGCCGCGCGATTAATAACGTCGGTTATCAAAATAACCGATGTTAAAGGTGTACTAAACACTGGTTTTTACGTCGGTTATTAAATAACCGACGTAAAAAACCTCGTTTTACAAATTATGACGTCGGTTTTATATAACCGACGTAAAAAATGGTGACGTAAAAAACGTTTTCTGCACTAGTGATAATTTTTTATTAATCCTAGAAAATTATTTTCACTCATATCTACACATATCCAAATGCATCTCATGCATAAGTTATATGAAAACTCTTTGAGTAATGGTTTAGAAACATATAAAACAAAACGTTTACTCAAGAACTAGTATTGTGTGATAGATAACTAAACAATTACCTATACGATAGAACAAAATTCCTTAATCTAATGCTACATAACCCAAAGTCCTATTATCCATAGAATAATGATCAAGAAGGATAACATTTCTAGTACAATTCTAACACCTAATATGTAAAAATTATAATTATACATTATTATTAAGTTTATAACCCCCAAAAAACATAGGCATGGTTGAATAAAACTAGATCTTATATCATACATAGAATTAATTCCTTATATTCATGGAATAAAATTTATATAGAATAGCTTATATAATTTAAACTATATTACAAAATAATTGAAAATATAAACACAATATATTTATTAATAACACATAAGTAGAGTATAAATAAATAAATGAGAAATTAAAATATTTAGACTTGAGAAATATATTTATGAACATCTCATAAATAAATAAATTCTAAACAATTTATAATTTAGAAATTATTTTATAGAAATTATATAAAATATAAAAATGAAAAATTCATGTTTATATTTTAATATAAACTATTTATATTTCTTTGTGAATATAGAAAATATATTAACTTATTTATATCAAAATATTTGATTCTATAAGAAGTATAATCCCTTCATATTCTTTAATATATGTATTGAATAAGAACTAAAAGATAACACAATTTTTAAAGTGGGTACTTTGTTTCCTACATTATGTTATACAACATGGATAGTGAAGTAATGGCTTCACTATCCTCATTAAATCATTGATATGAGATATCATTTGGTTATTCAAATTTAGGTCTTCCATAAAACTATTTCATACCATTGAGGTTTTTAAATCGTAATCTGAGGACACATTTATCATAAAGTTATTTTTTAAATATTTGAACAATCACATATATAAATGAGTTTTACATTACACGAGCTATGACATATGTAAATGTTAAAGGTTGAAAAATGTCTTGAAAATCTTCAATTTATGAATTCAATAAAAAAAATATAATAAAGTATTATTTGACTTATTTTTTGTGGGTGTATCGATCTAGAAAATATAAATCCAAAACCCTCTCAATCCCCCTTATCTCCTTGACCCATATTTAATATGGAAATTACATCAAAGTATAAGATGATACTTCTAAATAAATGAATGATTCTATAATTCGATGGATATATTTATAGGTAGGAGTTAGTTTATTACTACTAAGTGAAATAAAACAAACTCACTATTCTGAAAGACAGTGATTTATTTGTGAGGTATGTTTTATAGTTTTTAATTAATTTATTTTCATCATTTCGCATTAAGATATACTAGGTTATTTGGGCTTCTTCCACCACTTTTTTCCACTATAATGAACTTTGAAGTCCAAAAGTTACATCATATCCCTCTCAATGAATAAATGGTGTAAACTAGTTATTATCTATGTGATATGTATATAAACACATGATGACATGAAAAATGAAGTGCCAAGTTAATTTTTTATGTAAATAGAAAAATTAATTTTTTGTGACATAGAGGAAATTATGATAATGTTTCAGTAATGAAAAATTGAAAAAATATAAAAAAAAAATTAAAAAAGAGAGTATTAAAATATGGTTGTATCACACCCTATTCACTAATTTCATTTTCCAGAATTTTTTTTGATATAACACTTCTCATATTTAATATTCATGTGTACAAATATTTTATATTAAAATTATTTGTTATATTTAATTAAAAAAATTAATCTATTATTATAATTTTTATACCATTTATATAAATATTTACATGGTAGGTATGAAATAATATTTCATTTCATTTGATCCAGAATATGATTTATTACTTATTTGTAAATTCAATTATAAAAATATTATTTATATTTTAAGGGTTTATAATTTTATTAAAAATAAGATCACTCTTTAGTATTATGTTGAGTCAAATACTCCTTTGCTTTATGTGTTTTAAAAATCAGAATACACTTAATTTTATGAAACATAAAGTTATGTTTAGTTGTTTTTTCTTTGAAAATTTTAAATATGGTAAATACATTTTTTGATGTTTGAGTCAAAAAATAAAGAATATATATAGAACTAAATTTTATTCCTAGATTTTATTTCACTATATGTATATGCACTATAGCGGTTTAGGGATAAATTCATTGAAATATATGATGTTATGGCGTGTTATTGGAAGACAAAAGAGCTACTTTTAATGTATTAAAAAATTATATGAAATAATTCAAGAACCATATTTTGATGTTTTTCTTATAAAAATACTTCTACTTGGATGATTGGTAGAATAAATGATATATAATGATCAATATTTTTTAATGAGAAATAAATTAATTTTAAATCTTCCACCATCTTGCTTCCCAGTGTACTTTTGATAGTTGTGGTTTTTTTATTTTTCGTGTTTCACTTAGGGAAGCCATTTGTGAGAATCAAATTGTAAATTATATATGCATTATTACAATAATAATTTATTTATGATCATTTTGATCAATAGATTCGGAGGATAAGAAGGAAAATATG
The DNA here is from genome assembly GCA_963277665.1 of Viscum album. Classification (NCBI taxonomy): domain Eukaryota; kingdom Viridiplantae; phylum Streptophyta; class Magnoliopsida; order Santalales; family Viscaceae; genus Viscum; species Viscum album. Next base: position 1,077,694,070 of record OY728139.1, on the reverse strand, counting down.
GGTATATTTGGTACTATGTGATTGAGGGATTCGAAAAATAAGAATATAAATCCTGATCTAATTCTGTGTGATTGAGGGATTCCAAGTAAGGAATATAGAACACCTTTAGATATTTTTATGTTGAGAGATTCTAAGGATAGAAAGATAGAACTTTGGATAGGTTTAAATTTAGTGATTCCATGTTTTAGGTTGAAATAAATTTCTCACAATTTAGGTAAAATAATAGGTTTTATTATATTATTTACAAGAATATTTAGATTGTAATCAAATACCCCATGTTTTTTTATTTTCTACAATTTATAAATTTTATATTCTTATATTCTTCAGTTATTATCGAGCTTCCAAAAAATTGAGTTTACACTAAGTTTACAAGTTCTAATACTTATTTATATTTCCACTACTTTTATATCATTTTAATGATTGGGGAATTGCTACAGAGTTAAATTAGTCTACATGTACATATGCTTTTTTTACACTGATAAATTTTGGTTTTATCTAATGATCCTATATTTAGATTTATTGACACCATGAGGTGGGAAATTTTTTTTATTTGTTTTGGACTACAATTCACCCCTTCTCATAGGTTATCTACCTATATATTAGGGAGAGCATATTGATCTATAAATAATGGGGCTTTATGCCACACTTTCCACTGTCCTAGGAGAACACTCTATATTAAATATATGTGTTTATTGGTATCCTATTTAATTATACCTTACCTTTATTAGATAATGTTTTTATGATGTAAAACCATTACATAAAAGGATTTTATGCACCCTATATATGATATAATGTTTTATGTGTAGATATAATTTAATTTTATTTTTGTTAAGTAAAAAAATCATTCATTTATATTATTTTAAACATTAATATGTTTAGACCATATTAATTTTATTTAATTTATATTTTAACCCCCTAAAAATTTATTTTAAAATAAAAGTAAGCTCTATAGCTTTCCCAACAAGAAACACCAATCCTTAAGTAAACTCAAATATATTATTATTTAAATGTGATTGCTATAACCTAGCTGTAAAATTGATGGATATGAATATGAGTGACTATATTATGAAATATATTTATAATTTATCTACTCAATAAAAATTTATTTATTTATACTAAGGAAACAAAAAAAATCAATTATTAGTGAATTCCTTTTATACTTCAAAAATGTATTTTCTTCAAAAAATGATTTTTGTTGCATTTTTTTCATGGAAATTCTACTGAATTTATTACACTTTTATAAATTTTATTTTATAAAATGAAAATTATTTTTTAAATTATCATATTTACTTAGAGAGAATTTTATTTATTTTTCTAAAATGACTGATTTTTCAGCGAATTGTGAAAAATTATGATTTTTAAATACACTCTTTTATTTCCATTAAATCAAGTAATTTAAATGTCCCATTATATTTTGGATTTGGTCATAAAGTTACATCTGACTCATTTTCTTTATAATAATATAATTAATTACATTTTAATCAATAATATTCATGTTTTCTATATCAGTTAATCTTTTGTCTTAAAAACACATTTATCTAAAAATTGTTTTTCTCTTACATTTTATGAAACTATATTAATGTTAATTATTCCACTTCTAGAAATTGAATAATTTAATACGGAATCCATATTTTTAATTATGATGATAAATAATGATAAATAGGGCCGTTTTATTTTTATTCATTATGAATAGTAACCATGTCAAATATTTGTCACCTTATTAAGGTTAAAACGAGTAAAATATGGTCAAAAAATTAAGATGTGTCTTTAAACTAAATATAACACTGGTATTTAATTTATTTTATGATTGGGGTTCAACCATAATTATCCTATATTATTTTTTATAGTAATTGTTTTCCATTTTTTAATAATGATTTATATATTCCGTTAAGTAAATGAAAATAAAAAATTTCACTCTCTTTTCATTTAAAAACTCTAATATATTATCGTGTGGATAAAAAGAGGTTATGTCCAATTATAAATAATTGTTTTAATATTAATAAATTTTGTGATAGTAATTTATTTATAATTACTAGTTATGTAATAATTACCATAAATTCTTACGCAACACCGGTACAGTTTTCCGCAAGCACTAGAAATATTGATTAAATAATATTAAAAACATTAAAATAAATATGTTTTGGATGAATTATGGCTTTAAAAGAATTTTATATTTAATTATAATGTATAAAATATGGTCAAATGTTCTATATTTGAAATTAACTACTGTCTTCCTTACCTTAAATTCAAATTAAGTGAATAGACATAAAAATGAAATTAATGATATTTTATGTTATATAATCTTTTATTTAATAATTTTAAAATCATAATAAATCTTGAAAGAGGAAAAGTGGAATTTTAAATTATAAAAAAATCCTTCCATGGAATATTTATTAATATATTTGTCCCTCAGAAGAAAATTTATAACCCTTAATGATTGAAAAATGTGTTACCATGGTTAAGGATAAAAAGGTTCAACAAGTGTTAAAATAATAGGAAGGGTTGAAATAATATTAAAACTTGTCTAAATAATATTTTATGAGTTTTTGATAACCTATATCATATTTAATTATAATTTAAGAAAATTTGGAAATGCTATTCTAAGAATGTGACTTTATAATAATTTAATGACTTGAAATATTTTAAGAGTTCCCCTTTGGTCATTTGTACGTGTGTAATACCACCTCCACAAAGCAATGCCTATTTTTTCCATAACAATTCATATTTATGGTTAAAATTATATATTTAATGAATATATATGATATTTATAATGTTTTTATTATTCTATAAAGTTGGATTATTATTATTTTTCTTTCGGTCCATCGTTCAACAAGTGGAAACATCACTCACATACATATGAACTACAGTCTCCACAAAGTAATATAATTAATTTTTCTTCCCTAATTTATATAAATATTTATAAATGTTTTTATATTTAATAAATATTATAATAATTAAATTATTTAAATTATTTATATAATGGAACAATGGTCAAATAACAAGGACCATGACTACCAAATAGAAACCTGCATGGAAAATAACGCTTTTATTACCTGTAACACTAATTTTAATTATGAATTGTTAATAAATGGGGGATAATTTGTTCAAATTAAATCATATATGACATGATATATATTTTTATGGTTATTTAATATAGGTACAGTAAATCTATAATTTTTATAAATTAGGTTCGAACATGTATGAAGCAAGTTGAGACTTGAGATAAGGGTTTATCATCTCATTTTTGTTTATGTGAGACATATGACACTTGTTTATTTCATATAGTGTATATAATACTCGTGAATTTATTTTATGATGATTATGAAGAATTAACAAGATCTAGAAATTATTTTATTTTTCACTCTTTCATGATGTTTTTTGCGGAGATTACCAAAGTGATAAGGGTTCTTTGTCTTGATATTTTTTCCTTGATACATGTTTGATGTTATGAAACTATTTATGTTTATGAGGGGTATATATAACCCCTTTTATATGTTGTATCATGAATATACTTATGTCCATGGTATTTAATGTTTAATTTGAATTTATTTATTTTATGGTTTCTATGATTCAAATGTTTCCAAAGTGGTAAGGCTTTATCCTACAATCTCATCTCTTTTTGGGTCTTTCTATGAAAAATTTTATTTAAGGGAAATTTTATAGATCATATCATTTGAACACAATATAATTTCTTATTCTATGGTTATTACTATAATTTTTATGTATTATTACCATTTTTTACTATTTCATAATTAAAATTATTGTGAAAATATTTTATAAAGAATAGTCGATCTTATTTCTTATTTGGTCTTTCAAATTGTTCTTCCATGTCCATTCTCTTAAAAATTGTTTTTCAAAAAGCTATTACTGATACTTAAAATGTTTTTAAAATGTTATTTTCATATTCTTTGAATTTTTACCAAGGTTTGAAATGAATTTTTTCTTTTAACTTATATGACATGAACAGTTTTTCATACCATCTTAACTAGTCTTTACTATGAATTTACCTTAAATGTTTTCCATGGTTATTTTCATATAAAATAATTTTATCAATATTCATGTATTTTTTAGTTAAAAGTTTATAAAAGAATAGTATATTTTATCAGGTTTTCAAAGAAATGTTTGAATGAACTTTTAATGTTATTTTTCAATTATGTTATCAAATATTATGAATTGTTATGCTTTACTGGGGTCATGATATTATGATACCAAGATCTTTCTTTAGTTGACTTTTGATAATTATGATTTTATGAATCCTATTTCATTTACAATAGTTAATTAAGTTGTGATGATGAATTTATAAAACCCATTTATTTTCCATGAGATATTATATTTGGATGAGATGAATGGTTTATGATCTTATGGAACACATATATATGGTTTTCATTATGTGATCAGGGGTCTATTATATCCCTCTAATGCATTAGGTAAATAATTATATCTCAGGATATAATTATAGGAAATGAGTTGATCTGCACAATCCTCATTGGGAAAAAGTTAGTTATGCCTGATCCGATACAATATAGGAAACATGTAGCAATGCCTGGTCGGCTTCGATATAGGAATTATGTGGTGATGCATGATCCACTATGATATGATGTTCTAGGTAGCTAAGACTAGTATATGATGTTTTTTTTATGGTTAGACTGTACCACACTCTTATGACATGTTCTTGTATTTATTATTTGAACTCATGGATCATGATTAATTTTTAATGATTCAAAAATCTTATGATATGATTATGTTTTATTCCGAGAGTCATGTTTATGATCTATGATATATTGGGTATGAAATTTGAAAGTTATGATCATGATATCATACCCTTATGTTTTTATTATGATTTCATATGATCATCAATTGATATCTCCCATGATTAACCTTATCAATCATTGTAGGTCACCCTTCTTATGTTTCATTTATCTAGGTTAAGACAAAAATGTTGTAAGTACGATATGTCTAAGAAGGGTACTAGTTTTGATGAACTTAGTGGGCGATGAAATTGATATTTTATAAACCAATTGTTTATTTATCCAATTCTATGTTTATATAAATCCTTTATGGTTATAGGGTGTGTAATGTTATAAGATGTATTGAATATTCATTTAAAGTAGGTAATATTTATACGTGAAATGTTTGGTTCCCATCATGTATAATAAAGAATATATCATTAAAAACATGTATATATAGGGGGTTCTTATGATCTAATGATATGAATATAGAAATTTTGATACTGAGTTTAATACCATACATTGTTACTCTTTTAATAATATTTTTTTATTGTTTATAGATTTTAGGTTATGTTGAATTTGGTGTAAAATTTGAATTTTGTGTCTCCATTGAGAATGAGATCATTAATAGTGTATTTTAGAATTTTAAAGTGAACATTTTAATATGGTAAGATATGAAGAAATTATAATATAGGTATATTATAGATTTTATATAAGGATTGAAAAATGGAGGTGCCTATAGTAATACACATGGTATCTAATAAAGGCTCACCGAGTGCATGGTGGACTTCCACCACTGGATGAGCCATCATGTGGTATGGGGAGAGCCATAATATACTCAATGATTTGAAGTAATGTTTTTAAAAAAATGGCATTATTAGTTATTTTGGTTTCATATTTTAAACACCACATAGTGTTTTGAGGTTCTACATGGTCTAATAGAGTAAGATCCATCAATCTACTCTTACTATTCCTCTCATTTTTTTCTCCATCAAACCATGGTGTCAATGGTGGACTTGGATTTCCTAATCTAGGTAAGGATTTTCCCACTTTCTCTTTTCCTCTTTTTCTTCATTATTCTTTAATTTTTTTGTATGACTAGGGATATGATATTATATTTAACTATATCATTGTGATATGTATTAAGAATTAAGGGGTATCAATGTTCATGGATTGAGGAGGCTAGATAAAATGAAACACTCTCAATTGATTTATATTTCCATGAATGTAATTTTTTTTTAAATTATATTATTGTTTTCTTGAATTTTAGGTTAAATATATTCTTTTTTAGGTTATGGTATTTTCAAATATTTATCATGAGACTACCAAGTTAATTTCAAGTGATATCTATGAGTGTTTTTGTTTGGTGTTTGTGATTATGTGTTGAATAATTTTGGATTTTTCAAAAACCTGTTGTTGGCTTTAAAATATAAGATATTATCAACATAAGGTTATTCATATCAGTGGTGTCATATTTTATTGACTTTTTAGCTATTTTATTTTTGATACACCAAAAAAATATTTCCATAATATTAATATAATTTAAATACTGATTTTTGAATGATAAAAAACAAATGTAATAAAATAGAAAGTTTGGATAATTTAATTAACCTATAACGTTTTATAAGTACATATAGTAGAATTATATAAATATTTTCAATTATTAAAACGGTGTTTACTATCAATCTTATAATTTATTTATTTTATTTTAATTTATAAATTTATTTATAAAAGATATGTTATTATTATTCTAATTATGATTTTTAGGAAAACAATTATTTGATTATTTTGGATTAAATGGAAATGTTTATCTGGTTTTGTTTATATTTATAATACCTTATATATGCCTAGTTTATTATAACATGATCTATGATTTTTTCATTTGGTAAACTGTGTTGTGGAAATATTATAAAATACTATACTTTTTTTATATATTCTTTATTAAAATTTATATAGTAGACAACTCATTCCCATTGATTACATGAATGAATTATAATTCATGAAATCCATTTAACATTCAGTTAAGGGGTTTCACTTGAGTCCTTGTAGTGGCTAGGTTATTAGGAATATAAATGTATAGTTCAAATACTTAATAATGATAGATTTTTTTATAAATATATTAATTTTTTAATTATAACTATTTTCTATAATTAAGATCTTACCTTACAGAATGGATATATTGATTAATAAGTTAGAGAGTGGTTAGTATCTAAGAAGATTATTGTAATGGATAGCTTGAGATGATAATGGAAGTTGTATCTTGATCATGGGTAGAGGGATTTGAATGAATAGATATGGGTAGTTACTACAAGGTGAGTCAATATAGATTAAGGTCATGTTATATATTAGGTTGGTCCTTTTTGACCACTTTGAAATAATCTTTGTTACTTATATAATCTATTAACTCATTGGGACTTCTTTTACCACCACCTTTTTTTTCCTCAGTGATTTATATTGATTGAGAAGAAATTTTAGTGTTTCTTTAGTCTTCTTTATTTATGATGATTTATATTATGGTTATTTTGTTTGATATTGTTTTTTATGAGTGCTGTTATGATTGGGATTATCAGTTTATAATATTGTGAATATCCTATGAGTATAATATTATAGTGGTAGTGGAAAATAGGGTGGTCACATGGTGAAGTGAAGGTTATATGGGATGTAAGGTAGTATTCATTATATTAGCTAGGTGATTCCCTATTAGAAGATAGATATTATGGGATGATGGATTCAGGAGATTGTGTGGTTATCCTTTAGGGATAATTCATGGCGTTTAGTGTTTTGAACCTCGATTGTGGTCTATTATAACCTATGAGTTGGGTAGAATGATCTTTGTGATGTATTATTTGGGATTTTGATCATCATAAGGTTTTTTTTTGTTATAAGGTGGAATGTATTTTAAAATTTACTATGATGGGTATGATATGGTTTGTTACAATGAGTGTTAAGGTTCTCGAGAAAGATTAATGCGATATATAGTGAGTTAAATAATGTTTCTTGGTCAATTTATTTCCTTAATGACCTATCATATTGATGTTATGTGGGATAGTTTTGTGGTGGAATGTGACAAGGACTCATAAGTTGTTAAACAATTAAAATTATATAGTTTATTATTCCATATGAGTATTATGTGTTATAGAGTGTTAATATGATTTATATTTTTGTTGGGTATGTTTATCATATATTTTTATTTATAGATTTTATTATATGTTATAATTTTTATTCTATATATTTTTTTATACTTGGATAGTTTATTTGGTTATTATAGGTTTTGTATTTAAGGAGCCTAGTATATGATCTTATTTATATATCTTCTTTCATACCACATTTTCTATTAATGTGGCCTAATAATACATGTGATTATATGTATATATATTTTTTATTATAGGGTTTTCTGTGAAGAGTCATAATAAACCTATTAATATAGTTGATGGTAGGAAAGTGTTTTATGAATGGGTAATGATATCCCTGATCTTAAATTCTATGTCGTTATGCATCATTTAGGTTGGGTGAGTGTTATAACTCAATATTTTTATTATAAAACTTATTAACAGATTAAAAAGACATTTTATTATTATTATTATTATGGTTAGTGATATTTTTCATGTATTATTGTTTATTTACTTTTATCTAAGTAATTATTATATGTTCTATAAACACACACACATGCATTCACTATATTGTATACACCTTTGGGAGCTAAGGTCTCTTTTTTGTGTCTAAGAAGTATCCATAATCATATATGGTATGTGTAATATTCTACACATGTATTTGTGGAATTTAAGGTTTGAGAAGTTATATTGAGTTATCTCCTTAGATAATCAACAAAATAGTGTGGTACTATAATATCAGATTATGACTTGTTGAGTAGTGTATTGAGAAAAGTCGGTATGAGTTGGTATATTCCATGTATAAAATTGAATTTTACTTGATTAGTATGAGTCTTAAATAGAATCCCATTGTATTATAGGCACATTAGTTATCCTGACATTGGAATTTTGGATATGTTCATGTCGTATATTATGATTATTATATGTATATAAATAAAGAAATAAAAAAGGAATAATGAAATATTTTTTATTTTTCTACATACTCAATTGGGGATTACTTGATTAATGAAAATCACTCATGTGTATATTTTTATTTCCACTAATGGTTTTGTTTCTAATGGGTGATGGTCTACTAACGATGATTAATGTTTATTATATTTATAAAAATTTCTATTTTTTTGACTTTTCAAAAGTAGTGAAAAGTGGTGTTTTAGTATGGCGTTTTAAATAAAAAAATTAATTAATTTTTCAAAATAGTATTTTATATTGACTTAAATTTTACATTTTTTTGAAATAGAATTTATAATATAGATTGTATTTCTAAAATAAAGAGTTTTAAAAGTGATTTTAGACATTAATTTTTATATAAATTATAATGTTTAATTGAAAGTGACATGATTATTTTTGTTTGTGCATTTGAATTGATTTAGTGTAATTGCATGTATTTTGTATACATGCGTCTAGTTAGTTGTAAATTTAGTTATTGGGGATGAATTAATATATAATATATAATTATTTATAGTTGGGTTTTTCCTTAGTGGTAAAGAAATCCCACAATACTACATTAGGTTTGGGGTTTAAAATCCATTGAGTGTAGGGTATAATAGCAGTGGAAGATGTCATTGCACCGGCGGGCATTGTAGTGGTGGCAAACGACACTATCTTATTGGAAAGTACTGTAGTAGTGGTGGTACTACTGCAGAAAGGTACAATTCATAGAATGGTCCTTTGGGAAAAAATTTTGATCCTATGATTCATATAATGGGCTTCATTCCCACTGGGACTTCGGGTCAAAAATATATGGTGTAATAAATGAGACTGGTTGGGTGTGTTATCCCTTGGGGGGATAGGCCCTACCTTTTAGGGATGTGTTTGTGGTGTGTGTGTGTTTTAATGTAATTGTACCCCCAAGTACATAATATATATATTAGATAATTGTTATGTTAGGGACATTATATGACTGTAATAAATTCCTCATCAGTGTTTCAGAAATATGGATTATATTAGTTCACCATCATAAAGTTTAGATTTGGATAAAGATTAGTGTGATTCGGTGTTGGGAGATACACAACAGAGGCATATAGATAATTTATGATAGGATTTTATATAATGTAAGTGAATTATTTTTTGTAGCGGTGGGGTTTTTTAGATGATATACTTGTTTATATTTTTTGGAATGAAAATTGTAATAGTAGGTAGTTTGTAACAACATATTTCATTTCTGTATGAATAATTTGTTATTTTAATGTTCAGTGATTTTAAGAAATGGTGGAAAATTTGATTATTTTGGTTTGGATTGATTGGGTGATCATTATTTTTTAACAATGTTTTAAAATGAATGAAAATTGATTGTTTAAGGATAACATTTGAATATAAAAGTATTTGAGGAAAATAATTTAGGAATGAATTTTGGATTTTATTGTTTGATAGAATAGAGGATGTTTCTATAGACTCCCACTAAGTGCCTGAAATAATTCTAAAAGGAATATAATGGATAACTAGTGGTGTTACACAAATGTTTTTTTAACCAACTAACTGATGGCGATCCATCGGGTACTAGATGGTTCGTAGACTATATTATATATATATTCATCAATTTGGTTTCTTATTTTCAGAATCCCTTATAGATATTGTGGTTTTAGTGGGATGTGGAGAGGGGGAGTCACCCCTTTTCTCATCCTCTTCCTATCATTCCTCCTCCTCAGATCTATGTTGTTTAGGGTGCTTTTGTTCTACCAAATATTGTTAAGGATATCCCATTCCCTATTTTTTCTACTTACTCATTCTACGTATCTAATTTTTATTTTTCGAGACATGTATTTGATGTTATATGTAACTTGATCATGGTGAAATAGATCATTGATGAGGGGAATTATATGTGTTATAGATATAGTAAACTAAAAAAAAGTAAAAACCCCTTCATTGATCATGTTTTTTGAAAAAGGGGAGTTTTATAGTGAATATTATTATACATTACAACATGTTTTTTATTAAATTTATGGTCTGTTGGGTTATTAAATTTGAGGATTTTTCTAATGGGTATTTTTGGTGAAATTTGGAATTTTTATATTGTTATTATATAATTTTATTTATATTTATACATTTATAAATATTTATTTATTCCTTTTAGGATGTATATTAGTGGTGGTTGAATTACAATGTGCACTCCATCAGGTTATCTAAGCAGGTGGTATCAAATCTCATTGGTGTTTTAATTAGTTTTTTTTTGCGATGTTCCTGTAGATTATTTTAAAAATTCTAATACAATTAAGAAAATTATTTTTGAAAGATAAAATTAGATATAATAAAATGAAATGTTTTGATAAGTGAATTGGAATATTAAATTTAATTATTATCTTCAGTTTTGTTACCTAAATGTGTTATTTTATTCAGAGTGTATTTTCATTAATGACCATCTAGTATAAAGATTCCATATAAATTTATTTTTTACAAATTCTAAATTATTATTATTCTCATTCACATACATAGGTAAATGTTTTATTTTTTTAGATAAGATTGTTTATATAGTTATGTTTGATGTTATTCCACCTTTTATGTCTCTTGTTTATTATCACATTTTTTGTGATTTGTTCTTGATGTAAGTTTTGTTGTGGATATATTTTATGCTGTAAAAAATAATTTTCAAGCTTTTTTATTATAATTTAAATAGTAGACCATTTTTTCAACTCATAACTTAAATTAATTATAATTTATGAATGAATATCCAGCGTAATTTATGAGGCTGCACCCATGGTGACATAATAACTGGGTTACATGGAATAAAAAGAGATGGTTTATCCATATAATAAAATAATATTTTTATATAAATCAATTAATTAATATAAGTTGTTTGATATACCAAACCTCTTATCGCTTATCTTGGGAAACTTGAGTAATAACCTATTGAGGGGTGGGTAGTTGATAAGGTTATTATAATGGATGACCTGAGATGATCAGTGACTCAATGTCTTAATCAAAGGTAGTGGGATTGGGTTAGCTATATATGGGTATGTTTTTTGAGGCGAGTATAGATGGATATAGGTGAGGCTATTTATTTTTTTGGTCCCTTTTTATACTCCCTTTAACTTTAGTTTTTTACTATACTTTATATTATGTAATTTGGCTTTCCATGATTACCAATTTTAGTTTTCTCTTGCCTAAGAGTTTCATTCTATTTGGGACTATCATTGATTGATGATTTTTTCTTGTTTATTTATGATATTTTCCTTCATGTTTATTTAATATGACTTTTTTTTGTTAGAGTTTCATTATGATGGGATCTTTTGGGTTATTGTAAGGGTGCTTAAGTATTTAAAAATAAATTTTCAAAGTAATATAAGACATTATAAAATACATTCTTAAGATAACCATGTATTGAAATCAAAACCATGTTTATATAAAATGAATAACACATACCATTCACTAAATAGTTTATATAATTACCTTTAATAATACGATTGATATAGATACCTTAGAGACAACTAATTTATTCTCTTCTCCATGGTGTATCAATGGCATAATTTTAAATCACTTGATTCTTAGGTGAAACCCTATATAACTCCCACAGGCTAATACCTCTCAGTGGAAAATAGACGAGTAGAATGATAGATTCAGGGAGAAGGATAATTGAAAAGAATCAAGTAACATATAAGATCATGCCTATTTTAATGGATGCTACATCTATAAATATTCCACTAGGGAGCTCCATGGGTTAGCGATACATTTACTCATACATTCGTAATATACGAGTAAATGAAATGTCATTACAACACTTGTAACTAATAAATAATACAACATTATAATTCAATAGATCATATAAAACGTTCGCAATCAATGATAGATTATGTGTATAATGATTCAAACATTAATTCCTGACATTTATCAACCTATAAAATATCAGAGTGTTTCATAAATGCTAACATATGATGCATTAAATAACTCTACCAAATAAAACTACCTATGTTGCCTACTATGAATGGCTTAGAGAATATGTAATATTGTATCACTATATTGTATATAATTATACAAATAATACATATAAAATGAATTTCAGGGACACCCCCTACTATAAATTGGGACATTTATAATGGGTCATTGGCGACGGGATCTTGTCGCAAATACCCTTTTGTGATGGGGCCCCATCACAAATGACCCATTCCCAAAAATTATGTTGCAAATAGATTTTTTTTTTGTGATGGTCTATCACAAAAGTAAATACTTGTGAGGGGATACCCACCCGTTTCAAATAGATTACTTGTGGTTTTTAAATACCATATTGCGACGACCCTTCACAAAAAGTTGTGAACACTATTTGCGACGGGTCCGTCACAAATAGTGAAAAAAAATAAAAAATAATAATAATAATAATGAAATAATAATAACAATATTAGTAAATTAAATTAATTTATAAAAAAATAAAATAATATTCATATAATAATAAATATTATGATATTATTGTTATTATTAATATAACTAATATAATAATAAATTATTAAATAATGAAAACCTCAATATTCATGAAAAATAAATAAAATAACAAAAATAAAATAATCATCAATAATAATAAATAAAATAATAAAAATAATAAAAATAAAATAATCAGAAATTATAATTAAAAAAAAATAAAAATCTTAAAAATCATAAATAAAGATATGAAATGATAGAAAATAAATAAATATTTAAAAACTAATATTCAAAATAATATAAAAAAATGCACTATATAAAAATGTATATAGTTAATATTACAAAAAAAATTTACATTCAAATATTTAATCCTAAAAAACAAATAGATCACTAAGGGGGAGTGTCATCTATAAGAGATGGTAGAGGGAACATCATCCCTAAATCATGAGTTAGACATCACATGTACTTCAACTGCTTCTTCTCCTACTGCTACCGCCATCGACGCATCCTCTCATGCATCTCTTGCTACTGCTACTGCTGCTGTCATTGACACATCAACTCTTTCTCTCTATGCATACTTTCTATAATCTCACTATGAGCGTGCAACTACACCAAATATTGTGTAGTGGATGATGATGAATCTTCACGAGCTCCTCTTGAGAAGGATTTTGACATCACAATGGTGCTATAATAATCCATATGTGTCAATTGAGAGTCGATCACAAAACTCGACCTTTCTCGAAGGCATACTGGGTCGTCTGCATTCATACTGTCTCATCAAATTGGTGGGTACTTGTCTGAGTATCAATCTCATCCTGACTCTCAGTCTGCATCTAAGAAGTCATGGCCTCATATGACTCATTAAATTTCAATTTAAATTTAAAATAGAAAAAATATTATTTATAGTTAAATTTTTGACTCCAAAAGAAAATATAATGACTACAATTCGACGCTGGGGAGAATATCTAATCTCTCTAGTGGTCTGATCACTACAAATAATCCTATAAACGTCAACCTCTAAAATATCTGCTTGTTCGAATACCTATATGACTATAAAATAAACCGTTTTCATTTAATGTTATATAAAATATTTAAAAAAAGTACGTACCATATGCTCTGTATGCATACAGAATGTATGACTATCAGCTTGATGTGTCACCTCCAGTCTCCCCCTGTTTTTTTGACCAACCGATGATCTCATCTGAAAACGATCACCCAACTAGTGTGATCATAATCTATCCAAAACCTGGGCTGAAGTGTAATCATGTTGGTGGGCATGATAAGACTCATCAAACTCTATCACTCCTACATTCTCTATTACTTTCCTTCTCAAATTGTAAAAAAAAAGTTACTGTAATGCTGATGCATAGTCCCCTGTCATGCCTTCCAGATATCCCCATGAACTCTCTCATCAATGGGATTCCATAAACCCTACAATTAATTTTTAATATCAATTAATTAATTAAATTAATTTCAAAATAAATATTACTTATTTACGTATCGGCCAATGATCGAACATGTGGTACTGCAAATCAACAGTGAGATGATCCCCTGAGACCCGTGCTTTAGAAAAATAATTGTGCAATATAGTGCTCCCCTGTCTAGTAGCTATATGCATAAAGCTATGAAAAAAGAAAAAATAATCAAATAATTAGTATATAAATAAATTATTGAAAAACAACTAAAATACATAGGAAAACAAACCACTGCACATGTGGATCAAAGCCAAGATGTGGATGACACTCAATGATCATGTCAGTAATCATCAAACTACACAAGACCACACCCCTTATGAGTCCCCCCTGAATCACCAATAGTCTGAGAGTCAGATTACCCAACATCAGGCTCATCCAAAGCTAGCTCATCTTCCTGCAATAGAAGATATAAATCCTCATCCATCTGAAACACAAAATGATTATTGTTAGAAAATAATTGAAAACAACTATTATATAGATATATATATATATATTATATATGATTATTACCACAATTTAACAACGTCAATGTTCATCTTCATCCTAATATTTATATCTGATGATGTCAATGTCTTCATATTCCTCCTCAACATCATCAATTTCCATATGAATTTTAGTTTCATCATCTCTAGTCATTTCAAATTCAATTGTAACATCAAAAACATCATCGTCACCATAAACCCTTAACTGTGGGGTGTCATTATCGATATCTGTGTCTCTTTGTGAAAAATATGGATTTGTAGTACCCTCTTGAAAAATTTCAATGCCTTTCACTTCAGGGGAATCACATTTACTTTGAGTAAACTGATTTTCCCAATATTTAATTTTTATTATTCTCCACCAATCACTCAAATCTCATGAAGTAGGACAATATTTTGAATAATAAATTTGATGTGCCTGATGAGCCAATAAAAGTGGTTCATTTACTACAAGAATACTTCTATATTAAATATCAAGAAGTCTGTGGGCCTGATGAACACACAAGCCTCTCACAGTATCCAACCACTACATTTAATCATCATAATGTAATGTTTTCCTAGATAACACAATTCAATAATTTCTTCCAGCATACCGTAAAAGTAAACTTCAGTTTCTCTATGATGAGATCATCTCAAGAAAACACCACTATTCATTATTGTTTTTATTCCCCATATACATGTGTTTAAAATCAAAAACCATTTACCACATATGCATTATAATATTAAACCATTTTTTAGTGGGTTACACAATACACACAATTGATTTTCAATTTTATCATCATGTTGATATACCTGAAAATTTGAAAAACAAATAATTAATATAGTAGATAATAAATTGATTTTATTTTTTAAACCAAAAATAATATCTGTTACCAGTTTTTTAAACCAGTTGGAAAAGATTCTCTTTTGATGTTCCTCAAGAGAAACTACTGTAATTTTTGAAAGTTGTTTCTTGATATGATTATCATATAACCTACAAATGAAATAAGATTAATCTACTATAATGAAAATTATTGAATAAGTGATCAGAGAACTCACTGTAAAAATGGTTTCATTTCTTCGTAGTTGATGAGAACATATTTATGAGCTCTATAAAGTTCATCATCTGAAAGTCATCATTCATGAACTCCACTGAATCCAAGTTCGAGGTGATTTAAAATTGATAATTGGTTACTCATTTCATCATCAACATATCCCTAGTTATGACCCATATGGTTGTGTTTTGAGGAATATTCAGATTGAAATTAATGAGAGCAGAAAAAAGAAATTTCCTCTTTTAAATAAGTTTCTGCAATTGAACCTTCAACCGATGCTTTGTTACGTACATTTTTCGTCAATTTTTATATGCATATCTCGAATGGGTACTTCCAACAAAATTTTACCGGACCTCTAAATTTTTCTTCATATGGAAAATGTAATATCAAATGCTCCACTGAGATTAAAAAAGATGGCGGGAAGGTTTTTAGCAATTTATATAAAATTCCACCGATATCTTCTTTCATCCTGTTCAATGATTGTTGTCACTTGTCACCGAAAAAATATCTCAGAAAAACTATTATATGTCTATTTCCACATCGCAAATTATAGAATTCATCATATCTCTTAATCCAATCAGAAATATACTTTCCATTATAACATGGGAATCATTAATTTTTAATCCCTTAATATGACCATTTTTTACAAATTTTCCCACATTGGAAGCATAACCATTTGGAATCTCAAAACTATAATCCACTGACAAAATAAAAATCGATTCTCTTTGAGAAGTGTATAAGCTAAATTTGGCTTCATTTACTTATGTGATCTAATATTTTCAAACAAATCAATTTATAGTCACCTACAAATTTTTGCAAGATCGAATCATGCATTCACACTATCTTTGGTCTTACCTGATGTATCCAAAAATGTATGAAATAAATTATCAAAAAAGGTCTTCTCAATATATTTGATATCTAACATGTGATGGTACTGCTAATCAGACCAATATGGCAGATCCCAAAAAAATGCTTTGTTTTATTCAATTGTGTTCCTTCCCAAAACCATCAACCTATTACAATTTATTTTACAATTTATTACAATTTCTTCCTAATTATTAGTAATTATTGCAAATTATTACTAATTATTATAATTTTTTAGTAATTATTATAATGTATTAGTAATTATTTGAATTTATTTGTAATTATTGCAAATTATTAGAAATTATTACTAATTATTAGAATTTATTAGTAATTATTACTAATAATTAAACTTTTATTACTAATTATTAGAATTTATAATTAATTATTACTAACTATTACAACTTATTACTAATTATTACTAATTGTTGTAATTTTTTACTAATTTTTAAAATTTATTTAAAATTGTTCCAATTTATTACAAATTATTGCAATTTATTACTAATTTTTACAATTTATTATTAATTTTTTCAATTTGTTGATAATTTATGTAATTGATTACTAATTATTAAAAATTATTACAAATCATTACAAATTATTACAAATTATTAAAAATTATTACAATTTATAACAAATTATTACAAATTATTAATAATTATTACAATTTATTCCTAATTATTACAATTTATTATAATTTATTACAATTTATTACTAATTATTACAATTTATTACAAATTATTACAATATATTACAATTTATAAATAATTATTAAATTTATTACTAATTATTACAATTTATTACAAATTATTACAAATTATTACTAGTTATTGCAATTTATTACAACTTATTATAATTTATTACTACTTATTATAATTCATTACTAATTGTTATAATTTATTACTAATCATTACTAATTGCTTCAATTTATTATAATTAATATAATTTATTATTAATTATTACTACTTATTATAATTTATTACAAATTATTACTAATTTTTTCTAATTATTACTAATTTTAGATAATTATTACTAACTGTAGCTAATTATTACTAATTGTTTCTAAATGTTAGAAATTGTTGCAATTTATTACTAATTATTACAAATTATTTCAATTTATTACTAATTATTGCAATTTTTTAGTAATTATTAGAATTTATTTGTAATTATTAGAACTTATTAGAAATTATTAGGATTTATTAGTAATTACGAGAATTTGTTAGTAATTATTAGAATTTAATAGTAATTATTATAATATATTAGTATTTATTACTAATTATTACAATTTATTACTAAATATTATAATTTATTACTAATTATTACAATTTATTAATAATTATGACAATTTATTACTAAATATTATAATTTATTACTAATTATTACAATTTATTAATAATTATTACAATTTATTACTAATTATGAATATTTATTGGTAATTATTACTAATTATTGCAATTTGTTACTATTTATTAATAATTACTAAAATTTATTACTAATTATTACAATTTATTACTAATTATTACAATTTATTAGTAATTATTAAAACTTATTATTAATTATTACAATTTATTACTAATTATTGCAATTTATTGCTAATTATTACAATTTACTACAATTTATTACAAACTTTTGTAATTTATTACTAATTATTACAATTTAATACTAATTCTTATAATTTATTACCAATTATTAGAATTTATTACTAATTATTCTAATTTATTACTAATTATTATAGTTTATTACTAATTATTACAATTTATTACTAATAATTAAAATTTATTACTAATTATTACAATTTATTACTAATTATTACAATTTATTGCTAATTATTAAAATATATTTCTAATTATTAGAATTTATGGCTAATTATTAGAATTTATTACTAATTATTACTAATTATTAGAATGTGTTGAAGTTTGTTACTATTTCTTACAATTTATTACAAATTATTAAAATTTATTGTTAATTATAACAATTTATAGCTAATTATTAATATTTATTAGTAATTATCACAATTTATTACTAATTATCACAATTTATTAATAATTATTACAATTTATTGCAATTTATTACTAATTATTGAAATTTATTACTAATTATTGCAATTTAATACTAATTCTTGAAATTTGTTACTAATTCTTGCAATTTATTACTAATTTTTACATTTTATTACTAATTATTCCTATTTATTACTAATTATTACAATTTATTTCTAATTATTACAATTCATTGCTAATTATTACAATTTATTTCTAATTATTAGAATTTATTACTAATTATTTTTAATTGTTAGAATTTATTACAATTCATTGCTAATTATTAGGATTTATTACTATTTATTACAATTTATTACTAATTATTACAATTTATTACTAATTATTACTATTTATTGCTAATTATTACAATTTATTACTAATTAGTTCAATTTATTTCTAATTATTACAATTTGATGTTAATTATTACAATTTATTGCCAATTATTACAATTTATGGTAATTATTACAATTTTCGTAATTATTACAATTTTTTACAATTCATTGCAATTTATTAATAATAATTTCAATTTATTACTAATTGTTGCAATTTATTACTAATTATTACAATTTATTAATAATTATTACAATTTATTACTAATTATTACAATTTATTACTAATTATTAGAATGAATTACTAATTATTAGAATTTATTACTAATTATTAAAATTTATGACTAATTATTACTAATTGATAGAATTTATTACAACTATTTGCTAATTATTATAAGTTATTACAAATTATTACAATTTATTACAATTTATTACAATTTATTACTAATTATTACCATTTATTACGAGTTATTTTATTTAATTACTAATTTTTAGAATTTATTACTAATTATTCGAATTTATTACTAATTTTTGCAATTTATTACTAATTAATTCAATTGGTTACTAATTATTGCAATTTAATACTAATTATTGCAATTAAAACTAATTATTGCAATTTAATAATAATTATTTGAATTTAATACTAGTTATTGCAATTTAATACTAATTATTCCAATTTAATACTAATTTTAACAATTCAATACTAATTATTACAATTTAATGCTAATTATTACTAATTAATATAATAACTATTAAGTAATACTAATTCATATTTATCACACGTAATTATTTTTAAAAATAAACACAATCAATGATAAAATAAAACCATCTTTTCTAACTTGATTTAACTGCTGCTAATTAACAATAATTATAACTAATATAAAATAAATTAAGTAAAAAAATAAAAAAATAGACAAATACCTTAAAACTGAAGCTTTTGAAGAATATAAGCTGTGAAAAATTCATCGATTTAAGACTTCAAACTGAAATTTTTTGATAGAAATGTTTTCAATAGAGAGAGTAGTAGAGAATGGAGTGAAATTAGGGAAAAATGGGCGGGGGTATATGTGGGTTTGATTAGTTACGATGAGATTATTTGCAAAGTTATTCCTGTCGCAAATAATACCATTTGCAACGAGACCCATCACAAATATCCTCTGGTTAAAAAGTCTTTTTGCGACAGATCCCACCACAAAAGATCACATGCCGACATAGTAGTTGCGATGAGATATATATCCCATCGCAACTACTAAAAATGCAGTTGGGTATTTGCGACGGGCTACTATAGCCCGTTGGGAAAACGATTTCCCTTGTTTTGGCGTGCAACACGAACCAAAGATTTTGCGATGGGAACCATCAACCCGTCGTAAAAAGCTTATTATTTGTGCTGAGTTACTGACCCATCACAAATAGTCCGTCACAATTTCCAGATTTTCCTATAGTGACCATACAATATTTCATCCATATATTTTCTTTTATGGTATAAATAAAAATAATCATATTCAAGAAGGCATTAGGGAATATTGGTATCCATCATTAACATCAACCAAAACCTCATATACTATATGCCATTTGACCCCATATTATATCATATATAATATCTCTTGAAACCATATCTAAAACTCCTTTTGGATATCTTCCAAATCCCTTTTGGAATATTATCATTAACTGAACTATGTATCGCATCATATGCAATATGTTGTGAATATCCAGTCAAAACTCCTTTGAGATAAACTCTAAAATAATTTTAGAATAACTATCTTTGTTTAATAAAACTCAATCCCCATTTATTTAACCATAACATGTGACCCTAATATCCTCTATATCTGGGATCATAAATACAAATTCCCTAATCCATAAATGAAATCAAAGAGTGGCCTTTGCAAAGCATCAGTGCTATTTAAGAGACAATGGGATCTGTCATGATCTCCATCAAATAGATGTATCTATATACCTGTGACCACCAGTTTTATCATATATTAGTATACATTTTCATATGATCATTTTTTGTAAACATTGAATAAAAATAGGACCCAATGTATGTCTATCCCATATAATGTATTCATATGTTTTCAACTCTCTATGTGACGACTGACCAAATTGATGAATACATCACATTTCATTCACCCTTATGGATGCACACATCACATGCCCCTAATTCAATAGATAATGAAATCACATGTCTTATATAGGTCTTTATGTACACACCTTTAATCTATCACAATCGAGGACCCATATGTCTTACTTGTCATGCAGGTTGAAAATCCCATATTGGTTAAGCTCTAGATGACAACATGATCAACAAAATACCCAACCACCCCCTAATTAGCTAGTATATAATGTTTCCACAAGAAAGGTATCTAGGTATGAAGTTTCTCATTCTTGGTATCTCACTTTCCTTAATAATGGGGAAATATAAATATGAAACATGCACCAATAGTATACCAAATACAAAGTGTATGACACAATATGTGGTGATTTATGGGATCATATAGCATACAAGACTCCTTCTGCGCATCCTGAGGTTATTCTATATCTTTATATGAAATCCTAACTAGGTAACCCTTCAAATTTTCTGACAAACTATAATACCACATGATGAGTATCAGTTAAGGGTAACTCAATGACATACTTTGAGTGGTCCATTATAATTTCACTTCATGATTATATAAATTCAACCTTATATAATGAGAAAGTGAAGACACCATTTTTATAACATGATATATTTTATATTTTAAACTCCTTTAAGAATATTAACAAAACTATATATTAGTTTATGTCTAATCATATATCATATGATAGACCAAAAGATAGGTCTTATGTTTTCTACACTATTCGCCCTTTATTAAACTCATTAAATATCTATGTTATTCATGCCATATCTCAATCTGACAATCTCATAAAACCCTACTGCTAAAATAGTTTAGTTATTAAAATATATTTATTAAGTATTCTTGAATAATGGTGAGACTTATGAATCACTAATGGTAAACTCTTTGAATATATTGTCCAAACATATTTAATTATCATCTTAAAATGTTATGATGATAATAACCATTAATATCATCATTATCATTCATGGAACCATTTTTTTTAAAAACAATTCTATAAGAACATTTGGGTAATAACATGTAAGTTTTTATATTTTTATTTACCAACAAATCCTAAACTATTTTTGGATATAAAGTTACATTCACTACATTATAGTAACTCAATGAAACTCTTTAAATTTCTATTTACTGATATACCCTAATCTCTTTTAGGATATTAGGTAACATCAAAATTGAATTTTGATTGGCATAAATTTTTATTTACTACACTTTAATCTTCTGTACGTCTAAATTTACTCTGAATAACCTCTTAGACACTATATTCTTAGTAGACTGTCATGCTAAGATACACAAACTCCTCTGCGTTAAAGAAATTACACTTATTTTATTTAGTGTGATTTTTTAACAAATAAACTATTACTTTCATATCAAATATGGAATTTTATATGTTTTTATTATTTTTATAAAAAGAATATTGGAATCTCAATTCCTCATATTTTAACAAATATATTGGATAAAAAATTTATCTCAAATAAAACTCATTTTATCCTTAAGTTATTTTGAATCATGTTATAGAACATAGTGAATCACAAACCATGTGTTTTGCATCCATAATCTCTTACTGTGTATAAAAATTCTTTATTAACAAAAAAATTATCATATCATATCAGATAAATAAAATTAAAATTCATATCCTTTATATAGAATCATCTATGCATGATATTTTCATTTGTGTTCAACTCTATGATTTAACGAATTTTTTCTACATCGTGAGTCATCAACCCTTTGCTTCATCGTGATTAAAAAAACCTCTACATCATTATTTGAATTAAAACTACAATCTTGATGAATTATTTTATTGTTTTTCAACTCCTATATATTTATAACATTTGTAAAACATACATTTGGTATTACTTACCCTTTAAAATTGATGAATTTCTATAACATCAATACCAGACATAGACTCTCCATTGAGTGTCATAAAACACTTTAAGTTGCCCAAAAATTATCATCCCATGGAAAAATGCTATAAAAAATGTATATTAGAGGCGTTTTCTGAGGGGGTTGTACAAAACCCCCTCAAAATTATTTTCCAAGAAATTTTAGAAGTGTATATACCAAAACTACTACTATAGTAATTGTTTTCGGGGTTTTTCATAATATAGGATAAATATATAATGAATTCATTAAAATATTTTAAAAAAAGAAGAGGTTATTAACCACCCCTAATATAATTGATTAACGGTGGTTTGAAACCATCCTCGGTCGCTTATATTAGAATGCAATTATAGCCCTTATATTTTTTTCTATATTAGTTATTGATAAATTCTATATTTAGAAATTGTTGTCTAGAAACTAGAGCTAAATTATAACTGAGCAGTGGTTTTTGGAAAACCGCTCTTAAATATATAATTTATTTATCACAATATATGAGAAAATTTAGTAAGTGTTATGAGCACCCGCTAGTCACATATATTAGTTGGGGTTTATAACCTTTCTAATATTTTCGATAAATTAAAATTCAATAATAAGTAATTACATTTAATAAATAAATAAATATTTTTCATAAATACATTAAATAAATTCATTATAGAAACATATTATATAAATATATTTATAATAAATACCTTTTATAAATTTATTTATAATTAATCCATTATATATTATCAATACATTATATAAATAAATTATAAAAATTATGTGTGTGTGTGTGTGTGTGATATAAATGTATGAATGTATATTATATAAATATATTACATAAATATATTATATACATAAATTATATACATCGCTGCTAATTTAAGTAATTTGCAGTGATTTTGAACCCTCATTAATTATGTTTAAAATGTTAAATAAAATAATTAAAAAATTTGGGGGGATTTTTAATCGCCTCTAATTTCATAAATTAGAGGTAATTCATAACACCATTTCTTTTTTAAAAAATTTAAAAAATAGTATAATAATAGTAATACTAATTAACAATAAGTAAAATGTCATTTTTCGTCTTTTTAATATTAATAATAATTAAATGTATATATCACATTATGTAATATACAAATACATTATATATAAATATTTGAAACTATATAAATGTATTTTAGTACTTTATAGATATATATTATATAAATATTCTTAATTGTGTGTATATTATATATTTGTTTATAGGTAATAAAATATTATTATACTTAATTATATGCATAATATATATATATATATATATATTTAATATAAATGTATTTGTTATAATATAATTGTTTACTATAAATTATAATATAAATGCATACATAAAAATATAATATAAATGTATTTAATAAAATAATATAATATATTAATATATAATATAATAATATTACATTAAAATAAAAATATTTATTTTAAAATGAGACACGCACACGTATAAAAATGTATTTATAATTAATATATTATATAAACACATATAATTCATTTTTATATATGTTTTTATTATAAATAAAATGTATAAATACATATATATTAAAAATAAATTATATAAATGAATATAAATATATAAATATATAAATATATAATATGTTGTATAAAAGTTTATAAATATTATTTAATGAAGATATTTAAATTTATTATATAAATATATTTTCTGAATGAATTCATAAAAATACATAATATAAATATAAATGTATTTAAATATATTAATTATATAAACATAATATATAATAATTAATTCATTTTAATATATTATACCAATACATTATATAAATATATATATGTTTAAATATATATGACTATAAATATATATATTTAGAATTTATATGAGTATGTGTGGGTAAATATATATAGAACTATATAAATCCCCTTATGATTTTTATAATTAAAAAAAATATATTCAATATTAATTATATATATGTAAATACATATCATTATACATATTTTAACTTAGAAGTTATATATATATTCCTATATATTAAATATTTAATTATATAAATTTACACAACTATAAAGTTATATAAATGTATATAAACATATATATATATATATAATACATTAAATAAATGTATTTCTGTACCCCCATAGAGAAAATATTATAAATCAGCTCGAAAAAGATTATAAAGATCATTAGGAAAATAAGAGAATCTGATAAAGGTACCCTCAAAACCCCTCAAGCTAGCTAAAAAATTTGCAACACTACTACCCTCTCTTTGAATAAAAGAAAATAAATAAGAATTGAAACCATCCAAAATATCCCAAATACATTGAAGAATAGGTCAAAAAACATATATTTTTTCCTTTTTCATCCCGAGGGAAAGAAAAATAGCTTGAAAATATGATTCAGGAATAACATTCCTCTAACTCTGAACCACCAAAAAACCCTCCTTTTTCGTTATCTAAATATAGTATAAAGTACCAGGTATTTATAGTTGCCCTCAACCACCTTAGCTCTACAAATCTGATGAAGAAACTCTTTTCTCTCCTCCCGCACCCCTTTTCTGAAATACATATCATATCTTAACATATTAACTTTACGTTTAGAGGATTTTTTAGTATAAAAATGTATTAACCTTATGTACAAATAATTTCTCATTATACAAATGTATTAAAATACATTGTACAAAATTATTATAAAAATGCATCTATAATAAATACATATATATACATATATTCATAAAAATAATTTTTATAGAAATAAATATTTTTAAATATATTAATTATATAAACATAGCATATATAAATGTATGCATTTAAATATATAAATATAAACATGTATATATATAAATATAAATATTTATAAGAATGTATTTATATAGAAGTTACATAAAATCACATAATAATAATATTTTTAAGTACATATATAAATATAAATCTATATATAATATTTTTAAATGTATAACTAGATATATATTTAATTATTTTAATATATAAATTTATCGTAATATGTTTTTTTGAAAACTAATTGGAATATATATATACAGATAAATATTAATGGTATAGATATTCCTTTTAAGATCATTTGGTTGAAGGATTCCATCGTTTTTCTTGATGTTTTTATTTTGAATCTTATTGGTGGATAAATTTAATTTATTCCTTGTGTTGAAAGGGGGTTTCATGGGAGAAAGGAGTAAATTGTGGGGAAATGGGGAATACATGGTGTAAAAACATTTATACGAGGGTAGCATGTGTTTTACATGATGAAGTGACATAATGGAAAAAATTCACGGGGAGGAGCTCAATTCTTATGGGACATTTTTTAGAAAACAAATATTTTCCAAAATATTATATTATATCTGACGGGGTTATAGACACCTCTAAAACTACTACCACCTAGTTTTGAATATACAAGTGCTTTATTAAATCAGCTTATAATCTAAGTGGGTGGCTAGTTTAATAGGAGTTATGTAAAAACGGTGTTTAATCTTCTTGCAGGGGTTATAACCACCGATAAAAAAACCTTGTAATAAAATTATTTTTCATGTAGTTTAATTTCCAAATTTATTTATCCTCAACATTTTGAGAAAATACGGTATAATTTTATAGAACTCATTAAAATTATTTTATTTTTTTCTATGATGATTCTAGAATTATTTCTATAGATAAATAAAGCCTTAGAGGTAACTTTCAGTCTCTCCAAGTCATTAATATACTAAATCATACTGAATATATGAATTATGTTACTTTGTTCAAATTACATAAAATTCCTATCAAATCTTAGGTGGATTATTTTATGTTTATCATAATCATATATATCCACTTGTATAATAAATTCAACATCTAGTAACATTAGAAGGGGTATGAGAAAAATATAAAATTTTAATCCTGTTTAATAACTATTATTCAGTTTCGATGCATGTACAAGAAGTTTCTTATATTAATACTCTCATTTCTATAAAATTGATACCAAATTAATGTTCAAATATGGTGATTATATTTATAAAGGGATTTATTTGATCATTATATGATCATTGGAATCAGAAGAAAATCTATAAAAGAAGAAAATCTAACCCCAAGAATAAAACTATAAAAATATCCAATAAATAGAGCATACAATTGCATACCTCAAATTCATGAATATCAATAGCTTATATATTTTTCCTCAATATAGTACTTTTGATAATGATCATGAGTAGTAACAGAGATATTCTAACAACCTTTGAGGGTGGTGGTATTGCTTGTGGATCCATGAATGTTTCACAAGGACTCCCATATTCATGAAGTGGTACTAGTGACTTCATGGAATAGTGAAATATCCTAGGAAGGGATGATAGTTTTTATGGATTCCAAACAATTAACCACTTCTATATTGAATTAATTCAACCCTAAAAGTATAATTATCACATCCTTATATAGTATCCTTTACATTTCTCCATTAAATAGAAAACATATAGTAATTTATCACCTACATTAATATATGTTGGGAAATATACATTGAACCCATTAAATATAATCATAAGCATTAAAAACACATTCATAAATGTGTTATACTAATTAAAATAAAGTGGGGAAGGATATGGAAACCAAATTCATCATCGGTATAAAAATCACTTCCAATCAAAGCGTCAATCCAATTTAGTGGTAGTTATGTAAATATTCTAGTAAATTATCTATAAGGGGTTATTAAAACCACTACATCGAAAAAATAACCCCTTATAAAAAATATTAGTTTCCTTATAGTTTCATTTCCAAATTTATCTATCCTTAACACTTTTAAAAAATAGTGTAATGTTTTATAGAGTCCATTCAAATTATTGCGACATTTGTAATGAAGATTATAGAATGAATTCCATATACAGATCAAGACTTGGAGGAAATTTTTAGTCTCTCAAATTCATAAATATACTCAATCATATTGAATATTTGAGTGGATAATAATATTAATTTGGTCAAATTGCATAAAATTCGAATGTAAATCTAGGTGGATTATTATGTGTTCCTCATACTCATCTATATTAACTTATTGAACAAATTTAGTAACTAGTAACACCAGTACAAAAAACTACAACACATAAAATTTTCATTTTTTAACAACTATAATTATGTTTTAGTCAATTTCCAAGATGTTACTAATATTAAGCTTCATATTTTTATAAGATTGATCCCAAATTCATGTTTGATAATGATGATTCTATTTATGATGGGTTTTTTTGATCATCGTATGATCTCTAGAAGATGAGGTAAACCTAAAAAAATGAAATTCTATATTCAAGAGTCAAACATGTAATAATATCCAAAAAAAGAGAATAAAATGGATTAAATCAAATGGAACAATAACATAATATTTCATATTCTCCCTCGATGGAGTAAATTTGATAATGATCATATAGAGTAGTAGATGTATGCCTATAACCTATGAGTGGGTATTATAACCAGTATATATAGAAATTTTTTATTAGGACTCCCAAATGTTTGAAGGTGTACAAGTTACTTCATGGAATGGTTAAAGATATATGAGAAGGAAGAGAGATTCGACTAGGTTCCAAACAATTCACCACCTATATAATGAATGAATTCACTTCCAATACGAGAAGGATCACATACTTATATAGGTTCTTTGAAATGTCTCAATTAAAGAGCATAAATAAATTATTAAAACATGAATTAAAGAATTTTGGGAAATATACATTGAACCAATTAAATAAGATCACAATCCTTAAAAATACATTCATTTATTTTTGTAATAGAAAAAAACCTAGCAGAGAAGGATGAGGCAAAATCATGAATTGCCTTCATGAAAAAGGTGATGCAGATTAAAGACAAAAACATCAAGTTCACTACCATCATGTTGGGGTTACCATTCTAGTGAATTTCCAATAATCTCCCACTTTTCCAACAAACTTAAAAGGATATAAAAAACATCACAACTCTTTATGAATCCATCCAAAAACTTTTTAGATACATTTTCATCCATCTCTTGTCATTATGGAATAATTCACTTTGTCCAAAAATTTATACTTATCCATGGTCCTAGTTTTCTGACCCTACAAGCCATATTAGAAGTTAACGAATATAAAATCTTGATTTCATTGATATAATAAAAGATAATCCTCTAGGAAAGAATCCATGCTACTCAAGAAAAATAAGGGATCTAATGTGATCTCCATTAAATATACTCATAGGTTTATACAAAAATTTCCACCACACGGTGTATTGTATACCATATTAATGACTATATAATAAATTTATAGATGATATTGAGTTACTAATAGACATGAAACATGTAAATCTAGTATAAGAAATCTCATATTTTTTGGATTATCTGAAAAAGTCTGACATAGTTGATGAATACATCACATTTCATTCATATTAAAAATGAGGGAATATCATGCCTCAAATAAAAGTAGTTGTAAACATCATATATTACTCAAATAATCATGGAAATTAATTTTTAGTCTAATTTAATAAATGGAAAAATTTCATTACTTGTTATATAAATAGAAAAATACCATGATAGTTGAATTCAAAGGAACATGATGATCAACAACATGCCCAACCACCCCTTGATCATCTATGTTCATATTTTGACATGTATAGCTAGGGTATAAAAGTATGAAATTTCTCATACTAGGAATCTCACTAACCTCAGGTAGGAAGTATTGATTGTAATCATACACCCCTAAGTATATTAATCACTATATGACATTTCCTAAGATATAATTTAGCATGTTGATCCAAGTGATAAGTATTTTCTTATTAGCACATTAATATGTTACTCATATCTGGTATACAACCCTTTGTAATGAGTAAATTAATCTATTAAAGATAATATTAAAATATAATCACAACCTATAATACTCTATGGTGATCAATGATTAGGGATAACTCATCCTTTTATAGTTTCAGGGGATATATTCATTCAATTGTTCATGTTGAATAAATTGAAGCACCCATGAATGAATAATAAATATATATTTCACTTATTAGAAACTAAGTATATATTTTACAATTGTCACATCATTCTTTCCTGTATATTATACATAAAAACTAAACATGACCACATATTTTTTCCATTAATAGTTTCATTACTAGATCTTCTAAATTATCCCATGTAGACACGTTATAGATCCTTATATTAAGCCTATAAATGATATATTTTATGATATGGTACTTGGGAATGAGGTGTTTGGTCCTTTGGTGAGACCGAGGTTCCATGGACCGAGTGATGGGTCCATTTTTTCATAGTAAATCTTGATAACTCCCTCAATTCTAAGAACCACCAAAACATTGGTGATAAAATTATGGATCCAAAAAACTTCTTTACTTTAATCTAATGGAGTAATGTGCCCTATATCACTTATTGAGTCTGTAATAGTGGCCTTTTATAACTTTTTCATCAAATAGGTCCACCATTCAGGAAAGACAAAAAACTATATTGGGACTTCATATCATCTTTTTCAGTTTAGAAAATCACATATGTGTAACCTCTCACACAGATTTCAACCTCTCTTAAAATGGTCAAAAACTAATTTTTATTCTTTATCATGTTTTTATGATGTTGTTGGAATTCAATAACATTTACTGATACTAGATTAGTATCTAAATGTTATACCAAAATCACAGTTGACTCCAGTTCTAGTACATAGATCGGCATACATGGTAGATCATATGGAAGATGAATAAGTAATCATATCCATCCTTTATAGATCATTATAAGGATTTAAAATATTCTTAAGTCTCATTCCATGAACAACTGGTAATGACCTTGTTTTGTATTTCTCCACGCAAAACCATTTAAGAACTTCCCCAGTGTATGTGCCCTGACTAAGTCCAAGAATCATATTATATCTATATCTATTTATATTTATACTAAGTTTTCATACAAATTAATCTAATTCATTCATCTAGAAGAACATACCAAGCCACGTCATCATTAAGTAAAGTGTTGGGATATCATTTCCGATAAGAAGTATGTCATGATCATACAATATTAGAAACATCATGAAATTCCCACAAATATACATATATATATAATATTCATCTACATTCTTGATAAAACCAAACTCTTTGATAGAATCGTCAAACTATATATTCCATCTTTGAGAAGCCTATATAGATATATAAATAGACCATTGCATCTTTCATACCTTACCAGTCTCATTTGGAATTTCAATACCTTAAGTCTATATTATGTACACAAATTCAACTAAATTATCATTAAGGATAGTATTTTTAGCATTTACATGATATATCTCATAATCATAATGAGCTACTTTGGCTAGTTTTATATGAATAAACCTAGTAATAATTTTTAGATAAAAGGTTTCATTATATTTAATACCATGAATTTGTTTGTATCCCTCTACCACCAGGAATTTGTTTGTAACCCTCTGCCGCCATGAGTTAGTTATTATTCCCCAACTCTTTTCAAATCCAATTAAAATTATATCTTAGGAACACTTTTTATTTATTCTTCATAAAAATCTATAAGTTTAAAATTCCTCCCACTGACTCTATGATCATCAAATTACTTCTCTAGTGTTGTAGAAATTTTTTCTACAAGAAATTTATACTTAGTATGATTATAGAAATAATATCACTTATTTTTCTTGGGATATCTAACAAAAAACATTTTTTTAAGCTAAATTATATGCATATTAAATTCAAAATTATTACATTTTATGCAATAATTATCTTTTCATGTGTTATTAATTTTTTGTATTTATGGAACCATCAATTTATTTTTAGAATTCATATTATAACCACTATATTAATGTTTTGATACCACATTAATTTTTAACTCCTCACACATCCCACAATATGTGTTACTCACCCTAAAATAGAGGCCAAAACAAATTCATACATATAAAATTGTGTCACATACATAAGAAAATATAAATTTTATTGTAAAGGAATATATTTATATGAGACTGATAATATTCACATGTGTATGTCCATAGAAAGAATTAGCCAGCCCCATTCACCTTTCTAGACAAGGTATACTCTTCCAAGATGGTCTCACCGGGGATATTCTGCTCATGAGAGAATTCAATTCATGATATCGCTAATATATAATATGCACAAAATATTCCCAATAACTAATCTCATGATAATAAAATCAATTAAGATGTGATGTCAAACTATATAGAAACTAAATTTAATGGAATTATACCAAACAAGCCCAGCCAGAAGGAAAGATTCTGACCATTTATTAAGAAGAAATAAAAAGTAAAAAAAAGTGGTGGATGGGGTCAAAAAAGAAGAATTTCCCTTATCCACCAAAATGTAGGTCTACATATCATATTATGACATATTATTCCCATAATCAGAGTCAACATCAGTCTCCAAGTAAGATTGAGGCTTGTCCTGATTCAAAATCTTAAGGATATCTGCATCCACCTTCCTAGAAACATTAGTAGTTGATTTTTTAGACACATTCCTAGGAAGAATATAATAATCATTTCATGGTCACATATTTTAGGTAATAGAGGTGAAATCCTCACTATTAGTAATTTTAGCCTTACCACTTAAAATTGTATCCTTGTAAGACGCACTCCCACTACTGCCTGAACCCCTGGTAGGGGTAATGACATTACCCCTTTCATCATCAGAAAAATTCCCCCATTTTTTAGATAATTTATTTGACTGAAAGAGATTATATATTTCCTAATTATAGTCATTATATTTTTGTACCTCATTCTGATTAGATACATCAACCTGATAGGGATTAGGGGTCATCAATCCCGGTGACTGTGTAGGGGCATCCTCAACTTAAATAACCTCTTTAGACAAATCAACCTAAATTTTAAAGGGACCACTATGATCTCTATTTGGAGACACATCCATCATTTTTCCTTCTAGATGAGAAAATTGGGAATCAGTTTTCCCAGCAATAAACACATCATCCATAGTGGGAACTAGACCTTTATGTTAATCTCCATCATGTACGGTGGGATTTGGAAAAACCGAATCTTTCATCTTTGACTTATTTTAAAATATAGAAAATCATATATATTTATGAATAAAGTAAATAATAATTGCTATATAAATGAAAATTAAAAATATTTAAACATTATAATTTTTTAACCTTTTTAGAAATAATGTTTATTATAGAATTTTATAATTATGCAAAAAAATGGAATATTCCATATAAATGCATTTATAAATATTAAAAAATATATTTTCTATTATTTATAAAATATTTATAAATAATATAATTATATTCGTAAATAAATGTTATTAAGAAATCAAAAATTTATTTATTTATTAAAACAAGTGAAAAACGTGAACACCATCATATTTAATTACAAAGTAAAAAAACCCATTTTAAAAATTTGAACAATTATATTCTATAAACCTTTTATAAATCATAATATAAATTTATCAAAGTAATTTTTTATGAAATGATCTATCAAACCAAAAAATCCAATGCTTTTTAGAATACCCATTTCAAACTAGTAGAATCTCCATGAAAAACACCATCTAAAATGGACATCCAAGCTGTTTCACTTCCCATGGAACAATCTAACATCAAGTGGAATCATGTGTAAAGGTAAACAATATACCTTTACAAAGTGACAACCCATATAATGGTTAACCATTTTATATTAAATTTAAATATTTTATCTTGAAAAAAAGTAACCAAGAGTTTACATTTACACATCTTAGCTGTGTAAAGGTAACAAATATCACAATGGATTTTTCCACTCTATGGTGCTCTATTTAGAAGATTTTTGAATGAATATGTTTACTCCTATGCCATGGAGATGATTGTGGTCCCAAGAAAATCCCAACTAAGATCCACCATAGAAATTTCTATACCATCATGGCCGTAATGTTTAAAAAACATGAAATAAAAACATTTAATCATTGAAATCCCTCACTCTGATAGAGATGATGGGTTTTTTTGGTCATCATATGATCGTTGGAATTTGAAATAGATGAAAAAAACATGAAAATATATCTCTAAGAATTGGACATAAAAAATATTAGAAGAACATAGCTTAAAATGTCATACCTCAAATACCTATATATTAGCATGTTTCATATTATTCCTCAATGGTGTATGATTGATAACTATTATGAGAAAAAAATAGATGTATTCCTACTACTTTCTAGGGGGAATCAACAAATATATCCCTCAGTGTTTCATGAGTACTCCTAAATGATCGAAGGGGTGCTAGTAGCTTTATGGAACGATGAAGGAGATTTGGTATAGAATAGTGTTTTGGATGGATTTCAAGCAATTCATCACTTTTGGAATGAATGAAAACACCCTAATAAGTGAATAATCATAACCTTATATAAAATCTTTGATTCATATCCATTAAAGAGAGTTAATATATAATTAAACACTTGCATTTATGATTGTCAGAAAATATTCATTGAACCTGTTCAATGTAATTTCAATCCTTCAATTAAATTAATTAATGAGTAGAAACTGAGGAAAATTGCATGTAAAAGGATATATAAATTGAATGGATTTCATGCACAAAAACCAGGATGATAACTGTAGACCACAACATCACATAAATCACCATGGTGTGTCGGTTCCTTTATAGTGCAATTACAATAATTTATCTACAACAAAATCATTTATAAGAATGAGTATCATGTTATACATTCAATTAATAAGGAATTTTATTGAATTTGATCCCAAAAAAATGGTGAAACATTTTAAAATACACTATATCTATTAGTGGGACAATATGTATGTTTCACAAATTAATTTATATTTTTTGGTGTGAACATCAACACTTTAGTTATCTAGATAGACAATCATTCCAATCAGTTCATATATGAATCTTGTATGGTTAAATGAGAAACTCTTTGTTCCATTCCAACATTTGGGTAAACTCAACACCATTCTTTGGTTATATTGACTCTTAGGGTTTTCTAGCTAAGTATAACTCAAATAAAACTCCAAAATGAGAAACCTAAATCTTAGGGTCACCTTATTACTTCATTACCATTCACAGGAGAGTCCAAGGGAACTCATTTTTGGCACGAACCTAACTAGTTGGATAATCAAGGTATTTCCAGGTGTTTTCCAAGTAATAAATCTAACACTCTGTATCTTAAGGGGGATTTAACCTCAGTGTATTATATCATTATTACCTTTATAAATAAAAACATACAAATATGCATTATTCTAATGTTTTTGTTTGTTATCCTTTCTTATAATGATATGAATTTTCAAAACGTATTTTACATCAATAAATGTTTTATTAATAGCATTTTTAATAGAAAAAACCAAACTAAAATGAAGTAATGACATGTAAGAAATAAAATTTCATAGTTACAATATAGTTTTTAAATTAGAGGGTATAAATTGAAGTAATGATATTATGAAATATATAAAGAAAAAGGTAAAAAATAGAATCAAGTAGTGGTATTATCCCTTATGAAGCTCATTTATCTTTTATTGGGGAGTAAGTAGCTTCATTAGGGTTTTATATAGACCAAGTATAGATCCAAATTTTTGTATGGAATGTATTGTTTTTTAGTTGATTATCACTTGTTTTCAATGGCAATCAATGAAATAAGAATATCTCATTATGGTCAATATGATTGAGTGGTTATATTGTTAATGGAGATTGAACAATGTCATAATTTCTTGATAATTAAAGAAATATCTTTGGAAGATATTGAGATTAAAGGTGATTCATGAAGAGTTGTTATGGATTCATTTGATGACATTTAATATCATGGTTAAGTAATTCTCCTAGTAAATGTAGACGATGTTGTTCTATTTTTTTATTTAAAAAATTAAAAAGTATTTGGTAAATATTATGATGAAATCTTGATAAAATAAATGGGGAGTGCTTCCAATAATATTCAAGTTTGATTGTAAAGACATATTTTTATAAAATATAGGTAAGTTATAATAATTTCCTTGGTAAATTTGACAATGCTAAAGGTGATCTGTCATAGGTAAGTTTTTTGATAAAACTAGATGAACATGAATCTGTATGTTTGGAGTTTTCATAATAAGGTTTCTAAGGTGGTGAAATTTTATAGTGTTTGCCAAAACTTTTGTCCTATAAATCGGGAGTTTGTTTTTAAGAAAAGGAAGGATTTCTGGGAATCATAGTTCATAGAAATTGAAGGATAGTTCAAGTATCGCATAGGAGGTACGTGGAACAGTGAAGAAAAATTGGAAAAGGAAGTATTCTGTATAGCGGTGCTATGTGGAATGTGAATCATGGTACATATACAATGTAGGGAAAATGGTTCATGGGAGGATCACAGTTAATGGGAGCATCACAGTTCATGGGAGTATTTTTTTTCTCGGGGGCCGTCATTTTCTACTGAATAGTGGGGATCTATTTTATCATGGGATCGACTGAAACAAAGGGAAAAAGGTTCTATAAGGACTATGGATGGAAAATTGGTTCTTGGGAGGAGCACAGTCCACAATGAAGGCTCTACCACAATGAAACTTTGGGTAAATCAAAATTGCAAGATTTGTAGATTTATTTTCCTAAATAATTGATCATAATCCCATCATTAATAGTGAGTGAATTTGATAAGAAAAGATCATCACTATGGGAATAATTCTGTGATGTTTGATTTAGTTCTAGGAGAGGAAATTATTTGAAAGATAAAGAGTTTTGTGGGTTGTTGTAGCTCATAAAAGAAAAGGATTGGTGGAGGAGAGTTAGTCCTCATAGTAAGGGGAGTCTGTAGAATGAAGGCAGTTCACAGAGAATAGAGGTTTATCATAAATCATATGTTGTTTGTGGAGGCATCATCCATCCACAAATCATAATGAGTCCATGGAAACATGGATGATATGTGGAGGAAGATGCTTTTAACAAACCATTTGTATCTCGAGGTACATTATCCGTCCATGAGGCAGATGTGGTCCATGGAAGGAAGAGGTTTTCCTCCAAGAACATGTTCCTTGTGATGAAAGGGAGTATACAAAGAGTGGAGTATACTTTTAAAACAAGAAATATTTCATACACATGGTTTTTATGCCATCTTCATACTTTTTTAAGAAGAAAGAGATATCAAGACACAACTACACTATTCCATGTTATAATGTTTCATATAAGAAGAAAGAGAGTGGCCAATTTATATTTTGTTATTTAGGACATAACAATTGTGATGAATCTAATTTGATATGATCTTCATTGGTTTTATAATCACAAAGGTATTTTGTGATTCGAGGAAGAAAAAGAAGAAGAGATATCGGTGCAGTTGATCTTGCACTAAATAAGAAAGAGAAGAGAAGAAGATCTAGCGACCAAATTGATATCATCTGATTATAATTTGGGTTAGATATGTTTAGTGTTTGTCAGTCTACAACACATTCATATTATTCTGATTGACAGAAGAATAAGTTAGTGCAACTATCATGTTTGCTACTGGGAAGAAGTAAGAAGAGTTTCTTTTATGTTGTTGTGTAAGAAAAAAAAGTAAAGAAGAAGGTTATGGTAGAACAAATCATAATTTTTAAATCTAATAGGTCTCAATAGGTGGAGGAATTTATTGGTGTTAAAAACAGTTGATGAGGATAATACTATCTTTGGAGGCAGTATAATGGTCTAACCAAGTTCTATAAAACATGCTCTATTGGATTGTTTTCATAGTGGCACATGAGTGTAATGGTATATCCCACTCATTGTAACCATACAAAAAGATTTTGTTTCTAGTGGTAGTGTGGTCATGGTTATTTTTAGACCATAAAGAGGACTAGATATTCTTATTGAGTAGTGAACCTTATATAAATATCATATTTTATCTTTACTGATTTCATATACTTTTATGCGATAGGGAAAAGGGAATAATAGAATCAAAATCCTAACAGGTCTAAGAGGTGTATGGATAAAAAGTTTAAATTAGATTAAAAATTCATCAACACTTATTCACCCTGATATCAGTGTTAGGTGTATCCCAAACTAGTCCTTACACCAAGCCCAAGATAAACTCTTATGAAATCATATGGGAGATAAATTCAGTTCGTGGAAATTCTCATGAGATCTATGCTAGTAGAATCAAAATCCTCGACTGCCACCAATGCTTACCTTATGCCTAAATCATATGTAGAGATATTTATGAGATATTTAAGTAGAAATTTAGAATATATAATAACGTAATTATTAATCTAATAAGTTATTTATCATATGTATATTACACATTTTATATTTTTTCATCTGAAGAAAAAAAAATTATATCTATATAAAAATTATTTTTATTTATATTTATGATTTTAAAGATAAATTTATAAATTTTAGAGTTATAATTTTATTAAATGAATTTATTTTTAAAATTAGTCAATTTAATATTATCGTAGGTTTATTTTTTATGGATTTTTATAAAGTAGTTTATTTTTATGTGAATAGTGAAAACTGTAGTTTTGGAAAAAACTATAAATTTAAGAAATTATAAGAAAGAAATATAAGTGTATAAATACTTTTAATTGGTCAAATATTAATTTTATAAGAAAAATTATATATTAATTTTTTTTAATTTATAAAAACTACGATTAACATTTTAAATAATTAAGTAATATTTTCCAATAAAAATTGTTTTTGATATTTTATTTTAATTAAATATTTTTTTGGTAAAATTTAGTTTTCGATTTCATTGAAAGACAAATAAAATTTATTTGTTTTATAATAAATAAACATATATCTTTAAAATAAAATACAATTATAATTTTATCCTACATAAAAAATTTATGCTTAAAAATACACTTTTTTTCTAAAAATGGGGGGTTTACGCATTAAATTTGTTAATGTAAAAATTAATTTTTTATACACATAAATATTTAATAATATAATATATTTTATATTTTTAATTATTATTTCAAAATTATTTAATATGTTTCATTATATTTTTTAGTATTAAAATGAAATTACTTAGGTAAAATACAGTTACCAGGATAAAAAATGATAAAAGTTAAAATTCATTGAGTAAAGGAATTAATTTTTTTTAAAACACATGTGAAAATGAATATTTGGGGGATTATATACCTTATAT
The DNA here is from genome assembly GCA_963277665.1 of Viscum album. Classification (NCBI taxonomy): domain Eukaryota; kingdom Viridiplantae; phylum Streptophyta; class Magnoliopsida; order Santalales; family Viscaceae; genus Viscum; species Viscum album. The sequence goes on along the minus strand of OY728139.1, from coordinate 1,077,654,739 downwards.
ATTACCCTACACAATTATTTTCTATTTCTAGATCTACTCTACATTTTAACATGCGAACCCTCTATATTAAGTGAGAATAATTACAAAAATTCCATTCTTTCTAGTTATAAAAGGGTCCTCTCACCAACCCTTAAGTTCCACCCTAAAATTTAGGTTCCTTCTTAAAAATCTACCATTTTTACTTCTTATTGAATAATAATTCTTTTACTTCCATCTGTGATCGCAAGATATTGCCTAAAGATATCCTTTCCAAGGAGTCTACCAAGGGAAAACCTAAGTCATGAATGTGAGTAATGTTTTCCAAGATTATTTTCTTTTCATTACACATTCCAAAATTTAATTTTATAATTCCTTTATAATGGAATATGTATTTTTATACTTAATTTTATTATACTAATTGAAAAGTTAATGACAATTTTCATTCATGCATTGTTCGGACTACCGCCTGAACAAAGCGATGAATTTCATTTTTCCCCACCCCCTATATTCACTAATTATAAGGGTGAAATTAAATAATATATGTGACATATATTCTCTAATAATTATTTTTATTAAAAAATTATAATTCATTAGTTGTCTCTCTCATTTGGAAAGATGAAAATGTTTACCATGCATTGTGTGGACTACTGCCTCCACAAAGTAACACATCTTGTTTTCTATCTATTTTATTTAATATTTATTAAACCCACATCAAATATACTTAAACACATTAAAATTATATAAACAAAATCATTATTATACAGTAATAATGATATTATTCCAAAATAAACCACATTTATAACCATTATCATCCATTAATTATTGTATGTTCATTATTGGGTCTGTCAAACCACCTACTTGAAAAATGCTATAAAATATTATCATGGATGACTAAGAGAAAAACATTTATGATAATATATGATATAAATAAGAAAAAAATGTATAATTATGGGTCTAAAATGATAACATTAATATTAAACACATTAATTAAGACAACACTATTTATTTATAAAAATTACTAAAACATGATCATCACATATTTTTTCATCATGAATAAAAACTAATATACATATGAAGTGAAATAATGACAATGTATGTAATTAGAAAATATCAGTTATAGTACCTTGTATGATTTATGAATAATGAACTATGGAAAAAATAATAATAATATAATTATTATGAAACTAGTTCAAAACGATGAAGATTACTCACACTCGATATCCAAAATAGGCAATTACAAACTAATATACACATAGAGAATAATTATAAATTATTCTGATGAAATGTTATAGACATGAAAAGTGTTTTGAAATAGGTTATTAATATTTTTACTTTTTTATACTATAAAATCAAGTGATTTAATGGAAGTCATGAATTAATGTATGGTTTCTTAACCTCATTTTCAAATCCATGAGACATGTTCAATTTTACACACCTTTTTTATATATGGTGTATTGAATTCCATTTTTATATGTTATATCAGGAAAGAAATTTATTCTTTCTCTTTTAAGTTCAATTTCAATACCTTTATTTAAATAAGTTTTTATTAAAAATGTCACTCAAACTGTATGAGTTTGATTATCAATATTATTTTCAATTCAATATTGATTCTAAAGGATAATCCATATAGGAAAATATCATTATTTTTAAAAAACCTCATCATTTTCTTTAGATATTCATGGGCTTCTATATTCCCCATTGAAATTTCATTTCCCCGTGATACATATTTTTTCCAAAGTATTTCTTATATGTGAAACTAGCCTCATATCTTTGTCTCATTTCAGTACATCTATTTCTACATGTCTATATTCATTGGATGATTTTAATAATTCCCTCATAAAATCAAAAATTATTAATTATATTCATTTTCTACTACCTTTTCCTCTTAATTATTTTAATTATTTTTAAAATATTATGTAAGTTTTGTTTCCATCCAAGTTTGAAATACATATCTATTTAACATTTTCACATGAACACATATTTTTTAAACATTTTTTATTTTATATGAAGATTTATCAAAAAAAATTAATGCTTTATTAAATAATTTATTCTTACCATAGATTTCAAAAATATTTCATTTTTAAATAATTTCCATTGGTCAAATATATTTATAATTTCTAAAGTGATTTTTTCTAAAATTACTGAATATTATTTTCCCCCACTTCATTGTTCTTTGACATACATTATACTTGATCAAGTATACACTTCAAATTTTACCATTTAACTTCTTTATTGGGATGGATTATGTAATGTTGTTTTATATTAATTATATTTTTTTGTCATTTCCTTTGTCTTTCCTAACCACCCCCCATGAATAGTCATAAATTTCTTCCAATGGCTTTACTTTTTTGAAAACCCCTATTTTACATTTCTTTCATTGGAGAGTTTTCAACTAGATGCCATATTCTTAATGATGGGGACATTATTGACTAAACCATACACCTTTTAATTATATGTTATAAATACCATATGATTTATCTTATTGATTGAAGGGTATTTACCTATAAGGTTAATGAATAAATTTGGATACCAATTTAATTTCCATGGGTTTATCATGTTATGATTATAGATGGAATTTGGTATGATTTATTTGTATTTATTGGACAAGGATATGAAACCCATTTTATATCAATTGTTTCTTTGAGATATGAGAAATAGAACCAATTTTTAATTTCATGGTTTATTTATTATAATATCAATGATTAATTTCAAGTAGAAAATTAAAGTTTAGATGAATGATGGATGGAGTCCTATATCACCTTCTAATTAATTGGTTAATAATTTACATCTCATGATAAAAGTAACCGTGAGTATGTTTCATTTTCTTATTATAATGACATGCGTCATCACAAGTTGCAAGTTTTAGAGGGAATTTGAACTTTTAAATTGGTGGGTAGTTTATTTGGAGTACTAGATGTCTAACCAAGATTATTCATATTAAAAAAAATTTAATAGGTTCCTTTAGTGTTTAAATGAAGATCAATGGGTGACTCAAAGCTTAGGAGATTATCAATGGAAGCCTAAATCATCCAGTGTAACACTCCAACCCCTCTAGACTAAAGTACATGCATTAACTATTACAATGGAATGATTAAAATTAATGAAATATCAAAGGAACTATCAGTTTATTAGACTTGAATAAACTGGACACATAGATGTAACTCAAATTACATTGGGGAATGTAATAATTTACAATACGTAATAAAAACAAAAAACTGCATCCACATAAACTCAATAAATGATCTCCTCTTCATCACCTATTGAAGGTAAAAAAATGAAAGGGGTGAGATAAAATTCTTTGTAAGGGTTACAAATATTGGAATCATGAATCAATAATAACTGAATCATAAACAACTTGGCATATTCAATATGACATGGTGAATAAATGAATAACTCACTCCATTAATAAAATGAGAATGAAACTACATCCATAGATTCTTTCTTAGTTAAAAACTCATGGATTGTAATAAATAATAATGAAAAAATAGAATTATTATTAATTGGATATCATGTATCTGGAACATGATACCATAATACCATTAAAACGGTTTAGTTCTGTGGGTAGAAACACGTCTGATTTTTGGAAACAAACTCGAAGGGTTTGTCACCAATTGATTATCTAATTAGATCTTTCAATGCATAGAGGGGATATAGAGGGACCCCACCATAATTTAACGTCCAAGTAATTTTTATATGTAGATTCAATATAAGATAAATATCCCTTTACATTATCCATATAGAATAGAGGATACAGATTCATCCACACTTCCACAGTTAAAACAACATTCAAAATAAACATTGTATGTAAAATGGTATACAACTTAGACAATAATAATATCCATGATATGAGAATATGGAAATTTAATATAAATATAATTTAAAATGAAAAATAATCTCAAATGGGAAGTAGGTACACCACATAAGAATAATTAGAGGCACAATACAAAGTAAGTCACATTGAATTGGAAAAATGTGACAAAGCTCGTAAACACATTGTAATCAATTGAATCGTATGATCAAAAATAAATATACATGAAATGAATCACATAATACCATGAATATAAATAAAATAATGATATTATATATCAAATGGAAGTACACATATACCACATAAAAGAAATAAGTGTCGAACAATGGAAATCTCACAGAAATAAAAGTGAGATGATAAACCCCTTACAAACATTTCGGCATGGGAACGAGTGTTCTTGTGAGGAATTAATGAGAGGTAAAAGGGGTATCCCATCATTTATATATCATAGGGTATGTATGGGGGAGGTTATAAAACATTCCCCATCATTATTAATTAAAAATAAAAGGGTAAAACATAGGGTGGATTCTTGAATAAAAGAGAGAGATAGGATCCCCTACCACTTTGTAACCAATCGATTTGTATGCCCCAAAATTAAAAAAATTCAAATGATACATTGAATACCATGAAAAGAAAGATATTAATTATATATTACATCAATGGTAAGTATTGATACACCATACATAATTATTATTAGTGAATACGGAATATCTCACAAAAATGGAAGTGAGATGAAGAAACCCATACCTTGTGCGCGAAGGTGTTCTTGATTGTTCTTAATGACCTGAATAATCAAATTAAGATTTATTAATTAATAAATCCAGAACATAATAAACATTTAATTGATATTTTACGACCTTATTAATTTCATTAATTGACTTTTATGATGGGTTTAATAGGTTCAATTTTATTGTTTTGGAAGCATTTTTTCCATGGTTTTCATGATCCGTTTACTTGTATTCATGAATAGAAATTCGTTTGAAATGTGGTTAAACATGAAAAATTGTTTAATATATATTATTAGTGACATTAAATATATATAAATGATCTGATAATGATTTTGGTTATATACCATGAGGATGACTCATTAGATAAGTTAATGATAAAGGCTTTGATTTAGCTTGGCGGTTTTGTGTACAATGAACATGTTTTGTATTATTATTTCATATTATGAGTGTGTAAGGATTATAAAAAATTAAATAAGATAAAATAAATATATTATGATCTGGTTCAACCATTAAAAGTGCTTCATGACCAGTCTAGAAGATAGTAATGAAAATTGAAAACCTGACTTCCTTGAGTGTGATGAATTAACACATCTCAGACGGTGTTTGCATTTATAGAATAAAAGTAGGGGAAAAAGCGAGATTATGATGAAATATTCCATTATAATAATGAAAATAAAGTACATGTAATGTACTGGAATTACAATTGAATTTGGATGAGGTTAGGTGAGAAGATAGAAAAAATAATGAAACTTGTAAAAAAAATTGAAAGAAGATGGAAGAGAGGTTCAGCACTTGAGTACCCATCCTTGAGAATCTACTCAAGGACTTTGTTTTCTTCATTTTGGTGAGAAAAATAGGCTTTGGACGTGGGGAGAGGGATTTGGAACAGAATTTGGCAGAATTTAGGTATGACTTGAAGCTTGAGAGGTGTGGGGGGAAGAGGGGGTGATGGGTGGTTTATATAGTGGAGGGGAGGAGGGTATTCTTAATATTATAATCATTAATTTATTATTTCTTCATTAGAAAAGAAATTATGAGTATTCCCTGACCTTTAATAGTAATATATGCATGATAGTATAGATGTGGGCTCTTACATCACTCATGATGCAAGGATTAGTTAATTTAAATTATAATGTATTTATACGGTAAATTAATGTATTTTTCTATTCACCAAAAATTCAAGTATTTCTGTAAATTACTAAAAATTCACCCTAACAATTTTTCAACATATAGAATCCAAAAATGAACTCCATTTTTCAAAATTAATTTTCTAAATATGATAAATTTAATTTTTAATTAAAATCATTATTTAATCAAAAAACACAAACACTGAAAATATTCTTCGTCATTTTTATAGTGCCCAAATTTATTTATACATTCATGGGTATGGATAACATTCATAAGACTCATATTAATATTTATAAGGGTATGATACTATTCATAAGTGTAGGTTACTATTCATAAGGGTAGGTTATTATTCACCTAAAATTAAGTTAATAATATTAGAATCTAAATATCAACCTGATCGCAACCGCGTATGTCCATTTTTTTGAAATTCAAAACACACAAGTGGAAAATTTAAGTTCAATGGATAGTTTATGACTATATCCTATAAATAAACAATTGTTACTTCACATAGAATCAGTGATTCATGCAAAACTGTCTATCTATTGAATAAAATATATTTAAGAGAAACATAAAATAAAATGTTTGGGGTGTTATATTATTCCCTCCTTCAGAAATTTTTTCCTCAAGATTTTTCAGGTGTAAAGCCCTCTAAAAAGGTGTGTATGGTTCTTCTTCATAACATCTTTAGGTTCCCATGTTGCTTTTCCCAGGTTATGGTTTCTCCAAAGAACCTTGACTAGACAAGTTGTACAATTTCTCAATACCTTCTCCCTTAGGTCAATAATCCTGATACGCTATTCACAATATGAAAAATTAGGTTCCATTTCTATTTCTTCATAGGTGAGTACAAGCATCGGGTGTGGCCTGTATTTCTTAAACAATGACATATGGAACACATCATGAAATTTAGAGAGACTTGGAGTCATTTCTAAACGGTAAGATATAGATCGAATTCTTTCCATAATTTCAAATGGTCAGATGTACCTAGGGCTCAGTTTCCCTTTCTTACCAAACCATAAGAAACTCTTCCATGCAGATACTTTCAGAAACATATGATCTCCCACATGGAATTAAAAAAAAATTATCCAGTTGTCAGTATAACTCTTCTGTCTACTTATATATTCTTTAATATGGGCTTGAATTGTCTTTACATTTTCTATGGTCTCCTCAATAAGTTCTAGGCCTATAAGTATCCTCTCACCAACTTCTTCCCAACAAGTTAGAGTTTGACATATCATTCCACATAATTCTTCATATGGTGCCATTTGAATACTTGAATATAAACTATTGTTTTAGTAAAATTCCATCAAAGGAATGTATTGATCCCACATACCTTGAATGTCAATAGAGCATGATATCAACATGTCTTCCAGTGTTTGAATAGTTCTTTCAGACTGTCCATCAGTTTGGGGGTGATAAGCAGTACTCATGTAAAGCTCAGTATCCAAAGAATTCTGAGGACTTTTCTAGAATTTTGATATAAACTGAGGATCTCGATCAGACACAATTGATAGAGGTGCACCATGAAGTCTTACAACTTCATTAATATAAATTCTTGTTAGGAACTCAAGTGGTAAATCCTCTCTTATAGCAATAAAATGTTCTGATTTTGTGAGATGATCAATATTTACCCATATTGAATCATTCTTTATAGGTTTCCTTGGTAGTCTTGTGACAAAATCCATCTTAGTTTAATCCCACTTACACATAGTTATAGGTATAGGTTTCATTACCCCTCTAGTATTTGTCTCTATACCTTCAATTGTTGACAAACTAGACACCTTGACGTATTCAACGATTTCCCACTTTATATTATCCCACAAAAAATATTTGTTTCTATATATATAAATATTTGTGTTACCATGGTGTATAGAGAAATTTGAGCTATAATCATCTTCTAATAGTACCCTTTTTATCTTAGTTACTGATGGAATGCATAACCTCTTCCCAAATTTCAAAACCCCTTCCTCATACATGAAGTCTTCCAATCTCCCATCCTTAACATCATTTATTTTCTTGTATAGATTTTCATCATCATATTAAGATATTTTTATCTTCTCTAGTAAATATGGTTTCGAAATCATTTGAAAGAGGAAATATTTTCCCCATTTATTAACATTTCCCATATCCATCTTTAGTAGATCCATGAATATAATATCTCTCTCAATCCTCATTTGGGTCAGAATTCTATGATCATTCCACCTTAATGCATCTCCCACCTTATTTTCCTTTCTTGGGTGGAAGTGTTTTGAACAATCATAACCTTTGAGTAACTCGAGCCATCTCCTTTTCCTCGTGTTTATTTCTTTTTGTGTCAAAATGTATTCCAAAATCTTGTGATCTATGTATATATCACATTTTTCAGTGTAAAGATAATTTCTCCATATTTTCATCATAAAGATTACAACTTCTAACTAAAGATCATGAGTTGGATAATTTGACTCATGATTCTTCATATACCTTGATTCATAATCAATAACTTTATCATTTTGTATAAGGACACAACTGAACCCATTTTTTAATGCATCACTATATATAAAAAATCCCTCACTTCCAAATACAAGAGTCAAAACTGGAGCATTGACCAATCTTCATTTCAATTATTCAAAGAATTATGTACATTATTTCCTCCACACAAACATAACTTCTTTATGTGTGATCCTGGTTAGAGGGATATCTGGTCTGGATAAATTCTGAACAAAATGGTCATAGTAACCTACTATTCCAATAAAACTTCGTACTTCAGTTATCTTTGTTGGCGTCGACTATTCTTGTATTTCCTTTGTCTTCACTGGATCACCTAAGATTCCATCCTTAGAGACAATGTAGCCAAGAAAACAAACTGATTGAAGTTAGAATTCACACTTGATAAACATCCCATATAATTCATTTCTTCTATGAGTTTTCAGAATAATCCGCAAGTGATTCTCATGGTCTTCATAGATTTTGGAGTATACTAGGATATCATCAATAAATACCACCAAAAAGTTATCAAAATATTCCTTGAAAACTCTATTCATGAAATACATTAAAACAGAGGGTCTATTAGTCAGTCTGAAATGCATCACTGTAAACTTGTAATTCCCATAACTGGTTCAAACCACTGTCTTTGGAATATCATCCTTCATCACATGCAGCTAATGATATCCAGATCAAAGGTCAATCTTTGAAAAGTATTGTGCTCCACGAATTTTTTCAAATAAATCTTCAATTCGCGACAAGGGATACTTATCATTTATTGTAATAGCATTTGTTTCCCTATAATCAATGTATAGCCTTGTGGATCCATCTTTCTTCTTGACAAAGAGGACTTGGGATCTTCATCGAGAAACACTAGGTAGAATAAATCCTTTGTCACTCAATTACTCTAGTAGTTTCTTTAGCCCCACTAATTCCTTAGTGGCCATTATATAGGGAGTATTTGATATAGGTATTTCACAAAAAATTAAATCAATAGAGAACTCAACTTCCCACTTTGGAGTCTATCCAGGAAAATCCTCTGGAAATACATCAATTTATTAATGCACTATACATACATCTTCAATTTGAATATTTATTTCCTCACCCTTAGACATTGGGTTATGTTCCTCTCCAATAATTTTATTCAATATATCTACTGGGGATGGATCTATATATGAATCATATGGAAAGGTTTCTACTCTAAAAATAAGGGATTATACACCATTTTAAAAGAGTGTAACTTTCTTCTTCTTGCAATAAATCTTCACATCATAAATTGACAGCCAATTCATACTGAGAATTATATCAAAGTCAATTATTGGAATGATGACATTGTTAGAAACTAAATCATGTTTATGTGTCATGAGGGGGAATAATCTACATGTCATTATTGCAATGATACATCCCCTAAGAGCATTGACTGGAAGCCCCATTATTAAATCATATTGGAAAAGTCTAATTTTCTTGGAAAACTAGAATGATATAAATGAATGATATGATCCAAAATCAAATAAAGTGTTGTCTATGTTTGAGGAAACAATTAAAGTACCTTCAACCACATCATTAATAACTTCAACCTATGCTGTTGTAATCGAATAAGCTTTCCCTTGCACTCGTGGCCTTTTCTAAGGCAAGTTTCCTTGTAGCATAGAAAACTCATTTTCATTGTGTCTCATATTTCTCCAATTGTATAATTTAACATCATTGACTTGTTTCTTCCTCTTACATTCATTAGATCGATGACCCTTTTCTCCACACTTGTAGAATACTCCCATGCCTTTCAAGCATTTCATAGGATGATTATTTCTATAGTTCTCACATAATGTAAATTGATTCATTACCTTGTTCTTATTTGGTAATTCACCTTTTACATGGTTATCAGAGTACCTCTTCTTATCTAGGTTCCCCTTGAAGAAATTTGATCTAGAAAACTCCCTCACTATTTGGATGGCACTTAATAAAATTTCATCATATGATGAAAATGTTTGAGAAGCAAGTGACCTTCAAAGACATGGATTAAGTCCTTAAAATAAGTGATCAATCTTTTCTTCCGAGTCACGTACATAATCTATGGCATACCAAGTTAGTCTTGTGAAGGTAGCCTCATACTCTATAACACAATATTTTTCCCTTTTCTTTAAAACAATGAATTTCCTATTTAGTTTGGTTCATTCCTCACAATGGAAATATTTGTCGAAGAATATTCCTTTAAATGTCCTCCACTTTATATCTTCTATTTCTTCTTACACCATGGTATTCTAAATCAAGGACAACCATTGATCGTCATCACCCTTGAGACAATATACTGCCAACACTACCTTTTCATTTTCATTGCATCTTAATGCCATGAATATCATTTCAAGTGACTTGATCCACTACTCAGATACTACTGGATTAGTAGTCCTACTAAAATATGGGGGCTTTAGCTGCATGAAACAATCCAACATAGTTGTGGAATGGTTATTCTTCACAACCTGGGTAAGTTGTCCCAATATTGTCATGATCTGAGCTGGTCCAACATTGACTGTGTTGACTTTCAGAGTGGGGGAATCCCTACATTGCCCAAGATTATTGATTCCCCTTCTTCTATTAGGCTCCATTTCAAAATAATTTCATACGTTATATTATGTTATGAATCATAATTTATAATATCAACTAGAAAAGTAATTAGCATAAATTGAAATCCTACGCACATCTAATCTCATATACATGGTTTCTTTGAGAAAAAAATTACATTAAAAATAATTATAAATTATTGTAAAGAAAATGTGAATTATCCTAAGCATATCCACCAGGAGTGTCAATACAAAGAGTGATGTAAGGCCCAATGTCTTGTACTAGGATACCCTAGGTCAACCCAAAACTCATTGTTATAGTTTTCACTACTAGGTACATCTATTCCAGAGCCACATCTACCTATTTGTATCTATATAGATATTTAGTTGCAAGAACTATCCACATAATCTATTACTTACAAAAATTCTAGGAAGTTCTTGTATTTTTTTCCTCAAATAATACCTTAGGGATTTGTTCCCTAATCTACATTTTCTAATCTAGTTTCCATGTTTTCTACTAAACTTCCTCTTATACCAACTATAACACCCCAAACCCTCTAGAACAGAGCCGGTACATTACCTATTACATTGGAATTATTAAAAAGAATGAAATTATGAAGGATCAATCAGTTTAGTAGTCTTGAAGAAACTAGATACATATATGTAACTCAAATTACATTTGTAAAGGTAACAAATTAAAATACATAACATAAACTAAAAAATTCCTCCAGAGAAACTCAATAAATAATCTCCTCTTCATAACTTGTTAAAGGTAAGCAAATGAAAGGGGTAAGGTAAAATTATTAGTATGGTTTACAAAGAGATGAAGCATGAATCAATAATAACTGAATCATAAACAACTTAGCATAGTCAATATGGCATGGTAAATAAATTGAATAACTCACTCCATTAATAAACTGAGAATGAAACTGCATCTATAGATTTTTTCATGGTGAAAACCTCATGGATAGTAATAAATGATAATTAGTAAATAATAATATTATTAATTGGACATCATGTATCTGGCACATGTTACCATAATACCATTAAAATAGTTTAGTTATGTGGGTTGAAACCTGTCTGATTTTTGGAAACAAACTTGAAGGGTTTGTTGCCAACTGATTGTCTCATGAGATATGTCAATGAATAGAGGGGATATAGAGGGCTCCAACCATAATTGAATGTCCAAATAATTATTTATAAATATATTAAATATAAGATAAATATTCCTTTACATTAACAATATAGAATAGAGGATACAAATTCATCAACACTTCCACAGTTAAAACAACATTCAAAATAAACACCATATGTAAAATGGTATATGACCTAGAAAATAATCATATCCATAATATTAGAATATGGATATTTAATAGAAATATAATTTCAAATAAAAAGTGATATCAAATGGTTAGTAGTTATACCACATAAGAATTGTTAGGATCACAATAGAAAGTAAGTCACAAGGAAATGGAAAACTGAGACAAAGCCTGTTACCACATTCTAATTAATTGAATCATATGAGAAAAAATAAATATTCAAAAAATGAATAACATGATACCTTGAATATAAAGTGAATCATTATATTATATATCAAAGTTTAGTACAAATATACCACAGACAAGAAACAAGTGGCGAACAACGGAAATCTCATGGAAATAAATGTTAGATGAGAAACCCATTACAAACATTTCAGCATGGAAATGAGTGTTCTTGGGATGGATTAATGAGAGGTAAAAGGGTTATAACATCATTTATATATCATATGGGAATTTTGGGGGAGGTGATAAAACATTCACTATCATTATTAATTAAAAATAAAAGGATACAAAATAGGGTGGATTCTTTAATAAAAGTGAGAGAGAGGATCCCTTACCACTTTGTAATCCATTGATTTGTATGCCCCAATATTAATAATATTAAAATGATACGTTGAATACCATAAAAATAAAGATATTAATGATATGTTACATCAATTGGCAGTATACATACACCATAAACAAGTATTATTAGCGAATAAAGAAAATCTCACAAAAATGGAAGTGAGATGAAGAAACCCTTACCTTATGCTCGAAGGTGTTCTTGATTGTTTTTAACGACCTGAATAATCATATTAAGATTCATTAATTAATAAGTAAATAACCTCATAAACAATTAATTTTTATGGTATAACCTTATTAGGTTCAGTAATGGACTTTTTTGATGTGTTTAAGAGATTCAATTTTATTGTTTTGGAAGCATTTTCTTCCTTGGTTTTCATGACCCGTTTACTTCTATTTATGAATTGATGTTCGTTTTAAATGTGGTTAAACATCCAGAATTGTTTAATATATATTATTTATGACATTAAATAGAAATAAATTATCTTAAATTTATTTTGGTTATATTCAATGAGGATGAATCATTATATAAATTAATGATAAACACATGTATTTAGCTTGGCATTTTTTGCACAATGAAATTGTTTTTTATTATTATTCCATATTATGAGTGTGTAAGGATTAAAGAACATTAAATAAGATAAAATAAATATATTATGATTGTATCCAACCATTAAAAGGGTTTCATGACCAGTCTTGATGATAGTAATGCTAATTGAAAAGCCTTCTTCCTTGAGTGTTATAAATTAACTCTTCTCAGACGGTGTTTGCATTTATAGTATAAACGGAGGGGAAAAAGAGAGATTATGATGAAATATTACATTATCATAATGAAAATACAGTAAATGTATGGTACAAAAATTATCATGGAATTTGGATGATGTGAGGTGATAAGAGAGAACAAAATAATGTAACTTGTAAAAGAAATTGAAAGAAAAAGGAAGAGAGGTTCACCTATTGAGCACCCCTCCTTGAGAATCTCCTTAAGGCATTTTTTGGCCTTTTGGTGAGACCAGAAGGACTTTGACGTGGGGAGAGGTCTTGGTAAGAGTATTTGGTAGAATTTAGGAAAGTATTGAAGCATGAGTTCTGTGGGAGGAAGAGGGGGCGAGGGGTGGTTTATATAGTGAAGGGGAGGAGGGTATTCTTAATATTATAATAATTAATTTATTATTTCTTAACAAGACAATAAATAGTGAGTAGTCCATGACATAGAATACTAATATATTTATGGGAGTTCTTGATTTGTGTTCTTAGATCACTCATGATGATAGTAATTGTTAAATTAAATTATAATGTATTTATACAAGAAATTAATGTATTTTACTATTCACCCAAAATTCATCTATTTCAGAAAAATAACAAAAATTCACCCAAACTATTACTCAACATGTAGAATCCAAAAATTAACTCCATGTTTTCTAAATAATTTTCTAAATATGATAAATTTAATTTTTATTTAAATAATTATGTAATCGAAAAAGACAAACACTTAAAATATTCATCTTCATTTTAAGGTGTCCAAATTTATTTATACATTCATGGGTATTGATGTCATTCATAAGAGTCATATTACTATTAATAAGGGTATTTTACTATTCATGAGGGTATGTTACTATTCATATGTGTCGGTTAATATTCACTAAAAATTATGTTGATTCTATTAGACTCTAAATATCAACTGTATCGCAACCGTATATGTCTGTTTTTCAAAATTCAAAACACACAAGTGGAAAATTTATGTTCAATGGCTAGGTTAGGAATATATCCTATAAATAACCAATTTTTGTTTGACATAGATTCAATGATTCATGAAATATAGGCTATCTAATGAATAAAATTTATTTAAGAGAAACGTACCATAAAATGTTTGGGGTGCTATATTATTCCCTCATTCGAAAATTTCATCCTCGAAATTTGTCATGTGTAATAACCTCTAAAAATGTGTGGGTGGTTCGTCTTCATAACATCCTCAGGTCCCACATTGCTTCCTCTATGTTATGGTTTCTCCAAAGAACCTTGACTAGACGAGTTGTTCAATTTCTCAATACCTGCTCCCTTGTGTCAAGAATCCTGATAGGCTCTTCACAATATGAAAAATTAGGTTCCAGTACTTTTTGTTCATAGGTGAGTACATGAATTACATCTAGAATGTATTTCTTTAACAATGAAATAAGGAACACATCATGAATTTTTGAGAGATTGGTGGCATTTCTTAATGGTATGATACAAATCTAATTCTTTCTAGAATTTAAAATGGTCCAATGTACCTAGGGCTGGCTCAGTTTCCCTTTATTACCAAACCTTAAGACACCCTTCCATGAAGATAATTTTAGAATGACAAGATCTCCCACTTGGAATTCCAAACCATTTCCCCATTTGTAAGCACAACTCTTATTCTTACTTTAGGATGCTTTAATATAGGTGTGAATGGTCTTTACCTTTTCCATGGTCTGTTCAATAAGTTCTGGTCCTATAATTTTCCTCTCACCATCTTTGACCCAACAAGTTGGAGTTCAACCTATCTTTATATATAATGCTTCATATGGTGTCATTTTAATACTAGAATGGAAACTATTACTGTAGGAAAATTCCAACAAAGAAAATTATTGATCCCACATACCTTGAAAGTCAAGAGAGCATGATCTTAACATGCATTCCAGTGTTCAAATAGTCCTTTTAGTCTGCCCATCAGTTTGGGGGTGATAAAAAGTACTCATATGAAGCTCAATATCCAAAGCCTTCTAGGGAATTTTACATAATTATGATGTAAACTGGGGATCTCAATCAGAAACAATTGATAGAGGTTCACCATTAAGTCTTAAAACTTCATTAATATAAAGTCTTGATAGGTGATCAAGTCGTAAATCCTCTCTTATAGCAAGGAAGTGTGCTGATTTTGGGAGACGATCAATAGTTACCCATATTGCATCATTTCTTCTTGGTTTCCTCAGTATTCCTATAAAAAATCCTTCATAATATCATCCCACTTCATCATATTAATAGGTATAGGATTCATCACCCCTCTTGGATGTTGTCTCTCTACCTTCAATTGTTGACAAACTAGACACCTTGACACATATTCAGTAATTTCTCGCTTCATATTGTCCCACCAAAAACATTCTTTTAGATATCTATACATATTTGTGCTACCAGGGTATACAGGGAAATTTGAGTTATGAGCATCGCCTAATAGTTCCCTTTTTAGCTTAGGTACTGATAGAATACATAACCTCTTCCCAAATTTCAAAACTCCTTCATCCTACACAAAGTCTTCCAATCTCCCATCCTTAACAAAATTTATTTTCCTGTGTAGATTTTCATCATCAGATTAAGAGTTTTTTATCTTCTCTTATAAATTTGGATTATAAATCATTTGAAAGAGGAAAGATGTTTCCCCTTCCTTAAAAATTCTCATATCCATCTTTAGTAGATCCATGAATGTAGGATCTCTATCAAACCTCATTTGTGTCTCAAGTCCATGATCTTTCCTGCTTAATGAATCTGCAACCTTATTTTCCTTTCCGGGGTGGTAGGGTTTTGAAAAATCATAATCATTGAGTAAGTCATGGCATCTCCTTTTCCTCATGTTGAGTTATTTTTGTGAAAATTCATTTCAATCTCTTTTGATCTGCGTATATCTCACATTTTTCACCATAAAGATAATGTATCCATATTTTTAGAGAAAATATTACTGCTACTAACATAATATCATGAGTTGGATAATTTTTCTCATGAATCTTCAATTTCTTTGATGCATAAGCAATAACATTATCATTTTGCATAAGGATGTGACCCAACCCATTCTTTGATGCATTATTATATATCACAAATCCATCACTTCTAGATGGAAGAGTCAAAATTGGAGCATTGACCAATATTATTTTAAATTCTTCCAAGAATTATGTATATTATTTCATCCAAAAAATATTAACTCCTTTACGCGTGAGCTTGGTTAGCGGGTTAGCCACTCAGGTGAAATTCTAAATGAAATGATGATAGTAACCTATTAAGACAAAAAAAAATTGTGTACCTCAGTTATGTTCATTGGCATGGGCCATTCTTGGATTGAATTTTTCTTCACAGTATGAACTAAGATTCCATACCTAGAAAAAATATGGCCATGAAAATAAATTGATTGAAGCGATAATTCACACTTGTTAGGCTTCCCTTATAATTCATTTATTCTAAGAGTTTTTAGAATAATCTGCAAGTGATTCTCATGTTCTTAAAAGCCTTTGGAGTATACCAGGATATCATTGATAAATACAACACAAAAGTTATCAAGATATTCCTTTGAAACTCAATTCATTAAATCCATGAAAATAGATGGTTCTTTAGTCAGTCTAAAAGGCATCACTATAAACTCATAATTACCATACCTGGTATGAAACACTATACTAGGAATATATTCCATGCTCACACGCAGATAAAGTTATCCAAATCGAAGGACAATCTTCAAAAAGTATTGTTCTCCAAGATGTTTATCAAATAAATCATAATTTTTTCGTAGAGGATACTTATTATTTATTTTAATAGCATTGATTTCCTTGAAATCAATTCATAGCCTCATTTATCCATCTTTCTTCGTGACAAAGACAAAAGGGGCTCCCCATTGAGAAATACTAGATCAGATAAATCCTTTGTCACTCAATTCTTCTAGTTGTTTTGTTAGCTCTACAATTTCCATAATGGATATTCTATAGGGAGTCTGTGATATAGGTCTTGCACCAAGAATTATATCAATAAAGACCTCAACTTCCCACTCTGGATTATGTCTAGATAAATCCTCTGAAAATATGTCAATGTATTCTTACAATAAATATACATCTTCAATTTTAAGATTCCTTTTCCTCACCCATAGACATTGGGTTATCTTCCTCTCCAAGAATTGCATTCAATAGAGCTTCTGGGGGTGGATCAAGATAAGAATCAGATGTGGAGGTTTATGCTCTAAAAGCAAAGGATTCTACAACATTTTCAAATATTGTAACTTCCTTCATCTTGTAAAAAATCATCGCATCATAATTCAAAATCCAATTCATACTGAGAATTATATAAAAGTTAGTCATTGGTATAATGATAAGGTTAGAAACTAAATCATGTTTATGTGTCATTAGGGGGACTAATCGACATTCCTTTCTTGAAATGATACATCCCCTAGGCATTTTGACTAAAAAACATTTATTAAATAAAATCGGACATGTCTAATTTTCTTGGAAAACTGGGAAGATATAAATCAATGTGATGGTCCAGAATCAAATAAATTGTTGGCTATGTTTGCGGAAACAACTAAAGCATCTCCAAACACATCATTAAGAACTTCATCCTACACAGTTGTAATCACATAAGATTTCCCTTTCTCTCATGGCCTTTTCTGAGGCATGTTTCCTTGGTGCTTAGGAAACTCATTTTCATAGTGTCCCATATCTCTAAAAATGTAGCATTGAACATCATCGTCTTGTTTCATCCCCTTGCATTCATTAGACCGATGACCCTTTTCTACACACTTGTAGCAGACTCCCATATATTTTAAGCATTTCTCAGGACGATTCTTTCCATGATTCTTGCGTAATGGTAATTTCTTCATTCTGTTGTTCTTATTTGAAACTTCACCTATTCCATGGTTATCAGAGGACCACTCCTTATCATGGTTTCCCTTGAACAAATTGAATCTGGCAAACTCCCTCTCTGTTTTTATGGAACTTAAAACAATTTCATCATATAATGAAAATGTTTGAGAAGCAAGACCCCTTTGAAGACTTGGCTTAAGACCACATAATAAATGATAAATCTTGTCTTCCAAGTCACTTACATAATCTATAATATACCTAGCTAGTCTTGTGAAGGTATCCTCATTCCCCGCAATGCTACCTTCTTCCCTTTTATTTAAGCCAAGCAATTTCCTCTTTATTTCTATTTTTTTCTCATGAGGGAAATATTTTTCGAATAATATTCCATTAAATTTTCCCCATTGAATATCTTCTATTAATTCTTTCTATATGGTATTCTAGATCAAGGACCACCATTTATCGACATCTCTCTTGAGACAATATACTGTCAGCACTACCATTTCATTTTCATTGCATCTTAATGTAATGAATATCTTTTCAAGGGACTTGAAATACTACTCAGCTACCACTGGATTAGTAGTCCCACTAAAATATGGGGGATTTTTCCACATGAAATGATTGAACACAAGTGTGGCATGGTTATTCATCATAACCCGAGTAAGTTTTCCCAATATAGTCATGATCTAATCCACTCCAACATTGACTGTGTTTACTTTCTCAGTGGGGGAATCCCTACATTGCCTAGATTTATTCATTCCCCTTCTTCCATTAGGAGCCATTTCTAAATAATGGAATAAATTACAATAGGTTATGAATCATAATTTATAATATCAACTAGAAAAGTACATATCATAAATAGAAATCCTTCGCATATCTAATCTCATAGACATGGTTTCTTTGAGAAAAAATTTACATTAAAATCCTTCATAACGGATTGTAAATAAAATATGAATTATCTTAATCTTATCCCCTAGGAGTTTTAATACCCAGAGTGTAGCAATGCCCATTTTCGTGTACAAAGATACCCTGGGTTAAGCCCAAAAATCCGGGTCGTAGTTTTTCACACCTATGTACACATGTGCCCAATCCACCTCTAATTATTTGTTTCTAGAAAGGGATGTAGTTTCTATAAAGATCCAAATAATCTATTCCTTACCAAAATTACAGGAAGTTTTTGTATGTTTTTCTTCAAATACTTCCTTAGGGTTTTGTTACCTAATCTACATTTTCTAATCTAGTTTTCAATTTTTCTACTAAACTTCCACGAATACCAACTGTAACACCAAGACCCCGCTAGACCAGATCTGGTGCATTATCTATTACATCGGCATGCTTAAGAGGAATGAAATCCAAAAGGAGCAATCAGTTTATTATTCTTTATGAAACTTGATAGATATATGTAACTCAAATTACATTGGGAAATGTAACAAATTACAAAACATAACAAAAACCAAAAACTACTTCCACATAAGCTCAATAAATGATCTCCTATTCAAACCTATTGATGTTAAAAAATAGAAATATGTGAGATAAAATGATCAGTATGGGTTACAAATAGTTTAATGATGAATCAATAATAACTTAATCATATGCAACTTGGCATAGTAAATATGGCATGGTGAATAAATGAATAACCCAAGCCATTAATAAACTGATAATGAAACCATAACCATAGATTTTGTCATAGTGAAAACTTGATGGATAAAAATAAATGATAATGAATAATGATAATTATTATTAATTGGGTTTTATATATTTGTAACACGATACCAAAATTCAATTAAAATAGTTTTGTTCTCTGGGATGAAACCCATCTGATTTTTGGGAACAAACTCGAAGGGTTTGTCGCTAACTGATTGTCTCATGAGACCTGTCGATGCATAAAGGGTGTATAGTAGGCCCCACCCATCAATTAATGTCCAAAGTATTATTTATACATTGATTCAATACAATATCAATATTTCTTTACATTATCCGTATAGAATAGAGGATACAAATTCATCAACACTTCCACATTTAAAACATCATTCCAAATAAGCACTGTATGTAAAATGCAAAAAGACAAAGAAAATAATCATATACATGATAAGATAATATGGATATTTAACAGACATATAATTTAAAATTAAAAGTTATCTCAAATGGTCAGTAGGTACACCACATAATAATTATTAGGTGCACAATAGAATGTAAGTCGCAACGAAATGGAAAACTGAGACAAAGCCCGTTACCACATTGTAATCAATTGAATCATATGACCAAAAATCAATATTCATGAAATGAATCACATAATACCATGAATATAAAGATAGTCATCATATTATATGTCAAATGTAAGTACACATATACCACATACAAGAAATAAGTGGCGAACAAATGAAATATCTCAGAAATAAAAGTGAGATGAGAAACCCCTTATAAACATTTCAGCATGGCAACAAGTGTTCATGTGAGGGATTAATAAGTGGTAAAAATGGTATCCCATCATTTATATATCATAAAGGAAGTATGGGGGATATGAGAAAACATAACCCATCATTATTCATTAAAAATAAAATGACACAACCTAGGGGAGGATTATTGAATAAAAGTGAGAGAGAGGATCCCTTACCACTTTGTAATCAATCGATCCGTATGACCCAAAATTAATAATATTAAAAAGATACATTTAATACCATGAAAATAAATATATTAATGATATTTTATATCAATGGGAATTATACATACAACATACACAAGTATTAGTAGTGAAAACAGAAAATCTCACAAAAATGGAAGTGAGATGAAGAAACCCTTACCTTATGCTCAAAGGTCTTCATGATTATTCTTAATTCCCTGAATAATCAAATTGAACATCATTAATTAATAATTCCCAAACCTAATGAACATGTAATATATATGGTACAACCTTATTAGGTTCTTTAATACCCTTTTTTGATGTGTTTAAGTGGTACAATCTAATTGTTTTGGAAGCATTTTATTCCTTGGTTTTCATGATCTGTTTACTTGTATTCATGAATGGAAGATCATTTGAAATGTGGTTAAACATACAGAATTGTTTAATATATATTATTAGTGAAATTAAATATATATAAATGATCTTATAATCATTTTTTTATATAACACGAGGATGAATCATTATATAAGTTAATGATAAACAGTTGGATTTAGCCTGGTAGTTTTGTGCACAATGAACATGTTTTGTATTATTACTCTATATTATTCATGTGAAATGATTCCGGAACATTAAATAAGATAAAATAAATATATTATTATATTTTTCAACTATTAAAATGGTATCATGACCTATATTGAAGATATTAATTCAAATTGAAATCCCGTAATCCTTGAGTATGATAAATTAACACATCTCGGATGCGGTTTGCATTTATTGTATAAAAGGCATGAAAAAAGAGATATTATGAAGAAATATTCCATTAGAATAATGAAAATATAGTACATTTAAGGTAATATAATTATCATGGTATTTTGATGAGGTGAGTTGAGAATAGAGAACAAAATAATGGAACTTGTAAAAGAAATTGAAAGAAAAAAGAAGGCAGGTGCACCTCTTGAGTACCCCTCCATAAAAAAGTCATTAAGGCCTTTGTTTTTGGACTTTTGTTGAGACCATAAGGCCTTGAAAGTGGGGGATATGTCTTGGGAAGAGTATTTGGAAGAATTTGGGAATGTCTTGAAGCTTGAGTGGTGTGGGAGGAAGAGGGGGTGAGGGGTGATTTATATATTAGAGGGGAGGAGGGTATTCTTAATATTATAATCATTAATTTATTATTTCTTCAATAGAAAATAAATAGTGAGTATTACATGAACTTGAATAGTAATATATGCATTTGAGTTTGATATTTGGGTTCTTACATCACTCATGATGCTAGTAATAGTTAATTTAAATTATAATTTATTTGTACAGAAAATTAATGTATTTTACTATTCACAAAAAATTCAACTATTTCTGAAAAATACCAAAAATTTACCCTGACCATTTTTCGATGTGTAGAATCAAAAAATGATATCCATTTTTCCATAATAATTCTCTAAATATTATAAATTTAATTTTTAATTAAAATTATTATTTAATCAAAAAATACAAACACTTAAAATATTCATCATCATTTTAAGGTGCCCAAATTTATTTATACATTCATTGGTATGGATACCATTCATAAGAGTCATATTACTATTCATAAGGGTATTTTACTATTATTAAGTGTAGGTTTATATTCATTACCGTAGTTTACTATTCATCGAAAATTAGGTTAATTCTATTAGACTCTAAATATCAACCTGATCGCAATTGTGTATATCTGTTTTTCGAAATTGAAAACACACAAGTGGAAAATTTATGTTCAATGGATAGGTTATGACTATATCCTATAAATAACCAACTATTGTTTCAAATTCATTTAGTTCTCCATGAAATATAGGCTTTCTAATGAATAAAATGTATTTAATGGAAATGTAGCATAAAATGTTTGGGGTGTTATATCCTAGGTAGCGGTTGTAGCCACTAGTAAGCTACTAGGACAGTTATTAGCCCTTTAATATAGAAATAATCACTAGTTAGTTAGTGAACCTACATCAAGTAGTTGGTAGGATGGTAATCATCCCTATAATCCAAAATGAATCAATAGAAATCTGGTGAGCTTACATTGGGTGGACAATGACCACCTTATAGATAGTGGATTCCAATTGGTGAGACGGGGGCACACTGGTGGGTGCTTTAAGTAGTGGTGTTTTCATCATATTACCTCCTAACCACCTCAGTTTTTATACATATTTGGATGAATTTTTTAAAATATTCATCCATTATATCACGCTTTACTCCCTCCATGAGATCTTCTTTGATGTAGGATGTATCTAGTGAGATCCATTAGTGAATTTAGAAGGTATCTTCTATTCTTATATGATGTTAACTCCCTATTAATCATGTGGTGGATGGTCAGCGTGTAATTTGATGAAGAAGATTTATCTTGGTTAGTATTTTCATTTTTTTCCCAGTATTTTTAAATTACAATCTAATTTTCTTTCCCCTTGGTCATATTGATCATCTATTGATATCTTTCTTGATACCAATTAGATAATTCTATAAAACTTCCATTAGATCTTGGGGGAATTGTCTAAGAATGATGGGGATTTTGATAGATTATGCTTGAGGATTTTCCATGATGATGAATTAATTTCATTTTTCAGATTTTTGTTGAAGGTACAACCCATAATATATCTATAATTATTTTTTTCAAATTTAATTAAATTGACCATTATATCATGGAATTGAATTGGGGAGTTTTCATGTCTTAGATTTAAGAATTTTTTGGGAGTGGCCTGAACCCATTGTGAGACATTGCAGCTAAGATACATCATCCAATTAAATTATTCTTTAAATAAAAATTTAATTATATTAAATTGGATTTTTATTTATTACTACATAATTGGGATTTTTCCCAATAAGTAGTGAATTTTTTTTTGCAAGCCTTCCATGGGTGGTTGGTTATGGTTTTATCTAGGATATGACACTATATGAGTTTTTTGTGATTATACATTTCTCATTTTGTTGTGAGTTTTATTATAATAGATTAATTAATTATAATTTAGTTATAATTAATTAAATTGGAATACTCTTGCATGAATTCATACTTAGCATCGATTTATTGAGACTTTATTTAGTTCGTAAACCTCGCATAGAGCTATTGGTATTTTCTTAGATCAGAGTTAACTTTGAATTGAAGTAGTTGGATTATTGTATTTTCCCATATTATATTATTAATATATTATTGGCATGTGATATGTGGTTAACCACCATTAAATACTGACATTCAATTCATTAATCTATTATGAAGTACATGAAATACTGAATTAGATTAATTATTGTAACATATTAACTAATTAAAAATAATAATTGTGAATTGATTAATGTTTCATAGACAATGATGGACCTTTGTGCACTATATTGAATCTATTACCATTTATGTCCAAGGGAATGACTATATATGTGTTCCATAGGTTACATAAAACCCATGTAGGTTGTGATCTACTACAAGAGAGTGGTTGTGAGTCATATAGTTGATATTAATCACATGTGGTGTGCATGTGTAGACCTTTGGACCTATGTTGGATATCACTCGCATGTAGTGGCATGTATCCCCATGGGACCTATGCTCGATATGTCTTTCATGTGGTGTTTGTGTGTATCCTTTGAGACCAATGTTGGATACTAATTACATCTGGTGTGTGTGTATATGCGAATGAGACCTATTGTTGATATGACTCCCTTGTGGTGTGTGTGTTGCCCAATGAATACGTTAATTGACATGAATCTAATGTGGTGTGTGTGTGTGTGTGGCCCCATGAGACCTATGAATGATCTGACTCACAAATGGGGTGTGTGTAGACTCATTAGAACTATGTTTGATATTTTTCCAAAATGGTGTGACTGTGTATCCCTGAGTGATTGTTTGTTTTGTTTTCTTTATTCCCTAAAAGGCAAGAATTGATTCCAAAAGGGAAGTAATGATTTATTAGAGGGAAAAACTATTCTATTAATTTTTTGTAATATAGGAACTACTACCCAATTAGGGATCATTATTCTTGATATAGGGAAAAAATTATTTTTGTTTGAACTTTATTTGATTTCAGTATAGCCAGCTGGATCCTTAAAGGTTGAAAATGGTGTGTACCTTAAAGTTGGCATTTGGATAGTCTTTAAAGGTAGATCATATATATCCCATCAAGGGGGATATAGATAGATGATTGGTTGGCCATGTATATTGGGCCAATATATAACCTTTACTATGGAATAAATCTAAGGTAGGTAGTGCTGGCATTTTGGTGACCCAAAATATGTGTTCACATATAAACTCACATGTTGTTTACTTGGGAATTGATTAATGTCAATGTTTATTTGTTTATTATGAATCTATTTTTTATTTTTTATCTATTAATTTTTCTGATATTATCATGGTCACATACACACTATTTATCAGCTAAGTATGAAACCACATTAGTGGGACCCTAATAAGTTATACCCCCACCCTGATAAGGTGTCCATGGAAGATGGGTACCCATGTAGCCATCAATTATTGTAGGTACATATGAGTATGATTATAGGGGTGGATCAATGAGTAGGATAGATCATTTTGAGTCTGGGGACTGGGATGAGGTGGGTCTTGGAGTTCGGTGAGGATCCCTTTTTTTCTTTCACTATCTTATACATGTGATCGGCCTATTGGGTGATTGATATCTTGTATGTTAGTATGATAAATTGAGCATATCATTTCTGCATTCATTTAATACAGATAGTATGTTTATTGGATTATGCATACTCAGTTTGTCTATTTATATGTTTGGTTATTTTTCTATTACTACATACTTTTATTGAGGGTATAGTCTCACCACAACTTCACTTTAGACCCTCTTTTCTTGTTATTAGCCTTAAGCATATGAGGAGGTGTGCCTGGCGTCTTGTACCACATTGGCTTGGTCCAAGTGGTTTGGTTAGGGTTTTACAAAAATTTTATTAGATGATTTATTATTTTTGTATTAATATTTGTTGATATCATATAAAAGTTTCATAGGAATGTGTTGGGGCTTGGGATGAAACTCAATCTGGTGAATTGTGAACACCATTTTTGAGTGAAGTTAGGTTTACCGAGGAATGTAATTTTAATTATTGGTTTACAATATTATTGTTATATGATTTTTCATCATGTGACACAAATAGAATTTGAGGTTTATAGTTTCATATGGATTTGAATCAATGTAATAATGACATGATTTGTCTCACACATCATAATCAACATATACTATTTCACATGACATATATTATTCTTATGTGTAATTATTTTTATTATAGATTATTTAGTTGTTTCAGGTGTCAAAAAATTATAAAATGTTCTAAGTATAAGTTTTAGTGGCATCATATTCAGCTGGACCCCCGTGTATCTGTCCTTTTGATGATAGGTCATGGGGGGCTGAGACATGATGTGACTTAGAGATAATGATGATGATTTATCCCCTCTATTCATGGGAGATGTTATGAACCTTGGTAGGTTGTTTTCGAGTGAGGGATTAATGGAAATTCATTATGGTGACGTTTGGATGAGTTTGATTAAATATGAAGTTAACTATAACCAATTTTGTTCTACCCATATATCTCATAATGATACTCTGTTTAAAATAACATGTAATTTATGGTTTCCTATCATGATTTTTATAGGGATATTTCATCATATATACCTATATAATTGTGTCACAACATTCTCCTTAAGAAGTCTCCATTAGTAGAACCATGTTATACAATTTTTGGGGATCCTTATATCCATAGATATGTGACTCATATATCTGGTGAGTTAATTCCTCATGCTATAATGGGGTGACCGAGTGAGGGGATTTTCCAAGTTATTATTTCCTTAGGGGTAGATTTCATACATATGAATAATCATTAGACGATTGAAAGAGAGGCTGGTGATATATAGAGAATTGATTACATTGAGTGGTTTTATTCTGGATAATGAGGTTTTGTGTTATGGAAAATTATTGTTTGGGTACTTATTCCAATTGATTATTTAGTGACTTTGGAAGTGTGCTAAGAGTTCTGGATATTGATTATGATTTTAGGGTGACACTCGAGTGGAATTTTAAGATTAAATCGATCTAGGAATAAATAATAAGCATCGAGGGTACTCGAGTTAGGTAATGATTGTGCCTTGTGGACCTTGTACAGTGGATGTAGCATGTGATACCAGGCCTAGAGGGTTGTGTCTCATGAAAACATGAATTGGTTTATGGGACATGGTTTCATAGAAGTGTTTGACCATTGGGATAATGTGAGACTAAGTGGGTTTTTACTGAGGATAACATGTTACAAATTCATTAGGAATCACCCTTTATTGAGTGGAGAGTGGTGTCAACATGCCTTACTAGGGAAGCCTTGATGTTTGAGCATTCATACATGGGGTTATTCATGGTGTTAGTTGAATCAATGAAAATGGTGTTGAGCTAACCATTATGAAAGATACACATTCTATGAATGAAACTAGGTGAGATAGTGGTAGTAAGTCCCTAGAGAATTTAGTTTAGGTTCATCCTTAGAGTATGTAACAAATACATATAGAATAAAACTTATGGGTTTTATGGCCTAGAGGATGATTCATTAGAAGATGTCTCTATAGAATAAGATGGAATCGATAATGGATCAGGGTACCATTGAGTGATCAACCCGAGTCAAACATTATTAGACATGTTATTATTCAAATAGGTAGATTGTTTGAGGGAATGATACCTATTTTGATTGATGGTTGTAACCCATGAATATGATATTGGAGGATGTAACTCAGGTTAAGAATGGATCATTTGATGGAGTAAACTTTGTTCATAGAAATTCAGGCGTGTTTAGTGCATTGTGTATCTCTTAGAACTTGAGTATGAATGGATGTTCTTGGTTAGTTGTTTCATTTGAATTTCAACTAATCATGGGCTGCGTAAACAGATGTATTCATTGGAAGAAGATAATATGGATACTCCTATGGTGGTGAGCATCGATCTAGACATGAGTGAATGATCGTCACATGGAATGGGTCATGTATGTGTGTGATACTGATAATTTTATGGTCGTGGAGACTCCATAAGATTGATGTGAATTAGAAAAGAGAGTATCTAGTTCCAAAAAACATTACTGATGTCTGATTTAGATGTAATTATGAATGGAGACTTGATGTGGTTATCAGACTTAGGGAGAAGGTGGAACAATCTGAGAGTGAGTTGGACTGATGGTGAATTTATGCATGATTCCAAACATAATGACTCCCACGACTGGTTTCTAATCCAAATAAGAATATATAAAAAGAGTTAGGTTAGGACATCAGTGAAAAAGTTATAATGATTTAATGATACCAATAAGGATTAAGTAATAACAATCAATAACATCAAGGAAAATTTATTGTTGAGGTTGATTTTCATTTCAAGGAAATTGGATGGTAGAGAAGTGAATAAGGTTTCCATGTGATATTGAATTTGATGGTTTGAAAATCATATTAGGATCATAATAATGGGAATAATGAATGTTTACAATGGATTTTCTAAGGCATTAAATGAATGATTATAATTTTTAGGTTTTATTCGGTTAGTAGCAACTCATGGGTTCAATTTGTAATTAGGAATGACGTTTGGTATATATTTTTTAACCTATATTTTTTGTGTATTATTAGGTATGATGAAACTGAACAACATGAAGTGTTTCATTAGTCTATCATGTTTCTATTATATATAATGATTCTTATGGTGGTGAGCATCATGATAATTAAGAATGAATTAGTTTAATATATTTATGTGGGATAGGGTAAAACTGGTGTGCTGAGCACAATATTAATTTTTTTTGTGGACAAAAAGTGTGTGTCTCCGTTTCTGGTGTTCAATCACTTTTCTCTTAGTGTTTCTTTATGAGAGTGTGATGAGACTTTGGGAATAAAGTGAAGTAATTGGGTATTGAGTTTACATTTGAGGATGGAACCTATCAGACTAATGTGTTTGATAACTAAAGAAGATCAGGATGTGTGAATCACATTATACCACAACTTCCTGAGGATGATGAGCATTGTGATGGTGATTTTTTAATGTCCCAAATCATCACATGTTGTGAGTTTTGGTGGGAATTTTATCTTTTCATATGGGGGATGGTTTGTTCGAATAATAAGGTGTTTAAACAAGATGTTTCATGTTAAAAATAATTAAGAGGTGTCTTCAGACTTAAAGGTATGAACATTAGGCTCTCATTTCTTAGAAGAGTAGTAATGAAATCCCAATGTAGTCAGGGTATCTGCTGTAGAAAGTATTTCAATAGTGGTATATGTAGTTTAATTGATACTTAGTAGGACTCACTGGCTTTCCAGTGATCCTACACCATCTAACCAGTGGGATGCGATGTTTCCCCACTACTCAATAGGACTTACCAGATAGTCTGCGAGCCTACAAAAGGTGGATGGTGTATCCCTAGCTAGTCGATGAAATCTAGCTAGTGTGCTAGTGGGGACACTGTAGGGTGTTTTAAGAGGGGGTTTTTTATCCTTTTACCACTATACCGCTTCATGTTTTTGAAATCCTTAGATGAATTTTTTGATCCATTCGGTTGTTCTCTCCCCCATCTTACCTCTCTGAGACCATATTTGTATTTGGATGGATCTTGGTGAGATCAATTGGTGAATATGGATGATATCTCTCATTCTTATTCTATCCTAACTCCTTTACCCTAAAATGGTTATAGATTTATGTTTTATTTAATGTGGATGGTTCCACTTGGCAATGATTAGCCTTTGAAATCCCATGATGTCTCAATTCTCTTTGAATTCTCTTTTTCCCTTTGTCATATTGATAATCTATTGATATTCATCATGATCCTGATTAGATAATGGGATTAAAATTCCACTATATATTTGTGTAATTGTCCAAGAATTATGGGGATTTTGATCATAAAGTATACAGGATGTCACATGGTAATGAACATATGTTTTTTTATGTTTTCATTATGGTACATCACATAGTGAATCATTCTATGTTTTTTTTGTTGAAATGAATTGAAATATCCATAATTTCATGTAATTTAATAGGGGATTTTTATTGGATTAGATCTAGGAGTTCCTAAACAACTTCGTGTGATGTTGAGACTAAGGTATGGAATCTAGTTGAATTATTATTGCAATTATAATTTAATTATACTAAATTGGACTTGAATTTATTTCCACCCAATAGGGATTTTCCCTGATAATTATTCCACAAATTATTATAGACCTTCCATGGGTGGTTTATCATGGTTTCTATTAAGTGATGACACCCAGTCAGTTTTCAAAAATTAGGCGTTTTACATTTTGTTTTGAGTTTACATGGAATCATAATTAATTAAATTGGAATTCTCAATCATGTTCTAGGACCTTGTTGTGATTTATGGAGTCTATATAGACATGGATAGACTCAGCCATATTTTTTGATATTTTTATACAAGGGGGTTGACTCTGTATTATGGAAGGTGGATCCATTTACTCTACCCTTTGTGGTATTATGCATAGTTTATTAGCTTGTGAAATGAGGTTCTCCACCATGGGATAATGTCCCAAAATTCAAAAAAATGTTATAAACTAAATAACAAGGTTAATTAGATTAAGGATTATCATGACATAACTAATTAAAGGATAATGTCTAGTGAATTGATCAATGTTATATGGACCACAATGGAATTTTATGCATTGTATTGATTCCATGGCCACTTATGATAGTGTCATTTCTTATATATGTATGCCTTAGGTTACATGAAACCCCATTAAGGTGGGATCATAGCATATGAATCTTAGTGGCCATGATACCTATGCTTGATATGACTAAAATGTGGTATTTGTATCCTATGAGACCAATGATGGATATTACTCATATATGGTGTGTGTGTCCACATGAAATTTATTCTTGATATAAATAACATGTGGTGTGTTTTTGTAGCCTGTGAGACATATTCTAGATATCACTCACATATAGTTTGTGTGTGGTTATCCTTGTGAGACCTATGATTAATTTGACTCTATTTTTGTTTTCATGTGCATTTTTTATTGTCTGCGTTTATATATTTTTTTATTCCACCAATTTTTATTTTCTTTATATTAATTTGAGATTTTTATCATGTGGACAAACATTGGAATTATCAGTTTAGTATGGAACCGTGTTGGTGGTTCCTTATTGAGTTGTACTCACACCCATGTAAGCATCCATGGGGCTTGGGTACCTGAGGATTGCTCACTTATTGTAGGTATATATTGGGATGATTCTTGGGGTTAATTATTGATTGGTATAGAACACTTAATTTGTAACACCCCAAGCTTCCATGGTATGTTTCTCTTTGAATAATGCAATAGCTTGCACTGTACCCAACTTCAAGTTCTAGCACACCGTGACGAATCAAACTAGTTGTTATTAATAGTAATACCCACTTTCTAAAATTCTATAATTATTTTTCCGAATGGACATCGTTTTTGGGTTTGGAATATCAAAATTATCTTAGTGTAAATTTTTGGTATTTTTCTAAAAACTTTCAATTTTTGATGAATAGTGAAAAACACTGCGTTATTGTTTAAAACCGACATTTTATTTAAATAATTATTTATTTTATTTAAATTTATTTTAAGTAAAAATGGATACATAATACCTATATAAGTTCAAGTAATTCATTGAAGTCATTTTATAATAATATTAGACATAAAATGTTATTGAACGTTTTACCGTCTTTTACCCACTTTCTAGGCGCATTTGCAAAATTGCATAAAACGTAATTTTACCGCTTCTGTGAATTGAATTTCAAAAATCTGAGAGAATTTATTGATATTAGTAATTAAAATGTGGTTCAATAAGGTGAACATATTTTTTTTAATAGCAACTTTTGACTTTTATTTGCCATCTTTAAAAGTAAATAGGGTAATTAAAGGTAAAAATGATATTATAATTACACTAAAACATGTCCTAATTCTATTGTATAAGTGTATTTCGACAAAAATAAACCTTAGGAATAAAATATTATCCTTTTGACCAACTTGGAGTATATTATTACATTTATTATTATTTTATTTAAAGAAGAGTTAAAAGAGTTAAATTCGATGTTTAATAACTAAACCATTTTTAAAATTGGGTTACACATAAAATAAATTCTACTATAAATATTCATTAGAAATAAAAAAAATTCATACATAATGGTATTTTATTTATAATTTTTAGACATTAAATAATTAAATTTATTTATGACATAATGATTATGGACTAATTACTTTATTAATGAAAGATTAAAATAATAGATATTATAAATATCCAAATAAATGTAAATTGAGAATTTTGATGAATTCCAAAAATTTTATAAATTAATATGACATGTTAGGGTTGACTAAATGAATTTTTTCTTCATTAATAAATTATTTACATCTTTAACAAAAATCAATTAATAAATAGTGCTAGAGTTGACATAAATTGGTTTTCAAAACAAATAATATATTATTAATTGAAATTATATTCCTAAAAATCTAAAGTTCAGTCAAATTACTTATATAAAGTTAGATATATTAATAATGAACCACTTGGGGTTTTATTGTCTTTTTGTAGTAATTTTATTAACCATTTATTATATTAATACAAGAATACATGGTAAAAGTTAAACTATTTAACTATGATTAAAATCTAATAGATAAGGTTAATATGGTAAACTAGACCTATATAAAACCTATTTGTGGAGAGTTTTTAGAACCATACCCACCTTAGACTCTAAATAAATCATTTTTATCCATTATTTATAGAATATGACTGTATAATAAAATAATATTTCAAGCTTTTCCTAAAGTGACCCTCACCTCTTTTATAAAAGGATGCTTCTAATTATCTTAAAATCACACCTCCAAAGCCATTTGGCTACGACAAATCCTACTCAAATTTCCTCCCAACTACCCTCACTTAGACCTAGAGGTTGTACTGTGATCAGAAATACAACCTAAGGATACCTTTTGATCAACTCAAAAGGAAACACCCAAAGAAGAGGTAATAATTTCACCACCTTTTTCAAAGTTATTTTCTTCTTACACTTCAACTTTCATTGTTGTTTCCATACCAAAATAATAAATCCAGTTCCATATTCATATTATGATGTTATTATAAATATGGTACAACCATATTAATTATTCTATCAATCCTATTAATGACAAGTCACCATACGTGCGTACGTACGGATTACCATCTCCACGTCGTGGAGTAGTTTGTTATTCAAACACATCATTATTTGTATGGGTTTAATAATGAGAATAACTGATTTAAATAATAAATATAACATGTTAAGAATTCGATATATATGATATACCATACAATTACATATGATTTCACAATCAGTAGAATGATATTTTTGCGCGTGCGTACGTACGGATTACCGTCTCCACGAACGTGATGAGATTCATTCCCCACCATAACCATTCAAGAAAAATTTTCATTTTATTATGGGAAAAAATGTTTAAGAACTTAATATAATTCTTGATATGATTCAAATACATCCTTTCCATAAAAAACATGGCTAATGAAACAAAGGATATAATGGAAAACGAATCAGTTAACACCCGAAACAATGATACTACCAAAATATTATTAACAATGAAATAATAAAAGATCATATATGATATCATATTTATGTATGAGTTTCTTGTATAATTTTAAAAAAATGATTTAAATGTTATACAGGATGTTAACTTAACCTCTATCAAGGAAAAGTTCAAGGTAAGGGATAATTTTACAATCTCTTTATTATCCGAGGTTGTTTATACATGTGTATCTACTGGGGCCTCTTTATCATCCACATCCGTGTTTCATAAAAATGAATTTCAAAACAAATTTTTTACTATTTCCTAGACTTCGGGTTAAATTCATTTATACCCTGGTTTTACGTTTTATAAAAGTTTTATAAAGGGATATTTCCATAATTTTCCAAAAATGGTACATTACAACCTTTTCAACAAAATTAAGGAAATAATGTTTTTTAACTCATACAGCGGGTGCGGCAATTTTCCACCGTTATAACACCTTAGAAGATTACCTTACAAGATTATAAGAATATTTTCAAAATAAATGATTTCTTTTATAATTATGTGACTTTAAATGATTTTAAATTAGAAAGTGATACTTCTCTCAAAAAGTTTTGATTTCATCTATGTCAACATCCTTTGATGGATTTTAATCTTGTTTAAAGTTTATTTATTATGATACAATCGTCAATATTTTATTAAAGGTTTTGTGATATTTTTGACTATGGATGTGTTATTTTTATACCATTCATGGTTTATGGTTAAAGTTTAAACATTTCGTATGCTAGTTTTAATACGAATGTTTATGTAATGTTTCATTATTTTCATACAAGGAATGCATTGGACTTATTAAGTGATGAGTGGAGCCCACTATTGCTCCCCGATGTGTCGGTAGGTCTCATAACACAGAATGGTGTCTTGGAACAAGGCCTTGACAAAATCTTATTTGTAGTCTTGGCACGAGGCCTTGACTATGTGCTTATGAAATCTGGCATTTTGCATTCCATCATTATGAAACTGGCTATTGATATTACGTGTAATTATTTGACTAGTAGAATATCCATGTGAATAAGTAAATGGAATTATTTGATTTATATTTTTCATATTATGCTAAATATTATGTTTAAAAGGCTAATTTTTTAGTCTTATATGTTGCCTTAAATGTTTATGCTTATTTATGAAAGTTTATGCTATATTATTATCTTTACTGAGCATCTGAGATCACCCCTTTATATGTTTTATTTTTCCCAGGATATGAAGAAGTATTTTACGGTTGACTAGAAGGGATATGATAAGGGACATAAGTGTGTTCAAATGGGAAAATTTTTGTTGTTGTTTTTATCTCATGATGTAATGTAAAACTTATTATTGTATCTAGTAGTTCCAAGGCTACTAAACTGATCCGTCTTTCAGGACATGATCCATTTTGATCATACCAATGTTATGTAATAATGTACCGTAACTAGGTAACTTGGTTTGGGGCATTACAATTGGTATCAGAAAAAGTTAATTACAAACCTTGGAAGCTATATTTAGAAAAAATCTGATTAGAGAACATTACCCTAAGATAAAATTTGAGGATTAGTATAGAATAACTTTATAGAATTTCGGTAATGTAAAGATTTTATGAGTTTTCCAAGAAATAAATCCCTTTATGGATATGATCAGGTAGATGCGGCTCTAGAACAGATGTACCTAGAAGTGAAAACTCTAACAAGGAGTTTCAGACTTGACCCGGGGTATCCTGGTACACGACTACGAGCCTTACTACACTCTTTGTTACGGCACTACTGGGGGGATATGATTAGGATAATTCCCATTTTTTTACAAACCATTATGAAGTATTTATGATTATATACCTCCTAAAAAAACATTTTTATGATTATGGATTATATCCATAATCTATTCAATTTATGTTAAGTGTTTTACAAGTTTGGAATTATGTATTACGATTCATAAACTAATCTAGTGTATGCCATTATTTAGAAGTGGTGCCTAGTAAAAGGAATGTAAACCATATAAACTCACGTAATTCATGTAGGGATTTCATTCCTTTTCAAGATAATTATAGTGGAGTTGGTGATGCAACTGGTGTTGATCGGCTTATCACCATACTGGGACAACTTACTCATGTTATGATTAATAACATTACCCGTATCGAGCACCTTGATCCACAATGCAGAGGATCAATGTTAGATAGCTTCATGAGGAAATAAAAATTAATATTCAATAGGAATACAAATCCAGTTGTATCTGAACAATGGATAAGTTCCTTAGATATAATATTTCATGATTTGGGGAGTATTGAAATGGAAAAGGTTTTCATGGAAGTTTATCGCCTCAGGGGAGATGCAGATCAATGGTGTTCATTAATTCAAAAAAAGAAAGGATGATTAAGAAGTATAAAATATATAATAGAGGGATTTTAAAGAGATTTTCTTAGAAAAATAGTTTCATCATGACCATTGATCATATATAGAAAGATAATTTCTGAGTCTATGAAAAAAGGAAAATGAGAATGTCGCAAATTATGAGGCTAAAATTACAAGGTTAGAAATTCATGCAGTAGATTATCTACGTAACCCAAAGTGTAAGATTGATTGATTCGTTTATGGGTTAAACCCATTTCTCCATTGAGCATTATTCTCACAATCCTTCTCTTCATAGGAAGATATTGTCTCATGTGCTATCAAGATATATAAGGAATTTTCTAAGTCTTACGACTTTAAAGAAAAGCAAGAGAATACGTGATCTATTGAACACTCTTAAAATGGAAATAAGGTAAAGAAGGGAAAAGTTGAATATCCATCCTCTAGTAAATGAGGGACGAAGCACACTGGTACATTCCTGAAGGGAATGGGAGACTATTACATGTGTGTTTAAAAAGGCCACCAACCTTGTGATTGCAATGTAAAGAAAGAGTCTGTCAATGTTTAACGCTACAATTGTAGAGAAATAGTGCATTATGAAAATGAATGTCCTAAGCTCCAAGGAAACATACCTCAGAAAAGTCCATGGGAGCAAAGCCAAGCTTATGTGATCACAACTGCTGAGGTTGAAGCTCTGAATGGCATGGTGGAAGGAAATTTAATTGTTTCCTCAATTTTAGCCAGTGTTTTATTTGATTCTGGATCATCGCAATGTTTCATATCTTTCCAGTTCTCTAAGAAAATTGGATATTTCCAATTTTATATTATAAGGGAGTGGTTAGTCAAAATTCCTTAGGGAAGTATCATTGAAACAATGTTTTGTGAATCAGTTCCCATTAGGGCATATAAATTTTCATTATATACTGATGTCATCATCATAACCATGATTAAATTTGATATAATCCTTGGTATGGATTGGCTTTTAGACCATGATGCAAAAAATCTATTGTAAGAAGAAGGAGGTTACAATTTGTTTTGATGACAAGGAGTACCTTATCTTCTGAGCATAAATGTCACCACCTGATTCTTATCTAGATCCACCCCAGTAGCTCTACTAAAATTCAATTATTGGGGAGGAATAGAATGAAATAACTATGGTGAGGAAGAAAAGTTCTAATTTTGGATGCACCTATTGTACAATAATATGTTGATGAGTTTTTAGAAGATTTAACTAGACATCATCCAGAATGAGAAATTGATTTTCCCATTGATTTTATTCCTGGTTCAAGGCCCATATCAAAGACCCCTTATAGAATATCCACTTTGTAATTTGTGTAACTACATAAAAAACTAGAGTAATTAATTAAAAAAGGATTTATTCTCCCTAGTGTTTCTCCATGGGGTTCCCATATTCTTTTTGTTAAGAATAAAGATGGATCTGTGAGGTTGTAAATTGACCTCTGGGAGATCAATGCTATAACAAAAAAGAACAAGTATCCCCAACCACACATTCATGATTTATTGGATCAAATACATAGATCTCAGTATTTTTCAATGATCAAACAACAATCTGAATATCATGATTTGTGTGTGAAGAAGGATGACATTCTGAAAACATCATTTCGAACCAGGTACGGGCATTACGAGTTTATAGTAATGCATTTTGGACTGACTAATTTACCCTATGCTTTCATGGATCTAATTAATAGAGTTTTTAAGGAATATGTTGATGAATATTTAGTGG
This sequence comes from Viscum album, assembly GCA_963277665.1. NCBI lineage: Eukaryota > Viridiplantae > Streptophyta > Magnoliopsida > Santalales > Viscaceae > Viscum > Viscum album. Next base: position 1,077,617,423 of record OY728139.1, on the reverse strand, counting down.
TATTTATTGATGATATCTTGGTTTACTCCAAAAGCTATAAAGATCATGAAAATCGCTAGTGCAATATCCTGAAAACCCTTAGAAAAAATGAATTATATGGGAAGTTTAGAAAGTATGAATTATGGCTTCAGGAAATTTCTTTTCTTTGACATATTTTATCTAAGTATGAAATATCTGTTGATCCTACAAAGATAAGAGAAATAAAATAATGGATAGCACTGATGAGTATAACTGAGGTGCACTGTTTTATTGGTTTAGTAGGTTATTATCAGTGTTTCGTTAGAATTTAGCCCGATTGGTTAACCAATTAACCAAGATCACACATAAAGGGGTTGGCTATTTTTAGAAAAAAGAGTGTGAAGAATGTTTTGAAGAATGGGAGAGAAGATTAGTCAATGCTCCTATCTTGACTCTACCATCAGGGAATGATGGTTTTGTTATTTATAGTGATGCTTCAAATAAAGGACTTGGTTGTGTCATTAGGCAGAATGATAGAGTTATTTCCTATGCATCACAACAGCTAAAAAGTCATGAAAACAATCTATCCCACTCATGATCTTGAGTTAGAAGTTGTAATATTTCCTTTGAAGATATGGAGACACTATATCTATGGTGAAAAATGTGATATATATATCGATAACAAGAGTTTGAAGTATATTTACTCAAAAAAAGAACTCAACATGAGGCAAATATGATAGCTTGAAATACTCAAATATTATGATTGAACTATACACTACCACCCAGGGAAGGCAAATAATGTGGAATATTCTTTGAGCAGAAAGGATCATGGAGTTTTGAACAAGATAAGAGTTGACAGGGATCCTATGATCGCAGACCTAGTAAAAATGGATATGGGAATAATCATGGAAGGAGAAACATCAATACTTTTTCAAATGGACACTAAACCATCTTTACTAGAAAGGATAAAAAATTCTTAGACTGATGATGAGTAGTTTCAAAAGAAAATTAAAGGTGTGAATGATGGGAGATTGATTGACTTCATACTTGAAGATGGAATTTTGAAATTTGGGAAGAGACTTTGTATTCCAGATATACATGATCTAAAAAGGGAATTTTTGGATTATGGTAATAGCTACAATTTATCTATGCACCCTAGTAACACTAAGATATATAGAGATATGAAGAAACATTTTTGGTGGGACAACATGAAGATGGAGATTTCTAATTATATGTCAAGATGTATGGTTTGTCAACAAGTTAAGGCTGGAAGAAAACATCTTAGAGGATTCATGAAACCTCTTCCTATACCTAAGTATAAATTGGATGATATTATGATGGTATTTGTTATGGGGATACTAAAGACTCCTATAATGAATGATGCAATATGGGTCATTGTTGATCATCTTACCAAGTCAGCACACTTTTTGGATATTAGAGAATATTTACCACTTGAACGTCTAGTAAGACTATATATTAATGAAGTTTTAAGAAATAATGAAGTAATCCTATTGATTTTTTCTGATCGTGATCCCCATTTTACATTTAGATTCTAGAAAAGTCTTCAGAAATCCTTGGATACTGAAGTTCTTTGGAGAACTTCCTACCACCCTCAAACTGATGGACTATCAGAACTGACTATTCAAACCTTAGAATACATGTTGAGATCTTTCTCAATTTACATTATAGGTATGTGGGATCAATATTTACCTCTGTTATAATTTTTCTATAATAATAGCATCCATTCAAGTATTCAGATGGCACCATATAAAGCATTATATGGAAAGAAATGTCACACACCATCTTATTGGGATGATGCGGGTGAAAGAAAACTCATAGGCTCGGAACATGTTGAGGAAACAATTAAAAAGGTGAAGATTATCCAAACCAATGTCAAATAATCTCAAAGTAGTTAAAAGTGCTATGTCGATAACTGAAAGAAGGATTTAGAATTTCAAGTATGAGATCATGTTTTCTTGAAGGTATCTCTATGGAAGGGTTTTGTATGATTCAGTAAGAAGGGTAAATTAAGTCATTGGTACATTAGATCTTTGGAAATTCTACATTGAATTGGAGTTGTAGCTTACCATTTGTAAATGCCTCCATGTATCTCCAAAGTCCATGATGTGTTCCATGTATCACTGTTGAGAAAATACATGCTTGACCCAATGCATGTACTCACATATAAAGAAATAGAACTCGAACCTGATTTGTCCTATTGTGAAGAGCTTATCAAGATTATTAAGAGTAGAGAAGAAGTGTTGAGAAACTGGACGACTCGTCTGGTAAAATTTATGTGGAGAAACTATTAGATGGAAGTGGAAATGTGGGAACTTGAGGAACTTAGGATGAATAAACACCAGAATTTTTTATGTAGTATTTTTCTAGAAATTTTAAGGATGAAATTATTTGAAGGAGGTAAGAATGTAACACCCCAAGCATCTACGGTACATTTCTCTTTGAATAATTCAATAGCTTGCGTTGTACACAACTTCTAGCTATTGAATATCGTGACCAATAAAACTAGCTGTTATGAATAGTAATACAAACTTTTTGAAATTTTATAAATTTTATTTTTCAAAATGGACTTCATTTTTGGGTTCGGAATATCAAAAATAGCTTAGGGTGAATTTTTGGTATTTTTCTGAAAACATTCAATTTTTGATAAATAGTGAAAACACTACGTTATTGTTTAAAACTGACTTTTTATTTAAATAATTATTTATTTTATTTAAATTTATTTTAAGCCAAAATAGATACATAATACCTATATAAGTTCAATGTAATTAATTGAAGTCATTTTATAACAATATTAGACATATGAAATTTTATTGAACTATTTACCGTCTTTTACCCAACTTATAGGCGCATTAGAAAATTTGCATAAAATGTAATTTTACCGCTTCTGTGAATTGAATTTAAAAAATCTGAGAGACATGGTTGATATCAGTAAGTAAAATGTGGATCAATAAGATGAAAATAATTTTTAGTGAATAGTAACTTTTGACTTTTATTTACCAGAGTTAAAAGTAAATAGGGTAATTAAAGGTAAAAATGATATTAAAATTACCCTAACCCATGTCCTAATTCTATTGGATAAGTGTATTTCGACCAAAATCAACATTAGGAATAAAATACGATCCTTTTGACCTCCTTGGATTAGATTAGGACATTTATTATTATTTTATTTAAAGAAGAGTTAAAAGTGTTAAATTCGAAGTTTAATAACTAAACCTTTTTTAATATGGGGTTAACAATAAGATAAATTATACTTTAAATCTTCATTGGAAATATAAATCTATTTCCTACATAATTGTATTTTATTTATAATTTTATACATTAAATAATTAAATTTATTTATGAGACAATGATGATTTAGTAATTACCTTATTAATGAATGATTAAAATAATTAATATTATAAACATCCAAATAAATGTAAATTGAGACTTTTGATGAATTCTACCAATTTTTTAGGTTATTATGACATTTTACGGATGATTAAATGAATATTTTCTAAGTAATCATGTTTTTGGGACTTAAAAAAAATAAAATACTAAATAGTTTCAAATTTGACATAAATGAGTTTTAAAAAAAATACTATATTATTAATTGATATAATATTTTTAAAAATATAAGGATTGAAAAAAGGACTTAGATAAGGTTATATTTGTTAATAATGAACCACTTGGTGTTCTCTTGGATTTTTTTAGTTATTTTATTAACCATTTATTATAATAATACAGGAATCCATGGTAAAAGTTAAACTATCTAACTAAGAGTTAAATCTAAAATATAAAGTTAATATGGTGACCTAAACAAGTCTGAAACATATTGGTTGAGATATTTTTGACCCATACCCACCTCAGAATCTAAATAAATAATTTTGGAGCCATTATTAACCTAATATTATTGTCTAATAAAATAATATTTCATGCTTTTCCTAAAGTGACCCTCACCTCTCTTATAAAAGAATACTTCCCCTTCTCTCAAAATCACACCTCTAAAGCCATTTGGTTCGGCCAACCCCTGCTAAAATATCATCCCAACTACCCTCAATTATACCTATAGACCTTAAATTGGTATAAAATCCAACCTAAGGTTCCCTTTTTATCAACTCAAAAGGAAACACCTGAAGAAGAGGTAATAATTTCACCACCTCTTTCAAAGTTCTTTTCTGCTTCCACTACATCTTTCTTTATTGATTCCATACCAAAATAATAAATTTATTCCCTTATACATACTGTGATTTTATTATAAATATTTTATTACAATATTCATTATTCTATCCATCATATGAATGACAAGTCACCATACTTGTGTACGTACGACTTACCTTCTCCACGTCGTGGTGTGGTATGTTATTCAAACAGTTCATTATTTGGATGGGTATAATAATGAGTATAACTTATGTAAATAATAAATATAACATGTTAAGGATTATTTATATAATATATACCATCAAATTACATAAAATTTCACCATCAATAGAATGATATTGTCACTCATGCGTACTGATGGATTACCGTCTCCACGAACACGACAAAAATCATTCCCCATCTTAACAATTCAATAATAATATTCATTTTATGATTATAAATAATGTTGAAGAACTTAATATCATTATGGATATGAATAAAATACATCCTATCCATAATAAACATGTCATACATAACCAAGCATATAAAGGAAAACAAATCAGTTAAACCCGAAATAATGATACTACTGAAATATTATTAACAAAGCAATAATTGAAGATCATATATGATATAATATTTATGTATGAGGTTATTTTATAATTTAATAAAAATGATTTAACTATTACACAAGAGGTTAACATACCCTATATCAAGTAAAATTACAAGGTAAGGGTTAATTTTACAATCTCTTAATTATTCGAGGTTGTTTACACGTGAGTATCTACTGGGACCTCTTTATCTTTCACATCCATGTTTCTTAAAAATGAATTTCAAATAATTTTTTTACTATTTCATATACTATAGGTGAAATTCATTTATACCATTGTTTTACTTTTTATAAAAATTTTATAAAGGGATATTTCCGTCATTTACCAAATATGGTACTTTAGGAACTTTTCGACAAAATTAAGGAAGGAATGTTTTATTAACTTATACGGAGGGTGCGGAAATTTTCTGGCATTATAAAACCTTCAAAGATTCCATTATATGATTATAATAATATTTTCAAAATAAATATTTTCTTTTTTAATTATGTGACTCTAAATGATTTCAAAATAGAAAGATATATTTCTCTCAAATAGTTTTGATTTCATCTATGTCAACATCCTTTGATGGATTTTACACTTGTTTGAAGTTGATTTATTATGATATAATCTTCCATATTGTATTAAAGGTTTTGTGATATGTTTGACTATGGATGTTTTATTTTTATACCATTTATGGTTTTGGGTTAATGTATTAACATTTTTTATACTAATTTTAATACGAATGTTTATGTTATGTTTCAATATTTTCATTAGAGGAATACATTGGGCTTAGTAAGTGATGGGTGGAGCCCACTATAGCTCTTTAATGCATCGTTGGGTTTCATTAGACAAACTAGTGTCTTGGCACATGGTCGTGACAAAATCTTATTTGCAGTCTTGGCACAAGGCCTTGATTATGTGGTTATGAAGTCTGGAATTATGCATTCCATCATTATGAAATTGGTTATTGATATAGCATGTGATTATTCGACTAGTAGAATATCTATTTAAATAAAAAAAATGGAATTATTTGATTTATATTTTCCATATTATGCTGAAGTTTACATTTAAAAGGATAATGTTTTATTTGTATACATTTCCTTAAATGTTTATTTTTATTTATGAAAGTTTTTGCTTTTTGTTATCCTTACTGAGTATCTGAGATCACCCCTTTCTATGTTTTATTTTTGCCAGGATATGAAGAAGTATATTATGGTTGACCTACTGGGATATTTTAAGGGATATCATTGTATTAAAAGGGGACAAAATGTTGTTGTTTTTTATCTCATGATATAATGTAAAACTTATGTTTGTATCTAGTACTTCCAAGGCTACTAAATTGATCAGTTTTTCGGACTTTATACCTTGTGATCCTGACAATGTTATGTAACAAGGAATCGATTCTGGGTAACTAGGGTTGGGGTGTTATATAATTTATGGATACTAGTATGGGGTGAGGCTTGAAATTGGGTGTAAATACTCTTTATTATTTTTCTTCTTTTACTATATTAAACACATGATCAGCCTAATGGGTTATAAATGTATTATATATAAGAATGACCATTTGAGAATTTATTTTTTTAATATTTATTATAGATATTATTTATGTTGACTTATGACTACACTATTTGTATATTATTATATTTTTAGTTATTTATCTATTACTATATACTCTTATTTAGGGCACAGTCTCCACAAAAATTAACTTTAGACCTTCACTGCTAGTCTAGAACCTATGCAGTATGGGATGGTGTGTTTGAGGTCTTATAACACTTTCTATTGTGATTGGTGATTTGGGTTGGGGTGTTAAACTCATAACCATGGGAAATTATGTTTTGGATAATGAAATTAATATTTCATCTACTTCTATTTATTCCATATTTGAAATATGCTCTACATTCTTATGTCTGGCTCTTTGGATTTAACATTTATGTTAAATTTTAGAACCCATGTTATAGATATTGTGATTTTTTGTTGATTTTTTTATAGATTTTGGTTTTTATTTCAAGTCATTTGATGCTTTCTTGATCTATGATTTCTTGAGTATAATTTCTTATATATCATAATTTCCCCCATATTCTCATCCTACACTCACTTATTTTGTATGATTGTTATTTATTATGTCAACCCTTAGTAAGAGTCTTAACTCACCCAGTTTTTTATGTTTCAATTTCCATGCAGTATTTAAAAAAATCAATACATATGATTGTTGGTACCAAGTTGTATGGAGAAGAAAGTAAGGAGACTTTACAGTTACAGAGTGTAGTCTTTTGTTGTTGAAGAAGACAAATCAAATCACTTTGTAAAGAACATGGAAACCAGAAAATGCATTGCTAATTTGTATTTAAAAAATATCATAAGTTATGAGAACTTGTGATGAAATACTTATGAAGGAAAGGGGGAGAAAAAATGATGCCTGTCATATACAGTTTTGATTGGAATGAATGGTGCTGCTGGAAGAAAGGGAAGTTTCCGTACATCCCATTGAAAATATGACGATGCTAAAGATGTTCGATCAAAGGATACATATCACGATAGTGGATTTCATGATAAAATATAAATAATGGATATGGGATTCAGTGAAGAGATAATAAGAAAAGTGAACAAATGATTTGGGGTGGCAGAAAAGAACTTTTTAAGGTGGCGTCGTCTTCCAATGTTTTCCAAATTTTAGGGCCTGAAAATCGGGAGATAAGAATTGTGTTTTTGAAAAAGGATGTTGCACATAAGTTTGAAGATGTCGAGTTATGTTGCGTGCAAGTGGAGTTCCATGATCCAAACATCAAAATCAGGAAAAGGAGAGGCATGCATGATATATTGGGGTTTGCACGCAAGATTGGTTTTTGCGTGAATGATTGAAGGTAGTTTGGAATCTTGCATGAAAGGTATGATTAGAGGTCCAAACATCGAAAAATGGAAAAGGAAGGAAGTGCATGAAATACACAATAAGTTTGCAAAAGAAAAGGTTGGTGGGAAAGAGACTTACATGCCATGCGAAACGTAAAAAGGGGTTTTGAGCGCGAGGCAAAATTTGAGGTCCAAACAATGAAAAATGGAAAAGGCATGAAGTGATTGAAAGATTCTAAGAAGTGAATGGAAGATGAGGTTGGAGCGAATGAGACTTACCCACCCAAGGAGACATCAAATTTGGTTTTGTGCGATGCGTGACTTACGTGCCTAAGGCGTCTCTAAATGGGGTTTTGCGCGATGCGTCAGGATCTTGCGCGACACATCAGGGTTTTTTCACGCAGGGGTCAATGAAATCTATAAATAAGTGGTGACCCCATCACATAGTGGGATATTGACACTTTGAGAAATACCGAGATCTAAGGTGAGAAAAAATATTAAGAAAAAGATAGTGTGTGAATTAAATAGAGTTGCACGCAAGAAAGAGATGTTATGCGCAAGAATATATTTGCGCGCAATATCGAAGTTATGCAGAAGAGGTGTTTCGTGACAAAAGTTAAATCTTTCATGCGTGGCATAAAATTTGAGCGCCAGACACCTAAAATGGTGCGTGAAATATTTGGGGTCTTTGCACGTATTCGGTTGTGCATAAGATAGTTCTTACCGGCTTTTGGGTAAGAATGTGAATATTTGTTCTTCAAAGAATACACATGATCAATTGTAAAGAAGCACCGAAACACTGTAATTCCCTAGTTGTGATTAGGGGGTGCTCACACACTTGCGGATTGTATTCCAAGTTTTACACGAGTGTAAGGGTATATCCTAATCGTTGTATTCGACATCAAAGGATTGTTTTCTAGTGGATTGTGTGGTACTGGATTATTTCTATACCATAACAAGGATGTAGATACTCTTGTTGAGTAGTGAACATTTTAAATCTTGTGTTCTTGGGGTTGTGTGTGTTCCGTAGAGAAGAAACTCTTTAACTGGAGGTGAAGGTTGTTTCAAAAATAAGGATACATAAAAATAAAAAGACATCACTTACTCACCCCCTCAGTGGTACATAGATCCTGATTGGGAATTTCAATGATGTTTCCATAGAATTATCATGTGTAGAGGATTTGTGGGAAATGATGAAAGAATGTTATGAATTAAGAAGATTCTTAAACAGTGACAAACATGTATATTAATTGAAAAATGAATGAGTTTTGTTAGTAAAAGTTTTATCCTAACTATATGAAACTATAAACCTAAATGATACTGGGAATGTACATTATTCAATATTTTATTTAGTTCATGTAATTAGAGATAGTCACATTCGCATGTCTGGACTGATATAGTCGTCATAAGAATAGAGTTCAGATAAATTTAGAGATTAAATTTTTATTGGTTGAGTATTATTAAAGAGTTTTAAATTCCATAAAATTTGATAAGTTATGGTTGATCATAATTCCCAAGGTATAGATATCCATTTATGTTTGTCAGGGTAATATTGAATATTTTATATTTTTTAGTGATTACGTTGTGAGATCAATAGTGAAAACAAAAGGGATAAGTCTAAGTGATAAGTCTAATTATAGGATAACATTCAAAAGTGTTGGTGAAGTAGTGATTATGCTATATTTCTATAAATTATATACATGTATGGATTTTGGAATGTGAATATGGATATGGAAGAGATATACCTATGGGTAATCACCCAAAAAATGGATGGTTGAGTATCAACTCATTCATCACACTGGTGCATGAATATTAGGGCTTAGACTACACAAATACCTAGATGCTCTAATGTGATATGTTTTGGTTAACCACATTATATTTAAAATTAATTATGAATCATTTATTTCTTAAATAATTTTTGGAATTAGGTTAAGAATTATTAGAGAACACAACATAAAGTTACCTAGGTTGAACCTAGAGAGTTATAGGATAATCCAAGTATGACGTAGTTGAAATGAAAGTATCATAGGTAGTATTGAAGGTGTCATCAGGGAAGACATCTTAGGATTAATATTTAATATTAATAGGAAAAATTATTCTAATTATATTGGATATTATCATAATCCTTTTTGTTTTTATATTTATTTAGAAATTGAATCTTGAAAATGAATTTGTGGAAGGTATGTATCTAAAAAACTCTAATACTTAGATATATAGTCTTATTCGGAATAAATGGTTCTGAATCATAATATATGAATCTAATGAGGGAAAAGGTATGTTACATAGTTTTTAATATAAAAATGTTTTTATATCTTAGAATATGATTCTTGATTCATGATTAACTTTAGATACACTTAAATATTGTTATATGAAAGTGATAATTAAAATTGGAAGGACATAATTTCTTTGAAAGGTGGGGGGAATATAATGACTTGAAATTTATTAGATTATTCTCCTTAAATAAATATTATATTAATATAATTTTTCATATCGAACAATAAAATATTATGAAACTTTGATATGTTAAAATAAAATTTGACCATTATAATATAGTTTTTAATTTAATGTGTATAAATGGAAGTAACTGAATTATGAAATCTATGAAGGAAAAGGAACTAAATAGAATAGGGTAGGGAAAGTGTTCCATATGAAGCTCATTTATCGGATCATGGTAAGGGTATAGATTCTAAAGGGTATTACCTAGAACAATCCCAATCCAAACTCAAACAATTATTGTTTGAGAAAAATTGTATGTTAGAGAAATTCAAACTCATGAAAATTTCCATCAGATCTGTGCTTGTAGAATCATCACCCTAGACTACTACAATAGATTACCTTATTCTTATATCTTATAGAGAGTTATTCAGGGGATATTTAAATATAATTTATTATGATTTTATCATGTGAATATTAACGTAATACATTATTTTTCACATGATTTTACAAATTTTTCATTTGGTCCACTGAAGAGAAATAATGATTATTTCTATTCAAAAATTGTTTTTCATTATGTTTCTTATTTAAAAGATAAATTTATATGTTTTAGAGTTTTAGTTTGATGAAATTAAATTCATTTTAAATTTAATCATTTCAATATTATATTATAGTTAATTTTTATGTTTTTTTAAATAGTTTATTTTATTGTGTATAGTGAAAAATATTGGTTTTACCAATACTATAAATTTTAAGACATTATAAGAAAGATTAATAATAGTTGAAATATTTTTAATTATTCAAGTATGTTTATAATATTTAAAATTATACATTAAAAAAACCATGTTGAATTTAGGAAACCTATAATTATCACTTTAAGGACCTAAATAATATTTCCCAATAAAAAATATTTTTGATCATTTATTTTAATAAATTATTATTTTGGTAATATTTGGTTTTCAATTTCTCCAAAAGAAATATAAATTTATTTTTTTATAATAATTAAATTTATATCATGAAAATCAAATACAATGATAATTTTCTCTTACACATAAAATTTAAGAATAAAAATACACCCAAAAAAGGATTTTTACTAGTTACATGTGCTAATGTTAAATTTAATTTTATAACCCAAATAAGTTTTATCTAATAAAATTATTTAATATTTATAATTATTTGTTCCAAATTATTTAATTATTTCAGACATTAAAACTAAATTAATTAGTTTTAAACATGTAACTATGTTTACAACAAAAATGGTAAAAGTGCAAAATCTAACTGTAAAAGGTTTAAAAATATCTTTAAAAATGTAAAAAAATGATTTATTGTAGTATTATTAAACTCTTATAATCCCCGATAAATTATGATTATTTTTTTGGAGACACCAAACTTGTTTAACATGTGATCCCTTTATGTTAAGTGATTATAATTTTAAAAATGCCACTCACACCTCTAATAAAAGGGGCTTCTCACCACCCCTTATAAACCAACATAAAATTTTAGTTTCCTATTGAAAATTTAATATTATTACTTAAAATATAAAATAGTTCATTTTCATAGAGACTCAATTGAAAATATATTTTCTCATGACCTTCATTTCAAAGGAGTCATCCAAGGGAAATACTAAGTCCCCAACGCGAGTACTTTTTTCCCCTAACATCATTTTTGTTATTTCATAATTTCCAAAAAGTAATATTATAATTAATATAAAATTAAATATTTATTATTTTTATACTTAATGTTATTATTCAAATGGAATAAAAATTATCCATCATCACCCTTTTAAATTAAGAAAATGAAACTTTGATTCATGTGTTGCACTGACAACCACCCCTAGGATGTGACAACATAAAATTTTCACTACTACCTATATTCACTAATTAAGGGTATAATTAAAGAATAAATGTAACATATATATTATAATTATTATAAGTAACAGAAAATTATAATCCACAATTTCATCTATTATTCATTGATAAATAAAAATGTTAACCGTGCGTTGTACGGACTACCGCATCCAAGAAGTAACATATCTCATTTTTTATCTAGTTTATTTATTTTATATTAAAACCTATTAAATTACTATTCACTACTAATACGTATAAATAATTTCATTATGATTCTATAATAATGATATTATATTAAATGAAACAACTTTCATAGCCATTATATGATCTTGCAATTGATGGAGTTATGTTCAATTTTAAATCTCAGTTTATATCCCTTTAAGATGTCCAATTAAATTTCTACCCTATTTGTAAAGAGGTATTGGTGTGCATAGGGGGTTTGGGATAAGAAGGAAAGGGAAACCGGGCCATCATGTGCATGTTTCATGGTTGGTTCATGATTAGTGGACACCATGAACCCAAACCATGCTAGCCCGGAGGAGTAGTGCATGGTTAGGTAAACCATGGAATTAAGAAAGATAACCCATATGGTATTGGATACTGGCATTCCACATGGTTGGTGGATGGGTTTTCAAACCATGTAGACAAACCATGTACCCCATTAAAGTGGGTTTTTTATTATTTCCCCCCTCTAGATTCTAAATGTTCTACCCAATTTATTCCCCCATTTCTTATCCACCTACCTTAGTGACAAATCAAAATGAAAAAGGATCCCCAGGGATCAACCAATTTAATTTCTAATCCATTTGGAGTGCTGTTGGGTGAAGGTCAAATCTTTGGGTATGTCTAAAAACCCTATTCATTCTCTTTTACCGATTAGGTATGGTAGATTTTATTATCTTTTTCTTAATCCCAAAAACCCTATTTTTTTCTAGTGGATCTTAGACTAGCGATTTAAAGGGTTCTTGAATCCGAGTCAAAGGATAAGGTCAAGTGAGCGTTCATCTTCAAAATTGGGTTAGGTAGTCTTCAAGTTATATCCCGCAGTCTTGACGTTTATTTTTTCATGTGTGGTTGTTCTTTTGGTTCTTTCTTATTGGGAATTTGGTTCCTTTAAAAGGATTTGATACACTAGATGTCTAAATGATGAACTTAACCCCTCATGAACCACGTGGGATGAATTGAGGTTTATTATACTGATATTAAGGCCACCCATGGGGTGATCCAGCCTCTTGAACATGGAAAATTGTGATGTTGAATGTGGAATTGTTATGATAAAATAGATCACATGATATATGTATTGAAAAGTTTGTTTAAATTATGAAAGTCACTAATGGTGGTTGTGTCTATACATTGATAATGGTTTAAGGGGTTGTTTGGAACATTGTGGGTGGGTTAAATTAATTAAAGTGATTTTGACAACTGGGTTATTATTGAATTGGGAATATATAAATGAGTTAAGGCATACAGATGAATTGATATGTTGATTGAGTAGTGAATTTTAATTTTTATGTGAAGTGATTGGGTATGTTTTGGGATATGGTACATATGGATAATGGTTAAGGGGATCATGTGAACATGTCTTAGTATTTTTGCATACTGATTGGTGCTATACTCCCATGGGTTAGGTTGTACTGAGGCTCTATACCCTGCCACTAGAATGCACATGTTAGGGTGTCAAAATGATTCTCTAGGTCCATAATAGATGAACTGGATAATTATCCAGACTGAGGATCCAAGGAAAGTGTGACAAAATTGGTTAAGAATACCCAGACTGACACTCCAAGGTATCTATCTTAAATTTGTCAGTGTAATGTTTCCCCAAGTGAGATAGGGAACTTGATTTATTACCTTATTCATTATGGTTCACTAACTTAGTCCATTGTATAATAAATGGAACACCTAACACAAGGAATTAAACCTTCAACATTACTTTTTTAATTTCAAAACACTTTTAAGGGGTTAGTGAGAACCCTCACAACATTAAACACAAAAAGAAAATACAGATTTGTTGAAGAATAGATTTAGCCGATTGGAATCAATTTCCCTAAAAAATATCCAGGGAATAGAATTTACCTGGGAGTCAGGGTAGCCCTTTAAGATTCCTTCGTAATGATGATCCAATTTGTTCCAAGATATCATGAACTCCTCCCTGTAAATATTCCCCATATTGAAGCCTCTGAGCAGAATATTGGTCTGGTTGTGAATCCACTCACCTTGTTCCTTAGTGCTGGTCACACAAAGTGTTCTTCCCGTCTTCTTCAACACCTACATATCCATATCTTTCTCCACCATTTCTTCATCTGAGTGTAAAAGTAGGTCCATCTGTTCCAGCACTGAGGATATCTGTCGCTGAGGGTCTTAGGTGGATCTTGTCTCACGTTGCTATCCAGGATCCATCGTCTTCGTCGAGGGAGAGGCAGGGACACCAACCTCACCCCCCTGCAGACACTGGGTCACTATATGTTTTTTCCACTACATCTAAGTTTCTCAAAGTAAGAAGAGCATTTGGGAGTGGATTTCCCTTACTTGCATATGTAGTGATAAGTGGACTAGGTAGGTTAGAGTACTCCTTCTTATGTCTCCCCCTTCAGTTTTTTGATTAATCCATATTAATCAATAGTAGTGAACTTGCCCTTCCGTGAGGAGGATCTGAGATATTCCTCCACAATGGTCACTTCCTTGGCCTCAATAGAGGCATCTAGAACATTTTCCATCTCTACATGGGTCTCTCCCACATCCACCAAGTGATCCTCACTATCATTCCTGACTAGTTACCCACTTTATTGGTAATCATCATCCCCCAACACTGCATACCAGTTTTAGAAGATGATATTTGACACAGATCTAACCTTCTTAGCATAAGATAGGGTCGCCTGCATTGGCATATCAGAGTCTAATAATTGTTTATAGCACCGTCCAATATATTAAAATTGTATTGAGGAGTCCTCCAGACACTCGGAATACTCACCAGAGTCTAGGTCCTCATAAAGTCCCTCAGTCACCTCACTAACATTTGATGCATTTGTTAGAGCCATCTAGATTTCCATTTTCTCTAGGTGGACTTCCTTCATTCCGTCATTGCTACCTCCAGACGGGCCACCTTTGAAAAGAATGAGTAGGTATTTCCCTACCTCTTTACCATGACCTGAAACATATTTATCCTTGGAAACCACCTCATTAGAATCCATGTCGGATGAAATGTCTTTGCTTACCATTGCCCCTGGGATGCACAACCCCAGGTCCCTCTTCAATCTATCAAACCCCATTTCTATATTCGGGTTTTAAGGGGGGGGGGTGATATTTTCCTCACATAATCCTTTGAAATATGACCAGAATGATGTCCTGGTGCCTCCATATCCTGTTGCATTCCATATTCAGTACCACTTTTGGAACACACTGGTTCAACTTCCACAGATTTTCTAATGCCTACAACGATACACAACCTCTTTCCGCCATCTCTTGGATCTTCAACCTGCATCGGAGCCATCCTCCCATGTTTGTAGGCTACCCTGGAATGACCCAGCTTCTTGCATGAATAATAGAAGTCAAGACAAGTTTCAAAAACAACAGGTTGTTTGTGATGAAACACTCCCTCCAATGTAATCCACATAAACTCACTGATGATTTTTGAAACATCAATTCCCACACATATATGAGGACAAACTAGGTGACAGAGCGGCCTCGTTATTGAATCATCACACAAAAATCTACCCACAATATTTTTGAGCATTCTAAAAATTGTGCGGTTCTGAAACGGTAAAGTAAGTTGTGGAAAACTAACCCAAACCGCTGTTGTAGGGGAATCACGATTCATGTGGAAGTCATACGACCAAAATAAGAGGTAAAATAGAATACCATTGTAGCCACATGGGCCACTTGACCTAGATTTAACTAAATCATCCTCTGTTTCAAATCGAATCCAAATGTTCCTAGAGTCGAGCATACCCACTGTAGCTCTATCTTGTTAACCACATGACCTGAAGATATACTTATCAAATGAATCTACCAAGGGACGCTGCTACATGAAGCGTGTAATAAGGGAGAGATTCAATAGACCTGAAGCCTCGTTGAACTCTGATGTTGAGATCAAGAGGTTTGGGAGGCCATTTATATGGTCCGAGACTTTAGGGCGAAGAGAAATCTGAGGAAAGGAGGGAAGAAACTCGGGGTTCGAGAAGGGAGAGAATCATGGAGCCTTTCTAGTGAAGGGCGTCAGAGGACCCTCCCCGGCAGGGGAGGAGGGACCGTTACGGGTACTACTGCCATCACCGAAGGGGGGAAGGCTTCGTGGAATCTCTCCCACTTGCATCAATTTCCGGGATAAAATCCTAACCCAAGGAATTAAAGAATGACAATGTTTTATTTAAATAATGATTTTAAAATGGTATATTATTACCTCTTGTTTACTTGTTATATATTAGAACATTCAGACACTATATTTTTAGCCTAGAAATTTTGTTGACATAGTTTGTGGTAGCCTACTGAGTTTTACTCACATCCTGCTTAGGCTGCCACTGGTAACCCATGAAGATTTCATGATTTTAGGTCATGAAAAAAGAAATGGTCCTATTCTAGGGAGTTTATCTGGGCTTGGGAGGTGCTTGGATGAGTAATGCAGACTTGGATTCAGGACCCATTTTAGGAATTTTTCAGTTTGTCTTTATTTTGGGTTTTCATTACACTTGAATTTGTATTGACAATACATAGTATGTTTTATATTTTTTATGGGCTTGTACCCATTTTTGGGAAATGTTTTGGAATTATGGTTCTATTTATTGTTTGTTTTTTCTTTAATTTAGTATTTATATGTTGTGGATTACTCTTATAATGAGGGTATTATATCACCACATGATATTCTAGATCCTTGATCCAAGTAGGTAAACTCTGACATATGAGGATGCACACTTGAGTTCATGTGGTAACCTGACTCGGGCACTAGTTTAGTGGCTCCCCAGTTGGGGACATTACAAAGTGATATCATAACTGCCTTTTCTCTACCTTACTATTTCCTAATGGTAGACCATAGATTAAAGAGTTTCGGGACTTATAAATTAGATCGTTCATGGGAGTAGCTAAACCATGTACAAGGGAAACCCATGTAACAAGGGTGGGAATTTTTGTTATTATTGTGTACTATTACAGTTGAATGATATTTAATAATTGGGTGACACACTTATTATGTTGTGCGATTATTTTATGATATTTTACTCTTGGATAAAATTTCTTATGGATGTACATTCACACATCATTAATTGAATGTAGGGATGTAGGTGGAATGCTTCATTGAAGTCACACATGGGATGGATGTATTGGACATTAAAGGTAGAATACATTTGACTTGCCTAAAAATTGAAGAAAATGGTGTCTAATAAAGATTATAAAAATAGTGAAATTTAATAAATGTGGAGGAATGGTTAATGAATTGTGTTTAATAAAAATTTAAACATTAATTAAAATCATGTATGTAACAAGATGTGAAATGGAATGGGTGTCTAATGAAAGGCTCATGACTATGAAAGTTGGTTTACCCCATATTGACAATGACCCTTTGTTGTGATGGTTGAGGGTAGTGTTCTAGGTGTGATGATTTCCATTGGGATAGTGTGTGAAAAATGGTTGTTTATGGCTACTGGAGAGCCTTATTTTATGTAAACTCAACAATATTTATGTTATGGGTTTTAAGACTCAAGTTTGGTGTTGTATAGAAATTCCACCATGATGACGTCTACAAGTTGAATTAAAAGAGGATTTAATGAAGAATTATCCCCTAAAAGTGGAGCATGATACCCTAGTTATCTAGGCTAACATATGAGAGGGGATGTTCTAGGATAACATCACTCATTTTAAGTGGATAATGGAACGAGACATCAGGCGGGCTACACCGAGCATGTTTGAGTTAACTCGAGAGTTTCAACATCAGGACCCTTTGAATGTTACTAGAGTGGGTGATATAGAGGTTTCCATGTTTTAAATAGATCCCATCCATAATATTCTTGATCACATAGAAAATCCTCCCAAAAAGAGAGTCAATTTGGAAGCCTATATGTTGTGAGTTTAGGTGAAGCGTTGTTGAGGCAATTTTGTTTAGACTGAGTATATAGAAGGTATTCTATTAAATATTTTTCAGGAAATGTTTCATGAACATTAATATCTAAGAAATTGAGGCAAGAAAAGGTTTCAATGTTTATGAGGTTGACCTAGTGGTCTATGTAGTGCCCCGACCCCAGTTACCCAGAGTCGGTGCATTATTACATAACATTGGCATGATAACAAAAGATCAAGTCTCGAAAGAACGATTAGTTCATTAGCCTTGGAAACACTAGATATATTCATAAATCTTACATTACATCATAATGAGAAAAAAACTAAAACAACATCTTGTATTAATATCCCCTCATACATTCTCTGCCTGGTCATTCATAAAATACTTCTTCACATCCTGAGAAAAATTAAAACATAGAAAGGGTTGAGCTCAAATGCTCAGTAAGGATAACAATATAGCATAAACTTTCATAAATAATCATAAAAATTTAAGGCAATGTTTAACTAAAAAAATACATTTAATCTTGAACTTCAGCATAATATGGAAAAAATAAAATGAAATAATGTCATTTACTTATTCATATGGATATTCTACTAGTCAAATAATCACATGCAATATCAATAACCACTTTCATAATGATAGAATGCATAATGGAAGGCTATCATAATCACATAGTCAAGGCCTTGTGCCAAGACTAAAAATAATATTTTTTCAAGGACTTGTTCCAAGACACTACTTTGTCTCATGAGACCTACAGATGCATCGAGGAGCTATAGCGGGCTCCACCCCTCACTTATTAAGTCCAATGCATTCCTCATATGAACAGGTTTAAACATAACATAAACATTCGTATTAAAAATAGCACACGAAATGTCAATACTTTCTCCATAAACCATGAATGGTATAAAAATAAAACATCCTTAGTCAAAAATATCACAAAACGTTCAATACTATATGGAAGTTTTGTATCATAATAAATCAACTTCAAATAAGCTTAAAATCCATCAAAGGATGTTGACTTAAACGAAATAAAAACTATTTGAGATAAATATATATATTTTTGAAATCATTTCAAATCACATAATTATAAAATAAAACATTTAATTTCAAAATATTTTTATAATCTTTTAAGAGAAGCTTCGATGATTTTATAATGGCAGAAAACAGTTTCACCCACCGTATAAGTTAAAAAAAATACATTTTTACCTTAATTCTTGTCAAAAAGGTTACAAAGGACCATGTTTGGAAAACGAAGGGAAGATTACATTATAAAAATCATATAAAAACTCAAACAAGGGTATAAATGAATTTAACCCATATTCTGTAAAATAGTAAGAATAATTTGGAATACATTTTTAAGAAACATGGATGAGGATGATAAAGAGGTCCCAGTAGATAATTACGTATAAACAATCTCAGATAATGAAGAGATTGTGAAATAAACTCTTACCTTGTACTTTTACTTAGTCAATGGTATGTTAACCTCCTATATAATATTTAAAACATTTTTATTTAATTATACACAAACCATATACATAATTATGATATCATATATTATAATCTAATAATGCTTTGTTAATAATATTTTAGTATTATCGTCATTTTGAGTGTTAACTTACGCGTTTTCTTTTACATGTTTAGTTACATAAGCCGTGTTTGTTATGGATAGGTTGTATATTATTAATATCCAGAATGATATCAAGTCATTAAACATTATTTTTAATCATCAAATGAAAATTAGTCTTGAATGGATATGATGGGTAGTGAATCTCATCGCGTTCGTGGAGACAGTAGTCCGTACGTACGCACGAGCAACAATATCATTCTTTTGATATTAAAATAATATATAATTGGATGGAGTATCATATATAAAAAATAATTATCATGTTATATTTATTATTTACATGAATTACACATCATTATTATACCCATCCAAATAATAATGTATTGAATAACAATTACACCACGATGTGGAGACGGTAAGCTGTACGTATGCACGTATAGTGACATGTCATCCATGGGATGGATAGAGTACTGAATATGGTTGTACCATATTTATAATAACATCACAATATATATAAGATACTAGATTTATTATTTTATAATGGAAATAACAAAGGAAGAAGAAGTGGAAGAAGAAAGGCACTTGAAAGAGGATGGGGAAAACATTACCTCTTCTTCAGGTTCTTCCTTTTGACATGATCAAAAAGGCTCAATAGGTTAGATTTCTGATCAAAATGATGCCTCCAGGTTTATGTGAGGGAATTTGAGAGAATATTTGGTTAGGAGTTTGCTGAGTTAAAAGGCTTTGAAGGTATGAATTTGAGAGAAGGGGGGGGGGTGCCCTTTTATAAGAGGGGTGAGGGGCACCTTAGGAAAAACATAAATTATTATTTTATAATAAATTCTTATTAGATTTATAATGGCTAGAAAGTGACTTATATAGAGGATAAGGTGGGTATGGGTCTAAATCCACTCAACCAATAGATTTTAGACAGGTTTGGGTCACTATATTAACCTTATCATTTATATTTATCACTTAGTTAAATAGTTTGACATTTACCATGTCTCTTTGTATTTTTATATTATATGGTTAATAAACATACTATAACAAGCCAAGCGAACCCCAAGTGGTTCATTATTAATATATATAACCTTATCTAAGTTATTTGTTCGATCCTTAGATTTTTAGGAAAATAATATCAATTAATAATATAATATTTGTTTTAAATGCTCCTTTTTGTCAATTTTGACACTGTTTAATAATTGATTTTTGTTACAGTTTTAACAACTTTATTAATTCCAAAAAAATTATGTCAGTAATCCTAACATGTCATATTAACCTATAAAATTAGTTAAATTCAAAAATGTCTTAAATTACATTTATTTGGATATTTATAATATCAATTATTTTAATATTTCATTAATTAGGTAATTACTGCATCACCATTGTGTCATAAATAAATTAAATTATTTAATGTCTAAAAATTTTAAATAAAATATAATTATGTAGGAAATATTTTTATATTTATAATTAATATTTATAATCTAATTTATCTTATGTATAACCCTATATTAATTTTTTTAGTTATTTAACTTTTATTTTACGTCTTTTAACTCTTCTTTGAATTAAAAAATAATAAATGTCCTAATCTAATACAAGTGAACAAAAGAGGTTCATATTTTATTACTAAGTTTTTTTTGGTCGAATTATACTTATAAAATAGAATTATTACATGAGTTAGGGTAATAATAATATCATTTTTACCGTGAATTACCCTATTTACTTTTAACTATGTTAAATAAAAGTAAAAGTTACTATTCACAGATAAATTATTTTTATCTTATTAAACCACATTTTACTCCTTCATATTAACCATGTCTCTCAGATTTTTGAAATTATACTCACTGATGCGGTAAAATTGAGTTTTACGTGAATTCACAAATTCTCCTAGGAGATGGGTAAAAGACGATGGAAAGTTCAATAAAATTTTTATATATCTAAAATTATTATAAACTGACTCCAATGAATTACACTGAACTTATATAGGTATTATGTATCTATTTTGACCTAAAATAAATTTAAATAAAATAAATATTTATTTAAATAAAAATTCAGTTTTAAACTATAACTCAGTGTTTTTCACTATTCATCAAAAATTGAAAGTTTTCAAAAAAATACCAAAAATACACCCTAAGCTAATTTCAATATTCTGAATCCAAAAATGAAGTCCATTATGAAAAATAATATTTATGAAATTTAAAAAAGTTGGTATTACTATTCATAACAGCTAGTTTGATTGTTTGTGGTGTGTGTTAGAACTCGAAGTTTCATACAACACACACTACTGTATTATTCAAAGAGATGTGTACCATGGAATCTTGGGGTGTTACATTCTTCCCTCCTTCAAATAATCTCGTCCTTGAAATTTCTAGAATACTACCACATGAAAAGACTCAGGTGGATCTCCATCATAAGTTCCTCGGGTTCCCACGTTGCCTCTTCCATCATATGGTTTCTCCATAGAACTTTTACCAGACGAGTCATCCGGTTTCTCAGCACGTGTTCTCTGGTATCAAGAATCCTGATGGGATCTTCGTAATAAGACATATCGGGTTCCAATTGTACTTCGTCATAAGTGAGTACATGCGTTGGGTCAGGCATGTATTTTCTCAACAATGATACGTGGAACACATCATGAACTTGAGAGAGATTTGGCAGAATTTCCAAATGATAAGCTACAACCCCAATTCATTATAGAATTTCGAAAGGTCCAATGTACCTGGGAACCAATTTACCTTTGTTACCGAAATGTATAACTCCTTTCCATGGAGATACCTTTAAGAAAACATGATCTCCTACCTGAAATTCTAAATCCTTCCTTCGGTTATCGACAATGCTCTTCTGCCTAATTTGAGCTACTTTGATGTGGTTTTCGATTACCTTTACATTTTCGATCGTTTCCTCCACCAGTTCTGGGCCTACAAGTTTTCTTTCACGAACTTCATCCCAACAGGTGGTGTGCGACATCTCTTTCCGTATAACACTTTATATGTTTCCATCCAAATACTTGAATGGAAGCTATTGTTATATGAAAATTCTAACAGAGGTAAATATTGATCCCACATACCTTGAAAGTCAAGTGAGCAGGATATCAACATGTATTCTAAGGTTTGAATATTCCGTTCTGATTGTCCATCTGTTTGAGGGTGGTAGGAAGTGCTTAAACGAAGTTCAGTATCCAAGGCCTTCTGAAGACTCTTCCAGAATCCTAAAGTAAAACGGGGATCATGATCAGAAACCATCGATAGGGGTACTCCCGGAAGTCTCACAACTTCATTAATATATAGTCTTGCTAGACGTTCAAGTGGTATATATTCTCTTATATCAAGAAAATGTACTGACTTGGTTAGACGATCAACAATGACACATATTGCATCGTTCCTCCTAGGAATCTTTGGTATTCCCATGACAAAGTCCATCGTGATATTATCCCATTTACACACAAGTATGGGAAGAGTTTTCATGACTCCTCCTGGTTGTTTCCTTCCAGCTTTCACTTGTTGAAAAAACATACATCTTGACAAAAAATCAACAATCTCCCTCTTCATGTTGTCCCACAAAAATTTTTCCTTCAAATCTCTATACATTTTGGTGTTCCTAGAGTGTATAGAGAAATTGGAACTATGAGCATCATCCAACAATTCCCTTTTTAGATCAAGTATATTAGGAACACAAAGTCTCTTCCCAAATTTAAAAATCCCATCTTCATACACAAAGTCACTCAATCTCCCATCATTCACAGCTTTAATCTTCTTTTGAAACTCTTTATCATTGGTTTGAGAACTCTTAATCCATTATAGTAAAGATGGTTTGGAAACCATTTTAAAAGCATTGATGTTTCACCTTCCATGGTTAATCCCATGTCTATCTTCACCGGATCCATGAAAATGGGATCCCTTTAAATTCTCATCTTGTTCAAAACTCCATGATCCATTCTCCTCAAAGCATCTTCCACCTTATTTTCCTTCACCGGGTGGTAGTGTATCGTGCAATCACAATCCTTGAGTAGTTCAAGCCATCTCCTTTGCCTCATGTTGAGTTCTTTTTTTGATAAAATATACTTCAAACTCTTGTGATTGGTATATATCTCACATTTTTCACTATCGAGATAGTGTCTCTAAATATTCAAAGTAAATATTATAGCTTCCAACTCAAGATCATGAGTAGGATAGTTTTGATCATGAATTTTCAGTTGTTGTGAGGCATAGGCAATAGCCCTAACATTCTGCATAAGGACACAACCAAGTCCTTTCTTCGATGCATCACTATAAATAACGAACCCATCAATCCCCGATGGTAGAGTAAATATAGGATCATTGACTAATATTCTCTTCAGTTCTTCAAAACATTCTTCAAACTCTTTTTTCCAAACAAATTTAACCCCTTTTCGTGTGAGTTTCATTAAAGGGTTAGCCAATCGGGCAAAATTCTTGACGAAGTGCTGATAATAACCTGCTAAACCAATAAATCTACATACCTCGGTTATACTCGTTGGTGCTGGACATTTTTGGATTGATCTTGTCTTAGAATTATCAATGGAAATTCCATCCTTAGAGACAATATGAATAAGAAAAGAAATCTTCTGAATCCAGAATTCACACTTTCTAAACTTCCCATATAATTCATGTCTTATAAGATTCTTCAGGATAATGCGCATGTGATTTTCATGATCTTATTAGCTTTTGGAGAATACCAAGATATCATCAATAAATACCAGTACAAAATAACGGATATATTCCTTGAAAAATTTGTTCATTACATCCATGAATACAGAGGGTGCATTAGTTAATCCAAAAGGAATTACTGTAAACTCGTAATGTCCATACCTGGTTCGAATTTCTGTCTTCGAAATGTCTTCCTTCTTCACATACAACTAATGATATCTAGATCGAAGGTCAATCTTTGAAAAGTATTGATCACCATGCAGTTGGTCAAATTAATCATCAATGCGAGGTAGGGGATACTTGTTATTTATTCTTATAGCATTGATCTCCTTGTAGTAGATACATAACCCCAAAGATCCATATTTTTTCTTAACAAAAAGGACAGGGGCTCCCCTTGGAGAAACACTAGGGAGAATAAATCCCTTATTACTCAATTCCTCTAGTTGTTTCTTTAGTTTAACTAATTCCACAATGTCCATTCTATAAGGGTTCTTCGATATAGGCCTTGAACCATGAATTAAATCAATGAAAAACTCAACATCCCATTCTGGAGGATGTCCAGGTAAATATTTTGGAAACACATCAACATATTCTTTCATAATAGGTAGATCCTCTATTTGAACATTCCTTTCCTCACCCACAGTTATTTCAGTTTATTCCTCCCCGATAATTTATTTTATTTGAGCTACTGTAGGAGATCTAGATAAGAATTAGGTGGTGATGATTCTGCTCTAAAGATAAGGTGTTCCTTATCATCATCATCAAAAATCATAACCTTCTTCTTTTTACAATAAATATTCGCATCGTGGTCCAAAATACAATCCATACCGAGTATTATATCAAACTCAATCATAGGTATGACGATGAGATCAGCAGATAAAGAACATTTATATGCTCTAATGAGAATTGATTCACATAACTTTATAGTAGTGATACTTCCCTTAGGAGTTTTAAATGACAACTCCCTTGTTAAATCAAATTGGAAATATCAAATTTTCTTAGAAAACTAGGAAGATATGAAATAATGAGATGATCCAGAATCAAATAAAGCATTGTTTAAACTTGAGGAAACCATAAAATTACTTGCCACCACGTCTTTCGTAGCTTCTAGCTCAGCAGTAGTGATAGCATAAGCTTGGCCTTGATCCCTTGGCCTTTTCTGAGGTAAGTTTCCCTGTTGCTTAGGAAACTCATTTTCATAATGTCTCATATCCCTACAATTGTAGCATTAAACATCAGTGGATTATTTATTCCCCTTGCAATCATGATCTTGGTGGCCTTTTTCACCACACTTGTAATAGACTCCAATTACTTTTAAGCAAGTACCAGGGTGTTTCTTCCCACATTTCCTATAGGACAGATATTCAACTTTTCCCTTCTTCCCCTTATTTCCATTTCCAGATTGATTAGTAGATCTCTTCTTCTCTTGTTTTTCTTTAAAGTCATAAGACTCAGAGAATTATTTTTCGGTCTTGAAAGCACATGAGACAATTTCTTCATACGACGAGAAGGATTGTGAGACTAATTATCTACAAAGAAACGGTTTTAACCCATAAAAGAAATGATCAATCTTACTTCTTGGGTTACATATAGAATCTTCAGCATGCCTTTCTAACCTTGTAAAGTTAGCCGCATACTTTGCGACATTCTCATCCTCTTTTTGCCTCAGGATCAGAAATTGTCTTTCCATATCTGCTCGATGGTCACGAGGAAAGTATTTTTTTAAGAAAACCTCTTTGAACTCCATCCATTCTATATTTTATACTTCATAATCTTCCCTTTTATTTTAGAATCAATGACCAGCATTGATCAGCATCTCTAGTGAGGTGGTAAACTGCCTTGATAACATTTTCCCTTTCACTATTCCCCACGGCGTGAAATATTTTCTCTAAGGAATTTATCCATTTCTCAGCTACTAGTGGATTTGTACCCCCATTGAATGTTTGTGGTTTTTTCCTCATGAAGTGATCTAATATTGATCCTCCATGATGCGTATCAGGGTGCTCCATACGGGTAAGGTTATTATTCATAACCTGAGTGAGTTGTCCCAGTATGGTGATTATCTGATCAGCACCAGTTGCATCACCAGATCCACTATAGTTATCTTGAGTAGGAGGGAAATCCCTACATGGAGTGCATGCATTGATACAGTTTCCATTCCTTCCACTAGGTGCCATTTATAAACAATTTCATAAACTAGATTAGTTTATTAATCAAAATACATAATTCCAAACTTGTAAAACACTTAACATAAATTGAACTATTTATGGATATAATCTATAATCATAAAAAAAATGTTTTCATTAAGGAAGTATATACTCATAAACCCTTCATAATGGTTTGTAAATAAAATGAGAATTATCCTAAGCATATCCCCCTGGAGGGTTGTAACCAACAGTGCAGCAAGGCTCGTTGTCATGAAAAAGTTCTCGTTCGAGTCTAGCTCAAAGTGGTGTTTTTGGGTTTTTCCACTAGGTACATCTGTGCCAAAGATGCCTCTACCTGCTCCTATCCAGACAGGGATGTATTGCTCAGAAAACTCACAAAATCTCTACAATACCAAAATTCTAGGAAGTTATTCTATATTAATCCTCAAAGTTCATCTTAGGTCTATGTGATCTAATCATAGTTTGACTAAATCTAGCTTCCATGCTTTATACTAAACATCCTCTGATACCAACTGTAACTCCCTAACCCCAGTTACCCAGAGTCGGTGAATTATTATATAACATTGGAATGATCAGAAAAGATGAAGTCTCGAAAGACCGATTAGTTTAGTAGCCTTAGAAACACTAGATATATTCATAAGTCTTACATTACATCATAATGTGAAAAAAAAACTACAACAACATCATGTATTCATATCCCCTCATACATTTCCCACAGGTCATTCATAAAATACTTCTTCACATCCTGATAAAAATTAAAACATAGAAAGGGGTGATCTCAGATGCTCAGTAAGGATAACAATATAGCGGAAGCTTTCATAAATAAGCATAAACATTTAAGGCAATGTATAACTAAAACAAAAGCCTTTTAAACTTGAACATAATCATAATATGGAAAAATAAAATTAAATAATTACATTTACTTATTCACATGGTTATTCTACTAGTTGAATAATCACATGCAATATCAATAACCACTTTCATAATGATGGAATACGTAATGCCAGACTATCATAACCACATAGTCCAGGCCTTGTGCCAAGAATAAAAATAATATTTTGTCAAGGCCTTTGTGCCAAGACACTAGTTTGTCTCATGATACCTACTGATTCATCGGGGGGCTATAGCGGGCTCCACCCATCACTTATTAAGTCCAATGCATTCCTCATATGAACAAGTTTAAACATAACATTAACATTTATATTAAAACTAGCATACGAAATGTCAATACTTTCTCCATAAACCATGAATGGTATAAAAATAACACATCCTCAGTCAAACGTATCAAAAAACCTTCAATACTATATGTAATTTTTGTATCATAATAAATCAACTTCAAATAAGCTTAAAATCCATCAAAGGATGTTGACATAGATGAAATCAAAACTATTTGAGATAAATATCTCTTTTTTTAAAATAATTTAAAAGTCACATAATTATAAAATAAAACATTTAAATTCAAAATATTCTTATAATCTAGTAAGGGAAGCTTCTATGATTTTATAACGGTGGAAAATTTTCGCACCTGCCGTATAAGTTAAAAAAAAGACATTCTTACCTTAATTCTGTCGAAAAGGTTAAAAAGGACCTTGTTTGGAAAATGACAGGAAGATTCCTTTATAAAATTCTTATAAAAATTCAAACAAGGGTATAAATGACTTTAACCCATATTTTGTAAAATAGTATGAATGATATGAAATACATTTTTAAGAAACATGCATCTGGATGATAAAGAGGTCCCAGTAGATAATTACGTATAAACAATATCGGATAATGAAGAGATTGCAAAATAAACTCTTACCTTGTACTTTTCCTTAGAAGATGGTATGTTAACCTCATATATAATAGTTAAAACATTGTTATTAAATTATACTATAATCATATACATAATTATTATATCATATACGATCTTCTAATAATGCGTTGTTAATAATGTTATAGTATTATCATCATTTCAGGGGTTAACTTACTCGTTTTCTTTTATATGTTTTGTTACACAAGCCGTGTTTGTTATGGATAGGTTGTATATTATTCATATCCAGAATTATATCAAGTCCTTAAACATTATTTTTAACCATCAAATGAAAATTATTCTTGAATGGATATGATGGGGAGTGAATCTCATCACGTTCGTGGAGACGGTAGTCCGTACGTACGCACAAGCAACAATATCATTCTTTTGATATTAAAATAATATATAATTGGATGGTGTATCATATATATAGAATAATTATCATGTAATATTTATCATTTACATGAATTTCACATCATTATTATATCCATCAAAATAATGATGTATTGAATAACAATTACACCACGACATGGAGATGGTAAGCCGTACGTACGCACGTATGGTGACATGTCATCCAAGGGAAGGATAGAATACTGAATATGGTTGTACCATATTTATAATAACATCACAGTATATAGAAGATACTAGAGTTATTATTTTATAATGGAAATAACAAAGAAAGAAGAAGTGGATAAAGAAAGGAACTTGAAAGATGATGGTGAAAACATTACCTCTTGTTCGGGTTCTCCCTTTTGACTTGATCAATAGGGAACCTTAGGTTAGCTTTATGTTAGAACTAAGTCCTATAGGTTAAAGTGGGGGAAGTTTAGAGAATATTTGGGTAGGGGTTGGCCGAGACAAAAGTCTTTGAAGGTATGAATTTGAGAGAAGGGGGAGTGCCCTTTTATAAGAGGGGTGAGAGGCACCTTAAGAAAAACATAAAATATTATTTTATAATAAATTCATATTCGGTTTATAATGGCTCCAAATTGACTTATTTCGAGGATAATGTGGGGATGGGTAGAAATACAGTCAACCAATAGATTTTAGACAGGATTGGGTCACTATATTAACCTTATCATTTATATTTAACTCTTAGTTAAATAGTTTGACATTTACCATGTCCCTTTGTATTTTTATATTATATGGTTAATAAACTTACTATAACAAGCCAATAGATCCCCAAGTGGTCCATTATTAATATATATAACCTTATCTGAGTAATTTGGCCGAACCTTATATTTTTAGGAAATAAAAATCAATTAATAATATAATATTCTTTTTAAATACTTCTTTATGTCAATTTTGACACTATTTAATAATTGATTTTTGTTAAAGTCTTAAAAACTTTATTAATCCGAATAAAATTAATTTAAGTCATACTAACATGTCATATTAACCTATAAATTAGTGAAATTCATAAAAATTCTTAAAATACATTTATTTGTATATTTATAATATCATTTATTTAAATATTTCATTAATTAGGTAATTACTGCATCACCATTGTGTCATAAATAAATTACATTATTTAATATCTAAAAATTATAAATAAAATATAATTATGTAGAAAATAATTTTATCTTTCTAATTAATATTTATAATCTAATTTATCTTATGTATAACCCTATATTAAAAATGTTTTAGTTATTTAACTTTGATTTTATCTCTTTTAACTCTTCTTTGAATTAAATAATAATAAATGTACTTATCTAATCAAAGTGGACAAAAGAGGTTCACATTATATTCCTAAGGTTTTTTTGGTCTAATTATACTTATCCAATAGAATAAGGACATGTGTTTGGGTAATAATAATATAATTTTTACCCTTAATTACCATATTTACTTTTAACTGTGGTAAATAAAAGTAAAAGTTGATATTCACCAAAAAATTATTTTTATCTTATTGAACTACATTTTACTCCTTGATATTAACCGTGTCTCTCAGATTTTTGAAATTCCACTCACAGAATCGGTAAAATTGAGTTTTACGTGAATTCAAAAATTCTCATAGGAGATGGGTAAAAGACGGTGAAAAGTTCAATAAAATTTTTATATATCTAAAATTATTATAAACTAACTCCAATGAATTACATTGAACTTATATAGGTATTATGTATCTATTTTTACCTAAAATAAATTTAAATAAAATAAAAAATTATTTAAATAATAATTCGGTTTTTAACTATAACTTAGTGTTTCTCACTATTCATCAAAAATTGATTTTTTTTAGAAAAAAACCAAAAATTCAACTTAAGATAATTTTGATATTCTGAATCCAAAAATGAAATCCATTTTGAAAAATAATATTTATAAAATTTCAAAAAGTCGGTATTACTATTCATAATGACTAGTTTGATTGGTTGTGGTGTGTGTTAGAACTTGAAGTTGCGTACAACACACGCTACTGTATTATTCAAAGAGAAGCGTACTGGGGAAGCTTGGGGTGTTATAGTCTATGTCAGTGGTGGATTATGCATGTTATTTCACCAACTTACAACATTTTGTTCTTGGTTTGGTATGGTATGAGGCCGTTATGGATAGATATTTATAGGATGGTATTAGACATGAAATCAAGTCCCAAGTAAATATATTCCACTTAAATATGTTTTCATAGGAGATAAATCAAGCCCTTATCTCAGAGGGAAACCTTAAAGAGGATTCTAGGGGTGAACATTCAGTTTCAATTGGGTGGTCCAATGGTGTGACTATTGAGGGTAAGAAGTGTTTTTTAGAGTATGCACCAGGGAAGCGGTGGACAGTGTAGTTAGAAAAGGGAAATAGTTTCTCAGATCATTGATCGGTTCTTCTGGTATTAGTGTGGTTAGCCGAGACACATTTAGGGTTAGTGTCCCTGGTCACCTGTTGAGTGTCAGGCATGTGGTCGGTTGGGGCATGTGAAAAGGTTCTATAGTAACCCTCGATAGTCGGTAAATGATGTAGGTCTGAGGCCACTGTAGAGTGAAGGCATGGGGTCTATTAGCCTATATCTGGTAGGCAGTTGAAGATCTACTGCCCGTATCAGTTCGGGTGGTGGATATGGTGCTTCCAGATAGGGAAATCATTATATGCATGGAATTACAACACTAGGAACTCAGACCAAAGCCTAGAGAAGAGAGACATGTCATCTTCATGTATTTAAACATACCTATAGAGGTAGAATGTCTGTACCATTGGTAGTTCAAGGTATAATAATTGTAGATTCTATTCTTTCTAGTGCTTTTTTCAATACAAGTGCCTCATATTCTTTTATTTCAACCCAATCTGTGGTTTTATTGGGTCAATCTATTGAATGCATGTGTGGGGTTATTTCAATTGATACATTGTTAGGGTTGTAAGAAGAAAATATCTGACATTTTAAAGGGTGTTCTATTGAAGTTGGTGGGAACCATTTACTATGGAACTTGTTTGCGCATGAGATGTTAGGTTTTTATTTTATTTTGGGCATGGATTGGCTGGTGATTTACCAGGACCACGTTTATTTTTACCCCAGTATGGTAACATTCATTTCCAAGGAAGAGGATACTTGTGTACATCATGGAGAATGGGAAATCCGAACAAGTCATGCAGGGTTAGTCTGTCATCAATTTGAGTGAGATCATATTTCAAGTGTCTTGTATTATGTTTGACAATGGGGGATTAGGGCATCTTGTCTTTCTTCCTGTGGGGTATCGATTTCAGGATGTGTTTCCTAAGGAATTATTAGGGCTACCACCTCAGAGAGATGTTCATTTCACGATATTTCTAGGAGTAGAACCATTTTCCATTCCACCATATATAATTACACTAGAAGAACTCATGAAACTTAAAACTTAGTTAGAGGAGTTAGAGAATAAAGGGTTTATAAACCCAAGTATATCACCTTGGGGATATCTAGTGTTTTATTCTTATAAGGATGATGGATAATTTAGGTTGTGTGTTGATTATATGAAGATGAATCAAATTACAGTTAATAAAATATGACTTCTTCCATGAATCGACGATCTATTTGACTATATGATATGTGATTTAGTATTCTCCACAATTGATATGAGATCAAGGTATCACCACTAAGGGTGAGACCTTCTGATATACCATGGACTGGTTTTAGAAGTAGTTATGGGTTGTAAAAGTTTTTTTGATGTCATTCATATTGAACAATGACCCAATAGTGTTTATGACTCCAATGAACCAAATCATTCACCCATAACTGGATCAGTTCATAGTTGTCCGGGATGACGGCATCTTGGTGTACTAAAAAATTCATGATGGTCATGCTAAACAACATGAAATAATTTTTAGTATACTAAGATATTTTACGTTATATTCTATGATATACAAGTGTCATTTACAGATTGACAATGTTCATTTCTTGGGTCACATCACCTTAGAGGAGGGTGTGTCAGTGAACTCGAAGAAAGTGTAATCATTTGTATATTAAGAGTGGGACAAGACTTTTTCTAATGTCTGATGTTTTCTTGGATTGGTGGGATGTTTCCAAAGGTTCATTAATGACTTTTCCCATTTGCATGTACCACTTTTAAGGTTTACCATGAAGGGCATCACATTTTAATAGACTGGTTCATGTAAGAATGTTTTCCAATAGTAAAAAAACTGTTGAATACCACACCAATTCCGATCTTACTAGATTGAGGTAAGTGGTATACCTTGTTTTTTGACACCTCTGGTGTTGGTATTGGGGCAATGTTGATTCATGAATATTGGTTCACCACTTATCAGTCTTGATAGTTGAGGCCTCATAAAATAAAATACACTACACATGATCTTGAATTAGCCACAGTGATTTATGCCTTGAAGTGTTGGTGGCACTACTTGTTGGGAGAATGGATTATGGTGTATACTGACCACAAAAGCATTAAGTACATCATCTATTTGTGGTACATGAATCTTCATCAGTGAATATGGGTAAAGTGCATTATTTTTTTTAGAGTTTGAGATAGTTTACACATCCTGAGAGGGGAACAATGTCATAAATGTGTTGAGTTAGAATACTCCAATTAGGCAGCTAATGAATTTAGTTACGAGTGGATAATGATGGAATTATTTAATGATATGAAATTGGATGTGTAGGATTACTGATGGTAGATGATCCTTACATCCTTAGTAGTTTATTCCACACTTTTGAGCCACATCAAGGATAACCAGCATGAGGATCTAGAAATTTTATATTTGATTGAATGTCCTAAAGGTGGGGAGTAACTTTCAGGCTCAGATTTTATTAAGGATGGGATCATTTATATTCATTGATGTGTGGTTGTGCCTATGTGTATATGGGAATAATTTATGCGAGAGTTCCATGAATCAAAGTTTGTGTTTCATACTAAATTGAAAAATATGTATAATGATATTTACAGGCAGTATTGGTTTCCACAGGTGAAGAAATCGGTGGTGTGTTTCATGGCGTGACATATTACCTATCAGTAGGTGATGGATGAGCATCAAAAGTAATGTATATTATGGAAGACTTTACCTATTCTAGAATGGAAATTAAATGATGTGATAATGAATTTTGTGGTGGGTCTTCCAAGGATGCCTTAGAAGAATAATGTGATATGGGTTGTTATGGATTGATTGACCAAAGTGGAACATTTATTATCAATTTGAGAGACCTTCAACATTGATCAAATGGGAATGTTAAATGTTAGGGAGATATTATGATATCAAGGGGTGTTATCGACTATAGTTCCAGATCGTGTTCGGAATTCTACATCACGAATCTGGGAAGGGTGTAGAAGGATCTTGATACACAAGTGTTTTTTATTATGGATCTCCACCCACAGATTAAAGGTAAATCAAAGCATATAATTAAAGGTCTATAGGATAGACTGAGGACTTGTGTCCTTGACTTTGGTAGATCATGGGAGAAGCACTTGGTGCATATGGAGTTTTCCTACATCAATAGTTACTAGGTTATGATTAAGATGGAACCGTATGAGGAAATCTATGGTAGACCGTGTAGATCTTCATTGTGTTAGATAGAGGATGGGTAATTAGAGTTGTTAGGATTGTGACTCGTGAAGGGGTTAGCGGAATAGGTTCCGTTAATTCAAAAGTGAATTTCTATAGATTAGAGCTGGAAAAAGTCATATGTAGATCAGAGTTTTAGACCTCTTGAGTTTTTTGTGGGTGATTGTGTATTTCTTCAGGTGTCGCCAAGGTTGGTTCCCCATTGAATTCAGAAACATGGTAAGATAGTGCCCAAGATTGTGGGGTCGTTTGAGATTATGGAGAGGATCGGAGCAGTGGTGTACCAATTAGATCTTCTATAATTATATAGGGGTATGAATGATGTTTTTCATGTTTCACATCTCTAGAAGTATCACCATGACCCATCTCACATGATTTATGTTGAGGATGTTGAGTTTTAGGTTGATTCATTTTTTGAGGAGAATCTGATTCACATTATGGATTATAGTTATTAAGACTTTCGAGGAAAGACTCTGCCTTGGGTTTGAGTTTTTTGGCATCATAGAAAATGATGCCTCGTAGTTTGTGAATGGTTAGGTAAACCGTGAAAGGAGTAAAGTCAACCCATGAAAGCTTGGATTGAGGAATTCCTCGTAGTTGGTGAACGTGTTTTCAAACTATGTTGGATCCCCATGTTACCATGAGACTTGGACCCCTCTTGGACAGAGGTAGGAACACAGTTGGCACACAGGTTTTCAAACCTTGCACCCCATTAAAATGGGTTTTTACTATTTTTTTCCCCAGATATTTTATGTTTTTACCTGATTTTTCCACATTTCTTCTCTATAAACCCTACAGAAAATCCAAAATTACCAAGGCTTCCCAAGGATCAATGTCTTTTGTTTTCAGTCTATTTGGAGTGCCATTGGATGTGGATCGAAGCTCTAGATAAGTCTAGCGATCCTCTTCCCTCTCTTTTTGAATTATATCTTGTAGATTTGTTCTTCTTATTCCGTATACATAAAACCCTCTTTCTTTAGTGTATATTTTTTGGTTCATTAAAGGGTTCTATAATCTGAGTCTAAGAAAAAGGTTAAGTGAGAATTCATCTTCAATATTGAGGTAGGTAGTCTAAAAGTTATATCTCACAGTCTTGAAGCTGATTTGTGCTTGTTTGGTTGGGCTTTTGGTTATCTCTAGTTATGAATTTTACGCATTTGATAGGAATTTGTAAAATGGTTGAAAAAATGATGAATTTAACCCCTCATGATCCACATGGGATGCATTGAGGTTGATTAGACAAATATTAGGGCCACCCATGGGGTACACAATCTTTCTAAACATGGAAAATTGTGATGTTGAATAAGGAATTGTTATGATAAAATAGATCCCATGATGTCTATATTGACAAGTTAGGCAAAATTATGAAAGAAACTATTTTTGGCTGTTTTTAGACATTGATAATGGTTTAAGGTATTTTTTGGAACATTTTGAGTGGGTTAAATGAATTAAAGTGATTATGAAAAATGTATCATGGTTGAACTGAGAATATGTTAGTGATTTAAGGAATGAATATGAATTGATATGTTGATTTAGTAGTGAATTTCAATTTTTATGTGAAATTATTGTGTATGTTCTAGGATATATTAAATGTGGTTAATGGTTAGTGGAATCCAAATAACATGGATTGGTAGTTTTTGAGAATTTACTGATGTTATACTCCTACGAGTTGGGTTGAAATGAAGCTCTAAAACCCATAAATAAAATTCATGAGTTAGGGAGTCATACTAATGATATAGACCCCTAATAGAGGAATTGGATGATTACCAAGACTTATTCTCCAAGGTAAATGTGATGAAATTGGTTGAGATTACCTGGACTGATACTCCAAGGCATGTGTAATAATTTTGTGTGTGTGTGATGTTTCCCCAATTGAGATAGGTAACATTATTAATTACCTTATGCATATTAGTTAATCATCTTAGGTCATTGTGTAATAAATGGAACACCTAACCCACAGACTTAACTGGTGATAATGGTTAAGTTAAATAATTATATAAAAATTGTATCTTGTTACTCATTGTTTACTTGTTATATATTATCTCATTCATACACTATCTTCTTAGTCTAGATATTTTTTAGACACCATTGGTGGTAGAATACTATGTTTTTATCACACCCATCTTAGGAAGCCATTAAGAACCTAAGCATATTTCATGATTATAGGTTAGTACAAGGGAAAAGGGAACATGCTAGGGGGTTGATCTGGTATTGGGATGTCCATGGATGAGGGATCCAGACTTGGATTCAAGACCCATTTTGGGGATTCTCCAGTTTGTATTTATTTTGGAGTTTCCTTAGACTTGACATTCTATTGAGATTACATATCATGTTAACTCGTGGTTGTGGGATTGTACCCAATTTTGGGAAATGTTTGGGATTGAATGTTTCTATATATAGTTTATTATTAGTTTTGTTTCATATTTTATCTGTTGTGGTTTACTCTAATAAAGAGGGTATAGTATCCCCCACATGATATTATAGACCCTTTCTTCTAGTGGGAAACCTGTGGTTTATGGTAATGCATTCTTGAGGTCATGTTGCGACCTGACTTGGGGCACCAGTTTAGTGGATCCTGGGTTTGAGATGTTATAATCATAACCATCCACTAGATATGATATATCCATGTTTGGTCCTATCTAACTACCCACTAGAATGATGGTATAATGTAATTATTAAGATTTAAAGCCCTTGTTGAAAAGGAAATAATCATATACCATTTAATGTTAAATCCACTATATGTTTGCTCATTGGATGTTCATATTCTAGAAGTCCACTTTGGCCATGGTTAATTACCAACACCAGTAACTATAAGAATATATGTATAAGCATAGAAAGTTCCCAAACTTCTGAGGGATGTTGGGAAAATTAGTCTTTGGGTATGGTGAATAGTGTACTTGCTCGGATGGTTGGTTTGGTGGAACTCTCAATTGAATGGTGAAGTCAATAGATGACTGTCGACACATTTTATAGGTCTATGTTTTTCTGTTTTACTGGACATGAGCCTTTATAGAAGGAGGTGGGACTAGATGATGATGATATGCATGGATGATGTACAAAAAATGTAAGCATGATATTAACTATATTATGAAAAGTGTAACATTATATTACTAAGCTACATTTTTTATAAACTTGTACTTATAGTTTCATGTAAGGGATAATAATGTTCTCCCATAGATGTAGGATGAATATACAAACTAGGTAAAATATGTGTTTTCTATTTTATTTCTTATTCATTATCTATTTTTAATGTATGTGTGATTCATATTTTGACTGGTGATTAGGTATTTTCTTTTATTCTTAATTATAGTTCTCTAAGACACTGGTGGAATATCTAGTAGTATGAAGTTTTGATGTGATACACTACTGGTGGATACAAACATCCTTTGAACTCAAGGTTCAAATATTTGGCATTTCATATTAGCTTCTTAGAGGGAGGAATATATCTTTTCAAATAAGTTGTATCAAAGGTTACTTGACTCAATACATTCTGTAATACTGTTATGTTTCTCACTAGACTCATAGTCATATTTAATTTCATTTTTTCATACTATCATTGAATGATATTGAAATGAATAATGCCAAGGATCAGATCAGTCAGTTTAGTGAAACTATATTTGGTTTCTGGAAGATATATATTGAGGACTATCTAATCTAGAAGTGTCTTAATCAACTATTGGTTGAGAAAAAAATAAAAATAGTTAATGTTTAAAAGGAAAAAATTGGATAGAAAATATTTAGGCTTCATGAAGATGGAATTTACAATGAATGTTTCAATCAAAATTTGGGGTAAGAAGAATAAAATTGATCTTATGGTGGCCCAAATAGAAATGTATAAATAATAAAAAAATTAAAAAAATTTTACATGATGAGATGTTTTTTTAGCTTGATTATATTTGAAGGATTACTAGTGGAAGATCATATAAATGATTTCAATATGATCAGAAGTCAGTTGGAGTCGGTGAAATTTACCCTCATAGATGACGTGTTAGATATAATACTACTTTCAACTTTACCAGAATATCGGGATGGAAAGGTAAATATTCTAATAAATCCTGTGGAAATATCTGATCTTGTGTTTGTGGGAATCTATAATTTGATCCTTAATGAAGATCTTGAGGGAAGTGAGGTCCATGAAACTTATAATAGTGCACTAAATACTAATGGAATGTGATTATCACCTCATCAAAACATTTATCGATGATCTGAATAATAGACCAGAGTGAAGGTTCATGGGAAATGTACTTGTCTAGGGTCTACCTATAGGGATTGTGATAAGGGAGGACATCTTTATAGGCTCTACAAAAACCATAAGGAAAAATTCAAAGGATCAACTACCAAAAAGTTAAAAATCCATTAGCATAATGGATGTAAGTAATGATATAATCATCAATAGTCACATTCTAATAGAGTCATGGGTGATTGACTCTGGTTCATCTTCCACTTTATGGATCATTGAAGACTTATGAAAAGCTCTATATCTACAATCTTTTGATATTTTCATTTGGAAATTGATGAATATTTATAAGTGTTTGTAATGGTAGATTTGAATCTCTAGATGAAAAATAGGAGTATTATTTTGTTCAAAGGAATGAGACACATACTAGGTCTTAGTAAGAATAGCATTTCTGTGGGGAAGATAGATAATGATGGGTTTAGAATTACATTCAACAATGTATTGTAGAATATAACGCATGGACCTATGTTTGTGGTGTAAGGAGTAAAGGACAGAACCTTTATATGACTAAAATTCACATGTGAGTGTAGTGTTTGATATTTTGTCATCACAAAATCTAAAGGTTTGGAATTGTATACTATGTCACCTTAGTGAGAAGAAAATGAATATCCTAGAAGGGAAGGGAATTTGGAATATTGATTATACAACTATCATAAGTTGTGAGTGATATTTTATTAGAAAGTAAAATATAGTCTCGTTCAATTTTAATGTATGGAATTCCATAGCTTGAAAATTGGAACAAATTTACACAGATGTATGGGGTCATACATCGGTTAAATATCATGGAGTATTATGACACCTTTTTTATAATTACTGATGATTCCACTAGGAAGGTACTGGTTTATTTTCATGAAATTAAATATAGTGTGTTTAATTCATTTTTATAGTGTAAAACCACAGTATAATTGGAATGTGGCTAGAAATTAAAGTTCTTAAGATTAGAAAATGGTGGTGAATAAAACTGTCCCATCCAAATAATGGGATCATATTAGAGAGAATAATACTAATAACTCCTCAATGTAATGTAGTGGAAGAGTGGATGAATTGCAATTTTACATAAAATTATAGATGCATACATTTGAACTTTGGTATGGGCAAGGCCATTTGGGATGATGAAATTAACATGGAAGTTCCCCTGGATAATTGAATTTAATCCTCCATAGTAGGATACTTTTTACCCAAATGACTTTTGTTTGATAATATATTATAATTTTCACACCTCAAATTTATTCTCTTATTGATGGAAATGAAATAGATAAGATTAAGGCATAGTTTGAATACAGTTTCTCATATGTTATGAAAATGAAGAATATGTATACCATATGTAGAGTGATGGTAAATGAAAGATCATTAGAATAAGATAAATAAAATTCAATGATAATATCCTATAGAAGGATTATAATTTGGATGAATCATAAGTTACATAGAAGATCTAAACTACTAAAGCACATGTTATTATATATGAAAACTATATAAATTTAAAAATATCATTAATACCAGTGTGAAGAGAAACATCCTCAGATAGTCATCCAAAAGTTGATATAATTGAATTATCAATAACTATATAAGTCCATGGAAGATATTTCACATCAAAATTATCATTATAAGGAGCACCATATGTTCAAGTACTCGAAATTAATGTTTTAACGGATGATGAATCATATCTAATAAGATTATCTATAGTCATACAAATATTCCAACAGTAAGGGGTTTACATGAGATTCTTGCTTATAATGTATACTAGGGAACTTGAATGACTATAAGAGATATTGAAACTCAGTGACCCAAAGGAGAGGATTTTTTCCATATAGGAAGAGATGACTTCCTTAAAGTTGAAAATAACTTGGGAACTTACTGAACTTCTAAAAGGGAAGTGAGTACCTGAGAGAAAATGGGTCTACTATTTAAAAGATTAATATAATGGAAGTATAAGATACAAGACCTGGTTGGTGATGAATGGTTTCCATCAGAATTAACAAATTTATTTCTTAGAAATATTTTCACCAGTAGTAAATCATAGTAAAATTTTAACAGTATTGAGAATTTTCACAACATATAGGTTACACTTGGAGCTGATGTATACAAATAATACCTTTATACATGGTTATTTGGTGGATTATATCTACATGAAGCAACCCAAGGTGTTTTAAGACCATCATAAGGAGGTTCTTGTCTACAAATTGAATAGAAGTCTATATAGTATGAAATATGCACCTTGATAGTGGAATAAAAAAATTGATTCTTTCATAAATGAGGACGTTTTCCTAAGTTTTTATTTTGACTATTTTTTATATCAAAAGCTATAAAATGATGGATCTTACATTATTATCTAACTATATGTGGATGAAATGTTGCCGGTAGGACAGGAAATTCCACAGATAATGGATCTAAAGATGAAGTTTTCTAAAATATTTTAAATGGAGGATGTTGGTAAAGCTATGAAAATATTTGTTATAATTATTTAAATTTATTTCAAGTCCCATAATCTAGTGTTATCCTAGAAAGGATTCATTCTAAATATAATTAAAAAGTTTTGAATGATCGAATGCAAAATTTTTAATATTTCCCTTGTTGGAAACTTTATGTTCTCCATGTAACATTCAAATTTAAGGTAAGATGAGGTTCGATACATATAAAAAGTACTATACTATTTGGATTTAGCAATCTGGACACATAATGGTTTTTATATGTATGAACATTTCCTTTGTAGTGGGAATGTAAAGTTATTTCATATCTAACATTGGGAAGGATAATTTTAAAGTTGTGAAGTGAACCATGAAATAAAAAAAAATATCATAAGATATTACTTTTTGATTTAGGTAATATAATACTTTAAAACTATTTTTTGATATGATTTTTTGGTGATTCTAACATTATAAAAGAACAATGGGTTTTGTTCGTATGTTTGGGGGTATGTTGATCAACTATATGTCATAGGTATATCCAATGTTGACATTGTTGTTAAAAAATTTAGAGTATATTATAGTTACATAAGAATAAGATGAGTTGATTTGGTTAATGCTCTTGTTAAAATAACTTCCAAAATCATCGTAAAAAGGAATGTTATTCTGTAATAGTTAGAGTGCTATACACCATGATAATAATATGATATTTCATGAAATAATCAAACATATTTAATTTTAATTCCATAACATCAAGAATCATATTGAGGAAATGGTATTTGGGACTTTGAGGATCACATGGAAGAAAAATATGGCTAAAAGATTCACAAATGGGTTAGTAAAATAAAGTATAAAGTAGTACTATTCCATAATGAAACTCAATTTAATTATTAGAGGATGTAGAACATTTCAATAATCATAGAATATGGTGTTTTTTCCCAAAATATTGAAGGATGTTGGGTGGGTTTTTTAAAACAAGACTTCAAGTGGGAGGTTGTTATGATATCAAACACTTGTTCAAAGAATATTAATATTAGATCATCTAAAGTTTAATTCATTGGAAGTTTTCTCAATGGATGTTATTATTCTCTATGTATTGTTTAGCCTTTGTTGATCAATGGTAGAAGGAAACTTCAATATACAAGTATGAACAACGAAACATCAGAATATTTCGATTGATGTAGTTCATATTAGTGTATGAGAATAGTACCATCTATGATTGTTGACTTAGTACCAATATAAACTAAACTGTGAAGTCAAAGGATGGATAACAAAACATTTTGGAGGTCAATGTAAACTATTTGATTGGCTAGAAACCTCTATAAAAAGTGGTGTGACCAGCTTCAAACAGCTTTCATCGATGATAAAATATTAACATAAAGTACAATAGAAACTATATTATTAATATTGTAACACTAGTTTTCTAAGAAACAATGTTTTTAAATATTTTACTTTCAATAATATGAAATAGGTACTAGTTTTCTCTCATGAATATAGGATGAAAGTCATAACCACATTAAATATGTGATATCTTTTTTTTCATATTCTTTATATATAAATGAAATATGTGTGATTATTTTTTTAGTGGACATTTGGGTAATTCATATCTCTTTAATTCTGGTGCTCTAAGATAGAGACAGAATATCTGATAGTACCAAGTTCCACTATGCTATACTACACGTGGATACAATGTTTCGGTGAACTGAATGTTTAACTATCAGGTATTTTGTATCAGCTTCTTTGAAGGGAGAATATTTCTTGCCCAAAAATATTACCATGTATGGATATGATAAATTAAATAAAAATAATATATGATATAAATAAGAAAATAAATATTTAATTTTGGTTTTGGATGGGTAAAATTAATATCAAACTCATTAACTAATATAACACAAATTTTTCGTTATAAATTTCCTAAAAAATATCATCACCAACTTCATCATCACGAATAATAATTATAATACTTATGAAATCGAAATATCAAATTTTAAATAATTTTTAAAAATAAATTCTAATACCCTGTATTATCATATAATGATTAACGTTTGATGATGAATGAAGAAAAACAATGCTACTATGAAACTAGTTCAAAACAGTCCAGATTATACACACATGATATTAAAAATTGATAATAAATAAATAATATAAATTTAGATAATTATTATAAAATTTTTTTTATAAAAGGTTATATATATTAAAGTGGTTCTAAAATAGGTTTTTAAGACTATATTTTTTGTTATACATGAGATTTAAGCACCTTAGTGAATGTCATGAATTAAGGTAAGGGTTTCTTTGTCTCATTTTAAAATCTATGAGTCATGTATAATTTTAAGCATTGTCTGTAATATATGGTGTATAAAATCAAAATTTAAGATTTTATTTGATGAGTTAGGTTTTATCCCTATATTTTTATGTTTAATTTCAAGCAATATCTTTGAAATAGTTTTGATTAAAATATTACTCAAACAATGAGGGTTTAATTGAAAATATTATTTTCAAATCAAGATTATTTCCAAAAGATAATATTTCTTGGATTTTTTATTCTTTATAAAAACCTATATCATTTTATTTGTATAATAATTTTTTTTACATTTCCCCACAAAATTGCATTTCTCAAGGACTCATAATTTACAGGAAATGTTAATTGTAACTGAAATTGACCTCGAATATTCATCATGATAGGGAAAATACCATTTCAATGTCCGTATTATTTGTATGATTTTATAAATGTTATAATCTGTGAATAAATAATTTATTAATTAAATTTTATACTACTTAAATTTATTTAAAAGTTGTAATGAAATTTTCAATTTTTTCTTTATTGGTCATTTTCATCAAAGTGTAAAAATAAAATCTTATTAATTTTTTTCATTTGAGTGCATCTTTCTTCCACCATAATTATTATTTTTTAATATTATTCTCTATGACTTCATGGTTTATAAAATAAATTATTCTTATCATAGATTTATAAAATATGTTTTAAAATCATTTCAATATATAAAGGAAAATTCTTATTTCCAATATGATTTTTTTTCTAAAAATGAAAAAAACGTTTTTTTTCAACTAAGTCATTATCCTTTGACATATATTATGCTTGATCTTGGGTATTATTAAAATTTTAAAATCCAACTTCATTATCTAGATTGATTATATGTAGTTATTAGAATATGCATTTACATTTCTTGTGTTTATCATTTTATGATTATTGTTGGAATTATGAATGATTTCCTTATGTGAATCCATTT
Source organism: Viscum album (assembly GCA_963277665.1). Taxonomy (NCBI): domain Eukaryota; kingdom Viridiplantae; phylum Streptophyta; class Magnoliopsida; order Santalales; family Viscaceae; genus Viscum; species Viscum album. Next base: position 1,077,573,529 of record OY728139.1, on the reverse strand, counting down.
GAAGATGACATGAAACCCATTTTTCCCCATCGGTTCTAAAATATGTGATAAATGAAACCGATGAGATATTTATGATATAATGAATTATTTTTTTCTTTTTTCACACATATATATGGTTGAATGATAGTTTGGATTCTATATTACCCAAAAATACATTGGTTAAGGATTTATAACTCACAAGAAAAGTATTAGCTTGTTTGTTTTAGTTTCCCATAAGTCTGAAACTAAAGGTGTCGATCATGAAAAAAATATCCCATATTTTAACAATTAATCCATATTTTAAATATGTTAGTTATTCCAATATTATTCTATCAGTATTGATGATTTATTTTTGTACATGTTATTGATATTGTGCTTCTATATTTTATACATCATTATATTGTTATTTCATGTACTTTCATGATCTTTTATTCTAAGATTTGTTGGGGATGATTTTATTATGTTTCATTATTTTAACCATATACTCATATAATTTTCTCTTATGGTTTTTGGTTGTTATCTATTATTGTTACCCTTACTGATCATATGAGATCACCCCTTTCTCGTGTTTCTATTTCCTCAGGTTAGGAATAAAAGTAATACATATGATGTGTTTAGAAGAGTATCATGTTTTGTGGATTTTTAGGGGATTTTTAAATCTTATTATAGATTAAGAAGTTGGTTAAATAGTGGGAAATGTGTCTGTTAGATATTAATGGAATGGTTTGTTATTTAGTTAATTATCTTTCATAATTCTCTAAAACACTAAACCTAAATGATATTGTGAAAGTATGAAACATAATATTTTCATTAATTCATGTAATCTGGGACTATCACATTCAAACATTTGGGATTCTATATATCCATTCTTCCAAAATTATTTCTTTTAAAACGTATAGCTTTGTAACTATTTACATGACTCATTAATTATGCTGTTAATCAAATTTTAAACTCAAAACTATCGATACATATCCAATTACATATCATTAATATGTTACATGAAACCCTGTCATATGAAGTATTGGAATAATATAAAATAAATAATACCTATATTAGTATTCTTGGAGAGAGAGATAGATAACCCCCACTTCTTTAGACAATGCATAAGTTACAGGAAAACAGGAAATCTGACCCAAATTCACTACACCCAAGGTAAATTTTCATTAGAGAGACCACAATTACATCAAAATTTTAACAAATAATATATATATTCTATAATTAACTTCTTAATTCAATATCATAACACCATACAATCCAAATACAAGTTACAATAAAACCAAATCAATATTCATACCTTGTATGTAACAACTTATATTCATATATTATAGTATATAGAAGGAATTTAACATTTTAAACCAAAGAATATATTAATTAATAAAAAAAATTAATATAGTCTTGATTCAAATAGGGAATAAAATAAATTAATGAAATATTTATATATTTAAACATGATAAAAAAATATTTGTTATCAATTCATAAATAAATAAATTATACACTTAAAAAATTATCCATGAATTATAAATAATCCATAATTAAAATAAAATTAAATATTTTATATTTATTTCCAATATGAATTTATTCATACTGAAATTTATATGTAATTTTACATAAATATATGATATTAAAGGAAATTAAAATATGTTATATACTAATTTTAGTTTAAAATAACTTATATTTCAAAAAAATCAAATATTTAACATAATTTCAACCTCGACCATATCAATTATAAAAAATAATTTTTATATTGTTTAAATTATTTTTCAAAATAAGACCAATTAATTTGAACAATTCAAATTAAATATTCTAAATAATTCATAATTATAAATATAAAATCCTTCATACATTTAGCCTTATTTTTATAATTTATAATTTTTTTTAAATTAACATTATAATGTCCATAAAAACACTTTATATTAAAAACAATAAGTTATGACTTATAAATTCAAAAGGCATATGATATTATCAATTAATATTCTAGATATTTATTTATCAAATATTTCATAAGTATTTTTTAATTAATTATAAACATTTAAAAGTATTTTTTATAAACACCTTACAAATTAAATAAATATATCAAAATACAATTTTCTATAATTTATAAAAAAAATTATTAATTATTTACTCAATTCATAAATGAAAATTCGAAAAATTAAAATTTTACTCAAAGCTTCATTTTAAGAATTGATGATTTTGTAATCTAATGTTTTACCTCTTTCATATATCGTTTTTAATGATTAGTGACCAAAATTATATGATAGATTATTCAAGAGTTTTTTTCCATATTTGAGAACATTAAAAATATCACAATCTGTGATTCATCATGTTGTATCAATCAAGGTTTATGATAGGCTCAATGTGGACCATGACATAATTCCTCAACAAATCCAATTATATCATACAATATCCTCTATATCATAAAGATGACATGATACTCTATTTTTTTAAACAAAAACAATTTACTCAATGTTATTGTTCTATATTATTGAACCATATTGTACATTATGGAGTCTTAAAATTTTATGAATTACAATTTGTCATAAGAAATTATAGGCTATATGATAGAAAATAACTGTATCAAATCCTGTGATATTGATATATTATATTAAAAAATAGTTTTTGAAATCCCTATCATTTTTAATGAAACACAATGAAATGTACACTTTCAAAAGTATAATCCACATTGTATTTAATGTTTGAAATCTGATATACTCATTTTTATTATGTTAAACATGATTTCATGAATAAATAAGCATAGCCTTGATCTAATACCACTAAAGTGTTTATAAGGATTGAACAAAACTTGTTCAATGGAATGGAACACATTATAAACCATACTCTTAAGATCACCATGTATTAAAATAAAAATAATGTGTATAAAAAAATAATGAACATGCACCTTTCATTAAAGAGGAAATTCAACAATAGTTAATCATATGATGGATGAATATCCCCTAGATAGATCCAATGAACTCCATTGTTTTTGGTGTATCCATAGGTAGATTCTGAATCACCCAATTCTCAAGAGGAACACTCCATAACTCTCAAGATATATTAGTAAATCTCAATGGAAATGAGAATAGTTGAAAGTGACATTTATAGATGAGGACAATCGGCAGGAAGAAAGGACTAGATAATATGATACTTATTTCAATTGTTTACACTTCCTTATATAAGCCATGGGTCCACTCCTCAAGTTACTCTTTCATTTATTGGTTGTTTATAATGTAAAAATAAATTGTATGTCAATATAAAATATGACTGATAATAGTTTCCAAATATTTTCATGTTATGAAACATCAGTAATCATTGATAGTATAGGTCGATATTGATTCAAACATTACTGATTTACATTTGTAAAACTATAAACTATCATATACTTTTATGTGAATCATTATGTATGATTCATTACACAACACTACAAAAAGATGATGCCTATATCATTTACTATATGTTTCCTATGAAATAGTCAATATAATATTCCTGTATTTTATATGATGATAATCCCAATAATTATAACATAACTTTCATAGATATTTTACAATATTACATCCCTATATATTTACACATGATGTAGAAAAAATATGTCATATTTATAAGGTATTTAGGGTATATCTACATCATTATGAATCTTAAGAGTGTTCTATGAGTGAAATACTATCGTTGTAGAGTTGTTATTTGTTGGAATTTTTTCATGTGATAATTATATGGAATGTGATGGTTTTTTGCCCAGAGTTCCTAGGAGATTCCTTTTGACTAGAGTGGGATTAAAGGATAGTGGTGTCTCAAGATGGTGTGGGTGGCCTTTTAAGGATACTTATTAAAATGTATTGGTTTAAATGAGCATGATATTTATGGTATCCTGGGATTTGGGTAGAATAATCAATGCATATTTTGATTTGGGACATTGATCACCGTAAGTTGTGATGGGATGTAAGGTATAATATATTTATTTTTATGGTGATGAGTTCAATATGGTTTTTCAAAACCAGTGTAATGATTTTATGAAAGGATTGATATAATATTACGTGAGAGGACTTGTGTTACTTGGTTAATTTATTTCCTCAAATATTGATCATAGTTATATTATCTAGTATAGTTTTGTTATGGTATATAGTTTAGACTATTTTTCTATTATATATACCAAATTATATATATTTTTAATCTATATAGATATTATTTTTTTCTTCTTAGAAATTATATTATATATTGCTTCTGGGTATGTTTATATTATATTTCTATTTTGTGAGTTCATAATATATTGCTCTTTTGACATGAAAATATTCTATACTTACTTTTCTTGTTTCATATTTTGTGGTTAGGTTAATGTAAAATAGACCATGTATGTGTGCATATATATATATATATATATATATATATATATATATCTTGTTTGTGGATTGGTTAGTACAAAATGGACCCACTTAACATAGTTATTTATATATATATTTTTGTGGAATGCTTTGTGTCTGAGAGGACCACTACATTAGTGGATATGGTGGATGATAAGACAATGTTTTATGTACAGGAAGTTATATATCTAACATTACACTCATAGTTGGTATGAATCCTCCTTGTGGTTGAAGAGTTGTATCTTAGTACTTTTGGTACATCACTTCCATCTTGTGTGAGAGGATTCTATTATTATTCCATGGTTTTTGGTTGGTGATCATTGGAATGAGACCTTATTTATTTAATTTTAAATGATATATTATTCTGAATTATATATACATGCAAATATTATTTCACTGAATCAATACACCTATGTGAACTGATGTCTTCACAAAGTTTCTACTGATTATTTATTCTATTACCATGTATGTGAACTCTATCACATATTCATATTCATATATAAAATTTATGGTTTAATTCGGTATGTAGATATAATTTATTATATGTTCTAAAATCTATTGAGGTATTAGTGTAATAGAGGACTCAAATTAACAGTAATTTCGGTGATATTGGTATTAGTAGGAGATATCATCCCACATATATCCAGTTGTTGTTTTGTTTTCACGTTTTAGGGTATGATTGTTCAATTTATTTTATATATTCATTAATTTTATATAGCTTATTATTTATATAATTTATAATTTATATTATGATGTTAAGCTGGGATTGAAATATACAAACTGGAGGGACCCATTCCTTTTGATTACATGATGAGATGTTTGAATTATGGACAAGTCAAGTCATATTTTTTGTGGAATCTAATGATGAAAATATATTTCATAAATAGAGGGTAAAGTATTTCCAAATTATTTACACATTCTGTTAAAACTAGTTATTAACCTTAGGTGACCAAAGAGCATTCCTAGGGTCTGTGGAAGTCCATTCTAAGTCAACAAGAAAACTTTTCTAAATTGTTACACTTAGAAAATCCATTAGAATTCTATATGTGAGATACTTTCCAATGTAGGAAAATTTTAATACCTTAATCATTCAGTATAAGTGACCCTAACCATTATATTCCAATTAATAGTCTTTTTTAGGTAAAATACATTATAGATGACCCGAACTATTAGGTTCCTATATCTAATGTGAGTTTTGGGTTGCATGTATGATTAATCCCAATTATTTAGTTCAAATAAGATTAGGGTTATTTTAATTTATATGATGAATTGGAAAATTAGTTTCTAACTTAAATATGAATTATTTTTATATGATATTATTGAAATGATTTTTCACTAGATATATTCATGATTTAAGAGATAATATTATTTGAGTTAATTCATCATAAAATTTAGATCATGTACCACTAATAAATATAATTTATGGGGTTATTATTTTAACAATAGAACAGTCAGTTAAATTATTTATTGAATTAATATAAAACATGACACTCTAATAATATATATTTCCAATTATATATTATGGAATGAATCATTAATATCATTTGAAGATTTTTATAGTTCATACCCATATATTACTTGATTGGTATCTCAATTTGAGAAGTAGTTTAAAAGAGAATTGTAATAAGAAAAAATATATAATTTATTTCAATATTTTTTATAGAAATATTCCAAATGGATTGACTAAAAAAATCGAATATTTTTACTATGTTGTGGAAAAAAATATAAAATTTAGTTTAACATTATTATGTAGAATAATGGATTTTCATTCATTATTAAGAATAAAAATCATTCTATACATGTGAATGAAATATTTTTATGAAATTAGCATTATAATGATTTTTTTATAAATCAGGTATATATATAATACAATATAAAATATTAATGATACGTAGTCCAAGGTAGTTTATAAAAAAACTTATCTTTGGAAATGTTTATTTTGGATTATAAGGATAAATGAATTCAATGAATCTATATAAGATTTTTGGAATCATTGAATTATGATTTTATGATAACCATGAATATTTTTTATTATGAAAAATGACCAAAGGAAATTTTAATATAAAATATTAGAGAGATAATAGACTATTGGAATTAGTATAATGTGAATTATTTATACTAATGAGTACAAAAGAACTTGGTGGGTATAAGTACTTTGTAATATACAGCTCTAACTTTAGTAGTTATGGTTATGTGTTTCTTATGAGACAAAAAATTGAATAAAAAAATGTTTAGAAAGTTAAGAAATAAAGTTTAGAATCAACTGTAAAAATTATTTATATTCAATGATCTAATTATATTGGTGAATTTATAAGATAATAAATTACTAATTATCTGATAGATTATTAAATAGTTTGAAACAACTATTGGATATGGTTTTACTGATGATGATTTAGTATGACCTTCATAATCAATTCAGGGATATTATCTATCTGTATCATATTTTATACTAAACTAAATATCTTTTTAGGTAGTCATAAAGACAATATATGAGATATAGACTGGGAGGCACCCACATTTATATTTTATGTGTTCTTGGGATATTAAATCATATATTTAACATTTAGATTTTGAATAACTTGATCCTAAATATGAAAAATTTATTATCATTTGTCAACCTAAAGAAAATTTGTGTTTTTTATATCCATATAGAACACAACGTGTTGGGGGGCCCAACATGGTGTTTTTTTATATGGATAACATAGAATGATGATTTATTTAAAGTATAGTTGAATCTGGTATTGTTCTAGTCTAAAAAATAGAAACGGTTACAAAGATATTAAGTGATTTTGTTCTATAGGAGGATATATAAACTAAACCTACTTATGTTACATAAAAACCTTTAAGGTTTGGTAAGATCAGATAGGATACTAATAGATATGGATTTTTAATTGAAAATTATGATAAATTAATATTTACAAAAGATAAACCTACTACCCATTGATAAGAAACTTATACATATTATTATAAGAAATGGTTAAAGGATATGAAATATGAGATAGAATCTATATACAACAACCTTGTTTTAAAATTTAAAAATTTATCTGAAATAGTGATACACATATTGTACAACTGGACTTCTGTATAGAAAATCTCAAATTAATGGAATAATATCTGTATATAACAATTGTTTGGTTGAATATGGGTATAAAAAAAATATTTTTATAAACTATGATGAGACATTATTATAAGTAAAGATGATAAATTCTATTCAAATATTACTTTCTACAATAGATAACTATGAGTATGATATAATTATAATTAATATTAATATTTCTTTCTATTATGAGAATCTAATTGAGTAAACTGGTATAATATAACTCGAATAATTTTAAGGATATAAACAGTTCCAATAAGATGTGAAATTCATAATGATTCATTTATGGATTGAGTTAAGATTTTTGAATTTTTAATATTAGGAATGATGATATAATAAAAGGTTTTAATTTAATCATTAATATTGATAACACATGTATATGAAAGTGTCATAGTGTGAGTGTTGTAATATTTTGGGTATTTTATATGGATCCCATACTACTTATTATAAATGAATTTCAAAATGTCCATTCATTAAATGTGTAGTTAGAAAAATACTTATTAATAAAAGGAATATGTGAATCATTTATCATATTGGGGTATGAATGTTTATTTACATAGATCAGATAGTTTTTCAGTTTGATTTAGTTCACATACATCAAAAAAAATACTAAATTAGTTGAAATGGATAAATCCAAAAAAATGTTTCATTACCAGTATTATATAGTGTGAGTATAATAATGGATCACTGGTCATAACTAAGTTATAAAGGTAAATAAATTAATTATATTACATTGGTTTCAATAAATAAATATATTATGTATACCTTATTTCTTACTAAAATGAATGTATCTTATGATTGGAGAATAACTTGTAAACACCAAACCCATCCTAGTGGGAACCACTGGATTACTCTAAAGAACATATTAAAGCATGGAAGGAAAAATAATAATTTTTTATTGGTCTTTATAAGTGAGGTAGATGTCATTATAAAGGGATATATATATATATATTAACTTACAAAATCTCAAGGATGATTCTAAATCTAAATTTGGTTTTGTGTTTTTATTCAATAGTGTAGTAAATATTTAGAAGAGTTTTAAATAATCCATTATGGAAAACTCAAACACATAGGTAGCATACATCGCTATAATATATGATTTTAAGGAATCTATGTGGATAAAGAATCAAATTACTATACATGTGGGTATTTTTATTATATTAAGATCAATATAACTCTATTATAATAATAATTAAAAAATTATTTATGCCAATGCACTGTGGTCCCACAAAAAAACTAAACACATCATTCATAACTAATATGTAATTTCATAAATCATGGGGATTTGTATTATAATGACCTATTAAAGGGATTTATATAATAATATAGTGAATCAGTTGAAAAATACATTAATTAATTAAAAAAAATAGATTCGTGTAATGTGTTCATGTATTAGATACATGAGAGATCATATCTATTGGTTTTTTTATAATGTATAGGTATTGTGGGATTATACTAATAGAAATTTCAACTTGTTATTAATTCATGTGTATTGTATTTTTACATATAGAGTGAAATTAACCCCCCCGCCCCACTAAAATTATGAATTTTATTATTATATAATCAATTAACATAAAAATTTATTATGTGTTGTGATTATATGATAAGATTTGCATTAGTAAAGTCTCGTATATGATACAAAATAGACTGAAGAGATAATTTGTAACTTATTATCTATAATGGTGAACTAAAATTATATCATTTGAAATTTAATATGCATGTAATTGAAATACTTAGGGGAGTATGATTTATGTTAACCCCCATTACTTGAGGTTAAAATCGGTGCTCCCAAGTGTAAAGTGGGGGTTCAATGGGGGGGGGGTATGGGTGAATTCATGAATAATTTTTGTCTTAATCAATTTCTAATATTTATTATAAAATATAATTTCAATCCTTGTTAGAGTGAACAATCTCATTTTTTAAATTCATACTCACCAAGGATATTAAATAAATAAATAGCACCTAATGTAAAAAAGCTCAATACTTAAAATGAGCAGCTGAATCATTGGAATAATTCAGAACACATGAGATCATATTGTCTACTAGAATAACCTTATTGATATATTGTGTAATGAATATACATGAAATAATATAATAAGAAATCAACACAACTGTTTCTTCACACAATAAGAAAGTATTCTTCAAGGATCAATATTGTTTTGGATATTATCTTTTCTACACCAAGGATGGGATTGCAATTTTCCATAGAATTTTTTTCTCTAAAAAAATTATGGTGATCCCACACTTCTTTAAAATTTATAATAGGCATGAAATTACAACTTACTATGTATATAATCAAGGTTTGATGATTACTCACAAATATGGTGAAAACTATTATTCTTATTCTGATTCTATAAACTCTTCTATTATACACTATGTTTCCTCTATTTCTTCTCTTAATTTATAAAATACCCTTGGCCATGTAGTCTTACATAGAAAATTACATTTGTATCATTGATATTTGAATTTAAAATTAAATATAAAATTCATGACATAATTAAACATATATTCAACTTCTCCCATTTAATTTTGATAATTTGGATCATTCAAGACCTCTTAGTCAACATCTATTTGTTAATAAAACATTAAATGTTGAGTATGAGTATCATATGAGTTATAAAATGATCATTTTCATCAAATTCACTCAAAATATAGATTTCTTCATTGAAAATGGATTGTTCAAATCCATTGTAGAGTGTCATACATAATTTTAATTAAAATTGAATTGAACTTATCTAAAATTATTTTAAGTATTCCTTGTTTCATAATTTTTATCCCCAATCCATTTTAGATAAAAAAATTATTCTCAATAAATTTAATGTTCTATAACATAATACTTCACATTTTAACCTCATACAATAGATATGAACAACAAATCCATTTCACTTCCTTAGGTACACGCCTCCTTAAGGTATAAAATTTCATCAAAATCATCATTATTGGTGGATGAAAGTGTGGTCACCATAATTTTGATTATCAGGCAACAAAATTTCTATTTTTTCGATGTTTCACCTTCTATACCATTTTTATCTTCATCTAGGTTAATCCCAAATAAATCAGTTTTTATAAAGGAAAATCATATAAAAGCCACCATAATGTTTCCTTTCCTTTAAATATATCCTTTGGGATACACTAAGAGTTCAACCAAAACATGTACAATCCTCACCATTTAACTTAGTAAAATTTATCAATTACGATTTCTTATGAAATTATCATTTCATAGATCATCTAAAAATTTATCTTGTTATTACCATGTACTTCACTATTCCATTAAACAGTCATGTATTGTTTCCTCATACTAAATTTTACCAAGATGCCTATTTTCTATGAATCCATCCCATTTTAGTCACCTAACTTTCCCCAATAAAAGTTTTTTTACAGTGTAATGAGGCCTCCTTCACTTAAAATAGATCCATAAACTACTATTCTACATCAAAAATCCATATATATTCTTTAAATCACTTTAAAACCTTTAAAATAACATGACCTAAAATGAATCAACATGTAACACTTGTGTTTGAACATGATTTTTGTATACAAAAAAAATCACAATAATCATATCCACATAATCTCTTGTCCAATTCTACCTCTATTTAATAAAATTTATAATGCCAAGGAATTATTCATCATCTTCTAATCTCCTTAAAACCCCATGGGTCACAATTACTTCATCAATGAAAAATTCACTCTTGGTCTCACCATATTCCCAATTATTGGACTCAAAATTATCTCAATTTGGATTTTATTAGAGTCTGTTAAGAATAAATCACTTTTCATACTATTTACACTTATTAGTGAATCATTTTTATAATATTTATAAGCCCATGTGAGTAAATAAAATATTGGAAGATTGAAAATTGAATAATGGTGCCATACAATCCATTATAATGAATTATTTATATATACTTGATATATATTATCCTATTTATAACATTCAAAATAATAAGGTTATGATTGATCCTAATTCCATATAACTTTTCCATTGTCTCCATGGAAACATAAATAAGAAATTCATTCATTAAATTTATAGAGATGGATTGTTGGACACATTAGCTTATAAATCCTTTGACACATGAGAAGATTATTTTTTTAAAAAAATTACAATGTTTTATTTAGGTATAAAAGGTGAGGGGAAAAGTGGTCTAATGCATATCATACATAGTGATGTATATAGAATAATGAGTATACATAGAAATTGTGGTTTTTGGTACTTTGTTACTTTTACTGATGACTTTAGTCAGTATGGTTATATGTTTATGAAAAACACAAGTATTGATCATTTGAAAAGGTCAATGAGCTTTATACTGAAGTAAAAAACTCAATTGTGAGAAATTACTAATATTATTTGATTAAATTAGGGAGGTGAAAATAGGGGTAGGAATTCATGACTCTTATGATAGATTGTGTAATTTATTCACAACTCACCACTACGGGAACACAACAATGAAATATTTTTTCTTAAAAGAGTAATCATGTCTTTTTATACATGGTTTGACCGCTGATAGTTCTATGTGACCATTCTATCTCATTCTGGGATTATAATCTAAATATGGATGCATTTATGCTAAAAAAATTCAATATAAATAAGTCATGAAAATACTATATGAGATATGGACTAGTAAATGTCCCAAAAATTATCTTAGGGGAATTTTGAGTTCAAAAAATTGTTTGGTGATTTAATTTTGATAAAATAATACCCAAATTATAAAATTTCTTATAAATTGGTAATCCTAAGGATATTATGGCAAACTATTTGTATAACCCACTGAATACAAAGTGTTTTTGGCATGTGTTATTTTTTTCCTTGAGAAGGAACACATGAGTTGAGGTTTTAATGGGGTAAATCTGATCTTGGGTTAGTTCAAGACCAAAAAGTAGGAATTGTTACTAAGATTGAGGTTGATCAATTTACAGTATAACACCTTTTTAATACATAACTTTTCATTTACATAGTACAGACATATGATCTTTTAATGATTAGTTTCTTGAAAATATGATGCATAATACATGAAAACGTTACACATTATTCTAACCAACATCAAAAGATTCTTCATTGGTTAATTCCATGTACTTTTACTACAACTCATAACCTGGGGACATACATCAATGGAAAGGGTGATCATATATCCTAGTAAGGGAAATCAAGGGAAATAGTTTACATGCGATCTAGAGAAATATCAATATGAAATTGAGGAATATAAATAAGAAATGATCAAGAGGCGTATAACAATAATAATAATAACATGATTCATAACATGTAAATGTGGATAAAACATTTAATTGAGTCATTCATAGGAATATAACCAAGGTTTATCACCGAGGTTTCATAAAAATTACCAATTTTATTCACCAAGGTATTGTAAAACATGTCCTCTCTTGGAATTAAATTCTTTACCCAATGAATTAGAGTCCTATTTGGTAGAATCCTTAATTTTTCTTAATTTTAATGTGAAAAACATTGATCATAATAAATCATTTCATAAATAACCCCTAATGAATAAATGAAATGGGTTTCGTATAAAAATCATAGTGTTTTAAAAAGCACTTAAAGACAAGATATTTATGACATTTATAACCCACATAAAGTGAATAAAGGTTTTTTTTATGTCCATGATAGAATAAAATACATAATTTTTTACATCTTGGTGAATACCCATAGTAAATAAATTTGTTTGGGTAATAAAATAAATAAAATAAAAGTTAATTTCTTGAATAGAAGTGGGAAATTTTGAGAATTAAAATCAGCAGCACAATGGGTACAAAACATGGTTTCAGAAAAGGGTAAAAAGAGGGGGGAATGGGTATCCCATTTATAAAACATAATTTCTCAATAAGGTACTGTATAAAAATGAAATAATATAGATTTTACACAACATTGAGCGGATATATACAAGAATAGGTTCTTGAAAATAAGGATATTTCCCTTAACTTGAAGAGTAACTCCTAAAACTCAAATATTGGGACCTTGGGGGATTGAGGAAACCTTATTAGGGATATTTTAGAGGTAAAAATATCTTATATTAATGGAGGATAAAATATTAGTGAATAAAAATGGAGAATTAGGTGGGTATTTATTGAAAAATAGGAGTTTTTCTTTATTAATATTTTGGGACACCTATGTAGTAGTAAATACAAAACCAAGGGCTTGCCCATCATATTAGACACTTGGGAAAACTGTTATGTTATTGTAACACAAAATATTAAATCAGAATTTTAAATTACTTATAAAATCATCATGAAATAATTATGAAGTCATTAAACTTACCAGAAAACCCAAAATATATTTTTACTATTCATAAAAAATAATGTATTTTAGAAAATTATCATAAATTCACCCTAACCTAATTTAAACCTTTTGATTTAAAAAATAACATTTATTTTATCATAATATTTATATAAATATGATAATTTTTATGTATAAATATACAAATCCTTATTTATTATAAATAATAGCGGATAGAAAATTCACAGTGAAATTTCTTGACACCTGAAAAAAAATATTTTATTATTTATATTTAAATAGGAGTATTTTAATCATAGTATTTCATTAAAATAAACACTATTAATAATACCTTAGTTTATTATAATACGTATATATTTTTTGAAAAGTACACTTTCTGGCCAAAAAAATCAATTTATCAAATTCTTTATATTTTTAAGAAAAACTATTCTCAAAACAGAATTGATGGGAAATTTTTTTGTTATTTCAAAATGATTAGACATTATGTAACTTAGGTCTCAACACATAACCCCTTATAACAACTTCATATGACCTATGGGTAAGGTGTTTGATGGTGATAGATTCATGTGGTGGCTCGGCTAACATCACCCAAGTGGTAATTTCAACTAACATGAACTTATCCCATAAGAGATATGATTCAAGCCCCACGTGATGAAGCTCTTCTTGGGTTTGGTCAAGATAAAAGTCCAGTGATGCTAACTCCTTCATGTGTTATAAGAAATGGGATTTGTACGTGTCATGACCTTCCTTATTCAAGATGAGGGAAGGGATGTAAAAGTGTCGTGACCTTCCTTCTTGAAGGTGAAAGAGAGAAAATGACCCCCTAGTCCTGCATCAAATAGGTCCTAGGGTGGAGACAATCACTAAGGGTATATAAATCTTAAAAAAGGAGGAATTACCCCTTTTATATAACCAATATCGAGGGATAAGATGCATCAACATCAAAAAAACTCCAATATATATATATAAGAAGTAAATATCCATGCCACATGCTTGTTAAAAGTAAAACTGCTTGAAATACAATGAAAATATCCAATGTAAATACAAAAATAATAAATCTGACCAACGACAAAACAACTACCCCAATGCCCGAGTTAGTAAGGTCCTACACGGTCCGCATAATCTACCTACAAAACTGAAAATAGTTTTATATAAATAGGGTTACAATAAAAGTATACTCAGTAAGAAAATCCAAAGTCACTCATGCACAAGCCAGAGAAGCATACTTATGCCCATGTGAGAAAATAGAAGAAACTCAAAAAGAACCTAACAAGGTATACTATCCACCCCAACCTCACCAAGGAATTCTCACCAAACAATGCATTTCATGTAAATAAAAGTAGCAAGCACGTTGATATTTGGGTACCCTACACCACTTCCCACGGGTTAACTGCTCATCCCTAACATCAAATGTCCTGATGCTACCACGATCTTCCACAAGCCCCAATGTCACAACCCCCCAACACACACCTGGGCCATTTACCACATCTCACCCACAAACACCTAGCCTAAGACCACATCACATCCCACCCACACAGATCTATGCCACAGAACCACAACTGCATCCTGAGGACACTTGGGAAAGTACAACATATCTCATCCTGAAGAAACATGGGAAGAAAACCTCTCACATAGACACATGGGCCTCACAACCTCACCACAACCTTCTTGAAGAGTCTAAGGATACCAATGCAAAGAAGAGGGAGCAAAGAAGAGCCAATAACCAACTATCCATCCTCCCTCCAGGATGTTGGGAAAGAAAACCATCCCCCATAACAATGGTGGTGTTCGGTAAGTAGTGCTCAACACGAGTGGGGTGCATATAGAAATCACGAGGAACATCATGTATATATATAAGTACAAAACACTCATCCCAACCTATGGATTTTTAAAATGATCAAGTATCCCACACAAAACATCCCTTGCTACCACAACTAATTCTTAACCATACAATGAGCGACAAATTCAATTGATAACCCTAGCCAATTCATTTAACCAATCATCATTCTTTATTTAATCTTGTGAAAAAATTATTAATTCCATCCCATAATAGGCAAATAATAAACACTGAATAGATTATTAAGAAAAGAAACCATACAAACAACTACTAAATACAAATAGACAAAGAAGGACCAGGTAAAAGAATCCACTCTAGCAACCATTTTTAATATACTGATCTCTAGAAACTCTGGGCGAAATGCTCACACAAGATGACACCATCCTTCCTCAAAATTGTCCCTCACAAACCATCCTTGGAAGCCCAGCTGAACAAAAATTCACCACATCCAAAAAAAACAAAACTCAACCATATTTCAGTACCACTGTACAAAAAAACCACAACCAACAACCATGAAACGAACCAGATGTATCCTTCTATTTTAATAGTTAGTCCATTAAAAAATCAATCTATATCTCAACTTGAGATTCCATGACACTGCCTGTACCACCCCATATGCAGAACCACACTACCATCCATAACACCACACAACCACACCAAATATAAGGCCAAACAAAACCATACACAACACAAAGTTACACCAACTGGTAGGGTGTATTTTGATTTAGCAACACTCATTCTTTAATTCCACCTTGATAAAACAAGGGTTATCAGAGAACAAGTTTAATCTTGGGACATCCATTTATTTTACCATGTATACGTGATCAACTAGATTCTCATATTTCCAACCATTCAATAGAGGGTCAACAAAAAATATAAATCAACCCCTATGCGCAAGGAAAAACCACCAATGATGATGATTTTCAAGAGGATACTACCCATAAGATTCACAACAGAGATCAAATATAGCAGATAAAACAAATGATCATCATCAAAATCAGTTCATCCTTCATTTATCTTTGTTATGTTGGTTTCAATCGTACTCACATGAAGACATCAGTACACCCACCATAAATGATACACAATTAAAAGAGAGGCAAAGGATTTCCTACCTCAAAAAATAGACAACCAGTAACTCCTCCTTGCACCAGAACATAGCATCGTGCAAGAAATATGAGACTCCAAGGGAAACTAAATCCAAAGGCCACAACACAACACATGAAAACATGGGGATGAAAGGTTCTCAACATACCAAGAGAAAAATAAACATGTGGGGAAGAAGATATCGACTTAGAAGAGCCAGACCCCATAACAATAGAAGGAAACAGTTTCAAGGGCCATTAAAGTTTGATCATGGTCAAGATTACATGGTCTGACTATTTCAAAGTCCCCATAAAATTATCATATTAAATATATAATTAATATCCTTTGAATCACTTTTAGAACACTCAAACAAAATAGGTAACTCATTTACTATCAAATAAAATGTAAAGGTGAGAAACCGGAAAAACTAGGAAAAATTGCAAATGACTCACTGATGGGTGAGTCACCAATTTTTATCACCCACAACGACTCACCAAAAACAAGTCACAAATGTAGCCCATTGAAAACAAGTCACCGGCGTGACCCACCAATGCCTGACCCACAGATGTGATTCACTAATGCTCGACCTACCGATGCCCAACCTTCTAACTCACGGGCTACCAATGTTGGGCCTACTCATGTCTGACTTAACGATTACTGACCTACCGATGCCCAACCTGACGATACATGACCTACCGTCACTGATCCGCCGACGTTGAGCTATCGACTTGATCTACCGTTGTGAGGTACCGATACAACCTACTGATCAACCTACTAATACTGAGTGACTGATGCTGAGTTACAAACACTGATTCACTGATGCGGCCTATTGATAGAAAATCTAGAGTTTTCAAAAAATCATGAAATGCTCTGCCATTGCCTCCCAAAATGCCCCAAACACTATATTTTTGACTAATTAATGGATCAGGGAGGTTCATAACATTAAATAAGATACCTCTCAAACTATTCTACCCATCAATAATTCAAAACCAATCCCAGAAGAAATAGGGATCTTAATAACCTCACTGTAAGACAGCTCTCAAGGTTAAACCACCCAATGTTGTTCTAAAGATGTAGGGAAACCTGGACATACAAGAACACCTAACCCCACATATGCTAACCCAAATATTTATAGGATATCCCACACAAGAACCAAATTTCAAAAAAAATGAATTAGGGAATTCCTTCTTCCTTGTCAATATACTATCTTCTCTAGGAGACATTGAATTGCCCGCATGGGTTTAGTCGCATCTCAAATAGTGCATCTTGAAAAGGAATCTGGTCTCCCCATTTTAACATGTTAGGACTTCATCAAAAATTAAAAAAAGGAGGAAACCCATATTATAAAAAATAAAGTTCAAACGCTATATAAAAAATCAAAACACATCTGAAAAACTCAAAAACATCTCTGGGTACTGGGAACGCATCTGTGACTCCCTTTACAAATTACTCTCTTTTAGGCCACCATGCCTCCACAACACATGAACCAAAGGAATAGACTTTCCACAAAGTAATTTTTGAAGATGATACTAGACCTCCACTAGCCTCTCCATGAACATTACATCATCCTTGATATCCAACTCTTCCCACTCAATGAAATAAGAGTCATTGTGGAGATACTGATTAAGATGGGAGAATTAAAAGATGTCATAGATCCTATACAACTGTGGTGGAAACACCGACTGGTAGGGAACCTTTCCAACTCACCCCAACACCTAAAATGGTCTGATGAACTTGGGAGAAAGCTTGCTCCCTCAGCCAAACCCCCATTACCCACGTTGAAGGGAAGCATTCAAGAACACATGGTTTCCAACATCAAACTCCAAGGGCCGCCTCCTATGATCAACATACAACTAATGCTAGTATTGTGATACCTTAATCCTCTCATGGACAATCTGAACCTTCTCATCTATACTCCTCACCACATCAAGACCATGAATAGTTTCCTCCCCTAATTCCGTCTAGCACAAAGATGAATAAAATGGTATTCTATATAAGTCTACAAACAGAGCCATGCCAATGGTGGAGTGATAGATATTTTTATAAGAAAATTATACCAAGGGAAAATTTCACTCCCAAGATCCACCAAAATATAAGGGGCATGCTCGAAGTATGTCCCCCGATATCTGGATGGTCCTCTCTGCTTGCCCATCAGTTTGAGGGTGGAAAACAATGCTAAGGCGTAACTGAGTTCCAAAAGCATGTTGTAATACCCTCCAGACATGTGAGGAAAAATTTGTATCATGATATGAGACAATGGATCTCAGAACATCATACAGCCGCACCACCACATCCACATACTTATGTGCTAAGATATTCACTATGCCCGACTCCTTAATTGCTATGAAGTAAATTCATTTTATCAACCAATCAACTATTACCCAGATTTCATTGTATCCTCTCGAATCCCTAGGTAATCCTATGAATATATCCTTTGATATGTTATACCACATCCACTCAGGGACATCTATGGGTTGCAAAAACCCACTAGAAACCCAGTGCTCAGCCTTCACTTGCTGGCACACTAGATACATCGCCACAAACTCTCCCACTACCCTCTTTATCTTAGGCCAGTAGAAATATTCCCTCAAGACACATTACATCTTGAAAACTACTAGGTGCACCTCTATGCGTGATCTATGAAACTCATGGGGAAATCCAACACGTATTTACATTATAAAAAACAACTTCTCATGTAATTACACTTGATTCTATCTATACTTTGACCATAACTCTAGAGCATCACCCTAGTCAACATGATCATGCATCACCTCTACCTTTGCGTCTCCCCAATGAGACTCCTAATCTAGAAATATATCTAAAGAACAGAGAATGAAATCCTTGAACTTGATCCCCATCTCTAGTTCCAACATACTCCCCTACTGGAGGGAGAGTAACTCCCACCTCTTCTCATCCTTCATGGTCTAAGAAAGGAATTCTGCCTGGAACTCCTTCTCAAACACAACCCATATAACAACATCATCCTTACTCTCTACTAGATAGAGAATCCACCCCTGACATGAAACACCCTACATCTGGATTATAGGCAGAGGAACCCAATACTCCATCGGAGCCCGGATCAAGCTGAAAGTGATCACCAACTCCTCAAGAAAACTCTCTGTCTCTATATCTGAAATGATTCCTTCATACTTTCCTAGTGTCTGTCGCTAGAATTCACAAAGCGACATATACCACTGATCATCCTCCCCCACTGGGTCAACCCTTCTTCATTCAGCTGGATGGGTCTATTGAACCTCTACTTCCTGAGCCACTCATGGATAAAGACTAGATTCCATAGCGGAGAGGTAAACAAGGAACTCTTAATCCTAAGTAGTATTAAACTTATTTACGATTCATTTTTGACTCATTATTTATTTTAATTTCTCAAAAACACCCAAAAAACTAGAATACAAGTCATCATGATGTAATTAACTTCCCTAGGTCCTCGACCCAAAAAAAGGTATAGCCTCACATTGTCATTTGGTAAGCTCAGAGTCCTTGCATTGGATCACTAGGGGCCCTAAAATTGGATGTACTAACGAGTCTTCCATAGACTATGTCACACCCTAAGATCACCTAACATTGTTTCCTTACTATCCCATGCAATCATTACTAGCCCTAACTTCAATCTCCATAATATCTTTCAACCACCAGGCTCTGATGCCATTCTGTTATGACCATCCTTCTTAGAGATGAGGGAAGGGTTGGAAATGTGTCATGAACTTCGTTCATCAAGATGAAAAAGAGATAATTACCCCTGATTCCTACATCCAATGGGCCTTGGGGTGGCGACTGGTACCAAGGGTATTTAATTTCCACAAAAAAGGAACTAACCTTTTTAATGTAACCAAGATTAGGGGATAAGATGTATCAACCTCAAAACAACTCCATGACATATATATAAAAGAATCCAAAATCCATACCACATGCATGTTTAAAGTAAACCTACTAGAAATGCAATGAAAATATCCGAATTACATATAAAAGAACAAATCTAAGTAGCGACATAACAATTATCCCGATTCTCAAGCTAGTAAGGTCCAGCACGGTCTACATAATCTCCTCAGAAACCTAAAAACAATTTTATATAGGTAGGGTGAGCATTAAAGTATACTAAGTAGGAAAAGCCAAAGTCCCTCATGACCAAGTGGGAGGAGTATACTAATTCCCCTATGATAAAATATAAGAAACTCAAAAAGCACCTAAAAAGGTATACTATCCACCCCAACCTCATCATGTAATGATCACTAAATAGTGAAATTCAGGTAAATTAAAGCAGTAAGAACATCAATATTTGGGTACCTCACACCACTGACCACTAGTTAATTGCTCATTCCTAACAAAGAATTTAATGATGCTACAACACTCTTCCACAATCCCCACTATCACAACCCACCCACACACACCTGGTCCACATACCACATCCTACTCGCAAACATTTGGTCCACAAACACATCACATCTGTCCCATGGATAATTTGGCCACAAAACACAACCTCATCCTAATGAAACATGGGAAAGTACAACACATTTCATCCTGAAGACACATGGGAACCCCACCTCATCTGCAGACACCTAGGCATCAAAACTGCACTACAACTTTCTCGAAGAGTCTATGTATACCAATTCCTAGAAGAGGGAGTAGAAAAGAGATAATAACCCACCATCAATCCTCCCACCAGGATGTTGGGAAAGGACACCCTCCCCCATAATAATGAGGGTATTTGGAATGTAGTTCTCAACACGAGTGGGGTGCATTTAAAAATCATAAGGAACTACATGATTAAATATTGGAACCAAACACTCATCCCAACCTAGAGGTTTTCAAAACGAACTGTAATGGCCCGACCCCAGTTACCCAGAGTCGGTGCATTATTACATAACATTGGCATGATCACAAGGAAATAAAGTCCCGAAGGACCGATTAGTTTAGCAGTCTTGGAAATTAGATTATATACATGAATGTTACATTTCACTTTAAGACATACAAAACAACATAAATAATCTTTATAAACGCCATTATTCCTTTAGATTAACCCTACATATCAATCACAATACACTTCTTGGAATCCTGGGAAAAATAAAACATAGAAATGGATGAGCTCAAATGCTCAGTAATGGTCAGCAATACAACGAAAACTTTCATAAATAAGCATAAACATTTAAGGCAATGTATAACTAAAACAAAAGCCTTTTAAACTTGAACATAATCATAAAATGGAAAAGATAAAATGAAATAATTCCATTTACTTATTCACATGGATATTCTACTAGTTGAATAATCACATGCAATATCAATAACCACTTTCATAACGATGGAATGCATAATTCCAGACTATCATAACCACGTAGCCAAGGCCTCGTGCCAAGAGTACAAATAAGATTTTGTCAAGGCCTCGTTCCAAGACACTAGTTTGTCTCATGAGACCTACCGATGCATCGAGGAGCTATAGCGGGATCCACCCATCACTTATTAAGTCCAATGCATTCCTCATATGAAAACGTCTAAACATAACATAATTTTTTTTATTAAAACTAGCATACGAAATGTCAATACATTACCCATAAACCATGAATGGTATAAAAATAACACATCCACAATCAAACATATCAAAAAACCTTCAACAAAATATGCAATATTTGTATCATGATAAATCAACTTCAAAACAAGTTTAAAATCCATTAAATTTTTTTGACATGGATGAAAATGATTTGTAATACTCTCTGAGAGAAATACCCCTTTTTCATGAAAACATTAAAAAGTCACACAATTCATAAAAGAAGTCATTTAAAGAAATTTTTGAATCAATGTGTCCCATACCACTTTGAAACTTTTGAAAGTAATTATCATTTTAAAAACATTCATGTCCATATAAATAAATCCTTAAAAACCATTTTGAAGACATGGACTTAAATGAGAAAGATTTAGAAGAATAAATATTTAAAACATTTGAAATTATGTTTTAGTAAAAATTCCCTTAAAATAATCCCTTTGAAAACTCTTTCATAAAACATGTACTTGGATAATAAATATTTCCCAGTAGATACTTACGTAAAAACAACCTTGGATAATAAATAGATTGTGAAATTAACTTTTACCAATTTGGTAACTTACGTAACATACAACCCATGGAAGAGGTATCATACAATGAATATGTAAATACACATAAATTAAATTGTATTACACAAAGAATATAATTATGGGCAGTACATACACCATAAAAAAGGTAATAGTGGAAATATGGAATGAATCTCATGGGAGTAAGGAGTGATATGAAAACCCCTTACCTTGTACTTTTCCTTGGTTGAGGGTAGGTGAACCTCCTCTTCTTCGGGTTCTACCTTTTGATTTGATCAAAAGGGATCCTTAGGATAGATTTATGACTAAAGTAAGGCCTCTAGGATGAAGTGGGGGAAGTTGAGAGAGTATTTGGGCAGGGTTTGGCCTAACCAAAAGGCTTTGAATGTGTGAATTAATGAGAAGGGGGAGTGCCCTTTTATAAGAGGGGTGAGGGGCGCCTTTGGAAAAGCTAGAAATATTATTTTATAATAAATTCATATTCGGTTTATAATGGCTCCAAATTGGATTATTTAAATTAAAGGTGGAGATAGGTCGAAAACCACAAAACCAATAGGATTTAGACAGGTTTGGGTTAATATATTAACCTTATCGTTAAGTATTAACTCTTAGTTAATTAGTTTAACTTTTACAATGTCTCTTTGTATTTTTATATTATATGATTAATAAACTTACTATATACATCCAAGAGACCCCCAAGTGGTCCATTAATGATACAAATATCATGATATAAGTCTCTTGGCCAATCCTTAGATTTTTAGGAATTTAATATCAATTAATAATATAATATTTTTTAAAAAAACTCTTTTATGTCAATTTTGACACTATTCACTAATTGATTTTTGTAAAAAAACATAACAGAATGATTAATTAGAAAAAAGTTAATTAAATCAATCCTAACATGTCATATTATCCTAGAAATCCATTTTAATTAATAAAAAGTCTCAAATTATATTTATTTGGGTATTTATAATATCAATTATTTTAATTTTTCACTATTATGGTAATTACTGCATCATCATTGTGTCATAAATAAATTAAATTATTTAATGTCTAAAAATTATAAATAAAATACCATTATGTAGGAAATACTTTTAGCTTTCTAATTAATATTTATAGTCGAAAATATAACATATATAACTCTATGTAAAAATTGTTTTTCTAAAAGATATATGATTATGTCATTTTTGTATTTATTTTAACTTAATTGAAATAAAGTGTCCCTATCACCTACAAGTGACTCCATGGGGTCCCAAAATCGACCCAAAGATGCCCATGGTCGGACATGCATCCACCAATAAGGTTAGGACACGTTTTAGGGTAATTTAGTATTATTATAATATTATTTTTAACCCTTATTTACCGGATTTACCCTTTAACCATGGTAAATAAAATATTTACCGAAGTAATTATTCAAAATGTCTAGAAATAAAAGTTACCTATTTACACAATTTGTACATCTTGATTCCAAATATAGAATCCATTTTTCAATATTCAAAACACAGAAGTGGCAGAAATTAATTTAAAATTAATTCCTGTTGTCAAAACAAAAATCGTGTTTTTAAGATATAATAACTATCAAAAGATTGATACTTGTTTATGTTCAGTTTAATTGTGAAATTATGTCCTATGACCAAAATTTTATTAAATGGTAAAAATATATTCTAAATATACTTTAAAACCACTCAAATTCATAATTTATCACTATTAATTATTTTGATTAAAAAAGTTGTTTTTAATTAAAATTTAGTAATTTTCACTATTCATCAAAATATTAAAGTTATCCGAAAAGTACCAAAATTTCACATTAGGCTAAATTCGATACTCCGAATCCAAAAATGAAGTCCATTTTGAGAGATAAAATTTATAAAATTTCAAAAAGTATGTATTATTATTCATAACGGCTAGTTTGATTGGTTGTGGTGTGTGTTAGAACTCGAAGTTGCGTACAACACACGCTAATGCATTATTCAAAGGAAAGCATACCGCGGAAGCTTGGGATGTTTCATTGTAAATTTTTTATGTCCCCATTATAAAAAGTAAATTTATTTAGTCAAATTGAATACATAAATGTTTAAAATATTAGATTTAAAAAGGGTTCACTATTAAAAGTTGGTAAAAGTGCAATACTGAAAATGAATTTGTTCTTACATTATGTCTAAGAAACTCATAATATGGATTCTAAAATTATAAGGATTATATAAAGTTTAAAATTTAGTTAATACTATTCATAAACTCTTTTGAACGGCTTGTTTGGTAAGTCATGGTGCGCTTGAACTCGGTGTTGCATGTAGTGAAAGTTATTGAATTATTTTGAAGAAATAACACAATATGAAATCATGGGGTGTTACATTCTCCCCCCTTCAATAAATTGCGTTCTCGCAATTTGAAATTGTTCTTCGAAAATAAATGGTTGAATGCAGAAAATATCTTTGTGGGAAAACCCACATCGGAAATTGGGTTAATAAAATTTAGTCTTAATAGGAGGAAAAGAGAAATGAAAGGGTCACCACCAAATTATGATCTCTATTCGGAGAACATTGGTGGAAATTAGAGACATATAATTGGAGGAAAAAAGTAAATTTTTATAGGTAGTTATTGAGGTCATCAATTATAAACAAGTGTAAAATTGAGGGCCTTAAATTCATCAATCTATGATGATTTAA
The DNA here is from genome assembly GCA_963277665.1 of Viscum album. Classification (NCBI taxonomy): domain Eukaryota; kingdom Viridiplantae; phylum Streptophyta; class Magnoliopsida; order Santalales; family Viscaceae; genus Viscum; species Viscum album. The sequence continues at coordinate 1,077,548,199 of OY728139.1, read as the reverse complement.
AATACCATCGGTTCAGAAAAACATGTGGTATTAGGATGACACATTTTTTTGTTTTAAGATCCCTTCACTAAAGTATAAGAAGTAATTTCTTTACAGAATAAGAGGAGAAGAAAAATATATATTTGAAAAGTAGAGTTCCATCCTTTAACTAATTTCTACAACAAACTCATCTTTCACTCTAAAAGATAATAGAACTTCAAAAATATATTCTATTTATCCTATTCGTTTGGGGTTAAAAAAATGAATTTATAATTCATCTGCTAGACCTTCTTAAAATAAACTACATTATTTAATCCAGGACATCTCATGGGCCAGTGGTAGGTGATACACCCTTGTCTCCCTTCGGTTGCAAGTTCAAGTCTCGCGGCCTTTCCGGACGCGACAGGTTGTCGCCCGACCTCTGTGTTGTCCTTTTATGGAAATCCAAAATAATCAAAACTAGAACTATCCAAAATACATCAGTCCAAAATTTATAAGTAAGGTAGACACAATGAAGATCCTTTTTGCCGCATAATAACATGTGAACACCTTCATCATGTATTCTTTTAAAACACTGCAACATCTGGAATTACCATAAAACCTTATTGATTACATTCATGATCCCTTATTCCTTAAAGAATAATAGATATACTCCTTCAATCCAAAAATGTTGTAAACCCCAACAATGATGGAATATACAAATCATTAATCAGTTTCAAGGTATTCAAGAATATCCAATATAATTTATCCAAATCAATCATATATTATTCTAAAATCACTACCTCGGTATCGGAACCATATTATGGTTTATCTTTCTCTCAACCATATATTTTCCAAAAATTTAACCTGCTATTGTGTCACTTTTCTTTGTTCCACACAATCTCAAGTCCTTGATTAAATAGTACTGCAGTACAATCCTTATAAACTCCATAATTATTATAACAAGTACATTGTTGATACAACACTCAAACGACATAATCAACATAAGAACTCTAATCATTCCTCTTCATCTTTGGTAGTATCATAACTTAATTATTATCGAATAGCATCATTTGCGGCATAGTATGATGACTAGGACATAGGTTCGCGTAGTGTCCAAACTCCTTGCAAATGAAGCATTGTACATTTGAAACAATTTTCTTACCCTTGCAGTCACGTACTTTGTGCCCCTTTTCTCCACACTTATAACAAACTCCAATTCCTTTCAGGAAAGTTCCAGGGTGTTTCTTCCCACAATTATCACATATGGGAAAATTATTCTTTTCGCTCTTCCCTTTATCCATCTTTCTCTCTTCCATTATTTTCTTCTCTTGCTTCCCTTAAAATCCATAGGACTCAGTAAACTCTTTACTTATCTTATCAACAAATGAGATTTTTTATTCATATGATGATAATACATGGGAGACTATTTCTCTTATAAATTCTAGCTTAAGACCACGAAAGATATGATCCTTCTTTCTATTTGGATCATGTGCATTGCTGGAGTTCTCATTACTTCTACCGGGCGCCATTTCTAAACAATGGCATATACTAGATTAGTTTATGAATAACAATACCTAATCCCAAACATGTAAAACACATAACATAAATTAAATAGTTTATGGATATAATCCATAATCATAAAAATGTATCATTTGAGGAAATATATACTCATAAATCCTTCATAATGGTTTGTAAAGAAAATGAGAATAATCCTAAGTATATCTCCTGGGAGTGTCGTAACCAAGAGCACAGCAAGGCCCGTTGTCGTGCACCAGTTCCCGTTCGAGTCTAGCTCAAAGCGGTGTTTTCGGGTTTTACCCCTAGGTACATCTGTGCCAGAGCCGCCTCTACCTGCTCGTATCCAGACAGGGATGTATTTCTCGGAAAACTCACAAAATTTCTACAATACCAAAATTCTAGGAAGTTCTTCGATACTAATCCCCAAAGTCCATCTTAGATCTATGTGCTCTAATCAGAGTTTATCTAAATCTAGCTTCCAAGGTTTGTACTGAACATTCTATGATACCAACTGTAACGCCCCGACCCCATTTACCCAGAGTCGGTGAATTATTACATAACATTGGCATGATCAAAAGGAAATAAAGTCCCGAAGGACCGATTTGTTTAACAGTCTTGGAAATTAGATTATATACATGAATGTTACATTTCACTTTAAGACATACAAAACAACATAAATAATCTTTATGAACGCCATTATTCCTTTAGCTTAACCCTGGAAATCAATCACAATACACTTCTTGGAATCTTGGGAAAAATAAAACATAGAAAGGGGTGAGCTCAAATGCTCTGTAAGGGTAAGCAATACACCAGAAACTTTCATAAATAAGCATAAACATTTAAGGCAATGTATAACTAAAAAAAAGCCTTTTAAACATGAACTTAAGAATAATATGGAAAAGATAAAATGAAATAATTCCATTTACTTATTCACATTTATATTCTACTAGTCAAATAATCACATGCAATATCAATAACCACTTTCATAACGATGGAATGCATAATGCCAGACAATCATAACCACGTATCCAAGGCCTCGTGCCAAGACTACAAATAAGATTTTGTCAAGGCCTCGTGCCAAGACACTAGTTTGTCTCATGAGACCTACCGATGCATCGAGGAGCTATAGCGGGCTCCACCCGTCACTTATTAAGTCCAATGCATTCCTCTTATGAAAAGGACTAAACATAACATAAACATTTGTATTAAAACTAGCATATGAAATGTCAATACTTTACCTATAAACCATGAATGGTATAAAAATAGCACATCTACAGTCAAACATATCAAAAAACCTTCAACAAAATATGGAAGATCTGTATCATGATAAATCAACTTCAAAACAAGTTTAAAATCCATTAAATAATTTTGACATGGATGAAAATGATTTGTAAAACTCTTTGAGAGAAATACCCCTTTTTCATGGAAACATTAAAAAGTCACAATTTATAAAAGAATTCATTTAAAGACATTTTTGAATGAAAGTGTCCCATACAAATTTTAAACTTTTGAAAGGAATTATCATTTTAAAAACATTCATGTCCATATTAATAAATCCTTAAAAACCATTTTGATGACATGGACATAAATAAGAAAGATTTAGAAGACTAAATATTTAAAACATTTGAAATGATGTTTTAGTAAAAAGTCCCTTAAAAGAATCCCTTTGAAAACTCTTTCATAAAACATGTACATGGACAATAAATATTTTCCAGTAGATACTTACATAAGAAAAACCTCGGATAATAAAGATATTGTGAAATTAACCCTTACCAATTTGGTAACTTACGAAACATACAACCCATGAAAGAGGTATCATACAATGAATATGTAAATACATATAAATTAAAGTGTATTAGACAAAGAATATAATTATGGGCAGTAAATACACCATAAAAAAGGTAATAGGGGCAATATGGCATGAATCGCACAGGAATAAGTAGTGAGATGAAAACCCATTACCTTGTCGTTTTCCTTGGTTGAGGGTAGGTCAACCTCCTCTTCTTCGGGTTCTTCTTTTTGATTTGATCAAAAGGGATCCTTAGGATGGATTTTTGACTAAAGAAACGCCTCTAGGATGAATTGAGGGAAGTTGAGAGAGTATTTGGGCAGGGTTTGGTAGAACCAAAAGGCTTTGAATTTGTGAATTAAGGAGAATGGGGAGTGCCCTTTTATAAGAGGGGTGAGGGGCACCTTTGGAAAAGATAGAAATATTATTTTATAATAAATTCATATTCGGTTTATAATGGCTACAAATTATATTATTTAAATTTTAAGGTGCTTATAGGTCTAAAACCACTAAACCAATAGGATTTAGACAGGTTTGGGTTACTATATTAACCTTATCTTTAAGTATTAACTATTAGTTAATTAGTTTCACTTTTACAATATCTCTTTGTATTTTTATATTATATGGTTAATAAACTTACTATATACATACAAGAGACCCCCAAGTGGTCCACTAATGATACACCTATCATTATATAAGTCTCTTGGACAAACCTTAGTTTTTTAAGAATTTAATATCAATTAATAATATAATATTTGTTTTAAAAACTCTTTTATATCAATTTTGACTCTATTCACTAATTGATTTTTGTAAAAATCATAATAGAATTATTACTTATAAAAATTTTAATTAAATCAATCCTAACATGTCATATTATCCTTGAAAATTAGTTTAATTCATAAAAAGCCTCAAATTATATTTATTTGGGTATTTATAATACCAATTATTTTAATTGTTCACTATTATGGTAATTACTGCATGATCATTGTGTCATAAATAAATTAAATTATTTAATGTCTAAAAATTATAAAGAAAATACCATTATGTAGGAACTCCTTTTATCTTTCGAATGGATATTTATAGTCTAAAATCAAACATATATAACCCTATATAAAAAATGTTTTTCTAAAACATATATGCTTATGTCATTTTTCTATTTATTTTAACTTAATTAAAATAAAGTGTCCCTATCACCTACAAGTGGCTCCATGGGGTCCCAAAATAGACCCAAAGATTTCCATGGTCGGACATGTATCCACCAATAATCTTAGGACACGTTTTAGGGTAATTTAGTATTATTATAATATTATTTTTTAACCATTATTTACCGGATTTACCCTTTAACCATGGTAAATAAAATATTTACCGAAGTAATTATTCAAAATGTCTAAAAATAAAATTTACCTATTTACACAATTTGGAAATCCTGATTCCAAATATGGAATGCATTTTTCCAAATTCAAAACACAGAAGTGGCAGAAATTAATTTAAAATTAATTCCCACTGTCAAAACAAAAAGCGTGTTTTTAAGATATAATAACTATCAAAATATTGATACTTGTTTATGTTCGGTTTAATTGTGAAATTATGTCCTATGACCAAAATTGTATTAAATGGTATAAATATATTCTAAATATACTTTTAAACCACTCAAATTTATAATTTATCACTATTAATTATTTTGATTAAAAAAGTTGTTTTTAATTAAAATTTAGTAATTTTCACTATTCATCAAAATATAAAAGTTATCCGAAAAGAACCAAAATTTCAACTTAGGCTAAATTCAATACTCCAAATCCAAAAATCAAGTCCATTTTGAGAGATAAAATTTATAAAATTTCAAAAAAGTATGTATTACTATTCATAACGGCTAGTTTGATTGGTTGTGGTGTGTGTTAGAACTCGAAGTTGCGTACAACACACGCTACTGTATTATTCAAAGGAAAGCGTACCGTGGAAGCTTGGGATGTTTCATTGTAAATTTTTTATGTCCCCATTCTAAAAAGTAAATTTATTTAGTCAAATTGAATATATAAAAGTTTAAAATATTGGATTTAAAAAGGGTTCACTATTAAAAGTTGGTAGAAGTGCAATACTGAAAATGAATTTGTTCTTACATTTTGTCTAAGAAACTCATAATATGGATTCTAAAATTATAAGGATTATATAAAGTTTAAAATTTAGTTAATACTATTCATAACCTCTTTTTAATGGCTTGTTTGGTAATTCATGGTGCGCTTGAACTAGGTGTTGCGTGTAGTGCAAGTTATTGAATTATTTTGAAGAAATAACACAATATGAAATCTTGGGGTGTTACACGAACAACTAGCCCACACAAAATTTTCCTTGTTGCCACCTCTAATGAAAAGTCGCACAACCATCCACCAAATTAATTCATAACCGCATCCAACACATTAAACCAATTATCATTCTTTATTTAATCAAGCCAAAAATTTATTGATTCCATCCCTAACTATGAAACAACCTAACACTACACACATTATAAGGAAAAGAAACCATACCAACCACTGCCAAAGAAAAATTGAGAAAGAAGGACAAGGGTAATAAAATCCACTCTAACACCCATTCCTAGTATATCAGTCTCTGGAAACTTTGGGGAAAATTCCCACGCAAGGTAATACCATAATTCATCACAATTATCCCTCCCAAACCGTCCTAGGTAGCCATGTAACACAAAAATCACCAAATCCATCAAAACAACAAAACTCAACCAGATTCTAGTCCCACTACACAAACAAGGAATGCCCAAAAACTATGATACAACCCAGATGAAACTCAATTTCAAAAAGTTAATCCATTCCATAATCACTCAATCCATTAACTTGAGATTCCATGACACTGAACATACCACCCCATACACACAACCAAACTATCAGCCACAATGACACATGACCAGAAAAAACACAAGGTCAAACAGAACCCTACACAGTCACACCAATCTTCAAGGGGTATTTATATTTATCAACCCTCTTTCTTTAATTCCACTTTGATAAATTCGAGGTTATCACATAACATGTTTAATCCTAGGGAATCCATTTATTTAACTGGGTATAAGTGATTAACTGGGTTCTCATATTTGCATCCATTCAACAGATGATCAATAATAAGTACAAATCATCACCCAGGGGCAATCAAAGACCACTAACGACCATGATTTTCAAAATCATACTACCCATACGTATCACAGTAGGGATCAAAGGTAACAAATAGAACAAATGATCATCATCAAAAACACTTCATCACTCCTTTATATTTTTTAAATTAGTTTCAACTGTACTAACAAGAAGACTTCAGTACACCCACCACACATGTTACATAATTAAAAGAGAGATGAAGGAATTTCTACCTCAAAAAAATAGATGATTAGAAACTCCTCCTTGCACCAGAATAGAGGGTCATGCAAGTAAGAGGATAATCCATGGAAAACTAAATTTTAAGGTCAAAACATTACACACAACTCCATGGGGAAAAAGGATTTGGGCATACCAAGAGAAAATAGGAACACCCATGGAAGAAGATATCAGTTTATAAGAGCCATATCCTATATCAACGAAAGGAAAAATTTTCAAGGTCCATTAAAGTCAGATCATGTCCCAGATTACAAGGTCTAACCATTTCAATGTCCCCGGTGTGTTAAGATATAAATAAATAATTAATTTTCTTTGAAATTCCTTTATAAACGCTCAAAAAATATAGGTAACTCATTTACTATCATATAAAATGCAAAGAGGTGAAACTAGAAAAACTAGAAATGGATCACTAATGGGTGAGTCAGCAATGCAAGTCATTGACATGACTCAATCATAGCGGCTCACCGATAGTGATTCACTGACATGGCCCACTAACAGTGAGTCACTAATGTGACCCACCGATGCCTGACCCACCGATGTGAGTCACCGACGCCTGACCTACCGACACCTGACCTACCGATGCTTGATCTACTGACACCCACCCTACCAATTTCTGACCTGCTGATGCAAGACCTACTAATTCTTGACTTATCGATGTCCAAATTACCGGTATCTTACCTATCCATGACTGATCTACCAATGCTCAACCTACTGAAGCTAAGCCACTGATGCAGAGCTACCAACATGAGCTACCGACATGAGATACTGATACCACCTACCTATGTGACCTACTGATGTCGAGCCACTGACGTTGAGCTACAGATGCTAAGTCACTGTTGCAAACTACCGATGGAAGGATTGAAATTTTGGAAAAAAATTGAAATGGGATACTATTTCCTCCCAAAATACCCAAAACACTGATTTTTTTACAAAGTAATAGACCAGGGATGTCCGATCCATTACAGTAAGACAAGACTCAACTAGTTGAGGCCATAATTTCTCCTTTCGAAATTAATTATAATTTATAATTTCTTCTTATAAACATTAATTATGAAAAAAAATATTATATAGTTTTCAATGGCCATATTGGACAATGGTCATAATTGACCAATTCTTATATAACGGTCAAAACCGAGTAGTTACATTTAAATTTCCACTCACTTCATTATAAAATATATATAGTTTTTTGAGTATTATATAATACACATTTTTAGGAAAAAAACTATCATCCATAAAATTTGGGTCATTATATAGTTCTACAAATTTTAATGGAATAAGAATAGACTCGGTTTTCATAATAACCAAACAGATCTGGTAGGATTCATCAGGAACCCGAGAGATGTGGATTTCATATGGCAAATGATGAAAAGGTATTATTTATATATGATTCCACATACCAAGAATCCATTTAGTGTTTTTATTGTGGGGAATGGTTAAAATCTATGGAATCTAAAATGAAATATATATATATATATACACTAACCAAGTTTAGAACTAGGAAGACGCACCAAAAGGGGTAATACCCATATTGTTTATGTGGGGTTTACATAATAAAATTTATAATTATGGTTGAATTTCTACCAATAAATCACAGCTTGTGAAAAAGGTTTACAAATAAATTCACAGTATTGTCTATGATGATATCTTTTCACCTGTAGCAATGATAAAAGCCATTTGACATTTCATTATATAACAGTATATTATGATTATAAGTTATATCAGATGGTTCTCAAAATTAGTTTCCTTAATTTTAATTTAGTCAAGGATGTGAATATGATATATCCTAAAGTTTTTGAATTTCTAAACGAGTTTTCTAATATTTGAAGGTTGTAACCGTCTATTCATGGATTAAAGAAATCTTATCAGAATTGGAATTTCAAGTTTGATAATGCACTCAAATAGTTTTCTTTCATTAAGAATGAAGATGATTATTATTTATAAAATAAGTCTATAGGGATTGTAATTGTAGTATTAATTTTATATGTATATCAAATATTTAATATTGGATATGAAATCCTGAAAATTTATGCCCTGAAGGTTTGGCTGACTAAATGTTTCTAAATGGTAGACACAGTAGAAGTTTCCAATATATTTGGTATGAAGATATATATAGAAATATCAAATAATAAACTTAGATTTGGATAAGACACATATATTTGTAAATTTATAACATTTTTTTCATTGGAAACTCCTCAAAGGGGACTTTATTAGTATATCACGGCACAAATATTAGGAAGTTTTTGGATCCATATGAAGAGTTTTAAAGGATGGATAGAATTTCTTACACATATTCCATTGGATCTATCTTGTATGTCATATTATTCACTCGATCTGATGAATATTTTTATTTAAAAATAACATGTGGATACAAATATAATCTATTTGATAGTCATTATATTTCTATGAAGAATATCTTTATGTACTTGAGATGGACTAAGGATATGTTATTGGTATTTAGAGGAGAAGATGAACATTGGGTAAAGAGTTACAAAAATTTTATTTTGCAACCTGATAAAGATAATAGATGATCTAAATATCGAATATTTTGTTTTCATAATTGGTGGAGTTCTTAGTTTGAATAGTTCCATTAAATACACCATTGTGTATTAAAATACAAATCCAGAATGCATCACTATATCTGTTTTTGTGAAGGAAGATGTTTAGATCAAGAAGTTAATTTCTAAACATGGATTGAATCCTTGTATCAAGAAATAAATCATGAAACATTTTGAAAATAATGGTGTCTTTTCTATAGGTATGGAACCCTAATATTAATAATGGACTAAAAACATCCTTCTCAATTACTATCTCATATAGGAAATCATTGAGAGGAGCAATGTAAAGTCTAGTTGGGTGGCCACATAGAATAATGTAGAATATATATTATCAAATCCATTACAAAAAAAATGAGATTTAAATATAATTTCATGGTGTTAGACACATGAAATATTGGACATAAAAAATATCTTGTTATTATAATAAATGATATCACAAATTATCATTCAATAATTTTTTATACTATTTATTTTACATGAAAGGTTGAATGATAATATCCCATCAATATGTGACTTTGAGTTGTCCAAAACCAATAAATATGACAGAGTATTATGGGTTCTAATGATATGTTATGTTTATCTTGAATAAATTATTTTACTAATTATAATTAGTTGTATTTTAATTATGAATAATGGATTCATGTGGTAATAAGTAGATACTTGTTACTTAGACTGGCCAACTAAAATATATCTCATGGAATTTCATATAGTCATTAATATAATTAAGAGTGTATACTTATTATCAACACTTCTTATATGAGGTTTGAAAATGCATATCATCTGAACATTTATACATTGATACTCTACTTATAGATGTCAATATATAAACATAGCTAAGAAGGGGTGGTTGGGTGTGTTGATTTTAAGATATATAGGCTAGAGGGAAAGAAAGTTTGTAAAGGAATATTATTTTTTGATATCGGATGGGTTGAATCTTGATCCAAGACTCGAAATGGGATTTTAAGAACTGGAATGCCTCAAATGGGATTTCTGATATGATAAATGAGGCTCGGGAGGTGTCCAATGTGCTCAGATGAGTTTCAAAAGGTTTGGGTTAAGTCTCATGATTTTTGGAGACTTTTAGAAAGGTTGAATAGTTTAATGGTCATATTTTATGATAAACCATGTCATGTATTGACGATCAGGAGGATTGTAGTTCGTTTTTAATTGATCATGGATGAGTTTTAGGGTTAAAACACATTTTGGGATAAATTGTGCAAGGAAAAAGGAGGAACCATGGGAGGTTGATGATATTATGAGACATGACGTATGGCCTACACATAATTTTAGATAAACCATGCACCTTACTACAGATGGAAGGTAGAAATTAGAGCATGTTTAGTGCATATTTTTTCAAACCATTCAGCCGAACCATGCGGGTCATGGGTTGTTTTATAGAAGGGGTGTGTAAAGTTGGCACATAGTATGGAAACCTATGAATCCATACCATGTGACTTCCTAGAATTACATTAAAATGGTTATTTTACCATTTCCCCTCCTAGTTTTTTCATTCATCTCTCCCCTCTCTCTCCCTCTCATTTTCACGATGCATAGGAGGTTCTCCTCCAATCCCCCCTTCTTAAAGCCACTCTAGGGAGGTTATTTGTTTATGTTTCTTCGGTGTCTAATGTTATATTTCTCTTGATCCTTCATCCCTTTCTTCATTCCCTTGGTTACTTATAACTTTACATGTGATTATTTTGGGTTTTGGTTATGATTCCACCCGATCATGGTTGAATCGGTCAAGGACGATGTGGATTTTAGTCATCTTGGGTATAAGAGATATTGAGATAGATTCTTCATATTGTTGGATGATGTATCATCAAGGTATGTGACTATGGTGATTTGTTATATTTTTTACCAGTTAAATTAATTTAATTAGTTATCAAATTGGTATCACCTCTTAGGGATTTGGCCTGGAATGTGGTCGGGGTTATGTCGCAAGACTTTGATGAGTGTTTGGATTCAGTTTTGGTAGGGCACGTTGACCCAATGAGTTTTCTAGTGTTATGCCATGTTGGGTTTTGGTTAATTATTTATTTATAATTGTTATAAATAAATAATTTTTTTGGGTGTTAAACTAGATATTGGGTGATCATGATGAGCTCGGTTGGGTGCCTCAATTTTTGTACGAGTCTTGGAAGGGTCTCAATAGGGCCTCCATGCATTGGGAGATTTTTGGGAAAGCTTCATTGATGAGGTAGGTTGTCTGAGAAATTTACTATTTGTCTTGTTAATTAATTTTCATGTGCATGTATTATGTTTTTTAAAATATGTGTGTTTTTTACTTGATTTCATGGATTAATTCATTTGTTTTGGGACTTGGAATAACACCTTAGACCATCCGTGGATCCTTTTGCATCTATGGGTGATTATAAGACCAAAACTATTGTCACCCATGGGGAATGATATTTCATAAATAGATAAAATTGGGGTTTTATTGGGCGTTTTAAATGGTTTTATGTGTTAAAATTTTATGAAAATTAATACGGGGATTGAAATGGTTTTAAATATGTGCATTAGTTTTTAACATAGTTTTGGATGTCAAAGTGGGGAAGCTATTTTTTGAAATGTTCTTGGTTTTAAAATGAGGTGTTAACCCCTATGTGGTTTATTTAAAGGAGTTTTAAATGGATTTTAAATACATATTTAAAATCGGTGTGAGGATGTAACTTTCGTGAAAAGTACTTAAGGTCTCTTGTGATGGTTTTAAGGGAAATATAGGCTTGGTCCTTATTTGGTTTTCAAAGAGATGGAACCGTGTTTTAAAAAGGGTTATTTTTTAATGCTTGATGAGGCTGTTGAGTTTATTTTATTTTGAAATTTAAAAAGGGTTAGGCTTTGTTGATGTATGAATTGGTTTTGGGGGCCTATATGAACATGATTAATTTCAAATAGTTTAAAAGGGGTATTTTTGTTTTTCATGAATGCTTTGTATAAACATGATTTTGGGATTAGTGTTCAAGGAATGATGGACTGGTTTGGGTTTTGTACTGATGCTCCGGGCATTGTAATTATACTATGGATATGGTGTTAGACCAAAGCTATGAACACTGATACTATACTTCATAGTTAGAGTGCCAAACTGCTACTCTAGGTGATGATGGTATACCATGAGGAAAAGGATATTGGACTAATGATCTCAGAATTATCATTATGTTTCTTAATGGTTCCAATAGACCCCAATGTTTAGTATTGGTATCGATATTTGGGTATATTTTTATGTGATGGATGGAGGTTCCAACCACATTTGATATTGATATTGATATAATATTTAGGTTTTAAACTAACATTATGGGAATTGATGGCTCATGTAAATTTTATAGGTACCATGGATATATGTTTTAGGCTTCCTTGTATTGAAATAAATGTAAACACTCTCCCAATTCTACATTTTAGAGGACTATTTTTGGTTGTAAAATGTTTGGTTTACCTATTTTTCACCATAAAACAATTGGGCTAGTGGATACTAGACGAGTTTTTATGTTTCTTGTCTTGTTTCTCTTATCTATATTGTTTATTTTTTCTATTTTTTATCTACATACATTGTTTCTATGAATGAAAATTTTCTTTATATACCATTTGTTGTTTCCTAATATGTTTTACACACACCCCACTTGGGCTGAAATTTCACTTGGGTACCCAAAAATCTCTCATATGTTTGTTGCTGTTATGAGTTTGTGATAAGGCCCACATTGAGTATTTTTTGGTCGAGTTGGATAACTCGATTGGGATCAGGTGGCATGAGGGATTAGTTCATAGATTCCATGGATCGTTTTGTATTTTATTTTATATTTGGAATATTATGTAACCATCCTAGTGAGTGGTTGGTTGTATATATGACATGTCCATTCAGGCCTCTATTTTCTTTCATTTTATTATAACATGTTTTAGTTTATTTATTATTTCTTTTTTACTATAATTTATATGATATTTGATTATTTACTTCCAGATGTGAACAATGATATAGCTCTATAGTCTCAAACCAGTTTCATTTTAGACCATCAATGATATTCAGTAGCCTCTAGCGTTCGAGGTGGCACGCTTGAGGTCATATAGAGAATCGGCTCGGGGCACCGCTTTAGTGGCACACATACCTAGAAGTAACAAAGCAAAATCAGAGGTTTTTAATTTCCTATTATTTTATATTTTTGGATTTTATATATAGGAGATATAAAAATGTGCTAGGTCTTGATATGGATACGAGGACGGTTCTATGTGAAGACCTATTTTAGTAGGAATTCCAGATTGCCAATGGTTGGGATTGATTTTCTAGATTTGTGATATTATGGTTGTACATTATTTTTTCTTTGTGTCAGACACATGTTGTTTTAATTTAATGGTCTATGATGGATTTCAAGATATTGGCTTGTTTCCAAGAGGCCTTTGATTTGGTCTTAACTGTTGGCCTATAGAGGCAAGAAGCATCTCATTTATCTTGTTAGGCACATAATATCAACATATTAGAGGCATGATAGTGTGTTAATTTATGGATTTCTTATTGATGGTATGCTATGTGGATCTATGGTTTATAACTTTATGATACTGATACTAGTGTGTTCCCAATAAATGGTTGCTTTAGTGACCTTTGTGTGTCAGTACCATGTGAATATAGGGTTGTTGGATCCCTAGTGGGTGGTTTTGCTTGAGGATGGTAGTATGTTTGTATCCTCCATGTTTCGGTTTGAGGTATAGATTCTTAGAGAGAAAGGGTTTTATATTGGTGGGAATTTTGTAGCTATATCATTCCTTTTATAGTGTGAGACCCTATAGGAGGGTGTTTGGACTTGGTAATGTCATTTAATGATGGGACAAGTGCATGTTTGGTTCCCCGTGAGCTGTGGTATTTTATGAGATGGCGTTTACCTTGGGTTTTTAGACATAGTGACCTTCTTGATGTGACTCTAGTTTTCAGAGTTGGTATTGTGGGGCTTTTTAGGGTGACCTATGAGAGGGTTTGAGCAAGTTATGTGTGCTTTGGGAGTGAGGGACACATGTATATATTTCATACTTTTGAAAACAATTCATGAAGGGTGTATCATAGTATGTGGTTTAATAAATTATGATGCCTTTTGTTTTGGAAAAGAGCACAAGGGTGATAGTTTTTCGGCCTTGTGGTTGGTTACCAATGGGGAAGGTTTGTTTGGGTGCCTTGTCAGGTGATAGTTGTGCAAGAAGGATATGGAAGGTGTTTTCTTGGCTAGATAAGAATTATAGAATTTCTTTGGGTGGAGAATGCACTTGGGATTTATTTTTGTTAAGAGGAACATGGAGGTTGGTAGTTTTCATAAGATTAGAATACTTGTAGTTTAGGTGCAGAATTGAATGAGTTGTTTTTTAAGACAGGACCAGTTTGGTTCCAAGATCATTTACCTCTAGATGCATCGTAAAAAAACGGGTTTGGTTGAGTTAGATTATTTTTGTTTTTGAAACAACCATGGGTGATATTAGTTTGGTGTTATGGGCATGAATAAGAGGCATTACCAGTGGATAGGTCTTGTATGACAAGGTGTCGTAAAGCTCGAATCGATAGATTCTGATTTAGGCTTTGTGGTGGGGTCACACAAGAGTGTGCAATGGTTGAGTGTTGTTGTGGTCTTGGAGGCACAAGAATATAATGACGCATTATTTCATTTGTGTTTTTTGATTTTGAGTTACGAGAGTTATGCCTGAGGTGCTTGAGAAGAGAAGAAAACTATGAGTATCCTAAGGGAAGAAGTGAATGTGATAAGACACTTATAATAAGGGTGTATTGAGACCTTTGGATGAGTTTGATATTTCCACTTAAGAATATGTTACATTGTAAATGGATGAATGGTGGTGGTATTTTTAAAACATATATTAGAATAGTCATAGTAGGGACGATTATGCCCAATATCTTGACATCATCTTAGGTATTCTAAAAGGTAAATGAATATACACATAGAAACCCTACTGTATTTGGGTTGGATATGGGGCCTCATGGGGTTATGCTCATGGAACAATGTATATGGAGCCTATGGTGGGAAGTTCATCATAGACTGGTTGTGGGTGAGGTCCAAGAATAGACCAGATGATGATGAGTGTCCTGGATTCCATCCTTAGAAACTGGTGATAGGTGATAGTCGGCGTTTTTTCTGTGGCTATAACGGCAGAGATACAAACATGTAACACCTCTGGATTGGAAGAGAATAGAATGTGGGATATAGTTTTTTGAACCACTTTAGTGGGGTGATGATGATTACACTCGTATGGTAGGAAGTGATGTATCAGTTACAGAGGTACGACCCATGTGCTGGATGATTTTTGGGTGTATGGAACTAGATATGGTTTCTTGATGGTGGAATTGTGATTCTAGTTAAGAATCATGAGGTTCATGGTTATATTCCATAGGGAATGATAATATATTACTAGTGGTGATAAATAACCAATGTTAGAATTGGCTTCGGGATTGGGGTGGTTCTGAAAGGTAATACGGGAATGGAATCTAGTGGGTATGTTTGGGTGATTTGGAATTCATTTGGGTGTGACAACATAATGATCAAGTGGGATAGGGGAACATTGGATGATGGAGTTGGGAACATTGGGAAAAAGTCGACTAAGGATAGTCTAGCTGGGGTTAGAACCCATTATGGATGCAGAAGGTTTCAATATACATCTGGTGTTTTGTTTCGGGAACAACAAGTTTGTTTTGGGTTTGAGTTTTGATTTAATGGAAAATTCGGTATGTTATTAGTTAATTCATGTACTACATCTAGGTGTCCACTTTAGTTGGTTTTAGAGGATGAGGATGGGTTCCAATGATGATTGGAATTCTTATGAGTTTTTTTAGGTGGAAGGTATAGATTCGTTCTGGATATCTTGTTGTCGCACAAGTTCAGGACTTTTTGGAATTACTTGAAGGAAAGGGCGTTAAGTATCAGAATTTAGTGGTTTTAAGAAGGAGATTATAGTTAGGAGTGTCATATATTGAAAAATAATTGGATAAAGTTGTAATAAGGAATTTATTTTGAGTATATTGGGAGCGCATCACCATGGAGTTTTATTTTTGGGAAAAGGTGTTAGCTCGGGTTTTCAGCAGGTTAAGGGCATTGAGTTGGAGGTTATGCCTTGGTAATAGTCTAGGATATTAGAATCTGAATGAGGTTGTTTTGTTGAAATTTTGTTGATTGAAATAGATCATATGATATATATGGATGACCACTATGAATTCTTGGGGATCATAAGTATTATGTTTAGGAGGGTGAAAGATCCTATGTCTAGATGGATCGAAAATTTCTGGAGGAATGTGAATTTTTGCTACCAGAAAATCAAATAATTAACCAAGGATCTAAATAGGGTTTTGAGAGTTAAAGTGTCTTAATGGGGTTTTTACACAATTAATGAGGCTTAGGTGATATTTTGGGTTCTTTTATGAGTTTTTTAGGATTCACGTTATGTTATGGGAGTTTTTGAGTCTCCAAGAAAGGGTTCATAGTTTAGTGTGCATGATTTAAGAGAAACCATATAAAAACAAGATTCTCAGGTGGTTTTTAGTTCATATTTAAAAGATCAATTTAGATATTAATGGTTATATAATAGGTTTGGGTAAATCATGTGAAGAAGGAAGAACCATGTGAGGCTGAGGAGGTTCTGAGACATGCGCACAACTTGCGCACAATTTTAGAAATATTGTCCTCCTTACTATAGTTGGGATATAGTAATGATTTCATTTTTGGATCATGTTTTTTCAAACTATGTGTCCTAATATTTGGGAAATGGGTTGTTTTATAGTAGGGATATGCAATGTAGGCACACAATTTGACCAATCATGTGTCCAAACCGTGCGAGGGGTGGAATCAGATAGAGCTAACTAATGGTTGGCACACAGTTTTAAAAAACATGTGTCAAAGCCATGCACATACATAGAATTTAATTAAAATATAGGTTTTACTATTTTCCCCCTCTACAGTTTTTATTCACCCCTCCACTTTTTCTTCCTCTCGTGTGCATGAACTAAGGGAGGTTTTTCTCCCTCCCTCCATTCTCCAAGCCTCTCCAAGGGTGATTTGATGATGTTTCTTTAGTGTATAAGGGCTGTTTTCTCTTCCTCCTACCCCCTTTCATACTACCCTTAGTTTCTTCTAATTTCAAATGTATGGATTAGGGTTTTGGTTCTGATTACACTAGAGAATAGAGGAATCAATAAATGAATATGGGGCTTTTGGTTGACTTGGGTAGAAGAGATCCCGAGACTGATTCTGCACATTATTGCATGACATTTTTTCAATGTATGTGATATCAGTGAATTTTATTATGTTTTCAAGGTTAAATTAATTTAATTAGTTTCTGAATTTGTATCACCTCTTATGTATTTGTCCCAAAATGTGGTAGGGGTTTTCCACAGGTCTTTAATGAGTATTTGGATTCGGTTTTGGTGTATCACATTGACCCAGTGAGTTTTCTACATTATAACAAGTTGGATTTTGGATAATTAATTAATTTTAATTTTTATAATTTTTTTTTTCAGGAATGGATCTTGGGATATCGTGATGAGATCAATTGGGTGTTGAACAATTTGGATGAAACTTGGATGGGTCTCAATAAGGCTATCGTTCTTTGGTAAATGATTTGGAATGCTTCATTAATGAGGTAGGAGATCTAAGATCTTTTCCCAAAGACTTATTAATTTATTTTAATGTGTATGTAGTATGTTCCTTAATGTTGTGTGTTGTGTCCTTGATTTCTTGTCTTTTTTAATTTGGTTTTGTTCCTTGGAACAAACCCTTAGACATTCAATAGATCCCATTAGATCCATGGGGATTATTATACCAAACCTGTGATCACCCATGAGGTCAGACATTTTATAAAGAGGGAAAATTGGGGTTGTAAGTGGTTGTTTCAATGATTTTATGGGTTAAGTTTTTATGACAATTCCTATGGTGATTAAAATTGTTTAATTGTGTACAATGGGATTTGAACCTGTTTTTGGGTTTCAAAGGGTTAAGTTATGTTTTTAAATTTTCTTGGTTTTAAAATGATTTATTGACCTCCAATTAGGTTATATAAAGGTGTTTTAAATAAATTTAATATATGGATTCCTATTGAGGGTGAGGTTGTATCTTTGGTGAAAATGGATTAAGGGACCTTGTGATTGTTTTAAGGGAGATATAGTCCTTCATCCATATTCGGTCTTTAAATAGAAGGACCTATTTTTAAAAAAAGTGTTTTGAAAATCTTTATTAGGGTGTTCAGTTTAGTTTCTTTTGGCATGTAAAATTGGCTGGGATTTGTTTTGGTTTTTTTTGGTTTTGAGGGGTCGTAGGGGCCTTAGTAAGTGTCAATGGTTTAAAAGGGGTTGTTGTTTTTTTATTATAAGTTTTCTATAAACATGATGTTGAGCTAAGTATTTATGAAATTTTGGAATTGTTTGGATGCTGGAATGATGCCTCGGGCACATTATGTCAGACCAAGGCTCTGGACACCGATAGTATACTTTAATGTTAAAATATCAGATACATGTTTTTATTGAAGATGGTATACCATGTAAAAAATAAAGTTGGACTGATGGTCTAGGAACCACCAATATTATGTCTAGATTGATGCTAGAATGAGGATCAAGGCATTATAGTTATGTTTATCAAGGGTTAGATAGACCCGATGATTAGTGTAGGTACCACTATTTTGGTATATGGTTTGGTGTTGGATGGAGGATACAACCCCATTTTATGTTGATATTGGTATTTGTTTTGGATGCCAGACTTTCATTATTAGCATTTATGGCTCAGTTATATTAGATATGTACTGCTAGGGTTGGTTTTATACATCCCTTGTCTGAATGAAAAGTAAAAAACCATCCTTCTCTACACTTTAGATGACTAGTTTTGGTCATTTCATGTTTGGTTTAACTAATTATCCCCTTATAACCCTTAGATAACATGATACTTGATATGTTTTTGTGTTTCATGGATTGTATCTCTTCTATGTACTATATATTTATTCCACTATTTATCTTCATACACTGTTTATATGACTGGTAGTTTCTTTAGACACCATTGGTGGTGGCCTGCTGCTTTTTACTCAAACCCTTATCAAGTCCCCATTACATTTGCATACCTATGCAACTCTCACATGTTTTTTTCAGGAACAAGTTTAGAATAAGTCCCAAATTCTGTATTGTTCGGTTGAGCTAGATTACTTAAGTAGTATCATGTGATTTGAGGGATCAACTCAGTGATACTGTGGAGGCTTTTGTATTTTCTTTTATTTTTGTATGTTATGTTACCAGACCAATGGATGGTTGATTATTTCTATGACATGGTGGTTTTAGTCTTCATTATATTCATTTTTATTATAGTTTGTTTCAATTTATTTATCCTTTCTACTTACTATAATGTGTATGATATTAGGCTATTTAATTGTGGTTGTGCACTCTAATATGGGGGTATAGTCTCCTTAGAGTTTAATTTTATACTACTTATACTATTCAAAAGCCTCAAGAACATGAGGATGTGTGCTTGAGGTCATGTAGAGAACCATCTTCGGGCACATTTTTAGTGGCACCTGGGCTGGGATGTTATGCTTCTGATCATGTCATGGGTTAGAGCACAACCAATATGAGATTTTTTCACATGTATGTCATGAAAAGAAATCAAGATATGGATTTAATTTAACTAGGAAAATAAATTTATATTCTTAGATTCTTCCCATATTATGTGATCAACTACTTAGATAAGTGGTATGTCATGTTCTTATAAGATGGATTAATGAGATATGATGTAGTCATTGACTTGGTTAGTCTTTTTGGGAGAATCATGAAAAGTTGAGTTGGCTATATGAGATTAAAATTTTATAGGTCTAGTGGTTAGTTTATTTCATGGAAAAAATATTATATTGTTATACATATGAATTATATGATACATTTTGTGATTGATATATTCATATGAGTATGAGTATGTTTGGTGGATATCAAACCAGACCTGTTGTTGTATTAAGTATAAAAAATTATTTTTAGTGGTTTTTATTGGGTTATATCTATGAAACATATATTTTATATTTTTTTCAATGCTACTAAGGAATATAGGGTCACATAGTTAGACCACTAGATAAGGATTAAGTTTTGAACAATGATTCTTCCAAAATGAATAGTGTTTTATGAAATTGTATCCAAGAGGTTTTTTTGGATGGAATCAGAAAGAGTTGGGAAGTTTTTTCTAATATAATTTTGTGGTTTTATTGTAAGTTGTAGATTATTGAATATGAACTAATAAATGAACCCCCACACTATGGTGGTGAATATGAAGTGATTTTCAACAACCATGCTTTATTAGACATGCATGTGAAGCATGTTTGGTTCCATGTCCTTCTCCCACATGTTTTTATTAGTTAAGAACCAATAGTTTGGTTCATCTATTGATGGTATACCTCATTTAATAATTTTTTCAATAATGAACACTCCAAGAGTTGCAACGGTCATGTGTCAAGCGATGAAACTCAAACCATTTAACATGGACAACACTCTTCGTTTAAAAAAGAGATTCAAGGAAGATTATAAGAGGAGCCAATAATCTTTCATTGGTTTGTTTAGTTTTTTATGATTATTTTGAATCATTCCATTATTTACAAATCTCTACTCCATTCCAAAAAATTATTTATCAAATTTTAAATGCACTAATACCCCTTCAAGAAATCAGGATTCATCAATAGGTATTACTGGATCCACTTGGAAATTTTTTTTTGGATTTGGTTCTATAGAACCAACTACTATGTATTTATGTTACATGTATATTTAATAAAGTGAATATTATTTAAAATAAATAATCACATATTGATTATTCTTCCATATAACATCAATTTGATAATTCTGTAGAGTATCATCCACATTGAAAAAGGCCATAATAGTTCTCCACTATGGCGAGAACATAGAAATGCCATGAAGATATTTTTAAACATAGAACATTGGTCAAATAACATTCTACGATGGTGTAGAGCCCCAGGACCGATGAACCACTAAGAGGGGGGGGGGGGTGAATCATTGGTTACTTTTTATAATTATCTTTTTTAATTCAACCTCTATGTCCAGTTAATTCTTTAATCCCTAATTATTTGAAGTTTCACCTTTCCTGTATGCAAACAAATGATAGCATTGAAAATAATGAAAGGATTTTTACAAGGATTAGTGTTGATATGAAAAACTAACTCTTTATGTAATCAAACTATGGTAGTTTCATATATATTTTATCAATATTAAATTTAGTAATTACACGTGCGGAAAAATGTTCATAATGGGATATATAGTTAATATATATTCCATATGAAGGATAAATGTAATTGTTTATACTAGAACAATTAGTTCCTCAATAGAAAATAAAAAACCTCTTTTGAACATGTATTAAATTGTTCATCCTAAATATATATTTTTCTTGTTTTCCGTGTTTTGTTTCAAGTCCAAAAAGTAATATATTCTTCAATATCACTACTATCCTTACCCACCTTGAATTATCATAACTTGTTAGATTTTTATATATCCCTAATATTTCCAGTATGTTAAATGAATGGTCTTGCTAAAAGTATTCAACATAAATTGAATATAATCAATAAAATTTTATAAAGTCATCCAAGAACTCTTTTAAATAATAATAATATATTAATTCTATTATAGCTTACTATAATATTATAATGATCAATTTAAAGGACTTCAAAATATTACAAGTTCTTGTCTTCCTTTTTTGTCAATATAATAAATTCTCATGCAACAAATTCTCAAAATATTTTTATCATTTCAATAATTAAAATTACAAGGATATTCTCATTTCAATCTTGTAAACATGTTTATTTTTTGTTCTATTATTTTTTATGTAAAATTATTCAAGACTATTTAAGATTCTCATTTTGGGATTCCTTATCAATATTATCTTAAAAAATTATGATATCCCACTTGGAATGCATTTATTAAATGATCAATGGATGGAATGTATTCTAATTATTATAAAAAAAGTATCATATGAATAATATTCCTCAATGATAACTACCCCATTATATGAGGGTATACTACAATCTTCCTACCTTCACATCATTCAAGAGTTCACAGTTTATTAGTTCTTAAGGTAAAAAAAAACAGTTGTGCAAGACTCATCCTTTAAGGGACACAATGGTTTATAGAAAACCTCATATTCTTCACGTACATAATATTAGGTACATGATTCTGCCTTCACCCAATTTGTGTGTCAATATTTCATTCTTTGTGATGCTCAGTGTATCACTAGATCATTCATCAAGAACCTAATAGAGTTTCATGGATATCTTCATGATAGAATAGAGTCAAGAGTTCTTTATCAAATAGCTGAGTGGCTCATGTATTCTCCCTCCATACAAGGTGTGAATGTGCTCTATTTTTCTTTAAAAAATAGGTAAATTAATATATCATCAATATATCCTAGCTCGTGTTGCTTTGGTATTTATAGAATTGATCTCCATTACCCATCCTCCAATAGGTAAACCACTTCAAGGATCAGAGAATAATGAAATACCACAAATTTCATAAAACCCAAATATTTCTATGTTTCTAAAAATATCTATTTTAATAAACATAGTGTCTTATCTTACATGAGTTAAAATTTACTCCTCACATGCATTCGATGCATATTTAATTTCACTACTCATTGTAAATCTATAAATATTATATATATTGAGGATGAAAAAATATCTTCATACAACTTCATTTTCATTAGTCCAATTATTATTATTCAAATGTTATTAAACATGCAAGATAGATATTGAATGCACCGAGGTTCAAATCCTCATATCCTTATAATAACGATCTCAGAATAACCACGGAGAATGAGTTCGATGATGAATGTTTTTATATCAATTACTGAAATGTATTTTATCTCTCCGACATCAAGAGGTTGAAGGTGATCTCCTGAGTCAATTAGATAGACTCAATATTTTCAATTAGGATAACCAACATTAGTTATGTGTCTCATTAAAGGATTTTGAATAATGTAGTGCATATTCAGGTCCCACACCCCTACTATTATGGGATGTCAAGGTCAATTTCCTCCCATGTGGTTAACCTCGTAGGGACCCATATGTTATTGAGAATATCCTCAGATGTCCCAAGGTTGGATATAATTTTTTAGTACATAGAAAATATTTAAGTGAAAAATATAATATAAACTACTATCCAAACTACATTATAAATACCTTCTCCTAAAGGATATATTTTTTTTCATGTCCTTCACTATATACAAAAATAAAATTTTAAATTTCTTTCAATAATACTCCATAACGAAAATAATGCCTCACCATTAACACAAGTCCTTGATCTTTAAGATTAGAAAAAAATCATCACATTTATCATTTTTAAAATAATTGGGTTATCAAACAAACTCTAATCATTGCAAAAAAATCATCATATTTAATTTAATAACTTTAAAAAAATACAACTTCCCCAATGTTGACACAACAATCTATAAATTTTTATTTTTATTCAATACTTATATAGAAATGATATATAAATATATATTATAAAAAACCATTCATTTCAATGTTCTCCCATCCTTTTTGAAAAAAAATTAAGTTTATGGGAAATTAATTATCAATTCATACTTATAATAGTTCTTTAAACTAATTCACTCTAGGTATATTGATGGATGCTCATATTGAAAAACAATAGGGTTTTATTTTGATAACAAAGTTGTTCACAATCAAAATGAATGATACCAAACATAATGATACATCACTATCATCTTCAAGGACTATGAGATGGTATTCTAGTATGATAAAAATGATATATTCCAATTAAAATACAAAAAATATAAACTTGAAATTCCTACACTCACTTCCATAAATGAATTTAAAAAATTCATTTTTAAAGAAGAGTATATTCCAATATCTATGGAAAATTTTCATCCTTCCATTTTTCATGTCATTGATAAAAATAATTTTCTCCCCATTCAATTTAGAATTTGATATTTTTTGAATAGGGTGAGAGAGTTAAGATAACATTACTTTTCAGTGAAATTCTCCAGTAAGAACCTTCTATAATTTTTAGATTTTTGTTAGTAAATATTTTCTAGTACCTTCTTAATCATTCTTCATTTTCCTCCCCCAAATTAAAAAAAATCTTCAAAATCATTTTAATGTTCAATATATTTGAGGATATATTTGAATTTGTTCTAGTATGATGATAAACCAAAATAGAATTTTCAACTTTTGGATGTACAGATTTGATAGCTTCCACAAATTCACAATTGATGATCTTTTTCATTATTTTTTCTTCAAGATACCAAATATAAGATCAAACCGGGACTATATATTCTTCATCCTTTCTATCCTAGATATGACAACACACTCTTAAACATTATCAACTATTATTCTACAACATATTTTTATTTTAATGTCAATTGAGAAATCATTCAAGGATTGTAAATTAGTTATATTTTCTATCATGAACTGATAAAACTCACTAATTATTAGGTTCCCCCCATAGAACATGAATCACAGACAATTACATACATATTAAGTTAAAATAAAATAAATAAAATATAAGGGAATAAGGTGGGTATTCTTACTCCTCAATGTGAACAACAATGTTGAGTTTTTTTTCCCTACCAAGTTTCACCACTTTCTCCAATCATCATTATTTCACATAAGATATTCAATTCCAATTTTTTTTAAGGATGTATATATATTATCATTTATTCAATTTTTTGTGTGTTGAATTTTTTATCCCAAGATATTATAGTGTAGATATATCCCCTACTAAAACATTCATTCGTTTTAAGAATTCTTCTTGCGATGGAATTACTGTTGAACAACATTCAAGAGTCTTTCTAACCCTATTTTACCTCCCACATAGAACTTCTCTTACACAATATTTTTCATTTATTTACAATATCTCATGAAACTTTTATTTTTCAGGTGGAATATTTTGTTACCTTTTTCATATGTCTTTCTCATGATTCTTTCAACTTACATGTCTTCCCTAGATCGACTGGCCAAAAAATAGTATATCATTATGGTAATTGGAAGCATTTTTAGAGTTTCTATATTGATTCAAATTAGTTATTTTCTTCATATGTTTTTTATTATATTTATAACTCTTCTTGATTATCATCTTGGATCAATTTTGAACGAAATATTTCTTATGCATTGTGTCCAAGGATGAATTTTTCTAAAAATTATTGGATCTAATCTATTTTATAACTTTTATTAGATTTATAACCATGGTTTCTTCTTTATTCATCTTGGATTTCTATTCTCATACTCCTTTTATACATATTGAGATGTAGATGTATCACTTTTGTGACCACATCCTCTACGAACATCCCAAGAATATTTGAGTGAGTCAAATTTATTTGATATATATATATTATTATTAGTATATGAATGTTTCAACATCACATCCATTCTCCCACCTGGCATAGGAATCTATTTTTATTTAGTATTTTAGGGATTGTACCAAAAATATAGTGCAGAAATCTTGAATCTCTTTCAGCACCAACATTGACCCACAAATATTTTTTTCTTATATTTCACCCAAAGTTTTTATCTTAATTAACATACTACTTTTAGGTTTTCTTTTCCACTTGTTGTTCTCTTCTTGAGTAACCAATTTCCACATTTATTCTCCCCATCATAGACATGATGGATGTCCCTTATTAATTTCTAATCATCCATATTTGTACAGATTTTTTATTTAATCCATCATTTTTTATAGATAAATATTCATAAAAATAATTACATTGGGATATGGATAGTACCTCTTTCTTTAAAGCTACATGATAGAGATCATTAGTAGGTTTAATGACATTCATATCATATGATAGATGAATTTTTTTCAATAGAATCCAAAACAATACATTGTGTGTAAGAATAAACATACTTATATGACTGTGATGTTTCAATATGATTCTTTTTAAGATTTTCTAGTTTGATTTCTAATACCAGACATATCATGTTGGGGGAGTTATTTTGATCATCAACTAGGGAAAATGTCTCCTTAAAACCCGTTATTAAATTATAAACACCATTTTATGCATAAATTCTTTATCATGTAACAGAGAATGTATTTAATTTATTCTATTGGATTTAATATCCAATTTTTCATTCTTAATGTCAATTCTATTTTTAATATTTTATTTCAATTAATCCAACTTGTTCTTAAATTATTTTTGGCCACTCATTCTCTAAAATCCTGTTGATTGAAACTTCTTTAATTTTAGACTTTATTCATTTATTCTCCTCATAATCTACACTAGTGACTCAAACTTGTATGAAGCTATTTTCACAAGTTTTGAACTTTTTATTAAACACCTTATCCATTTCTTTAGACTCAAACTCAAGAAATGTAATTTTATTTTTCATTTTTTTAATAATCCCATAGTTGATAGAAAATATAATTGTAGAAAATAATTCATTATATCCCTTAATGCTTTAATTGAAAAATCCACTGTCATGTAATCACTTTCACTAGTTCTTGGAACCTATTTATCATATATATTAGAACACACCTCATGATCACTTGAATCCCTTGATACCACAAAGGTAATAATGTCGTCCTTATCCTTGGTTATTCAAAAAACCATTTTTTCACATCAAAATTTTTTATAAATGATCTTATAATTTATTGGAGAGACTAGATTTTATTCCTCTCTTGAAAATAGATAAATATTCTTATTATCTTTATTTTTTCTTTCCAAAATAATGTCTTGTAGAAAACTGATTCATTATTTTAAATATAAAGAAGTTTTCAAAAAAATTCTTCATTAAAATTAAAATAATGAAATTCAAATATTCAAAAGAACAACATCAATATAGAGAGTCCAACAGAATGAAACTTGAACTATGATACAACTTATAGAGTCCCTTGCTATATAAACCACTGATATGGGGGGAGGGGAGCCACACCTTTTAAAATGAAAATATATGGTGATGTGAATAGTATTCCTTTAATCTCGCTATCCCTTATCATAAGGGTATAGTGTGATATTCATCCTTTCTCTTTATGTAGGATTGCATGGCTGATTAGTGCTTCATGCAAACCAAAAAATTGAACAAGCCTCCTCTTTCATGTAACACATTGATGTTGTCAAGAAATGTTTGTAAAAAACCCCCATTTTATTCAAGTACACATTATTTGGTATATGATTATTTCTTCGTGAAATATGTGTAAAAATATTTCTGTTATTTTTATGTACAATGGCTCATGATATCATTCTTCATAGACTCAAAAACATGTCACAAGTCTATTCTTCATGTAAGAGAGTGCATGGTTATCTTTCACATAGTCAAGTAGCACACAAATTCTCTCTTATTTAAAGGAATGGAGGTGATTTATTTTTCTTCTAAAAAATAAGCTCACTCAATATCACAGTAGAATATCCTAACTTATACTGATTATATATTTATAGAAGATTTCTCCACTACCTCACCTATGATAATTAATTTGCATCAATACTATGAGTAAAATTTCATGTCATAGGTTTAATAAACATAAAATACTTAGATATTTCTCAAATATATATTCCAAAAAACATGTTGTAATCTCTAAAATGATTTAATGTTTGTTACTTACATACATGCAATGTGTATTATGTGCCAATCCTCATTTTTAACCTCGAACGCTTCCATGTATGGTTGACACATGGACAATCTCCAATGAATTCAGTTTCATTCGACCAAATCATATTATTTGAATATACACATGTATGCAAGAAGAATATTGAATTCATGGAGGTTTGAAGACACATTTATTAATAATATTAATCTCAAAATACTATGGCGAGAATAGGTTTGATGATGGAAGTAATTGGATCGATTACTATAGTATTCTCAAGTTCTCTAGTGTTGGGAGGTTGAATATGATCTCTCGACTCGATTAGAATACTATTCTCAATAAAATAAGACGGCCAACATTATGTATATATCTTATTAAAGGTATATGAATAGTGCATCACATCACTATGTCCTACATAATTTCTCCACTCCGCTGAGCACTACCTTATATTCGAAAAAATTTCATCTACCAGTCGATGAGTAGACGAGGTCCTCTTCTATACCCACATTGCTCAAACCGACCTCACAGGTTGCGCTGACCCACACTATCCCACATAGAACTCCATATATGCTCCATGCATTCCATTAACACACCCATGGGTATTATGAATTCCCAATCTCACACCTATTCCACTATGGGATGGATAAGTTGATTTCTTCCCACATTGATGGCCTCGTTGAGATCTATATGTGGTTGAGATGATTATTTTTTGTCCCATTGTCGTAAATTAATTTTTTATTAACACTAAGAATATATTTAATGGAAACATTCAATATAAAATACATGCTAAACCAGATTCAAAATACTTACTCAATAAAAATATATATTTTTCATGGTGTTCTCCTCGTTTAAAATATGTTTTTTCATGGATTTCTATGATATTACATGTTATAAAAAATATGTCAGCATTGATAAAACCCTTTGTGATTTAATATCAGTACTATAATTCTCATTTTTATTTTCATCAATATACTTGGGTAATAAAATGACCTCCAAGAATTGAAAAAAACTAATTCTACATATTGACATCAATCACTTGAAAAAAAATAAAACTTCCTCAAAGTAGACTCAATAATAGGGACACATAGTATGTTGAATGTTAGGTGTGGGTACTCATAAGTATATGAGACTAATTCTAATGAATTTCACAATTGATAATATCCAATATAGAATATTATGAGAACAAATATGAATTTATGAATTTTACATGTTTATATGTCATCAGATATTCTTATATATTGGAATTTGTAATAGACTTTAGACGTTTAGATTATTATTAATGCATATTATGACTCCTGTACTTAGATGTATTTCCATAAACCATGAATATAAAAATTCAAGGAAATTTTGGGAAGGTTGGCTGATTCAAAAATGTTATGTTATTAAGGAATAAGATGAGGGTGGATTTTGCTTATATTTTTATGGATGCTAATATATCCACCCATTGATTGAAGTATAACAGTCACATTAAATTCCATGGTGATGGTGTAACTTTTTTTATTCCATATAGTAAAAGAAAGAAGTGTCAAGAACATCAGTTTATTTAACATGTGTGAAACCTTTTTGATGATATGTTATGAAAAAGGGATTATATTATACAGTAATCACTCAAGTGTGGTTATTTATGTTTCAATATTAACTTCTTTATATTGGGTGCATTAACACATTACTATATAGTAATATTGGACTTTAAGCAATCCCACTTAATGACATTGAGAAAGAATCCAAAAAAGTCACATACTATGTGTTTCTATTGATCTCAATTAAATTCTATTTGACTCAATAATAGGGACATTGAGAAAGAATCCCAAAAAAATTTGTATAATTATATTAATATTTAATAAGTATTTATTCACCAAAAATAAAAGAAAATATTTATTTTATAAATATATATTTAATGAAATATATATTTGGGTATTCGATAAATACTGAGGAGGATGAGTAGACCGATATTCTATTTAGTGATAAATATTATCATGAAATTTTATAAAATAGTATGTTCTATTTTGCAAGTTTTTCATGCTATAAATTAAATCATATTATTTTTGTTACATTGAATGGGGTCAGAAAAGGGTTAATATATTATATATGGGTTGTTTCACAGTTATTTAATATTTTTAATCCTAACCCTATCTCAAAATATAGATGAATATGCCTATTTTATATATGTTTATCGAGATTGATACAAAATTCAGTATCATTATAGAGAAAAAATCTAGTTCTCTCTCTCAAGATTGAATAACACTGTATATATTATCCTTCCTCCTCCAACATCTCATGAATGAGAGTGAAAGGATGATTCTTCAAGCCCAAATTAACTGTTATAGTGAACTAGATAAGCACTATAAGATGATTGAGCCTCCATGATAGCACCCTACAATTCATAGACATTGTTTAGAGATCAAAGGAAGATTTTTGTATCCCTACTTTGGGGATTATACACTTGGATCCCATAATATTAATGAAGTAAAACCGAAATAGTTTTCATATAATCGATAACATCATTGAAGAAATATTCCAGCACATAGGCATTATTCTTTCCAATCTATAAAAATTGTTTTTAAAATTAATATGAAATGTTATCCTATGGGTTTTGGAAAATTTAATTGAAAATATTCTTGGTAAAAAATTCTATGGTCATGAAAATTATTTCTTGTACATTTTTTGAATGATCCATCGAATCCGACATTTTCTAGGTTATGATTGGTTCTCATAAGAGCATATTCTATACTCAGAATCATTGATTTTATACTTATAGGTAATCAACATTTGTCTATTTTCCCTCACGATCATTTTCTAAGATGTATCCATCAATGAACAATTATGCAGTCTACTGATGATCAAGCAGTTTAGGTATGCCATTTTATGATCTATTTTCGGAATACACATAAACATTTGACTCCTTATAGATATATTTTTATGTGTTTGGGTTAGATTCCTCTTCCAATGGTCATTATATGATTCAAAAAATATAATAAAAAAGAAACACTAATTTTTTTCATGTATTCAATAATACTAACAAAATATTATTAAATTAAAATTATTTGTTAAATATGAAACATTTTTCTAGGATAGTCCCAAATCATTACAAATCAGACAAAAAATCATTAAGTGAATAAAATAATTATTTTTTAAATTTATTTACAACACTAAATTAAAATTATATTTAAAAATTAATAAAACATTATTGGTTATCTGTAACGACCCGAACATTTATAATTGAAATTTCTTTTTTAAATGAATAAATGCCTTATTAAGAAATGATGTTATAGAAAAAATACACTATTATGGTCATTTTGGACTGTCATAAGGTCTATAAAATTTATAATACTTTTACTCATCATAACTATTTATAATAATTCTATTGTACATTGAGCATTGAAATTTGTGTTTTAAAGGTTATTATAAAGTCCATTTAACACAGAAAAAAAGAAGAGATGATCTCGACCAGTCGGATCCTACCATAAGAAATTGATTTATCTGAGCTTTTGAGGATGATAAAATCACCAAGATTTTCCCTTGACCAAGATGATGTTGAAATCCAAAAACTAAATAATGATCAAAATAATTTACAAGATATGTTTATGCCCTTTTAAATCACATCCTGAACCATGTTCGTTGAACTACCCCATAGAAATATCCCTATTTCAAGCATTAACCTTAAAGAAATTATTGATGTAATAAAGGGATATGTATCTAGAATCTAATAGTAATGTTTCTTATATTTTCTTTATAATAAAACAATGATTATATTTATCCCCATTTAATAGTACTTTTGAAAAAATTATATAATGGTATTGATAAAAATTAGATTTTTATATAATGAAACAAAAATTGTATTTTATGGAAATATATTGTATAAATCAAGACACTAATTTTAACGAATTTAATAATTTTTAAAATAAATTATATTTTAATAAAATATTTTTATTAAATAATATTTATTCAGTATAATTGATAATATTATTTTACATATTCAAATGTAATTATTATAAGGGTCAGAAAACTGTTATTTCTAAAAAATGTATTTTTCACTAAATTTGAATATTTGATAAAAAAGTGATAATTATAAAATTTAGAGAATGATTTTGAAAAAATGTAATATTTTTTAAATCATAATGTCAAAATTATCTAATGGTGAATTTTTCATAATTTTTTGAGATAGTTAAATGTTTGGGAAAAAATTAAATATGATATAATTATACACTATGTAATATGAGATCATAGAATCCCAAAAGTGATGCACTAAATACTATATAGTGTATCCATGACCAAAATTATCTTTTCCCTTTTAAAATAAATTTTTTTGAAGTCATTTTATTATTTCTCTAAACCATAAATGAACCCTCCAAAACCTATATAATATTTATGGTTTTAAGATTAATAATTTATAAACATGACTCACTTTCACATCACCAAGGGAATAGTTTTATTATGTTTATTTATTAGCATTATCAAATAATTAAAATCACTCCTTTTTGGTACCAACCAATGGAAAACCCATGGTAGGGTTTTTGGTTTTGATTACTTTATCATGTAGAGTCTAAAACCTTTCTTTTTGATTTAATAATTAATTGTCCTCTAAATTTATATATAAACCCACACTACAAAACATCCATATTCACTCAAAAAATATGGAGAACTAATTAAATCTATATTCCCCTCTCAAGTAACCTTCCAAGGTTCCCTAAGTTCTTAATAATCTCCGCTCATGATTTTTGAAGTACCATCTCAAGGTAAGGGAACATCTCCCTCTCCTCTTTAATCAAGCACTTTATTTATGTCATGCTGTTTGATTTCCAATTTTTTAATCTTGGATAGGTATTTAAACATACCTATTACTTTACTTATATTTCCCATGTAACCATACACTTATTTCTCTCTCATTCACCTGTTATTTATACAGTTATGTACACCTGTTATGATTTTGAAATTATCCTATGATTTTTCAAGCCAAATATTTTTTGTAGTGAATACGCTTCTTCATTTCCTCTAAAGGGTGTTAAACTAGTTGTACCTACCCTCTATTGATCAACTATTTACATGTATTTAACATGCACTACATAATAAAGGGGTTAAAATTGATTAAAGAAATCCTTATGTTGTATGATCTATGTGGTACACTTTTGCATAAACATGAGATGAAAATGATAGATAGGCCTAGAATTATATTACATTGGGTGATGTTTTTATCTCATTATATTCCATTTTTGGTTCATTAGAGGTTATCCTAAGAACACTAATTTACGTTTTCTTGGGAGAATGTTTGATTTATATTTATTAAGTCATGTTTTGTGTTCTTACCACATTACTATGTTGCCTTTATGTTATCATGTTATATCATAAGTCATTTTTCAAGATTATGATTCTCACCCCTCTTATGGTACCTTGATATGACTCTTGGAAAACATGTACTACTTTAAAATTTTATATTCTTTGTTTATTCCCTTATTGGGCTCTATATCTCACCCCTTTCTTATGTACGTTCCTAGGTTTCCCCATGTAGTTTTAGAAGATCCAAGGTATATAAGGTCTTGTTTCAGAGTTTTTAAATAATTATGTTGTACCTATGTTCAATTTAATGTTATATGTATAAAATTTCCCAAATACACTATGCCTCACAATCTTAATGTGTTGTATTAAGTGAATATCTATGTAACATATCATTAATTAAGGTGTATTAAAATATGGGTTGTCCTAGATGGTATCTGAGAATAGTTTAGTTATTTTTTGGAAATTAGGATTAGAAAACTCTAGTGAGAACCTTAGGGATAATACAAAACATATGAAAACATCCCTAATTTTTTAAATTATTGATTAAGTAGTTAAAAGTAAATAGATCTTTATCTGTATATTAAAAGTGGATGTGGATTAACATAGTTGTACATAGAAGTAACAAACTCGAAAAGGGCGCATTGAGTTGTACTCAATCATCACAAAGTAAATAAATGGGTTGTGTTTCACACCCAGTTTGACATTGTTAGGGGATATGATTTTGTGAATTCACAAGCTCAACACGAACCATTATTTAAAGACAAAAATTCCAATATGTTTTTATGTTAGGAAATAACTTATGGTTAACATATATTTAATACTAAAAATTCATATATTAAATAATATATGTCAATTATGAGTTACCACTTTAATTTTAATGTTTTACCATTTATTTTTTTAATAGTTAAAAAATTATCACCCATAAATTTCTATTTTATTTTTAGCTAATGGCCCAAAATATGATGAACTCATTCAATAAACAATGTGAGTAGCAATGTAATGACCTCCCAAATGAGATGCCCAACTCGATGGGAGTAGGAATTATGAACATTGGGACAATAAATTCTCAATTGAATCAGGTTTTTAACATAAGATTAAATTAATAGGAATGTCTAAATCCCCCTTAAAATGGAATGTTTCACTTGATACCTTTATGCAAGGGAGGCCTCCAACCTTAAATTGATTTTATGATCCCTTAATCATGGAGAAATTTATAAAATCCATATAAAGTATCTTATACATCCTTCAACACTCTGTGAAAGATAAGGTAATGTTGTATATTTATCATATAGATGGAGGAGCAGGTAAATGGTGTATTTTGGTAAAAAATACAAATCCTAAGGAGGAGATCAAAGAGATGGAATGGAAGGAATTTCATAATTTTTTCCGGACAAAAATATTACTCCCTATCTCTAACGTAAAATATGGTGGGATTTATATATCCTAAAGTAAATGTATGAAAAATACGTCATGGTGTATGTGGTAAACTTAAAAATATTTTCATGATACACCTATGCCTTTATCATTTCTCCTAGAAGTAATTTTAACCACTTTTTTGGTTTGATTAAGAAGATTCTATAAAATTATTTTGAAATTTGAGATATTAATAACTATGTAACGATTTTATGATGTGCCCTCAAGGTCAAAATGGTGATTGG
Organism: Viscum album; assembly: GCA_963277665.1. Taxonomy (NCBI): domain Eukaryota; kingdom Viridiplantae; phylum Streptophyta; class Magnoliopsida; order Santalales; family Viscaceae; genus Viscum; species Viscum album. The sequence continues at coordinate 1,077,513,553 of OY728139.1, read as the reverse complement.
TGAATCTAATGGGTCTCATGGGCTAGGAGATAAGAAGTGGACAATGGATTTTAATCTTGGTGGTGCCCTAGAAAAAACTCATAGTGGTAAGAAAGTGAAATATCTAACTTGTCAAAAGTGTCAGAAGTAGCATCTAGGAAATTTCTTGAGGGGGAAATAGAAATGATTTTTGTGTGACAGGGATGGGAACCAAGCTAGCAGTTTCCGTTGGTGGAAACAAACAAATGTGATGGGAAAAAAGGAATAGTCCAATAAATCCTCAGCTTATCATCCTATTTTTCAACAACAAGGAATAATAAAACCATGTAAATCAATTCTCAATGACAAGGGTTGTTGACCATAACCAACCACAACAACCTACAAGGACCAGAGAGAGAGAGATAGGTAAAGTGTCTTTCATCATAACAAATTTGGTGGATCGCAACAAAAAAGTGGTGAAAGATACAGTAGTTATTAATTCCGGGATAGGGAGTATACTATTTGATTCTTGTTCTACACATTATTTCATATCATAAATGTTTAGTAGAACTATTCAAAAATCACCTCTAAACATGGATGTCGAGTTGTTAGTGAAGATGGAAATTTGGTCATGTATTAGATCCAAAGAATACAACTCATCCCTTATCTAATTTTTTGGTCTTGGTTTCCTAAAAAACCTTGAGACACTTCACTTATCATAATTCGATAATATTCTAGGCATGGATTAGATTTTGTTGTATAAAAGAAATATACATTACTAAGAGAAGTTAACAAAACTATGTATCAAAAATCACTCACAGATTCGATACAAGTTCAATGAGGAGGTAGATTCTTTTTTGGGTTCCAATATCTCAAGAATGGATAATAATGTCTTGTGGGAAATCTTATCTTGTTTAAATGATTGATATTAATAGAAAGATCATCCTTGATGAAATTCTAGTTGTATAGGAATTCACTAATGTGTTTCCTAAGAATTCATTTTCATTCATCTTAGTTGTGATATTGTGTTCTCAATCATGCTCATACCCAAAGATTTTATCATATCCATGACATAATATATAATAGATGTTGTTGAACTTGAGGAGATGAAAAAACAATTATATGAAAGTCTGGATAAAGGGGTTATTTTCCCAAGTAATTCACTATGGGGTGTATAGGTCTTCTTCATAGAGAAGAAGTATGGGTTAATGAACCTTTGCATTGATTATTGTGAGATCAAAAAGAGTATTATATAGAACAAATATCTTCAACTATGGATTTATGACTTGTTTGATAAGATATATGGAGGCTATTACTTCTCTTAGGGGGAACTTTGTTTAGGATATTATCTAGTAAAGTTTAAGGAGGAGGGTATCTTCAAGTCTTCTTTTTATACAAGGTACAAGAACTATGAGTTCATATTAATTCCATTTAGAATCACTAATTCACTAAAAATATTCATGGACATAATGAATAGATTCATTTGTGGTTACCTTGAAAAAGTTTTGATAGTGGTTTTAGTTTATTTTCATATATACTCCAAAAGAAATGAGGAACATCATGTGAATTTGAATACTATACTGAAGGCCATAAAGAATTAAAATTAAAATGAATGTCATAGTAAATTTGACATTTTATTGGGTCAATTTAGTTTCTTGGGGAATGTTATCACAAATAGAGGGATATCTTTTGATCCTTAAAAAAGACTATTGTTGGATGGTCCACACCAACATATGTGATGGAGATCCATTGTTTCCTTGTATTAGATAGACATTACCCATTATTTTTGAGAAACTTATCATGATTTTATATCCCACTAACCAAGAAAACTCAGATGTTCATTAAGTTTCTCTTGATTGATGAATGTGAAGATAGCTTTAAACAACCAAATAATGGGCTAATCACTGCACCAATGCTCACATTACCCACTATATTGGATGATTTGTGATCTATATTTATTATTTTAAAGAGGTCTTGGGTTTTTTACTAATTCATGATTAAAAAGTGATATCATATTCCTCCATCCAATTAATTTTCCATGAGAAAAAATAGCCATCACCGGATTTATAATTAGAATAAGCGATCTTTGTATTGAATATATAGTGACATTATCTCAATGGAGAAATGTGTGATTTATATACAGATCATAAAATCCTCAGGTATATATTCACAAAATAGGATATTAATTTGAACCAATGAAAGTGGTTTGAATATATCATGAATTATGATTTTCAGTACTTTACTATTCTAGGAAGGAAATCAAAGTGAAAGATTCACTGAGTATAATGGATCATACAACACTATATATGATGAGGATTGAAAGGGATCTTATCTTAATGGACATGGAAGGTATATATAAGGGAATTTTAAAAGTATATTTATACAAACTTACTCAAATAACGTAAAAAATATTTTTTATTGAGATGATCAATGAGGCCCATAATCATGATGAGTCTCTATAGAAAAGGTAGAAAATATTCAGAGTTTAGTATTTCTAATGGAGGAATTATAAGTTTTAGATCCTAGATATACAACCCACCAAATACAAAACTAAAGAGGGAACTTCTAGATGATGATTATGTATCATCCTCCACTATTCATCAAGGATGTACTAAGATGTATTGATATTTGAATAAAAACCTATGGTGGTATAACATGAAGGGGGATATTGAAGAGTTTCTATATTTATGATTGGTATGATAAGAATTCAAGGTAGAATAATAGGAGTCTAAGGGATTGATGGAACCTTTTCCCATACCATTATGAAAATTTGAAAAAATAACCATGGATTTCATCATAGGTATCCCCAAGACACCAAAAGGATGTAACTCCATATGAATGGTAGTCAATATCTTTACAAGGATGGAATATTTCATTACTATCAAAAATGATTTTTCTCAAAAACAACATTAAAATATATAAAAAAGAGAAGTGGTATGAAGACATAGAGTTACTTTCTCTATTATATCTAATCAAGATCCTAGGTTTACCTTGAGATTTTGGGGAAGCCTCCAACAAGCATTAGATATAGAATTTATCTTCAACACTACTCTTCACCCTCAAAGGGATGGAGAATCTGAAGGGAACATTAAAACTCTATAGGATATACTAAGATCATGTTTAATGGATTTTTAAGGGTATTAAGACCAAAACATTACCCTTATGGGGTTATCATATAACAACAATTTCCATTCTATAATTAAAATTTCACCTTATAAGGCATTGAATGGGATGTTATGTCGGACTCTGACATGCTGGGATGTAGTTGGAGTGAGGAAGATGAAGAGACCTGATCTGATCCAAAAAATGATATATAAGGTTCAAACCATTCAATTTTCTCTGAAATATACACTAATTCGATATAAATTCTATAAAGACAATCGTCGATGGAATCTAGAGTTTGAAGTTAGAGATAAAGTGTCCCTTCATATATCATCGTGGAATAAAGTCATGAGGTTTTGAAAGAAGGGAATTCTTAATCCCAGATAAATCAAACAGTTTGAGATTCTTGATCATATCATAGTAGTGGAAAATGAAATATCACTCCCAACTCACCTATCTCAAGTTCAAGATGTTTTCCATGTATCCCTATTAAGGAAGTACATACCAAACCCCTCACATGTACTAAATATAGAAGTGTAACCATTGAAGATTGATATTTCATATGATGAGTCATTGATGAAGATATTTTATTCTATAGACAATGTTCTATGAAACAAGACAACTCACATGTTCAAAGTGTTGGGGTTGAAAAAAAAGTTTAAGGAAGTCACATGGGAACTAAAAGAGGTAATGAAATCGAAGTACCCTTATCTATTTTTGTGTTAGAATGAAATTTTCTATTTGATATTTCTAAAGGGGGGATAATGTAATGACCCAAACATTTATTAATGACATTCATTTTTTTAAATGAGAAAATTAATTATTAATAAATGATGTTATAGAAAAGGAATTCACCAAGTTGGCTATTTTGGATCATTATATAGCCTATAAAATTTAAAATACCATTAATCATCATAATCCATGAAAATATTTCCATTGGATAATAAACATTACTATTTGTATATTAAGGGTTATGATAAAGTCTAGTTGACATTGACAAAGGAATTGATGAGTTCAATCGGTAGGATCGTACCATTTGAATCCCATTTATTGCATCTTCTGAAGAAAAATAACATCACCATGATTTTAACTTAACCAAGAAAAATACAAGATTCAATGAATAAATCATGACAGAAACCATTAATATGAGAATTTTAAGCTCATAGAGATCACAACCCAAACCATATTCCATAAACCACCTCATGGAAATATCCCCATTGCACACCTCTCCCTTAAGGAATTTGCTAGTGTAATAAAGTGCTATGTTTATAGACCCTAACTGTTTTTATTTATATATTTTATTTCTAATTATATAATGATTACTTTTATCCCATTTTAATTTCACTTTTAATATTATTAAATAATAAGTATAATAAAATTGTGATTTTTATATGATGAAACACAAATTGTATTTTTGGGAGATAAATAATTTCATTGAAGAAACTATTTTTGATGAATTTAAATTTTTTTGAAAAAAATAATATTTTAATAAGATATTATTATTAAAAAATATTTATTAAATATAAATTATAAAATAATTTTATGAAGTTAAATGTAACTTATATAAGGGTAAGAAAACTGTTATTATAAAAAATCAATATTTTTCAATAAGTGGTTATTTTTGATTTAAAAGTAAAAATTATAGTATTTATAGAATTATTTTAGTAAGATAAATAATATTTTTTAAATGATCATGTTAAAATTATCCAATTGAGAATTTTTCATAATTTTCTGAGATAATCAATTTTTTGGGTAAAAATTAAAATCCGTATAATTATACGGTTTTGATTATAACATCAGAAAATACAAAAATATATTTAATAAATACTATAAAGGGTATCCATCAAAAAAATTATTTTAAAATAACATATTTATGATGGAATTTGATTAATTTTATAAACCCTTAATGAATCCTCCAAAACCTAAATTATATTTTTTGGTTTTAAGACCAATTATTTATAAGCACGAGTCCCTTCTATATCACCATTGTAATTATTTTAATGTGTTCGGTTATTATCCTTATAAAATAATGAAAAAAATCATATTTGGTAGAACCCATTGTTAAAAATCAATGTTTTTTTGTGGTTTTTTTTACTTTGTCATATAGTGTCTAAAACCCAAGCTTGGAAATCAATTAAGAATTATCCTCTATTTTGATATATAAACCCACCCAACCTCCCTTCTGTCTTCACTAAAAATTATAAGATCATGATAATATTTTAACCATATGATTATATATCCCTCCCAATGTTCTCCTAATATCTTAAAAATCACCTCCTAATATTTTAGATGTGACCTCTCAATGAAAGGGTTCCTCTCCTTCTCCTCTTTATTCAAGCACTGTATTTTTTGTTCTTTTTGGTTTAAAAATTTCAATTTGAGATATGTTTTCACACATAACTATTGTGGTACTTATTATTTAAAAGTAATTATATACCCATTTCTCTTATATTAACCGATTCTGTAAACCATTATTTACACTCTTTATGCTGCTGAAATTCTCTCTCAATTTTCAAAGCTAAACATTAGTGTAGTAAATACCCATCTCTATTTACAATAAAGGATATTCAAATATTTATAATGATTTACTGTATGATATTATTATTTTAAACCCTTACTAGGATTTATATATCACCCCATATTTATGTACACAACCAGAATATTCCATGTAGTTTTAGAAGATTCAAGGAATATAAGGGCATGTTTCGGAGTATTTAAATAATGATGTTGTACCCATGTTTCAATTTAATAATTTATTTACCTAATTTCCAAATGACAATAGACATAATGATCTTATGGGGTTGTATTAATTGTATCATTATGTAATAAATAATGAATTAAGGTGTAATAAAATACGTTTTTTATATTATGGATGTAATTGAAGCACATGTATGGGATGTACAACTCAATTTATTATTCTTAATTCATAAACAATTATTATTGTACATAATTATTAATATACTGATAATGGATTTCATATATTACTTGACTATAGTAAATTATAGAACTAGAATAGGGGAATCTTCACATTTAATGGATAATTAATTTCTAAGAAGATCTAGAATTATGTTAACTTGGAATTGTGTCTTCATTAATGATTTGATTAAGTATATCGCATCATAAAATCACTATGATGAATGATCCAAGTAAATAATCCCACTATAAATGTTCCAAATATGCACCATAATCTTTTAACATCACTATAAAATCAATTAGTACTAGATCAACCAATCCTGATCACTTGTGTCATTCATGGTTGATCGTAATAGAATCCTTCTATGTGGATAAATAACTCCTGATGATATCTCAAAGTCTTGATAGAATAAGAGAAGAGGGAACACTTTTTATATCTCTATAACTCTCTATATGTATTTGGATATATTATATTGATCGATTGTACCCAATTTTTTTTTCTGAATGTGATATAATTAAATATTTATTTATATAGGTTTAGGGTTGGAAACTTCCAAACAATCCCCTCTCCAATTATATAATTATTAGCAAAACCCATTTCTCAATAATAATAATAATAATAATAATAATATTCCCATGACATGTTCATCACATAAGAATAAATAAATATCATTTTTATCATTTCCAATCACACCATTAAACTTGGTGTACTTATCCTTCTCAGCATTCAATTAACATTGAACAATGTCTATTTATCTAATAAATAAATATCACCGCATTATTCACCATTAAATATAATAAATATATATTCATAAAACCATGAAAATAAATATTTATTTTTTATTATTTAACTCACTTATTATTTTTAATAACTTCTGATTTAAATTTTGGTGATCAAACAAAACCCAAATTAACATTATTTGTTCTATATTTTTAAATTAAATAATAAATTTAACCTAGATTGTATATAAAATTAGTGTGTAACCCTCCAAGCCTCTTTCTATGTGGTATTAAAATGAACCACCTAAAGACCAAGGTTATCTTCTATAAAATTCCCTTATAATCCATTGAGAAATAAGTTAATGTCACAATGACATAAAACCACCGACAAATGATTAATTTTTAATATAATCTGTTTTCAATGAAATATCATATCAAATAGGTTGTATACTGGTGTCATCATCCTATGTGATCAGTGCACATTTTTTTAAATTTATTGAAATGAAATTTCCCATAGAACTCCATGTACATGGATTTATCCTGATGGTTCCATTTTCATCAATATATACATTCACATAAGCGATAAATATTTTATTGAATTTTCCATTAATGCAACATAAACCATTACATGCCCAACATATCCCACCTCATTACGATCATATTCAATCATAGTTTTTGTCATTATATCAAATTAAACATCTTATGGTTTTTATTAGTGATAATATTAAAAATATAAGGATCAATATACACACTCACTGATAGGAATGTACAATAACACATGAAATATTGATTTTATACTGGTGGGTCTGTTCTCATAGCATTTTATCTTGGAAATTACCAAGTGAAAACACAATGATAAGGATTATAAATGTCTTATGAGCCTACAACCCATGCTATACTATATCATTGATGTCCCATAAAAAATCATCTTACTATCAAATGTTTATTGAAGAATATTACTGTGAAATTTTTAGGCTCTCATCATCATGGGGAATTGGATAGAGTTTTTAGTGAAACATATATATTCTTAAAACATTATCAACTACAATGTAATGAAGTGGAATGATAATTATGTTATAATAAACTTTATTAATTTTAAAAAATGAATAAATGTAATCGTTGTGCACAATGAAGTTAGTTCTAGGGTACCAACTATAAAATAATCCCACTAGAACTAGATCCAAATATTAAAAACCTTTTTTCCACAAGAAATAAAATTATATTAATGCCTCTACTAAGATATAAAATTCAACCATGGGTATTCCACATGTTCCTCTATGGATACTCTACTCACTGCCCCGTAACGATGTTTATAAAAACCCTTCATGCGGTGAAACATATAAAGTATACTCTTTTCCCTTTCATGTGTCCTTGGGACATTGTAAAAATACACAAATACATTATTATCTTAGTAAAAAAGGATAGGTTATTGACATCTAGGAACCACATCTAGCACTTGGAAGAAATTTAATCTATGATGCTTCATTTTCTTTATCAAAATCCACACTATACTCATACTATGCTACAAAATCTACAAAAACTAATTGATTTGGTCTCTTATAACTAATATCTCTCTGGTTGAGATTGAGGGAATGTGATGAATGTGAATTCACATCATTATAATATATGTGAAAGATAACATCTCTATAACCCTAGATTAATATCTCTCCATCACCTTCTTACACCATAAACATGTCCTAAATTCATCTTAAATTATTAAGGATATCTATACCAATAGTTAAATGTTGTTAACATATATATTATTGACTAATTATTACCATGATCAAAACATAGGTAATATCAGAACACATATATAACAAGGCATAAATGATACATCATATCAGATAAGTGTATGAGATCTTAATCATTGTCTCTCTTTCCTATTGTGTCTGAGGAATATTTTAAAAAAAAATATGTATACCCTGTGAAACTTGAACTAATACCTTCTTAGATTGTTAATTACTGAACCTATTTTTCTTAATTACTTTGTATATACTTTTATGTATTTCAGGAAACCTATTTAATCTATCAGATACGATATTGATCCCTAGAACATCGGCTTCTTCAACTAAATCTTTATAGAGAATCTCTTTCTCAACCATTCCTTAACCTCTTATAAGGTTGGTATGTAATTTCAAATTAGGAATTTTTAATTAATATATACTTATATGAAAATGGAAAAACTCCCACCAAAAAACTTATAAACACATGACCCAATTTAATTATTAATGAAACCAATTTGTTTTGTATCTTTATTGAGCTGAATGTTCAATGACATAGATGTCATATTTAATCTACAAATGTATCTCTACAAATTTAAAACCATTTTATAATTCCTTGTAGTTAGAAACCCTTTTGTTTATTTCATATAAATGTATCCTTGAAGGTTACTATAAAGGAAAAAGGTTTTGATATCCATATTCCAAGCCTCAGAGTCATGGAAACTTCCTATAATAAGTATAACTGTGATATATTTAAACATGGAAATAGAGAAAAGGCTTATTTATAGTAAATTAATTACTGTTTTCAAATACTTTATCCACTAGAAGTGATTTATAGGTATTAACTTGACCATCCATGTGAAGATTTCTATTTAATTACCATTTACATCCAATGGGGTTTACATTAATTGGAGGATCGATCAGAACCGAAAATTGGTTCTGATACATGGAATCCATCTTAGAATTCAAGGAATCTTTCCATCATGCACATTCTGAGATCTCTAATGTATCCTTATAGGATAAAGGGTCATTATTATCAACCAATAATGATTCACCATTTTCTATGACTAGAAATTCATATCTTTCTAGTTCTTTATCCTCTCTGGTGATCTCACACAATACTTTTGTTTTAGGGGAAACTTATTGCATGGGGACCTGTGGAATCTGTTCCTATGAAAACTCTTGTTTATCTTGAGCATCAAGATCATTGATTTTGATATTTTTCATACTATACTCCTTAAGTATGGGTTCCCCATCATAGAAAACTACTATCCTAATGACTATAAACCTCTTATTTGAGGTATCATGTTGGTAGTATCCACTTGTTTTCTTAGGGTAACCTATAAAGAGACACTTCATGCCTCATGGTGATTGTTTGTTTCTTGACCAAGACTTAATAAAAACCTCACACCCCCATTCATGAGTATGATAAAAATATGTTTTTCCACTCCAGAACTCAAAAGTAATACTATTTTATACTATATATGGTACTCAGTCTAGTATTTTCACTAAAATGTGTAATTCATCTCCCTAAAAGGAGAGTGTAATGATTGCATGCCTCACAATCAATCTTACCATGTTATTTTTGGAATATTTCCTCCCTTCAATACCACCATTCAACTATATTGTGTAAGTAAAAGTGAGTTGTGATAAAATCATATACTATCCTAGAATTTCAATAAACTCTTGTATATAATAATCACCACCTTGAACCAATATATGCTTCTTTATCTTATTACCAATATGATTCTCAACTTCATTATTTAATTCCTTTAACATATATGAGGTTATAGAAGTATAACACATTATGTACATGTAATCATACCAACTCAAGTATTTAATAAATGTAATAAAGTATGTGAATCCACCACTAGATTATCATTGAAATGGTCTACACACTTCAGTATATACCAATTCTAGTAGATCTATGGACCTTTTACCTTGTCCAACAAATGGTGATTTGGTCATCTTTCCTTATAGAGAAGCCTAACTGATTTCAAGTGTTTTAAGCTCTAAAAGTTTAAATAACCAACTTGACAGGGCTTTTTCAAGCACTTCATATTTATGTAACCAACGTGGTGATACAACAATTGGGTCTAAAATGAGTAACATAAATTTTAATTTTTATATATTACTAATATTTTATTTTAAAATTTTAATATATGAAGAATGTTATTCATCTATTTTATACCCTAACATGTGTTACCTTTTTAAAACTGGAAACTCTTATTTCGAAAGATGAAAATAAATCCATACATGTATAAAAATTAAATGGAAATGATTTTATTGGTAATATTAATCCCATAATAGATATTATTTAAAACCAAAATCAATCATATTGAAAATGTGATGTGATAGTCTCTATTGGATAGAAAACCATTTTTCCCCATTGGCATTTCATAGATATAACTTTCCTCTAGAAACCATATGAAATATACTTGGTTCCTATATCTTGATAGAAATTTGAGCACCACATATGGTATCTAAAACACAAATTTTAGATATGGAATATTAAACTCAATAAGTAATACACCTGATTATTCCACTTTCTTCTTTTTCTAGGGGTAATTCTTCTTCTAGTGTCCTTTCTTGCATCATGAAAAACACACTAGATTATTTTCCTTTTCTTGATGATGGAGATTATTTTTCATAGAAATATATTTCTCTGGATCCCAAGACTTGGAATGAGTCTTCAAGCCCGTATCGTTGTTAATAATTTTCTCATTAACCTTAAATAAATTGCATTTATCACACCCCATGTCTTTATCAACATGGAAAATGAGAGTAAGAAATTCTGAAATAGTCTTATCATTATTGATCATATTATAATTTGTCGTGAAACTATATAATGTTTTTGACCATGATGATAGAATAATATCATTATGAAAGTAATCAGTCTTCGAAAACCATAAGATATTTAAGAGATCATGACTACATTCCACCCATGTGGTTCCAACTCTACAATTATATATGTAAACAATGCATTGAACATATTATATATCTCTTTTCTCTCTATCTCCTCTTAAAGATAATAATGTTTAGAAATGATTCAATATGAATCCATTTCCACATATTTCTATAGAATCTTGATATACATGGAAGATAATATGAAAATTTTGAAATCCACAATGTCATCTACATGTTTCAGGTAGAGAAATTGTTTTTCCTCAATACCTTGTTTTGTAAGAAAATACAGAATTGGTGTTTCAAGTATATATAATTTCCATTCATGAAGTCATATAGTGAATAAACACATACAGTATTCATAGAAATTTGATCCAATGATAAGGTTTATATTCTCTTTTATATATCATAATGATATTGATGAATTCACATCCATTTCCATTTCTAAAAAATGAAGATAATATTATTAGTACTTCCTTTAATCTCCCAATATTTTTTCAAACCTTAATATCCATCACCTCTAGTTTCAAAATATCTGATTTCATTGATATTATTGTATCAAGGAGCCATATTCCCATTCTCATATCCTATAAATGGTCCTGATAAGTTATTTAAAGGACTTTAGGTAGGCATAACATACCAACTAAATTAATTCATTGTTCATTGATCTATTGAGTGGACTCAACAATCTATAAATCCTTGAAAAATATTTCCTCAAACCTTAAATCTTAGTTACGCTAATTCCTACTCATGTAGTCAACCCTTAATGTTAACTAATTTAAGATAATCCAAATCATTATGCTAATATTTCCTTGATAATTGAAAGCACATAGACTTGGGCTGGTCAATTAATTTGAACTATGGGTTCGACTCTTAAATCATGTAATGAAATTTTATACCAAATTAATATATCATTTGAGGGTTTTTATCATTATTAATAACTATCCTAGTTTCATCTTATCAAATGAATTCTTAATATAAAATGGATTTTACTTAAGTGATTAACCATGTATGGGAAAAACATTACATATAATCCAATTTTACTCCATTCCTTATTGCCTACTCGTTAAATCATTTATTAAATGACTACATAATCTCTATAAGAATAATTAATAAAACATGAAATTAATAGAAAAAAATATAATTATATTGAACATTTTATTATCTAATGTTTATTTTATATAGTGGATGCTAATATATTCCTCATCTCTAAGGGATACACCTTGTACCATAGAATTGTGTCTCAATATTAATCTATGGCTCCTAACTATTGCCTCAATTAGTTTATCCTCATCTCTTAGACTCAAAACACCTCCTCCCACCAAGGGTATCTATAATTGAATTAACTTTTACTGACATGTAGGTGAGGGGATCCAACTGAATAGATAATAGGGTTTACATAAAATAAATAGTGGACATGAAGTCCATTATATAATGATGAGGAGGGGATGAAACACATTCCATGAATTTTAATTTAATCATAATAAATTAAAAGATACCAATAATAAAGACATAAGTAGTCTAATATCATGATCATCCACATAACATAAAATAAACAATAATTTGTGATTTATCTATAAATTACTTGAATTTTTTAATTTTTTTAAGATAAAAGACAATGAATTAATACAATTAATTTAATTTTATCATAATATCATATGAGAATCCTTGAATTACCATAATCCATAATCTTAAATAAATTAAATAACATAAATTAATTAATATCATTTAAAATTAATAAAGTAACAAGCGTACTTGGAGGCAACGTCATGTACTCACCCAAATTACATGGAATGATATATATGCTTGTGTGTTCCCTCTAAATGAAAGACACATTGTATAACATGTAGTTATACAACATGTACTATAAAAAATGAAACATAGAACACATATGAATTTCACCACATATGGATCTATTGACATTTCAATAATAAACAATATTAGAAGACCATAAAAAATTATTGTTTTAGGATTTGACATGGAAATTAATCAATAAATAATTGTACATACTATGGAATGGAATGTATTATCAAATAAATGACACATAAAAAACATGTTACTTGGTTTAATTTTTAGATAATTATTATCTCCATGTCCAATTGAGCACATTTATTGCATAAGACTACATGGTGTACACTAGTTTACGTGGCATGTAATCTCTTCTACCTATGTTCACAACACATGACTAGGGACTAAGCCTATTTCCCTGCTACGTATGTTTTTGATGTACATGACCTATGATGTTCCTACATGACGTGTGAACTCAAATTTGATCAATTTTTTAGTCCCTATACCTTCTAAAATATACATGACCTGATTGGACCCCCTTGTTCTCCATTATAAATACATTAAGAGTACACACTGTGTACGCATGTTACATTGTGTGTGGTTCTTCAAATCATGTGTAACCTATCTGAATTAATGCAATGATTTTCTTTTATCGAATCAATAATCTTATTTCATCAAACTAATCTAGTTTTATCATGAGATATAGATGCGATTAATGGGTAAATTATGTGTTGTTTTTCGGAATACACCTTGTATGTTTGTGTTGTCATGCTAGAACCTTTTTCATATATATATATTAATTTTATATGTTTCTTCATTTTAATATTAATCATTCACTAATTATGTTAGAGTGAATGGGGAGAGACTATAAGAGATGATGTTTATATTTAAATATCTAATAGATCTAAAGTAAAATAATTTTTAAATTCGTGGTGATTATCAAGGATTAATGAATAATTATAAATTAAACATTTGACCACTCTGATACCATATGTGTGTTATTGGTGCAGGGGAAGAACTTTTATAGAATAACCAATTTGGTGTTTGGTAATATTTTATTATTAATAATTTATATAGATAATGATTAAAATCACAAAAAACAAAATATATAGATTACTTTACTACTATAAAAATAGAACTAGAAGAGGAGGATATTCACAGGTAATATATAATTAATTTATAAGAGATCCTCAATTACATAATCTTGTAATTATATCTTCATTAATGAACTGGTTGAAATGATCACATTGTACTATCATTACAATATTGGATCCAAGTATATAATCCCAATAGAAATGATCCACACATTCACCTTAATCGATTAATGTATCCATAGAATCATTGAGTGCTAGCCAATCCAATCTTGATCACTTGCATTATTCACTCTTGATCACAAAAAAATATTTTATACGGATGAATAGATACTGATGATATCATGAAGTCTTGAGAGGAGAGGAGAAGAGCACATACTTTTTAGATATCTAGAATTATCTTTAGGGATTGATAGATATTACTTTGATACATTGTTCGCAAAAAAGTCTGTTTAAAGAAATTGATCTAATTAGATATTTATTATCATAGGTTTAGGGTTAGAAAATTGCACACAATTCCCTCTCTAATTTCATAGTGCAGAGTAAAACCCTTGTATTAATAATAAAATAATTATTATTCCCTTGAAATGTGAATAACATAAGAATAAATAAATAAGATTTTTTTCATTTCTAATCAGAAGATTAAACTTGGTCCTCTTATCATCCTAGATATTTTTTGTAACTTGATTAATGACTATATATTTTAAAAATAAATATTAGTGCATTTTTCTTCGATGATTATAATAAATATTTTACCTTCCAAACCATGTAAATAAATATTTTTTTATTATTATTTAACTCGCTTATTCTTTAAAATATATTAAATTAAATCATGGAAATATACCAAAACATGAATATGTATTATTTATTTTAGATTTTTAAATTAAATATATAATTTAATAGAGATTGTAGATACACTTAATGTATTACCCTTTCATCCTCTTTCTCAGTGGAATTAGGAATAATCTCCAAAATTATAGGTTCAAATTTAAGAAACATGACAGGGTGTCCATATATAAAGAAGTTAATGTCGTAACAACATACAATATCATACAAATTCTTAATGTGTAATATAATCCATTTATCATTATATCAGTAATCAAGTAGTTTTCATAATGGTTTTATAATCTATATACTCAATGCACCTTTATTTTAAATTCTAGAAATGAGATTTCTTGTAGAACTCCATGTATATGGATTTATCTAGGCATTTCTATTCCCATCAAAGAGACTGAGATGCCAACTTCTGTCGCGGGACAGAAGGTATAAATGCTTTATCACATTATCCATTAATTCAATATGACTCATGACACACCCAAAACATCCTACATCACCATGATAATATGTCATCAATATTTTCATCACCACATCAGTGTTCCCTCACACATGACATTGTGCTGTAAGAGTGGGCTATTTCATAGTTCCCACAAGGTGCCCATGAGGTACAAATAGGGTGCCCAGATTGACCACATAAGGTTGTGGTGAAACATGTATAGGGTGTGTGTGATGTGTGTCATGGTGTTGATCTTAGTGCTTTGGCTAGAGCTGGTTATTATGTCACTAATATTATATGTGAGTGTCTGAACCTTTGAATCTTAGATGTGGGACGATGAAACTGGGTTACTCTTCACCCTCTTAAAAAACTTATATAAAATGTTTTGTTTGATTAGTCAACATCACTCATCTGATCAAAAAAGACATCGTCTTTATCTGCACGCAAAACCTAATCCCCCACTATTGACAACTTTATATTCATTTGATTCATACCTTGTCCTCTCCTAACATGTATTTCCTATAGATAGACCATCTCGATACTACTCTACCCCCACTGTCACTTTCATTTAAAGAAAAATCCAAAAAATAGGTTGGACACTTCATAGGTCTTTGACTATAGTAATAAAAAATTACTAGCCTTGTCTTCCTAAGTAATCTTGGTGAAAATTAAATAGATGAGTTTCATAAATATATGTAAAATGGTATAAATGAAATTTAAGCTTCAGTAATATATTCTAGGGAAAAAAGTTTTTTTATACTTCCAAGTTCATCGAGTTTCACAAGTCCGATTAAATTATATGTAAATAAATAAATAAAGATATATATATATATATATATAACAAAATTATATAATAATATTCAACCAAAGATAATCATCAGTTCATTTATATCCCCTAGTTTAGTCACTTCCTCCTTAGTTTATATCAGCCATGATGATGATATATACATATTTATATCTATGTGTGTTTTTGTTAGTATATTGTTAAAAAAATTACAGCAATCTCATCCTTGAATTTCTCCACAATCCAACTGAAAACTCAAACACCATAAAGCTTTAAGAATCATGAATAGGGTTCTGATAATCATTTAGAATATGTATATACCCTACAGGATAATAAAGATACTTTGTTATAATATTTATTAGATTTCCCATTATACATCTTTATTTCCATACTTCTTGAAATAACATTATGAAATATTATCCATGCTTCTGAAATTCATGTTATAGAAAATTTTTCAGTATCAGAACGACTATAAATACTGAAATTCTCTACACTCATTATAAAAACATCAAATCAAAAAACCATAGTTGTCTCTTTCTCTCTTGTTCCACACATTCATTTACAATCCATGGAAGTGGATAATATAATTTCCCAAGGCATATGTAGATTTGGATTTTAGGTAAGAGAATTTTATTTTCAAACTTATATTTTATGACTCTAAAGGGAAGAATTTTTCTTAAACTGATATTTATATATTTATTTAAAAAACCAATTTAATAGAAAATATTTCTCGAAAACTCTTATTCAGGTTTCTTAACACATACAATACAATGTAATTTTAATTTTATTTAACCCACATTAGAGAGGAGCATTATTTAAGTAATTTATTTGAAATTATTATATAAATTTTCAATTTTAAAATTTATACAAGTTATTGGAAATAAATTTTATTTTTCAAATCCATTGTTGATTTTAATGTTATAATTTTATATGAAAAATGTAATTTTATATATAAAATTATCATTAACTAATATTGATATGGATATAAAATACAGTGATCATTTACATTTAATAATTTCATTAGAATAATTGTCTCAAATTTAATTATTTCATTATAAGAATTATTTACAAATATTGTTTATAAATTTTTAATTTAACCTAATATTTAATAAATAATGATGATTTCTTTAAAGATATATTTTATTGAAATCTAAGAGATATTTAATTATTTTCCCCTTTGAAAATATTTTATCATGTTTTTGAAGGATATTTTTATGGTTTATTAATGAGAAAGATAATATTGTAAAAAGTTATTTTAAATTTTGTCACTTGGGTTTTGATTGTCATAATGTGGAATGAGAATTGAACACACAACTTCAAAGGGGAATTTTTTTCAAGAGGGTATATTTTCAATAATTCTAGTGGACCCATGGATTTATAATTTTTAACAATTAATATTATATTCTATAATGGAACATTATTTTGAAAGTATATTTTTGGAATTTTTATGGGGAAATATATATTTGAATCAAAAGATATTATATTTTCAAAGTAATGTTTAAAACGTATTAATTCCATGAAATTGAAAAACCATAATTTATTAATTAGTGGAATATTTATTTAGTATTAAAATGTTTATATTTTATATAAATGTAAATATTTTCAATAGTTATTTTAAAGCTTCCAAAATGAAAACATTTTCATTAGTATTTTATATCCTTTGCTGAGATTGTTTTTTTCCCATCCTATGTTTTAAAATTATTTTCATAGGTAAGTGATAAATAGAATAACATTCACATTAAGGAAATAATTCGAGTGATGATTAATATTTATTTTGAAATTTTTTAGAACACTAGTATGTTGTAAGATTTTTTCCTAATCCTTTAAATCCTTATACAAAAAGACCCTTGGGTGTGATAAGTATAGTATGTTTCTTATTTTAATTTTTTTTAAAATAAAACATAGTTCAACACCAGATATAGGAGTGAGGGTATTTGGATTGAATTATTTGGTATCAAAGGAAGGTTTTAGAAAAATTTGGAGATTATGAATTTTTGTTTTAGGATAATTTAATAGATATAGATTTTCTTTTAATGTTTTAGTTAATTATATTGTAGGTTACTCTTAAAAATATAAATATTTTTTGATCTTGGATTTACTAAATTCTATGGAGTGAGATTTAGATTTCCTTTATGTATATTATAGGAATTATAAGGACACAATTCCATTAATCATGGTATAATGTAACAACCAAATAAATTTCAACATATAATTCAATTTAATAAATTTTAATTAGATGGGTTTTTCCATATATTAAAATTTATATGATTTAATATAAATAATTTTTTAGGAAACAAAATGATTTTTTATAATCAATATAGGTTTTGATCATAATTTAATATTAAAATTATAAAAAATACCGATTTTGTGTTATTTTTCACGAAATAAAATTTTTATTAAAATATATAAATTATATTTACATATCAATATATTTATGTACTTTAAATAAGTGTAATATTTTAACAAGATGAAAAATATTTTAACTCAATATTTTGAAAAGATATGATTTATTATACTAATATTACATAATAAACAATTTTGAAAATATTTAATAAATTTCATTCCTTTTTAATAATATAATACAAGTGATTATCTATTATTTAAAATTAATTTTATTTCAGTATGAAAATTTTTAGTTTTCAAAATATTTTGTTCTTAATACTGTTAATTTTGAATAACTTATTATTTTCCAAAAAATTGATATTTTCATTGAATAATATAAATTTTATTTTAATGTAAATTTATTTATTTGAATAAAATATATATAATGGACTTAGTTAAATTTGTGGTAATAATATTGGTGAATAATAAAATATTAATTTTATATTAAAACTATAATAAAAAATATATCACATGTTATGAAAGGTATGTTTTAAGATAAAATACTTTTTAGATGGTTGAAATAAGTTCACACACATGTATAAAATTTTATATGTTTTTTTAATTATCTTTAAAATATATAATTTATAATTTTCTTCCAAAAAATACATGAAAAACTAGAAAGCTATCTAGGAAAGCTCAACCACGCATTGTGGGATAATTCTCATCCCTTCATGGGATCCGGCCAAGCCAAGCTGCATGGTGGCATGTTGTAAGAGTGGGCTGGTGCATAGAGCCCATAGGGTGCACACAAGGAACTGATTGGGTTCCTGGGTCAACCATGCAAGGGTGTGGAACAACTCATGTAGGGTTTCTATGATGTGTTTATCTTTTCCGAGCTCGGTTCCATGGTTCGAGGAATTGATGACCATGCCAAAATTAATTATGGGCACCTAACCCTTTGAAAATTTTATGTGCGATGATGATTTTTGGTTACTTTTCACCCACATAAAAATAACATCATATAATGATCCCCAACCAATTATATCAACATTATTCATCCAATCACTCAATCAATCATGTTTTTCCTCACACTAAACCAAATCCCCCTCTTTCTCCCTCTTCCTCTTCTTCCAATGACGACCCCTACCTCTCTCAATCTGTATAGAACATAGATGGCTCATATTATTACCAGCCTACCTTATATTTGGAGAAAAATCCAAACAAAAAGGATAAACCCTTCATAAGTATTCGACTACAGAAATATCCAATAGCAAGCCTTTTATTCTAGATGAATCTTAGTGAGGCTAAAATAATTGATTTTCATATATATATATATATAACATTAATAAAAGAATTTAATTTCATTTAATATAAAACTGAAAATAGTAGCCAGTTTAGACATTCAAGTTCATCATTTTTCACTAAAATAATGACAAGATACACACACACACACACACACACACACACACACACACACACATATATATATATATATATCAAATTGAAAAAATCACCCTTAACCAAATATCTTCATATACTAATTTTAATCATCTAGTTTCATCACTTCCTCCACAAGTTATATCACCCACAGAGATGATATATATATGTGTGTGTGTGTGAGAGAGAGAGAGAGTGTGTGTCTGTCTGTAAATATTTCTGTAATAATAATAATAATGGAATTTCCATCCTCATTGTGCTCTACAAAACGGATGTTGACACCCCAGAATGTGTTTCATGCACTTTTATATAGAATTCATTGTTGGATTTCCATTTTATGTTAGACTTCTCCATAATGAGGGTTATGCGGAATGACCCCCCTCCCTTCTCCAGGAGTAGGCTGTGGATTTCCAAGATATGTGATAAAAATATCTTGATGCATCAAAATTCAATTTTTGAGTTCTATCCGATAATGCTTGTTATATTGATCATCTCAAGAAGTTTATATCTCTTTGAGAGATTCTATTTGACTGGTCACAGAGCCCAAATGGACTTATGGATAAAAATTGATTACTCACGGAAGATGGATAAATTTAACAAAGGGATTTACCTCACCTGTGTGGAGGACCTAAGTAGAATACCTACAGAGAGGACCTTTGTGGTACACCTATGACGTGGATATACACCAAGGAACCTATGTGGTTGTGTATGTTTTACACCCCTATGCGGAAGAGCTATGTGAAAGACCTATGTGAAGGATCTACCTTTGAATAGGTCCCTTTTTACCTATAAATTTGATCCTTGGGCTCCCCTTTTGATAGTCTGAATGTTTAGAAGAAATCCCATAGCTCTCATTGAAAAATCACCCTTTTCCTAGTTCATAAAAAACTCTCAAGTAATTCTCTGAGACATAATATAAGAGATAATTAAAGGGGAGAAGTGGTTTAATGTACCATAAATTTCTAGAACACATAGAATTATGCCCATGACCTATATAGAGCACCAGAACGGAGCACCTGTGTGACCCACCTCCACGACCGATTAGGGATGTGTACCTACATGACCCACCTGGGCCGAGTACCTATGCTACCCTCCTAGGCCGAGTACCTGAGTGACCACACTGGTCCACAACATGGGGTTTAGTCCCCTGCACCCCTTCTCATGATTAGTGTTGGACTTCGGTCCCAGCCATTCGGGCTGGTCCCTTCACTTCAGCCACTGACCCCCATGAAAAATGGAGTGTTTCACCATAAAATTTTTGGGATAGGTCTATGAATTTTTCCATTTAACCCTTTATGTATCCTAACTTTCACCCCTAGGAATAACATGATTTGGGATAATCATCCACACTCCCGAAAATTCATTGATTCAACACACTTTTTTAGGTTCCTTTCCCGTGTTATGAGTTCAGTTTATCCTATTGGATTCCTCAAGTACCTTGAGTCAATTCACAAATCAAGATACTCCTTCAACCTCAAATGGGCGTCCTATTAAGGAGTAATCCCCAACCTAACGTCAAATGGGCATCCTCCATAGGAGCAAGACCCAACCAACCTCAAAAGGGTATCCATCTTAAGAGTAAGCCCCAACTAAATAGGCATCCTCCTTAGGAGTAATCCCAAACAAATTCTCAATTGGGCATCCTTCTTAGGTGTATGCCCCAACCAATCTCAAATGTCCATCATCCTTAGGACTAAGCCACAACCAATCTAAATGTACATCCTTCTTATGAGTAAGCCCCAACCAAATCTCAGATGGGCATACTCATTAAGAGTAAGACCTAGCCAAATGGGAATCCTCCTTAAGAGTATGCCCCAACCAAACCTCAAATGGAAATCCTTTTTAGGAGTAAGACCCAACCAATATTTAATGGGAATCCACCTTAGGAGGAATCCCCAACCATTCCTCAAATAGGAATCTCCCATTGGAGTAATCCCTAAACAAACCTCAAATGGTAATCCTCCATATGATTAATCCCCATTCGATATCCAAATGGTATCCCTGCTGTAGTAAGCCCCTAGCCTTTTGGGCTGGACCCAATGACCTTCACTTTAATTTCACATTGATGGAATCATTTATTTTCACCCTCATCCACTATAACCCTGGATTCCTTCACTATAGGCCTGACCTCTTCCACCAGTGGAGGAGAAAGTGTGTGGTTTTTTGAATCTTTCACATACTCTTATTTTCTACACCGATCACAACTCACATGGTCTTATTAATTTTTGATGATCACAATATCTTCACAATCCACCCCGTGTTCTTGAACTATGAGAACTCTGATTCTGACCTTAATTGGGATACGTAGGTAGCCTTCACTCAACACTCGAGCTCAATGGACATCCTCCTTAGGAGTCCAACCCTAATAAACATAATCTAAGTATCCTCCCCAGGAGTAAGCCCTGAATTCTGTCCCCCTTGAATATCTATGAGGTAAGACTTCTCTCATAGACCCTGTTATAAGGGAATCCCCTCTATAAGCAATCCCCAAACTATTTTTCTCAAAGGGATATACTCCCCTGTGAGAATTACAGAACTACATCAGATTTGATTCTCATTCATGTGGGATATGTAGGAAACCTTTCTTTGTTTGAAACCCAAATAGAGAAATCAACCTTGTACTTTTTGGGCCACATTCCCAACAGGGTCTATTCCAACCTGGAAACTCATATCCTTTCTATGTTTATTTGACTTTTTAGGTATAATTTTCACATCATGCTTTGACTAGGCACCATCTCCCTAGATTTACTTACTAAATGACATTAAACTATACAGTGTGGTCCTTATCACACGATCTTAAAAGGTATTATATGTCCCATTAAGTGGCACCGAACTATGAGGGTTATGATTCCTTTCACGAGGATATGTAGGTATCATATTTATGGGTACAGTCCCATCATCAAAACAAACTTCTATCTCTCTAGATGATGATAAATTTTAGAGTGCCCCATGAGTGGATTAAAAACCTGCAACATCGTAACAATGTATAAATAATATCTAATCAATATATGAGAGAATAACATTGATAGAGAACCTCGAATACATATGGATATCTTTATTTATGAAGAACCTAGAATGCATATGAATGATTTTGAATTCCACACATGCTAATAATTGATTGAAAATTTCAAGGGAAACCTACATTATGATATATAAATTAATAAAGATTCATTAACACATCTTAAATCTATAAGAGTGTCCTAGAGTGGGAAATAATTCTCGCAAAAGGGTTTTATGAGCCCAACCTATCATCCTCTCAACCAATGTAAGTTCTTAAGTATCGTAGGTCAATAATCCTAACAACTTCCTGCCTTTGGAAAGTCGGTCACTTTGGATACAGAACCATTGGGTGTTTCTAGTTCCACAAATAAACCCGATGAAAACTGTTCAGAAGTAGTGATTCCTAAGTAGAAAACATATTCTAGGAGGAAATAAAAAATGGTGAACCGGACATGAATCCTTAACCAATATGATAGTGTTACCAATATGTTAATCCCCATTCAATTGATAAAATTGGACCATTCAAAGGAATCAATCTGGTATGTGTTTATTTTTTAAAAAAATGATGCTTTACTAGAGTTTATTGATTTCATTTTTCACATATATATGCACTTTCATTATAAGAACCCCCTTCATTCCAAAATGGCTTCGTTCAAATTTTCACCCATGAAGGCCATGGATGTTGCTCAAGCTCCATCCTCATCCTCTGGAAGTACATCATCACCAACTCATTGTCTTCAAATCTAGGTCTCCATTGCATTGGTCTGAGATTATCATCAACATGGTACTATCCTGACAATGGTGGCTTCCTGACAAGCCCTCCAAATCAAGAATACCCCATGGGCGTCTGGTCAACGATGAATGATGGTCTCGAAGAAGATGGTACCAACCACCATATTCAATAATTTCACGAGTTTATCCCTATAACACAATCATTAATACCTTCTCTATTCAATGGAGGTCAACCAAGAGGCCACCCATGGCCTCATCTCGATGAAAAAAGGGTCATTCCTGAAGGCTCCTTCCAAAAATCTCCACCACCAATGTCATGTGATAGAAAACCCTCATCATGATGAGGGAGTTATCTTTGGTTGTCTGACACAGGTCCCTCAGGCCCAGGCACACAAGACAAACTAGCGGGGACAATAATCGGCCAATAGGGAGCATGTTCCTACCATACCCCCCTCTGGATAATTCCATCAATCTCACTTGGTGGAAAATAGTGAACGTGCACATACAATTGTCCACCTTAACTCCACCATCTAACAGACTCATCTAGTGTTGCCCAACCAATCCCACTGTTAAAATCCAATGGAGTACCATGAGAAGGAAAATACGCCTACTTACAATCTACCATCCAGTCAGTAGATTCTTCAGGCTTCATTCAAGTAATAACTCCATTAAAATGTGGTAGAAATTACCAAGTAGGCACATACACCGGATAGTATCCATCAAGATGACCAATAGTCTCATTTAGTAGGACCTGGGGAAGTTAGTTTGAATTATAAGACAACAAACTAGGGGAAAATACAACTCTCTTCCCCCACATATGAGTAATGTAAGTACCCACTGATAGGAAACAGTGGAAGGGAGAAGGTGCATACACCTAATATAGATATAGAATAGATGTATATTTTTGTTCCAGTCACTAATGTTACCAAACACATTTTGGAAATGGTGAATGGGAGGACAAAAATTCTTACCCATATCCTGTAATCTTTCTAAAATATGATAATAGTAACTTCAGCTGTACTAGAGGGACAAATGCATATTTCTGTCCCCATACCTATGATGACTAATCAGCGGGCCATCTAGGATCAGATACATACATCTATTCTAGTCTAGGGGGGTTATGGGTCATACTCTCCCATATCATATGGAAAACCTGATCGAGCACATACACTCATTCCAATTTGAGATAATCAGTCTTTTTTGAAATCCACTCCAAAGAAGGCATATATACCTACTCATGATAACCACTTTTCCCAACAAGTGGTCCCAACTATTTGTAAGATAGCATCTAAGAAGAAGACTTACCAAGGATATTTGGAGAATCAAGAGTCGATCTGTAATCCGGATTCACTTAATGTTGGAGTTCTTGAAGCCCTCATCCATCTATCTATTGTATCTAAAGATCCTACCCTCCCATCACCAAATTATGGGACAATTAGAAATAATTCAAAAGTTCCTCATCAGACACATTATCATGAAGGTTTTCTTCAAGATAATTCTGTCAATCTCAATAACCCATCTCCAGATAAGATCCACATAACCCCTACACACATCCAGAAGACCAAGTCATAAGTGGATCTATACATTGCTATAATATGTGATGATGGTCCTCCTTATGATGGAACTCAATAAAAAAGTCATAAATGTAGTAGTATTTTACATTGTTAACAGGATTCAGTATCTATGAACATACTGATGAGAAAACCCTCTTATCTCGAGGCACTGGAATGTATAGGGCCAGCCATGTTTGATTATTTATCTTTGGTAGGTGAAATAGTTTATCAGTCGGAAGATAACCCAAAGCAACGATCATTCTCCAAACCACTTTTGGGACACTTCCCTTTCAATGAAAAAGAGTAAACCCAAATGAGCCCCATTTTTTTCAGTGAAAAAATTGAGAAATGTTTACCATGTTCGATCCAAGTTAAGGAACCTCTAGAAAATAGGAAAGAGGATATACTGAACATGAGGAATCAAATGGTTAAAAATGAAGTACCAGTCATGTGTTGGCCTTTAGACATATCTCTATATGGAATTCCAGATATGTTGGGAGATTATTGAATTCATGATATTCACATCAACATATGGAAGACTCTTTATCATCTAAAAACCAAGGTATTACCTTATGAAGAACATCCAAGTCATGTGAAGGTAATAGAAGGGTTGCGGTGCCAAAATTGACTTGTAATATCTTCAGATTTCATGGAATCAAAATATTGTGAAGCAGTATGAATTCCTTCAATGTGCATGCCTCGATTTATTAAGGAGGATATTCCAATTGTTTGTAGAAATCCCATCTAGTGTTCATATTAGAGGATGTGGTGTACATGGAGTATTACATTTCACTTCACTCCAAAACTTGCAAAGCCCGTCGAAAGTGGTCTCGTTTAATTTTATTGCCTTAGGCTAGCTACAACAAAAAATTTTGTTCATGATCGTAGAGATGATCAGTAATAACAGACCTTGACTAGTTTTCAATAAAGTCAGGCCCAAAGAGAGAAAGATAGTGATATAATTTTTCATCAAGAATTTGAAAATATCATGAAGGATTTTCACCTAGAGGATATCTGCCATCAGATCAAATTTTTTTTTGAAATAACACAATGGTCTTCTGAAAAAGGCGATTTTAGAGGGGGTGGATGATGCACCCAACCAACATTTGGACAAAAATTGGAAAAATCCGAAGATAAGTTGTGCTGATATCATCCATAGTAGTTTAAGAACCACCATATCCCACATGGATTGGGGGATTTTTTATCCCAACCCTCGAAGCCAACAAACAGAGCCATAAGGGTTGAGAAAGAATAACAGGAATAGCCCTAACATGTATGGATAAAGACTTTTCATTTTAAGAATACCCTCCCTAGTAGGAGTTAGTCCTCTCCTGGTTAGGGAAAAGGCTGTAGAGTGGATCCTCCTAGTTCATGCCATCATGTGACCCTATATATTGATCAAGGATTTCCACGAAAAATAACAAGCAGGAATATACACATGTCCACACTAATCAATCCCTCCAATAGACTTTTCTGGAAGCATATGAAGAAGTCCACCATTAAAATATGCTAGAAAACACTAATCAAGTATGCCAGCAGACTCGTATGGAAGCATCCAATGAAGTCTATTGTTAAAACATGGTGGAAAACTATTAGCAGGAACATATAGTTTCACTTAGTTACCATGTATACCAGCAGACTCGTTGGCAGTATCCAAATAAGTCCACCATTTGAATATAGTGTCAAATAGAGACCAGGAACCTAAAAATTCCCACATTAATCAATCCTTCTAGCTGACTTGTCTGGAAGCATAAAATGGAGTCCACATTTCAAATTCGGTGGAAAACTAAGAGATGGAATATACACATTCTCACACTAATTCATTATGCCAGAAGACCCATATTGCATTATCAAAAGTGTTTTTAGATCACATTTGGAAGAAAATGGTGATTAGAAACATATAGCTTCCTGAACTAATCAAGAATTCCAGTAGAATCGTCTAGCAGCATCCAAATAATTCCATCATTCAAATTTGGTGGCAAACAGAGAGCATGAACATACAACTACCCACACTAATCAAGCCTACCAGCAGACTCATCTTGAAGAATCTTGAGAATCCTCTCAATTTCGTTTGGCAACCAATGACGAATAGGATCAACCCTATCCTGCAGGCCTAGAGTATTTTCCAACTTCTTTATCAATGTTCTAGTTGCAAGACATTAAATTTCATAGAAACCATATGCGTCCATGTTGCACGATGTTAAAATTCATAGCATCTTTGTACTTGTCTCATGATGTTAAACTACATGAAATAATTTTTCCTTTATACATGAAATTAAAAAATATGGTTTACATCTCCTTCTTTTGATGTTAATAACTCTCCCAAGATACCAAAAATTGAATTCCTTATGGTTATTTAACAAATGAGTAGATTCCATGCGCAAGCTTTAATCACATAATTTATACTCCCTAATGGCACATGAGCCCCATTTCTCCATATGTTTGAATCAAATCAACATGGGGACCCATTTTCAAGAATTATGTGTGGCTTGATTCTTGCATCTAGTAAGATATGTAGTGACACCTAGGTCATATCCCTTGGTCCAGACACAAGGCTTCATTGAAATCAGGTGACTTACAACATTACCACAAGATGTTAAACTACATGGTTCTTTTAGAAGTAGATATGGATTGATTATCATTCCAATGGGATATGTTGAGACATCAGATCTCCAACTTTGGGCCCAACCACAAAAAAATAAAACAATTCCCTATTCCTTATGTTTATGAGTCATATATGCATAGGGAATACCATCTTCAAGAACTACATGTGGATTTATTCTCATTCCAATGGATACATAGTGACACCCAAATATCCAATCTTGGGCCCTACCACAACTATAAAGAAATTTATTTCCCTTTTCTTCCTATATAAGAACTAAACCTATATAGTGTACTCTTCCAGAATACATGGTTCAACTTTCATACCATTATGTGTCTTAATATTTACCATTATTATAGAATGTATTAAAATCTATTGTCATTGAAATCAATCTCAATCGATGTGTGGAACAATATTTTAAAGAACTACGTTTGGTACGATTTTCATTCCAATGATACACATAGAGACACCCAAATCTAAAATCTAGGGTCCAGTCATAACTGAAAAAACCCCCTTTCTCACATCAAAACATATTTGGTGTGTGGATACTAATCAAGAACTATGTATGGATTGATTCTTAATCCAATGAGATATGTAGATATTCCCATATCTCCAATTTTGGGCCTAACCACAAAAAATACCCTTCGTCCCTTATGTGTATGAATCAAACCTACACATGGAATGTTTCAAGGACTACTTGTGTCTTGATTATTTCCCCTAAAAGATACGTAGTGACATAAGTGTCTTATCCCCATTTCTATTTTCAATATTCCTTTTCACATCAGAATCACTTCACGTCCTCACTTCATGAAAATAAACAACATGGACCTACAAGAACTAAGTGTGGCTTGATTATAATCCCATTGAGATACATATTGAAAAATAGGACTTAAATCTTAGTACCATCCATGAGATAAATGAAAATTCCCCATATTCTTTATGTGATCAAAATATAAACATGATCTCTTCTTTTGGTGCCTCTCCTCAAAGAAACCATAAAGGTGACAAAAGATGTCCCTATTATAAATATGAGTCGTATCTTTTTAAGAGAATCCAAATGTGTGGAAAATATCAATCCAAAAACTTCCCTTATGCATTGGACATTACCCCTTTCATATTTCATACTCCCGATCTTTAATAATTTTAGTTCTTTACAATATTTCTTCAACTCATTGTGGCAGTTTGTCTGATACCTAAGATTTATATTACTTGACTATGCAGTATATGCCCCTATGTGGCCTTGCATAAGTCGCCCATATAATGGTCCTATCATCCAGAAGATGCTACTATTTGACTATGTATCATATTCCCCATTTTTCCCTGCATAATATAGCCCCAATAGTTTGGTTTTCAAACAATGGTAACTTCTTTCTTGGGAGAAACCTCTTCTATCATCTTAATTCTTAGATGACAGCATCCAGGGACTCGTATTTTAAAGCATTCATCCGTTGCATATTTGTCCCATATCCTTCCTCCCGACCATATTGTCTCCAAGACTATGGTTTACATTTTTCCCTTCACTTGTTTAAAGCTTACTAAAATAACCTCGGATCATTTGACCATATTTCATTCATTGTTTGTATAATATGTTTGTCCTAGTCATACTATTTAAAACTAAAGACACCAAACATCATACATTTGGATAAGACCTTCATTGAAATCATATGTCATTGATTCTTTGGAAATCATGACTAGAAATACTCTTCTTTTATTAAGGTACTTTTGTCCATAAACCAAACTATATTCTTGAGAATATCTAAATATATATAAACATTCCTCAGTTTTTAGCTTATAGAATGTTAGAATTCAAAAGAGATCCTTTACCTGACTATGCAATAGGTGACCATAGGTTTCCTTGCATAAAAATCTATTACAAAACAGGCTTTTAGCCTAAGGATTTTATTCTTTGGATATGCATCACATGGCCCAGTTGTCCATGCATAATACAACCCCCTTAATGAGTTTGTCAGGAATGTGTAACTATGTTCTTGGAACAGACCTCCTCTTAATTCCATTAGCCCATTTTCCATATCACTCTTTGAATTTGGAAATCCCAAAAAAAACAGCTTATAATTCATCTTTTTCATACCTGAATATGGTTTCACATTTCCAAAAAAAACTACCAATAACTGGAAAATAATCTAATAATCAGTTAGAGCTAAAGACCTTAAATTAAAGACCCATAATGTTCTTGATGAATGACATTAAACTGAATATCCCTATCATATCATTACTGCATTACTTTAAACTGCACATCCCCGTAATTTTATTCTTGTAAGACTTCAAAATAAATATCCCCATAATATCCTTACTACATGAATTTAAACTACACAAACCCATAATGTCTTTATTGCATGACTTTAAACTACATAGCCCCATAATTCCCTTAATGCATGACTTAAAAGTGCACAAACAAATGTCCTTACTGGATGACTTGAATTTAGAAAACATAATTTCCTTGTTGCATGAATTGAAACTACAAAACATAATTTTCTTTCTAAAAGAATTTAAAATGAACAACATAATGTCCTTACAGCATGAATTTAAACTGCACAACATAATATCCTCTCTACATGACTTGAAATTACATAGCATATTATCAAAAAAATTCCTCAATGTTACTAATGAATGGCTTAAAATTACAAAACATAATTTCCTTACTGCATGACTTTAAATTGCGTAGATAAATATTAGAAACATCTTTTCTAAGAATTATACCCATATTTCATGCACTAAATTATTGTCGGAGTGGTTCCCCATTCATGGCCTATATCAGTACATATGGACCCCTTTATTTTCAGACATATTTCTATGTAAAATCACCCACTGTGGTCTTGAGACATCCAAATTTAAAACCGCTTTATTTATCTATAATAGAATTTCCTAATTCTTGTGAGATATTTTTCTTGACTCTTCCATACATACCCCATTTGGCTTTGCCTAAAATTCTCCCACATAATGGGTCTGTTATCCTATGGATTCCACGTTTTGACTATGTGGCACAATATTTAGTTGGCCATGCATAATACAACCCCCATAATGGTTTTTTCTAATACTTGTAATTACATTATCATTAGAGACCTACTCTATTCCTATAATTCATGTTTTAGATTTGGTGATCATAAAAATCACGACTCAAGATTCCCCTTGGAAGTATCTGAAGGATATTGGGACCTTCTTATCCATCTGTATTTGTTTGTGTTTCTAATCTAAAAATTCATGTTCAAAGCTATTCAACCTAAAATTTCAGCTTTATTAGTCTGAAATGCATGAATTTGAACTACCCATTAAAATATACATAACACTCAATAGGATGAAACCCCGCAAAGGGGACTCTATACATAAGTATAGTCTCAGCTCCCTAGACCTACCATTTGTTTGGTTTAGGAAATATCGAGCAATAAAAAGGCAAAATACACAAATTTTTTATTATTTTACATAGGTCCCTAGAAACATTTGAACTATTCTCCCAATTCCTTGTGGATTAGGAAGAAATTCGAGCATTATTCCAAACATGATGTAGCTCCAAATCCAACAAAATTATTTTGGAATGTGTCAAAGTGACCTACAGATACGTTAGAACCCGATTCTTTTCATTCCAAACAAATCTAATTCTAAGGGGGGGTTTTATTGACACCACATAATGTGTTTTATGCTCTTTTCCATAGAATTTATGGTTGTATTTCCATTTTTTATGAGGCTACTCCATAACGAGGGATTGGAGGAAAGACCCCCTATCTAATAGTAGGCTGTGTATTTCAATGATCTATGATAAAAGGGGCCATTGCATAAAAATTCAATTTTTGAGTATCGTACGATAAGTCTTGGTAGCTTCACTATCTCAAGAAGTCTACATCTCTTCGAGAGCTTAGATTGGAATAGCCAAATATCCCCAATGGACTTGAAGATCAAGGTTATAACACACAAAATATGGATAAATTTTAGAAAGGAATCTGCCTCACTTGTGAAGAGGACCTACACAGAAGACCTACATAGAAGACCTACGCATTACACCTGCACCATGGATCTATACCAAGGAACCTATGTTGCTATGTATATTTTACTCCCCTACATAGAAGAGCTACACAGAGGACCTACATGGAGGACCTATGTGGACAACCTCCCTTTAACCAAGTCCCTTCCTTGCCTATAAATAAGACCCTTGGGATCTCCATTTTCAGGCTAAATGTTCTAAATATTCCACAAATCACTCATTGCACAACCCCACTTTACCCAAGTCATAAAAAACTCTCATGTAATTCTTTGAAACACATGATAAGAGATAATTTTAGGGGAAAAGTTCTTCAATGTCCCATCAGGGTCTAGAAAACATAGACTATCGCCAATGACCTCTGCTAAGAACCTGTATGGAGCACCTACACAACCCACCATCAAGACCCACCATAGAGGATCACCTACACAACTCAAATTGGTAGAGAACCTACACAACCCACCTACTTAACCCGCCTGGGTGGAGAACCTGCATGAACCACCTGAGTGGAGAACCTATGTGACCCACATGGGATTAGCACTTGTGCGACCCTACTGGTCTATAACATTGTCAGGACCACATCCCATCACTGACCCCCATGAAATTTGGAGAGTCACCCCAATAACATTTCAAGATGGGTTAATGACTTTTTTCCATTATCCATTTATGTGGAAAAACTTTCACCCCCAGGAATACCATGATTTTGGATAATCCTCCACACTCCCAAAAAATCCTTGAGTCGATGTAATCCTCCTAGTTCTCTTCCTGTGTAATGAGTTCAGGCTATCTTATTGAATTCTTTGAGTACCTTGAGTCTATAAACTCCTTGAGATACTTCATTATCCTCCAATGGGTGTCCTCTTTAGGAAAAGCCACAACGAAACCTCAAATGAGTTTTCTCATTAGGGGTATTCCACAACCAACTTTAAATTGGCATCCTCCTTAGGAGTAATCCCCAAATAAATGGGATTCCTCCTTAGGAGTAAGATGCAACCAAATATGAAATGGGTATCCTCTTTAAGAGTAAGTCTCAACCAATATCAAATGGTAATCCTTATTAGGAGTAAGCCCCAACCAAATCTCAAATGGGCATCCTCCTTAGGAGTAAACCCCAACTAATCTAAATGGTCATCCTCCTTTGGAGTAATCCCCAACCAAATCTCAAATGGGAATCCTCTTTATGAGTAATCCCCAACTAAATGGGCATCCTCCATAGGAGTAATCCTCAACAAAATCTCAAATGGGAATGATCCTTAGGATTAATCGCCAACCTAATCACAAATGTGCATCATCATTATGAGTAAACCACAACCAATCTTCAATGGGAATCATCCTTAGTAGTTTTCCCCAACCAATACTCAAATGGGAATCCTCCTTAGGAGTAATACCCAACCAAACCTCAAATGGGAATCCTATTTAGGAGTAATCCCCAACCAAGAACCAAAGGGAATCCCTACCAGAGTAATCCCATATACTTTTTGGCTGGACCCAATGACCTTCACTTTCATTTCATTGTGAAGGGTTCATTTCTCCATTCCCTCATCCACCATTTACCTAGATTCTTTCACCATAGGCCCGACATCTTATATATGTGGAGGAGAAAGTGTATGGTTTGTGGAATATTTCACATTCTATTGTTTCTCATTCTGATAATAACTCACACAAGATTAGAGATTTGTGATGATCACATCATCCACACAATCTACATCATGTTCTTGAACTACGATAACTCTGATTCCAACCATAATTGTGATATCTAAGAAGCCTTCACCCAAGACTTGATCTCAGTAGACATTATCCTCAGGATTTTAACCTTAATTCCCTTAATTTGGGTATCCTCCATAAGAGTAAACCCTAAATTGAGTCCCCCTTGAATCCTCATGATTTAATACTTTTATCATCAATCCTATTATAAGGGATTCCTCTTTAAGAGTAATCCCCAACCTATTTCTCTTAAAGGGTTGTACTACCCTATGATACTTACCATACTACAGGGGATTTATTCTCATTCAAGTGGGATAAATAGGAACCTCCTTGAGTTTAAAACCCAACACTCAAAATCAACCCTATTCTATTTGGGCCACATTCCCAACAGGGTCGAATACAACTTGGAAACTCATATATTTTCTAGGATTCTTGGGATGCTTATGTATAAGTCCCACATCACACTTTGACTAGGAACCATCCTCCAAGATGTTCTTAACACATGAAATTAAACTATAAGGTGGAGTCCTTATTATAAAACCTTAAAAGGTATGATGTGACCAATTATGTGGCCCTAAGCTATGAGGGATTTGAATCCATTCACAAGGATATGTAGGTATCCCATTTATGGGTACGATACCAACATAAAAATAATCTTTTGTCTCCCTAGATGATGATAAATTCCAGAGTACCCCACTGAGTGTCTTAAAAACCAGAATCATCGTAACAATGGATAAAGAATCTCTATGTATTAAATCTGGGGATACCATTGATAGAGAGACTCAAATTCATATGGATATCTGTATTAATTAAGAACCATGAATACATACATATGGTTCTGAATTCCAAATATGATAATAATTGATTGAAAATTCCAAGGTAAACCTAAATTATGCATGGTAAATTAATAAGGATTCATGAACATATCTTAAATCTTTAAGAGAGTCCCAGAGTAGGCAATAATCTCCCCAAAAGTGTGTGATTAGACCGACCCCCATACTCTCCACCATTGAATGTTCTTAAGTATTGTTGGTCAATAAACCTAAAAAACTCCTACCTTTGGAAAGCAGGTCCCTTTGTATATGGAACTATTGGGTGTTTTCAGTTCCATAAATAAATCTGATGGAAACCGTATAAAATTAGTGATTCCTAAGCAAAATTCACATTTCATGGGGAAACAACAATATAAAACTCGAACACTGTGAATCTTTGACCCTCATCAATAGGCTTCTATTCATCACTGAAAATATCAGTTTACTCTACGAATTAATTTTAAAGATAATCTTATTTCATATTTCACATATGTCACCTTCACCATCCTTCTTGACATCCTTCCTAACAACACCGTCTTCAAAAATTAGCCACCATTAAAAAATTCATGAAATAGATAAATTCATTGTATCTGAACTACTATAAATAAAATCTTTCTGTTATCTTGTTGGAAAAACCTAAAATCCTACCAACCATGTTCTCTCCTTCTCTCTTGTTCCATACTTTATTTACAAGATCTGATAGTGGACAGAATCATTACCTAAGCTCTATTTACTTTTGGATTTATGGTAAGGGAATTTTATTTTAAAATTTCAATTTTATAACTATAAAGGGAATCTTTTTATCTATAGTAATATTTATATATTTATTTTCAAATACCCTTTAAAAAAATACTTTTTAGAAAATCTATTTATGTTTCTTAACACTTACCGAACAAGGGATGTTTAATTTTATTAATCCCACATTGAATAGAAATATGATTTAAGGAATTTATTTAAAATTCTTATCTAAAACTCCAATTTTAAAATTTCTAAAAGTTTGTGGAAAAAAATTTTATTTTCTAAATTCAATGTTGAATTTAAAGTTGTCATTTTATATATAAAATGTCATTTTTATCTCGAAAATTTTCATTGATGATATATGCACGGCCTTAAAATATAGCCTTCTTTGAAATTTTATAATTTCATAGAAATAATTTTTAAAATATTAATTCCATCATTACTAGAAATATTTAAAAATATTTTTTGGTAAATTTTATATTTTTCATGATATTTAGGAAGAATTATGGTTTCTTTAAAGATATATTTTTTCAAATCTATGATATATGAAATAATTTTATTAATTTAAATTAATGTATGAGGTTTTCTAAAAAATATTTTAATGGTATTTTTATGAGAAATGAAATCTTCATTGAAATGTTTTATTTAAAATTTCAACACTTGGGTATTGATTTAAATAATGAGGAATGAGAAGTGAACCCATTAACTCAAAGGAGAATTTTTTTCTAAAAGTGATATTTTTAGTAGTTTCCCCATGGATTCCCCAATTTTTATGTGTATCATCATATTCCATAAAGGAACATTATTCTCATATTATTTTTTTGTAATTTTCATATTGAAATTTTTATTTGAATCAAAAGTTATTATGTTTGAAAATTAATGTTTTAAAATTTATTTCTTATGTGAATTATAAAAAATGTAATTTATTATTTAAGGACAAATTTATTTATAATTTCAAATGATTATGTTTGATATAAATTTTATTGTTTTCAAAATATATTTTAAATTGTATTAAAAAAATGGTTTTCCTCACTTTTTTAAAACACATTACTGAAGAAATTTTTTGGCCTCACCCTAAGTTATAATATTATTTTTATTGGTTATTAATAAATATAAGAATGAATAAAATTAAGATATAGTTTAAGTAATGTTTAAAAGTTGTTTGTAATAAAATTTAGAAATCTGGTTTGTTTTAAGGTTTTTCTAAATCCTCCAAAACCTAAACTAAAAAGATCCTTGGGTGTGTAAAACAATTTATATCTACCAGTCCAAATTTTTATAAAAAAATATAAATTGTTTCTAGTACTAGATATAGGAGTGTGGGTCATTAGTTTTTCCCGCTAATATCCCTAATATCATGTATCATTTGAGCCATATCAGAAAATATCATCAAACTAGATAACATAAATTCATTAACACTATCTCAAAACCTTTTCATTCTCGTCAGCATGGAAAACTACTTTGATATTTCAATTTGATATATATATTCTTAGGATATAATAATATATTATTTCATATAGATGAATCATCAAGCTATGATAATAAAATTTATTAATATAAAATAATAATGAACAAATGTAATTTTCAAGGATGTGTTTGTTCTAGGGAACCAATTCCAAAAAAATAATATAGAAGATATTCAAATATAACACATTCTCAAACTTGAGTTTATATTTTTCCTCAATTATTTTCTATAACTTTAATTAAAAATTCACTAATAATATGCTTCAATTTCATTTTTCATCTACATAAAAAAAAATATGTTTGATTTAATTATCAAGTAAACATGAGATATTTCTTTTTAGTTATACGCATATTAATCTAGTCAATTAAACAACACATGTTATACTTAAACTAATTAAACTGCATATTGAATTTATTAATATTGAAATTTTATTGTTATTCATTTGAGAAAATATATTCCTTATTTTTCTACCTTCTCATGTAATTAAGAATGAAAAAAATACACACACACATCTTTAATTTAGATTTTAAAAATGTTTTTTGGTAAGATGTTATGAAAACTATAATACCCAATGATTAAACTTATTATTTTTTATATATTTGATATAGCTAAGACACACATGGGATTTGTATAGTGATAATAGGTCATTTTAAAGAAAATAAATTAACCTATATATAATAAAAAAATTCATCTTCAAGGACCTTTGATGATTTCATTTTATAATTAAATGTTTAATGGAAAAGAAATCAAAACCCTTGATCAATCATTACATGTTTATTTGTTTATTCTTACTTTTTCTAGATTTTGGAATATAGATAAAATATTTATCAATTTCAACTTCCAAAATTAAATTCAAAAGTTTTAAAATTATGTTATCAATATCAAGAATTAATCCAACAAAATTTCTATATAAAATCACATGTTATGTTATACTTTTATTGTTTTTTCGAAAATAAATCAAATAACTAAATTATGTATTTTTAAATTCAATATATTCATATAAAAAAGATTATGTACACATTATCTAGTCATTTAAATTGAAAAAAATGATGCTCAAAACAATTGATAATGGTAATTCCAATATAAATATGTTTTTTAGTCATACTAGTAGAAAATATTTGAAGCATTTTAGCTAAAAACGACACCTACACAAATAGATTGAATAATATCGTCATTGTTTACTCAGATAATTGAATTTAAACAGTATATATTGTGTATTTATGAGATAAATTATAAATAAATATGGAGAAAATACTTTTTCATGAGATATTAAACTTTCTTCAAGATGTTAATGAAGTTTTCTCCTTTCCAATTTTCTAAATTATATATTTTTAACATTTAAATTCATATCAGTTATATTAGAATAAGTGGACCTAATATTCAGAAAATTATATAAGAAATGGAATAAAAAGTAACCAAAAAAATTCCCCCTAATAATGATATATTCAAAATGTTTATCTTTAAATACTGAACAATTCGATCCTATAATTGACACACGAAAATTTTATTTCTGGATTATAATTAAATTTATGTTTTTATACATTATTCATTACCTATAAATGGATATTGTTTTAACCTAGTAATATCCTTGGATTTGTAAGGATATTTTTTCAAAATATGAAAAGATCTATAAATATTTTTTTATTTCCTAGGAAAGATATCCAACTAGGATATAAATAATTTATTAGATTTGGATAAGAAAAATAATTTTGGTGATGTTTTTTAATTTCTAGGAGTGAAATTAACAAGTTTTTTTTGGGAACCAGATAAAGGCAGGCACAATGAATATATGGAGTTAGAAAGTAGAAGTAGTGGTGGATATATAATAGGTGAAAGTATGAATTTGTGGAAGTATATTCCCTAGATATATGCACTATTCACTAGAAGTTTTAGGTGAAGCCATTGAATTTATGGTTTTCTAGTGGTGTCCTTAGTTGATGTGATGGATTTTCTAGTGATATAATGTAAGTGGAATGAATAGATTTAGTTGGTTATTGGAGATTTTTTATTAATAAACAGGATGGGTCAATTATTCTATACATCTATATTTTATTTTAGTAAAATAGAAAGGTAGGTAGGACATTATCATGGTTTAATTTGTAATAATTTTATTTACTTATTAATAAATGATAAAATGTTACTTCCAAGGAGTACGGTAATTTCAAGATCACATAATTTTTTTCCATTTCATTTTTTATTTGGATTCTTCTTGAATTATGTGATTTAAAAAGGTATTTTTTTTTTGTGTTTTGATGATTCAGTGCATAACTAGAGTGTGTTTAACATCAGTTTTTATAGATTGGAATGAGTGTCATTAATGTTTGGATGTTATGAATGATGTGGATCTATTTTTACAATGTTTTTTCACATCTTTTATTTAATTTTTATCAATTTAATTATGTGTTTTGACACTTTTTAATAAATAATGGCACTTTTGTAATTTTATCACTACGTTTCTTAATTAATCTTTTTTATAATTAAATATGTGTTTTTAGTCCTTTTATATACTCATTCTAAGTATTTTAATAATATTAAATTACTTTTTAATTTTTAAAATCTTAATCTGGTTTACTTTATAATAATTTTATATGTTTATTAATTATATAGTTGTTCAATTTATTTGTAATATACTAGTTTAGTTTTTATTTTAAAAAAATTCTATTTAAAATAGAATTATTAAAAGAAATTATTATTTTTTCTTTTATTTATTGATCTAGTTACACTATTTATTAAATAAGTTAAGAAATTAAGTTAATGTTTAATAATGTTTTGTGTTTTTAATTTTAAGTTTTCATTTTATCATCTAACTAATTAACCTTGTCATTTAGTATCTCTAGTTAATTCTAATTATTTTAATTTTATGTTTTCTGTTAATTATTTGTAGGTATTCTGCATTTATTTAGACATGTATTTAATTAATCTTAACATTTATTTTCTTAGTTAATAATTTAGTCACCATTATTTTTAATTTCTTAAATAATTTAGGTAGTTTTTAGTTGCACTTAATTAATTAATGTTAATTTTTTTTGTTAATTTCTCTTTTGTGTTAATTAATTTATGTTTTATTATTTTATTATTTGTTATAAATTAATTATTATTGTTAATGTTTTCCATTTTTACTATTAGTGAGTGACGCATCGATGTTTTTTTACACTGATGTTTTGTCACACCAAAGTTTTTTATTTTATTACTGAGTCGTTACTCACTGATTAATTCAAAACACCATGGGTCTCTCACGACACACCGATGTTGCAATGCGCTGATCCTTCCATCAGTTTCAGTCTCTCTTTTTCTAACTTTCAGTGAGTCATTTTTTTATTATTAGTGAGTCATTAACTCTCTGTTTAATTTTGTTTCTTCGGTGGCTTCTGATTTGATTTTCATCTATCGGTGAGTCACTGTCTCACCGATATTCTAAATCATCATCAGTTTCACATCGCGCCGATTTCTTTTTAATATTTTAATTATCAGTGGGTTGTTATTTTTATTTTTATTCTTCCTGTGTCTTATTTTTTGTTGATTCATTGACTCACTAATTCCATCCAGTATCAGTCTCACCGATTCCTTTTTCCTTTCATCAGTATCACACTCTCCATTTGATTTCCTTCCCACACATCCATCGTTTCACATTGCAGACCTCCACCAGGTTTAAAAGCATCTTCTCCACGTTTTTGCAGCAGCCTCATCCCTCCATCATGTGTCAATATCTTTTCAACTGATCATACCATTTTAGCATTTTCTCCATCTTTTACCACAAACCATTTCACCATTACCACAACAATTCAAAACAAAAAAAAATAGAACCCCTAAAATCTTTTTCCACCCAGATCTTAAATTTGAAGAACTTGAATCCACTGTAGTTGAAGTCTGGGGAAGTCTTCAAACTGTGCTAGAAACTGCATGATTTCACATATAGATCATCATATTTTTATTTTTTGATGGATGAATTTGAGGAAGTGAAAATCACCTGGGTCTCATCCGTCAATTCCTCAAATTTTCGCTTTGTGTTTCTGTGGAATCATGTCTGACATTCCTTACTTCCCATTCATTGTTGGGATGATGATCATGATCTGCACGGTCCGACTCTGAAGAAGAACCCAATCCATTGCTACTCTTTGTCACCGGTGATGGGAGCTCAAGCTGCTATCGATGTCACATAGCCGAGGAAGCAGAGGAGGAGGCCGCTGCAACAACGCCGAAGAAGACCCCCCCTTCCCTTTTGTGCTTAAAATGGGGGGGGGAGATGACTTAATTTATAAAAATAAATAAATAAATAATAAACTTAATAAGTCAATAAATAATTAATAAATGATAAGAATTAAATAAACTACAAAAAATACTAATTAATAGTGTTTAAAAATATTAATATTAAATATAATTATTAAATATAATTATTATATATTTCATTTAAATTAAAATAATTATTTAAATTAAAGTTTCAAATCAATAACAAAATTAATGATTTTTATTTACATTAATAATGTTAATTAATAAAAATTAATAACTTAATAACAATTTAACATTAAAAGTATCTATTAATAAAAAAATTTATACTTTATAAATAATAATAACTATTACTCGATCAACTTGTAATACGTAAACTTTTATCATTCATCTTTTACAATTATATAATAACTATTTTAATAATAAATTTTATTTCATCTTAATTTATTTTAAATTACAAATTATTAATAATAGTTTCACTAATTGAATAACTTAATTAATTATAATAAATTTAAAACATAATATTTTTATTTAAGATTATATAATAAATTCATAATCATAATAATTATATTTAATATTAACTATCAGCTTAGTAATTTATTAATTAACTTCAATTACTTTTTAATAAGTATTATAACATTAAACTAAAAAATAACTATAAAATATTAATTAACATTCTTCATGTTTTAATTATTCTACTTTGTATTTAAAATGTTTAGGTTCACACCGAAGCATAAATAGTGTCCATGTTCAGGCAACTAACTCAGCGGGAGTTAGTTACGTGAGTTAAATTAGCACGATGTGCCTATTGCTAAAAAATGCACATGTGCGGTGCACAAGTGAAGGATTTATAAAGTCGGTGGATGCGAGCGGTGACATACAATAGATAATTGAGGGTATTAAAACAGAGATGCAGCAGAATTTGGAAGGGGGGGACTCATTCACGAGGACACTCATTCTAATTCCAAGAACCCACCAGACTCGGAGTAGAGCGGATAACCTGGAGAACTTCTCGGAGATCCATTCTTCGGAGTTCTGAGGCCAAGAGAAGCATCAATTGATGCTAGAAGAGGGAGTTTTCTTCCCCTATTATCCTTTAATTATTCTCCATTGTAATTGAATTGTTTTTAGTATACAAAATATAGATGATGATAGGCTAAATATTTCAACTTCTGGGTTAAAAATCAAATGTACTGGTTATTTTCCTTTTCTATTCTCACTATCATTTTAATATGATCAGAATTGATCGGCGAGGTCAGTTCTGATTACATTAGATTTCAACGTACCACCTATGCTTAATCTTAGAATTCTGCATTTACATAGTGAGTTTAAATGTGGATTAATTTTCATGATGATTTTAATTGGAATAGGAGACTACATGACATACGACAAGTTTGTTCTGTGATCTTTTCAAACTATAATTCTCATGTTGATTAACCGAGGAGTGGAAAACTCCACGATTTGTTAGCTGGTGTGATTTATCTTCTGGCGATGGAAATAAATCACTCATTTTCATTAGTATTAGCTATAATCACTTTTGTGAGAGGGAATGTTTTCAAAACTCGTAGAGTTGATATTTTCCCTAGATGTATTTCTCTAGATTTTTCACTCTTCACCATATTATTTCTCTATTACTTTCTATTTTTAGCCTATTACTTGCTTTGATATAGATTTGAAAAAAAACTTAAAAAGATTTTGATGTTTTATTTATGCCATATAATAAACAAAAAAATAGAAAAATAGAAACTCAATTCCATTGCTGACAACAGTGGGATATTTTAGTTAATTTTTAGAAGATTCGTGGTCAAAATATCCGTCCTTGTGGGTTTGACCCTGCTTGGCACATATGATATAGTTAGTAGTATTATAATTTTTAAACTTTGACCAGCTTCAATGACAGTACAGGTCCAGTTTTTGGAACCCTTTATTGGGAAGGAATGAGCCATTACTAAAAAAACACTAAAAAATCACATATTTTAAATATCTTTATAAAAAACTAAAAATTGTAAATTGTAAAAAAAAAGTTTCACTTCGTTCTGAGTTTTTACTACTGAGTAGTGTAAGTTATTTTTGTTTGTTTCAGTACAAGAACTTATGGTTCAAGATTAGAGATTGTGAACCTTGAATTAGATAAACATTTAACTGCTCTAT
Organism: Viscum album; assembly: GCA_963277665.1. Taxonomy (NCBI): domain Eukaryota; kingdom Viridiplantae; phylum Streptophyta; class Magnoliopsida; order Santalales; family Viscaceae; genus Viscum; species Viscum album. Next base: position 1,077,470,568 of record OY728139.1, on the reverse strand, counting down.
GAAGGAAGAACAAAACTGAAATGTAAAACTTAGCCAATAGAGTTCCTAATAATAACTTTGAACACCAACCAGATCTCTTAGATGAAAATGAATGGCCCAGGATGAGGGAGTTTCAACTTCTTCATGTTTTAATCAATTTATCTTCCATAAGATTAAGTCCTAGGGCCAAAAATTGTGACCTAAAACAATCACACATTTCACTACTGCGTGCCTTTAATGGGATCTCTAATGAGGACTATTTAGCCTTAATTAGAGACTTATATAATACAGTGTTGCAATTATCTCTTCTAGGACTCACAGAAAATGATCTTAGAATGAGGGTCTTTACCTTTTTCCTTAAAAGGAATGCTAGAAATTGGTTTATAAGTCTAGATGAGAACATTTTTGAAAACTGGGATCAAGTGTATAACTCTTTCCTAATGAAATTCTATACCTAACGACTAAAAGGTGAACTTAGAAAAAAGATAAGTAGTTTTTATCAAGAGGATGGATAAGCTTTTCATGAAGCTTGGGATAGATTCAGGGATCTGCTTAGGTAGTTTCCCCATCATCAACCCCCATCACACCTTTTTATGGATACATTCTATGAAGGGTTGTCCTCTTCTGGATAGAATCTAGTTGACCAAGTTGCTAAGGGTAATTACAATGATAAAATAGATGAAGAACATAGAATTTTTTTTATTAATCTTGCACTGAATTCAGAACATAAAAATTCAATAAAAAAAGAGTCAATAGAAATGTTAATTCAAACCCTGGTTCAATGAATGAAACTCAAGCTCAACTTGCTGAAATCACTAAAAAACTTCAATCTTTAATGAACCAGAACTCAAAACAAACTGCTGACCAAATGGGATGTAAAAATACCAACCAATATCTAAGGGAACAGTGTGTCCAATGTAGTATGTTTGGGAATACAAAAAATTTCTATCTTAATTTTGATATGCCAGCTCAAAAACAAGAAAATTCAAACATTGTTAACTATGATGCTAGGATGCCTCCTAAAGAAGATCCTTTCTCAAAAAAATTTAATCAATGCTATAGGAACCACCCTAATCTATCCTAGAAATATTGAAGCTTAATTAAACAATCCGCAGCCCCTAACTACTCTAATCAACCAAGACCAACCATTCAAAATCAACAGAGGGTGAGTCTTAAAATGTACAAGGAAACAATGATAATCGCATGTCTTCTAAGATGCAACTAATTTTGAATAAAATCAACTCTCAAGAAGAAAGATACATGACTCAACTATCCAAACATCAAAATCAATATGGGTCTAATAAAATGAAAACTGATGTTAGAATGAAAAACATGGAAACATAATTAAGTCAAATTGCTAGTGATTTTTTCATCTAGGGAAAAAGGTAGACTTCCAATTACCACTAAACGTAATCTTAGAGAGAATTACATGGCTGTTGTGACTAGAAGTGCGCTTAATACTAAAACTTTTTCTGAAAAAGAAACTAAAAATGCCCAAAACGAAAATTTGCTTCAATCTGGAAATAAAAATATGCTTTCCACACATGCTAGAAATTCAAAGAAAAATCTTGAAAATGATTAGAATATGAATTTGTCACCTGAAACTCAAGTTAAAACTTCATCAAAAAATCAAAAGAATAAAGAAATAGAAAAGGTTGAGCAATAGGTGAGGGATATAGCTACTGTCCTGAAATGTTTTCCCCACACATCCCTTCCCCTGAGAAGCTAAAACCTCAAAGTAACACCAAGGCTGAACTTCTTCAATTCCTTGGTCTCCTTTCTAAACATCAAGTGAACATTCCATTCATTCAGGATTTAATTCAAATCCCATATTATTTGAAATCTCTTAAGAAAATTGTTTCGAACAAAAAAACTCCAGAAGAATTTTCTAATTACAGTCTCACTGAAGAGTGTTGTGTTGTTCTTTAAAAGAAAATCCCACCTAAACTAAAAGACCCAGGTTGTTTTTTCATACATTGCACACTAGGAAACTCTGAACAACTTAACTGTTTGTGTGATTTAGGTGCTAGAATAAATGGTCTCCTATACTCAATGTTTTAATAGTTTAGGTTGGGTGACCTTCAACCCACCACAATCATTATATAGTTATCTGATAGATCTTTCAATCATCCTGTTGGTAGGGTAGATGATTTACTAGTTGGGGTTGGGAAATTGTTTCTACTTGCTGACTTTCTTGTCATAGATATAGAGTGTGATCAAGAGGTACCCATTATCTTGGGTAGTCCCTTCTTGTCCACAGGTGGTGCTGTCATTGATGTCTTTAAGGGTCAACTAATTTTTAAAATTAGATAACAACAAGAAGAGTTCAATTTGTTTAAAAATGTTAAAGGGCCAATGTTTTCTGAAAACTGTTCAATGGTAGAGTCCCTATAAAATGATAACTCAGCTAAGAATATTGAAAAATCCGAAAATCAATCCTTTGTTGAAGGAAAAATTTGTGAAGCTGAAAATCCTGTTGAATCTATTTTAGAAGTCGAAAATCCTGCTCAAACTCCAAAACTGGAAAATTTTCCAGAACTAGACAACTGTCCAGTTTTTGCTATAGAAGGGTCCTCTATTTATGAACTTAGGAGATTTTTGAGCTAATTTGACTGTGTTTCTATTAACATCAACCTTGATGAACACTTTAATGATATTGAGGAAGCACTTATAATACAACTAAATGATTCTTCTCTGATTAATTTGTTGAATTCTGATATGGAAAATCTGGACAGCGTGATGCCCATATGGGATAGTGGAACTGTTCCATTTGAATCTCAACCTGAAATTAAATATCGTTCATCTTTTAATACTCCTTACAAGAGGTATGTTTAATATCTTGGACGTCCCAGGCCTAAGAGTCTTCCTTTAGGTGTAGAACCACCAACTCTTGAACTGAAACCACTCCCTGCCCATCTTAAATATTCATTTTTGGGTGAGAACTCCACTTTTCCTTTAATAATTTCTGCTGATCTCAATGAAAATCAAGAAGAAAGATTATTAAATGATTTCAAAAAGATTAAATCTACCACAAGATGGACAATTGCTAATATTAAGGGTATTAGTCCCTCATTTAGTATACATAAAATACATATGGAGCCTGAATATTAGCCTAGGGTGGAATGTCAATGAAGATTAAATCCAAACATGAAAGAAGTTGTGTGAAAATAAGTGATTAAACTATTGGACATTGGAATGATATATCCCATTTCTGATAGTTCTTGGGTCTTCCTTGTCCAGGTTGTTCCCAAGAGGGGAGGTTTTACTGTTGTTAAAAATAAAAATAATGAAGAAGTCCAAGTTAGAAAATCCAAAAAATGGAGATTTTGTATATATTATAGGAAGCTTAATGAAGCCACTAGGAAGGACCATTTTCCAATTACCTTCATTGAAAAAATGTTTGAGAGGCTTGCTATAAATGAGGTTTTCTATTTCCTGAATGGGTATTATAGTTACTTCCAGATTCCTGTTGATCCAGAGGACCAGAAAAATACCACTTTCACATGCCCCTTTGGAACATTTGCCTACAGGCAGATGGCCTTTGGGTTGTGTGGAGCTCCAGCCACCTTTCAAAGGTGTATGGTGGATCTCTTTTAGGATATGATTGAGATAGTTTTTAAGTTTTTCATGGATGACTTCTCCATTGTGGATAGTACTTTTGATACTTGTCTTGGAAATCTTGAGTTAGTCTTAGAAAGATGCATGGAAACAAACCTTGTTCTTAATTGGGAAAAAAGTCAATTCATTGTTACAGAAGGTATTGTTCTTGGTCAAAAGGTTTCAAAAATAGGTCTAGAAGTTGATAATTTTATGATTGATTTCATTCAAAAACTTCCACCTTCTATTAATGTCAAATGTGTTATAAGTTTCTTAGGGCATGCCGGTTTCTACTGGAGATTCATAAAATATTTTTCTAAAATAACTAATCCATTATGTTCTTTGTTGGTCAAGGATGCACCTTTCAATTATGATGAGAACTGTTTGAAATCATTTAATATGATTAAATAAAAACTCACTACATCACCTATCATCACTACACCTGATTGGAAACAACCTTTTTAGCTTATGTGTAATGCTAGTGACATGGCTGTAGGTGTTGTCCCTGTACAGAGGAAAGATAGGATGTTGCATGTGGTTTATTATTCTAGTAGACTTCTAGATGATTCCCAAAATAATTATACCACTACTGAAAAAGAATTGTTAGCTATTGTGTTTTCTTTAGAGAAGTTTACATTGTATCTTTTAGTTCCAAAATTCATCATTTTCACTGATCATTCTGCTTAAAAGTATTTTCTATCTTTGAAAGAAACTAAACCCAGGATTATTAGATGAATTCTATTATTACAAGAATTTGATTTAGAGATTGTGCATGAACAGGGAGATGAAAATTTATTTTTTGACAACCTTTCTAGGCTTCCTCTTACCCATTATGAAGATCCTTGATAGATAAACTCTTCCTTTCCAAATTATAAGCTACTTAATGTGTCAATCTGGAAATATTCTTGGTTTGATGATTTTTCCAACTTCATTGCAATAGGTGTCTATCCCAAAAATATGTCCAATAACCAATGAAGGAAATTCATTTCTGAGCTTAAATATTATCTTTGGGATGATCCCCTACTGTTTAGGAGATGTGCTGATGGTATTCATAGGAGATGTATACTTGAGGAAAAGATCTTTCCTGTCTTAGAGAGTTGTCACTCTTCACCATGGGGAGGTCACCATGGTGGTGTAAGAACCACTCAAAAAGTACTACAATATAGTTTCTATTGGCCTACTCTTTTTAAGGATTCTAGGAGCTTTGTCGTTGGTTGTGATAGATGTCAGAGGCAGGGAAACACTGGTAGGTAGTAGGAGTTACACCAAAAAGGAATTTTAAAGTTGAAATTTTTGATGTCTGGGGTTTAGATTTTATGGTTCCATTTTAATCATCTCATGGGAATGAGTATATACTTGTTGTGGTAGACTATGATTCAAAATGGGTTGAGGTAGTGGCACTGCCCAATAATCAAGAAAATTCTATAATAAAATTTGTAAAAAATAACATATTTTCAAGATTTGGAGTCCCAAGAGATTTTATCACTAATAATAGAACACATTTTAAGAACAATAAATTTAAAGCTCTGATGGAGAAATATGGTTGTTTTCATAAAACTGGTACTCCTTATCATCCATAGTCTAGTGGACAGGTGGAAATTTCAAATAGGGAACTGAAACAAATTCTTGAGAAAACTGTGTCGAACTCTAGTAAGTACTGTTCTCTTAAATTGGATGAATCTTTATGGGCTTATAGAACTACTTTCAAGAGCCCAATAGTTATTTCTCCTTACAGGATGCTATTTGGGAAATGCTTCCATTTACCTGTGGAGTTGCAACATAAGTCGTATTGGGAAGTTAAGGCTCTAAACATTGATTTTAAGTGTGGTGGTGAGAAGATATTACTTGATTTGAGTAAAATTGATGATATTAGGAGAGAGAGTTATGATAATTCAAGGATTTATAATGAGAGGACTAAAATAATTCACGATTCTATCATTCAAAACAAAAATTTCAAACCTGGATAGAAGGTCCTTCTCTTTAATTCTGGACATAAAATCTTTCATGAAAAGCTTAAGTCCAAGTGGTTAGGACCTTTTACTGTAGTGAGAGTTCAGAAGAATGGAGCTTTAGAAATTTTAGGTGAAGAGAATAAACCCATGATAGTTAATGGGAAGAGAGTGAAACATTATTTTGAGGGACAACCGAAGTGCTTGGTTTCCTTCAATGTGCTTGAAAACTGATCTTGAATAAAGTCTGGATGAGGACTTTAAACTTAGCACTACATAGGAGAAAACCCATGGTTCTTTTTTCATTATGTTGTTTCTTTTTAACTTTGAATAAAATTATGCTTCTGTGCTATGTTTTTGTGAAATACCTGTTACTTCTTGTTCTTTGTTTCTTGGTTCTATCTCAGGTTGGTACTGCTTGTGTCAATAAATGAGTGGACTTCCCATGATCATTTTTGGACAAGTACTTAGTTAGGGAATTACTTCAACTTTCTGCATTTATTTCTACCACAATTGTTTTCTAATAAAATTCGGCTCATTGATTTTTTTTCTTTTTTTAGAAATTCTTCTACATATTTTCTGAAAATATACTACATGTCTTTTATAAAAAATTATGATTTATATGTTGTGGCTTTAAAATAAATTTTTCTTAAAAAAATTCCGTTTCATGTTTGTTTCCACTACAGAAGTTCATTTTTATGAAAAAAATTTGCATGTGTCTGTTGCTATGAACTGAAATTCATTATTTAAAACTCATTCACTGCATGAAATTAAGTGTGGGAGGGTACATGTTTGCTGGTACTTTTGTTTTTCATTAGCACTGATAAGTCTATAGGGTGTTTAACATGCATCTTTCTGTTATATTGAACATCCATTTGAATCATACTTTGTTAAAATTCTTACACCCAATTAATTGTGCACCCACACCTTATATGATTCTTATGAGTTAAGTTGAATTTTTTTTCATTGGACTTAATATTAATGTTTTTACTTTTTAATGAACCTGCTGATTATTTATTTATTGTGGAAAAAAATATTTTTGAATTTCAAAGTGACCTTTATCCATGTCTTCTATCTACTAAATTGAAAATCTATTTTGAACCTTAAAATGCCAAATTGTTCTTTTCCATATTTAGAAGTCAACTTTGTGGACAAAGATGGGTTTTAAGTGTGGGGGAGGGGGTCAATTATTGACTATGATAAGCTATGTTTAATTGATCACTCATCAATTCCCACTGCAACATAAATCATTTTCTAAAAAAATGTGTAATTTAAAAAAAAACTTTTTTGCACAATTTTAGGCTGTTAACAATTTTTCAAATGGTTTTTTCCTATTGACAAAATTTGTGTGGTAGTTAATTTTTGCATTGAGTCTATAATTAATGAGGTTGGATGGATTGCTGAGTGATGTCTACTTAGTTGTTGAATGGATATCTTGGTTTAAAGACTATCTTTGAAAGTGATTTGGGTTGCAAGTTGTGGAGTTGTGATCATAGCCTTAGAACTGGAATCTTGATTCTGATTCTTGGGGTCTCGTTATTTTTTAATTATTAAAAACAATCATCTTAATGAGCCAACATAAATGTTTTTTATATAAAACCATTGAAATTGGAGTAATTTGGGCATCTGGGATCCCACGGTGAGTCTCTGAGACCCTAGATGCTGGGTACGTTTCTGTTTACTATAAGCCCTCTGTAGACCTTGAGTAAGTGCATTTCACAGTGCTCAACACAATGATACATGGCTTGGGAAAAATAAAATAAAGTGTCTAGGGTCAAAAATGAGCTCATTAGGGTGAGGGGAATAATGAAATCCAGATGAAGAAGGGGTCAATTAGTTTATATGGAAATCATTTAGGTTGCATCAATAAGGTGATTTGAAAAAAATTAATTATTTTTGGAACTTAGGGGAAAAATCAAAGTACAAAGTTCCTTGGTTAAGATCTTATTTCCATTGATATTTTGCCTCATGTCAATTTTGAATTTAGAAGTTGAGCTAGGATTGAAGTGAATCATTAAGTAGTATCAAATATGAGGAATGACATCTTCATTACTTAATGATTCATAGAATTCTTGATTACTCTTTGAGTATTTTTTCCAGGAAAGACACCATTTAAAGCATTTTTTTTTAAAAACATGCTGACAGTTTATATCCTCTATTTTTAAAGTGTGGGTCATGTAACTTTTTATGAAAATAATATTCACTTTACTGTTTTTCAATGAAAATAAGACATGAAATTTTTTGAGGGAAAAATTGATTATGTTTGGGGGAATTTGATGTGGCTCTATTTTTACGTAGTTTTTTCACACCATTTATTTACTTTTTATCAGTTTAATTATGTATTCTGACACCTTTTAATAAATAATGGCACTTTTGTAATTTTATCACTACATTTCTTAATTAATTATTTTTTATAATTAAATATGTGTTTTTAGTCATTTTATATAGTCATTCTAATTATTTTGATTATATTAAATTACTTTTTATTTTTTAAAATCTTAATCTGGTTTACTTTATAATAATTCTAGATGTTTATTAATTAATTAGTTGTTCAATTTATTTATAATAGTTGAGTTGAGTTTTTATTTTAAAACATTACTATTTAAAATATAATTATTAATAGAAATCAATTTTTATTCTTTAATTTATTGATCTAGTTACTCTGTTTATTAAATAAGTTGAGAAATTAAGTTAATGTTTTATAAAGAACTATGTTTTTAATTTTATGTTTTCATTTCTTCATCTAACTAATTAACCTTGTCATTCAATATCTCTAGTTAATTCTAGTTATTATAATTTTATGTTTGCGGTTAATTATTTTTAGGTGTTCTGCATTTATTTAGACATATATTTAATTAATATTAACATTTATTTTCTTAGTTAATAATTTATTTGCATTTATTTTTAATTTGTTAAATAATTTAAGTAGTTTTTTGTTACAATTAATTATTTAATCTTATACAAATTTAGTTAATTTCTCTTTTTTGTTAATTAATTAATGTATTATCAATTTATTATTTGTTATAAATTAATTTTTATTGTTAACTTTTTCAATTTGTACTATCGATGAGTGACACACTGATGTTTTGTGACACTGATGTTTTTTATTTTATATGTGAGTAATGACTCCCCGATTACTTCGAAACACCTTCAGTCTCTCGTGATGCACTGATATTGCGACGCGCCGATTACTTCCACCAGGTTTAGAAGGATCTTCTCCACCTTTGTGCAGCAGCCTCATCCCTCCATTGTGGGTCAATCTCTTTGCAACTGATCATACCATTTCAGCATTTCCACAGCAATTCAAAACTAAAAAAAATTCAAAACCCCTAAAATATCTTCCCACCCATATAATAAATTTGAAGAACTTGAATCCACAGTAGTTAAAGTTCGGAGAAACCTTCAAACTGTGCCATAACCTGCAAGATTTCACATGTAGATCATCGGATTTCAATTTTTCGATGGACGAATTCGAGGACGTGAAAATCACCTAGGTCTCATCCGTCAATTCCTCAAATTGTCGCTCTGTGTGTCTGTGGAATTGCGTCTGTCATTCCTCGTTTTCCGAGAACTGTTGGGCTCATGAGAAGGAGCCGCGCTGTCCAACTCTGAAGAAGAACCCATGTAACGCCCCGACCCCAGCTACCCAGAGCCGGTGCATTACTTCGTAACATTGGCATGATCCCAAAAGATCAAGTCTCGAAAGACCGATTAGTTTAGTAGCCTTGGAAACACTAGATACATTCATAAGTCTTTCATTACATCAAAATTAAACAAACTACAAAAAAAACATGGTCTTCATATTCCACACTCATATCTTCACTGATTATTCTTGCAAGTCAGTCATAAAATACTTCTTCACAACCTGGAAAATTTTTAAACATTGAAAGGGGTGAGCTCAAATGCTCAGTAAGGATAACAATAATGCGGAAGCTTTCATAAATAAACATTAACATTTAAGGCAATGTATAACTAAAACAAAAGCCTCTTAAACATGAACTTCAACATAATATGGCAAAAGTAAAATGAGATAATGCCATTTACTTCTTCACATGGATATTCTACTGGTCGAATAATCACATGTAATATCAATAACCACTTTCATAATGATGGAATGCATAATGCCAGACTATCATAACCACATAGCCAAGGCCTCGTGCCAAGACTACAAATAAGATTTTGTCAAGGCCTTGTGCCAAGACACTAGTTTGTCCCATGAGACCTGCCGATGCATCGAGGAGCTATAGCGGGCTCCACCCGTCACTTATTAAGTCCAATGCATTCCTCATATGAATAGGTTTAAACATATCATAAACCATAACATAATCGTATCACATAAAACATGCATAAAGGAAACATAACATTTCCACATTTAAATCACAAGATATCAATACAACACATTGTTATAATAAAAACGCTTTCAAAACCATTTTCAATACCAAAATAAAGAAAGTTAAAACATGATATTTATTTTTCATTAAAAAAAATGATGGCTTGTAGGGGAAGCCGAAACTCAAATAACGGTTACGACGGCGGAGAAGTCGTTGTCGCCGCATACGTACGACAAAAACATTCCCTTTTGTCGTTTAGTAAACGCTTCGTATAAAAAGATTCCTTTTGAATAAATGTAAAAGTCAAAGGGGTTTATACACCGTATAAAAGAAAGTTGTGTATAAAACGAAATATGCCTCAATAAAAGGAGATTGAGACGAAGTCCTTAAAAAGATAATTTTTAAAAAATAGATCTATTATGTGTATTCACTATAGGTACACATAAAGAAAGTAAAAATAATAATATCATGACATAATTTGAAAGTAGGAGATTAACCCAAAGAATGGAAGTTGGGTTAAGAAGTTCCCTTACCTCGTGTCTGACTTGACTCAACCGTTCTTTAACCTCCTGAATAATAAACTAGAGTTAATATATACCTTATTAAGAACCATTTTCAACTTCATTATCCTTATTATATCACTTATTACAATGATATGAACATTATGTAATTATTTAAGTTAATAATGTTCATTTTGTCGGTATTTGGTTCTTAAGTCAAAAATAGGCTTCTTACACTTACATGTTGTTAATTTGGTCAAAGGTTCATTATATCCAGAATGGTATTCATGATGTAGATATCATATATGTCATATATATCCAGTACATGCATTCATTTATAATATTACATCACATTTAGAAGTAAGAAATGAAATGCACCGTTCATGGAGACGGTAAGCCGTACGTACGCATGAACGCTACTTCCATTTCTATTTCATATTTTCTGGAATGGAATCATAATGATATGAGAGTATATTATAATTCCAGTATAATAACATATATAATATCATTAACTTTATCCTTCACACATCCCACATATGGTATTAACGAATCAAATCACTTTCAGGGGGCGGTAGTCCGCGCTTCCTAAAATGAAGATATCGTGTTTTACCCATAATGGAAACCATAAAGGTATGCCCAAAATGAAAAAAACAGAAGCTTAAGGAAAACATAAACATATTATATATCATATATAAAAATAGTGACATCATAATGGCCACCTTTGAAGGTGTTAAATGAGTGTTGAACAATCATCGTTTCGGGAGGCAGAATTTCGCCATCCACGGAAACCTTATGTTCTTTAACCATTTGATGTAGTTGTGTGGAAGTGTAGCTCAAATAAATCTTATAACAACATCCTAGTATATTTAAGATACTGGTGTTGTTACAAAAGAAGTAAATAAAAAGAGTTTAGGGGGTTGGAGAAGCAAAATAAAACAAAAGAACATGAGAGAATGAATTACCTTAAAAAGTGTAACTCCTTTTGAGTTGAGCCTAAAGGCTTCCTTTGAAAGGATTCTGCCCAAAGGGAATCCTCTAGGATGAGGAGAGGGATGTGGAGAGAGCAAAAGGGCAGGGGTTGGCCGAGCCAATGGCTTGAAGAGTGTGTGAAATGAGGTAGAGGTGGGGGCCTTTTATAAGAGGAGAGGAAGGGCACTTTTGGAAAGTAAAGGAACATTACATTATTTGAAAATGTGTTTCGGTTTTAAAAGGTCCCACATTGATAGAATTCGTGGATAAGGTGATAAGGCATCGAAATCCACTCATCCAATTGGTTTTGGCCATGTGTAGTTCATAGATTTTATATTACCTTTCCATTTTATTTAAATCGTCAAATAATGATGTCATCGCTGCATCATTATTATGTCATAAATAATTAAATTTATTTAATGTCTAAAAATTATAAAAAAAATACTATGATATAGGAAATATTTTTATCTTTCCAATGACTATTTATAATCAAAATTTGGACTTGTGTAACCCTACTTAAAAATTGTTTTAGTAAAACACTTTATGTTAGTGTCATTTTCACTTTAACATTAAATAAAAAGTAATTTATGTTATTTCCCAACAAAAGTGGATCCATGGGGTCCCCAAGTTAGGCCATGGCTTGTCTTGGTCGGCCATGACACAACCAATGAGGTTGGGACATGTGTCTAGGTCATTTAATATTATTAAAGTATTATTTATACCTTAAACTACACTAATTACCACTAATCGCGATTAAAACTTAATAAGTTACTATTCACCAAAAAATTATTTTTATCCCATTGAACCACATTTTACTTCTTAATGACAACCATGTATGTCGGATTTTTGAAAATCAAATCACAGAAGTGGTAATATTTCATTTAAACGAAAAATCAGTTATTTAACTACCACTTAGTGGTTTCACTATTCATCAAAAATTGAAGTTTTTCAGAACAATGCCAAAATTTCACCCTAAGCTATAATTGATATTCCGAATTCAAAAATGATGTCTATTTTACAAAATTCCAAACATATAAGTTGTATTAATTAATTTTATGATTAATTCCCGCTGTTACGACAAATAGCGTGTTTTCAAGAAACAATTTATATCAAAAGATTGACAATTGTTTATGTCCAATTTCAATGTCAAATTAATTCTAATGACCACCATTGGATAAAATGGTAAAAATATATTCTAATTATACTCTAAAACCACTCAATAGTATAATTTATCACTATGAATTATTTTGATTAAAAAAGTTGTTTTAAGTATTTTTCACTATTCATAAAAATTCTGAAGTTCTCAGAAAATTACAAAAAATTCAACATAGGCTAATTTCAATATTAGGAATACAAAAATGAAGTCCATTTTGAAATATAAAATTTCTATAATTTTAAAAAGTGGTTATTACTATTCATAACGGCTACTTTGATTTGTCGCGATGTTTTAGAACTCGAAGTTGCGTACAATGCAAGCTATTGTATTATTGAATGAGAAGCGTATCGTGGAAGCTCGGGGTGTTACATTCTCCCCTCCTTCAATAAATTGCGTCCTCACAATTTGTTATTTTTCTTTAAAAATAAAAGGTTGAAAATAGAAAATACCTTTGAGGAAAACCCACATCGGAAATAAGGTTAATAAAATTTAGCCTTAATAAGAGGGAAAGGGAAATGAACAAGTCACCACCCAATTATGATCTCGATTAGGAGAACATTGGTGGCAATTAGAGACATATAATTAGAGGAAAAACGTAAATATTTGTAGGGAGTGATTGAGGTCATCAATCACAATCAACTGTCAAATTGAGGGCCTCAAAGCCTTCAATCTATGTTGATTTAAAATATCATCAGTTCAACAAGACATAAGGTATTAGGATAACACATTTTTTGTTTTAATATCCCTTTACTAAAGTTTAAGAATTAATTTATTCATTGAATAAGAGATAGGTATATATATATTTATGCTTGACAATTAGAGTTTCAACCATCAACTCATCTTTCACTCAAAAAGATAATAGAACTCAAAAATATTATACTTATCCTAATTGTATAAGGTTCCAAATGTTAACACATACTATTTAGATTAGTAAAATTATTTTGTAATAACCAGGGACTTCCTGTAGGCTAGTGGTAGGAGATAAAGGCTTGTCGCACTTTGATTGTGGGTTCGATTCCTACAGCTTTGTCCGACGCGACGGTTTATGCCCCACCCTGCAGGTTGTCCTTTTTCTAAAAATATAGTATTATAGTATTCCAGAAATAATCTTCAGAAAAGTTTTAACCTTAAACAATACTATTCAAAGTTCAACTTAATCCATCCCAACATTTATAGTTATCCAAAATACCTCTGTTCCAAACTTTCTCTAAAAGGTCTCTTAATTCCAAAATCAATTGTAACATCAGATTCCCCACACAAAGAAAAGTTTCTCTTATTGTCACATACTAAAAATATGATTACCTTAATCATATTAAAACCTTACTGAAACCAACAAGTACTGCAGTACAATCCTTATATAGATCACATTATTCTAATAACCAGAATATAATCCATGAGTCCGAAAGCATCAATACATTAGTTATTCTGCTTCAACTGTAGTAATAGCATAAGATTGTCCTTGATCCCTTGGCCTTTTCTGAGGTAAGATTCCTTGACGGTTAGGACATTCATTTGCGTAATGACCCATTTCTCTACAATTGTAGCATTCAACTTTGACAGCCTCTTTCTTTCCCTTGCAATCACGTGCCTGGTGACCTTTTTCTCCACATTTATAACAGACTCCCATTCCTTTTAGGCAAGTACCAGGGTGATTCTTCCCACAATTATCACATAATGGAAAATCCTTCTTTCCCTTTTTCCCTTTATCTGTCTCTTGTTCCACCGTTCTCTTCTTCTCTTGCTTTACTTTGTTGTCATAAGACTTAGAGAATTCCTTTTCTGTCTTGATAGCACATGAGACTATATCTTCGTATGATGAGAAGGATTGTGATACTAAAGCTCGACGGAGAAATGGTTTTAACCCATCAAAGAAACGATCAATCTTACTCCTTGGGTTACGTATATAATCGGCAGCATGCCTCGCTAACCTTGTAAAGTTAGCCTCATACTTTGCGACATTCTCATCCTCCTTCTGCCTCAGACTCAGAAATTGCCTTTCCATATCTGCTCGATGGTCACGAGGAAAGTATTTTTCTAAGAAAAGCTCTTTGAACTCCCTCCATTCCATACTTGATACGTCGTCATCTTCCTTTGTGTTTTGAATCAGCGACCACCACTGATCGGCATCTCCAGTGAGGCGGTAAACTGCCATGACAACCTTCTCCCTTTCACTACTCCCCAAGGCATGGAATATTTTCTCTAAGGAATTTATCCATTGCTCAGCTACTATAGGATTTGTACTCCCATTGAAGGTTGGTGGTTGTTGCCTCATGAAGCGGTCTAACATTGATCCTCCACGTTGCGGATCAGGGTGCTCCATACGAGTAAGGTTGTTATTCATAACCTGCGTGAGTTGTCCCAGTATGGTGAGAAGCTGATCAGCACCAGTTGTATCACTAGCTCCACCATAATTATCCTGAGCAGGAGGGCAATCCCTACACGGAGTTCGTGCATTGATACAGTTTCCATTCCTTCTACTAGGCGCCATTTCTAAACAATGGCATAAACTAGATTAGTTTATGAATCAAAATACATAATTCCATACTTGTAAAACACTTAACATAAATTGAACTAATTATGGATATAATCCATAATTATAAAAATGTATTCTTTGAGGAAGTATATACTCGTAACCCTTCATAGTGGTTTGTAAAGAAAATGGGAATTATCCAAAGCATATCCCCCGGGAGTGTCGTAACCAAGAGTGCAGCAAGGCCCGTTGTCGTGCACCAGTTCCCGTTCGAGTCTAGCTCAAAGCGGTGTTTTCGGGTTTTACCCCTAGGTACATCTGTGCCAGAGCCGCCTCTACCTGCTCGTATCCAGACAGGAATGTATTGCTTGGAAAACTCACAAAATCTCTACAATACCAATATTCTAAGATGTTCTTTTATACTAATCCTCAAAGTCTATCTTCGGGCTATGTGCTCTAATCAGAGTTTATCTAAATCTAGCTTCCAAGGTTAGTACTAAACTGCCTCTGATACCAACTGTAACGCCCCGACCCCAGCTACCCAGAGCCGGTGCATTACTTCGTAACATTGGCATGATCCCAAAAGATCAAGTCTCGAAAGACCGATTAGTTTAGTAGCCTTGGAAACACTAGATACATTCATAAGTCTTTCATTACATCAAAATTAAACAAACTACAAAAAAAACATGGTCTTCATATTCCACACTCATATCTTCACTGATTATTCTTGCAAGTCAGTCATAAAATACTTCTTCACAACCTGGAAAATTTTTAAACATTGAAAGGGGTGAGCTCAAATGCTCAGTAAGGATAACAATAATGCGGAAGCTTTCATAAATAAACATTAACATTTAAGGCAATGTATAACTAAAACAAAAGCCTCTTAAACATGAACTTCAACATAATATGGCAAAAGTAAAATGAGATAATGCCATTTACTTCTTCACATGGATATTCTACTGGTCGAATAATCACATGTAATATCAATAACCACTTTCATAATGATGGAATGCATAATGCCAGACTATCATAACCACATAGCCAAGGCCTCGTGCCAAGACTACAAATAAGATTTTGTCAAGGCCTTGTGCCAAGACACTAGTTTGTCCCATGAGACCTGCCGATGCATCGAGGAGCTATAGCGGGCTCCACCCGTCACTTATTAAGTCCAATGCATTCCTCATATGAATAGGTTTAAACATATCATAAACCATAACATAATCGTATCACATAAAACATGCATAAAGGAAACATAACATTTCCACATTTAAATCACAAGATATCAATACAACACATTGTTATAATAAAAACGCTTTCAAAACCATTTTCAATACCAAAATAAAGAAAGTTAAAACATGATATTTATTTTTCATTAAAAAAAATGATGGCTTGTAGGGGAAGCCGAAACTCAAATAACGGTTACGACGGCGGAGAAGTCGTTGTCGCCGCATACGTACGACAAAAACATTCCCTTTTGTCGTTTAGTAAACGCTTCGTATAAAAAGATTCCTTTTGAATAAATGTAAAAGTCAAAGGGGTTTATACACCGTATAAAAGAAAGTTGTGTATAAAACGAAATATGCCTCAATAAAAGGAGATTGAGACGAAGTCCTTAAAAAGATAATTTTTAAAAAATAGATCTATTATGTGTATTCACTATAGGTACACATAAAGAAAGTAAAAATAATAATATCATGACATAATTTGAAAGTAGGAGATTAACCCAAAGAATGGAAGTTGGGTTAAGAAGTTCCCTTACCTCGTGTCTGACTTGACTCAACCGTTCTTTAACCTCCTGAATAATAAACTAGAGTTAATATATACCTTATTAAGAACCATTTTCAACTTCATTATCCTTATTATATCACTTATTACAATGATATGAACATTATGTAATTATTTAAGTTAATAATGTTCATTTTGTCGGTATTTGGTTCTTAAGTCAAAAATAGGCTTCTTACACTTACATGTTGTTAATTTGGTCAAAGGTTCATTATATCCAGAATGGTATTCATGATGTAGATATCATATATGTCATATATATCCAGTACATACATTCATTTATAATATTACATCACATTTAGAGGTAAGAAATGAAATGCACCGTTCATGGAGACGGTAAGCCGTACGTACGCATGAACGCTACTTCCATTTCTATTTCATATTTTCTGGAATGGAATCATAATGATATGAGAGTATATTATAATTCCAGTATAATAACATATATAATATCATTAACTTTATCCTTCACACATCCCACATATGGTATTAACGAATCAAATCACTTTCAGGGGGCGGTAGTCCGCGCTTCCTAAAATGAAGATATCGTGTTTTACCCATAATGGAAACCATAAAGGTATGCCCAAAATGAAAAAAACAGAAGCTTAAGGAAAACATAAACATATTATATATCATATATAAAAATAGTGACATCATAATGGCCACCTTTGAAGGTGTTAAATGAGTGTTGAACAATCATCGTTTCGGGAGGCAGAATTTCGCCATCCACGGAAACCTTATGTTCTTTAACCATTTGATGTAGTTGTGTGGAAGTGTAGCTCAAATAAATCTTATAACAACATCCTAGTATATTTAAGATACTGGTGTTGTTACAAAAGAAGTAAATAAAAAGAGTTTAGGGGGTTGGAGAAGCAAAATAAAACAAAAGAACATGAGAGAATGAATTACCTTAAAAAGTGTAACTCCTTTTGAGTTGAGCCTAAAGGCTTCCTTTGAAAGGATTCTGCCCAAAGGGAATCCTCTAGGATGAGGAGAGGGATGTGGAGAGAGCAAAAGGGCAGGGGTTGGCCGAGCCAATGGCTTGAAGAGTGTGTGAAATGAGGTAGAGGTGGGGGCCTTTTATAAGAGGAGAGGAAGGGCACTTTTGGAAAGTAAAGGAACATTACATTATTTGAAAATGTGTTTCGGTTTTAAAAGGTCCCACATTGATAGAATTCGTGGATAAGGTGATAAGGCATCGAAATCCACTCATCCAATTGGTTTTGGCCATGTGTAGTTCATAGATTTTATATTACCTTTCCATTTTATTTAAATCGTCAAATAATGATGTCATCGCTGCATCATTATTATGTCATAAATAATTAAATTTATTTAATGTCTAAAAATTATAAAAAAAATACTATGATATAGGAAATCTTTTTATCTTTCCAATGACTATTTATAATCAAAATTTGGACTTGTGTAACCCTACTTAAAAATTGTTTTAGTAAAACACTTTATGTTAGTGTCATTTTCACTTTAACATTAAATAAAAAGTAATTTATGTTATTTCCCAACAAAAGTGGATCCATGGGGTCCCCAAGTTAGGCCATGGCTTGTCTTGGTCGGCCATGACACAACCAATGAGGTTGGGACATGTGTCTAGGTCATTTAATATTATTAAAGTATTATTTATACCTTAAACTACACTAATTACCACTAATCGCGATTAAAACTTAATAAGTTACTATTCACCAAAAAATTATTTTTATCCCATTGAACCACATTTTACTTCTTAATGACAACCATGTATGTCGGATTTTTGAAAATCAAATCACAGAAGTGGTAATATTTCATTTAAACGAAAAATCAGTTATTTAACTACCACTTAGTGGTTTCACTATTCATCAAAAATTGAAGTTTTTCAGAACAATGCCAAAATTTCACCCTAAGCTATAATTGATATTCCGAATTCAAAAATGATGTCTATTTTACAAAATTCCAAACATATAAGTTGTATTAATTAATTTTATGATTAATTCCCGCTGTTACGACAAATAGCGTGTTTTCAAGAAACAATTTATATCAAAAGATTGACAATTGTTTATGTCCAATTTCAATGTCAAATTAATTCTAATGACCACCATTGGATAAAATGGTAAAAATATATTCTAATTATACTCTAAAACCACTCAATAGTATAATTTATCACTATGAATTATTTTGATTAAAAAAGTTGTTTTAAGTATTTTTCACTATTCATAAAAATTCTGAAGTTCTCAGAAAATTACAAAAAATTCAACATAGGCTAATTTCAATATTAGGAATACAAAAATGAAGTCCATTTTGAAATATAAAATTTCTATAATTTTAAAAAGTGGTTATTACTATTCATAACGGCTACTTTGATTTGTCGCGATGTTTTAGAACTCGAAGTTGCGTACAATGCAAGCTATTGTATTATTGAATGAGAAGCGTATCGTGGAAGCTCGGGGTGTTACAACCCAAGCCATTGATACTATTTTTTACCAGTGATGGGAGCTCAAGCTTCTGCCGATGTCGCGTCACCGAGGAAGCAGAGGAGGAGGCCACTGAAACAGTGCCAAAGAAGACCCCCTCCCTATTGTGCCGAAATTGGGGGGGGGGAGCTGACCTAATTTATTAAAATAAATAAATAAATTATAAACTAAATAAGTTAATAAATAATTAATAAATGATATTAATTAAAAAAACCAACAGAAAAATACTAATTAATAGTATTTAAAAATATAAATATTAAATCCGATTAGTATAAATTTCATTTAATTTAAAATAAGTATTTAATTTAAACTTTCCAATTAATAACAAACATAATGTTTTTGATTTACATTAATAATGTTAATTAATTTAAATTAATAACTTAATAGCAATTTGACATTATAAGTATTGATTAATAAAACTTTTTATACTTTAAAAATAAAAATAACTATTACTAGATCAACTTATAATACATAAATTTTTTTCATTCATCATTCACAATTATATAATAACTATTTTAATATAAAGTTTATTTCATCATAATTACTTTTAAATTACTAATTATTAATAATATTTTCACCTACTGGATAAATTAATTAATTATAATAATTTTAAAAAATAATATTTTTAATTAAGATTCTATAATAAATTAATAATCATAATAATTATATTTAATAATAAATACCAGCTTAGTTATTTATTAATTAATATTAATTACTTTTTAATAAGTATTATAATAGTAAACTAAAAAATAACTATAAAATATTAATTAACATTCTTCGTGTTTTAATTATTCTACTTTGTTTTTAACATGTTCAGGTTCACACTGAAGCCTAAAAAGTGTCCAAGTTCACGCAACTAACTAAGCGGCAATTCGTTACATGAGAAAATAAGCGCGACGTGCCTGCCGCAAAAAATGCATGTGTGCGGTGCACAAGTGAAGGATTTCTAAAGTTAGTGGAAGCGAGTGGTGAAATGCAGTAGATGACTAAGGGTATTAAAATAGAGATGCAGCGGAATTTGGCATGGGGGGACTCATTCACGAGGGTGCTCATTCTAATTCCACGAACACACCAGACTCAGAGCAATGTAGAGAACTTTGGGCACTTCTCAGAGAGCCATTCTTCGGAGTTCCGAGGCCAGGAGCAGCAACAATTGATGCTAGCAGAGGGAGTTTTCTTCATATGTTATCCATCGATTCATTTCCTTTGTAATTGAATTGTATTTAGTATACAAAATAGAGTTTATGATATGATAAATACTTCTGGTTTAGGGTAAAAAAACGAATCTAGTTGTTATTTTCTTTCCTCTTCTCACTATCATTTTCATGTGATCAGAATTGATCAGCGAGGTCAGTTCAGATTACATTCGATCGCAACGTAATAGCTGCACTTAATCTCAGAATTCCACATTCATACGATGAGTTTAAATGTGGAATAAATTTCATAAACATTTTAATGGAAATAGAAGACTACATGACATACATCGAGTTTGTTCCGTGATCTTTTCAAACTAGAATTCTCAAGTTGATTAACCAAGGAGTGGCGAACTCCATGATTTGTTAGCTTGAGTGATTTGTTTTCTGAGTAGCATGGGTTTATTAAAGGGAGGTCCATTCCGGGGGCAATTGGTGTGGTGCAAGAATTGATCAGTGACATCAACAACAAGTCCTTTGGGTGTAATTTTGTTATCAAGCTTGATATGAGTAATGCATATGACAGGATGCAGTGGGGCTTCAGTATTAGGGTGTTGGCCTGTATGGGGTTCCCCACTTGGACTCGTGATCCCTTTTCCGTTGTATTAGCTCGGCATGGATTTCAACCTCATTTATGGGAAAATAGTTTGGGTTCTTTAAGGCTTTTCGTGGTCTCAGTCAAGGGGATCCCCTCTCCCCTACTCTCTTCATTCTCTCCCAAAATGCTCTTAGTCATCAAATCAACCAAAGTCTTCATATGGGTAAGATCCTTCCTTTCCGAACTCGGCATGACACAAGAGGTATTGCACATTTAATGTTCGCGGATGAAACCATTTTTTTATTAATGGTTGTCAGAGGTCGGTGCAGGGGATGATTGGGCTCCTAGAGGACTACGGTAAGTGGAGTGAGCAGGTGGTGAATAGGGACAAAAGTCTTTACTATACTTCCAGGAATGTTTATGATAGAAGGGCAAGAGCCCTGAATGCCTGCTTGAATATGAGGAAGGGTTTATGCCTAATGGAGTACCTCGGGGCTCCGGTGAGTCCTTTGTCTCTTATAATTCACCACTTTGACAATCTTGTTAGGAAGATCACTGGGTGCATTTTCAACTGGAAAAATAGATTCCTTTCCATTGGAGGTCGCATTACTCTTGTGAATAGTGTCCTTGTGTCCATTCCCATGCACATTTTGTCCACCTTGAAGGTTCCCAAAACTATGATTGGAACACTGGAAATGATTATGGTATCTTTTATTTGGGATGGGCAAATGGAAGGCCAACATCATTGGGCGTCGGGGAAGTGCCTCGTAAAACCTCTCTCGGAGGGAGGCATTATCATGCGGAGTGTCACTCTGACCATGCAAGGGTTTCACGCCAAACATGCTTGGGAGGCTATGGAAGGAAGAACAGTTTGGGGTAGGTTTATGAAGGGAAAATATGGGCTGAATGTCAGCGACGCGAGGGTGAGGACGTCTAATATTTGGAAGTTGTACACCCATATTTAGAACTCCTCCAACAACATTCAAAATGGATGGTGGTTAGGGGGGACCTTAACTTCTGGATTCAAAACTGGGGGGACTGGAAAGTTGTGGTTTCTAGGCTACCCCACTCCATATCTCTCTCTTAAAGAGTCAAGTGATCATACTGACTTTCTTTCGGCCATTCTTTAGGAGAATCATCATGTGGCCTTTAATAACATTGTGTTCAATGATGATATGGATAGAATTATCTTTACGAGCAACACTTCTAGTAAGTTTTCCATTAAGTATTTTAACCGTGTGAGGAGGGGTACCTCCACTGACGACCCATGGGAAGTGTTGCTGTGGTGCAAAGAGGTACCTTCCAAATTCAAATTCCTGCTGTGGAGAGTGAGGAATCAGTCTTTTCCCACTGAGGAAAATATCCAGTGCATGGGAGTGAGTATTGCCTCCAAGTGTTGGTGTTGCAGAAAATCCAAGGCAGAATCTGTGGGGCATCTCTTTTTCGAAAGTTAATGGGCTTCTTGGGTGTGGTAGGCCTTTGGGGCATATGCGGGATGGAGCAGGAAGGGAGGGTCTCAAGAGGCTTTTCTCAGGGTCTGGTTTAACGGAACTGAGGAAAATGGTGCTGAGAGGAAAGCTCGGGCCATCTTTTTTCTGGTGGGGTGTTGGACCCTGTGGATGGCCAGGAATGAGGAAAGGAATAAGGACCTGTGCGGTTCTCACACCTGTAACATCTTCAAAATGAGGAATTTGGTGTAGGACCTGCTTCAGATGTGCACTGCATGTCACGACGCACCGTCGGTAAGTGACATGGCTTCGAAATGCTCCTTTCTCAATCAGAGAAATGGCGCAAGGCAGGGGAACTGGGATCGGTGGCGTCCTCTTCAGAGTGGACTAAAACTTAACACAGATGGGTCCTTTGGGGGGGATATTCTGGGAGGAGGTGTAATCAAGAACCATGAGGGGGCTGTCATTGTAGCCTTTTCAGCTTTCTACGGTAGGGGCGATTCTCTTCAGGCAGAGGCGCAGGCGATGGCTACCGGTTTGGAGATGTGTAATTGGAGACAAATTCTGCTCATTGTGGTGGAAACAGATTCTCTCATACTATATAAAGCATTATCCGGTTTAGGACCGTCTCCATGGAAAATATAGTACATCATCAGGAAGTGCAAACAACTATTGGGCAATCACACTGAGGTCACTCGCACATGGCGGGAGGGGAGAAAGGTTGCGGTCTTCTTGGCATCCACGGCTTCACCGAATCATAGTATGGTTTTCTTCACTAGTTTAGGGTCCTTTCCTCGGGAGGGCCTCAAACATGTGGTTAATGATGCTCTTGGCCTGCATTTTTTCAGACCCCCGTGACACTATTGTTCTTTTCTTCTCCAAAATTAATAAAAATGGTTATTTTCAGTCAATAGTGAATATAGATCTGGTGATACAATACAAAAATGTTTAATCAAAACATAGTAATATATTTTGGAACATTTCTACCATATTTAGGGATTTAAATATCAATGTTGAATATTTTTATAATATTTAAATTATAGGATATTTCAGAAAAACAAGTTGCTGATATTTTGTTTCTTGTTTATAAGAGTTTTTTCAAAATACATATGTCATTGGAGGAAGGTAACTTTTAAATTGATTTGTCTTATGGGTCAAATTTTTTATTCTAGTGTTTATATATTGAGGATTATTTTTTCTAGATAGATATATTGCTTCCATTCAAGGGTATCAAACTAGATGAAATGTAAAAGTAAGAATGGGAAATGATTGATTATAAGATACTAGTATTTGATTAAATTATTTGATATTATAATGTGTCCATATACATTTTTGAGGTGTGTAAAACTCCAAGGTTGATGTACATACTAACTATCATATATTAAAATAAAACTACAATGAAAAAAGAGTTTATGATGATATTAATATTTTAGATGAATCTGATGGAAGGAAGGTTGGTGGGAGATCATTTTAATGACTTTAACATGATTCATAGTTAGTTGGTGTCTATGAATATGATCTTATCATGCGTAGTATGTATTGTGAGAATGGTTTCCCTAAACACAACCTCTATGTGTACTCTAATTACAATTGCATGAATATAGTTTTATATATACATTTATTTTAACATACTATAATTGTAAAATTACATATTCATATACTATTCACATTGAAATTACATTATGTTATATGTCATGGAAAAATGTTATAGTAGTTACTAATTATAATGATAATCTCAATATACTATGAGAGTAATATTTAATATATGTATTATAGTCTAGATACCTCATACTCAGATGAAAAAAATTATATAATACTATTAGGTGCTGGGAAATTATAAAAATGAGACATCTTCTCGTGAAGTTTATTATTGTTTATCTAAAGTAGATAATATCATTAGAACTAATCCACTAATAGGAACACCAAATGTTTTGGGTGTTATTGGATGATTCTATATATAAGAATGTGTATTGGACTCCTTATTTGAGATCATTATTAGTTTGTAACATTTTATTGTTTACTTTGATGCTATAAAAAACCATGACATTTATATTCGGGTGAGGTATCATTTATTGGGTTCATTATTTGAGGTATGAAATTATTTTAATGAAAACAATAGGATTATCCAGTTTTTAATAGAAATGATATCTCAATTTAGTTTATTAGGTTGATTGTAACTTAACTAAATTTATGTAGATGGTAGAAGAAGGTAAGTATATCCTTTAAGGTTATTTAATAATAGAATAAGAAAGGATGATGAAATAAAGTGTGAATCCAGGTTTATGATAATTCTATAGTCAAAGAGATTATATTTCATAATGTGTTTTCATTGAATGGTTTTCATTTCAACGACTATACCATTTCTCCTTAGGGACCATGATGGGTGTCTGTACATTTTTCTTAGATTTTTTTAGTATCATAAAAATTGAGATAATGTCCTAGAGGGTCACACACTAAGGTTATTTAGAGTCTAAATTTATTTAATAAACAACAATATGATAAATTGTGGGCCCCACCATAGGTTTTTGGTGATGTCATAGTTTGTCCAATAGGCAAGAAACAAATGAATTCAATTTTATTTGAGTTTAGAATAATAAGCTTTGAAATTTTTTACTCACTATATTCATAAGTAACAATGTTAATACCAAATAAATATTTTTCAAAAAATATTATTATTCAAGGTTTGCTAAATATTTAACAGGAGAAGTAAGTCATGTTAATGTATCCAAATTTATTGTGTAACATATATTTTATATTAAAAGTACATGATAAAATTTAAATTAAATCTTTGATACAATTATTAAGTCATTTAGTGTCATTTATGGATTATTTAAAAGTTTTATATCACCTGATGGACTAAGTGTAATTTAATTAACATTAATACTACCTATAAAAACACTAATGAATCTTGAATTTGAGGGACTATTAATAAATACCCATATCTTTACAGGTGATTGATTTCAAAGTGAATTTGAATTAATCAAATTGGTGGGGGGTACATTTTGAGAACCAAGACTCAAAGAAGTATTATGAGGGGTTTACAATATTAATATGTTTATTTTGGACATGGAATGAGGTTCATGTGATAGTTCAAAGTCACATGTGTGTGTTATAGGGAGACTAGGTCTTCCGAGGCATCTACAGTATCCACTAACCTACTAGGGGTGGTTTTTTATAAGGAAAATGAGATATTTTACCATCTTTGTAATAGGGTGACCCAATATTTTCATCTCATGTGTGTGTATCCCATGATAGACAAATACCCCTCTCCTCTTATCAGCTCACCCTTCATTATTTAGTCGGTTATCCTTCGTTTTATCATATGTTTTTGGTGATTTCAGGCATGTCTCTTCCTTTAGTTGCCTTTTACCATCTTCCACTTCCAACTTCTCTAATTTTGATTATCTCTAAGTTAGGTTTCTTGTATGATTTCACCAGATCGTGGTGGAATCATATTGATATGATGGTTCTTTCATGCACCCTAGATTGAGGATGCCCCATGAAAATGACTACACACTGTTCAACATTGTTTTGATGAGCAATGTCTCCATGATGAATTTTCAAATATTTTGTTCTTAAATTAAATTTAATTTGATATTGGATTTATGTCACTTGTTGGAGATTTTTCTTATGTTAGGGACATAATATATAATTTTCCCTTTGATTTTCTTTGGGTAATGTTTTGTTGTGGCTAAGGTACTCGATGATATTTTTTTGGAATTTATGATCTAATTTAAAATAGAAATTTTTCAATAAATTATTTTTAATTCCTTGGATAATAAATTTAATTTTTTAGTTAATTATATTATAATTATAGGTTGAGGTTTGGATTTGAGTGGTGAAATGTAGGCTGAATGAGTCTTGATGAGTTCTTATAAGCTAATTCAAAATATAGAAATGACTATGTTAAGGTAGGTCCTTTAATGATCATACCCTATTGGTTTATGGTTTTATTTATGATGCATTTGGAATGAATTAGTTCCATAGTATCGATTGAGAATTAGATTAAATTCATTGTAATCAAATTATTAAACAAGGTTTCTAATTAAATCAAATTCCCTAAATGAAATAAAAATAGTTCATTGGAAATTCTGGACCCTTAACACTATATTGTCTCCATAGATTCCAATAGTTATGGCCTTGATTATATTAATGTTCCTGATGAAGAGAGAGGTGTAAAACTTTTAACGTTTAAAATAATTTTGTGGCCCTTAGTGTAGGTTCCCTAGTGAACTCTAAATGGAGGAAAATCTATTAGGGTGTGATTGGAACATATAACATTCGAGTATCCTTTGTGTTTCCCTTATGAATTAGGGATGCAGGTTCTAAGACCTAAAACCCCAATGGGGTTTCTTATATTGGTGAGACCATAGGGACCTGGTCGGTGATCGATGTTATGAAAACTCTTGAGAGGGATATTGTGGAGTGTGTAGATTATCAAGAGTGTCTCCATAGAACCCATATCGATGGCGTAACCTAGTTATGATCATGAAGTGATAGGTCTTTCCCTTGGTAGGATAACTGTATGATGGGTTTAGGAATTTTACCAACCCTTTCACCATTATTTTATAACAATGAAATGTGATATGATGAGAGTAACCTAGTACCATTGATACTTTTATGGAATTTCTAGGTGTTTCTCTAGATTAGATCATGGTCCTATGTGTAAGAATGCATAGTGAAGTATTATTAGGATTCAAATTTTGAGATTGATATTAATTATCTATACTGAGAAAGACTTTAAATGATTTTATTTTGGATTTGGAAGTGTATCTTACTAATGAGTAATTCTAGGGATGTTGGGGTTTAACCTTTGGGTTTAATGGGACAACTTATGTTGTAAGGGTCCCTAGGTTTCCTATGACACATTGGATCTAGACATTTGTGTCTGATGATATTATTATTATTATTATCATTAATATTGTATTCATGGGTAACCTATAGGGTTTATCCAGTTGAGCCTAAGGAATTTGAGATGTGATTTCCTAAGATTCCCTGGAATTAGCTATGATCTTACTGATATGGTGTTATAAAGAGATGCTTAGGTTTAGCCTTAGATCTGTCCATTTAAGCCTTATACTATGAGATATCGAGTTCAGCCCTAATATTTGACTTCTGATCCATATTTTTTATGTATTCTGGTATTTATTCCTAGTATTTAGTGTTAACACTTTAGTGGAGGAATTTACATAGGATCCTAGGGTATGACATGTTTCCCCCTAAGGATATGAATTATGGCCAAAGACATTCTGGACATTCATTGGAACAGGTATGGTCTGATCTTGGGTGTCATTTTAGAGTCTATGGATCAAAAATGTTTATTATTTATTTATCAAAATTTCCATGGTTATTTTTATTACATTTTTAATATCTTGTTCACATTTCTCTATATTTACGGATTATGTTGTTTAACACATTGGTGATGCCTAATAAGTTGTACTCACACCCTATATAAGAAGACATGACACTTGGGTGTATGAGAAGACCTCTCAACCACTTTAGTTTTAGGTTGGGTTGATTCCTAGTTTACATGATATATTAGGATAGATTAGATGTGATCAAGAGACTAGGATGAGGAGGCTTAGTGCATAATGGAAGAGGCTCGTATATTTTCTCTTTTGGTTTTGTGTATGTGAAATCCTAGAGGGTGTACAATTTTATATGGTTTTTTGTATGCTAAATTTCATTGTATACAGATTATATTTTATGTATTTATTTATACATGACCATATTTCATATTTTTTATAAATTTTGGTTATTTAATTATTTTTGTATACTATGATATGATTGTATAGTATCTTTATAGTAGAACATTCGACCACCGCTCGTAGTCACTAGCCTCAGGTGTATGAGGAGGCACTACTAAGGGCGTGTGGAAAATTGGGTCTAGGAACTAGTTGAGTAGCCTATTAAATGAGACATTACAATATTCATTCCATTAAACTAGAAACCCTCTTACAATTTTCTCCCAAATTCTAGAGTGATAAAATTAATATCTGAGTACACTAATTAAAATTGTCCATTCCATATCAATGAAATGGTGTGCTGATGATTAGAAATATTTTTTAAGAATATTCATCTATAAACGCTAGAATATAGAGACTAATGATTGAAATATCAAATGGATATTTGTATAGATGATCTAAAGGTTTCCTATCTCATTTCCTTCAAGTAATGATCATCTATAGTGAGCAAAAAAATCCTTTGATAAAAAAGATGAGGTATGGTTTCAATTTTGTTTTTAATGATTAACTAAATTAAACATGATACATGGGATATTTATCGAGTGATACTTCACCATGATGATTTTTTAATACTTATAATGGTGAATTTTTGAATGATTCAAATACACACCGAATATCATTATAGAAATCATGTATTTAATCAAGTAAAAAAACAGTTATATTTGAAAATAATTAAAATAGAAGGAATCAAAATTATCTCAAGGAATTTGTCTACTCTATGGCCTAAGGTCATATGTAATAGTTATAGCCATCATATTATGGAAATTGGATTACAAAAAAATTCATGGGGTTCCAAAAAAATTAAATCATATAATTTTGTATGTTGTTTATAATGGTGTTGCAACCCTCGAGTGGTTGGATGATAGTGCAATACTACGTAGAGATGAATCATAGTTTTCAATGTGTAGTGATTCATGAGAAGGGGTGTATTTATTCCACAAAAGTTTGTAATAAAAATAAATAAAAAATTCATAAGTCATAAAAAGGTCAGATTTGGAAATGTTAAGAAAAAATGAAGTTCCATGCATTCACTATTCATTTTATCTATTCAATTAATTATTGAATTGATTATGTCATTTGTAATAATTAATTTATTTATAATATGTCTTGTTCAACACAAATTTCACATTTTATGTATAAGGGACTGTGTATCTAGGATAAAATTTATTTATTTACATTTTCAATCACATGTTCCAAATACTTGGATGTGAGTATTTATAAATAATGATGAAGAAACAAGAAGATGTGGATAAAAATGTGAAAAAAAGATCTTGGTTTTGGAAATTCCTATAGAATGTAATGGTATCAAAATTGAATCTTAATAAAACATATCACACATAGAAGGAAAGACAATCTAAGAGTATGATCTAGATACTGGACCATATTCACATAGCATGTGTGGTTGATTTTGAAGCGGTATGGGTTACAATCTAGCATCAATAGTGTTTTTATATAATAAAATAATTTATGTGTGAATTAAAATATAACCCATTGATTCTCATTATTATTGACCAATTAGTCAATTCTCTATTGGCATGATTTAGGTGAGTAGAAAGTGATTGAACCAATCATGGTGTAAAGGACTATAGAGTGGGTGTAGTTGACCATGAAGAAATCAACTATTGCTCAAAGTAGGAAATGTTCATACAACAACTGGAGTCAAAGATCCTTGTAAATCAGCATGGGATATTGGTATTTCTTATGGGCATCATGTTGGTTAGTGTATCATCATTTGATAAAGAAAGGTATGGTGGAATCATGGTTTGTTGGTCAATTTGAGATTGTGGAAGAGATTAGGATGGTGAATTATCAGTTAGACCATCCTTCATGAAAATGAGGAATGAATGATGTATTTCAACTGTTGAATCTCTAAAAGTATGAGCTGAAACCCATACACATGGTTGATAGTGATGATTTCATGTTATAGGTAGAAGATTGGTTTCATGAGAGACCAGTGTGGATCATGGACTAAAGAAAGTATGCATTGCACATG
This sequence comes from Viscum album, assembly GCA_963277665.1. NCBI lineage: Eukaryota > Viridiplantae > Streptophyta > Magnoliopsida > Santalales > Viscaceae > Viscum > Viscum album. The sequence continues at coordinate 1,077,440,463 of OY728139.1, read as the reverse complement.
AAGACAATGCTTTTTGTTTGGGTTTTATGAAAACATATATAGATCCAATAAGAGACTGGGAATGTGAGTGAGATACCCAAGGTAAGTTGTTATAATTTGTTTTAGGATACCCCTAGCGATGCCTATTTGGGATGAGAATTCCCTAGATGGGGAGTTTATGAAGGCCCTCAAAATTAGGTGTGTTATTTTTTAAAATTTATCCTAATCAAGCATGTGTTTTTTCATTCTTGCTGGATAAAGGTGTCATGGTTATTAAAGGGTGGGATCAAGAGAATCATGGATGCATCAGTGGATATTATTTTATTGAAAGGTCCACCTAATCACCAATGAGGGACCATCATCCAGATAGTGTCCAAACTCGAGGCTGAGCTTACTGGATGAACCCATTAGCTAGCATGGGGGTTTCTAGTAGCTTGATGGTGGGCCCCTGGTGCTCTTTTTAAAAAGGGGGAAAGGGAGTAATTTCCCATGCCCCTATATTTTGTTTTCCCCCTCTCCTCCCTCAAACCCATTATGGGATTTTTATTCTTAGAGGCTTATTTAGGATGAAATTGACCCCAACTCTTCCTCTATTTATCCCTTAAAGTGTCATTTGTCTAATTTGTCTTCTTCAATTAAAACTAACATCATGCATGTATCTATTCCTTATTTATATTTATTAATTATTATTTTATTCCTATGAAACCATAATTACTTTATTTAAGGTTTATTATAAGGTTTATATGTGATAAATTTATTACAGGTGGTGATCAGTTGTGATTTTCCTTCTCTGTGCCTCTAAGGCATGAAGTCCTCTTCCATTTTATTGAATATTTATAATGTTTAATGAATCATTTTACTGTGGGTATGTTTTTAGACATATGAGACCAATGTTAGTGGTTTTTAAGTGACTATTTATGTCTGTAAGGATGTTATAGACCCTCTATATAGGGATAAATGGGTTGACACATTGGTTTAGTTGTAATTTTACATGAGATTATTGGTAACATAAGTTCTATCTGCCCAAGAAATTTGACCTTGGGAGAGATGATCAGGCTCATTTGGGGCTAGTTTATCCCATATAAATGAAATATAGAGTGGGGTGGTGTTCCCTATTACTTGTAATTCATTTTTTAATTCATGTTATTGTTTATTTCATCTTGATTATCTGTCCTCTAAAGAACATTTGGGATGGGTCTAAAGTTAAATGGATCGAATAACAACTGGGGGGGGGGGTTGAATCAGTTTTTTACATTTTATAAGTACAAAACTTTTAGAAATGTAACCACTAAAACCCATTAAGATTCATATTATTATCAACTACTATTGAATACTAATTCATAAATAATAAGTTATGGAAAAAATTACACAATTTTTAAAAGGTTAAGCCTCAACTTGAGATCCTAAGTCCTCTCCATAGCCACTCCTATGATTATATAGAAATCCACTATTATGAATAACTGAATAAAACTTGTGACAACCCCTGTTAGACACCTTACAACACCCGATAAGAATGATTATACTAACTCCCATAAGTTTAAAATGTTTTCTTTTAATAAAATTTATATGAAAAAATAAGAGACTTTATTGAATCTTCTCCACAAATGCTCAGTCTAAATCGTTAATTTGATTTAGCTGGATCTAATTCTCTATGTAACACCCTATTTTTTATGGACCTATTTTTTTAAATAAATTAAAATAATAATTTATATCTTATAATTAAATAATTCAAATATTCCTTTCACACTAAACCAACTTTTCATACATTACCCAAAACACAGTTTTGGTGTATGATGCACACAACACTGAGTTGGCCTACGATTCACGCAACACTGAGTTTCTACGAAACATCACTTTTTATTGTTTTAATTATTTAAATGAGATAATTATAACTATACCGTTAATTTTTTTTATGAATTGCAATAAATAAATTAAAAAAATATATATATAATCGATTTAATTAAATAAAATATATTGATATTGAAAGACGATATTTTTTGGTAAAGTCTATTTCTGTTAAAAATATTGTTTTGTTGAATGAACCCTCTTTAAAAATAAAATTAATTTTATACATATTTATAAATTTATTTTGATAAAATAATTCTCATTTTTGAATTTATAACATCAAAATTATCTTAGGATGTATTTTTGGGATTTTTATAAGAAGCTTCATTTTTTAATGAATAGTGAAAATACTGCTTTTTAGTTAAAAACTGTCTTTTTGTTTACTTAATTCTTAACCGTAAATGATATTTCAATTTTTTGAAATTAAAATTATAAAAATATTACATATATTAATAAAATTTAAATCATCATAATCAATTTTACTTTCAAATTAAATATAAAATCTTAACGAACTTTTGAACATTTTTCTACATTAAAACCCCATTATTTCATCTCATTTGCAGGATTAGCACTAATCGTAATTCTTCCACTACTATGATATGAATTTCCAAAATCTAAAATACACCATTTTATTCTATATAGTATTTAGAGGCTAATAAGACCATGTTAATTTTTGACCAAAATTATTAGTAAAAGTTTTTAAAATTAATCATAGTAGTTAAGGTCAAAATAAGTTTATGTAGGGACTAAACCTTAAAATTAAGGGCCCAAATGACCTATAAACTTTTCCAAAACCCATATTATGTCCATAATTCATCCATAAAACTTCCATTATTGAGTGGTTTTGGTTTTTTAATAGTGTTTGTTAGGTAAGAACACGTGCACACCTAATTTGTTTCTAAAAATTCCAAATAAGTCATTTTTCATCCCTATAAAGGCCACCAACATTACCCATTACACACACCTCTCAAATATTTTAAGTTCATACAAGATCTGCCTAGGTAACCTCCAAAAAATTTTCCCTTAAATCTTAAATCCTCCCTTTGGGAATATATCTTCTCAAATAATCCATTTGGCACAAACCAAATAGAGTTACCCAATTTATAGGTAACGTCTTCTCTCAAACTCCTCTATTTATTTTATTTCTCCACCCCTAAACTCTATTTATAATATTCCTGTGTGAAAACCATAATATCCTACATATAGTAGGATTTTTTTATGAATTAGTTCTTTCCTAAACATACACACACCTCCATCTAATGGATGTTGAACATCATTTTTGGGGATCATCTGATCTTGTATGAACCATTTTGGTTTTGGTTAATCTCTAAAGACAAGGTAAATATATAGTTTATCCTTTTTGGATCATGTGGTTCTCTAGAAGTTGATTCTAGCACTTCAAGCGGGACCAAGTCATCATGAATACTCATTGTTTGAAAAAAAATATGAGTTAGTGGTATAAATTTATTAATGGATGAAACTCTACATAAAATTAAGTATATATTTTTATGTTCTCAGTTAATCTCATAAATTAATTCCTAAACATTATGAAATGGAACTTAAAACAAAAAAATATTTTCCATTTTTTTCATACTGGGAAACTAATGACTGTTTATCCCATCACAAGTTTGTGGTTTTTTTGTTGTTAACTTCCTCCTGATCATGTTTTCTATAACTCACAATCATAACTTAACAATTATTTTATCTTCTATATCAATTTTTCCCTATATGGAATCCTAGTATGGATTATCCCGGGTGACCTTTGTACTTATCTTTCTTTCTTTTAATGTGATAGTTTTACTAACTCTTTTTCTGATGTGGGACTTTCAATGAAGTTCCCAAACCCAATTTTAAAATTCAGAGGATTCAATTTAAAAAATGGGGGAAGAATATAACACCCTAAGATTTCATAGTAAGTTATTTTCATTAAAGTAATTCAATAGATTGCGCTACACGTAACACCGAGTTCGAGCACACTATGATTTACCAAACCTGTCATTTAAAAAGCAGTTATGAATAGTATTAAATAAATATTGAATTTTATATACTCCATATAATTCTAGAACCCATATTATATGTTTTATACTCATAATATAATAAAAAATTCGTTTTTTTATAAAAGAAGTATTTTGAAAAAAATGAAATTTTACCACCTTTTAATGGAAAGCCCTTTTAAAAACCAATATTTGACACTTTTTTATATGAAATTTAATAAAAATAAATTCTTTTTTAGAATCGAGACATAAAAATTCATTTTGGATAATTTTTTGGTACTTTTCTGATAACTTTTATATTTTGATGAATGCTGAAAAATACTAAATTTTAATTGAAAACAAATTTATTAGTCAAAATAATTTATAGTGTTAAATTACTTATTTGAATGGTTTGGAAGTATAATTAGATTATATTATTATCATTTAATACACTTTAGGTCATTATAAGTAATTTCACATTTCAATTTTACATAAACACATGTCAATCTTTTGATAGTTTTTACTTTATAAAAACTCGTTTTTCAGTTTTGGGGAAGGGAATTAATTTTAAATCAATTAATGAAACTTCTATGATTTGAATTTGGTAAAATATAATTTATTTTTTAATTCGGCATATTAAAATTATCTTAGGGTGAATTTTTGGTATTTTTCTAAAAACATTTAATTTTTGATGAATAGTGAAAAAGACTGTGTTATAGTTTAAAACCGACTTTTTATTTAAATAATTATTTATTTTATTTAAATTTATTTTAAGTAAATATATATATATATATATAATACCTATATAAGTTTAAATTTAATTCATTGGAGTCATTTTATAATAAAATTAGATGTATAAAATTTTATTGAACTTTTTACCGTCTTTTACCCACATTCTAATAGGATTTGAAAATTTGTATAAAACATACTTTTACCACTTATGTGAACTAAATTTCAAAAATTCGATAGACATGGTTAATATCAGTAAGTAAAATTTGTTTCAATAAGATTAAAAATATTTTTTTTTGTGAATAGTAATTTTGACTTTTATTTAGCATGGTTAAAATTATATAGGGAAAATAAAGGTAAAAATGATATTATAATTATCCTAACACATGTACTAATTATATTTGATAAGTGTAATTATACCAAAAACAACCTTATAAATAAAATATGGTCCTTATGGTCCACTTTTATTAGATTAGGAAATTTATTATTATTTTAATTAAAGAAGAGTTAAAAGTGTTAAATTCAAAGTTTATTAAATAAACCATTTTTAATATAGGTTTATAACTAAGATAAATTTGACTATAAATATTCATTAGAAATATAAAAATATTTCCTACATAATAGTATTTTATTTATAATTTTTAGAGATTAAATAATTAAAATTATCTATGACACAATGATGATGAACTAATTACCTTCTTAATGAAATATTAAAATTGTTTATATTAGAAATATTAAAATAAATATAATTTAAACATTTTTATGCCATCCAAGAACCTTCTAGGTAAATATTACATGTTAGGGTTCATTAGATAAATTTTTTCTAAGTGCTAAGGTTGTTGTGACTTTCACAAAAAAATATCAAATAGTGTCAAAATTGACATAAATTAGTTTACAAAAAAATACTATATTATTGGTTGATATAATATTCCTAAAAATCTACGGTTCCTCCAAAGGGAATAAATAATATTATATATGTCATTAATGAACCACTTGTGGTTATCTTGGGTGTTTAGAGTAAGATTATTAACCAAATAGTGTATGAATACAAGAATACATTGTAAAAGTTAAACGATTTAACTAAGAGTTAAATCTAAATGATAAGGTTAAAATGGTAACCTAAACATATATAAAACCTATTTTTTGAGAGGATCTAGACCCAGACCCGCCTTAAATTTGAAATAAGTCATTTTTGTGCCATTATAAACAGAAAATAATTTTATTATAAAATAATATTTCAAGAATTCCCTAAAGTGACCATCACCTCTCTTATAAGGGTACTTCCCCTTCTCTTAATTTCACACCTCCTAAGCCATTTAGCTCGTCCAAACCCTACCCAAATATCTTCCCAACTTCTCTCAATTAAAACTATAATCCCTACTTTGATCATAAATCCAACCTAAGGAGTCCTTTTGATCAACTCAAAATGAAACACTCGAAGAAGAGGTAATAATTTCACCACCCACTTTCATGTTATTTACTTCTCCCACTCCCTCATTATTTTTTGTTTCCAAACAAAAATTATAAATCCATTACCTTATACTAACTTTAATGATATTATAAATACGGTAAATCTATATTCATTATTCTATCCATCCTATAATTGACAAAGTCACCTTACGTGCGTACGTAGGGCTTATTGTCTCCACGTCGTGGTGTAGTTTGTTGTTCAAACACTTCATTATTTGGATTGTATAATAATGAGTATAACTGATGTAAATAATAAATATAACATATTAATTATTCGGTATATATAATATACCATACAATTACATTTGATTTCACCATCAATATGGTGATATTGTCGCTCATGCGTATGTACGGCTTACCGTCTCTACGAATGCGATGAGATTCATTCCCCATCATAATCATTCAAGAAGAATTTTCATTTTATGACTAAAAATAATTTTCAAGAAAATAATATAATTCTGTATATGAATCAAATACATTATATAAATTAAAAACATGACTTACGTAACAAAACATAAAAAAGAAAACGAATCAGTTAAAAACCAAAATAACAACACAACTGAAATATCATTAACAAACTAATATTAGATGATCAAATATGATATCATATTTATGAATTTGGTTATTTTATAATTTAATAACAATGATTTCACCATTATTAAAGAGGTTAAACTACCCTATACTAAGGAAAATTACAAGGTAAGGGGTTTCCTATCTCACTTTTAATTCTGTGAGGTTTCCGTTGTTCACCACTTATTTATTGCATGTGGCATACTGTGTACTTCCACATGATATATATTATCATGATTCTATTTATATTCATGATATTATGTGATTAATTTGGTGGTTATTAACTTTTTGTCTTATGAATCGATTGGTTACAACATGGTAAGGGGTTTTCATCTCACTTTTATTCTCGTGAGATTCATGCTATATTTTCCACTATTAGCTTTTGTGTGGTGTATGTACTACCCATGATTGTATCTTTTGTATAATATAATTTAATTTATGGGTATTTAAATCATCATTTGATGATACTTCATTCATGGGGTGCATGTTTCATATGTTAACAAATTGTTAAGGGAATTTCAAATTTTAATTTCCACTAATTCAGTTTTACGCAAACTTCATTTATTACTTTACTCCATGATTTTGTGTGAAATCTCTATTTATTTAATTATGTATTAATTCTCACTCCCCTTTGTGTTGATATAATTTTTATACACATAATAACTTCATTGATAAATTCCCAAGTCATTGATATAAACATGATAAGAGTAATTTTAACTCAATTTCTAGTCATTGAGTTAAACATCCAAGTCATTGGTGTTGTTTTTACAAGAATATGTGTGAATATCATCTGATTGATTTATATGGTATATCCAATCATATTGAGTGTATTTATATTTTTCACACATTATTATGTCATTGATTTATCCTTAACCTAATGATACAATCTTTATAAAGGAATTCATCTCAACTTACATTCCATTGAGACTACTTTGTTGTTATGCTCCAATTAAATTTTATTTGGTGTATATACTGTACTCTAACATAGTATATCATGAATCCCTTTATTATAAATATATTATAATGGTTTTATTACCTCAATTATTTGTATTCAACCGTCTCTCATTTGGTGAGGAACTCTAACTAAAATATCATTTTAAATGTTTTAAAATTTTATTTTTCTAAATATTTCTCATTAATGTCCATGTTTTAAAAATGGCTTTGCTGTTTATTTTATATGGAAACTAATTTTTTAAAATTGCACTACTAGAAATTCGGGCTATAGCCATGGAGCTATAGCCACGGTTTTATAGGTCTGTGGCTATAGCCTTTATTTTTCCACGGTTAAATTTTTTGTCCGTGGCTAATTCTGTTTCATCATTTTTTCTCCCGATCTTTTATCGGGCTCCTCCTCCTCCCCGATCCACAGCCCTCCTCCTCCCCCGATTCGCACACCGCATAGACCTCCTCCCCAACCACGTCTTCCTCATCCCCATATCCCTCCTCTCCTCCTCCGATTCGCAGCCCTATCCCGCGCATCCCTCCTCCCCGACTACATCTCCTCCTCCCCGCAGCCCTCCTCATCCAACCCCGGTTCGTAGCCATATCCCTGCGCAGCCTCCTCCCCGACAGCGTATCCTTATCCCGACGATTACCCTTTCCTACGTGCTCCATGACAGCCTCCTCCTCATGCCGAACCTCCACCCTCACTGGCATCACCTCCTCCTCAAGCCAGACCTCCTCTCTCACTAGCATCTCCCCTCTGATGTGTGACCCCGTCGACATCATCCCCTATCTAGCACATGGATTCCCCTTTGGTGAGATTTCTTGGATTTCTTTTTGGGGTTTTACTCATCTTGTCCAAACCCTAAGGGATGAGGTATGATTTTTGTGCTTTATTGGATTCCAGGGGGTGCAGTTCATCCATCAGGGTGTACTCATCCATTTATGAGAGTTTCATTACATCCGTGCATGTTTGAGGTAGGTGTTTTCATGTTTTTTCCTTTTAGATTGAAAAAAATTAGTTCTTGAGTCGATTCAATTAACTTTTAAATATGTTTCAAACCTTTATTATACTTGTGGCTAGTTCATGGTAGTGTTTTCTTGTTGGTAGAATTTTCTAAAAATAGGTTTTGAGATTATTTTCCATTTATGCCTATGTGTATGCCTATCCAAATTGGGTTAGATAAAATTTCATTTTAGTTTAAATATTTAAGTTAGATGATTAGGGTAGTGTTTTCCCAAAAATGTATTTTATTGAAATTGTTTGTCTGGTGTTGGGTTGGCTTGATGAAACATGTTGGTTTTCATGAAATAAATTTTGGGTTAGTGGAAGGTACGTGTTGTTTTCCTTGAAAAATTGTTTGGGGAAAGACTACATGTGCCATGCCATTTGACACAGGCACATCCATGGGTGATTGGAATGAATTCATGTATGAGACTTCAAATGATAATATTGTTGGAAGGGGTTCTTTTCTTGAAACATTTTTTAAATAAAGGGATTCATTATCTTCTTTATATCCCTCCCATTATTAAAAGGCTCTATGACTTTGCAAATGGCTTGTGTAATTTTCAAAATTGGGTGGGAAGTGATGAACTCTTTGGTTTTTTATGAAGTGAATGGTTTCCTAATGGTAAAAATCCCATTTGGAACTTCTCACTTTAAAAATACTGTTTTACTTTAACATTAATTTTCTTAAATGTTTTCTTGGTTTTTGAATCGTATATTGATTACATTGTTTGAATTAATTTTATTTTAGGTATGCATGGTGTTTTTGAGTCCTGGGTAATTATGGTAGGGTGTTGCGATTGGTTTCGAAGGCACGCGCTCATATTCCCAGGTATGGATATGTATGTATGTATATATATATATATATATTGTGTGCATGTTTCCTCATGGTATGGGGAACACATTCATATGTTTAACGATATATATATATATATATTCCTCATGGTATGGGGAACACATTCATATGTTTAACGATATATATATATATATATATATATATGGAAGTGTGTGAGTGTGAGTGGGCTGCTGGTTGAGTGATAATGGTTTGGATTGACCATCCTTTAAGGTAGGATTTCTCATGCATGTTACTTTTTAATTTAAGATCTATTAGTTTCTTGATTTTTGAACCCTATTATATTTATAAATATGAATGTATGAGCCTTAGATTAGATTTTTTGGTGTGAAATTAGTGTATTAATCCTTGTTTGTGATAATTGGAATTGTCTTGGTAAATAGCACACACTAAGTGTTTGATTAAATTCCTGGTTGGATTTTGTGGGAAATTTAGGACGTAAAATGCATGGTTTAGATTTATATATGTATTGGAAAGATACAAAATGGTATTTGGGTATCCTTTAATGGTTTTCCATTGTGTTTTTAATTTTTATAAAAATATGAATGTTGGTTTTCTTCTCTAAAATTTGTCGGGCTCCTCCTCCCTTCTCCTCCGCGATACTGCGCGTGCGGATATCCTCCGGCTCCCGATACTCCCGAACCTTCGGCGGCGCCCTCCTCCCCGATACGCGCGATCGCCACCGCCTTCCTCCAGTGCGCTCGCAATCCCCAACCCATTTCTGCCCTACTCCCCGCTCGCGATCCCCACCGCCTTCCTCCCGTGCACTCGCTACCATTTTACTCCGACGACGTGGCCACCCACCTTGGGATGATTCTCCTCCGATGATGCGATCACCCCACCTCCCAGCCGGTGTTCCTATTCCTCTCGGTACGTTCGCTCGCTCGTCTCTCAATCCCATGTCGATCTTCCTTACGCTTGGGCGTTTTGAATCTCATCATTTCATGACGCCGCAGATGACACATTTTCCCCTTGTTCACAATCATTCCGTGGCTACGCGAAATGTAGAGACACTCGAAGATATCTCCCGCAACCATCCTTTTACCAGTTGAGTCCAAGGGATTTCATTCCTGGATGCTTTAAAAATCTCTAACCAAGGCAATGATTTCATGGCGAATCCCCCTCTGGTAAAGCGATAGGATGATGGTGGTTATCTAGTTGAAGCGGACCCAGACGCCCTGAAACAACGCACACAACTATGAAAATTCTCAGTGATGGGTCGTATCTATTACCACAAAGGTAACTACCCTTGGCCCCTTACTGAACTTCACTCTCGTATTGCAAACTGCTAGAATACTGCAAATTGGAAACTAATCCCTATAGGAAAAGGATATTTTCACATACTATTAAGATCACAAGATTATTTTGAAAGAGTTTGGAAGACTTGTAATCTCAACCTCAAGTCGAGTTTACTTAAAATTTCAGAGTGGGACTCCACATTTAATCTGCACACACACAGAAACACTTTGGAACAAGTCTGGATCAAATTGAATGGACTTAACTGGTTTTTTGGCACCCAAAAATACTGAATGATATTGTCTCATGCATAGTAACCGCTCTTAAAATTGATCAAAGGACCTTACATGCTGACTTGGATCTATTCGACAGAGTAATGGTTGAAATAAACCTTGACTCAAAACTTCCCAGCTCAATTAACTTCAATGCCAATGAATACAAAACTGAAGATATAGTGGAATATGAGTGAAAACCCCCATTTTGGGATCACTATAAAATCATAGGGCATACTATCTTCAACTGTAGGGTGATTAGGAAGCAGGTAATACAACCACTTGAGAATGAATATAAGGAAATGAGGAGACCTAAAAAAGACAAAGCCCCCATGATAGACATGCCTGAAATATCCAAAAAGAAATATGAAGTTTGGGTCAAAAAAACTCACACTTTGACTCACATAAGAGATAGTTCAGGAACAAAATGGGTGGATGAAGTGGAGGAAGAAGAAAAATCTATTAATGATCAAAACCTCTCAATTGAAATTACAAACCTTTTACTAGATACTATTAGAGTATCAACCGAGCAGGAAAAGATTTCTAGCTATCAACATGACCTAGGAAAGCATAATCGCTAGCACCCAATCTTGGATGGAGGGAATTTTTCTACTAATGAACTGAAGAAACTAACCTGTACTCCTAGTACTTCAATCCACAATAATGATGTTTTCACTAAAGAAAATGATGTGGATGACACTCCATACATAAGCGCCAAGCAGACCCATATTACTTCCACACCTAAATTAGGTATGCAAAAGGAAAATCAGAAAACCCCCTAGTCTTCTAGCTCCATGGCGAAACCTTTCTCTATAGACCTAGAAGCTCGAGCAGGCATGAAAAAGATTCCAGCACCTGTTTTACATGACAATTCAGTTTCGGTTCTCGTACCCTAACATATATAGGTTTTTAATGTTCCCCCTGAGCAGAAGTGGAATCTCTCTCAGAACTCTATCGAACAACAATCTTCTCTAGATCCTGTTATTCCATGTACTTCTCCTCCCCTTTCTTATGCTACTAATAACTATTCCATTCTATCTAAAAAACTGCGTTATGATCAAAATGAATCTTCCTATGATTTTTTCTCTAGGAATTCTGCTTCTCTACACTGATGCAACCTGACCACTACTATCCCATCCCATATTGCTAAAAAAAACAATGCCTCTTTTATGAACAGTAGCCTGGTTTTAACTATAGGTGACTCCACAATGGGAAAGTAGCATGAGACCAAATCACATGTCCATAATCCAACTCCGACTCCCACGGCTCACACTGCCCACCTTAACAGGGTTGTTCTTTTCGAGCCCCAAAATGCTGAGCACACACCTTATGCTAACAAGAGATTTGAGCCTACTACTCATGAAAATCCACCCGCTGTTTTGTCATCTGATAGGCAGGAGACTAAGGACTACCTGGAACAGAAGAATACTACCATGTTGCTATCCACAGTGAATAAAAAGTCTCCAGGGGGAGGGGCGTTCAGTAGGGGGGAGGGGCATCTTGCAGGGGGGAGGGGCGTCCGGCAGGGGGGAGGGCTGTCCCGCAGGGGGGAGGGGCTGTCCAGCAGGGGGGGCTGTCCAGCACGGGGAGGGGTGTCCAGCAGGGGGGAGGGGTGTCCAGCAGGGGGGAGGGGTGTCCAGGAAGGGGGCGGGGCTGTCCAGTAGGGGGGAGGGGTGTCCATTAGGGGGGGGGGAGGAGTGTCCAGCAGTGGGAGTTGTGTCCGGAAGGGGGGGGAGTGTCTATTCGTGTCATTGCACGACCCCTTCATTTGGTTGTTCTACATTAAAATTCTTATACTGTGTCTGGTTATATTGAACCATTTCATCTATGATTATAACCTTCGGATAGTTACTGCATGTGGAAGTATTGCTAGATCACCTCTATCCGAGAAATGGAGTCTTGGTTTATCCGAGCATCTCGATCGGTGTATTTATGTCTGAACACCCCCTGCCCACAACACCCCCCTGCCGCCTTCGAATCAGCCCGCACCATCCCCCCAACACCTGCAACCAGTCCCTTTCCACCAGCATTCCAGCCTCCTCCCGCTCCCTTCGCTCCTGGTCTGAAGATTTTTCCCTGCGGATGTCGCTAGATCGGGCCAACATGCTGCGGTCACACTGCGCTCATGCCGCGGTCACGCCGCGGTCACTTCGTGGTCACGCCGCGGTCACTTCGCGGTCACTTCGAGGTCACGCCGTGGTCACGCCGCGGTCACACCGCGGTCACACCGCGGTCACGCCGCGGTCACGCCGCGGTCACGCCGCAGTCACGCCGCAGTCACGCCGCGGTCACGCCGCAGTCACGCTGCGGTCAAGCCGCAGTCACGCCGCAGTCACGCCGTAGTCATGCCGTGATTTGGCCCTGCTCTAGCCACATCCAGCCCACCCCAGCCCCCTTCCACCTTCATTTCAGCCCGCTGCCATTGACATTCCAGCCCGCAACAGCCCCCCTGCCACCTTCAAATCTGCCCGCACCATCCCCCCAACACCTGCAACCAGCCCCCTTCCACCAGCATTCCAGCCTCCTCCCGCTTCCTTCACTCCTAGCTAGAAGATTCTTCCCCGCAGATGTCACTGGATCGGGTCAACACGCTGTGGTCACGCCGCGGTCACGCCGCGGTCACGCCGCGGTCACGCCGCGGTCACGCCGCGGTCACGCTGTGGTCACGCCGTGGTAATGCCGTGATTTGGCCCTGCTCCAGCCACATCCAGCCCAAACCATCCCCCTTCCACCTTCATTTCAGCCCGCTTCCACCGGCATTCCAACCCGCAATAGCCCCCCCTGCCACCTTTGAATCAGCCCACACCATCCCCCCAAAACCTGCAACCATCCCCCTTCCACCAGCATTCCAGCCTCCTTCTAATCCATTCGCTTCTGGCCAAAAGATGCTACCCCGCGGATGTCACTGGATCGGGCCAACACACTGCGGTAACGCCGCGGTCATGCCGCGGTCACGCCGTGATTTGGCCCTGCTCAAGGACGACACTCTGCGGCGGTTACTCCTCCTTAGAGAAACATTGAATGGTTAGCTATATAATTTTTCGTATTTCCTCATTCCTAAACTATATCTCCTCTCAGCGCTGCCTCTCATCCATCTTTCCACAAAACGTGCATAGCAGGTGGTACAAAGTCTCAATTAAACTGAAAACATTGGTTTGGAATTGTCTGGCATATTTTATTGTACATGTATCACATAATATTTGTTTGGTAATTCTTCTTTTTCCTCATCCTCTTCACATGTTGTCCAAACCAGATCATCCTCATCCTCTGCACATGTCGTCTGAACCGGATCAGCCTGTTGTGATGGAAATTCAATGTCTGCTTTTGGCTGTTTTAGATGAAATTCCTTCCACAATTCCCTCATCTCATGTAGCACTCATTGGAGGAGGATGATCACTGCCAAGTTGAGTTTTAAAGGCTGCACACAATCTGTTTGATGCAATTCCAAAGAGGCTGTTCTATTCTGAGGGCCTATTTCATGCTGGAGTTCCCACATTTCCCCCACAAGCTGGAAAAGGGAGGTATGCTTGGGCCTATGCAAACAAGGTTTGTTTGTTATGGACAAAGATGCAACAGGAGACCTAGTTTTCTTGAATATTTTCCATGAAGGGTCTTCACTGTAGAGGAGACTAGCTATGGTCTGTATTTGGTAGTTGCTTCCATGATGGTTCCCACAACCATTTGACTGAATTTCACACCAAACCAAGCCCTGCTAGTGACTCTTTTTTAATGCACTATAAAAATCCCATGGCCAACCCACCAAAATCAAACCAGCTATTCCAGGTCCATTTCCACTCTCACTAAAAAATCCAAACTCAAGCCCTACTACAATTCCAAGCTCCCACTTCAATTTAGCCATTATGAACTCCTTCCTAGTCCCCCACCATTTTTCAATCCACCTAGGCAACCCATCCACAACTTGAACACCAATCAGGCCTACCCACCTCTCAACTTTTAAGCCACCAACCCCACATTTTCCACCAGGCATCCCACTTTAAAACCATTCCAAACCTCACCCAATTCTAACCAATTAAACCAGACCCCTTAAAATTTGAAGCCCTCATCTAAATTTCTGTTCCAAATCACTTATTTTAGACCCAATCAGCCCTGCCACTTCAGAAAAACAAGAGCAGCCTACTTAAAATCCAGTCCAACTTAGTTTCCTTCATGCTTTCCCCCATGAGTCCATAGCCTCACCTCAACCAAATTATTAACCACCTGGACACCTGGAATCCACAAGAGGAGAGAGAAGGTTTATATATTTTTTTTGTAATATTTTATTCCATTTGAAGAGAATTTTTTGGATACTGCCACTTGTAATGAGGTACTTAATTTCCTCTCCCTCTTTCTTCCATTAAATATTAGACAGATCCTATGTAAAAAAATCATTCTCCACATTCGGGGAAGGAACTCTCAGCTACCATTCTTCTGTTCTTCTTCCTGCTGATGAATAAAATTCCCCACGTATATTGGGAAAATTTTATTCATTTTTCTTCATTTACCTCTTCTTACTTACTACTGATTTCAGCAGCCGGATTCGGTCTTTTAGCAATAGCCCATGACATCCATCCGTTGTCTAGGGGGTCCAGTGGGGGGGGTCTGTCCTGGGGTGTCCAGTGTCTGGGGGGGGGGGGGTCTGTCCTGGGGTGTCCAGGGTCTGGGGGGGGTCTATCCTGGGGGGTCTGGGTTTGGGGGGGGGGGGGTAGGTTCTTGGGGGTGTCCATGGTCTGGGGGGTGTCCATGGTCTGGGGGGTGTCCATGGTCTGGGGGGCTATCCAGGTTCTGGGGGGTGTCTTGGGTCTGGGGGGGGGGGGGTCGTCCTGGGGTGTCCAGGGTCTCGGGGGGGGGGGGGGCATGACTGGCAGGGGTGTCCAGGGTCTGGGGGGGTCTGTCCTGGGGTGGGGTCTGTCCTGGGGTGTCCAGGGGCAGGGGGCAGGGGGCAGGGGTGTCCAGCAGGGGGAGGGGTATCCAGCAGGGGGAGGGGCTGTCCAGGTAGGGGGAGGGGTGTCCAACATGGGGGAGGGGTGTCCAGGGGGGTGGTCCAGGGGTGTCCAAGGTCTGGGGGGGGGGGGGGTCTATCCTGGGGTGTCCAGGGACAGGGGGCAGGGGGAAGGGGTGTCCAGCAGGGGGAGGGGTGTCCAGCAGGGGGAGGGGCTGTCCAGGCAGGGGGAGGGGTGTCCAACATGGGGGAGGGGTGTCCAGGGGGGTGGTCTAGGGGTGTCCAGGGTCTGGGGGGGGGTCTGTCCTGGGGTGGGGTCTGTCCTGGGGTGTCTAGGGGCAGGGGGCAGGGGTGTCCAGGGTCTGGGGGGTCTGTCCATGGGGTGTCTAGGGGGTCGAGTGGGGGGGGGGGGTCTGTCCTGGGGGGTATGGGTTTGGGGGGGGGGGGGGTAGGTTCTGGGGGGTGTCCATGGTCTGGGGGGCTGTCTAGGTTCTGGGGGGGTGTCCTGGGTCTGGGTGTAACGCCCCGACCATAGTTACCCAGAGTCGGTGCATTATTACATAACATTGGAATGATCACAAGAAAGATCAAATCTCGAAAGACCGATTGGTTCAGTAGCCTTGGAAACACTAGATATATTCATAAGTTTTACATTAAATCATAAAATGAAAAACTACTACAACAACATAATGTCTCCACAGTCCACACTAATATCCCCTAATAATATCCCTGCAGGTCATTCATAACTTCTTCACATCCTGGGAAAAATAAAACATAGAAGAGGGGTGAGCTCAAATGCCCAGTAAGGATAACATTATAGCAGAAGCTTTCATAAATAAGCATAAACACTTAAGGCAATTTATAACTAAAACAAAATCCTTTTATACTTGAACTTCAACATAGTATGTCAAAAGTAAAATGAAATAATTCCATTTACTTGTTCACATGGATATTCTACTAATCGAATAATCACATGAAATATCAATAACCACTTTCACAATGATGGAATGCATAATGATAAACTTTAATTTCTTTTCAAGGCCTCGTCCCAAGACCTTGGGGCTAATTGTAACCGGAACCCAACCCGGAGTGCCTCTAATAACCGGACACCAACCCGGAGTGCCTCTAATAACAGGACACCAACCCGGAGTGCGTCTAATAACCGGAGACCAAACCGGAGGGCTTCCATTTACCAGTCCCTAACCTGGAGGGCTTACTTTAACCAGTCCCCAACCTGGAACATACTTGTCTAACACATTCATATGAAGTAAAGGTTGAAATATAACATAAACATTCAGATTAAAAATAACTTATTAAATGTCAATACTTAAAAAAACCATGAGTGACATAAGAATAGATTATCCACAGTCAAAAATATCACAAAACCTTCAATACAATATAGAAGTTTTGTATCATAATAAATCAATTTCACATAAGCGTAAAATCCATTAAACGATGTTGACATAGATGAAATCAAAACTCTTTTTAAAGAAATATCTCTTTCTATTTTGAAATCATTTAAGAGACATATATTTATAAAATAAAACATTTTCTTTGAAAATATTATTATAAGCTTGTAATGGAAGCTTTGACGATTTTATAATGGTGGAAAATAACCGCACCCGCCGTATAAGTTAAAAAAAACACTCTTATCTTAATTCTGTCGAAAAGGTTAAAAAGCACCTTGTTTGGAAAACGACGGAAAGATTCCCTTATAAACCTCTTATAAAAAGTCAAACAAGGGTATAAATGACTTTAAACCATATTATTTTAAATATTAAAAATGTTTTGAAATACATTTTGAAGAAACATGGATGTGGATGATAACGAGATCCCAGTAGATTATTACGTATAAACAACCTCGGATAATGAAGAGATTGTGAATTAACCCTTACCAATTTGGTAACTTATGAAACATACAACCCATGAAAGAGGTATCATATAATGAATATGTAAATACACATAAATTAGAGTGTATTACACAACGAATATAATTATGGTCAGTACATACACCACACAAAAGGTGATGGTGGCAATATGGCATGAATCTCACAGGAATAAGGAGTGAGATGAAAACCCCTTACCACGTTAATCAACTGATTCGTATGGCCAAAAGTTAATAACCACCAAAATATTTACAGAATAACATTAATATAAAGATAATCATGATAATATATATCAAATGCCAGTACACAATACACCACTTTCAATAATTTAGTGGCGAATAATGGAAATCTCACGGAATTGAATGTGAGATAAGAAAATCCCTTACCTTGTACTTTTACTTGGTTGGGGTAGGTTAACCTCCTGTATAATATTGAAATAATTGTTATTAAATTATACAAGAATCATATATATTAATATCATATCATATATGATCTTTTAACTTTGCTTTGTTAATAATGTCTTAGTATTATCGTTGTTTCGGGTGTTAACTTACTCATTTTCTTTTATATGATTTATTACGTAATCCATGTTTGTAATGGATAGGTTGTATATTAATCATATCCAGAATTATATAATGTCCTTAAACATCATTTTTAAATCAGAAAATGATAATTATACTTGAATGGATATGATGGAGAATGAATCTCATCGCGTTCGTGGAGACGGTAGTCCGTACGTACGCACGAGCGACAATATCATTCTTTTGATATTAAAATAATATATAAATGAATGGTATATCATATATACAGAATAATTAACATGTTATATTTATTATTTACATGAGTTTCACATCATTATTACACCTATCCAAATAATAATATATTGAATAACAATTACACCACGACGTGGAGACGGTAAGCCGTACGTACGAACGTATGGTGACATGTTATTCAAAGGGTGGATAGAATACTGAATATGGTTGTACCATATTTATAATAACATCACAGTATATGTGAGATACTGGAGTTATTATTTTAAAATGGTAACAACAAAGGAAGAAGAAGTGGAAGAAGAAATGAACTTGGAAAAGGGTGGTGAAATCATTACCTCTTCTTCGGGCTCTTCATTTTGATTTGATCAAAAGGGCTCCTTAGGTTGGCTTTCTAATCAAACTAAGGCCTCTAGGTTGTAGTGAGGGAAGTTTGAAGAGTATTTGGGCAGGGTTTGGACGAGCCAAGTGGCTTGAGATGTGTGAGGAATGAGTAGAAGTGGTCTCCTTTTATAAGGGAGAGGAGGGGCTCTTTAGGAAAGAGTGAAAGTATTACTTTATAATATAATTATATTCGGTTTATAATGGTCCAAAAATCATTGAGGTCGAAGATAAGATGACTCATTTTCTAAATAACATCAACCAATAAGAATTGGACATGTTTTAGATAATATTTTAATCATTATAATCATATTTATTTAAATGATTTATTATTGAGGTAAACATTGCATCATTATTTTGTCATTAATAATTTAAATTATTTGATGTCTAAAAATTATAAATAAAATATCATTATGTAGGAAATCTTTTTAGCTTTCTAATTAATTTTTATAATCGAAAATACAACATGTATAACCCTATATAAAAATTGTTCTTCTAAAAGATGTAAGCTTATGCCATTTTTATTTTTATTTTAACTTTATTAATATAATGTGTCCCTACCACATACAAGTGGCTCTAAGGGGTCCCCAAATCGACCCAAGGATGCCCATGGTCGGGTATGTTTCCACCAATAAGGTTAGGACACGTTTTAGGGTAATTTTGTATTATTATAATATTATTTTTTAACCCTTATTTACCGGATTTACCCTTTAACCATGGTAAATAAAATATTTACCGCAGTAATTATTCAAAATGTGTAAAAATAAAAGTTACCTATTTACACAATTTGAACATCCTAATTCCAAATATGGAATCTATTTTTCTAAATTCAAAACACAGAAGTGGCATAAATTAATTTAAAATTAATTCCCGCTGTCAAAACAAAAAGCGTGTTTTTAAGAGATAATAACTATCAAAAGATTGACACCTGTTTATGTTCGGTTTAATTGTAAAATTATGTCCAATGACCAAAATTATATTAAATGGTAAAAATAAATTCTAAATATACTTTAAAACCACTTAAATTCATAATTTATCACTATTAATTATTTTGATTAAAAAAGTTGTTTTTAATTAAAATTTAGTAATTTTCACTATTCATCAAAAAATGAAAGTTATCCGAAATGTACCAAAATTTCACCTTAGGCTAAATTCGATATTAAGAATCCAAAAATGAAGTCCATTATAAAATATTAAATATATATAATTTCAAAAAGTAGGTATTACTATTCATAACGGCTAGTTTGATTGGTTGTGGTGTGTTAGAAATCGAAGTTGCGTACAACACACGCTACTGTATTATTCAAAGGAAAGCGTACCGTGGAAGCTTGGGATGTTTCATTTTAAATTTTTTTGATGTCCCCATTTAGTCAAAAAGTTTAAAATATTGTATTTAAAAAGGTTTCACTATTAAAAGTTGATAAAAGTGCAATACTGAAAATGAATCTGTTCTTGTATTATGTCTAAGAAACTCATAATATGGATTCTAAAATTATAAGGATTATATAAAGTTTAAAATTTAGTTAATACTATTCATAAAATCTTTTGAACGGCTTGTTTGGTAAGTCATGGTGTGCTTGAACTCGGTGTTGCGTGTAGTGCAAGTTATTGTATTATTTTAAAGAAATAACACACTATGAAATCTTGGGGTGTTACATTCTCCCCTCCTTCAATAAATTGCGTCCTCGCAATTTGAAATTGTTCTTCGAAATTAAAAGGTTGAAAATAAAATATATCTTTGTGGGAAAACCCACATCGTAAATTGGGTTACTAAAATTTAGTCTTAATATGAGGAAATGAGAAATGAAAGGGTCACCACCAAATTATGATCTCGATTAGGAGAACATTGGTGGAAATTAGAGACATATAATTGGAGGAAAAACGTAAATATTTATAGGTAGTGATTGAGGTCATCAATCAAAAACAAGTATAAAATTGAGGTCCATAAACTCATCAATCTATGATGATTTGAAATACCATCGGTTCAACAAAACATAGGGTATTAGGATAACACATTTTTGACATTTCAAAATATCTTAGTTGAAATCCCACATCGAAAAATGAATTAATGAGGCCTCTATTTAAAATAAAGAGTGGAAAGTATGAAGATTACTGAAAATAACACATACTAGGGTTCCATGTAGGAAAATATGGATATGGAAGAGAAATCTAACCATCAATTATCTGATGGAGAGTGGTAGAGAACATGGCTATGAAAAGGCCAACAATCCCAAAGCCATAAATTAGTGATGATTTAAGGTACCATCTAGGACAACATTTTTGTTCTAAGTTCCTTTTCTTAATGTTGAGGAATTTATTTTTGAGATTGGATAAGATCATAATGAGATATAATTACTTTATAATTAGAGTTTTGTCCATTAATAAATTTCTACCACAAACTCATCTTTCACTCGTAAAAAAATTCTATTTATACTATTCGTACAGGGTTCCAAAATAAACGAATTTATAATTCATCTACCATATCTTTTAAAAAAAACTACATTATTTATTCCAGGACATCTCTTGGGCCAGTGGTAGGTGATACACCCTTGTCGCCCTTCGGTTGTGGGTTCAAGTCTCGCGGCCTTGCCGGACGCGACGGGTTGCCGCCCGACCTCCGGGTTGTCCTTTTATGGAAATCCAAAATTAATCTCAAACTAGAATTTATCCAAAATATTTCTGACCAAACCCACAGTCCAACATTTATAAGGAAGTTAAACATAATGTAGATCCTCTTTACCACGTAATAGCATATGAATACCTTCATCATGTATTCTTTTAATACACTGAAACATCCTGAATTACCATATTCCTTATTGATTACATTCATGCTCCCTTATTCCATATAGAATGCTGGATATACTTCATCAATCCAAAAATGTTTTAAACCCTAACAATGATGGAATAGACAAATCATTAATCAGCTTCAAGGTAGTCAAGAATATCCAATATAATTTATCCAAATCAATCATGTATTATTCTAAAATCACTACCTCGGTATCAGAACCATATTATGGTTTATCTTTCTCTCAACCATATATTTTCCAAAAATTTAACCTTCTATTGAGTCACTTTTCTTTGTTCCACACAATCTCAAGTCCTTAATGAAATAGTACTGCAGTACAATCCTTATATACTCCATAATTATTATAACAAGTACATTGTTGATACAACACTCAATTGACATAATCAACATAAGAACTCTAATCATTCCTCTTCATCTGTGGTAGTATCATAACTTGATTATTATCCAATAGCATCATTTGCGGCATAGTCTGATGACTGGGACATAGGTTCGCATAGTGTCCAAACTCCTTGCAAATGAAGCATTGTACATTTGAAACCATTTTCTTAACCTTACAGTCACGTACATTGTGCCCTTTTCCTCCACAGTTATAACAAACTCCCATTCCTTTCAGGCAAGTTCCAGGGTGTTTCTTTCCACAGTTACCACATATGGGAAAATTCTTCTTTTTCCTCTTCCCTTTATCCATCTTTCTCTCTTCCACCCTTTTCTTATCTTGCTTCCCTTCAAAGCCATATGACTCAGTAAACTCTTTACTTATCTTATCAACACATGATATTATTTCTTCATATGATGATAATACATGCGAGGCTATTTTCTTGTAAATTCTGGCTTAAGACCATAAAATATATGATCCTTCTTTCTCTTTGTATCATGTGCATTGCTGGAGTTCTCATTCCTTCTACTAGGTTCCATTTCTAAACATTGGCATACACTAGATTAGTTTATGAATAACAATACCTAATCCCAAACTTTTAAAACACATAATAAAAATTAAATAGTTTATGGATATAATCCATAATCATAAAAATGTCTCCTTTGAAGAAGTATATACTCATAAACCCTTCATAATGATTTGTAAAGAAAATGAGAGTTATCCTAAGCATATCCCCCGGGAGTGTCGTAACCAAGAGTGCAGCAAGGCCCGTTGTCGTGCACCAGTTCCCGTTCGAGTCTAGCTCAAAGCGGTGTTTTCGGGTTTTACCCCTAGGTACATCTGTGCCAGAGCCGCCTCTACCTGCTCGTATCCAGACAGGGATGTATTGCTCGGAAAACTCACAAAATCTCTACAATACCAAAATTCTAGGAAGTTCTTCTATACTAATCCTCAAAGTTTATCTTAGGTCTACGTTCTCTAATCAGAGTTTATCTAAATCTAGCTTCCAAGGTTTGTACTAAACTTCCTCTGATACCAACTGTAACGCCCCGACCCTAGTTACCCAGAGTCGGTGCATTATTACATAACATTGGCATGATCACAAGAAAGATAAAATCTCGAAAGACCGATTGGTTTAGTAGCCTTGGAAACACTAGATATATTCATAAGTTTTACATTACATCATAAAATGAAAAACTACTACAACAACATAATGTCTCCACAGTCCACACTAATATCCCCTCATAATATCCCTGCAGGTCATTCATAACTTACTTCTTCACATCCTGGGAAAAATAAAACATAGAAGAGGGGTGAGCTCAAATGCCCTGTAAGGATAACATTATAGCAGAAGCTTTCATAAATAAGCATAAACACTTAAGGCAATTTATAACTAAAACAAAAGCCTTTTAAACTTGAACTTCAACATAGTATGTCAAAAGTAAAATGAAATAATTCCATTTACTTGTTCACATGGATATTCTACTAATCGAATAATCACATGCAATATCAATAACCACTTTCAGAATGATGGAATGCATAATACTAAACTTTAATTTCTTTTTAAGGCCTCGTCCCAAGACCTTGGGGCTAATTGTAACCGGAACCCAACCCGGAGTGCCTCTAATAACCGGACACCAACCCGGAGTGCCTCTAATAACCGGACACCAACCCGGAGTGCCTCTAATAACCGGAGACCAAACCGGAGGGCTTACTTTTTACCAGTCCCTAACCTGGAGGGCTTACTTTAACCAGTCCCCAACCTGGAACATACTTGTCCAACACATTCATATGAAGTAAAGGTTGAAATATAACATAAACATTCAGATTAAAAATAACTTATTAAATGTCAATACTTAAAAAAAACCATGAGTGGCATACGAATAGCTTATCCACAGTCAAAAATATCACAAAACCTTAAATACAATATAAAAGTTTTGTATCATAATAAATCAATTTCACATAAGCGTAAAATCCATTAAAGGATGTTGACATAGATAAAATCAAAACTCTTTTTAAAGAAATTTTTCTTTCTATTTTGAAATCATTTAAGAGACATATATTTATAAAATAAAACATTTTCTTTGAAAATATTCTTATAAGCTTGTAAGGGAAGATTTGACGATTTTATAATGGCGGAAAATAACCGCACCCGCCGTATAAGTTAAAAAAACACTCTTATCTTAATTCTGTCGAAAAGGTTAAAAAGCACCTTTTTTGGAAAACGACGGAAAGATTCCCTTATAAACCTCTTATAAAAAGTAAAACAAGGGTATAAATGACTTTAACCCATATTATTTTAAATATTAAAATTGTTTTGAAATACATTTTGAAGAAACATGGATGTGGATGATAACGAGATCCCAGTAGATTATTACGTATAAACAACCTCGGATAATGAAGAGATTGTGAAATAACCCTTACCAATTTGGTAACTTATGAAACATACAACCCATGAAAGAGGTATCATATAATGAATATGTAAATACACATAAATTAGAGTGTATTACACAACAAATATAATTATGGGCAGTACATACACCACACAAAAAGGTGATGGTGGCAATATGGCATGAATCTCACGGGAATAAGGAGTGAGATGAAAACCCCTTACCACATTAATCAACTGAGTCATATGGCCAAAAGTTAATAACCACCAAACTATTTACATAATAACATGAATATAAAGATAATCATGATAATATATATCAAATGCCAGTACACAATACACCACTTTCAATAATTTAGTGGCGAATAATGGAAATCTCACGGAATTGAATGTGAGATAAGAAAATCCCTTACCTTGTACTTTTACTTGGTTGGGGTAGGTTAACCTCCTGTATAATATTGAAATAATTGTTATTAAATTATACAAGAATCATATATATTAATATCATATCATATATGATCTTTTAACTTTGCTTTGTTAATAATGTCTTAGTATTATCGTTGTTTCGGGTATTAACTTACTCATTTTCTTTTATATGTTTTATTACGTAATACATGTTTGTAATGGATAGGTTGTATATTATTCATATCCAGAATTATATAATGTCCTTAAACATCATTTTTAAATCAGCAAATGATAATTATACTTGAATGGATATGATGGAGAATGAATCTCATCGCATTCATGGAGACGGTAGTCCGTACGTACGCACTAGCGACAGTATCATTCTTTTGATATTAAAATAATATATAAATGAATGGTATATCATATATACATAATAATTAACATGTTATATTTATTATTTACATGAGTTTCACATCATTATTATACCCATCCAAATAATAATATATTGAATAACAATTACACCACGACGTGGAGACGGTAAGCCGTACGTACGCACGTATGGTGACATGTTATTCAAAGGGTGGATAGAATACTGAATATGGTTGTACCATATTTATAATAACATCAATGTATATGTGAGATACTGGATTTATTATTTTAGAATGGTAACAACAAAGGAAGAAGAAGTGGAAGAAGAAATGAACTTGGAAAAGGGTGGTGAAATCATTATCTCTTCTTCGGGCTCTTCCTTTTGATTTGATCAAAATGGCTCCTTAGGTTGTCTTTATAATCAAACTAAAGAATCTAGGTTGTAGTGAGGGAAGTTGGGAGAGTATTTGTGCAGGTTTCGGACGATCCAAGTGGCTTGAGAGGTGTGAGGAATGAGTATAAGTGGTCTCCTTTTATAAGGGAGAGGAGGGGCTCTTTAGGAAAGAGTGAAATTATTACTTTATAATATAATTATATTCGGTTTATAATGGTCCAAAAATCATTGAGGTCGAAGATAAGATGACTCATTTTTTAAATAACATCAACCAATAAGAATTGGACAGGTTTTAGATTATATTTTAATCATTATAATCTTAATTATTTAAATGATTTATTAATGAGGTAAACATTGCATCATTATTATGTCATTAATAATTTAAATTATTTGATGTCTAAAAATTATAAATAAAATATCATTATGTAGGAACTCTTTTTAGCTTTCTAATGAATATTTATAATCGAAAATACAACATGTATAACCCTATTTAAAAATTGTTCTTCTAAAAGATGTAAGCTTATTCCATTTTTATTTTTATTTTAACTTTATTAATATAATGTGTCCCTACCACATACAAGTGGCTCTAAGGGGTCCCCAAATCGACCCAAGGATGCCCATGGTCGGGTATGTGTCCAAAAATAAGGTTAGAACATGTTTTAGGGTAATTTTGTATTATTATAATATTATTTTTTAACCCTTATTTACCGGATTTACCCTTTAACCATGGTAAATAAAATATTTACCGCAGTAATTATTCAAAATGTGTAAAAATAAAAGTTACCTATTTACAAAATTAGAACATCCTGATTCCAAATATGGAATCCATTTTTCTAAATTCAAAACACAGAAGTGGCAGAAATTAATTTAAAATTAATTCCCGCTATCAAAACAAAAAGCGTGTTTTTAAGAGATAATAACTATCAAAAGATTGACACCTGTTTATGTTCGGTTTAATTGTAAAATTATGTCCAATGACCAAAATTATATTAAATGGTAAAAATAAATTCTAAATATACTTTAAAACCACTTAAATTCATAATTTATCACTATTAATTATTTTGATTAAAAAAGTTGTATTTAATTAAAATTTAGTAATTTTCACTATTCATCAAAATATGAAAGTTATCCGAAATGTACCAAAATTTCACCTTAGGCTAAATTCAATATTACGAATCCAAAAATGAAGTCCATTCTAAAATATAAAATATATATAATTTCAAAAAGTAGGTATTACTATTCATAACGGCAAGTTTGATTGGTTGTGGTGTGTTAGAACTCGAAGTTGCGTACAACACACGCTACTGTATTATTCAAAGGAAAGCATACCGTGGAAGCTTGGGATGTTTCATTTTAAATTTTTTTTATGTCCCCATTTAGTCAAAAAGTTTAAAATATTGTATTTAAAAAGGTTTCACTATTAAAATTTGATAAAAGTGCAATACTGAAAATGAATCTGTTCTTGTATTATGTCTAAGAAACTCATAATATGGATTCTAAAATTATAAGGATTATATAAAGTTTAAAATTTAGTTAATACTATTCATAACCTCTTTTGAACGGCTTGTTTGGTAAGTCATGGTGTGCTTGAACTCGGTGTTGCGTGTAGTGCAAGTTATTGTATTATTTTAAAGAAATAACACACTATGAAATCTTGGGGTGTTACACTGGGGGGGGGGGGTCTATCCTGGGGTGTCCAGGGTCTAGGGGGGGGGGCAGGACTGGAAGGGGTGTCCAGGGTCTGGGGGGGTCTGTCCTGGGGTGGGGTATGTCCTGGGGTGTCCAGGGTCAGGGGGAAGGGGGGCAGGGGGTAGGGGTGTCCAGTAGGGGGAGGGGTATCCAGCAGGGGGAGGGGCTGTCCAGGAAGGGGGAGGGGGTGTCCAGCATGGGGGAGGGGTGTCCAGCGGGGGTGGTCCAGGGGTGTCCAGGGTCTGGGGGGGGGGGGTCTGTCCTGGGGTGTCCAGGGGAAGGGGGCAGGGGTGTCCAGCAGGGGGAGGGGTGTCCAGCAGGGGGAGGGGCTGTCCAGGCAGGGGGAGGGGTGCCAGCATGGGGGAGGGGGTGTCCAGGGGGGTGGTCCAGGGGTGTCTAGGGTCTGGGGGGGGGGGGGTCTGTCCTGGGGGGGGGGGGGGGGGGGTCTGTCCTGGGGTGTCCAGGGTCAGGGGGCAGGGGGGTTGGGGGCAGGGGTGTCCAGCAGGGGGAGGGGTGTCCAGCAGGGGGTGGGGCTGTCCAGACAGGGGGAGGGGTGTCCAGCATGGGGGAGGGGTGTCCTGGGGGTGGTCTAGGGGTGTCCAGGGTCTGGGGGGGGGGGGTCTATCCTGGGGGTGGGGTCTGTCCTGGGGTGTCCAGGGTCAGGGAGAAGGGGGGCAGGGGGAAGGGGTGTCCAGCAGGGGGAGGGGCTGTCCAGGCAGGGGGAGGGGTGTCCAGCATGGGGGAGGGGTGTCCAGGGGGGTGGTCCAGGGGTGTCCAGGGTCAGGGGGCACGAGGGCAGGGGGAAGGGGTGTCCAGCAGGGGGAGGGGTGTCCCAGCAGGGGGAGGGGTTGTCTAGGCAGGGGGAGGGGTGTACAGCATGGGGGAGGGGTGTCCAGGGGGGTGGTCCAGGGGTGTCCAAGGATGGTGGTCCAGGGGGAGGGGTGTCCAGCAGTGGTGTCTATTGCTGGTATTCTTTTTCGGACTTCAACAGATTATGTAAGGACTCGGTGGGGGTGGATAGTGGGGGTGCAGTGGGGGGAGGGGGACCTGGGTGCAAGGGGTAGTGAGGGGGCTGTGTGTAGGGGGTGGGGGTGGATATAGGGATGGGTGTATGGGGGATGGGGGTGGGGCTGGGGGCCTGGGTGCAGGGGGCAGTGGGGGTGCGGGTGGGGGTGGATAGTGGGGGTGCAGTGGGGGGGAGGGGGACCTGGGTGCAAGGGGTAGTGAGGGGGATGGGTGTAGGGGGGTGGGAGCTGGATATAGGGCTGGGTGCAGGGGGCATGGGGGGGGGGGGTGGGGGCCTGGGTGCAGGGGGGTAGTGGGGGTGCAGTGGGGGGGAGGGGGACCTGGGTGCAAGGGGTAGTGAGGGGGATGGGTGTAGGGGGTGGGGGCTGGATATAGGGCTGGGTGCAGGGGGGGCTGGGGGTCTGGGTGCAGGGGGCAGTGGGGGTGCAATGGGGGGTAGGGGGACCTAGGTGCAAGGGGTAGTGAGGGGGCTGGGTGCAAGGGGTAGTGAGGGGGCTGGGTGTAGGGGGGTGGGGGATGGATATAGGGCTGGGTGCAGGGGGGGGGGGGTCTGCAGGAGGTGTCTAGGGGGGTGTTTGGGGGGTGTCTAGGGTGTGTCTAGGAGGTGTCCAGGGGGTGTCCAGGGGGTGTCCAGGGGGTGTCCAGGGTATGTCCAGGGGGGTGTCCAGGGGGTATTTTTTTATGGATTTGGACACCCTATATCCACAGTTTTAAACCGTGGCTATTGGTTCATTTCCACGGTTCTTAACCGTGGCTATAGACATAATGCCACGGTTCTAAACCGTGACAATATAATCTGTCCGGCCTTTAGTATAGCCATAGTGTGAATCGTGGCTATATACCTAATGTCATGGTTTGATCCGTGGCTATAGATTTAAAGCCACGGTTTGGAACCGTGGCTATAGGTCTAGGCCTATAGCCACGCCAAACTTAGCCACGGTTCCTCGAACCGTGGCTATTACCTATAGCCACGGTATGAGGGCCTATAGCCACGATTTAGAACCGTGGCTATAGCCCGAATTTCCAGTAGTGTTGAAATTATTTTTAAAATTCTCAAATTGGTAATGGACATTTTGATTCAAAAATATATTTTAAACTTCTTCTTGATAAATAGTTAGAATTTTAAAGGTTTTCATTAAAATTGGATATTTCTCTCAAATATTTTTTACTAATCATTTTCAACTATGTCAACATCCTTTATGGGATACTATTCTTGACCAAGGTTGATTTATTATGATAAAAATCATCCATACTATATTAAAGGTTTTGTAAAATGTTTGACTGTGGATTTGTTATTTTTATACCATTCATGGTTTATAAATAAAATATTGGAATTTTGTATACAAGTTTTAATACAAATGTCTATGTTATGTATAAATCTTTTCATATGAGGAATTCATTGGACTTAGTAAGTGACGGGTGGAGCCCCCTATAGCTCCACGATGCATCATTTGTTCTCATGAGAGAAACTAGTGTCTTGGAACAAGTATTTAACAAAATCTAATTTGTAGTTTTGGCATAAGGCCTTGACTATGTGGTTATGAAGTATGGAATTATACATTCCATCATTATGAAATTGGCTATTGATATTACATGTGATTATTCGACTAGTATAATATCCATGTGAATAAGAAAATGAAATTATTTGATTTATATTTTCCATATTATGCTGAAGCATTAATTTAAAAGGCTTGTCTTCTTGTCTTATACATTTCCTTAAATGGTTATTCTTATTTATAACAGTTTCTACTATATTTTTATCCTTACTGAGCATATGAGATCACCCCTTTCTTATGTTTTATTTTTCGTATGATGCAAATAAGTATATTATGGTTAACCTATAGGAATATACTAAGGTATATAAGAGTGTTCAAAGGGGAAATAATGTTGTTTTTTTAATTTCATGATGTAATGTAAAACTTATGTATATATATAGTACTTCCAAGGATACTAAACTGATCGGTCTTTCGAGACATGATTCCTTGTATCATGCCGATGTTATGTTATAATGCAGAAATTTGGGGTAACTGGGGTCAGGGCATTACACAAGAGACCTACCGATACATCGAGGGGATTTGGGTAGGGTTTGTCCAAGTGAAATGGCTTTGGAGGTGGGATTTTGAGAGAAGGGGAAGTACCCTTTCATAAGAGAGGTGAGGGTCACTTTAGGAAACATTTGAAATATTATTTTATTATAAAATCATATTCAGTTTCTAATGGATCCAAATTAATTTATTTAGAAGATAAGTTTGGGATGGGTCTAAATCCTCTTATCCAATAGGTTTTAGACAAGTTTAGGTCAACATATTAACCATATCTTTTAGATTTAACTCTTTGTTAAATAGTTTTACTTTTACCACGTCTACATGTATTATTATAATAAATAGATAATAAACATACTATTAAAATCCCAGATAACCCCAAGTGATTTATTATTGAGATATTTAATCTTATCTATGTCATTTCTCTGAACCTTGGATTTTTTTAAATGTTATATAAATTAATAATATAGTATTCGTTTTAAAAACTCATTTATGTCAATTTGTCACTATTTGGTATTTTGTTCTTTTAAGTCATAAAAAATTTATAACTTCAAATAAAATTTATTTAATAATCCCTTACATGTCATATTAACCAAGAAAATTCGTGGATGGCATTAAAATCCTTGATTTACATTTATTGTTATATTTATAATATCAATTATTTTAATCTTTTATTGATAAAGTAATTACTACATCATCATTTGTGTCTTAAATAAATTTAATTATTTAATCTCTAAAAATTATAAATAAAATACCATTATGTAGGAAATCATTTGAGATTTCTAATGAATATTTATAGTCGAATTAATCTTATGTATAACCTTATATTAAAAATGGTTTAGTTATTAATCTTTGAATTTAACAATTTTAACTCTTTTTAAAATAAAATAATAATAAAAGTCCCAATCTAATCCATGTGGACAAAAAGGATCATATTTTATTTCCTAGGTTGTTTTTGGTCAAAAGAAACTTATACAATATAATTAGGACCTGTTTTAGGGTAATTATAATATCATTTTTACTTTTAATTACCATATTTACTTTTAATGGTGGTAAATAAAAGTCAAAAGATACTATTCACCAAAAATAATTTTCATCTTATTGTACCACAATTTACTTTCTAATGTCAACCGTGTCTCTCGGATTTTTGAAATTTAAGTTATTGAAGCGGTAAAATTATGTTTTATGCAAATTTGCAAATGTGCCTAGAAGGATGGTAAAAGACGTCAAAAAGATCAATAAAATTTTATACATCTAATTTTATTATAAAATGACTACAATGAATTAAATTGAACTTATATAGGTTATATATATATATTTTTTGACATAAAAAAAATTTAAATAAAACAAATAATTATTTTAAAAAATCAGTTTTAAACAATAACGTATTGTTTTTCACTATTCATCAAAAATTGAAAGTTTTTAGAAAAATTGAAAAAGTTTGTCCTAAGATAATTTTGATATTCCTAATTCAAAAATGAATTATATTTTATCAAATTCTAAACATAGAAGTTTCATTTATTAATTTAAAATTAATTTCCCTTGTCACAACCAAAAAATGAGTTTTTAAAAATTAAAAATTATCAAAGAATTGACATGTGTTTATGTCTTATTTAAATGTGAAATTACTTATAATGACCTAAATTGTATTAATTGTTAATAATATAATCTAATTATACTTATAAAACACTCAAATTCATAATTTAACACTATAAATGTTTTCTATTTAATAATTTGTTTTCAATTAAAATTTAGTATTTTTCACTATTCATCAAAATTTGAAAGTTATCAAAATAGTACCAAAAATTTATCCAAACTAAATTATTATGTCCCTCTTTTATAAAAGAATTTAATTTCATCAAATTGAATATATAATATTGTCAAATATTGGATTTAAAAAGGGTTCTCCATTAAAAGGCGGTAAAATTGCATTTTTTGAAAAATACTTCCTTTATCTGAAAAATGTATATGTTCTTATATTATGTCTAACAAACACAAAATATGGATTCTAAAATTATATATAGTATATAAAATTCAAAATTCAGTTAATACTATTCATTACCGCTTTTTGAACGACATGTTTGGTAAGTCCTGGTGCCCTCGAACTCGGTGTTGCGTGTAGAGAAAGCTCTTTAAAGAGATCACGTACATTGAAATCCTAGGGTGCTACATTCTACCCTCCCTCAATAAATTGCGTCCTCACAATTTGAAATTGATTTTTGAATATAAAATGTTGAAAATAGATAATATATTTGTGGAAAACCACATCATAAATAGTGTGAATAAAATGTAGTCATAATAAGAGGGAAAGGGAAATGAAGAAGTAACCAACTAATTAGGGTTTCGAATAAGAGAACATTGGTGGAAACTATAATTGGAGGAAAAATGTAAATATATATAGGGAGTAATTGTGGTCATCAGTCACAAACAATTTAATGGAAAATTTAGGGCCTCTAAGCCATAAATCTATGACGATTTAAAATATAATAAGTTCAATGATCCATACGGTATTAGGAAAACACATTTTGGTTTTAATATCCTTTCCCTAACATTAAATAAATAATTTCATCAAAGAATTAGAAAAATAAAAGTATACTTGACAAATAGAGTCACATTCTTCAACTAATTTCTACCCCAAACTCATCTTAGAACTCAAAAATATTATATTTATCCTAATATTTTATGGTTCAAAAAAATGAATTTATAATTCATCTGTCAGACCATTTTAAATAATTACATTATACAAACTAGGACATCACTTAGGCCAGCGGTAGGTGATGCACCCTTGTCGCCCTTCGGTTGTGGGTTGTAGTCTCACGGCCTTGCCGAATGCGACAGGTTGTTGCCCGACCTCAGGGTTCTCCTTTTTATAACAATCCAAAAGTAATCTTAAGAAATTATTTAACCTTAAAAATAATATCCATTGTCAAATTAATCTATTCCGACCATTAGAATTATCCAAAATACTTCTGTCCAGACTCACAATCCAAAATTTTTAAGGAAGGTTAACATAATGAAGATATTTTTTTCCACGTAATAACATGTGAATACCTTCATCATGTATTATTTTAAGACATTGTAACACTTTGAATTACCATAAAAACTTATTGATTACATTCATGCTCTATTATTACTTATAGAATATTGGATATAATCCTTATATCCATAAATGTTGTAAACTCCAACAATAATGGAATAAACAAACAATTAATTAGTTTCGATGTAGTCAAAAAATATTGAATATAATTTCTCCAAATCAATTATACCTTATTCCAAAATCACTACCTTAGTATCAGAACCATATTAAGGTTTATCTTTACTTTAACCATGTATTTTCCCAAATGTTTAACTTGATATTGAGTCACTTTTCTTAGAACCATATAATCTCAAATCCTCAATGAAATTGTACTACAGTACAATCCTTATTTATTTCGATAATTCATATAACTAGTACATCATTGATACAACACTAAAATAAAATAATTAATTAATAACAATATAATAACACTAGTCATTCATATTCATCCGTGGTAATATCATAACTTGATTATTATCCAATAACATCATTAGGGGAATACACTGATTATTTGGAAAATTTATTCCCGTAGTGCCCCAACACCCTGCAGATTAAGAATTATACATTTTAAACCTTTTTCAAACCCTTGCAATCACGTACATGGTGTCCTTTTTCTCTAAACTTTTAAAAAAACTCCCATTCCCTTCAAGAGTTTACCAAGGTGATTCTTTCCACAATTATCACATATGGGAAAATCCATCTTTCCCTTATTCCCTTTATCCATCTTTCTCTATACCATCATTTTCTTCTCTTCATTCCCTTCAAATCCATTGAACTCATATAATTCTTTACTTATCTTATTAATACATGATACTATTTTTTCATGTGATGAGAATATGTGGGAGACCATTTCCCTTCTAAATTTTGGATTAATACCATGAAATATATGACCCTTCTAACTCTTTGGATCATGTGTATTGCTGGAGTTCTCATTCCTTCTACTAGGTGCCATTTCTAAACAATGGAATACACTAGGTTAGTTTATGAATTGCAATGAATAATTCCAAACATGTAAAATACCTAATGTAAAATGAAAATATTATTCATATATTCTATAATCAAAAAATATTTTCTTTGAGGAAGTATTTACTCCTAAATCCTTCATAATGGCTTGTAAAGAAAATATTAATTATCCTAAGCATATCCCATGGGAGTGTCATAACCAAGAGTGCTGCATGGCCCATTGTCAAATACCAGGATACCCCGGGTCAAGCCTGAAACTCCTTATCAGAGTTTTCACTTCTAGTTACATATGTGCCAGATCCACCTCTAACTACTCATATCTAGACACGAATGTATTTCATGGAAAATACACAAAATCTCTACATTACAAAAATTCTATGAAGTTCTTCTATAATAATCCTCAAAGTCTATCTTAAGGAAATGTTCTCTTATCAGTGTTTTACTAAATATAGTTTCCATGGTTTGTGCTAAACTTCTTCTGATACCAACTGTAATGTCCTGACCCCAAAAGCCCAGAGCTAGTGCATTATTTTAATACATTGGCATGATTACAAGGAATCAAGTCCCGAAGGACCAATCATTTTAGTAGTCTTGGTAAATATATTACATACATGAACATTACATTACACATTCAAACAGAAAACCCAACATAAATAATCCACTGAGAAGTCTATTATTCTTCTATCTTAACCATGCATATCAAACATAATACACTTATTGGAATCCTAGGAAAAGAAAACATAAGAAAGGGGTAAGCTCAGTTGCTCATTACGGGTATATAATTTAACGGAAGCTATAAACTTTTAAGGAAAGATTTTTAATTAGAAAAACATCCTTTTAAACATAAACGTGAAAATAATATAGAGAAAATAAATCATACATTTCCATATAAACATGAAAATGGATATTCTACTAGTAGAATAATTACATGTAATAATTAATTTCACAATGAGGGAATGTTTAACACCGTACATCATTACCACATAGCCAAGTCCTCGTGCCAAGACTACAAATAATTTTTTTGTCAAGGCCCTATTCCAAGACATGATTTTGTGTCATGAGACCTATTAATGCATCGAGGGGCTATAATGGGCCCCACCCATCACTTACTAAGTCCACTACATTTTTCATATGAAAATGTTGAAACATAACATAAACATTCATATTAAAACTATCATATAGAATGTAAATACTTCAACTATAAACCATGAAGGGTATAAAAATAGCACATCCACAGTCATAAATATCATAACTCATTCAATAAAATATAGATGATTTTATTATAATAAAAAAACCTTAATCAATAATAATATACAGTAAAGGATGTTGACATATAAAAAATGATCAGTTAAATTTTTTGAGAGAAATATCCTATTTTTTGAAATCATTTAAAAGTCACACATTTATAAAGGAAATTATTTAAAAGAGATTTTTGAATCAAAGTATACCATACAAATTTTAGTTAAAGTTTACCTCAAAAGATTCATTTTTAAATTTCTGTTATGAAACATGGACATGGATAAAAAATATGTCCCAGAAAATACTTACACATAAACAATCTCGGATAATAATGAGATTGAGGAATTAAATCAAACCTTGCACTTTCCATTGGTTGAGGGTACATTTAAACTCTTTTATAATGAACATAATATTTTATTAAATTATACCGGAACCATATTTATATTTATCGTACCAAACATGATTCATTTACGACTCTATACTACCCATTTAATTATGATTTCCATGTTAAATTAATATTTCGGGTAATAATTGCTTTTTTTTATCGCACGTCTTTTAGCTTGTGATTCAAGATCGTATCATTAAGAAAAATATTTAAATAATTCTTGAATATAAAACCTAATTTATATATATTAGAATATAAATATGTATAATATATAGATATATGAAATGTAAAACACCGCTTATGGAGACGGTAGGCCATACATACTCATAAACGTTGTTTCTATTTTCATATCGTACTGAACGGAAGTAAGTGATAATGATATATGTAAGTACATATATATATATATATATATATCCAATATCAATATTATGTCATATATTACATACTTATTAATAATATATATTTTTATAATCATCGTTGAATGGTGAACCTCGAAATGAATTTCATCGTGTCGTGGAGACTGTAAGTCGTACGTACACATGAGCGACGATGCCATATCACTAATGACTAAAAGGTGTGGAATTGGATGGTATATTAATTATACATATAAATTTTCATGATATATTCATTATTTATATACATATTACTCAACATTATATCCATCAAAATAATATAGTGTGGAATAAAAAATTACACCACGACATGGAGACGGTAAGCCGTACGTACGCATGCATGGTGACATTATCATTTATAGGATGGATAAAATAATGAATATGGTTATAACATTTTTATAATAACATCATAGTATATAGTTGGGACTAGAGATATTATTTTCGTATGAAAATAACAATGTAAAAGAAAGTGGAAGAAGAAAAGAACTTTGAAAGAGGTGACAAAATAATTACCTCTTCTTTGGGTGTTTTCGTTTGATTTGAAAAAAAGGGCTACATAGGTTGGATTTTTGGTCAAGGGAAGGACTCTAGGTTGAAGTGAGAGAATTTTTTAGGAGATTTGGTCTAGGGGTAGCTGAGCCAAATTGCTCTGGCGATATGATTTTGAGAGAAGGGGATGTACCCTTTTATAAGAGAGGTGAGGGTCACTTTAGAAAAAGTTTGAAATATTATTTTATTATGAAAAAAATTTCGGTTTCTAATGACTCAATTTTTTTTTATTTCGAATATATGGTGGGGATGGGTCTAAATCCTCTCAGCCAATAGTTTTTAAACAAGTTTAGGTCACCATATTATCTCTATCTTATAGATTTAACTCTTAGTTAAATATTTTAATTTTTACCATGTCTTATTGTATTATTAAAATAAATGGTTAATAAACATACTATAAAAATCGAAGAGAACCCAAAGTGGTTCATTATTGAAATATGTAATTTTATACAAGTCCTTTGGCTGAACCTTAGATTTTTAAAAATGTTATATCAATTAATAATATAGTATTTGTTTCAAAAACTCGTTTATGTCAATTTTGACACTACTTTGTATTTTGTTGTTGTTAAATTAATAAAAACATTATAACTTTAAAAAAAATTATTTATTAAACCATAAAATGTGATATTAACCTATAAAATTCGTGGAAAGTATCAATATTATCAATTTACAATTTTCGTTACATTTATAATATCAATTATTTAAATCTTTCATTGATAATGTAATTACTACATCATCATTGTGTCATAAATAAATTTTATTATTTAATATATAAAAATTATTAATAAAATAAAATTATGTATAAAATCGTTTTATATTTCTAATAAATATTTATAGTCTAATTTTACTTATGTATAACCATACATTAAAAATGGTTTAGTTATTAAACATTAAATTTAACACTTTTAACTCTTCTTTAAATAAAAATAAAAATAAATTTCCTAATCTAATTAAAGTGGACCAAAAGGATCATATTGTATTGATAAATATGGTTTTGGACGAAATACACTTATAAAATAGAATTAGGACATGTGTTAGGGTAATTATAATATCATTTTTGTCTTTAACTACCCCATTTACTTTTAATCGTGGTAAATTAAAGTCAAAAGTTACTATTCACCAAAAAATATTTTCATCTTATTGTACAAAATTTCACTTACTAATGTGAACTGTGTCTCTCATATTTTTCGAATTTAAGTCACAGAAGTGGTAAAATTATGTTTTATACAAATTTGCAAATATGCCTAGAAGGTGGGTAAAAGACATTAAAATGTTCAATAAAATTTTATACATCTAATATTATTATAAAATGACTTAAATTAATGACTTTGAAATTATATAGGTATTATATATCTATTTTGAATTAAAAAAAATTTAAATAATTTTTTTTATTTAAATAAAAATTCGGTTTTAAACAATAACGAAGTGTTTTTCACTATTCATCAAAAATTGAATGTTTTCAAAAAAATAACTAAAATTTAACCTAAACTAATTTAGATATTAATATTTAAAAAATGATTTCTATTTTACCAAATTCAAAAAATAGAAGTTGCATTAATTAATTTAAAATTAATTCCTGTTGTCAAAAAGCAAAAAAAGGGTTTTTAAAAAGTAACAACTATCAAAAGATTGACATGTGTTTATGTAAAATTTAAATGTCAAATTACTTATAATGATCTAAATTGTATTAAATTATAGAAAAATAAGCTAATTATATATCTATACAATTCAAATTCATAATTCAACACTATAAATTATTTCGATTAGAAAAGTAGTTTTAATTAAAATTTAGTATTTTTGACTATTCATCATAATGTGAAAGTTATCATAAAAGTTCCAAAAAATTATACAAACAAAATTTTTATGTCCCGCTTCTAAAAAAGAATTAAATTTCATAAAATATAATATATAAAAGTGTCATATATTGGTTTTTAAAAGGGTTTTCAATTAAAAGGTGGTAAAATTGCATTTTTTGAAAAATACTTCTTTTATCTAAAAAATTAACTTGGTCTTATATTATGCCTAAAAAACACATAATATAGATTCTAAAATTATATGGATAATATAAAATTCAAAATTCAGTTAATACTATTCATAACCTCTTTTTGAACTGCTTGTTTGGTAAGTCGTGGTGCGCTCGAACTCAGTGTTGTGTGTACCACAAGCTCTTTAAAGAGATCAACTACTATGAAATCCTGGGGTGTTACAAAACTGCACAACAACATCATAGTTTCATGATGTTAAAATACATGATGATGTCTTAGCCCCATAACATTAAACTGCATGATGACGTATTAGTCACGTGATGTTAAAATACATGGACAAGTCCTTGTCATAAGATTTAAATTGTACGCCAACATTTTATTCACATTAAATTAAACAATATGGTGACATACTAGTTGTATGATGTTAAACTATATGTTGATGTCCTAGCCGCATGATCATAAATTACAATGAATACATCCTAATCACATGGAGAAAAACTAAAAAACCATGTCCTACTATTATGACATTAAACTTCAAGATAAAAATCATATCTATACAATGTTAAACTTCACAGAACACATCCTAGTTACATGATGTTATATAGCGCGAACATGTCATAGTTGGATGATGTTAAACTGAAAAAACACATCTGAGTCGCAAGACAAGAAACTTTATGATAACGTCATATTCACGTGAAATTAATCATCATGATGATGTCCAAGTGGCATGATGTTAAAATAAATGAAGGAATCATAGTCAGATGACCTTAAACTACATAATGATTTCCTAGTCGCATGATGTTGAACTTCATGATGATGTCCTAGTTGTATGAAGCTAAACTACATGACTATGTTCTAGTCGCATGACATTTAATTGCATGATAATTATCTTAGCCTCCATATGTTAAAATTAAAGGAAAACATCCTAGTCAAATTTCCATAAACTACACAACCATGTCCTAGTCATATGATAGTAAATTGAATAACAATTTCCTATTCCTATTATGTTAAATTGTACACCATTCCCTTACCACATGACATTAAACTGAACCGAGTACGTCTTGACCACATGATGTTAACTATACTAATCTCGTCCTGGTCACATGAATTTTAACTTCATGAATCCCTAATTTTCATATTCATTCATGTTATGTGACCCTTTTCTGGGATGGAAGATGTTAAACAACACAACATCTCATGTTCAAATCACATGATGTCAAACTATATGAAACATGTTCTTACTACATGACATTAAAATGCACTGAAGTTTTCATTACTTCATAATGTTAAACTACATGAGAGGAATCATCTCAAAAACATTTCACCAAAAACGAGCTAGATCTATGTGGAATAAAAATGAAATTACCGGGTTCCTATGTGAGTTTTTTTTGACCAATATAGAGAATCTCCATATCCCAGAATTACATGTTGCTTGACTAATATACCTACAAGGAACATAGTGATACCAAAGCCCCTGGTCTTGGATGCAGACACATTATTTATTTTCATCCATGTTGGTTTACCTTATGTCCTTACCGCACAACGTTAAAGTGCATGATTAATGTCCTTTGTACACAGTATTAAAATGCATAGGTTTCTAGAACTATGTATTACTTGATTCTTATTATAGTGAGATATTTAAGGACACATGAATCTTATATCTTGTCCCAGTCCCCACATGATACAATATAACCCAATCCATTATCTAAATTTCTTATAATACATTAATGAAACCTTTTACACTTCTTGTTTCCCACATCGATCAATGTTCATGTGAGCGTAGTAATTTGGGTAAGGGTTGCTACCTAAAATTGAGACATATCCATTCATGATATTGTTATCATGGTCCTATATGTAATACCTAAAAATGAACAACATGATTCATTAGTACAAGATGTTAAACTGTGTGGTTAATGTCTCTTGAATAAAAAAACTACTCGTCATTGTGGACCTCACCCAAGAGGACCACTATCAATGGTGTCGGTCTCCAACCACACATCTAATCAAGAACTATGTGTGATTGGATTCCAATTTTCATAGGGTACATAGTAACTCCCAAACCTACACTCTTATGCCCAATCAAAACATTATTGTCTCCAACAAGGGAGCCTACATCCTTACTATATGAAATTAAACTACATGACTTCTTAAGAACTTCATTTTTCTTCATTTCCATTATCATAGGATACAAAGTAATGGATGTATCTCCGATCATGGGTCCATCCGCAATAATAAACGGAAAAATGCCTCCTCTACATACATGTTAGACCTTCATAGAGATTTTTCCATTCAATAACTATATGTGACTTATTATTATCCCAATAGGATATATACTGACACTCGAATCCCCAATCCTGGGTCCAGCTACAATAATCAAGAGGAGAAATGCCCTCCTCTGCATAGGGGTTAGACCTGCATAGAGTGTTTTCCATTCAAGAACTATCTTGTGTATTGATTCATGTTCTAAAAGTGTAAATAGTGATAATAAAATCAATATTCATTGGACCAACTACAACAAACAACATAAAAAATTTACCTTTTCCTATGTATGGGTCCGACCTACGCATAAATCTTTCGTGAAAGAACTACATGAGGCTTGATTCCTTCCATGATAGGATACATAGTGAAACCTAAATATCCAATCCAAGGTTTATCAAAAGATCATAAAATGAAAAAAAAATTCATCCATAACTATATAAGGGAGAGACCTATATAGTATGTTACTTGGGGCCCACTCTTGCTCAACTCAGCCAATTTCTCAGTTACCCCTTGTTTCTTTCACTGATCATCGCTCATGTGATCTTAGAGAATCTGGGTAGCCACTATAGAAGTCGAAACTGAGACATATCCCATATCATGAACCATGTCATAGTAACAAGAATTTAAATTTCATATAACATCTATGTGCTTACCACATGACATTAAATTTCCTCGAAAATGTCTTTGTCTCATGCTGTTAAAAATTCATGGAAAAAGGTATTCACATTGAACATATAACCCCATAGATGGGTTTGTATCCTTTAATATTTTGTCTTATTCCTTAACCTTAAAATATGTTCAATACATGATGGTGTTGCATTTAGGTTACTCGAACCATTCTTGAATCATATTCTTGGTTGGAACCAACTTTATATATTTGATCTATGAGTCGACACAACTAGTTCTATGAGTTGGGATTCTAATCTTGGAACCCCATGGACCATGATCTTCTTTTCCAATGGCTCTTCCCATATCAAACTAGTAATAGGGAATGGTTACTCTAAATAGACCGTCTAATCCTAGTAAGGCGCCCTTAAATATAGTATTCATTGTCCCGAACACTTCAAATATTAGAGGCTTGATCTATTACCAATGGTTTACCTATAACCATCAATTCACAAATCATGTTAAATTAAATATTCTTGGGTTATGATTTTGACCTTACACAAACCAAGCATTTATGTGGATTTGGATTCCCTTGATGTTACACATCTATGAATTGTACTTATTTTCAAATTAGGATTATGGCATTGTATTATTATAGCCTTCCATTATAGGGTATTCATCTTCATCAAAGATATAATCACTTTTAGATATTTACATCTCATAAAATCTCTTTTTTACTATGTATGATAAAGATATGTGTATTAATTTCTTGCACACATAATACATCATGTCCAATTTTTTACATCTGTTCCCACGTCCTTACTAGAAGGTTTTAAACAGTAATGAAACAAATACATCCTTATTACATGACATTAAACTATAAAGAAACCAATATTTCCTTACCACATGAAGTTAAACTCCAAGGAAAAAATCCACATGAATCATGACCTTAAACTTCACACACTATGGGTCAAATCTATGAGACCAAAAACTC
The DNA here is from genome assembly GCA_963277665.1 of Viscum album. Taxonomy (NCBI): domain Eukaryota; kingdom Viridiplantae; phylum Streptophyta; class Magnoliopsida; order Santalales; family Viscaceae; genus Viscum; species Viscum album. The sequence continues at coordinate 1,077,397,668 of OY728139.1, read as the reverse complement.
TATACTTTAATGGTTTGAGTAGAAAGACATTATATTTTAAAAGAAAGAGAAAAAATAATTTCTGGTCGAAACCTCACAAAGGGCATACTAGAAAAAATTCATGTATTTGCCCTCAAAAAACATCATCTCTAGAATTTATAAAAACATTAGGGCATAAATAAATGAGGCTTAAAGCTCAAAGGTTCCACTTTGTGTCCCAAGTAAAAGTCAAGTTTTTCTTACTAGACCCCCTAGTCCAGATTATAGTTTGAGTAGTGGTTTCTCACATATCCTTATTATAATAACTTGTTCATTAGGTGGTGACACAAATTTAAGGGTACTCATAACATTCTTAAATATTAAAAAATTCATAAACCTACATAGATCCATTGATGGATAAATCTGTTGAAACCTCCATATAAATGACAAGTAATTGGGAATTCCTCTTCCGAATAGACAATTAGATCCCCGGAAGCACCTCATTAAATCTAGGAGTTATCATCATGAATACGTGGAATACTAGAGGCTCATACAATCACATATGGTTGTCCTATACCCACCAGTTCCCTCCTCTAGTTAGCTCATATATTCCTAGACCGTGATTACAATTCCCTTAACTAGAATATTCTAGAAGAATTGACATTCTCAATGTTACGTCGCCATGTTTTGTACCCTTTATCATAGAAGGTACGAGACAATAAATTCCCAAACCATTTTATGATCCACATCATGTGATTCAAAACCACATGTTTTTGGTCTTGATATTCACAATTAAAAATAAAAACTACCCAAGGGTTCCAAAACCCTTCCAAGATTTCCTATCATTCCATACCCAACTTCATCGCTCGTAAACTTGAGTCTTCTAAAATCATTCATGGACCTAGAAATAGTGTTGGGATCAACTCTACTTGTGCTTTCATAGAAGTCATATGAAGTCATGAATAAGGGATTTGACCATCCAATTAGAGGAATCTTCTTCATAAAGGAAAGGAATTCCAATCATTGTAAGCCCCAGTGACATTGTAGAAAAACAATGAAACATAGTGTTTTTTGGGTCACCCCTAGTATGTATGACCAATTCTAGGATCCATCATGTTAAGATCATAGGAACATGATTTACATCCCCCATGTAACAAATATCTAGGTGGAATCCATATTCTTTATGATTTCTCTATTCACCCATAAAATCTCCCAAATCTTCCATGACCCATGGAAAACAGTAGAGACACCTCTGCTTAACCATGATATTGAGACATAAAGGGATTAAAACTACCTACCAATGGAATATTTTTTTTTAAAAAAATAAACTCATATCCTCATAATCCCTAGAAACGCCATTGAAGAACTCATAAACTTAGTGTGGTTTGGATTATCTTTGGAAAATCTCCTTGATTCCACATTCATCAATCAAGTCCTAGTAGAAAGACTTTAAACTATATAGAATCTTAGGTCCAATATAGAATACCATAAAATGTATCACATCAATGTTCCAATATTGAAGTCCCTAAACTATAGTAGATAAAATGTCTATTATAGGAGTCCTTTAACTACAGTACATGAAAGGTATAATCTAGAAGACCCAAAACTAAAAAACAATGATTTTATATCTTTCAAGACTTTAAAATAGCCGACTAAAATAGACATAATGCTCTCTAGGTTGAAAAATATATATGGGAATTCTAGGAAAAACTCGAATCATATATTTATGGACGTTCAAATTTTATGATCTTGGTAATATTGAGAATCTATAAAATGGGATGGCCACAAATCTTTCTAGAAAAAAACCCATAAGAAGGTTGCTGGAGAAAAATCCACATTCACACCTACTAAGTCTTCCACCTTCTAAAGCTTAGGAAAATGTTAGGGTAATATGAATAAAGAGATACAATGATTGTGGGTCTCCCCAAATAGCCTTAGTAAAAATAAAGTTTTTCTCTCTATTTCCCTTGATATAGATAAAATTTTTAGAATTATACCTCCAGGATAAATACCATACCCGAATTATCCATGTATATCAGATGATATCAATACAACTAGGGTAGATACATCAAAGAGGAATCTAATTTTAGTAGGAATTATTAAACATTTATCAAAAGATATAATGATTTTGTGGCCAAACATATGGACTTACAAAAAATCATGCTATCTTCGTTAAGTCCCCTGACTTAGTTAGAAGTTATATCATTCTCCCTCTGGGATAGATACCATACCGTAAATTTTTTTATAAATTAGACAACATCAATAAAACTGGAGTAAGTACATCAATGAAGAATCTCATGTTAGTGGGAATGTGTGAACGTTTCTCAAGAGAAATAAATTGTTATTTAATCACTCAAACCTAGGTGATTGGATATATTTGGTATTACACACAAAGGATGGGTGTCATGGATAATATGAACAACATCACCACTGATAAATTGATATCTACATGGGATTTCATCACAATAGTTTGACATTCTATTTCCTACATATGAGATAGATCTACATAAAGACATTATTCATTGAGTTATTCATCTATAAAAATTTGTTCAATGTGCACGAGTTTGATCTATATTGAGGTATATTTTAGAACTACATACAGCTTGATTCCCATTCTCGTGGGATACATATCAACATACAAGTACCTTACTTCAGACCCATCTACAAAGTTTATTTCCACCCAATCCCTGTTTAATTATAGAATTAATATACATAACAATTTCAAGATATTCATTCCCCAAGACAAAGCCACTTCTTATATCATAATTATACAAACACTCATGTTTAGGAGTCTTCTCATGATAAAAATGAAAGTTCCTTAGTCAATAGACTCTGGAAAAATCTACTAACGGGGCTTCGTTCAAATCGCATCCCATGTTCAGATGTATAGAAAAGTGATATACATTTACCTTAGAATCATATTTTCTCATTTTGAATGAATATAATACTAATGGGGGGTTTTTCTTGAAACCAATATATGTGGGATATGAAATTTCCAATTGATGTTTTTATAAATTTTAAGACCGGGCATAAAATTGATATAATTTTCAAGAACATGGAAATGACATTGTTGAAGGAAATGTTTGAGATTGGGATTTGGTTTAAGGAACTACCACAAAACCGGGTTTCTGCATCGCTACCCTTTATCACCGTTAAAAAAAGGCACTGATAAGGGGAACATTTAATAGTGCTAAAAAACAATTGTTAAAAGTGTCCCTTTATCAGTTCCTTTTTTAGCACTGAGATAGGCACCCTCTTTATCAGTGCTATTTTAGTAGCACTGATGGGGGGCTTTATCAGCCCTTTTTCCTAACACGGATAAAGTTTATATTAAAAAAACAACCTTTCATGAAAAATAATATATAAATTTATATTTATATTTATATTGATATAAATAAAATATATATTGTTTTAATATCTTTTAGATAATTATAAATAGACTATTACATTTAATATTTAAAATATTTAGTAAAAATTGTTTAAAAATATTTTAAAAAATTTATTAATTAATAATTTTCTAATTATCACCAACTAATAATCATTTAATAACAATTTTAAGACAAAAAAAGATCTAAAATAAGTTTAAAATGAAACTCAAACTTCAAACACCCATAAATTTTGATTCGGGTGTTCGTTTAAGCTCTACAACATATCACATCGAAGCTTGTGATAATCTCTAACTGCTAGTGACCCCATGTAACCTTCTATAACATTTCTCAAGGCCAAAAGGCCCATTAGTCCTCAAAAACAAAGTTTTTAGTTGGGATACCCCAATTATTTAACATTCAAACAACTATAACTTTTGATCCGAATGTCTGCAAGTCCTGCTCCACATATCATATCAAATATTGTTTCATTTTCTTCAATTTGACTGGTTGTGGAGTTGAAATGGTCTTCTGGGTTTGATGTTATGGTCATTTTAACATTCTATTGATTTTTAGATACACATATATATGTATTTATTTGTAAATGTGTGTGTGTTTTGTATATATGTATGTATGTATTTATTTATTTTTAAACATGTATAAAAAACATATTTTATAAATGTATTTAAAACTAATCATATAAATATATATTAATATACAAATAAACAAACGAATAAAAAATTATAACTATATATATATTAATATACGAATAAGTATATATATATATATTAATATAAGAAAAAATATATATGTATTAATATAACTAAATATATTTATATTAATATAAGAATAAATATAACTGTATATATATAAATATTTATATCAATCGTTAAATAGAGAAAAAAACTAAACGGGTTAGTGGTAAATGTGAAGGAGCACAAGGGGGAGGGATCATGTTCGAGTTCTGGTGGATGCAAGGGAACACTTGAAAGGGGGAGGGGGTTGCATGGGCAAGGGCAGCGTGGAGTGAGAGGGGGGGGATCTGCCTAGCGCTGATCAAATAGGGGTCAAGCGTTGTTAAAAGCTTCACCCAACATTATATATTCATTTTAATTTTTTTAAATTTTTTTTGACTATTATCAGTGCTTAAAAAAGAGTTTATAGAAGGGGCCTTTTATTAGTGCTAAAAAAAGCATTGATAATAGACCCTTTTATCATCACTTTTATAGCACTGATGAAAGAAACATTTTATCAGAGCTTTTTTTAGCACTCATAAAAGGGTTCTTTATCAGCGCTTTTTAGAGCACTGATAAAATGTACCCTTTTTTATTTTCCTTGATTAACAGTGATTTTATAGAACTGTTAATGCCCTTCTCTAGTATTGATAATGGCCATATTTGCTGTAGTGAGGGAATATAATTTTGTTCCTTATATTCATTTTACTTAATAATATTCTTCTATTAATTTATTCCTTGTATTTTTAAATGCCCCCTTTTCCAAACAAATAGGGTGTTAAAGAAAAATGGACTGAGAAAATCGACCTGAGAAATTCTGGGAGTTGCCTCAACCTCACCTAGGGATCCATCCATTCAGGTAACCCAATGGTGAGAAAGTGGGTGTACATGGAACATGTGATATGTGTAGGGTGTGTTTAGTTGTACCTAAGAGAGAAAGTCAATTGGAGGGCACACCCGGTGAGGTCTGGTTCATGTTTTTTGGCTGCCGACCCCACTGCCAATTCAAGACAATGTTCCCATGGGTTGAGTTATTAAGTTCTCCCTCAAGAGGAGCCAGTTATATGTTGGAATAGTTTAGAGCATGTACTATTCATATCTTCCTTAAAAATCCTAATATAATCTCAACCGCTCATTCATTCGATCACAGACATCAATTGAAATCCAACACTATAACCTTTGAATATATTCTTTCCAATGTGACGCTTATTCGAAATAAGAGAATCACATGCAGCATGATACCTTCATCTTCAACCTCCCACTTATCTGCTCATCTTCCACTCTCATGCAATGCTAGTTTGACATAGTGAGACATCCTGATGTTGCTCTCATGATCACTCGATGATCACAATGGATAGACTTTTCCACTGAATGAGATCGAGACAACCAGTGTGGATTTTCCTACTATTGACGTCCTCCAACCGTCTGGTATGTGAGTTGTTTCATGAGTCATGACACAAGAACCAATGGAATGTCACAAGATCTTTCACCAGTGCATGAGGCCATTTTTTAATGATATTTTGATCATGTGATCAAAAAAACATTACCATTGAACTCATTATGTGTTGTTTGTGACTGTGAGAATCATCCTTTTTTAAGGTTTTTATTGGATGAATTAATTTAGATTTATCAAAATATATCACGCGACCTCACAGAAGAAAACTGAAGAAATCACAAGATCAATGAAGAGATCACAAGACGAAGAAAACACAATCACATTATGGTATTCCAGCTATTCAATGTGACCTTGTGAGACACCATCTCACAATCATGTGAAAATATTTACTTGAAGCTTATACAATCTCCATCTGGTGCACGCGGTGTCCTCCCCATGAAAAGAGGATCTATCCTCATCCTCCCTCAGTATATATAAACTATAATACCATTTATAAAAACACATGCATGAGAAATGGGAGGTAGAGTGGTATTTAAAAAAAGGATAATCTGGCCATTGACTTTTGGTTAATTTCCCTTGGTAACCGCAAGATCCTACCATGGACTTCCCTCGAAAGAACCCATCCTGTTATCACTTAAACATTCACACTATCACATTATAATAATAAAACTAACATCACACATACCCTCAATTTAATTATATTGAAAATCCCTATTCGTGTCATGCCAAGAATCCTTCTTCACCATGAAACATGAATCCTCTCATATGCATATAATTTAATCATCATATAACCCCCACACATGGTCAAAGAACCCTTCTCATGATTAACAATTGATCATGAAATCTCATGAAAAATAAAATACCATGAAAATCATATATGAGGAGGTGCATAATGCCGGCCCTCAGATGCACTTGACACCCATAATGGTGTTTGAATGAATAAACCTAAGGATATTCCAACCCTCAATATCGCGAATCAATGAGTCCTCAATATTGAGTCACTTGCATTCATCCATGGAAATGGATTCCATTGCTTGAAACACCCCCCTTATATCACTAGTATGGTTGTAGAATCCATCACAAGACCCTTATGAGTTCATTTTAATCTCATGAACAAAAAAACATCATCTGAGTTCTTTTTGATGTGCATGTGAGTCCATGTATAGGGCCCCCATTCACCATTCAAGACCTATGGTGTACGTCCTTGACATGAAAAATCATGAATGCATGGTTTCCCATGAAACTATTATCATAATACCCTTTCAAATGTTGCATCAACCCTTAGGGGTTCCCATTTTTCACGAGAGTGATCCTAAACATGTTCACGAGACCCCACCATGTAACTCTCTAAGGGAAATGTGAATGCATTATTTGTTGATGGTATTTTTATTCTCTTCCACGGCCTTGGAAAATACATGATGATCACAAGAGAGTCTGTGAATAGGATTAGTAAATTGTGTGATGGCTCATGGATAAGTCATGTTTGTCATGTGACAACCCTTAGAAAATTCAGGTAGATCTCGTGACAGGTTATTAACATATTGGCGTTGAAATGTGATTGTCTATATATAATATAGGCTAATCATGTGACTTATTATTGACATGTTGACATTATCTCATGACATCCCATCACAAGTCATAATTTTCATGCAATGTTCCAAAGAAAATCTAGGATGATCATGTGATTTCCCATAGACATGTCAACATTGTTAGGCGACTATCCAAATACTAGTAAGGTTGTTCGTGTGAATGCATATTGAAATGTCCTCTTCGACCAAATGAAGAAACTATGGATGGGTTAGTTTATTATGTTATACATCTCATAAATATCCACTTTTATCAAGAGAATACACCCAAGATGTGTCAACTTTGATCATGCGGAGCATCTTGGACATGTCAGGAAGATACCCATAGACGTGTACTCCATGGATGAATAAAACCCCTAACATGTCAAGTGGAAAATAGAGACTTTTCTAGAAAATATAAAAGGAATTTCTGGAATATCCACGAGGAAATTTCAACTCATAACAGCGAGTGCACTTAGACTTTTACCACATGGACCACCAGCCAAGAAACTTCGACTGCATACCCCTTTAATGAAGAGTTTCTATAATGGGTTGGGGTTTCCGACTCAATAGACCCTATCTATTCCATGATCTTAGATGGGCCCTAAAAATCATACCACAGATGTACAATAGTTCTTTCATGATCACTACCTCTCTTTTTTTATATCATAATATATAGAATATGTATGCAAAGGGAAACCTCAATGTATAATCCCTGGGCAGATGAACAACAATAACTCTGATTTCCATCCAGATAGGATATGTAGGAAGCCCGATGAAGACAAAATATTCACATATTTTATAATGTAATTTAGTGTTTTAAATCCCACCATAGTGTTAATTTATTTAAAATTGTCACATTGATATGTTCTAGATGAATTTTGAGCATAATTACTAAAATGGCCTAATTTTGGGATTTAATTATTTTATTTATATTCCTTATTTTGACCACAAATTCTTCTAACCAGAATAAAATTTTGATAATCTTTTTTTAGGTTTCTTTATATCATGGGTCACATTTAATCCTTCTTGAGTCAAAGATCAATCATTAATTTGGAGGCTAAAATCATTCTCACAAATCAGGCCTCGAAAACTATGTACAGATCTAGATACATTTACTATTGATATTATATCTCTTTGTAGACCAGTCTAGTGAACCTAAAATTAGGCATGGAGATAGAAAATAAGTTGGGGATCAAATTTAATAAATTATTCCACGATTTACTGCGCTTTATTAAAGGTCATAATGGCATGGGAAGTTGGAAAAGTAGAATATGAAAAGTCAATTGGAAATATTAAATGTTCAGGACTAAAACTGTCATGACTATCTTCAAACATCTCCATTAAAGTTGAAATGTTGAGGGTGGACGTGGGAAAAAACAAGGAAAACCTTTATAAAGGTAAATTTCTAAGACTATTCCATTTAATGAGGATAAAGTGTGTACAAATCAGGAAGACATATTGGGACCCAAAATGTTTCACACATTCATTTCTATAAATTGTCATCTCTTCTACCTGTTACAATATAGACATTTTCAAGGGTGAATGGTGGATCTTGGTATATGTAATAGTTTTTTATATTATAGTTATATTTTATCTTAGTTATTATTATTTTTATGTGCATTTCTCTTCTATTTCTTTTTCAATTTTTTGTTCCCCCACAATGATCCTTCTAATATCTATGAAAATGGAGAACTAATTCTAGTAGTTGTTCGAGGGGGGAGTGGTGGTTCTTGAGTTCATTGTGATTAAATGTTTCTCTTTATTTTATTCTAATAATTTAAATAGTAGTTAAATAGGTTTGGTGTATGGTTCAACCACATTCATTGCTATTGAGTTCTTCATCCCATTTTAATATTTTACTCTCCATCATCATAGTGTTGTATCCAGGGAGGATTAGCACTGTAGTAATGATATGAATGAGTATTATCTTTCATGTGAGGGGTTGGTGCAGGATAATAACAATTCAAGGGATGGTTTTGAGTGATAGGGTAGATCTCAACATTTATTAGAGTATTTAGAATAAATATCTTTAAAGAACAATGATTTTAATACCATGATCTCCCAAGAATGAAAACAATTCTTCACTAACTTCACTGTGTCTTCTTTCTTTACTCGTTTATTTAATTTAATTATTAATATATAATATAGTTTATGAATTTTAAGAATCAAACCACCATTTATATTATCATATAATTAGTTTTATATATTTTACGTTATAAATGGTGATGAAAATAAATTTCGCATGTTGTGAGAAGCCTCCTCAATATCGACCCAAGGTTGTGCCTCTATGGTACACACTTAGGTATTAATAATTTATTAGCGAGGGATATACGAAAAACCCCTCTTCTTAATGCCCCTCTGAGTCCTGATTTGTAAAGGGAATCCATCTTGGTATAAGAACCTATAATTCCTAAAGCCTATGGGTAATGACTCTGAGCATTATCATTTACATTTATTCATCAGTGGGTTAGGGGAAAATGACAATAAGGACATTGAGTCCTGTAATAACTAGGGTACATATGAGGCCTTACTAAGGACCAAACTAAAATAGGAATCCACTTCATTGTAAACCCCCCATTTATATGAAATTTTCACCATTATGAACCAATCATTACCATGGGATGATCATTATAACTCATCCATTATAAATGTGAGAAATCAAATAAATTATGATAAATCTGATTCCAAAAATAAATGGGATAGGTCAAACACCTTCATAAGGTTGAGCTAAAACAAGTATTCACATTGGTGTAAGTCTCTATATCTCCCAAAAAAACTACCATCCTTGCTCATCCATAAGTGAATGAGAAGTGGGATAATACACATGCATCATTTTATGTGTAATCCCAGAACATGCCCTCAAGTACTTCCTACCTTCAAGAGAGTTAGGGATGAATTGAACTATAATGAATTGGATTCCTATTATAATCAGGTTACATAAGACAGCTTCCTAAGGCCTAATATCCATACCAAATCCTCCATGAGAGTGTAAATAATACCATCAACACTATACTTTAATGTGTAATCCATATAAAAATACGATCTCATGAATTGTGTCTGATGATCTACTATCTCTTGTTTCTCACACTGAGTATGAATCAAGTGGGCTTAGAGATTGGTGATGATTGTACCTATAACTTTATGAGAATTCCCTTAGTGTGAGATATTCATTTCAATTTAGGTTTGTTTATATATTATGATCATTCAAAGTTCCATACTCTTGGCGAAACAATCTATGGAAGCCTTATATGCATAAGTCCCACCCATGGCCTCTAATGTTGTATCTTTCAGGATGTAGACACCCATCATAAAGAATTACATATAATCTGATTCGATTCTTAATACGATATATATAATATGAATTTCTAAGGCCCAATCCCTATATTTTCATCCTTATCATATGATGTTAAACTACACGGATCGGTCCAGTCACATGACCTTAAACCATGAAAGATAAACTTATTGGGTATGGATTTTTCTTTTAAATAGGAGACTTAGGATGCCTCATAGAGGTTCAATCCCATTTCCAAGACACCAACTTCCTTCAGAGATGACAATTTACTCTAGAGTTTCCAAAACACGATTATAAACTAAATAATCATAATGAAATAAGTGAGTGATGGAGAACGTGTAACATGTGTACTATGTTTCCAATAAATACATGGGTGTAATCATGTTATCAAGAGAGGGGTAACCAGTCCGATATTGGGGTATATAAATTATTTAATGATAATTTATTAAATCTATATGAGATTTTCAGAGTAGACAATAATTCCCTCTAAAAGGGTATGATGATCATAAACTCCCAACCTCTCAACAAATGTGTGTTCCTAAGCATCATTGGTTCTAAAACCCAAAAAAGACCACCATCATTTGGAATGTAGGTTTGTTCTTAGTTATGGATATGGGAACCATTGAGTGTTTCTAGGGAAGATAAAAGAAATGGTAAGCCTGACGAAACTTATTGATCAAGGCATTGAACCCACAACAATCAAACCGATGTGAAAACCCCGTCTATGTATCATTCCAAATGAAATAGTCAGGTACAATATTTGTATTTTATGTTCAGGATCACATGCCCTTAAAGTTATATTATGATTTCATATCATCATCATTGAAATATCTTATGTTTACTTTTACTGAGATTTTGATCTAAACCTTTCTTATGATTACTTCCCCATGTTACAAAGAGAGGTTTATGTAGGGTATTCCTAAGAGGAGTACTATGTGAGAAGATCATTGTATGTGTTATTGAATATCATTCACCAAATTAGAATTTTATATTACATGATTCCAAAATCACCAAACTATTACGGTCCTTATGAGTTTTTTTGGGTATTGTATTGAATTTTCACAAAAAATGATATAATATCCATATAAAAGAATCCTAGGTTTCTATAGCTGGTGCTAAAGGGATGGTTTAGTTAACCATTGAAAACTATGATGAAAAAACATTAGTGAGATCCATAGGGATATTTATAAGGATATTTCTAGGGTGGTATATAAGGATAAGTATGAGGATAAGTCAATGTATAGGAAAATATCCTAGAATTTTGGTATAATATAGAGTGAGTGGTTCGCAAACAGTTACATCATTGTCTGGATACTACATTTTTATGTGGCTAGGGCATGGATGTTCTTAGGGGTAAAAACACATAAAACACCATATTGAGATAGACTCGATCTAGAATTGGCAAATGACAATGGGCCTTGATAATCACCTTGCTTTACACGGCTTGGGGATATGATTTGAAAATTCACAAACTCTTTATGAACCATCATGATGGATTTAAATAAATAATTACTATGAATTCCCAAGTATAAACCTTTGTTTACATAGATTAAAGATGAAGGTGACATTAGATTGACATCCTATAAGTTATTTTCCTGAACATTTTGTTTCCAATTATGATTACTGTTCCTCACACTATGGTTAATGGTTTTATTTAATGATGGGAACCAAAATGAAATAGGTTAACATTGAATGTGATGGAAAATTTATTGATGAGAAGCTAGATGGGATGATTAATAGATTAACAGACTTTGTAATTATTCCTAATCTATTTTCATAGAGAATTACTATCAATGGGTACCTTAACCAACTCTTAGACTCAGCAAATAAGAGATGGAAAGAGTTCACTGAGAGTTTACTTAGTCGAGACCATGGAGGAAAGAAGATTCAGTTTCTTATGTATCGAGAATGTGGGAAGAAACAGCAACATATATGTCTTATTGGAAGAGGAAGATGTTTTGACTGTATAAAAGGCAGACACAAAATAAGTAACTACAATGGAAAATGAATAGTTCAATCAAAAAAATGGATTGGAATATTGCTCTCCCTAAGATATCATCAACGATAGAATGATTCAAATGATAAGATTTTAGGAATTATGAAAATCAATATCCTAAGGGGAAATATCTTGAAGATAATAGGAAAGATGTTATGATTAATGAATATACTACTGATGATGAAGAGACTATGAATTAAATACTAAAGGAAATAAGTATTATAAAATAAGATGAGGAATAGTTGTTAATGGATTGAGGATGATGTGGAATGATGGAGGTGCTTATGAATTGGAATTCAAGAATTATGTTATTTGAATCGTGAAATATATAAATAATATCCATTATATGTTTTTCATTAAGGATTTTCAAAAAACAATTAAATGGTTCTGATGGACTATAAAAGAGATTGAATGGAAAGGTGATATTTTTATTAATTGAATATTTCCCTTATATGTACTAGAAGTTTAGATAAATTTTTTGTGAAAAATATATGTTGGATATGAATAAGTAAATTGGATATTTATGATTACATTACTAGTTTTTTGAAAAAGTTTTTTATGCTATCATGGATGGAGTTTACAACACTTTTTTGGATTCATGAAATATATATAATAACCTATGTTTTATGTAATGAATGAGGAACCATGTAATTTATCAATATGTTTTTATGGTAATTCTAGTTATTAACAAGATTCAGGATAATATATGATGATGTTATTCACATTTTTGGTTTGTGACAATTAAGAGACACTTTATGATATAAGGGGGCTCAATGTTAATATTATTTTGATAAATTTAATGAAATTTTATCTCATGTTTCAGATTTTAATATTTTAGAAGGGTAAAATGGTTAACAATTTATGAAATGGTTTTTGTTAAACATTGAATGTGGTTTTATGTATTATTACACCATATGATGATTTATAAAAATTGGATAACATGTGGTAACCATTTTTTGTGATGATAAAATTAGATTGATATGGTGAATTATCATTTTATCTATGGATATAATAATCTGTTAGTTCTTCAGGGAAAAAAATCAACTTCATTTATAAGGATAATATTTTAAGTTGAAATTGATCAAGGCACAACCATAAGGTAAGATTGTGCTTATGAAATGGAATTAAATCAAATAATTATATCTTCTAATAAAAATTATTAAACGTTAGGAAAAGGATCCTAAAATAATTTTTTTCCATGTTATCATTATTATTTAGTATATCAATAACCTTTTTTATCCCCTATGGTTAATTGATTTTTAATTTTTAACTTTGTCCAAACCATGTTATATATCACTCTCTACAAGTATTTGGGTGTTAGTTTTCTCTTATATGTACATGTTATCACTTATACCTATGTTCTTATATTTATAAACATAGTGTGATTTATTCCAGATGAACTTCACAAATATATTTCTTTTTTTTCGATAGAATAATTTATTAACCCTTTTAACTATCAGTGTTTCTATAAAAGGAACTTTCAAGTATTAATCCATTGATGACTGATAGGAATTTTGAGGGCGAAATTAATTTAATGGGGGGTACAATGTAATACCCTGAGATTTCATGAATTATTATTTTTGAATAAATTTCATTTCTTTGGATTATTTTAGTGCATGAAACACCAATTTAATCTTGTCCTTCACACAACACTGTCTTTTCTTGCATTAGACATCACACTAAGTTTTAATAGAACCATGATATATTATTAACGGGACAGTTAAAACCTTGTTGTTAAACATAGTGATATGAATAGTAATAAATAATTATTCAATATTATTAATAACTCAATTATATAATGTTAAAATTATGAAAATAAATATATATTTCTCAGAAAAGTCATTATATGTTTCCAAAATACTATTTTCACAAAAAAATGATTTTATACCTTTTTGAAAACAACAATAAAATTAATTTTACAAAATTTTACAAAATTAATTTAATAAATTAATATTCATTTTTAATTCATAATGTAATGATTATCTTAAGGTTATTTGTTTGGGATTTTTACAAAAAGGTTCATTTTATGATGAATAGTAACAAATAATGAATTTTAATTGAAAACTAAATTTTCGATTAAATTATACAGAAAATTAAATTAAATGTTTTAATTGGTTTTAAAGTTAAAATAGTTCAATTATATATCCATTAATATAATTAGGTAATTTTAATCGATTTAATATTTAATTTAAATATAATTTTTTTAAACATGTAAACAGTTTCATATTAAAACCTCACTTCCTCATCATGTTTATAGGATAACTTTTTAGTTTATTTTTGCCACTTATGTAAATTTAATTGGAAAAAATGGAATCTATATTTGAAATTAGCATTAATGATAATTTATAACCATTCCAAATTAATTTTTGTCCAAAATTAATAGTAATAATAATAAAACCTATTTACCATAGTTAAGGTAAAAATGAGTTTACCGAAGTATTAAATTAGGAATATAAGGATTAAAATTAACAACCAATTTTTAAAACACCCATTTTCAAGGAATAGTTAAACCTTTATGGCCCTATTATATATTTCTAAGAGTTTTTGGGACACATTCCCTGGAATATGACTCATATAATAACTTAAGTAACAAAAATGAAAAAAAGATACTTTTCTTAGTTTTAATATCTCTAAAGATTTCAGATGTGAAAAAAATATGTTTATTTGTAATTATTTTTTGAAAGATAAATAATTTTTGACCATGATAGTTTATTTTAATTTTTAGATGAAATAATTACATTAAATTATTAATAAATTAAAACATAGTAATTATTTAGTTAATAATTAATTGAAATAAATTACACTAAAAATATAAAAATTGAAGTAAATTGTATAAATTATTATGTTAAATTTAATTTTTTGAAGAAAATATCATGTGAAAATTGTTTGAACATAATTTCTTAGAATTCCATCATTTTATAGTTATTTTTAAATTTAGTTTAAATGATTGATGTCAAAATTTACATTAATATTATTGTAACATCTTGTCCCTAGTTACCCAGAGTTGGTGTATTATTACATAACATTAGCATGATCACAAAAGATCAAGTCTCGAAAGACCAGTTAGTTTAGTAGCCTTGGAAGTGCTAGATACATTCACAAGGTTTACATTACATCATAAAATGGAAAACTAAAACAACATTGTTTCCATAGATAACACTGAGATCCTATAGGCTATCCTTGTAGGTCAGTCATGATATACTTCTTTGCATCCTGGGTAAAATAAAACATAGAAAGGGGTGAGCTCAGATGCTCAGTAAGGATAACAATATAGCGGAAGCTTTCATAAATAAACATAAACATTTAAGGTAATGTATAAGACTAAAACAAAAGAAATTTAAACTTGAACTTTAGAATAATATAGAAAATATAAAATCAAAATAATTCCATTTATTTACTCACATGGATATTCTACTAGTCGAATAATCACATGCAATATCAATAACCACTTTCATAATGATGGACTGCATAATGCAAGAATTTCATAACCACAAAGTCCAGGCCATGTTCCAAGACTAAAAATAAGATTTTGTCAAGGCCTTGATCCAAGACACTATTTTGTCTCATGAGACCTACCGATGCATCAAGGAGCTATAGCGGGATCGACCCATCACATACTAAGTCTAATGCATTCTTCATATGAAAATGTTTAAACATAACATAAACATTCGTATTCAAACTAGCATACGAAATGTCAATACTTTATCCATAAACCATGATTGCTATAAAAATAACACATCTATAGTCAAACATATAAAAAAACCTACAATACAATATGGAAGTATTTTATCATAATAAATCAACTTCAAATAAACTTAAAATCCATCCAAGGATGTTGACATAGATGAAATCAAAACCTTTTTAGGGAAATATATATTTCTATTTTGAAATAATTTAAAAATAATATAATTATAAAAGAAACCCTTTATTTTGATAATATTCTTATAAGATTGTAATATAAGATGTGATGATATTATAACGACTTAAAATAGCCGCACCCGCCATATAAGTTAAGAAAGACATTCTTACCTTAATTTTGTCGAAAATGTTATAAAGACCTTGTTTGGAAAATGACAGAATGATTCCTTTATAAACATCTTATAAAAAGTAAAACAAGGGTATAAATGAATTTAACCCATAGTCTATAAAATAGAAAGAATGTTTTGAAATACTTTTTAAGAAACATAACTGTGGATGATAAAGAGGTCCCAGTAGATAATTACGTATAAACAAACTCAAATAATGAATAGAATGTAGAATTAACCCTTAACTTGTACTTTTCCTTGGTTGAGGGTAGTTTAACCTCATGTATAATGGTTAAATAACTTTTATTAAATTATATAGGAGTCATATACATTAATATGATATCATATATGATATTTTAACATTTATTTGTTAATAATATCTTAGTATTATCGTCGTTTCAGGTGTTAACAGATTCATTTGCCTTTATATTATTTGTTATGCGAGTCATATTTGTTATGGTTGGGATGTATCTTATTAATATCCAGAATTATATCAAGTCAATAAACATTATTTTTAATCATCAAATGAAAATTATACTTGAATGGATACGATGACGAATGAATCTCATCACGTTCGTGGAGATGGTAATCCGTACGTACGCACGAGAAAAAATTTCATTCTGTTGATATTAAAATAATATATAATTGGATGGTATATCATATATACAGAATAATTATCATGTTATATTTATTATTTACATCAATTACACATTATTATTATACCCATCCAAATAATAACATATTGAATGACAATTACTACACGACGTGGAGACGGTAAGCCGTACATACGCATGTATGGTGACATGTCATTAAAAGGATGGATAGAATAATGAATATGGTTGTACGATATTTATAATAACATCAAAATATATATAAGATACTAAAGTTATTATTTTATAATATAAACAACAAAGAAATAGGATGTGTAAAAAGAAAGGAACTTGAAAGAGGTGATGAAATATTTACCACTTCTCCGGGTTCTTTATTATGATCTGATCAAAAGGGATACATAGGTTGGATTTATAACTAAAGGAAGGCCTCTAGGATTAAGAGAGGATGGTTTAGAGGTTATTTGGGAAGAGTTTTGAGATCCAAATGGCTTTGAAGGTGTGAATTATAGAGAAGGGGGAGTTCCCTTTTATAAGAGGGGTGAGGGGCACCTTAGGAAAAGCTCGATATATTATTTTATAATAAAATAATTTTAGGTTTATAATGGAACAAATATGAATCATATAATGTATAATGTGGTTATGGGTCAAAAAAAACTCAACCAATAGGTTTTAGATAGATTTTGCGTCACTATATTATCTTTATCTTTTAGATTTAACTCTTAGTTAAATAGTTTGACATTTACCATGTCTCTTTGTATTTTTATATTATATGGATAATAAACTCACTATATACTTCCAAGAGAACCCCAAGTGTTTAATTAATTATAAACCTATCATTAGATAAGTCCCTTGTCTGATACTTAGATTGTAAGGAATAGAATATCAATTAATTAATATAATATATTTTTTAGAAACTCTTTTATGTCAATTTTGACACTATTTGGTATTTTTGTTATTTCTAAATTCATAATAGCATTATTACATTGAAACGAATTCATATAACCAACCCTAACATGTCATATTAACCTATAAAATTAGTTAAATTTATAATAAGTCTCAAATTACATTTATTTGGATATTTATGATATCAATTATTTTAATATTTCATTAATTAGGTAATTACTGCATCATCATTCGTTCACAAATAAATTAAATTATTTAATGTATAAAAAATATAAATAACATAAAATTATATAGGAAATATTTTTATCTTTATAATGAATATTTATAGTTGAATTTATATTATGTGTAACCCTATATTAAAAATGGTTTAGTTATTGAACATTGAATTTAACACTTTTAACTCTTCTTTGAATTAAATAATAATAAATGTTCTAATCTAATCCAAGTGGACCTAAAGGATCATATATTATTCCTAAGGTTGTTGTTGGTAGAATTACACTTATCCAAAAGAATTAGGACATGTGTTAGGGTAATAATAATATCATTATTACCCTTAAATACCCTATTTACTTTTAATTGTGGTAAATAAAAGTAAAAAGTTACGATTCACCAAAAATTATTTCCATATTATTGAACCACATTTTTCATACTGATAACAACCGTGTCTCTTTTTAAATTCCACTCACAAAAGTGGTAAAATTATGTTTTATGGGAATTTACAAATTCTCTTAGGAGGTGGGTAAAAGACGGTGAAAAGTTCAATAAAAATTTTATATATATAAAATTATTATAAACTAAATCTAATGAATTACATTTAAATTATCTAGAAATTATATATTTATTTTTACCTAAAATAAATTTATATAAAATAAATAAATAATTAAATAAAAATTCGGTTTTAAACTATAACTTAGTGTTTTTACTATTCATCAAAAATTGAATGTTTTCAGAAAAATACCAAAAATTCACACTAAGCTATTTTTGATATTCCGAATCCAAAAATGAATTCCCTTTTGATAGATAAAATTTATAAAATTTCAAAAAGTGGGTATTACTATTCATAACGGCTAATTTGATTTGTTTTGGTGTGTTAGAACTCGAAGTTGCGTACAACACACGCTACTGTATTATTCCAAGGTAAAAGTACCGTGGAAGCCTGGGGTGTTACATTATCCCCTCCTTTAAATAATTTCATCTTCATAATTTCTATAATATTACATCATAAAAAGACTCGGGTGGTTCTTCATCATAAGTTCCCCAAGTTCCCACATTGCCTCTTCCATCTTATGGTTTCTCCATAGAACTTTTACTAGACGAGTCATTCGGTTTCTCAGCACTTGTTCTTTTGTATCAAGAATCTTGACAGGCTATTTGCAATAAGACAGATTGGGTTCCAGTTCTAATTCCTCATTGGTCAGTACATGCGTTGGGTCAGGCATGTATTTTCTCAATAGTGATACATGGAACACATCGTGGACTTCAGAGAGACTTGGTGGCATTACCAAACGGTAAGCTACAACCCCAATTCATTCTAAAATTTCAAAAGGTCTGATGTACCTAGGACTCAATTTACCCTTCTTACCGAAATGTATAACAACCTTCCATAGAGATACCTTCATGAAAACAAGATCTCCTACCTAAAATTCAAAATACATCCTTCGGTTGTCATCATAGATCTTCTGCCTACTTTGTGATGCCTTGATGTGGTTTTGGATTACCTTCACCTTTTCCATTGTTTACTCCACCAGTTCTGAGTCTACGAGTTTCCTTTTACTAACATCATCCCAACACTTTGGTGTGCGACATCTCTTTCCATATAACGCTTCATATGGTGCCATCTGAATACTTGAATGGAAGCTGTTGTTATAGGAAGATTCTACCAGATGTAAATATTGATCCCACATTCCTTGATTGTCAAGTGATCATGATCTTAACATGTCTTCTAAGGTTTGAATAGTATGTTATGACTGTCCATCAGTTTGATGGTGGTAGGAAGTGCTCAAATGAAGTTCAGTATCCAGGGCATTCTGAAAACTTTTCCAGAATCTTGATATAAAATGTGGATCATGATTAGAAACAATAGATAGTTGTACTCCATGAAGTATTAAAAATTCGTTAATATATATTATTTCCAATCGTTCAAGTGTTAAATTTACTCTTATAGCAAGAAAATGTGCTGACTTGGTAAGACGATCAATAATGACCCATATTGCATCGTTCTTTTTAGGAGTATTTGGTAGTCCCATGACAAAGTTCATCATAATATTATCCCATTTTCACTCAGGTATGGGAAGATGTTGCATGAATCATTCTGGCCATTTCTTTATAGCTTTCACTTGTTGACAAACCATACATCTTGACACAAAATCAGGAATCTCCCTCTTTATGATGTCCCACCAAAAATGTTCTTTCAAATATCTATACATTTTGGTGCTACCAGGGTGTATAGAGAAATTGGAACTTTCAACATCATCGAACAATCTCCTTTTTAGATCAAGTATATCGGGAACACACCGTCTCTTCCCAAATTTCAAAATTCCATATTCATACACAAAGTATCTCAATCTCCCATCATAAAAAGTTTAAATCTTCTTTTGAAACTTTTCATCATCGGTTTTAGAACTCTATATACTTTCTAGTAAAGATGATTTCACAACCATTTGAAAAAGAATTGTTGTTTCACCTTCCATGGTTATTATCATATCCATATTTACTAGATCCATGTTTAAAGGATTCTTTTCAACTCTCATCTTGTTCAAAACTCAATGATCCTTTCTAATCAAATCATATTCCACCTTATTTTCCTCCTCGGGTGGTAGTCTATAGAGAAATCATAATCCTTGAGTAGTTCAAGCCATCTCATTTTCCTCATGTTGAGTTCTTTTTGTGAGAAAATATACATTAAACTCTTGTGATAGGTATATATCTCACATTTTTTACCATAGAGATAGTGTCTCCAAATATTCAATGAAAATATTACAGCTGCTAACTAAATATCATGAGTAGGATAGTTTTTCTCATGAATTTTAGCTGTCGTGATGCATAGGCAATAACCCAATCATTCTACATAAGGACACAACCAAGTACTTTTTTTGAAGAATCACTATAAATAACAAACCCATCATTCCCCAATGGTAGAGTCAATATATGAGCATTGACTAATATTCTCTTCAGTTATTCAAAAAATTCTTTACACTCTTTTGTCCAAAAAATTTTACCCCTTTACGTGTGAGCTTGGTTAATGGGTTAGCGAACCGGGCAAAATTCCAGTTGAAACATCGATAATAACCTACTAAACCAATAAAACTACATACCTCAGTTATACAAGTTGTTGCTGGCCATTCATGGATTTCCTTGGTCTTTGAAGGATCAATGGATATTCCATCCTTAGAGACAATATGGACAAGAAAAGAAATCTCATAATGCCAGAATTCACACTTGATAAACTTCCTATATAATTCATGTCTTCTAAGTGTCTTCAGGATAATGTTCAAGTGATTTTCATTATCTTCGTAGCTTTTGGAGTATACCAAGATATAATAAATAAAAACCACTACAAAGTCATCAATATATTACTTGAGAACTATATTCATTAGATCCATGAAGACAGAGGGTGTATTAGTCAATCCAAAAGGCATTACTGTAAACTCGTAATGCCCGTACATGGTTTGAAATACTGTTTTCGGAATGTCTTACTTCTTCCCACACAATTGATGATATCCAGATCGAAGGTAAATATTTGAGAAGTAATTATCTCCATGAAGTTGGTAAAATAAATCATCAGTACAAGGTAGGGGATACTTGTTCTTTATTGTTATAGAATTGATCTTCCTGTAGTCAATGCACAACCTCATAGATCCATCTTTATTCTAAACAAATAGGGGTTTCCCATGGAGAAACACAAGG
Organism: Viscum album; assembly: GCA_963277665.1. Taxonomy (NCBI): domain Eukaryota; kingdom Viridiplantae; phylum Streptophyta; class Magnoliopsida; order Santalales; family Viscaceae; genus Viscum; species Viscum album. The sequence goes on along the minus strand of OY728139.1, from coordinate 1,077,375,914 downwards.
GTGAATAAATCCATTATTACTCAATTCCTCTAGTTGTTTATTTAGTTACACTAATTCCACAGGGGCCATTCTATAAGGGGTCATTGATATGGGCCTTGAACCAGGAATTAAATCAATGGAAATCTCAATTTCTCATTCTGGAGGATGTCCAGGTAAATCATATAGAAACACATCAACATATTATTTCACTATAGGTACATCCTCTATTTTAACATTCCTTTCCTCACCAAAAGTTATTTCATTCTCTTCTCCCTCAATAATTGAATTTAGTTGAGTACAGGGGGTGGATCTCAATAAGAATCAGGTGGTGATGATTCTGCTCTAAAGATAAGGTGTTCTTTATCATCGTCATAAAAAATCGTAACCTCATTCTTCTTATAATAAATTTTTGTATCATGGTTGGAAATAAAATCCATACCAAGGATCATATCAAATTCAATCATGGGTATGAAGATGAGATCAAAAGATAAAGAACATTTATATTCCCTAATAAGGACCAATTCACAAAACATTGTTATAATGATACTTCCCTTAGGAGTTTTGACTGAAAAATACGTTGTTAAATAAAATTGGAAATATCTAATTTTCTTAGAAACTGAGAATATATGAAACAATACAATGATACAGAATCAAATAAATCATTTTATAAACTTGAAGAAACCATTAAGTTACCTGCCACTTGTCTTTCAGAGCTTCAACCTCAGCAGTAGTGATATCATAAGCTTGGTCTTGATCCCTTGGGATTTTTTGAGGTAAGTTACCCTAACACTTAAGAAATTAATTCGCATAATGCCCCCTTTCTCTATAATTATAGCATTCAACATCGATGACCTCTTTCTTCCCCTTGCAATCACGATCTTGGTGGCCTTTTTCCCCACACTTGTAACAGACTACCATTCCCTTCCGGAAAGTACCAGGGTTTTTCTTACCACATTTTCTACTGGATGGATATTCAAAATTTCCATTCTTTAACTTATTTCCATTTCAAGAGTGTTCAAAAGATCTCTTCTTCTTTTTCTTTTCTTTAAAGTCATAAGACATAGAGAATTCTTTTTTTGTCTTGATATCACATTAGACAATATCTTCATACGAAGAGAAGGATTGTGAGACTAATGCTCAACGGAGAAATGGTTTTAGCCCATCATAGAAATGACCAATATTACTTCTTGGGTTATGTATATAATCTGCAGCATGCCTTGCTGACCTCATAAAGTTATCTTCATACTTTGTGACATTCTCAACCTTCTTTGGCCACAGACTCAGAAATTGTCTTTCCATATCCAGTCGTTGGTCATGAGGAAACTAATTTTCTAAGAAAAGCTCTTTAAACTCCCTCCATTACATATTTGATACTTTATCATCTTCCTTTGTGTTTTTAATCAATGACCACCATTGATCATCATCTCCAGTGAGGCGGTAAACTGCCATGACAACGTTTTCCCTTTCACTACTCCCTAAGGCGTGTAATATTTTCTCTAAGGAATTTATCCATTGCTCAGCTACTAATGGATTTGTAACCCCATTGAATGTTTGTGGTTGTTTCCTCATGAAGCGATCTAACATTGATTCTCCACGCTATGGATCGGGGTTCTCCATGTGGGTAAGGTTATTATTCATAACCTGATTGAGTTATCCTAGTATGGTGATTAGCTGATCAACACTAGTTTCATCACCAACTCCACTATAATTAACTTGAGTGGGAGGTAAATCCCTACATGGAGTGAATACATTGATACATTTTCCATTCCTTCCACTAGGAACCATTTCTAAACAATGTCATAAACTAGATTAGTTTATGAATTGAAATACATATTTCCAAACTTATAAAATTCTTAACATAAATTGAACAGTTTATGGATATAATCCATAATCATAAAAAATGTTTTCTTTGAGGATGTACATACTCATAAACCCTACAGAGTGGTTTGTAAAGAAAATGAGAATTATCCTAAGCATATCCCCCGGGAGTGTCGTAACCAAGAGTGCAGTAAAGCCCATTATTGTGAACCAGTTCCCGTTCGAGTCTAGCTCAAAGTGGTGTTTTCAATTTTTACCCCTAGGTACATCTGTTCCAGAGCTGCCTCTACCTACTCATATCCAGAAATGGATGTATTTCTTGAAAAACTCACAAAATCTCTACAATACCAAAATTCTAGGATGTTCTTCTATACTAATCCTCAAAGTCTATCTTAGGGTAATGTTCTCTAATCAGAGTTTTCTAAATATATCCAAGACATTCTTACCTTATTTTTTTCGAAAAGGTTAGAAAGGAAATTGTTTGGAAAACGATGGAAAGATCCCATTATAAAAATATTATAAAAATTAAAAAAAGGGTATAAATTACTTTAACCCATAGTATATAAAATAGTAAAAATGTTTCGAAATACATTTTTAAGAAACATGGATGTGGATGATAAAGAGGTCCTAATAGATAATTACGTATAAACAACCTCAGATAATGAATTGATTGTAGAATTAACCCTTAACTTGAACTTTTCCTTGATCGAGGGTAGGTTAAACACCTTTATAATGGTTAAATAATTGTTATTAAATTATAAAAGAATCATATACAATAATATGATATCATATATGATCTTTTAATATTTCTTTGTTAATAATTTCTTAGTATTATCATCGTTTCTGGGGTTAATGGATTCGTTTTCCTTTATATTTATTATTATGTGAGTCATATTTTTTATGGATGGGATGTATCTTATTCATATTCTTATTTATATCAAGTCTTTAATTTTTTTTAATAATCAAATGAAAATTAGTCTTTAATGGATATGATGGGGAATGAATCTCATCGCGTTCGTGGAGACAGTAATCCATACGTACGCACGAGCGACAATATCATTATTTTGATATAAAAATAATATATAATTGGATTGTATATCATATATACAGAATCATTATCATGTTATATTTATTATTTAAAACAATTACACATTATTTTTATACCTATCCAAATAATAATATATTGAATGACAATTACACCACGACGTGGAGACGGTAAGCTGTACGTACGCACGTATGGTGACATGTCATTCAAAGGATGGATAAAATAATGAATATTGTTGTATAATATTTATAATAATATCATATTATATAAAATATACTGGAGTTATTATTTTAGAATGGAAACAACAAAGAAAGAGGAAGTGGAAGAAGAATTAAACTTGAAAGAGGTGATGAAATATTTACCTCTTCTTCGGGTTCTTTCTTTTGATTTGATCAAAAGTGATCCTTAGGATGATTTTATGACTAAATGAAGGCCTATAATATTAAGGTAGGATAGTTGAGGGGGTATTTTGGCAGAGTTAGGCCGGGCCAAATGGCATTGAAGGTGTGAATTAGAGAGAAAGGAGAGTTCCCTTTTATAAGAGGGGTGAGGGGAACCTTAGGAAAATCTAGAAATATTATTTTATAATAAAATAATTTTCAGTTTATAATGGCTCAAAAATGAATTAATTAAAGGATAAGGTGGGGATGAGTCTCAAACCACTCATCCAATAGGTTTTAGATAGGTTTGGGTCACTATATTAAATTTATCTTTTAGATTTAACTCTTAGAATAATAGTTTGACATTTACCACGATTCTTTGTATTTTTTATTATATGGTCAGTAGAATTACAATATACTTCCAAGAGAAACCTAGGTGGTTCATTAATGATATACCTATAATTATATAAGTCTCTTGGCTGAACCTTAGATTTTTAGGAATATAATATCAATTATTTATATAATAATTGTTTTGAAAACTCTTTTATGTCAATTTTGACACTAATTGGATTTTTTTTGCTAAATTCATAACAGCGTTATTACATCGAAAACAATTCTTCTAAACAACCCTAACATGTTATATGTACCTATAAAATTAGTTAAATTCCCAAAAAATCTCAAATTACATTTATTTGGATATTTATAATATTAATTATTTTAATATTTCATTAATTAGGTAATTACTACATCATCATGGTGTCATAAATAAATTAAATTATTTAATTTATAAAAAATTTAAATAAAATACCATTATGTAGGAAATATTTGTATCCTTATAATTAATATTTATAGTCTAATTTATTTTATGTTTAACCCTATATTAAAAATGGTTTAGTTCTTACACTTTGAATTTAACACTTTTTACCCTTCTTTGAATTAAATAATAATAAATGTCCTAATCTAATCCAAGTGGACATAAAGGATCCTATTTTATAACTAAGGTTATTTTTGGTCGAATTAAAATTTTCCAATTGAATTATGGCATGTTTTAGGGTAATAATAATATCAATTTTACCCTTAAATACCCTATTTAATTTTAACCGTGGTAAATAAAAGTTAAAAGTTAATATTTGCAAAAAATTATTTTCATCGTTTTGAACCCCATTTTTCTTACTGATATCAACCATGTCTCTTAGATTTTTAAAATTCCACTCACAGAAGTGGTAAAATTATGTTTTATGGGAATTTTCAAATTTTCCTAGGAGGTGGGTAAAAGAGGGTGAAAAGTTCAATAAAATTTTTATATATCTAAAATTTTTATAAACTAACACCAATTAATTACATTGAACTTATATAGGTATTATGTCTCTATTTCGACCTAAAATAAATTTAAATAAAATAAATAATTATTGAAATAAAAATTTTGTTTTAAACTCTAACTCAATGTTTTCCCTATTCATAAAAAATTGAACGTTTTTATAAAAATACCAAAAATTCACCCTAAGCTAACTTCAATATTCTAAATCCAAAAAATGAAGTCCATTTTGAAAGGTAAAATTTATAAAATTTAAAAAAGTGGGTATTACTATTCATAATAGTTAGTTGGATTTGTTGTGGTGTGTTAGAACTCGAAGTTGCACACAACACATACTACTTTATTATTCAAAGTGAAGCATACCGTGGAAGATTGGGGTGTTACAATTATTTTATAATAAATTTATTTTTTAAAATAATTTACAATTTTTAAAAATACTATATTGTAACATGTTATTTTTAAATGAAAATAACTAAATAATATGTTCTATTTATGGACAAGTTCTTCTTTTCTAATAAATATTTGAATCCATAAATAGTAATAACACTCCTAGTGTGGTTAAGGTCATAGTAATGATTTTTCATGATACATGCGATTGTGTTAAATTTAATTTAAAAGACACTTATGATTTATATTTTATAAATTAGATATCAAATTTAGAATCATTGGCTCCAAATTATTTAATAAGTATCACTATAATTTATTCTTAAAGGAAAAATTACCATGTTTAGAAATCTAGTCACTACAGTAAAAAACCAAAATGGTTCAACATTGGGAATCTTAGAAGTTAAAGAATGAAATGTTTAAAATATATATTTCATTTTGTGGTGTCGGTTTGGATTTATCAAAAATTATATATAAACATTTAATTATCATTTTTGTGCCACTTGAATTAATATGGACCTCCCAATAGTGAAAACTTATGAGTATTTAAAAAAATGTCACCCCTCCTCAACTATAAAAGGGAACTCACTCTCCCCACATCATTACAAATATCATGCCATTTTTCTCATAAAAGATCTACCCAAATAACATGAAAACTACTATAATCTCATATTTAGAGCCTTAGTTTGGTTAAAAATCCAACCAAGCAGGGATCTAGTGCAAACTCGAGGAATATACATGAAGAAGAGGTAATGTTATTCAACAAAAATATTTTTTATATTTATTTTCCACCAAATTAAATTAATATTATACCATTATTATATAATAAAATAATTATATTTCATATAATAATATGTTTTCATGATAAGGGGATGACCTAAAACCTCACACACTTCCATCTAATGGGTTACGAATGTTGTGTTCGTGAGTACGACAGACTACAGTTTTGCAAACTTATGTTGTTCATTTTTTCATTACCACATTTCAAGGATTTAAATAATGGTGGATTTATATCATTAATATAATTTATTTTATATTTATGATGTTATTATTAATTTATAATTATTATACCACACATACCTTCAATATTACCTTTTTATGGGAATACTATAATGTCGTTTGTGTGTACGAGGATCTACCGCATTGTGAAGAGATGGGATTCATTCATGCTTTACACAGAATCTATAGTGATGGGTTCAATAAAAATATTTTATATATATGTACAAAAAATATTCTATAACGATACTATATAATTTACATTTCTTTCATTCGACCCAAATAGAAAATGAAAAGCAACGTTCATGCATATGTATAGCTTACCGTCTCCATTAACGATGTCTTTCATTTCATATAACTAAATTTTATGTATTATTAGAAATAAATATGTACTATATTTATAAGATATTTGTATCATATTTATATTTTCATTATATTATGTATCCCTAATATAAGTGATATTACCAAAAATAAAAAAATCATAACATACTTGAAAACAAAGCGGTTATTACCTTAAATGTAACTTTAAACTGAAATCGTTAATAAAAGGGTAATAAAATGTCATTATAAGATCATATATAGTATCAAATATATTTATATTATTATTTATGTTATTTATAATAATATTATATATATTTTATAGGATGTTCGGATGATTACAATAAAAGTAAAGACTTAAAGTAAGGGATTTCAGTCTCACTATTCACTCTCTTAAGATACATGCCATGTTCACCACTGATTAATTTTATGTGTTGTGTGTAATTAAAATTAATTCATATTATGATTATTATAATTAAAATTATTTGGTATTAAATATCCATTTTATTATCTCTCTCTCATGTATTTTATGATTCCATTGTTAACAAATCTGTAACGGATTTCTGTCTAAATTTAAATTCTTTGAGATATACGTTATGTAATGAACCTATATTTTTTTACAATGTGTTTATACATACCCTTTTACATGTAATATCATTAATTTATTAATAATGATGATACCTTATATTTAATTTTATGTTATTCCTTCACGGGGCTTATGTTTCAATGTTACCAAAGTGGTAAAGATTTTTTTGTTACAATCTCTTCATTTATCATGATTATTTATGATTATTTATCCAATGTTGAAATATCATGAGATAAATATCAATAATTATAATTGAATTTATTATAATATTTTAATTAAATATATCTTAAATTAAGGGTGCCATTTTTTCACTCTTTGGTACTCGATATAATTAAGAAAATGTTTTTAAGAAAACACCACATTATTTCACTTTTAGTTCGGAAATCTATTCTCTTCCAAAACCATGTTTTATAAAAATGTTTTAAAAAATGTTTTTAAATGATATTTTAATATATTTTTATAGTAAAAGTTTTTAATTTTTTTTATAAATGTTTTAAATTGTTTTTAAATATTCATTCATAAGTTTTCATGTTTATATTAAAAAAAGTTTTTCAAAATGTTTTATGCTTTTGAAAGAATTGTTCAAATAGGAAACAATATTTTTCTCAATAAATGTTTAGAATCATTTATAAACGATTAGTTGATAACTTTTCAAGGTTATTTTTATATAAAATGGGTTTCATAAGGATTTATGTTTTAAAAATAGATTTTCAAAGAAAATCTATTTTCATCATGTTTTGTACCAAGTAGTCATTAAAATTTATTTTTCATATAAGATGAAATTATTAAATATGATTTATTATTTACAGGGGATATGATCAAAGGATAACATTCATATTATTTATTTTAATGATTTATGTTTATAATGGAAAGATTTTATGAACCCCATTTCTCTTCCATTTGTAATACTGTGATTAAAATATCATGAAACTCATTTCCTATCCATGGATTATAAAATGATAGAATTATAATGAAACCAACTTCTTTTTTACAGGTGATTTTATGATTAAATGTTTCAATTATTATTAAATCTATCTCTTTTACACAGTTTATTATATAATTTAATTTTTATGAAACCTATTTCATTACATAGGTTATGTTATGATGAATATTTTACAATATTTTGGAACACACATGTATGATTTTCATTATGTGAATGGTGGATCCTATATCTCCATCTGATATATTGGTTAATGATTTATATATCAAGATACGAAAATGGGAAACACATTGATAGGATTGGTAGACAATGGGAAACATAAGCTTCCTGGTACATAATGGGAAATATGTGCATCTTAATCCACTTAGGAAAACAGGTGCATCCCAATCCACTATATCTAGGTTCTTAGTATATAACCTTGAAAAATGAAATGAATTTATATATTTATGATGGTAACACACTTTTATAACATTATTTTATGGTTCAGGATTGGATTATGTTGATTTCTCAATATTATGACCCGTGATTTCTAAAATGATACAGGTTTATTCAATGAATCATGTTTGTGATCCATGATAGGTTGGGTATGATCTTTAAAGGTTATTATCATTATCACATACCCTTTTCATTATCTTATGAAATCATATAATAATACATTGATATCTCATATATTTACCCTTACTAAGCATACGAGCTCACCCTTCATTATGTTTCCTTCCTAAGGTTATAAATAATGGTTTATATAGTGTATGACTAAGAGGAATTCTTTGTGAGAAGATCATTATAGGATAATTTGAAGTTATTTCACCAAATTAGATAATTATTTTCCATATTTCCAAGAGAACTAAACTATAATAGTCCCCAGACATATTTTTCAATAATATATTAAATATTCATCTAAAAATATGTCATATCCATATATATAATGCATGGTATCTATATTTAGTATAAAAGGGAAGTTTTATTTAACCTTTTGATACTAGGATGGAAAACATTTAGTGAGAAACCAATAGATATTTCTATGGATTTTTCTAGGGATATCTCTTAGGATAATTCTAAGGATGAATCATATTATAGGAAAATGTCTTAGAATTTTGGTAAAGGATATAGTGAGTGGTTTCTAAACAATAACATACATGTATAGATTCTACAAGTATATGTGGCTTTGCCATAGATTTAACTATGCATAAGAACCTTCAAAAATCTATATTGAGCTAAACTCGATCAGGAACAAGATCATGACAATAAGCCTTTCTACACACCATTTTTTGACACTCCTGGGAGATATGATTTTGAAATTCATAAAATCATTAAAAATCATTATGAAGTATTTAAATATATAATTATTATGAATGACCTATGATAATAAAAAAGATACATATATTAAAGAATAAGGTTTCATGATTTAGACATCCTATACACGAGTTTCATGATTATTTGGTTCTGTTATGTTTAGTGTTTCTCAAATTATGATTTGTGGTTTTAGTAAGTGGTGGAAACCTAAATGAACTATTATAACATTAATTGTGATGGATAATTTATTGATAATAACCTATATGGGATAATGTATGGAGAGAAAGACTTTGTGATTATGCCAAATCAGTTTTCATGTAACATGACTATAATGTCCCCTAATCTGGAACTCTCTCACGTGTCCTAAAAGGGTTGGTTATGAGACCTAAATCATGCCTCCTTATACACTATAATATGATAACTATTAATGGGGGTGTGAAATGTATTGTGGGGAAAAAATACCCAAAGGTATGAAGTGCGACAATAGAAGAGATAATCCATTTAAATGGATGGAATTACAGTTTAGACACAGTAGAAATCGATAATAAAACCCAATTGAATAATCCAATAAATTAAAATGTAATAATGTAATGACATTCTATTATGTAAATAAATTTCATGGAAAAAGTAAAAGAAAGATAAATACTAGTAGACTCCAATAAAGTCCCAAAATTCCCTAGTCTTGAACCCCATGTTGGTCCTGCCTCCAAACTCTATCCCATTTAATTAGAAACAATCAGCATCAATGTACTTTGAACTTATCCAAACCTACATCAACATAATCTAGACAGGTACCAAATTATGGCTCAAATAGGGTGTAAGTATAACTCAGTAGTTCGAAACCACTGTGTCTAAAAAACCAGTCTTATAAGAAATGTATGCAATAAAGTGATAAAAAGGTGTATTAATTTGTTAAATAGCTAATAAAATACAATGACAGCCTACTTCCGCTCCATGCCAGAATATCTCTGAGAACATATCACAACCATTCCAACCATAACCGTATAACCATTGTAAGATAACCTTATCTGATTTCATTCCATAATATCTCTAATCAAGCCTCATAGCTAGGTTAAACACAACCATATAACCATAGTAAAATAACTTACTTCAACGATATTATTGAATATCTCTTAGCATGTCTCACAACCATGCCAACCATATCTATAAACATGACATAATAATAATAATAATATGGGTCAAATCCCTATAATAATTTCCATGTCCAGATCAAGGACCTATAAGAATTACAAAATCTTGGTTAAAGACCTATAATTATTACATAATAGGACTTGGTCAATACCACTCAATATAATCCTTAAAACATATAAGTGGAAATGTGGTAATTCCATTCCTGATATATAATCATTTAAGAAAGAAACTCAAGATATGTCCTAATAGCATGGATATCACAATATCACATTATAAGCCTCATTCTTTAATTATTTGAGTTACCATTTATATGCCAATAAACATTCCGTTTATATCACAATTGATCAATAGTTAAATCAATAAGCAGTAATCCATAACCTAGTGATTTGATGTTAATAAATCACTTTAGGTCTCATGTCATGAAAAACACACTTTAATCCATTATATAATCCAATTATAATAAATGTTCCCCCACCCAATGGTTTCCATATGCTTGTTCATTAAACCATTAAAACCATCAGTCTCCAAGGAATAATCTTATTCATTATTTAATTAATCCAGTTGCACATTACGTTGCTGCAATCACAATATATTATATACTCAAAAGTTATCAAACCAAAGGGTTAAGGTTTATAACACTTACCTTAAACTGACGATTGAACAATGATTCTAATGATAAACGTATATGAGGATGAAGGTTTGATGATGACAAGAATGATCCCAAATAAAAATTGACCATGATCAAAAATAAAAAAACACATGGTAAATATAATACACCTAAATGTATAGAGAAACAAGGGAGATAAGGGAAAATTTGACAAAAACCAGTTACTGGGTACTTAATACACTTTTTTGATGTTTAAAAGGGATTTTGGAACTTCAATGTTTCCTAGAAGGTGCCCTCGGGTTGATAGGAATGGTTATAGTGAGTTGAAAAATGAAACTCAACAACACATCATATAAAAAATAGAATTTCAGGGAACCACATGGTGTGTAATATAGTTACACATCATATATTTATTTTTAATGGGATATGATAAAAAACTCATCACCGTGGCTGAATATTAGAAAACACCTGAACATTACATGACATGTAATACATTTTTATGGCAATTAAATGTTCTGATGAAGGTTTTACATTTCATTTTCCTTATAAGAAAACTATACACAATTTAAGTATTCTCAATATACCAAGAACTCATTATAAAAATTGACCCGTTTATACCCAGATTCTTTTAATTCAAAAAAACAAACATTGCTAAACATTATTCCTTTTCAGCAATAAAGGATCTCCATATAGATCCTCCCCAGTTTTCTTAAGTTTCCTCCAAACCTAGGGCTGAATTTATTGAAATTAAAAGTATCAATGATGAAAAATGACCATCGATGATTAAATATAGGTAAAAAATTACACAAAATAAAAGTTAATGATGAAATCAAAGATAGATGTAGATGGAAAAAATTGGATCATTCAACCTATGCACCATATAATAGACCATCCTTGAGCTACTCCAATAATCACTATGGGATCTCAACAAACAATTCTAGACACTATGTTCTCATATCATACTCCCTCTCCTAGGTCTCCTCTTGAACTCTCCCATTCTTCCACTGCACTCGAAAAAATGATATAGTAATACCCCAAATATATTTCTCACCATGATCCACAACCAGAATCAGATTCTCCTCAAAGGAAACATCAACATAAATCTTGATGTCTATTACGTCTATCACATGGGAAGGTTCTTCATTATATCTTGGAAGATGCGATATGTGAAATATGTTGTGCATGGTAATGTAGCGCTATTGAAGGTATAAGCATTACACCATTAGACCGACTCTTTCCACTATATAAAATGGATCGACAAACCTGGGTGCTATATTTCCCTTTTTTCTAATATAACATTTCCCCAATCTAAGCGATACTCGAAGGAAAACATGATGACAAACATCAAATTCGAAAGATCATCTCTGATGATCATCATGCAATTTCCTCCAACTTTGTTCAGTCACAAACTTTTTTTTGATAAAATTAACGTATTAAGAAGTATCCTATATGAGACTAGGCATAACATGTGTTGACTCACCTAACTCCATCTAATAAAGATGAGAACAACACAAATTTCCATAGAAAACCATGAAAGATTTCATTGGGATCGATTCCTGGAATCTATTATTATATAAAAATTCGATGAGTTCCATATTTTTTTCTCCATGAACCAAAAATATCCAAAACATATGCTCATAACATATCCTTCAGAATACGAGTAGTCTACTCATATGGACCATCAATCGAAGGACGATAGGCTATGATTAAAAGACCCTATGATCTCAGTGACTTATAAAGACCCTTCCATAAATGAAATGAGAAATGAGGATATTTGTCTCAAATGATACTCCTTGGAACACCATGCAACTGAACCACCACACGCATGTAAATACATTCTAGTTCATCAACTATGAAAATCTCCCTGGTAGGTAATGAGTGGGATACCGTAGTAATTCAAACCATAACCACCCATAAAAAATCATTCTTATGGTTTGTCCTAGGTTTCCTTGTCACAAAATCCATTATGACATCATTCTATTTCCACTCAACAATGGGAAAGGGCTGAAAATTTATAGTTAGCCTCTGATGCTTATCTTTCACCTACTGAAAAGTGAAGATTCTGGCCACAATGTCTGTTACCTCCTTCATCATTCATAACCACCATTATTATCTATAGAGTTCCCAATAGATATTTTTTAAACTAAGATATGTATTTCATCTAGATTCATGACCCCCCATCATCTCTTCTCATAATCCCATAATAACCCATACTTAGTCACAGAAAGGAAGATAATTTCCACTAATAAGGGATAATCTTGATTGTGTCTCCCCACTATATAGTTTTTCTCTAAAAAATGAGCCCTTTGAATTAGATAACATCTCAGTATTGACCTAATACAAGAGCATGGGTATAAAATATATCGAATTTATAGCTATTCATCCTTAAATATCTAGAACATCTAGATACATGTCTGCAAAGAGGGCTATTATCCACCACATGTTGCAAGACTCGCACAATACCTTTTTATGAGAATTCTTTCTCAATGCATTACCAGTGATGTCTCCCATTCTGGTTTTATAATCTAACTCAAAGTTAGAATGCTTAAGATACTTGGCCCACCACCTCTTTAAAAGGATCAAGTTTCACTAAGAAATGATGTAACTGAGGAACTTGTGGTATGTGTATACCACAAAACTCTCACCCATGAGATAGTGTTTACAACAACTCTGGATATGTACTGCTACTTCAATCTTGAGATCATGAGTAGGATGATTCCTCTCATATGGTCTCAACTACCTAGAGCCATAAGCTACCACTCAATCCTCTTGTATTAGAACTACTTCGAGTCCAATTCTAGATGAATGATAGTACATGATATATAATTTACCCGACATAGGTAAAATGAGGTTAGGATATAATTTTATACTTCCTTTTAACCCCTGAAAATATCTTTCACAAGCTTTATCCTAGACAATCTTCATCCCTTTCTTGGTCATCCCAGACATCAGTGCTGCCAAATAAGAGAAATAATAGATAAATCACCAATACTAACCTTTTATACCTTTTATTCTCCAAATAATGATTACTTTCTGTTTTTTTCCTGATATACCAAGTATTCAACTTTATTTGGATCAACAAACACTTCTTACATTGAGATTATATGGAAAAGGAAGTGAAATTTATTAATCTTGAAACTTCATTTGGATAACTTGGTATATAACATGTGCTATCTAAATATACTCAGGATGATGTTACAGTGTTGGGAATGATTGTATATTGTTTAGTATTACACAAAGATATTATTAAAAATCAACCACCAACTGGTCTATAAAAGGATAAAATATCCTATTCATTAAGTCTATGAATACAAATAGTGTATTTTCAAACCCAAACGACATCACTAAAAACTCATACAATCCATACCATATTCTAAAAGAATCCAGAGGTATTTTTTGGTCTAACCCTTAAATTGTGGTAACCTTATCTCAAATATATCTTGTAGATGATCTTATAACCTCTCAACTAATTAAAAATACCATCAATGGGAAGAAGAGAATATCATTTCATGAGCATCATCTAGTTCAAACTCTGTTAATCCACCCATAAGTGTAAAGACCCATCAGCCATCTTGGTGAAGAGAACTAGAGAACCCCAAGGTGATACACTAGGCCATATTAATCCTTTGGATTCTAGAGTTTCTATCTAAACTTTAAACTCTCAAAGAAATTTTGGTTCCATTCTATATGTTGTGATATAAATTGGCTCTAATCCTAGCACTAACGCAATCGTGAACTAGATCTCTCTCTCGAGTTTTAAGTTATAAAAATCATTAGAAAAAACATCTATAATTTATCTACCAATGAAGGAAAATAATATTACTACATTACACCATCATTTAGAGAAAGACTAGTTGTCTGAGATGTGAGACAATCAAATCAATATTTAATTATTCCTACACGACCATCCTAATTATCTCACCCACCCTCATGAAAATAACTGCCTTCCTTATGGAGATAAAAAGGTAACTTTCCTATTATAATAGTCTATATGATCCTAGTATATAACTAACTAATCCATACCTAGAATCAAGTAGAATCCTTTCATTTCCCTCATGAATGATTCATAAAAGAAATGGCAACCACCAATCTCTAGAGAACATTCCTTATAATGTTTTATATTATTTGACTGCACTCCCAATGGTGTGTTGGTGGTTAAAGAACCATATAATATTTCCAAAACCAAGACCAAACCATTTTCAAAAGGAGAAGATAGAATGGAATGTGGTACACCAGTATAATCAACAAAAGATAAGGTATATTATACAATAATTGGTTCTTAGAAGGTACACTATTATTCATCCATGATAGCCAGAGTATTATGTGTAACATGAATCTGACTTGTCTTCCCTAGTCTCCCTTATAACTACCTTGAGCTATTTCTCATGCCCAGTACTGCTACTTCTGCACTAGGTTACCATATCCCCAACCTTATCCTGAACATCCCTCATAACGCAAGATACCATCCTACTCAAGCTTAGCTAAGACACCTCCCGACTCATGTGCATATCTCGATCCCCCAACACTAGTATATTGTTGGAATATCACACATAACCTCTAAATAAGACCCAGTCTTCCAAATATGTGACACTAAAATTCGGGTAAGGACACTGAAAGTGCTTGTGGGATAACATTCCACACTGATAGAATTGCAATAGAACACAATATTGAGGTGCTTTTCCACTAACCTGACCACTCGGGCCACTACTAACTTAGTAGAAATTGTCATAAAGGTGATTATTTCTACTTGAATAAGATATCCCAGTTCGACATTCTGAAATAGCTCGGTCACTGCTTAGGGCCTCTCCCAAATTCCCTTCCATGATGAGTGTTGGGTTCATCACATCCTCAAAATTCCTCAAGTGAAAAAATTTCACCTGTAAACTGATCTCATAAAGAATACAAACCAAAATACATCATTCCATATAGATCTCATAAAATTCAAATTATTGTGAAAAGCAATATAGGTGAGTGAAATGTCTATCATAGTCGATCACTATCATTCTCTCCTATGTTAGATGCATGAACTCTCAATATTTTTCAATACTGAAAATATTGTGATAGAAATGGGTTAGGAACATCATCTCTATTTCCTTATAAGATAGCACATCTTGCTACCTAACTTCTTCCAAAAAATCACACCAACAAAAGGTAGGTCTATAAAAGCATGTATGCAACAAGATTATGCCTCTTATCTTTCTCTGTGTCGAGATACTTGATGATTTTATACATTGAATCGATTCATAACATGGATTACAGGGGCCTCCCACCCCAAAAAACATAGGTGAATGATATAGTTGAAACTCTCTTGTCATATCATACATCAAAGGAGCAGTATGAACAATATCCCTTTCTATGAATCACATTACCCATAATAATCTCTTGTGATGTTGAACATCCATATGATCCATAACAACTAATGAAATATTTAGTTCAAATGCATTATGAGTGTGCTAATTTTCACTCTCCTGAGGATCATGTCAAAGATGATGGGGATTTATTTTCTATAGAATATAAACACACACCACAAAACAGTAGATACAAATTTGGTCAACCTCATCAGGTGACTACAATAGAGAACCACTAACTCCTGGTCTCTATTAACATGGAATACATGTGTTTTTTCATGAAATGTCAATTAATTTAATTTATTAAAAAAAACAGAGATCTCAAGTCATATTTCAATAAGAATTTATATATCCCATGAAAAGAAATATGTCCTTATCGTAAAAAATGCATGTAAATAAATCCTTATGTGCCTATTATGATGCCAAAACACCCATATCACACTATACTAGGCCATAAGTACAAATATCAATAAATCATTCACACAACATGTGTATCTCGAAAGGTTAAATAATAACCAACTATAGCAAGTAAACAACATGAACAACAATCCCCTCCATTGGAACTTCGATT
Source organism: Viscum album (assembly GCA_963277665.1). Taxonomy (NCBI): domain Eukaryota; kingdom Viridiplantae; phylum Streptophyta; class Magnoliopsida; order Santalales; family Viscaceae; genus Viscum; species Viscum album. The sequence goes on along the minus strand of OY728139.1, from coordinate 1,077,359,182 downwards.
TTTTCCCAAACATGGGTTAGCTAGTTCCATACTCAAGCTCATTACCATGTGTCGACACATCCTAGTATCCATTTTACCTTTCCCAAAAAGTAAATAGGAAAAAGGAAAACCCTCTCCTATGATAAAACTTTGTAACATCCCCCCAATCTGTTACTCTCCATGTGGCCCAAAAAGGGTTGGTTATGAGGCCTCAAGCTTGCCTCCCCATATGCCTGAGGCTGTAGACTAGTAGTGGGGGTGTGAAATATATAGGGTGGGGTGACTATACCCCCCAATAATGAAGTGAAATTTTTTTATAAGTAATCCATTTAAATAGAACAAATCATAGTATATAAATAGTGGAAACCCACAATAAAATCCAACCAAAATATACTCAAAATACCTTAATCCATAACCCCATGTTGATCACATCTCTAAAATTCAGCACATCCAGCAAGTAACAATCAACAACAAGGTCATTTTCCCTATTCCAAAAATTTGTCCACATAGTCTACAAGGGTAAAAAATGAAGACCTAAATAGGGTGTGATTATAACATAGTAGGTTGGCACCACTGTGTAAAAAAACCATTCTAATAATAAGTTTATTCAATAAAGAGATAAACATGGGTATTAATTTATTCAAAAATTTATAAAATAAAACAAAAAATTGTTTCATCCTTATACCAGGATATCTATGAGCATGTATCATAACCATTCCAACCACAACCATACAAACATGAAAAAATAACCTGCTTCGGCAACAAGGTAGAATGTCTCTGAGTATGTTTCATAACCATTCCTTCAACAACCATATAACTATGGTGAAATAAAATTGTTGGGAATCATTTTGGAATGTTTTTAAGAATTTCTCAACACTAGTACAACCATAACAATAAACGTGTAATAATGGAAAAAATATGGGTCAAAGACCAATAATAATTACAACATCTAGGTAAAATCCCTATAAGCATTACAACATCTAATTCAAATCCCTAAAAACAATAAAATGTGGGACTAGGGCGATTCTAATCAATATAACAGTTACGATATATAATTTCTCATGTACTAGTACACACCTAATATATAATAATTTCAGCAAGGAATAAGAGATATTTCATAATAACAAGGATATCAAAGTATCACATTATAATCCTTAATTTCTAATTTTTTGAATTAACATTTGTCTTTTAATTAACTTTTCATTTATATCAAAATATCTCAATAGTCAAATCAATAAGTAGTAATCCATTATATGGGGAAAATATATCAATAAATCTATTATATTCTCAAGTATTTTCAAATACACTTTAATTCATTAGCCAATTCGTTTATATTTGAGGTCCACTCACCCAACAATAGCCATATGCTAGGTTAAAAAAAATTGAAACCAATGGTCTCTAAGAAGTAATATAATTCATTATTTAATTAATCCACATGAGCATTATGTTGGTAGAATCATAATATTGCATATACTAGGAAATTACCAAACCATATGGTAATTTTTTATACACCCTATCATTAACTGATTATTGAACAGTGCTTCTAATAAGAAAAACACATGATGAAGAAGGTGTGGATGATCAAAAGAGATATCCTAGATCTAAACTTACAAAAATAAAAACAAAAAATTCACAATATCAAGAGATTACACCGCAATGTCTGGAAAAACAAGGGGGAGGGAAAATAGGACCAAAACCACTACGAGGGACTTAATGCATTATTAGGATACTTGAAAGGGAGTTAGGAAATCCAATGTCACAGAACGTTCCCTAGGGTCAAGAGGAGAATCAAGAAGTGAGTTAGAAATTATATTCAACCGCACAAAAAAAATTAAAATAGAAGTTTAGGAAAAAAACATGTCATATAATATAGCTACAAGTCATGTAATTTTTTTAAGGGTATACACTAAAAAGCATATCAGCTCAAATGAATATTAAAAAAACCCAATTATTACACTAAGTATATGTTTTTTGCATATAGTTTTTCAGGAAATTTTTCTTATAAAGAACATGAACCCCTTTAAATATTGTCAATATACCCAAAACACATGATAACACTTAAACTATTTAAACCAAAAATCCATTAATTCAAACATACATACATCTCTAAAAATTATGAAAGTTTCCCAAAAAATGTCTATCCACATTGATCCTCTCATGTCTTCTCATATTTCCTCTTAACATAAGAATTTGATTACTCAAATGATAGGTATACACAATGAAATACGACCACCAAGGTTTAAAGATGATGGAAAAATCTCCCGAAGGAAATATTAATGAAAAAACTCATAGAGATACATACCTAGAAAATGACCAGATCTTAAAATTTCTGACAATGTGTACTTTAACTAAAACACTGGCTCCCCAATGAATAGAAGAAAATAATTCAATAGGAGTTTAGGTAATGGACACCATGGAGGAAATATGATTCATTTTCCTATGTATTGAGACTATGGAATGAAACACCAACATACATGTCTTAGAGGAATAGGAATATGTTTTCACTATGGAAATAATGACAAAAAGTTAGTAAATACGATGGAAAAATTAAAAATTTAGTTAATTAAATGGATGAGAATAGTGGTCTCCCTAAGATATCATTGATGATTGAATGTTTCAAATGTGAAAATTTTATGAATTATAAAAAATTATGTCCTAAGGGGAAAGATCATGAATAGAATCAGTAAGGTGGTTTGAGTAATGGTTATACTACTAATGATGAAGAGACTACAAATTATATATAAAATGAAAGAGGTATCAGGGAATAAGATGAATAATCCTAGTTAATGTCTTGGGTATGAGGGGGAATAATTAAGGTATTTATGTGTTTTAATTCAAGAATCATGTTATATGAATCATTAAATATATAAGGATTATTCATTATACATTTTTCATTAAGTATTTGAAAAAATATGTTAAATGGTTCGGATGGACTAAAAATGTGATTTAATGGAATGGTGATATTTCAATTAAGGGAAGATAAATCCTAATATTTTATGGATGTTGAGGTAAATGTATTGGGATAATGATATGTTGGATATGAATGATTAAATTGGATAGTAATGATTACCTTAATAGTTTTTTTGTCAAATGGGTTTATGCTGTCATGGATGGAGATTACTACACCTTTTTTGGATTTATGGAATATATCTAATAAATTATGTTTTATGTAAGAAATTAATAAGCATGTATGTTTTCAATAAGGTGTTTTGGTAATTCTAGTTATTACCAATATTCAAGGGAATATATGATGAATGTATTCACATGTTTGGTATGTGAAAATCAAGATCCAATTTATGATATAATGGGGATCAATGTTAAACCAATTTTTATAAATTTAGTGACATTGTTTATAATGTTTTCAACTTCCATATTTTAGATGGGTAAAAAGGTTAACCATTTATGAAATGGTTTATGTGGAACATTTAATGTGGGTTTAGAGATTAGTATATTATTTCTCTATATGATGATTTATTCATATTGGATATCATAGACTAACAATTTTTTTGATAATAGATAAGATAGATAGAATGACTTATATTATATCTATGGATCTTATGATATTATAGTGATTAAACACTATAAAACTCACTTTAATTTCATTGAGTAAGGTTTGAATTGGAAATTGATCAAGGCACAACCATGTGGTACGATTCATCTAATGAAGTAGAATGAATTAAAGTAAGTATATATTCTCAAGAAAAATATTTATAATTTTGAAAAGGTTCTTAAGTAAAATGTTTTCCGATTATCTTCATTATTTATGATATTAATGGCCTTTTTCAAGCCTCTTTGTTTTATGTCTTTGTAGTCATTAACTTTCTCCAAACCATGTTCTCTATCACTCTCTATCCGTATTTATGTGTTAGTTTTCACTTCTATGTCCATGTTTTAAATTCCCACCTATATTCATCTATTTAGAAACCGTCTGTGTGTTATTCTATATGAAATTCACTCATACCATTCTCTTTTTAAATAGGATGTTTTATTAACCCTATTTTAAATGTGGTTTTCTATGAAAGTAACTTTCAAGTATTAATCCATTGAGGACTGAGGTAGATTTTGAGGGAGAAATTCATTTTAACGGGGGTAGAATGTAAAATCATGAGATTTAATGAATCATTTTTTCTTAATAAATTAAATTTTGTTTATATATTATGGCACATGAAACAACAAGTTATGTTTTTGCAACACATAACACTGACTTAGCTTGCATTACATGCAAGACTAAGTTTTAACAAAACCATGATATATTATTAATGAGACCATTTTAACCAGGCTATTAAACATAGTGATATGAATATCAATAAAACCTTTTTAAATAATATTTATAGATTTTTTATATAATGAAAAATATTGATAATAAATTTATAATTTTCAATAAATCCACTATATGTTTCAAATATACTATTTTTTCATAAAAATATGTCTTTTTGAGAAAAATAATAAAATTATGTTTTGAAAATTTTATGAAATGAATTTGATAAAATAAATTTTATTTTTTAATTCAAAATTTTAATATTAACTTTGAGTAAATTTTTGGTTTTTTCTCAGAAGTTTCATTTTTTTGGTGAATATTGAAAAATATTTAATTTTAATTGAAAATTTCTTTTCATTTAAATTATACATATTGTTAAACTAAATTTCTAGCTGGTTTTAAATTTAAAATATTAAAATTATATATCCATTAATCCCATTTAGGTCATCTGAATCTACTTCATGTTGAATTTGGAAATAAAAACTTTGTAAATTTTGGATCTTTTAACTTTAAAATCCTACTTTCTTATCACGTATATGGGATTAATTTTAAATTAATTTTTTTCAACTTCTTCTAATGTAATTTGGATAAATATATTCTATATTTTAAATAATAATAATTCATAATTTCTAATAAGTATAATATAATTTTTTAAAAAAATTAATAGTAAAAATACAAAATATATTTACCATTGTTAAGGTAAATATGTTTTTACTCGGGGTTAAATTAAGGATTTAACTGTTAAAACGACCTACCATTTTTTCTAAAATCCATTGAATGTATATATTTATACCCTTATGACCTTAGGATATATTTTATGAGTTTTTTTAAAAACTTTCCATTGGATATGACCCATAAAATTAGTTCAGTAAGGAAAAAAGTCAAAAAATTAATTTTCTTACATTTAATAACTATAAAGCTCTGGGATGTGGAATAAATAAAATATTTTTTTTTATAAGTAATTTTTTAAATGATAAATAATTTTTCTTACCATTATATTTTATTTTATTTTTTTGAGATGAAACAATTACTTTAAATTCATAAAAAAGGCTATAACATTAATTATTTACTTAGCAATAATGTAAAAAAAAATAATACTTAAAATATTAACAGTGAAGTAAATCCAAGGAATTACTGTGTTGTATTCATTTTAGATGGTTATATAATATAAAAAATATGTGAAAATAATATATTCTAATTCCATCATTGTCTTGATATTTTTAAATTCAATTTAAATTAATAAAGTCAAAATTAACATTAATATAATTTTATGACATATTATATTTTACTAAATTATTTAAAAATAATAAATAACCTATATTACACCAAGTTATTTTTAAATGACAAAAAATATAAACGATTTTACATTCATGGAAAATTTTTTCACTTATAATTAATATATTAATTCATAAATAGTAAAAACATTGCTAGTGTGGTTATGGTTAAAGCAGTGTTTTTGCACGTTACTTGTGCTTATGTTACAAATAATTTCCAACACACGTTGGATTTATATTTTATAAATATTATATAATAATTATAATCATTGGTTATAAATTATTAAATAATTCTCCCATTATTCTATTATCAAATTACAAAGTACTGGGGTTATAAATCTTGTTTTTTTAGTGAAAACCAAAAGAGGTAAAAATGGGAAAATATGAAGTTAAAGAATGTAATGTTTAAAACATGTATATAATTGTGTGGTGGAGGTTTTAATATACCACAAAATCCCTCAAAATATTTAATTATTTGTTTTGAGCCACTTTAAGTAATATTGACTTCCCGATAGTGAATACTTTTGAGTATTTACAAGGATGCCACTCCTCCTCAACTATAAAAGAGGACTCAATATCCCCACTTATTCACACCACTAAATAAATTTGGAACAAACAAGATATTACCAAATAAAATTATAAAATCTATAACATCATACTTTAAGCCTATGTCTGTATAGTAATTAATCCAATCAAGGCTTCAGTGAAAACCCAACGAAGATACCTGGAGAAGAGGTAATTTTCTTCAACAAACATTATTATTATATTTCTTCCACAAACCTCTTTAATTATTATTATAACGTGATTATATAATAATAATAGTATCATAAATGTAATGATATATTTTTATGTTATGTAATAGACCTATAACCTCACACACTTCCATCAAATGGCTCATGAAATCATCATTCATGTGTACGACAAACTACTGCCTCACGAACATATATTGTTCATTTTTCCTTTACCACATTTAAATGTTGGAATATTGGTAGATTTATTATTTATATATGATATATACGATATTAATAGTTATATTATTATTCTTTTAATATTATATTACACACACCCTCATGCCTTCTATTTTGTGTGAGAACGATAACGTTATTTGTGAGTACAATGAACTATCGCCTCACAAATCCTTGTGATTAGTTCATTCTTTACATTGAATGTATTAAGGATTATTTTATTAAAAAAATGTGAAATATATGATACAAAAATTATTCTAGAATGAAAATATATCATTTAATTTTATTTCCTTCAACCCAACAAGAAAATGAAAAATAGTGTTCATGTGTACGTACGACTTACCATCTCTATAAATGTTGTATTTCATTTCCTATATCTAAATTTATAGATTAATATATATACATATATACTAAATTTATATTATATTTATATCATTTTTATAATTATAGAAATTTTGGAACCATGATCTATGTAGGTGGACTAAAATTATCAAATCAAAACACACATGAGAAACAAATCCGTTATTACCAAAAACGTAGTATTAACATGAAATAGTTAATAAATGGGAAATAAAAGGTCATAGGCTGATCATATATGTTATTATACATGTTAATATAATTATTTAATATATTTATAATAAACATATATTTATTATACTGGTTTTTTTAATGAGTATGACAAAAGTTAATATTAAAGGTTGGGGATTCCCCTCTAACTTTTAACTTCTATAAGAAAAAATACAAGTTCAAAATATATTTAATTTTGTGGTGTGTATAATTAACATGAATATGTATTATTTTGATCTGAATAATAAATATTTGTGTTTAAAAAACATTTTATAATCTCTCTTTCATGGGGTTTACAGTTCAAAAGATAACAAATCGGTATGGTATTTTTGTCTCAATTTTCCTTCTTTGTGACGTATTTTATGTTATACACCTATATTCTTTCACAAGGGGTATAAAAATTCCCATTTACATGTAATATCATGAATTTTTTTAGCCTCATTATATTTTAACATTCATTATATGTTATTATTTCATGGGGTTTATGATTTAATATTGCAAATGTAGAAATAATTTTATGTTACAATCTCATCACTTATCAAAATTGTTTAATATTAAAAATCCAATGTTCAAATATAATAATATAAATCGAAAATTATAATGAATTTTATTCTCATCTGGTTATTCATGATATCTTCAAGTAACAGTGTCATTTTACCACTCTTTGGTACTCATGATAATTAATAAAATTCTTTTAAAAAAAATATGACTTTATTCTTTTCTTGGTCCGAAATCAATTTTCCTCCAAAACCATGTTTTCTAAAAAATTTCTCAAAAGAATGAAATGAAATTTTAATATAATATTCAATGAAAATTATTTTGACAATTGTTTATGTTTTAAAAAGTTTTTAAAATGGTTTTCAAAGATTCCTTGATATGTTTTATGGTTATTTTCAAAGAAATAGGTTTTCAAACAGTTTTATGTTTTAAAAAGATATTGTCAAATAGGAAATAAAATTTTACACAATAAACATTTTGAATGATTTTTAAAGATTAATTTATAGGTTTTCAAAGTTACTTATAAGGAAAAATATTGTCATTAGTTTTTTAATGTTTTTTCAAATAATATCTATTTTATTCAAGAAATGTCCCAAGTAGTTGGTCAAAATTATTTTCAATATAAGATATAATTAATTGACGTAAAAAATGTTTTAATGAGGATATAATACAAGTATATAATTTGTATTATTTCTCTAAATGATTTATGTTTATTATGATTTTTTTATACCCATTTCTCATCCATGGGATATAATAGAATAAAATGTTCAGTGTTTTTTTCCTCTACCATAGGTTATACCATGATAGAATTCTTCTGAAACCAACTTATTTTTCTTGGGTTATGTTATGATAAAATGATCAAATTATTATGAAACCTATATTTTTTTCACTGGTTATGATACAATGAAATTTTTATGAAACCTATTTCATTTTATGTGTTATGATATAAGGAATGTGTTATAATCTTTTAGAACACATATGATTTATTTTAATTATGCGATGGGTGGGAAATTTATGTATATGTAATGAATTATATTAAGATTTATATATCATTAAATGAATACAGGGAACAAGATGACGAGATTTATCCACTTTGGGAAACATGTGCAACCTGACCCACAATGAGAAATAGGTGCATCTTGATCCACAATGGGAAACAAATGCGTCGTGGTCAAAAATGTAAAATAAATTCCTATTGATCTATAATGGGAAATGGGTGTATCCTGCTCCACAATGGGAAATGGGTATGTCCTGATGCATTATGTGAAACAATTGCCTCTTTATCCACTATGGAAAACAAGTGCAATATGATCCACTATGTCGATGGTCTTTATAGTTAACCTAGATACATGAAATAGTTTTCTATATTTATGATGGTGACACACTTCTATGACATGAGATTATTATTTCTGATTTATTTATTTTTATTTATCAGTCTTATGACCCATGTTTTCTAAATTGAGAATTTTTTATTCCATGAATCATATTTATGATCCATGATAGGTTGGGTATGAACATTTTAAGTTATGTTCCTGATCACATACCCTTATTATTATATAATGATTTCATATTATTATAAATTTATATCTCTTATGTTTACCCTTAATGAGAAGATGAGCTCACCCTTTATTATGTTTCCCTCTCTAGGTTATAATGAAAGGTTTAGGTATGGTATTCCTAAGAGGAGTACTATGTGATAAGATCATTGTGGGTGTTGTTGAAGATATTTCACCAATTAGAATATTATATTAAAATTTTCCAAAAGAAAAAAAATATTATTGTCCTCATGTGTTTATGTTTGTAATGTATTGAATATTCATCTAAAAATGTGTAATATTAATTAATGAGTAGAATAGGTCATTATACGCATGGTCAAGGCTGGTATGTCGTAAGGTTATCACATGATCTGACCAACATCTCTAGATGACTTCACATGACTTGGAAAACATATCTAGAGGACTTCACATGACCTTTAGTACATGTATGGATGACTCCATGTGACTTATCAGATAGTTTTTGAGGACTTCACGTGACTTCAGTTAATTTTCTGGAGGAAATCACATGACATATCTGACATGTCTAGAAGAATTTGTGTGACCTGGATGACATCTATGGAGTCAACACATGACTCATATAACATATTGATACTACATCACATGACTCATATGACATGTCCTAGTGTTGTCACATGATCTTGATAGGTCTTGTGAAGTATATGATTCTATCACATGAAAATCCTAATATCCATCATCAAGTAATGCTCCCATATTTTTTAACCTTTATTTAATATATTCATCAATGTTGGTAAAGCATCATCTTATTTAGGTTTCTCATAACCATGTCATCATGAAGAAACTTCATCGCATAATTCGTCTAATGCACCATAGGTCCTTTGTGTGATCAATAAGGTGATAACGTAAAGTGTATATTCATGCATCATGATCCCTTTGGCCATTCCTCATACTTTAACTCATATAGAAACTTGAGATCACTTGGATTTTCACATTGAGAAGTCCAATATTCTATGTTGGGTCTTTTGTTGTTTTTTATGCTGGGGGGTTATACGCCCCACAACCCTGGTTTTATGTCGCTACATACAATGCATAAATCATATATATGGTATTGATTATGTGGAGGGTATACCATATAATGTGTTTCACATGATCATGATGTGGGGATTCCATGGTGTCGCATAATAAACCGAGACCATGATATCACTCTATCATCTCTATATTTATTGGTCCCTCATATTGTCAAATGGATTTTACAAGATCATGTTAAAATGACTAAGAGCCTTTGAAAGATCAAGATGTTGTGTCTAGGTGTTTTCATGAGATTATGATTCTTGTCAAGGAGGATTTAACATGATCAAGGGATACTTTTTTGGGTCCCCTTGTGAGATCATGTCGGATTGCCATATGCCATTCATGTGACAAACCAGGATTGTCAGGGGGGGCTCTATGAGATAAGTCTGACATGTAAAAGGGACTTCTAATGATCAATGGTGATCACATGAGGCTCATAAACCATTCAAATCAAATTTATCATATCACAATTAGGTAAGATTATTCTTAATTTTCTATATTTTATTCATTATTTTACAAGGCCTACAACATTTTACCCATTGGTTTTCCATGAGGGAAATACATGATGAGTAGAGTATCTCACAATAAAATACGAGCATTTTCATGGAAGGTTTTTCTTCTTGTCCCTGGGGCATCGCATGATACAATTGATATGTTTAAGGGCCTTCACAAGATTAGTGCTGGCATGTTTGGGAATCTTTATTAGACTATGATTTATTTAGAAGAGGATTTCTTATGTTCCATGAGAGTTGTATGGGACCCTTTGTGAGATCAATATAGCATTCCGGATATCCCTTGAGAGATCAAGAAAACAAGATAAAAGGACCATCGTATGATCAATGATGATCACATGAGGCACATATCCCCTTATCAAGAAAATAATGTACCTTAAACCAAACAAAGCCTCCACCTTTTTCATCATTTTATATTTATTTTATATGAGGTTTAGAGGATTATATGGCCTTTTTCTCTGTATATATTGCATAGTTATTGAATCCCCTTGAAAAGCCTTCACATTATCATAAGAATTTTTATAGTCTCTTTCACTTGAACTGGAGGGATTTCATGAGGGGTTTTGTTTGATCAGAGGGACTCACCAATGGGGCTTCACGTGATCATCCAAATATTCTGTAAAGGTATTGATTCATCTATGTGTCCTTCCTTGGGTCATGGGATTATTTTTCCTTCTGAGAATTACATGATTCATGTTATCCATCTTACAGATCTCTAGGTATCTATGAGGATCCTTCCTTTGTCTTGTAGAAATAAGAATACCCATGCTTTGGGTATTCTTCTATTATAGAATATCGATTCTCATTTGGAGAGTGTCAACACATCTAATAAAAACATATGAAAGTATCTGGTTAAACTATAAAAACATAAATAAATTTTTAATTACTCAATATAAAATTAAGGAAATTATGATCTACCTTATAAAAACCTAATTAAATCTTCAATTATATTATATCATCATAATTATTTTCTCAAAATTGAAAAACACAATTAAAATAAATATATATTTATTCAAAAACATTATGAAAAAATTATAATACTATTAAAAAGTTCATAAAAAATATTTAAAAATAACAAACCACTAACATGATTAAACTATCAAAATTCATAATTTTGACATGAGTTCAAACCCAAATTACTCTTTTAAAATACTTGACACTTTATAATTGTAAAATATAAAAAATAATATAGTAATTCGGTTTTGTTTACATTGTATCATTTCAAAATTATTATTCAAATTTATAACTAACAATTAGATTTTTATAATCTTTTTGTCAGGATTTTTTCTTATGTATTTATCATTTCATATTTCATAAATGTTTTCTTAATTTTTCAGTATTTTTGTTTACTAAATAATCTAATATTATAATTATTCTTTTTTTGTTTAGTTTTTTGATTGATGATTATTTAATTTTATTTAATTATATATGTATCAGTTGGATTTTTTATATTCTTGTACTAATTGTTTGTTAATTTGATTAGAAGGATAATGTGAGATCAAAATTCTATATAACCTATATATTATAGGGAGGGAACTATATATATATATATATTCAGGATTATACCCATCCTTCTACACATTAGCCTTTTACTTACATAAGTAAATAAATTGATTCTAGTGTTGGAAAATGTGCCAAAGCACGTTCACTTTTATTATCTCTTTCACTTATTCCATACTAGAGGATATATAGTGAGTTTTATGACAATAAAAATACTATGGTTCTAAATTCAAAACAATATATATGTTTTTTTCTAGATTTTTTTGTGGGAAGGTGATAATTTGATATCTTGCTGGGGATGTTCTAAAAACATGACACTAGTTCGGTCATGGGAGATAATTGGTGTACGATAATTTATTATTATTTTACTTCAGATGAAATGTTTTATAATATATTATATTTTTTATTTTCATTAAATGATATATGATATATCTAACACTAGAGAAGTTAGGATGATATGTCAATATTTAAATGATAGAAGATGGAGGGATTTTAAATCAACCCTAACATTTGATTTCATTTTTGGTGCAAAAAAATGAAAATCCAATATATATATATATATATATATTGAGATGGAGACACATATAAGTAATATATAAACAGTAAATAGTAAAAATAAATTTTTGGTAAGTGAAATTTCATATTTTAGATGTTTTTTGTGGTATAAAAGTGATCACATTAATAATTTTACAGTCCTTAAATAATAGGATCTTTGGAGTCCTAAATATAATATCTAATCCAAAATTATATACCCTCATAAATTATAATGTAAATTTTATCCAATATTAAATGAAAAAATTATAGGTAAAAAGTTTTAAAAAATGAGCACTCTGCCTTTAGTTTATATAGATATTGATTACCTTGACCCTACTAGAGATTAAAAATGGAAGAGGGAATGAATGTGAATAATTATAAATATATCATAGAAGAGATTATGGTGGTATTTGAGAGGATTGAAAGGTGTTATTTAAGTTTTTATATTATTTTAAATGTTTTTATTTTTTAATTGAACAATAAATTATCCAAATATTCTATACAAGAATACCTTGTGGAGTATAGAACATGGGGGAATTTCATACCTAGGGATAATAAGTTTAGTTTATCAACATCATTAGTGAATACCAAACACCTAGGTCACATATAATGATTTAATATGGGTGAATAAGTTAAATAATTGTTATTCTATTCTGAAACCTCCTCAAGAGAGGATGCAAATAATGGAAAATAAGAGCTTTAGAATCTACAATTTAGATGACGGATTAGATAATGGAGGGGGTTAGAGATTCAATACATTCGATGTTCAGTAACATATATAGACAGTTCATGGAAACATATCCTACTCCTCCACATATTCTCGATGAGATCACTCTTATACATCTATCTATAGATCCTAAACCTCCACCTACACATTTATGTACCTCTTTACACCTATACCTCCACAGCATCCCCTATACAACGAGTTATATGTTGGGGATCCCATGTAACATATTGTAGCATATAAGACCATATATTATATTTTGGATACCGTATATCATCATCATATCGAGATGGATCTAATTTTGGTAATGGTATAAGATATTAAAGATGAATTATATACTATACCATTCCAATTAAATCTTGTTTCTATAGTTAGACCAAATATTAGACATCTTTTACATTTATCATATAGGCTTTTATGAAATCTTACCAAGTTGGTATGTATAAATTGTATCCATTATTTTATAATGGTTTTACTTTTGTTTTAAGATTTTAATATATATATATATATATATATATATTATAGGAATGCATTAAAATGAAAGAAGTGTTTTATGGAATGAAAAAAATGTTTACCCTTCATCCATGGATACTTATTTTTCAGAAGGGTTATAGAAATTTTCAACAAAATCATATTTATTGATGGATGTTTATGAGTTTCTAATAAATTTTTATATAAGTGGTTGGGTTATAAATATGATCGTTTGAAATAGAGATATCAGGGAGCTTGTAAATGAAGAAATGATGGAAATCAACGTGATGCAATTCTGTTCTATATAATTGAATTTTTATATTTATTTAATTTATTATAATTTGATAAAAAATTAATACTTATGTTTTATTTTTATAAAGTATCTATTTTAAACGTTGTATTCAATATGAAACAATATCATTCTTTGGATTTTATAACCACAATTTATTTCTCCAATAGTAAAGATAATAGAGGATGAAGAAATTACTATATATACATCTGAATGATTTCAAAATGATACAATTCAGAGTGGATGCTACCTTATATTGATTGAATTGAACTGTATATTTTAAAGTATTATTTCTCTTAATTTTATAACCACCCGAATTATATGTTTTTAATATATTAGTAAACATTTTATGTTGTGTGTTTTTTCCCATAAGAGAAGAAAACATACTGGTTATTCCCTATTCACGGTGATGAGTAGTAAGGTTTTAATGATGCATTTTAGGAATAAGATTAATTATTTTAATACTTATATATTATAATCAATTTTAATTTTATTCTATAAATATCATTTTCTAATGTGGAATTGGATTACTTTAGATTGATAGTAAGACAATAGGATGAAAATATTAAATATGAGTTTGCAAAAAATGATTTAATTATTATTTTCAAAATATTTTCTTAATTTAAAAAATATAATTTTTGATTGGAAACATATTTTTGAAATAGATATATCATATTCAAGAAGGACTAACCGAATGTGGATATTAAACTCTAAATTTTATTTTTTCAACGAATTATAGTAGAGACAGTTACAAAATCTCAAAAGCATTGAGTTTTCTATTATATTTTACTTTTATTTTTCTTATCATTAAAGAAATATATCTTGTTAATTACATTTCATTTATTTTTTTGCATTTTGATGACTCTCGAACATAAAATAGAAATCAGATAAATCATTTATTAGTAGTAGGGGTATATTATTTCACAAGAATGATTCGATTATTGTTTTCTGTAATATATATTTTGGAGTTGAAATTTCAAATATTATATTTTTAATTTTAATATAGTTGTGATATAAATTTAAAGTATGGAAATGTGTTCAGGTGTTGTTGTTTCTACCTCTATTTTCTATTTTATATTATTATTCCTTTATGTTGCTATAATTTTTCTCTTTGTAAACTAGTAAAATGGGATTGAAAATTAAAATTTTTAAATAATTATTTATATCAGTTATTCAAAAACTGATGTAAAAATCATTGTGGAATTTTTTTCTTACATCCCATTTTAAATAGCCAATATTAAAAAGAAACCCAATATTAAATTTTTGACGGTATTTCACAATATTTATTATCATAACTAACATATAATACTTTTTATTACATCATTTAAAATAAAAATTATAAGAAAAACTCAATGAAAAAATTCTTGGAAATGATTTCTCTTCTTAACCAATGTTAAAAAAACAGACCTTGAATTCCTTTTTTTCTCTATAGTGTGATTTTTCATTAAAATTAATTTATTATTCATTAAATTTTGGTAACATTTAATTGAAATTTATAGTGGATATATATTTGAAAAACTTTAGTGTTTTTTTACTCGGTAATTCTTATTACTTTTTATAACACTCCATGAGATGAATTTCATCAACTTGTCAAATATAATCTCAACATTTGTGTCATCATCTTCAGAATTTTATCTTTCGTTACATTATTCGATCTTTATCATTTTCAAATTCTGTATTTAAGGGAATTTTTTTTCTTACTCTAATTATTATTATTACATTCTTTCATAATTTAATAAAAAATCACAATGCTATGAAAATAATAAATTAGAAATGTATCAAGTTCATAGTATTCAATGTTTGATAAATTATCATCAAATATATCCTATAAAATTAAAATTATTTTTATGAAAACTTTATAATCTCTACCAAATATATTGTAATCCTATAATGGAGATAAAAAATCCTTGACTATTTTAAATAATTCCTTAAGGAATCCATCATTAAGTATTTGAATGTGTTCGTATATAAAATGATGAATCTATAATTTTATTTCATACATTTTTCTTCATAAATGTTTAATATCTAATTTTATATACCTTTTTCCTATGTTAATCCTGATAAATATTTCATAAAAAGTAATAAAATTCATTTATTTCTTATTTTTATATCACTCTTAACTATCTTATGATCATCTATAGTCATCATAATACCATTGGTAAAAAGAATATATCCATTTGTTACAAATTTATATACTTATAAACTAATAGATAGTTGATATGCAAGGATCCCCTCATTCTATAAATTATATTTCATTCAATAAAATATTTTAAACCCTAAATATTCAATGATTTAAATGATTCAAGAGGACATAAATGTTTAAAACAAATCCAGATTCAAATATAAAGAACAATAATCTTTCCAAGATTTAAATAGTCTTTAATTCCTTAGAAGGAAACCATAAACGAAGATATATTAAAATTGGTAATACCTTGATACCAATTTGAACTATGTTTTATAAGGATTAGCTAGGGTTTAATTAGTGAATAAATTTCTTTTACACTTCATGAATAAAGGAGAATTTATCATATGATAAGTTTATCTACATGATTATTATTATAATATTATCTTCTTATTTGGTATTGAATATTTTTGTGATTAATTAGTTAATTCGTCAATTAATACCATTAAAAAAATAATGGCATAAAGAAAAATTATTTATAAGGTTTTCTATCCAATATAAATGGTCACATATCTGGAATGATCTAGATAACCTATAATAAGATGATCCATTATAATAATCATGGTTGGAAACAACAATGATCTATCATTAAACTCGTATTACATTAACATGTCACTTAAATGATGTAATCTTATCTCACATAATATAAATATACTTATTCATTTAACTTAATAATTAATGTTTTTAAACTTAATAAAGAAAAGTCACTTTTTTTAATGAACACTAACTCGTATTCCATTCTCTCTATAATATAATTCTGAAAAATAATGAGTGAAATATATATTTTAAAACCCAAAATATTTTTCATTTATTCACTATCAAATATTACTAAAAGAATAAATATTTTAAATTTAATTAATAATAAATATATATAACCATAATTATAATAATAATAATATTCTTCATCTTCATCAGGAGTGTCTTCAATTGTAACATCCTCAGTCCAGTTCACAGTGACAAAAATCGATTGTTACAAATCTCACGTGAACATCCCCATATTCTAGAGGATACTAAACAGAAATGAGGGTCTTTGAAATTTATAGGGACACTATTCCCTTTGGTGAAGATATCCATAATTATTTTCATATGAAATAATAACAAAGTTCATCAAAATATACAATGTAAAAATAGGTATAAAAGTAGTACACAAATAAAAGAAAATATAGTAACCCATGATTTAAAAATATAGATAGTCGATCATTTCATTAAATCCATATATACATAATAACTATATACCATGTAAATCTAATATAAAATATATCTAAAAAACATTAATTGTATAAAAGATGGATATAACCACAAAATGAGTTCCAAATCCTAACTCGATCCTATATTCTGACATTGACACAACCACCTAGCTAAAAAATCAATTTTGGGACCCTTTCTTTTATCTATACCTGGAACCCTAAATTTCTTCTAAGTAACCAAGATTATAAGACATGGTATGAGCACAACTTAATAAGATACTAAGAGTGGTGTCTCTAAACATATCCATTCTATAAGGGTGTATGATTAGGTGAAATGATGTATAAAATAAAGTTGAAATAAATTATGACACCTTTAATCTTTGGGTACTGTGGTGACACCCAGGGATGACCATACCTTTATCAACTAGTTTTGGGGTGACGTTTATGTATTCCATATATCAATAACATATGTTATAATGGCCCTAACCCATAATACTATATCATAGAATCAATAAACCATATCAGAAACATACCTATTATATTCCATATTAATACCCCATTGGTAAGAAAGACACCCAACCCAATAAATTCCCCACCAATAGAAGGAATGACACCAAACTCATCCCATTAACACACCAACAGTTATCATTATCACACAAACCATATCATTATTCCTTTATTAATGTAATTAAACCTAACACATAGAACATATCCAATCATCATAACTCACATGCCCAAGGTTGGTTTGAGAACCCATCCTGTAAAAATAAATTCTATATCTTATTATCAACAACAACCTCAGTTAATATAGTATCCAAACCCACTGCATATAATAATTTTCGCAAATAATATATATTCTTGGTTAGAATTCATAGCCAACCGATGGTACATAACTCATTTCATTACATAACACATGTTGGTAGATGGAATGAATGTCTAACCCACCTATACATCTTTTTTTTCTATATGGTTGGTATGATCTCCCAACACATATAACTTAACCATGTATACAAACCAATAATAAAAAGTATATGGTAACAATAAAAATATAAAAATATAATAAATATTCTTTAATTATTTTAATAATACATATAATGTTCATGGGTTCTCAAGTATTGGCATTCCTCCAAACTCTATCTCACTTTTAACATTATATTTTTCAAAATCATACACCCAACCCTAATATAATTTACACATTAATCTAAAATTCTACCTCATTGTTAGGAATTATTTATCATTTCAAAAAAAAATTTAAAAAGGAATACCATGTCTCTTCCTCTGTTCACTAGGCCATGTCTGACTTTGGGACACCCCACAAAGGTCCTTGAATGTTATTTCTATAGAACCTAGGTCAAATACATTGTAATAATTAACATAGACATAAATATAATCTCTAGATAAACATTTTATGATATATTTATCTATATTAAATATCTAAAACCCAAACAATAACTAATTTGGAATAATCGTGGTCCATTCTAACATATATTATGGGTTTCACTTATCCAAATACACATGAAATATTTAAAATATCATTGGGAAAATGATTGGTACTCGAATATCTCATAATGATATTAGAATTTTAGTTATTTAGCTCTTGATAATTCAAAATAAAATAGTTTAAATCCATGAATAAGATAAATGGATTTAAAGTAATCATATATGATGATAAAAAATGTAAAAAACAAAATAATCTGATAAAAGGTGGATTTCCCCAAGAGGAGAGATAACCTAAAGGAAATGATATATTTTGATAGGATGGACCCATAATGGTCACTGATCAATAAATATATCACCTTTAAAATAAGAGGTGAATGGGAGGTAAGGGAGAGGATAAGAATTTATTGGGAAGAGAATGAATGAATACCCTTATTACCTCTTAAGTTTATACATAATTAACTAATTAATTAAATTAAAAAATTAGTAAAATCAAGAATGTTTCCACCAGATACTCTCTTAGCCACAAAGTACTTGGTGACCACTAGGTACCCAACCACTATGCATCATCTAGTTATATGTATTGATAAGGTCACCCCACCACATTCGGATCCATCAAGTAAATGGTAAAATTCAGAAAAGAATCCAATAGATTTTTTTATCTAGTTCAAAGTCCCAACATTACACCCATTTTCCAAAAACAAACTGGCTGTAGGACCCTTCTAACACCTGTGACTTTCAAAATTTACAAAAAATCATTTTTTTGGAAAAAAATATACAATGTTCATACCTAATAAATACCTATGACATTTAATCCTTCCCACTATGTAGGATCTTATCCCCATGGTGTGATTTTTAGTTTCACTAAATCTCATCAGTGAAATGATCTAACCCCTAGGATTGTATACTAGACTCATGATCTCATGCCTCCTTTTAGATACGCACATGATACCACTAAATTAATTGTAGATGAATGATCTTCTCACTATGTTTCCTCTCACTCCAATTCTAAATAAAAATAGGCCACTCCTCAAAAGAAATTTCATCCACTAACTTAACTCCATTAGTAAATAGAACATGATAAAGTTTGAGGTTAAATATCCAAGGCAGTGATATGTAAAACATAATATTTAGGAATTGAATCATTAAGTAAGAGTTAGCTAGTATTCAACTAGATCAATCCTATTGATAATCTGAATTGACACAAAGATCATTGGTGAAAACATCCCCTATATCCATACTTACATATGTACCAATATAGGGACATTCATATAAATAATTGGTGTCCCACCTTGAGCTCCAGATGATGGTGTTTAAAATTGGTGAATGAGTCATACCTACTCCACAAAGTCACATTCTTATTTATGAAAATATTGATATGGTTCAAGTCCTCCTACATGTGACTCAACATGTTAACTACTAATTACCCCATTTATAAACAATTGAGAGGCTATCGAGATAACATATCGTATAAACCTTCTAATAGTTCCATCTAAATAGAAGCATGATAACTATTATTATATAAAAATTCATCACATTCAAGATGAATCTCCCATGATCCCCTAAAATCAAATATTCATGATCACATCATGAACTATAACAACATGATGATATGCTTAGATTTTATGTCGGTTTGAATATGGTGGAATGTTTTAAAGAGACCATATAAATCAAAATAATTATGAACCCATTTAAATAAGATTGATGTAAAGAGTGTATAATTATGTGATATGATTCCCATCATCACCATGTTTGGATGATTTATCTCCCAAACATATATCATACCAATCTCATTGATATATAATGTTACTTGGATTGATAGGAAATAAGAAACCTTGGTCAATAGGTCCACAATAACTCAAATCATATGACTACCCAAGGTAATCATCCTCAATTACATCCAAATGAATATAGTTGCATATTCACCATTATACCCATGAATAGGTAATGAAAATTTTAAACCTATGACTTTCCGATGATTATCCTTCACCCACTGAAAGTTAGAGCATCATGTAAAAAACCCATTATATCTATCTCAAGGTACCTATACAATCAATGAATTTAAAGTAAGATCATGGATACATGGGGAAACCCTCCTATATTTAGGCATATGATTCCTTTATTAACTCCTCATGAAAACTCATAAGTACTATAATTTGAGTTTTATTATAGGGAATATCAACTACTTAAATGGACTAAAAATGTTGTAACTCCCTACAATGAAAGTTTTCCATTATTAATAAATAGTCATATTCTAATAGTTGGATTTCCTTAACCCTATAAAGTAGTAAAGAGTTGTGGCTCATTGATGTTAGGGTCACCCACCCTGGTAATTCTTAAAATTAATATAAATCTTGATGAATATTCTCATTATGTTCCACTCGTTAATCAATTCCTATAATCCAATATTTAAGTCTTTCCACTGCATGTGTATATGAAGACATTTCCCTTTCTATGGGTGTATGAAAACTCAATATCAAACAACTAAAGGTACTCAACCCTCCTTTATTACCAAAGTACTAACTCAATCTATGAAAAATGTAATTCAAGAGATTATGATTTGTATACACCATGTACATATAACTCAAAAGACAGTGAAACCATCTTCACAATTCCGTAACCACCACTAGTAACTTCAAATAATGACATAGAATGTTTCTGTCTTGTGTCCACATGTTCCTATATCCATAGAATACAACACATATATTCTATATTATAATCACTCTAATCCCAAACCCATTTTCATCACAATACAATATACAATCCTTACATACCATATGTTAGGTTTGATTCATCATATTTTTCAACCTACTATTAATCTCTTTGGAGGATCTCTTAAAATAATCATACCATAGTAATTTTAATCTCTTATTATCTAGAGGTTTCATCAGTGCTTATAATCTAGAGATGTCCTGAATGAACTTTCTATTGTAACTGTATGAACTAGAAAAACAAAAAATATTAATAATATTATTCTAATTATCATAAGAAAACACTTCCCCAAGCATTTTATTTTTTAATAATATACATGACTATAATATCATGTTCCCTTATAGATAAGCCTCATTAATTCAGAACTGACACTTTGAGATTTTGAAATAAATCAAATTCTTCCTCATTGTACTATGAATATTAAAAAAAGGTTGAGCACAGTCCTCCCATGATAAAAATTATACCATAATATCATCCATAAATAAGTCCATTAAAGAGTGAAAATAAGAATGGTATACCCTATTAATTTGGTTAATAAAAACTATAATTTAATTCATTCACCTTAATGGAATCAAAATATATTCATATAGGATATACCAACTCCTAAAATTAGTTCACAGTATGTTAGATGACCTCACGTTCAATAGGTGTCCACCTTACCACAAGTCAATCTTAGAAAAAATCTCAAACCATCTCAAATGATCAGTCCAAATCCATGTTTTTGGTATTTTAAGAAATCACTTTTATGAATTAAGTGTGAGCTATAAAAAATGAACAACCCACATATTGATCAATTTCAACAAAAAAAACTACCAAAAAAATCATCAAATTTGAAATGCTATAAAATTGGAGATGTATTCCTCTTAACATATTTATTCATTTAATGAAGCCCTATAATAATACTTATACCTTCAGCTCTTTACCTCTCAATTGAGAAAATAGGTAATCACTAATAGTAAAAAATATAGGTTCTTAATCATAACCAATGTCAAGATTATATAACCCATAAAAAAAATAAACCATTGAACTTCTGGGTGAATTAGACTAAATCACATGATTAGTACATGTGAGGGTGAATAAAAAATCGATTTTCAAGGCAAATAGTTGAGTTTATAGATCTCGATTCTCTATAGTATACATCTAGTATAAAGGTATAGATATGGTATTTTTACCTAGAATCAAATCAATTATAAAATCAATCTGACTCTTGAGTGAAAAGCCTGAGAATTACACATGAAACAAATCATGAAACTAATCTACTACAATTTAAATGGATTTCTAAAACATCCCCTCAACATAAAAAATGACATTAAAAAACTGGGTCATGATCCCATATAGATGATAAAGGTCTGGTCTTGAACAATATTAATGGATTTCACACTCACCAATGTAGGTATAATTTTAAACATTGATATATGTGAATAATAACCATCGGTGGTAACAATATATGTAACGTCAATACCGAAAGGGATAATTTGTTTTGAATATCTCAACAATGTTGTAAACATTATTATGATAAAATACTAGATAAATATATAACCAATGTTCAGTATAACACATTCTTACATCCTACATTATGGTCTTAATGGTCTATTGAACCCTAACTACAAACTTTTTTATATCACTCCTTATCGTGTTCTAGAACCCTTTATCTGACCAAATCTTTTTCTACTAGAAAACTACCAAGAACCTCTTCAACAAAACAATATATATTTTATATTATTATAAATTAATACCAAACCCAACTATCATTGTCAATTACATAAAACATTTCCATTACTTTTACACTGGTAACAATCCATAAACATTATTCATCATTGAGGAAGAGATGAACTACCACTCTTAGTAGTCATTATTTTAATACCCGGACATAAACCATCAAATCCAAACTTCTTAATACATAATTGAACAATAAAATTCCACTATGTAGGATCCAACTTCTTAGTGCCTCTGCAATAATTGAGGTTTCTCTCATATATAGGTCCCTAATTTAGGATCGCTAAGAAAGAAGACAGGAGGAAGGAACTCAACTATACTCAAATAGGTTACCTCTAACTATCCTAAAAATTTATAGAACAAGACTACTCACCCCCGCCATTATGAGAGAAAATTGATAAATCTATGTAATGTGAATTTCATACTTGATAACTTACATACCACTATAGGAGAGATGTATAAAATCGTAGGCCCTATCCACCGCTATTTTATTCAGAAATAAATACTCAATGAATATAATATAAATGATCTTACAGGATATCCTAACATGATGTTTAGGTTTCATCATGATATCCTACTATCATTTAATATAACCACATAACATATAGGTCATTATAATTAACCACCTCTAAGGTGGTTTCTCATGATGATGAAATATTTTTTACATCTAGTATATCAATAACAGATCATCTTAGGGGCCACCCTAATCCATGAATGGGGGTGGATTATGTTTCTTAATCTCTCATTCTAGATTATAAAAAAAATTTATAACTAATGTGGTGTTCATATCCATATAATTCATAAACCAACATACAATCCCTTACAACTACTCACCTATGATGAGAGCTCGTGCTACATGGGGCTTAACCCAACTACTACTAGGGAATGCTCATCCTTTCCCCCATCAAACTCTTCTAGAGGTTGTTAGGGAAGAATATCTCTATACTGACAAAAAATTCCTTGGAATAGATTTTCAAAAGTAACTAATATTCTAAATTTGGATAAATATTAACATGAACTATCTCATACTATAGTATACACATTTCAAAATTAAGAACATCCCACAATTTCTATACACTCTCAGGCCTCATCTATCTAGACTTATGGTTAACATCATATATAATTCAAATAATAAATAAATGACAATTTAATAAAAATATAATGTGAACTAGATTGATTAGGGTTCTTCTATCAAGATATATAGGAAAACACTATACATGTCGCTTTCAACACTTTAAATAAGTAAACCCTATATCATAATTATATTATCCAACCATAGGAAAGAACAGAAAATTCATTTGATTCTTACATGCCTTGGATGATGCATGAAAATAAATCATATTTTATTATTAGTATAATTGTATAGAAATAATCCAAATAATAAACCACACACCATATCCCTTGAAATAATAAAACCATAAATCTCAAAAAAGAAAAAAACATATCCTCCATAACATGGACTTCATCTATACAATGTTCAGAAACTATAAATCAAAATATACATACCAAGATCAAATACTTTATGTATTCTATATTTCATTGACTAAATATTAAAAGGGAAAAAAATGAAATAGGGCTTCAATACCATATTATAACATCCTTGGTTTGGTTCAAATTACCCATGACTAAACAAAGTCACTACATACCATATCCATACCTCATAATACACTAGAGGTTAGTGACTATAGATAAGGGATTAGGAGTGAAAATAATGAGGCTCTACCATCATATAGAAATTACTATTATTAATATATATGTAATAAAAAAACATAAAAATATAATAAGTTTAAAAATAGACATCAAAATGATATTCTAGAAAATTTAATTGACATTATTCATGATATCACAATAATTAAAACTAAGAAATCCATAAAATTCATATTTAGAAAAAGGATACGTAATATGAGAAGGTCATATTAAATAAAACCAAAACATTAATAAAAAATAGATTAATATTGGAGATAAAAAAGGCATGTTTTCTTATAGGGTCCAATCCCCTAACATTGACTCTGATTCCCATCACAACCATTAAACCTAACATATTTGACTTTATCTATACCTAAAACCATGAATTCTACTTAGGTAACCAAAACCCTTGGTTTGGCTATGAGTAAACCTAAATAGGCCTCCACTAAATTTTTCCCAAAACATATACAATATATAAAGATTCACGTTGATGTTCCATGATGTATAAAATAGAAGAATTATAAAATAAAACATCTTTGATACATGGTTTTTGTGGTGAAACCTAAGGATGAGAATACTTTCTGCACCTAGTGATGATGCAGAGTATAAACTTCTCACATAAAAATACTACGAATTATAATGGTTTCCACCAATAATACATTTTCATGGTCCCAAGAAAACCAATTATAAATATACCCATAAAATTTCATAATAATGACATCATGGTTTACATGAAACCCAACCTAGTTTATTCAACATTAACATTTATCATGAAACCAAACTCATCTCATTCACACACCTATGTTTAATAGGATCACACAACCCACATCAAAATACCTTGATATTTAACATAACACCCAATTGGTACCATATATACAAGTCATAAAAACTCACACACCCATGTTTGGTATGATTTTCAAAACCATTCCACACAAAAATTTTCATACATAATTATTTTTCATGTGTTTCATTATTTCCCAACCCATAATAGATAACTAATTTAATCACATCCTATAAGTCAATAGTTGGCATCAATACCTAACCCATATATCCATTACCACTCCCAATATGGTTGGTAGGACTACCAAACCCATACCACAAAAACATTTTTAAAAAAATAATAAAAATTATATGGAAAAAATCATATTTTATATTATATTAAATAAACATTAAACATTAATATAACTATTATAAAAGTCCAAAGGTTCTCATAGGTTGTAATTCCTCCCAACTATAACTCTCTAATGAAAATATGTATTCCAAACTCGCCCACCAATACCATTTAATGTTTTTACATTTATTTTCAAAATAACCATCATGTTATCCATTCTTTTTCATGAAAAATTTATGAAAAGAGAATTAAATATTACCACCCTAGTTTTATAGGATATTTCAAGTTCAGGGACACCATAATTAGGTTCCCATATGTGAAATATATAGAATTAGGTTCAATTAAATGGAAATAAGTGACTTAGACATCAAAATCAACTCTAGAGAGACATTAATGGAAAAATTCAATGTTAAATAATTCATTGGAACCTAGGAAACCTAGTTTGGTTACATTATGGGTCACTCACACATTTTTAGAAGGTTTAACATATCACAATACACATTTACCAATTAATAAACCTTCGGGAATTTATAGGGAACAACTACCTCATAAGTATATAAGGATTCTCATTTAGTATAACCCACTTATTCAAACATAGATAGTTTGAATTAAATGCTCAATGAAAATCCATGAAACATAGCCTGTATAATGATCATTTAAATAATATGATAAAACATTGAGATAAATAAAAGTGTACTATAAGGGAAGAGCTAGCCTCACTGGAATTGATCTCGTATGAAATATGGAACTCGAAATAGACAAGTGTCAATAGAGAATCACGTAAAGAAAAAGAGAAGAATATGGGATAAGAGAGAGGGATGGTGAAACTGGGGAGAATAATGATATAATATCCCACATAATTTTAAAAATATTTTAAATAAATAATTAATTAATTAAAAAATAAAGCTATTGGTCACGAAGTATCCCTACCACCACTGAGTAAAATGTGACCACTGAAAACCCACCATCTTCCCAAAAAATTACCATTTTAATCAGAAAAAAATCCTAAACCACCAATAACATCCTGAATATTCAAAATTGATTGAATATCATGAGGATTGGAAAAAAAATTAATATTTTCATATATTATAAAATATCTATGGTGTTACATTAATATTTTATTTCATCTTTAAGAAATGACTAAAGGAATATCCTAACAAAAAATTCCCTCTATTGGGTGACATCTTCTTCCTTTTTCTTTTGTCATACCTTATATAATTCATGTAACAATAAAAAATTCAATATTAATTATCAAACATTTTAAAAATTATGTATTCAAGTTGAAAAGATTACTTATATATCTATATTATATCATCTCTATCTTTAATCTTAACTATTTATTCAATATTAAATTACAAATACAAATTAATTATTCAAATATATGTTGAGGGTCTAGTGTAACACACACATGTTACATTAGTTGAATATTAAATTTTATTTTATGAATTTTAAAAATATTTAATGTTTTAGTAATTTTTTGGATTGACATTTTGAATTTTGGATATTTTTTCGTTGTTTGACAGTTTACCTACACAATTAGGGGTACATATGTAGTAACCATGAATGAGGTATTTTCATGGAGACAATGTGTTTTTACATGTCCCCCACATGGTATATCAAACCATGCGGTGATTCATTAGATAAAAGTTTTTGAATGATGGCATATAATGGTACTTCCACATGGTTGGTTCATGGTTTGGAAAATCATGCGATAACACCATGATGTCTTCTCTAGTATGAATGATTTATGGTTTTCCTAAAACAACTATTTTAAATTAAAGTGGGGTTCTCCCCTCTCTTACCATATAAAAATTGACCAACTACTAATTTCTGAAGAATAGATTCCCTACTTCTTGTCTCATGAATATTTTCCCTTGCTTTATGATTTTTTAGTGATTTTAAAAGAAAATATCATTTCTTCATCCAATAATACATCCTTTTAAATTTTCCCTTGAATTTATCTTAGATTAATATTTTCCATGGAAGCATAATCCACCATGTAAGATATTTTTAGGGTTTTGAATGTTTTTAACCTAACATCTTCGTATCCAATAGATTGTAAAAGAGGTTTCATTTCTTATCATGGTGCTCAACATTGATGGTGAAACATTCTATCTCGATTACCTCTAATTTTTGTAGATGTTTCAATAATATCCTTGTTTATGTACCCCCATGTATGGTGCTGAAAAAATAATATTTACATTTATGGATTTGACACTGAAAAATGTTACCTATTTTTTTATATATGTTTCACTAATATCCCCTTGCCCATGTATTTAATTGATTAATTTCCAAAAAATTCCTCATTATTAATTTTTCACATTATGTATTCATAATTTTAAAATTAATAATATTAAATGTAAACCATCAAGAAAAAACCATATTAAATTCATTCTTAATAACCAAGGGAAGATGAAACAAGAGAAATAGTGTACTAAAATTCTCAGTAAGGGTAAACATTGGCATTAAAAATTTAATATCTATGATAATCATAACATGTGTATAAGGGTATGAGAACATATACAATGTACATGAAAATAATATAAGATAATTCAAACTCATTAACACCTAGATCAGAAACAACGATACATGGTATAAATATTTAACAAAATATAAGAGATTTATAAGTAAAAAACCATGATCCATGTTTAAGTAATTCTTGATCAATGGAATATTAATTTTTTTGAAAGAATAAATAAAATGTGTTCGATACATGGAACACCAAAAATAAATTATTTTATGACCTAAAAACGATAATTCAAACATTATTTTATCAGTAACATGAAATATTAGATTTTTAATATCTTAAGAGTAACTCTTATTCAGTGTACCCTTCCATATCTTAGGAGTGACATTAAATAGTTAACTATATCATCCCTTCAGAGTAACTTACTATGGTTATCTCTGTCAATTTACCCAATACATTGGAGGGATATAATGGACCAACCCATCATTAGATTATAATATAACTACCTAAAAATCAACCATAAACATGTTCAAGTAAAATAAATGGAAAAAACTTTTAAAATCATGTCATTTTAAACATAACACACTTGAAAAAAATAATCATTAATTTTTAACACGATTAACAATTTAAAAAACGAGTTATATGAATACAGATTTAAAACAATCATAGGCTATAAAACGAAAGATTAATGATGGTATCATCATATAATATCCCCATTTCATCATACAAAAATATTTAAGGACATTCCCACAAATGAAATATAAATTTGAAAAAAATTAAGAAATTACTTTATAAATAAAGAAAATATCCTTTACTATTGAAAATGTTTTAAATAAATAATTTCAATAATATTCATAAAAAAAATTTAAAAATAACCATGGAATATTTTAAAGGGAACATAAATGAAAATTATAGTTATGATGATTGGAAAGTACCTTCATTTAGTAAATGTTAAAACAAATATCACTTGCAAACTTTTGGTAAGAGGAAAAAGTACTCTACTTGAAAAATGATAAAAAGAATTAATTTTAAAACATTCAAAAGAAGTCAAAATAAAGGTAAAAATAACTATAGAAAATAATTGTTTCATATAAACTATCATTATATATATTTGTATTGATCATGGTTATGGAAGAAAACAGATTCTCGACCAAAAAGAGAAATACAGTGGGTTTTTTGTTAAATTTTTTTTACCTCCTTTTGTACCAAAGAGAGGAAAATGAAAAAAATACTGTAATCAAAGGAAAAAATAGAGGATAATAATAGTTATTTTTAATGAAATTAATATTATATAATTTTATTAAAAGGGATGTTGAACATTAAAATTTCCAAAAAGAAATTTGATTCAAACATAAGACCTTTGCCTCTTTGGTAACATTACAATAAAAAGTTATTGAAATAAATAACATGAACTAGATCTATATATACTATATATTATAAGAATTTATATTTAAAAATTAATTCATGGGGAATTAATTACACAATTCAAATAAAACATTTTGGACAACATGAATTATGTCTTAGGAAAATGAGACATAGAAAACTAAATACAGAACAAAGATCATTACATTTTATGTGATAATTAATCAATGAATTTATTTTCATCGAAAATGTAAATACATGGAAAAATTGGAGATAAAATATAAATATAAATAAATATTATTTCAACCATAATCATGGAAAAACAAATTCATTGAAGAATTATTATAAATCAAAGATAGGAAATTGAGTTAAGAAACCCCTTATTACAATCATAAAATTTAAATGAGAATTAATAAATAATTGTTTTTAAAAAATGTAAATAAATATATAAAACATTCATGAAATAATCCTATATAATTACATATATAATATTTTCATATCATATAAATGAAAGAAGTAATATAACCCAATGAAAATAATTTGAGTTAATAAATCCTTAACCTAAGTCCAAATTTTCTATGTATATCCTTTAACAGTAGTATAAGAAATTTATATTAATTATTTATTTTTTTATGAAACATTTTGTAAATACCCAGATTTTCCATGTAATTTATTTTAATTATATGGAATTATTACGAGTGTTCAAAAATTTATGGTGTGTGATTCTGAGGCCTGGTGTGCCGGAAATTAATTTCTGAGCTTTTTTAATGTACATTAAGTAAACACGGAAGCAATTCTTTTTATCTTTTGAAACGGCACTCAGTTAAAAAATCTGGGGGCACCGTTGAATATCTAGCACTATGATTTTCTTAAGGAAGGATTGATTTAAACCATAGTATGTCTGGATAAAAAGTTATATTTAGAGACTTTTTAAAATAATAATAAAATAACATTGTTATTTTATTTATTTATTTCTTTTCCTTTGACGGAAAATCGGTAGTGCGATACTAGCGACCTATAAATCCATTAAATGACATGACCCTTTACATCCTATGTAACAGTGTCGTTGGAATTTGGTAAGGTTTTTATTAAATGAACCCCCGTAAATTCCACAATTATTAATTACCCTCCCCATCTCCTATTTATATGGAGATTACGGGGAGGTATTGGAATGGATTCACCAAGAGATAATGCTTTGGTAAAGTGCCGTGAAAGACAACACTTGGAGGATGGAGTTGAGTCCTGAAGGTGGTGATGAGCACCACCGAACAACGAACACCAAATTTTCCTCTAGCACAGAGGCTCTCCAACGACCTTGAGGTTGGGGTTTAAATCTATGTGATTATTGTTTCTGATGTTATTCTATTCTAAATAAGGAATGTAGATCAACTCACTAATTAGTTGATCTGCAAATGATTTTCTTCTTGTAGAATTGGGAATAAATACTGGAGGTTGATGTAGGGATTAATTTTTCTTATAATTTCATGTGATTGTTGAATCCCTTTTTTCCTCCCTCGTATTTTCAATCTAATAATAAGGGAGAGTGCTAAACAAACATCACCCAGACCCTCCACTACCTTGTTTTACTATTATATTCTCCACGGAAGACCATTGACGCGAAACCGGCAACTGATTCCAGCAGATGATGGAAGCGGCCGACACCATCCGACCGCGATGGAGGCGGCGCGCCATAGGAAGAGTTTGCGGCACTATGTTGTGGCAGTCAGCGGAGTAGCTGACCCCAGCCAGCTACATAGGTGAGGCAGCGCACCATTGTGCACCTCTGGCGGAGAAGGGGCCGTGACTTTTCGACCACGGCGGTTGAGTAGGGTGGTGGGCCATAGGAGGAATAAATGATAATCCCCCTAGTGGGTCCCACGGGTGACCTGGAAACGCTAGAGGGCACTCCCGCTTCACCTTCTGAACAGTGGACCCCCCTCGTGCTAGCCCGGTGGACTCCGCATTACTGGGACGTGCCCTCTACGGGTCATGCTGCGCGAGCCCAGGGGGCTACGCCTCTGCATGCCAGGCCACACGAGCCCAGCAGGTGAAGCACCCATGTGGGATGGGCTGGACTGCGGCCCAGCGAGTCAAGCGCGCCGCAGACCAGCCTAGCCGGGTCGGTCGGACCGGGTGGGACTGGACCCGGACCATTCCATGCCCACTTTCACTAAAAAGACCATAACATGGAAACTAGATATCTGTTTGACTAACCGTATATGGAACTGGGACCCGTGGATCGAGAAGAACCTTTTGGTATACTCCACTTCATTTTTGGAGAAAGTTGGAGTATAGTCAGGTTGGATCGAACCCGAATCCAACCTGGCCCTCAACACTAAAATGCGTATAACATACAGACTAGGCATCTGGTTGGCACACCGTTTATTACATTGGAAACCTTATGATATTACGGATCATCAGGATACTTCTTCATAGAGCTTCGTAGAGGTTGAGGTATGACTGATGGCTTGAGGAGCGGTTCTTCTAGAACCAATCGTGCTATGAGTAGGAATCCAGTGGCTGACAGTGAGGCAGAGGTTGGAGACCGATCATACATAAGTTAGTACCGAGCAATCCTATGTGGGCCATCACTGATCCTCTATGGGTCAAATCCTATGTGGGTTAACACTCAATGATCCTGTGTGGGTTATCACATACCGAATCAGTTTGGGTCAGCGCTCAGAGATCCTGTGGGGGTCAGCGCATACCAATCTTGTGTGGGTCAGATCCTATGTGGGTCATTGTGAGAGTTAGTACCTATCGAATGTGGGCAGGTTAGATCCCATGTGGATCATTTAGGGTGTTAGTACCTATCGATCCTGTGTGGGTCACACTCTATATAATCTACAGAAGTGCCTCTTGACAGAATAAGATGATCTAGCTTCTCGACTAATCATATGTACATCTCTATCTTACTTATATACCTGGTATGAGATGAGTATTTTACCTATATGGTGATACCAGTGTGATACTTTTACCTTCATGGTGATATCTTCATGGTGATACATGTGTGGTACTTTAACCTTCGTGGTGATATCTTCATGGTGTTACATGTTTGGTACTTCTACCTTCGTGGTCTTATCTTCATGGTGTTATCTGTACGATACTTCTATCTTTGTGGTGTTACCTATTAGGTAATTCTACAATTGTGGTGTTACCATTGTGGTATTCTTCCATCATGTATGAGACGAGTATATAGCAGAGTTGATGGCTACTTCGTGCTTTGTGATTGTGGTCTTACTTTGTGGTTTTTCCTTTGTGGAACATTGGGAGATCGTTGGGGGGTCTCGGGGTCCATATTGAGTATGGTTATACTCACCCCTGCACTGGTTTCCCCCACACCTTATTGTGTCTTGTGAAGATGAAGGAAAACATTGATTGAGGTTCAGGGAGCTAGGACTGGACGATGCTTAGAGGTGGACCATTTGACATGGCATGACGTAGGATTACTAATCATGAGTTGTACATACCCTTCAGTTAGGGTCCTTAGTGGATAATCTAGGAGGTGTTATTCGATTTTCGGTTGTACTTTTACTTTCCTATTGGGCTTGTATTCTAGCCCCTTTACTTTCAGAATAGTTTTTACTACTATAGTTTAATTTGTGGTTTCCTATTGTTGTGCTCCTGGATTTCTGTGTTAGTACAGGTTTAAAGGAAATAACATTTCATTAAGAGACGCACCTTTCCAATGCAAGTTTCTATCCCATAGCCTATGGAAGGCAGTCATGTGGTAGTCATGGAACGGGCCATGGTGGATGGGTCATTACAAAGTCATATCACAGTAGTCAGTTATAACTTATAACTAGGAATCTGATATTTTCTATGTGGAAATAGTGTTGAGTGTTATGAGTGTGGTTTTCAGTTTGTGGAATCCAGTGTTGGTGTGGCAGATGTCGTATCCATACACCAGGACCCTGAATTCTGATTTCCGTCTTAGTGCACAAAAACACTGATTGTGTGTGTTTTGAAAATTTTTAATGGTTTCATTTAATGATCTCACTAGGTACAACTTATGGACCATGGCACACCTATTTTCTCTTAGGATTCGACCACATAGATAGCCAGCTAGGATTCCAGAGAGTGTACACGATGAAAGTCCATCAAGCGATGAGTCTTCGGTGCAGGTCCCTCTTATGGCGATAATACCATCAGGTGGGGCACCAGTAGAACCACCACACATTTGATAGTAGATGCCACCAGCCCCACCGGCAATGGGTTCATGCCTACTGAGCGTGTTTCATGAGTTTTAGTGGCAGAGATCTCTGAGGTTCCATGGTGAGATGGACTCGTATGCGGCTGAGGACTGGTTAGAGGTGGTGGCCATAGATTATTGCTTAGTTGGGTCACCAGCTGATCTGATGGTGATCTTAGCTACCAGTCTCTTCCTGGGAGAAGCTGGGTGACGGTGGATTAGGACACTCTAGTTATACGATGAGGAGATCTTCACCTGTTAAGACTTTGAGGGACTTTTCAGGGAAGAGTTTGTCTTAGTGACTCTATGCTCAGTGCGTATACAGGAGTTGTTGCACTTATAGCATAGCAGCATGACTGTGGCCCAGTATTTAGCGAGGTTCACTAATCTCTCATGCTACTCCATCTATATGGTATGTGACCCTTTTTCAGGTCTCCGACCTTTGAGAAGTGTCTTTGATGGGTGATCAGAGCATAGATATTATCACTCAGCATTCCGACTCAGGCTTGGGTTATAGAGTGAGTGCTTTTGTTGGAGAGCTTCCTAGCTGAGTAGGAACGGACAACGAGAGCCACCACCGGACATCAGGTAGAGGAGTCATCCACATCAGGAATTAGACGGATGGTGTCGGGGCCCACACATACCAGACCTTCTGGTGAGTGACCTTGGGATACAGGGTCCATGGTGAGGGGCTCACGAGACAGAGGAGGACATTTGAAAATCAGGTAGTGCTACTCATACGGCAGACAGGGTTACGTGGCTCACGACTGCCCGAACCACCATATGGACAGCCAACAGATGGTCGAGGGACCTCTAAGGTAGAGGTAGAGGTTTGAGTGAGAAGGTATTCAAGGTTGAATACATGTCAGAGGAGTTGGACATGCAGCAGGTGGTGGGTGGTGTTTCAAGGTTCTGTCGCCACCACCTCAAGGTGGTCCACCCCGACCACATGGAGCAGGAGGAAAAGGACGATCTCAGCTTCTGGAAGCTGAGGCCTATGACCACGACACTCCAAAGATTATTAGATGTATGGTCTATATATATTCCACCCTATATGCAGTACTTATAGACATAGGTTCCAGTCACTCTTTTATTTCCATGGCCCTCGTTCGGAGATTAGAGATTCTGACAGAGCCCTTGGCTCGATCTTATGGATAGAGACTCATACGGGAGAAGATTCGATGATTACACACTAGTTCCGGAAGTGTGAGCTTACTCTACGAGGTGAGTTATTCAGATGGGATCTTCTAGTATCTACGTAAATCCCTTACGACATCATCTTGGGTATGGATTGGTTATCCATAGTCCATGATCAGATTGACTCTATTAGGTGCTATGTGTGGTGTGTCTGCGAGGATGGGATCGTGTTTTCCTTCACCTATGAGAGTGGATTCTTTGAATCAAAAGATATACTTTCCTAGAATAGGGTGCAGCTGATCACACATTAGTTGGCTAGCCTTACCCTCAGAGTAGTTGATGTTGAGAGCCTGAGCTATACTATAGTGTTGGACCAGTATGCCAATGTATTTTATGATGATGTTTTGAGACTACCTCCTTGAAGAGAGGTATACTTTAACATAGATCTATTCCCCAGGAACACACCGATATCTACACCATCATATCAAATGGGTCCCATGGAGCTTCATGAGTTATAGGTATAGTTGGAGGACTTGTAGAGAAAGGGGTTCAAAAAGGCCCAGTATTTCTCCATGGGAAGCCCTGATTTTGTTCACCAAGAAGGAAAATGGGAGTTTGAGACACTATGTGGATTATCTTCACCTAAAATAGGAAACTATGAAGAACAAGTATCTATTCCTGAGGATTGATGATCTCTTATATCAGTTTAAGGGAGCTTTATGGTTTTCAAAGATAGACCTTGGATCATGCTATCATCAGTTTAGGGTATGAGATGAGGATGTGCAGAATACAGCCTTCATATGTTGGTATGGCCACTATGAGTTCTTGGTTATGCCTTTTGGTATGACCAATTCCCCTACAGTGTTCATGGGTCTCACGAACAGGATATTTCAGTTATTCCTCAACCACATTGTGGTAGTCTTCATCGACGACATCTTGGTGTACTTAGCAACGCAGGAAGACCATGCCTATCATCTGCAGATACTTCTGGGTATACTCTAAGAGAAACAACTTTAAGGTATGTTCTTGAAGTTCTAGTTCTGGATATGGGAGGTTCACTTTATGGGATAGGTTATCTCGGAAGCTGTATCTACAATAGATCTAGAGAATATAGTGGCTATTCTATCTTGGGAGCAACTCAGAAGTGTGACCGAGGTGCGAAGTTTCCAAGGGTTAGGTGGGTACTACCGGAGATTCATTCCCAACTTTTTTGGAGTTGTTTCACCCTTATAAGCATTGAAAAATAAGTGAATTCCCTTTTTGTGTAAAGATAGATGTTAGAAGAGTTTTTAGGATTCAAGGCAGAGATTGACATGTGACCCCATCTTGAGGCTACCCGAAGAGGGCATTGGGTTTTTATTCTACTGCAACACATCGGGGTCCAGACTTGGATGTGTTCAGATAAAGGAGCGATTAGTGATGACATATGGCTCTTAATAGCTAAGACTTCTAGAGCAGAACTACACTACCCATGACTTGGAGTTAGCATCAGTGTTCTTCGCCTTAAAGATCTGGCGACTTTACATGATGGTTGAATGTTTTAAAATATTCTTTGATCACAAGAGTCTCAGGTATATCTTATCACAGAAGGACATAACCTGAGATATCGACAATGGCTAGTGTTCCTCCAAGACTATGACTTTGAGATAGTGTATACTCATGGGAAGGGGAATGTAGTTGAAGATTCACTCAGTTGGAGGTCTGGTCTACAACTGTTGAGTGAGGCGCAAGAGCAGCTAGCCACGTTACAAATATCCTTTGTGGATAGGTATGGAGCATCTTACCTCCAGTCTATAGCTGTCACTACCTCACTTCTTCAAAAATTTTGGGAGGCACAACTTGGGGACATTGACTGTGAGTAATGACATGCTCATATATCCATAGGACAGGAACCTAATGGATTTTATGAAGGTGGGGAGCACATCATCCTTTTTAGAGGATGCATCATGGTACCAGTGGCACTGTAGAAGGATTTGTTGAGGGAGTTCCATAAAACACCTCTAGCGGTACATCCTATTGTAGAGAAGATGTACCAGGACCTCTAGTTTCAGCACCGGTGGTCAAGAATGAAAAAGGTAGTGGCAGAATTTTTTTCAGGATGCCTCATTTTTCAGCAAGTGAAAGACGAGAATCAGGTTCCAACAGGCTTAGCATAGCCACTGGAGGGTTCAAAGTGGAGCTGGGATGGGATATCCATGGACTTTGTGATAGGGCTTCCACACACGTCTAGAGGATAGGATTCCATCTGGGTGATCGTTGAGAAACTTAGCAAGTCATCCCACTTCCTATCCATCTGAGAGTAAGGATTAGTAGATGGCTTGGTAATCCTTAATGTACAAGAGGTTGTAAAACTTCATGGGGTTCCATCGATGATCATCTCCGACTATGACACATGTTTTACAACCCGTTTGTGGAAGGGATTACAGGAGGCATTTAGAACTTAGCTACATTTGAGCATCGCCTTTCATCCATAGAAGGATGGCCAGATGGAGCAGACCATTCAAACAATGGAGGAATGCAACGTGATTGCATCCTATATTTTGGTCGTAGTAGGGAGGATGGCTTTAACTTTGTTGAGTTCACATACAATAACAGATACCACTCCACCGTCATTATGGCACCATTCAGGGCCTTATACGGTCAACCTTCCATATCACCTCTACGCTGGACAGACCCAGGGGTGTCAGCACTTATGGGTCCAGAGTTGGTACGGGATACCATTGAAAAGGTGCAGATCATCTAGGAGCAAATGAAGACTG
This sequence comes from Viscum album, assembly GCA_963277665.1. Classification (NCBI taxonomy): domain Eukaryota; kingdom Viridiplantae; phylum Streptophyta; class Magnoliopsida; order Santalales; family Viscaceae; genus Viscum; species Viscum album. The sequence goes on along the minus strand of OY728139.1, from coordinate 1,077,321,078 downwards.
CACAGAGTAGGCATAAGTCTTATGATGACTGGATATGGATACCTTCAGAGTTCGATGAGGGAGACTATGTCTTCTTACAGGTCTCACCTCGACGAGGTTTGTAGAGATATGGCAGGGCCGGCAAGTTTTCACTGAGATTTATTAGACCTTTTCAGGTTCTCACCAAAGTTGTCTAGGTGACTGATAGCCTGGATCTTCCCCAACAGATGCACCGGGTGTATGAAGTTTTCCACGTGTCACAACTGAGGAGGTATGTGCATGTTTCGTTGCACGTCATCGAATGGGGTGAGCTGGAAATTGACGATTGGGTGATATTTAAAATGGTTCCAGTAGATATTGAGGATCTACAAGATCGGGTATTTCATGGGCAATAGATACCTCTGGTGCATGTTCACTAGAAGCATGTGAAACTCTAGGGGATCACATGGGAGTAGGAGGATCAAATTCGTGATCAGTACCCCCATTTGTTTCTTTAGTCTATATTGTGGATTTTAGGGATAAAAAGACCTAAGGTGGGTAGATTTTAAAGTCCCAGATTTTCCATGTGATTTTTTTTAATTATATGGAATTATTACGAGTCCACAAAAAATAATGGTGCATGATTCCGAGGCCCGGTGTGCCCGGAATGAATTTCTGAACCTTTTTCAGTGACGTTCATTAAACGCATGGGTGGCGTTTTCTATCTTTTGAATCGGTTCTCAGATTAAAAATATGGGGGAACCATTGAATCCGTAGCGTCGCGATTCGCTTAAGGGAGTCTTCATTTCGACTATAGTAAGTCTAGATAATAGTTTTATATTTTGGGAATTTTAAAAAGAATAATAAAATAACATTGTTATTTTATTAATTTCTTTATTTTACTCCAACAAAAAAACGGTATTTTGGGACCTGTAATTTGTCAATCCATTAAAAGGCTTGACCCTTCAAATCCTATGTATCAACATCATTGGAATTTATGAAGGATCCTTTTAAATGAACCCCCATAAATTCCACGATCGTTACTTACCCTCCCCATCTCCTATTTATTTGGAGTTTGGGGGAGGTATTGGAATGACATCACAAATCGATGATTCCTTAGTAAACTTTCGCGACACCCAACACTTGGACGATGGAGCTGAGTCTAGCGGGCGGTGACGAGCACCACCAAACGACGACCACCAACTTTTCCTCAAGCACGAAGGCTATCCATTGAACTTGATGTAAGAGTTTAAATCTATGTGATTATTGTTTACCATGTTCTTCACTTCTAAACAAAGAATGGATATCAACTCACTAACTAGTTGATCCATAGATGATTTTATTTTTTCAAGATTGGGAATAAATATTTTAGTTTAATGTAGTGACCAATTTTTGTTATAATTTCAAGTGATTATTGAGTCCTTTTTTTCTCCCTCATATTTTCAAGCTAACGTGGAGAGCGCATGCCAAACGAACATGACCCAGACCCTACAATACCTTGTTTTACCTTTATGTTCTCCGTGGAAGACAACCAGCATATCACTGGCAACCAGCACCCGCAAATGATGCCAGCGCGCTGGCAGAAGCCGCAAGAGGAGGCTGCGGCACTATACTACGGTGGTCAGCGGAGCGGCTATCACATCAGGTGATGCAGCGTGTTATCGCACGCTGCCAGTGGAAAGGGGCCTTGTATTTTCAGCCGCGGCGTTCAAGCAAGGTGGTTGGCATCAGCCGGTCGTAGGAGGAAGTAGTGGCCCACAACGACGCACCGTAAAAGGACCCGCGATTCCAACATGGCAGTGGCGGGACCCGTAGCGGGTCCTGCGAGTGACCTGGAAGCCCCAAAGGGTGCTACCACATCACCATCCAAACGGGTGAAACACCCCACCCCCTCCCCTTCATGCTAGGCTGACTGACCCCACATCACTGGGCCACGCCACCTGAAGGTCGCGCCCCACCATGGGTCGGGCCATACGAGCCCAGTGGGTCATGCCTCCGCAGGCCGGGATGTGTGAGCCCAACAGGTCGGGTCATGGTATGGCCAGAGGGCCAACCCCGCCACAAACCTTCCTAGACAGGTCTGACCCAGACTGGGTCGGGTCGGCCCAAACAGAGTCAGACCAGACCCAAACCCTTCGAGGCTCAGTTTCACTAAAAAGACCATAACTTGGAAACCAGGCATCTATTTGAGAACCGTCTCCAGCGCTTGGACTCTTGGAGGGAGACGTTCATTTTGGTGTACTCCAGTTGAGTTTTGGAGAAATTTAGAGTATGGTCGGGATGGATCGAACTCGAATCCAATAGGGCCCTCAACACTAAAATGCGTATAACTTACAGACCGAACATCCAGTTGACACGTCATCTATTTCGTTGGAACCTTTATTACGTGACAGATCATCAAGATACTTCTTCATGGAGATTCATGGTGGTTAAGGTATGATAGATGGAATGAGGAGTTCTTATCCCGTAATCAAGCATACTATGTGTGGGAATCCAGTGGCAGGAAGTGAGATGAAGGTTGGAGACAGATCGTACAACGGATAGTACCGAGCGACCCTCTGTGGGTCAGCCCCGATCCTATCTGGGTTAGATCCTGTGTGGGTCAGTGCTCTGCGATCTGTTGTAGGTCAGCGCATACCGATTCTATGTGGGTCATAACCTATGCGGGTAAGAATTTAGTGATCATGTGTGGGTCGGCGCATACCGATCCTATGTCGGTCAGATCCTGTGTGCGTCATTGTGGGGGTTTTGACCTATCGACTCTTGGTGGCTCATATCCTATGTGGATCATTTCAGGGTTTATTACCTATCGATCCTATGTGGTCCAGACTCTGAATAATCATCAGTAGTGCCTCTCGATAGAATAAGATGATTAAGCTACTCGACTAATCATCTATACTTTTGTGCCTTAGTTATATACCTGGTGTGAGCTGAGTCTTTTACCTTCGGGGTGATACCTGTGTGGTACTTTTACGTTCGTGGTGATATCTTCATGGTGATACATGTGTGGTACTTTTACCTTTGTGGTTATATCTTCGTGGTGTTACCTATGTGGTACTTCTACCTTCGTGGTGTTACTTGTGTGGTACTTCAAACATTATGGTGTTACTTGTGTGGTACTTCTACCTTCATGGTGGTACCTTTATGGTATTCTTACCTTATGTATGAGCTGAGTATATATTGATAACATAGGTATATGTATGGGAATATTCCTAAGTATAGTTGATGACTGCTTCATGCTTTTTGATTGAGGTCTTGCTTTGTGGTTTTTCCATTGTGGAACTCTAGGAGACCTTCGGGGGTCTCAGGTCCTTACTGAGTATTTTTATAATCACCCTGTATGGGCTTCTCCCACACCTTGTTGTGTCTTGTGAAAAAAATGTAAAGCGTTGAATGAGACTGAGGGGGATAGGACTAGACAGTGCTCAGAGGTGGACCATTTGACATGGTATGATGCAGGACTATTGATCGTGAGTTGTACCTACCCTTCAGGTAGGATCCTTAATAGATGATCCAAGAGCTATTTTTCTATTTTCAGTTATACTTATACTTTCTAGTTAGGATAGTATTCCATCCCCTTTACTTCCCACAAACTTTTTACTACCATAGTTTAATTCTTGGTTTCCACTTGTTGTGCTCTTAGATTTGTGTGTTTGTACATGTTTAAATGCAATTCCTTCCCATTAAGGGATACGCTTTTCCGGTGCTAGTCGCCAGCCCCTGGTCTATGGAAGGCAGACTTGGGGTAGTTAGGGCACAGACCCTGGGGGACATGTCGTGAAACTTTTATCAGTTTATTAATTTAGTATTGAACCATTTATTTTATTTCTTTCAATGAAATATTTCATTACATAATTGGTGAAATCTATGTTGGGTGTTTTGAAAACATTTTCTTTATAATTACAAAATGGAATTGGTAGGTTGACCATGATAAAAGGAGTCATTATTACATAATATAAAGAATAATAATGATGAAATAAATTTAATTTTTATACATTAAATAAAATTTTAGATTTAGTCACGAAATAATGTTATGAAAAAGAAAATACATCAGCTCGCGAGGAAGTAGTCCATATGTACAAAAGATTGGTGATTTTTTACTTCTATTTGGAAAGAAAATAATGAAATAAAATAAAATATAAACATTATAGATACAATATAATATTTTAAAAATCAAAAAAATTATTATATCCATCCACCTAACCATCCATGGGAGGCAGTTTTTTAAAAACAATGTACATTGCTACGTAGAGCTGGTAATCTATATGTATAAACTTACGAGGATTCCATTTTTAATGATTCAAATGGTATAATGATAGATGATGTATTATATAAATATAATCATAATTATGTGATTAATATAATTTAAATACATTTAATACATTATAAAAACCAACATTAAAAGAGGTGATGGGAAACAAAATACATCATTTCATGTGGAGGTAGTCCGCACATAAGCATAAACAACAATTGTGTTTCTCATTTTATGGAAATGGAGATGAATTAGATTTATCAATCAATATATTATTTACTATGTATATAGTAGATAAATATTTTATTTTTAATGTTCAGTAAATATTTAAAGAGGTATTAGTAAAAGTGAAATGAAAACACTCATGTAAGATGATCACCTCCTCAATAGGAAAGCTCCTTTGGATCACTCCTCATGGACCCTAGGGATGGTATTTTAAGAATAAAAAACTATCCATAATGTCTATCAGAAAGTCAATAAGTGGTTCTTGATGTTTTTATCATGATAATTGGATCCTGAAGTGTAAGGAAGATATGAGCGGTGGTTTCCTTTTATAACTGAGATAAGGGTCACCCTTGGGATTAATTAAATTATTAAAGTGATATAAAATAATTTTATTGTGGATGTCAAAAAATTATTTATTTAAAATATATGGTGATTGTTTTTTTATCCCCTCTCATAAAATAAAATTTAGAGAATTTTAGGTGATTTTTTAGCCCTTTTCTCATAGTTTTAACCCCCATTAACCCAGTTGATTATTACTATGATAATAATATTTTTACTCGTTTGGGGTCATGAAAGTTAATATTAAATTTAAAGTGACCCATAAGTTTAAAATGGTTAATATTCTTAAAAATATCTCATTCACTTGGGTGAATATCAGTTTTTATGAATTTTAAATAATTTAAAATCATATTATTTAACAAAAGATACCATTAAAGTAATTTTTTTGAATATTCACATAGCTAGAATTAAAATATATTAATATACTAATGTAATAAAAATATTAAAATTTAATAAATAAATAATTCATTATATATATCCAAAAAATTATTTCCACTGTATAAATGAACAAAAAAATATTATTTTTTATTTTTATAAAACCGTTTACCTGATTTTGTTCTTTATTTATTGCACAAGACATGTGTCAACGTTCCATAGGTATTTAAGCATATAATTTCATCTACAAAAAAATTATTTCATAAAAAAATTATTAATATAAAAAATAACCATTTATAATCATTAGTGACTAATTTTTATCATTTTTACAGTATGCTTGCGATATTAAAATCGAGAAAGTGAAAAAAAATTTAAGCCTTTACACATTAGTTTTCAAATTTGTTAGACTAATTTACCATTTACAATTGTGATCAATTTAATAGTGGTTTCTATTCATTATGAAAAAAAATAAATTTGAATAATTTACGAAATTTATATATGATAATTTCATTTATTGAATTAAATTTATCAAATTTAGTCCGAATATGTTGTACAAATTACTTTTAAAACCGTCCCGAAAATTGTGATAAACAACAGTTTCTATAAAAATATATTTCCTATATTTTATTGTAAAATTAACCATAACTTTGTCTAAAATAAAATTAATTTGATTATGTATAATAAAAAATAAAAAATTAAATATTTTAATCAATTCATAAAATGAGACCTCGTAAATACATAAATAGAAGATGCAGTTTTCTATAACATCACTATTTTTTCATATTTTCCTAAAAAATAATATTTTAAAAAAATATACACATATAATTTCGATATAATGATTTAAAAAAATATATGATTTTAAAAAAATTCTTAATTTTCAATAAATTATTCATAATGTTTTCTCACAAAAACAAAAAAACCCACACTGTGAAGAAAATGTATCTTTAAATCGTAAATTGACTTCGCTAAAAGTATTGTGCTTATTTCCCAAGAATTAATCAATAATTTTTTTGATTAATAATATTATATATTTCATATCAGAGTTAATCCTATTCATACCCACCAATTCAATATCTAGAATAAAAGGTCGGTATTTAATATATTAATATTTTGTGGTTGTTAGAGATCAGTGTTGTGTGTCGTGTATTCTATCAACCATAATGTTCTTTTAAAATAACGTCACCTTAAATTATCCCACAGATTAATAAATTTGGACCTCTCAAATTTATCTTGATCTTGATGATTAAAGGAATAATATTTGAAAATATCTTTTTTTCGAAAACCCACATCAGAAAAAGGATTAATATAATACCCTTTTTAAAAGTTGGAAAGGGGAATATGAATTTAATTTGGAATATCACAAAACTAGGATTCCAAATAGTATTCCATTAGTATGAAATGAAAATATTGACTTGGATGATAAATTTATTGTGAAAATAATGATGTGAAGTGATATAGAACATTGATAAAAAAGTGAATGATCAAGAAAAAGCCAATGAAGACAAATCTATAGACCAATGAGGTGTGAAAAATTCTATCAATTCTTTTTAAATCATTTAAAAAGATAAAAAAATTAATTTTTATGGGATTATTTTATTTTCCAGACATAGAATATTGGATAACATACTCACTTTATATTATTCAAATCCATAAACCCAATTTTATCATTTGTTTGTGTGTTTTATCATATTTTTTCTATATTTCATCATATATTCCAATAAATGAGTATCCATGATGACTCCCTATTATTCAAAAAGAATAAACTTTTAATTGTACATAAGATCAAGACTAGAATAAAATGATAATCCTCCTATATTTAGTAAATCTAACGTGGTTAGCATAATGTAAGAGAAAACGCAAAATTAATAATCCATTATATGATGAAATAATATATTTAACTCTTATGTTTACACAATAACAGTAAATGTTTTTTTATAGACAATTCCCTAAATAAATAACCCTATTTTATAATTAACCTCAATAAGAACACATTAACTATATGGGTTTTTTAATGAAATTTATCTTATACTCCAAAAATATAATTGAATTATAACGAACTGACCTTAAAAATTAGATAATATTATGTTTTAAGTCATTAATTACTTCTCTTACATTTGAGGATATTTTAAGGGTTAAGGTTTTAGATAATTTAGTCACAACTCATACATTACAAAACCATATAATAATAAGTGGTCACATCTGATTAGGATGTATTTTTTCCACCATAAAAATATTTTAAAACAAAACATGACTTCTTTTCATTAAAAGTATTCAAAAAATATGAACTTGACCACTTCCTTTTCTTTAACCATCCTTAAATATTTTTATAAATATTTTAAAAACATTGGATGAGAAAAGAAGTATTATCAAGGTTCATAAAAAGGAAAAAACCATTCTAGTAAAAAAACAAAAACCCTTAAACAAAATTTTATTAAAGAAATTACTTTTTACCCAGAAATAGAAGTATCATTATTTTAAAAATATCACTTATCATATATTATGAATATGAATGATTTCTATGTAAAATAATTATCAAGCATAAAAATCTCATGTAGGTTCCTTGAGACATAATCATTACCCAATGTATTGGAGAACTATCTGGGAATACCCATCATATAAACTATAACATTCTTACCTAATTCCACCATAGTGAAGCGATGTTAAATATCATCTTTAGACTATATCATACAAAAAATATATTTTAATATTGAAACATTTCATCATAAAACCATTTAAAAAATCTTTTAAACCCAGTTTTAGAAAACATTCAGATATCAAAATACAATTTTTATTTAAAAAACTATTTTCAAAACATAAATTACCTAAAATAGAGGAAATATTTTTTTTATTTGAATAAAACAAAAAATATTATAAAGGAAGAAAATATTGAAATAATGGTTACGATAATGATAATTTTTTTGATTTTGTACACATTGAAATAGAAAATTCATTTTGTCATTTTAAAAGAATATCAAACATTACATGAAAATATTTATTTTATTCAAAAATGTTCAAAGAAAAAAAAATTACTTTATAAAAATATCATGTAAATAATAAAACCATTTTAAAAACATGTTCATGGTTTAAAAATAGGGTCAAAAAGAAAAAACATAAGATATCTTTTAAAATAAAACATCTTTAACACTTTAGAAATATTTAAATCATAATATCCATGAACAAATTACATTAAAAACTATTTAATACCGTTATAATAGTGATATTCATGATATAACATGTCATAAGTTATGTATTTACACCTTGTAAATGAATATAGGTGAATAAAATAAAAATATACCTTAATTAAAGGATATTGGGATGGAGTCTCTTTCATTGGGTTCGATTTATCTTCTATGGTATTTATATTCACGGATAACAAATTTATGTTAATTATTTACCTAATTAATCATATTTTTCATTTTTATTATTACTTTAATTTCACATATTACCATGTTATATATGATCAACTAATCAATTAATTTTTTGTTTGATGTTTTGATGATATTTGGCTTTTGTGTAAAACATGAATTTGGTAGGTTGAATATGGTCAAAGAGGTCATTATTTAAAAATATTGAGAAAAATAATCATTACATAATTATAATATTTATACATAAATTATAATTTCAATACCATTTATGAAATATAGTTTTTATAAATAAATTATGTTATCATCATAGAGATGATAGGTTGTACATACACATGAGTAATGTTTCCATTTTTAAATAATCATTTTAAAAAGGATGTAAATAGTATTTTATATTTATAGAATGAAAATAATATCAAATATACCATATTATTTATTTAAATTTACTAATATATATGGTATATGTGGTGTTTTTTAAATATGAGTCACATCACTTTGTGAATGTGGTAGTCCACATGTACACGAACGACATATTCATATTTCAGAGCGTGAAAATGAAAGATATCAAATCATATATTATCTTTTCATAATGATAAATGTGTCGCTAATATCATAAATATGTCATTTATATGACATATGTTCATTAACTATATCCATATTACCTTCCATTTAAGGTTCTATTTAAAAATTAATGACATTGCTATGTGAGGCAATAGTCCACCATACACACAAGTGATGATTTAATATCCTCTAATGAGTGGAAAATAAAAAAGAATATATGAAATAATTACTATATTAGTATAATTATTAAATTAATATAAATTTTATACATAATATCCATCATCACACTAAATCATGAGAGGTGTTGGTGGAAGACGTGTCGCATTAATTCGTGAGGTAGTAATCTGTCGTACTCACGAATGACGTTATTGTTTCCCATTTTAAGTAATTCATATGGATGAAGATAATTCCCTTGACATAAAAATAAATTATTATATCGTAGATAATTAGGTTATTAAAAAATCATATATTAATAATATTTTATAGACGTGGAATAAGAAATAAAATAAAAATGCATAGTTATGAATTTTACCTCTTCTCAAACCACCTGATTAGGATTATACCTAAAGTATTCCAAAAATGGGAATACAAAAAAAATGATTATTTTATGTGGTTTTGGATGTTTAGAATTTATTTGGTAAGGTATTTTAAAATAAAAAATGTTTTTATGGTTTGAATAATAGATGAGATACGGTGGCATTTAATAAGTGAGGTGAGTGGTGCACTTGTAATTTTTGAAAATAAAAAGTTATACACAAATTTTTCACATGAAAAAGGGTAAAAAATTTATTATTATCAATCATAGAAATTATAATGTCTAAATATTCATATCAAATGGATTTTATACAAATCTTTATTTCATTTTAACCCGTATCATTTTAGTTTAACCCCTATGGTAAATAAATTTTTACCTTAACTGTGGTAGTTAATTTTTAATGTTTTCTCTATTCATGTTGGTAAAATATTATGTTGAATTTATTAGAGAATACAAATTATGATGATTCCAAATTTGGAATCTGTTTTACCAAATTCAATTAACATAATTGGGAAATTTTCATTTAAAACAAAATCTATAGATTTAACGGAAAAGAGGGTTTTCAAGAAGCATATTTTTAAAGAAAATGAAAATTTTATATTAACAATATAATTAATAATAACCATTATATGAATATAAATTATTAATTTTATATATATAATCTAAAATATTAATATAAAATATTACTAATTATGGATTATTTTAATTAATTAAAATTAAAAAACATTATTCAATATAAAATAGTTTTTAGAAAAACCCTGTTTTTTAACCCAAAAACAAACTTATACTAATGTCCAATATAAAGTTTATTCATTATTAATTATATGGGAGAAATATATTTAAAAAATACTTATTTTACATGAAATCATATTCAAAACCTATTATATCTTTTTAAATTACTTTATTTTTAAAAACAAAAAGTTTTATTTACGAAAATTGGTATTATTTAGTATTCACTAAAAATATACATTTTTTGAAAAATAAAGAAATATCACGTTAAGTATAATAATATATGATAATTTCAATAATTTAATGCTTTTTTATTAAAAAAATATAAAATTTAGAAGTAAAATTTTAAATAAAACCCTTCAAAAATAGGATTTAGTTAAAACTATTTTATTTTTGATTTAAAAACTAATTATTATTTTAATGATGAATAAATAATTCCTTAATTTTTTGGAAATTGGGTGCTCACAGTTTTATTAAATTATTAAAAAAATTGGATTTGTTTCCCTCTTAAAATTTTTATATTCCCAGGTTAGATCTTGAACCATATAGTTTTTCTATAAAACCATAACATTGTGAATCACCTTATTACAAAATGATTTCTCTCCACAATCAAGAATCTAAACTAGATATTCTTTATAAGTGAGATTCTCTTCTAACTAAACTACTTTAGGGGTCAAAACATGAGATGAATTCAACACATATTTTATTAACAATAAATCAGGGAATACATTGTATAATTGATATAAAATCAAAGGAAAATCAACTCGTTGGGAAAATGATCTAACTTTATCTAGGATTTCATAGAACCCAATTAACTATATAATTTGAATTCACTTTTTACCTAAATGAGTAACACCATTATATGGATAAAATTTTAGAACTACATAATCAAATAACTCAAATTAATGGTCTTTCCTCCAGTTATTTCTATAACCTTTGTTCCTACTTTAAGATTTCCTCATATGTTGCTGAATCGAATGCACCTTCACAACCATTTACTCTACTAACTTCAGTCCCATAAAATTCATGTCTCATACTTCATCCCAAAACATTGGCGTTCGATAATGATTTTCATATAATGCCTCAAATTGTGTCATCCACATACTCAAATGTATTATTATAATAAAACTCAACCATATAAATATGTTAATCCTAACATTCCAATAAATCCATTGACAAAGAACGAAGAATTTATTCCATTGTAAAAATTGAGCACTAAGAAAATCAGATTTCGGATGAAAATATATAATGATATTTTATTTAGTACCAAATTATTTCTGAATTATTTTCCAAAAACTAGATGATAACATGGGATCATGGTCTTATATAGTGAATAGAGTAACTCTATGTAACAAAAATAACTTCTATAAATAAATTTGAAGAATCTAATCTAAAATAATTATATCTCTAATGGGAATGAAATTTTTATTTTTATTTTATAAATAACTAATAACTCAAATCTCATTTTTACTTCATAGAGCCTTTTTTAATTACACCACAAAATACATGGATATTTTCCCATTTCCACACCAGATGTAGAAAAGATTAAATAATTCCCTTCAATAATTGTCATTATAATTTAACCTTTTAATAATTAAAACACTTAATAGTAAATTAAATAATATCACTTTTCATATCATCCGACCCTTAATACTCTTGGTGGTTTCTATACTTCTTAGTGCTACCTAGATGAACAAAAAAAGGGCACTAAGAGCTTCACACAACAACTATTTCTCAAAATATGAATCAAATGGAAAATATAATCATTTTCTAAATAATGAAACACATTATTAATAAATATTAAAATCTAGAAACATAACCTTATTATGAGATTCTAACTTTTCCTAAAAAAATCACTCTCATATTGAGATTTCATAACTCTTTTTGAAAAAGTCAACTGCACTAAAACCCTAATGAAAAAAGAGGATGTCTCTATATCCACAACATTTAGGAGAAAATTCATCAAAATCATTAAAAAATAATCATGTTCTAAATGTATCATGGTTGATATAGAAATATTCTTTCGACTAAAATCATTAACCAAATTTAAATTTGGGAATCAGGTTTTTCCTGGTTTGAACCTTCTTGCTAAAATCATTATCCAAATTGTTTGAATTTATAGTTTGGTGAATAATTGTGAAATCATAATACTTGATTTGTTCCATCCATCTTCTCTATTACAAGTTAAATTCTTTATAAGTGAATATATACATCAATCATTATTTATTTGTATATATTTCAACCTTTAATCCATAAAAATGATGCCACCCAATTTTTGAAGAAAAAACTATAAAAGGTAATACAAGATATGTTTAGGGTAGTTTAACTCTTGAGTTTTCAACAAATGTAAAACATAAGAAATTCCTTATCATTATAAATTAGGATAGAACCAAGTCCTTTTAAAGAGGAATCATTTTAGCTGAAAAATTCTTTATTTCGAGATGGGTGGGCTAAAATTGGAGAATTCACTAATCTTATGTTTATTCCATAATCAAATCATCACATTATTATGTCTATATGAATTTTACTCCTTTCCGATTATACATTGTCAATAAATAAGAGAACCAAGACATTTTCAACAAACCACGTGTAGTAACCTACTAATCCACGAAAATTATTAATCTATGTGATACTTTTGGTTCTTGGACACTATTTAATAACTTTTATTTCAGAAGGTTCAAAACATATAGAATCATTAAAAAATATTCCATGGAAAGAAATTTATTTCTATCAAAATTAGAAAATTTTAAATTCCCTATATAGTGTCTTTTAATTTTAGTTTTAAAAAACAATCCTTAGGAATATATCATGTTCCAATTGAATTTAATAATATACCAAAATTTCATCAATAAAAAAAACCCAAAAGAAATATCCAAGAACTCATTACTATCTTTATTTATAATGTCCCTAAGTAAATAAGGCTCATTAGAAAACCCAAATGTTATAAATAAAAACTCATAGTGCCCATATCTAGTTAAAAATACAATCATTATAATTTCATCCTCCTTTACCTTCAGTTGATGATATACGGACCTTATATCAACCTTCAAAAAATACCGATCTCCCTATAGTTAGTCAAAAAAATCATCGATACGATTAAAATGGTATTTTTTCGTAGAATTTATGTTTTTAAGGCTTTATAATCAATGAATAATCTCATTAAATAATATATAATTTTAACAGAAGAATTAGATCACCCTTTGGTTAAGTGAAAGGGAAAATGAAATCTTTATCTAACAAATCCTATTATTTTTTTTCAATTATAAAAGTTACACTTGAGCCATTAAATAAAGTGGTTTAGAAGTAGGATTATCATAATGAACTAATTAAAAAGTAACATTAATTTCCCAATCAAGAATAAAATAAAGAATATCATCAAAAAATACATCCATGTATTCATTTACTTCTGGTGTACCCCTAATTCAAATAGTTTTTTCAGTCTTAAAAATATGATCTAGGTAACTCTCACTACCACTCCTAATAAGTATATTAGATTTTTTATATGTTATAAATGGAATGGAATCACTGGAAATATCTTTATTAACTATTTAATCAATCCTATCATGATAAATTGAATATCAATCCCTACCAAAAATGATATCAAACTCTTTCATGAATAATTCAACCAGATTTTTATGAAATACAATACCACTGATAAAAATTAGATGATTCTTATAAATCATGAATACATTACTACTTAAACCAATTGTTTTTACCAGATGTTCTATTTTATAGTAATTAGATGATATTTCTAATTTACATAAATATTTCTTAGGAAGGATAGAATGATATATGATAGAGTCAAACAAGGCAATAGAATAATGTGAATACAAAAGAAAAATACCTACCACCACATCATTTGATATCCCAAAATTAGATTTAATAGAAGAAAAATAGTATTCCACACCATTTTTCTTATAATATCGATGATTTATATCCCGAGTTGCAAACTTTGGCCACACACTATCATAATGAACCGAATTTTGTAGCTAAATCCCTTAACTATTTTGGGGATATTAATTACCCTATTATTTGATTATTTGGGAATATTTCCATTGTAATCATGGGCTATTTGGACAAATTTTATACATCGTCAACACTTCCCTGATTTCATAATCCACTCTACATGGTGGGTTTTACCACATATTCCACAATATGGGAACATGTTTCTCTTTCCCCTACATTTATTTTTTTTAAATTTCCCCATAACCATCAATACTGATTTCATCATACTTTCATCATTACATGGAATATATGTGTCAAGAAAAAATAAATCAACTTTTCAGCACAATAAACAAACTTCTCATAAATTTAAATTCTTATGTGACTAAATATCTTTATATACTTCATTTCAACCCTGAAAAAAGTCTACTAATTTTAATATTAATTTCTTAATGAAAATATGATAGATACATGGAATGTATTTTAAAATTGGATTTATAAATGACTATAAAATATTTCTTTTTTCATTAATTATATTATTTGTTTCTCCATATTGAGTTGAAAAAATTTAGTAAAATGTTTCTCTATTAAAATATACTTTGATGTTTTCTATTTAGTTAAATCAAGATAATTATTCTCTCTGAAATTCGTAACTACTGACCACCATCAATTAGACTCACCTTCGAAATCATACATGGAAAGAGTTAAATTTTTAAATTTAAAACATCCCATGACATCAAATATCTATTTCATAATATAGATATATCCTTCAGCTACCACAAGGTTAGACAAACCACAGAATGTGATGGGGGTGATTCCCCTATAACTCCTCTAGTATTGACATGTTTCTTTATGATAGATCGAGTTCCTCTCAATCAGGGTTACCACCCCCATTTAAATTTAGTTTCGACCAATCCATGACAAAACAAAATAATCTATTCTAATTGAAACCATATCATGATGTTGATTTGGAAGGATATTTTCTTCTCAATGCCTTCCCAGTATAACTTCCATGTTTCCTCTCTAAAAAATAATTCTTAACAGACATTGATTAGATGACCAAAAATGGTAATATTAAAATTATATATCATTTAAACAAACCCATAATGTAAAATCCTTAAATTTAATGTTATCAACATTACAATAACTTATAATATTTTCTAAATCCTCTGATACAAATTTTAAGTACTGAGCATAAATATTATAGAATCATGAGTTTTATTTTAGGAATTCATTCTATTAAATTTGAGAATATTTTCAGGTTTATAGTATTATATAATTAAGTAATAAATCATACAAAAAAACTATATAATACAAAGTGGAAACTTCTAATCAGTATCCATTTTTCCTCTATATAAAAATTTTAAAATAAAACCTGGTTTCTTTTTTAAAAAAATATTCAATAATTTCATATTGAACTTTTCTTGCACTAATCCATCCAAATATACTATGAAAAACACTTTCAAAAAATAGTATGATCACAAAAAAATCATTAAGAGGTATAAAAATAAGAAAAAAAATTTAGTTTAGTGAAAAACATGTTAACTTATGAAATTGTTTTGTTAAAAACACACCTTTTACCTAGAAATGGAATTATAATTATTTAAAAATATATATTTTATCATAAATTTTAAAAACAAATTCCATGAAAACTAATTAGTAATAATATAAAATTCATGTAGGTTCCTTGATATATCATCTCATTGAACCTGTATATAACCCTTATAGAACCATTATAAATTGGAATAATCATATAAATAACTTATAATATAATTATATTTAGAACATAATCATTAAACAATGTATTATAATGCTATTTGAGTTCACCCATCATATAATATATAATGGGATAACCTGATTCTATAAGGTTTTACCCAACATAAACAATGTTCAAGGACCATATCATGAATAAATCATTTTAAACATGCAACTTTTCATCATAATACCCTCGAAAAACACTTTTAAACCTTTGTTCAGTACACTTTTAGATATAAAGATAATATTTTCTTTTAAAAAACTATTTCCAAGACATAAATTACCCAAAATAAGAATAATAGGTTTTTTCATTGAATAAAAAAATAAATATTTTGAAAGAATTGAAGCTTCAAATAATGGTTATGGCAGTAGTAAAATTCATCATCACCGTCTAAGTAAAAATAGAGCATTCATTTTTTCTTCTATAATGAAATTCAAAAATTATGTTCAAATAATACTTTTTTAAAAAAACATTGAAAGAAAGAAAAAATATTTTTTTATAAAACTCTCATTTTGTTAATGAAATCATTTTAAAAACATGTTCATGTAATAAAAAGATAGTTAGAAGGTAATTTTTTTTTAAAAAAAAGACCCCTATCACTTTGGATTTATTTTAATTATAAGCCCCATAAAATAATAATATTAAAACATTGAATACCATATGAATAGATAAATTATTGATATAAAATGTCAAATTTTATGCATTTAAACGAAATAAAAGAATATAGGTACATAATATAAAAATATTCCACAATTGAATGAAATTTAGATGAAGTTCCTTACATTAGGTTTGATTCATCACGTACATTATTTATATTCATAAATATTAATCCTATCTTAATTATTTAATTTTTTATGAAACTGTCACATGATTATTATTCCTTGTATTTCACTTTTTATCATGTTATATATGTTTACATAATCAATTATTTTTATATCATATATTTTGATGATATTAGGAAAATGTGTCAAAAATGACTTTGGTATGTTCAATATGGCCAATGACATTATTATTTAACCATATTTAGAATAATAAGAATACAATAATTTCCATAATTATACATAAATTAAAATTTTAGTACCAGTCTTAAAATATGGTTTTGAGAAATTAATTATGAAACGATCATGGACACTGCAGGTCATGTGTACACATGAGTAACTTTCCCTTTTTCAATGATCATTATGGAATGAAAGAAAGTAATATTTTAACTTTTTATAATAATAATAAAATAATATATACCATAATATTTCTATAAATTACATATTTATATATATATCATCCATGTGGTGTGGTGATGAAAATAGATTCAAATCATTTCTTGATGGCGTTAGTCCACACACACAAAAACAATGTTATCGTTTTTCAATGAGTGAAATGGTAAGAAATAAAATAAAATATTAATTTTTTAGAATGATAAATATGTCATTAAGTTTACAAATATATCATTTATATTTCCTATATTCCTTAATATTATCTTTATTACCTTCCATGTAATGATTTAGTGAAAAACAAATCACATCGCTTCACGTGGAGATGGGACACCATACACACGAGCAACGTTATCATATCCCATGCAGAATGAAAATTAAAAAAGGAATGTATGATATAATGAATCAAAAGGTATAATTATGTTATGATAATAATATATATATAATCCATAATCATACCCAACCATAAAATATGTTGATGGAAAATATTTCACATCAATTCAAGAAGTTTTAGTCCACCGTACACACGAGTGACATTATCAATAACTAGTTGATAGAAGATGTAATGGATATAGTTAATTAAATTAACATAAAAAATACTAGTTTATTTAATATATTATTTTTATTATATAATGATAAATTAATAAGGTTTTAACGAGGTTTAAAAAAATAATACAAAAACGTGATTTCTGAAATTTTACCTCTTCTCAGACCACCTCTTTAGAATTATACATAAAGTATTCCTAGAATAGATTTTTGGACATAAAAAGTATTCTAAGATGAGGGTATGGTAGTTGGGATTTTATTTGGGTATGTATTTTCTTATCCAAAGGGGTTTGAAGGTGTCATGAATAGAGTAGATTGGGAGGCCATTTATATGTGAGGTGAGTGGAAAACTTGAACTTTTTGAAAAGAAAATGGTACATGAATTTTTTAAAAAGATACTAGTGTAAAAAATATAATATTAAAGAGATTTAAAAATTATTATGTACAAATATGCCTTGAAAATATATTTTCAACTCTTTTTTGGTTATTTTAACCCTAATAGTTTTAGCCCCCCCGATAAACCAATTTTCACTTTAAGAGTAGTAATTAGTTTTTATTGTTATTAATATTTATTTTACTAAAAAAAATAATTTTACCTTATTATATAATATAAATTATTCTCATTCCAATTATAGAATCCAATTTTCCAAGTTTAATTCACAATATTTTCGAAATTTAAGTTAAAATAAAACCCAAAAATGTGTTGAAAATCAGGTGTTTTAAGAAGTTTATTTTTCCAGAAAAAGATGATTTTATACCAAATCAATGATTAATAATAATAATTTAATAAATATAAAATATTATGTATTGATATTTAATATATATATTTCATTTAAATAATTCTTCATTAGGGATTATTTTAATTAATTTAAATGGGGAAACAATATTCCTTTAAAAATAGTTTTTCGAAATAATTTATTTTTAAACAAAAAATAAATATATACTAAAATCCAAGATAATTTTGATTAAAAATTAATTAAGTGTATTTAATATAAATAAATAATAATTATGTAACTTGAAATCATATTCAAACATATTTTGAATTTTGAAATTACTAATGTTTTAAAAAATATTTTTTTACAAAATTTGTATTTTTCACCTTTCAGTGAAAAACCAATATATTGTAAAGACTAAAAAAATTTCACATTAATTATAATTTTATATGATGATTTAATAAATGAAAATAATTTTTTTATAATTAAAATTCTAAAATTTATAAATAAAATATTTTATTAAAACATTATAAGAAAATTGTTCTCTTCCAACTATTTTCTTTTTGATTTAAAAATTACTTAATATTTTTATGATGTATAAAATCATGAAATTTTTTATTATATAATTAACATGGATATTAGAATATTTATTACTAAATAATATTTCATTTAAAATAACTTGATACACCTATGTGTTGCCTTGTCCTCATCCTAGTAAAAAGTCTACAAAAATTTCAAAAATCACATTCAAATCCAATTACATAAAACAATTATTGGGGTTTCAATGAATTTGGAATTATGAAAAAAAATAAAACTTATAAACCCATTATGGTATCCATAACTCTTAATTTATTATCTCATAAAAAATCATAATATCCAATTTTATCTAAACCCTATTCCAGTACCACCTATAACAGCCTTGAACATGTAAACATAGGTCCGGTGTAAAAAGCATAATCATTACATTTCTGGAATTGATACAGATAAAAATGAACTAATTTTTTCAATATAAAATATAAAACAATAAACAAAAATATTTTATCACTTAAATAAACAAGTTACTTTTAGGTTTTTAATTTAGGAGAATTAGTCTAAACTCTTCCATAATGAAACTCATGTCTTTAAGTAATTATTTTTACTATATTAGCTACTTTTTTCATTTCATATTATGACCATTACATATCACAATAAATTATCCACACTTGTAAACATTATTTTATTATCTCATAGATGACTCATTCCTCCTACCATATGGGAGATGAATCAAAATAAAGGATTAGGTAAAATTCTCTGTATGGGTAAATATAGGAATTGGAAATTTAATATCTTCAATGAGAATAGGATATGAATAATGTAATGAGAACATATTAAAAGTGGATGAGGATAGAATAATAGGGTTCATATCTATAAAAACCTATAACACAAATATTACACCCCTATATTTTGTGCAATAGTTCTTTATAAATTAATTTTATATCTTTGATAACTTATTTCACACACATCATCGAGTTTAAATGAACCATTGTATTCTATTAAAATATTATCATGTGAAAGGTATCTCAAAGATATTATTTTAGAGGGAATGAATACTGATAACATAATTCTGAAAAAATATGGTTATGTGTGAAATTAATTCCTTTGTATTTAATTAATTAGAACAAAAATTAGAAAACATTTGAAAATAAAAGGAGATTTTTTAGAAAACCTATTTTTATTGATGCAATGTGTTCTTATCTTAATTAATTAAATTAGTAAATTTTGGGGAATTATTTTAAGAAATTTCCATATTATATATTCAATCAAATGTTTCAAAATTTATAAAATATTGTTTTTTTTCATGGGATAAAAATAAATCTAGTTTTATGCTTAAAATGTATTTTTTTCAAAAAAGTATTTCTTTTTTGTCTCATTTTACAGGATTATTTTAAAATTAAAGTCATCTAGTAATATAAATAATATCTGATAATATGGATTCCATATTTTGAATTAGAATTTTCAAATTTTGTTTATATTTTCCTTTTTATTTTGAGGCATCATGAATATTAACCATGGTATCATTATCTCATCAATAAAGAGGAAAATCAGGTTAATCTACATTAAATCACAGTGATACAACTATAATATTTCATTAAAAATTTCATGGATAATGTTATTGAACCCTATTACCAAATTCTAAAATTTTATTTATTCAAGGGATGCATGTCCATGAAAATAATCTATAAAATATTTAAATTAATGAAAGTTACAAAACACCAGTCTCTTGGTTCTAAATAACTATTATCTATACACATAGGGACAAAAGAATGTTTTAAATGAATAAAAATGTATATTTGGTAAAAATGAAATTATTTTAATGTTTTTAAATTTATTTATATTTATTATTAATAATATAATTTCCTTAAATTCTCATGTAATTCCAACATAATAATTATAAAATTAATATAAAAATAAAATAAATGATTTAAGAAATATTAAATGTAAGGTAATTTGAAGGTGTTATGTTATTCCAAAAACATTTAAGACTAATGTGATATATTAGTTTCTTTAAAAATCATTATATTCTGAATCCATATTTTTATTTATTTCTTTTTAGTAAAATTAGATCAATTGGGTCCAAATTGACATTAATGATATTTTATCAAAATAATATTTTCATAATTTTTTTTAAAATTATAAAAATCAAGATGGAGGGAAATATGGAAAATATATGGTCTAAAATGTCTCACATTATGAATTTATGAGATAATTTTCTAATTATATGTACAATTATAACCCTTTAAGAGTGAAAACATGTTACTGTGGTTAAGGTTAAAAGAGGTAAATGAAATTGTTAGACCAAAAGATAAGGTTTAAAACACCATTTAAAACTGTCCATTTTTTGTTAATGGAATTTGAACTATATATTATCTTTTCATTTAATCCCTTTAATTTTTGAGGCATTTGGAATATATAATGACTTTATTATGTTTTAATCTTTTAATATGATCTAATAGTTCCACTCCCTTAACTTATAAAAGGGAACCTATCCTATCTATTCTTCACATTAAATTAAGCCTTATAACTCAATCCAACCCTTAAAAAATCACATTTAAACTCCATTATCCATATTATAGTTTTTTGTCTTCCAAAAAAACAAACCTTATAGTCCTTAGTAGGAAACTGAAAGAAGTTTTTTCAAAGTATAGGTAATCGCCATAACCGATCACTTTCTTTTTAATACTTCTTTTAGATCCTCTAAATGTGTAATGTTTTTTAAATAATGAATATTGTATCATTAATTTATTTAAATTTTATTTTTTTCATTAAAACACCATTATCCACCCACTTTCCCATCAAATGGGAAGTGAAAGTGCTGTAAATGATTATGTACGACTTACCATCTATACATGGCGATACAATTCATTTTTCATCACAATCATAGTTTGATGAGTATTATAATGATTTAAAAGTGTATATATGATATTTTTTATATAATTATTAATTATTAATTATAATATGATATCTATATTCTTCCCTTTCAATCCTTTGTAATATTATAACATCACTCATTCATACATATATACTACCACCTCCACGAAGTGATGTGATTCATTTTTTCTTTTCTGTACATGGTTGGAAAGAAGGATAGATATAATGAATATGTGTTATTTATATTATATATTAATTTTTCTAAATAGTTAATTTTTATTTACCTTTCTTTTATTCCATCCATCTAAAAGTGAAAACAATATTCATCTCTATGTACGCCTTATCGTCTCCATGAATCATGTAGTTCATTTTAATATATATATAACATTTATGGATGAATATAAATACAAAAATAATTAATATATATTATATCTATGTAATAATTTAATAAAAATAAATTATGGAACCATGATTAATGGAAAATACCAAGACTATTGAACCAAAATAATTACAAAACGTGATACAGTTATCACCCAAACAATGATTTTAATAAAAAAAATTAATAAATGGTAGCTAATAAATGTTATCATAGATATGATTATGGTTATGGAATAAATTAATAATTAATATATATATATATATATATATTCAAAGGTGTGTTTTAACATGTGTGAGGAAATTTAAGAATTAAGGTAATGGATTTATGTTTCAATCATATTTTAATTAGGTTTGATTATGATATAATTTACATTGAAGAAATTATATGATTCATACCTGATCAATTGATTTCATTTTTCATATCCAATGTTTATTTCAGGTATGAATATGTTTTCCTTTAATTTTCTTCTACTTATGTACTCAATTTACATAAATTTTTTTTTATGGAAAATCAACATTATTTTTCTCTTTGGTTGAAAATCATATTTCTTCTATGCATAGGTATTGTAAAAAAATTCATGAATATTTTTTTACAACTCTATAATTATTATTTGATGACATTTTACATTTGTTTTAATTTTTTTAAAACCACTTAAACGAAAACCTATTGTCGTTTTACGAACAAGGTACTTTTTGAACATTTTACCAAAAATGTGAAAAGAATGTTTTCATTTAAATTATAAATCATATGATGAATTTCTACCATAATTACACCTAAATTATTTTAAGATTCCATTAGAAAAATTATACATATTTTCCAAAAACAATTATAAGTTCTCATATTTCATCTAATTTATTTAAAATTGGAAAAAAAATTTCCTGAGGAATGTTTTTAGGGATCTCCCTTTTCATCAATGATAATAGAATTTAGTGTTTGTTATGTTTTAACAGATATATAATCAAATGGTACCATCCTTATTATTTTATTGGATGGATTATTATTATGATGAGGAAATATTTATGAAACCCATTTATTTTCATGGGTTCTAATATGATGAATTTTTTATGATCTTTTATCTCATATATGTTTGTGATTTATTATGTGATGGGTGGGGCATGCATTATATATCTCAATGATGAATTGGGAACTATTTTGTATATCACGAGATAATTATAGAAATAAATTTAGTTTTCTTGATCAATTATTAGAAACAAATCAATGTGATTGATCCATTGTGGGAAAGAATTTGATGTGTTTCATCCATTATAGGAGACAATTCAATGTGCTTGATCTGGTGTGGGAATCAAGTTAATTTTCTTGATCCATTATATGAAATAGGTATGGAGGCTGGATTTGTAATGATTTCATGGTCTTTTTAGTTAACCATCAAATATAAAAAGGTTTCTAAACCTATGATGGGGCCATAATTATATTATGCAAACATAGGGTTACTATTTGATTTATGATGAATTATTAATCATACGAATCATTAATTTTGAAATGGTAAATATTTATCCTAGGAATAATGTTCATGATCATTGAAAGACTAGGTATTAACATTGTATGTTATGGTCATGATATCATAAACTTATGATTATCATATACTTTCATATAATCATCAATTGATATCTGCCATGTTTACCCTTACAGATTATATGATATGAACATTTATTATATTTATTTTCCTTATTTTATGAATAAATGTTTTAATTAGGGTATATCCATGAATAATACTAAATGGTAAGATAGTATTGGGAGATATTGAAGATCATTCGTGAAATAAGAATATTGTGTATCTAGTATCTAGTTACACTAATATTTATGTTACGGAAGAGTGTATTTGTGAAATGTATTGAGTATTTATATAAATAGATATAATATTTATATATTACAATCATGGGCCTTTATTGTTTTTATGAGGGAAATATTTAGTTAATATTTGGATATTAGGATTAGAAAATGTTGCTGAAACCCCTGGGGATATTTCTATGAGTATGATGGAATTTTAATGTTTTTGTAATGACTATGGATAGCCTAGGTTAACCCTAGTGTCTCATATATTTAGAAGAAGGTGTATAGATTTAGACATCCTATAAAATATAATTCACTATTATATGATTTTTCAGAGTGATTATTATATTTTGATGCTCACAGGTTTCTTTTTTACTTTTGTTCAATGGTTTCAACCAATAAAAATTAATGTGATAAAAAAATTCAATGATTTTACTTTAGATTAGCCAAATGTATCTAATAATATAATAGAATTTTCTCCTATGGCCACAAAACATTATCAATATATGAATAATATAGAGATTCAAAATGACAAAATAAGGGTAAATTGTATTGTTAATTCTTTCTTGAGGAAACATCCACCATATTTTAGTAAGTCTTCTAATCCACTAGTAGCTATGTGATAGATAAACACCACTAACAAAATATTTCATTCATTCCTTTTCATGAAACCTAAAAAGTTTTTCCTATCCATTTATATTTTACCAGGTGAAGCACAAAAATTGTAGAATACTATTAAGAATAAAATAGAAGGGGACTAAATTGACTCAATGGAATGCGATGAGTTTAATATCATATTTTTAAGTAAGTAGTTCCCTTGTATTCTATGTATATAGACGAAGAAGGAATCCCTTTAGTTGATGATAAAGGATTATCAATATATTGGTACCTATGAGGTAAATTATAAAATAATTTTAAGGTATGCCTCTAGTCTTGTCATTATCCCTGAAAGAAAAATTTATCGATTATTTATGGGATGAAAAGTAATTCTATAAAAGGAATTTAATATAAGATACTTTAGTAGCTATAAATAAATATTATGATGTGCACTAAATGTGGAAATGAAAATTTAAGATTCCCACTATTCCCATGGTTTGGATAAGAAAACTAAAAATGAGTCTCATGAAAAATTGAATAAACCACATGGTAGAATGAAATTTCAACCATCAACACTCAGAAAATTTGGAAAAAAACATCAAAAAAATTTCTTTAATGGAACTGTGATGTTCTTTCAATGTGTAAGGTGAGCTAAAAATCCCATTACTGTCAGGAGGGGATGAATAGTATGGTTAATGAAACATATGACAATTAGAGAACATATAATTCCGCAAGCATTCATTAATTATTCAAATGAATGGAATTTCGGTATTATACTAACCAAAACACAAATTCAATGGTTTTTTATTCAGCATGAACAACCACTTAAGACGAAAGGAAAGAATAAATCACATGATATCATGACTACCAATGTGGGCTATGAGAATGATGTGATAAATGAACACATATCATACACTCTCAAATAGATAATGTATTGTTGGTTTCTGCCTCTACCCACTCTTATATATCCATCTAATTTTCTATGGGTTCCAAATTAACACCTCAATAATTAAATGTTGAGTTATCAGTAGAAACCCCTAATGTTAGAATTAGATTTTTACATGTTTATTACTCTTCAATTATTGATTTTTGGGGGATATACTTTCTAAAAATATCATTATTTATCCGCCATTTGAATTCAATTTTATTTTGGGCATGGGTTGTATTTCTCAACATGAAGCCCACATCATTTTCCAAGTAAGGGATGCTGCATTTGATATTCAAAACTAAAATAGGATTTACTATTAGATAAATGAAAAATATGACCTTATTATATAAATTAAATACATTTTATGGGCAATGATTCCTATTCAAAAGGGATGTTTATCTCAGATGGTTGGGGAGATAATTGACATTATAGATATTTCCATTTGTGTGGGGGTATGTTGATATCACTCTTGAAGAGATGAATGGACTTCTATCAAATTTTAATGTTATGATTTTAGTAAATATCATAAATTATGCCACACTTATTTCAATGTGTCTATATACAATATCCACAATATAGTGATAGTAATTGAATAAACAACTCAAGTATAATCATGAAAACAGATTATTTTGACCATGTGTATCACCCTGGGGTGTACCCATTATTTTTCATAAAAAGAATTATGAGTCATTGATAATTATTATTAATTATAAAGAACATAAAAATATCAAAATCAAGAACAATTAACCTCTACCCTATATTTATATATTGATTGATCTAATTCATAAAGATTAATACTTTTCTAATATTAACCTTTATTCTGGATATAATCCATCGAAATTCAAGAACAAGGATATTCCTGAGAAACAATTCAATAAAAATTACAGGCACTATGAATTTATAGTGAGTCTATTTGGTCTTTATAATTCCCTTCCATTATTAACATAGGTTTCAAAAACATATTCTCTAAAAGTGACTTAGATTTTACAAACCCATTATTCATTCGTGACTATGGTTTCACCAGGATACTGTCTATTAGAATGTTGTGAGATGTATAACAATAAAAAATATGTTGGAGGGATATATTGGACACCACCAATCAATATACATATATAAATGTGGAATCTAAAATAAATCTATCATCATATCATAATGAACCTTAGGAAAAAAATGAGTTACATAATATTTTTAAATAGTGTCACCAAAATTTACCTCAAGAGTGTAAATGGTTGATAAAAAAAATTCAAAAACCTGAAACAAAATTTTTTATGAATATTTAGATACTGATTAATGAAAAATAATTTTCAATGATACAATTCCATTAATGATAAAGACCTAATAGAAGTGAAATCAGAAATGTGTTTTTAGAAAATAAATTTATCTTTGGTGTAAAAGAAGAAGTTACAGTCACATTGAAAATTCATTTTCAAATTGGTAAAGAATTTTTTTTAAATAACTCAATTTTTAAATTTACATTAAATATCGGTTCCCTAAGAATGATATGAAGACTATATGATGGAACTATTAAGTTGAAAATAAAATAAAAAAACAAATTAGGAAAACATTTTTAATATATTATGATACATTTATTAAAACCTCCCATTTAAAAAATGTAAATGAAACATTATTTTTTAAATTATAAAATAGAAATTTGAATAACACAAGAGAAATCAAAAAATTTTGTTTCAAAATATAATAGGGGAATTATAAAGAATATAAAACATTAATATGTAGGACATAGATCTTAGTTGAAAATAATAAGAATTATTCCTAAAATCATCAAATTTTATCAATAAAGTGATCCATCATAGTAATTAATTATAAATGTTGGAGTAAATGAATAATAAAATAATCAATTAATAGAATAAATAAATCTTGTAAAACATTTTTCAAGTAGTAACAATTTTTACAAATGAAAAGTAATTGAGTCAAGAAAAATCCCTTAAAGAAAATGAAACCCCTTAAAAGAAATATTCTAAAAGAATGATCTTGAATTTGAACATGAAATAACCTGAAAAATTATATTAAAGACAATAAATTCACCAAAGGATATATATAAATCATTTAAAATAAATTTGGGTTTCTAAAAAAACATATTTCTCATTTAATATAAATTGAGATGAAATTACTTTAAACTATCATAATATTTCAAATTAAAAATTAATTGAAGGTAAAAAATGTGATAGATTTATAAATCTTATTGGTTTCATGAAAATAATTTCAAATATAATTCCATTTACAATACATATAACAAAAAATAACCATGTGGTTAATATAAAACATATCTCAATGAGACAAAGTTGAGATCAAAAAACCCATTACTTTTATTACATCTTAGTAGAACATTCTTCTACCTCATATAGGCCAATAAATTATAAATCACCTATTTTATAATAATATAAATACACATAAACTTCTATATAATTTATTTATTATTATTTTTATAGATATATTAGATAATTATATTTTATTTTTATCATAAGTTGTTATTAATTTAAAAATTTTTTAATACTATTTTTGTAACGGCGATGTCAGTTAATTTTTAATGGAATTATTTTTTATCATTTTGAGATCATTATATGTATTTTAATAGTCATTTTATAATTACATATAATGGTCTAATTTTTTTCATATGAATTTATGGATATAATTTATGATGGAAAAGTTGGTGCAAATATTGTTTCTATAATTTATAAGGAACAAAAATGAGGTGTATTAGTAATATTTTTATTAATAATATAAAAATTGGAGAATCAAAAAACATTATATTCTCATTAATTACTAAAAAACATCAGTATTTCTGTATTATTATTAATCAATGATATAAATTTATAGCATCGTTCAAGTAAGTGGATAAACCAATCCAAATAAAAAAAACTATAATCTATGGTTGTGTAAGGTTAATAAATTGATTATTTTGGAATAATATAATTATTAAGTAACATTAGTGATATTATTTAAATTTGTATAAATTTAAATTATATTTTAAGATGTTTTTATAATTTACAAAATAAAATAATTTAAAATTAAATATATTTCTTTCATGGAGACTGTAGTCCGCACATACGCACAAGTGAAGCGTTAATTTACATAGAATCTAATGGATGAAGGAATTTCTTTAAATTTTAAAAATATCATTTTTTTTAACATATCATATTAATTAATTAAATACCCAATTTTAACCATCCTTATAAAATGTTTTTGAAAAAGAGATCATGTAGCTTATGGAGGTGGTAGTTCGCATACAACATAGGTGACATTCTCTTTTTTCAGATGGTTTGGAGGAGGGTAGAAAATAATTTTCCTAAAGTTTTAATAAAATTTAAATATGCATATTATACTGATTTAAGTATTTAAAATTGAATATATTTTATTTTTTAGAGGTATAAGAAGAAGGAAACTAAAAATTAAAGAAAATGGTGTAATTGATATTTTTCCCCCAATCCTTGGAAGAGACTCGTTACAAAATTGATTATGAATTTGATAGGAGGACTAGTGAGAAACTAATAAACTATAGGATGTGCATTGAAGTGTTGTGGAGGTATTATTTTATATATTTTCTGGATATAGTATTTATTTAGTGTGAAGAGTAGTAGGGTGGAAATGAATCTATAAGTAAGGGAGAGGAGTGTCATTTTTGTGAAGAAAAAGGTAAATTCAATATTAAAAGCTAAAATATATCCCATCATGTAAAATAATGGAGTGAGATAAGATTTAATTTTATGAAAACTTTATATCTACATTCTCATGTAAGTTTTATTAGGTTTTTATGTCCACTACCCTTACATTTTTCACATATAAAATTTTTATTTCTATTTTCTGGTAATTAATTTTTACCTATGTAATTTATATAGATTGAAAAAACCTAAAATGGGAATTATTAATAAATATATACCTAAACATTAAAAATAACAATGAATTATTTTAAAACAAAAGATATAGGGGTAATAAAATTAATTTTAATATTATCACATGTAATATGTAACGGCCATTTAAAGAAAAAATGTAGTTTTATTCATCAAATTGGGATTAATATAAAATTATTAATGTTCTTGATCTATATGCAATTATTTGGTTTATTATTAACTATATAACAGTTATACAGATATAATATAATTCCAAAAATGAAATACACCATGTGTATAACAAATTAAAATAAATAGAAAAAAAATTATTAGGGTAAAATATTACTTATGTTTTAAAAATGAAAAACATGTGATTTTGAACTCCAAATTTTATTTTTATAAGAGTGATTTCACTGAATAAATAAAGTTTTTATCATGAATTTTTTTTTTATAATTTATGATATACTTACTTCTTATTATAGTCATAAATTCTATTGTTTTAGTAAAATATATATTTTTCACTATTAAACAAAAAAATTATTTTAAAAATTTTAAAAATATATATATAAGATAATTATCATATGATGGATTCAAAACCGGTCTTTTTTGAATGATTAAAATTTTCAAATTTTAAAATTTATCTGTTAAAAAACTAAAATTTAAAGAAAAATGCCTTTATTAAAAAATGTAGTTTTTTAATAATTATGTGTTATTATTTTTATTTGATATAAATTTATATTTTCAATAATGTAAATATGTTAATTAATATATAATAATATTTAAAATTTGATTAGTTTAAATTAATAGGATAAAATATATAACACTTAAAGAAATAATCATTATTGAAAGAACAATCCTCTTAAATATTAAATAATATTAGTTTTTTGTTCATTGAATGTATTAATTTGCAGTTGATTAATGTATTTTTATTTAAAAGATGTTTTATTATTACTATAAATATCTAATAATAATTATCTAATATGTTCTGGCTATTTTGATTTCAATATTGTGTGTGAAACAAGCTATCTATTATAGTATTAATTTGGAGAAAAAATATATTCCAAACTTTCAGGGTGTTTCCTTCCCCCACATTAAAAAAATACATCCTAAAAATTTTAATTATCACTAATTAATGTAAATATATAAGGGTATATAAAAGATAATCATGAATAAAGAAATCATTTCTAGAGAAATAACAACCTACAAAACATAGGGAATATATCTTTTTCCTTAGAATAGGCTTGTTCTTAATATTGAGTTTTTATCCAATAATTTAATCCAAACATCCCTCATGAATAGGTATTATAACTCCTATAGTGAAATTAGTTTTTGTAGAGATTATACTCATCATTACACTGATCGATGAATATAGGCTGTTTTGATGTATGAAATGTGATTTCCTTATTTTATTGTTTAATATGGATCCTCTATGGATATAGTTAATACATTTTTGAAATCATATAAAATTCATTCAAAC
This sequence comes from Viscum album, assembly GCA_963277665.1. Classification (NCBI taxonomy): domain Eukaryota; kingdom Viridiplantae; phylum Streptophyta; class Magnoliopsida; order Santalales; family Viscaceae; genus Viscum; species Viscum album. The sequence goes on along the minus strand of OY728139.1, from coordinate 1,077,290,152 downwards.
AAAAGATAAAAAAATGTATCTGAATCATAATACAAAAAAACATTATGTACATTCATATTCTTTGTATATAATAATGATAACACATGTGTTTTTATTTATAATTAGGTATTAAAATATTAGGAATACATATATGACATCAGGTATCCATAAAAATAGAGTAGGGAACACCTGTCACCTAATAATTATCACCATATAATTCAATTGTAGTATTTTTATTGGGGTTCCCCTATTCCAATGGTCATAGAGGTTATTAGAATAAATTTTTATCACAATCCCTTACATTAGTGCACTAGTTTTCATAGTTCTAAAATTCCTCACATCTAGAACATAGATTTTCTAATGGATCCTTTATAAGAACATTATTTTAGCCATTATTTTAACTAAAATGATTCTTTTTCTTGGATATATTTCCTTTAAATGCTCTCCATTAACATATATAAAGTATCATCATGTTTCTTCTAGATATTATCCTTCATAAATATTCCCACATTATTGACATAGAAGAAATTAAATCAAATTTTCATCATCATCTTCATCACATAGGATCCTATGAATCTCCATCATTATATACTTTGATGTATTCATAAGTTCAATAAGAATAATCTTATTAATCATAACTTAATATTGTCAGGTGACGATAATAATAATATGTTCAAGACTAACTTCACTCCCATTTTTTTCTCATTAGTATAATCATTTCCTTTTTCCATTTCACCCCTTATTAACATGGTTTATAATTTGTTCAAAAATTACCAAAATAAAGGAATTTAAAAGATAAGAATACTCAATTTGATAACCTTATAGGAAATAAGACTTTTAAAATAAAATAAATATATAAATGAAAATGTACCCAAACTTATAAATATCTAATTTTCATACTCGGTTATAAATTGTGGTTCTTCTACTTGGTTTTCTAAAAAACCATAAATATGTGATCAAATAATTTATAATAGTTTGTAATGATAACATTATAAACCAAATAATGTTCCCGGGGAGTGTCTAGACAAGTTTAAGGTTATAGGATGACTCATATTGCACTGAATAATGATCGAGTTGATTCCCAACCATCCTTTTTCAGGGTGAATACTGATAAGTGCATCTCTACAACAACTGTATCCACATGCCAGTGTCCTGTATGGGTTGTAATATCTAGGAAAACCATATAGTAAAAACATTATCTAAATTAAAGTATATTATCCAATAATTACACTTACCCCTAGGGTATTCACCAATGTTCTCTCATCATAATCCGTAAAAATAGATACAGTAATCCCCAAGGGCAACTAAACCTTAATCTCATACAAATTGAGGCACCTTAGACCCAAGCTCCTAGTTATAGTTCTAAAAACACATACATTATAAATTGGATTTGAATCCAAGTAAGGTGGACCAAGATATATATATATATATATAATAATTTTTATAACATAAACATTATATCTCACAATATAATCACAATTCCAATAACCGATGGTTAAATGTATTTGAGAATGGACTACATTGACAATTAATTTTACAACACTTGTGAAAATTTCTCAGTAATTGAGACACAATACACTCAATTTATTAATTCTCATACGTTATAATCATGTTCATTACATGTTGAATGGAAACATAATAAATGTGTGATCTCAAGTAATCAATAATATAAAAAAACATTAAAATAACATCAAGGGGTTAAGTAATAAACATATAAGAAAACATGAGCGGGGAAAAAAGATTTTATTAAAAAGAACATGGAACAATAAAATTGATCCATTAGGAAAGATAAAAATATATTTTATAAATGAAAATACATATACTGTGACACAAAGTTGAAGAAATATGACATAATTAACATGATCTAGGTATTATAATCACAATCATAAAAGATATGGAATGTTATGGAAATTAAGTTTAACAATAATCTATAGCACAAAAATAAGTACATTGAATAATTAAATGGTTAATTAGGTATCAAAAACATATGGAAGATTAGTGAGTTATGTTTCAAAAACCACTAATTTATTATTTAATTATATTTCAAAAACCTATTATTCATTAATGACATAGGATTCACAAAATAATGATCCATTATTGAAATTGGTTTCACAAACCTATTGTCCATTGGTAACTCATAAAATTTATAACCATAACATATTCATTCGAGGGATATATATGACCCCACCCATCAACATCAATACATATTTTCTCCATTTTAATTCATTAATACCTCATATAAGAAATAACACATGAAAGTAAAAAATGTGTTTCATAAAATTTCCCGATTATATCACCAAAATTAATAGAAATAATGTAAATAGGAGAAACCCAAAATTCAATTTCCCAAAAATTTATTTTATTAAAAAAATTATAATCTGATTCACGAAAATTAATTTCTGTTTATATAAAAAAATTAATTGTGATGGTAAAAATGGAAGATAAATCGTAAAAGAGGTTATAAATAACACTTTCTTATTTAGTATAATACTTTATGTTACAATCACATTAAAAATTTGAATTGAAAACGTTTGAAACAAATTAAATTCAAAATGTTCTTTCAATACTTATTCATTTACAAATACATAAATCATATCTCAATGAAATTTGGAGTGGAAGATAAAACAATGAGACATAGAAGGAAAATATTTTAAATATATTAAAATACATTTGATTACATCCCCTATCTTAAAAAGGGTAAATAAATTTTTTTTTAAAGTAAGAGAATGGAAATGTAAAGATCACATGATATATAATTTAATTGAGTCTCTAAACATAACATAAATCATTGTAGGGAATATAAAACCAACATATACAGGACAAAGAGTATACTTTGGGAAGGATGGAAATTATTCTTATCATTATCAAATTTTATGAAGATAGAGTTCCATCATAATAGTTATCTAGATAATAAGGATAAAATTCATTATAACATCATTAATTAATATAATAATCAACATTTTAAAATATTTTTCAATAAAAACGAATTAGGACTCAAGAAAAAAAGTTGATTCATGGAAAACCATTATGAATTAATAAGTATTTTAAAATAAAAGAAAATGAAAGATAAATCTAAAAATTAAACCTTAAATTTCTAGAATAAAATATAATTAATGATATTATATATATAATAAGAAACGTACACCTTATTTACATTAAATTGGGTAAAAACACAAAAACTGTGTCGAAGAAAGGGAACTGGGATCAAACACCCTTAAAATGTGCTAGTCATTTAAATTAAAAATATATAGAAGGAAGAACATTATATGTATTTGTAAATACATAATTTTTCATGAAAATTACCAAGAAAAGAAATCAATTTTTAATACATACACTCCAAAAAACATTTGGTTAAGGTTAATCGTCTCTCTATGATACAAAGATCAGATATAAAGGCTATAAACATTTTTTCCATCTTATTAAAACATGAAAAAAACTGTTATATAACATATATAACTATCTTAATCAAAAATTTCATAACATTATTGATACCTATAAACTTTTAAAAATTTCACTTATATTCAATAATTGAAAATCTTTTAGTTTATTTTATTTTATATTCATTATTATACTTTATTAGTTTTAATTGTTTGTCCAGTACTAGTTTTGTAATGGTGATGTCTATTTATGTATACAGATTCAAACTACATAATTCCAAGATAATTATAGGTAATCAAAAATATTCTCGATAATTATTTATATGGTTATAATTTCATTTCATATGTAATTGTTTTATGATTCATGACATCTATTTTGGTGATGAGATTGTTTCTGTAATTTATAATGAATAAAAAGGTGATACAATAATATTAAGATTAATAATAGTATAAAATTTAAAAGACCATAAACTTAAAAATATTTATAATTAATTTCTAATAAAACTATAAGAATTTTTTTTATGTTCATCAAATGAAGATATATATATATATATATATATCATTTTTCAGGTAGGCGGTTAAAACGACTCGAACAAGAATATGTTATAATTTAAGGGTGAGTATGGTCAAAAAAGTGATTCTTTTGGAATAATATCATTATTAAATATAATTACTCATATTATTTATATTTTTAAGGTTTTTATTAATTTATTAATTAATTTTTATAAATAATTAAATACATGAGTGAAAAACAAAAGACGTTACATTCATAGAGGTAGTTGCTCAGAAATATGCATGAGTGACAAATTATTTTACATTGAATGTAAAGGAGGTAGGAATTGGTTTATATTTAAAAAATAGTAATAATGTTTCAAATATAATATTTATTCATTAGATACCACGTTTGAGTCAATTTTTTATGGTTTTTTTGAAAAACATATCTTGTTTATTATAAAGACTATAGCCCACATGTAACAAGGGAGAAATTTTATTTTTTGAATGGTTTTGAAGAGAGTAATAAATGATTTTCCCATAAATAATATAATAAAAAAATATAATAATTATTCCTATGAAATTATTTGATAATGGTTATTGTAAATTCCTAAGTTGTAGGAGATGAAAGAAACGAAAAGAAAAAAGAAATAGTAATTGAAAATTCTACCATCCTCCTTGAAAACTAATCATTGAAAATGAATTATGGATTTAAAAAAGTGGTATTTTTTAAGATTAAAACATCTTGGATGTATATAAGATTAATGGAGAGTTATTTGGGTAAATTTGGGATTAACTTAATGGGATTGGGTGTGAAGGGAATTGGGTTATTTATGGCACATTTTATATGGGAGTGGAGTGGCATTATATTTTTATAAAAATTTAAATTCCCTATTAAAAGTAAAATAGATCTAATATTGGAAACTAATAGAGTATTGGAAGTTATAATGTTTCAAAAGACTCAAATAAATAATTTTTAATATATTTTAATCAAATTTTTGAGTCTTTTTCACTGTGAATTTTCATGTTTTATATTTTTTTATTGTGGTAACTGATTTTTACCTAATAAATTGACATTTAATTCCTAAAAATATAATGGGACTTTTTAAATAATTAGGGTAAAAATATTATAAATATGAAATCCAATTTTAAAATAAAAATTATATGAGTGATAAAAATTAACTTTAATATTAGCATATATAACATGTAAAAACAATTTTTAGAAAAAAAATGAATTTTATTCTAAAAAATTATTTTAAGGATAAAATTAATGATGTTGTTGATTTCTCTGTAATTTATTTGTTTTATATCTACCATATTTTAGTTATTAATTTTTTTAAAAAAAAATTATAATTTCACGTTTTGGATAACTAATTAAAAGAAATGGACAAAAACATATTTTTTATTAGGGTAAAATATTCCTTTGGTTTCTAAAATGTTAAATATGGGTTTTATAAAATCAAAATTTTAATTTTTAATTAATATATTCACTATAGAAATATATTTTTTATCTTGAAAAATATTATATAGGGTTTTAAGTTATAAATTTTTATATAGAGAGTAATAAACTCTACGGTTTTATTAAAAACTATATTTTTTACTATTAATATAAAAAAATTATTTTAGATGATCCCAAAAACTCATCTTATGATATTATTGAAAATATGGATTAAAAATGAAGAATATTTTCTAAAATAAAAAACATAAAAAATATAAAAAATATAAATTTAACATTAAAATGTTTATTTAAAATATAAAGAAAATAATATTTTATTGAAAATTTATTTTCTAATACATCATATATTTTTTATATTATTTAATATAAATTTATAATTTAAATTATCTTAACATATTAGTTCATATATATTAATTGTTATAAAAGATTTTACTATTATTTTTTAGTTTAAAATATATATCACTTTTTGGAATCAGTTATTTGAGAAGTAGAATTCCGTTTAATGTTAAACTATATTAATTATTTATCATTTAATCATAAAACAATTTTATTGATTTATGTATTTTTTTTACTAATGGATTTATTTTTTATTATAATTTATTAATAATTCTCATCTAATATTTTTTATTTTAATTTATATTGATTTCTTAGGTGAAATGAGTTATCAATAAAAATATTAATATAGAGGGAAATGACATACTCAAAATTTATTGGGTGTTATAGTGGTTGAAAGAAGAACAATTTATAAAGATGTGATAGGTAAGAGTATGGAGAGTCTAGGAATTTATTTCTTACCCTAAGCCTCATGTTTCAAGTCCATTTCAATATTAAGACACTAAATTTGAGTTTGATATTGGTCATTTTGATATATCTTTCGTGGATTAACAATATTTTAACCCTTTGAGTATTCAAGTGATTTCATGTGTTTTCAGGTGTTTCAGAGGCGGAACTAATGAATGAATCTTGTACGAATTGTTATCCCAAATATTTTGGTAACCCATGAGGATATCATGTGGAATGGTATTATAACCATTATAGATACAATAACACATTTTTCACACATTCTATCTAGACCATATATCCAAGACATGCATAGTGTTATTTCTCCTCTCAAACTTTTTTTTCACCTAAATTTATTTTGGGGATAATAAAACAAATATTTATCATTGATATGATTTTAAATATGGTTATTTTAGTTTTATAATGATATTTTGAAAATGGAATATAGATGATATTTGTGATTTATTAATCATTATGTCCTTTAGGTACAGTGTCATAAAAGTTGAATTTTTTTGGGATGAAAAGGTATAACTTTATGAATATGTTAGAATTTAATCCTTATTTAGAGGGTTATTTATAAATAATTCCATAATTTCTATGAGATGGTTTATAATGTGGTTTATTTAATTTCTGTGATTGGAAATGAATTTACTAAATTTTGGAAATTATTTTAAATGGAAATAATGTTTCAAAATTTTTTATTTTGATTTTCAAATGGGGTGGTAAGTGGTTTCTAATTATTTTAGAATGAAAATTTAATTTTAAAATAAGGTGAGTTATTTATTGTAGGTGGAAATGTTTTCGAAAATAGGTTATCATGTGAGTACTTTGAAATGAATTTATCTAACTAATAAAAGGGGGTTTGATTAAAAATTTAATTTTTAAATGGGTTTATTTTGTTCTTAAATGATAATTTGCACACTACCATGGTTTATTTCTTTTTATATAAGGAATGATATTTTTTAAAAGCGCATACCATATCAATAATTTCATAGAAACTTATTTATATATGTGATTTAATTTTAAATGTAAATGCTTATTTTTTATTTGATTTTTTTTTTGTTTTGCTGGTCTATGATTCATAGATTTAGCACTTTATTAGGAATGGACTATTTAGTTTATGTTTTGAGGAAAGGATTGAAGATGTTCATGAATTCTATGATTTATAGAATGCATCCCAAAAAGCTAAAAAAGGAATGTGGAATGGTTTGTTTGAGGATGATTAACTTAAAGTATCCTCCTTCATTATTGAAGGAGTTTTTGTAGTTTCTATATCATTGAGGACTCTAAATATAGTGGTAGGAACATTACATTATTTTCTCTTAGATATATTTTTTGAAATCGAGAATTATTTCCCACTATCCTTCTATGATGATAATGGGTGAGGATAGTTGTGGGTTGGATGAAAAGGATTGATAGAATCATAAATTCTCTATAAACAAATGAAGTTCCAGTGGTGAGATATCACATGGGTTTTCTCATTAGATCTAGTTATCTATAGTGGGAGTATATGATACATTCTGAGTTTCATGAATGTATGGGTTAGTGTTTTCTCAAGATGATGTTTATCTTGTGGTTCTTCTATATATTTGTGTATAGAGGTAGTTTTTTTTTGAGTTTGTGGGAATTTATCTTGAGGTATGAACTCTTGGGAAGTATGTCTATCCCTCATTGATATTTTAATATTATCTTTGAGTATTACTATTATTTATTTTGAGAATTATCATTTCTTCGAAGGTGGTATTCATCCAGATCAAGGTTTATCTATGTCTGGGTATATCTAAACATCCTTTATGGAGTTTTCTAAGGAGACCGATTTTGTGAAATCTGACCAATCTAGAAAACTGAATTTAAGGATGGTTTTTTATATTTGTGACTTATATATAATTATGTTTTCCATACATAACCATTGGGATTCTTTCATTTTATGTTTTGAATCTAGTGGGTGGTTCATTTATTAATTGTTATTCAATAGATATTTATGTTTGTTGATGATGTCTGATGTGCTTGGGTCATTTATGGGTATTTCTGGATATGGTTTTGGTACTCATTTTTTAAGGTTCCTCTTATATAATTTCTGTGGGTTTTCTAGTTTTTGATATTTAGGGAATAGTATCTTCTAGACTGGAATGATTGAGGACCTTGTGGGTATATCAAGGTAACTCAGGTAGGTGATTCACCAGATATGATTATAAAATAACAAGAGTTTATCTTGGGATTTTTGGTCAACGATGATATATTTATCATGTATTTTTTAGCCTAGCTTATAATTATAGGTTTTTTGCCCCATATTATTGATCATGTCAGTTTCTATGAATTCTTGCAAGCGGTTTTTCCTTTTTTTTGGTTTAATGATTTTATGGATTTTTTTTCAAGTGAGTATTCTAATGGATGACTCATTATTATGGAATGTAGACCAATATTGGTATCCCTCCAACCACATAGGTCCTTTTATTTTGGGTTTCAATCTAGTTATTCTTAGATAGGTTAGGTAACTTTTGAATGATTGGTTTGACCATTTTAAGAATTTTAAAATGGTTAATTTGATGATAAGTAGTGTTGTGTGAGTTTACTAGTGTTAGATTTACCTTAATTGAAACCCCGTGGAGTTTATTTCCTAAACTATATAACCTAGACAAAATATTTCATTATAATATTTTCTTAATAGATTTTACATTTAGTGTTTTGAAAAATTAAAAAAAATCATTAACTAAAAAAACTCATGCCTTTTTCAACCAAAAGAAAATTTTCCAAATATTTAAATAACTACATAACCCAAAAAAGTATTCATTATTTTCCACAAAACATCAGCACATGTTACTCATCTAGACACATGATATATGTTACTTTTCATCATAACCTGGGGAAGTGGGAATATAAGAATTAATTGTGTACATATTCTCAATAATTGTAAATAAGAGTTTTAATATGTGTAAAATAAATATATAAAAAAAATTATAGACAACAATTCTTATTTCATAAAATATGAATTACATCATACGACAGGGAATAAAAAAATAATTAAACATAATATTTTAGAAATATGATTCAATAAAGATTATCCATGAGTTTATAAAAAATTCATAAGAATACTCATAAGACTATAGAATAAATATAATCCTTTAGTGTCATCATATTGTGAGAATATATACAAGAATTCCCATGATTTTGTTTTTGAGTATATCCATAAAGACTTGACCTTTTTTTAGGGCATATAAAGTAAGTCCCATGTTTTATTTTTTCATACCATTCAAGATGTCTCATCCTTTAGTTAGTGATACTATCCAAAAAGTTCCATTATAAATTATCTCGTGGAATATAAAACATCAACCAATGAATTTGAGGCAGATATAGAACCTTAGAAAATCATTTATCATTATATATGAGTGAAACTTGAAATAAATCATTCATCATATCATAGAGATCTCATGGAAATAAAATGGGTTTCATATCCTTTTCAAAATGAAATCATATAAGGTTTTATTCATAAATGCTTCAATAATCATAACATGAAAACCAATATAAAACAACTGGGTTTCCTATGAAATCAAGTAAATTTATAGGTAAGAAACTTTCAATAATGATAACAAATCTAATGGTATTTACATTTATAGAGAAATAGTATATATTTAATTAAATAATTTTCCTAATAAATAGATTTCATGAATCTTATAGAACATTTATTAAAAAATTAAATCAATAATAGTATATATATAAGGAAATGGAATTAAAATAAAATTTTGGTTTATAAAACATAAATTACTAGGAATGAAAAAGGGAGTGATTGATCATTTCTATGATAAAATAAAAAAAATTATCCATCCAAATAAATAAGGTGGAAGGTATTTTCTTAATAATGTCCTTGATAAATATCATATTTATAAAATGATAATGACTTAGATAGGGAACTATTTTTATGGACTTTACACAAATAACTTTAAAAATAATAAATATTCTTGATATTTTTGATGAATTATTGATGAAAAGTTTTACCAAACTAAGAGAAAAATAAATTAGTTTAGATATCATGAACATGTTGTAAAAAATATAATATAAAATGAAAAAGGTGATAGAAATATCTGCTCATATGAAAGACATTAAATATTTATTTCTAGGAAATATTTTCCACATTTTTTGTAAAAATAAAATGTAAAAATAAAATTTTATAAGTTATTTTAAAAAATATGAAGGAAAACGTAAGAAAACATCGACCATTAAAAAATAAAAATCAAATTTTGATTTATTATAAATTCAAAATTATTATCATTTAATATTTGGGGTGGAAGATAAAGCATTAGATTTTGAAGGATATGATTTTTTTTTAATATTTTAATATACCTATTTTTAAAAACCAAAATAGTAAAAAGGGAATTATATTTTATATTTAAAATTGTGAGAATAGAATTATGAGAATAATTAAAAATAATATATATTATCTTTGCCAAAAATATAGGAAATCATTTCACAGAAGGAAACTCAGGACAAAGAAAAAATGATTTATTTGTAATAATGAGAGTTATTCTTACCAAAATTATACTTTTACTTAAAAAAATTGTCTATCAATGAAGTGATGATTCATTATGAAATTAATTTACCCATAGAGAAAAACTAAATACCACATAAAATAAGATAATTTTAAAAATAATTAATAATTTAAAATTATATTCAACTATAAAATACCATGAAAAAATATAATGGAAATTTTGTTGATAAATCCCTTATGACGTTTGAAAATTTTGAACGAAACCCCCTTGAAGGATAGAATTTCGAAATGAAAATTAAAAAAAATGAATAATGAGAGGATCATAATAAAAATATTTAAGGGGTAATAGATACACCATTGAAAATAAATCATGGTTTATAATAATAAGTATGTCTCATGGAATTTATAATTGTGAAAAAGAACCTCTACCTGGTTTATCTACTTAAATGAATGTACTCTAGAATCTTATATAAAAAATTTATATATTAATATTATATTTTATTACCTTATTTGTATCCATAAAGTCATATAATAATCACTTATAATTATTCTCTACATGTATATTATTTTGTCATAATCAATTTTCAATATTTTATGTGAGTAATCTTGATCATTATGAACTAATTTTGTACAAATTATGTTGTTATTAATTATTCTCTTAAACTTAATAATTAATAAATAATATAAGGTAATTTAATTAATTTTTTATGATGTTTTACTAATTTTTTATTTAATTTTAGGATAGATTTATCTATTGTTGTTTTATAAAAGATTGGTGACAGTCATGTTTTGATGATTCTTAATAATCAAACAATGTCATATTATTTAATGTGTTTAATATTAATGATACCATTCCAAATAAAAAATAAAGTAATTTTTTACTTATTTATATCATATATATTCAGTAATTATGTTCTCATTTTCATCTATGATATCATTTTATAAGATTTTTTCAATTAGTTTGTTATACATACCCAAACATGAAAACATCATAGTTTATGGGTGATTATGATTATTGGGGTTTACTAAATAATAAATTAACTAGATGAAATATAAAATATTTTACTTCATGGAGGTGGTAGTTTTAACAACAAACAATTGTCATTTTAATTTCTTTTATAATGAGTGGGAAATAAGGTGTATTATAATATTCACTTAATAATAATAATTATATATAATATTTAATATTTAATATAAAAATCACCCTTATAATCAGTGAAGAGGAGTAGTGGTGAGAAACTAATTTTGTCACTTAACAGAGGTGGTAGTACACAAGACACACAAGTAATGGTTTCATTTTTATAAATAGAATATGGGATAGGTGGTTAATAGTTACTTCCATGGAATAATAATTTTCAGTATAAAATCAGTAATTATATAATAATATAAAAAATATATTGTTATATTTGGATGGTAAAAAATAAAATAAATTATACTTATAAAATTAAAGTACTCACGTTGATAAATTAGATTTTTCCCTTAGAATACTCCTTAGAAATTGAGGTATTAATGCAATTTCCCTCAATCGAAGGCTTAAGAAAAATTGATAGGGTTATAAGATAGGTATAATGGGCACTTGTTATGTTTGATAATGAATTCATTGAGTGGTATTTTAGGGGTGGTGAGTGACCCCTTTTATAAGTGGTGAGAATGGATGTTTTGTAAATATTTCAAATTAATATATAGAGATCACAAGTTCCAATAGTCACGTGGCTCTAAAAATTGGAAATAATGTAGCATAAGATAATATAAGGTCAATAGTAACTCCAAAACTCAATTAGAATCACATTTTATAATGTTTAAATTTTTTGACCCATGATTTTTTTAATATTTGATATTTCTACAACTGTAATTTTTTTTTTACAAAAGTAATTTACATTTAAAGATAATAAATAAATTGGGACATATAACATAATTTGGACCCAATTATTAATAATATTAAATCAATTATATCATTAAAATGTTATATGTGCATGAAAAATTAATTTTAACATTAGCATATGGAACACATAAAAACTCATTTTTTAGAAAATGTTTATTTTTATGCATAATTTTTTTTGTAGTGTAAATTTATAAACGAATTTTATTTTAATTAAAAAATTGATTATTATAAAAAATTAATAGTTTTTTATTAAAATTAGTCCAATTTTTTTTACAAAATTAATATTTAATTAGTATATGACAATAAAGATAATTTTTTAATGTGAAATATAACATATGTTCATAAGATATTAAACATAGGGTTCATAAATTCATAGTTAAATTTAAAAAATAATTTAATACTCATCAAAATCGTATTTGATTCATTAGTAAATTATATAAATTTTTATATTTTTCTCGTATGATGATAATGTCAAAGATAATATCGCTATGATAAAAAATATATTTTAAATAAGAATATTCTATTTTTAAAAAATTTCAAAAATTTATCTTAAGATAAAAATGACATTATTAATATAAATTATGTTTATTTTTTAAATTTTAAATTCTAATTTTTTTATTTTAATTTTTAATTAAAAACATTATAATATAAAGAAAATATTTTTCATATGAAAATAATTCTTTTTATAAAATAATAACTCTTCATCTTACTATTTCATTTTAATTAATAATAAAATTAGTGTTAATATATTTTTAGTACCAAAAATATATACTATATTTATTTTATCTATCTATGTCACATTAAATAAAATTTTCAAAATAAATATATTTTTATGAATAAAATGATCTCATCAATTCTTTCAATGCCTTATTAAAAAACATTCCCATTCTTTAAAAATCAAAAAGATAAATGTATAAAATAGATGTTAGAAATAAATTATTATATTAATAATTTCTTGATTATATCATCAAAACTTTTAGTTATAGATCCCATCAAGACGACCTCATAAGATCTAATCATATTGTAAGATCTTTTATAAGTAAAGGGTTGTGATTCCACTATAATAGATCTCGTGAAAATTTCAATGAGTTTAAATTTCAATAAAATATGATTTTTCTCAACCTTCTATTTATTTTGGTATGAATTGGGATTGGTCTAGGGGAAAACTTTAAAGAAACACCCTTCCAAATCATAGATAAATGAGATTTATAAGAGAGTTTTCAATTACTCGATATCATTTCATTCAACTATTGATTTCATAATGTGGATACTTTATTATATAACTAACAATTTAACATAAATATAAAAATGCTGAAAATTTGTTTTAACATATAAATGATTAATTTTGGTTTTATTTAGCTAATATAAAAATATATTGCAAAAATTTATATTTAAGAAAAATACATTGTGAAATATCACATAATTCTTTCGAGATCAACCGACATCACTCTAGGGGTGTGGATGTTTTTTTATTTGTTTCAACCTATTTTTGATTGGGAACTTTATGGTTTTATAATGTAGTGTAGTGAGGATAATTTTGACATAAACATGTTGTTTTAGTTTATTTGTATGTTTTTTTCTTTTTGGGTATCAATAATTTTGTGTTATTTTAATCTTGAGATTTAGATTTTTAGATATTTTTTTTATAGCACCCCAAACATTTTATACATAAAAATTACTTATCAAGATATTAATATTCATTATATAAAAATATGTTCCAATCCAGAATCACATATGTATGATGTATTTGGAAACCTGGATACATGAACAACTTATTCATAATAGATACAGATTTTCTCCCACTTAGTTTTTCAAATCCATTTTAGACATATCATACTTTAAATATTTATTCATATACTATGGAAGGGAAACAAAAGAAAAGGAGAGATATGATGAATAGAAAAGGTAAAATAAGGAGATATTACTGATCATTTAAGTATCCAATTAGAATAAGGGTATGAGAACATGTTATTTACATTTTTGAATGATACCTAACATGTCATATATCATAATAAAAAATCATAGAAAAAATCATGAGTGTTCATAAGACATAAATAAACAATGAATCAAATAACGTGATCTTTGAGAGCATAACATCTCAATAGGATATAAGTTTGAGTCATACACATAAGTATAGAAAATAATTTACTTACACATGGTACTCTTCTAGGCCATTCATAGTTTATTAGATTAACTTCTTATTCTATCATATATTTATTCAAAGTTTACTCCTAAGACTATCATAGTGGAAAATTCCATTATTGTACTTGGTTCAGTCCCCATTATAGTCCTTATTATTTCACGAGATATCTATATTTACCTAATGAATTTCTGGGCTATATAATTTTGAGTCCAAATTACACATAATGATAATTATATATAAATATGTTCCATAAGATTAAAAAAAATTCATAATTGTATAACTAATGTAAAAGAAACATGTTTCATAAACATTTAATCATAGAATCAAAACATAACCCATGAAAAATAAATGAGTTTCATAATTTTTTCATCGTAACTTATTTAACATATGGAAAGAAATTATTTTCTTAGAATCATATACAAATCATCATCATAAGGAATTGAAAGAAGGAAATATGATAATATCATCGGACCATACAATCATTAAAGTATAAATAAAATCAAAGGATGTTATCATAGGTGAAAAATACCTTTCAAATATCACTGTTACATTTCATGAGAAAGATACCATTTTAACTCTAAAATCACTTATTTAAAATATATAAATTTCTCTAAATTTTTTAAAAACAAAGTTTTTGAAATAGAAACTACAAATTTGTAAATGAATATTTAAATCATTGAGTAGTCCATATGGTGGAGAATTCCTCTCTTTATGTGTACATTAATGTAATGATTACTTTCACATTATCAATAAAAAGTCAAAAGGTCCATATTCAACAAAAATAATATCTCTTTTAAACCATCTTTTAAAAAACTGAATCATGGGTCAAATTATGTTAAAAAATAACCGGGGAATATTTAAAACATTCTTCAAACAATTTTTTGAAAACATGGACATCGAATAAAAATGATTTTGCACCAAATAGAGAAATATGTTTAGTTTACCTAAAGTATTCTTTTGTTCTATTGAGTATATAAAGAGAGGAAAATCAAATAAAAACATGTAATCTAATTAAATGAGGATATAAGTCATATAATTTAATCCCCATGTACTTAGTCACAAACAATTTTAATAAATAATGAGATTGCAACATAAATTCATTAGCTCAAGTTCCACATTATTCAAAAGTTCTCTAAACACATGTTTAATAAATTTAAATTTATTTTAATTATATACCAAAGTCATGTGAATAGTTATAATTTCATATGAAATATTTTTTAGAGTTTTAAAAATGATATAAATATTATATATATTCAATATATATTTAAATAGTGTTCCATAAAAGGAATTGATATAAAAATTAATTATGCAGTCCATGGAGATAGTATGCCATATGTATGCATAAACGCAATTTCTATTTTTTTATGGATAGAAAAAAATAATGGTAAATTATAAATAAAATTTCCAGAATAATTTTTATATCATATATATAGTATATTTTAATTAAATCTATCTATAATATCATCCACGTGAAATAGGGTTGAAAAATGAATCACATCTCTTCGTGGAGGTGGTAGTTCACACGTATGCACGAGTGACGTTATCATTTTATAATATATTATAATGTAAAATGGTAGAAATTATATTATAATTAATGAATGATAATTTTTGTATAAATATAATTTAAAAAAATTTAGTCCATAATAAGAACCATATATGAAATACGGTGATGGAAAATGAATTGATTATTTATATGGAGGGGGTAGTTAACCCGTATACATGAGTGGTAAATTCACATCACATATGATTGAATAAAGGGTGGATATTGGTGGTTTCAGATTAAATTTATTTATTATATTGAGTATAATAAATCTATTAATTTATAATTAATAACATAGATCTAGATGAGGGAGAATAAAAAAATAATTGAAGGAGGTTGTGTAAGAAGATTACTTCTTTATCAATAATAATTCTTTAGATCCTTTATAAAGAACACATAGAATAGTCATTTAAGAATAAAAAACTCTTATTCATTCCTATGAAATTTTAGAATATAATTTCATCATTTTTGGTTAATCTAGATGGATCAAAGTGTGTGAGTAATAGAAGAGAAGATGTTCCCTTTTATAATTGAGGGGAGGTGAACTCTTGAAATTATAAGAAGTATTAAACTAATATAAATGAATTTTTAACAATTTGAATAAAAAATTAATATAAATAGAATTTTGGATTATTATTCTTCAAAATAAACTTATTCAATAAAATTTAGACAATTTTATGGGATTTTTTCAACTTTATATCACTGTTTTAACCCATGTTAATGCTTTTCACAATTACCAAAATATCTATGTTTTTTAATCGTTAAGGGGAATTAATTTTACCATAAATTTAAAATATTTTATATATTAAATCATATACCATTTACTTGTATTTATATGGGAATTTTTTAAATTTTGAATCATTAATTTAATTTTATTATTAATTTAATAAGTAATTTGTCTATATTGCATAAGAATTTATGTTAAATATTTAATCCCTAAAAATTTAAAATAAATTACTATGACAAATATATTACTTTATCTCGAATAAAAATTAATAATGTACAATAACCTATTTTTATCCTTATATAAAAATTTTAGTGATATTAAAGTCAAGTGAGTGACATTTTACATTTATTTTCTTCATAAATTAATATAAATCTCTTAATCAACGACAAATGGAAAAAAGTGGAAATATTTTTGAAAAATGGATTATAATGGTTCACATAAAATGATAAAAATTTATAATTTAATGTTTTGAAGAATATATATATCTTTAGATGAAATATTTAACTGTGTTTCACCCATTTTTCCATTACCAAGGCAAAAAATATTTACCTGGCTACCATTCATTGTTACAAAAAATAAAAGGATGTTGTTTTCCAAATATAATCATCTTGATTCTAAATATTGAATCCATTTTTCAAAATTCAATTCCTAGATTTTTATGAACATAATTTAATATTAAACTGAAAAAATTCGATGAAAATCCATTTTTTAGAAAACAAATGTTTTCTAAAATATAAAGGTTAATATACCAACGATTTACATAAAATTAATAATAATGATCATAATTTTTTATTCATAATAATAATTAACTAATTGTTCATTAAAATGTTTTTATACATTTTGGATCATTGTGAGTTCTTGAAAAAATTGAACATGTTCAATAAAAATTATAATTTTTCACTATTCATAAAAAACAAAATTTTTATAAAATTATCGAAATTTATCATTAAGATAAATTTAAAATTATGATTTAAAATTTTAATTTAATTATTTAGAATAAAACTTCTAAATATATTAGAAATTAATGACCATTTTCAAGCATAGAAATATATAAAAATAACTTTTTAAGAAAATTCATTTTTGAGTTTGAAAATTATTTATTAATTTTATAAGTTTTTAATCATATTCATGCCCTCAAATTCAATATTGAGATTATAATATCTACATTAAAATAATAATATTTTCATAATATATTTTAATTTTATTTAAAATTGGTGTTTGGTGTTATAAAAGCTATTGAGATTATTATACATTTGGAAAAAAATATTTGGGGTCTTAAATTCTCTTCTTCAAATAAATTTCACCCTCTAAATGTTATCTCATCATCAAAGGGTCAATTTTTGAAAATACCATCTTTGAAAACTCACGACATACACAGTGATGTTAAAAAAATTCCAGAAGGGGAAGTTGAAAAAATATAGGTTACCTAAAATAACACATAATTGGGGTTGTAGATAAGAATTACATTGAGAGAAGTTAAATTATATATAAGGGGGAGAAAATTAATATCCAAGAAAAAATAGGTAGTGATAGAAATACGGTAATGATAAATTTAATGATATCAAAACAAAAAATTAGTGATTAGTGAAAATATTATCAGTTCATCATAAGTGAATGTAAAAATTATGAATTTTTTATTTCAAAATCATATTAATATATTTGAGTGGTTATTTTACTATCAAGATAGTGAGGATGAGAAAATGTTCCTACATGATTTCTTTCCATTTCATAATCACAATTTCATCCATTGTTTTTTCTTTGATAAATTATTATTTCTTCTCTTACCCATGAAATTTATATTCAAGAGGAATTTTTCATGCATGAAATATAAAAATTTACTTTTAAGGGATCCTAAAATCTATAAATTTTTTAAAATTAATTAATTATTTCAAAAATATTTACTAAAACCAAAATTCTTACAACATGTTATCTGATATGGATAAATTTAATACATTAATATATGAAACCTCAATAATAACTGCCAATGATAAAATTAATCCATTATATAAACGGTTAAGAAAAATTATCCTCCAAAATATGTATGACCAAGTGAGAAACAAAGAATAACTGAAATATCTGATCATATATTTTTAGAGAACAACATTAACATTTATCCTCAAACAACGTAATTTAGGTCATAAATTCATAAACAAAAAATGTGAATTCCATGACCATATATTCTCTTAAAAAATATATTATTTTCTTAAAATCACCATAAAGTATTAATATAATCATAAATGATTCAAAAAATTTATTTTATCCTTAATAAAAAATAAAATCACAAACTATTGAATATATTCCATAAATCCAAAAATACTGTAAACCACATTACCATCAAATCACTAATAAATTCCATGGTATTAAATATTATATAATTCATTTTATTAATGTATTCGGTTTGTTTATATAATGTAAAAATTATTAACTTGTTATCATGTATATATTTTGGGTTATCATTCCCTTAGAATTGTGTTCTCTAAAAATATCTCTTTAACACTAAATTGTTTTTCTTTTCAATCAATACCAAAAAACATATACTTTCAAATATTTAATAAAAACTATTATGGAATAATTTTTCAATGTTACATGATTAGTATAAAGAGAATATCATTTAAATAAAAATTCTACAACATAGTTCTTGAATCCTAATAAATAAAACCTTCAATCCATTCACTTTAATTATTGGTATAAAATATTTCAATCCTTAATTAAGGTGTTAAGCCTTGTATTAGGAAATTGTTTTTGATAAATCCACATCCCCACATATAATACATTAAATTACTTTGTAATTAGTTTTTGGGGCCATTTATATCCACAAATAAAACATCTTCCACTTCATTTGAGATATTCTTCTAGGTGATTCTTCCAACATTATTGATATAAATGAAATTGATCATTCATACCTCAATGATTATTTCCAAGTGAAATTATAAAAAAGTTTATTTTCCTATTATGTTACTTGTTAGGAAAATCACCTATGTTTATGTTGTCAATCATATATTGCGATAGATTATTTGGCATAATCAAAAGGATGCACCATCTAGTTTCCATCTCATTCAGTTTCTTAGGAGGAAAATTATTACATTATTTATGACATTCATTATCAATATGATTCCTCCTCACTCACTCAAAACTTAGTTTTTATTCCAAAATATATGAAATAAATATGAGGCTCGTGGTGGGTGAATGTGATGAAATCCAAGTGCATTACCCTAATAAAGAGATTACAATATTATGGTAAATACCCAATGAATTTATAAATAATTAATATATTACTAACAATCCATTTACTTTCCAAGGTGTCCATAAAAGAGTAACCTTCCCTCCAATTATGTCACACCTCAATACACAAGTCCATGATCATCATGTACATTCTGATATAGTAGGTCAAGTTCTAGATATACAAGACCAACTCATTTTGAGGTAATACCCCTTAGATGAATCAATTCCTAAATGTTTTCCACATTTGGTACCTCGGTAGATATTTTTTTTAGGAAAAACATACTTCTTTCATTACCATAACTTAGTATGTTCTCCTATACAAAGGATTATCCTTATGGTTATCACTAATTTATGTTCATCTATGTTTACAATGCTAACTAAAACCTACTCTGGTACTTACTAAAAAACAAACTTTTCATACTCAAATATTATATATTAATAAAAAAATATTCAATAAATAACATTATGATCAATTCATGAATCATATAAGAGTATTTTCTTATAAAACTTTGATACATAAAAAAATTATTCAAAAGAGATCTCTATCATCTCCCACTTAGTTCTTCACAACTATAACACTTTATAGAAATATCATACCTAAAATCTGCATTCTATTCTAGGGAAGGGAAACATAATAATGGGTGATCTCGGATGCTTAGTATTAGTAAACAAGGGATATATCAATGATTAATTTAGAATAACTTGAGTATAAGGGTATTCTAACATTATATTAACATTTATAAACCATACATATGATATTATAGATTATAATATTAAATCATGGAATAAATATTGGAAGTTTATAAGATGTGAATCATAAAGGAATCAAAGTACTTAATGCACGAGAACATAAAATTAGCTTAAAACATATGTTTTTGTCATAAAAATAATCATAGAGAATCTTTTTCTTAGTTAATAATTAAAACAAATACTATAAATGTAAATTAGGTTCACTCCCCATTCTATAAAATCCTTAGTGGGGGATTACTCCCAAGATTTTGTAATGGAAAAATTATCTTACTAAACTGCATTCACCCCCCATTACAGTCCTTATTATATCATGAAATATCTATATTTACCCAATGCATTGTAGGGATATATAATTCCAAGCCCACATATCATGTGATGAAAATCAGAAATATGTGTTCCAAAAGATAATAAAAATTCATCATACTATAACCATTGGAAAGGGAATATTTATCAAAAACTTTTCATCATAGCATCATAGAATAACCCGTAAAAAATGAACTTGTTTCATAATGGTTTCATCAAAACATAATTAACCCATTGGAAAGAAACAAGTTTCATAGAATCATCCATAAATTATCAGCAAAATTCTTAAAAATAATAAAATTGGAAGTTTTCATTTGATAATATCTCTAATAAATCATAATTAATATCAATGGATGTTATTATATATAAAAAATTCCAATAAAAATCACTCGGTCATTTCTTTCAAAAAATTCATTTTTCAATGCGAAATAAATTATTTAAAGTGTAATTTTTTTACAAATACTATGGATATCATTTATTTTAAAAAAATTAATCTTTTAAGATAATATTTAAATAATTTATCGATCATAAAATAGGTAAATTCCATTTATTTTGTTTAAATTAATAAAATATTTCAGTCATAGTTTTATTAAAAATGCAATAGTAACATATCCATAGAAAAAGAATATTCCATTAAAATATTTTTTTAAAAATAAATCATGGGTAATATTAATTTAAAAAATCAATTAAAATTATTGAAAACAATCTAGAAAACATTTTTTGAAACATGAATATGAAAGAAAAATTATTTACGACCAAAGAGAAAAATATGTCCAGTTGTCATTAAAATATTATTTATGTGTCTTGAGTTCTAAAAGAACAAAAAAAGTAAATAATGTAATTACTATAAATAACCTAATCGGAATAAATTTATTGGGATAATTTTTTGATATGTCATAAAATTTCTTTATCATACACATAATTATAAAAAATCCTGAAAAAAAATTCATATTGTGACATAATTTCCCACATCTTGTTCCATTTTTTTGAAAGTGTGCTAATTTCACAAATAAAATAATTAAATTTAGTATAGTTATATGACATAATAATTTCATACTCATAATATCATATATTATCAACTTATAACATTTAAATAAATATTTATTAATAAATATTTATTTAAATCATCCTTTCATGGTAATAACTGTTTTGTTTTTCATGGATATTTTAGCTCTACTTTGTCGATACTTAAACATTGTCCATGGTTCCATAATCTTCATAATGTTAAAGATTATATAGATATAATATATATTAAATATATTTATATATATATATACTCATCCATAAAATTCATAGATGGAAAAAATGAATCACATTGTTCATAGAGACGGTAGGCAATACAAGTGCATTAAATCTATTTTCATTTATTTATGGATGGAATGAAATAATGATAAATAGTAATTCACCTTTAAAGAATAATTATTAATTCATATATATCATATATAGTCATCAAATCTATCCTTAATACCATCCATGAAAATCAGAATCAACAAATGAATCACCTCACTTTATAGAGGGGGTAATCTATATGTACACATGAGAGACATTATCATTTTCAAATAGATCTGAAAGAAAAAAGACAGATATTATATTAAAATTTTATAATAATAATTATCTCAAAAATATAATCTATAAATAACAAATTAATTACCATACATTTTGTAATAAACCATCCTAGTTCAACTAAGGCTACCTATGTCCCTTTCCTAATGCACCCAAGGTTACCAATGTTCAATTATCTAAATTCACTATCGAACCATGCTCACAATTTAATAATAGATTTTAAAATAAAATCCAATATTATTTGGAGTTTGAAATCCCATTTCCATATCAATAAAATCCATTTTAGAATCAAAAATCATTTTTAAAAACATTTTCATTTACAAGAAAACATTTTAAACCACTCAGGACATCAAATCAATGAAAAAACAAAGGAAATTCTCATAAAAAACATGAAATTTAATGAATTAACCATTTTATAAAAACACCTACCTCAAAATGGTAGAAACCCAATTACCTTTGATGAAAGTGAGAAGATACCAATTGAATGTTCTTTGGAAGACAAGGAAGACCATGAAACATAATAGGTCCAATAAGAAACACTAACTGATAAAAATTCTATGAAAAAATGTAAAAAATATAATTAAATAACAAAACATAGAGAAAAACATAAAAGATTACATACTTATACAGAATAAATCCAACCACAAAGGTGATCAGTCACTAAACAAAGTTACCCCAAATGGAGATAATCGCCAAAAAAATAAATGGGAGAGACTCTAGTTTGAGTGAAAGAAAGCCTAATATGAATGAAATAAGAACATTCTTATAAAGCACCCTAAATAACTATTTCATGACTAATATATTGTGTGTAATCCCATTTCATGCTGTTTAATCCAAGAAGCTCATAAACATAAAAAAAACCAACATCATTTTATTAAAAAGTTGATATTTTACATTACATTATGTAAGAACCTTACATGAAATATAAAACCATCACACAATGTATCCAGTTTTGGGATTCTACCCGAAATCTGTTACCTGGCATGCACTCCCATTACAGGACATGTAATTTCCAAGAGAATAGCAAAAAATATAGGTTTAAGATGAAAATTTGAACCAATATCAGACATCACCATTATTGGGATCCTTCTAATTTCATTTTTTTCATTAGTAATTCATTAAAAAATGAAACTAAAAGTAATAGATAATATATACCAAAAAATTACTTTTATGGGGTGTAATAATCTACCCACTGTAAATGCTTTCTTCCACTAAAAAAACCTCAAGATCCTCGATCTACGAAAAGATAATGACACTACTGCATTATCAATTTATCCTAATCCACATCTTGTGGATATCTTATCAACACCTCCATAGTAACTAGTCTAGGGGGATTTTGTTTACCAAATATCACCTCATCCTAGATATCCATAATCTGATTTTTATGTTTAGAAAACGTTGTATCAGGATCAAGATCAACATCAACCCATCTAATCCCATGGGAAGGATCCATTATATACCTCCTCAACTAGGAAAAATGAAATAAATTGTGAATAAATGTCAAACCATATGGTATATAAAACAGATATGCCACCCTCCCTAGTTTTCCAAAAACCTCAAAGGGGCCCACATTCCTCTATGTCAACTTACCTTGTCTCCCTAGCTATCGATGTCCTATGTGAGACGAAAATCTGAGAAAGACCTCATCACCATCCTCAAAATGTAGAAGCCACCAATGGTAGCCTATATACGATTTCAAATAACTCTATTCCATGATCAAAAGACATTTGGATCAATTGAATGATCCTTTTTATCTCATAAATATTACTCAGTCCAACTAATGACCACTCTCCCAAAGTTTCCCCAGCACAAGGGAGATCTAAATGGTTTCCAATAGAATACCTCTAGGGGATCTATCTTTATCGAAGACAGATAACTATTTTTATATTAAAATTTAACCAAAGGAAAATAATTTTCCCATGATCCTCTCAAACCATGAATACAATCCCATAGAATATCCTCTAGAACCTGGATTGTCCTCTCTATATATTCACCTGTATATAGATGATATGCCCTAATCAATATTATCTAGAAACCCACCACCTTCTGTAAACCATTCTAGAACATGGATGTGAACCTCAAAACCCTATCAGATAAATTATAGTGGGAACCCCATTATGTCTCATAATCTCTTAGACATACTATTCCCCAAGATATTCTACTTTAATCATCTCCCAAATAGGCACAAAATGAAATACTTTTTGGAGTCGATCAATGATCACTAAAATCTAATACTTCATACTAGAATTCCATGGAAATATAATGATGAATTCCCTAGAAATATCACCCAATTCCATACCATAATGGTTAGGTGATGAAACTAACCTTCAGGTATCTAATTTTCCACTTTATTTCTCTAACAAGAAATAAACTACAATACAAATTAAAAATCAATAGTCTCATCTCATTCCACCAATACTGATGTTTAAAATCATGATACATCTTTGTAGTACACAGGTTCATGGAATTATAAGAATGGTTTACATTATTCAACAAATCCTGACTCAGTGAAAAGAAAAAAACTAAACTACTATTTAATTAAAAATCTCTACTATAAGACTGAGACCACTCACCCAAGGTCTCTCCTCTATGAAGGAATTTACCCAAGCACTTCTACTCGAAGTCTATCACATGCTCGGGTCCAAATTGTATATCAAAAGTCAAGTTATCCTCCATCTAATCCAACAGCACCTATATAACAACTTCTTCCACTTCCAATCCCATCTCACCAAATAAGCTCATCATATACCAATTCTCAACATATTCATTCACTTCTTATGTCGATGATTATCATCTTAATGCATCAAAAACTAAAATAACTTTCCTAAAAGTATAAGAAATATTGAAATAAAAATTATGAAGATACTCTAACCAATATCCCTATCAAAAATTCAAATCCCTCATGAGTAATAATATATTCCAGGATCTTATGATTTGAATACATTGTAAACTTCTACCTAGAGAGATTGTTGTGCCATGTTTTGAGTGCATACATACCTGATGCCAACCCAAGATCTTGGGGAGGATAGTTCTTTTCATGAGGGTATGATAGGTGTGATCCATAAGCCACAAATTTGTCCCCTACATCAAGACACATCATAAAGCTATAAAAAAAGAATTTTAGAAAACATCTTGACCTGATCCCTATTCTAAAATAATAAAAAGTAGTGTTGAATAAAAATTGGTGTTGAATTCAACATCACGTTTTGGATCTACTGAGGTTCCCCTCTAATACATCACATGGCCCAAAATCATCACTTCCTAGATCCAAAACTCAAATTTGTAAAACATTTCATGTATAGGATGATCTTTTAAGGTTCAAATAACGGTATATAAATGGTCCATGTGGTCCTCCTCTTACTCAGAGTACAAAAAAATATCTTCCAAAAAACACAACAAAAAAAGATCCCAATAACCAATGAAATATCTAGTTCATTGAATACATAAACAGTGCATGATTATTAGTGAGATTGAATGGACTAACTATAAATTAAAAATTTACATATTACCCCAAAATTTTGTCTTAGGTATATCCAATTCTCAGACTCTCAACTACCAATTACATGTGCACAGGTCAACTATAGAAAACTAATGATCCCATATAATCCAATAAATGATATCATCAATTCATGGAAAATGATATTTTTTCATAACTCTCTTCCAATTAAACATTCAGTAATCAATATAAAGTATGATTCTCTCATATTACCTCTTAGAAAAGAGGATAGGTTCAGTCGTATTGACATGCTATGAATAATAAATGTTTTACCCTCCAGCCCTCAGATTGGGCCTTATGTTCCACCAACATAGTAGGAACCATATAGTAATATAAAATATTAATGGGCATCATACTAGGGAGAATGTGTATAGTAATATCAACCTCTATCTGGGGTGGTAATGTAGAAAAATAATCTGGAAAACCCTATTGGTATTTACAAGACACTGATGGAATTTGAATCCCCAAACAAGGGGAAACTACATCTTGAAACATTTCTAAAAACTTGGAAAATATTTCCCCAACATAAGGAACAACATTACATGACCTTCCTGATCTAGAGTCCCACTCACCCTTCAAAACATGATTTATCTCATCGATCGATAAAAACTGAACCTGATGCCAATAATATTCTATATGGTCCTTAACACTGGTCATCTAATCCATTCCAATAATATTATCGAATATTTCAAGATTAAGGACTAAAAATTTCCACTCCACATCAATTTTAGTTATAAACACTCAGAACATAGTACATCTGGAACCTTGTTCGTGTCTCTTTCCCAATGTTTTAGAATGATTCAACAACAATGGAATATGTTTTGAACACAAAAACAACACATAAACTAACATTGAAGTTATAAAAGAATGAGTTTCACTTGTATCAAATAAATATATTACCATATAAATGAGATAAAATTGTTTGTCTCACAATACATGTCCATGTTTCATATTCCCTTTCAGCATAATTCACTACATAAGTCTATTTGGTCTCAGATACATGAACATATCCCTCAGCCTAAGGATTAGACTGACCACCCTTAGAAGAATCTTCATAAACCTACAAACCCTTGGTGAGACAGGATCCAACCCTAATTCCCTCATATATATTTTCTCAAAATCATTGAAGATAGATAGATTATACACAAAGATGAAAAGTCATGGGATCCTCCACATAGTTAGGCTTGGTATGACCTCTCATTCTACATTGGTAGAAGAGAACCTGCAATTTCATAACCAAAGCCCTTGAATCTGGTCCCAAAGAGAATTGACAACTCTTACGCTTCCTCTTCGGGCTAGATGATACACCCTAGCTAAACAATGTACCAAATGAAGATCCACCCAAACCTATCATCTCAACTATTTCTGATTCAATCAAATAAACCTTGTCAACTAACTCCTTAAGGGTTGGAAGGAACAAGTGTGTCAACATTGAATGAATATCATCCCGTAGTCCTAACTCAAATATCTAACACTTATGGAATGCATTTGTGACATGATCTGGTGCCATATGCATCAACTCACTTAAATGAGTAGAATATTGTAGAACAGTATCATTTCCTTGATCTAAGATAAAAAACTACAAAGTCTCCACCACACACAACATAATAGGGTTAAACTGCTGGATAAATATTTTCTTAAATGAATCCTAGGTAAGATCCTCTTGCAACTTATCTTGGACAATAGAGTACCACCACCTGCTTCTCATATTCTAGATCATATATGTGAAATAACCCACATTAGATAATTTAGGAGTCTTGAATAACTAAAATATTCAATCTATACTCTCATACCACTCCATGGAATCTGGGAGTCCTTTGTCAACACATAATATGGGAGGATTAATCTTAGTAAATTCAAATTCAAGATCCACCATGCATCCTAGGTTAATAACAACAACATGACCCAAAGTCTAAATAGTATATATAACATCTTCTACAATAGAAGGGACCACTTGATGGTTCACATGTGGAACATGTATCAAATATTACTCACTTGGATTTGGAATATCTCGTATTAGAGGCATTGTCTAACAAAATACAAAAATCAATCATCCATAAGGCAATTCCAAAATCATTGGACCAACCTCAGGTATTTATGACAAAGAATTAAAACACTATGAATTTAATGAAATCAAGACATACCTTACTTAAAAAATAATATGTCAATTTAAATAAGCATCCCATGTAGTAAATTCAAATGACCACAAACTCCAAGTCTCAAACCTGGTAGAAGTCTAAAACCACCCAGGGTAACATGGTTTCTAGCATGTAATTGAGCTTTCTATAACCCTTTTCTACACTTCATATATAAATTTCGGGGGTCCTAACTCATGTATACCCATGAAACATAACCAAAATCAGTTAGTGTTATCATAATTCAGGCTACACATCCCTTTGATACCAAATTATAGCAATCCAACCTGAATTATCTAGAAAGGCCACATGAGATCACCCATCACATAATATAGATAAAACATGATATTATAACCTAATATTGAATATAAGAAAAACAAGACATAAAACCTGAGTAAAAAGAATAAATAAGTGAGATAACATAAATACATACAACCCAAGCAAAAACAAGATAAACCAAAAAGTAACTCACATCTTCTTGTGATCAATAGTCACCTCAATACTAACCCAAACCGAAAGAATCAAAAAAGGAGAATCCAAAATGATATAAGATAATCTTCAATTTACTTTAATCCTCCAATAAAATTACAACAAATTAACAATGACACAACTAGGATGTGATCCAAATCCTAGTAGGATACCACCATAGTTTCTATAAAAAGAATAATATCAAGAATACAAAAATTATATCTTTTAAAATATAAAATATTTATATATCATTTTATGAAGTTAAATACATTTATGATTCATATTCACATTGGTTTTCATAAAATACTTTCACATTATCTAAAAATTAACATGACAAGTAGAGGTGAGAAAATAGTAAATAATATCCACACATCATGATGTATCCATGTAAATACATATAAATGAAACAACCCATCAAATGATGCTATTTGAAATAACCTCACATAAACACCATTTTGTAACAATCCATGATAAAAATGACCATGAGATAAATAACCAAAAATTATAAATCACCTCACATATAGGCTTTATCATATGTGACACTTTCTACTAGACACATAAAAAGCCTCAAAAGACATAACATTATATCCAACCGATATCATGTCATACCAATTGATGTCACAAAAGTATACCTTAAAGTGGTTCTATAAACACAATAAAGATACTCGTGTCTCTTTCCCAGTTGAACCAAGGTCCCCAATGTTAAATTTTACAAATTAATTTCAAAACCATTCCCAAAAATTTATAACAAATTATCCATGCTAGGAAAATCTACATCTGGGTTTGAAAGCCCCTTTCAAAATCAACCAAATACATTTTCAATGAAAAAAAATTTTCTGAAAACATTTACCTTTCAAATAAATAAATTAAATGCACTTAATGCTTCCCAAAAATGAAAAAAACAAAATAATATTTTACGAAAAACATAGAATTAAAATAATTAACTCATTGTATAGAAACACCAGCCACAACATGATAGAAACCCAGCTGCCTTTTGACAATAGGGACCATAAACCAAGAGAACAGACTTCGAATGTCAATTCACACCAATAAACTAAAATGGATTGACAGGAAACAATATCCAATGACAAATATGAACACAACCATGGCCAAAACCATAGTTTTAATGAAATCAAAAGAAAAAAAAGATGGATTATGTACCTAGAGAGAAGCAATCCAAACACAAAGTTGATCAATCACTAAATGAAGTGATTAGAAAGGGATGAAATCACCCAAAATCACCTAAACAATAGCCTCTAGGTTGATATCAAGGAATACAGTATTGAATTAAATTAGAAAAATATTATAAAAATCCCTTAAATCCTAATTCATGAATATTACATGGTGTTTAATCCCCTTACACATTGTGTAATCCATGAACCTCATATACACTGAAAAGACCATCACATTTTTATAAAAAATAGAAGAAAAAAATCATTACACAATGTAAACCCCTAACACAATGCATAAACATCTCACATTATGTATCCAATTCATTAATTCTACCTATAATCCATTACATGACATGTACTACCATTACATGGTTTCTAATTTCTAAATGAACAATAAAACCAATAGGTTCTAGATGAAGATTCCAATAAATTCATGACATAACCATTACAAGTATCCTTTTAATTTATTTTTGAGAATTACTAATAAAAAAAAGGTAACAAAAAATTAAAGGATAAATCATGCACAAATGAAATGTAATGGGGAATTACATGTGGTGTATGGTTATACAAAATGAATTGTATAAATACTTGGAGGTGGTAGTCCACGCGTATTCACAAGAAGTAATTTTACTTCCCATTTTATGGAATAGATAAAATATATTGGTAGTTACATAATTATAATAATATTTAGTTTATTTAGGATATTGAATTTAATATTTTATGCTGGATACCTTTGTCTTGGAGGCTATAAAATAAGAAATAAATATAATGAAGTATGGTAATATGATTTCTTATTCTTCAGTATACATCATTTAGATTCTTTCTTAAGGGCCCATATAATAGTATTTTAAGGAGAAAAAACGTCTACTTCATTTTTATGAATTTTTATAAGACAATTTTATAGAGTTTGGTTGATATCGATGGATCAATGGGTTTGAGGAAGAGAGGATAGGAGGTGCCCTTTTATAAGTGAGGGGCGGGGAGCTCATTGAATTAAATGAGGTATTAAATTAAAATAAATTATATTTTATAATAAAGTGGATACAAATTGAAAATAATCGATTTTAATATGAGTATAAGTTAATATCTTATTATCAAATAATATTTATACAAGTTTTAGTGATGTTTTCAGGATTATCTCTTTGTTTTAAGACATAGTTAACCCTTTTGACTATTCCCAAAATTTTAATGTTTTTTACAATTTAAAACCAAATAATAATACCATAAAAAGGAAAGTGACCAAAAAATGGACCATGAATGATATGTCAAATCATAACCCATTCAGTTGGACATTTATTGGATTTTTATGAAGCATGAATCATTTATTTTCTTTTTCTATTAATTGAATAAATATTGTGTGTGTATTGTGTAATAATTTAAGGTAATTATCCAATCCCTAAAAAATAAATACAAATAACTATGATAAAAATATCTAATTTCTATTTTAAATTAAAATTTATAATTTCCCAAAAACTATTTTTATCCTTATATAAATATATTAGGGATATTAAACTCAAGAGAGTGACATTTTGTTTTTTTAAAGTTGGGGATGAATCCTATTTTATTATGAAATAAAAGACCTCTTAATATCTTTGTATAGGGAGAACCATAACATAGAAAATAGTCCCAAGGCCATGTGTACCCTGAACATGTACTGAATGCTCCATGCAGCGTCATTCCTGCATCATCCTGCCTGAATTACCAATCATGTGTCACACATGCGTCACTGCCTGCCAACATCATGCATGCGTCATCGCCTGCCCACCTCATATTGGCACCACCTCCTACCCATTTAAATTCTACAGGGGGTATATACAATATTTAAACCTTGTTATTTTGGATTCAAGATTATGGGGTTTTCTACTCAGGTGCCACACCAACCAAATGTCACTTTGTATTTGTTATTTTCTTAAAATCATAAAAAGTACATAATAAATGAATAATGAAAAAATGTGAACATATTTTCAAATCATGGATGACAATGGTAAAATAAAACTCATCCAATAGGATAAATAAAAGTGTTAGATAAATTATAATTCCATATACCAATGTTTTAACCCATTTTTACCTGTTTTACTATTATTTAGGTGACACATATTTACCAAGATTACTATTCCGGATGGAAAAAATAAAATATTAATACTTACAAGATGTAATCCCTGATTAAAAATATATAATATTTTTTTATTACCTAAATTCAATAAATTGGAATAATTTATTTTAATATTGAACCCATAAAATGCAATGAAAATTAGTTTTCCAGAAATTTGTTTTTCTTCTGAATGATAAAAGTTTTTATACCAAAATATAACAAAAAATTAATTCCAATGAAATTTATTTGATTATTCATAATATAAATGGAAAAATCTTACATTTAAAACAATTTTAAAACAAAATTTTTCTTGGTAATTGCTTGAAAAAAAAAGCAGTTTGCATTTATATTGTGTATATTTCTCTATTAATCAAAAAAATCAATCTATTCAAAATTTCACAAAAATTCACTCTAATATAATTTTGAAATTATGATTTCAAATATTAATTTAACTATGTTACATAAAATTTATAAAATTGGTAGGAATTAATTATAATTTATATTAAAAAATATACTAAATAATATTTTTTGAAGAAAATGTATTTTTGAAGTAGAAAATTATAGGTTCCAAGTGTAATGTAAGATCGATGATTTGAATGTACAACTCAGATTATTAGTATTAATATATAAATAATTATCTATAAGAATTAATAAATTTCATTTTCAATGAAAACACAATATTTATTGATATGATAAAAATGTGATAACCAAAACTGGAGTATCTTCATATGAAATTTATAACAAATTTATGGAAGATATTGAATTACATTAAGATAAAATTACCTATTTTTTGATGATTTGTTTGAATATATAGTTCCATACCATCATCTGGATATAGTATCCATGTAAATGATCTCTCTTGCAGTGATCCACACATGCACCACAAATTCTGAGCATTGTTGTAGAATTATCAGGTGCTAGGACGGCTGTTCCTGATCACTTGCATTGTTCATGGTTGATTATTGCAGGATTATTTTAGAAGAATAAAGTTCTCTGGATGTTATATAGATTTATCAAGTGAGGTGGAATATATATTTAATTCTATATCTCTCTTTAAGTATTTATAGAGTCTATCTCGTATCATTATTTGGGGAAAGAGTGATTATGCAATGTGATAGAATTAAATATTTATTATTCAAGGTTTGCGGTTGAAAAATCTCCTATAATCATCTTTCTAACAATATAATTATAAGTTAAACCCCTAACCAAAAATAATAATATTATTATTACAGAACTCTTAACATTTGGAACACCTTATGAATGTAAATAGATATCATTTATACCATTTTCTATTGGACCATTAAGATCAGTCATCATTCCATCACTGAAATTTATCAATACTTGAATAATAATTATTTATTTAATAAACAAATTACCCCATATTATTATTCAATAAATATTATTTAAGAAATATTTTATTCACCTAAACATTAAAAAGTACTATTATTATTTAACTCTCTTATTTTTTTATTAATTTGTGATTTAATTTTTTAGATCAACCAAAATAAAATAAATATTAGTTATTCTAACATTATAAATTTAATACTTGAATTTAATTGGGATTATAGATACACTTATTATGTCACCCTCTAGACCACGTTATTAAGGGAATTTGGCATGACTACCTAATGTACATGGATAGAATCTTAAAATATTAAAAGGATCTCATAAAAAGAGAAGTAAACTTTTCAATGACAGGAATCCACTTATAAATGCTTACAATATAATTTAATCTCTTTATTATGATATCTGAAATCAAGAATGTTTTATACTAATTTCATCAACCTATGTGCTCGATGTCTCTTTCTTTAACTTTTTAGAAGTGAACTTTCCCGTTAAACACCATAGTTATGGTTCATTTAGGTAGTTACATTCCATCAAAGGGAATGATATATCAACTTTCATCAAGGGATAGAAGGGATAAATGTTTTCTCATTTTATTCTTTATTCTAATATCACTCATGATGCACCCAAAATATCCTACCACACCATTCCCATATTTTGTCACTAATTTCATTAATACATCAAAGTACATGAGTCTTGGTTTCAATTATTTATAGTCATAATGCCTAGGGATAATTAAACATTTTCATATATAGGAACATCAAATGAAAAATGTAGATGTTGATTCTCTATAGGTTGTGATGTTATCATAACCTCCTATCATGGGGATTACCAAAGGTGAACATGATGATAAGGTGTAACAATTTATTATGAGATACATACCCCTAATATCCTCTATATTTTATTTCCCAACAGAAAATATAATCTTTCCATAGAAAATATATTCATGAATACTATCATGGAACCTCCTTGTTCTCAACATATAACTGAACTCAAATGATGTTTCAGTGAGACATATATTCTTTTGATATTATCACATAAAAAAATTTATGTAGAGGAAAAAAAATGCTGTGATAAGAAAAAAATATTAATAAAACATGTAATAATGTACTAAATAAGTTGGTTCTAGGGAACTAACTATAAAAGAATTCATTTTTGACTAGAGCCATCTAACAACATCTTTCTACCCACAGGTTCTCACATTATACTCATGCCTCTACTGAGATAAATCATTATTTAAGGGATATTCCCAATTTTCATCCATCGATACTACAGTCACTATAATGTCTCTTCATTGATAAAAATAACTCAATATATAGATCATCAAAATTATTTTCCTTTTCCCTTGATGTAACCTTGGATCTTTTGATAGAGCCACTTTTTTAGTGTTATCATAATATATTGTGATATGGTCTTAACTTCTATGTAATATTTCAAGATATTGGATAATGTTTTGAATCCAATTTGAATCCTTCGAATGATTGGAAGCCTCAAAATACTTGAACTCCATTGTAAAATCTTCGATAAATGGAAACTTAGAACTCTTCCAGCTCATTTAATCTCTATTTCAAAATAAATACATATCATGAATATCACATCAGATCATGATGATATGTCTAAATGGTATAATCTATAAATACAATAATTTTTATCTCTTCATCCCCACCATATAATTTGAACATATCTTTATCTCACCTTATATGTGTATGGATACCATTAAAAAAATAAAGTGATGTTCACTTGGAACTTTATGATATCTACCTACCATGGTCAAATAATAAGTCACATAAAGGCTCATGAAGAACATGGAATAAATGATATATATTACATAATAAATGTATGAGATATTACTCATTCCCACTCTTTCCAATTATTTTAGAGTGAACAGTTTCCTTGAAATATGAATACCATGTGACACTAGAACCAATTATCTCTTAGATTTTTTCATACTAAATATCTTCAATATATGGTCAATGTATGCACATTTAAATAGTCTAAGAAACCTCCTAGATCTATCATGCATGATATCCATCCCCATAATATAGGATGTTTCACCTAATACCTTCATGAAGAAACACTTTCTCGACCATGTGTTAACCTCTTGTAAGGCTCGTATATTAATGCCAATTAGTTATATTTATCAAAATATAATACAATGAAAAAAATAATACCCCTAAACTACTTCGAAACACATGGTTCACAATCATTATTAATGAAACTATATTTTCTTATAGATTCATTGAATTGAATGTTCTTTTACATTGATTATTGCATTAATCCATAAATGAATCTATAAAATTTTTAAACCTTTTTGGAACTTCCCGGAATCAAAATTCCTTATTATTGTGTCATAGAAACATACTCTTGAAGGATTATATTAATAAATGTAGTTTTCACATCCATGTTTCAAGTATCATAATAAATTTATGTCACTATTGTACGAAACACTATGATAGAAGTAGAAAAGCAAACAAGAGAAAAGGTTTCATCATAGTTAATTCCATGATTTTTTATAGAAACTTTACCCACCAGTCATTATTCAAAGTTATTTACATTACCTTCTTTGTTATAATTTTTATTAAATACTCATCTTCACTCAATAGTTTTTATATCATCCAGTGGATCTATTAGAACCCAAGCATAGTTTTGATACATGTAATCCATCAGAAAATTTATGGATTATTTCCTTCTTATTGATTATGGTCTCCCTTATACCTCTATTTAGTGTATAGGATCATCATTGTCAACAAATAATGAGTCACCATCAACAATGATTAGAAAACCATATCTCTCTATCAGTCTCTTACCTCTCTAGTGATACTATATAGAAATTTTTTTTATGAATAACTTCATCCATGTGGACCTGTGGAATCTTTTCCCTAAGAAATATTTTCATATCTTGAGCATAAAATTATTTGAATACAATCCTTCTCCAACTATCCTACTTGAGAATATTCTCCCTATCAAAAAAGATAACATGTATTGAAATGGTTACTTTCTTTTCTAAAGGGATGAATACATAATATCTACATTTTTCCTTTTGGTGACCTATAAACATATACATCATGCCTTAGGGTTCTAGTTTGTTTCTTGATATTGTGTTAACAAATATCTCAAAACTCCTTACATGAACATATGAAAAAAAAAAAATTTCCACTCCATAATTACAATGGAATGTCATCTTATACATTATTTGGTATTTAATGTATTGTTTATAGTTATTTCTTTAATGTATATCCCAAAAAGGACCCTAGAAGAATTAAAATTCTCATAAATTACCTTACTATATCCAGTAGTGTACAATTACTCGTTTCACTAACACCATTCCACTCTGGTGTATAATATGGAGTTAGTTGGGAGAAAATCACATACTCCCATAGAAATTTTATAATGTCTTGGTCAGGATATTCACCACCTTGATCTGATAAATGTATGTTTCTTCTTTCCAAGATGATTCTCAACATCATTATTGAACAAATTAAACTTCTCAATGGATTAATACTTATACCTCATCAAGTAGATATAACAAGACCTATTCAAGTCATCGTAAAAATTGACAAAGTATGATAATGTACCTCCATCTTCTACTTAAAAATTTTAGTACACATCATTGTGTACCAACTCAAGAAGCTCTAATCCCTTTTTACCTTTACCATTGAATGAAAGTTTAATCCTGTTACATTACAAACAAAATGACATCATTAAAGTAGTTAGGCACAAAATATTATAAGTAACCATCATGATAGGTCTATTCCAAATAATTTTCATTTACATTTCCATGATAGTGATGGTATAAATGGGTGTTAAATGAGTCACATATATATATTTTATTAATCAATTTAAAATATATTTTTAATAATTTAATACATTGAGAACAATATTTAACTTTTCCATACCATAACATATTCTATATTTATGAATGTATAAACACTTATTTTGAAAGTTGAAAATAAATCCAGCCATATCTAAATAAGAAATGGAAATTATATCCTTGTAAACAATAGGAACATAATAAAAATTATTTAAATCCAAAATAAATCTTGTTGTAAATGTTTTATGAAATTATCAAATATCTAGAGCAGCCATCCTTTTTCTATTAGATTCACCTCACCTATAGAAACCATTTCTAATTTTTTTGGTTCTTATATTTGGATACAAATACGAGAACCACATGTAATCTCTAATACACAACATGTAGATATATATAGATTTCACAGGATAATAAAAGTTGTTGAAGATTATTCTTTCTACTTTAGCTCGGTTAGAATACTTTTATTGTGTACTTATTATCCACATGAAAAAAATACCACATTATGTATCCTTCAATTAAAATAAATCTTTTTATTATAGGAAGGATAGGGATTTGAATAATTACACAAGCAATGAGTATTAGACCCCTTTTATTTTTTCCCGTATTACTATTCTCTATTTTAATGATGAATTTTTTATGCCCCATATCTTTTTAAACTTTGATAATCAGAGTAAAAGGTTATGATAGTGTCTTCTCAGTATTTATCATATTATTATTTATAATGAAATTGGAGTGTTTTTTCAAATTTATGATAGAAATAGATTTTTCACTACTCATCATGGATCTTAAACCCTATGAAGTCTATGTTATCAATATAGATAATAAAATTGAATGTATGTCTCCAACATATAACAGAACATCAATGATTAAAAATTAATAGTGAATTTGAGATCTCATGTCCCTTAAATCATACCATCTTTTGATTGAGATCACAATGGTCATAACTGATATTATGGACATTCATATCCTAATATTTACATATAATCTCATTGGAAATAACAAATATAATGAATAACTGGGTATCCATTACATATTTCATATGTTTTACATAGAAATATAATTCTTCCTCAATAGACACTTTGGGTAGAGACACGTGAAGTTGGGTTTTCAGAATATATAATTTCTTTTTGTGACAATGTATAATGTGTAAGAACCTATACAATTATTTTCAAAATATCTTATCTCTATGATCTACTTGAGAGGAGGATACATAATCCCCTTATCATAACCTATATTGTGGACCTACAAGTAATTTGAAGTGTTTTAGGTATGCTTAACTTTCGAAATTCATTAAATCATAGTTCCTTTATCCATTGAGTACACTCCCCAATCATAAAATCCCGAATAGGTTTTTCATTATCACTTAACTCTTATTTACACCCATTCTTGATTGGATTGTTATCCATTCTTGAGAACCAAGTTAAGACATACCAAAAAATTAATCTATAAGTTCCATGATAATTGAAATCTCACCAAAACTAAATATTCATGAAATTTGAACTGTGAGGATGATTCTAACAAGTATTGGATGACTATGATGGATTAATATTTTAGTTGATTGAATTTTATATTTATGGATAAATCCAATTTTATCATTTTCACATAACCTTTGAATATTTATTGGATTTCATATAACTGATTAACAATGTGTTATGTAATTTACACAAATTCTGGTAAAAACTATTCCACCTTTAATTTTGTTTAATTCATGTATTAGGTGATAAACCAACATAAAAAACATAAATAATTAAGCATAAAACGAAAAAAAAAATATCAGTGGAATGATCATGATATTATCTAATGGTTACTTAATATTCCAGATGAAAAATTAACCCTTGACCATGGGGAAAAAATATTGAACCATAGCATGGATCGTGTAGCAACATTCCACCTTAGTTACTGTATATTTCCATGATTGCTTTCACTTTAGATTTTATACATGGACCAACTCCTCTTGAATGGGATCTCCATTCTTACATATGTTTTTACTCACACATTGGTAAGGGGATGTAATTGATTTAATAAAGGGGGTTTACAGAAAATAAATAGTTATCCTGATTTACCTTTTACAATAAGGAGGATGCGGTGACACACACACACCATCAATATTAGTTTAATTAATTAAAAGTAACCAATCAAATAAATATGGATGGTATTATCTCTTGATAATATATGGATGATGAAACGAGCATAAATTTGCAATAAAGTTATAAATTACATTTATTTACTCATTAATTAATATAATTTCTCATAAATTAATCCAATTAATCCAATTTATATTAATTTCATATAATAATCCTTAACAGAACATCACATATAATTTTAAAAAAAATTAATTTCATTTAAAATTATTAATGTTCCCAAGTGTACTAGGAGTTACCTATGTGTGCTTATCCAATGTTTAACATGGAAATTGATTCAACATATTACTATAAATCCTAATACATGGTGTGAAAAATTAAATAAATGATAAAAAATAACACATGTGAATAGGTTTAATCATATATTTTATTGTTTCCTCTCTATGATAAACTAGGCACACTATTTGTAGCAGACTACATTATGTGTACAATGTCACTCAAAATTTACTCTAATAATATGTTGTCTGTAGAACATAACTAGGTATTATATATGTTTCCTTCTATAGATAAGTTCATGGTACACAACTTGTGTCCTTAGAGTGACATGAAAAATCATTCTCCTTGTCATGTATATGATACATGGAATATGAGTACACCATATGTTCATGGTCATGAAAAGACAAAGACTACAAGACATGTACAACGGTTAAATTATTTTTAGTCCTTCAATATGTGTGTTGGACCATCTATATCTACTTGATAATATTATTTTATTGGATCTTATTTCCAATTTCATTAGATCTATCCGATTTTATAATGAGATATGGATAAGAGACACTAATACATGACATGTATTTGGGCAGTACTGACCATGTACTCTAGATTTTTCCCTGGTAGAACCATCAGCTCCTCCATGAGTTTTTTTATGTTTATTAAATTTAATATTTACCATTTATTAGATATGTTATTTAGAATGAAGAAAGTAATAGAAGGCATTGTTTGGAATTTAAAAATTAATCAATATAAAATAATTTAAAACAAAAAATCAGGAAAACAATCAATAGATAATAAACAATTATAAATTATACATGTGGCCTCTCTAATACCAATTCTAGGTTTTAGGAAGAAAAAAAATTATGATTATAATTTATAACATAGGCTTTTATAATTAAAATGTAAATATACTTTTCTATACATGTAAAAATTCCATGTCTAGTGAAAAGCATATATTACTTGACAAAAGGAAAATTTTATAATTTAAAGGGGAGGATCTTTATGTATAATTTATTATTAATTTATGAGAATATAAAGAAACACATAAATATGTAATTGAAACATAATTAATGATCTAGTTGACTAGATATCTTTATACCATCATTTTGATACATAATAAAAGTGTAGAATCACTTTAATGAAGATCCACATGTGCACTAGAATATATGAACACCATCGTAGAATCACCGAGTGCTTGCACAACCGATCCTTATCACTTTTTTTGTTCATGGTTGATCATATCAGAATTATTCACGTAGAGAAAGAGCACTTAATGTTCTCTTGATGGAATGAGAGTGGAAGAAGAGAGAACTTGTATTATATCTCCATATCTATCACTAGGAAATGATATTGTTTCTCTTTATTTATTTATCACAAAAATAGTGGTTATAGAAAGTGATATAATTTGATATTTGTTATTATAGGTTTATGTTTGAAAAATCCCACAGAATTACCATTCAATCTTTTTAATTATTTGTTATCCGAAATTACAATATTTATAGTAATAATATTATTATTATTATTAATATATTGACTTGTGATGTTTTTGATGTATTTAAATAAAAATCATTTATACCATTTACAATCATAACATTAAGCTAAATCCTCCTTCCCTCATTAAAAATTACTCACACTTGAATAATAACAATTTATTTAATAAAAAATGTCATGGCACTATTTATCGATAAATATAATATGATAATTATTATATTTTATGAACCATAAAATGAAATATTTATTATTATTATTATTTGATAAACTTATTCTTTCAAATAACATGGGATTAAATATTAGAAATCAACCAAACCCAAATAAATAGTATTTATTCCAACTTGCTCTATTCAATGTGTGAATTTAACAGGGTTTATGGATACACTTAGTGTGTGTCCCTCTAGGAATATTTCTTAGTGGAATTAGGCATAACCACCTAAATTACATGGTTAGAATATGAAAACATGCCATGTCTCCCATAGAGAATTATGTTAATGTCATAATGAAATTCATCCTCTTATGAAAACATACAGTGTAATATAATTTGTTTATCATCATATCTAAAATCAAGAAGGTTCCATATTAATTCCATAAAACTATTGGATTGATGTATCTTTCCTTGAATTTCCACAAAGAAATATATTATTGAATACTAATTTCAGGGTTCAATTAGGCATTTACATTACATCAATGGGTCTGAGAAATCAATACCCATCAAGGGAAATAAGGGATAAATCTTTTCTCACACTATCAATTAATTCTTTATCACATGTGATACACCCAACGTATCCTAAAAATCAATGATCATATTTTGTCGTTATTTTAATCAAGACAAGAAATTACACAAATCGTTATATCCATTAATGAAAATCTTAAAGTATATGGTTTATTATAAATTATTTCAGTTAGAAACATATAATAACACTTGAAGATGTGGATTTCCTATTGGTGGTTCTGTTCACATGACCTCCTATAATGGAGAAAACTAAGGGTGAACACCATGAGGAGGAGTCCCAATGTCTTATGTGTCACATATGCCTAATATCCACTATTATCTTTGTCCTGTCAGAAAATATCATACATCTATAGAATATATATTCAACAATAATATTTTGGAACCAACTAGTTTTCATCATTGAAGTGAACTACAATGACCTTTCAATGTGAAATATTTTCTAAGAATATTATCATAAAAAAATTTATGAAAACTAATAATCATTATGTTATAATAACACATCATTAATAAAACATTTAATAATGTACTAAGAATGTCAGTTCTAGGGAATTAACTCCAACAAAAATTAAATCACTAAAAATCGAGTGGTTATTTTGAAACAATTAATCAATAAATTTTTATTGAGTAGGAAAATTATTCATTTAGTTCATAATGAATTTACTCATATTCATACTTAAAAATTCAATGGATAGTTAATAATGGGCATTTTTAAATAATAATTTTTTATAATGTAACAAAATTTTCAAAATTCTTGGTGTTTCATGTTATGAAAAATAACGAAATTTTTATTCTTTTTTAACTAATTTTTCATATTGGTGTATTCAATGTGTTTTAGGATTTACCTGCATATATTGGGGTAACCATGTGACAGCCATATGAGTGGACTTATCATAGATAAAGTGTGGGTTTTGATGGTCTCTTCATGGTTATTCAAACTGTTTATAGCTTATGAGGAGAAACCATAAGGATTGTTAGTGAATAAGGGCACTCTCTCATTATTTTTTCATGGTTTGTAAAATTGTGCTTCTATAGAATGTGGTATACCTAGGTTTTAAAGTTTTTTTTTCTAAATTACCTATTTTTAATAAAATTTTTATCCCCACCTCTCTTCCCGTATATGAAATTCAGGACTCCCAAGAACCTAATAATAGCTCCCATCATTTTACTTCCTTTCATTTGGACCCTTTATTATGGATTTTCTCAGTATTTTAGTTGAAAAACTATTTTATTCCTCTAAAAAAATAATAATTCTCTCTGTTCCCTTTAATTTCATTTAGGTCTATTTTATCCAAAAACACCTAAACTACTATATAAGTTTGGATTTGTGATTGGAATTTTTCTAGCCTACGATTTTGATCTCCTAAGGATTATAAAGGAGGTTTACATTATTAGATTTGACTCTATCATATAAGGTGAAACATTTAATCATCATTTCCTCTCACTGGAGGTAGACGTTTTGTTGTAATGTCTTTGTCTTTTTATTATTGGTGTATTTTCAATTAATAATTTCAATTTTTAAATAAATTATTCTATATGTGATGCCAATGTGATGTTCTAAAATGATTTATAAGATTTTATATCTCTGGATAATGGTTTTTATATCTTAATTTAAATTGGTTTCTTTAAAATGAGTAGTTGGGTATAACATGTTTTTTTTGAATGACTGTGTAGATATTCG
Source organism: Viscum album (assembly GCA_963277665.1). Taxonomy (NCBI): domain Eukaryota; kingdom Viridiplantae; phylum Streptophyta; class Magnoliopsida; order Santalales; family Viscaceae; genus Viscum; species Viscum album. The sequence goes on along the minus strand of OY728139.1, from coordinate 1,077,246,678 downwards.
AAGTGATTTTAATGGATATAAAAAATTTATCTTTTTTTGTTCTTAAACAGGTAAGACCGTGTTTCAATGTGGGGATTCGAAAAATAAAAGGTGTGTGTAATTTTTTTGGATTTATTAATATGTTTTAAAATTGATTTTTAGGAAATGAAAAAGGGATCAATATAAAATGTCACGTGTAATCATCATAGTCCCATTTGGAACATTAATAGGTGACATGTTGAATGTTTTTGAGACCTTTTTTATTCCACATTATATCACTTTCTTTATTTTAGACTGTTACTTATTAGGCAATGCCTTTTTATCTCTTTTGAGGGGTGTAACTTGCATGAGTTTCATATTCACACAACACTAGTTGGTTAAAATACAAATAATGTTCTCCCTAGTCATGTGATAAGACTAGTGGGGAGTATACATTCTGATGATGTTTATGTTTTCTAGTAGGGTGTCTTATGTGTGGTTCAGTCTTAGTATTTTCTTGAAGCTGTTATGTATGATTTTTTTGGGATAGGATCATATCATTCAAGTACCGTGGGTGTAACCCATGATATGTACTCCTTGTTAGCATATCATTATAAATTATTTTTAACTAGTTATATTCCACATCGTATTATTTTTTGTGGATACCTACTACTTTTATGATTTTTTTTATCCATTTATAGGTGGTTCCCATCTTATGACACTCTCTATATTGGTGTTCACATATTTTATTTAAAATAATTTTATAATGGTGTATTGGGAAAAATAATTTTGAATGAATGGTTTGAATCTATGACTTGAAAGTGGTTTGTCAAGGCTGTTTTAGGATTGGTTTTATAGTCGAATTTATTAGATGATATTATAATGGAATTATTCACTATAAAATTTATTTCAAAATGACTTGTTTCCTTATATTGAAAATAAATAAAGGAACTTTCAACACAAACATGGTTGTATTTTTTTGGCTTCAATTTGAAAATACTTATGGAAATAATATTTCCTTTTGTAATTCAAACTAACATTCATGTATTTCCTTATGGTAGTTATTATATATCCTTAGTGGGTGGATCCATATTAGTCCATATTTGTCAGAAAAATGTATATTGTAGGATATATGATCTTTAAAAATTTAACCCCTTTGAGTTGGACCATGGTGGGGGTTGCGATGTGAAGAGAAACTTAAATTTGGATAGAGAGGGCTCTTATTATATGTTTGTTATTTTTTTGTTCCCCATTCAAGAATATTTATTTTTTTAAAAATCAGCCTACTATATTTTAAAATTTATATTATCAACTTATTTCAATCTTTGGATGATGGCCGAAGTGGGGGCTCTGTCGGGCGGCGACAAGCAAGGAAAACCCCTAATTTAGGGTGGAAGAAGGATGAACGAACCTTCGCCGAAGTGGTTGAAGGTGAAAATTCAAGATATTCTCTGAAGAAGGAGGCGATTATCATGCCAAAGGTTTTCAAGCATCGAGGTTTATCTACAATTTCCTTCTCGAAAGATGAGGTGAGCTCTCTTGCCTCTGATCTTCATTTTTCCTTGGTCGGGGAATATTCAAAGCACCGTCCCTCGCTTATGTTGTTGCGCATGACGTTAGAAAGGATTGGTTTTGTTGATTTTAGCATTGGCTTCTTAAACTCTTGGAATGTGTTGTTTAGATTCTCTTCGAACTCTGATTTTTACCGTTTTTGGATGCGTGGCTCGTGGTCTTTTGGGAGAGCAACTATGAAAGTTCATAAATGGTCTCCAGATTTTGTTTTGGGCTTTGAGTCCCCCATTGCACCCATCTGGTTCGCTTTTCCTAATTTTCCGATTCACTTATTTAAAAAAAGGGCCCTATTTTCAGTTGCCATCTTTTTCAGAACTCCCATTAAATTAGATTATTCCACTTTGAATATCACTCGGTCTTCGGTTGCTATATTTTGCACTGAAATTGACCTATCCATAGATTTTCCCTCCTGTTTCTTGATCCAAAATGGTGAAAGCGGCATTGTTCCGGCTGTGGTTTTTGAGAACCTACCACCTTTTGTATAAAATGCTTCAAAGTAGGTCAATCTTATAAAGACTATGGGAAATTTATCACTCAAATACATTCTAAGCCAACTTGGGTTGAAAAACAGAAACCAAGTATGCAAAATAATCAAACCATTTCTTTCAAGAATGCTGCTCAGGAGGTAGTGGTTGATTCTGTTGATTATAATACCTCTAACTTGGTGTCTGGAGATAGCTTGAATTATAATCAAATTGATGAGAATCAAGTTGAGGCTTTTGTCAGGGTTGTCTCAGAAAATACAGCCCTGACTCCTGATCTTAATCAGGCTACTTTTCAGGAACCTGTTAAGGTGGCCATTGAAAAAGGGTGTGATACTATCTCTACCTCAAGTAATAATGAAGGACTTGTCTCGAATCAAGATGACACACAATCTCTAGAAAAGAATGAAAATGAAAGAGATATTAAGCCCTCTGATTATAATGATAAACCAGGACAGATTGAAGAAACATTTATAAATTCTATCTCAAAAAAAGGTAAGAAACCCCTTGTTGATGAGGACGGGTTCATCACCCCACAATCAAGAAAAGCTAGAAGACGCAAGGATTACTCTAACACTGAATGCACAATTGTGACCAGATCAGTGAATGATTCCAAGCCTAAACCTGTTGAATTCCCTCAGGAAAAACCTCTTGTTGATTCTTCCAAACCTAAACCTGTAGAGGAATATCAAGAAAAAGCCCAGGTTGCTGCCTCTAGTACTCTATTGTATTACTTTTTGCAGGATTTTGATGAGCAAGGTATACAAGTGTGGACTCAGTATATGGATAGGAAACATGAAACTGTCCATCAAGAATTTAAAGAAAAGAAGATTTCAACTGCTGAATACCTTAGTATAAAAAGATCCATCACCGAGGAAAAATCGAAGATGAGTAACAGACCATCCTAATTTCTGGAAGATTTTACTCCTTTTGGTTTCAGTTCTTTTGATGTGTTGTTTTATTTTCGGGTGAAGCTTTTGATTCACTGTTTTGTCTGTTGGAGTGCACACTCCTGGTTGTTTCTACAACCCTGGCTATGTACCTATTCTTTTCAAAGCCTCCTTTTGCTGCTTACCTGGGCTGATTCTGCATTTGAGATGCTGTATATTGTTTTTTTGGACGGTCCTCTCATCTGCTCTGTCTAATTAAGGCTGACAGGAAGGTGTACCCTCCGTCTTGGGCTTCGCTGCTTGGTCGAGATGCTTACATTCTGCTTCCCTTATGATGGAGGTGGAATGGTAAAGGATGAATGGTGAACAAGCTTGAAGATCTGGAGTTCCTCTTTTTTGAATCGGTACCTGTTTTAAATTTTTACCTATCCCTATGTATCTGGTTTCTTTCCTTACTGGTGTAGCTTCATTACACCTTGAGACTACTTTATAACTCTTCAATTCTTGAATAAATTCTTCAGGGATATAGTTTGGGAAACCTTCCCATGTATCACTTTTCTAAAAATAACTTATTTCAATCTGTATCAAATACATATTTTGGCTAGGTTTTTTATTGATGTTGAAATATTCATTATTTTTCTATTAATTTGACTATTTCACTCATTTGATGTAATATGGATGTGTAACATATGAAAGATCAAAATATGATTACTAATAAAATATTAACTATTATTTAACATTAATAAGAGAGATTCATATTTCCAAAAATTGTTTTCTATGATTCCTATGTTCTTGTCACCAGCGCATTGAGATTATGAATGTCCTTCGGAAAGATTTGTGAAATGTTTTGGTTTATTATAAATGGTTTCAGAGTTTAGTTTACTTTATTATTAAGATACACAATTATTTATAAAACCCTCTACTTATTTGGGTATTCAATTTTACAAACGATAATATATTTTCTGGACTTGATCGGTATGTGCGATGAGAGTCAAGCTAGTTCTTTATAACCCTCATCTAAATATTTATAGGGGTAGTTGGGTTCTAAATAGTGAATAATATTTTTTTTGAGGGATTACAATGTGTAATGATGGTATTGTGATCACCTTCATGTATTATAATATACTTGGGGTGAAATAATGAGGTTTTTTAGAATTTTTAAATGATCCATGTTAGCATAGCTGACACACATATTATGGTAAACCATACCGAGCTAATGTGAAATGGTTTTTTAACCATTATATGTGAAATAAGTTGGTGTTTATAGTGGGATAAATGTATTGAAAATAGTTTTTTGATAATGTTTGTGACTTATTAATGAATGTTTCTTTTAGTTACATTGTTTAATTTTTGAAATTTTTTTTGGAAGAAAATGGGGACTTTTATGTAGAATTTTGAATTAAAACACAATTTCAGTTGATTATTTAGATATAAACACTTAATTCTTAGGAGTAGTTTTATAAAGATTTTAATTTCATTAAATATATGAAAAATGAATTTTCTTGATTTAGTAAAGTTTTTATTTGTGAATAAAGTCCTAAAATGGAATCAAAATATTTGTAAATATGGTTGTATGAGTTTCTGATTGATTTCATAAAGATCTATTCTATTTTCAAATGAATTCAAGTGTTTTTTATATGTTTGGATTATTTTCTAAAATCACACTATCATTTCAATGATTTTACATTAATCCATGTAATTTGGCATAAGTTTTATTGAATAAAAGTTGATTTTTAATATGGGTTCATTTGGGTTTCAAATAAATGGGTGAATTTTTATAGGGTTAGATTAGTTTCAAAGAAGGGATGATTTGTTTTGAATTGATATACCATGATAAAGATAGTTCTAAAAAATCTTTTTAAAAGTTGTTTATTTTTAAGGGAATAATTACTTTTATTGTGTTAACTGATGTGTCTTTCTCATGAGATATGATTTATATATTTCTTCATTGTTTATGATATGACCATTTCATTTCACTTAGGAGGAATGTATTAATAAAGATCATGTGCTTTGTGATTTAGATAATTCCTTTCAGAAGGGTTGAAAAAGAAAGTAGAAGGATTAATTTCAAGGATGACTCTCTTAAGGAATACTCTTTCCATATGTGGGGAGTTTCTTAAATTATAGAATGTAACGAGTCTATGAATTGAGTATTGGGATTAGAATAATATTTTTATTAGGTCCTATTTTAGAATTCTTAAATCAGTGTTCAGATTTCATATGTGGATATTATGTGTCAATAGAGGTAGTGGGGTAGTTTTATAGGATTGAAAGAATCCTAAATTCTATCAGAACACCTACATTTTCATGGGTGAGGATTATGATGGGTTTTCTTATCAGATTTAACCAACTATGGTGGGAGTCCATAATACCTTTTTTATCTAGAAAATGGACTTCCATGGGAATAAATCAAGATGTGGTCTTCTTATTTTTTTTCTAGGTTTAATTCTTTAAAGAAAAGAGATCTCTAGATTTTTTGGGCCTCCATCCGGATGGATAGAGAAAGAGGGATTACTTTGTCACTTTTAAGAGATTGGAGTATTTTCTCGTAGTCTAATTGCTAGTGATTATGAGGAATAACATTTCATCAATGGCATTTGTAACGACTCGGACCCCTCCAGCCACCCGAACAGTGCCGAACGGGTCGGGTGTCACTACCATAGGTGCACCTCCCCTGAACGCCAAAGTATACCGACTAGCAGCGAGGGTCTGAATAGATATAGTGGGGAGGCTATTCCATCTTGGAGTATAATAGTAATTGTACTGGTCTGATTATAACAGAAGAGATGCAATGGAAATAAATGACTTGGGAGACGCAAACCAGACCTGCATAGCGGAAGCACATTCAATAACAATAAATAGCGGAAGTAATATAGAAACAACAGTAGTGGAAAGTTAACAGAACATCATGACAGCAATCAATTGCTATAACTGCTAAAACAACCAAGCATGCATCCAAGAAAGTCAAACAATCAATATATATATAATGGCACCAATGGATAACCAGCAGTAGCTACAGTATAAAGAAAACATGTCGATGCAATAAAAAGAATACTAAAAAAGTAACTCCAGTACAACATGACCTCAAGATCCATGCCAGTCTCCATGTCATCAGCACTAAAGTACAGCTCCTGAGGTTGACCCTCTACCTGAACGCAAATCCATAAAGTCTACACGCGTCCCAAAGGGCCTGTGTAGGGTGTGAGACAAGTCTCAGTAGGATACCACCTAGAGTTGTGTCCCTAATACAAGTGTTTAGGCAGACATGATTACAAAAAAAAAAGAGACAAATAGTAAACAGTACAATGCCAAAAGCAAACACAAACTTCCCTGGTGCTCAGCAGCCACCAGGAAGTGTCACCTACATCGGCCAATGCCGGAATCTCTAGTCTGTACCATGGAACCTCGTGCCACCTGACACCATGTGTCTCAAGTACTGACGTCCCAAAGGCACTCCCAACCATCGTAACCCAGCTCGGAAGCTCCACCTACCCATGGCAAAACATCTGGAGGAAAAACGATACATATCCTCAAAAGATAACCGTAGGGGAAGTGATATCTTCCCTCAAATCACGACGAGCCTCTACCCCCAACCTGACCACCTCAAAGATGTCTCCCGAAGGCTCCTCTCCTTCCACGAGGCTTCCTATGGCAAGAACCCTAAAACCAAATATACCTAACTGCATCTACCGATGGCCTCTACCCAGTGAGTGGATTTACCACCTCATCTCGGAGTCTATCTGTGTGCACACTACTGAAAAGTACCCAGTGAGCAGTAATCACATCAGTATGTCCCAAGCCACAACACCTCTGACACCTCGTGTCCCTACGAACCTGTCACTCAAGTCTGATGGTCTCGCCATCCAAGTAACCCGGGCCAAGCCCAACCTGACAGTCTGAATGCCTCAACTGACGTCCATGACACCCAATCCCGTGGTAGCAACCACCCAACGTAACCCGAGCCAAATCCCCAACCTGTGATCCTCATCACTCAACAAATATCTGTGCCACGCCCAAAACAATGAGCACTTAAACATAGATAACATCACACATTTCATAACTATACTCAAGCATTACTTGAAATAGGCAATTACTAAACAATTAAAATCCACCAACTTGTGCTGTCTCATAACAGCACCTAACTAATTCTTAATTTAACAAATAAACTCAGAAGTTTAACTCAAAATATATAATAAGCAGTCTAAGCATGGAAGTTAAAATAATGGTCCAATTCATACGCATTTTGGCACCCTGACCGAATTTCCCCAAACGAGCTATGACCTCTAACCCGGCCTCGCTCAAGCACAACAAGGGTCCGAGAATACCCAGAGGAATTCTACAATTCATGTAAACTATTCATAATAAATAAGCAAGGGTTCTTCTCAACACCCATGTTGCACCCAAAGGTCGCAACCCAAAATTTTCTACAAAAACACAAAAGAAGGTATGAACCACCCACCTCGTACTCGTACGATAACACTCCTCTGAAATTAGCCTTTGAAATCTGTCTAAATCGCGGTAGATCTGTGTTTCCATCAAATCCAGATATCCCGTTCGAATGGAATCTGCCGAGGAATAGGTGAGGGATCAAGGATGAAGAAGGGTGCGCAGGGTTAGCCTTTCCGATGCGGTCCAGTTTCCACTGAAGGATCGAAGAACAGAGGTCGTATGAAGATTCTGGAAGGGTTTGTGTTTTTTTTGGAAGTTCTCGGACGAACTTCTTGTCCAAAGGGGAAGAACAAGACATTTCCCGTAATATGATGCGACGACATCTCAGACGATAAAATAAATATTAATGTACACGGCGTGTATTATCAAAGTACAAGCTGTGTAGATGTGTGTCCGTACTCTGACGGTCAACACACGGCCAGGGTGTTGGCCGCTACACGGGACAAAGGTACACGACGTGTCAAGGAAGGTTACATGACTTGTAGATGGAAATTTACACCTGGAACCACACAACATGTACTTGGCCTCACACGGGTAAGGGATACATGGCGTGTCTATAAATACACGACGTGTAGTAAGAAACTTCTACACAGTCTTCACACGGCATGTACTTAGAGTGCACATGGTCGGTCACTCGGGTAACTCATTCACGACGTGTATTTAAAGTTCACGGTGTGTAGTCTGGAAATTTCCTGAAACTACCCAGATTTTCAGGACTTCTCAAAAACCAGTCGAAAAGTTTAAACAGGGTTGGGATTTGACCCGTTTCTAAAAACCCAGCTTCTTACAGCATTATTTTCCAAAATCATGTTTAATATATAATTGGGTATTTCTTTATGTATTTCGTTAAGGTCATCAAGGAATCTGTTTTAATGGAAGTTGATCAGACAGAGAACTGGTGCTAGGTAAAGCCTTAGCTCCATCAGGTGGGAATGAAGATGTCCAAATCAGCATGTAGTGGACATATGAGGAGCCTGAGTTGGGAGTCAAGGATGTTTCATATGAGAAGACACCATGTTGTAAGTGGTTCCAATAAAGGGATTCATGTACCTTTATGACATACAATCCAAAAGAACCAATAATATGCCTCTTTTGTGGCTACACATTTTATATTCAATAGTTTTGTAAGTTGGTTTATCAGATTATGTATTGGGTGTGATATCTTTTAGAAAGTATTATATTTTTTAAGATTATGTGAAATTAGTATAATCTCAAGGAAAATTTTGAATTATATCATTGTATGTGTGGAATCTAATAAATTTTTCATATATTGAATGTTCTGCTATGGGATGTTATGAGTGTTTTTTATTTTTGATATGCCTAGTTCTTATATGAATTGTGAAAAATATTTTTGGATATTCCTCATTGTTTAGGGGTTCCTCCTCTGTGATGTTTGTGTTTTTCAAGGTTCTCTATATTTAGGCTTTATGTTCTGTTGGTTGGGAATGAGTGAGGGATTTGAGTGTGCATCTAGGTAACTAGGTTGGGTGATTCAGAAATTAATATCATGCACTATAGAGCATATATATTTGTATTTTGGATCGACCGTGAGATGATGATTCAGTGATAGTGGCCCTAGGTTATCCTTTTATTTTTTAGTTAGAGGTTAGGACTGTTGTTAGTTTATCAGGTTTATTTCAATTAGTTCTTCCATCTTTTTTGTTAAAGTATTGATGGATTCGAATCTATGGACATTGAGTATTCTTATAGATTCCTTCTTATGTTTTTATTTTTTTATTTTAAATTATTATATATATGTTTTTAGGATAAACATATCCATATTATTAATTTTATTCCACCATGTGTCATAGAATCTAAATGGTGGGGAGACCATGATAGGTCATGATCCTCTTTCAATGGGATTCTGATTTGGGGTTGTTCTCCTATTGTTCTTGGAGAGGTTAGGGAATTTTTAGATGATATGTTCATTTTTTTCAAGTATTTTAGAATCAATGGATTGAGGATATGCAGTGTTGGATGATTACCCTTGGTTTGGTTTTTCACGGATCTTTACTTGATCTACCCAAATCTCTATGTGTTGAATAAGTTTTCATGATTTATTTTATTTTGATTTTGAACTTTTTGGGAGTATAATGTAGCATTATGGGATGAATTAAAACCGAAATTTTTTATAATATATTAATAGTTAATATTATTTTATGCATTTTAGGGATAGTTAATTTTTTTTGTAATTTTTAGCATTATATTTGTAATTATTCTAGGTTTTTAAGGATTTACCACATGGTTTGGTGTAATCATGAGATAACATTGTGAGGGGTTCTATTATGTAGAGAGTGTGTGTTTTTATAGTCTCGACCTGGTTTTTCAAACTATGTGATTTTTCCTTAGAGAACTATGTTGTATCTTCTATATAAGGGTTCCACCACACAATTCCTATATGGTTTTGAAAATTGTGCAACCAAACACCATAGTATGAATTTTTTTTAATGTTTTCTAGTTTTCTTAAAATACCCTTTTACACATAAAGATATATTATCCCATATATTATCCCATATTATACAAATGACAAAAAATATATCATAGAGGTATTCCCTACATATCCTCCCTTGAATGTTGGCCCTTCCATTATGAAAATCTTGTGATTTTCAAAGAAAATGTAATCTTTCCCACCTTTAATACCTTATCCTATATTTTTCCTTCCATTTATCTATATTTTATCTTTTCCTTAGTACCCTAAAATTATATGTAATCTAGGTTACGGGTTTATAATGGTTCTATCCTATGATTTTATTTTCATGCAACTTATATATGAGGTTTCATTTCTTATCCAAATGGTCACCATTGAGGGTGACATGTTCAATCCTGATTTCTTATCCTTTAAGCCTTATGTTTCTATTTAATGGAGATTTCATGAAATTCAGGGTGTAATGAGGTTTATAAATTTAATTTTTTTTACTAAGATTATGTTTTGTGTGACACCCATGTAGTGTTTTTCAATGGCTTCGAAGAATTTGTTTCCTAGAATAAGTTGTTTAATTTGTGAAATTCAATTTGTTTCAAAGAAAATGATGTTTGGGAATTATAAGACACTTTTCCAAATTCCTTTATGAATCCTTGAAGTGATTTTTATGGGAATGGAATTTTTTGGCCTTGTTTTTGTTTCCAAATATGGATATCCATGTTTTTAACTAGTTATTTGAAATATAAATGGTTTATTTGGTTTTAATGCATTTTAAATGTTAGTTTAAAGATGTGTTTTTAGAAAATTAAAAATCGTCTTTGTATCCAGATTCAAATATTATCCTTAAAGGTCTAATTAAAACTTTAGAATATGAATTGTTGAAATTTTTTGAGAGACTTTGGATTTTCATTTGTATTTTTCCCCATTATAGGTTGTCAATTATTTGGTGATTCTTGTTTCTCCATTTGGAAGGATATAACTTATTTATGAGATGACAGAATGATGTGAATTGTGATGTTCCATACGAGGGTGATGAGGTGAGGTTAGGTTATTTTTATTCCTTTTTTAATGATGATGTATTTTTTGTATTCACTCACCTCCACTTTAGTATGGTCATGAGAATTCTGGGAAACTAAACATGAGATTCAAATTCATGCCTCACTAGTTGGAAGATATGTTACTATTATTCTCCAAATTTATTTGATAGTAGTATTGGGTAGGTTTATTTCCAATGAGACTGCTGTTGAATATTTGGGTGGCTTCTTTATGGTTTGGACTCAACTTTTTTTAACAGGTAGATCATATTAATTTTTTTTTCTGGTTAGGGCTTCTCATTCTTTGGCCTAGGGTATATCCCATGACATGTTCTTATTAATTTTTGGATAGTTATGGGTTATTTGTTATTAATTATATTCCACATTACATTCACTATTTATGGAACCCTATTAATTTGATTATCGATCATTATCCCTTTATGTGTGGTGCCAATCTTGTAACGCACTCTATCCTTATATTGGTGTGTCCTTCCTAGAATAGTTTCTTATGAAAATCCATTACGAGTGAATGGTTTTTAGTTTATTTTTAGAAATGGATTATAAAGGATGTTTTTATAGAGATATTAATGTAGATTTTAATGGGTGATTTTTTCAAGGAGCCTTATACTATGAAATTTTTTCCAATATAAATTTATTTAATTAATTAAAACATATAAATAGATTTATAACAAAAACAACATTGTGTTTTTTGTTTTTCATATGTAAATGATCAAGTAATGTATATTTACAATTATATATCAAACTAGGACTAGTATCCTTCCATACGAGAGTTATTTCACAGTATTAATGGGTAGATACATACAGGGCTATATTTATCATGTCTATTTATAATAAAAATCCATGTTTTTTTTCATATTAACACTCTCTTAGTTGGATAGTACTGGGGAGTTGGATTGTGGAGAGCCACCTATGGTGCATAGAGTGGATTGTTACTCTATCATTTTGTTTTTTTTTGCAGGTTCTTGTCTGTGTTTTTTTAGCAAACTCATCCTGGTATATTTAAAATTGTATATTATTGACTCTATGTTCACATTGTATTAGTTTCCCAACTTAGTTTTTTTATGGATGTTTATATGATCATGCTTATTTTTTATTCATTTAACCATTTTTCTCACTTCCTATTTCATGGGTTTACAATGTATGAATATTCTATGTAAGATATTTAGTAAAATATTAACTATCATTTAAATACTATTTCACTGATAAATTATTATAAAAGTATTAACTAATGATTCTGATTTTCTTGTCGCCAGCCTAAGGGATCAGGAATTCCCTTCGATCAGAGTGGTAGGTCAGTTCAGGTTCTAGGTTAATGGTAGCCCAAGCCTGTGTATTACATATATCATGAATAGATCTTTTCTAAATACAATAATCAACATAACTAAAAAAAATGAAAACTGACCCTTAATTCGTTGCACTTCGACCTTCTCTTGGTGATTTTGGATCTAGCTTTAAAGGTTTGTCAATTTTATTGCTTGAATGGATTTTCCTTCCATTGTTCTTGAATAACGTTTATTGTGAAGGCTTGTATTGTTTTAATTATGGAAGTGGTGAAGTGGTGAAGTGGTGAAATGGTGTAGTCATGTATGGTTTCTCACTTTTTCCACAAAATTATTTTCATAATAATAAAAAAAAATCAGTCAGTCCAACAACATGATAGACAATACCATTGTTACAACATTATATTGAAGTGTAATATAGATATTCATGATATTATTAATTACATCATGATGCAATAAAATTAATATAAAAATCACTTTGAAAACATTTGAATCCTGAACATTGATTTGTAGTATGACATATATGTCATGAACATAATTATTAGAATTGTTCCTTATAGCATTAAATAAATGTATAATATATAACTATTATAACATTATTTCCTTCACTTCAATAAAAAAATATTGAAAACATTCAAAAATCAAAAAAATGTTTCTGAATCCATGATAAAATGTTCATCATGTTTTTCAATAATTCAAAACATCTCAACTAATCTATGATACGAGAGTAACTATTTGATCTATTGAAAAAAATATAATTTATATATTCTTAACATATTTTCTTTTTATACATTTTCTATTAATTATATTATTATTTATATAAATCATTTCCTCATTTAAAATAAACACCTTAGACAAATTCTTGTTCATAATAACAATTTTGATAATTATCTTATAGAAAATTATAATTCAGGATTCATCCTTAATGGATAAAACAACCTCTCCAAGTATTCCATATATCCAATTATATTGATTATATGATAAAAAAATGTAGTTCCATCATCCATTTTTTATATAAAAAATTTCATTCAAAATATATACCTCTAAAAACATTTCTATTCTTGATTGATCCTTTCCAAACATTCTATCTTCTTGTGCATAAAAATGTTATCATGTAACATTTGTAACATATAATACATAGATATCATAATGAAATTGGAGACATTAGAAATACTATCATAAAATTATCATAATTATATAGATATGTTTATTCAAAAAGTTCACTAGTAAGATGTTCAAAGAAGTGTTTCTCTAGAACAGAAATCATTTATTTTGAACTATAATCACTCTAATATACTTATCTAGGTAATATATTACATTATTATTATTATCATTTTATAAAATAAATCTCAATTTCATGTTACATATAGATGAATAATTTTATCTATAAAAAATATATTATCGAATGGTTACCCTTAATATATTTTTGATTATTAAACAATTACACATTAATTGATTTAATGGTTACCCAATGAACATATATCATAAAAAAATAAATAAATAATGATAAGAAAATTATGACATAAAATGTTCAACACAATAATGACTAAAAACCATATTTTTTTTAATTATTGACTTGTATAATCTTCGTATACCACCCTCAAGGAAATGATATGAATATTATAAGTATTTTAGTTAAGTTTACATAATAAATAATTAGGATCTTCATTTTTTGACCTTGATAAATTTGAAGTATATACAATTGCCTAATAAAATGATTCATTTATTATATTGACACTAAATTCAAAAAATACCTATCTTTTTAAGTACTCACATATCCTTTTCCCAACATCGAAATTTTTAAATAGCTAAAGTCTGAGGCTATCCAAATTTGAAAATGGATCAATGTATCATGACCACAAAATTGAAAATTAATAAGTAACATTTCTCTATCATATTCATCTATCCTTGGTAAAATTGAAGTTTTTATTCTTACTTGAAAACCAACATACATGTATAGAGGTTGATCGGTGAGATTACCTTCTCCTGGATCTAACAAATCATATATCATATATTTTATAACTATATTCCTCTAGTATGTGTAGAAATCATTTAGAAACAATGAAAAATAACATTGTTAATGATTAAAACCATCCTCATATACCAAATTTGTTTACCTTCATCACTCTGGATCTCAAAATATATAAAGGTTTTGGAAGGGGATTATCATATTTCCCCACACAATTTACAATGGTAGAGGTATCAATTCCACTAAAATGGTATAAAAATTATCATTTTCATCATATTTATTAATGACAAAATATCTTTATCCCATTTTACTTTTGTTTAATATTTATCATTTGTCCTATTGTATATCCATTTAGGTTGATAGTTATATCAGTTATATCATATATAAATCTTGGATAGTTTTAAAAACACTTTATTTAAAACTAGAATTGATAAAAAAATACAGATTAACCGTACGTTATATTATATAATTAACATTACATAAATATTATATCACATAATAATAACAAAATCTAAATAATGGAAGGTTTAGTGTCATTGAATACTTTCTCTATAATTAAGTCATTTTATTACACCTATGAATATTTCTCTATAATTGAGCCAAGGTAAACACCTTTCTAGAATTTCCATAATTTAAAATCATCTTTATAACTTGTGTGTTGGAAAAATAAAAATGTGGTAAGCTCAAATGCACTGCAAGGGAAAAATAATTCACTTGTCTCAATGGTTAGATCATAATCTTGAGAGGAAACATGTATTGGGGAGAAATATTTTACTAAAATTAGCATGGAACCATAATATTTTTTCTTATTCTTTGATAAATATATTCTTTAAATAGAAAACATATTCCATGGAATAAGAGTATAGAAATAGGATAACTAAACATGATCCATAAAGTATAAACATAGGCATAATGACATGAAATGTCATGAAAATGATGCATAACCATATACTATAGGACAAAAATATGCATAGAAAGCATTAAATATTGGTGTGGGAGTCACAACTCATTTCTCATAACATGGTGGAGTATTCATAAATACATTATTTTCATAGTTGATATGGAATCAATGCTTTATTCCTATAAGAAAAGTGGAGATAAAATCACAACCTGATTCCCATTATATTTTTTATCAAACATTAGTAGAGTGAGTATTATTAATCTATTCTCATAATTATCTCATGAGATATTAATAATTTTACAATTAATTAGAGTGAAATAAAAAGCTGAAACCTTCATAATAATAATCATTCACACATATGTGTTCCATTATAAAATTAAATCATTGGTACTTTTGATATCAACTAAATAACACACGAAAAAAAGATCGTTTTCTTGGAAAACACATCAAGAACACTCCATAAGAATCCCATAGAATAAAATTTGATGGTGGATTAAAAATATCCACAATATATTATAAAGAGGAATAAGTATACTGTCATAGATGAAGAATAACATTTTATGATTTTGGATAAATCACTTGAAAAAAAAGAAGTTATTCACCATTTTGATAGTCTTGAAATCTCCTTAACTATGTTTTTGTTAAAATGAAATACTTGGTCTTGATTAAACATTTAAAACCATTAAAACAAAATCAGAGGGTTTTTAGAAAAAAAAATATTATATAAGGATAACCAAAAAAGGAATTATTTTAGAAAAAATAAAAGAACTTGTATAATTATCTCTTTAAACAAATGCTTTTATAATCTCATTTAATATAAATAATTTAATTTAAAAATATTAAATTTACATTAAAAACAGTAGAAATTTCCATTTTTTAAATTATCGTGTGTAAAAATCATTTTGAAAATCATTTTTGAACACAGAAATAAATATTTTTAAATAAGTGTGCTCATACAATGAGGGAATATATAAAATATTTTTTAGAAAATAGTTTGAAAATACCTATAAAAGATGAAATTATGAGTCACTTAGAAAATAAATTTTTAAAAATGGTGAAATTAAAACATTTGAGAAAATTTATTTTTAAAATTTTTTTCAATAATGAATCATTGAAAACTATATTTTTATTTTAGAGGAAAATTTTATTTCAAGATAAAACATATGGTCATAAAAAACATTTTAATATTTTTAAACTACCTTTAGTAATACCCAAATCATAAAAAGAGATAATAAAAATTCATTTTTTTAAAAATAGGAATATTTATATATCATAAGAGATAACACATAATTATATACAAAAATATAAAAGGAGAACATTGGTGAGGATATAAAACATGGATAAGGAATAAAAGGAGTATAATTGGGAGGTTTGGGAATTATTTTTAACAATGTCATACATTTATCGGTAATTATTTAATTATGAAGTAATATTTAAATCAAATGTGTAATTTTAACTAGATTTAAATATATTATTCAATATAAAAGTTTATGTTGGAATAAACCATGCATCAAAGAAATAATTTCAAGAAGAATATTTATAACTCTAATAAAAGAGATTTGAGTTATCAAAATACCTTATGAATTCAGTAACAACTGAAAAAAATACATGAAAAAGGATATAAATTTAGAATTTAAAATCACAAAGATTTTATTAAAAATTATGATATATTAAATTGATGTATATTATATTTATACAGCATAAAAAAGGTGACATGTGATGAATATGCCTCATATCACAATGAAGAAAAATTGAAATTCCAAAACTAGGGAAAGCTTAATATCCTATTAAACAAAATAAATTTAATGAAATAAAAATATATGACTCTTAAAAAGAAATAAATTCATTGAATATAGTAAAATACATAATTTGTTCAGTAATAATACCATATAAAATATATTATGATTTATAATATAAAAGGTGTCTCCAGAAATTAAATCAGAGACAACGAACCCTAACATTAATTTATGACTTCCACTAATGTTCTTAAATACACCATATAACAAATATAACTCTTATAATAACCTATTTAATAATTTTTTCATATCTGTATAATTTTATAAAAAACATTATTTCTAATTATTCCCTATATTCATATTGGTTAGTTAATATCAATTTTAAATAGTGTCTGGCTAATCTTGATTATTTTGAACAAGGTCTGAAGTTTCATTATAGTTCCTTATTTTTATCCCAAATTTCATCACTCCCATATCATACAAGGTACATGAATTTATTCTTTATTATAATTTATAATTTTATAATTTCATTCTCTAGGAAATTTCGTTATGATCCTTAAATATGAAATCAATAATGAACATGTTTGAATGATTTTCAAACATTAGGAAACAATTTCTCAATTAATGATTTTAATATTAACATTACCATTTAATAATAAAAAACATTATTTAATTATTTATTTCATTTATTCTCAATAATTAGTTTCTCATTATCACACATGGAAATATATTATAACATTGTTGAAGCAGGTGGTTAGACAGACCCAAACATGAACCTACACAAATTAATGGTTGATCATGAAGTGATTTAGTTATAATATCATTATTCGAGAGGCATAAACATATTTATTAGCCTTTATTAATGTGATAAACTATAATTTAAGATAATTATAGAAATATATAATCAATACAAAATTATTATATAGTAAGAATAAAACTTTCTTCAACATAGTATGTTCGTTTTAGACAGTTGGATCTATAAAAAATTCATTTAACATATTATTAGTTTGTTAAATAATTTTTAGTTATGGAAACCTAATAGTATCATAATCATTATATTTATCCATTAAATTTTCTATTAGAACCATTCATGTAAGGTGGTGAAGGAAGACAAAACAAGGTACTTCATAGATGCGGTTATGAACACATATGCATAAATAGAATTTTCCATTCCCTTAAGGGAAAATGTTTACGGTAGCAAATTGATATTCCCACAATATAAAAAATTTAGGTTTACTATTATTATACCATTAATAATAAATTATTTGTATCAATATATTTTAATGTTAAATATACAAAATAAATAACATTATTGAAAAGTTAATGCATACATTTACAATATGATATTTCCCTTTGAAATCATCCTAGAAATGGAGGAACTAGAATTACTAATAGACAACTTAGTTATTAGAAAATGAGAGAGGATTATAAGAGGAGAATAATTTAATGTTATCAATATGAACATCAAAGGTATATGTATAACATGGTGTGGTGGAAGTGATCCCCTTTCATAAGTGAAGAGAAGTGTAATTTTGTGAGTACCCATTATATTCCAACTATGGTATTTTACTATTATTTGGTAAAAGGATTGGAAACATTTAAATAATGAATAGTTGGAGGGATATATAATCCAATTCTAATAAGAACACTTAAAGGAACATTTTTTAATTTTTTTCAGTCTTTTACACATTGTATTTATTTTTACCCTTTTCACTTTTACAAATTTAATTAATATTTTTAGACTCATTAATTAATTTTAATGAGAAAAAATAAAATGGGATTTATTTCATAATATTAAAATTTTGATTTAAAAAATTAAAAAATTATAATATAAAATATCTACAATTTAGAACATTAATTTTCATAACTAATTCACATGACATGTAATATCAATTTTTAGAAAAAAGTGTGTGATTTAGCATACTATTTTTGTGTATGTTAAAATTATCAATGTTTTAAATTTACATGACATAAATGGGTTCATTTCAAAAAAAATTCTTTAAATGGAATCGCAAATTGAATTTTATAATTATAATTTTTATTTATATAAAAATTCTAAATATTATCTTAAATTGAAATATAGTGTTACATAAGTTATAAAAATATAACACAGGTTTATAAGTTCATAATAATATGAAAAATGAATTATTTTACACCTTAAACGTATATTTGATAAATTAATTTTTTTAAACAGTTAAATATGTCTTATTTAATGATAAAGTCAAGAAATCTACAATTTTGGTAAAAACTACATTTTTAAATATTCACATAAAAATAAATTATTTTAGAAAAATCAACAAAATAAATACTAATATAATATTGAAATACTAAATCAAAAATGAAGTTAATTATTTCCATTCTTTTTTAAAAATTTATTAATTTTTCTTTTAAATTAAACTATAATATATAATGGAAAATAATTTAAAATTTAAAATTTATTTTTAAAACATTATGTTTTTTATCCTATTTTTTATTAATTAATAATGTATTATAATAATTTTATTTACTAGAGGTTTTATTGTTATTCTATCTTCATTGTAATATTAATTTAATATATTGTGGCTTGTTTTTGGCGTGGTTTTCATGTGGTGTAAGATATAAAATAGGGTTTTAATTTAAGGAAAATATCGGGGTTTCATATTCTCCCGCATTAAATAAATTACATACTAGAAATTTTAATTTTCATTATTTAGAAGAAAAAGATATGGGTTCCATAATAATCTCATGATATATCTTTTTCTGAGATATCAGACTCACAATCATTTATACTAAAAGACTCATCATATCCCCCATAATAGGAATACATTTATATTTTTCACTTACATCAACTATTTATACAAATCATGATTACTTAGTTGGTTATAGATGTTTATAGGGACATATCTTTCTTATATTTGTATTCAAGATCCATGTTCTAACAAAATACTAAAACAAATTTTTTATTAAATTATCTAATAGAATCCCATTAGATTATCATAGAAATATGAAATCTCAAACATATGATGTATACTCTAATGAAACCATAATTTGATCATATGATAATTTCGGTTCAACTGTGATATAATTGGATAAAAATATGAATCGATTATTTTAACCATTGTACAACATGTTTATATTCCTATAGGTTCTCTAACCTACTATAATGATATGATGAATTATCCATAATGGTTTATGAGAACTGTACGAAATTCCCAAACATATTCCCTATGAGTGTCTAACTAAGTGTCCAATCTTATTCCCACTAATCTTTCATCAATTGAATATTTATTTAATACTCAACTGATTTTTTCAAAGTGATTACAACAAGGTGTATATGTTCTACAACAACATCCAATTTCTAGTATCCAAAAATATATGTCATTTCAAGGAAAACCATATTCTCAAAACATCAACAAAATTTCAGGATGTTATCCCATAGATATAATTATTCTTTAGACTAATACTAATGATTTTTGCTAAATTAATCTCATGAAAATCCACAAAAATGACTAAACTAATCCCAATAAACAAATAAAACCCTAATCTGATAGAAACAATTATGCTCTAGACATGTACTCATGGGGGCCAATGCTAAAAATACATATTTATACACTAGATTTGATACAATGTGAGATAGAATTATCTTAATTTTACAAAACAAATTATAAGTTATACATTATATCAAAAAATAATCACACAATCTCGTTAATTAGAAGGTTTATAGTCTTTCAAGACTAAATATATTGGAAACTCATTTTACAATACTTGGGAATATTTCTCCACAATTGAGCTATACTAGACAAAATTCTATATTTTCTATTATTTATAATCATTTTCATATCCTTAGGAATGGAATCACAAAATGGGGTGAGCTCAAATGGTCTATAAGGGAAAAATGGTCACTATATCATAAAGGGTTAGATCATAAGCATAAGTGAAACACGGGTAGGGGATAAATATCTTATTAAACAGAATATAGAAAAATAATTTTTATCCATAATACAAGTAAGAAATAAATAAAATATAAAAAATATACACTATGGAATACAAGTGTGTGGACATTTGATAATGAAAATGTTCCATAGATCATAAATATAGGCATAGAGATATATAATGTTAAGGAAATGAAATGAAATAATAAACTGTGGAACTAAAAAATATAAAAAAAACATAAAATACTAGATCATGAATAATTATAAATTTTTCATAACATTGTGGGTTAGGAATCACTACCTAATTTATATTAAATAATTGATGAGGAATCACTACCTAACTCCCATAAAATAGAGTAATAAGCCTTTCTTTCTGATTCCATTAGTGGAGTGAGCATCAAGACTAGATTCCCATAATTATTTCATCAGATATAAATCATTAAAAAATGAATTAGTTGGGGTTATATGACTCCAAACATCATAATAATAAATATCCTTACATATTTGTGCCATTGCAAAAGGAAAAAAAATTCATATATTAGATGAAACTTAATTAACCCATTGTAAATTGTTGTGATTCAGGAAAAATATTCCTTTAATATTCCATCAAACATCCAAAAAAATAGTGGTTGGTGACTTAAAAATATACATTGTTTAATATAAAGTCAATTAAGAATATTGTGATAGATGAAAAATAAAATGTTATTATCTTTGGAAAAATCACATGAAAAATATTAGGGAATAAAACTTTTTTGAATGGCTTAAAAACATCTTAAAAATATACTCTTTAAAATGAAATACACAAACTCAATAAAAAAAATAAAAGAATCCTTAATAAAAAAGATTTATTTATTGAAACATTTTAAAAGAGAATGAATCATTCAAGAAAACATTCTTTTAGAAGGAATAAAACCACATGGGGAATTATTTCGTTTAAAATATATATTTAAAATACATTTTAAAATATGTTATTCTTTTTAAAATTCATATTTTACTTTCAAAAAATAACAATATTTCCTTTTTTTCAAAATAATAATGTGTTAAAATAATTTCAAAAACAAAATCAAAACACGGAAGGGTATATTTGAATAGAATGATGCAAAAAACATGAAAAAAACTGCAAAATAATTTTTAGAAAACATGTTCACCAACCATGAAAAAGTTAGAGTTGTGAGTGACATAAAAAAGTAATTTTAAAAAAGGTGAATGGGAAACTTTTTAAATACCTTTCTCTTAAAATCAATATTCAACATTTTATCCTCAAATAGTATAAAATAATTTTTATAAGAAATTTTGTGTGGAAGATAAAACATATGATAATGAATGTTAAAACCTTTTAAATATTTTTAAAATTCCTTTATTAAAACCCACATCATAAAAATGGATAAAAATAAGCCTTTTGGAAATAGAAAAATGGAAATATGAATATTACAAGATATATAACATAATTTTATTTCAAAATATAAAGGTAAACTTTATTGGATATAAAAACATAAATATTTATGTCAATGAGATAAGTTGGGAAGGATGAGAATATATCATAAAAGTGTCATTATTTTAAGAGGAATGCATTCATCAAGGAGGAATATTTAAATCAAAATTATAATTTTACATATAGATAAATATAAGGTTAAATATAAATTTGTATGGTTAAAAATTTAATCATAGAAAAAATAAGTTTAATAAGAGTCAATATAACTGAAATAGTTGTGATTTGAGTCATCAATATTCCTTATGACAGTGAGACCTGAATAAAAAACCATTTAAAAGGTATATAAAGATTGATTTTTAAACACCTTATATTTTTTTAAAAATTATAATAAAATAAATCCATGATCTATATATATATCCCATAAAATAATATTTATGGTGAATACATATCATATCTCAGAAAAGAAAAAATTAGATGCAAACCGCTAACCCATTTGATATCCATCGAATCAAAAACCATATAAATAAAAAAAATCATATAACTCTTCAAAGACTTCATTTCAATAAAAATATAAAGAGAAATATATTAGGAAGTAATCAATCTATATCGAAGAAATTATGTTTCACAATAAGAAATATGTCTCCAGATATTAAATTTGGGACAATGAACCTCATACCTTAATAATTGACTACCACTAAAGGTATTTTGTATCCTATATAACAAAAATAAAAATCTTAATAAAATATTTTAGAATTTTTTTCTATATATTAACATTTATAAAGATTATTTATAATTATTCTCAGTACGTATATTAGTAAGTTATTATCTAATTTCAATATCAGATGTGGCTAAACTTGGTTGTTTGGAACTTGTTTCATAATAACATTGATATTCTTAATTAAAATACCAAATTTTATTATTCCTAAATCATATAATATAATATAATAATGGATTATTATTATTTTTAATGTTATAATTTCTTTCTCTATGATTTTTTGGTTTGGATGATTAAAGATGAGATTAAAAATGAACATGTTTCGCTGATTTTAAATGAGTTGTAACACCCCAAAAAGTTATGATATATTTATCTTCAAATAAATAAAATTTATTTTATATATTTATCTACACACAACATTGAGTTAAAAGGAAGGATGATATACTATTTAATTATTATTAAGTGTTCATTATCTCCAAGTTGTGGGATTGACAAGTACAAATAAGAACAACTAAATTATAAAAAGATAATTCTTTACATTTGTATTATAATAATTCACTCATTATCAATTGGTAAAAAATATAAATAAAATCATTTGAAGGAAAAATGAGTTATTTTTTTGAAAAATATTTTATCTGTGTGTAATGTATTTTTATCATAATAAATTATATAAATCACTATTTATGAACGATGCTAATGAGATGAATAAAATATATATTCATTCAGATATTTTGAAATTCATCAAGTAGTTTTTCATAAAAGGAGTGAATGAAATATTAGTTTTATTTAGAAAATTTCATTTTTCTAGAAAATAGTTTTTTTCTCATTTTCCACACTTATTTTATATTGAATTTTCACCACATATAAAAATTAATTATTTCTAAAAAAATTCATATTTTGAATCTGCATAAATAATACAATTTTATAAGGTAAACATAGATTTTTCTACTGTAAACTCTCCATATTCAGTAACATAGATCCGATGTATACTTTATTACCCTGGAATAAAATACAAGGTATCTCATTCTGAAGGATCGATCATTTTAGTAGTCTTGGTGATCAAGATATATATTTAATTCCCATTTTTCATTGGAAATAAAATATAGAACCTAAAAAAATGTTTATTATATTTGAAACTCATTCAATGATTTCTTCTTCATATCCTGGGTAATGGAAAAAATAGTGTGCTCAAATTCTCAACAAGGGTTAAGTACAACGAATATATTATTAGAAATTAAGTAATAATTAATATGTAATGTAAAATAACGAAACCCATATTTCATTTAATCAATAACTTGAGAACTAAATTCATTCATGGATAATACATAATGAAATAATATTATGGATAATAAAAACCAAATTCTCGATGAAGGAGATGATTAATATTTGAAATCATGATCTTAGTAATCATGATATCTTTACCTCAATACCATACACTAATACAATTTAATCTATTTGTAGGTTTATATTAAAAATCAATTTAATAAGGCTAACTAACTAGTTTATCTCATGAGTCATGTCAATATATCATGGATATATGTAATTTTGAGGCCCACTTCTTACTATATATGAAATTTATTCCTCATACATTTAATGATAAATTTAATTAATAAAAAAAGTGCCCTATAAAAATGCCAATATTGAATAAATAATATAAAATTTCAATATTTTCCCAATCAATCAAATAAATTTCAAAGTAAAACACTATATCTAGATTTGGTATATTATTCGGTCAATAATCATATCAATGATTCAAGGAATATGGATATTTAAGTGAAATTTTCTGTCCCATGATCACAAGAAATTAAATACTTCAAGAGAAAGTTTACAAACTAAAAATTAACTAAAGATTAAAATTTACCATCTGTTCCATGAAAATATCATTTTTTAATAAATTTTTATAATGACCTAGAATTTGTAAATAATTATTGTTTTATAAATAAATGTGTGTTATGTTATATTATATAAGTATTATACGCATAATGGACTTGGAGAAACCAAAGACATTTTAATTCATTAATAGAGATAAATATATTAGACATCTATTAAACCAATGAAAGTTAAAAACACGAAAACTGGACATGAAATATAAAATATAAAAGATAAAATGGGAAAATTTGGTTCACCCCAATATTATAGAATCATCACCCCCATAACCAAAACTATAGAAATGAAACACAAATCGTAGTAAATTGATTAACATCTTAGAAAATGAAAATATATTACCATGGGAGGAATTTTAGCTAATATTTGGTGAATAAATAAAGTGTAATTAATAAGATATAATGTGACTATTGTAATAGTAATGTGTCCATTGAAATAGTAACCTAACCATTGGGAATAGTAACCAGACTATTGGGAATAGTAACTTGACCGTTGGAATAGTAGTTTTACCTAAAAATAAATAGTGTGACATAAATAATATTTATCATGAGTAATATAAGTAAATATATATATTATAATGAAAAAAAATATCATGATTAAAAAATAGAAAAAAATATAAGAACATTTTTAATAAATAGTATTTTAATGTATTTTTTAAAAATCATAATTTTAATATTAAAACATAAAATTAGCTCTGATATAAAATTATTTATATTAAATGATAATCGTTTTTAAAATTGTGATGTTTAATTTCTCCAAGGGTTATTTTTTTGTTAATTTTATGAAATGCTTTATGTTTCTGGGGAATATTAAAAATATAGTTTTCATATAACCATTGCATCTTAAATAACATCATTCATGATGTAATAATGACATGATAATTTATATACACTTACATTCATCCAATTAATTTATAATTTCATAAATGAGTCATTAAAATAGTATAAACTTAATTTCCAAACATAAAAATCATTTTCTATAACCCAATGTTAAATGTGATTCCTTAAAATAAAAATTTATCTTTTTTCCTCTTTCCTTTTTAACAAACTAATTGAATTATAATAATAAATGGATTTCAAGTACAAAAACTATTGTATTATACTAATATATTATTTTGAGTGTAAAAAAATCACTATTATAGGTTTTACCCATTTTGTAATATTTTATTTAATATTTTATTCTAAAAATACACATCTCCCCAAGTATAAATAACCCCTCTCCCTCTATAAGGAAAATAACTCCTACCTAACTTTTAAAAGGTTATTTTATTCCCAAATTATCACTCTTAATACCTTATAAACCTTGGGGAAATTCTTGAGTAAGCCAACTCCATTCATAAAGTAATTATAGTTTCATACAAGAGAATCAACAAGCATGTGAGCCTTAGCCCGGTTGGTGAGGAATCTTAAGTGCATCTAGGTTACCCGGGATCAAATCCAGGTGGAGGCACACATTCCTAGTACTATAGTAGGTACTATAGTAGGAACTGTAGAAGGAACTATAGCATACATGGTATCAAGACTATACCAGGAACGGTAGCAGGATTGTACCAGGCGTGGTAGCAGGACTGTAGTAGGTACTGTAGTGGAACTGTAACAGGCACTGCTTGGCACTATAGCAGCTGGGAATTTTCCCCCATTTGGAACTTTATGCCACTGATTTGGTCCCCAATTCCATTAATCCCTTCGAGCCACTCAATCCTTCAGGCCAGTAATGCCTTCGAGCCACTTGAAGGATTTTGGGCTACCATAAGTGTAGATGCAAACCAGACAACCTACAAGGAACAAGCTCTATAAGGTGGATGAGCAAGGACCATTCACCACAGCAGAAGCTACACGGATTGCAAGAATGAGAGGATGTGGCACCTGCCATTGGGAAATTCCTATGCATGAACATGATATCCTAGCCGAATACCCATGCGAAGGTGGAGACCTGATTTCACAATGAAAATGCTGTGGAGGAGCAGTTCTAAGTAGTTAGTCTGGGTTTTATGTAATGTTTATAGCCTACGGGCAATGAATTCCTCTAAGGCCCATAGGCCAAGTAATACTTATGCCTACGGTCCTTGTAAGGGTTTCACCTCACCCCTTGAAAGGTGGATTATCAAAAATCAATAAAAAAAATGAAGGCCTTCATGCCATTGTATGGATATAAGAGAATCCACGCTAAGGAATTGGTATTTTTTTCAAACTCTTCTCTCATTCTCATCGTCTTCTCTCTCATTTTCCAATTAATTTAAAAATAAAATTTTATATGACTTAATTAGTAAGAATGATAAAATTTTATTAATTATTTTAACCTAATATAAAAATATTATTTTTGATGTATTTATACTTTATACCTCTTTTCTTCATATTTGGACATCTTTCCCATTAACAGTTTGTTAGCCGCCAATAATAACATTTCCATATTCTTTCTTATCACCAACATAATGGATGTTAGTAATTAATTATTTATAATTTAAAAATTTATAAATATATTTTTTTAGATATTGGGATTAATTATACTAATTTATAAAAATACCACGAACAAAAATAGAAAAATCAAAGAAAATGAGAATTTTTTTTAAGAAAACATGATATCGAATTGAATATAGTTTAAAAAGGAACTTAATAAAGAAAATAAAAATATTATAATTGATAAATATTTTAAAAATTAAAATAATTACCTTATTTATAAATGTTTTAGTTGACCTACATTTATTATTTAGGAGGCGGTAAATCGATGAAATAAAGTGATATTTAATGTAATGGGAATCTGAATCCCAACTCCCTTTCTTTATGTTATCCCTATTTCACATCCATTCTAGTATAAATATTCTGAGAAAGTTTCCTAAATATAATTTCACTTTTCTTAAATTTTATTTCATGGATATATATGTTACCACCATGATTTATAATCCAAATACATAAATTTTCAAAAAATTGTGTTTCTTTCCAAAAAACAGCTTTTACTCCTCTTGTGTTGTTTTTTATTAACATAAGAATGTTGATGTATATTTGAAATATTTTTCCATTATTCATTCATAAACAACATATTTATTCATGATATTATTCATAATAAAAATTTTATGATACCCATTATTTTCCATGGTTATTTTATGACTCCATTTTTTATACGTTCTATATGGCATGCAAGATTATTCAAGTATTATGATGTGATGGGTGGGGAAAAAAATAATATAGACCTCAAATTCATTTGTTAATGTGAAGTATCTAATAATATTATGTGTTTTATGAATGAACATGATGTTATTATTTGCATAATTATGATGATGGTATGTTTTTTTCATAGATATTATGTGTGAACATCATGCTAGCTTTGTTCACAACTTTGAGTGGTACTTGACCACCATGACCTGATGTTACATTTTAATGAATCCCCACATTCCATACCTTTAGTAAATGATTCCCTCATTATTATTATTATGATAATATGCTTATGATATGATGATTATGATGATGATCATTCTCACCCAAGTTATATTGTTTCATGTCCCTTATTCTTCACTTTATTGGGATTTTAGCTCACCCATTTCCTTTATGTATATCCTGAGGAGACTATATGTACTAAGGATAACATTAACTCTTTTATATGGATAAATAATACGAATTTTGATAATTTTTATTATTTATTATCTATATATTATGTATGATCATAATTTTCTTAAGATACAAAACTTTTGATACTTGAATGTATAAATATTATGTTGTTGATCTTAAAAATAATGTAATTGTCATGTAATAAAATTTAGGGTCTCTATAGTTGGTTTCACTAATATGGTTTATCTAATTTTGGAATTAGGAAACATTATTGATAACCCATATTATATGTTTAAATATATATAATCATCCTAAAACATTGTTTTATAAAATTCTAAACTTATGGATCCCATAAGATGCTCCTTTGTAGTTAATTTTGCATAAGAATAAATTATTTATTCCTGATTTGTCGAATTATGTTCAAACATTTTCTATTTTAGAAAATGGTGTGGACTATTTGAAACCAGACCAACAACCCATGTGAGGAAAAATGCTGTCATTATCAGAACACCATCCCTAATGTCACGGGAGTTGTAGTTCAAAAAATTATCCAAATGATTAATCAAATATCTCAGGATATTAATAATAACTGGCACCACATGTAACATCTTACTTTTCCCAATAATGAGAAACTAAAAATTGAGGCTTTTATTCAGTAAATACCACTAAAATTTATTGGATCTTCTAATCCACTTATTATAGAATAGTGGGATTTTTAGGTCCACTATGTTAGATACCCTGAGAGAGGGGGTGAATCAGGGTATTACAGATTAAAACAACTACCCATGTTGATCTTGTCTCACTATTACACAACACTCTCTTCTCTCTCTTTCTAGTATAAAAGTATAAACAAAAACTAAAGCATGCACAGGACACCACAATTATTACTTCGTTCACCCTCACTAGGATACGTCCAAGGAGCATACACCGGCAATGTGCCGATGTACCAAATCCACTAAAAGCACACTTTTGTTTACAATTTTTGGGATAGATCACTTATATTCCCAGACACACTGCCTTTAAAATGTTTAGGGTCAACTCACTACTTTCCCAAGGGTAACTCCTTGTTTCTCTCTCTCTCTGGATCACTGCCGGTGGAGAGGATCACCTTCTTCCTCTTCCTTTTTTTATTAATCCAGAAAGGATCCACTCACAGTTTATAGACCTGTAGGTCTCTTCATTATCACTAATTAATATATCTTCAGTTGTATGTAGATTCTCTATTGAAGTCCAACTTTCACATGTAGATAAATCTCAATTTGCACCGAAGGTATCGGGAAATCTTCCCACTTTAGTGCAGTCCTAAAATGACTGGTGTGCTTCAACCATACCTGGTCTGCTTCTCCAAGTCGGTGTACAAGTTCACCTCAACCAATTGTGCGACACTTGCTTCTTTAACTCCAAACTTGCGTGACTCACACCCTTTTATGCCCAAACCAATTTTGGCGCGCAACTATGAACTTTCGTGATTCTTCAAATCCCGACGTGAAAGTGTCACCAAAACACATGCGTGACACCTCCTTCTTCAACTATAAACTTGGGTGACTCACACCCTTTCTCACCCAAACCACTTTGGGCACGTAACTATGAAATGGCACGAAACTTCTGAATATCTTTATACCTACGCGACCACACCACCACTTGTGCGAGCACAACACTTGCGTGACGAGAGCTCTGATTTTCTCTAAGTGTTGAACTCGCTACGAATGATGATGGGTCAACCTCTATTTATAGGTATTTGGACACCCTCAGTGTCGGTGCACAAGTCTCCTCTCAACACGCAAGTCCAGCCACCCTTGTCTCTATCGCGCTAGTCACTCACGCGAACAAACCCAAATCTCGAGTTACCTTTTTTCCTTTGCCGTATTTTGATGTTCTGATCATGAAAAACATATGGCGTGCAAGTTTCCAAGCCTCCAAGACACTGGAGTACAAGTACCTTTTCCAAAAACACTTTTCTTTATTTGACTATTTTGAGGTCCAAAAATTTGGCAAACACTTGAAAACAACACCACCTTGTATCTACTGTTTCGGAACCACCTCTAGATCGACCATTCCTTTATCGACGTTCTTAAATCAATCATGGATCATTATCAACATCCATTGAACTTGTAATTCCACCATGAAATCCCCTTTTTCAACAAATTTGTTTTTTATGGTTTTCTTTTTCAACAAACACAACACAGAGGCCCACTTTGTCAACAATCACAATCACCTCAAAAATGCTTCAATGATACCTTTAGGGATTTTTGCCCAACAATATCCCCTTTTGGGTTTGTTGACAACTCTTCCATAAAAATATACATATTTAATTCTTCATCCACCATTCACCTATTGAGATTCTGATAGCGATCAAGGATTTACTCAACACATACTCTAAGCCCACATAAGCAATTCTCAGTGTTAGAAACAAGAGTAAATGAAAAGTTCATCAATGAATCAGTTCAACTCGGACACCCACTATTGATAACAAACTGATACAATTTTTTAGAAAAATTCTTACCACATTCCAACACTACTCTTCTGATTTTATCACAATCCTCAGCTTCCATGATAAATATTCTTTGATCGATCACTTCTAGCACCATCAGATTTGATACTCTCCCTGTCAACTCACAACTTTAACTCTTGTCACCTACAAATCCTCTTCAGCACTATTTCCTGTGTTATCCAAGCTAATCTCAAACTCCCCTATCTATATGCTCCACCTGTTAGCTTCTCCCCGTATCTGTCATGATTTCTCAAATAACCAGATTGTCTCCCCCTTGAACAATCACTATTTTCTCCCCCTTTGTCAACGAACCCAAAGGTCACTCTTATGCAGTCTGTAACAGAGTAGAGAACACATATCAGCACAATACGGAAAAACACATCATACCTCAAGGAAAAGTGGGGCCCATATCTACACTTTTTCAAGTGCTGGGATTCGAATGAACTCCCAGAGCCAGTCGATGCCCCTCAAAAGCTTTCTTGGGTAAGCCCTTTTTCAGAATGTCTGCAACCTGTAGCTCTATAGGCACACAATCCAACTTTACGATTACCTGCTCAACTTTCTCCTTGATAAAATGATACTTTATGTCAATGTGATTTATCCTTTAATGATGGATGGGATTTTTGCTAAGATTTATAGAACTTGAGTAATCTTACTGGATTCTAATCAGATACATCACTTCAACTACCATATCATCAAGTTGTTGCTTCATCCACAATAACTGTGTGCTTGCTTGAGTGGACTCAATATACTCAGCATCTACGGTGCTCAATGAAATTAAATCTTACTTCTTTCTTAGTCAAGAAATACAAAATCCACCAAGATAGAAAGCACCACCTGACATTGATTTCCTATCATCCGCTGAACCGGCCCAGTCTACATCAGTATATCCCAATAACTCTGTCTGAGATTTTTCATTATATGTCAAGTCGAAGTCCACCATGCCCTTGATATACCGAAGTATTCTTTTCACTAAAAGAATGTGGATTTCCTTGGGATTACTCTAATATATCGATGCTTGGCATGTAGCGAAAAAAATGTCACGCCTTGTTGCAGTCAAGTACAGCAAACTTCAAATAAGTTTCCTATATTCTGTGACACTAACTGCCTTTCCATCCTCATCTTTGGACAGTTTCATCTGGGTAGCAACTAGATTCTTCATCTCCTTGTAATTTTCCATTCCAAACATTTTAAAACCTCATTGGCATATTTGGATTGAGAAATAAATGTTCCATTCCTTCCTTGTGTCACCTGTAGACCAAGGAAAACGTTAGCTCTCCAATCATTGACATTTCAAACCCACTTTTCTTGAATCCAGAAAAATGTCTGCACTGAGCTTCATCTGATCCTCCAAATATTATGTCATCGACATAAACCTACACGATCATCCTTTGATTACTATCATTTCTGAAATAGAGATTGTAATCAACTCCCCCACGCTAAAAACCGAGATTCTTCAAGTACTAATCAAGCCTTGAGTACCATGCCCTTGGTGCTTGTTTCAGCCCATACAACGCTTTCTTCAGTCTGCAAACCTTTTTCTCATTCTCATGAATGAGAAAACCATTTGGATGCTCAATATAATCTTCCTCCTCTAGAACCCCTTTCATGAATGCAGATTTGACATCCATCTGAAATACTTTGAACTTTCATTGCACTATAATGGATAGGAATAATCTGATTGTATCCAGTCTTGGCACCGGTGCAAATGTCTCATCAACATCTATTCTCTCTATATAGGAGTATCCTTTTCACACTAGTAGTGCTTTGTTTCGAACAAATGTGTCATGTTTATTCATCTTGTTGCGATAAACCCATTTAGTCCTGATGACATTCTTATCTGCTGGTCTCGAAACAATCTACCATGTCTGGTTCTTCTCAATCTAATCAAGCTCTTAATTCATAGCCTAAACCCAGTTTTCATCTTCAACCGCATCAGCAAAGAATTTTGGCTGTACCTGAGATAGAAAAGATTTTTTTTGGAGTGACGTCATTATTCTTGTCTAACCATGAGCTGTCTAATCACCAATGATATTCTACCTATCAATTTCAGCTTGACTTTTTGGCTTCCCTGCAGACACAGACTTGACACATTCTTGTTCATCGTCAGTGTCTTCTTCTGATTCAGCATCTACCACTTATTCTACTCCTGTGTTACTATTCTCTTCATCACATTCATCAAGAAAATGTTCACTGTGTTGTTGAATATTATCTTCATTTTCCACAATAGTGACATAATTGAACTCAACTACATTTCCTAGCCTCTTGTTAAAGAATTTGTATACTTTTCTTTTGCCTGAGTAGCCCAAAAATATTCCCTCATCTCCACGTGATTCAAATATCATCTCCTTTTCTTTATTGAGAATGAAGCACTTACTTCCAAATATTCGAAATTATTTCACTGTTGGATTATTTCTGTACCACATTTCATTCGGAGTCTTTCCTATATTTGGACACAACAGATCCCTATCAGATATGTAGACTGATGTCAATACTGCTTCCTTCCAAAACTTCTCTGGTGGGTCTTTTTCTATAACCATTATTCGGGCCATGTTGTTGATGATTTGATTTCTCTTTTCAACCACTCCATTCTGTTGGGGAGTTCTTACTGAAGAAACTTGATGACTTATACCATGTATCTCGAGATACTCTTCCACCTGACTATTTGTGAATTCCATACCATTTTCTGTACAAAACATCAGAATTGTCTGTCCAAGCATACTTTCACAATCCCTTTGGTACTATTTTATGTAGTTGAACACATCATAATTATGGGAAATAAAAGGTACCCATTCCATTTTTCTATATTTATCAATGGAAATACCTTAATACCTATTCCCGCCAATGTATCTTGGTGAAATAGGTCCACCGACATCAGCATGCACCAATTCAAGCACTCTTGTTAACTTCTTTTCCTTCGCTTTGTATGTCTTTCTAATGATCTTCCCTTGTTGGCAGGCATCACACGTATGTGTAGGATCACATGATAGCTTAGGGAGGTCTCTTGTGGCATCACACTTCACCAGATATTCCAGGGATGGTTGTAAATGATGACCAAGTCGTTTATGCCAACACTTGTTTTCTTCCTCTCTGGACAGAAAACACATATCTTCTTTTCCACTTACCAGGTAGAGATTTCCCTTTGTTATTTTTCCCTTTAGAACTACTGCCCCGTATCTTCCTTTGACGACACACATCTTCTTAGTAAACCTTATAGAATTTCTTGAGTCAAATTGTTGACTGATGCTGAGGAAATTTAGACTGAGGCCTTCAACTACTAAGACATCATCACGTCTCATCTCTTTTCCCCAAACTTGGCCTTTCATGCACCAA
Organism: Viscum album; assembly: GCA_963277665.1. Lineage (NCBI taxonomy): Eukaryota > Viridiplantae > Streptophyta > Magnoliopsida > Santalales > Viscaceae > Viscum > Viscum album. Next base: position 1,077,212,656 of record OY728139.1, on the reverse strand, counting down.
TAATCTTCAAGCCTTCATCATTTCCAAACATGAAAACTCTTTCTTTATCATATTTTATACATGTAACAAGATTGTTATTACATGTCATGTGAGATGTGAAACCACTATCAAGGATCCACACACCAGAGCGTTCTGATGTTTTAAGGGAAATTTCTTCCACCACGGCCTTCTCATCCTTCTTCTTTTTGGTCCATATTTTTTCCTTCACACATGGCATGGATTGTGACTTCTATTCTCTATCAGAGTATGATAAACCAACATCATCTTGCAATGATGTAAATCTATTTTGAATTTTTAACTCACATGTTGGTTTATTAATCTACTGCTTGCGAACATTTTGATTCTGCTTTGGAACATTCCTCTGTATGGTCAAAGTGCAGTACCTATCCATGTGCTGAAATCCTCTACACCAAAAATAGTGTCCATCGAAATATGTTCTGGAGAACCATTATCTTTTTGGCTTCCACCACTGTTATTGTTCCCTTCGATATATCATGGTTATGGAACACACATACTTTGAATGTCCCATCATTCCACAACAATAACACCTTCTATAAGGTACATTCCTTCATGTTTCTTCTGCATTATGAGTTTCCCAATGGGATATCTGAATATTTTGATTCTTCATTGTTCCCAAATCAACCTTCAATCTTGGGATGGGTGTTTGGGGTCTGATATCAATTTTCACAGATTTTTGTTTCTGATCAAGCCCTGAATCAGCCTTAACGTCTGAGCTCAATTGGTGCTTGTTTCCTGCTGAACTACTAGGCTCCTCTTTCATCTTTTCAGTCTTCGGAATGGCCTACTTTCCCTATAATGTGTTGGTAATCATAGGTTATTCCTAGTATTTAACTGTTCTCTGCAGACCAACAACTTCTTCTTTAAGCTCTTCGATACGCTTAACATGATCTTTCCTTGTGTTTTTCAATCCATTGATCTCCCTTTTTTGTTCTTGAATCTTGAGTTTATACTCACTAAATGATTCTAAGTTCTCTGTTGTTGATAACTTGAGTTTCTCAATTTCTTACCTCAACCCAGACTTCTCTTCTTTCTGCTGCTACATATAAAGTTTGGCATCGCAAACAACTGTGTTATCTTTCTTTGTTTTGGCTCTCCAAACATCTATCTCCTCAAAAAAAGCCTCTAACTCGGCTTGCATATATATTCTTCCTTCAACTTCTTCTTCTTCTTCTTCACCTTTGGTTTCGTTCTTCTCTTGAGAACTACTGACGACTGCCACCATAGCATTTTCTCCATGTTTTTTGAAATTTTCAATCTCCTCAACCTCTTCAACCTCAAACTCATCTGAACTGTCTATTTCTTGTGAAAGAAGATTCTTCTTCTTGAAGAAATTTCTCTTTAACTGCTTCTTCCCTTTCACATAGGCTGAATATTTCTTCTTGGGAATTTCAAATTCATCTTCATCATTTTCTTCTTGAATATTTTTGGGGAACCTTCATGAAAGATGACCAAATTTTCCACATCTAAAGCAAGAAAGTGGAAGTTTCCCTTTGAACATTCCTTTTACTCTTTGAAGATTTGTGGAGAGGAATGACATTACCTCATCTTTCTCTTCTTCTTCCTGAAAATCTTCAATGGTGAGCTTCTTCATGGAATTAAATGCCACCTCTTTGGTTTTCCCCTTTTCCACAGCCTCATTATCATCGTTCCTCATTTCATATGCAACCAAGGTACTATTAAAATTGTCCAGTGTCAGCTCTATTGGATCTTTATCTTCTAGTAATGAAACTTTCAGATTGAACTGAGGTGGATGTTTCCTCAAGATGCTCTTTATGTGTAACACCCTGAGATTTTATGAAAAATATTCTTTTTAATTTCATTAATTTCTTGTGTTGTACACTACACCAAAAGGATCTTGCACAACACACATCCTTTACTTGTCTTTCATTACACACAATTACGACCTTCCTCGATAGCGTGTGTAATACGCAATACAGAGTTTCACTAAATGAGATATTATAATAATATTATTATGAACTAGCCATTATGAATAGTAATACCCACTTTTTGAAATTTTATAAATTTTATATTTCAAAATGGACTTCATTTTTGGATTCGGAATATCGAAATTAGATTAGGTTGAAATTTTGGTACTTTTCAGATAACTTTCATATTCTGATGAATAGTGAAAATTACTAAATTTTTTTTAAAAAACAAATTTTTTAATCGAAATAATTAATAGCGATAAATTATTAATTTTAGTGGTTTTAAAATATATTTAGAATATATTTTTACAATTTAATACAATGTTGGTCATTGGATGTAATTTCACATTTAAACGAGACATAAGCAAGTGTCAATCTTTTGATAGTTATTATCTCTTAAAAACAAGGTATTTGTTTTGACGATGGGAATTAATTTTTAAATTAGTTAATGTAACTGATATGTTTTGAATTTGGTAAAATAGACATCATTTTTTAATTCATAATATCAAATATAGCTTAGGCCTAATTTTTTGTATTTTTCTGGAAGCTTTCATTTTTTTGATGAATACCGAAACCACTAAGTGGTAGTTAAAAAACTGAATTTTTCATAAAACTTAATTTTACCGCTTCTTTGAGTGGAATTTCAAAAATCCGAGAGACACGGTTAATATAATGGACTAAAATGTGGTTCAATGGGATGATTTTTTTTGGTGAATAGTAACTTTTTACTTTTTTTTACCACGGTTAAAAGTAAATAGGGTAATTAAGGGTAAAAGTGTAATTATTATTACCCGAAAACATGTATTAATTCTATTGGATAAATGTAATTCGACCAAAAAAAACCTTAGGAATAAAATATGACCATTTAGGCCCACTTGGATTAGATTAGGACATTTATTATTAATTTATTTAAAGAAGGGTTAAAATAGTTAAAATCAAAGTTTAATAACTAAATAATTTTTAATATAGGGTTTTACATAAGATAAATTCGACTATAAATATTAATTAGAAATATAAAAAGCTTTCCTACATAATGGTATTTTATTTTTAATTTTTAGACTTAAAATAATTTAATTTATTTATGACATAATGGTGATGTAGTAATTATCTTATTAATGGAATATTGACAAAATTGATGTTATAAATACCCAAATAAATGTAATTTGAGACTTTTTATGAATTAAAATAATTTTACATGTTAATATGACATGTTAGTATTGATTTAATTAACTTTTTTAGAACTAATCATTCTGTTATGATTTTCACAAAAATCAATTACCAAATTGTGTCAAAATTGACATAAAATAGTTTTTAAAACAAATATTATATTATTAATTGTTATTATATTTCTTAAAATCTAAGGTTCAGACAAGGTAATTATATCATTATATGTGTATCATTAATGGAACACTTGGGTGTCTCTTGGGTGTATATTCTATGTTTATTAACTATATAATATAAAAATACAAAGTGACATGGTAAATGTCAATCTAATTAACTAAGAGTTAAAACTAAAGGATAAGGTTAATATAATGAATAAACATGTCTAAATTCTATTGGATGAGATTATTTCGACCCATACCCACCTTATCTTATAAATATATCAATTTGGAGCTATTAAAAACCGAATATGACTTTATAATAAATTAATATTTTTAGTTATTCCAAAGGTGCCCCTCTCCTGCCTTATAAAAGGGCACCTCCTACCTCTCTTCCTCACACCACTGTGAGGCTTCAATCTCGGCCAAACTCTACCAAATTCTCTTCTCCACTTCCCTAGAAACATCCTAGAGGTCCTGGTATTCTTCAAAGACAAATTTTAGTGCCCTAAGAAGAGGTCTCAAAGAGGCGCTTCAAAGAAGAGGTAATGTCTCTTACAGATTCTTTCAACTTTATTTCTTATTCCAATTCTTATTATTAGGTTGTTTCATTATTAAGTAATTACATCAGTATCACTAATATACGGATATTTTATTACAAGTATGAAACAACCCTATTTCACCATCGATCCATCCTACGGAAAATGAAATCACTGTGCGTGCGTACGTACGGAATACCATCTCTACACCGTGGTGTAATCTATTTTCCACCACCACCTTACTTAGATGGGTATAATGGTGTAAATAATAACTATATATGATTATTTTAAAGTGATATTGATTCTGTAATAGTATACATACACTCCAATAAAATTCCATGATCATGTGAATGATATCATCGCTCGTACGTACGTACGGAATATCGTTTCCACGACGCGATGAGATTCATTCTCAATGATTAAACATTCATGAATGATTATAAACTATATATAATAAGTAATCATGAAATATATTACATAATAATTATAATAGATTTATGTATATATATATGTATGCCATCCAATTAATTCCATTTAATTCAATGAGTAAACGAAAACAACATTCATGCGTACGTACAGCCTACTGTCTCCATGAATGGTGTATTTCTTTCCATTTATAGATCTATTATATATATGTATATTCTGAATATATATTTTATATAAATCATGTTTTATATTCTGGAATTAAGTAATCATGATCTGAGTAATCATATAAATAATTACAAGTCAAAACATGGACGACAAATGAAACGATTTTACCCAAAACGCTCTTTAACATGGAATTTAAAAAAGAACGGGTAATATAAATTAATAAGTGAACCATATATGATATCATAACAATGAATATGATTCTTTAATAAGTCAATGAAATTATTTAAATCATTATATAGGAGGTTCGGATACGTACGAATCATATCAGACATAAGGTAAGGGAGAATTTTGAAAATCTCATTTTTATCCGAGATTGCTTATTCATAAGTATTTACTAGGGTTATTGCCATCATCCATGTACATGTTTTATAAAGTTTTTTCATGTATACTTAAAGTCCTTTTTACCCATTTTTTACTTTTACTACATGGTATATAAGGAATCTTTTTTTTACCATATGATGTACTTTTTGACTTTTCCAACAAAAGTACGAGAAGAATGTTTTTTTAACGTATATGGCATGAAAGGATTTTTATAGTTTTATAAAGCCTTATTTTCATGAAGCTTCCTCCAAATGGTTTCATGAATATTTTCAACAAAATCTTTTTCTTTTAAAATTGCATGACATTTTGTGAAAAGAAATTGATTTTGAAGAAGAAAGGATATTTTCCTCAAGAAGTCATTTCAAGTGTTATATAAAAACCATTTTAAATCTCATATGACATTATTTCATATGTGTTTGTTTCAAGTATAATGTCTCTATAATTTACATGGTTTCACTTTTCTTATTATGAAATGATATCCATTTCTTTTATATGGATTATGTGATGAGGGAATGATGTTTATGAAACCCATTTTTATTCTTTGGGTTATGATGAATGATTTATGTTTATGTTTTGACACAAGTAAGAATGATTTCATTATGAGATGGGTGGGACCTATATCTCCCTCCAATGAATTGGGTAAATATTTATATCTCATGGGATATACATGGCTGGAACGGCAAGTTAAAACGGTTCAGTAATACAGGACTGGAACAAGGAGTGAACTCGATTCAGAAATGGAATTTTCCCACTAAGATGGTTTTGGAAGAAATGCCTTGGCTAATATGGAAATCATATCATGTACTTAATGGTTTTCCACAATTAAATGTTTAATTGCCATGATATTTTATCATGATTAATGTTTCTTTATGATCAATGCCTTACGCACTGCCATGATTTATGTCATTGCTCAAGATTATGATGTTTGACTATTATGTTTATGTTTTGAAGGTCAAATTTATATGATTTGTTTTATTTTATCCATGCTTACCATTACTGAGAATTTGAGCTCACCCTTTATATGTTTTCTTTTCCCCAGGATTTAAAGAAAGGTTTTATGTAAGAAAAAAAAGGGGAAGATCTTATGGGAGATAATAAAGATCTTTCACCACGATTAAAAGATTATATTCCGAGTTTCCAAAGACACTAAACTATTAAGATCCTTGTGTGTCTGTTTTTGTTATGTATTAAGTATTCCGCTAAAGTAATGTAATGTCCATGTATGTCAAGCTTCGGGTCTCTACAGTTGGTATCAGAGGAAAGGTTTAGTCAACCTTTGGAAACTAGGATGTGAAAACATTACTGAGATCCCTAAAGATATTTCTAAGGTATGTCTAGGGATGTACCTAAGGATAAGTATACGTACAGGATATAGTCCTAGAACTACAGTAATGATCTTAGAATTTAACCTAAGATGTTAGATATTGAGGGTACTCCCCCTTTATTATGTTGTTTTCCTAGAATGATTTTTTCCTCTCACACTATTCTTTTTGGGTTTTAGACAATGGCTGGAACCCGAAGGAACCGTGTTGATCAATGTAATGGACAATGCAATGATTGTACACCTGAACAAACCAACGTTATGGGAGATGGAGTGCAAAATCTTATTTCTATACTTACACAAGCTATGAATCATTCTGTACTTCCAAATGAGCAGAGGAGGGAACAATATTCTATTGAGTCCTTCATGAGGCAGCGTCCACCTTCATTCAACGGGTCTTCTGATCCCTTAATGGATGAACAATGGATCAGTACCACTGAAAAGATATTTCTAGTTCTACAATGTTCTAAGCATGATAAATTTATCTTAGCAGTATATCATTTGGAAGGTGATGCTGATCAATGGTGGAATATTATCAATAATACGAGGCAAAGAGATGAAATCGATTCCACGGAATGGGATGAGTTCAAGAACTTGTTTTTCAATAAGTACTTCCCTCATATTCTTCGAACAAAGATGGAAAAGGAGTTTCTTGAGCTTAAGAAGAAGGATGACGAATCTGTTGGTATATACGAAGCGAATTTTAAAAGACTTGCAAGGTATGCATCTGGCTTCATCATCCAACCTGAAAGTAAAGTTGATTGATTTTTCAGTGGCATCAAACCAAGTCCTCGAAGGGCATTAGCTATAAGAGACTTCAGTATCTATGAAGAAATTGTGCGTTGTGCTATCAAGGTAGAACTAGAAGTTGGTGTATCGTATCAATTTCATGGTTTTGACAAGAAACAAAAGATGGAGTTCAAGGAGAAATCTCAGAACAATGGTGAAAAGAAGATGAATGATTCATTATGCTCAAAGTGTGGAAAGAAGCATGGTGGAGATTGCCTAAAAGGTACTCGAAAATGCTTTAAGTGTGGAAAATAAGGTCATCGAGTAGTTGATTGTCGAAGTAATGGGAAAAAGGTTGCTAATCATGTGAATAGAGAAAAGATTACAGATAACTCTCCACCAACACTTCAATGCTTAATGTGAAAGGAAATGGGGCATTATGCTAATAAATGCCCTAATCCACGGGTTAATGATGATCAATGTGTGCAACCTCTTAAAGAAAAGGATAAAGGGAAGTCTTATGCAATCACAATTTTTGATGTTGAGTATGAAAATGTTGTTTTGTAATGATTAAGTGTTTATGTAATGGGATTTCAAAATAGTATCATGGAATCTCATTTATGGTATTGTGGAATTTTGGAATATCTATGTATTGGTTTTCAATTATTATATGGTACTGGTAACCATGAAAAAGTGATTGAAATATTTTTGGAAAGTAGATGATATGCGAATAATGAAGGGATAAGGAGAAAATGAGATGTTTGATAGTATTAATGAGCTCATGATTGTTATAAGGACTAAGTGATATCATGGTTTGAGTATAATTTTTTTTGGGATTTTGGTATATAGAAAGAGTAAACTTTTGACAACACTCATGTTTTCACTAAGATTCAATGGGTATTTATTTTTCAAGAGAATACATGATTAGGGCCTCCGAATGTTTAGAATGTGACCAACAAGACATATCTTATGATATATGGGGATCAACGATGGTATTAAAATGTTTTTTATATGAACTCTCGGGTAATAGTTTTCACTATAATATGAGATTAGACAGCAGTATTTTAGATAATCCTAAATATTGGAATGGATTTTGTTGGAAATAAGTTAGTATTGTTTAAGGATAGAACTTTTTTCGATATTATTCATGGGATTTTATAGTAATGTAGTTTTTGAAAAAGGACAACTTGCAGGACGGGCGATAGCTCATCGCGTCGGACAAGACTGTGGGAATCAAACCCACAACTGAAGTGCAACTGGCCTTTATCGCCTACCACTGGCCTACAAGAAGTCCCTGTTTAGTAGAAACTAGTTTTATTATATTAATCAGTGTGATATATGAAGTATAAGTCCATTTTAGGAACCATATATGATTAATCTCACTATAGTTCGACTTATGTATATTTAATAACTTTTGCTAACCTTTTGTTTGAGACAGATGGAATGACCTGTCATTCTATCACATGATCTGCTAACACTTCACAAATAACAAATTCGACTTTATTTCTTTAAGATATGAAGTGTAAATTGTTCAAGGAATGAACAACGGTGATATTGTACCAAAATAAAGTAAGTATATTAATTCAAATTCTTCAACTTTAGGGAAATGATCTTGAAAACCAAAAATGTTGTCCTAGTGCCCTTATATCCGATGAATCAGATGGTACCCTAGATCATCACAAATTTATGGCTTTGTGATTGTTGGATTTTTCATATCCATGTTCTCTACCACTCTCCATTAGAACTTGATGGTTAGATTTTTCTTCTATATCCATATTTTCAACTATGTTCTCCTACGTGGAAACCCAGTGATGAGTTAATTTGGGTAACTGTTACGTTTCATACTTTAGTTTTTAAAGCCATGTTTTGGTTTTACTTTTTATGATGTGGGTTTCAATTAAATAAACTTTCGAGTAGTAAACCATTTATAACCCCGACGAATTTCGAGGGCGAAATTCATTTTAAGGGGGGTAGAATGTAACACCTCGAGATTTTAAGAAAAAATATTCTTTTTAATTTCATTAATGTCTTGTGTTGTACGCTACACAAAAAGGAGCTTTCACAACACACATCCTTGACTTGGATTTCATTACACACAATCGTGACCTTCCTTGATAGCGTGTGTAGTACACAATACCGAGTTTCACTAAATGAGATATTATTATAATATTATTATGAACTAGCCGTTATGAATAGTAATACCCACTTTTTGAAATTTTATAAATTTTATCTTTCAAAATGGACTTCATTTTTGGATTCGGAATATTGAAATTATCTTAGGGTGAAATTTTGGTACTTTTCGGATAACTTTCATATTCTGATGAATAGTGAAAATTACTAAATTTTAATTAAAAAACAACTTTTTTAATCGAAGTAATTAATAGTGATAAATTATTAATTTGAGTGGTTTTAAAGTATATTTAGAATATATTTTTTCAATTTAATACAATTTTGGTCATTGGATGTAATTTCACATTTAAACCAGACATAAAAAAGTGTCAATCTTTTGATAGTTATTATCTCTTAAAAACACGCTATTTGTTTTGACGACGGGAATTAATTTTTAAATTAGTTAATGTAAATGATATGTTTTGAATTTGGTAAAATAGACATAATTTTTTAATTCATAATTTCAAATATAGATTAGGCCTAAATTTTGGTATTTTTCTGGAAACTTTCATTTTTTTTATGAATAGTGAAACCACTAAGTGGTAGTTAAAAACTGAATTTCTCATAAAACATAATTTTACCACTTCTGTGAGTGGAATTTAGAAAATCCGAGACACACGGTTAATATCATGGACTAAAATTTGGTTCAATGAGATGAAAATAATTTTTGGTGAATAGTAACTTTTTACTTTTTTTACCACGGTTAAAAGTAAATAGGGTAATTAAGGGTAAAAGTGTTATTATTATTACCCTAACACATGTCTTAAATCTATTGGATAAGTGTAATTCGACTAAAAAAACCTTAGTAATAAAAGATGACCATTTAGGCCCACTTGGATTAGATTAGGACATTTATTATTAATTTATTTAAAGAAGGGTTAAAATAGTTAAAATCAAAGTTTAATAACTAAATAATTTTTAATATAGGGTTATACATAAGATAAATTCGACTATAAATATTCATTAGAACTCTAAAACTCTTTACTACATAATGGTTATTTATTTGTAATTTTTAGGCTTAAAATAATTTAATTTATTTGTGACACAATGATGATGGAGTAATTATCTTATTAAAGAAATATTGACATAATTGATGTTATAAATACCCAAATAAATGTAATTTGAGACTTTTTATGAATTAAAATAATTTTCTATGTTAATATGACATGTTATTATTGATTTAATTAACTTTTTTCGAACTAATCATTCTATTATGAGTTTTAGAAAAATCAATTACCAAATAGTGTCAAAATTGACATAAAATAGTTTTTAAAACTAATATTATATTATTAATTGTTATTATATTCCTAAAAATCTAAGGGTCATCCAAAATACTTATATCATGATAGGTGTATCATTAATGGACCACTTGGGGGTCGCTTGGATCTATATGGTAAGTTTATTAACTATATAATATAAAAATACAAAGTGACATGGTAAATGTTAATCTAATTAAGTAAGAGTTAAAACTAAAATATAAGGTTAATATAATGACCTAAACATGTCTAAATTCTATTGGATGAGAGTATTTCGACCCATACCAACATTAGCTTCTAAATATATCAATTTGGAGCTATTAAAAACCGAATATGACTTTATAATAATATAATATTTTTAGTTATTCCGAAGGTGTCCCTCTCCTCCCTTATAAAAGGGAACCTCCTCCCTCTCTTCCTCACACCACTTTGAGCCTTCAAGATCGGCCAAAACATGCCAAATTCCTTTCTCCACTTCCCTAGAAACATCCTAGAGGTCCTTTTATTCTTCAAAGACCAATTTTAGTTCCCTAATAGGAGGTCTCAAAGAGGCGCTTCAAAGAAGAGGTAATGTCCGTTACCGATTCTTTCAACTTTATTTATTCTTCCATTTATTCTTATTAGGTTGTTTCATTATGAAGTACTAAAATAAGTATCACTCATATACTGATATGTTATTATAAGTTTGAAACAACCCTATTTAACCATCTATCAATCCTACGGAAAACGAAATCACCGTGCGTGCGTATGTACGAAATACCGTCTCCACGCCGTGGTGTAATCTATTTTCCACCACCACCTTACTTGGATGGGTATAATGGTATAAATAATAACTATATATGATTATTTTAAAGTTATATTGATTCTGTAATAGTATAAATACACTCCAATAAAATTACACGATCATGGGAATGATATCATCGCTCGTGCGTACGTACGGAATACCGTCTCTATGACGCGATGAGATTCATTCTCAATGATTAACCATTCATGAATGATTATAAAGTATATATAATAAGTAATCATGAAATATATGACATAATAATGATACTGGATTTATGTATATATGTATGTATGTCATCCAATTAATTCCATTCAATTCAATGAGGAAACGAAAACAACGTCCATGCGTATGTACGGCCTACCATCCCCATGAACAGTGTATTTCTTTCAATTTATATATCTATTATATTATGTATATTCTGAATATATATTATATATAAATCATGTTTTATATTCTGTAATTAATTAATCATGATCTAAGTAATCATATCCATAATTACAAGTCAAAACACGGACGACAAATGAAACGATTTTACCCAAAACGCTCTTTAACATGGAATTTACAAAAGAACATGTAATATAAAGTCATAAGTGAACCATATATGATATCATAACAATGAATATGATTCTTTAATAAGCTAATGACATTATTTAAATCATTATACTGGAGTTTTGGATACGTACGAAGCATATCGGACTTAAGGTAAGGGATAATTTTGCAAATCTCATTTTTATCCGAGATTGCTTATTCATAAGTATTTACTAGGGTTATTGCTATCTTCCATGTACATGTTTTATAAAAATGTTTTCATGTATATTTAAAGTCTTTTTACCCATTTTTTACTTTTACTACATGGTATGTAAGGAATCTTTTATTGTTTACCGTATGAGGTACTTTTTGACTTTTCTGACAAAAGTACGAGAAGAATGTTTTTTTAACGTATACGACAAAAATGGATTTTTACGGTTTTATAAAGCCTTATTTTCATGAAGCTTTCTCCAAATTATTTCATGACTATTTTCAAAAAAACCATTTTCTTTTAAAATTGCATGACATTTTGTGAAAATAAATTGATTTTGAAGAAGAAAGGATATTTTCCTCAAGAAGTCATTTCAAGTGTTTTATCAAAACCATTTTACATATAAGATGACCTTATTTCATATGTGTATGTTTCAAGTATAATGTCTCTATTGTAACACCCCAAGATTTCATAGTGTGTTATTTCTTCAAAATAATTCAATAACTTGCACTACACGCAACACCGAGTTCAATCACACCATGACTTACAAAAAAAAGGCATTCAAAAGAGGTTATGAATAGTATTATATAAATTTTAAACTTTATATAATCCTTATAATTTTAGAATCCATAATATGAGTTTCTTAGATATAATGCAAGAACAAATTCATTTTCAGTATTGCCCTTTTATCAACTTTTAATAGTGAACCCTTTTTAAATACAATATTTTAAACTTTTCGACTAAATGGGGACATAAAAAATTTAAAATGAAACATCCCAAGCTTCCACGGTACACTTTCTTTGAATAATACAGTAGCGTGTGTTGTACGCAACCTTGAGTTTTAACACACACCACAACCAATCAAACTAGCCGTTATGAATAGTAATACCTACTTTTTTAAATTATATATATTTTATATTTCAAAATGGACATCATTTTTGGATTCAGAATATCGAATTTAGCCTAAGGTGAAATTTTGGTACATTTCGGATAACTTTCATATTTTGATGAATAGTGAAAATTACTAAATTTTAATTAAAAACAACTTTTTTAATCAAAATAATTAATAGTGATAAATTATGAATTTTAGTAGTTTTAAAGTATATTTAGAATATATTTTTACCATTTAATATAATTTTGGTCATTGGACATAATTTTACAATTAAACCGAACATAAACAAGTGGCAATCTTTTGATAGTTATTATCTCTTAAAAACACGCTTTTTGTTTTGACAGCGGGAATTAATTTTAAATTAATTTCTGCCACTTCTGTGTTTTGAATTTAGGAAAATGGATTCCATATTTGTAATCAGGATGTTCAAATTGTGTAAATAGTTAACTTTTATTTTTAGACATTTTGAATAATTACTGCGGTAAATATTTTATTTACCATGGTTAAGGGTAAATCCGGTAAATAAGGGTTAAAAAATAATATTATAATAATACTAAATTACCCTAAAACGTGTCTTAACCCTATTGGTTGATACATGGTCGACCATGGGAATCTTTGGGTCTATTATGGGACCCCATGGATCCACTTGTAAGTGATAATGACACTTTAATTTAATTAAGTTAAAATGAATACAAAAATGACACAAGCATATATCTTTTAGAAAAACAATTGTTACATAGGGTTATATATGTTGGATTTTAGATTATAAATATTAATTAGAAAGATAAAAAGATTTCAAACATAATGATATTTTATTTATAATTTTTTGACATTAAATAATGTATTTTATTTATGACACAATGATGATGCAGTAATTACCATAATAGTGAAAAATTAAAATAATTGATATTATAAATACCCAAATAAATATAATATGAAACTTTTAATGAATTAAACTAATTTTCTAGGATAATATGATATATTAGGATTGATTTAATTGACTTTTTAGAAGTAATCAATCTGTTATGAGTTTCACAAAAATCAACTATTGAATAGTGTCAAAATTGACATAAAAGAGTTCTTAAAACAAATATTATATTATTAATTGATATTAAATTCCTAAAAATCTAAGGTTCGGCCAAGCTACTTATATCATGATAGGTTCATCATTAATGCACCACTTGGGGGTCGCATGGATGTATATAGTAATTATGTTAACCATATTATATAAAAATACAAAGAGACATTGTAAAAGTGAAACTAATTAACTTAGAGTTAATACTTAAAGATAAGGTTAATATAAGTACCCAAACCTGTCTAAATTCTATTGGTTGAGTGGTTTTCGACCTATCCCCACCTTAACCTTTGAATAATAAGCTTGGGAGCCATTAGAAACCGAATATGAATTTATTATAAATTAATATTTCAAGCTTTCCAAAGGTGCCCCTCACCCCTCTTATAAAAGGGCACTCCTCCTTCTCATTTCTTCACACCTTCAAAGCCTTTTGGTTCGTCCAAACTCTGCCCAAATACTCTCCCAACATCCCTCAATACAACCTAGAGGCCTTAGTTTGATCATAAAGCCAACCTAAGGAGCCCTTTTTATCAAATCAAATGGAAGAACACGAAGAAGAGGTAATGATTTCACCACCCTTCTCCAAGTTCATTTCTTCTTCCACTTCTTCTTCCTTTGTTCTTACCATTCTAAAATAATCACTCCAGTATCTCACATATACTGTGATGTTATTATAAATATGGTACAACCATATTCAGTATTCTATCCACCCTTTGAATAACATGTCACCATACGTGCGTACGTACGGACTACCGTCTCCACGTCGTGGTGTAATTGTTATTCAATATAATATTATTTGGATGGGTATAATAATGATGTGTAACTCATGTAAATAATAAATATAACATGTTAATGATTCTGTATATATGATATACCATCCATTTATATATTATTTTAATATCAAAAGAATGATATTGTCGCTCGTGCGTACGTACGGACTACCGTCTCCACGAACGCGATGAGATTCATTCTCCATCGTATCCATTCAAGTATAATTATCATTTGATGATTTAAAAATGATGTTTAAGGACTATATATCATTCTGGATATGAATAAGATACAACAACCATGGCTTATGTAACAAAACATATAAAAGAAAATGAGTAAGTTAACTCCCGAAACGACGATAATTCTAAGATATTATTAACAAATCAATGTTAAAAGATCATATATGATATCATATTATTATATATGATTCTTGTATAATTTAATAACAACTATTTCACCATTATACAGGAGGTTAACCTACCCCAACCAAGGAAAAGTACAAGGTAAGGGTTTACTTTACAACCTCTTCATTATCCAAAGTTGTTTATACGTAATAATCTACTGGGATCTCTTTATCATCCACATCCATGTTTCTTAAAAATGCATTTCAAAACATTTTTACTATTTACTAGAATATGAGTTAAAGTCATTTATACCCTTTTTGACTTTTATAAGTGGTTTATAAAGGAATCTTTCGGTTGTTTTCAAAACAAGGTCCTTTTTAACCATTTCGACAGAATTAAGGTAAGAATGTTTTTTTTAACTTATACGGCGGGTGCGGCTATTTTCCGCCGTTATAAAATCTTCAAAGATTCCCTTACAAGCTTATAAGAATATTTTCAAAGAAAATGTTTTATTTTATATGGATCTTAAATTATTTCAAAATAAAAGGATATATTTCTTTAAAAAGAATTTTGATTTCATCTATGTCAACATCCTTTGATGGATTTTAAGATTATTTGAAGTTGATTTATTATGATACAAAACTTCTATATTGTATTGAAGGTTTTGTGATATGTTTGACTGTGGATGTTATATTTTTATACCATTCATAGTTTATGGTGAAAGTATTGACATTTCATATGCTAGTTTTAATATGAATGTTTATGTTATGTTTAAACCTTTTCATATGAGAATGAATTGGACTTAATTTGTGACGGGTGGAGCCCGCTATAGCTCCTCGATGCATCGGTAGGTCTCATGAGACAAACTAGTGTCTTGGCACAAGGCCTTGACAAAATCTTATTTGTAGTCTTGGCACGAGGCCTTGGCTATGTGGTTATGATAGTCTGGCATTATGCATTCCAACATTATGAAAGTGGTTATTGATTTTTGCATGTGATTATTCGATTAGTAGAATATCCATGTGAATAAGTAAATGGCATTATTTCATTTTATTTATGCCATACCATGTTGAAAGTTCATATTTAAAAGGCTTTTGTTTTAGTTATACATTGCCTTAAATGTTTATTCTTATTTATGAAAGTTTCCGCTATATTGTTATCCTTACTGGGCATTTGAGCTCACCCCTATTCTATGTTTTATTTTTCCCAGGATGTGAAGAAGTAAGTTATGAATGACCTGCAGGGATTTTATGAGGGGTTAATAGTGTGGATTGTGGAAACATTATGTTGTTGTAGTAGTTTTTCATTTTATGATGTAATGTAAAACTTATGAATATATCTAGTGTTTCCAAGGCTACTAAACCAATCGGTCTTTCGAGATTTGATCTTTCTTGTGATCATGCCAATGTTATGTAATAATGCACCGACTCTGGGTAACTGGGGTCGGGGCGTTACATCTATGATTTAAATGGTTTCACTTTTCTTATTATGTAATGATATCCATTTATTTTATATGGATTATGTGATGAGGGAATGATGTTTATGAAACCCATTTTTATTCTTTGGGTTATGATGAATGATTTATGTTTATATTGTGGCAGAAGTAAAAATGATTTCATTATGAGATGGGTGGGACAAATATCTCCCTCCAATGAATTGGGTAAAGATTTATATCTCATGAGATAGACATGGTTGGAACAAAAAGTTAAACCGGTTCAGTAATACAGGACTAGAACGAGGATTGAACTCGATCCAGAAAGGGACTTTGTCCACTAAGATTGTCTTGGCAGCAATGCCTTGGTTACTATGGAAATCATATCATGTGCTTAATGGTTTTCCAAAATTACATGTTTAATTACCATGCTATTTTATCATGATTAATGTTTCTTTATGATCAATGCCTTACATACTGCCATGATTTCTGTCATTGCTCAAGATTCTGATGTTTAACTATTATGTTCATGTTTTGAAGTTCAAATGTATATGATTTTTTTATTTTTTCCATGCTTACACTTACTGAGAATTTGAGCTCACAATTTATATGTTTTCTTTTCCCTAGGATTTAAAGAAAGGTTTTAGGTAAGAAAACAAAAAGGGGAAGATCTTATGGGAGATGTTGAAGATCATTCACCACGATTAGAAGATTATATTCCGAGTTTCCAAAGACACTAAACTATTATGATCCTTGTGTGTTTGTGTTTGTTTTTGTTATGTATTAAGTATTACTCTAAAGTAATGTGATGTCCATGTACGTAAAATTCAGGTATCTAAATTATGATCTTTATGTCTTCAATGACTTCTCAAAGACCTCGCATATCTTCCACAAAAAATTTTACCCTATCAAAGAATTCATCAACAGACTCATTCAGGTTCATTTTCAGACCTTCATACTTATTCCATAGTACTTCTAGCTTTGCCTCTCTGACTTTTGTATCTCCTTCATATATATTCAATAGATTTTCCCACATGGAATGTGATATTTTACATTACATCACCTTCATATAGATTGCATTGGATAGGGCTCCCCCTAATGTATTTATGCCCTTGGCGTCAGAATCCAATTATCTTCGCTCGACTTCCGATAATGCACCATTGTTGATGTCAGCTATTATACCATGCATTGATGCTGTGAATACATCCCTTCCCAAAGATCGGAAGTAATGTTTCATTCAATTATTCCATAGCTAAAAATGTTACCCATTGAAGATCGAAATCTTTTTATGATTGGTGACCTCCATTTGAGAAAGAACCACTGATATAAACCTACCTTTGATACCAATTGTTAGGTCTACTAGGATAGATACCCTAAGAGGGGGGTGAATCAGGGTATGACAGATTAAAATGACTTCCGTTATTGATCATGTATAACTGATAAGCAAGACTCTCTTCTCTCTCTTTATTGTAGAAAAGTATAAACAAAAACTAAAGCATGCATAGGACACAATGATTTTTACTTGGTTCACCCTCACTGGGCTACGTCCAAAGAGCATACACTGGCGATGTGCCGATGTAACAAATCCACTAAAATCACACTGCTATTTACAAAGTTCGAGATAGATCACCTTTATTCCCAGGAACACTGCCTTTACAATGATTAGGGTCAGCTCACTACTTTCCCAAGGGTCACTCCCTGTTTCTCTATCTCTGGCTCACTGCTGGTGGAGAGGATCACCTTCTACCTCTTCCATTGCTCACTACTCTGGAAAGGATCCAATCACAGTAAATAGACTTGTAGGTCTCTTAATTATCACTAATGAATACATCTTCTGTTGTATATAGATGCTATGTTGAAGTCCAAATTTCACCCATAGATGAATTTCACATTGCACTGAAGGTATCGGGCAATCTTACAGCTTTCGTGCAGTCCTGAAATTACTGGCGTGCTTCAACCATACCTGGAATGCTTTTCCAAGCTGGCGGGCACGTTCTCCTCCACCACTTGCGGGACACTTGCTTCTTCAACTCCAAACTTGTGTGACTCACACCCTTTTACGCCCAAACCAATTTTGGCGGGCAACTATCAACTTTCACACTTCTTCAAATCCTAGCGCACAAGTTTCACCAAACCACCTGTGTGACACCCCATTCTTCAACTCTAAACTTGGTTGACTCACACCCTTTCTCATCCAAACCAATTTGGGCATGAAACAATAAACTGGCTCACAACTTCTGAATATCTTTATACCTACGCGAACACACCACCACTTGTGCGACCACAACACCTGCGCAATGGGAGATCTAATTTTCTCTATGTGTTGAACTCGCTACAAATGAGGAGGGTTCGACCTCTATTTATAGGTATTTGGACACCCTGAGCACCAGAATGCAAGTATCCTATCGGCGCGCAAGTCTTGCCGCCCAAGTCTTTGCCGCGCTAGTCACTTGCGCGAACAAACCCAAAACATGAGCGCCCCTTTTTCCTTTGCCATATTTTGATTATCTGATATTGAAAAACATATTATGTGCATGTTTCCAAGCCTCTAAGACACCGTAATGCAAGTACCTTTTCCAAAAATACTTTTATGCATTTGTCAATTTTGAGGTAAAATTTTTTGGCAAACACTGGAAAACGGAACCACCTTGTATCTTCTCTTTTTGAACTGCCTCCAGATAGACAATTCCTTTGTCAAAATTCTTAAATCAATCATGGATTGTTAACAACATCCCTTGAACTCTAAAATCCACCATGAAATCCCATTTGTCAAAAAAAAATTCTCATGGTTTTCTTTGTCAACAAACACAACACAGAGGCCCACTTTGTTAACAAACACAATCACCTCAAAAATTCTTCAACGTAGCCTTGAGGTATTTTTTCCCAACAGGGATCAATCAATAGAGAAGATATTTTCTATGCTCCACCATTATGAGAAGTAAAAGGTGAATCTTTCCCTATTTCATTTATTTAGAGAATTCATTCATTGTTGTGAATTTATAATGAACACCAAGATGAATAACGAAATAGAATAGGTGGAGTGGGAAGAGTTTAAGAACATGTTTTGTAACATATATTTCCATCAAACTCTTCAAAAAAAACATGGATATAAAATTTGTAGAGATTTATAAAAAGGATGGCGAATCCATCATATCTTATAAGGAATACATTAGAAGCCTTTCAAGATAAACCTCATGTTTTTCTATCAATAATGATATTAAAATAGATGGATTCTTTTGCTGTTTAAAATCACACAGTTAAAAGGATGTATATCTCTGAGATATTTGGATTTATTAAGAAGCGGATTAATGTGATCTCAAATTAGATATGGATTGTTGAGATTGTAAATTTGGATATGGTGATAAGAATAGAAGAATGGAGTTTCAAGATAGTGGTTCATATAAAAAAGTATGAAAGAGGATTCAACCAATCATGTGATAAAATGAAGGAAAAATTATCATGTGAATTATCTTAATGGAATGGGAAAATGCATCAAGTATGAGTGAGAAGTCCATCAAGTTCATGAGTTTCGAAGATACATGAAGAATCTAGCGAAAATATTTTAGGGTAAGAAGGAACCTCCCAGTGAACCACCCATGGTATAATGCTTCAATTGTATAGAGAAAGAGAATTATGCAAGCTAGTGCACTAAACCCCATGTTATTTAGGGTAATTAGAATCAACAACCACTAATTCCAACAGAGAAATTGAAATCATTGTCCATAACTAATGTCGAAGTTGAGAGTGAGTATCATGTAATAAAATTTACCCTTTTTCATGACCCCCTCACATAATGACACCACAATAAGGGGAGAGTGATAGTGACTTCCAGAGTCCAGCCTTCAGTAGGCCCCAGATTGGCGACTAGCACTGAGGGTATAATAAAAATGTATATGGGAATAACTACCTTACAAGAGAAACATGAAGAAGAGAGATATTAGAAAGATAAAGAAAAAATATATATGATCAGACTTGTATTAAATAAATCCCAAGTGAATACATGTTGTGTCACACGATACTATATCTACTAATAGGAAAACTACAAGTACCAGAAGTAGTTATGGAAATGACCATAAATCCTACACATCCCCTATAGAACCACGTGCTGGTAATACCTAGCCTGATAACCAACCTTCACTGGATAACATAAATAATAGTTTATATATGAATAGAGTGAGAATAACTATAACACCCAGAACCTAGTTACCCATAGTTAGTGCATTAATACATAACACAGGCATGATCACAAGAGATCAAGTATCGAAAGACCAATTTTTTTAGTAGCCTTGGATGTACTAGATACATACATAAGTTATAAATTATATAATAACATAAAGAAAATAATATTGTGTCCCATTTGAACACAGTCATATCCTTTGTCCTGTCCCTATAGGTTAATCATAATATACTTCTTCACATCTTGGAAAAAGAAAATATAAGAAAGAGGTGAGCTAATATGTTTAGTAGGGACAAAAATATAGAAGAAACTATCATAAATAAGTATAAACATTTAAGGAAATGTATAAGACTAAAACACAATACTTTTAAAAATAAATTTTAGCATAATATGGTAATGATAAATCAAATATTTTGATTTACTTATTCACATGGATATTCCAAAAGTCTAATAATATCATATGATATCAATAGATAATTTCATAATGATGGAATGCATAATTATGGTCATCATAACCATATAGTCAAGGCCTCGTGCTAAGACTAAAGATAAGATTTTGTCAAGGCCTTGTGCCAACACACTAGTTTGTCTCATGAGACCTACCGATGCATCAACGAGCTATAGTGGGATTCACCCGTCACTTTATAAGTCCAATGCATTCCTCATATGAAAAGTTTGTAACATAATATAAACATTCGTATTAAAACTAGCATATGAAATGTCAATATTTTAACCACAAACCATGAATGGTATAAAAATAGCACATCCACAGTCAAACATAACTCATTCAACACAATATGGGCGATTGTATTATAATAAATCAATTTAAATCAATAATAATGAAGGATATTGACATAGATGAAAATAAATAGTAAAACTATTTGAGAGAAATATCGCCTTTTTCTTGAAAACATTTAAAAGTCTAACTATTTATCAAGAAGATGTTAAAAATATATTTTTGAATCAATGTGTCCCATACCACTTTGAATATTTTAAAAGAAATTTTAATTTTAAAAAATTCTTGTCTATATAACTAAATCCTTAACACCGTTTTTAAAACCTATACATTAATGAGAAATATTTAGAAGAAAAAATATTTAAAACATTTAAAATGATATTTTAGTTATACTTTCTAAACAAATGAAAGATGCATGAATAAAAATAATTGTGGTAATAAAGACATTATAATATCATGAGAATAAAATAATTCATGATATACTATGTCAAATTACAATATTTATACCATATAGAAGTGAATTGGCGCACAACAACAAAGAAGTCTCAATGGAATGTAAATTGAGATTAAATACCATATAAAGACCGTATGCTTTGGTTAAGGATAAATCAATGACATAATTTTGTGTGAAAAATATAAATACACTCAATAATATTAGATATTCAGTGTAAATCAATCAGACTATATTCACACATATTCTTGTAAAAACATCACCAATGACTTGGATGTTTAACTCAATAAATGGAAATTGAGTTAAGATTAATCTTATCAAGTTTATATAGATGACTTGAGAATTTATAAATGGATTTATTGTATGTATCAAAAGTATATCCACACAAATGGGAGTGTAAATTACTACATATATAAATAAATAGAAATTTTAAGCATAATCTTGGAGTAAAATAATTAATGAGGTTTGCGTAAAACCTAATGAGTGGAAATCAAAATTACAAATTCCCTTACCGATTTGGTAACTTGAGAAACATACACTCCATGAAATAAGGATCATAAAATGAAGATGTAAATACCCATAAATTAAATTATATTACACCAAGAATACAATCATGGTTAGTACATACTCCACGCAAAAGGAAATAGTGTCAATATTGGATGAATCTCATGGGAATAAGAAGCGAGATAAAAACCCCTTACCTTGTACTTGTTCTTAGTAAAGTGTAGGTTAACCTCATGTATAATAGTTAACTCATTGTTTTTAAATTATACAAGAACCAAATACATAAATATGATATCATATATTATCTTCTAATATTTCTTTGTTAATTATATTTCAATAGTTTCATTGTTTTGGATGATAACTGATTCGTTCTCCTTTATATGTTTTGATATGTAAGTCATGTTTGTTATGGATATGATGTATTTGATTCGTATCCCGAATTATATTCAGTTCTTAAACTTTATTTTTAATCATTAAATGGAAATTATTTTTGAATAGTTATGATGGGGAACAAAATCTCATCGCGTCGTGGAGACGGTAAGTCGTACGTACACACAAGGGACACTATCATTCAATTAGTGGTTAAATAGTTTGTAATTAAATGTTATATTATATATAAAAAATCATTAACATGTTATATTTATTATTTACATCAGTTATACTTATTATTATACCCATCCATATAATAAAGTGTTGAATAAAAAACTACACCACGACGTGGTGACGGTAAGCTGTACGTACACACATATGGTGAATTTGTCTTTCATAGGATGGAAAGAATAATGACTATGGTTGTACCATATTTATAATAACATTATAGTATGTAAAAGGTACTGGATTTTTTATTTTTTTATGGAAACAATAATGAAAGAGTAAGTGGAGGAAGAAAAAAACATTGAAAGAGGTGATGAACTTATTACCTCTTCTTCGAGTGCTTCCTTTTGATTTGATCAAAAGAGAGGTTGTAACTATGATCAAAGTAAAGTTTCTAAGTTCAATTGAGGGTACTTAGGAGTATATTTGAGCATGGTTTTTCTGAGAAAAATGTCTTTGGAGGTGTGATTTTGAGAGAAGGGGAAGTACCCCTTTATAAGAGAGGTGAGGGTCACTTTTGGAAAATCTTAAAATTTTATTTTATTATAAAATAAACTTCATTTTATAATGGATAAAAAAGTATTTATTTATAGGATAATGTGTGGAGGGGAAGACATCCTCTAAACTAATAGGTTTTAGACAATTTTAGGTCACCATATTAACCTTATCTTTTAGATTTAATTATTAGGTAAATAGTTTAACTTTTACCATGTCTTCTTGTATTTTTATATTACATGGTTAATAAACTTACTATAAAATTCCAATAGAACCTATGGTTGTTCCTTAAAGACATATATAGTATTATATAAGTCCTTTGGATGACCCTTATATTTTTAGTAACATTATATCATTTAATAATATAGTATTTGTTTTAAATACTCATTTATGTCAATTTTGACAATATTTAGTTTTTTGTTTTTGCGAAAGTCAAAAAAACATGATTACTTTGAAAAGAATACATAAAATAAACCCTAAAATGTCCTATTAACCTATAAAATTCTATTAATTAATCAAATGATTCGATTTACATATATTTCTAAATTAATAATATCAATTATTTTATTCTTTCATTAATAAGGTAATTACTACATCATCATTATGTCATAAATAAATTTAATTATTTAATGCATAAAATTTATAAATAAAATACCAAGGTGTAAGAAATATTTTTATATTTCTAATGAATATTTATAGTCAAATTTATATTTTGTATAACCCAATATTAAAAATGGTTTTGTTATTAAATTTTAAATTTAACACTTTTAACTATTCTTTAAATAAAGCAATTATAAATGTCCTAATATAATCCAAGTGGATCAAAAGGATAATATTTTATTCCTATGGTTGATTTTGGTCGAAATACACTTATCCAATAGAATTATAAGATGTGTTAGGGTAATTATAATATCATTTTTACCTTTAATTATCTTATTTACTATTAACCGTGATAAATAAAATTCAAAATTTTCTATTCATAAAAAATTATTTTAAACTTATTAAAATAAATTTTACATACTAATTTCAACTATGTCTCTTGAATTTATGAAATTCAATTAAAAGTAGTGCTAAAATTATATTTTATGAAAATTAGCAAATGTTCCTAGAAGTTGAGTAAAAGACGATAAAATGTTCAATAAAATTTATATATTTAATATTATTCTAAAATGAATTAAATGAATTAAATTGGACTTATATAGGTATTATGCATCTATTTTGACTTTAAAATAATTTTAAATTAAAAATAATTATTTAATTAAAAGGTCTTCTTTAAACAATAACACTGTGTTTTCACTATTCACCAAAAATTGAACGTTTTTTGAAAAATACCTTAAATTTACCCAAAGATAATTTTGATATTACAAATTCAAAAAGGATGTATATTTTACCAAATTCAATACATAGAATTTTTTTTAATTGATTTTAAAAAAACATCCACGTTGTCAAAACTAGAAATTGGGTTTTCTGAGAAGTAAAAACTATCAAAAGATTTATATGAGTTTTTGTCTAATTTAAATGTAAAATTACATCCCATGACCAAAATTGGATTAAATGATAAAAATAAAATGTAATTATACTTCAAAACTGTTAAAATGTATAATTTAACACTATAAATTATTTTGATTAAAAAAGTTGTTTTTAATTACAATTTTTGTATTTTTCACTATTCATAAAATATAAAAGTTATCACAAAAGCACTGAAAATCTATCCAAACTATATTTTTATGTTCTATTATAAATAAGGACTTTATTTTGTCCAATTGAATATTTTATAGTGTCAAATATTTGATTTAAAAAGGTTCTCCATTAAAAGAAGGTAAAATTACATTTTTTGAAAAATACTTCTTTTATCTGAAAAATTTAATTTGTTCTTATATTATGTCTAATAAATACATAATATGGATGTTAAAATAATATGAAGTATATAATATTCAAAATGAATTTATTAGTATTGATAATCGTTTTTTTACGACTAGTTTGGTAATTCGTGGTGTGCTCGAACTCAGTGTTGCGTCTAGCGCAAGATATTAAATTACTAAAGATAAAATAATTTACTATGAAATCTTAGGGTGTTACATTCTTCCCACCTTTTGGAAATTGCATCCTCAAAATTTTAAAATTGTGATTTTGGACTTCATTGAAAGTCCCACATCCTAAAAAGAGTCAATAAAACGTTCACTTTAAATGAACGAAAGACAAGTACAAAGGTCACATGAGATAACCCATACTTGGATTACATGTAGAAAAACATGGATATAGAAGATAAAAAAAGTGTCAAGTTCTGATGCAGAGTGATAGAAAACATGATCAGTAGAAAGTTAAAAACAAGAAAACCACAAACATGTGATTGGTTAAACGATCATTTCTGTCCCAGTAGGAAATTTAAATAGACAATGTTTTTTTATGTTTCATTTCGTAAAGTTGTGGAATTTATTTATGAGATTTAATAAGAACAAAAAGTGATATAATTAATTTTTATGTAGAGTTTCATCCTATTATAAATTTATAAAACTAAGTCATCTTTCCTCCAAATTATGAGTATTAAAGATGACTTGGTCACACCCGAAGTGCTAGAATCAACCTCAAGAGAATCACATAATCCACAATGGATGAGCTATATATTTCCCTTTTCTTTAGAGATTAACCAAAACCAAATGGTTAGTACAAGAACATATAAACCCCAAAATGGGTAATCCTTTATAGAAAGAAATATTAATCTTAATTTCCAAAATTAAACAAACAATATAAAATGTTAAATAATGACCATTAAATAAACAATTGTCCTTAAAATCCTTCAATATAATCCAAACTAAGATTGAAACCCAAAATGCATAAGAATTTAATCATAGTATTTCATATTAAATATTAACATTTATCTCCAAATAACATCAAATACTATTATAGTCTGATACAAGAAGTGTAATTAAACAAATCACATATTATCTATGAGAGGTTAAGAATTTCCATTAATAAATTAGATCTCTATAAAAACATAGATTCTTCAAAAATAAAACAAAAATCCACTGTTACTCCTCAAATGAAATCCCATAATATTGTATTTTCCTTAGGCATATAGTGTTCCTAATAGAGAGAACATCTTCCAA
The DNA here is from genome assembly GCA_963277665.1 of Viscum album. NCBI lineage: Eukaryota > Viridiplantae > Streptophyta > Magnoliopsida > Santalales > Viscaceae > Viscum > Viscum album. The sequence continues at coordinate 1,077,186,307 of OY728139.1, read as the reverse complement.
AATAATATTTTTCAATTATTCAAAAAATCATTTTCTTATAATAAGGATATCCATTTGATAAAACATAATATCCCAAATCAGATTATTATTGATCAATAAAATCATTTCACTAAAAATAATTAGTCACACTAACCATAGACATTACCTAATCTAGTGGTAGGAAAAAAATCCCATTTTCACTTTGGTTGTGGGTTTGATTCCTCCACCTTTGTCCTACACGATCAGTTGTTACACGGTCTGTGTGTTGTACTTTTTCAAAAACTATATTTTATAAAATTCCCAAAATGAGATAAATTCCTCAGAATAACCATAACATAATTTAACCACAAATGTTATCTCATACCTCACATTTTTATCCTAAAAATTAATAACATGTAATTGCTCAAATTCAAGGATCATATAAAATTAAATGGTTCTTTACTATATACACAAATGAAAAGATAACTCTTCCTCAAATAGAATTTTTACATAACAAACTGTAGGGTTACACATACAAGAGAAAATTATTCCAATGTAATCCCATCAAAAATGAGAGTTAATAATTTTAAACATTTCTCCATCCATTTATTTTCACATAGGTTCTTCCTTGGCCTAGTGGTTATCGTATAGAATAGGTAATTGACTCAGGTAATGCCCAAGTCCCCTATAGTTACGAAAAAGGACTCTAGCTGGATTATTAGGATATTTTTAATTTTCTTCCATAGTACTATTAATTTTTACTCAGAAATTATTTACAGTATGTACTTACATCCCACACATGAATCATTTATTTGTTCCATTAAGACACTTTCCTAGGTGTCTCCTTCTATATTTCTGGCATGATAGAAATTGAGCTTTCTTTTCTCCCCGGTATCCACCGCTGGAGCTCTTTTCATTATCCACCTTTCTCTTCTTTGTTGAGTTTGGGAGTTGGTTAATTTATATATTCTTGATCGTATTTTTGGAAAACTTCTTCAGCATGAACACGATATCTTTTACGCCTACCAACATTCCATTTAGTTGCACATTTTTTCCATTGTTCCCACCTTGTATATCATGTTCAATGTTACTGTGACTTCCTTGGAATCTAGCCATTGACTAAAACCAGAAATTATAGTGTGGGTAAAAATAGCAATAAAATCATATAGATAATATCGTGGCACATTATTTTCAACCAAAAACACCTTTAAATTAACCAAGGTTATTTATTCCCATGTTATATTAAAATCCTTAAAATCGGTTTGTAATGAAAATGTGAATTATCCTAATCATATCCACCAAGTGCTTCATAACTAAGAGTGAAACAAGGCCCTTTGTCATTCACTAGTTCCTGTTTGAGTCTATATCAAATTGGTGTTTTCATGTTTTACCCCTAGGTACATCTGTGACAGATCTGCCTCAACCTACTCGTATACATATAGGAATGTATTGCTTGAAAAACCCACGTTATATTTAAATTATGAATTTTTTTGGATGTTCTTATATACTAATCCTCAAATTCTATCATAGGGTAGTGTTTTCTATTTAGCATTTTTTCTAAATCTACCATCTGTAGATTGTACTAAACTTCCTCTGATGCCAACTATAACACCCCGACCCTTATTACCCAAAGTCAGTGCATTATTACATAACATTGGCGTGATCACAAGAGATCAAGTCTCAAAAGACCGATTAGTTTAGTAGCCATGGATCTACTAGATACATATGTATGTTTTACATTAGATCATGAAATATAGAAAACAAAACATTGTGTCCCCTTTGAACTCACTCACATTCATTGGACAATCCCAGCAGGTTAATCATAATATACTTCTTCACATCCTGGAAAAATAAAACATAAGAAAATGGTGAGATCAGATGCTTAATAGAGATAACAATATAGTAGAAACTATCATAAATAACAATAAACTTGTAAGGAAATGTATAAGACTAAAACATAGGACTTTTAAACATAAACTTCATCTTAATATGGAAAACATAAATCAAATAATTCCATTTACTTATTCACAGATAAATTGTTCTAGTCGAATAATCACATGTAATATCAATAGTTAATTTCATCATGATGGAATACATAATGCTAGACATCATAACCATATAGTTAAGGACTTGTGCCAAGACTATAAATATGATATTTTCAAGGCCTTGTTCCAAGACACTGGTTTGTCTCATGAGACCTAATGATGCATCGAGGAGCTATAGTAGGATCCACCTGTCACTTACTAAGTCCATTTCATTCCTCATATGAAAGGGTGGAAATATAATCTAAATATTCGTATTAAAAATAGCATAAGAAATGTTAATATTTTAACCACAAAAGATGAATTGAATAAAAATATAACATCCAAGGTCAAAAATAAATCATTCAATACAATATGAATGATTGTATTATAATAAATCAACCTCAATAAAGAATAATGATGGATATTTTCATAGAAGAAAATAATCTGTAAAACTATTTTAGAGAAATATCCCCTTTTTCATGAAAACATTTAAAAGTATGACTATTTATCAAGAAGATGTTAAAAATATATTTTTGAATCAAAGTTTCCCATACCACTTTGAAACTTTTAAAAGAAATTAGAAAATTTAAGACATTCATGTCTATATAAATAAATCCTTAACACCATTTTTTAAACATGGACATTAATGAGAAAGATTTAGATGAATAATTTTTTAAAACATTAAAAATGATATTTTAGTTAGAGTTCCTAACCATATGAGAGATTCTTGAATAAAAATAATTGAGTTAATAAAAACATTATAATATCATGTGAATAAAGGGATTCATGATATATTATTTCAAAGTACAGTATGTAATATATATAAATGTTAATTGGTGTATAAAAAAAAGAAGTCTCAATGGAATGTAAATTGAGATGAAATCCATTATAAAGAATGTATCCTTAGGTTAGGGATAAATAAATGACATAAATAAGTGTACAAAATATAAATACACTCAATATGATTAGATATTTAGTGTAAATCAATAAGAGGATATTCACACATATTCTTTTAAAAACAACACCAATGACTTGGATGTTTAACTCAATGAATGAAAATTGAGTTAAGATTATTCTTATCAAGTTCATATCGATGAATTGATAATTTATCAATAGAGTGATTATGTGTATCAAAAGTATAACCACACAAATTTGAGGGGAAATTAAAACATAAATAAATAAATAGTGATTTCATCCATAATCTGGGAGTAAAATAATCAATGAAGTTTGGGTAAAACCCAATTAGTGGAAATCAAAATTATAAATTACCTTACCGATTTGGTAACTTAAAAAACATACACCCCATGAAAGAATGATCATACAATGAAGATGTAAATACCCATAAATTAATTTATATTACAAAAATAATACAATCATTGGTAGTATATACAACACACGAAAGGAAATAGGTGAAATATTGCATGAATCTCACGAGAATAAGAAGTGAAATGAAAATCCTTAACTTGTACTTTTCCATAGAAGATGGTAGGATAACCTCATGTATAATGGTGAAATCATTATTATTAAATTATACAAGTACAACATACATAAATATTATATCATATATGGTCTTCTATCATTTCATTGTTAATGATATTTCAATAGTAACATTGTTTTGGTTGTTAACTGACTCATTTTCCTTTATATGTTTTGTTACATAAGTCATGATTGTTATGGATAGTATGTATTTGATTCATATCCCGAATGATATTAAGTTCTTAAAAATTCTTTTTAATCATCAATTGAAAATTATTCTTGAATGTTTCTGATGGAGAATGAAATCTTATCATGCTATGGAGACAGTAAGCCGTACGTACACATGAGTGACAATATCATTCTATTAGTGGTGAAATAGTTTGTAATTTGATGGAATATTATATAGACAAAATAATTAACATTTTATATTTACTATTTAAATCATTTATACTCATTATCATTCCCATTAAAATAATAAAGTGTTGAATACCAAACTACACCACGACATGGAGACGGTAAGTCGTACGTATGCACGTTTGGTGAATTTTTCATTTATTGGATGGATAGAATAATGAATATGGTTATACCATATTTATAATAACATCACAGAATGTAAAAGGTACTATATTAATTATTTTTGTATGGAAACAATAATGAATGTGGAAGTGGATGAAGAAACAAACTTCCAATGTGGTGATGAAATTAATATCTCTTCTTCGGGTGCTTCCTTTTGATTTGATAGAAATAGATTCTTAGGTTTTCTTTATGTTCAAAGTAAGTAATCTAGGTTAAATTAAGGGTAGTTGGGATGATATTTGAGTAGGGGTTGGCTGAGAAAAAATGGATTTGGAGGTGTGATTTGGAGAGAAGGGGAAGTACCCTTTAATAAGAGAGGTTAGGGTCACTTTAGCAAAATCTTGAAAAAATATTTTATTATAAATTCATTTTCGGTTTATAATGTCTCTAAAAGGATTTAGTTTGAGGATAAGGTGGTTAGGGGTCGAAATACACTCAACCAATAGGTTTTAGACAAGTTTTTGTGACCATATTAACCTTATATTTTCGATTTAATTCTTTGTTAAATAGTTTCACGTTTACCATGTCTTCTTGTATTTTTATATTACATGGTTAATAAAATTACTATAAAATTTCAATCAACCTAATGTGGTTAATTAAAGACATATGTATCAATATATAAGTCCTTTTGTTAAACCTTATATTTTTAGGAATATTATATCATTTAATAATATAGTATTTTTTTAAATACTCATTTATGTCAATTTTTACAATATTTATAATTTGGTTTTTTGTGAAAGTCAAAAAACTTGATTACTTATAAAAAACATTAAATAAACCCTAAAATGTCATATTAACCTTGGAAATTCTTGGAATGCATCAGAAGTCTCTATTTACATTTATTTTGATATTTATAATATCAATTATTTTAATCTTTCATTAATAAAATAATTATTGCATCATCATTTTTCCATAGATAATTTGATTATTTAATGTCTAAAAATTATAAATAAAATACCATGATATATGAAATATTTTTAGATTTATAATGAATATTTATAGTAGAATGTATCTTATGTATAACCCAATATTGAAACTTTTTTAGTTATTAAACTTCCAATTTAACACTTTTAACTCCTATTTAAATAAAATAATTATTAATGTCCTAATCTAATACAAGTGGATAAATAGGATCATATTTTATTCCTAATTTTTGTTTTGTCCTAAATACACATATCCAATAGAATTAGGACATGTGTTTGGGCAATTATAAAATCATTTTTACCTTTAATGACCCTATTTTCTTTTAACTATGGTAAATAAAATTCAAAAGTTACATTTCACCAAATATTATTTTCATCCTATTGAAACAAATTTTACTTACTGATGTCAAACATTTATCTTGGATTTTTGAAATTCAATTCACAGATGCTTTAGAATTATGTTTTATGAAAATTTGCAAATGTGCCTAGAATGTGAGTAAAAGACGATAAAATGTTAAATAAAATTTTATATATCTAATATTATTTTAAAATGTCTTCATCAAATTAGAATGGAAAAATATAGGTATAATTTATCTATTTTTACTTTAAAATAAATTTAAATTAAAAATAATTATTTAAATAAAAATTCGGCTTTAAATAATAACGTAGTGTTTTTCACTATACATCAAATTTTGAATGATTTTAGAAAAATACAAACAATTTACTCATAGATAATTTTGATATTCCAAATTTAAAAATGAGTTCTATTTTACCAAATTAAAAAAAAATTAGAATTTTTATTAATTAATTTAAATAAAAGTTTCCTATTGTTAAAACTTGAAAGCAGATTTTTGAGAATTAAAAACTATCAAAAGATTGATATATGTTTATATCCAATTTAAATGTGAAACTAATTCTAGTGACCAACATTGGATTAAATTATAAAAATATAATCTAATTATACTTCAAAACCGTTAAAATGTATAATTTAACACACTAAATAATTTTAATTACAAAATTCGTTTCCAATTAAAATTTAGTATTTTCAATATTCATCAAAATATGAAAGTTATCATAAAAACACCAAAAATTTATCCAAATTAAATTTTTATGTCCCTATTCTAAAGAAGAAGTTTATTTTTTCAAATTGAATATATTATAGTGTCAAATATTATATTTAAAAAGGGTTATTCATTAAAAGGCTGTAAAATTTTATTTTTTGAAAAATACTTCTTTTATCTGAAAAAATTAATTTGTTCTTATATTATGTCTAAAAAACACAAAATATGGATGTTAGAATTATATGGAGTATAAAAAATTCAAAATGCACTTAATACTATTCATAAGAATTTTTTGAATGGATAGTTTGGTAATTTTTGGTGTGATCAAACTCGGTGTTGCGTGTAGCGCAAGCTATTGAATTACTTTAATGAAAATGACTTACTATAAAATTTTGTAGTGTTACAATAACAACATTCTTAGCCGGATCCTCCCTATAGCCTATCATGTAAAATATAAATAAATCATGCTAAATCATATTAACCAATAGTGAAACTAACTTGTCACCAAAACTGGTATACTATGGTCCCAGAATAACCATGGCTAACACTAACCAAGTATCAAATATAAGAGACCATATGATATAGTAATGAAACATCATGGATACCCCACTCCCACTTTACCACTAGTTTTTCTCTCTGCCCTAACGTCGCATGTCCTAAGCCATCTCTCTCTAAAAGTATGCTAGCCTGAAGACACTTGGGAAAGGAATCACAACCTGAGCCTCATGGATCACATCATCACATCATCATGTATAGAATCACCATTTGTATTAACCAAATTGTTTTTGGAATCAATCACATCCTGTATGAAATGTATCATACATAAGGTATTATACCTCAAGAAATTATATCCCACCCACTAAGTAAGTACCTCAAACCATCACAACCTATACACCTCATACATATAAAAATACATTGGGTGTTATATCTAGGAATACAAGATTTTTACAAAACGCAATCCATCGTATCCCTCTATACATATATATTGGAAAACTAGCCATTGTGCATATCGTAACAAGTAAATACTATGTTAAGAAAGGGGGTCATAGGGGGTAGTCATCCATCTGTCCTCCCACTGAGATGTTAAGGAGAACACCCTCGTAGATTACACTATGCGTTAGTCACCTTAACAAAAATAGATGGGTCACATATGAAATTACTGAATATACATGATATAATATATCTCACAAAAATATTCTGGGTATATGTTAGTGTTAGACTCAACTACAAGTAATGTCACTTCGACTCCTGACTTCCACTGTTAAGACCAAATATCCAATAAGATCAAAAGAAATTAAAAGAGATGCATTAAGTTAATTGTATTATTTTTATCATTTTCTTCCATCAATTAATTTTTCATGATTTCATTAAATATTACCATTACATTATGATAATCCTCAGAGTAAAGTCCGTACACTATAAGCATAATCTAAACCAGGTCCAAAATTTTAACATCAAACAAATCTATTGGTTAAACATTTATTTTTTTAGTATTAGAAACAATACATAAACAAGGTAATCTAAAAAAATCATCCTAATCTTGCACCGAGAGGAAAAACGCAATCAAGGACACCTAGATTACTTAATATGTGGGAAATGGAATGCAGATAAAACAAAAAAACTCATCCATATCCCATTTAATATATTCATAAGAGGTCATACCAGATCTCTACATCAACTCAATATGTAAGACCAAATTCAACTCATCCCATCATCTTAGGTGCCATCCCAGTCACCCACATGTATATCCTGATGCATCTCACCATAATAGGAATCATCTTCTACCACATAATTTTTCCCTCCCCACCCACAACACATCAGGAATCCCAGAATCAAGCATCCCATACTCATATCACATCCACGCATCCATGCCCCATATCACATCACATAACAAAGATCACATCCAGATAATATCACAAAAGAATTAGGAATAAATAATAAAATATGAAAAGGAAATCTAGTCCCTAATACAAGGAATAAAACCTTTAAAAATAAATGAGTTATCATGACTCCAAAATCAAGGCACTCATCCCTCTTAAGTAGATGGGAATTTCATGACCTAACAACTAATTTTAGAAAAAACACTTATTTATTCCATCTTTAATTAACTGATTAATTATTCATAGGTTCCATCTATAGTAAACCTAATGTATTGAGATATCACAAGCTATTAAAATACTAACCGTGTTCTTATAATTTTAAATAGTTTCACCGAACTTTCAAAATTACTATTCCCATTTTATAGCGATTTTATTTATTATCAAAAAGAACAAACATGCTAAAAATTATTTATCAGTTCCATTAATGATATGGTAGATCATTTTCAATCAAATATTTTCATTGTATCTATTTGACCATAATAAAATTACAACAAACAAAAAATTACTAACATTAATTTTATTTAATTATTATTAATCCAAATAATTATCATTTAATTTTGTATTTGTGTTTTTTATCAATTTCAATATTCTAATCAATGGATAAGAACATGATAACATAGAATAAAATAGATAGAAAACTATTTAAAAAATTAAGAAGACAACCATTATCACTATATAAAGCACCAACATCAACATGTTATTTCTAAAAAATATATTTAATCTAGTTCAATAATAAATAGTTTAATTTCACAAACATTCAAAGGGATAAACAATGATTAATTCCTGATTGAACATAAATAGGTATAGAATAAATGAGTCCCCTATAAAAAGGCATCAATGTTCTATGCATGAGAGAAAACTAGTGTAATATATCTCAATCACCTCTCCCGCATGAATTTGCATCACTCTAAGGATTATCCAGCACAGTCGCACCGAAAATCAACCAGGAAAACCCCATTAAAAACATGGGAGGTGATCCTCCATCACATGGAATGAATAAATGGGAGGAATCATATCGAAGAACCATGAGAGAAGTGGTAGAAAATACCTATGATAACCACATATCAAAGACAAGAAGATAAGAATCAACCCTATTGAAGGAATCCCAAAATACTAAAGGGAGGTCTACTGGATCACTTGGAATCATGATATTCAAAAAGGTTTGTGGAAAACCCAAAGGCACTACACATTTTATAAATGTGATGCATATGGAATTTACATTTTGTGTAACCCTTACTCCTATAATCTGTTTTTTTCATTTTCCATAGCCGGTTTGTGGGATCCAGCACACCAAGCCAGTTTAAGGGAAACTGGAAACCGTAATACAGAAATCAACCAAATTCAAATTCAAAATCTGATCCAACCACGATCCGCCATACACCACGTGTTGCACCTTGATTCGAAATCCCATCATCACACATCACCATTCTTGTAGGTACATCTCCATCCTTGAAGGTCGTTGGAGAACGAAAGCAGTCGCTGGAACACCCCTAGTAGACCGAACCCCCCTCCATCAGCACCGCCAGTTCATTGAACAGAGGCATAACACCTAAACAAAAACCAGAAACCTTGCCAGAAACACCAAATACAGTAGTAACAAGAACCACATTCAACCAATTCAGTGTGTTAATCCAACAAATTCACTCTTTCAAAGAAAAAAACAAAATTGACCAAGAAACACCAAAATTAGGTCTGCGATGAAACCTGCACAAATTTCAGCTCCTCCATCCATATTGGAAATACTCACAAAAGTCGATAAATCCTTCATGCTCCACCCTTGGCAGAATCACCAAAACCCATAAGAAATCAAAATTAGTTGCTAAGACCACGCCACCGCCGCAACGCTGAAGCAAACCCACCACAGAACACGAAATCAAATCCAAACCACAACCAACATCACATCCAAATCACTCAGCAAGAAACCAAAAATCGCAGATGGAGATCAAGAAAACCCACCAGAAACCTGAACCGCAATCCCACCACTTCATTTAAGTCTGCACACGGTGACCAGATCCACCAAACGCAACCAGAAGACACAGAACCAGAACAGAATCCTCACTACAGTAGCGGAGAACTCAAACTTTGGACTGTCATTGTGTCACCGAAGCCCGGTCCAACATAGGGTGAGAATAAGGCCTGCAAACACTGATATCGCCGTGAAGTTCGAGAGGCCGCTGCCACCGGAGAGACTGCATACCATGGACCCGCTGAAACACTCTAGACTTGATCTATTACTTACCTATGAACCATGAACTTTGTAAACAAATAATTGGTCAAACTACATGATTCTAGTCCCTTATATTAGATAACTCCCAAAAAAATATCATCCTCCAGAATCCAGAGACCGTTATAGAGAGAAAATTAAAATGGTTCATCTGAACATCCACCTCATGAGATACCTCTCAAGGATCTCACAATCTCGAGATCTTAACCATACCACTCAAAGAAAACAATCTAAAAACCACACAACAAAAAAATCAAACTCCTAAACACTATACCTAGGGAGATACTTCTCAAACAAGAGTAAAGTCACAGTAATAACAAGAATAAACCATCTCATAATCAGGAAAACTCAACATCCACAAGAGAAAATTGTTAAAAGAGAAGATTTAATCCTCAAATAGCATGGGGTACTGAGTGCACATCTATGACTCACATTCCCATGTAATCTCCTCCATGTCACCAAGATGACTCAAGACACAACCCAAGGGAATACCATTCCCATACAACACCTTATCATGATTGTCCATGATCTCCACATGTCGCTCCTTGATGTTTACATCATCATTGACATAGATCTCACTCCAATTGATGATATTTGTGTCTTCATGAACATAATGTCAATGATGAAACATATTAAAAATGGCATGTATCCAACTCATCTCTGGCGGAAGCACTGTCTGATACACCATGACTCCAATATGAGGAAACACCATGTGAGACCCAAACAATTGAGGGAAATTTTACTCCCATGACCAAAACTTCAATACCCATGATGAGGATTCACCTTCAACAACACAAGATCTCCAACATAGAACTCCTAAGATATCATCCAATGATCATAACATGATTTTTTATAATCCTTAGCTTCCTTAATCCTTTCAAAAATTACTTGAACCATCTCTAAAATATTCTATACTTGTTTTTCCCAAGAATTACTACTTATCTGACCCTAGTCCTGCATAATGTGGAAAAAAGGCAGTCCATACAAGGATTCAAATAGTGTCATTATAATATTGGATTAAAAACTATTATTGTAATAAAGCTTCACCAAGGGCATGTTTCTAGTCTATGAACCTACAAAATCTATGAAATTAGATTGAAATATTACTTGAATATTTTGGATAGTAGGATCTATCTGATCGTCCATTTCTTGATGAAAATAATTTATAAAGAATAACTATGATCCAAAATAATGTCGGGGTACTCTCCCGAACCTGGAGGTAAAATGAGGATCTTGATTAGATATGATCATCCTTGAGACTCCATCAAGTCACACCACCTCCTCTAGACACTGCCTTGACAAAACCTCAATTTAGATTGAATCCATTGTCACAAAAAAGTGGATGATTTCAAAAAAAATATCCACTACTGCACATATAGAATCATATCCTCCTTAGGGAAAAGGTAAACTGGTAATGAAGGCTATTGATATATCATCCCAATTACACTGGTGATCATCTAATTGATGGGGAAAACCACCTGGAACATGATTCTCAGCCTTCTTCTTCTAAGATACAATACATTGGGGGAAAAACTCTGCAACTCCATGCTTCCACCCAGGCCACCAAAAATGACATCTTAAATATTGGTATATCTTTTTTACATCGAGATTTACCCCCAAATTCAAGCTATGGAACTCCCAGAGAACCATCTTACACATCACTAAAGGAACAAAACTCCTTCCCTGGAACAACAATAGGTGTTATCCATCATTAGAACAACCATCATGGGAATCACCAAAAAAACATAGTACCTCTAGACCTCCACCTCAGAATCCCCAAACTTTAACTCCTCCATCTAATGCACCAAATATAACTACATTGTCATCTAGAAAAAAAACCTCTACCTACAAACTCACCCATATCAAGAGGAATCACTAAGTGTTATTCTATCATTCTCCATGAATCTCCTAATTCTGACATAGCATCACTATGTGACTTCCTCCTTGGTGCAACAATTGCATCATTTCCCTTTCCTAGTGTATATAAATTCTTGAAGCCGTAATCTTGCTTTTGTTTCATACACCAATTCTAATGCAAGTTCAAGTCACTCTTGAAAATGTTGTACCTTAGGTTATTTGGTGAGTAAAAACCACAAAACTCTCAATAGGAAGGTAATGTATCCAAAAATTCAAAACAAACATAACTAATTACAACTTAAGATCATGGGGGCATGGTTACACTAATGGGGATTTAACTATAAAGACCCATAGGAAATAACCAATCTCTAAATCATTAGAAAACCGCCCAAACCAAGATGTGAAGCATCCAAAGAAAACTTTAAGTGAACTCCCTCCACTGGAAAATAATGGATTGGTGAACTTACCAACTCATCCTTCAATTACCCAAAAGCTTCCCGAAAATCATCAGTCCACCAGAATTTATGGTCCTTCATGTCCAATTCTAAAGATGAGTCACTACCTGAGATGAATCAAATAATAATCTCTTGTAATGGCCCTAAAGACCATGTAAAATCTTCACCACTTTCACTATCTTAGGGGTTTCTAAAGAAACACCAATCTCTATCATTGATGTATTAACAACTACTCACTACTGGGACACAACAATCCCCAAGAGTCTGACTTCACAAACTGAAGACATATACTTAAAAACTTCCCAAACAGCTATTCACAACAAATAACTCCAAAAATAGGAATCATATACTCAAAAAGATTCTCCTTAGATACAGATTACATAAGGATTTAATTGATGATAACCACCATGAATTTATTTAGAAACCCACCTAACAATACATTCATCAACCCCGTGAACATCATTGGAGAATTCATCACACCAAACGACATAAAAAGTAACACATAATTCTCATAATGACAACATAAAGATATATTTAAGATACTCACATCCTGCACATAAATCTAATGATATACTAATAAAAAATAAATTTTATAGAACCAAATTTCTCCCTTCAGCTGATTGAATAAATAATTAATCCACATAGAAGAATAGTGAATCTTCACTGGATCAGGGTTCAAGTGAATAAAATCAATACAAATCCACAAACTCCCATTGACCTTTTTCATGAAAAAAATAGTTCACACTATGTTAGATCACTCATCTGAAAAAACCTCATTATAATAGATAATCTAGTTGTACTTGTAGCTCTCACTACATAGAAAGCATCAACCTATATGGATAAATTTAATTACGAGACAATTCTGGTTGTAACTCGATCCCAAACATGATCTCCTATAAAGGGGGTAACACTACAACCTCTTTAGGAAATACATTGGGTTAATCTTCTAAAACCTTGTTATACACTATTGGTTGAACCTTCGATGAACACAACATCAGCTCGACCATCAAATAAGATACGGACATAATATTCCAATGACCCATCCAAGGGTCTCACTCACCAAAAAACACCACTAGATATCCAACAACATCATAGAAAAAAACCTTACTTCCAAAGAAATCCGCATTATCATGCACCAAATACAACCAATACTTTATGAAGATTATATCATATGGATATATATAAAAACCTAGGAAATATCTCGAGTACCGGTGTTTCCCCAGAACCAACTCATAGTCCCTACAAAAATCATACAAGTAAGATCGACCACTAAGTTATGTAGTCAGTGTCATGGTCACTAGAAGCCTCTCTTCCTGAAGTCCCAAAGTATGGATGTGGGTAGCTGATATAATGGAGTATTTTTCTTCTAAAGAAAACAAAATATGAAACCATATAAGAAAAAAATATGAGGGTACCTAAAACAATTTCAGGGTCACCTTGTTCCAGAAACACTAAACCATGAAGATGACCTCAACATGCTTCATGGCCTATTTGACCATACTAACGACCACCTCCATGGCCATGATCTGATCTATGAGAATGTGAAGTATATCAGGGTTGTACTCTACCAACCCCATCTCCTATCAGCTAAACCCAAATTTTGACACCATATTTCTCCTTCCTCAATTGAAACTACCTCAATGGAAGAACTTGAAGTAGAAAACCAGGAACACACTGACTGCTCAAAAAGTTTAGGAACTCTCTTTTCTAATGAAGTCAATATCTATGATAAAAACATGTGTATGTTCCCTTGGAATATGTCTAAAATACACCACCCACAGAGAAACATGGTGATGAGAGATAATACCAACCCCCCATCTGATCGAATGTTCTTCTATCCAGGAAACACAAAACCCTAAACCATAGCAATTCTTCTTTAAGAATCCTAAAGACTCCCATATTATGATCATGTAGTTTTGGTGAGTGTCCTGTCAATAACCTCTATACTCTACAACATGCCAAGATGCATCTTCAGTATAAACTGGGTGACATGTTGTTGGATCTATAGACACAAAGAATCCTAAAAATGCCTCTCCATGGATTCCTATTCTATAAAAAGGTCTGAAGCATATCGCAGAATAGTCCAATAATATACCTCAAACTCTCACACACTGGAACTCCCTTGATGAAGGGTAAGTATCTCCTAGAGACTAGCCTCCCTATTCATTAAATAATGAAAATATTTTTTGAACTAATCTTGGAACTTCTCCCATGAGACTACCGACTCCTCCTGATCCCCATCGATCATGAACCACCACTTCCTAACTAATCCATGAATCATTTTCACAACCAATAAAACCTAGTTCTCCTTTTGAGCATGGATCAAACAAAATTATATCTCAGCAAAATTGAACAACTATTTTATGAATGAATTTAAAATGGATCCCTCATACTTTTTTTGAGTCTGGATTTAAAATATTGGAATTTTGCTCCTTTGAGTGTCCACATTTTCGACCTATACTTTGCAGTGATCTACTAGTACATCTTGATAAGCATATTTTGTGTAAAAATTATGAGGACATCAATAGAGATTTAAGCCTACAAAAATAACAAACTTTTAATGATCCAAAATGTGGAATATTGAATATTTAACATTAATTACTTAATTATTTATTTAGTTTAAGGTTTTAAACTATCCCAAGGTCTACAAATCTCAATCATCCGTGTAAGAAATTATGATGAATGGTCCATTCCATGGTCAATACCTCACAAGTAGCATCACTTGGCTTAGTAGGCTCAGTAAACATGATGTTATGTGAATTAGTTTATAGGGGGGCCTAAATAACCATGTCTTTGTTGGACTCTTAGGTTTACATCACTTTATAAACATAGCTGACACTATTTCCATACCAATCCTTGAAACTTCACATATGCCTAACTCAAAACACCATCTTATCCCTTAATCTAAAACTCTAATACCACCCTATCATGACCCCCTCCCCATAAAGATACCATAATGAGTGGAGATAGAGATTGACTACTCGAGTCTCATCTTTAATAAGACCTGAGTTAGATAATAGAACAGAGGGTATAATAAAAATGTATATGGGAGTCATTGACATCTAATAGAAACATAAAAAATATAGAGATATGATAGATACACCAAAAAATACATGTGAAATGTATATAAAAAATACCATGTATATACATACCATGTCATATGGAACTCTTATAGATGAATGGAAGACTAAAAATACAAATAAAAAGATGGTAGCGACTACGAATCCAAAAAACACATGAAAAATCACGAGCTAGTAATATCTAGCCCGATATCCAACTGATACTATTTTTCCTGAAAAATAGTTATATATACGTATGATTATCATAATATTATACTAAGTAGGATCCTCCTTGGATCCTCTCTTGTAAAAGATAAGGAATTTAATATAAATCAAAAAGAACAAAATTGAAACTGACTTTCCATTTAAATAGTTATACTATTCTCTTAGTCACACCATAGATAACTCTCACCATGTATTGAATACAATAGAGCATGTAATATAATAATGAAATTTCAAGGGTAGCACTCCCCCACTCCCCACTGGTTTATCGCTTTTCATCAATGTCTCACATCTTGATCCATCTCTCTCCAAATGTAATCATTCCTGAGGACTCTCGGGAAAGGATTCACAATAAGAACCTCATGCATCACATCATCACATCATCTCATATCACATATCTATATATAGTAACCATGTGTTTTGTGAGATCCACCACATATTGTATGAAATGTATCATATATCAGGTATTTTACATCAAGATATTAGATCCCATACAATGGGTATGAATCTCCAGCCATCACATCCTATACATGTCATACTTATAATAATATTTTGGAAACATTATTTGAGAATAAATGTGTCTAAATAACCATAATCCATCACATTCTTCTGAAACAAAATTGGGGAAACAAACCACCTAGGATTCCAGTACAAGTAACTACCAAGAGAATAGAGCAAGGTGATTTGGGGTAGTCATCCATCGATTCTCCCATTGGGATATTGGGGAAAACACCCTTCCAAAGTCCACTAGTTGTCAGTTTCCCTATCCTAAATATGTATGTAAGAATATGAAATCACATAATATATTAGATATAATGTTGGACACTACCACACTATGGGAATAACCAAGTCATATAATCAACTACAACTAATGTCACTTAGACTCCTGGCCTCCACTACAAAGACTAGATATCCTATAAGCACACAACCAGTAAAAAGAGCTACATAAAGTTAATTATTTTCTTTTTATAATTTTATTATAGTAACTAATTTATCATCCATTAATTAACCATTGAAAATATTCTAAATTACATTACATTAATCATGACATTAAAGTACAATCCCTCTTGGCATTATCCAAACTGATTCCAAAGTTTCTCAATATTAATATCTTTTCAGCAATGCATTCCAGCATCAACCTACCATATTAGTTTAAAATTTATTTATTCAGTAGTATAATCATTCTATAAACCATGCACTCTAGGAATCCCATCCTTATATTCTAATAATATGAAAATGTTACTAAGAAAAACAAGTTACTTTAAGTGGTGGGAAAAAACAATTTAGATAAAGCAAGAAACCTAACCATAAACCATTAAATAGATTAAAAAGTGAGAATACTATCCCTTGGAATCACATCAATAGTTAATACCAACTTTAAACCATTCCATCATCTTTTGTTCCATCCTCAACACCCACATGCATATCTTCATGCAACTCTCCATAAAAAGCATCAATTGTTGCCACATCATCTGGGCCTCCCCACCCATGTCACATAAACCATCCCAAGATTATCCATTTCTGGTTTATAACACCTCTGAACCCCCCCACCCCATAAAACATCACATAGAGTATCTCACATCTAGATAAAATCAAAAAAGTAGAAAGAAAAAACCAGGATACAAAACAAGGAAATCTAATCCCTAAAATAAGGCATCCAACCTTCACACATAAATGATCTCTCATGAATCCATATTCATGGCACCTAAATTTCTCAAGGAGATGGAAAACTGAATCCCTTGAAATTATCTTTATCAAACAACCAGTTCTTATTCTACCTTTAATTAACTGATACATTATTCATAGTTTCCAACTATGGGAAACCTTAGAAATCAAGCTATCAGAATCTATCAAAATATTAAACATGTCATTAGCATTTAAACTAGTTTCATTAATGTTTTAGAAGTACCATTTTCATTTAACATGCCTTGTATTTATTATAAACAATCTTAAATAGGATACACATTATTTATCAATTACATTAATCATATGAAAGATCATTTTAAATTAAACATTCACATTGCATCAATTTTACCATCTTCAAATTATAAAAATACCAGATTAGAAACATTACACTTATATAATTATTCATAGTCCAATTTATTATTAATTAATTCCAGAATTATGTTATTTATCAATTTTAAAATGCTACTCCAAGAATAAAAATGTTCTAAAAAATCATATAATAGATATCACACAATCTAGAAAATAAATTGGTAAACCAATATTATGGTATAAAACATCAATATCGACATTTGATCAGTAACCAATTTCTTCAATATAGTTAAATAATTAATAGGTTCCTTTAAATTCCATCCAAATGGATAGAAAATGATAAATTCCATATTTCAAGTAAATAGATTAAGAATCAATGAATCCCCAACCACAAAATCATCAACATTCATTGCATGATAATGGACCATCATTGTAGATCTAAATCAGCTCCCTTGAAAGAAGTTTCATCTCTCTATGGACACTGTGGCACAAATCCACCAAAAATCATCTAAGAAAACACCATTAGAAACATGGGAGGTGATCCTCTATTTCATGGAAAGGAGAAACAAGAGGACCTAGATCAATGATTCATGAGGGTAGAGGTATAAAATACCTCAAACCACCCTAGATTGAAGACAGGAACCCAATAATTGATCCTCCTTGATGGATTCCCAAAATGTTAAGGGAGGTATACTATATTTCCTGTAATCAAGAGACACTAAAGGGTTTGAGGAAAAAACTTATCATTGTTCCTTTTTAAAATGTGCTGAATTAGGTATTAACATGGGGTGTGGCCCTTACACATCTTTTAAATTTTAGGATTCATATTTCGCTGAAAAATGTGTCACCATGAAGCCTTTATACCTAAATATTTATACACTAGGAAGAACCCTTTGAACCATTCGTAAAAACCCATGAACCAAACTTATAGGCTATGAATTGGATCTCACACAAGATATGAACTTTTAATGAATTATGTGAAACACTTTCACATCAATTATCCTCCACGGTTCAAAATTTTAGTAGTTGAAATCCTCCAAACTTTCTCTAGTCCCCCTCTGAGCACCAAGAGCTTCTAAAACATGCAAAAAGTCATACTACATGGATTTGGGCCATTACATTCTTTCTATTACTTTAAGAATAAAAATGTTTTATTTGATTCGGGTTCTATGAAATTCATTATTTAATTCATTTTTTCTTGAATCGCTGAATCAAAACCATGAAAACCTGAAGTACAAATATCAGAAAAAAAATCTTCTGATTTGATCCCTACAACCCAATTGTTGGACTCTTCTTTTCTACTCATATGTGGGGATATTCTTCCATTGAATCTGGTAATACTTCCCCTAGTGGAATTTGATGCCATACCGGGCATGGATTGGATCTCGTTATATAGAGAACACATTATCTTCATGAAAAGGAAATATCTTTTCATATTCTAAACTATCTAATTCCCTTAAAAAAAATTCATTTTTGATAATGAACCTCCTTTAGAAAATACCTCATTAGTGTGGGTGTTAATACCAATTGAATACGCATACCTTTCCAAAGTGTTTTTTTAATGTTAAGCCTTATCCTTGTGGAAATTACCATTTTTAGGGGATGCATTGATTTATATCATGAATATATCCTTCCACAAAAGTTATGGTAACTATGAGTACATAATAATGACCTTCAATCATAATAATTCCCCTACAGTATTCCTTTATTTGGTTAATAGTGTATGTATAAAGTACCTCGATATATTTTCCATTGTGTTTATATATGATATTCTTATTTAATATAAGAAAAAGGTGGAACATGAAGATAATATAAGGATTGTGATGGTGACATTAGGTAATTAGAAAATTAATTCCAATTTCAATAAGTATGACTTTTGTTGTATAAAGTCACATTCATGGGGAACATGATCCCATGTCAAGGAATTTATGTAGTTGATTCAAAGAAAAAAGTAATTTAAGAATGGACCATACCCATTTGAGACATAGAAATATGTATTTTTCTCGGCATAACATGGTGAAAATGATTTTTTGTGAGAATTTTCTCATGAATGTTTAGTCAAGTAACTAAGATGACATGGAAAGGGGTTAAGTATGACAGAATAGAAGAATGTGAGGAAAGATTTGAGGAGCTCAATAAGAGGCTAATAAATATGTCAGTACTCACAATACCAAAATGTAGATAAGTGTTTGTGATATACAGTTATATTTTAAAGAAAGGATAGGGTTTTTTACTAATTCATAATGACAAAGTGATAGGTTATTAGTCGTGATAGTTGAAGATACGAGGTAAAAACTATATGACGTGTGATCTAGCATTAGTAGTTGTTATTTTTTCCTTGATGAATTTATGGAACAACCTATATGGAGAAAGATTTGACATTTATATGGATTAATAGATTCTAAAGTATATTTTCACCATAAAGTACAACAAAATTCATCAAAAAAGATGATTTGAGCTAATCAAGGACTATGATTTATCTATTCTTTACCATCTGTGAAAGGAGAATAGGGTAGTTGATTCTCTTAGAGGAAAATAACTTACTAATCATTTCATGATGCAGATTGAGAAAGGCCCTATCATTGTGGATATAAAAAGGATAGATATGGAAATAATAACCTCAATGAATACATCCTATATTTTCTTATTGATTAACAATCCATATATCTAAGATAAGATCAAGGATAAATAATGGAATGATCATTAACTTAAAAAGAAGGAGAAAGTGAAAAAGGATGGGAATATACCTGTGTTCCATATCTATAAGGATAATTTCATTGGATTTGATTATAGTACTTTCATGCCTTCGTCACCTGAGATAATGTAGGATCTATTAAATAATTCATAAAGATAATGTTTCTCTATTCATTATGGAAGTAACAAGTTGTTTCAAGGTCTTAGAAAGAACATATGGTGGGACAACATGATGAAGGATATTTTGGATTTTATATAAGGTTTATTGGTTTTCCATCAAGTTATATCATAAAAATATAAGTTTAAATGGATTATGAAACCATTGGCTATACCCATGTGGAAATTGTATAATTTCATTGTGTAATTTTTCAATGGTCTCCCAAAAACATCCAATGGAAACAATATGCTATGTGTTTTGGTTTATTAACTCACCAAGAATTCTAAATTCATTTTCCACTCATGAATATTTCCCATTGGGACTACTTACCAAGATATACTTCAAGGAAGTGGTGGTGCAACATTGGGATCCAATTTCAATCATCTATAATCATGATCCAACTTTAACTACTAAATTCTGGGGAAGTCCTTTACATGATTTGAATACATAATTGAATTTACACATTACATATCACACCTATATTGATGTCCAATATAGAAGGAATATCCATACACTCAGGGACATGTTGAGATACTATTCAATGGAATTCAAAGGTGGGGAGGATCAACATATCCAATTTTTTTAGTTCTCATATAATAATATCTTCCAATCAAGCATTAAAATAGAAACATCTGAATATATTTATGGTAAGCAAGGTAGAAATTCATATTTTTGGGATGAATTCTCCAAATGAAATCTACTTAGACCTAATCTTGTACAAGATATGATATAGAAGGTTCAATAAATCCAACAACATATAAAATCTACTTATAGATGAAAAAAGATATATTATAAAAACCAAAAAGTAGAGATGGAGTTTGAAGATATAGACAATTTAATCCATGAAATATTACAATAGAAGACTATTTTGTGGTTTGGAAAGAAGGGAGATCTTATCCCAAGGTATATTAGGGCCTTTGGAATACCTTATCTCATATAAATAGTGGTCTATCAGCTTTCACTTACACCAAATATTTCCCATGTTCACGATGTGTTTTATGTATCTATTTTGAGGAAGTACATACCCAAAAACTCACATGTACTAAATTAAAAGGTGGTGAAACTTGAGAATAAACTCTCATGTGAAGATCATCTAGTGAAGATCCTATACAACAATGACAAAGTTTGACAAAATAGTAAAACTCACCTTGCCAATGTTCTTTGGTGGAACCATAAGTAGGATGAGGTGATATGTGAACCAGAGGAAATAATGAAATAGAAGTACACCTAAAAATCATCAATATATAATATTTTTTGAAATTTTAGTAATGAAATTTTAAAATGGGGGAAGAATGTAATGACCTAGAATTTTTAAATGATAATTGGTTCATAAATAAATTTTTGTTATTTTATATTATATAAGTATTATATGCATAGAGAACATATAAAAACCATATTACATTTAATTCATTAATAAATAATTTTAAATTATTTTTCTAGGAAACATATAAAATTTTAAAAAAAATTAAAACTTTAAAAAATATAATACAAAATCTAAAATGAGAAAATATGGATCACCCCTATCAGCTAGAATCACCACCCTCGGGGATAAAACTATTGAAATGGAAATAATATTATTAAACCTATAAAGTATTATAAAATTAAAATATATATCCTTGTAAGGAATATTTGTGAACATTTAGTGAAATAAGGAAGGGGTATTTGTAGAAGGTAAGGTGTTTGTTGGAATATAAATATGACAATTTGAATAGTAACATGAGCATTGGAAATAGTACCCTGGCCAATGGAATTGAAATATAATTTAAAAATAATAATGTATGTTATAAATAATATTTATCATTTCTAATATAATTAAATAGAATAATTTTAATGACTAAAAATAAATTTCTTGATTAAAAAACTCAACGAAAATATAAGCACATTTTAGTAAACTATATTTTAATGTATTTCATAAAAATAGTAATGTTTATATTAAAAATTATAATTAACTATGATATAAATTTACTTTTCTAAAATTAAAATACATTTTTAAATCAAAACAACAAAATTTTACAAGCCTAATTTTTTGGGTACTTTTTTGATATACTTCAATTTTATGGTGAATAGTAAAAACAAATTTTTTTCAAATAACAAGTGTATCTTAAATTATATAATTCACAATTTAATAAAGAAATAATCATTGATAGAACATTATGTTAAAAAAATATATATTTAATTTCAAAAATTAGTTATTAAAAATCTATAAATTTAACTTCCAAACAAAAAAAAATCTTTTTTCAAAACCTAAAGTCAAAAGTGATCCCTTGAAAAAACAATGTTTCTTTTTTCAAATTTTCTTTTTAATAAACTATATGGGTAATATTTATAAATGTGATAAAAATACTAAAACCATTTTATTATATTTATATATGAGTTATATTGTTAAAAAATCACTATTAAATTTTTTACCTTTGATATGATATTTTCTTTTAGTATTTTATTCTAAAAATACTCCCCTCTAAAATTATAAATAACATGTCTCCCTCCCTTTGAAAAACCACTAATCTCTCACTTTAAAATGAAAACTTTATTCCCAAATCCCATTTAATGATCCTTTAGAAACACTTTATAAATTCCAGGGTAAACCAAATCCTTTCATTAAAGAAAGTCCAATGTCATACAAGAGAACCCACAATAAGGATAGAGTAAGTTTTTTCCACTATTCTCTCATTTTCATCATCTAATCTCTATTATTCCAATTTATTTAAAAATAATATCTAATAATATTGTATTATTCATAATTTTAAAATTATATTAATTCCTTTAACCTTCTTTAAAAATTATATTATTTATGTATTTATACTTTATACCTTTTTTCATCATATTTGGACAAAATAACTGAAAATAGTTTATTAATTGCCAATGAGAACGTTTACAGCTTCATAATTGTAAAGAAACTAATATATATAAATAATAAATTAATTATAATATATAAAATTATTAATACATGTTTTTTATGATTTTAGAATTAGTTATTCAAATATACAAAAGGCCTTGACTAATAAAAGGAAAATCATTGAAAAACAAAAACAAATTATAGAAAAAAAGATATCAAAAGGACTTCCCTTTAAGCAGGAAAATTAATAAATATAACTAAATGATTATAATTTATAAGCATTGGTAAAATTTAAAATAATTATCTTTAATAATTTTTTTTAATAATCCTACTTTTATTATTGAGGAGGTTGAAAAGAAAAGAAGTAAAGCGGGATTTAAGGTAATGGGATTCTCAAACCCAATTCCATTTCATTGGGTTATCCGTATTTCATAAAAATTTAATTATGGTTATTGCAATAATGTTTCATAAATATACATTCAATATTCATACCATTTAGTTTTTTTATATACATTTCACAAACTTGATTTATAATTCAAATACAATGATTTAAAAAAAATTCCTTTCTTTACAAAACACATTTTTACCCCTCTTGAGTTGTTTCTTCTTTACATAAGGATGATGATTTATATGAAAAATATATTTTCCATTATACGTTTGGAAACCCCAATTTTATTCTTGAAATATTTCTTGATTAAATTATTATGAAACCCATTCCATCCCATGGGTTATTTTATGACTATGATGTTATATGATCTATGTGGCATGCATTCTTATAAAGATATTATGATGTGATGGGTGGGATTAGAATTATATAGACCTTCAATGAATTTGGAAATGTTATGTATCTCATGATATTATATTTATCATCTAGTAACATTATGATATCTTTTTTATCAATTATAATTGTATTGTTTATGCACATAAGTTATTCCGGATAATGATTTTAGCTTTGTTCACAACTACACGTGGTATTTAACCATTATAACATGATGTTTGATTTTCATACATCACCACATTCCATAAAATTATTATATATTTTACCAATTATTATGATTATGGTCACATGATTATGATATTATGATCATAATTATGATCAACCATATTGTATTTATTCATTTCCCTTATTCTTCCCCTTTCTTAGCTTTTATCTCACCTCTTTCTATGATGTATATCCTCGTGTGACTACATGTACTAAGGAGAACATGATAAATTTTATGTTGATAAAGTATAAGGATTTGGATAATTCTTATGAATTGTTATCTATAATTTTTGTATAATACTAGTTTTTTAAAGTTACTAAACCTTTTGATCCTTGAATTTATAAATATTAGGTTATTGATCATAAAAATAATATAAATTTCATGTATTAAAAAGTACAGGGAAATTAATTTTATTTAGATAATTTAATAAAATATAAGTGAAATATTAAAATAATCTTTCACTAATGAGTTTTATTAGTAAAACCATTGAATATGTGTAGATGAATCTAGGAGTATAAAATAGTAATTGTGATAGGAA
Organism: Viscum album; assembly: GCA_963277665.1. NCBI lineage: Eukaryota > Viridiplantae > Streptophyta > Magnoliopsida > Santalales > Viscaceae > Viscum > Viscum album. The sequence continues at coordinate 1,077,161,389 of OY728139.1, read as the reverse complement.
AATTGTTTCACACAATATAAGTTAGAAAATACTAATGATTTGTTTAATGAATTTATTGGATATAAATTCTGGAGAAAATTAGATATATTCCTTTAAAACATTTTAAATATTCTGGGTAATATAAAATTTATTCTCTATAAATAAAAATGACTTCTGTAAAGTAATTTTGAAAAATGTTGAAATGAAAAAAAATACCTAATCTAATGAAAAATAAGATTGGATTTGCTTTTAAAAAATTTGTTTCTTGATTCAAGATACAAAGATAAAAAATGTTTGAATAAAATATTTAAACTCCTTAAATATCTAGCTGAATAGAAAATAGATGGATTTTATGATGGATATGTTATAAGATTCATTCAATGAGGATAATAGATATCACAAAAATGAGAGTGTAAAATAAATTTATACCTCTTTGGAAACCCTTTGAAATAGTTAATTGAATTGAAAAATTAATCATAATGAATAAATATATATTCATGTTAAATATATAAATTGGATATTATATATATAACATAAATTGAAATAGGTTCATAATACCAAATATGTCTCAACTTATTATAAATTTGGATGAAATCCCTTACAATGATCATATCATTTAAATAAGAACTGTTCAATAAAGTGTTTATGTGTAACAAGTGTAAATCTATAAAAAATTAAAATTCAAAATAATACTATTAGACTTAATTTTAAACATTATCATGGAATTATATAGTCAATAAGTAGAATTATAACCTAGTTAATTGAAATTGAGTTAAGAAACTCCTGACTTTAGGCTTCCCCTTAGTTAAACGTGCATTAACCTCCTACATAATGGTTTTTAACATGTAATTAATTTTTAACAGAACCATATTAAAATTTATAACATCATATAGGATATTATTATTCCATTTTATCACCCATTAATTAAAAATAATTCTTTATTATCATTGTTTTTTGTTTTAACTTATTTTTTTTCATCAAACATTTTTTCTCATGGATTTTATTATCCTTATACATTGATTATGGTTCCATCATCTGTAGATCTTTATTCCTGATATTACTAGAATATATATATTCATTAAAATATAGAGGTTCCTTTATAAAATATAGTTATAGAGAAATTAATTCCATCATTCATAGGGATGGTAGGTCATACATTTGTGAGGATGTTGTTTTCACTTTTCGATGGATTAATAGAAAGAAAGGTAAATTATAATTCACCTTTCTGGAATATTTTTTATGTAATATATATCATAAATATTCATTAAATATATCATTTTACCATCCATAAAATTCCTAAATCATAAATAGATGACACCCCTTTATTGAGGTGGTAGTCCACATGTGCGATGACCAACGTTGTCATTTTTCAATGAATTTGAAGGTAAAAAGGAATAAATTATGTTATATTTATAGAAGCATAATTATGTCTTAAATATCCTATATATAAATTATTTATATATTTATAATCATCAAAGTAATATGGTGAGGAAAATTGAATTAAACCGCTACTTAGAGATGATAAGTCATACGCACGGAAGAGATAATTTTTTTTCTTTTAATTGGATGAAAAATCGGTGGAAATTTTCATTCCAATAATTATTATAAAATATTATAATATTTATGATTTTTTTATTATTATTATTGAATGGGTATAATATATTTATAGTAAGTAGACAAAGAATTAAAATGGAATGAGTTTGTAAATACGATTACCTCTTCTTCAGTAGAATTTCATTAGATCTCCTCCTATGGGACCTAGGGTTTGTATTTTGGAAAATAAATAATCAATAAAAATGTATAAGGATTTTTAAAATAGAAATTTTTAGGGTTTCATTAATGTAGGTTTCTCAATTTTTTGGAATGGAAGTAGATAACATATATCATTTTATAAATTAGAGGAGGGGCATCGTAGAAATTTCATAAATTATAAAATAAATATAAATTATTTTTCATATCTAAATGACTAGAAAATTATTTAATTATACTATGGTTTTTTAGGGACTTGAAAAAACTCATAAAATAATATTTTGTTCTGTTTTTTTATTTTTGTACACTTACCTCTTATTTTTAACCCTTGTTAACTGGTTTGACAATTACCGTGACAACAATGTTTTTATACTATATGAGCCACATATGTTTCCATAAAAGTAAAATTGGATCCTAAATTTATAGGGGATGAAAATTTCAACCATTTATTATTCATATGGTTTGGGTTAATTATTTTTATGGTTTTTAAATAATTTAATTAAATATTATCTTCATAACATATCATTTATTTCATTTTTTGAACTAATCATTTATGTTTTCTTTTAAAACATCAAGAAAAATATAGAATTAAAATATAATCCATTAATAAATCACTAATATGTAATATTTATGTATAAAATTGGTGGTAAAAAATAATTATTCCTAATTTTATTACATTTAATATTTTTAAAATAATATAGTTTATTTTTTTATTAATTTGATAAATACTATGTTGGCTTTGTGTACATATTTAAGATAATTTTTCAATCAATAAAAAATAATAATAAATTAGCATAATAAAAGAAAATTAATTATTTTTTAAATAACCCTTTATGTTTTTTCACAACATATTTTTATCCTTATGTGATAATATAAAAAAAGAGTAATGCCAGATAGTGTCATTTCGAAAAAATAATTACTTAAAATAATTTAAATTTTATTACCATGATGGAATAGAAATAAAATTCCATATATTAACATTTTGGATAAATATGGCTGAATTCATCCCATATAATTAAATATATATATTTTTTGGGTTTATTTTTAATACCTTATCACATTAATGTTTTACTAAATTACCAAATTTATCCGTTAATGATATGATAAATGTTATGGCAGTTAAAATTCATAATGCATAAAAATAAAAGGGAAATATTCATCAAATTTGATCCTACTAGTTAAGAATTTGGTATCAATTTTTTTATATTCATTTTCTAGAATAGGAGAAATATTAAATTTAATATAACTATGTAAAACACAATGAAAAACAGGTTTTAAAAAAATGACTTTTAAGAAAAAATATTTACTTATATCAAAATCATAAAATTTTTCTATTAAAATTACATTATTGTAAATAAATATTTCATATGTTCAATTAATTATAAATAAAAAATTATAATTTTACATTTAAATTATTTAATGAAAATAAATGATTATATTTAGAAAAATCACTATTTTTCACAATTCACAGAAAAACCCAATCATTTCATAAAAATCCAAATATTTTACCCTGAGTAATTTTTTATATACCCATTTCAAAAAATAATTTTATTTTTTAAAAATAAAATTTCTGAAATTTTAATATTTAAATATAATTTTTTCCCACAAATTTTAATTAAAACCATTTTTTACAAAAATGCATTTTTGAAGTACAAAATTGATTTTTCTAAAAATTGAGTACCTGTTTATTAGTAATAAATACATTACATATTTTTAAAAATGGGGTTAGACCTATTCATTATTGTTAAACCAATGTCTAGGAGATAATTGATACATTGAGTAACAATATTTTTTTACCATGTCACGATTTCCTTAATGCTCGGTGTTGCATGTTTTATATGCTATCAAACATAGTGTTCTTTTAAAATCTTCTTATGTTACATTCTATAAAAATATAATAAAATTATTCCCCGCCATTTAAACTATTTCTCAATTATTAATGGTTTGATATTTTAATAATCCTTTGTGAAAAAAACCACATCATGAAAAAAGTTAATAAAAAATCCTCTTAATAAGAGGGAAAGGAAAATACAAAGTCCTATAGAATAATAGATAACTATGATTCCAAATAGGATAAAATTAGTAGGAAGTAAACATTTAGATGTGGAGAAGAAAACTAACACTGGGGGACTTATAGATAGTGATATAGAAGATAGTTAGTAGAATGTAATTGACCAAAAAACCATATATCTTTGAAGGGTTAAAGACCATCTTTTCATTAGAAATTATAGTAATCAGATAAAATTTTTGTTACGAGATAATTTTCCAAGAGTTGAGTAATTAATTTAATATCTATAATACTAAAATAAATAAATATACTTACTTGGAATTTTTTTTAATTCTTTAATCAATTCCCATAATAATCTCATCCTCTCTCCAAACAATGAGTATTCAAGATGAACATTTCATTCCTAGTGTACTAAAATCAATATATAATGGATCACATAATCCAAAAAATGATAATAATATATTTCTCTGATCATTAAATGTTAAAAAACAGAAATGGTTACGAAAAGATAAGAAAATATCCAATTATAAAATTCTTCATATAATGAAATATTATATTTTACCACAAATTATAAACATAAAAAATAAAGGTTAAATATATATTATTCAACAAATAAATAACCCTAAATCCAAATTAACCTCAATAACAACAATATTAAAGAATTTTTTAAACTCAATTTTGATCCCATACACTCTAACATACATTCCAATAATTTAATATTGTTCTTCGAAAACAATCTTTTATATTAAACCACATTTTAGACCAAAAGTTTACATATACTTCAACACAATGAAGCATCCCAAAAATATCATTTATTAACATCATTAATAACTATATAATCTTATAATTTAGTGACTATCACAAGAATATCATGAATAAAATTTAGATACTAACTTAAAATTTTAGTCCTTATCCTGACCATAAATATCTTTGAAAATATCACCTTAACAATGAATCACTTTTTAACCATCATGATTATCTATATTCCATTATCTAGTAGATCATAAAAAATAATTTATTAATCCAAAGTGTTCTTTAAACCTACATATATTATTATTCTTAAATCATAGTAATAGTTTAAAACCACCTCAAATTATCATATCTTAGAACCACAAAATGGGATTCTCTACCTTTGAACTTATGGAGGCTTTAAACTTATTAACCCTTGATGATATCCAAAACACTTAAGTTTTCCCCACATGAAAACAAATATTCTTCCAAAATTAACACAATATTTATTACTCATATAAAATCATATAATATTTCTCTAAATCCTAAAATGGAATAACCTTTATCAAAGATGACCAAAATCACTTTGTCATAAAATCACTAACCAATTTCATGTTCCCAAATAATATATTTTTATGAATCAATGTCAATCATCCCTTTGACCCAATATATAACAACTTCAATACGTTGAACTCAATGATTTTCATAACATAGATATTTCATTTCTATATGAGGTAACCCTTGTATTAGGTAATTTTCTTGGATAGTTATCATATTCCCCATTTAAAGAACGTAGAACTATAAATAGTAATTTTTAATGAGATTCATATCCCTCCATTGAACTCATCATTTTTCATTGATAATTAGTTGATTTATGACCTTATTTTCCATACATAAAACATTTCCCCATTAAATTGAGAAATTATATAGGGTGTCTCTTTCCATATATCTTATATAAAAGAAATTTATATTTCATTCCTCCATGGTCTCCACTACCACGGATCTCAATAAAATCTATTCTTATAATATTTGGTGAGTATGAATTTTGTTAAGGTATATTTCTTAATCATATTCCATGATTACTAATTAGGAATAATCACAACATCTTTCACTCCAGTAATCATTTAATTTGGTTTCTTATAATCTCTTCATTATTCAACACATTTAATGTTAACAATATTCTTCTTGGTTCATTCCATTAACTAAAACAAAAAATCATAGAGTGATCAACATTGATTATAGTAGGAAATAGCATAATTTCCACCTTACCAAAATATTATATGTTACCCCAAAATTAGACTTATCTTCAATGTCATTCATAGGCTTATTTTCCATAATCGATGTTTTTTTAATATAATTGTCAAGGTTTCTACTAAACTTCCTCTAATAATAACTATAAACACTGCAAATCCAATAACCTAGAGATAGTGTCTAATTTATTACATTTTCATAATGTAAAAGATATCTCATCCCTAATTAATGGTCAGTTTAATAGTCTTGATGAAAAAGATACATATTTCAATATTATTTTACATTGTAAATAAAATATAAAACATAAAAAAATAAAATGTCCATAATCCATGAAACTCATTCAATCATTTATTCTTAATATCCTGGTTGAAGAAAAAAAAAGGGTATACTCAAATTCTCGTTATGGGTTAATAACATTGAATTCAATAATGATTAAATAAAGAATAATTAATATGGATTAGTTTATAACTAAAAACTAATTCAATTTAATCAATAATATGAGATTGAAATGCATTCATAGATAATAATAAATTTAATATTCTCATGGATAATAATACATACATTATAAATGAATTAAATACTTAATATTAAACATCATGATCTCAAACATCATGATATATTTACCATCAAGACCTTTCCCCAAGAAAGATTAAACTATGGTTAATCATACACCAAAAACATATTTAACAAGGATATATAGATTATCTGTATCATGAGACCTATCAATGCATCAAGGGGCTTAGAAATATTAGAACCACCTACCACTGCATGTATAACACATCACTTATATATTGAATGATCAATTTAATTCATAAACAAAATGCCTTATAACAAATTTTCTATAACAAATTAAGAAAATTGAATATCAATATTTCCTATTTCAATAAAATATATTTTAATGTAAAAATCCATATATATAAATGGTATAAGGTTTAGAAAATAGTAATATACATGATACTAGACATATGGACTCGTAAGATAAATGTAATGTCCAATAATATCAATAAATTAAATGCTTGAAGATAAATTTTATGACCTCAAAATTAATAAGAGATAAAAGATGTTCATCCACTAATAAGGAATATACGTTATAAAATAATAAAATTCCCTTTTATAAAATATAAAAAATGGAAGAAATTTTTTAAAATAAACTTTTATTAAAGCGTTTACTTTAAAACCCATTGCAAATGTGTAGAAGAAGATAAGGGCGTAAAATGGTTATGTTAGCCAGAAAAAATATTCATGCCATAGAAGTCAAAAAATCATTATGACATTTTGTATTAATATTTGAAAAAAAACCCTTTAGGAAAACTATTTGATGATTCCTCTAATATATATTAAAAATTCAAGGATAACATAAAATTTATTTTGAGTAAATAAAAATGTCTTTTGAAAAATACGAACATTGAATAAAAACATACCTCATCAAAAGAATAATAATATCTTCCTTTCTATTTAATATTTATTTTATTTATTCATTCCCAAATATATGTAATGTTGGTAGAAAATATGGAAACCCCTTAAATGTATATAATATTATAATGTAGATTGATTTTATGAACGATATATTATAATATACCTTTAATGAAAATACGCGCAATATCAAAAATTGAGATTGTAAAATAAAACCTCACCTATTTGGTGACCCCTAGAAAGAGTAAATTGAATGGAAACATTAATAATCATGAATAAATATATATCAAGGCTAAATACATAAAATAGTTAATATATACATGAGATAAAATTAAATAACTTAATAATACCAAATATGTCTCAATGGAGTTGAATTGAGATAAAATCCATTACAATTATTATATAATAGATATAAGAATTAGTCAATAAAATGATTATGTGTAAAAAATGTGAATGTATAAAAATAAATTTAAAAGAAAACATTAAAAAATTAGAGTTCATTTAAAACATAATCATGTCATAACAGATTCAATGTTGTCAAATAATAAACCAATAAATGTAAATTGATTGAAGAAACCCCTTACCTCACACTTCCCCTTAGTTCATACTAATTTATCCTCTTTTATAGTGGGTTTAAAAATGTTATTTATTCATAAATAACCAAATTCAAATTTATAACATCATATATAATCCTATTATAACATATTATCACCTATTCATTTAAAATCATTCATTATTTTCATTATTTTAGGTGTTCATTGTTTTTCTTTCCCACACATGTGTTGAAGTTAGTGGCCTAGAACCAACTACTTTGTACTTTATTCATTAATAAAAGCTTTATCACATCTTGATTTTTCTTCTGCGTGACAATTCATGTGATAATGTCCTAAGGATAGTGACTGCATTAAACGGTCATAGAGGATCCCTGCTATGATGAGAACCCGAAAGTTCCATAACACTATTCTTGAATATATGTTCTATGTCCGGATGATATTATTTGAGGGACACAAACAATATAGGACATTAGGGGTGAGGACTCATAAAACATTGAGGCACCATCTCATGGTGTGCACCCTTGGTAATATCCAGGAGGATATTATGAGAACGAGACCTGCCAGTATGAAATCCACATTTCAAAGTGTCATTGGATGTCCCTATCTGCGGACGTGTGTATTGGTCCTTAGACTTTAAGACTATTATTAATGGGTATTACAACTCACACACTTAGATGTATTGATGAAAACTATGACAAAACTTTGTTCGTAGTGAGGTAGGATACGTTGGGAGCATCACGAGTAATACCGCATTAATTGATAATGCGAGAAAGGATTTTTCCCTTTTGTTCCACAATGGAAGTAGATATCTCAGGCAGTTTGATGGAATTGATATAGCCTAAATAAATCCATGGTCATGGTAAGGTATGGGCGGGTTCAATTCTGGAATGTCAAAGAAAGAATAATCGAGCACATGTGTTGATGGCACTAGCATGAAACCCGCTTGAATAGAGATATCGAGACAAAGGGATTATATTGCACAGTAAACATTCGTAGGAGGTGACATGTCATTACGGCGTTAACTTATTTCTCTATTGGTTCCTTGGCATGTTTCTAGATGATAACCTTGGACTTTAGGCAGGCTTCGCCTAATGCCACTGAGAAAGAGGCCTAGAGGGTCACACACTAAGTGTGTCCATTTATCTCAGTTAAATATTAATTTAAAAAGTTAAATAAAGATTATTCCCGACTATGGTTTAATAATTATTTAAGAATTCCTAATCACATTTATTTCGACACTAGTTATTCGAGAGAATATATTGTGGGTGAAATAGTATATTTATTAGTGATTAATGCAGTTACATTTATTTATGAAATAAATAGCCATTACTCAAGGTCTAATAAATGTGAAGGAGGAGATAAATAAAAAATGGAAAATAAAAGTACATGCCATGTATATTAAATATACATACCATGTAGTTTTGGGGAAAATGAGTACACGTCGTGTATTAAAGATTACACGCAGTGTAGTTTTCTAGTAAGTATTTTGAGGATATAATATTGTTTATTAAATAATATTAATTATAATAAGCGTGGGAGAATTTCAAGGAATTAAAAATTCAACATGGGGGTTTCAATAAGAGTTAATGAAATAAATAAAACGTGTAACACATTTATTTATTGTCATGACTTTGTAAACCACAAACCTGATTATAAATATCCTCACAACCGCAACAGTTTTCCATCGATCGTTGTGCACAAAAATTATAGAGAATTCTATCAAGGCTGAAAGAACTCCTTCCTCCAAGAATTCTCTCAAGACCGAGAGACCAAGGTGATCAAAGGTAGGCATCGTAGGCGAAGGTTCTTTCGCGCTATCACCCAGAGATCCCTTCGGTGATGTCCGGAGATACATAGAACACGTGTGGATCACCGCTAGAGGAATCCTACACTTTGATTCTATGATACAATGACGGATTACAGGGTCATGACTGGAGACATCAACGAAGAAATAATTCCACTGAGGTAATTCTTGTGAATTAATTAAATTAATTATAACCAACATATAATGATCCTATTTCTATGGTTATAGGATTCCCTGTTAATTATTTCATTCCCCATTCAATTCTGAAGATTTGGTGTTTTATATCGTGATAGATCTCAGATTGAATGTTGTTTAACGTTAAAATTAAAGTTGGGAAAACCCACTAACGCGCATCCATTGCGCCCGGAACCTACAAGTGGTATCATAGGGGTCTTATCATTGATTATAATTAATTATTTTTTAGGTTTATGTTTTGATCATTTAATAATTTAGTTGTTTCAATTCAAGTTTAATCGTTCTGGAAATATGAATCTCGATATCTATTCCTACTCCCTTGTTTCTCGTTCACCTCACAAAAACAAATTTTAATTTTAATTTTTATTAAAATAAAATAGAGGAACTCATCCGGAGGAGCCAAAAGTTTCTGGCTGTATAACACCAGAATACACGGCGGGTATTCGGAAGTACACGCCGTGTAGTCTAGGTTCAATGCATTGACTGATCCGCCAAATCAAGCCATGTATTGGAGTATACCAATGTCATTTATGACACCGTGTGTTGACCAGGAACAAGTGGTACAAGGTTTCCGGATTACACGTCATGTGGTCCAACTGAACATAGTGTGTAGTCCCTTCGGGTTCGGGTTGGACTGTGTACCCCATACACGACTTGCCCAGCTGGAAACCATGTAACGTGAAATCTACAAGGAGTGTGTCCCACAAAACACGCCATGTACTCCAAAAATTTCCAAAGTATATTAACACGCCCTGTCCCTGGGCGTGTACTTCAGATGGACGGTGAAGAAAAGTACACACTGTTTAGTCAAAACTACACGTCGTGTACTCACCCAAATTACGCAGATTTATTAAAATTTATTATTATATTATACAAACCATTGAGACGTGTACCATGTTGCAGGCGTAAAGCTGAGGCACAACACGTGATAGGTTTTTTATATATATGTGTTTAATTTAACATCTACGTAATGAACGAGAATTCATCGGGTTGCCTCCAAGGTACAAGTTACGTACAAGGATAATTTTAAATGAATTTATTTGTTTAAAATTATGTTGGATGATAATCACAAGGAAGTTCAGAAAAGTGTTTAAGATAAAAGGATTGATTAATTAAATATAATTAATTGATTTGAGCATGATTTATCTTAAACAAGAACGATTAAAGAATTCAATGCTAGTTTTATTTATTAGTAAATAATGTTGCATGTATGGATGATCATGAGCTTGACTAAGACCTTTTTATGTGAAGGGTTTATTTTAATTTATTTATTAAAATTAAATTTTTTGGCCTGCGATCCATCTCCTCATTAATATGTAGGGTATGCGCGCCCAAGGATTATTTTATGTAAAACCCCCTTTTTACCCCTCACCTGAGGGTGACATAAATGCATATGTAAGGAATGGAGCTCCCAAGCTTGTGGAGGTAGCTCAAGTCTGGAGCCAAGGTGAAACTAATCCAAGGAGATACAAAGGTGAACAGGTGGAAATTTGTAAACACGAACCGGAAAGGTTCAAGGTGTTCCTCCCCTAGGTCTTGGGTTAGTTTATCAACCTCTAGATAAACTAACTAATAGAAAAATCTCCTGATTATGCGATTTATTTTATTTCTGTCAGTTTCATGGTTTATTTATTATGGGTGTGTGGTCACAACCACACAATTAATGAATTAAACAAGCATGCAAGATGGAACAAAAATAAAACCATCTTATACGTAAATATTATATTAGACATGTTTAATCACATAAGTATATACCACTTAATATTAACAAGCATGTAATAAAAGATAATAAATTCTAAATTTATGTATAAGGATAAAATTCCTCAAAATAAATATTAAGTCAGTAAAACCTTCCATAATTTTGGTTAGAATCGAACCATAGTTCAAAGTGCTTGACCGACCCTAGTTGGGGTGCTTTCAATAATCGGGGAATTCTAATTCAAGGTTTTGGGTTGACTTGACTTGGTTTGCATCAAGGGTTGACTACCACAACATGACTTGGTGTGACCAAGCAGCAAAGGTTGAGGAAATCCAAAATAAAAGAATTTTAGGATTGGGGAGTCCACTCAGCAGATCAAGGAGATGTGAGTTAATGCAGTTGGAATTTGGAATACCTACCTAAAACCATTCAAGTTGCTTGACCAACCCTAGTTGGGTTAATTCAAAGGGCAATATGGATCCTTTCCACTAGAATATTCACGCAACAGAATATTCAGAATTCAATGGTGAGGGCTATTGGATTTCGACAAAATAGTGGGAGACTAATAAGTATTAATTTATTTATTTGTCTCAGTTTTGTAATAAAGTACTAAACCTTTGCTCATCTCAATTTGTAGAAATGATAAGAAAATGACTTCAAACATATCATTGCGAACCATACTCGATAAGTAAAACCTTCTCACCGACACCAATTTCCAAGAGTGGCAGAGGCGTTTATGTGTCATCCTTCGCCATGAAAGGAAATTGTATGTGCTGGAAGTGCCTATTCCAGTTTCACCTGGGAAAGAGGCCAGTGATGAGGAATTATCTCTCTATATGATACACATGGATGATGCCACAGATTTCCAGTGTTTCATGCTATCGGCCATGTCTAATGAGCTCTTGAAGCAACATGAAAACATGGACGCGTATAGCATGATGTCTCACCTTAAGGATCTCTACCAAGAGAAAGCGAGACAGGAGATGTATGAGATCTCCAATTCATTGTTTACAACTAATATTAGAGAGTCTGTGTCAACTGGGCCTCATGTAGTCAAGATTATTGGCTACATTGAACGCATAGACATCTTAGGGATTAAATTCTTGGATGAGTTTAGTACATATCTCATCCTATCATCACTTCCCAAGACCTTATCAAGCTTAATTATCAATTATAACATGAGAGGCAATGAGAAGAGTCTGTTAGAGCTTCTGACCTTGATTCACTAGGTAGACAAGGACATAGGGCATGACAAACCTGCAGTCCTTATGGTGAACAAGAAAAGGAAGGACAATGAAAAGGGGCCAAAGACTTATAAATAGTCTGAAGCCCCTGAGAACCGTCCCTCCAATAAGGGGAAGATCCAGAGGTAGGTCAAGGAACGAGAGGCAGTGTGTTTTTCATGTGGAAAGCAAGGCCACTAGAATAGAAACTACACCCAAAAGCATGGGGATGCTAAAGGTGCATTCGTTATCGAGTGAAATCTTTCTATTTCTACACATTGGGTATTAGATACATCTTGTGGGGATCACATGTGTATTCAAATGCAGGAACCAAGTAGATTTAGAAAGATCGCCAAAGGAGAGGTGGATCTTCAAGCTTCCAATGGTGCAAGGCTGGCTGCGTTGAATATTTGTGATTACCATCTCTCATTACCGACTGGGATGATTTTGGTTTTACGTAACTATTATTATATTCCAAGTGTTACAAAGAACATAATTTTTGTATCTTGTTTGGATATGGATGGATTTATTTTCATGTTTGGAAATAAGGTTTGTCTCTTTTATAAGAACAATGTATGTTATGGTATGAAACATTTAAATAATGGTTTGTATGTATTAAATTAAGAAAACCAAGTGTTGGAAATCGATAACGAAACAAAATCACATGACTCATACATCACCCAGTAGTGGCATCACCTTATTGATCATGTAAACAAGAAGAGCCTGAAAAATCTCTACCAAGATGGCTATTTAGACTCTACTGAGCTAAACCCACTTGATAGATGGAATACTTGTTTACAAAAAAAATGACCAAGACGCCTTTTGGTGGACAGGGTGGAAGGGCCAGAGACCTTCTAGGATTGGTACGTACTGATGTGTGTGGACCATTTCTAGTAGAAGCTAGAGGTGGATATTATTACTTCATTACATTTACTGATGACTTGAGTAGATATGGATATGTCTACTTAATGAGGTATAAGTTAGCGGCCTTAGAGATATTTAAGGAATTCAAGAATGAATTATAGAATCAGCTTGGTAAGAAGATAATGAAGCTTCGATCGGATCAAGGTGGAGAATATCTGAACCAAGAGTTCATAAATCTTCTATGGGAGTCTAAGATTCTATCTCAGCTCACTCCTCCTTATACACCATAGTGGAATGGTGTTAGTGAAAGGAGGAACCTAACCTTGTTGGACATGGTGAGGTCGATGATGAGTCATGCAGATCTTCCATTATGGTTTTTGGGATATCCATTACTAACTGCGGCATACACATTAAACCGAGTACCAACTAAAGTGGAAAATGGAATTCCCTCCGAGTTACGGAATGGAAAGAAACCCATTTTGTTTCACATACGTGTATGGGTATGCGAGGCGTTTGTTAGGGCCTCCTTAGGCAAAAAACTAGAACCCCGGGGCACTAGGTGTATCTTTATAGGATATCCCAAGAAAACTAAAGGATATTACCTATATAACCTTCAAGACAAGAAAGTGATTGTCACCAGACAAGTTGTATTTCTTGAGAGGGAGCACATCCTCAAAAATGATAGTGGGAGAAAGTTTGACTTCGAAAAAGTTGATGCTCAAGATACACATGAGTTGGTACAGGAACAAGTTCCACAGGTCCCAATGGAAGAGGTTCCAGAAACACAGGTACTGCATAGGAGCTCAAGAGAGGTAAGGGAACCAGAGAGATTTGGTTTCCTAGTCACTGAGGATGGTGAATCATTATATTTGGACAATGATGAACCACTCTCCTATAAGGAAGAAGTAGAAAGATCAGAAGCCGCAATATGGCTAGAAGCTATGAATTCTGAGATGGATTCCATGTATCAGAACCAAGTCTGGGTTTTGGTCGATGAGCCAGTTGATGTAATGCTTGTTGGATTCAAATGGGTATTCAAGATAAAGCTGGACATGGAAGGTCAAGTTAGCACCTATAAAGCAAGGATAGTGGCTAAAGGGTTCAGACTACATCAAGGAATTGACTATGACCTTTTTGCCAGTTTCCATGTTAAAATCCATAAGATTCATACATTCCATAGCAGCTTACCATGACTACGAGGTTTGGAAGATGGATTTCAAAACAACATTCTTTAATGGGAACCTTCAGGAAGATGTCTATATGAAACAACCAGAAGGGTTTGTGACACCAGGTCAAGCCAAATGGGTTTGAAAGTTGTAGAAATACATTTATGGATTAAAGAAAGCATCCAAGTCATGGAACATTCGATTTGATGAATCCATAAATGAATTTGGGTTCATTAAGAATGAATGTGAGCCATGTGTTTATAAGCGGTTTAATGGGAATGAAATCGTTATCCTAGTATTATATGTTGACGAAATATTGCTTATTGGAAATGATGTACCATTCTTACAGTCAGTTAAGGAATGATTGAACACGTGTTTCTCTATGACGGACTTGGGTGAAGTAGCCTACATTATAGGGATCAATATCATTCCTGATAGATCAAATAGGCTGGTTGTACTATGTTGGAGTATATACATTGACCAGATACTAAAGAAATATAGTATGGAACAATCCAAGAGGAGATTGGTTCCAGGGTCACATGGCCTACATCTTTCTAGGAAAATGTGTCCTCAGACACAACAAGAGAAAGATAGAATGTGTAAGATCCCATACACTTCAGTTATAGGATCCATCATGTATTCCATGTTATGTACCAGGCTTGATGTTTTCTATGCACTAATCATGGTAGGAAGATATCAAGAAGATCCAGGAGAACAACATTGGACTGCTATTAAGACTATCATTAAGTATCTGAGAAGAAATAAGGATATGTTTTTAGTATATGGAGGAGATGAGGAGCTTGTCATCAGAGGGTATGCTGATGCTGGTTTTCAGATAGATCAGAATGATCTGAAGTCGTAATCTGGATATGTTTTCTGTCTCGATGGAGGAGCTGTGAGCTGGAAGATTTCAAAGAAGCCAGTTGTCACTGATTCTATAGTAGAGTTCGAATATATAGCGGCTTCTAATGAAGCCAAGGAAGCCATCTGGATTCGGAACTTTTTACAGGAGCTTGATGTGGTGCCTAGAAGTAAAGATCCCATTACATTTTATTGTGATAATACTACAACGGTGGCTCTTTCAAAATAACCAAGGTCACTTCAACGTACAAATCACATACTCCATAATTATCACCTCTTGAGGGATTTCTATCAAAGGGGTGAAGTGGCAGTGAGCACAGTGTCCACGGAAGAGAACCTGGTGGACCCCATAACTAAAGGCCCATCTCAGTAGAAGCAGGAATATCATGTGAGAGCTAGTGGGTTAAAGGTTGTTAGCA
Organism: Viscum album; assembly: GCA_963277665.1. NCBI lineage: Eukaryota > Viridiplantae > Streptophyta > Magnoliopsida > Santalales > Viscaceae > Viscum > Viscum album. The sequence goes on along the minus strand of OY728139.1, from coordinate 1,077,145,475 downwards.
GTTTGATCTAGTCCAAGTGGGAGTCTGTTGGAGTTGGTGGCCTAGAACCAACTACTTTGTACTTTATTAATTAATAAAATCCTTATCACATCTTGATTGTTCTTCTGCGTGACAATTCATGTGATAATGTCCTAAGGATAACTGTTGCATTAAAGGGTCATAGCGGATCCCTGCTATGATGAGAACTTGGAAGTTCCATAACACTGTTCTTGAATATATGTTCTATGGTCGGATGATATTATTTGAGGGACACAAATAATACAGGCCATTAGGGGTGAGGACTCATAAAACTTTGAGGCACCATATCATGGTGTGCGCCCTTGGTAATATCCAGGAGGATATTATGAGAACGAGACCCGCCATTAGGAAATCCACATTTCATAGTGTCATTGGATGTTCCTCTCTATGGACATGTGTATTGGTCCTTAGAATTTAATATTATTATTAATGGGTATTACAACTCACGCACTTAGATGTATTGATGAAAACTGTGACAACACACTATTCGCAGCGAGGTAGGATACGATGGGTGCGTCACGAGTAATACCACATTAATAGATAATGAGAGAAAGTATTTGTCCCTTCCATTCCACAACGGAATTAGATATCTCAGGCCCTTTGATGGAATTGATATAGCCTAAATAAATCCATGGCCACGGTAAGGTATGGGTGGGTTTAATTTTGGAAAGTCAAAGAAAGAATAATCGAGCACATGGGTTGATGGCACTGGCATGCAACCCTCTTGATTAGAGATATTGATACAAAGGGATTATATTACAAAATAAACATTCGTAGGAGGTGACACGTCATTGCGGCATTAACTTCTTTCTCTATGGGTGCCTTGGTGTATTGCTAGACGCTAACCTTGGACTTTAGGCAGGCTCCACCTAATGCCACTGAGAAAGAGGCCTAGATGGTTACACACTAACTATGTCCATGTATCTCAGTTAAATATTAATTTAACATGTTAAATAAAGATTATTCCTGACTATGGTTTAATAATTATTTAATAATGCCTAATTTCATTTATTTCGACACTAGTTATTCGAGAGAATATATTTTGGGTGAAATAATATATTTATTAGCGAGTAATGCAGTTACATTTATTTAAGAAATAAATATCCATTACTCAAGGTCTAATAAATGTGAAGGAGGAGATAAAGAAAAATGGAAAATAAAATTACACACCGTGTATATTAAATATAAACGTTGTATAGTTTTGTAGAAAACAAGTACACACCGTGTATTAATGATTACACGCCGTGTAGTTTTCCAGTCAGGATTTTGAGGATATAATATTGTTTATTAAATGATATTAATTATAATAAGTGTGGGCGCATGTCAAAGAATTAATAATTCTACATGGGGGTTTCAATAAGAGTTAATGAAATAAATAAAATGTGTAAGGCATTTATTTATTGTCATAACTCTGTAAACCTCAAAACTGATTATAAATATCCTCACAACTGCAACACTTTTCCATCGATCGTTGTGCACAACAATTCTGGATAATTCTTCAAGCCTGAAAGAACTCATTCCTCTAGGAACGCTCTCAAGACCGAGAGACCGAGGTGATCAAAGGCGGACATTGCAAGAGAAGGTTCTTCCGCGCTAGCACCTAAAGATCCCTCCGGCGACGTCCATAGATACGTGGCACACATGTGGATCACCACTAGAGGAATCCTACACTTGGATTCTACGATGCAATGACGGATCACATGATCGTTACCAGAGACATCAATGAAAAATAATTCAACTGAGGTAATTCTTGTGAATTAATTAAATTAATTATAACCAACATATGATGATCTTATTTCTATGGTTTTGGGATTCCCTCTTAAGTATTTCGTTCCTCGTTCAATTCTGAGGAAAATAATAATTCACCTTTACAGAATAATTTTTTTGATATATATATATATATAGATACATACTTATATAATATATTCATTAAATATTCCATTTTTACAATCCATGCCAAGAAGAAATAAAAAATCGATCACATCGGTTTGTGGAGGTGGTAGTTCACATATACGCACAAGTGATGTTATCATTATACATGTGACATTAAGGTAAGAAGGTTGGTATGATATTATAATTTATGAAGAATAATTATTTCGTAAATATCATATATATTCATTATTTACAAATTTATAACCTTCCAAGTAATATGGTGATTAAAAATTAATTACATGGCTATATGGAGATGTTATGTCATATGTTTGCATGAGTGATATTTTCTCTTTATATAGGATCAAAAAGTGGCAGAAATGGTTTTTTCATAATCACAATAACATATTAATATATTTATGGTACTAGATTCATTATTTTTGAAATCTTATAATAGATTTATATTAATTATATGAAGAAATAAATTTTAAAGAGATTGTAAAGATGATTACCACATCCTTATTAAACATCCATTATATACTCCCTTATGGGACATAGGGTTGGTCTTTTGAAAAGACCAAAGTCACATTCATGGTTTCATTTTGAGGTTTTTTCTCTTTTATTTTTTGGTTCAATATTTATTTCATACATTTACTTGATATTTTTAAGTAAAATAACGATTTTTAGAAAAGAGGAATGGTGGACCAAGTTTGGCACATGGTTAAGGTAAACCCAGAACCAATATAATAGAAACTATTCACCTTGGAAAATGAAACTATTCATGTCACACATACTAGCATATATTTGTGTGGGGTAACCATGCGCTTAGGATAGTGGCTCTATCTGTGTTACATTTCTAGGCGCATGTGTGCGCACACCTATAGGATATTTTTTGGAGTTTTTTCTCTTCGAAAATAGGTGTCACATGGTTTCCTAATGATTTTGAAAACAGTGTGAAAACATCATATGGTCTACCATATCATTAAAAAGTTGGGGATTATAGTTTTTCAACTCCCTAATTTGAACTCCAAACCACCCCTAACTCATCCCATTTAGACATTCCAGAGCTATGTGCACCTCCCCCATCCCCCTTTCTCCTTTATGATTATATATCTTCAGTTTTTGGGGTGGAGTATTCATGAAGTCATCAAGTAACCCTCTCATTTCCTATTTTTCTTCTTCTTAGTCTTTTCTTCCTTCCTTCTTTTTCTCTCATTCTCCAGAAATGGTTTGGACCTTGATGGGGCTCCAATATCCTTTTATTGGGTTAAATATTGATGGATTTGGTGTGATAATTCTTTTATAGGTTCTCCCCTTAGCGTGGTTTTAGTTTCCAACCCACTTTTGGATGTTTCCAAGAAATAAGTTTCTGGTTCAATGATTTAGCATTGTATGATGATTTTATTATTCCAACTATTATATATAATTGGGTTCTATGAATTTTTTGGGTAGTGTAAATCAAGTTTTCAAATGGTTTTTGTGTCAGTAAGGGTTAAATAATAAATTTCATATTGAAAATGGATGGCTTTCAAGTGTGTTTCTATTGTGGAGAGTGTGAATTGTGTAATAGATTGTTATTATGAAATAGGGAATGAAATTGAGAATAAGGAAATCCTAGGTATCTAGGTTAGAAGAGTAGTTATCGAATGATAGGCGAGTCATCAGGGCTAACGCTTAGCCTCCCAAACATGGTAATATTAAAATACTAACTAAATATAAATGTGATGGGGATTGGTGGCTCGAGAAGAACCATTACATCCAGAAGATGGTTTGGTCACCAAGAGTATGAGTATCATTGGAATCCCATAACTCTTAAGCCTTAGGGATTACATTTAGTGATCATGTTATGCTTACCATTAATCTTTTTGTCATCTTTTATTTTATTTACATTTCAAATCCTTTTTATTAAAAATTTTATCTTCATTTTTCATAAAAGTATAATCTTAATTTGAAATATAATTTTAATCTATGAACACAATTTTGGTGGTATCCTACTCTAATTTTAGATCACACCCTACAAACAACATCAGGTGTCTATAGTCTTTGTTATGTTTGACCTAGGTAATGGAAATGGTAATCATGGTGGTGATGGTGTATCTATGTTCTAGTGGTTTCTTCCTTGGAAGGTTTTTATGGTGGTGGTGTGGGGTGTTGACCCACGTACCACATGGAGGTTTTGGTGGTCAAGTTTTCCCCTTTCTTTTTTTTTTTTTCATTTTTAATTTTACTGTAAAGTGATTAACATAAACACATACTATGGATGTTTGTTTATGACAGTCCCTAAGAGTTTATTATATTTATCATATTAATAAATATTGGTTATGATTGGGTCTCATGGGAGAAATCATTCCCAAATATTTCTTCTTGATACCCAAGCACTAGATTCCATCCCTTGGGGATCGTGAATGCCGTTCACACCATGCCATGGGCCGGGTTGGGTGTCGAGATGAATGAAAGTACAACATTGTTCATGAGAAAATTTTATTAGAGATAATTTTTTCCTTTATATGGGTCATGTTATTTAGAAGAGTCCATATAGACTAGAGCTAAGACTGTCAAGGCTTGAGGACCTAGTTGTGACTGGGGTGTCTGGCCAACACACCTCTTGAATGGCCTTATGTCACTATGGGTTGTTTGGTATTTTTCTTGACTCCTCCTCTATGAGTTATTAAAAGGCTATAGACTTTGAATTAATTCTGAGGTGGGTGGAGTAGTTTAGTTTTTTATTGTGTTTTTTAAGGTTTCATGTTATTTTTTGATGTTTTTGGTTTTTGGTGTTGATAAAAAAAATTTGGACGTTTTTTATGGTTTACTTTGTTTTTTGATTGATGTATAAATATTCATCCTCAAAGATTTCATGTAAAACAATAGGAAGTGGCCAAAGATAGTTCTACCTCCCCATTTGATTAGATACTAGTGGAATTCGTGGTTCAGGTAGTCCAGGCATTGGATCAGGGAGCAGGCTCTGGTCCTTATCATGGTAAGGATGTCAAATCAAACATAGAAAAGGAAAATTTTCAAGAGTTAATCAATAAAAAACATACTTACTTGAAGATTAGCATGGACCCCTAATAATCCAAGTATTGGATTGAGAAGATCAAAAGTATTTTTGGGTTTCTTGAGAATCTTGATGTTTCTTAAAGTGATGTTCTCTTAGTTCATGTTAGAAGGTCCTAATCTGGGGTGGTGGGACTTAGTGTTATAGGATAAAAACATGAAAATATGGGTTATAAGTAATTAAAAGTCATTTTCAATGGGAATTAGTACCATGTGACCTTGTCCTTTTCCATGACCTGGTAGTTTCTAGATCTTCATATGGGGGGATCAAACCATGTTGTCATATACCATCTTTTTCACAGAGTTAGTCTTTTTGACACTCGAATTTGTTTTTAATGATATGTTTAAGGAACCTAAGTTTTATATGGGGTTGAAGAAAGACATTTAGCCCCAAGTATTCTAGTTCAAGATAAATATGTATGATGATATAGTTGACTGAGTTCTCATTGTGAAGACTGGTCATTTGGGAAAGTCTGGTCAATATGGTGCTACATTAGTAGTGGGATAGGGTAGTAGTGGTCCATCAGAAATAAAAAAGAAGCACGATGAGTAGTAGAAGAAGGTATGTGGTAGTTCACACAACCTATCCCATCCTCCTTTATCTACAACCACTATTGGTTGTTCATTTTTTTACTACTAGTGTTGTATGTCCGGGAATGTGTGGGTATCATGTCTAGTTCTACCTTAACACTAACATCTGTGCTGGAATTTGGAAAAACATGCATAGATACTATACGGGTGGTATTCTGACACAGATTGGTGCAGGTTTTTCAACCTATAGGGAATTAAAATCCTAGTCTGGTATATCATGGTCTAGGGGTTCCCAAACTATTCGGTGAGGTGGTTAGGATGGATCTTCTTATGGGAAGTGTGAGATCAAGGCATATTCGCAATTCAGTAATCATTATCTAGTGATGGAATTGATAAAACACATTCATGTTATGGATTAGTCACTAGTGAAATCATATGATTGACCTAAAATAGTTCAATTACTATTTTTATTGTATCATTTATATCTCTTTTTTATATTACAAGGGTGATTCTAATTCTTTTATTTTCACATGTATTTTGGAATTGTTAAAATTTAATATAGATATTATTCATTTTGTGAAGGAGTTAGTGAAACTACTTGGAATGAAAAGAGAGTAGGGTATTAGATGTCTTTCATATGCTCTCCCTTTTTCAGGGTTTGAGCTGGAATGGTACTTTCTAGTTCTAGAGATGGATCTCTTTGAAATGGCCTTTGGAATGGATTTGATGGTACATTTCAAGGTTCACATTGAATTTTTATCAACGGTGAGTGAGATTTGAGGAACCCAATGGGTGTACAACTATTTTGTAGGTTGAATGGGATAATCGATCAGGGTGTGTTGTACCTCCAGTTACAGAGTTTTGAATTTGTTTCCCATTATCGTCTCTCATTTTGGAGGTGATGGTATAGATTTTAAGGGTGGATTACATCCTTTGGAAAATTATTTCCCTAAGATTTTTCCAGATGAAACCTCAAGTTTTACACTAAAGTTTGATGAGGAGTTCCCAATTGATTTAACATTGGAAACACAACCAACATCTCTTCCATGATATCATATTGTCCCACCAAGTTCAATGATTTAAACAAAAAACTGGATGATTTGGATTCGAGAGGAATCATATTCTCACTAATGTCTCTCCATCATCTACCCATATGTTGTTTTCTAGAAATTCTAATGGATCCCTCTTTATGTTAATAGACAACTATAATTTGAGTAAAGTAACAATAAAAACAAATACCTCTTAATTAGTATTGATAATCATTTTGAATATCTTAATAGGGCATCGAGGATCTCCAAGATCGACCTGCGCTCCAAGTATAATTGGGTCATGGTTCGAGATTCTGATGTTCCTAAAATATATTTTCTATGTAGGTATGGCCACATTGATTTTTTTATTCTATTGAGGTTGAAAAAAGTTTCATTATTTTTTATGGATCTCATAGACTGATTTTTCTATTAGTTCCTTGATTCATTTTTTTGTGGTGTTTATAGATGAAATCCTGATATACATTAGGATTAAGGAAAAGCATGATAAAACCTAAGTATTATTATAAACACTCTTAAAGATCACCATCTTTATGCTAATATATCTAAGAAACCTTTCTAGATTCGGTAAATAATTTTTTGGGTCTTGTACTTTTAGAATGTGGACATTTAGTGGACCCTATGAAGAGAAAATAAGTGATTTCATTGGTGAATCCAAGGGAAGTCTTATATATCATGATATTTTAAGAATTAGTTGTGTATTATAGGTGGTTGTTTTTTGATTTCTCTTGGCTTTTCCCGCATGACCTCACTTACTTAAAAAGGGGTGATGTTTGAGTAGATCTCAGAATGTATGGAATCCTTTGAGGAGCTTAAAAGGCAGTTGACCACTAATTCTATCTTGATCTTACGAAAATACAAAAAGATACACATGGCCTTTGGTGAAGCCTTTGGTATGGGTCTTGGGTGTGTCTAAATGTAGGATGACCTTGTGTCGGAATATTGTTCTCACAAACATTAATTGTATGAATGAAATTACCTAACCCAAGGCTTATAGCTAGACGCTTTGATGGTGGAATTGAAGATGTGGTGTCACTATCTCTTTTTAAAGAAGTTTATAGTCTCTCTGGACCATAAGATCTTGGCCTATATTTTATCTAATAGGGATATGAATCTGCTGGTGTTCGGGTGGGTTTAGTACCTTCAAGGATTTTATATTGATGTTATCTATGCCTCGAGAAAAGGTAATGTTTAAGAAGACACATTAAGTAGGAAAATACATATGAAATAATTGAAAGAGCCTTGTGATGATAGTTCCTTGATGTGGATTTTTCCAAAGATGGAACTAGAAAACAATTATTATAGTGGAGGTGTGTTCTTATCTAGTGGTCATCTAACTCCCTCCCTCGTGGATCTGATATGGGAGGAATCGCTGATTGAGGATATGTGCCGTAATTTTAAGTAGTTTCAAACTATTGGGGTGGTTCCAAGTGATTTTTTATTGTCTTTAATGGGATATATTTTATTTAAAGGTGTCTTCATAGGGCATTTGTCTTTGTTGAAGGTGATGATGTAGGATAGCCACAAATCTTAGTAGTTCCTTCATCTAGGAAACCACAAGATGTTTTATGAAATGCATCACCAGTTCTAGGGGAAAGGAATGAGACATGATATAGATAAATGTGTATCCAGGTGTTACACTTATAATTAGGTTAAATCTGAGAAATAGAATCCCTTAAATTTACTTCAACCCCTACCCATTACTACTTGGAAGTGGGAAACGTTATCCAGGGACTTTTTCATGGGATTTACACATACACCCTAGGTAAGGATGTTCATATGAGTTCTTAAGAACTTTCTAAAAAATTTATCTCGTTTCATTATAATCAAGGATTCAATAAATGTGAATTATTTGTGCCAGTTGTATATTCAAAAGATAGTGAGGATTCAGGGAGTTCCTCCAGTTATCATTTTAGATAAGGACCCATTTTTACCCCATGGTTTTGGGAAGACCTTTAAAAGGCAATGGGATCTCATGTCGGTTTGAGCAACACATACCATCCTTAAATGGATACTTGAATGGAGTGGAAAAACCAGATCTTGGAGGATATTCTTTGGGCATGTGTGTTGGATTTCAGAGGCTCATGTGATAAAAATTTGGGATAAGTAGATCTTTCATATAACTATAGTTTCCAATACTCAATTATAATGTATCCTTTTGAGGTGATTTGTGGTCATCCTTTTCAGTATCATTTATGATGGATAATAGGGGTGATACTACTTTGTCGGGATTGAGCTAGGTGCAAGAGATATCCAACACTGACGGTTTCATCAAGCATTGGTTATCAACTGCACGAAGCCACCACAAGTACTGTGTTGATTAGTAGATATTGGACTTGGAATTCTTAGTGGGGGATCAAGTGTATTTAATGGTGGCCCCTTTCTTGGGACACCATCGTCTTGGTATGCAAGGAATGTTGATAATGATGTATGTCAGACTTTTTGAGAATAATGTGAGATTTTGTAAGGTTGAATATCAGTTAACATTACCAAACTAGTTAATATATATCCATGATATGTTCCATGTATCACAATTGATAAAGTATCATCCAGATCCATCTCACATAATGAATTGGGAAGAATTGGAGCTGGAGGCCGATATGTTTGTATTCGAATGATCAGTATGGATTATGGATTCTCAATCGAGAGTGCTTTGGGAGAAATCCATATTATTGGTTTTGGTTATTTGGAAACACATAAATTATGATCATGGGACATGGGAGAAAAAATGTAGGGTGGATGTTTAGTATCCACATCCATTCTCGACTCAAGCTCTGGTTTAAAATTTCTGAGGGTGAAATGTTTTCATGGTGGGTAGAATTGGCACATTCATGGTATCATTTTGAGGTATTTTATTTTTTATTTTTGGACATATATTTATTTCATATCTCTCCCAAGTGTTTTTTAATAAAATTTTGATTTTCGTATTAGAAATAAATAGGTTCACAGATGGGACAGATTAAGGGAAACTATTTTCCAGCCTAGTAGAATTCATGCACCCTGGCCAGTGGAACTATCCATACTGCATGACCTAGTGCACATGATTTCAGGTTAACCATATTCTTAGGATAATGGCTCTGTCTGATTCTCACGACTAGGTGCATGGGTGTTTAACCACTCTAAGAAAACTATGAGTCCTCATTTCTATTTGGATAGAGTTGTCACATGATGGTGGAGGGGACTCCATCCCTAAAACATGAGTCAGACGTCGCTTGCTCTCCATCTTCTTGTTCGTCTACCATAGTAATCAACACAGCACCTCATCCTATTGTTGATGTTGTCATAGGAACTCTTCATGTTGTTGTTGTTTCTATTGACACATCTCATACAGCTCCATACGCATACTCTCTATAAGCTTACCCTGAGCTCATAGCTCCTCCTAATACTATGTAGGAGATGAAGATAAATCCAAATGAGCTCTTATCGAGCTGGAAGTAAACATTACAGTGGTACCATAATATCTCTCAAGAATCAATTGACATATGATACCAACAACTCAGCTTTTCTCGAATGAATACTAGGTCACGTACATCCATGCTACATCCTCAAATATTGTTTCACAAGTTTGATTGTCGGTCTCGGCCTAAATCTCAGTCTATGTCTGAGATGTCGTGTCCTCATATGACATCATCAATTCCAATTTAAAATTAAATTAGTTAAAATATTATTTGCAAATAATTTTAAAACTCAAAAAATATTATACTACACACAATATGATGATGGTGATGACCTCTAATCTCTCTAATGACATGATCATTTTATATCGTCCTATAAACATCGAACTCTATACTATTGGGTTTTTATATTTCCAATATGATTATAAGATCAATAGTTTACTTTTAAAGTTATATAAAATTATTTTTAAAAGGTAACTACAATATGTTCCCTATGCGTACTGAATGTACGACTACCAGATCGAGGCGACATCTCCTATCTCCCCAGGTCTTTTCAACCTACTGATGATATCCTTTGAAAACAACCACCCATCCAGTGTGACCACAATCCATCACAAACATGAGATGAAATATAATCCGATCAGTGGGCATATAAGGACTCATCAAACTCTATTACTCCTAATTTATTCATTATTCTCCTCCTCAAATTATGCAAAAAATGTCAAAAAAAACTAATGCATACAACCCCCCAATACCTCCTGATAGAGTTACACATTCTCTCATCAATGAGATACCATAAACTATACAAACAAGTAATAATGTAATGTTGTTAATTAAATAAATATCATAACAAATATTATTTATTTACATACCACCAAATGATTTAACATGTGACGCTGGACATCATTGTGAATCTAATCCCATGTAACCCATGCCTCAAAAAAATAATTTCACAATATTATACTCCCATTTCCGACAGCTATATGTGTAAAGTTGTGATAAAAATAAAAAATAATCCAAAAATTAGTATATAAATTAATTAATGATAATTAATGAAAACTAAAAAAATACATAGGTAAACATACCTCTACATGCGTGGATCGAATCCATGATATGGACCTCACTCAAGGATAGGGTCAGGAATAATCAATCGGGAAATACCACGCACCCTTTAAGTCCTCCCAGAACCATCAGCAGTCTTAGGGTCAGATGATCCATCATCCTTTTCTTCATCAAGAATATGATCCTCCTACAACTGAAAAAATAGATCTTCATCAATTTGAAACATGAAATAAAGTTTGTTAGTAAATAGTTGAAAACAACTATTATATATAGATATATATTATATATGATTATAACCAGCATTTTACTGTTTATATCTTCATCTTCATCCCCATATTCATATCTGATGATGTCAATGTCTTTATATTCCTACTCATCACCATCAATTTCTATATAAGTTTTATTTTCATCATCTCTTTTCATTTCAAATTCATCTGTAACATCATTAATATCACTATCACCATCAAACCTTAATTTATGGGTTTCATCATCAATATTTGTGTCTCTTCGTGAAACATATGGATTTAGAATAGTCTCTTGAAAATTTTCAATTCCTTGCACTTCATCGGAACCATATTTACGTTGATTAAATAGATTTTTCCTGAGATTTGGTTTTTATTATGCTCTACCAATCACCCAACTCTCTTGAAGTTTCATAATAATTTTTATATTAAATTTTATTTTCCTGATGATCCAATAAAAATGGTTCATTTACTCAAAGAAGACTTATATATTTAATATCAACATTCCATGGCTCGGATGAACATGCAAGCCTCTCTTAGTATCCAACCACTGAAATTTAAATATAGTTATGTAATTCTTTCTGAGATAACATATTTCCATAATTTCGTCTAGCATGTTGTAAAAGTAAACTTCAGTTTCTCTATGATGAGATACCCTCATGAAAACACCACAATTCTTTTTTTAATTCCCCATTTTCACTTGTTTGAAATAAAAAACTATAACAACCCTACTCTTTTTTTACACACATTAACATGATTTATTACAAAAAAATTATATTAAGAAAACATTGATTATTGAGAGGTCTAGTTTATTTAGAAATTAGTAACATTACATGACAACATAAGACATAAAATACAACATCATTATGGAAAACTTCTTTTATATGACCACACCATTCCTTCGTACTTAGCATTGCATGGGATAACCTAAGGATATACATAAAAAAAGGGAGAGATATAATTCCCATTAAGGGAGTAAACAAGGAATAAAATTAAGAATAAAATACATGTTAAGAAATAGGCATATCAATGGATCATAAGAGAAACATGAACACAAAGGCATGATATAGCATGATTATCATAACATGGAAATGTGGCCACAATATTTAACATGATATTGTCATGAGACAAGGCTCGTTGGACATGGATCACGGGTAAACCCTCATTTCAATTGAATTAGAATGATTAAACCATCATTGCACTTGAAATATAATTATACTAATCTTTACCCAATGCATTGGTGCGCTATCAGGGTGCACCATTTATAATCATTTCATTTCATGCATTAGTGTGTCACATATATCATAGAACATAGAGTCATTAAAAATAATAATTTGTTCCATGAATAAGATATATGGAATACATAAATATAAGTCCTAAATAAACAAGTACATGTTTATAAATTTCAATACCCTTGACATAAAACGGGTATGGTATTCGCTTACATGATGATTTTGGCATGGGAAATTTTGTTGTAACTTCAGAATCATAACAACGTCAAATAGAAATAATAAAATGGGTTGATGAGAGAGAAATGGGTCTCTAATAAATTATACATTAAATCAATATTAAGGGGTCATGGAACATAATATACCAACATATTTAATGGAATTTAGGTGCCTAATATAAAACAATTTCTTGAATCTAAATGAAGAGAGAAAATACCTTATGGAAGTTTGGCATGGTAACAGGTGTACATGGGTGGAATTAATGAGAGAGAAATGGGTCTATACTCATTAAAAAATAAGTAGGTTAGTATAGGGGATGTGTGAAATCATACCCCAAAATTTTTAATTGAAAATAAATGGGCATAACAATATAAGGAAACTTGTATATAAATAAGGAAGGAAGGAAAGTGAGGATCTCATACATGGAAGTGTGATCCCAAAGGCTTGAGAGAGGCTTGAGAGAGGCTTATTTGGATCTTGGGGAGCCATGGGAGGATTATATAGAGGATGGAAGATTTTGGTCGAGCTCTAAATGGTTTTAGTGGAGAGTAATGGGAGATTTGTGTGGGTTTATTTAGGAAAAGGGAGAAAATTCTTTTTTATTTTGGTTTTGGACACTACACATTAAACTAATCAAAACCATAAACCACAACATGGTTTTTTCCCTTGGTTTTTGTAAATTTGTAGTGTAAAACATTATTTTATAAGGAAAATGTATGAAAATATAAAAATATTATGCATGCTGATGTGGAGGTGAGTCACACTCTCAAGGAAATCATTATAAAAAGTTAAAATGTTTTATAAGTATTGGAGGGTCTACTAAGGCATTGTAAAATAAATAAAAAAAAATCACAATATTTTAAATTTAAAAATATATTGGATGGATGTACAGTTTTATATTATTTTATTACACCACTATTTGGTCATTATGATGTCATAAAAAACATTATATATTTAAACGGTATTTAATTTTACCCAAAAAAATTGACTGCCTCAGAAAATTTGGAATAAATCACCACTAGATAATTTCAAAGTCCTGAATCCAAAAATGATATTAATTTAATCTAATTAATTTCATAAATATGTGAATTTCTACTTTTAAAATAAAAATCTACATTTATCGAAAATTCATTTGTTAAAAAACAGATTTCAAACCTTAATAAAAATTAAATTTATTTTTATAAAAATTATACAATGATTTATATTTAATAAAAATTAATATTTTAATAATATTTTTTTAAAATATTACTTAATTTAAAAATCCATTAATCCATCTAAATTTATTTCTTAAATAAATTTTAATACTAACTAAAAATAATATTTCTTCTTTGAAACCCATTTACAATGTAACAATAATAAAATGAATGTAAATTCTTTATTCTATAAAAAAATAATGCACATAATCATAGTGCTAGGATCTTGTTAAAAAACCCATTATAACACCCACATAATACCTAAGGGTAAGGTGTATGATTGTGACATACTCTTGGGTGGATCGAATAACATCGCTTGGGTGGTTATCTCTATTAACTTCCACTTCTCCCATAGGTGGTTCTTTTAAGGCTTAACGTGTTAAAGCTCGGCTTGGGCTTGGTCATGAGAAAATCCTAGTGACGTTGTCTCCTTTGTGAGCTCTGAAAAATTGGCTTTATATGGAGAAATTACACTGGATGAGGTCATCGCTTCCTTTGTCTGAGGAAATTGGATTTTATAAAGACCTATATTTATACTAATCATGTGATCAATATTCAATGAATATATTAGAAATGATAACAATTCTTAAATGTATTTTAATATCCAAAAACATAAAATGATGGAAGGGAAAATGTTTTGTATAACCATTTTATATAATAAGACATTTAATTAGATCACGATTAATTTTCATTAATAAAAGTTTGGGTCGTTATAATTATCCCCCTTAAGAAAATTTCCCTTGAAAGATCTTTTTCCCACACTAAAATAGATGAGGGTAACTCTGCTTCACCACTTCCTCGGATTCACACATTTCTTCTTCAAATTTTTGGTTTCACCCAACACCTTGACGAGGCGTATTGTCTTATTTTGTAGAAATTTTTCCCTATCATCTAATATCTTCACTGGTGTCTCCTCATAGGAGAGGTCATCCCCCAGTGGTACCACGACTAGATTGAGTACATGAAATGGGTCGGGTATGTAATTCCTCAAGAGTGATACATGGAATACATCATGTACCTGAGATATGTTTGGTGGAAGTGTTATTCCCTAGGCTACTACTCCAATGCGATCAAGGATCTTAAATGGGCCGATGTACCTTTGGAAAAGCTTTCAGTTCTTCCAAAATCTCATAACTCTTTCCATGGTGATATGCAGAGGAATAAAATGTCTCCAACATAAAACTCTAGGTATTGTAGATGATTATCAGCATAACTCTTTTGTCAACTCTGAGCAGCTTTAATGTGCTGCTGGATGGTCTTAACCTTCTCCACCATTTCTTCAAAAATTTCTAGAACTAGGGGTTTTATCTCCAAACTTAATCCTAACATATTAGTTTATTGCACCACTTTCAATAAAGGGCTTTAAAAAGATTTGTTTTGATGCTTGATTGGAAATTGTTATTGTAAGAGAACTCAACCAGAGGAATATATTGATCCAATTCTCCTTTTAAGTCCATTGAGAATGCTCTCAACATGTCCTCAAGTGTTTGGATAGTCAACCCAGATTGGCCATCAGTTTGAGGATGATAATCCGTATTGAAGTTCATCTCAGTATTCATAGCATGATGGAGACTCTTCCAGAACATAAAGGTGAATCATGGATCTCGATTGGATAAAATAGATAGTGGTAATCCATGCAGCCTTACCACTTATCTAATGTATATTTGCGTCATTGGTCCATTGGTAAATCCTCTCGAATTGTAATGAAGTGTGTAGTTTTTTGACAGATGATCCACAAAAACCAAGATAGAATTATTTCTTTTGTATGTATTCAAAAATCTAGTAAAAACTTCTATAGTGATGTTCTCTCATTTCCATGTTGGTATGGGTAATGGTTGCAATGTACCCATAGTCTTCTACCTTTCGGTATTCATTTGTAGGAACACTAGGCACTTTTATGTATACTTAGTGATCTCCTGCTTCATGTTATCCCATCAATAATACTCTTGGAGATCCCGATACATCATTGTGTTTCCTGGGTGAATGGAGGAAGTTAAACTATGTACATCATACAAAAGTTCATTCTTTAACTCAATATTTGATGGAACGCATAGTATTGTCCCAAATCTCATAATTCTTTCTTCCTTAGCATTGAACTCTGAGGATTTTCTTCTTTTGATAGTTTCCACTTTCTTATGAATTCCCATATAATTCTTTTTGAGCATCTTTTATCCTTTCCAAAAGATATAGTTGAGAAATCATTTTTAAATGGATTAATGATGTTCTATTCTTTATGATTCCCATGTTCATCTTCATCAAATCTAAAAGACTGGATTATTTATAATCCTCATGAATGATATAATTGTTGGGTCCTTTCAACTTATAGCATATTCCACCTTGTTCACATTTCCAGGGTGGTAATGGATTGATCAGTCATAATCTTTGATCAGATCTAACCATCTTTGGTGGTGCATGTTCAACTCTTTCTGTTTGAATATATACCTATGACTTTTGTGATCAGTATATATTTCACACGTCTCCCCAATTAGTTAATGTCACAAAATTTTTAATATAAAGATTACTACAGCCAACTACAAATCATGTGTTGTATAGTTTTTCTCATGACATATTAATTTCCTTGAATCATAGTCAATGACTTTTTCATTTCGCATCAACACATATCCTAGACCCTTCTTTGAACCATCACTGAATACCATAAAAATTTCTCCAATTCTGGGTAGTGTGAGCACAGTTGCAGTGATAAGCCTCCCTTTCAACTCCATGAATCTATCTTCGCATTCATCACTAAAATAAAACTTGACTCCCTTCCAAGTTATGTTGTTAATGGGGTTTGAAAATTGTGATAAATTTATCACAAATCGGAGATAATATCCAGCTAACCCAATAAATCTACATATATCCATCATTAATTTTGGCCTTGGCCATCCCTCAATTGAATTTGTCTTAGAGGGATCCACTAATATAACATTGGTTTTGATGATATGGCTAATGAATGATATCTCCTTCAACCAGAACTCATACTTTTTGTACTTTTCATAGAGCTTCTCCTTTCTAAAGCTCTCTAGAACAGTGCTTAGATACTCCTCATGATCCTCCTTGGTTTTGAATTATATTAGAATAATGTCTAGAAAGACTATCAAAAATATCTCAAGGTAGTATCTAAAGACTCTATTAATAAAGCCCCACAGGATTATGGGCACATTAGTGAGTCCTAAAGGAATTACTATGAATTCACAGTGCTCATACCTTGAATGAAAGGTAGTCTTGGGGATATCCTCCTTCTTTAACCTAACTTGGTAATATCCCGACTGCAGATCCACCTTAGAGAATTACTGTGCTCCACGTAGCAGATCGAAAAAGTCATAAATTCCTGGAAGAGGATACTTTTTCTTTATCATGATTTTTTTATCTCATGATAATCAATACAATGGTGAATTGACTCATCCCTCTTCTTGAAGAATAGGACTGGCGCACCCCATGGTGAAGCACTTGGGCATATAAACCCTTTATCCAGACTCTATTGTAGTTGTTTCTATAGCTCCTCAAGCTCCAAAATAGCCATTCTATATGGATTCTTAGATATTTTCAAAACCCTAAGTATAAGATCAATAGATAATTCAGCATCTCTTCTATGAGGAAGACCATGCAATTCCTATGGAAACACATCAGCAAATTTTCTCACAAAAGGCATGACTTCCAAGGATGGTTTCTTCCTTAGAATCAATCATCTGGGCTAGATATGCATGCTAATAGGACATTAATATCCATTCTTGAGATGATGGTGATAAATAATATTCATCCTCCTCCTTTCACTTGTACAAAATCAAGGGTCGATTCTCCATATGGAGAGTCATTTCCCTCTCATGGAAGTTTATGTTGGATTTAGATAGGGAATGTCAATGAATGCCAAGAATTGCATCAAATTATACCAGAGAGAGTATGAAGAGGTTTTCTAGGAAGGTGAATCCATAAATTTAGATAGGGGAGGAGTTATATTGATGGGATTCAATGATTGTCACATTTATTGATCTCACCGACATCTCTACTTCCATGATTTGTGGTAGTGTTTATATTGTTCTACTAAACATTTAGGATATAAAAGAATAAGTATAACTAGAATAAAAAAGTATGTTATCTATTAATTATTGAATTACTATCATACTTTTCACCACTTTTTTCGGGGTTCTCTTCGGGGGTAGTGATGGAAAAGGCTTTCCCTTGCTTCCTTGTAGGTTGTTGGTTGCCTCCAAAAACCCTTCTATTTGGTCACTTGTTTTTGAAGTACCCTATTTCATTATAGTTGAAGCAATGAACAATGTATTGAGGGTTGAACGGATTTTTCTACTCCTCTATTGCAACCACATGTTTTTCTTTTGGTATTTAATGGTCAAGTTCCCTTCACTTCCACACCTAAATCGTTTCCTCGTCCCCTTCAGGAAATTTCTGATGTGTTTCTTTCCACCCCTTTGGAATGTGGGGTGCGGGAACTTCTTATCACCATCGGATTTATCAACTAGAATACCATAATTAATGTCCAATTTATGCTTCTTATCTCCATGATACCTCTGAGATTCTCCGATCTCCATTTCAACTTTGAAGGCACATCAGAAACTTTCCTCAAAGCTATCGAAGTCACAGATCGCTAGGGCTTTTTGTATGCTATGTTTTATCCCACCAAATAAGTAGACAAACTTGCATTTAGGGGTAACAACAAAGACAAAGGTGTATCATGCAATACTTGTGGATTTTTCCTCATATGCTCTAATGGATTCGTCGTCTTTTTTCACAAGGGCAAGGAATTCACTTTCCATATTATGTTTGAGGGCATTTGGAAAATGTTTATCAAAAACCATTTTCCAGAATCCTTCCATTACAATGCCTCGATCTCTTCTTCCGGATTCATATTTATGATCAATATCAACCATGTATATGCTTCACCCTCCAAACAATATGAATATATAAGAACTTACTCTTTCTCAGAACATTGAAGGATGGAGAAGATCTTCTCACTGGAGTTGATCCATCGTTCGGTGATTGAGGGATCAAATGATCCGTTAAAAGTTGGATTCCATTGTCTAATGAGGATCTTGATTGCATATTTCTCTTTATTAGGGGGAGTTGTACATTCCTCTTGACCCATGTTTCTATTCAACACTTGAGATAACTGAGTTTGTATCCTGACAAAGTTTGTGATTCTCGATCCCATCATATTGGGAATCTCATTAGAATAGTCCTCACATTGATATATGCATCGGTTTATAGAAAAATTAATCCTATTACAGATCATTGGATGGAATAAAAGGTGGGGTAACACATAAAGGGTAATCCAAGGACAAAAATGGATAACTTATAAATTACATTTATTTATGTAACTTGTGAATTTATAGGATTAAATATATTATATCAATGATCTACTACCCACCATATATTCTTAAGGGATTTTTTATTCCGTTAATAATGTTTCATACTAAGCTTATGAATATACCAAATCTTATCACCTAGGTTTTCGAACTAAGAGTGAAACAATGACCTTTTTCGTGCACCAGTTCATGTCTGAGTCTAGTTCAAAGTGGTGTTTTCGGGATTTATCCCTAGATACATCTGTGCCATAGCCACCTCTACCTGTTCATATCCAGAAAAGGATTACTTTTCATGATAAACCACTTACTCTATACTCACCAAAATTTACGGAGGTTTTATTATACATAGTCTTATCCCTAAGGCATTCACTAGGGTTTTCTAATCCTAATACCAAAAAATAACTAAACCTATCCTCTGATACCATCTACAATAACCCTACTCTTTATTACAAAAATTAACATGATTTATTACATAAACTTGAACTTATGAAAACTCTGAGGATCTATAGGTCTGTTGTTTTGGAAAATTAGTAACATTACAAGAAAACATAAGACATAAAATATAACATCATTATTGAAAACTTCATTTACATGACCACAACATTCCTTCATACTTAGCATTTCATACGATAACCAGAGGATATACATAAGAAAAGGGTGAGTTATAAAGCCTAGTAAGGGAGTAAATAATTCATAACATTAAGAATACAATATATTTTAGGCAATATCCATGTTATTGGATCATAACAGAAACATGAACATAATGATATGATATAGCACGATTATCAATACATGGAAATGTGGCAACAACATTTAACATGATATTAGCATGATCCAAGGCTCATAGCGCATGGAGCATGAGTAAACTCTCATTGAACATGAATTTTAAAGATTAAAACCCCATTTCACATGATTTATCATGATACTAATCTTTACCTAATGCATTGGAGCGCTATCAGGGCACACCCTTTATAAACATTTCATTTCATGCATAAATGTGCCACATTGATCATACAATCTGGATTCATTAAACATCATAATTTGTTCCACAAATATGAGATATGGAATACATAAATGTAATTCCTCAATCAAAAAGTACATTTTTATAACGGTGAATACCCTTCATATAGAAATGAGTATGGAATTCACTTACACGATGATTTTGGCATGGGAAATGTTGGTGTAACTTCGACATCATAACGGCGTGAAATAGAAATCGTAAAATGGGTTGATGAGAGAGAAAGGTGTATCTCATCATTTATACCTGAAATGGACAGTAATGGGGTCAAGAAACATAATATCCCAACATATGTAATGGATTTTAGATGCCTTATATAAAATATTTTCTTGAATGTAAATGAGGAGAGAGAAATACCTTACAAAATTTCAATATGGTAACAGGTGTAAATGGGAGGGGTTAATGAGAGAGAAAGGGGTATATCATCATTAAAACATAAGGAAAGAATATAGGGAATGTCTAAAATCATACCCCAGCATTTTTAATTGAGAATAAAATGGCATAACAATATAAGGAAACGTGGACATAAATAAGGAAGGAAGGAAAGTGAGGATCGTGATCCTAAAGGCTTGGGAGAGGCTTCCTGGGATCTTGTGGCAACTTGGGAGGATTATGTAGAGAAGAGGGAAGGGTTTTTTTAAGATCTAAATTGTTTGAGTGAAGAGGAATGGGAGATTAAGTGGTTTTATATTAGAAAAGAGGGGGTATTCTTTATTATTTAGGTTTTGAACACTACACATTAAACTAATCAAAACCGAAAAGCATCCCATAGTTTTCGCCCATGGTGATTTCCATAGTGGAGAGAGAAAAAATATATATAAGTTAAATGGCCTAATTTTAAAAAATATTTTGCTTGATATCGTGGAGGTGAGTCACACTCTTAAGGAAATCATTTTAAAATGTTAAAATATTTTATAAGTCTTGGAGTGTCCACTAAGGCATTGTAAAATAAATCAATCAAATCAAAAATCGCATTATTTTATAGTTAAAACATATATTTTTAAAATATATCTTTTTATAGTATTTTATTACATCACTATTGGGTCATTATGATGTCATAAATCACATTATATATTTAAACAGTATTTTATTTTTTACATAAAAAATCGACTGTCTCAAAAAATTGTGAAAATCCACCATTAGATAATTTAAAAATCCTGAATCCAAATATTATTTTAATTTTATATAATTAATTTACTAAATATGTGAATTTTTAATTTTAAAATGAAAACTGACTTTTATCGAAAATTCACGTGTTTTGACAAAAAGGGATTTCAAACCTTAATAAAAATTACAACTGTATTTATAAATATTATACAATTATTTATATTTAATAAAAACTAATTTAATAATAATATTTTATTAAATTATTATTAATTCAAAAATACATTAATTCTTGAAAATATATTTCTTAATTGAATTGCAATATTAACTAAAAATACTCTTTGTACATTAAAAACGACTTACAAAGTAACAATAATAAAATGAATATATAATATTTATTATATACAAAAATAATTCACATAATCATAGTACTAGGGTCTTGTAACATAACATATTATAACTCTTTCATAAGACATATGGTTAAGGTGTGCGATGGTGACTGAATCTTTGGCCGACTTGGATAACATCGTTTGGGTGGTAATCTCTATTAACTTCCACTTCTCCTATAGGCAGTTCTATTCAAGCATACTGTATTGGAGCTCTTCCTAGGCTTGGTCAAGATCTAATCCACGAAATGCTACCTCATTTTTGAGCTCTATGAAATGGGTTTCGTAGGTAGAAATTCTACCATATGAGGTTATCACTTCTTTTATATCAGCAAATTGGATTTGTTAAATCCCTATATTTATATTAATTATGTTATCGTTGTTCAATGGCTATATTAGAAATGGTAAAAACTCTTAATAGTATTTTAAAATCCAAAAACATAAAACCATGGAAGTGAAAAAAAATTATATAACCATTTTACATAATAAGATATTTAATTAGATCAAGATTAATTTTAATTAATAAATTTTTCGGTCATTACAAAAACCATTCACCACATAAGAATTATAATATTCAACCATTTTGGATGGTGGGTTACTCAATACACATAATAGATTATATATTTTATCATTATAGTGTGATACCTAAAAGTTTTGAAAATTATTTATCAATATAATTAGTAATAAATTGATTTATATATTAAAACATAAATAATTTATGTTACCCATTTTTAAAATCAACTGGACAAATTATTTTGCTGGCGTTCTTCTAGAGAAACTTTTGTATGTTTTTGAAGTTGTTTCTTGATATGATTATCATAAAACCCAAAAAAATAATATTAATTTACATTAACAATTATTATATAATAAATGATAGGAGAAATCATAGTAGGAATGTTGTCATTTCTTCATAGTTGAGAATAACATATGTATGATCTCTTTGATGTTCATCATCTGAAAGCAATCTTTCATAAACTCTGACGAAGCCAATATCGAGCTGATTAAAATTTGATAATTGATTTCTCATTTCATTATCAAAATTTCCCTAATTACGGTACAAATGGTTGTGTTTTGAGGGATGTTCCGATTGAAAATAATTAGAGCAGAACAAAGAAATTCCCTCTTAAAAATAAGTTGGAAATATGCTTCTCCAATTGATCCTTCAACCGATTCTTTGTTGTGTGCATTTTTCTTTAATTTCTCCCTGAATATTTTTAATGGGTATATCAATCAAAATTGTACCAGACACACAAATTTTTATTTATACATGAAATATAATATCAAATGTTCCATTAAATCAAATAAATTCGGCAGGAATATTTTTTCTTGATTATTAAAATTAAAACAATATCTTCTTGTAGCCAGCTTAGTGTATCGTAGTGTATGGTCTCAAGCAAAATGTCTTAGAAAAAAATGATATTTCTTTTATTTCATACCAATCATTGAATTTAACAAATCTCTTAAACTAATCAATATAATTATATCCATTATAACATGATAGTCATGACTTTTTAATTTGGTAATATGATAATTTCTAACACATCTACCCAAATTGGAAGAATAACCATCTAGAATACTCAAATCTGCAATCCACTAACAAAATAATAAATGATTTTATTTGTACAATGTATAATATTTTTTCGTCTTCATTAACTTATGTGATCTGACATTTTCAAATAGTTCAATTTCTGGTCGCCTAGAAATTTTGGCAAGATATAATCATGCCTTTACATTATCTTTAGTCTTACCGGGTGTATCCAAAACTGTATGAAATAAATTAAGAAAATTGTTCTACTCAATATTCATGACATCCAACATTTGGAAAACCAAAAAATCATAGCAATATAGAAGATCCCAAAAAAAAATTTGTTTTATCCAATTGTCTTCTTTCCCAAAGCCATCAATTTTCTATTAGTTTATTATCAGTCCAAATGTAATGGGGGGTAATGAAAAGACAATTGATTTGAACTCCATACATCAAATCATTATAGGAGGTCCATCTATTTCAATTACGTTTTTTCATAAATGAAATTTTTTTATCCAAAAAGGATGATCAGTTGGATGGAATCTACAATGACAGTTGAAAAAACAATGTTTTTTCCATTGATAAGAATAAACGCTTTACTATCTATCATACAGTACATCAATGATTTTAGACCTTGGGTAATCTAGCTAGATAACAAGTCATTTGATGGGAAGTCACTAATTTTCAACATCAATTCATCTTTTAGTAGGAAACTTTTTTTCACAGAAACATCATATGTACTAACACCATTACTGCATAATGAATTTAACTCATCATTAAATGGTTTCAAATAAACATCAGTATTATTTTTTTAATTTCCTATAATTAATAAGGTAAAAAAGATATATGGATCCTTCATCAAAATCCAAGGAGGAAAATTGGTTAGAGTTATAAAGACATGCCAACATGAATACTAACTACCGTAAGAACCCAATGGAAAAAAATTGTCCGTAAAAAGACATAATCTCGTTTTTTGGGCCTTTGAATAAAAATATTGATGAATTTAGTCAAAATGATTCCATAAATCACTATTAGAGGGACAATTTAAGATTTTATCAGTTGAAATATGGGTTTTGTGACATGTCATCAATGTCGCTGTGTTCTGAGACATAAATAAATGTTTCAATGTAAGTGTAATAGGGAAATATCTTAACTATTTTATAGGAATCAATACAAACTTCCCTAGTTGAGGCTCTTTATACCTCGATTATCCACATGTGGGAAAACTATCCAACAACACATTTTCACAATAATATAAGATGCAATCATTTGAACATGCATGAATCTTATTATAACAAAGATGAAGATTATAAACCATCCTCTTACTCTCATAGAAATTTGAAGAAAACTCATTTCATTCAGGTAATAGTTTTTTAACAGAAAATAATATATGATCAAAATAGGTATTTGACATTCCATTATCTAGTTTAATATCCATAAATTTAGCAACACCTTTAAATTTTCTTATCATGAAACCATGATATAAGGTATCCTCACCGGACCTCAACAACCCATAAAATTGATATGGTTCCAACCCATGAGTGAAATCAATATCATATTGAGTTTTAGATTGTGGAAAATACAGACCTACAACATCATGTACTAAATTTGGAAAATGTGATGGATCTAGAACCAAATTATTAGTATCTTCTCTAGAACTACATTTACAATGTTGATACTAAAAAACATATTTTGAATAAAACCCAAAATGAAATAGATGGCCCCAAATATTTTCAAATGCGTCTAATGTCCTCATAGACTATTTTTTTAAAAGGAAAAGTAATTATCCCTTACGAAAAAAATTTGGGTTTTGATGATGAACCTGATAAGAAATATTCAACACCAACAATATATATATGATTTAAAATAGATTCATTTGGATTCGCCCAATGATTTATTCACATGTTATCATTAAATAATGACTGTTGTTTACTTCCTTGTTCAATATTTTTCTAAAAAATCTAAAATAATTATTTTTTAATAATTTGATATAAGAAAAACACTATCCAAAAAATAGATGAATATAAAATTCACTTTTCTAAACATTTATTATAGTTTCTATTATTTGATAGTAATTTATAGTATTTTTTATAAAATGTATTCTAATATAAACTAATTTATGATACTTTATTCTAATTACCACTAATTATTAGAAATTTCAATAAATTGATACTATTTAATACTAATTAGGGGCGACACAATTTCAATCAGATTGGTGGTATCTCCTTAGCTTGATTGCTCATCCCTTTTCATCTTTCTTCAACTGAAATCACTATGAACAATTTGATTTGACGTTAAAATATCCATTTTCATGTGCACGATAATGGAGAGAAGGGTGGCCTTGCCACGCTTCTCTCCATTAACGTGCATACAAAAATAGATATTCGTACCTCAAATTATATTTTTCATAGTGATTTATGTTTGATAAAGGTGCAAGGAGATTATCCATCTAAAAAAATAGCCTCTTTTTTCCAAATAGATCAACTCCTTGCAACATTCTCCGACTAAAATCAGTATGAATAATATGCTTCGACATATGAATATCTATTTTCTTATAGACAAGAATAGAGAGAAGGTAGGCCTCATTGAATTTCTACCCATTCTCGTGCATATGAAAATAGATATCCATACAATGGAGCAGATTTTTCATAGTAATTTTAGTGGGATAATGTTGCAGGGAGATGAGTCTTCGGGAAAAAGTGTTACTGCCAATCTACTGGAAAATGTGATAATTTATTACTAATTATATGTTGCCTCACTCTCTGGGGAGCTCTCAAGCTTTCAGCACGACTTCTACCCCTAGGGTTGTCCCCGACAGCAATGTATTCAATTCTGTTATCCCTGGTTCTCTCTTCTCTTGGCTCAACTCACTAGGCTTTAGTCTCTTGAGGTCCTATTCTCATTCTCCATCACTAGTTTTGGTCTCCTCTCCCTATTTTGACTTCCCCTGATTTTTGAAGACTTTAGCCTCCTTTTTGTGCTCTAGCCTCGAGCTCCATCGCTCTTCTCCAGGTCGGATCTGGAGCGGTGGGCACACCGATGCTTTGGGATAGTGGTCTAGCATTTGAGGGTCCTCTAGGTGTCTCATTTATTCTTTATTTAGGGTTTCTGCCCCCGGTCTCTTTCTAGGGTTTCATCCCCTCGCATTACATTAATTTTTATAGTCCTTCCCAGGTTCTTTCTAAGGTCCAATCTATTTTCTTCATTATAGTTCTCAGTGGTTTTGGGTTGTCATTGGTTGAGAGTTTTTAACTGTTTTGCTGGCCAAAGTTGGTGTTGTATGGTGAAGTTGTGACGATTTTGGGCGGAGCTTCTGTTGCGATGAGGATGGCTGCGGAAAAGGTGAGTGTCGACAGGATAACATCTGGACAGGTTTTTATTCTGGTTTTCATTTCCCTAGTTCATGGTCTCCCGGTCGGAGATGTGGTTTTTTGGAAATTGAGGCAATGATGTTCTTCTGGAGATGGTGGTCGGTGTGTTGCGATTACTCCAGCGATGGTGAGGCAGAGTTCGATTATGATGTTGATGATGATGACATTAGGTAGGGATGTGACTGATGGGGCTTTCGTGTCTACGGGCTGGCTCGTATTACAAGAATCCCCTTTGAATTTTGAATTTTGGAATTTTAAAATCTTTTGCGGTGTTTTGAATTTTGGATTTTGTGGGAGGGATTCTTGTTGTGGGTGGTAATGGGGTTTTCTTGGTTTGTTTTGCACTGGTTCACATTGTCTTTGGTTCACACTTACCCTTTTAAATGTTTCATTTGAAAATAAAATATATAAAATAGGTATTCCTTATTATTACTCTGGTGAGAATTATGCAGATTTATTACTATTTATTATTATTTATTAGTATTTATTAATATTTATTTCTATTTATTACTAATTGTTACTAATTATTACTGATTATTACTAATTATTACTAATTATTACGAATTATTGTTATTTATTACTATTTATTTTTATTTATTACAAATTGTTACAATTTATTTCTAATTATTAATATTTATTTCTATTTATTACTTTTTATTACTATATATTACTATTTATTAATATTTATTACTATTTATTACGATTTATTACTTATAATTACTAATTATTACTAATTATTACGAATTACTAATAATTATTACTTTTCATTGCAATTTATAACTATTTATTACTATTTATTAGTATTTATTTCAATTTTCTAGTAATTATTACAGCGTATTACTTATTATTACTAATTATTACTAATTGTAACTAATTATTACTATTTATTACTATTTATTATTATTTATTACTATTTATTCCTATTTATTATTATTAATTACTATTAATTAATATTTATTAATATTTATTCCTATTTATTTATATTTATTACTACTTATTACAAATTATTACGAATTATTACGAATTATTTCTATTTAATACTATTTATTGCTAATTAATAATATTTATTACTAATTATTACTAATTAATCTTATTTATTACTAATTAACAGTAATTATTACTAATTAATACTGATTAACCATATTTATTACTAATTATTAATAATTATTACTAATTATTCCAATTTATTCCAATTTATTACTATTTATTACTATTTAGTGCTATTTATTACTAACTAATAATAATTCTTACTCATTAATATTGATTAACCAAATTTATTACTAATTATACAATTTATTACTATTTGTTACTATTTGTTACTAATAGTTCGTATTTATCACTAATTATTACTAATTATTCATATTTACTACTATTTATTACTAATTATTCACATTTATTACTATTTATTACTAATTATTACTAATTTTTACTAATTATTACAATTTATTATAAATTATTCATATTTATTTCTAATTATCCATATTTATTAATAATTATTCTAAATTATTCCTAATTATTTCTAATTATTACTGATTTTTCATATTTATTACTAATTATTCTAAATTATTCATATTTATTACTAATTATTGATAATTATTCATATTTATTTATAATTATTCATTTTTATTACTAATTATATATATTTATTACGAGTTATTCTTATTTGTTACTAGTTGTTAAAATTTATAAATAATTATTCATATTTGTTACTAAGTATGATTAATTATTACTCAATGTGACAAACTATTATAATTTTTTACTAATTATTATAATTTATTACAAATTATTAAAATTTATATCTAATTACTGCTAATTAGTACTTGTTCCCGCTAATTATTAGTAATTATTACTAATTTCTAATAGTTATAGCTAATTATTACTAATTATTTTTAAGTATCACTAATTATTAAAATTTATTATAATTTATTACTATTTATATATATTTCTAAATATTTATTTCAATTTACTAGTTATTAATGCAAATTTTTACTAAATATCTCAAATTGTTACTATTTATAACTAATTATTATTAATTTTTATTAATTTTTATAATTAATACTAATGACTATTAATTAATAATAATTAATATAATAACTATTAATTAATAATAATTAATAACAATCATACGTACTTATTTTTAAAAATAAATAATGCAAAATAAAATGATCGAATTCTTATTTAATTTAACTATAGCTAATTTACAATAATTATAACTAATGTAAATTAAAATGATATAACTAAAAAAATAAAAGAAAAAGAAAAATATCTTAAAACTGAATCTTTCATAGGATGTAAGACTTGAATATTGATCCCATTTAGAATCTTAAACTTTGAAAAAAAAATTAGAGAGAAAATGTAATTTGAGAGGGAGAGATAGGTAGAGAAAGGAGTTGAATGGGGATAATCGGATTGGGGTATATATACATTAGATTATTTGCGACAGGATCTGTTGCAAATACTAACTCCCCCTATTAATTAGGGGTGGTGGTTAAAAAGGTATTTCTGATGGGTCCAGTCCTAAATACCCACCTGCGGACATAGTATTTGTGATGGGAGTTAACTCTGGTTATAAATACTAAAAAACGCTGATAGGTGTTTGAAACAGGTATAAAATATCATCACAAATACCCTTTCCGTTGTTTGTCGTAAAACTCATGCTAAACCTTTTGTGATGGAAACTCAATTTGCATCGCAAATAACAACTTATTTGTGATAATCAGTGGGTCTCTTCACAAATATCCCCTCCTGACGGACTGTTTATGACAGGACCCCTCCCCATCAAAAATATATCATCGCAAATATTCCTTTTCCCTGTAGTGTTTTCTCCCTTCTTTCTTGTTCTCTCTTTATCGAGCAAGGGGTTGGACCTATATGGGGATCCAATCTCCCTTAATTGGATTAATTCTTGATGGTTGTGGTGTAATGTAGCATATATAGGGTCTCTCCATGGTAAATTTGTGGTTTCCAACCCATTTCCAGAATATTCCAAGAAAGAGGTTGGTGGTACAATGCTTTACCATTATTTTAGGATTTTAGTTCTCTTTTTGTGGTTTCTAAATGGGTTTCAAGAATTGTGTGTGTGGTGTGAATCGTGTTTTCAAAGGGTTTTGTTTTCCTTAAGGATTAAATGATATTTTTCCTATATAAATGGGTTTTTAGGTTTGTTTTTATTATTGAAGTGTGATTGTCTAAGTGGTGGTTCATGTGACATGGGGAATGAAATTGAGCACAATTAAATCCTCGGTATCTTGGTGGGAAGACTATTCCTATATGTTAGCCGAGATAGTGGGGTCATGGATTTGTCTCCCTAACAAGATGACATTACAACACTAACTAAACATACATGTGATGGGGATTGGTTCCTCGAGCAAGACTGTTGTGTCTAGGATATGGTATAATCACCAAGAGTATGATGATCCTAGGACCCTTCTAACCCTAATGACGTAGGGATTTCTCATGATGCTCATATTGTGCTTATCGTTCAGCATGTCATTGTCTTTGGTTTCCTTTTAATTTCAATGCATGTTCATTTAAAATATTATATTCTTTTTTCTTAAACCTAGCATGTTAATTTTTCATCTAATGTTAGTGCATGGAATAAATTTTGGTGGTCTCCTACTGGGATTTTCCCTGACACCCTACGTATACCCTCAAGTGTTTATATACCTATTTATGTTTTACCCAGTTAAAGGTAAGGTTCTACATAGTGGTGATGGTGGATCAATGTGCTAGTGTTTCTTTACCTAGCGTGTGTTGATGGTGGTGTAATGAGGTGTTGACTCGTATCCACACGAATGTTTTGGTGGTCTAGTTGTTGCCTCCGCTTTTTTGGTTGTGTGGGTTTTTTGTTGTAATGTAAAAGTGATTAACTTAAAATTGTTCTATGGATGTTGGTTTATGATATGACTTTATGGTTTCTTAGTTTTACATTATTATTAAATATTGTTTATTTTTGTTCCTCATCAAATAAATATTTCCCAAATATTTTTTTCATGATGCCCAAACACTAGTTTCCATCCAGTGGGGAATGAGATCACACTTCGGGACATACCATGGGTCGGGTCGAGTGTCGAGTTGGATGGAATCTGGGCTTGGTTCATGATAACATAAACCTATAAATCCTATATAAATATTTTGAGAAGATATCATTTCAGTTTTTGGTCATGAAAGTTAACTCAAATATTTTGAAAGAAAATAGTGAATGTGAGTCCTTTTATAGTCAAAGGGTGGGGCATTCTGTGAATTTCCTAAAGTATAAAATTTAATTAAATTATTTTTCAGGTAAAAATGGATCCAATTTGATATTATTAAACTATAATATGTTTATTAGAAAATATAATCTCATAAAATTAAATTCAGATATGTTTAAGTGATTTTTTTCATCTATATCTCATTATTTTAACCTCTCATTAAACCTTTTAAAAATTGTGATTAAAAAGTTTTTTTACACTATAAAAGTGAAGAAATTTACCCTAAAACGTGAATCATAAGTGGAAAAGGGATGATATTTTGGAACATTTATTATCCCCTATCCTTAGTTAAATATTTTTAAGTTTTTCAAATAATTTAATAAAATATTATATTCATAAAATATCATTAATGTCATTTTTTACAGAATTCATTTAATTTGACTTTAAAACCATCAAGAAAATGATGAAATTCAAATATAACCCCATAAAACGTCAATAATATGAAATATTTAGCTATATAATTTCTTTGAAATAATAATTCATCTAAATTGAATTGCTTTTAACATTTTCAAATTCAATAAGTTTAATTTTTTGTTAATTAAATAAATATAGTGTCAGTGTTACATAAGATTTTAAGCTAGTTATCCAATAAGTAAAAATTAAAAATAAATTAAAATGAAAACAATAAATTCATTATATGAAGAATATATTTTTTTAATCATTAATAACATATATTTATCCATATAAGAACATATAAAATATGTAAAATGTTAGAGAGTGACATTTTTGTAATTTTCTTTACTTATAATAATATAAATGTCTTTACCACTGTGATATGGGACCAAAATGACATATAATAAAATTTGGGATAGATATGGGTGAATAATTACCATCCAATTAAATATAGTCATGTGTTGGTTTAATTTCTAATGACCTGTCACATTATTTTTAACATTAATTACTCGATTTACCCTTTACCAATGAGATAAATTTTACCACACCTATTATTCATAGTTCATAATATTAAATGGGAAATATTTACTAAATTTGAACCTTAATTAAATATATGGTATCCATTTTTTATGATATATTTTTAGAGGTGATATAAATTAATTTTAATATAAATGCAATGAAAAACAGTTTTTAAAATTAGAATGTGTTTTAAGAATAAAAAGTAATTTATATCAAAATCAAAGACATTATTGATTAAAATTATATTATAATAATTTAAATGGATCATGTGTTAATTTATTCCTAATTTAAAAATATAATGGGTCTTTTAAATTAAATTATTTAATGATAAGGGATGATAGTATTTAAAAATCGGTATTTTTTCAAAATTAACTAAAAAATAATCTTTTCAAAAATATCACAAAATATAACCCTATGTTAATTTTCACATGATGATTTAAAAATTGATAATAATTTTTTGAAATGAAATTTATAAAATTGGAAAAAATTAATTATAATACCCACAAAAAAATAAAGTAAAAACCATTTTTGTACAAAACATATTTTTTAAGTGCTAATACGACTGAAATATAAATTGAGAACTTTTTATTTTTAGCCAATACATTACATATTTTTTACAAAGTGGTTAACCCTATTCATTATCATTATTCCAATATCTATACAATAATTATTACATTAAATAATTAAATTTTAATAGTATATCATACCTTTCTTAATTCTCATTATTCTGCGTCGAATATGCTATCAAAAAGTGAGTTATTTTAAATTATAGAGTTGTTATAGTCACAATGAATATTAACAATAGTAAAATTTTGACATAAAGATTAGTCTTAAAAGGGTTTACCGAGGGTGTTAAAAATAGATTAGTGTAAAAATGTTTTTAAATAATGTATAAATTTTATTATATGAAAATATTTCATCATTTTCTTATCCTATCAACAGATTCATGGCTAGTTTTATCTACTTTCATTAGAAACTTATTTTATATTATTAAAATATTTTATGTAATTACTTGTGTGTCGCACCCCTCACTTATAAGGGAGAACCTCTTCTCCACCCTTATTCATAATCATTGAGATCTCTAGCTTGACCATTCCATAATCAAACATGTTTCAAGAAACATTCTATTCATTATTAATCTATTGGTATTAACCTATGAAAATTCTATAAAGACTTAATGTGAAATCCAAATGAGGTCTATCAAAAAAGAGGTAATCATATTACTCAATTATTTCAATGTTTATCACTTATTCTAGTTCATATAAATATATTGTATCCATTTTAACATTATGAAACTAGTATCATTAATATATTGAGTTTTTATTATTGTTATGGTTCAACCATTTTCCACGTCTTTTCCATCAAATGGTAAATGAATGTATCACTCGTGTGTCGGAGTGGACTAGCACCACCACCTAGAGATTCGATTTATTTTATATCACCATAATTCATTGAAGGTTATTATGATGAATATAATTTTTAAATATGATATTTATGAGATTAATATTCTCCTCTAATTATAATATATTATCAACCTTCTTATCATTACATCGATAGGAAAAAGAATTATGCCGCTTTTGCGTACGTTTGAACTACCACCTCCAAGAAGTGATGAGATTCATTTTTTATTTTTTTATTAACATGGATAGTAATAAGGATAGATTTAATTAATATATATGTTATTTATGATAAAAATTTATTTTGTAAAATAGAATTATTATTTACTAGATTTTGTTCCAACCATTAAAAAGTGAAACTATTACTAATGCGTACAAACGGACTACCATCTTCAGTAAGTGGTGTAATTAATTTTACAAAACCTATTAAATTTAATGATTATAAAACTATATAAAATGAATAAATATTATAATTATTCCATGATTAATATTCTGTATAATATTAAACCATGATTAAGGTGAAGTTACTCTAACCATTGAGCCAAAACTTGCATTGAAAACAGACTAGTTTTACAAAACAATCTCATTTTAATGAAGAAATTATTAACAAAGGATAACTGAAATTATAAGAGAATGATACATATTATGTTATGTATGAATATAGGATTTTAAAACACATATAATATATCTATTTTATTATATATGATATTTTAATTCGTACAATTATACATGAGGCTTAAGGTAAGGGCTTATCATCTCAAATTATCTTCTTTAGGAAATATATTCTCTTATACACCCATTTTATTTTATATAGTGTATATACTACCCTTGTAAATTTTAATATAATATATAATTATTAAATATTTATATTTAATGTTATAATACATGTTATTTAATTCATGGGGATATGATTTAAAATTTATCAAAGTTTTAAGGGATTTATTTACAATCTAATTTATTTTTGGGATTTTATATGCTAATTTTCCTTTGGGGGGAATGATATAGATATTATCCTCCAAAACCCATATATTTTAATATACTCTAGTTATTCCAATAATTTTAATGTATTATTAACATTTTCTTCACTTCAGTACTAAAAATTATTGAGAAGATGTTTTCAATGAAAAGAAGACTTTATTTTATCCTTGGCTGAAAAAATATTTCTCTCATGTAAATTCTCTCAAAAATTATTTATGAAAGATGTTACATATAATTGAAATGTTTTGTAAAGTTAATTTTCAATAAAATTTTCTTTATTAATTAATTTTTAAAATTAATTCTTCTTAATTAAATGTTTTCTGAATATGTCCTCTTTTACTTTTTATAGAAGTCTGAAAAGAATGTTTTCTTTTAATGTATATGGTATGAATGGATTTTACAATATTCATGACCATTCTATTATTTTAAACATTATTTACATGTTTCCAAGATTAAATTCAAATAACCATTTTCTCTAAATATTATAGATATTTTTATTTAAAATGTTATCAAGATAGAATGATATTTATCTTCTATTTTCAAAGAAAGGTATGAATATTATTTTAAAAGGAATTTTTAATATATGTCAATATCCTTTATAGATTTTTATAGTTCACTAGGGATATGATCATATGATTCCATACACTAATATGGATAACTTAAATTTATTATTTTCATAGGATGATTACTTTTAAGCCACTTTTCCAATGAGTTAATTAATCATGGATGAGATAATGAATTATCATATGATATTATACACATTCTTTATCTAGATTGAATATTATTTTATGATGATGATATGTTTATGAAACTAATTTATTTTACATGGGTAATTAAATAATTATATTATGTATTTTTTATAATCTTTTGGAACACATATGAATGGTTTTCATTATGTTATGGGTGGGCCCATAACTATATCTCCCTCCAATGCATTGGGTAGAGAATGATATTTCACGAGATAAGAAAGACTGGAATGTGGAGTGAACCTATTTAGAAAGGGAATTCATCCACTATGATTATCTTCAGAGTGAGCATACTATTTAAATGATGGAATAAAGAGTAAACCAAACGATAATGATAACCCTTGAAGTGATCCTTGTCTAAAAAAATTATATCCTATGTATATGTGTATCTAAAAAAGTATTTCTTATGATTATGATATGTTCTCAGGGATATTGATTCATCGTTTATTATTCTAAATTATTCTAAATTATTTACTATTATTCAAAAAACTATATTACATGATTCATAATATTTTATTGATTTGGTATGCCTTTCTTAATTTATGATCATGTTCATATACCCTTATTCTTATTCTCACTTATTATAATAGATTGATATATCCTTTGTTTACCTTTTTTGAGCTTCTGGTCTTACCCATTCTTATGTTTCTTTATTCCCCATGTTTAAATGAAAATTATTAAGTAATAAATATCTAATAATGATTTTATAAACTAAGAACCTTGTTGGAGATATTGAATATATTTTGTTAAATAATTTTATTAGGTATCTAGATTCTAAATATAATGAATTTTTATATTCCTTGGGTATGTATTATTATAAATTATTTTTAATATTCATCAATAATGAATTAATATTTATTTATGTTA
Source organism: Viscum album (assembly GCA_963277665.1). NCBI lineage: Eukaryota > Viridiplantae > Streptophyta > Magnoliopsida > Santalales > Viscaceae > Viscum > Viscum album. The sequence goes on along the minus strand of OY728139.1, from coordinate 1,077,109,739 downwards.
TTCTAGGGTCACCTCATTTGGAATCAGATTAGGGTGTAGTTATTTTTTATTATTATGATTATGTAAATTTATTGAAAACCATGGGGATAAGTCTAGGTAGAGGATAACATCTTGAATCTTTAGTAAAGTAGTTATTTTCTAATTTTTATACAAAATATATCCATATATATATACTAAAAAGTGGATGAAGGATAGGAATAGATGAACCAATTAGTGAAAAATCTGAAAGGGTAAGATTGGTTATTAACTGAATCATCACTTGTTCAAGATTACTACCACCAAGAATACTTGCCTTCCTAGACACTGTCAAGGGATGTGCTTATGTTAATTCAAATAATATTTCTAAAACAATTTAAATTAGTTATTTAGATAATGATCTTGTATGAACTATGTTAAACCTATGGTTTCATATATTGAAAATACGGTTTCCTAATTTGGACATCATTTGAATGTTTTTTCATGAATATGTGATTACACACTATGATTATTATTTCTCACACCTTTCTTTTTGGTTTTAGTTATTTATTAGAACTAGGTGGAATTTTGTTAAAACAAAATTTTATTATAAATGAAACTGCCATCCTCATGATTAACCATATTACCTCCACATTCCTTTTATTTTATTTTATTGAAAATTCACTTTGAGGTTAAGTGGGAACCTACAAACCATCCATCTACATCAATTCACGTGCTCAAAAATACCACATTATTGAATTGAAATATCAAAATGATAAAACAAAACCAAATCATTGCACCAAGGTTGTAATCACTCACCTTTTTCAAAACTCAAAACATCATCACCACAGATCACATGAGCTGATTGAGGGAACCACGTCGATTGCATCTGTCTGCATTGTGTCGCCATCATTCCATTCACCATGAAAAGCCGCAAAAAACACAAAACAAAAATGCTGATAAAGACATTTCACCATCAATTACAACATCCTAAATGCCTTAGAACCACCTTAATTTTCTACGAAGACCACAAGAAATGTCCAAATGGAGATTCAAACTTCAACCTCACCATCATCAATTCACAAAATCACCAGTGAAGAACAAACCCAATCCATCGATATGAACTGCAAAAAATATATAACTACAGAAAACAATTAGGATGATGAAGGTCACGCCTCCTATAAAGTCATCGACTGAACAAGAAACACATCCAAAATCCTCTTGAATCCACTATTGCATTCCAACTGGGAGAGATATGAGGGAGAAAGAAGCCATATCAGAGCTTTTAGTAGAAGAGTCTCCACGAAGAAGCTCGTCCTCACCCATAACCACCATCACCGACTGTCGAATCCACCATGAACATGGTCGTGCTCTTGGAACACTGGCATGATTCAACTTACATATACCAACTCTCCCTAAGAAAACTAGCACACCGGACCAAACTGGGGTTGAAAATCTTGTAACCCGAAGGGAAGAGCAGAGGAAAATCAATGGGGGTTCAATAGGGAGACAGGACCACATATTTAGGAGAGAGAGATTGCGGTAATAAAGGAAAAAAAGAAGAGCAATGATGACCGAAAAATTAAACCCGAGAAATATGGGAACGAGCCCTAGATCCAGAAGGGATTTTTTGGGAGTTGAAGAAACCCATTGATAGATGTGATGCTAGATGTGAAATCTTTGTGTACCATATCTTACCCTGAGGTTGATGCACAAAGAAGCAAAGAAGACACACTCTAAAGAGGGAAAGTCGAGATAAGAGAGTTCAGAAAGAGAGACTGCAACTCCAAGATTCATGATTATCAAGAGAGAGCACACGAATGAAAATGAAGATAAGAAAGTCGGTGAGGAGGAACGGGGCGAGTAGGATGTTTCTACATCACCAAGGAAGAAACCCCTAAAAGGAGAGGAACTACGCTCGGGATAGAGAACCAGAAGAAAAATGATCTATCCTGATTAACCATGTTAAATGTGATAAATTATGTGAATTATTATGGCTGTGATCATCCAAATCTCACAGGATATAATATTTAACATGAATCATGATGAACTTCCAAATAGATAAAGAAATTAACAACTTTCTATTAAGACTTTTATAAGGAAATTTATTCTATTATTTAGTAGTTCCTCTAATATTATTTTTTCTCATAAATTGATCAATTATATAGAAAATATATTCTACATTCTCTAATTATCATTCAATGAGAAAGCTTTTTTTGTTGTGGGTCATTTGGAAGAATGAACTCATCAGTGGTGGCCTCTTATCAATAATATAATATAAGAAGATTAAATCAAACCAATGACATGAGAAGTGATTAAGAAGAAAATTTTCAAAAATCATGTTCCAAAATATATTCCCACAAAAAATTAAAAGGAATTATATAAACTAAAATATATGTATGAATAATCTATTAGTACCTATAAAGAAATTTTCACCAAACTTGAAGGGTTTGCATCTGGTGTTATCATTAATCATAAAATATACATTTATAGATTATTCAGTGCCTTGATGCAATGTATATGATAGTAATTCGGTATAAGAGACTTTTATATCTATGTATAAATAATTTTATGTTCTCTCAAGATGAAAATGGAAATAGTAAACACTAATTTTCATCATGGATTTTGGGAAAAAATGAGCAAGAAGAAATTTTGGGGAAATTCTAATCATAATACCAATAGATAAAACAAAATAAATCATCCTTCCAATTTTAACTATGGAAGGAATAATAGAGGAAAATTCCATTATGGGGGTTGGTAAATGTTTTATTTGTTTAATAGGAGTCCATTGAGAAAAGGAATATTGAAGTGAAGTTGAGTGGCCTGTCAATGAAAATAATGGTGAAAAATATCAACTGAAAGTGAAACATAAATTATAATGATATAATTACAAGGATTATAGAAATTAAGATAATATGTACTGGGATCCATGGGATAATAGAGATTATAAATGTGAGTAACCTCTTATGGAAAAAAAATGCAATTTTCATGCGATCATAACTACTACTGTAGGTCACGAGAACAAATAGTTGAAAGGTACACTTACCATCCACTATAGAACTATAAATGTTTTATTTTATTCATGATATACCCGCTATTTTATATATGATTAATTTTCTATGGGTATCACATCTCTACCTCAGTGATTAGTTGTTTATTTTTTCCAATAGATTCAATGTAGTATGATGATCACATCTCAAGTGTATAACTCCTCTAAAATAGAGGTCTGTGGGAATGTGAGTCTAATAAATATTTTTATTCTCGATATAGATTAATTTAATGTGATTTATGAATGTATTGGATCTCACGTTATTGTATCGATATTAATTAATAATGAAGTTTGGTCTTTTTTGATATTCCCAATCATACTATGATTGTATTTCAATGATGGATGAATATAAACTTCCAATGGATGATACATCTGTGTAATGAGTATTACTACATATTAATGAGGTACATTTTTCTTTAATGGTTTTGGAATAAATTAAGTATTTAAGATATTCCTATTTTTTGATTTTGAACATGTATTTCTTGAAGGAAATCATATTCTTCCCCTGAATCATGATGTTTTTTTAACTGAACTCCTACCTAGTGCTACACATATTTCAAAGACCCCATATATAGTGTCCCCAATTGAGTTAATGAAATTGAATTGAAATATCTAGGTGAATTATTATAATGGAATCATATGACATAATGTGTCACCATAGGATAAACCTATTCTTTTTGTTAAGAATAAATATGGGCCAATGCATCTTTTTTATAGTATGTATAGAACTTAATTAGATCCCTACTAAGAAAACATATCATTTAACATGTATTAATGACTTTCTTGATCAATATCACAAGGAACAATAATTTTCTAATAATGACCTTCATTATGGAAATATTAAATTGATGTTTAAGAAATATAGACACTAAAAATCATTATGTATGAGGTATGGTCATTATGATGTTATATTGATACAATTTAGACACACCAATAACCCAACTATCACCATGAATTTAATGAATATAGTCTATAAAGTTTAACTTGATCATTGTTTGGTAGTATTTATAAATGATATTCATATATATTACATGGGTAAATAAGAGAATAAAGATCATTCGGAGATTATATTAAAGACGTTGATAAATTATGATTTATATTCCAAATACAGAAAGAGTTAATTTCGGTTATAAAAAGGTTCACTCTTGTGTAATATAATATAAGGTAAGGTCATAATGGTGGATCCATCAATGATAAAAGTAATTGAGATAATGACCAGAAAATAATGATGAATGAAGACCCAAAGTTTTATTGTTTTGGATGGATATTACTGATTATTTGTGAGATATTATATAAAGATATATCATCTAATAGACATGTTTACTTGAAATTGATCCATGTTTTTTTCATAGTTGAATGTGATGAAATTTTAAAAAGCCAAAAAAGGTCATTTAACACACCTAAGATTACACTACATTGTATTAGATAATGGTTTGTGATTTTTTAATGTTAAATAAAATAGTATAATTGGATGAATCCTTGATAATAATGATATATTGAAAGGTTATGCCTCATGCCAATTTATAAATCATGAATAAATTTTACCGACCCATAATTTAGAGTTGGAAGCTGTAATTTTTCATTGAATGTAAGGAGGCATTATCTATATGGTGAAAGATATGATATATATAATGATCATAAAATAATAAAGTATATATTCAAAGGGAATGAATTAAATATTGTCCAAATGATATATTTGTAATTTAATAAATATTATGAATACTCAATAGATTTCTATCCTTGGATCTTCCAAAATTTTATTAATACTCTATGTTAGATAGACCATGCTAGTTTTTTATAAAAATGATTATAAGATTTAAAATATATATATATAAGGAAAAATGATCATTAAATAATGAAGAAAGTGTACATATCATGTCTTTAATATATCAATGTTCAAATATTCATCCATGTTAGGGTTAAAGAGGTGTAGAAGGGGGATGTGGAACTACAGAAATAGGTGAAAAATATTCCTTATTTTATCCTTTATTCTGATAAAATAATAGGGTTTAGGAAACAATTATGTATCCTATAAATACATGAATTGAATAAGGAGATATTGGATGCATCTAATATTTCATCATTCTTAATTTATCATGTAATTATGAAGATTTATAGATATTTAAAATAGTATTTCTGGAGGGATAACATAAAAATGGATAATGTAAAGTGGGCATCTTGATACCTAGTTTTCCAAAAAGTTGAGGACAACAGATTATTGACCAAAGGGATGTTACAAATATTACCTATACCAAAATGGTAAGAACAAAAAATTACCGTTTATATGATCATTTGACTCCCTAATATATCTAAAGTGATTAATGTTATTTAGGTTGTAGTAGACCAGCTTACAAAATCATCACACTTCAATTCCATTAGAGAATATTTATCTCCTGATAAAATTACTAATATATGAATTATTTAATTTATAAGGTTTCATTAAGTACAAAATTAGACTATATTTGATGGGGATCCTAGATTTCCTTAATATTAAATATATATCTTTTGTAACATTTTAATAAAGAGTTAGACATGACAACTACATATCATCCTCATAAAGATATCCACCCTGAGAGGACCACTCAAACACTATAAGATAAGTTGAGATTATATTCTCTATATTTATATGGTTTTTATGATAAACACTTTTATTTGGTTTTTTTCATACAAAAGTAGCTTTCCCTTGATCATTTAGATGGATCCTTAAGAATCCCTCCATTTTAGAAAGTGAATAACTCTAATGATATTGGATGATGTTAGAGAAAAAACGTTATTGGGACCTAACCTATTTTAGGAAATTATAGTAAAGCTTGTATCCATTAAAAATTACATTAAGGTAACTAAGAGTCAATATAAAAGTTATTCTGATTATCATCAGTGAAATCTGGTGCTTGAAGTTGCTGGAAAGAACATCTTGTGGATATCTTCTTGGAAGATGGTTATGAGATTTTTAAAGAGGAGGAATCTAAGACCTATATGTATCACTCCTTCATAAATCACTGATCATATCCACTTTATTTCACCTTGATATATTTACCCCTTTTAAATTCATGATCTAATATGTATTGTTTCTTTTCCCATGGATCCTATATTGAATATAACTCATTTTTATGATGGGTTCCATGTATATAGTCTTAGGGATTACATACACGGTCATTTACATGTACTAAATTCAGAGGTCATATCAGTAGACCATGGTCTTTGTTATATGGAATAACTTGTGGAGATTCTAGATCAAAGGGAGAATTTTTTATAGAAAATTACCACTCACCTAGTCAATATTTCTTTTTGCAAAATCATAAATTTGGGGAAGATACATGGGAACTCAAGGATGTGATGAGCCATATGTATATACAATTTTTTTATTAGTGTGATGAAATTTTGTGGGATAAATTATTATTATGGGGTAAAATATAACACATAATTTTTTAATTTTTTATTTTCTCTTTAGTTAAATTTAATTTCTTTTATATCTTTCTTTATACACAATACTATATTTAAAGAACCATGATATATAATTGAATTACTATTAAGTGATTATTATATCCTAGATAAATAATTGAAGAGTATGAATAATACCAAATAAATTATTAAATGATTATTTATAATTGTATAAAATTAATTCATTGTATATTAGTAGTTTATAAGTTAAAATGAAAATACTTGAAGTTAAAATGATTTATTTTTCTGAAAATTATTTTTTATATGTGTACAATGTTTTATTATATCAATGAATTAAAAAAATAACTATTGATTAATGATGATGATGAAATGAATAGAATATATTTTCAATGATATAATTTAACATTAATCTAATAGTTTTTAAACATTTATAATGAAGGAAATCTTAATTTTATTCTTAACAATGAATTTCATTAAAAATTGGGTTTTGCTGCATTTTCGAGACATTTTTTAAAATGAAAATTTGAAGATTATAGAAATAGAATATATTGAAAAAGATTCCATATTTGGAATAATCATAATTAATATAATCTAATATGGTAAAAAATATTTTTTATAATAATTAATTGTAAAAAAGTAAAATTTAATATCTATGATCAAGGTTTAAAATGGTTTACTAGAGGGTTAAACTAATAATTAATCGTAAACAATGCCACATAAACTTGTATAAATTATATTTGGTAAAGTTATTTTAACCTTATACTCTCATAAATTCTATTTTGTGTCCATTTGTTTATTATTTCTCATAAATGTGACTTTATATTACTTAAACCATTTATGTAATTCCATTTGTGTCCCTCCCCTCGCTTATAAAAGGGAACCACTTCTCATCCATTATTCACAAGCATTGAGAACTATATGTTATAAATTTCCTACTAAAAAACCTTTAAATCTTACTTACCCTTTCTCATGATCTTTTAGTATTACCCTAACACTATTTTATGATGGATTATGGTGTAATCCAAAGGAGGTATCTCAATGAATAGGTTATATATCTACCAGAGTCATATAATGTTAACATCTTCTTATACATCGTTTAAATTTATTTTATATATACTAACTTGATTAATATTATATCATAAATATAAAATGATGTTATTATTATTATGGTACAACCATTTCCACCGCATTTCAATCAAATGGTAAATGAAAGTTTTGCATGTACGTAGGAGTGGGATACCATGTCCATGTAGTGATATGAATCATTTACCATCACCAACATTCATGGTTGGTTATTATGATGGATTTAATATTTTTATATGATATTTTTTAAATAATTATTCTTATTTAATTATAAATTTTTTTCTTCCTTATTACCTTTCCATCTGTTGGTAAAAATGAAGTTGCTTCAGCATACATGTGGACTACTACCTCCACCAAACAATGTGATTTGATTTTCATGTATGCTTTAAATTTGTGCTAATATGGTTATTTTTCATAAATATAATTTATATTTATGATGTAGTAATGATTATTTAATGTTGAATTTCCATTTATATTTCTTCTAATCCATACATTAATATGTTTTAACAACACTCATTGATATGTATAGACTAATGTCTTCATGAAGTGATGCCATTAAGTTTTCATCGCCACCTTATATAAATTTACATTAATGTGTATATGATGAATAAATATGATAATTATTCAATTCTTAATATTATTTATATTATGAAACCATGACTAAGTTATATTTCCTATAACCATCAAACCATAAAATGTATGAAAATAGACCATTTTTCATCATATCATCATTTTAATGCATAAATTGTAAAAAAATGGAAATTTCAAATTATAATGGAACTATAAATAGTATTTTATGAATTAATATAGTTCTAGAATATATTTATAATAAATAAATATTTATTATACTAGATATTTCAATGTTTATGATGAAATATAGGACTTGAGGTAAGGGTGTGTAGTCTCAAATTGTCTTCTTCGAGACATACGATATTCCATGAAGATATCTTCTTTCATGAGTTTTATAAAATTACACATTGAAATTTTAGACCATGAATAATTAATAAAACCAAATACTTATAGTTACAATTCATTTTATTTTATATAATCTGTAATGATTCAAAAGTTACCAAAGGGGAAGGGATTTATGTTGCAATCATGTTTATTTTTGGGTTTGACTGTGATAAATTTTTGTTGGGTGACATTATATTGATCATATACTTTATAAAAAATTTATTTTCTTATCATATTTTTATTAATAGAATTTATATAATTTAGTACCATTTTTCTCTACTAAGTACTTAATATAATCAAGAAAACGTTTTTAAAGAAAATCCAACCTTATTTCCTCTTTGGTCGATAAAATTATTCATCCATGTCCATTCAATTAAAAAAAAATTTATGGATTTCTTTACCTATACAAATTTTTTTTGGATAATTTAATTTTCATTAAATTTTAATTTAATTACAAATATTTAATTTTAATCTTTCTATAGAAACATTTTCTAAAGATATCATCTTAGAGTTTTTACAGAAGAGTGAAGAAGAATATTCTCTTTTCACATATATGGTATAAATCGAATTTCTTGTTTTCATGACCTTTCTTTTCATGGAAGATTTATTTAAATTTTTCTATGATTTTTTTCATTGGAAATAATTTTCACAATATTATTGGAATTTTTATAAAAAATTTTATCAAAATAAAATGGTTTTTTTCTTATTTTTCTAAGAAATGTCTAAATGTTCTTTTAGATGTATTTTTCATTGATTTCAACATCCTTAAGGATATGTATAATTCAATTGGGATATGATATTATGATTCAATGAACTTTTATATATGAATTATGATGATTACTTTATTAGGATTATGGTATGAAACTCATTTCTCTTACAATGATCAATTAATCAATTATACGATAATGATTTCTCTTCTGATACCACTAACTTGATTTTGATGGATTTATTGTGACTATGGGAAGATGATAGGTTAATGAAACTAATTTTTTCCATAGATTATTCTATTATGTAGTCATGAATGTTCTATGATCTTATATCACACATATGTATGGTTTTCATGATGTGTTGGGTGGTCCTAGAATTATATATCCCTTTAATGAATTAAAAATAATTAGATATTATATCCTTCAATTGGGAATGAACCCAATTAACTAAGGGACCATATGTAATATAATAATATTGGGAGTGAACCTTATTTATGTAGATGATATAATGATATGTGAAACCAATAAACTATGATAGACTTGCAAATGATCTTTTAGTAATGAAATAATTTTCGATGCCTATGTATATTCGAAAAAACCTATTTCATTAGGTTGTTTTTTGTTTTCATGGTTCATTATTGATTATTAATGATCCATGATTCTTATAAGTTAGGTATATTTATTGAAAAACCATTATTCAATGATTTATAATTAATAATCTTTTATGGAATAGGTTTGACTTTCTTTTGTTGTGATCCTGTTCTTAAGCCATTATTCTTATGCTTACTTATGATAATTGATTGATAACTTATATATTTAAAATTATTGGTTATTTGAGCTCTCTATTTCTTATTCCTACTCCTTACCTACATTATTTGTTAAGGTATTAATTAAGAAATCAATAGGAAGGGTATTACAAGTGAAGAACCTTGTTGGTGATGTTGAATATTTTTTTATAAAATAAGTTAATTATGAATCTAGTATATAAATAACTAAACCTTCATGGTCCTCAAGAATGTATTATTATGAAATGTATTTAATATTCATCTAAATTGATGTAATATTTATATATGGTGGGATTGGTTCATCTAAAGAAAAGATGTTGGTTTCTTAATCAATGAGGTTAATATTAATTTTACCATTAAGAAAGAAAAATAAATAAAATAATTATTTATTTATATAATATATTATAATTAATCATGTTCTCACAATCCTCCAAGATATTATTATGTATCATGGTTAAACCGAACTATACATGAAAACACCATTATTATTATGTGATTATAAAGTGATTTATTTGTAATATAATTATTCCAAAATAATAAGGATATTATTTTAGGTTTTATTAAACTCATTAGAAATAGTTTTATTTAATTAGAATAGGAGTTAATGGACGCACAACTATTACATATAATGAATAAATTTATTTTCATATTAATAAGATATCTTTAGTCAATTGTATTTATAGTGATTATTTTTTCTCATAATATTTATATTTTTCCCTATTTTTATTAACTGTATCTTAAAATATATTAAATATCATGTTTATCAATTAATCTCCCCATTAAGACCACATATGTAAGATAGTGAAGGAAAATGAAACACGACCCTTTATGGACGTAGTAGTCTATAAACACACATGAATTAAATTTCAATTTTACTTAATGTAAAAGGGGAAAGGTGGATAGTAGTTATTCCCATAATATTAAAAATTTACATATACTATAAATACTGAAACAATCATATAGGATTAAAATAATTTGATTGGAAACAAAAGGATAGAAAGGAAACAATATTAGGGAAATCTTAGTACATACATGTACAACATGATATTTCTCTTGGAAATATCCATGGAAATATAGGAAATATGATAAATAATTAAGAACAAAGTATGATAAATATGAGAAAGAATTAAAGGAGAATAAAAATAGATGATTTGTTTTGATGAATTTTGAAGGGATAGATGAGGCATGATGTGGTATAAGTGACCCATTTTCATATATGAACATAAAGGTAATTTTTGAAGCACTCAATACATTTAAGTAATGATTTCTCACTATTATAGGGTAAAATATCCAAAAGTATTCAATAATATATGGGGGAGGGTCGGTTGAGCCAACCCTCACCCATATACGTTTGGGTGAATTTTTTAATTTTTTTTATTTTACATTTATTAAAAGTATTTTTACCTTTTTTTACATTTTCTATGATAACTAATTTTTTTAACATCATTAATTAATTTTAATAAAATAATTAAAAATTATCCATCTTTCTTAATTTATAAAATTATTATTTTAATTATGAAAAAATGTTAACAAATAAAATCTCTGAGGTTTATAAAATTCAATTTCATAATTAATGCACATGACGCATACCTATAGTTCTTAGAAAATTTATGGTATTAAGAATAATATTTATGTGTGGGTTAAAATTTACAATTTTATTAAGTTCTATTATATAAAATGGTTTATTATAAAAAGGATTTTTGGATTTAAAATCAATATAAAATTAAATTTAAGCATAAAATATATATTTAAAAGAAGAGTATGAAAATTGTTCTGAAATTGTAATAAACTATTATATATGTTCTTAAATTTAATAAAAGGTCTTAAAAGTTCAAATTAATATTATTTTTATTTACTTTTTACACTTAAATAAATATATGATAATTTATAATGATTAATTCATTTATAAGTCATTCTTATATAATTATAAGTTCATAAAATTTATAATTTTTCTAAAAATTATATTTCTTACAATTCATATAAAAATCCGTTATTTTAGAAGAATATTTAATATTTAAACTTTGAATCCAATAATGAAGTTAATTATTCAAAATTCAAGATCTAAAATTTATAAATTAGTTTTATAAATAAAGTAGAATATTTAATTGATGGCTTCTATTATTAAAAAAAATCCATTTTAAAATATTTAGTGTTCTAATTCCTATTTTATAGGAATTTATAAATAATTTCTATGATTTTATTTAGAATATTTTTTATTATTCTCAAAAAATTACATAAAATATTCATTAAATGTTTCGTACCCCATTTTTTGGGGGTTGTAAGGGGAGAAATCTATCGAACATAGAATTTAATGAGAGAGAAATACATTAAAATGTTTCAACATTTTACAACCATGATTTATAAATGATAATTTTTAGCACATGTATTTATCATTAACCATCCATTTAAGATGATTTATGTATTTAAAAATGTTATATTATAATGAAATTCAAATCTTAATATTTTAAGGGGTTATAATATATCACCATATTATCTCATGTATTCCATTTATTCATGTATGATTATAATAATTTAGGTTTAAAAACCCCATCATTCAATGAATTTAATATGTTCAAAACATATTAATGCATATCACATTATACAACCTTGATTTATTATGATTGCAACTAAGAGAATTTCATTGGGAATATTAAATTGATTATTTTTTTCTAAATTATAGTTTCAAGGTGTCATACTTACTGTCTATATCTTACTCAAAATTAGAGATGAATAAAAATAATTTAAATATATTATATTTTATAGAGTATTAAAAAATGATTATTTGAAATCCCTTTGATTAAATATATTAAAACCGTGTCATAGTAATTTGTATCACACCTTATATTTGTGAATCATAACGAAATATTATATCTCTACTCATAGAAGATTTAATTTTTTTATAGATTATATCATGAGATGGTGTGATATGTAGACACATCACAAGGTATATAATATTATATAGTAATATGATGAGCTCATTATAGTTCGTTATGGAAGGCATGATCATGGATTTTTCCTATGATAATATAAATAATGAGTTAGATTTTACGATTACAAGGTGGTGATATCTTTTAGTGAATAAGGATTCTAAATTATATTTAGAATAAGTAAATAAGGGAGAAATTAGCATATGGTATTCCTTTTTATGAGTCGATGAACTAGAGTTTACAAGAATAAATGATCACAAGGTGGTGACTATTTCTGTGAGGACTATTCGTAGTGTGTAGAGATGAAAAAATTTCAATAGGGTAAATTGGTGTGTGACTGGGTGCCCTAGAAAAAACATGATCTGAACCTTTTTATTAACATAGCATGTTTACATAGTGTTATAGATTAAATTTTCAAGAGTTTTATTTCTATTCAAAAAATATTTTTTAAATTCATTTTTTATAAATATCACTTTCTTTTCCAATGTTTAAAATTAGTTTTAATACCATGTTCCTTATGAAGTTTTATTGAAAATGTAAAAGAAATTTTTTTTCTAATCTACACCACATGAATGACTTTCCACAACACAATGAATAATCTTTTACTTGAATATTCGTTTAAAATTTTCCTTGGTTCTTTTCAAATAAAATGTTTTCCTTAATATTTTGGAAAATTTTGTATTTTAAGTGAGTAATTTCAAAATGAAAAGGGTGTTTTCTTCATGAAATTTTCTAGTGATATTTTAAATTCATTTTCACCTATAAAATAATACTTTTAGGTTAATTATTATTTATTGGGGATTTGGTTCAAGGTTCCCATATTTATTCCTCTTTAGATAGTTTGTTGTAACGACCCAAAATTTCATTAATGGAAAATCCCTATTGATCCAGTTAAATGTTTCTTTATGAAAAATGTTTTTATAAGATATCAACTTTTTTAGTTTTACTTTAAGATTTGTTACAGTTACTTTTATAGCCGTTGAACAGTGATCATCTGGGTAGTTTAAATATAAGGCTTTAACGAACCAATTTTCTACTCAGACAAAGGAAGCGATGACCTCATCCAGTATAATTTCCCCTTACGAAGCCCATTTGTCAGAGCTCGGAAAAGATGTGGCGTCTTTGGGATTTTTCCTTGACCAAGCCCAAGCTGAGCTTCATCAATTCAAGCTCGAACGTGATCGTCTACGGGAAAAATGGAAGTTGATAGAGATTACCACTCGAGCGATGTTATCCGAGCAACCCCAAGAGTCTGCCACCATCGCACACCTTACCCTTAGGTCTTATGAGGCTATTTTAAGGGGTTATGTAACAAATAAGTAGCACCATGTTCATGTACATTATTTTTTTTTTGTATATAATAATGAATACAATTTCTAGTCATTTTTGATACATTGTAATTAGTTTTTAAAGTACAAATGGTGTTTTTAGTTATTATTTAATTAAGAATTATATTTTATTAAATTAAAGGATTTTTGAATTAAATTATATTTTAATAAAATATTATTATTAATATTAAATTAATTTTTCTTAAATATAAATGATCTTATAATTTTATGAATGCAATTACAATTTTTATTAAGGTTTGAAAGCCATTTCTGTCAAAACCCGTGAATTTTTTATAAATGTCGGTTTTTATTTTAAAAGTGAAAATTCACATATTTAGAAAATTATTTAGATAAAATAAATATTATTTTTGGAATCAGGATGTCGAAATTATCCAACGGTGAATTTTTCATAATTTTCTGAGACATTTAAATTTTTGGGTAAAAATTAAATACCATTTAAATATATAATGTGTTTTATGACATCATAATGACCCAATGGTGATGTAATAAAATACCATAATCCTTATGTTCGGCCAATATATGTTTTATCATAAAAATAATTAGGTTTTGGGTTTGTTTGACTCACTTTTCAAAGCATTAATGGAGCCCTCAAGACTTATTCAACACTTTGTCTTTTTAAATTAATTTCCATGGGAGTGTGACTCACCTCCCCATAATAAACCCTAATTTTTTAATAATTTCGGACCTTGGACTTGTAAAATATTGTTTTCCTCTTTCCTTTTCCAAAAACCATGGGCAAATACCATGGGATGGTTTGTGGTTTGGATTATTTTAATATAAGGGGTCCCAAACCTAAATAATAAAGAATTCTCTCACCTTTCCTATATAAACCCACCCAAGCTCCCACTTCCTCCTCACTCAAAGCCCTTGAAGTTCGTCCAACCTCTGCCCTACTCTCTCTAGAATCCTCTCAAGGTGCACCAATCTCCCAAGAATCCTCTCACAAGCCTCTCTCTAGCCTTTGGAAGCACACTTCCAAGTAAGGGGTTTTCTTCCTTTCTCATTTTTTTGTCAATTTTCTTTAAGTTGTATTTACCTTTTTATTTCAATTATGAATGTTGGGGTATGGTTTCGCACCTCCCCCATACTTCCCTCTTATTGTTTGAATGATGGGAGAACCCTTTCTCTCTCATTAAATGCCTCCCATGTACACCCGTTACTATGCCGAAATTCCGAAAGGAACTTCTCTCTCTTCTTTTACATTCAAGAAATACTTTTGTATCATGAATCTAAATTCTATTTCTATTGTTGGGACATGTATATATATGATCTCCTTACTGTCCATTACATGTAAATATGATGAGGAACCCCTTTCTCTCTCATCAACCTTTTTTATGAATTCTTATGTCACGCCGTTACGCTGCCGAAATCGCACCGATTTTCTAAGCCAATGTCTTTGTGTAGTGAATACCATGCCCATTTCTCCATCAAGGGTATTCACCTTTATGCACATTTACATATTGATTATAAAGTTTCATGTATGAATTCCACTTTCCTTTATCGTGGAAGAAATGATTATGTTTTATGAATCCATGTTTTATGATCCATGTGGCACACTTATGCATGAAATTAAATGTTTAAGAAGGGTGCGCCCTTTATAGCGCTCCAATTCATTGCGTATAGTATAGTATCATGATACGTCATGTGCAATGAGTGTTGACTCATGATAATTCAAGTGAAACGAGGGTTTACTCCTGCTTCAAGTGCAATGAGGGTTTACTCATGCTCCATGTGCAATGAGCATTGGCTCATGCTAATTCAATGTTAAGTGTTGTTGCCACATTTCCATGTTATGATTATCATGCTTTATCATGCCTTTATGTTCATGTTTCTATTATGCCCTATTGATATGCCTATTGCCTAACATGTATTTCACTCCTCATGTTATTCATTGTTTACTCCCTTACTGGGATTTATAGCTCACCCTTTTCTTATGCATGTCCTCAGGTTATCCCATGCAATGCTAAGTACGAAGGAATGTAGTGGTCATGTAAAGGAAGTTTTCAATAAAGATGTTGTATTTCAAGTTTAAAGTTTTTATGTAATGATCCTAAGCCCCAAATACACTAAACCTCTCGATCTTCTTTGTTGTATCAAGTGAAGTTTTATGTAATAAAGCATGCTTAAGTTGTAATAAAAAGCAGGGTTGTCATAGTTGGTATCAAAGGATAGGTTTAGTTATTTTTGGGATTAGGAAACCCTAGTAAAGCCTTATATACAAGACTAAGCATAATAAAAGCATCCCTATGTTTTGGTAAATACTAAGTAAGTGGTTTATCAAACAAATACATCCCTTTCTGGATACGAGCAGGTAGAGGCGGCTCTGGCACAGATGTATCCTAGGGGTAAAACCCGACAACACCGCTTTGAGCTAGACTCGAACGGGAACTGGTGCACGACAATAGGCCTTGCTGCACTCTTGGTTACGACACTCCCGGGGGATATGTTTTAATGAATTAACAATCTTAGTATGAACCCTTATAAAAGGAAAAATGCCCCTAAGAATATATTTTAGAAGGAAGATCATGAAAAGCCTGGATTGAATCCTATAGACTCATGAGTTAAAGAGATTAAAGTTTATTTATAAGTCATCAACTTTTGTCTTTGGATTAACCTTTATGTGTTACCCCTAACTTTCTTTTATTCCAGCCAATGGCCGGTAATAGGAGAACTCGGGCTAACAACCGTTGTGAAGATCAGTGTGATGATTGTACTTATGAGATGCCCAATCCAATGGGAGCGGGAATCGCAAACTTTGTCACGCTTCTCTCTCATCTAACTCAAGTTTTGAATAGAAACACTGGTCAAGAGGAACGTTCAACCCCCCCTAAGAAAGAAAAAGTCGCTATTGAAAGCTTCATGAGACAAAGGCCTCCTACTTTTAGTGGATCATCTGATCCCACGATCGCTGAACAATGGATCAACTCCATTGAGAAGATATTCTCCATCCTCCAATGCTCTGAAAAAGAGAAGGTTCTCCTGGCGGCTTATCATATGGAGGGTGAAGCTGATCAATGGTGGACGTTGATCAAAAACACAAAGGCTGAGGAGGAGATCGAGGCTTTGGAATGGAAGGTATTCCGGAAGATGTTTTTCGATAAATATTTTCCACGCACCCTCCGTCTTAAGATGGAAAGGGACTTCCTTTCCCTCAAGCAGAAAGATGAGGAATCTGTGGGAGCGTACGAGGCAAACTTCACAAGGCTTGCATGATACGCTTCCGGCTTTGTCATTACCCCCGAATGCAAGGTTGACCGCTTCTTTGGTGGGCTGAAGCCTAGCTTGCGGAAAGAATTAACGATCCGTGACTTCGACAGCTATGAGGAAATTGTCCGATGTGCCCTCAAGGTTGAAATGGAGATCGGAGAATCACAGGGGTATCATGGGGACAAGAAGCGGAAGGTGGACTTCAATGCTGGTGGTCCGATGGATAAATCCAATGGCACTAAGAAATTCCAGCACCCCACTTGCCAAAAGTGTGGAAAGAAGCACCCTGGAAATTTCCTTAGGGGGACAGGAAAATGCTTCAAGTGTGGAAGAGAAGGGCACCTAGCTGTTAACTGTCAGCAAGAAGGACCCGCGGCTGCGAAAGAGGAGAGGAACGCTCCGTTCGAACCTCAACGCGTTGTTCAATGCTTCAAATGCAAAGAACCGGGTCATTTTGCGAATCAGTGCCCTAATCCAAGGGTTATCGGAGGCAATCAACAACCTTCAAGACAGCAAGGAAGAGCATTTGCCATCACTTCTTCCGAAGTGAACCCCGACAACGAAGTGGTGACAGGTATGCTATTTATTCATTCAAGAATAGCGAACGTACTTTTTGATTCAGGTTCTACGCATTCTTTTATATCTCAAAAGTTTAGTAGAATAATCCCTGCACCACCACAAATCATGGAAGTAAAGATGTCGGTGAGTACGGCAAATGGGGAAATCATTTCATCCCATGAGTATAAGTACTCCCCTGTTATAATCTGTGGATTGAATTTCCCGGCGAACCTTGTCATACTCTGTTTGGTGGAATTTGATTCAATTCTTGGAATGGATTGGCTTTCCTTATATAGATCCAACATAAATTGTCGGGAGAGGGAAATCACACTCCATATGGAGAATCGACCCCCGATTCTTTACAAGTGTCAGGAGGAAGATGAATCTCCTTTAGCTCCATCATCTCAAGCATGGATATTAATGCCTTATGAGAACGCATATCTGGCTCAGATGATTAAGTCCAAGGAAGAAACCACCCTTGAAGAAATGCCTATTGTGAGGGAATTCGCTGAAGTATTTCCCAAGGAACTTCCTGGTCTTCCCCCAAGAAGAGATGTTGAGTTCTCAATTGAACTTATACCTGGGGCGCTACCAATATCCAAGACTCCATATAGAATGGATGTGGTTGATCTTGAAGAACTTAAGAAACAACTACAGGAGAATATGGATAAAGGTTTTATACGCCCAAGTGGATCACCATGGGGTGCACCAGTCCTCTTCGTCAAGAAGAAGGATGGGTCAATGCGGCTTTGCATCAATTATCGTGAACTTAACAAAATCATGATAAAGAACAAGTATCCTCTCCCAAGAATCGATGACTTGTTTGATCAGCTGCGTGGAGCACAATACTTCTCCAAGGTCGACTTGCGGTCGGGATATTATCAATTAAGGGTGAAGAAGGAAGATATCCCCAAGACTGCTTTTCGTACAAGGTACGGGCACTATGAATTCATAGTAATGCCTTTCGGACTCACCAATGCTCCAGGAATATTCATGGACTTGATGAATAGAGTCTTTAGAGATTACCTAGACAAATTTGTGGTAGTCTTTAAAGATGATATTCTAATATACTCAAAAACCAAGGAGGACCATGAGGAGCATTTAAAAACTGTACTAGAGACTTTGCGCAAGGAGAAGCTCTATGAAAAGTACAACAAGTGTGAGTTTTGGTTGAAGGAAGTCTCATTCTTGGGTCATATCATCACAAGCAATGGGATATCTGTGGACCCCTCCAAAACAGATGCAATTGAGGGATGGCCGAGGCCAACATCGGTAACTGATATCCGTAGCTTCTTGGGGTTAGCTGGATATTATCGACGATTTGTGAGAAATTTCTCACGATTGTCCAACCCTCTTACCAATCTAACTCGAAAGGGAGTAAAGTTTTCTTGGAGTGATGAATGCGAAGAAAGCTTCAAGGAGTTGAAAAGGAGTCTTATCACTGCACCCGTGCTCCCTTTACCCACAAGTGGGGAGTTTTTTGTGGTATTCAGTGATGCTTCGAAGAAGGGATTAGGATGTGTGCTGATGCAGAATGATAAAGTGATATCCTATGCCTCAAGGCAGTTGAAAATCCATGAGCGAAACTATCCAACGCATGATCTGGAGTTGGCGGCGGTGATCTTTGCCTTGAAAATCTGGCGGCATTATCTCTATGGAGAGAATTGTGAGATATATACTGACCACAAGAGTCTTAAATATATATTCACACAGAAATAGCTTAATATGCGCCAAAGAAGATGGATAGACCTCATCAAAGATTATGAATGTACAATACATTACCACCCTGGGAAGGCGAACAAGGTGGCAGATGCCCTAAGTAGAAAGGATCCAGCAATTCTATCAATGATGAGAATTGAGAAGGATCCAATCTTCTTAGACTTGATGAAGATGGACGTGGGAATCATAAAGAAGGGAATATCATCAATGCTTTCACAAATTATTGCTCAACCATCTCTTTTGGAAAGGTTAAAGGATGCTCAAAAGGATGATGCAGGAATCCAAGAAAAAGTGGAAGCTATCAAAAAGGGAAAATCCTTAGAGTTTAATGTTAATGAAGAAGGAATTGTGCGGTTTGGGAAAAGACTATGTGTTCCATCAAGTTCGGAGCTGAAGAAGGAACTTTTGAATGATGCACATAGTTCAAATTTCTCTATTCACCCAGGGAGCACAAAGATGTATCGAGATCTCCGAGAAAACTTTTGGTGGGATAATATGAAGAAGGAGATCGCTGAATATACATCAAAGTGCCTGGTGTGTCAGCAAGTGAAGGCAGAGAGGCAGAAGTCTAAGGGGATGATGAAACCATTGCCCATACCAGAATGGAAATGGGAGAACATCACCATGGACTTCGTCACTGGACTTCCAAGGACATCCAAAGGCAACAATGCAATATGGGTTGTTGTGGATCGTCTTACAAAGACTGCACACTTCATTTCTATTCGAGAGAATTTATCTTTGGATCAACTGGCACGGATATATATCAGGGATGTGGTACGGTTGCATGGAGTACCACTATCCATTGTTTCTGACCTAGATCCAAGATTTACCTCCATGTTTTGGAAGAGTCTTCAACATGCTCTGAATACTAAACTGAACATTAGTACGACCTATCATCCTCAAACTGATGGCCAATCCGAGCGGACTATCCAAACACTTGAGGATATGTTGAGAGCATGCTCAATGGACTTTAAAGGAGGATGGGATCAACATCTTCCTCTAGTTGAGTTATCTTATAATAATAGTTTCCACTCGAGCATCCAAATGGCACCATATGAATCCCTGTATGGGAAAAGGTGTAGAACACCGGCATGTTGGGATGAGGTCGGTGAACGTAAGCTGCTTGGACCAGAAATGGTCGAAGAAATGGTGGAGAAGGTGAAAACCATTCAGCAGCATATCAAGGCATCCCAGAGTCGACAGAAGAGTTATGCAGATAATCATTGACAAGACCTTGTGTTTAAAGTCGGAGACATGGTGTTTTTACGCATATCTCCGTGGAAGAAGGTCATGAGGTTTGGAAAGAAAGGGAAGTTAAGTCCAAGGTACATCGGCCCCTTCGAGATTCTTGATCGTGTTGGGGCTGTGGCCTATCGACTAGAACTTCCACCTACTATGGCCAAGGTGCATGATGTCTTCCATGTATCCCTCTTAAGGAAGTACATACCAGACCCTTCACATGTACTCTCTTCCGAGGTGGTACAATTAGAATACGATCTTTCTTATGAGGAGAAACCAGTGAAGATCATAGATCGTAGAGAAAAAGTTCTACGAAATAAGACAATTCCCCTCGTCAAGGTGTTGTGGAGAAACCACAAGTTTGAAGAAGCAACTTGGGAGTCATAGGATATGATGAAGCTAAGTTACCCACATTTGTTTTAGTGTGGGAAAAGGAAAATTTCGAGGGCGAAATTTCTTAAGGGGGGAATGTTGTAACGACCCAAAATTTCATTAATGGAAAATCCCTCTTGATCCAGTTAAATGATTCTTTATGAAAAATGTTTTGATAAGATATCAACTTTTTTAGTTTTACTTTAAGATTTGTGACCGTTACTTTTATAGCTGTTGAACAGTGAACATCTGGGTAGATTAAATATAAGGCTTTAACGAACCAATTTTCTACTCAGACAAAGGAAGCGATGGCCTCATCCAGTAGAATTGCCCCTTACAAATCCCATTTGTCGGAGCTCGGAAAAGAGGTGGCATCTTTGGGCTTTGCCCTTGACCAAGCCCAAGCTGAGCTTCATCAAGTCAAGCTCGAACGTGATCGTCTACGGGAAAAATGGAAGTTGATAGAGATTATCACTCGAGCGATGTTATCCGAGCAACCCCAAGAGTCTGTCACCATCGCACACCTTACCCTTAGGTCTTATGCGTCTATTTTAAGGGGTTATGTAACAAATAAGTAGCACCATGTTCATGTACATTATTATTATTTTTTTGTATATAATAATGAATATAATTTCTAGTCACTTTTGATACATTGTAATTAGTTTTTAAAGTACAAATGGTGTTTTTAGTTATTATTTAATTAAGAATTATATTTTATTAAATTAAAGGATTTTTGAATTAAATAATATTTTAATAAAATATTATTATTAATATTAAATTAATTTTTATTAAATATAAATGATCTTATAATTTTATGAATGCAATTAAAATTTTTATTAAGGTTTGAAAGCCATTTCTGTCAAAACCCGTGAATTTTTTATAAATGTCGGTTTTTATTTTAAAAGTGAAAATTCACATATTTAGAAAATTATTTAGATAAAATAAATATTATTTTTGGAATCAGGACGTCGAAATTATCCAACGGTGAATTTTTCATAATTTTCTGAGACAGTCAAATTTTTGGGTAAAAATTAAATACCATTTAAATATATAATGTGTTTTATGACATCATAATGACCCAATGGTGATGTAATAAAATACCATAATTCTTATATTCGGACAATATATGTTTTATCATTAAAATAATGAGGTTTTGGGTTTGTTTGACTCACTTTTCAAAGCATTAATGGAGCCCTCAAGACTTATTCAACACTTTGCCTTTTTAAATTAATTTCCATGGGAGTGTCACTCACCTCCACATAAGCAACCCTAATTTTTTAATACGTTCGGACCTTGTACTTGTAAAATATTGTTTTCCTCTTTCCTTTTCCAGAAACCATGGGCAAATACCATGGGATGGTTTGTGGTTTGGATTATTTTAATATAAGGGGTCCCAAAACTAAATAATAAAGAATTCTCTCACCTTTCCAATATAAACCCACCCAAGCTCCCACTTCCTCCTCACTCAAAGCCCTTGAAGTTCGTCCAACCTCTGCCCTACTCTCTCTAGAATCCTCTCAAGGTGCCCCAAGCTCCCAAGAAGCCTCTCACAAGCCTCTCTCTAGCCTTTGGAAGCACACTTCCAAGTAAGGGGTTTTCTTCCTTTCTCAATTTTTTGTCAATTTTCTTTAAGTTGTATTTCCCTTTTTATTTCAATTATGAATGTTGGGGTATGGTTTCACACCTCCCCCATACTGCCCTCTTATTGTTTTAATGATGGGAGAACCCTTTCTCTCTCATTAAATGCCTCCCATGTACACCCGTTACTATGCCGAAATTCCGAAAGGAACTTCTCTCTCTTCTTTTACATTCAAGCAATACTTTTGTATCATGAATATAAATTCCATTTATATTGTTGGGACATGTATATATATGATCTCCTTACTGTCCATTACATGTAAATATGATGAGGAACCCATTTCTCTCTCATCAACCTTTTTTATGAATTCTTATGTCACGCCGTTACGCTGCCGAAATCGCACCGATTTTCTAAGCCAATGTCTTTGTGTAGTGAATACCATGACCATTTCTCCATCAAGGGTATTCACCTTTATGCACATTTACATATTGATTATAACGTTTCATGTATGAATTCCACTTTCCTTTATCATGGAAGAAATGATTATGTTTTATGAATCCATGTTTTATGATCCATGTGGCACACTTTATGCATGAAATGAAATGTTTAAGAAGGGTGTGCCCTTTATAGCGCTCCAATGCATTGGGTAAAGTATAGTATCATGATACGTCATGTGCAATGAGTGTTGACTCATGCTAATTCAAGTGCAACGAGGGTTTACTCGTGCTTCAAGTGCAATGAGGGTTTACTCATGCTCCATGTGCAATGAGCCTTGGCTCATGCTAATTCAATGTTAAGTGTTGTTGCCACATTTCCATGTTATGATTATCATGCTTTATCATGCCTTTATGTTCATGTTTCTATTATGCCCTATTGATATGCCTATTGCCTAACATGTATTTCACTCCTCATGTTATTCATTTTTTACTCCTTTACTGGGCTTTATAGCTCACCCTTTTCTTATGCATGTCCTCAGGTTATCCCATGCAATGCTAAGTACGAAGGAATGTAGTGGTCATGTAAAGGAAGTTTTCAATAAAGATGTTGTATTTCAAGTTTAAAGTTTTTATGTAATGATCCTAAGCCCCAAAGACACTAAACCTCTCGATCTTCTTTGTTGTATCAAGTGAAGTTTTATGTAATAAAGCATGCTTAAGTTGTAATAAAAAGCGGGGTTGTCATATTTGTAATTTTAATTATGAAATTTTTATGAAACTCATATAATTTACAAGGATTATGACATGATGATTTGATGAATATTATATGATTTTGTGGAATTAATATTTTTTGTTTTAATTATGTGTTAAGTAGTTTCGTTATAAACTAAGGATCAGTTGTTATGTTATAAACCAATGTTTTGTGGGTATTTTATATCCCTCTAATACTTTGGGTAAAGATGGATATCTCATTATATAATAAGGACATGAATGAGAAGTAAACTCAGTCTAGTAAGGGACTTTGTTTCAATAATATAGTCTTGGGAGTGAACCTTGACTAATAAAATGATGTAATGGGGTGTAAAACCATTCCACTATGATACTCTTAACAGTGGACCTTGACTAAGGAATTATTTTTCTATCAATATTTGTAATCCAAATACTTATGTCTCATGATTATTATATTTTCTCATGGATCATGATTTATTGTTGATGATTATATAATCTTATGTATTATGTATTTTTATTGATAAAATGGTATGTCATATTTCATGATTATGTACTATGAATCATTTGGTTTCATTTACTATTATTAATCTCATGTTATTATTCCCTTATTATTATCTTATTCACAAATATTAACAATGAGTTATATCTATTATATTCACCATTACTGAGAAAATGTGTTCACCCTTTATTATATTTATCTTCCCCTAGTTATAAACAAATTTTTAAGTATCATATGTCTAATAAGGGTTCTAGTAATAAAGAACATAATGGTAAATTATGTACATCATTCTTTCACTAGTTTTTTATATATCCATGTTTTGAAATATATTAAACCATTTCTGTTCTGGTGTGGATAGTATTGATATGTAATGAATTCTCCAATAATAGGATATAATATTCATTTATTAAAATTTAGGTACAATATTATTATCTAATATAAAAAAGTAATTTTATATTTTAAACAATTTAACTACTTCTATAAATTCTTATGCATTCATCTAAGGAGTTACATGATTGATATGATAATGGATTTAGTTTTGTTCTATATTAATTTTTTCTTGAATATGGTTATGATGTTGAATTGAAAAGTAAATTATATTTATACATATTATGTGTTGTAATTATTATGGAATTAAAATATCTATTAAGTAAATTATCCTTGGTTAAACAGGGTTTGGTTCAGAACCCTCACATGGCTAGAGGATAATGCATTTCCTAGAAAATAGGGGTTTACTTATCTATCACTCCAAGATTACTCTTGTGGGAACTATTTATTTTTATATGATTCAAAATCTTTACATGAAATAGTTTCACGTACCACATTTATAGTATGCATATGGATATGTTTGAGTATAGTTGACTTTTTATTTTAGTTAGTTAATAAGATATGAATTATTTAAATAGTTACCCATCAATATGTTTTAAACATACTGATTTAATTAAAGGAATAAGATTATGAATTTAATCATTAAAATAATTCATACATGTAAAATTCATTAATGAGATAATATATTGATATTAAATCCCCTTTAAAATATTAATAGTCAATTTACTAAAATAGTAACACTTATCTAGTCATTGATTATTCAATATATATGACCCTAACATTTAGGTTCGCATGGATTATCATGTGTATTTTACTTAGGTAATATGGTAACAATAATTGTTAGATGATTATAAGAATCAAAGATTAATTCACTAATTTTTTTGAAATGATAATAGGAACTCCAATATTCACTCATATATTAAATATGATTGGATTTGATAATGACTTAGAGAGACCATAGTTTAATTTAAATTAAGATTTAGTTATGTGATTTATTCTGGAATCATTGTAGGAAATGTTTTAACAATGTGATTGTGTTCTAT
The DNA here is from genome assembly GCA_963277665.1 of Viscum album. Lineage (NCBI taxonomy): Eukaryota > Viridiplantae > Streptophyta > Magnoliopsida > Santalales > Viscaceae > Viscum > Viscum album. The sequence goes on along the minus strand of OY728139.1, from coordinate 1,077,083,819 downwards.
AAAAGTTTACCTATTATTCTAAAAGTGTTAATGATAGCTGAACAATGGAATTTGGTGTCCATGGGTCATGTAATTTCTAGGTTCTGATGCTGTTTTGATATTAAGAGTGGGTAAAAGTTCAAACTGGAGGAAGAAAGGTTAGTTGTAAATTTCAAATATGATTATTCAAGTAGACTAGTTGAGGTCATTGAAACCTAAAGGTGTTATCAGGAAGGAAGAGTAATTATTCCCTATGATGTAATTTATTAAAATATCTAATGGGTTTTGAGAAAGTCCATGTAATTTCCTTTTTAGGTGCTAGTGTTATAGAAATAAATTCTTTGATTTTGAAGGTTATATCATATCAAAAAATATTAAAAGTGTTGTAAATATATAAGAGTTAAAAATTGAGTGTAGAAATGATGAATTTTAAATTTTCCAATCATGTAATGGAGAAAAGAGTTTCTATATTAAAGAGTTGGTTGTAAATAAATATATCAATATTTAATCTTATATCTCTTATATAATATGAGGAATTGTTTGTTAACTATTGTTTTTATGAATAACATGATATGATTAATGAAATATACATGGTTTATGATACATATAATTATATAACATTTTTTATAATGATACAAGAATAAAAATATTATATTCAAGATAAAAGTATTCATAAAAATATTAGATAAAATATGAGTTATTTGATCCACTACCATTAGTTTTATATTTTAAATAGTAATATCCTTATCAAGAAAATGATCCAAAACAAATAGAACATGATATATGATAAGGAGACAATAGTATGTTAAATATTAAAACATAATAAAATAAGTGTTAGTTACTAAATAATAAAGAATTTGTGTATGTTAGTAAGATGTTTAGAAGTGAGTATAGTTTAATTGAGGCTAGTGGAAGTATGTTTGGACTTTGAGAAGTTTAATGTTAAAAAATGAAATATTGTTATAATCATTGTAAATATCAGATTATTATCCAAAAATTTTTAGGTTATGTCAATAAAATATTAAAACAAATTATTAAATTATTTACCATAATATTTAATGAGAATTTTTTTATGGAATTGTGATTCTGACACTTTTTCCAGGGCACACACATCCATCTTGTTGGAGGACGGTGGCGTTGTTTATTTCCCCACATTCCCGCTTTCCAAAGGAGGGCGGAATTCGTTCCTTGTTCAAGGACGTTTGATCCTTGATCGAAACGAGATAATGGGATGTCAGTTCTTCCTTTTTGGAATTCCTCCTCAGAACTAATCACCTAGTCTGGGTCTCCCTTATATATTTTAAGACATTGTTTGTGAAACTCTTCCAAGTGCCATATCTTCATGGACACCAGTTAATTACACTACTTCTGTCGGGACATTCCAAAGGGTCCGGTCAGGGCAGAAACCTTTGTTCAGGAGAGTAGTTACATTGGACATCACTGGCATGTCTGGATGCTGGGACACTGGAACGTCTGGGTTTCTTTCCCTTTTTATAGGGCTTCTTGAGGGCATGGAATCCCGAGGCATCCCGTATCGATTGTGGGGAATTTTATTCCATGGGAATGTATCAGAGGTTTTCTACATCTTCCCATATCTAACAGAGGGTACACCACAAGTTTAACATCCAGTGCAGATAGATCCGATTGATCAGAACACTGATTAAAGTGGATCGGATGGGTGAAACCTCTAGAGGGAACCTTGATGTTGGGGCCAATGTTTGGTTAACTTCCTGATTGTTGTTAAGGGGGTTATGGAATGAGGTGGCATGATCCCACCAGGATGTGGCAGCCAATGTAAGAATCAGGATGGATGATGGAAGGTTTAATGAAGTGGATGGAGAATGAGATGGAGTCATCTCAAGGACAATAGTGGTGTTGGGCTTTAGTCTCGAAGAGGCTTTCTACTTATCCATGTGGCATTGAATTAAAGTCCTCGTAGTTCATCTGACGATGGCTTACCACCGAGTGGGGATTTCAATGACTTTCCGCAGGATGGGGCCACAATGGATTATCAATGGATGGGGATTTCAACGTCATACCACTGAATGGGGTTGAAAATGGCTTACCGCAGGATGGGGGGAAATTTAGTGTCATGCAGGACAAAGGTGGTTCGACATGAAGGGGGTAGAAACCAATGGATGGTGGGATTTAACCTCAGGTAGTCTTCCTACGTACCTTGCCTCGACAAGGATCAAAGTCCACATAGTTTAGAATGGAGGTTGGCGAACCGATGTGAAGTGGTTTGGAACGACCAGTTGTTGGTGGGATTGGCCCTCAGGGAGGCTTCCTACATACCTTTCCTTGGAAAGGATCAAAGTCCACATAGTTCGGAATGTTTTTGGTGAACCGACGTGAATGGGGTCGGAACAACTGGGTGTTGGGCTTGAACCACAAAGAGGATTCCAACGTACCTTTCCTTGGAAAGAATCAAAGACCACGTAGTTTTGGTGGGTGTTTGGGGCTTACACTCTAGGTTGCCTGGAGAGGATTTCATGGTCGATGCTTACCCTAAGACCATGTGAGTAATGATTGGTGTGAGAACAAGAGGCAATAAAGACTTGATGATTATGTCATGAAAGGTGTGTTCGTGGGAAGTGGAATAGGGCATACGTGTGGTTAGCATCCCAAAGTGGAAACAGGGGCTTATGCCTATTTAACATCCCATTGTGGTGGATATTGGGACTTATTCTTGGATGGAGGTCCATGTTGCGACAAAGCCCAACGGGAGAGAGATTTTCCATCGAAGAAAGGAGGGCTCCAACACCCATCCCCTTCTCTATGGCCCTTGGCACTGAGGAATAGAGGAGCAGGGATGCTACCTCCTGCAAGAAAAGCTAGGGGCTTACACCAAGGTGGTTTCCCTTTCCCCATGGATAGAATCTTCTCTGATAAAGAGGATCTTATTCCATTTCGGGAATGATCTCACTTTTGTGGAGACAAGTGGGCGGGCAGAATTTCTATGGTGGGGGAACCCCCTGTCTAACGCACATGGTGTGGTCATAGTTTAACGCCATGTGCTGAAGATAATGGCTCTTAGCATTTTAACGTCCTGCATCTTGGACGGTGTGGGTGTGCTCCGCACCCCTAGGACTTATATAACTGATACCCACCAGCCCTTGGGGGAAGGAGGGAATCGGTAATGTGGTGTTGAGTGAGTGTTTTGGAGTGAACCATTGGGGGGTCTATGTTAGCATGCCTATGCGAAGAAGCAATATCCATTAGCATGCCTAGGTGAAGGAGCCTGATGTGAGGCAACACAACTGGAATTATTGTCCAAGTGATTTTGAAATTTCTTATTGCAAACCTGAGGTGCCACATGGGAAAAGAAAGTGTGATGCAGGTGTGTCACGCATAAGGGAGGCTCGAACAAGGTTCCTCAAGGTGAGGGAAGCATATGGAGAACACGTAAGAGAATGGGCCGGGGAAAGATAGGAAGTCCACACGCAAGATGCAAGTATTGCTCGCAAGATGAAGAGGTTGTGCGCAAGAGGTACCAGTGGAACACAAGAGGGAGGGGTTGTGCACAAGATGGATGGTTTGCACCTAAGGTGGACCGGTGGCACGCATGCCTGAGGAGTTGCACATGATACAAGAAGTTTGCACGCTGTTTGGATGGATTGCATGACTGAATACATAATGGAGAGGGAACTTGCATGAAAGATGAGACCCCTTATGTCCAAATTACTTCAGGAAGAAACGAGGATTAGAGGGTCCATTCGAAGGCTCCCCTAAGGAACATATCGCGCAACAACCAATAAATGAAGCCCATGGGTTTTTTGTGTGGTTGCGGAAGATGAGGTTTTTGCACGGTCGCAGAAGATGGGGTTTTCAGACACCATAGCATCTCTTTTTCTTCTATTACCATCCCTTAAGGGTAACGATATGGTTTGTTTTATAGCCGGAGTCCTCAGAGTGGCGCGCAAGAGCCTGGAACGCAAACTCCGGTCGGTCGTCGGCTTGTTCGCGCAGTGGGGGTCAGGTGCACAAACTGACGTTCGCCACCGCCTTTGGTACGGAAATGGGGTTGGGTGCATCCAGTCATGGAGGAAGGAGTTATGGACATGGAAGCGAAGGCAGGCGTGCATCGGTTTGAGCATCGGAAGTACTCTTGCATTTTCCTTCTCAATCTTGGGTGCAACCGCCTCCAAGGCCCTGGGATGTCCTCTTTTTCATCCCGGATCCATTCATTGCTCTTTTATCCACCCAATGTAAGAGTTCTCCATATTTTGGCATCAAAAAATGTCCCCCCTCAGAATCGTAGCTGAAAGGAAACCTAAAGGTTAGATTCTATGGTTAAGCTGAAAAATTGAAAAGACATCTTCCAAGGAGTGAAAAAATGAATTTTTCACATGCAAGAGTGTTGCACGTGTGTAGAAAACCCATAAAAGCTTTATAAATAGGCCGACCCCCCAATCCATACTTTGACTATTTCCGTGCGATAGGCTTCGTTTCTCTCACATGTGAAAACAGTCCTGATCCACGTCTAAGATTCTGCGACCGACTTCATCATTTTTGTGCCATCCATATTTTTCTTCGGGCATCGAACATCTTTCGTGTCGTTGCCACTTTGGTTCACCTAATATTCAGCCTTTCATGTCGATCCCTTATAACTTCTAAAAATGACCGCTCAACAGAGTGATGCCAAGAGGGAATTTTACGCTGGAGCAAGAAGAACCCAAATGATCGTGAACCCTCAGATTTTTCACATGATGTGGATCATGTATGACAACAAAATGATTTTCTACATGCTTACTCATGCTCAAAAGGTTTACATCCTGAGAAGTATCCTACCTCTATGGAACTTCGGTCTTTTGGAAGAGGTGTTGATGCCAGGTTTTGAGATAGAAACACCACGGTCGTGGATGACGTGCGAGGATAGTCTTCCACAATTCCACTTTACCAACAACGACCATCCTACTAGGTAAACATAGAACACATCCATCTATTTCCTAAATCTAAAGACTAGGATGGTTGTGGGAAGCGATCCAGTTCCTGAGGAATCTCCCGATATTTATGAAAGTACATTCAGAAGTAGCATTAATGATGAGACGATGGGCTGGCAAGAGTGTGATTTCAAATCTGAGGGCTACATTACCAATGAATGGGCATGGGCATACTGGGTATGTCAGACATGCCGGGAATTTGGGCCTGAGCAGCCGTCCATTAGGATTTTCGATTCTGTTTGGACATCTCAATTCCACTTTAATCGACAGTGGGACTTAGTAGCATAGTTGTTCAGTTGCTGGTCACCTGATACCAACACTTTCCATCTCCATCATGTGGAGGTGGACATCAGTCTGTGGGATGTCCATTGTATCAAGAGAATCCCCTTATAGGGGTATTAGTATGATGAGTTCTTCCCGATGAAGAATGTCTGGGGGGGATAGGACTCGCACCCCAATCTTGTCATGGCACCTGCTGGAGCTGGCTAAAGAGGAACTCATAATAAAATATATCCTAAAAGACATACCCTATTTATGGTGTTTTACTCTCTTCCTGAACTAAGACACAGCTATGAAGATGCCAGGCCCGGGGAAGCAATGCCCGAACACATCTTAGAGAGGAGAAGCATGATCATATTGTAAGATTTTTGAGATGAGAGAGTATCGATCGTGGGGTTATGGAATCATTGAAGGTTGAGACCTGAATTTGCCTATAATGGGTTCTTCACCGTGTTCATGAGCGGATGGTTGTTACCTATGAGGGATATGAGGATAGGAGTCCATCCGGGAATGCTAGTGATGGCCAAGATTATGGCATCAAAGAACAAGGTTAACCTAGTGGTACCATTGTTGGCTAGGCTGTACAGTATTCTAGGGAGAATTTCAAGGGTATGTATTCACAAGAGAATATACGGGCCATTCTAGATCCTCCACGTTTTTTTCACAACCCACAGCGGTGGGTATGACTTCCCGAATTCCATTCGACCCCTGGTAATGGTATGTTTCCATACCTCTTGAACATCGATGGGATCCTCCTATTGACTCTCAGAGAATGACAGAGTCAATCTCAAGATCGGGAGTCACACTCACTTCAACTTCCACATGTTCTGAACCCTCGTTTCCCAAATGTTAGATGATGGGCAGGGTCCACTAGAGAAAATGGAGTACCTACATAGCATCTGGGGTGGTGTGTTGGTGGCCTTAATTGATGGAAAAATCATCTGCGAACCCTATGTGCTGACCAAGTTTTCCAGATAGTTCGGGTGCATGAAATAGATGCCCAAGAAAGTATATACAGAGGGTTGGGAAGAGAGGCATCCCTGCATTTTCTGCCAACTGTGTCTTATGTTCACAATGGTAGGCACAAGTGAAATCATCACTCTTCTTCGCACCGATGATAGTGTCGGACTATCAATAGAGTATGTCGAACACTGTATGAGAACGTACCCTGAGGTGATTCATTGGAAATGCGTTCTCCAAATCAAGGCAACTAGTGAAGATTCCGGAGATAAGGATGTTATGCGAGGTTCCACGGGGGAAGTGAGGCAAAGAACGTGACGAGGTGCAAGCACAGCGTGGGCCAGTACTTCATCAGCATGGGTAGCGGAGACCAAGAACGTGCCTCTTCCCTTCAGGGAAGGGTGGTCTCATGCATGGCCTCAGGGTCCAACTAGGGACCTCCCACGAAAGCAACTCAGGTACCTCTTGAATCTGTTCACCAATGCTATCTTCCCTTCTATGTGGTCTTCATGGAGAACTCTACAATAGTCCATGTAAACCGAAGAGTTATGGTGGAGGTTGATGCGCACTGGGATCAATCTACCAGACAAAGGGTGCATCTGAATATTGGATAGACTAAACTTTCATTGTCGGCATGCATACCTGACAGCCATGGACATGTATGCATGTCAGCGGGGGAGGTTTGAAGAACCATATCTCCTGGTGAAAGTAATGCTTGGCCAGGAGCATGACACAGAGAGGCTACCATCTGATGATGAAAGTGTAGAGGAGGAGGAGGAAGAAGAAGAAGAATAAGAAGGACTAATAGAAGAAGACCTAGTTGAGGGTCTTGGTGGAGAGGGACTTCAGAATCTCCCACTCACCAGTGGAGTTCTTGGGAGATTGGTTAGATCAATGGATCTGATACAGAACAGGAAGAGTATCTTGAGGTATGGTTTAAACCTTATACCAGACTTCGTCTTTTTATAGTCTCGATCCGTCAACCAAACCCTATCATATTCAGGAACGCATGGCTGAGGGTACCCAGGAAGCCTTCCCCACCAGGGGTGCGGGTACGCCTATGGAGACCGGGGACCAACCTCGGGGACCATTCCTGGGGACCAGGCATAGTGGGGCACCGATTTCAGCTGGACTAGGAAATAATGAGCTAGAAGTAGAGCTCCTTTCCATCCCCATTATCCAAGGGGATCTGAAATCGGTAATCAAGTTGACAAGCGTCGAACGCTCTCTCGTGGCAGGGGGCCCTGCCATGACACATGCATTAGACACAACTGCACTTGTCCCCTGTAAGTCATTTCTCATTGGTTTTACCTCTTTGCTAGAGAATTTATCCAATCATGATATTGATTCCTGATGCAGTGATCGTGCAAGGTTGGAGGCACAAAAAACCATAGAGTCTGGTACATCTGTAGAGGCGGGGTGGGTAGTGATAACGCTATCCTTTACAGAAGAAACCATTCTTGGAAACCCTACCCCGGTACTCGATGAGCCAGATATCGCAATGAGGTATGGTAATGTTTCTGGGGTGGAACTCCAACCCGATGAGAGTTATGTCACTGACGAGGTGGAGGTCCCCGAAGAAGACCTTGCTGCTGAAATCCTCGTTGCTTTCTCTGACTATCGGCCATCAGATCCCGAGGAGATAGATTATTCTGATTCAGAGGTGGCCGATGAGAGCCATATGACGCAGCACAAAGAGGGGAAGTGTATCAAGTTCTTTCTCCGTCAACCTTATATAGAATGGCTAAAACAGATGGGATCAATCCACACCTGGCTGCGCTTTCTCTGTGTTGGAGGGGTGGATGCTCAACGTCTTCATTTTACAGTCTGTGACTACATGGATGAGAATTTATGTGAGAGCGGCTGACGCCCCGACATTGATCGATTTCAGAAATATTCAAGGAGTACCCAAGCATTCGTGAAGGAGGAACAAGAGGTCTGACGGCTTGAATAATAGGTGAAAGAAAAATAGGTATTCATTGTAAATTGTTTTGAGCTTGTTGATAAATTCAGAGCCTAGCTGGTGGACATGCAATAGTATCTAGTGGAAGCGGGTCACCAAATGACTGCACCTCACACTGAACAGGCGCAAGCATAGGCTAGGTTCAGTAAACTGTACCCTGCAACTGTTGATGAAGAGAAGTTTCTCATGGGGTGGGAGGCAATCCTAGAGGCCACAAGACAAAAGGTAGTGGTGCTAGTTCGATTTATCCAAGATATTGATCCCTAAGGGCCCTATTTTGGTTGAACTCATAAACAGATTTCTTTTTAATACCTCTCATTCTGAACTGCATAGATTTATTCACTTGTTTATTTGGTTCAATGCATTTCAACCACAATCATGAAATAAATAGCAATTCATTCCTAAGATCACAAGGGTAATGTCCGGTTTGAGAAACAAGGGATGCTCACACAATTACTTCATTTGAATGCAGGAATATTAATCAAGCTTCACGTACCAGAGTTTTTAACAACAAACTCGGATCTCTGGGGAGAAATGGAAGAGGCACGATTGGAGGATGAGGACCTCATAACACTCAAAAGTGCCGCCCTTTCCAATGTGTTCTAGCGCATAAGGGGGGTAACGCAATGGGTGTTAGAACTAGCCCGGACAGAGGAGAGTGGAAAGTGTGAATCATGATACCCCAGATTTAGAACACTATTATGGTGGTGTAACAATAAAAAATGTATGTTTACCATGTTCGAGACACAATATCCTTATTGGGTTTTCCTGGAATGGGAATAACAAATCAGGGCCGACTGCTGAACTTATTCAAAACATGGGGCCTGACTCGACATGTCATCCATGAGCCTTCCAGAATGTTAACCAAGGATAGTAGGTGAGCCATAGGCTGAGCATCCAACCTATTAAGGGGTTCTTTCAAATGCAAAATAGGACAAGAGTCCAAATAAAGGGTACGCAAGGCGTGGCGTGCAGAGTGATGGGTTGTTAAAATGTGACTCTTGAAATAATGCTATCATGGTGAAGACACTTTAGGTGGGTGCATCGACATGATCAGGGATCATACCTACTCCTGAACAGGACCTCTCTGCTGAGGAAGCTATCACATCCCAACATTGTCGTGGGGAATCCAGAACTTGTTCAGGGTAAAGCTACAATTTCATGTTTCCCTATAAGATCTCATCCAAAGGGACCAAAAAAAAGTGGGGGAACATGAATTATGATTCCTAGGGCTGGACCTAGAGACTGGATGTCTGGGGGTCTCTACGTATCCCTTGAGAATGGGAATTAAGTCATATGTAGTTCTGGAAGATGTTGTGTAGTTTAATGTCTTGCAGCAAGGACGAAGAGTGATTGTGGTTTATGGTCATAAAACTTGGACCAGATTGTGGGGAATGTGGGAGACACATGGTGAGGTAATTTTTTAAGCTGACATAAATGTGGATTTGGAGGCCAGATCACCATGTATTCCTTGGGGAGGTTTTAGATTGATGGACCGAAAATGAAGGTTAGGCTAGACCCGAGGAAAAATGCTCGGGCGTTCCTACGTATCTCATGAGAATGAGAATCAATCCAAACTTAGTTCTAAGGGGTGTCATGGTAAGGTATCAGTGCCAGTGATAAAAGAGGCATGCGGGTCTGGCCCTCGCACCAAAACAAGTAGAATTTGATAAGTCTTGTTTGTCTTTTAGGATGAATGGATGTGTTTGTTTGTGAAGCGATGGACCTAGAATAGAAAATCCATGCATCACAACAAAAAATCAAGACAAATTAAGGCATTGAAAAATGTTATGGTTCTTGAATGATACCAAAAAAGATGTCCCTTGAGCGAGGACACCATGATGCAGTACCGTTTTTTTGTCGTGCGGTCAGGATGATATTGTCACAGTTTAGGGTCACGTGATGGGACCAACCATTAAATTTAACTTCGTGCATCATAGACTTAGTAGAGAAGAGGATAAAGGGGTAATGTGCATGGTGTGATAAATTATACCCGACGTGAATGACGACGAGGTCCACATCACTCTGTACATGATCTGAGAAAGAAACCTTGGGCCGAGGGGCTAGAAAAGGTTAGAGGATATGGGGCAGGAGAGACTAGCTCTCAGTTGAGCTGGACCTGAAGACGAGATGTCTGGGTGTTCCTACATATCCCATGAAGATGGGAATCAAGCCATATTTAGTTCTTGGATGTGCCTTTTAATGTCATGTAGGACAACATACAGTTTAATGTCATGTGAGATAGGAAGTAGGGGCTAACTCCATGAAAGGGGGGTATGTGGTGCGGCTAATGCAAACCCGATGTGAATGAGGACATAATCACATACCATGCCACACATTACTGTAATTGTTAAATCCCCAAAGGTAGAACATAAGAGATAAATTAGTGGAACTCGAGCTAGACCCACAGACAAGATGTCTAGGCGTTCCTGTGTATCCCATGGTAATGGGAATCATGTTGTATGTATATCTAAAAGAGATCATAGTTTATGGTCATAGACCTCAGACCATAGAGGAGCAGAATCCTTTCAAGTAAATGTGGAACCCAACCCAATCCATAATCCCACGTGAGTCAACATAGTGTAGGAAACAAAGGTGAAAGAGTTTTTTTACAATACTTGGAATGCACGCCAAAGGGAAGTTGGTGAAGAGCCCCAAATGATGCCTTTACCGCAGATTTTTCCCCAAAACATGCAACTATGCACTGAGGGATAGTGAAAGGAGTGTCGAAATTACATTTGGACATGATGGGGTGGAAAATAATGTGAACCATGTAACCAAAATTCAAGGAATTAGGGGGATGGCGTGATGGTGGAGGATAATTGTTGACCATGTTCGAAACATAGCATTTATAGCGCATTAGCTTGAAATGTGGACAAAAAAATGAGTGTCGACCGCTAGACATATTCACAATGCAAGACTTATATAGATTTTTTTCTGAAACCCTTTGGGACATTAGCCTGTAATGGTAGGAGATCCCTTAGGCCTAGCATCCATGCCATTTGGGGGTCCCTTCAGGTGTGAAACATTATGGAATCCCAAATGAAGGAGAACACAAAGCCTGAAAATTGATGAAATCATTTCCACGTAGAATTTGACACTCCAGGCACTAAACTAGAGTACTCTTGGGCACATTGTTGGACCACCATAGAGGTTTGGGGGCTCAACTTGAGAGCAGGATATTTGAAAAGATGAATTTAGAACAAAGAGATGGATAACTCTCACGAGAAAGAGGTACATGGCGTGGTTGTTACAAACCCAACGTGAATGAGGACATAATCCCATACCACACCATATATCACTCTAATGGAAGAATTTAGGCCAAGGGGCCTAAATAACAGGTAGATCTTTAAGATATAGGGCTGGGCCAATAGATGAAATGTCTGGGTGTTCTTATGTATCCCATGAGGGTGGGAATCAAGCCACACATAGTTCTAGAGGGAAGGGTTACACTAATAAGGGAAAGATACCCCAACGTGGGCCGTTTATGGCCCGATGAGTAAACCTGACATGAATGAGGACACAATCTCGCACCACACCATAAAATCCTAGTTTTGAACTTGGGCTAGGGGCCTGAGAAGACTAAGGGGCCTGAGGCTGATCCAGGGATATAATCTCCTGGACAACGTGTAGTTTAACTTCTTCCAGTGAGGGCGAAGGAGATCTTAGTTTAGTATCATAGAGCTCGGATCGTATATGCCTAGTTTAATGTCATATACGTGGGACAGAGAGGGCAGATCATCATGCTTATGGGAGACCACAAATCGGCAATGATGACATAGGAAAACTATTGACTAGGTTCGCAACATAGTATCCACCGTTGTGTGAACAGAAGGGGGTGAAAAATTGAGCATCGACCATTGACCATATTTGAAACATGGGACTTTTATAAACTTGTCATTCGCCATCCATGAGGATGTTATCCCATAATGGTAGGAGAGCCCTTAGGCCGAGAATCTACCTCATTCGGGGGACCTTTTGGATATGGAAGATGATGGAGTCCCAAACAAGGGTCATGAGTGAAGAATAAGTGTGCCTATGCATTTCAACGTCAAACAGGACGGTGAAAGTGGTGGATGTCCCCGGGGAGTGGAACGCATGGTGGTGCTATGATGAACTCGATGTGAATTGAGGTAAAAGTCAACACCACATCATATGTCTTGACCCGAGGGGAGATTCTAGAGTTTGGGGCTGGAACAAGAGACAAAATTCATGGGAATTCCAACGTATCCCATGAGGATGGGAATCAAGTCATACGTAGTTCTTGAAGGCGATGTTGTTTAACATCGTGCAGTGAAGACGTGGGAGGATAGAAGAATGGTGAGAGGGCACATGGTTCCATTGTTGTAATCCTAACATGAGTGGGGATAAAGAAGCCTATACAATACCATGAAACAACCCATCGAGAGAACTATACCCATGGAGATAGTCGAAGAGAAGAGTCTGGGGGCTAGACTCAGGACCGAGCGTCTGAGCGTTCCTACATATCCCATAAGGATGAGAATCAAGCCTTGCGTAGCTCTAGAAGAGCCATACAGTTTAACGTCTTGCAGGACGATGAACAGTTTAATGCCCTATGGGACGAAGTAGTTTAGGGTCATGCAGGACCCATCAATTTAGGATCATGCTGGACCAACTGGCTCAGGAAAAGTATTGCTTGAGAAATTTGGCATTGGTGGGAGGAGTTATACTCTCACCATCCATGGTCACCAGTGAGTATTCTCCATTGGGGAAAACCCTGTGAATTATGTTAGGTCCTTCCCATTTTGGCTCTAACTAGGGTGGTTTCATTCCAGGTATTATTGGTGTCCGGAGGGCCAATAACAAGTCTCCTTACAAGAAGGAGAGGAGATGAGCTTTATTATTGAAAGCTCTATCCATCTTGTTCTGGTGTCTTTCTATGTTGTGCAGGACACAAAGCCTATTTTCTTCAAGCGCTTCCAGCTATTCCAGGTAGGTTTCAGCTACCTTATCAGGTTTCTACTGGTCAAAAACTGTTTTACGTAATGAAGGCAACTGAATCTCGATGGGCAGGATAGATTTTGTTCCATATAACAGGGAATATGGGTTCACCTATGAGGAATTATGAGTCGTCGTCCGATAATCCCATAGGGTTTTGGGGATCTTGTACAGCCAACTCTTCTTGTTCTAACCAACCATTTTCAACAAAATGTTAGAGGGGGTTTTGTTGAATTCCATGATCTACCCATTTCCTACGCGTGGTAGCTGGAGGTATGGTTAGAACGTATATTGCACGTGGCGTACAACTTCTTCAACTCATCTACTCGAAAGTACATTCCGTTATCGGTGAGGAAAACATGAGGACTCCAAATCGATAGATGATGTTGGAACTCACAAATTATACAAAAAAACAGGGCTTGACCTCCTTGAGTGGAACTGCCTCTACCCACTGGGAGAAGAAATCCGCAATCGTTAGGATGAATCTATACTAGTGAGATGTCACTGGTGGATATGGTCCCATGACATCGAGTCCCCACACAAAAAATGGACAAGATTACTTGGTGGAGTGGAGAGGCTATGGTGTCTGATGCATAAAATTAGAATGAATTTGGAAGGCATGGAATCTCTTGGTGAACTCGATGCAATCATGGATCTTGGAGGCCCAAAAGTACCCCTGTCACTAGATCTGGTGAGATAGCTTTAGGCCTGTTTGGTTGGCGCCATAGGAACCAGCATGAACATCATGCATGACCTGAGAAATCTCAACTCCTTGGATGCAACGGAGGATAATTCCATCAAACCCTCTACTGAAGAGGATATGATCATGACCGGGACCATCCTGGAGGGTAAACAATAATGTGTAGCATCGAATTCGCTCGCGCTCAACCTAATCAGCTGAGAGGTAACACTTTTGAAGATACTCGGCAAAGGGGGATCTCTAGTTGGGAGCCACTTCAACCACTACATCTGGGGGTCCTGACGTGGAGGCTCCTGCGGTATGATGGATCACCTGCAGGTCATCATCATCACCTGGGGAGATAACAAAAATGACTCTCCGATGTGTCGTGTGGATAATCAGGTCATCCTGCTCGGGCTCTGCAAATGATGCCGCCATGCCATCCAGGGAATCAACTCAATCGTTCTAAGATCGAGGGACATGAGTAACTTCCGGCCAAATGGGAACTGGGCCATTAACAGGATAGTACGCTCCAGCAATGGTACGAGCTCCGAATTTTTGATGACGCAGTCACCGTTGATCTACTTAATGACAAGTTTAGAATCCCCATTGACATGAAAATGGGCACATCAATCTCGAGTGACAGCTCGAGGCCAGTGATAAGATCCTAATACTCTACCTCATTATTGGTGCAGCCTTCTAAAAATAGGAATGAGTATGGCAGAATGGCCCGTTCCAGGGTAATAAAGATGATACCCAAGCATACCCTATTGAGCATGTGATCCTTGAGCCTCATACTAGTGGGGCTTCGGGAAGCACCGTCGAAGTGCATCTGACAACATGGAATTACATGGTCTATCGCGAGGATCACCTCATTGAAGAAATCGAGATCCAAGGACTGGTCAACAGGAGCCATATGGTTATTAAGGAAGTCTTCCAATGATTTCCCCTTAATAGCTTTCTAAGGGAAAAACCTGATATTGAACTACTGGAGAATCATTACACACTGATCGAGATGGCCCGTCAACATGGGGCAGTTCAGAATGTACTTCAGTGGGTCTACCTGAGACACTAGTTGTACCTCGTGGTGCTGCAAGTAATGTCACAATTTCTGTACTATGAATACCAGTGTAAGGTAGATCTTTTCTATGGGGGACTATCTGGTCTCTGTAACGAGGAGCATGCGGCAGAGGTAGTAACAGTTGTTATTTTTCCCCTCATTGTTCTTCTGGGAGATAAGGGTGCCAAGAGATCATTCCAGGGTAGTCACATAAAGGACCAGTGGTTTTTAGGAGATGGGTGGCATCAAGACTGGAGGATGGAGCAGATGCTGCTAGATTTCCTCAAACAGGGTCTGGCACTCTTCATCCCATTTGTAAGGGGTTCCTTTCTTCACAAGATGATAAAAGGGCTTACACTTTCCTTACAGATTCGTAATTAATCGGCCTATGTAGTCTAAGTGGCCTTGAAAACCTCGAAGCTCCCAAATATTTATTGGGGGAGGCATCTGGCTGATGGCCTTGATCTTGTCTAGTTCGATCTTGATGCCACTTTATCTGACAATGAAGCCAAGAAATTTTCCGAAGGAGACCCCAAAGTCACATTTTAATGGGTTCATCATCTAGTGGCAAGAACGAAGGAAGCCAGACACTTTCTCAAGGAATTTGAGATGGTCCTAGCACCAATGATATTTGACCACCAGATCTCCCACATAGAATTCCACCAATATTCTGAGGATTGGCTTGAGTATGCGATGCATAGCCCACTGATAGGTGGCACCAACATTTTTTAGGCCAAAGGGCAAGACTTGGTAATAGAAAGTACCCTGTGGAGCCCTAAAAGCTGTGGACTCCTCGTCCTTGAGGGCCATTAGGATCTGGTTATATCTAGAGTAACTATACATGAAGGAGAGGGCTTAGAACCCTGTTGTGGCATCAATCAACAATTATGTCACAGGAAGGGGAAAATCATCCTTCGGACATTGATGCTTAAGATCCCAGAAGTCGATGATCTTCCCATTCATTTTCCTAACTGGAACAATGTTGGCTATCCATTTGGGGTACTGGACCTTCTTAATGAAATTGGATCTGATGATCTTATCAACTTCCTCCTCTATCATGGAACTGTGTGAAGGGTGCATCTTTCTGGGAGGCTGCTTGAAACCGTGATGATTTGCAGGGAGACCGAGGCAGTGGATGGATACCTAAGGATCTAGTCCTCACATCTCGTCATAACTCTAGGAAAACACATCACAATGTTGTTTCAGGAAGTCCATGTACTATTTCTGCTCCTTGAGAGACATGGAGACAATGATCAATGTGGGTCTCGGGTCTGCCTCGCTGCTGAGGTTCACATGTACCAACTCGTCGATGGTGGAAGAGACTCCCTATTAAAATATAAGAGAGAATCCCTTAAATCTTCTTCTTCACTTATAGAGGGTCGATCCTCGGTGGGAGTAATTTTTTCTGAGTTTGCGGATCCCGATGGGAGGCTAGTACCAGCCTGAGTGGTAGTGGTCACCGCATCAGATGACCCATGTGATACCACAACCATAGCGATGAAGGATGTTACTATGATCCCATCTGGTCTTCGGTTCTAGGGGCCACACTTTATGATATCAAAGAAATAATGGTTTGTTGGCTTGAGCCGGTGAATTCCAGCCCGGTGGAACAAGCACATATGACGTATTGTTGTTGCAATGAGGCAGATATTCTAATATCTTATGGGGGTAGGAGGCTCTGGGATCACCTGAGCCTGATTTTTATAGTAGTACGAGGAGATTTCCCGCCGTTGCTTTGACTTGAGAATGTGTCCCCCCATAGTACCAAACACAATGAAGCATTGTCCCATGTTCGGGGTGGTAGCCTCCAATCGATGGATTGGGAAGATGTAGGCATCATCCAGACCTACCTAGGGGTCAGTTGCAACCGCAAAGGGTTCTACCTCACTGGTCTGAATCTTCTTGTCCTTTCTCTTGTAATAGTCGACATCTAGGAATTGGTCTTCACAAAAAGGAAGAAGGAGATGCGCCACCTTGGAGAATTCCCAATCGATCATTGAGGGTGTACTTGAGGCACTGGTGATATGATGAGGGAACCGTCGTGTGTAGGTGGAGCCATGGTCTGCCCATCAATGCAATGTACGTGGTGTCTTGGGAGACAACCATAAAATCTGTGCTGGCAAGTAAGCCACCAAACTGGGTCTTCAAATGGATCTTGTCGACTGGGGTCTACTCTGTCCTATCGTATCCCAAGATTTTTAGGTCAGAGGGAGTCAAGTCATCTTCGGATAACCCCATATTCCACAGTGTCCATGTCAGGATATGGTCAATCTTGGATCTGGAGTCAACAAGAAAGAAGAAAACCTCAACACCATTAAATTGGTTATTGATGTACAGTGGGTGAATATTACCTTGTATAGGAGAGCCTTCATCTTCTTCATATAATGAGATAATGGCCTGGAATTCAGCATTCTCGACCGCTTTAGCATGAAAGGCTTCGGCGGCTGCTACTTCCATCTCAAACTGGAGAGGGCTTCTTAAAGCCTCAGCGAGGGCCTCACGCATATCTAATGACATGTGGAGGGTATCGAGGATGTAATTTCTTGATGGGATTCTAGAAATGTGCTTATGAAATTTATACTTCTGCGCTAGGCATGAAATTCTACTTGTAGGAGGACGCTCTGTGATAGGAGGCATGGCGGGCCTTGCTGGCTGGACCGACGACTAACTGGTGCTAAGAATATCCCACTACTCACTAGTCCAAGCCTGTAGATTGTCTTGAAGATGAGGTCCAGATGACTGAGACTGGCCTGTAGCAGGGCGTGGCTGGTCACGGCATGGTCGAGGTGGGTCTGCCTGTTCCAGTAGCACAAACGGCAGTGGACGCGAGCCTGATGACACTAGATAAAGAGGCAGCGCATGATGAGCTCTGCACTGGGCCTGCTATCTGGTCTTAGTGGTGTGCACATCCTAGCTGGAAGTGCCAACTAATGTGTCTCAATGACCCATATGGTCGCGGCTCTACTGACGATGGCGTCAGCTGGGGACGTTGGGGAGATCCGACTGGCGCTCATCGTCGTCAGGAGTCAGGTTGGGGTTTACCAACTCCACAGTGTTAACTGAAGCATACTCTTAACTATCACTCAAAGATTCATCCACTATTAGGATGATTCTGGGAGGAATCTCCATCTCTGGGGGAATGAAGTCACTGAGAGTATGGGATGACGATGGTATTGGCAGGGTGAATTTCATTCCCTTGTGCCACTAATTCTTTCTCTTCTGGGAAGGGGGTGGATGAGACGACGATGCAAAATAAGTAGTTGTGGTTTCTGAAGTCTACAACCAATTCAGGCATGCAAGAATGATACCATGGGTAAGGGTGGCCATTTTGTGATCCATACAGTCATTATACTTCTGGGACCCGTGGTTAGAAACCTGATGCCACTCACCTTCATCGTCGTTGTTTCTATCTGGCCTTACGAAGACACATTCCACTTGTGATGGGGCCAGGCCAAACCTGACTGTGTTTTTATCATCCGGGTCTTGAAGCCAGTCTTTGAACACACAACATTTCTTGAGGGTGTGCCCTAGGATTTGGTGATAGGGGAAGTAGTTGGGGTGATCAGTGAGGTTCACCTCTTCTGGCCTTCTGCACTCAAGAAAATGCACAATCCCTTGTTCAAAGGCACTTCAGAAATAGCCAGGAACCTCATTCTCATTGAATGAGTAAGTATGGTTTCTTTTTTTCGAAAACGGGGCACTTGGAGCCTGATTCTAATGGTGGGATGGAGGATCCTATCAAGGAGGTGGGGCCTGATTGTCCCGCCTAGGTAGTGGTGAAGCATTATGCGGGGGCACCTGCCGATTCAAAGGGGGTTGCTGCTGGGTTGGAGGCTACGCCTGTGGTGGCATGCCTTTGTGAGGTTGCAGAGGCAGCTCCACTGGTAATAATTCCATCTTTCTGGGGGCCTCTAATTAGGCCACTGTGGTGGGCTCGGTTCTGAAATACCTCCTCATAGGAATTGTTGGAGGCAACGTATGTTCCTGGATGGACTATTGCAGGGATTCTTCCAGGCATTGGGACTTATCAAAGAAGTATCAGAATCCTCCAAGGTAGTTTTGGGTGACCAGAGAGGTGACCAGTTTCTTCTTAACATTTATCACACACATCGTCAGTAATATCTCCTGATTCAGTGGCATGTCAAGGGAGTTTGTGAGTCCTTTCCACCGGGTGACAAAGTCGGTGATGCACTCATCAGGCTACTGCTTTCACATGAAGAGGTCCGAGATACTCGTTTTCCGCGTCATGGAGCTGAACTGGTAGACTAATTTCCTACGAAGGTCCTCCTAGCTGGTTACTGGTCCAATAGAGATCTTGTTGTACCAGAAAAATGTAGGCCCCTCTAATGTCTGCACAAAACATCAGATCTTGGTAGCCTTATGCTGTATTGGAGTCCCTAAAATGGGACCACACCTTGAGGTGAAGTGGGCCAGATGCTATGGTGGGTCCCCTGTCACATTGAAGGGGGAAAAGGTGGGATTCCCAAAACCCGGAGGTGTTGGCATATCATCTACCCATGCAGGATATGGCTTTCCATCAGGTGGGATTGCCACCTATCGTGTTTCCAACGCCTCAAGGAGGGCAATGAGTGCTGCCATTGGATCATCAGGGCGGGGGTCCCTATCTTGATGGGGATCCCTAACCACGAGTGCATTGGAAGGTTCTTCAACATGGTAATAAGGCCTAGAATCTCGTGGAGTGGCTGGTGGAACGACCCTCGGGGTAGCTGGGGGAACCCGAGCTGGGTCCTTTGGATTGTCTTGTCATTTTGGAGGTTTTGGGGAGACATATCATTCCCTCTTTTTGTATGTTCCGGCTTCAAACCTGTCTATGGGAGCAGGATGGTCAGGGTCACCAAGAGGTAGGTCACTGAGGGGAAGTTGTTCCTTCCCCTAATGTACTGGGCATGAATCCTTGTAATCTGGACGTTGTTCCGCAGTGTGTTCACCTAAGAGGTCGTCGATCAACTTTTTCTGTTCAACAAGTTGTTGGAGCAATGCAGCCTTCTCAAGGTCCTCCTCTATATTCTACATTGAAGAAAACAGTTCTGAGTGTTTGGTAGCTCTGAGGATCTCTTTAACCTTACCTAAATTCCGGTTGAGAACTAATGCCTTGGTGGGCACAGGGAGACCTAGTAGATTCCTTTGCTGGAGATTAACTCTTCTCGATGGATCTAGTAGTGGTGTCACACCCTCAAGGGGGGTATGTTCCCATCAAGAATCTCCAACTCAATCTCCTCATCCAATATGTCGGCCAAGTTGACCGTGACCCTTCCTGGGGGCATTTCCTCAATATTGCCTAGTGAGTCAAGCTGTTGTATGATAGGACAGAAGAAGAGGGCATCATACTGCCCCCAACAAAATATTTTCATGTGGGGGGGATACTCCTTGATAATCTTGTTAAGTACCTTGAAACTATAAATGTATTGTTGTCGGAGGGCCTTATGGTGTCCTAGTGACTTGGGGCGCTGGGCCACAGGGAGTGTGGCCAAATCAACTAGAAGACATTGCTTTCCAATTTCATCAATATTATCTTAGCTCCTGGGATAAACCAATCACTGATGAAGAAGGAGAATGTGCATCACCTTGAGGGTTTGACAAAAACACTCAACTACCTCTAGGGTGAGGGATTCCGGTGCGCAGAAATTCGACACTACCATAGGCCAAATCATCTCAGGGAAGTGGTCCACTAAGAGGATATTCCATAAGCTCCTTGGATCAGATTCAGGGTCTGACCCTTCATTACCCCCACTCATCAACCAAAGGCAGCTGAGGAAGCAGTGGATGCACCGAAGCAGACCGCTGGGATGGTAGGCTGACTGGGGAAGAGTTCGGTGAGCGATCTGACAAACCTCCACATCTCGGGCTGTCCTCTAAAGTGTGTAGCGACTTAGCCACCACATAGTTGTAGGACCATCTGATAGTCATAGTCCCTGGAACAGGGTCTAGAGCTATTGATGATATTACACGCTATTGCTTGCCCGCTATTGGTCCCAAGAATAGATCTTTATGATCACTAGTCGAGGTAGAGTGTGATTCTAGTGACAACGGTGGTGATTACACAATAGTAACCTATGGGGTTTCCAAATTGTTATACTCCTGGATATACCTACAGGGGGAGGTGGGAATCTGATGGACCTCGCATTCTAGCAGTACTAGGTTGATGTTCTTCGTTCCTTCCCCAGTCCTTGACTCGGATGAGTGACAGAAGGGTTCCCGCACTGAGTTGTATTTTGCTTCGGAGTCTAAGAAGCGGACTGGTTTGATCTCTGTCTGGACCTTCCCCAAATTCTTATTATGGAAGAAACGACCTGCTTTCCTACCCATGGATGGCTCTTCAGGACAGGGTATATTTCTGACACGAGGAGGTCCTTTGGTCATACTAGTGCTGGGGAGGAGAGGGCTTCCACCTGAGTAAGTCGGGGTGTTAGGACCACCGGGACAGATATCAAAGGGGACATGGGGAGGAACTATACAGGTAGTTTTGGAGTGGGTAAGACCTCCTCTATAACTGGTAGGAGCATGGGGAGGACCTCCATGCTTGTTTCCCCATGTGACATCATTACGAGGAAGGTGCTCGTACTAGTCGAGCTGAACACGGGTAGGACCTCCCTACTGGGAACTAGTGAAGTGAAGCTGGCCCTCACTCCTCTGATTTCTGGGGCGAGGAGGACCTTATCCAGCTACTATGAGAGCACGGGAAGGGTCCCCATATTCGAGAGGGACCAGATGTGCAATTTCTCCACACCAACAGTCTGTGGAAGGAGGAAGGACTCCATATCCGTTGTAGTGGGCATAGGAGAGACATTCGTACTGAGCTTCACCGCCACGGGGAGGACCCTCATTTGGATAGAAGGTGTCTTAGAGAGAACCTCCATGCCGAGCCTGGAAACAGGTAAGGCCCGCGTTCTCTATGGTAGCGGTATGGGGAGGACCTCTATACTTGGTGGAATCACTACAGGTTAGTCTGTGGCGGCCACTGCCTATGTCAGCGACCAAGAGAGTTGACCCACCCTGCCCATGGAGCAGTTGGGGCCTCAATCCAAGTTAGACGTATGAATTTCCCTACTCAGCGTACATAAGGAGTTGGTGATATACATCAGCGGTGGATAGAGCCATAGCATACGCTGACGTTGACTCCCCCGTGCGGACATCCTCTTTGGCTTGCACACGACGCTGGTGTTGTGTTAGACGGACCAGAGCCGGTGGTGCAGGTACATGACTTACCTGCTCCTCGGCCAGTAAGACTGGGTGTCGACGCTAACACAGACTAGTGGGAGCCCTTGCTGGGATCCCCTGGAATGCGATCCGGGCTGGGTTGACCCGGATATCCCCTACCTCATCGGCATAATGAAGGGAGTCATCAAGACGTTCTTGGGAGAGGCTCCCAAAACAGTTTTATGTCGAAGTGGGGAGCACTAGCTCCCTGCTCGGCCCTCAGGGGAGGCATTGATTATGAGGCACAAATGCCACTAAATCCAGGCATTCCATATCCTGATTCAGGATAATAATGTCCTCCTCGTACCATCATACAAGGTCATTGATCACCCTTCGTTGGATGAACTCTAAGGGAGAGATGGGACAGAGGCACCCAGTGTTCATGGCCATTGAGACTATCATAGAAGAGGCGGAAACGCGCTGGACTTCCATGCTGGTACTGCCCCTACCCCTGTGTCGGTGGGAAGGCAGTGATCGAGTTCCGGGTGTAGTAGATTGGTTCCTGAAAGCAGGGATATTAACTCATTAGTGCTGAAAGAAAAAGGGAATTGACGACTAGTGCCTCAATTCCATTCTGTCTACCATGGATGGTAAGATGGATCCATGCTGAAAACGTCACAGACCGGGACATCCAACATTTTGACTACCCCAACATTTGGTGAGTTTCACACCAGGCCCACTAATTTCTTGACGGGACCCAGTGCCGGATAGCTCGATCCAGTGACACACTAGTCCACTGATGCTTCGAACGCTACTGATCTCCATATTGAGGATAAGATATTCACGACTGGTTCACCATTTCTGTTTCTGATTCTTTAATCGGGGCGCGTGCATCTGTCTTGTTGGAGGATGGTGGTGCTTTTTGTTTCCCCGCATTCCCTCTTTCCATAGGTGGCCGGCATCCGTTCCTTGTTCAAGGGCATTACCCCTTGATTGAAATAGGATGATGGGATGTCAGTTCTTCCTTCCGAAGATTCCTCCTCGGAAATCGTCTTCTAGTTTGGGTCTCCTTTATATATTTAAGACATTGTTCGTGAAACTCTTCATAGTGTAATATCTTCATGGACACAAGTTAATTACTCTACTTCTGTTGAGACATTCCAGAGGGTTTGGTTAGGGCAGAAACCTCCGGTTAGGGGAGTAGTCATGTTGGACATCACTGGCATGTCTGGATGCCGGGAAACTGGTGCGTCTAGGTGTCTTTCCCTTATTATAGGGCTTCTCAAGGGCGTAGAAGCCAGAGGCATCCCACTACGAACACAGGGAATTTTATTCCATGGGAATGTATATGAGGTTTTCATCATCTTCCCATGTTTAACATAAGGTATGCCTTAGGTTTAACGTCTATAAGATATGGATCATGCTGATCTAAACACTGATTAGAGTGGATCAGATGGGTGAAAACTCTAGTGGGAACACTGATGTTGGGGCCAACGTGTGGTTAGCTTCCGGATTTTTGTTAAGGGGAATGGGGAATGAGGTGGCATGATCCCACTGGGATGTGGAAGCCCAGGTAAGAATCAGGATGGATAATGGAATGTTTAATGAAGTGGATGGAGAATGAGATACAGTCGTCTTGGGGATGACAGTGATGTTGGTCTTGAGTCTTGAAGAGGCTTCCTACATATCCATGTGGCAGGGAATAAAAGTCCTTATAGTTCATCTGGCGACAGCATATCTCTGATTGGGGATTTCAACGGATTACCACAAGATGAGGTCACAACAGCTTACCACTATATGGGGATTTCAACGGCTTACCACTTAATGGGGTTGACAATGGCTTACCGCTGGATGGGGGGATAGTTTAGTGTCATGCTGGACAAAGGTGGTCTGACGTGAAGGGGGTCAGAACCAATGAATGGTGAACTTGAACCTTAGGTAGGCTTTCTAAGAACCTTTCTTTGACAAGGATAAAAGTCCACATAGTTTGAAACGGAGTTGGGCGAACCGACGTGAAGTGGGTCAGAATGACCGGGTGTTAGTGGGCTTGACCCTCACAGAGGCTTCCTACGTACCTTTCCTTGGCATGGATCAAAGTCCACATAGTTTGGAATGGGTTTGGTGTACCAATGTGAATGGGGTCATAATAACCGGGTGATGGGATTGAAGCTCCGGGAGGTTTCCTACGTACCTTGCTTGGCAAGGGTCAAAGACCACATAGTTCAGGTGGGTGTTTGGGGCATACACTCTAGGCTTCCTGGAGATGATGTTATGGTCGATGCTTACTCTAAGACCACATGATTCAATCTTGATGTGAGAAAAAATAGGCAGCAAAGACCTGATGATCATGTTGAGAACGGTGCGTCTGTAGGAGGTGGAATGGAGATTACGTGTGGTTAGTGGCCCAAAGAGGAAACATGGGCTTATTCCAGTTTAATAGCCTTAGGTGGTGGAGATTGGGACTTACTCTAGGATGGAGGACCAGGTGGTGACAAAGCCCAGTAGGAGAGAGATTTGGCACCAAAGAAAGGAGGTCTCTGGCGCTCATCCCCCCCTCCCTAGCCCTTGGAACTGAGGAAGAGAGGATCATGGATGCTACCTCCTGTAAGAAAAGCTAGGGGCTTACACCATGGTGGTTTCCCTTTCCCCACGAACAGACGTTTCTCTGATAAAGATGATCTCCTTCCATATGGGGAATGATCTCACTCTCATGGAGACCAGTGGTCCTGAAGAATGTCTAGGGTGGGGGAACCCCACGTCTGACACATGGGGTGTGGTCATAGTTTAATGTCATGTACTGAGGACAATAGAGCTTGGCAGTTTAACATCCTGCAGCTCAGATGATGTGGGTGTGCTCTGCACCCCTATGACTTACATAACCGATACCCTCCCACCCTTGGGGGAAGGAGGGCATCGATAATACCATGGTGAGGGGGTGTTATAGAGTGAACCATTGGGGGTCCACGTTAGCATGGCTATGCGAACAAGCAATAACCATTATCATGCCTATGCAAAGGATCCTGAGGAGAAGCAATTAAACGGGAAGTATCGTCAAGGGATTTTGAAATGGAATCATGAAAACTAGAGAGGCCACATGGGAAAAGAGATCATGACATAGGTGTTTCACTCATAAGAGAGGCACGAATAGGGTGCCTCAATGTGAGGGCAACACATGGAGTGTGAGTAAGAGAATGGGTCGGGCAAGATAGGAAGTCTGCGCGTAAGATGAAAGGTTTGCGCTCAAGATGAAGAGGTTGTGCACAAGAGGTATAGGTGGCATGAAAGATGGAGGGGTTGCACTCAAGATGGACGGTTTGTGCGCAAGGTGGACCAGTGGCGTGCAAGCCCGAGGGGTTTTGCGTGAGGTGGTCAGTTTGTGTGCAGTTTGGATGGGTTTCACGTAAGAACGCCTGATGGAGAGCGAACTGGCATGAAATATGGGACCACTTTCACGAAAATAACATTCGAAAACAAATGAGGATCAGAGGGCCCATCTGAAGGCTCCCCTGGGGAACCTTTTGTGCAACAACCAATACCTGAAGGTCATGGGTTTTTCGTGTGGTCGCGGAAGACGGTGTTTTTGTGTGGTCGTGGAAGATGGGGTTTTCATGTAGTATAGAATCGCTTCATCTTCGGTTACTGTCCCTAAAGGGTGGGTATATGTTTTTTTTATATATAGAGTCCTCGGAGTGGTACGCAAGATCCTGGAATGCAAGCTCCGGTCAGTCGTTAGCTTGTGTGTGCTGTGGGGGTCAGGCGCGCAAACGGACATTCGTCATCACCTTCGGCACGGAAACAGAGCTTG
Organism: Viscum album; assembly: GCA_963277665.1. Lineage (NCBI taxonomy): Eukaryota > Viridiplantae > Streptophyta > Magnoliopsida > Santalales > Viscaceae > Viscum > Viscum album. The sequence goes on along the minus strand of OY728139.1, from coordinate 1,077,058,034 downwards.
ACGCAGCTAGTCTCAGAGGACGGTGTTTTGGGCATAGTAGGTAAGGCTAGTATGGATCGGTTTGTGCACAGGAAGTCCTCTTGCACACGCCTTCCCAATCATGCGCTCACCTGCCTTCCTGGCCCCGAGATCTCCACTTTTTCATCCTGTATCCATTCATTCTTCTTTTATCCTCCCAATGCGTGCATTATCCAAATTTTGGCGTCAATAAATTGGTTATAATTGATGATTAATATTACTATAGATATAGACATATTTCTAAGAAAACCATCATAGTTATTAATATCATAACATTTAATTCCAAGAAGTAAAGGAGTTTGAATACTTGTTTCAAATAGTTAAAAATTAGGATTATGCTTCCTAAATATCACTATTATTCAATGTTGACTTCTCTGTTGATTTTAGTCACTAAATATTTTTGGGGGAGAATTTTATCAGACAATAACATAGTGATGTGGCTGGAATAACATTATAAATAGTTTAAAAAACTCCTAAAATTATGGCACCCATAAGACTAATCTGATAGTCTGTCATATTTGATATAGTTGATATAATCTTATGAATTCATTTTTAATAATTCTAAAATAATTTAGGAAAATATAATTTTGTTTATATTATATAAAAGGAAATATTAATTTTATCATTTATAACTTTGTATGAATATATATATATATATATTTAAATTAAAGGATAATCGAACTCTCAAAGTATGACATTGATTTATACCTAACCAATTTTCATCACGGATTATTATAGTTTGTGATGAAATGTTATGTTTATCTTGAGTATGATTCTTATATTGGGATTTAAAATTTTATAATAAGCCACAAACCAGGTTTTATGTGTAATATAACCCACAAATTATACCACATAGAGTCTTATAAACTATTTATTTGGTGTACTAGGGGTATATGGTTCATATTAAATGTACCTACTACCTGAGGTTGGTGAGATACCTAACATGAGAACCTTCATACCTTGATACCTTTCTTATAAAATCATTAAGGATTAAATAATAAGGAGAAGTTTTGTTTGTTGTTAATCATGTAATTTTTTAGAAATTAATAAATGTGGGATTTATCCTCTCATATAAAATCTTCAAACTTGATTGAGATATAATGAGAATTTTTATAACCACATCTAGATAGTACATTAAATGAAATTTGATATGATCATTGTAACACCCCGATATTTTGTGATATATGTTTCTAAAAAATATTTAATCTGTCCAATATATTTTCATTACACACATATTTAGTTAGTCATTAATTAAACATAACATTGATTTTATATTGCATTACATGCAACACTGGGTTTAAACAAAACATTACATAATATTAAAATATTATTATTTAAAATGATTGATATATCCTAACTATTAAAATGAAGCGTATGAATATGATTAACTAAATTATAAAAATATATGGTTTAAAAATTTATATAAAATTAATTATTTGGTGACCAACTGATTAAAAATTAAAATAAAAACTAGTTCAAAATAAAGGAAATATTTTACTGAAAATTAATTTTTATGAAAAAAAGATTGGTTTACATAATTAAATTAAAAACCACTTTTGGGGAATTATTTTAATGAAATTTATATATTACATATTCAATAATATATTTAACATTAATATTATTTATTTTCAATATAATAGATTAAAATAAATCTAATTTTACGCTTCAAACTGTATTTTTTTAAAAAGTATTTTCGTCACCTTTTTTTATACTTATTTTAAAACTATTTTTTGAAGATTTTAGAAGCAGTTTTTGGAAAAATAAAATAAATTTTTGAAATGATCCCTTATAAATTAGATTCAGTTGAATTGTTGACAATTTTCTGAAAAGGCTATTTTTTTGAATAGTGAAGAATACGTAATTTTTATTGAAAACATCTTTTTATTTATATTATTTTTAAATTTAAATTATATTTTAATTGTTTTTAAATAAAAATTTGTTCAAATGACATAAAAACTTGTATAAAACCTATTTTATGTCCATATCTCATGGATACTCCATTTTGGACCCTTTTTGGCATGTAAAAAGAGTGGGCACAACTTTTTCTTTTCAAAAATTATTAGTGTGCAACTAACCTCACATATAAAAGATCTCCCCTGTCTTATCTTATTCACACTATAATACCATTTTGGTTCAGCCAAAACTAACCCAAATCACTTCAAAAATTCCCTCTTTTCATCCAAGAATCCATATTTTTTGTGTAAATCCAACCTAGGAAGGCTTCTGGTGAAAACCTATAGAGGTTACCCAAAAATGATGTAACATTCTTCAATGAGTGTGTTTAATCTATTTATTATTCCACCAAATTCAATTATAATTAAATCATTATGAAATAGTATACTAATTATATTAAATATACTGAAATTTTTTTATGTTAGGTTCAAGATGGATAACCATCTCCACTTTTATCAAATGGGTTATAAAACCATCATTCGTGTGTATGGGAGACTGCCGCCTCATAAACTGATGTCATTTGTTTATCCATTAACACCTCTCACAGTTGGATATAAATATGGATATAAAGTATATATATGATATTAATCAAATAATTATAAATCTAAATTTATTATATCATATATAAATTTTTTACTTTTTATTCCCTAAGGGATATGATAATTGCACTCACATGTACAGCAGACTACAGCCGCACGAAGTGATGTTATTCATTTTCACTAATGATTTAAATGGAACCTAATAAAGATATAATTAATGAATATATGTGATATAAATGAAATAATTATGATATTAATGACATATTTATCCTCATTTAACATAATATATCAATTTCATTATTATCTTATCACTCACAAAAAGATAGCAATGTCGTTCATGTACGTGTGAACTACTGCCTTCACAAAGTGATGTGACTCTCTCTTTTCATCATCACACCACATGAATGATATATAAAAGTTTATATAAGTAAATTATATATTATTTATGATTTTATTATCATTATGTAAATATATAATATTACGTATCTCCTTTCCATGATGTTCTTTGAAATATGGAAATGTTACTTATGTGCGCATATGACCAACCATCTCAATGATCATAACATACTTCATTTATCAAAACCATCTATCATTATTGGTCTTAAAAGTATATATGATCTATAAATATGATAATTATTCCATAATTTTTATTCTACATATTATGGGACCATGATCAGATTTAGAAGACTGAAAATAATAAATCAAAACATATACAAAAAACAAAGTGGTTATTGCCCGAAACATGACATTAACATGGATTTTTTAATAAATGGGTTATAAAATGTCAAACCTAATTCATATGTGGTATGATATATATATATATATGTGTGTGTGTGTGTGTGTGTGTGTGTGTGTGTTTATATAATAGAAATATAATAATAATATATTTGTTATACACGAGTTTCGAACATGTATAAAGGAATTCGAGACTTAATGTAGTGGATTTCTAGTAAGTCTTTTATTTCTAGGTTACATATGAAAATTCACCTATAATTTATTTTTTTCCTTGAATATAGTGACCATTTTAAATGTTATATATTTAATATAATTATTTTCATGATATTTAAAGTTTAATTTGATGTTATGATCTATTGGTTCTTACGATTCAAAAGATTACTAAAGGGGTAAGTAATTTCCGCCTCACTTTTTACTTTTGTGAGACACATGCCATATTCACCACATATTTCTTTTATGTGGTGTACATAATAACCATGAGTGTATTTCATGATTCTTCTCCTAAAAATTATTAGGATTTAAATATCCATTTGTGGATCAATCTTTCCAGGGATTTATGGTTCAAAATTTACCAAAGTGGTAATGGCTTTTTTCTCAATTTGGCTTCTTTGAGACATATGTTATGTTACGAACCTATCTTTTTTTATTGGGTTTATATATAGACCCATTGAAATTTAAAATATTTAATTCATTTATTCTCATGATATTTTAATTTTCATTTTATTTTACTCCTTCATTAGGATTACGATTCAATGTTACCAAAGTGGTAATTATTTTATAATACAATCTAAACATTCATCTGGATTATTTGTGATTATTTTCCCAATGAGGAAATATTATGATCCATTCCTCAATAAACTCAAATATTTTATTCTCCTCTAGTTATATCATGATAATATATGTTTTCCATTCATTTTCCTCTCTTTATATGCAATATATTTTCAAAATATTGTTTTATGAAAATCACCTTTATTTATCTCTTCATTCAAAAACACTTTTTATAACAAAACTATATTTTCTCGTAATGTTTTGAAACTATTTTCAAAATTATTAGAATGATTTATTAAATCCATTTTTTACCCATTTTTGACATTTTAAAAAAATAAATGATTCTTCATGTCATTTTCCAAACAATTTCCATTTTGACTTTACTAAAAATGTGAAAGAAATATTTATTTTAATTAATATGTAATGAAAGGTACATTATTCCATCATGAACATTATTTTCCTTGAATATTAATTTCTATTTTTTCATGGTTATTAACACCATGTTATTGGGTGTTGAGAATGGAATTAAATATGTTAAACTAATATAAAATTATTATTAACCCAATACTACACTTGGTAGATCACCATATTTGGTCACCTAAGACCTTAAAAAACTCTTAAATACCTTTGTGATCATATATTTTATCAAATAATTAGTAATCCTATTTCTCACAAACCACATTATAACTTCAGGTTTTGATAAACCATCATCTATGGGTTAACCCCGCTTGTTTTCATTAATAAGGTCACATCATATGGTCACACAGAGCCTCATAAGGGTTTTCATACTTTATCCCATTACCAACAATTAATTTATCCATTAAAATATATTTTAAGGTATATATAATTTTTCACTCCTTTACTGAAAAAATCTCAAAAGGTGAACCTATGACTAAACCAACTATAATAAGGTGTACACTCACTATACCACTCTAACTTGCTCCCAAGTGACCACCCTTGATCTCTTATGTTTTGTATCATGCCTGAACATCTATTTAGAGTTCATCAAATATAATTATCCAAAAATTTACATGGTAAAATGGATGTAAATTAACCCTAAAATTAACCAACCATGTATGGAATGTTTTCTTCTGTCCAAATAGAGTATACCTAATCTAACACTCAAATTGAAACCCTCATGGTATCCATTAAAGTCCCATATCCCTAACACAAATGTAATATACCAAATCACACATAAATCAAAAAATAAATTTCATAATATGTAATTAACCACCTACATTATAACATTTTGACTTAACTAAGCCATTTTCATCGACAATTGTATCTTCATTTTGGAGTTTTCATGGAATATTTAAATAACTCCCAAATTATAAAACTTATCTAGACCACATTTTATAAGATTAAAATAATGATAAATATATTAGGTCTTATCTTCGACTTTTTTCATAGATATTATACCTACATAAATTTCTTCAATTGGATGATGGAAGTGAAGTGTAGAGGGAGTCCAAGATAAATAAAGAAGATAGAAAATAGATGGGGAGTATCCACTGATTGTTGAAATATCGGGAAAGAACAATGAATCCAAATATTTCTAAATTTTTTCCATAAATGACTATAATATCACCAAATAAATTACAGTTTGAGAATCTACACTATATTCCCAATGGTTCCGTGGAATGATATCAATTATTTGTCATTGATCACCTACTAGAAACGGAAGTGGCACAATTCTAATACCAACCTACCAAACTTCCAATAGCATCCTATTGTGCTTATAATGTGTTTTTTATAGCACTCCTAATGTATTTTAGCTCTATAATACCCAAAATATAAATCTAGGTCTTTTATAACCTTTTATCTACCTCCAAAATCTATATTCAATCATCCCATAAATTGAAAAATATTTCTTCCCCTGTTCTAAATTACAATCGTTCAAATTTAGTCAAATACCATTTCATTGAGTTCTATTATTTTTTCATATTCTACCAATACTCTTCAATTAATGAAGGTTCATTCTCACCAATATATGAATTCTCATTATCAATTAACACTAATTCACATCTCTAGTGACTCAATTCTCCACTAGGATCTGATGATTCTATTTTTTCGTAGTACTGTACTAAATAAAACCATGCTACAATTGTACTTGATCTGGATATAGTATATTTTATTATAAATATACATATATCTTATATAAAATATACACTAATCCCTTCCCAAAAATTTCACTAAAATCTAAATATACCTCAATGAAATAAATTACACTTGAAAATAACTTGTAAACAAACCACTATACCTTCTTCCCATAAAACCTTGATAGTCATATACACTATTGAATTATATTTTTCTTTTCTCCACAGGACATGATGTGTTAAATGAGGTGAAATCCATTGAAGTACATGATTTATGAAATCTATCTTCAAGAGATTCCATTCGTGGTCTCCAAAAATCACCAATCAACTCAAAACTACACCTAATAATCTCTTGATTATCTAAACATGATCCATAGTCTCTTAATAAAGATCTGGTCTAGTGTATAAAATATCATTCAGTACTAAGGTTATCTCACTCCATTCATAAAATTTTACATTCATCATAATTTACCAATCGCAGTAATTATACTATAAAGGTAATAAAGGATTTTTCATCACTATAATACTTCCCATATAATTGTTTCATCAAAAATAATTCACCAAAATTCCAACATTTCATGAAAACCACTGCACATGATCCCATCTTAAAATAACCTAAGAAACCATCCCATGAAACTCACTCTAGAATTTAATGGAATAAGAATACTCTATAAAAAATTATATGTCATCTTAAACATGGTTTATGAAGTAAAAAATATATCTTAATCATATATAAGAAACCAAGAAGAATCATTAAAATTATCTTTGAATTCTTTAATAGATATAATCATTTTAAGCATACCTCGAAATTATTATCCTTTATATTATATAATATGATTCCAATGTTTAAGCTCACTCCTGAATCTTTATTTTCACATGAACATCTCTATATTATATCTATAGATACCCCATATCACCAAAGGTGTTATGTTTCTTCTTTTCATCCATATAATGAAATGGAACATTAAACATTCTTTTATATGGGAAACAATCTTCATGTCATTTCTTCATAAGTAATCACCTCAATTAGGATTTCATAATAAATAATGAACCAAGATGAACCACATCAAACCAAACCAAATAATATTATGATAAGTAAACCCAAAATGAGTTAAACTAAATAAATTATCACTATACAAACCCAAAATAGAGAGAATAAAACCAAATAACAATTAGAATGAAACATTTAAAAAAAACATTCACAGACTTACCAAACCTTACTGGTACAAATGTAAATCTTATCAACCAAAAATAGATCTACAATGATCAAAATATAGAAAAAAGAACCCAAATTGAAAAAAATTTAATGAAACAAAATTGGACTAAGTCAAACAAATATAAATTGAACTAATATGGTATTGCAAATGATGAATCAAATTGGACCAAATATAATTAATTTAAACCTATATGACCACAACCAAAATGAACTAAACTAAACTAAAAAAAATAGATATGAATCAAATGTAATCAAACTGAATCAATTAGAACGTAAAAGAATGAATTTTTCCAAGGTAATATATTATAAAACAAGAAAAACTAAATATAATGAAAATTTAACAAAAAAATTGTATCTAACAAAACCAAACTAAGCTAAAAATTGACCAAAACTGATTTTTTAACATTAATTGGAATATTAATTGTTAATTAATATGAATGTACTTTTTGATTGTATTGTTTTAAAAATTGAATCTTTTTCCCCTACTTGTAGGAACAAGATTTGAACCATGGGGTGTTATGGATCTTATATGTTTGGTGGTGACTTGTATTGTCACATGAGATAGGTATGTTATAGTTTAGTTTTTAATTTATATTCTTTATTTCATCACACACTTAGGCCTTTTGACACTATATATGGATAGAAGATAGTTATATTATGTGAAGGTTCCTAGAAGAAAACTATAGAAGGCTACTTGGTTTTCTTTGTAGGTGGGATATCATTGTGGTGTCATGATTAATTAGAATGTTTCATCTTTTTCTGCATTTAGACTATGTTTCTTATTTTTATTTTATTTTCCTTTGGAGTGGATGTCCAACGTACAGATGGGTCATGTAGATATTTTATTTATTTTCCACTTCTATTTTAATTAATTGTGTGTGGGTGATATCGTTCCCTAGTGGTGATTCCTTTATAGAAGTACACAGGTTTCATCCCATGTGAAAATTCCATCAACCTTACTCCATACTATTAATTTCTATATTATATTTTGACTAGGTCATTACCATGTCTAAACCCTGGGAGGGCCTAAGAAACATGGATAACTGGGGAGGGATTGGGAACATATTCACAATTCTGTTAATAATGACTATAAAATAATGAAGATTTTAGAACATAGGACTTGAGGGAAATATGGGCCAGAACACTACCATCTTTTATCATTGTATATATAAATAGACCTAAAACTATAACACAACAGTTAGATAAAAATTGTTTAAAATCAAACCAATTCCAAAAAACCATGCGTAGCTGAAAATGATTTGAAAAACCCCAAGAATCACTATACATAAAATAGAAAACCAAATGTGTCTTTAGGTTAATATAAGGTAGGTGTTCCATATGTGAAATCCCAATAAAGAAAATAGAAGACAACCCATGTGCATCAACTCCAAACATCTATCAACTACTCCAAGAGACTACACCAAATCCCTATACTGAAGGAGGGTCTAAATCCATTGATTCCCATATCTAGAAGAAACATGAACACTCCACAACTAATGAGTTACCATAAAAGAATACTAACTAGAGATTAAATTCTAGAAGAGTGTTCATATAGTGTGTGAGAACATCCATACTCAATATGGCACCGAAAACAAACCTCGACATAGTAAAAAATAATCTGGTGTGTGTGTAAACATGTCTAATTATTTAATTACATATTTCATAAAACAAATTTTGGAAAATAATTTTTTTAAAATAGAAAACATTAAGTTAACAGTTCAATTAGAATTAATATCAAATTAATCCCAATACTAATAGGATCTTCACCAAAAGTTACCTTGGGTTTTCCTACTCTGGGAAAGATTGGTATTGATATCAGGCTAGAGTTAAGGAATAATTGCAGCATTTCTTGTCTAGGTTGGGGGTAGGAAAATCATGTATCTAATCCCACCTAGGAGCCTATCTAGATTTGGGGAAAAATCCCATCTTATGGAAAAGTGAAGGGGTATAAAAATTAAGTTCCTTCTCCAAACCCATGGAATATGGGAAGGGATATATAGAGCCATGGGATTGAGTCTATCCCATCATCATCCTTTATCATAATATGTATCTATATAAGTAATTTATATTTTAGGAATACATATAAGAATACAGCCAATATCTATCATGATTATCAACTATCAAATAAATAACAATTCTAAAAAACTCTATCATTATGTTGTTTATCTAACAACGATAGACATGATCTGATATTAACATTCACTACAATAATATCATAATGGAATTCAAAATATACACAGCACAGACCCAATATAAACTAATGGATATCACAACATGTTAGTTGTTTTTTAAATATAATTTGAAACATGTTTTGTATAATGGTAAAGTATTATCATAGAGAACTCAAGTAGAAATTATTTCCAATTCTTCTTTTTATTTAAATAGAATATAAAAATATATTTTTAATGTGACGTGCGATTTGTTTTTTTGGTTAATGGTTTTGGAAGAGTGGAAGACTGTCAGAAGGTCCTTATGTGATTTTTAGGCAGAGGAGGCTATACCAATTGTTTTATAAACCATTGGTATATAGTTCTTCTCAACAGAAATACCCACGGTTGTAGAGCCATTGGTATGCATTTATACCAATGGTTTATGTGTAACAGTTTATATATAGTTCTGCTGAATAGAAATACCTATGGTTATAAAGTTTTTGGTATAAATTTATACCAACAATTTACATGAAAACATTGGTATACCGTTTTTATGGATAGAACATTATTCCCATGGTTGTAAAAGCATTGGCATATATATATATATATACACACACACACACACAAATGGTTCAATTGTTACTGTTGGAATAGGGTAACTCGACATAGCCTATACCAATGGTTTTATTGAAACATTTGGTGTAGGGATATATCAACATCTCACATACCAATGGTTCTAGAAACCATTGGGATAGCCAATCCCAATGGTTTTGGTGCCTATAACAATGGTTTCAAACCATTGGTATAGGTTAAATTTTTAGTAGTGTTCATGAATCACAAAATCCTCAAGTACCTCTTTATGAAGTGTGATCTAAATCTTAGGTTGTGTAGATAAGTAAAGTACCTAGAATCCTATGATTTAGAGATTTCCTAAATTTCTATAAATAAACTTTTCTAGCCGATTATCTGAGTTGAATGACTCATACATAGGCATTTTTTGAGGCTAATGGTGAGTGGAATCTCTTGAACTTGTTTTCGGAGATGCACGATGAGGTTCAAGAGGATCATGGGTAGACTATCCACTCCACCTTAGCAGTAAAATCCACCCTTCTAGAATGGGTTAGGATGAAGTAAATTTGAAACCCTAAAGGCCTAGTCCTAGGGGAAGGTATCTTAGATGAGGATTCTTGTTCTTGTTGGATCGTGGATGAAGATGAGCCCTTACTCTTTCATGGGAATGTTTGGATCATGGAAAACATAAAAGAAGATCTAATGTATTAATTTCATGCCTCATTTTGGGTGGTATAACCTTTTCCAACAAATATGTATCAAGACTTACATCATCAGTATTGATGTCTTGGTATGAAATGGAAGATAGCTAGTATTATCACTTGGTGTTCCGCCTGTCTGCATGTAAACGTAGAACATTAGTGACCGAAAAGATTTTTACAACCATTATCCATTATTGGGTGGAAATGGGATGATGTATATAAGGACTTATTGATAGGATTTACTAGATCACATCATGGGAATGATATGGTTTGGGTAGTCGTTGACCATTTGATGAAGGTTGAATACTTTTTACCTTTTCGAGAAACCTTCTCAGTAAATGAGGTGTGAATACTATACATTAGAGAGATCATAAGTCATCACATAGATCCAAGATCTGTCATATTTGATAGAGAATATAATTTCACATCTTAGTTCTGGAAGTGTAGTTTAATGCCTTGGGTGTACAGGTGCTTATAAGGATGGCCTATCACCCTCTGACTGATGGATAGATAGAGTGTACAACTTTGGTGTTGGAGGACATTCCATGTGCATGTGTCCTTGATTTAAAAGGGTGTTTGGAGAAACACATAAACCTAGTAGAGTTTAGTTATAATAAAATATTTCAGGATACCTTCCAAATAGATCCTTATAAAGAATTATATTGTAGGCCTTATAGAACAACTATGTGCTAGTCAGAGGCATGGGAGGAATCCTTTCTTGGACTATGTATCTTCTAGAAGAATAATAAGAAGGTACAGTTGATCATAAGTTCGATTTTGACATCTCAATCAAGGAACTAGTTATATGCCAACTGATGCTGACGACCTATCGATTTCAAGGTCGGGGAATGTGTTTTCCTATATGTTTATCCCAGGTAGGTCCATCGATGAATTTAGAGATAGGGTAAGATTTGGATTAAGTTTTCTATACCCTTTGAGGTTTTTAAACTAATTAGACCTGTCGATTACCAGACAACACTACCTCAAAGATATATATCTATGCATGATTTCCTTCAAGTATCTTATATTTGATCATGTTATATAGACCTGCCACATGTTTTATATCCTGAAAAGGTTTACAAATATATGGATGCTTCCATTTAGGAGTATCCAATGTGTATCATGAATTGGAGTGTAAAGAATCTCTGATCCAAGTTTGTTCCTTTAGTATGGGTTATGTGGAAGCACAGCTGAGCGAAGGAGGAAACCTGGGAGCATGAAGCTAATATATGTGCCCAGTTGTCAAGGAATTTCTAATATGATCACTATTTACCATCATAAGTCCATCTTGGGGATGATTTTCTTTAAAGTTGAGATGTTGTAACAACCTATATTTTCTCGAAGGTAAAACTCATTTTTTTCAACTTGAATACTTTTTTTATCGTGATAAACAAAACCTACAGTCTAAGAAATGTTTTAAGAGTGTTTTGGGATTATTTAGAGCCTAGAGCACTGATATTTATAGAAATAGATAAGGCTTCATTGTTAGAAGAAACCATGCCTCCCATCCCACTTGGTTTCCCCAAAACATAAATGGAATTTAATAGGGGCATGGATTTGTATATTTGTCTACAACTATTCAGGTTGAGGTGCATACCCATGTGGTTACAGAGGGTTTTATATAGAGGCTTCATGGAAGGTTATCAAAATAGTGTTCCTAGCCCATTTAGGGTCCCTCTTGAGATAGTAATTGATGCATAGTTTGTCCAACCATGTATCCAAAACATGTGACCTGGTGTTGAGGGTTGAGGTTATTATTTTACCCCAGATTGTTTTTTAAACATAATACTCTTCTTCCCCCCTTCTTCTCCCATGGATGTGAGATCCACTCTCCCTTGTTGAGATCTCTATTTACATAATCTTAGGATCAGGGTAGCTCCCTCATCATAACTCCAAACAGATCATTATTGGAAGTGTTGGATAGCTAGAGGTAAGCTCTTTAATCCTCTTTCTTCTATTGTTAGTTTCTATTACTATCTCTTATGATATTTTTGTTCAATATCATACACCCTATTTTCATATCATTGGACCCTTTCTATGACTTCTTTTTATTCTACTTGAAATATTATGTCAATAATGGATGAGGAGTCATCTTGGACCCTAAGGTAGGTGGTCTAGTTGTTTTCCCAAAAAATTGAGTTGTTTTCATACCTTCATCATTGTACCATACACTGTCCATTGTTGTGTGTTTCCCTTAAATGTGTTCTTCCATTCTAAATTATTATAAACATGTTATTATACTCATATGGACCCTTTATTAAGAATTTATGATTTTCAACCTTGTTCATTTCCACCCCTCTCGATGTGATATATTAATTTATCTCCTTTATGTAATTTTTCAATGGATTGAAACACATTCTAAGATTTCAGCATAACTTATAAATGAAATTTGCCTCTCTTGTTTAGTTTTTAGTTTACCGTAGAACCTTGTAACTGCTTTTCTTGTCCTAAAATGGACTTGTTTTTCTTCAATACTTAAATGTATTTATTCTAATAAATGAAAATGAGAGGAAAGGCCTCACCATGTGATGTGTGCATTATTATAAGGATTATATGGACTATAAAACCCATTTATGTTTTGGGGATTTATGACTATGATGCTTATGAGGTGATCAATCAAGATATTATTATTACTATTATGAGTATTTAATTGTTATGGGTTGTTGAAAATGCTTAAGGGACTTGTTGATCATGGTGATTCACCCCCTTTTACATCAGGTGTTGAGCATGACGTCTCTCTCCCTTATACTTGTATCTGGATGATGGGAATGGCACTCTATGTTCTGTTTCTTTGAGTGTTGGGTAGGTTTTCTCACCCCATGTATCCCGAGTGTTGATCATGATGTCTCACATTCACTAGGATATTCAGTTCATGTACCCTTTTCTTGAGACAATATCTTGTTAGACTAGTCATATATGCTGGAGTTATACCCCAGGTCTAGCTTATACCTTGTATCCATATATATTCCTACTTATTCCTTCACTTACATAATGCATATACATGTATACAATATATAAATACACATATATATTATTACTTATATATAAATGGTACTAAAATTAGACATATTTTGGCCTATACAGAAGAAGGTAGCATCTTCCAGGTGTCCTAAGGGAACCTGAGATGACTGGTAAATATTTGTTTAGTTTTTTTATGATTAATTTACCCTGACACTACTATTTATATGTATGTTAGATGAATTATTACTAGGAACTCTTGGTGGTTGACTATTAAGTTTATCTCACACCCTACTCGATCCTCCTTTAGTACCCAAGTAGACTACATGTCTATAGGTATGCATAAGGGAAATCTCATTTCCACTTTTTCTTGATTCATTTTACTTATAGCTTGGAGTATGGGATTAGAGGATTGAGAATATGCTCATTATGATAGTGCAGTAGTCTATTGGATATTTTGTATTTTTATATAGCATGATGTATATGTCTGTCCCCTGTTTCAATTTTTTTATTTCATCATGACATGACATCATTGTATATGACCCAGCATATGGGATTTTGGTATTATTAAATTTTCTTGGGAATGTATGATTCTGCAGTTTATTATTGTGTTATTTTTGTTGTTCCATCTATTTATATATTCTTCCTCTACTATCTATTTATTTAATATATATTATATATCACTATAATATGAGGGTATGGTCTCCCCAATATACCAACTTGGACCCACGCTACTAGTTGGTAGCCTCTGGCATATGGGGAGGCATGCTTGAGTCCATGTGACCCACCAGATCGGGGAACTAGTTAAGTGGATCCTGGGATGGGATATTACATGTTTGAAATTACCTTTTATTGTATTATTTTTTATTTCCAATTTTTTACTTTACATTTACATTTGCTACACATAATAACTTCATAGATTAATTTTAATTTCAATTATATGATATTTGTATGGTTTTTCATCTCAATCTACTCCCCATTGAGATATATTTGGTATTCTGAACCTATTTACATTCTGTAGTGTATAATTCCCCTTTTAAGTATCTAACATAAATATATATTTATTAAAGATGATTTATGAATCCATTCAAGTTACTTTTTCAATAGTAATTTTTAAAAGAAACTTTTCTCCTATTTCTATTTTTTATCAAGAATATTTTTTTTCCTCGTCCATATTTTATAAAAATAATTATCTATCATTTTTTGATCAATTTACTTTTAAGGAAATTTTATGTTATCCTTAAAATTTTAAATGGTTTGAAATGAATATTTCTAATGTTTTTTGAAAGATTCATTTTCAAATTTTATTTCAAGAAGTAAAAAAGATTTTTTTTAATTTATACATTGTTAATGGATCTTCCCACTACTATAACAATATTACACTCTTATTTTCTTCACAAAAATCAATGGTTTTACAAATAAAATTCCTTAATGAAATATTATAATGATATTTTTTCCATTTTCTTTATTTCTATAAATTACATGATTTTATTACAAAACCTATATTTCTGATGAATTAATATTTATCTTTTATCTCTTGTAAATTTTGAAGTCATTAACCTTATTTTGAAACATTCTCTTTCTTATGATCATTGGAAAATAAATTTCTCCAAAATATATATATTCCTTGTATCATGGGCATGATTATTTCTCAAACCATATACCATATATTCATGAAACTTTTTTCATTGAAAATTATTTGAGTGATAGGGGAAATATTTATATTCTATGTTCTTTATTTGATACTGACATCTATTGATATGTTATATTGTTTATGAATTAAATTTATCATTCAATATATGATGAATTCATTATACATACAATGATGTGTGGGTTCCATGATTATATATCCCTTCAATGCAACAACATGTATCATGAGACAAACTAGTTTGATAGCCTTATTAAATGGGTTTCTTGCATGTCTACCTTTATTTTAAACTATCTTGGCGCAAGGTATTAAAGGTAAAGATATCATGATATCTAAAATCATGGTGTAAAATATTAAGAATTTATTTCATTTAGATTTTGGTTATTATTATCTGTGATATTATGGAATTTGATATTATCGATGGATGCATTTTTTGATCAATTTTTTTATAAGATATCATGTGTTTTAATTATTTACATTTCAATACTGATTATTCCTTATTTACTCATGAAAGATCTATTTTACATAACACTTATAGAGCATTTGAGATCAACCTTGTTTTGTTTACTTTACATACTATATTATGAAGAAATCGTTGAATAAATTTCATGAATTTAGAACATTTTCTTTTGTTGTGTATTATATTGTTTCCCAAAGTAAAATTTTAATCAAATATATACCTCATTCACCAATTAAAATAAACTAATTAATCCTTTGGGATGAGATCCCTTGTATATTATGCTAATTTAATAAAATAACACTCTCTATGGGTTACTGTAGTTGGGTTTTTTACATATAAGGAGACACACATGAGGTCTTTTAGTGTCTCCACTGGGGTGTTATTTGGGAAAATATGGGTTGGGGAATTACAAAAAGATGTATTTAGATTTAAAGTAATAATAATGGTTTTTAGGTATTAAATGTATTGTTGCATAGTTCATGGAGAAATATCTCATTAGTAGGTAGGTGGAGGTTGAGTAACCAATATTATCTTATTTAATTCATCTTTTGAGAGTTTACAAATGGGATTGAGATAATACATCAATGAAATTTATAATAAAATATTCACAACCCAAAAAAAGGCCAAATTTTTTTTTAGGTAATAATTTTTTAACTAAGGATATTAGAATAATTAGTACATATTCAAGACTATAATTTCATTGATATATTTATATAATAATACGTCACAATGAGTTAATCAGGTGATTCCCTATTTTTCAATTCTAATAAAATATCTTAAAACTAAGTTTACTAGTTTTTTTCCTTTTACCAAAAAAAATGGGTGGGTGATTAACGGAGGGGTAATTTTGTACTTTTGGACCTCCCCTTAGTTTATATTTTATTAGAAAAAATAATGCAGTATAATGGAAATTTTGGTTAAATTAACCTTTGTTGATATCCAATATTTATAAATGTTATAGTGGTGTGATGATTTGTTTGATATAATTTAATTACTAAATTTTTCAAGGATTTAAAATTCACAAAGAAGAAAAAATTATATCAAAAACTTATAACTAGAATAAAATAGAAGAAATTGTTTTTTGAAAACTAAACCCAAAAAAAATTTTGTTTCAATTTAATGTAATTAAAATGGAATTTTTTAAATTTTTTGTGTAATATTCACCATTTGTCTTCATAAGTTAATATCTGCTAATTCATTGGATAACAATCCTCAATCATAGGACTCAATCCTACAGAGGCATCTAATACACTCAAGTGAATCATCAACAAGTTTCCTTAAACATTATTGGATGTAATATATCAATATTTGAGTTTTACTAGAAACTATTGAAAGGGAAAAAAAGGAGACTAAGGTCACAACTTTACTAGAACTCTAGTACACTACTAGTTTTTCATACGAGAAATTTGTTTTTAGGAATCATGTAATTATAGTTCATTAGTAATTTTAAAAAAAGGAATTATGATGAAAGTGTTTTCACCAACTTGGAAACAAAAAAAACAAATCTCCCTTTATTTCAAAAGAATGCACAACCACAAACATTAATTCCACCATTCATTAAATAAAACATACTCTATCTAATTAGTGGAAATATCAAATTTTTCTTATAAAAAGGTTAGGAAAAAAACTTACCAAATTTATTAATTTGATTTATATTTTAATAAACACACATTTTAATTAAAATATTTCATATTTTATTCCTTATTGGAAAAATATAAATTTAAATACTCATTATTGGGTATTTCAGAAGTATAACACTATGTTATTTATCGAAATAATCTTTAATTAAAATAATTACAATATTATTATGTACTATAAATTTAAGTAAATAATATCATCTTCATAATTTTAAGATAAGTGTGTATTCTTGTTCTTGATAATTTTCCTCTAAAAATTAGATTATTCATATCTAATAATTCACTTGTTTGATTAATTCAAATATAATCTCAATTAATTAATTCAATAAAATAATTAATATAAATTCAAAAGGAATTTTTGTGGGAATATGATTCATTTATATCAACCAAAATTATCATGGATATTTAATAATGGTCATTAAAAGTTAATGATATTTAACAACACCTCATTGTTTAAAAAATAACAAAAAAATAGATGATCTAATAAATAACTTGAATTATAAAACATTATTTGTCTCCATATAATAAATTTTGAGAATAAGAAATAAATTAATTAAACTATGTTTATGTGGTCTTGGTATTTCACAAAAACCTAAGAAAAAAAGACTACTAGATAAAAATATATCATATGTTTATCAAGGTTTGTTCATTCACATCTTAATCTCACTCAATTTAGAGTAATAATGTTTTAAATTATTATATGGATTAGAAAATCACATATTAGTTCTAAAATTATTGAAGCATATTTAATAGAGTATGCAATAATAATTTATTTAAATACATTTTAAGATATGGAAAAAATATATATATATAACATTACATACCTCGGGATAAAAGACTAATTTTTAATGTCAACTTAAAAAAAATAATGATAGATATAAATATTCATAGAATTTTATGTCGATTAATATGTTTTATATTTTATATTAATTATATCTCATGTATGAAATAAGTATCACTTCACAAGTCTCTACTCATTCTATTCTTGACATAAAATCACTGTCTTTTAATTTCAATATGATAATTGATTGGGGACAGTAGGGTTCTAATGACCTAATGACACTCAGTATAAAGAAGAATAATTAATAAAACTCAATCAACAACACAATAAGTAAATTAAAAAACATATTAATAACATAATAAAATAAAAGTATGTTTAATAAAAAATCTAATAATTAGTTCAATATTTAATTAACTAATTCAAGTCTCCTATTTTATCCACCAATAATGTTAAACACCAATAATTTGGGGAATAATATTCTTAAGTGATGTTAGTCACTAATATAAAGAAAACTATGGAATAATGAAAGATAAAGACATTAGATAACCCCTCGGATGAAGAAAAATATGATGTTATCTCGGATAAGGAACACTAAGCATCACCTTTACTTTATCTCAACAAAATGAATTCAAATACCCCTATGGCTTATTTATAGAAATAAATTTATTTAATAACCTCAAATGAATCTAAATTCATATCAAATCTAAGGAATTGTGATAAATAGTCTCTAATGGTCATTTAGAGAATTAAATACCCTCCAAAAGATTCTTAGGTATCAAACCACCTTGAAAGGTTCATTAATGAGCCTCCAAATTAGTTAAATCTTGAAATAGATGTTGTTAAATGGTATCTTAATATGGGATTATGAAATTTCAAAATGTAATAGGTTTTGGAAACCCATTACTTCAATACCAATCCCAAATACCATTTATCCATTTCCATTTCCTTATATTTATTTTTAAATAATGAAAATAACTCATTTTTTATATTACAATTCCCCATTAATTATTTAAAAAAATGAAAAATATTTAATTAAATAAAAAATATTTAATTAAATATTAAAAATGCATAAAACATAAATAATATTTTGGTTTATAATAAATATAAACATTTTTAACATGTGGACTAATCACATTAGTCCAAAAAAGTCAATTCGCATTATATTAGGTGTGACTCCAATGTAATTTTTTATATTATAAATAATTTTGAATCATATTCATATTTATAAACTAATAGCAGAATATAGTAACATTTCATTTATACCCAAATTATAAATGGTTTTATCATGATCTAATCTACCGAATGTCAGTTAGAAAAGTTCATTTTTCCATGACACTGATTTTAATAATGATACATGAATAATGGAAGTCATGTATATATTATCTCTTTTCTCAATTACATAGTTGTATATATATAATATATTTACATCATATGTAATTATATTATCATTTTCAAGCACATAGTAAAAACTAAATCGAGGGACTTGAGGTTATAATGTTTTATATGGGATGAAACATTCTATCTTCATTAATAAAATCCATTCTCTCAATTAGTGGAATATCCAATTACCCTCTTTTAAGAAAAAAATATCAAATGACATGAGATATGTATAAAATATGAAACCTCACAAGTAGGGAACCTATTTTATAAAAAAAACTTGTAGGATCCATATCCAATGTTCAGTTAAGTAAAATTAATGACATGTAAATGAAAATACATGTGGTTTACATTAAAAATAATCAATCCAAATGAGATTTTCACCAATAATATCATATGAGTTATCAGTTGTAACTATGTATTAGTAATCTTAAACATACTAATCTTAATATATCATCAAAATATAATATTATGATCATTAATCAATATAACCCCATAACATATATATTCTAGGGTTTATTAACATACCATCTCCCACATTCAATGAAATAAACATAAATGAATGATACTTTATTTCTATCAACAAACATAACATGATACAAAATGTCACTAAGGTTATAACACATGACTGACCCTAGGAAACAAACACTAATAATCTTTGACTTTCACTAATTCCAATCACCTATATATCTAATTCAATAAAAACTAATGTGTATTTTATGATTTTATTACATAAAAGGCTTTGTCAGGGGATCCAAAAATATTATCCTCTCTATATAAACTCAACACATCTCATTTTACTATTTCAATTATCTCTTGAATGAGATAAAATCAATGAATAATATGGTTAGAACTTTAGTGAGACCTGGGTTCCTTATCTTATACATCTACTCTACTATAATCATTGTAGAGTTTAACTAGATGCAATATACATTAAGAAACTCCTAGTTCAGTAATAAACATCCTAATCCAAATATTTTATTTATCTATATAAGAAATTTTGATAAATTCTTATTCTATTATAGAATTGATAAATATTTGTTTCTTGGATCTATTCTAGCTTACCACTACACTATTTTGGGAAAAACAAACCCAGACTAAGATCTAAAGTAATATTTGTCTATTTGGAAATTAGAATAAGTGTAACACTTTATAATGAGATCTTCATCCCACATTAAGACTAAGAATACTTCCTTGGTTCTTCTTAAGTACTTGATGATATTATTTATGGATACCTAATAACATTTAATTGGATTTTATCATTATATAACCATCATATTTAATGTGTAAGATACATCTGGAAGGGTACATAAAATATAATTCATGATTAATCGAACTTTTGAATCATAAGGAATTTAACTCACAAATATTTTCCCTTAAACAGTTGAAGGTAAATGTGTCTTAGAAAGACTCTTATCATGAAGCATTGGTAAAGAAACATTTTTAGAGTTTTCCATGTTAAATAATTTTAACACTTTACTGATGTATATTCTCTAATTAAGGCCAATAATGTTTTTATATATATCTTTATATATCTTGATAGCTAGTATATATGCTGCTTCATTAAGATATTTCATTAATAATAAATGTTATAGACAATTTTTCACTAATTGTAAATTGGTATATTATTTCTAGTAAAAAGTGTTTCTTCCATATACAGCACCAAAAATACAATATTGATCCCACTAACCCATTTATATACACATGTTTTATCTTTATTTTTTATAAGGATAAAATATTTGATAGTTTTATGAAAATTAATATTCCAACACCAAGAATATTTCTTCAACCCATAAATGGATTATTTTAGATTATATATGTTAAAAAAATTTCATAGATCCTCAAAACATTCATGTTGTATCATATTTAGAACCTTTGTCAAATTCTTATATGGGAATACTATTTTAACATCCATTTGGTTTATCATACAATCATAACATGTTGCTTGGATAAAATAATCATAATGTATTTGATCAAACAAATAATATAAAATGACTCTCCATGTTAATTCCATTATTTTGTTTAAAGACATTAGCTATGAAGTGATATTTGTAAATAGACACTCAAAAAACATTATCATTATTCTTATGAAATACCAAATCTCATCTAATGAGTTTTACCCCTTTATGTAGATCTATCAGATTATAACATAATTAGTGTCCATAGATTCCATTTTAGATTGTGTTTCTTTTAACCAATTATCAATTTCATAACAAAATATGACCTCATTGTAAGATATTGGATCATCTTCTAGGGTTATTATATCACCTTAATTGGAAATGTAAAATCCATTTCTCTTGAGTTATTAATAAAAACTACAATACCTTCACAGTTCATGTGTATACTAGGTTGCTACATTTTTTATAACCATTTTTGTTTCCAGCTCATCTACCTCAATAATAATATTAATGTGTTGGTATTGAACATTATCAAGATCAAATTTTCTCTTAATAATTATTTTGGAAATAAATTCCCTTTTCAATAAAGATATCATGTGGAGCTTCAAACACATCATGAACTAACATATTATAGAAATAATAACCCACACTCTCTTTATAATAACAACAATATTGAAATTTATCTAATTTTTTTTCAATTTTACGTGAGGTTATATGTATCAAATTTTCATTAAAAACCAAAAATATTTATAAAAGGCAAATTAGGATTCTTCATAGTCCACATCCCATGTGGATACATTTGAACAGTCCTTAATGAAACATGATTTAGTGTAAATAATGAAGATTTTAGAGAATATACCCAAAATTAATTAATTTTGTCTTTATTAATCATCATTTACCAAATAATGTATAGTAAATTTAATTTATCTTTTTAGATACACCATTTAACTGTGGCATCACAGGTGGGGTGAGTTTTGACATTATACCACAATAACCGAGATAGTCATGAAACTCTTCAATCAAATATTTTCCACCTTGACTGGATCACGGTTTTTTTTATACTTTTATAAATTTTATTTTTCACATAAATTTTACTAGTATTATCATTTAAAATAATTCATCCTTAACTTTCATAATATACACATACCCATAACTATCAAAGTTATCAGTAAAGGTAATAATGTATTGAAATCTATTGGGAGCTACTTTAATTATAGGACCACATACATCAGTGTGTATCAGTTATAATAAAAGATTATCTCATTTTCCTTAAACCATAAAAAGATATTTTTTCATTTTTTTTAAATAAAAAAAGAATCATATGTATCAAATAATTCATAATTATTTTAATCTAATAATGTATCATTGTAGTATCATTGGATGCGTTATTTTTTTATATGTCCTAAGTGACAATTACAAGGATAAGAGTGATTTAAATCATTTATTTTTTTCTTTATTATTATTTACAGGATATCAATATCGAATATATATATATATCATTTAATATGATATCAAAACCATAAAACATTCTAATAATGTGGAAAATGATGGTTGTTATTAACTTAAAATGAAATGCTATCCTTATCTTGGAATGATATGTAAATCAAATTTATTTTATTGATAGTATATGGTAATAGTATTTTGTCACTAATTACTATACACTAGGAAGAATTAGATTCACTATCCTGACAGATAATGCAGAAACCCTTGATCTATTTCCTACTTGTAAGTCCACTTCTCCCTTAAACAATTTTCTACATTCTTTGATAACTAATGAATTACCACAAATATGTGATGCACATCCGATATATAACACTTATGATTTGGATTCATATTATTTTATCCTTATAATGTATAGTTATTCAACGTTACGAATCATTGATTGATTCTTATGCCACTGAATCACATTGAATGATTTCATGTGTTTATATTGCATCTTAAGATTTTTAACCATGGATGATTGGATAATACATATTATATAATAAAAATCTATGTGATTATTTTATTAATCATATTTTACCACTAATGAGGTAGAATAAAATTTCCCATATGGATTGGTTTAATTTATAATGTATAATTTCTTATTTTTTTTTGAAAATTTCCCTCAAATTACAATACTAATCGATGAAATCATTACGATTAATTAGTTTTATCAAGGACTAATCTCGTTGATAAATTTTATTTTGTGTTTAATTACATGAATATATATAACAAAATATTTATCATTATTAGTATCATGTGTATTATTATTCAATATATTCATTTATTGAATATACTCCCCCTAAAATAATAAACTTTACTATTATAAATTTAAAGTCGAATTATCTATATTTCTATATGTCTTAAATAGGATAAATTGGTCTCTTAATACATGTATATTTATGTAAAAAACTACTATTAATTATATAAGATATAAATCTTATATTTTTTATTGAATAATATCTTTCAAAACTCATCTCATGAATATACTAGACACCATAACTCTTTGTGCCAATCTGATTTCATTGCCTAGTAAAGTGTCACGCAACATTTATGTATATATAAATCTTACCCTTTTCACCTAACATAAGATATATTATTGATGTTCGAGTAATCATGACCCATTTATTTTATTAACCATGGACATGAAAATGTGATTCATATTGAAAGGAATCTAACACTTTTATATTTAATAAAGGATTTTATATTTATTATAACCTTTTAAATATAACATACATACCTTTTATGTTTATATTCATGATAATTTAACAATATATATCATATATATACTTAATAAATATTATGTATAATAATTAATTCAGACATTTTTATTTGTCTCTCATACAACGGGTAAGAGTTGATCACATTACATATAATAATTTTACATATCTGCATAGATTTTAGTGATAAAAAATATCCAACATGCCTAAGGGGTTCGGTGAACTATATTATTGGGAATATGGTATTTCAAAATAGTGATGAGGAGAATCCCACTAACTGTAATCACCCTTAAGGGGACTTATCAAATCATTAAACAATCAATCAATGTTTCATCTGTGTCTTAAATGAATTTTACCAAATATGAATACACATTATTCTAATATATTAACATTTTATTTATGAATTTTTCATTTATCTTATTTTGATTTGATACCACCACATGGTTTTAATGACATTACCGACACTCGGTACACAATAGAATTAGTAATAAAACCCACCAAAGAAAATAAAAAGTACATGAAAACAGAATAATAAAATAAGTAAATAACAATACACTATTTTTATAATCTTTGAATATTTCAATCAATCTTGAATTGAAAATTTCAAATTCCCTTCAGCATCCACAAATAATTTTAGTCATCAAATTTTTGGTGGGGTCCTCTTTCTATCTGAATGATACTGGTCATGTAGGGTGTAACGTATTTCATGCAGTATATTGTCATGTGGTAGGGACCAATATGTTCTATAATTTATAGTTGTATGATAAGGACCTTTATGTGGGGGATTGGTGTAGATCCAACTTATGCACAGAATGGGATGGCCTCATCTCAGTGTAGGATTCTTTGAGGGAATACCCAATGTGAATTAAAAGTCTCAAACATCAATAAGAAGTTATAATTTTATTGGAATTTATGGGTAGGCCCTATAAAAAATATATGGGTATCACTATGTATCCTATAATGGACATAATCATGCTACATAATGTTTTTTATGGTCTCTAAATAGATCTGGCTCATGTTCAAGAAGATATAACTTTGTATTTATGTCGAGTGAGGAGATAAAACCTAATATAAAAAATGAATTTCTAGACCTAAATACATGGAGGGAGTTGACTGAAAGTTGTTCTTGGGACCATGATAATTGATCTGGGCATGAATATATACACTATGATGATAAGAATAAATTCATATGTAGTTATGATGATTTCTTGGTATAGGGTTCATTAGATATAATAAAACATTAATGGAGAGGCCCATATAAAAATAAATAGTGGTTGAATATGATGAGACTTTCACTTGGGTTAGGGATAAGAGATCCAAGAGTCACTATGTATGACCTTGGGTAAAGGAATCCTTGAAACTCATTTGGATGATCCCAACTGAGGTAGATGGCCCGTGTAGAATAAAGGTTGTTATGGAAGAAAAGTTACCTATATTAAAACTTCTATATAAATGGTACATGAATAGATAAAAAAATTATCACGGTACCATTTGGATGAGGGTGAAAAGTGCCTTAATAAGACATCATTCTATTTAGGAGAAATGTGTTATATGATGGTGGTTATAGTGGGTATAGGGTTGATTCCAAATATTGTGTGCATATGATGCTTATAGAGGGGCCTCGTGAAGAGAGTTTTCAAATGAAATTACACAGAGGGAGAAGGTGGATAGACCCTTAAGGATGGTACCTCACAGATGATCCTTCATAAAGGAGTCTCTTAGATATTACTCTTGTAATATGGGCTTCATGAGTGGATTTATTAATGAGACCTCACAAATGGTTCTTCAGGGATAGATCTCATGTAGGGGACCTTGTGAATGGTCTTAATAGAAGAGTCTTGTGAAGGGGTCCCTCATAGGTAGCCTTTGAGGATGGTTCTCCTGAATGGCCTTCACGGATGAGTCTCATGAAGGGGACCCTTACATATGAATTTTGTGAATGGGTCTCAAGGAAAACCTCACAGAGTGTTATCTTCTTTAATATTTCATATAATAATTATATAATGTTTTCTCCAAATTGTGAAATATTACAATGAGAATTCATATTCCCTCTTTATATTCTTGAAAAATACTCTTGATTCGGCAATTTCTTCTCAATTTAAAGAATCTCTCAATGGGAAAATGCCCTCCTTCAAAAAATGGATGTTCTTGGTATTTATAGGTAGCGTTCAATAACCTCATTCCTAAAATATATGGTAACATAAGAAGTACAAAAAACATTTGATTAATATCTTTAAGAATATTTGTGAAGATTTTGTGTGGTTGTGGAAAATATTTAACACCTATGAAGGGGCCTAATGGTTGTATTGGAGTAAGAAAGTGCACAATGTATGGGGCGTGCATAGGGTTGTTCATCATTTTTTCACTCTAAGAGCCTACAGAGTCACCAAAAGGTTTTATATGATCTCCACCTCACTACCACATATGCCAAAAGTTCATGGAGTCACTGCATGATTGTGTATGGGGCTCTGCCTTGCATCCATGTATGTGGTGTGTGGTCAAATAGAATTCTCCACCAAGCTATGTGAACTATCTTTAGGAACTGATGAATTACAATATGGAATTATTTCATTTTTTAATTTATATTTCAATATTCCTTTATATATCATCTATGATTTCATTAGTCTCAACAAATTCCATTTATTATAATGGGGTCTGTTTAGCATGAAGAGGATATGATTTTGAGGGATTAAAATGGACTACATTGAATTTAAGTGATATATACTAGGGTATTCTATCCTATATAAGTAATATTATGCCCTTCACATTTCATAGACGAAATCCATAAGCTCATGAACTAATGGTCATGTGAAATTTATTGAATATAAGTGACCACACACCACTCTATATGTATGAGGGTCTACATACACTTTTCCAAATACAATTGTTTGTGGAATATTTCTCACATATTAGTATGTTGTGTGTATTTGTACATAAATGAGTAAAAGAACATTGATAACATAGTATATGAATTCATATTATCTTGTAGAACATACACCGACTACATGGAAGCTATGTGAAAAAAATCCTTGTTAAAAATATTGGTCTTCTCACTACGAAAGTCTGATACATTCTACTTCTTTGTTGAAAATGACTTAGCGAAAGGGTACCCAGGATATCAATTAAAGGGGGAAATTAGTGAATATTTAGATTCTAATCAATAACATATTTCTCTTCTAGAATATCAATTTCTCTCATGGATAATTGGAGTGGGACTTTGAGTCTAAATATTGTTATAGAGATTGTCTCTATATGGGTTTGGGCTACTGATTGAATACTGTTCTTTCACCATAACCATGGACTAAAACAATCATATTGATTTAACACTATCAATATATCTCATAGACTAATATTTCATAAATAGGTCATGTCATCAGATATACAGACTGTATAGAGGGTTATGTACATGGATATACCCCCTTTTACTTTAAAGGAGGAGTGATTCATACCAAAGAAAAACACCCACTATTACAAGTCCATTTTTAAGAAATCCATTTTTGATCAATGATAAATCTGGGCATAAATATTATACCTTTTCTCTATAATCACTTTCATATGGATTAGGGTTAGCCCTTCTGGGTACAACAGAGATGTTCGAAATTGGACAAGCAACTTTGAGTAGTATGGATAATGAAGTGTTCTGGGTTTCACAACAATTTTTCATATATATGACTAAAATTATCCCAAACATAATTATCTAGTGTATATTAGATACTAACTTGTTCCACTTGGTGCCTAGAGAGGTCAAGCTCAGCCTTTGGGGTGCGTAAATGATTAGTGGGGCTCTGATCTTAAGAGATATTTATGAGAAATTCATCCCCTATGACTCTATATGGGATAATTCATAGAACCCACTCCTCTCACAAGGGAATTAATTTTTATGGAAGGTAACACCATTGTTGAAGATCTTCTCCCACTAGGGAACATCCCCTTTAGTACATTGGTCAATATTTTCATCATCCCCATCATGTGAGATCTATAGATAAGGAGATCATAAACCTACACATATTGTATGACCCATTGTTTGTCAGATGCTTATTGACCAGTACTAGAAGTAGGTAATTACAATGATTGGGTTTGGGAGTCCAACCCTTGGATTGACTAGTTAGTTTAGCTGGTTGTGATCCTTGCGATGTTCATCATTGCATACCTCAAACAAGTATGGGAGTAATTCCCAAGGGAGAGAATTGTGATTTTTGTTATTTTTATATAGTTATAAGGTGTCATATCTATCAAAATAAAAATAAAAATATTAGCTATGTTGTATCTGTAACTAGTGAATATTTATAAATGGAAGTCCCCTTTTAGGCTCATCATTCCCTTCTAGGTGTTATAGGTCTAGATCGCGGCCAACATGGGGGGATATGAGTTTTTTAACAACCAACCAAACCAAAATGTATTCTTTAGTAATTTCCTACCAATAATTGAGAGAGTTAAATTGTTCACCCTTTTTGATCAGTATAGGGGATATATATTGAATCACTAAAATTGGTTCATCTTTAGTCCATATTATAACCTCCTCAAACATACACTACTATATCTGGTTCTAAAAAAAATCTTTTCATTTTTGGCTTTGATACCAAAAAACATGACCCAAATTTAGCCATCAAAAGATTTAAATAAAAATATCAGATCCCTTACCTACCCAAATACCTTTAATTTTTTAACTTTTATATAATTAAGATAAATTCTTATGAAACAATACCTATTTCATTTAGTGAACATTTTTTTTCACTAAACATGTTATTTATAAATATACACCTTATTCATTCGAGGTAACTGCCATATAATTAACACTAACTTTATTAATTTTTATACGCACCCTTAATTCATGTGAAAAACATTTGAAATTTTGGGAAGAGAAAAAATTCTTAGTAAGAGACATTAAAAAATAAAATAAACATGTTAATCTATTTGAAACCCATGAGATCACATAATAGAGTTTTCATTTAACATAATAAAATTGGATATAAAAAAATAATTTACATACACATGACATCATCTACACATTGAATGTTTTTCATAAAATAATATATGAAAAGTAAAAAATAAAAATCATAATCCTTAGGGGTTCTTATAAAACATGAGAATCCATGAAAAAAAATTCTCCTAAAAACTAGGATTTACACTTAAAGAAAATAATCATCCATTAAAATAACATATCATTAGATTAAATTATTAAATTAAATGATAACTAATTATCAAGATTTGAGACATTTTGTAGATTCCTTAGGATATCAACTTCATAGAACCCTTTCAAGAACACTTACTACTAGAATATCCCACTCAATTAATCCAATTTAATTTTTTAGATAACATAATCATTACCCAATGAATTAGAGATCTATACCAGGATGATCCATAGTCATAAAAATTTTTATAATTACTATAACATACATGAAACTCATAAAATATTACACTTCCATCATCAAAATAAAAAAGGTACTTCTGAACCCATAAGAAAAACATTTTTGGATAAGGATATACCCCATTCCTTTAAAACACAATTTTAAAAACTAAAATACCTTGAAAAAAGTAAGGATGGTTATTATTAAAATAAAAAATAGAATATTGTAAATTAGTATAATCATGAAATGATATTTTTCGTGTTAGTAAAATTCATTTACGTCATATATGTTAAAATATAACATTTTTCCTGTTATCAAAACATCCTATATAAATTACATAAAAATATTCATTATAAAAAACTTTAAAATAAAGTCAAAAAATACATAAAATATAAAATATAATTAATTTATGTACATATAAATGAATCTATAAAATAATTTTAAGAATATTTACCTAGAAGATAAATATTTATAAAGTATGTCTGTAAAACATTTAAAATGTGGTTTTAAGAAAAGTTCCCCTTACGACTTGATAACTTGTGTACAAATAAATAATTTATTGAAATAAAAATTAATGGAATTTTAAACACATTAATTTCACAATGTCATGATAAAAAATATCCTTAAGAATGTTTATAGAAAAATAAAATAGTTTTTGAAAATATAATGAGTCCCAAAGAAAGGTCATTGAGACTAGAAATCCCTTAACTCATCTCCCAACATACCATGTATGTTCTTTAACTCCTTTATAATGAAATTATTTTAATTTTTAAATCCTTTAAAAACGTTTTACTAGTTTAATCACTTACAATTAAATAATTTATTTTCATTTATTTCAAATACAAATTTAATTACTTAATCGATCAATTCCACATCATGTGTTTTGAGAATGTTCCATTCATAATTTATAAATGACTTCAGTTTGTTCACCATGGTCAAAGATATCACTATTCCATAATATATAGAGTATTTTAAATGAAATTTATATCATTTTTATTCGTTTAATAAAATTTTATAATCACCCTTGAAATGGAGAATTGAACAGGAAATCATGTCGCTTCATGGTGGTGGTATTCCACACGTACGCATGAGAGATGTTATCATTTTTTAATTTGTAGAAGGGTAAGAAATTAAGTAATATATTATATTTCTATATTAATAATTATGTAATTAATATCATATGTATTTATTAAATAAATCATAATAACCATTCTACTTAGGTGGTGATGAAAAATGAAACATATTCCTTTCTGGTGGTGGTGGTCAACACGTACATATGGTCAATGTTTTCATTCCCCGTAGGATTTAGAAGGATGTGAATAAAGTAATTTAATTTACATAATAACATTTCAGTATATTTTATATGATTATTATATTATTTTTTAATGTTCAGTTTATAATTGAATGTGGTATAAATCTAATTGAAATAAAAATGATCATTTATGATGATTACGACCTCTTTGAAGAACCTTCTTTGGATATCTGTTTAAGTATTGTATAAATGTATTTTATAAATAGAAGAATATATATAATGTTTATAATGAATTTAATAAGAGTTTTTTAAGGTTTTGGTCAAGATTAGTGGCTCAAGGTTGTGTGAAGAATAGAAGAGACCATTTTCCCATTTATAGTGCACAAAAGGAAACACTTAGAATTTCAAAAAATATTTAAATATAATAAATTATTTATCCTGTGAAAGTGAAAAAAAGTGTAATAAATTTAAAGGTAATATATCTTGATGTTTACAAGATTTCAAACAAAATATTTTGGATAGGTTTATGTTGTATTTTTTATCTTATCCTTGGGTTTAACCCCTTCATTAACCAATTTTAACCTTAACTATGGAAATAAATTTTACATCACTAAAGGACTATAAATTTAATTATAAGGTATACATTGACTCAAAATGGTTAGGGGGTTAAATTTTAAACCATATCCCACCCAATTTTCATCTTTTATTATTTACATTATCTTTAAATAATTTAATAATATATTATTTTAATATAAAATACCATTAAAGTCATTTTAAGAATTATTCACATATTTTGACTTTAAAGACATAAATACTGGTAAGAAATTCAAATGTAAACTATTTAAAAAATATTTATACATTATTATTAACTATAAAATTCATGTGACACCATAAAAATACATAATATAATACATTTTATGTTTCAAAAATCATTTACTTTGGTTTTTCTACTGCTTGCACAAGCACTGTGTCAGCATGGTGTAAGAATTTAAGGTAATTCTGTAATAACTAATAATTACAGTAAATTATAATAATAAAATAAATAAAGTATGTTTAAAATAAATTTTTATAATATTTCATAAGATATTTATATCTGAATGTTAACTTAAAAAAGAAATTAAAAATAAGAGAGTGACGTTTTGGAATTTTTCTTTACATAAAATAATATAAAGGTGTTTATCAAAAAAAATCAAAAATATAAAATATTTTACAAATATATGAAATTTTGGTTGAATTAAACTCAAATATTTTAAATAAGGGTTGTTTTAGACATATTATTAAAGCCTTATCACATTATTTGTAACCTTAATTACCCGATTTAACCTTACTAAGGTGAAAATTATTAACCTTGATTACTATTCATTGTGACAAAAAATATGATTGAAATATTTAACAAGTTTTAACCTAATTATTAAGAATGTAGAATTAAATTTTCAATATTCAATTTATATAATTTTTTGGAATCAATTTTAATATAAATTGATAAAACGCAATAAAAAACATGTTTTAGCAGAATGAGTTTTTAAGCCCAAAATTAAACTTATACCAAAATCAAGTATAAATATTATTCCAATGTAATTAATTATATTATTTATAACTGTTTATTTTGTAAATGGGAATGACCTTGTTTATTTAAGGTTCAAACTTTCCAATCAGTTTGTAACTGGTTTATTCGTAGAACTGGTAACACCCAGTGATTCTATATCCATTTGGACCTACTTTCCAAAGGTAGGTGCTCATTAGTTGTGGACCGATGAGGCTTAAGAATTTTCATTGGTCAAGAGGATGGGAGGTCAGGCTCATCACACATTTTTGGGGGAAATTATTGCATACTTCGTGACTCTCTTATATATTTGATTTATGTTCACAAATCCTTATTAATTCACGAAGCATGAAAATGAGTTTTAGACAAGGAAATTAATGATTGATATGTATGGTAATTAGAGAATATTTTATATGTATTTGAGGTTCTTAATTGATAGAGAATCATCTATATGTATTTAAGATTCTTATTCAATGGTATCCTTCAATATATTATATAGAAATATCTTGGTCTCTATGATGACCATACTGGTTTTAAAGCCAGTTAGTGGGGCACTTGAGGTTTATTGTCATTCAGAAAGAAAGGGATTGTTTCAAATTTGGGATCATACCCACAGATAGACTACCTACGTATCTTCATTAAAAAGGAATCATAACCCACGTAGTTCAATAAAAAGGATATATTTTAACATCATATAGGATGTAAAATAACTAATGAAAGGTGGGCTTGAACCTTATAAAGGCTTCCTACGTACTCTACTTTTATGGTGGAGATCAAATTCCACATAGTTCAGGTAAATAAATATGGGGTTTACGCATAGTTAATGGCCCAAGAAGAAATTCCATGATTACTTTTACACCCTAAGCTCACGTGAGTCATGCTCGGTGTGAGAAACAAGAGGTATCAGTAAATTTGACGATGGTTCCATAAAAGTTGCAGTCATGAGAAATGATGTGGGGCTTAAGTATGTATGACTTCCCAAGTAGATGAAGACCAAGACTTACTTTAGGAAAGAAGTCCAAGAGCAAGGTCCATAAAGGTATTTGTACTTTATGGAGATTTGGAGTTTTAACTTGGGGATTACTCCTGAGAAGGAGGCCTAAATTAACAGGTACTTATGATTGGGGTTTATTTCTAAGAAGGAGGCCCAAATCAAAAGAAATTAATATTGGGGATTACTCCTAAGGATGATGCCCAATTAAATGGAATTTATAACTTGGGGATTACTCCTGAGAAGGAGGCACAATGTTAAAGGAAATTATGACTGGGGATTACTCCTGAGAAGGAGGCCCAACTTAAGGGGACTTGAGACATGGGTATTACTCCTGAGAATAAGGCCCACATCAAAAGATCTTCTCATCTCAAAGGATGAGGTTATATAGGAAAACCAATATCCATGGAGACATAAAGCTTCTAATCCATGAGGTTTTGGAAGAAGTTCTCACATAATTCCTTTCAGATAAGAAATCCAACAAAGGAACCTTTCCATAAATGCCTTTAAAGAGGGTTTTGAAGGCTATGTCTTGAAGAGGAGAGGTGTATTTGAGTAAAGGCGGTTACTAGGAAGGAGGTGCGTATGTATTGTTCTAGCGCACAAGTCCTGGTCGCACAAGTAGAGTTGTGCGACATGAGTCACCTTGGGCGACGAAGAATCTATAGGGTAATACTTGGGAGATTTTGAACACAAGCCCTTAGTATCATCCCCAGAGGCTTCCTGAAGGGTGGTGCGCATGTTTCCTTGAGAGGGCAAGACAGCGCACAAGTTTCTTCGTTTCTCTTAAGGGATGGACACTTAGGCACGCAAGTATTGATGAGTTCTAACACTTAGGCCTTATTCTTCCTCTTAAGAGCTTCCCCTCTAGGTAATGTATTACCTTAGAAGTGTTCGGAAGATGTTATAAAAAGACTTGGGTGACCAGATCTTGAATATGAGTTCTATAAAAATTCTTCCTCGAAATGGGGGGCCCACATGGGCTATTTATAGGCCACTCGGCACCTTGGGTGAAAAAATAGTAGGGTGCACAAGTGACTTGCACGGACCATAGGTGGCGCGCAAGTGACTAGTGCGGCTTGCAGGAAACTTGCACGACTCCCTCCAAATGGGTTCCCGATCCATGCCTTTGTCAATTTTAGATGTTCTTCAAATGGTGACCCTCATTGTGCTTATGGTATTCCTATTTTCCATTCATTGGACTTTGTGACGGAAAGGAGTGTCAACAAAATTCCCCCCTCATAGTTGGATCCGAAAAAGGAAAGAGAATTTGACTCTGAAGAAAAAGAGAAACCAAGGTTAAGGGGCACACAGGTTTTAGGCGCGCAGGTTTTGGCACGTAGGTTCTGGTGCACAGGGCTACGTGATCACCTATATATATGGGTGTCACTTCACACAAACCATCTTGTCTCCAATGATTCTGAGCTCTCGTCGTACAAGTGTGTTGCATTTCTTGGTTGATCGCTCTTCTTTGTGTCGCGCTTCTCCGGTAAGGATTTTAACTTGCGCGAAATAACATGTTCCTAAAAACTTGCGCAAAATGACTTGTGCAGATTAATTCCTTATCCATTTTTTTGTTTTCTTCACAAATATTTCATAAAAACGGACTTACTATAAAGTTAAATATTTAATATTTGTATAGATTCAATGTCTCCCAAAAGAATTGGATCAGCTGATGAGTTGGCCAACAAGAGAATAGATGATATGATGAACATCATTGGACATGATTATTACGATATCTGAGATATCACTCTCCCAGATTTGGTTAATTTCTTGAAGAATTATCATTCCAATTTCACACAGTGCATCTACTTGCCTTTATATGGACATGGTTATCTGTAAGGATTCAACGTTCCAAAGGCAAAGAATTATATTCCTCATTCCTGGTTTCAGACTTACACCAATTTCTCTTCGGAAAATGTCTCAGTTTCAGGATCATTTTTCAATGTTGGAACAGTGGAGAAGGCATTCATAATGCATCATAGCCCATGTGCTCCAGATCTGAAGCCTCACAAGACTGATCTGTAGCCGCATTTCTATCCCTCAATTTTCTGAAATTCTAAGATGGACCAATCCAAGGGATGGAAAAAGAGTTGGGATTTCTATCTTGGAGGAGGTGTGAAGACGACTTTGTTGTGGGAATATTGGGTGAGACAAACCTATGCAGATTTTGTCGAGGATCTGAAGAAAGCTGCATTATATAAAGCTGTCTGGTTTGGGCAGACATATGTCTATAGGAATGATTATTTTGGGTCGGAGCTAATCAGCCGCTGGAGCCCAGAAACGAATTCTTTCCATTTGACTCATGGAGAAGTAGCCATTAGTTTGTGGGATGTCTAAAAGATTTCTGAGGCTCCAATTTTGGGAGATATGTATGATGAATTAATCCCCCCCAAGGTAACCTGGAATGATTTGGAGACGAATCCGGCTTTGGCTCGAGAGTTATTGAAAATTTTCCACAAGCTTAAGAATACCAATACCACGAAAACCCACTCCATAAATGATATCCATCCAGAGGAGTGGATGGACATGTTTCTGATCAAGAAGAAGGAGAAGTGGCCCACCTGTACTCATCCTACTAGCTTCCCCAGAGCAGAGAAGAGGGGTGATATTAGCACATTCTGTCCAACTCTGGAAGTGGGAGAGTTTGAAAAGTGGGGGTATGAAGTGGATCAAAGAATCCCATAGAAGACCCAAATGGCGGGATTCTTAGATTTGTGGCTCAGAGTTTATCTGCTTCCAGTTAGAGATTCAAAGGGAGGCATCAGGCTAGGGACCATCATTGTTGCACCCAAGTTGGCTGATAGAAAAAATGGTTGGGTTGGCCTCCCAGGTTTTGGCGAAGATTCACATGAGCTTACTCCATGTCTATATGGGTAAGTCTCCTTTGAGAATAGTGGGAAGATTCCAAGTTTTTTGGGCATGTATTGCCACTCACTTTAGGAAATACACTGTACAGAATGGAGTACATGTTCTTAGATGTTCTTTTAGGCCATCTGTGCATGAATTTTCTAGAATTTCTCCATTGTCCCTCAATTACTATGATCTGAAGGTGAGGTTGATCATGTTCAAAGAATTTCATTTCATTCCTTATGGAAACCCGCCAACTGGGCGGTTTGTTGACGATGGAACAGCTAACCTAAAATTGAGGTCATATATGCCGGCTTGTAGAGATGGTGTACTGGCTACCAGAATTTATGGATATATTATATGCAAGGCCTATGCTCCATATATATTTTCACGTCAATTCAAGTGTTTTCAGTAGATTGTTGTATCCCCTCCTGTGTACGTCAGGTCAGAGTAGCATCCAATTGTTGCCCAACAACTATGGTTTCTGACATCTATGAAGAAAACCAGTGTAGTGTTTGATCCACTAGTTGCTGGAGCGGCGAGTCAATTTACTACATGGTATGCTAAGAACTGGGTAGCATCATGCTCGACAGGGGTATTGAATCTTCATGTCCCCTGGGTGGGGAGTAAAAATAGAAGTGTCAAAAAAGAAACCTTTCATCTGGAAGGTGACTCTTCCTCACCCGGAGCTGATTCACCGGGTTCTTCTCCCAGGGTGGATTCACTGGACTCCCAGGATGGGGATGATGAGGCAGGACATGTGTCAAAATGGCCTCGTGCCAGATATAATCCTTCTACTAGAGTCAATATACCTACTACATTGACTCATGGTGTGTTATATCATTGAGTCAATTTAGTGTCCATTATTTTATAGAGCAACAAGTTTCATTTTCTTATCCTTTATCTATGATTGCAGGAGCTAGGAAGAAATTGAAGTACCAGATTGTAGGACCCTCCTCGCGGCCTTCTGGTGAAAATTCTGAATATTTATGACCAGAGGCTATCCAGACATGGTTGAGTTTATAATATGATGCTGAAAATGCCTGGATGGACTTGTGAAAAGGGCTACATATCCCTGGAGTGGGGAGTCTCTGGGCTTCTACTGATATCTACTTCGAGGTTAACCCCTATGAAGTGTAGGCTTTCATCAGAGAGATGGAAATGCTCATATATTCCACTA
This sequence comes from Viscum album, assembly GCA_963277665.1. Classification (NCBI taxonomy): domain Eukaryota; kingdom Viridiplantae; phylum Streptophyta; class Magnoliopsida; order Santalales; family Viscaceae; genus Viscum; species Viscum album. The sequence continues at coordinate 1,077,020,666 of OY728139.1, read as the reverse complement.
ATTATTCTGTTCCTATCACCAAGCGAGTGAAGGAAATGATGGATCATGGCACCACTGAGGGGATTGGTGCTTCAATAGACAAGGAGTGGCATGATTACATGGCTCCTGAAGATGTAAATTTCTTTCCTTATTTTCTTTGCAACTTGATTTCATTCAAAGCTTTTTTACTCAAGGAAATTAATTTATGCATCCTATAACTTATTAAGGAAGGAACTACTGAGGTCCCTTCACCGCTGTATAGACCATGCGACACTACTCTTGGAGTCCCTGAATCTCTTCGTGACCAAGGCGAAGTATCTCCAGGGCAGCAAGTCATGGACGAGGAGTTAGAAAGGGCTTTTCACTCTCCAATACATGTATTTGGAGGTGACAATGTCAACACACCCAAAAAGTCAAAGAAGAAAAGGCATCGAAGAAAGAACTCCATAGCTAAACGCTTCATCAGTAGTGGTAAGTCCTTCTAATAGTCATGAATCCTAACTCATGAAAAGGTTTCTCATACTTCTTGGGATTACTGGGGCTTCTTTGATTTCCCCTTTGAGGAAGAGTACTTACCCTCCTCTGAGGATGACGGAGGGTGCTGGTGAATAGTCGAAAATTCATGCTGACCTGGCTGCTCTTGAAGAAATGATGAGAGAAGAAGATCCAACGTCTGTTCCCAGTACTGATCATGTTTCTACTACAAGGAGAGAAGAGCCTACTTCTGGTAAATCAGAATTTCTTCGTAGAACGTTGAATGAAAACATCAACTGACTTCCATCCTGTGATGATTTAGGTTCAACACCTGCACCAGAACATTTGGCAACCACTGCAACTGACTTCACAATTTTCCTTGAAGAAGCTATCCGAGGTCAGAGGTCGCAGGAAGAGGGTCACCAAGAAGACATGTCAAATGCTCCCACTGGTGAGACTAACCAAGAAAATGGGATATCACTGGATGAAATGATGAAACTTGGCGCGTCTATTGATGAAATTTTATATCATGTTAAATTACCATGTGATTTAGAATATTTTGGATTTGAGTGTTATCCTTCATCCTGTTAAAAAATATTTATTACATCTATGACCAGGATTGGTTGAAATGTGCAGTTCTGTTTGAGCAAGATGTTGATCTGCCGATGCATGAAGGGGTAGAGACAACCCTATCATTGCATAGATGTTAGCTCAAGTGGATCTTAACTTAGAAGAGATTCCTGAAACTCTTCGTGAAAATCCTGTTGAAGCTAGGAAAGACGGGGAGGAGCCTTCTCATGCTTCTGATCTACCCTTGGGTAAAAGATGATAATATTTGTGGTTGTACATAATTTTCAAGATAGCTAATCAACTTTTGTTATCCTTTGAAACTAACCAAAGCTTTCAATTGACTTTGCAGGTCCATCAACTTCAGTGGCTAGATCCGTAGGTGAAGCCACAGCCTCAGCCCCAATGGGAGTAGAAAGTGAAGTACCAAGGGTCAGGGGAAGGAGCATAATAGGGCACTTCCTTAAGTGCATTAATCCCAAAATATATTCCCCCCTATGATAGAGATGCTGAATCAGACCCAGAGGTGCAAAAGGCACTCCAATTCTCACATCGCAAGGCATGGCAGAATATATGGAAGATCATATCTGAAGTGCCTCTTGAAGATCTATCATTGATGATCTGGAGACTTTCATCCTTGTTCGTCATGTTGGTACTTGGCGGTTTTGGATATCAAGAGATCCATACCACGGTGAAAAAGTTATCTTAAGGAGGGAGAATAAGAAAACGTGTCGTCAAGATTTGATCAGAGCGAGGCTGCTGACCAGTATCGGTGAATTTGAGGCTATGGTGTCCCGAGCTGAGGCTGATCATGCTGCAAAGCTGAAGGAGATGAAGCATAAGATCAAGTAGAAAGTTTTCCAGCAGATGCACCTTCAGCAACAGCTAGATGCCGTTACTAGGGAACCTGACCAGCTTAACAATTCATTGGACGGAGTCCAAACGGATGGTATGAAATCCATCATAGATGCCAAGAAAGCACTCCATCAAACTAAAAAGAGTAAATCTGGTCGAGTGAATGAACTTGAAGTGGCTGTTGATGAAGCTCGGGATTCCGTAAATCAAATTAAAAGATATATTAAAAGCCTCTTGTAATTCTTGAAAAAGAGAAGATACTCCAATCTGTGGATGTTCTTTTAATCTTGTGCATCAATGAAAAAGACATTTCATCTTCAATCATTTGTACCTGAATTCTCTTGCTAAATACTTAAATTTTTTTACCTAAGCCAATGGGCCTAGTAATAATAGTTTTATTTTTTCTAGGATTATATAAACAACCCCACAAACTTTGTATCTTTTTTGTTTCTCAATATTGCATAAATCATACAAAATATATGTTTAGCGAGTTGGGACTCGACTTTTGTCCAGAGTTCCTTTTACAGGTTCCCAATTTAATGAGTACCCCATATCTTATTGGCAGTTCAAAGTCATTCATGTCAGACATAAAAAGGCTAATGTTTAAGGTCGAATAGTTTTGACTGAATAGATTGAAATTGACTCAATTCTTTGAAAATTTGTTTGAAAACATATTACTACATTTGGGTATGGGGGAAACAAGTAAACTATGACTAAAGAAATTTTGAATCTGAGGGATGATATGAAAAAGGGCTAAAAGGCATTAGAGGAAGTATTTCCTAAGAGTGAAGTTACCACTATTTGAAAAACCTGTTAGGGGGTTGAATTATGCAGGTCCACTTAAGGGCATTGGCTGTATAGTCAAATAATAGCATCTTTTGGCTGATAGTTCTGTTATGTATACTACTTATGCAAGGCCACCTAAGGGCATGTGTTTCATAGTCAGGAAAAAGAACTCTAAGAAATTTAACTTTTCTATTTCTAAAAGACATTGAAAGTTTATGGAGATTCAAATTTCCCAAAGCATAGAGTCTGATGTATGGAGAGATGTACTTAAATATGGAGAGGATATTCCCAATCAAGATTGTCAAATAATTTGATGAATTTTACTCCTACAAAGGTTTGACCCAAACGTATGTAAGGGAAATATAAACCATAGACATGAATAGTTTCAGATCATGAAAAAGAGTACGGGAAAAATATGTTAAGGATGACTATTTTTGCAGATCCCTATATATCATTGTTAAGAACAATAAAGACAAATGATATTTTCCCCCAAGAATGAAGTTACCACTATTTGACAAACCCGTTAGGGGGGTTCAATTATGTAGGTCCACCTAAGGGAATTGGATACATTTTAAAATAATAGCATCTTTTGGCCGATAGGTCCATTATGTAGACTACTTATGCAAGGCCACCAAAGGGAATGTGTTGCATAGTGAGGCAAAAGAACTCTCAGGTATCAGACATTTTGTGACCAGAAGTCAATAAAATAGTTTTGGAGATCTGGAAGTATTTAAGGTTAGGAGTATAACACATGAAAATGGGTATTTTCTAATGCATGAAGGAGATACATTGACCAATGCTGACCATAATCATGTTGTGGTTGGGTCCTGAATTGAGATGTTGGATTTCACTACATATCTCATTAGGATGAGAATCAATCCATACGTAGTTATTGAAATGCAGTTTAACGTCATGTGAGACGAGAGTATAGGAGATCTCAGTTGAGGGTCATAGAGCTCCAATCATAATGAGGGAGGCACATTGTGTGTCTGTTATAAACCTGATGTGAATAAAGACCATGGTTTTCGTACCACATTCCTATGCTCGCATGGGGACTTTTTATCCAAAGGACTGAAAGTGGAGTTTTGAGTTAGGCCCAAATACTTGGGGCTGGATTCGAGGGATGCTCGAACGTTCCTACGTATCCCATAGGGATGGGAATCAAGCCATACGTAGTTCTTTAAATACCCTCTGTACAGATTTGGTTCGTACATGTGAAGGGTCAAAGGGGTATTTATTGCAATGATGGTTGGACCCAAGATTAAATGTTTGGGAATTTCCATGTATGCACGTAGTCCTTGGAATATGACATGATTGGAAATCAATGTCAATAATGACTCCCTCTCAGGTGAGGGTGTTAGAGACTGTTGTAGTTTATTGTCATACAGAACAAATATGCGAATAGTTTAAGGTCATGTGCATGGACTAGTGCTGCACAGTTTAGTTTCATGTAGCTAGGATGTATTGCTATGCAATTTAATGTCTTGCAGTGAGGAAAATGGGGGACTGTATAGTTTAATGTCATATAGCAAGGACGATGGTGAACCAATGTGAATATATTGGTTTTGGGGTGAAGATATTGGTTTTGGGGTGAAGATATTGGTTTTTTATGGGGGGGGGGTGCTTCACGGCTCAACATCGTATGAGATGGAGGTGAACCGACGTGAAGATATTGGTTTTGGGCTTGAAACTCAGGAGGTTTCCCATGTACTCAGCCTAGAAGGCAAGGATCAAAGTCCGCGTAGTTCGATTGAGAATGAATTGGTGATCGAGTTGTACATGAGGATCAAGTGAGTCATGCTCGGTGTGAGAAACAAGCACTAGTACAAAAACCTTTTTTTACGTCACCATTTTCCACGCCGGTTATTATATAACCGACGTGAAAATACATTTTTGCTGATTTTTCACGTCGGTTATATATGAACCGAAGTTAAAAATCCATTTTATCTAATTTTTCACATTGGTTATTATATAACCGATGTGAAAAATCATTTTCCAGGAAAATATATTAAAATTTGTACTTATTTTTCACGTCGGTTATTAAATAACTGACGTGAAAAATCGATTTTCATGACTTTTTCACCTCGGTTATTTAATTACCGACGTTAAAAGGTATTTTTAACATCGGTTACTTCATAACTGACGTGAAAAATGTTTACCAAAATGTAGTTCATTTCTCAAGATTTAATTTGACAGGTCACGAAGCTCAAACAGAGTTACGGATTAAAAGTTATGGCGTTCAGAAGTTGATCATCTCTAAATGATGTCTTAAGGATGTCCAACTTCTGAAGGCCATAACTTTTTATCCGTAACTCTATTTGAGCTCCGTGACCTGTCAAATTAAATCTTGGAAAATGAACTACTTGTTTATAAACTTTTTTCACGTTGTTTATTAAATAACCGACGTGAAGAAGTCATGAAAATCAATTTTTCACGTCGGTTATTTAATAACCGACGTGAAAGAGTGACGAAGATTGATTTTTTAGGTCGGATTTATAATAACCGACGTAAAAAATAAGTGAAAATTTTAATATCTTTTCACATCAATTATCATAAAACTGATGTGAATGAAAATTTTAATATCCAGTGAACGCGAAATTTCAATTTTTTTACATCGCGACATCGAAATTTTGAATTGCCGCCTAAAATTTTTAATACCGCGTTTTCTCATAGAATCTCAATTATATGTTTCCATTATACACTCATCCTAATTTTATGATCATTTATTTCAACCATTATTGTTCCCCCAAATCGACTCCTTTTCTCTCGAACGCGAATCAGTTATTTCTTCTTTCTACGATCTCGTCAAGGTATATTTAATCATACATCCATGGTTTATGGTTTTTATGATTTTCTTTCTTAATTGACATATCATTTTATGATCATTTCATTAAACCATCATCGTTCCACTGAATCAACTTGTTTTATCTTCAACGTGAATCAAATATTTCTTATTTCCACGACATCATCAAGGTATTTGTACTTATTTTCCCATGATTTATATTTTCTATGAGTATTTTTCTTAATTGATATACCATTTAACGATTGTTAATTTATTATAATGATGGATGATTCTTTATATCATGATAAAACTACAAATCCTCCTACGGATTCAAAAATTCCTTCTAATATGAAGCTACAGTTGGCTCATTCAATCTTTCCTCGAAAAAAATATCATACTTCTGATGGTCATAACTTTTGATCCGTAAATCCATTTGAGCTCTATGACCTATCAAATGAATGCTTAAGAAATTTTCTACAAGATAGTAAACATTTTTTACGTTTGTTATTTAATAACAGACGTTAAAAATAACTTTTAACTTCGGTTATTAAATAACCGACGTAAAAAATGACTTATAACGTCGGTTTTTTCAAAAACCGACGTAAGAAATGGCTTCTTATCGCCATTTCCAAAATGTATTTCACGTCAGGTTTTTAAAAACTGACGTTAAAAACTATATTACCCCATTTTTTACATCAGTTATTAAATAACCGACGTAAAAAATTGTATTTTTAACGTCGCTCGCAATAACGTCGCCTAAAAACCGACCTTAAAAAGAAAAAAAAACCAACGTAAAAAAAGGTATTTGTACTAGTGAAGAGGTAGAAACAAAGCTAAAAATGTAATGTTTAATGTTATGTGGGACAAAGGGTGTTGTACAGTCTAGCGTCATGTAGCTAGGATGTATTGTTGAGCAGTTTAACGTCTTGCAGGAAATGTGCACAGTTTAACATCATATAGGACGTATTAAGGGACTTTTTTACAGTTTAAAAGTCATGTAGTATAAACATGTACAATTTAACGTCATGTAGGATGTATAAAGGACTGTTTACAGTTTAAATTCATGTAGGACGATGAAGGGAACAAAGTTTAACTTCATGTTGGATGATAGAGGGGCTATGTAGTTTAATGTCCTGTAGCAAGGACAATAGGAAATATTTGTGTTACACAAAATACTTCTTCAAGAATATGGAATTAGTTGAAGTCGTGATGAGTTCTCCATTCATTGAAATTAAAGAATAAGCTCCATTGGAGTACACCTTATGTATTGAATAAGGTCATTCCCACTTTGGCTCAAGCTTTGGAGGCTTCTTTCCTGATATCATTGGGGTTCTAAGAACCAATACCAACTCTCCTTGAACGAATGATGGAAGATGAACTTTTTTTATTGAAAGATCGTGCTATTCGATTCTAATAGACTTCTAAGGGGTGTAGGGTGCACAATATTTTTTCATCTAATTGTTCCAATTCATCAAATCGCTTCTGAGATTGTTCATCTCTCGATGACTAATCACAAATGGATACTCTGAGTGAAGGTAATTGGACTTCAATACGCAAGACTGCTCTCATTCCATATACCAATGAATATGGAGTTTATTGTGTAGTGGTGCAGGTGGTGGTCCGATAAGCCCATAAAGAATGAAAAAGTTTATCAGGCCATGATTTATTATCTTTATCCACTGTCTTTTTTAATATGTTTGAAAGACTCTTATTGAAGACCTCTATTTGGCCATTGGCTGCTACATGATACCGAGATGAATGGTTGGATTTGATGTTGTATTCTTGATACAACTTTCTCACCTCAGATGAACAGAAGTTGGTGCCATTATCCATCAATATGGTATGGAGGAAACCAAATATGGTAATTATGTTAGACTTGACGAAGCTAAAAATGCTTTTAGAACTAACTTCATTGAGAGGTATTGCCTCTGCCCATTTGGAAAAGAAGTCAGTATCAGTAAGAATATACTTAAACTGCTTGGATGTAGCCGGAGGATAAGGTCCTACTACATCCATTCCCCATGTGGAAAATGTCTATGAGAATTTAGTTGTATGAAGAAAATTTAGGGGTTGATGAATGAAGTTGGTTCATATTTGGAAAGAATAAAATTTCTTAGTAAAATCAACACCATCTTGCATCATTGAATGCCAAAAGTATCCAAGCCTTCGAATTTGACCAGAAAGTCTATGTCCAAACTGGTGGTCACCACAAACTCCTACATGAACTTCACTCATGATATCCATTGTCTCTTCACCCTCAATACATATGAAGAGAATTCCATCAAAACCTTTCTTCTAGAGAATTTCTTGGTGATCTGGGCTATCATAAAGATTAAAATTGACCACACGTCACCAGACATGTTATTTCATGGTTCTATCATGTGGGAGTGTTCCATTTTGAAGGTATTCCCTAATAGGTGTCATCTATCATGTAGTATGACTATAAGGTTCAGAAATGAGACTAATTTCATTGATTTCCATTGTTCTGATTTGAACAAAAGGTGAAACTACATAACGGTGGGAAATACTGATGATTGTTTTGTACCAGTTTGGATCTTCCAGGGCTATGGCTAAATTAGCTAGTGCCTCAGCTTGGGCATTTTGTGATCACATGACATAATAAAATGACAGTTCCGAAGTAAATTCCACCATTAACTCTATAACGTAATCACATAAAGGGATTAACTCTTATTTTCTGATAGCATAATGCCCATTGATTTGTTTAATTACCAAATCTGAATCACATTTTACCTTCAAGTGATTCACTTGTGCCTGAAGCACCAATTCCAAGCCTGTAATGAGAGCTTGATATTCTGCTTCATTGTTTATACCGCCTTCCAACAATAATAATGAATAGGGTAGCACTTCATTTTCTGGGGAAATAAGCACGATTCCTAACCCAACTTTGTTGAATTTAGGATCTTCTATTTTCTTCCCTATTGGGATTCTTTAGGCACCATCAAAGTACATTTCCCATGTTTGAGGATTATCTTGAATAGATAAGACATCCTCATTAAGAAGTTCAATATTTAAAGATGTATCTTCTACAGATGGGTGTTCATCAAGGAAATCAGCCAGAGCTTGGCCCTTTATTGCCTTTTGAGACACATACTGGATATCAAACTTCTACCAAATAACTACCCACCTTACCAGGCATCCTGTAAGCATTGGACGACTAAGGATAAATTTGAGCGGGTTGTTGAAAGATACCAATAAGACCTCATGATGTTGCAGGTAGTGTCTCAATTTCTGAACTGGAAGGATTAATGCTAGGCAGCACTTTTCAATACTTGAATATCGAGTTTCTGCCTCAAGCATAGTCCGACTGAAATAGTAAAGGCTATTTTCATTCACAGCATCATTCTTTTGGGCAAGAAAGGCACCCAATGATATCTCAAAAGCTGCCACATAGAGAATAAGTGGTCTTCCTTCAACAGGTGTCATTAATACCAGTGGACTCAAGAGATATTTCTTGAGGATATCGAATGATTCTTGACATTCTTCAGTCCACTGGTAGGTGACTCCCTTCTTCATTAATTTGGTGAAGGGTAAACACTTGCCTGCCAAATTGGCAATGAAACGATGAATATAGGCCAAGTGTCCTTGAATTCCTCTTAATTACTTCAAATTTCTGGGAGGTGACATGTCGAGGATTGATTTTTTATTCTCAGGATCATCTTTGATACCACGATGGCATAAAAAAAAGCTGAGAAATTATCCTGAGGTTACCCCGAAAGCACATTTCAAGGGGTTTATCTTCAAATTGTGTTGTCAAAGTTTGTTGAATATGATTTATAGATCGGCCAAGTGATCAGAACATTGTTTGGATTTAACCACCAAATCATCCACATAACATTCAACAAATTTCCCTAAAAAGGGTTTGAAGATATGGTGCATGGCACGTTGATACGTTGCACCTGCATTCTTCAGGCCAAAGGGAATTACCCGATAGCAAAACACACCTTGAGGATCTATGAAGGCTATAGACTCTTCATCTTCTAGAGCCATTCATTTTTTATTGTACCCAGAGTAACCATCCATGAAGGAAAGAGCTTTGTATCCAGCTGTTGCATCAATTAAGAGTACTGTGATCGGAACTGGAAAATCATCCTTGGGACAATGCCGATTAAAATCTTTAAAGTCAATGAAAACTCTATTTTGTCGATTATTTTTTTTTTCACAGGGACAATATTCTCCAGAAATTTGGGATATTTAACTTCTCTGATGAATTTAGCCTTGATAAGATTATCAACTTCAGCTTCAATTTTGGAATCATAAGTTGGGTGTGTTCTTCTTGATGCTTGCTTGAATCCTCGATGTTCTTCTGGAAAACACAAATGATGAGTGGCAACATTGGGATCAAGACCTTGAATTTCTATATAATTTCAAGAAAATACATCTCTATTTTTATTTAGAAATGAATTATACATTTCTTTCTCTTCAATAGTCATGGTTGTACTAATTAAAGTTGGGTGTGGATCTTCTTTTGTACCCAGATTTTTTTCTCTGTGTTCATCCACAGTGGTAGAGATACACTATTAAAATGATGGAGGAGCATCGCTGAGATCTTCCTCTTCTTCTTCAATATGTGTTCCTTCCCCTATTTCTACGTGCATAGTAGATGACGAAGCAAAATTTCCGTGGTCAGGGGAGAGATTAAAATTTGAACATCATGAAGAAGAGACTACCATTTCTGACCCTATTGATGATGAAGGGTATTTCTGGGGTGATAGAGAGGAGATGATGGATTGAGAATTGACATCATTTTTTCCTCTAGTATTACTATACCTTCTTCTGTCCTGGTTGATGAAGTATAGAATTTCTAGATTTCAGTGGATGAAATGAAGACATCTCTATTTAAGCTTTCATCACTGCTTGGTGAATCAACAATTTCTCCCATGTTGTCTACCTCGATTGTCGTAATAGACATTATGGAAGTTTCCATAAGAGTGTTTTGATTTAGGTATATCTTGTTTATTTGACTAATAGGAAACACATAATCTATATTCAAATGTACAAATGAGTTTATTGGAATCTTTTCCAAACCACTTGGAGCATTAATTTTGGTAACCTTCTTTGCCGTGGATTTTTTTCTTTCCCTCCATGTGATAAAATTGTACCTCAATGTATTGAGATTCACATGTTTTGAATGAGGCTTTGCCACCATACAATGACCCAATTTGACCACTGAAACAATATTTGAGACATTGATGGTATGACAAAGGTACGTCCTCATGTTGATGTAGCCAAGGTCTTCCAAGAAAAATGTTGAAGGTTGTGTCCTGACGAACAACCATGGAACTTGAATTAGACACAAGGTCTCCAAACTGAATTCTGAGTGTAATCTCTCCCATAGGTTCTTGTTCATTCTTATCATATCCTTGCAACATCAAATGAGAAGGAGATAAATCAGATTCGGTGAGGACCAATTGATGAAGTGTACGAATAGGAATGAGATTGAATCGTGGTCAATTATCAATGAAAGCTTGTCAGATTTTTATATCATTGACTTTTCCAGATAGATACAAAGGTCTGATATGTCCATGTACAACATCATCTTCATCTTCATCTGTAAAAGATATCACTACATGGAATTCTACAGGATCATTCTCTATATGGTAGACTTCAACTGCAACAATTTCAGTTTTGAATTCTTGAGGACTTGACAAAGCCTCAATAAGTGCCTCTCGAAGATCTTTTGATAGATTCAAGGCATCTAGACTTGATAACTTGGCTGGTACATGGGCCTAATGTTTCAAGACATCACACTTTTGGTCCAATGGTCTGCATTTCCCATCAAGAAAATGTGGTTTTTCAAGTGCCTTGGAAGTTGATGCTTTGGCATTAGATGCATCTCGTATCAGGGTAGGAGTTGGAAACACTCCTGGATTCTGTAGATTAGATCGAGTAGGTCTATCTATTTTCTGAGAGGAAGAAGGGGTGACCTCTAACAATTCTTCCAAAATAACTATGTCAGGACCGAATCTTCAATGTGTGGAAGAACTTTCTTGTTCCTGTTGAGCCCGCTGAGGGTATTTTCCATGAGTTTCTGCCGCATATATATTTCTAGCAAGCGTAGGATTGAAATAGTGACTTCTGGAATATTCACATTTTCCCCTGTATCCTAAAACTCTATCGCTTCCTCTAATTCCTCTTTTAGATACAATAAACTTAGGCTCATCATAATCGAAACTATCATTAGCATTAGGATCTGTTAAATGAATCATGTTAACAGAACCAAAGATCAATTATTCATCTAATGAAGATTATGCATTATTATCTAGTTTAGGTTGTGCCATTTGGTGGGGCGGTGTCCGTGATTTTGATGTAGATGGCATAAAATTTTCCAGAGTCAAAGACAACTTAGGCTTTGACACGAGCTCATCTTCTTCTGACTGCTCTTATTTCATCCAATTATGCTGCTTCTTTGAGGATTTTCCTTCTGATGAAGGGGTTTTTATTGTGGTATTCATAGCATAAGACACAATTGGTTGATTCAATTGTGTTCATAAAATGGCATGAGTTCGGTTGATCATTTTCCTGACCATACAATCATCATATTTTTGCACATTTTTACTTTTGACTTCATGCCACTCGTCTTCTTCTTCTAGATCAGTATCAGTAACACATGCTACCTAGGCTAAAGAACCTTTCAGTTTTACCTTTCTAGAGTCCACCATCTTTTGTAGGATGTCTTTTAAGACAAAACACTCCTAAATAGGATGCCCCAACATCTGATGAAATGGTAAATATTTGGGAAGATCTTAATCTTCTTACTTGTTTGGCGTTTTGGGCCTTGGCAACTGAACCAGATTGTTTTCCAAAGCTGAGATGAAGTAGCCATGAACTTGTTCATTCAGGAAAGAATAAACTTTGTTCTTCAAATCTTCAAACTTTTTTCTCCTTTAATATCTTTGATCATCTTGATGATGCGGCCATTGTAGCTGATGCTCAGGAGGTGGATCCCTTTGATATGATGAAGGTTTTGAAGTGGAAGCAGGTATAGGTGCTTGTTTAAGTGTAACTGTAGTAGTCTATGGTTACCCTATTCTCCTTCCTAGAACAGGTGGAATTACATGAGTTTTAGCCTTAGTCTTTATAAGAGATTATTTTATCTGTCAAGCGATTTAAGTAAGGTCTCTAAACCCTCCTTCATATTTCACAGGGATCAACGATGTGCGTAATTCATCACACATATTTTCCACATAGATTGGAAACAATTCTTCTTGAGGGAGTGCTAAACTTAAGGAATATGTTAATACCTTCCAGCGAGAAATGAAATATGAAACTCTTTCATTTTCCCTTTGCTTACAATTGGTAAGATAAAAAAATGTCTTTTTTTGAAACGTTGAGCTAAATTGAAGAAGAAATATTTAACGGAGATCTTCCCACCAAGTAATTGACTGATATTTCAAACTTGTATACCAGACAAAATCAGGTCCTTGTAATGGATGCACAAAACACTTGAGCTTAACTGCTTCTTGTTTTTGAGGATTTCCCATCATAGGATCACAACGAGAAATAAAATGTGTTAAGTGTTGTTATGGATCTCCGGAACCATTAAAAATTGGGAATGTAGTATTCGAAAACTTTGATGGGGGAGGAATTCCATCCACCGATTCAGGGATAGCTCTCTTTTCTGGTTGAACTTGTGCACGTTTTCCTTCCATATCTTCCAACTGAGATGTTAATGACTCAATGGTAGTCATTAATTTTTAAGAAACATCTGGTTGAGCTTGGGCCTAAGCAGATGTGATAAATGGAGTTTGGACGGGTGTAGTGACCGGTACTTCCACTGATGGTAGAATTGTCGGTTGTTGTCGCGCATGACCCAGAGGATTGGACCTTTGAGGGTGTACTTGTAAAGGGGTATATTCTTGATCCATTCTAGTAGCTGCAAAAAATTCCCTTGATTAATTAACTCCAGTATGCTTAGGAGGGATACTACCTTGAAGTAGTTCTGCATTTAACCTCCTTATCTCTTTCATTTATTCTTCTTGTTGTACAAAACTTTCCTCTAATGAGAGTAATTGGTCTTCTCTAGAGGTAGGGTGAAATGTAACCTAACTTTTACCCTTTTTCTTGGCATGTGCCTTTCTAGAGTATGGAAGGGCATTGCCCAAAGGAATGTCTTGCCCCTGGGCAGCCCTCTGTCTTCTGGTATGCACACCTCCTTCATTTATTTCTATGTGTAGACCCTCTTGAACATGAACTTCTTCATTTAATCCCTCTGAGTGAGCCTAATGTTCTGGGGGATTAGTGACAATGGCATTGATGACATTTATCGATGCATAAAGCAGTGCATCCCTTCTGTCAGCACTGCTGTGATATTGTCTTCTTCTATGTCCTTTATGAGACATTGTCGTTTGTTTGGTTGATCCCTCAGGAACTTCTTAATGAACCGTAATTTGGAGGTAATCTCGTGATAATTTGGCTATGTGTTCCTCTTGTGGCTTCTTTCCTAATCAAGAGAAGACTGACTTTCACTGAGGAAGAGATTGAGAATTTGAAAAGGTCCCCAGTCCGGCGGACTGGGGTTGTTCCTATTTTTTCTGCTCAACTCCTCGAATCTTGCCTGTTGATCTCAAGGGTTGGATTAAAAGAGTCCCCAGTCTAGAAAGATAAGGTGTCTCTTGAGCTACTACATCTAAAACATTCTTAAAAGCATGCCTGATTTTGTGGAAATTAGTCCGGAAATTAACTGGGTGCATCATTCGACATCCGCTCAAATCACCTGGCTCAAATGACCACTGGATTATTTCTGATACTTCTGTCACCTGATGATCTGCATGCTCTAAATGAGAATCATGTTCGATATTATCATTTTCTTGATCCAAGAGTAATTAGACAACTTTTTCATTATATGCATGACTTTCGGAAGAACTAGTTGAGGCATGTTCTTGGGCAAGCCTTTGATTATGCACAAAACTAGTTAGATGTAGCCATCTATGGGAAATAAAATTTCATGAGGACACTTTTGGAAGGCTTTTTTGACTGGAGAGAACGGTGAAATTCAATTCTCCATGAACACCCCATCCCCTGATATGAATACCAGATGGGGAATTGGTAATTAATTGGTGCAAGCTTTTTAATGCACCAAGGCATGAATGCTGAAGGGCTCTGTGCATATTTTCAACCTTTGGATGTTGGGAAACTAAGAGAGATTCCAAATCAATTTGGAGTTCCAACCCTTCTATTATCTTGACATGGTTTTCATATTCATAATATGATAATATTTTCTCTTTTAAGTGACAAAGAGTTTTCCATATGTTGAGATGAATATCATGAATACAATCTTCTGTCAACATTTCTGGAATATCATACTGAGAGTCATCCAAATGCTAAAACATGATGGGTATTTCACCTTTCGCCAGTTGTTTTCTCATATTCAGCACTTCCACATTGTCATTTGATGAATATTCTTATACCTGATTGAACCAAATATGGGGATTCCTTATTGCTTCATCGTATTCAACAAGATTGGTAGAGAATTCATTTGTCAAATTAGAAGATGATTGACCTAGGGGTGGTTCAAAGAATGACCTACACCCTAGGCTATCTTTCGATTGAAAAGGTATTTTACTTGCTAGAGGTAAGGAATCATACATGACTGGATTCACATTTGCAACTACCTCAGGATAAGAGGGTTTTCTCATTACTTCATTTTCCATTGAATAATCTTCCAGGAAATGAAAATTACTACTGCAAATAGGACTTTCATGGATAAATTCATCATCATGGGGAGGACCACCATGGTGGGTTACAAAAAAACATGTAACCTCTTACTCTTTGGTCTTCTGGCCACACAGAGGGTTATCGTGGCTCCCATATGAAGATAATACTTCGAGATTGACGGAATTGTCATAAAGAAAGCCTTCATGAGGAAGTGGCTAATGAATACCTTCAGAAATATTGTTGTTACTTCTAGATTCTGGAAATGAGAGAGAAGAATCTTGAGTTGCAACCGACAATTGTCTGAGGGCTTCAAGAACTCTAGAATTGAGCAAGGATTTATTGCAGATTGGATCTTGATTTTTCAACTGTGCTGGATGGGTCTTTTTCTTGGATGCCTTCTTACTCAATTTGGAAACCACTTGTTGACAAAAGTGGTTATTATGGGCAGGTGTATGTGCCTGCTCTGGATAAATGGTCAGGTTAGGCTGATTATCTCCATTTAAATTGGGTGTATGTGCCCGACTTGATTGTCCATATGACATGGGGGAGTATGCCCCATAACCCTCCTGGACTAGAAAAGAGGTGTGTATCTACTTCAGAGTGACATGTTGATGAGTCACTCCACTGATAGGGATAGATTTATGATTCTTTACCTATGATGATTTTGATGTTGTTATAATATTCTGACAGGTATCCAGAATATGAGCATGCATTTTCTTTTTCTCTTTCACCATTGTCAGAATTTTATTGGTGACTTTAGCTGCTGGAACAGGAATATTCGTCCATTTTGTGTTTGGAGTAGGTGTGTGTTCCTACTCCTATCCACCTATTCCTATTAGTGAATTCTGACAGTACTCATATGTGGGGGCATAAAATTGTGTCTACCATTTGTTTGTCATTGAATCTTTGCAATTTACATCTTCGGGTGCTACCAAATGATACATTTGGTTAGCTTGATGAATCATAGGTTTATGTGCCTGTTTATTGTTCTCCAAAAAATATGATTGATGAAATTCCTTCAAGACTGGAAGAGGATACTGCTGGCAGAATTGATGAGTGTAAGCAGGTGTATGTGCCTATTTACAGGTGGTCACCGCATTTGATTGGAGAGCTTCTTTGGATGCAGTCATCCGAGCCTACTGACTGGCTGATGAATTATAAATAGGTGTATATTCTTGCCTATAGTACTCCACCAGAATGGCCTGGCGGGGGTGATGTGTTACTTCCAGACAAGTGTGCTGGGTAGTGAAATCAGGAAGGACGGGTGTATATGCCCTCTCGTTTTTTTCCATCAAGTTGGATTGATGGACTTCTCTGGAGAATGTAGAGATAAGAAGATGCTCCCTGATGACCGAATTTTTCATATGATAGTTCTTATTGCATGCTCGGGTCTGAGGGAACTGATCCAAACATCTAGAGAGGATACCCTCATCATGTTGAGGGTGCACTAACGCACGAGTCTGGCAACGATTATTGGTGGGAGTCCTCAAGAAGGACTCATGTCTTCTTGAACTAAGGCCTTGAGTGACCTATTTATTCACATCCCTATAATATGGGTGGGAATGGTTGTTGAGTTCCAGGGATAACGACCTGAAATGGTTGGAGATTGTGGTTGGCACCACCTGCTTCTTGACCACTGGTCGTCGCTGTCCGGACAACCAGGGTGAGTTGTTAACTTCGAGGGCCTGTCGAGCGGCCTCCAATCTCAGAATGGTACCATGTTGAAGGTATTACCTCACCAATTCATTTGAGACCCATTGTTGAAGATACTGAGTAGGTGATGTCTTCCTCAGAGCGGACGAGGATCCAGCAGGAGTAGCAGCCGAGGTATTCACAGGTGTGAATTTTAAAGAATCAATTCTGTGTTGTAGAGAGATCTTGGAAAAGAGTGTTTGTTTGATATAGAAGACATAATCAAGATAGGTTTGGCCATACTACATCTTTTGGATAATCACATATTTCATTTATTATTTTGTGGGCCCTCATATTGAGTTTAATAGGGTACTAACAAATAAGTAAAACATCATTTAACTTCGTTAAGTATTCACGTCGGGTTCACCATTTTTAGTTTCTTCTGGAAATGGGAATTACCTTGTTTGTTTAAGGTTAAAACTTTCCAATCGGTTTCTAATGGGTTTATTCATAGAACCAGAAACACCCAATGATTCTATATCCATTTGGACCTACTTTCCAAAGGTATGTTCTCATTAGTTGTGGAACAATGAGGCTTAATAATTTTCATTGGTCGAGAGGATGGGAGGTCGGGCTCATCACACCTTTTCGGGGGGAATTATTTCCTACTCCGGGACTCTCTTATGGATTTGAGTTATGTTCACGAATCCTTATTAATTCATCAAGCATGAAAATGAGTTTTATACTTGGAAATCAATTATTGATATGTATTGGATTTAAAGAATCTTTTATATGTAGTTCAGGTTCTTCATCGATAGAGAATCATCCATGTGTATTGAAGATTCTTAGTCAATGGTATCCTTCAATATATTATATAGAAATATCTTGGTTACTATGATGACCATACTATTTTTAAATCCACTCAGTGGGGAACTTGAAGTTTATTGTCATTCAGAAAGACAAGGATTATTTCAGAGTTGGGATCGTACCTGTAGATGGGCTACCTATGTATCCTCATTAAAAAGGAATCATAACCCACATATTTCAATAATATAGATATAGTTTAACATCATATGGGATGGGAAAGAACTAATGAAATATGGGATTTAACCTTATAAAGGCTTCCTACATACTCTACTTTTAAGGAATAGATCAAAGTCCACGTAGTTCGGGTAATGAAATATGGGGTTTATGCATAGTTAATGGCCCAAGAAGAGATTTCGTGATTACTTTTACACCCTAAGCTCATGTGAGTCATGATCGGTGTGAGAAACAAGAGGTATAGAAAATATGAAGATTGTTCCATGAATGACATGGTCCTGAGAAATGATGTGGGGCTTACGTATGTATTACTGCCCAAGTAGATGAAGACCAGGACTAACTTTAGGAAAGAAGTCCAAGAGTAGGGTCCATAAATGTATTTGTACTTTATAGAGATTTAGAGTTTTAACTTGGGGCTTACTTTTGAGAAGGAGGCCTAAATTAAAAGAGACTTATGATTGGGGTTTATTGCTGAGAAGGGGGCCCAAATCAAAAGAAATTAATATTTGGTCTTACTCCTGTGGAGGATACCCAATTAAAGGTAATTTATAACTTGGGGCTTACTCCTGAAAAAGAGGCCCAATGTTAATGGAAATTATGACAAGGTATTACTCTTGAGAAGGAGGAATAGGTTAAGGGGACTTGAGACTTGGGGATTACTCCTGAGAAGGAGGTCCAAATCCAAAGATCTTCTCATCTCAAAGGATGAGGTTATATAGGAAAACCCCTAACTGTGGTGACATAAAGCTTGTAAGTAGCAAGGTTTTGGGAGAGGTTCTCACAGAATTCCTTTCAGATAAAGAAGCCAACAAAGGAACCATGCCATAAATGGATTTGAAGAGGGTTTTGAAGGATATGTCTTGAAGAGGAGAGGTGGATTTGAGGAAAAAGGTGATGAAGAAGAAGGCACGCAAGTATTGTTCTGGCACGCAAGTCCTGGTCGCGCAAGTAGACTTGCGCGACATGAGTCACCTTGGGGGAAAAAGAATCTATAGGGTAATACCTGGGCGACCTTGAACTCAAGCCCCTAGTATCATCCCTATAGGCTTCCAGAAGGGTGGCGCGCAAGTTTTCTTTGAGAGGGCAAGGTGGTGCGCAAGTGTCTTCATTTCCCTTAATGACTGGACACTTAGGCGCGCAAGTATTAATGAGTTCTAACACTTAGGACTTATTATTCCTCTTTAGAGCTTCCCTTATTGGTAAAGAACTACCTTAGAAGTGTTCGGAATACGTCAGACAAAGGCTTGGGCAACCAGATCTTGAATATGAGTTTTGGAAAAAAAATTCCTCGAAATGGGGGACCCACATCGTCTATTTATAGGCCACTGGGCACCTTGGGAGAAAAAAGAGTAGGGCGCACAAGTGACTTGCACGAACCATAGGTGGATTGCAAGTGACTTGCGCGGCTCGCAGGAAACTTGTGCGACTCCCTCCAAATGGGTTCATAGTCCATGCCTTTGTCAATTTTTGATGTTCTTCAAAGGGTGACCCTTATTGTGCTTAAGGTATTCCCCCTTGCCATTCATTGCGCTCTATGATGGAAAGGAGTTTCAACAATAACTAAAGGATTATTATGTTAATTTAAGATAAAATTAAAATCATAATATTGATTTTCAATGAAAAAATGATAGTTTTACAAAAATCTATATTTTTCACTATTCACTGAAAAATCAATCATTTCATAAAAATCCAAAAATATCCTCCTAAGATAATTTTTTATGATGATTTAAATATTGATATTATTTTTATGAAATAATATTTCTAATAATTGATGAAATTAATTATAATATTCTCTCAAAAACCATATTTGAAAAAAAATGTATTTTTTAAGAATAAAACCACTTTATGAAAAATTAAGTTCTTATTTATTAAGAATTAATGAATGCACTTATATTTAGTATGAAAATTTATATAAATTTTGTAACTGATTTTCTCCTATTAATACTTGAAAATTCAACATATAAGTTATAATAATAATATTAAAAATAATATTATTTCATGGTTTATTTAATCTTGGTGTTGTGTGTTGGATATGGTCTCGAACATAGTGTTAATTTAAAATATAGTGGTGTTACATTATACCTCACACAAAATAAATTTCATCTTGTAAATTTTATATTTATCTTGATAATTAGGGGTTTAACATTTGAAAATGCCTTTTTTGAAAACTTATATCATAAAAATTGGCTAATAAAACATCCTTTTAAAAAATGGAAATGGAAATATAAAGGTGAATTAGAATAAAAAAACTAGGTTTACATATAGTATAAGATTAGTGTGATATGGTAATATATAAATGGAAGATAATATTAATGTCTAAGTAATGATGAGTAGTGATAGATAACTTGTTCATTAAAAAGTTAATGACCATAAATCTAAAAAAATAAGGGATAAAGAATTCCCCTTTGTCTTTTATTAGTCAGGAGAGCTGTTTTATTGGTCTCAAAAAAATTTAAAAAAATAAGGGATAAAGAAGACCATCAATTCATCGAAAATAAATATCAAATGATAGTATTTTTATTTCAAGATCCTTTTTCTAGAGTTTATATATTCTCTTACCATCAAGATAGAGAACATCACAAAATATTCTAACTTTATTTCTTTCCATTCTTTAGAAAAATATCTTTATTTGGTTATTATTTGATCAATTTTCACATATATCTCATCTGTTACACCAGGAAATGAATATTAAAATGAATTTTTCATGCTTGAATTAATAAAATAAACTCTTAATGGATCACAATATCAATAAAAGCATAAAAAGTTATTCCAACTATATTTAGTCATTTACCAAAACAAAAATGGTTGTCACTAAATAATATAATATCCAATATGAATAAACTTGAATATGAGGAAATACATTATGAATCTAAAAAAACTCAATAATAACACCAAAAGTTAAACTTAAATACATCGATAAATAAATAAACCTAAAATTTTATAAAATATTCTTAAACAAGGTTGTAACCCAAAAATCAAAAATATTTGATCATATACTCTTTCTATTTCAATTTAACATATATCTTCAATCTAAATTCAGTTATTTTTTATATCAAATACCTAAAACAACATATATATGTCATAATCATATAATATCTAATATATTCTAATCTTCTTCATTAATAACATGAATTACCATAATTCCAAAATAAAAATATATATACTTCCAAAAGATACTTCAACCTTTATTCCTAATGTAAAAAACCATATTATCCAAAAGTGTTTCCATTTAAAATAATCATATAATGTTCGCCAAAATAGTGAACTTATTCAAAGATTACATTAAATACATAGTCACAAAATCACTTTTCAATCTCATAGTTATCTATATGATAAATTATATGTTTAAAACATGTATTAACCTTTTTATCCTTATTAACCATAATTAACTCAATATAAATGATGATATTAATCCAAAAGGTTATCAATACCATTAATATAATATACATGGAATATAAAATAATTATTCCTAAAATAAACCTTCCACTAAAACACATACTAAACCCAAGGGTTTTATTACCATAAATGTATCTCAAAATAATCTTAGTTGTCTTAAAATCGCTTCACTTAAAACCAAAAAATGGTTTTTATATTCCTTTAAACTTATTAACAACCTTAAATCTATAAATAAATGATGGTATACATAATTATTAAGTTATGCTCACATGAAAACATCCTAATCTATAAATTTACCTAACTACTTCCTTGATACCAATTATAACAGCCTCGATCCCAGACTCTTAGATTTGGTGATAAAAACATAATATTAACAATTCATGATTTGATAATGATAAATTTGGCCCAATTTTAGCCATAAAAACCTAAAATGAAAATATAGGATCACTTACATGCATATATATCTTTAGGGTATAGAGTTTTAGAGAAATAGTATAAAAGCTTACATAAAAATACGCATGTCTTTAAGTGAAAATTTTTCCACTAATCAATTTCATTATAAATATATTCTTTATTAATTAGATTTCATTACGAAATCAAAATATTTCAATGAAAAATAATTTTAAATCGTATAAAAATAAAGTAGGTTCCTTAGGACATCATCTTCATAAAGCCTTTATAATAACACTTATAAATTTAATAACATAATCGCTTAATTCCAACATAATTATCCAAATCACATAATCATTAAAAAATTCATTGGAAATCTTCAGGGACCATAAAATATTTTATTTAAATCATTAGGAATAAAAAAAATACTTTTGGACCAATAATCATAACTTTTTCATATATTGATATGTCTTTTTCCTTTAAAACTAATTATCAAAAATAATACCGATAAAAAAGGAAGAGGGGATTTATTTTAATAAAACATGGAATATTTTAATGGAATGAAAAAATCAAATTATATTTTTGGAAGAAGTAAAAGCTTTTGATTTTATATACATTAAAATTGAACATTCTTGTTTCCTTTTACAAAAATGTTCTGTACAAATTACTTAAAAGTATTTCTTTTGAAACCCTTTGAAATAAATTCAAAAGAGAAATAAAATGTCGTTAAAATTAATTTATTTACATATAAATAAATTTATAAATTAATTTTATGAATATGGGAATGGGAATAGAAATAAAATATTTAAGAAATAAATCTTTAAAAATATTTAAAATAATGTTTTAAGATGAATTATCTCTTATGACTTGATAGATTTTTCAACCGATGAATTAATGAAATAAATAAATTTTAATAAATTTTTTTAATAAATAATTTTAAAATGGAATGATAAAATAAATCCATAATTTCTTGTATATAAATATAAAATGTTTGGAAAAATAGCACAGGTCTTAAAAAAAGATAATTGAGGCTAGAAATCTCTACCTTCTCTCTCAACTTGCAACGTACATTATTCAAATACTATATAATGAAATTATAATAGTTATACAATTTGTTATGAAAATTTTCCATTTTTAATTTGTTATTGTAATATAATATATTTTAGTGATTTTAGTTATATATTTAATTCCTTAATCGGTTAAGTCCACATCATGTGTTTTGAGGATGTTTGATTCATAATTTCAAAACAACTTCAATGTGTTGACTATGGTCAAAGAGTAAATTGTTTTATTATCTCTATAATAATAATCATGAAATTATTATTTTATATTTATATATATAATTTAATTTTACAATCAACTATGAAAGGTATATGTGAAAATAAAATCACAACACTTCGTGGAGGTGGTATTCCCTATGTATGTTCGAACAATGTTATCATTTTTAATGGGTGGAAGGGTAAGAATGTAAGTAATATATTGTATTTCAATAATGACATTTATTTAATTAATTTAATATATATTTTTAAAATCTTTCATAATAACCAACCTTATGAGGTGGTGATGAAAAATGAAACATATCTCTTTGTGGAGATGATAGTCCACATGTATGGATGAATGATGGTTTAATTCCCCATAATATAGAAAAAAGAGATGAATAAGGTTATAAAATTAACATAATAATATCTAAGTATATGGGATATAATTAATTTATTATTTTAGAATGGTTAGGATAGATTTTTATGAGGTATAAGAAGATAAATAATGAAAATGATAGATTAAGGTGATTACCTCCTTTATGAAGAACCTCCTTTGGATCGTTTCTTAAGGACCATATAGATGATCTTTTAAGAAGACCAGAACATATATAATTTATATAAGGAAGTTAAGAAGAGTTTTTTGTAGGGTTTTTTCAGACATGTGGATCAAGGGGGGTGTGAATAATAGAAGATAGGTGGTGTATATTTATAGTGAAGGAAAGGACACACTTTGAAATAATTAAAATATTTAAATATAATAAATTATTTGTCATGTGAAAGTCAAATAAAGTGTCAAAATTTTTGAATATAAGATTTATTATTGTTTAAATAATTTCAATAAATAAAGTTTTCACAGGTTTATGTGGAATCATAAACCTTATCCTTGGGATTAACTACTTTATTAACAAATTTTATCCTTAACCATGGTAACAAATCTTTCAATAATAAAGGGTTATAAATTTTAATATAAGGAAACAATTACTCAAAAAAGTAAAATGGAAGAAATTTTAAACAATATCTAACCCCCTTGTCTATTTAAAAAATTTTATTTTTTAAAACCATTTAATAATATATTGTTTAACATAAAATAATATTAAAGTTATTTTAAGAACTATTCAAAAATATTTACTTTAAATAAATCATGAAATATATTAAATTGGAATATAAACCCTTAAAAAATAAATTATACATTATAATTAAAAATTAAATTAGTTTGGAACCATATTTAATGTAATATATGTTACTCGTGATGTTTTTAAAATCATTTACTTTGATTTTTCAATTGCTTGCACAAGCACTATGTCCACATTGTTCATGAATTTAATGTAATTATACCATCACTCAAATTTAAAAATAAATTAACATCATAAAAAATTGATTATTTTCAAAATAAACATTTATATTCATTCATAACATCTTCTTATGCCTACGTGAACTTACAAGAAAAATTAAAACTAAGTGAGTGAAAATTTTGAATTTTCCTTCACATAAAAAAATATAAAAAAAATTTGAAAGATAAATGGGACCAAAAAGAAATATTTTTAGAATATATAAAGGTTAATATTTAAATAAAATCTTCCAATATAAATAATTCTGGTTTTTGATTGATTTTTTCAGCCTTAACACATTAATCTTAACATTAATTACTCGATTTACCCTTACCAAGGTGACAAATATTTACCATGATTACTATCCATTATGAAAAAAATAAGGTTGATTAGTTTATCAAATTTGAAAATATTAATTCAAAATATGTAATTCAATTTTATTTATTCATTTTCTAGTTGTTTAATAAATCCCTTTTAATATTATTGTATAAAACACAATAAAAAAGAATTTTTAGACACTACTAGAATTCTAGATATTTGTGACAGGCTATTTACGACGGGATCTCATCGTAAATAAGTTTTTTCGATGGGGTCCCGTCAAAAATAGCTCTTCGCAGAAAATGGCGTCGCAAAAAATATTATCTGTGATAGGGCCATCGCAAATAATATTTTTTGGGACGGGATACTTACTTGTTGCAAATAAGACTCCGATTATATACTTTATATATATATTTAATTTTTTGCAATGGGCCCGTTGAAAAAAAGGTATTTGCGATGGGCTCGTAATCCCATATAAAATACTTTTAAAAAAAATTATTTAAACTATTTGTGATGGGCCTATCGCAAATACTTCTTGCGACATGTCCCTAATCTCATCGCAAATACTTTTAAAAAAATTATTTAGACTATTTTCAATGGGAACCCGTCGCAATAGATCCCATCACAAATAATAAATAAATTTAAAAAAAATAAAATTAATTAAATTATGATTATTGAAAAAGTAATTGTAATATTTTTAAAATAATTATAAAAAAAATATATTCAAATTCTCAATATTCACAAAATAATATTAAAAAAATCATAAAATATTTTTTTTATTATTATTATTAGTAAAATAAGAGAACATTAAAACATATAATACTAAAAAAATATATTTAATAAAATTATGATTAATGAAATAATATTATTAATATTATTAAAATAATAAAAAAAAATTATTAAAATTATTAAAATTATAAATATTCCCAAAGAAAATCATAAAATATTCCAAATTAAATTATCAAATGTTCACGCCAATATAGAAGACAGAAACGGTAAATAGTTCATATTACAACAAATGTTAAATTCAAATGTTTTTAACATAAAAAAATCACTGGGGGTCGTCTTCTGGAGGAGGTTGAAAAGCAGATAGAGATGGTGGAGGAAACTCCATACCTAAACTACGAGTAAGACGACGCATGTACTCCATCTGCTCCTGATGCTACTGCTACCATCGACGCATCTCCTCCTTGTACTACTGCTTCTACTGCTGCTGCTACTGACGCATCTCTTCTTGCTGCTTCTGAAAACTCTCTATAATGTCATTCTGAGCTCATAACTGGTCATGATACTGTGAGTCAGAAGATGATGCCTCTCCACAAGCTCCTCTCGAGCTGGACGCCGACATCGCAACAGTACCATAATAAGTACCAGGAGTCACATGTGAGCTGATACCAACTACTCGGCCCTTCTCAAAGCCCTACTAATTCACCTACATCCATGTTGCCTTGTCGAAATGGTGTGCATTGGTCTGATCAGTCGCCTCGTCCTGACTCTCAACCTATGTCTGAGAGGTCGCAGCCTCATATGACTCCTTAATTCCAATTTGAAATTAAAATTGTGAAAATATTTTATGGAGTTAATTGTCAAAATGAAAAAATAATACTAACCACAATCTGACGCTAGCGATCACCTCTAATCTCTCCAGTGGCTGGATCACTATACATCATCTGATAAACATCGAACTCCGTAATATCAGGATTCTCGACTGCCTACAGAAATATAATATAAAATGTTTATATTTAAAGTAATATAATTTTTTTTTTAAAAATATACTTACCCGATGCTCTCTATGGGTACTGAATGTATGGCTACCAGCTCGATGTGTCACCTCCTGTCTCCCCCAGTTCTACCGACACAATGAAGACCTCCTCTGAAATCCACCACCCTACCAGTGTGCACATAATCCATCCCAAACCTGAGATGAAATTTACTCTGGTCGGTGGTCTCTACATGACTCATCAAATACTGTCGCTCCTGCTTTCTTAATGGTTATCTTTATCAAATTGTGCAAAAAATGATGCAAACGCTCATGCATAGACTCCTCCCATGCAGCATGGATAGCGTCACACGTTCTATCCTCGATGGGATACCATAAACCCTACAAATAATTTATAATATCAAGTTATTAATAAAATAAACTACAAAATAAATATTATTTATTTACGTACCATCCAATGATTGTACAAGGCGAGCTTCACATCAATGGGAATCTGTTCCCATGTGATTCATGGATGAGAAAAATAATTGTGAAAGATAGTGATCCCCTGTCCAATAGCTACATGCACAAAACTGTGAAAAAAGAATAAATAATCAAACAATTAGTATATATATAAATAAATTAATGAAAAAGATAACTAAAATATACAGGTTATCATACCTCTGTGTATGTGGATCGAATACAAGATGTGGACATCACACGGGGATAGGGTCAGGAATCATCAGTCATACAAGACCACGCCCCCTCCCGGTACCTCCTGAACCACCAGTAGGCTGAGGGTCAAATAGTCTCAAATCCCCCTCATCCAAAGGTAGATCAGCCTCCTACAACTCACGAAATAGATCAGGATCCATCTGAAACACAAAATGATTGTTGTTAGCAGATAGTTGAAAATAACTATCATATATAGAAATATATTAGTTATGATCAAAACCATCATTTAACTGTGTCAATGTTCACCTTCATCATCATCTTCATATCTGACGACGTCAATATCTTCATCTTCCTCCTCAGCATCATCAATATCCATATGAGTTTCACATTCACCATCTCTTGTCATTTAAAATTCATTTGTAACCTCATTAACATCTTTATCACCATCGACTGTTAATTGTGGGGTGTCATCATCCATATTCACGTCTCTTTATGAAAAAGATGTATTTTGAGTAGTCTCTTGAAAAATTTCAATTCCTTTCACTTCAGCAAAACCATATTCAGTTTGAGTAAATTTATTTTTCCATGATTTCATTTTAATTATGCTCCACCAATTAATCAAGTCTCTTGAAGTAGCACAATAATTTGTGTAATAATTTTGATGTGCTGATTGATCCAGTAAAAAAGTTTTATTTACTACAAGAAGACTTTTATATTTAATATTGACTATTAAATGAGTTGGATGAACACGCAAGCCTCTCTTAGTATCCAACCACTGACATTTAAACATCGTTATGCAATTATTTCCAAGATAACATAGCTCAATAATTTCATCCAGAATGCCGTAAAAGTCAACTTCAGTTTCTCTATGATGTGATCCTCTCAAAAAAACTTCATTGTTCATTGTTTTTTTTATTCCTCATATGCACGTGTATGAAATCGAAAACCATTCACCACATATGCATTATAAGATTCAACCATTTTGGATAGTGGGTTACTCAATATACACAGTCTCTTATCAATTTTATCAGCATGTTGAGACACCTGAATTTTTTTAAAACAATTATCAATATAATAAATAGTAAAATGAATTGATATTAAACCATTAATAATTTATATAACTAGTTTTTAAAACCATTGAGAAATTTTTTTTCTACGTTCTTCAAGAGCAGCTACTGTAATTTTTGGAATTTGTTTCATGATATGATTATTATATAAACAACAAATAAAATAATTTTACATACTATAAAAAAAATTATTAAATAAATGATAGAATCACTCATAGTAAAAATGATATCATTTTCTCACAGTTGAGGAGAACATATGTATGAGCTCTATGATCTTTATCCTCTAAAAACCATCGTTCTTGAACCCCACCGAAGCCAAGATTTTACTGATTAAAAACTAATAATTTATTTTCCATTTCATCATTAACATTTCCCTCATTCCATACAATGAAATTTTGTTTTGAGGGATATACAGATTCAAAATAGTGAGAGCAGAAAAAAGAAATTTCCTCTTTCAAATAAGCTTCAACAATTGAGCCTTCAACTGATGCTTTGTTATGTACTTTTTTCTTCAATTTCTGCATGCATCTCTCGAATGGGTACATCCATCAAAACAGTACTGGACCTCTAAATTTAGCTTCATGTGGAAAATGTAATATCAGATGTTCCATTGAGTCAAAGAAAGCAGGTGGAATGATTTTTTCCAGTTTATATATAATTACATCAATATCTTCTTCCAGTTTTCTTAGCGCATCGTAGTCTGTTTTCACAGCACAAATGTCTCAAAAAATATGATATGTCTGTTATCGAATCCAAAATCATAGAATTAAACAAACCTATGAATCCAATCGGCATAATTCTTTCCATTATAACATAGCAATCATGACATTTTAATCTGGTAATATGACCATTCTTAACACATCTTCCCAAATTGGAAGCATAGCCACCTAGAAGTCTCAATTCTGTAATCCACTGACAAAATAACAAGTGACTCTCTTTGGACAGTGTATAAGCTACTTTTGGATTCATTAACCTCTATGATCTGACATTTTCAAATAGTTCAAGTTCTGGTCGCCTGCAAATTTGGGCAAGATCTAATCATTCTTTTATAGTATCTTTTGTCTTACCTGGTGTATCCAAAACTATATAAAATAAATTATCAAAACAGTTCTTCTCAATACGCATGTCATCCAACATGTGGTGGACCAGCAAATCAGACCAATATGGGAGATCCCAAAAAATGCTTCGTTTTATCCAATTATGTTCTTTCCCAAAACCATCAATTTTTTGTTGGTTTATTGTTAGACCAAATATGATGGTGTAGGTTCTGAGTGCCGCAGAAGCATGTTTGAGGGTTTTCCCAACTTTAATTTTAACATTAAACAACGTTCAATCTGAGATCCGTCATGATATAAAATGCCGAATATTCGGAATTGAATGAGTAACGAAAAACATAAGAGGGAATCCCGGAACCATAGAAATAGGATCATCATATGTTGGTTATAATTAATTTAATTAATTAACAAGAATTACCTTGGTGGAAATATTTCTTTGTTGATGTCTCCAGTCACGATCTTGTGATCCATCATTGCGTCATTGAATCTAAGTGTAGGATTCTTCTAGTGGTGATCCACACGTGTTCCACATATCTTCAGACGTCACCGAAGGGATCTCCGGGTGCTAGCGCGGAAGAACCTTCGCATACGATATCCTCCTTTGATCTCCTTCATCTCTCGGTCTTGAGAGCGTTCTTGGAAGAAGGAGTTCTTTCAGCCTTGAAATAATTCTCTAGAATTATTGTGCACAACGATCGATGGAAAAGTGTTGGGGTTATGAGGATATTTATAATCAGGTTTGAGGTTTACAGAGTTATGACAATAAATAAACGCATTACGTGTTTTATTTATTTCATTAATTCTTTTTGAAACCCCCATGTTGAATTTTAAATTCCTTGAAATGAATCCACAAAGATTATAATTAAAATCATTTAATAAAAAAAATTATATCCTCAATATCCTGACTAGAAAACTACATAACGTGTAATTATTAATACACGACATGTACTCGTTTTCAACAAAACTACATGGTGTGTATATTTAATATGCACGGCGTGTACTTTAATTTTCCATTTTTCTTTATATTCTCCTCCACATTTATTAGACCTTGAGTAATGGCTTTTTATTTCTTAAATAAATGTACCTACATTACTCACTAATAAATATATTATTTCTCCCACAATATATTCTCTCGAATAACTAGTGTCGAAATAAATGCGATTAGGAATTCTTAAATAACTATTAAATCACAGTCGGGAATAATTTTTATTTAACTTGTTAATTTAATATTTAACTGAGATACATGGACAAACATAGTGTGTGACCCTCTAGGCCTCTTTCTCAGTGGCATTAGGCGGAGCCTACCTAAAGTCCAAGGTTATCTTCTAGAAACACGCCAAGTCACCCATAGAGAAAGAAGTTAACGCTGCAATGAAGTGTCACCTCCTATGAATGTTTACCGTGTAATATAATCACTTTGTCTCGATATCTCTAATCAAGCGGGTTGCATGCTAGTGCCATCAACCCATCTGCTCAATTATTCTTTCTTTGACTTTCCGGAATTGAACCCGCCCATACCATACCATGACCATGGATTTATTTAGGCTATATCAATTCCATCAAAGGGCCTGAGATATCTACTTCCATTGTGGAACGTAAGGGACAAATCCTTTCTTGCATTATCTATTAATGCGGTATTACTCGTGATGCACCCAATGTATCCTACCTCACTGCGAACAGTGAGTTGTCACAGTTTTCATAAATAAATCTAAGTGCGCAAGTTGTAATACCCATTAATAATAATATTAAAGTATAAGGACCAATACACATGTCTACAGATAGGAACATCCAATGACACTATGAAATGTGGATTTCCTACAGGCTGGTCTAGTTCTCATAATATCCTCCTAGATATTACCAAGGGCGCTCACCATGAGATGGTTCCTTAAAGTTTTATGAGTCCTCACCCCTAGTGGCCTCTATTATTTGTGTCCCTCAAATAATGTCATCTGACCAAAGAACAAATATTCAAGAACAATGTTATGGCACTTCCGGGTTCTCATCATAGGAGGGATCCGCTATGACCCTTTAATGAAACAGTTATCCTTGGGACATTATCACATGCATTGTCATGCAGAAGAACAATCAATATGTGATCAGGCTTTTATTAATGAATAAAGTACAAAGTAGTTGGTTCTACGCCACCAACTCCAACAGACTCCCATGTGGACTAGAGCCAACTACTAACAACCTTTAACCCTCTAGCTCTCACATGATATTCATGCTTCTTCTGAGATAGGCCTTTAGTCCTGGGGTCTGCCACGTTTTCTTCCGTGGACACTCTGATCACTGCAACTTCACCCCTTTAATAGAAATCCCTCAATAGGTGATACTTCCGGAGTATGTGCTTTGTCCGTTGATGTGACCTTGGTTCTTCTGCAAGAGCCACCGCTGCAGTATTATCATAATACAATGTAATGGGATATTTACTGCTAGGCACCACATCAAGCTCCTGGACAATGTTCCGAGTCCAGACAGCTTCCTTGGCTACATCAGAAGCTGCTATATATTCAGACTCTGCTGTAGAATCAGTGACAACTGGCTTCTTTGAACTCTTCCAGCTCATAGCTCCTCCATTGAGATAGAAAACATATCTAGATTATGACTTTAGATCATTATGATCTGTCTGAAAACCAGCATAAACATACCCTCTGATGACAAGCTCCTCGTCTCCTCTATATACTAGGAACATATCCTTAGTTCTTCTCAGATGCTTAAGGATAGTCTTAACAGCAGTCCAATTTTGTTCTCCTAGATCTACTTGATATCTACCAACCACTCTCAGTGCATAGGCAACATCAAGCCTCGTACATAACATGACATACATGATTGATCCTATAGCCGAAGCATATGGGATCTTACTCATTCTATATTTCCCTTGTTGTGTCTGAGGACACATTTTCGTAGAAAGATTTAGGCCATGTGACACTAGAACCAATCCCCTTGTGGATTGTTCCATACTAAATCTCTTTAGTATCTGGTCAATGTGTGTACTCTGACTTAGTCCAAGCAGCCTCTTGGATCTATCACGAATGATCTTGATCCCTAGAATATAGGCTACTTCACCCAAGTCCTTCATGGAGAGACACTTGTTCAACCAGTCTTTAACTGACTGTAAGACTGGTACATCGTTTCCAATAATCAATATGTCATCAACATATACTACTAGGATAATTATCGCATTCCCATTAAACCGTTTATAAACACATGGCTCACATTCGTTTTTAATGAACCCAAATTCCTTTATGGCCTCATCAAAGTGAATGTTCCATGACCTGGATTCTTGATTTAATCCATAAATGGATTTCTGCAACTTGCAAACCCATTTTTCTTCAACTGGTGTCACAAAGCCTTCTGGTTGTGTCATATAGACATCTTCCTGAACGTTCCCGTTAAGGAATTCTATTTTGACATCCATCTGCCAAACCTCATAGTCATGGTAAGCTGTTATGGAAAGTATGATTCTTGTGGATTTAAACATGGAAGCTGGCGAGAATGTTTCATCACATTCAATTCCTTGACGTTGTTTGAACCCTTTAAACAATATCCTTACTTTATAGGTGCTAACTTGACCTTCCATGTCCAGCTTTCTCTTGAATACCCATTTGCATTCAACAGGATTTACATGAACTGGCTCATCGACCAGAACCCAAAATTGGTTCTGATACATGGAATCCATCTCAGAATACATAGCTTCTAGCCATCTTGCATCTTCTGAGCTTTCTACTACTTCCTTGTAGGAGATTGATTCATCATTTTCCAACAATAATGATTCACCATCCTCAGTGACTAGGAAACCAAATATCTCGGGTTCCCTTACCTCTCTTGAGCTCCTATGTTGTACTTGTGTTTCTGGAACCTCTTCCACTGGGACTTGTGGAACTTGGTCCTGTACCAACTCCTATGTATCTTGAGCATCAACTTCATTGAAGTCAATCTTTCTCCCACTATCATTTTTGAGGATGTGCTACCTCTCAAGAAAGACAGCTTGTCTGGCGACAGTCACTTTCTTGTCTTGAGGGTTATATAGGTAATATCCTTTACGTTTCTTGGTATATCTTATAAAGATACACCTCATTCCCCGGGTTTCTAGTTTTTTGCCTGAGGAGGCCTTAACAAACGCCTCACATCCCCATTCATGTGTGTGTGACAAAATGGGTTTCTTTCCATTCCATAACTCGGAGGGAATTCCATTTGCCGCCTTAGTTGGTACTCGGTTTAATGTGTATGCCATAGTTTGTAATGCATATCCCCAAAAGGATAATGGAAGATCTGCATGACTCATCATCAACCTCACTATGTCCAACAATGTGTGGTTCCTCCTTTTACTAACACCGTTCCACTATGGTGTATAAGGAGGAGTGAGCTGAGATTGAATCTCAGACTCCCGTAGAAGATCGATGAACTCTTGGTTGAGATATTCTCCACCTCGATCCGATTGAAGCTTCTTTATCTTCTTACCAAGATGATTCTCTACTCCATTCTTGAATTCCTCAAATTTCTCTAAGGCCTATGACTTATACCTCATTAAGTAGACATAGCCATATCTACTCAAATCATCAGTAAAAGTAATGAAGTAAGAATATCTACCTCTAGATTCTACTAGAAATGGTCCACACAAATCTGTGTATACCAATCCTAGAAGCTTTGTGGTCATTTCACCCTGTCCACCAGAAGGGGGTTTGTTCATTTTTCCTTATAAACAAGCATGACATCTATCAAGTGGTTTTAGCTCAGTAGAGTCTAAATATCCATCTTGGCAGAGCATTGTCAAGCACGTCTTGTTTACAGGACCGAGACGGTGATTCCACAACTGGGTGATGTATGAGTCATGTGAGTTTGTTTCGTTATTGATTGATTACACTTGGTTTTCGTAATTTAATACATACAAACAATTATTTAAATGTTCCATACCATAACATGCGTTTTTCTTATAAAAGAGACAACCCTTATTTCCAAACTTAAAAATAAATCCATCCATATCCAAACAAGATACAAAAATTATGTTCTTGGTAATACTAGGAACAAAATAATAGTTATGTATAACCGAAATCATCCCAGTCGGCAATGAGAGGTGGTAATCGCCAATAGCCAACGTAGCTAGCCTTGCACCATTGGAAGCTAGAAGATCCACCTAACCTCTGGAGATATTTCTAAATCTACTTAGTTCCTGAATTTGAATATATATGTGAGCCCCACAAGCTGTATCTAATACCCAATGTGTAGAAATAGAAATATTTCACTAGATAATGAATGCACCTTTAGCATCTCCACGCTTATGGGTGCAGTTTCTCTTCCAGTTTCCTTTCTTGCCACATGAAAAACACACCGCCTCCTGTTCCTTTCCCTACCTCTGGATCTTCCCCTTCTTGGAGGGACGATTATCAAGGGATTTAGACCGTTTATAAGTCTTTGTCCCCTTTTCCTTGTCCTTCCTTTTCTTGTTCACCATAAGGACTGCGAGTTTGTCACACCCCATGACCTTGTCTACCTGGAGAATTAAGGTCAGTAGCTCCAATAGACTCTTCTCATTGCCTTTCATGTTATAATTAAAAATGAAGCTAGAGAAGGTCTTGGGTAGTGATGATAGGATGAGATCTGTACGCAACTCATCCGGTAATTTAATCCCTACAATGTCCAGGTGTTCAATGTAGCCAATAATCTTGACTACATGAGGCCCAGCTGGCGCAGACTCTCCAAGATTAGTTGTAAACAAACAATTGGATATCTCATACCTCTCTTGTCTTGCCTTCTCTTGGTAGAGATCCTTATGGTGAGACATCATGCTATACGCATCCATGTTTTCATGTTGCTTCAATAGCTCATTGGACATGGCCGATAGCATGAAACACTGGCCATGTGTGGCGTCATCCATGTGTTTCATAAAGAGAGATAATTCCTCATCACTGGCCTCTTTCCCAGGCGGAACAGGAATAGGCTCTTCCAGCACATACAATTTCCTTTCGTGGCGAAGGATGACGCATAAATGCCTCTGCCACTCTTGGAAATTGGTGTCAGTGAGAAGGTTTTCCTTCTCGAGTATGGTTTGAAATGATATGTTTGAAGTCATTTTCTTATCGTTTCTAAAAATTAAGATGAGAATAGGTTTAGTACTTTATTACAAAACTGAGACAAATAAGTAAATTAATACTTATTAGTCTCCAACTATTTTAGCGAAATCCAATATCCCTCACCATGGACATCGGAATATTCTGTTGCCTTAATATTCTAGTGGAAAGGATCCATATTTCCCTTCGCATTACCCCACCTAGGGTTGGTCAATCAACTTGAAGAGTTTTAGGTAGGCATTCCAAATGACAACTTCATTAACTCGCAGCTCCTTGATCCGCTGAGTGGACTCCCCAATCCTGAAATCCTTTTATTTTGGATTTCCTCAACCTTTGCCTCTTGGTCACACCAAGTCTTGTTGTGTCAGTCAACCCTTGATGCGAACCAAGTCAAGTCAACCCAAAACCTTGAATTAGAATTCCCAAATAATTGAAATCACCCCAACTAGGGTTGGTCAAGTACTTTGAACTATGGTTCGATTCTAACAAAGATTTTGGAAGGCTATACCGACTTAATATTTATTTTGAGGGATTTTATCCTTATACGTAAATTTCTAATTTATTATCTTTTATTACATGCTTGTTAATATTAAGTGGGATATACTTAAGTGATTAACCATGTCTAAGATAATATTTACGTATAAGACAGTTTTATTTTAGTTCCATCGTGCATACTCGTTTAATTCATTAATTGTATGATCGTGACAACACACCCACAATAAATAAACCATGCAACTGACAGAAATAAAATAAATGGTATGATCATGAGATTTTTCTATTGGTTAGTTTATCTGGCGGTTGATAAACTAACCCAAGACCTAGGGGAGAAACACCTTGAACCTTTCGGGTTTGTGTTTACGGCTTTCCACCTGTCCACCTTTGTATCTCCTTGGATTGGTTTCAACTTGGCTCCAGACTTGAGCTGCCTCTACTAGCTTGGGAGCGCCATCCATTACATATGCATTTATCTCACACGCAGGTGAGTGGTAAAAATGGGTTTTTACATAAAATAATCCTTGGGCGCGTAGGCCCTACATGTTAATGAGGAGATGGCTCGCATGCCAAAAAATTTAATTTAAATATATAAATGAAAATAAACCATTCAAATAAAAAGGTCTCGGCCTAGCTCATGATAATCCATACATGCAACGATATTTACGCATAAATAAAACAATCATTCAATTCTTTAATCATTATTTTTTAAGATAAATCATGCTCAAATCAATTAATTATCTTTAATTAATCAATCCTTTTATCTTAAACCCTTTTCTGAACTTCCTTGAGATTCTCATCCATCATAATTTTAAACAAATAAATTCATTTAAAATTATCCTTGTACGTAACTTGTACCTTGGAGGCAACCCGTTGAATTCTCATTCATTACGCAGATGTTAAATTAAACACATATATATATAAAACACCAATCAAATGTTGTGCCTTAGCTTTATGTCTGCACCATGGTACACGTCTCAAGGGTTTGTATAATATAATAATAAATTTTAATAAATATGCATAATTTGGGTGAGTACTCGGTGTGTAGTTTCGACTACACGGTGTGTACTTTTCTTCACCGTCCATCCGAAGTACACGCCCGGGGATAGGGCATGTTAATTTACTTCAGAAATTTTCAGAGTACACGGTGTGTTCTGTGGGACACACACCGTGTAGTTTCCGCATTACACGGTTTCCAGCCATGCAAGCCGTGTACGGGGTACACGGTCCACCCTGAACCTGAAGGGACTACACACTGTGTTTAGTTGGACCACACAACATGTAATCCAGAAACCGTGTGCCACTTGTTCCTAGTCAACACACGGTGTCATAAATAACATAGGTATACTGCAATACACGGCCTGATTGGGTGGATCAGTTGATGTATTGAACCTAGACTACAGGGCGTGTACTTCCAAATACACACCGTGTATTTTGGTGTTGTACGGCCAGAAACTTTTGGCTCCTCCGGGTGAGTTCCTCTATTTTATTTTAATCAAAATTAAAAGGAAAATTCGTTTCTGTGAGGTGAATGAGAAATGAGGGATGAGGAACAGATCTCGAGATTAATATTTCTAGAATGATTAAACATGAATTGAAACAACTAAATTATTAAATGTGTAAAATATCCCTGAAAAACTAAATAATTATAATCAACGAAATGACCCCTCTGATACCACTTGTAGGTTTCGAGAGCAGCGGAAGCGCATTGGTGGGTTTCCCCAACTTTAATTTTAACGTTATACAACGTTAAATCCGAGATCCGTCACGATATAAAACCCCGAATCTTCTGAATTGAACGAGGAATGAAAAACATAAGAGGGAATCACAGAACCATAGAAATAGGATCATCATATGTTGGTTATAATTAATTTAATTAATTCACAAGAATTACCTTGGTGGAATTATTTCTTTGTTGATGTCTCCAGTCACAATCCTGTGATCCGTCGTTGTGTCGTAGAATCCTAGTGTAGGATTCCTCTAGTGGTGATCCACATGTGTGCCACGTATCTTCGGATGTCACCAAAGGGATATCTGGGTGCCAGCGCGGAAGAAACTTCGCTTGCGATGTCCGCCTTTGATCACCTTGGTCTCTTGGTCTTGAGAGTGTTCTTGAAGGAAGGAGTTCTTTCAGCCTTGAAAGAATTATCCATAATTGTTTTTCACAATGATCGATGGAAAAGTGTTGGGGTTGTGAGGATATTTATAATCAGGTTTGAGGTTTACAGAGTTATGACAATAAATAAATGTGTTACGCATTTTATTTATTTCATTAACTCTTATTGAAACCCCCATGTCGAATTATTAATTCTTTGCCATGCACCCATGCTGATTATAATTAATATCATTTAATAAACAATATTATATCCTCAAAATCTTGACTGGAAAACTACACGGCGTGTAATCATTAATACACGACGTGTACTCATTTTCAACAAAACTACATGGAGTGTATATTTAATATACACAGCGTGTAATTTTATTTTCCATTTTTCTTTATCTTCTTCTCCACATTTATTAGACCTTGATTAATGGCTATTTATTTCTTAAATAAATGTAACTGCATTACTCACTAATAAATTTATTATTTCACCCTCTCAAATAACTAGTGTCGAAATAAATGTGATTAGGCGTTCTTAATTAATTATTAAACCACATTAGGGAATAATCTTTATTTAACTTGTTAAATTAATATTTAACTCAGATACATGGAGACACTTAGTGTGTGACCCTCTAGGCCTCTTTCTCAGTGGCATTAGGTAGAGCCTGCCTAAAGTCCAAGGTTAGCATCTAGAAACACGCCAAGGCACCCATAGAGAAATAATTTAACACCAAAATGACGTGTCACCTCCTACGAATGTTTACCGTGTAATATAATCCCTTTGTCTCAATATCTCTAATCTAGTGGGTTGCATGCTAGTGCCATCAACCCATGTGCTCGATTATTCTTTCTTTGACTTTCCGGAATTGAACCCACCCATACCTTACCATGGCCATGGATTTATTTAGTCTATATCAATTCCATAAAAGAGCATGAGATATCTACATCCGTTGTGGAATGGAATGGAAAAAATCCTTTCTCTCATTATCTATTAATGCGGTATTACTCGTGACGCACCCAACATATCCTACCTCACTGTGAACAGTGTGTCATCATAGTTTTCATAAATACATCTAAGTGCGCGAGTGGTAATACTCATTAATAATAATCTTAAATTCTAAGGACCAATACACATGTCTACAGATTGGAACATCCAATGACACTATGAAATGTGGATTTCCTACGGGCGGGTCTCGATCTCATAATATATTCCTGGATATTACCAAGGGCACACACCATGAGATGGTGCCTCAATGTTTTATGAGTCCTCACCCCTAATGGCCTGTATTATTTGTGTCCCTCAAATAATGTCATCCGGAACATATATTCAAGAACAGTGTTATGGCACTTCCGGGTTCTCATCATAGCAGGGATCCTCTATGACCCTTTAATGCAACAGCTATGCTTAGGAAATTATCACATGCATTGTCATGCAGAAGAACAATCAAGATGTGATAAGTCTTTTATTAAGGAATAAAGTACAAAGTAGTTAGTTCTAGGTCACCAAATCCAACAGATGGGAGGTAATGAAAATACAACATATTTTAACTATGTACCTGAGATCATTTTTGGAGGTTCATCCCTTTCAATTGTGCCTTTTCTGAAATGGATTTGTTCCTTCGAAAAGGAAGATCGGTTGGAAGAAATCTCGGATGACAGTCAAAATTGCAAGGTTTTTTCATTGACCAACATAAAATCTTTGTTGTCTTTTATACAGTAAGGACATGATTTCAGACTATGTGTACTCCATCCAGATAACATGCCATATTTCGGAAAGTCACTAATAATCCACATCAACGTAGCTTTTAATGTGAAATTTTATTTCACTACAACATCATATGTACTAACACCATTACTCCACAATGCATTTATCTCATCAATCAATGATTTAAAATAAACATAAATATTCTTTCTTGGATGTCCTAGTATTAATAAGTTCAAAAATATATAGGGCTCCTTCATCAACATCCATGGAGGTAGATTGTACGGAGTTATAAAGACAGTCCAAAATGAATATTGACTACCATAAGAACCAAACAGAGAGAAATTGTCAGTAGAAAGACCCAATCACACGGTTCGGGATTCTAAAGAAAAAGATAGATACAAATGATCAAAATGTTTCCATAAATTACCATCAGATGGATGATTCAAGCTTTTACTGGTTGAAATATTTTTTTGTTCCATGACATCATTAACGATATGTTATGAGACATAAATAAACGTTGCATCCTGGGTGTAAGTGGGAAATATCTCAACCGTTTTACAAGAATAAATCCAGACTTCCCTAGTTGAGCTTCTTTATACCTCGATTGTCCACATGTGGGACAACTATCCAACGACTCATTTTCATCATAATATAAGATGAAATCATTTTCACATGCATGAATCTTCTGATAACTAAGGCCCATATTATGATCCAGCCTCTTGCTCTCATAGTAATTTACAGGAAACACATTTCCTTCAGGTAACTGTGTTTTAACCAAAGAAAATATATGATCAAAATAGTTCTTTGAAATTACAGTATCTGATTTAATAGCCATAAATTTTTCCACCGCTTCTAATTTTATTATCTTGCAACCAGGATATAATGCATCTTCAGCAGACCTCAACAACTCATAAAATTCAGATGGTGCCAACTCAGGAGTTAAATCGATATCATCATGAGTTTCAGTTTGTTGAAGAGATGGACCTGCAACATCATGTACTAAATGTTGGAATTGTGATGGATCTTGAATCAAGTTATTAGTATCTTCTCTGGAACTATGTTCACCGTGTTGATACCAAAAAACATAATCTGGTTGAAAACCAAACCGCAAGAGATGTCCCCCAACCTTGTCAAATGTTTCAAACGTTCTCAGAGAACATTTTTTACAAAGACACTTAATTGTTCCTTTGGAAACATATTCTGGTTTTGATGATGAAAATTCTAAGAAAGTATCGACACCCTCAATATATACATGATTTAAAACAGAACCATTTGGGTTTCTACACTGATTTATCCAGACGCGATCATCTAATAATAACTGATGTCGACTTCCTTGTTAAATATTATTCTACAAAATATAAAATCATCACTATTTTTGAATATTTTGAAATTATAAAAATAGTATCTGAAAAACAAATATATAACTAATTACTACTATTTCTTAATAATTACCATTAATTAAGGGTGACACAATTTCCAGTGGATTGACAGCTACTCTTTTGTCCGACGGCTCATTTACTTGCATCTTTCTCACACTGAAATCACAATGAAGAATCTGGTCGGAGGTACTCATATTCATTCTCGTGATACAAGAATGAATATGCATAGCTCTGACCATATTCTTCATTGTGATTTCAGTGTGAGAAAGATGCACGTAAATGTGGCGAGGGACAAAAGAGCCCCCTTTTCGTTGATGAATCATCTTCTTCCAACTGTGACCACCGAAAAACATTATAAAAAATGTGATACTACGAATGCATATCCAATATCGTGCATATGAGATTAAATATGCCTATTTAGCATCACATTTTTCATAATGTTTTGAGTTGGTGAGATTTGAAAGGAGAAACATCATCGAGAAAAAGGAGTGTCGTCAATCCACTAGAAATTGTGCCAAGTTCTTAAAATTTATTAAAATTTATTAAAATTTCTTCATAACTGTTCCTAACTATTCTCAAATAATTATTCTTATTTATTAAAAATTATTCCTATTTATTACTAATTATTACTATTTATTACTAACTATTACTATTTATTACTAACTATTACTATTTATTACTAATTATTACTATTTATTACTAACTAGTACTAATTATTATTAACTATTACTAATTATTACTAACTATTACTAATTATTACTAACTATTACTAATTATTATTAAGTATTGCTAATTATTCTTATTTATTACTAAATATTCCTATTTATTGCTAATTATTACTATTTATTGCTAATTATTCCAATTTATTGCTATTTATTTCTAATTATTGCTAATTATTAGTATTTATTCCTAATTATTACTAATTATTCTTAATTATTTCTAGTTATTCCTAATTATTACAATTTGTTCCTAATTATTACAATTTATTACTAATTATTACAATTTATTACTAATTATTACAATTTATTAAAAATTATTACTAATTATTACTAATTATTCATATTTATTACAAAATATTCCTATTTATTGCTAAATATTCCTATTTATAGCTAAATATTCCTATTTATTGCTAATTATTAGTATTTATTCCTAATTATTAGTATTTATTCCTAATTATTCTAAATTATTCCTAATTATTCCCAATTATTCCTAATTATTACTAATTATTCCTAATCATTACTGATTATTCCTAATTATTACTAATTATTCCGAATTATTACTAATTATTACTAATTATTCCAAATTATTTCTAATTATTACAATTTATTACTAATTATTCAAATTTATTACTAATAATTACTAATTATTACTAATTATTACAATTTATTACTAATTATTACAATTTATTACTAATTATTACAAAATATTACAAATTATTACAATTTATTACTAATTGTTACAATTTATTACTAATTATTACAATTTATTACTAATTATTAAAATTTATTACTAATTATTACAATTTATTTCTAATCATTACAATTTAGTACTAATTATTACAATTTATTACTAATTATTACAATTAATTACCAATTAAAACATTATATTACTAATTCATACAATAAATTACTAATTAATACAATGTATTACTAATTAATACAATTTATTACTAATTATTACAATTTATTACTAATTATTACAATTTATTACTAATTATAACAATTTATTACTAATTAATACAATTTATTACTAATTAATACAATTTATTAGTAATTAATAAAATTTATTACTAATGAATAGAGTTTATTACTAATTAATACAATTGATTACATATTAATTAAATTTATTACTAATTATTACAATTTATTACTAATTATTACAATTTATTGCTAATTATAAAAATTTATTATTAATTATTACAATTTATTACTGATTATTACAATTTATTACTAATAATTACAACTTATTACTAATTATTACTAATTATTACAATTTATTACCAATTATTACAATTTATTACTAATTATTACAATTTATTACTAATTATTACAATTTATTACTAACTATTACAATTTATTACTAATTATTACAATTTATTACTAATTATTACAATTTATTACAAATTATAATAATTTATTACTAATTATGACAATTTATTACTAATTATTACAATTTATTACTAATTATTACCGTATATTACTAATTATTACCATTTATTACTAATTATTTCAATTTATTACTAATTATTGCAATTTATTAGTAATTATTACAATTTACTACAATTTATTACTAATTATTACAATTTATTTCTAATTATTACAATTTATTACTAATTATTACAATTTATTACTAATTATTACAATTTATTACTATTTATTACAATTTATTACAATTTATTACTAATTATTACAATTTATTACTAATTATTACAATTTATTACTAATTATTACTAATTATTACTAATTATTACTAATTACTAAAATTTATTACTAATTATTACGATTTATTACTAATTATTACTAATTATTACAATTTATTACTAATTATTACAATCTATTAATAATTATTACAATTTATTACTAACAAGTCCAATTTATTACTAATTTTTACAATTTATTACTAATTAGTACAATTTATTACTAATTATTACAATTTATTACTAATTATCACAATTTATTACTAATTATTACAATTTATTACTAATTATTACAATTTATTAAAATTTATTACTATTTATTACAATTTATTACTAATTATTACAATTTATTACTAATTATTATAATTTATTACACATTATTACTATTTATTACTAATTATTACAATTTTTACTAATCATTACAATTTATTACTAATCATTACAATTTAATACTAATTATTACAATTTATTACAATTTATTACTAATTAATGTAATTTATTACTAATTATTACAATTTATTACTAATTATTACAATTTATTACAATTTAATACTATTTATTCCAATTTATTACTAATTACTACTAATTACTTCTAATTATTACAATTTATTACTAATTATTACAATTTATTACTAATTATTACTAATTATTACAATTTATTACTAATTATTACAATTTATTACTATTTATTACTAATTATTACAATTTCTTAATAATTATTA
Organism: Viscum album; assembly: GCA_963277665.1. Classification (NCBI taxonomy): domain Eukaryota; kingdom Viridiplantae; phylum Streptophyta; class Magnoliopsida; order Santalales; family Viscaceae; genus Viscum; species Viscum album. Next base: position 1,076,976,805 of record OY728139.1, on the reverse strand, counting down.
CAATTTATTACTAATTATTACAATTTATTACTAATTATCACTATTTATTACTAATTATTAAAATTTATTACAAATCATTACAATTTATTACAAATCATTACAAATTATTACTAATTATTACAATTTATTACTAATTATTACAATTTATTACTAATTATTACAATTTATTACTAATTATTACTAATTATTATTAATTATTACAATTTATTACTAATTATTACAATTTATTACTAATTATTACTAATTATTACAATTTATTACTAATTATTACAATTTATTACTAATTATTAAAATTTATTTCTAATTATTACAATTTATTTCTGAGTATTACTCTTTATTACTAATTATTACAATTTATTACTAATTATTACTATTTTTGACTAATTGTTACAATTTATTACAATTTATTACTAATTAATTCAATTTATTTATAATTATTACAATTTATTACTAATTATTACAATTTATTAAAATTTATTACTAATTATTAAATTTTTTTACTAATTATTACAATTTATTACTAATTATTACAATTTATTACTAATTATTACAATTTATTACTAATTATTACAATTTATTACTAATCATACAATTTATTACTAATTAATACAATTTATTACTAATTATTACAATTTATTACTAATTATGACTAATTATTACAATTTATTACTAATTATTACAATTTATTACTAATTTTTACTAATTTTTACTAATTATTATTAATAATTACTAATTATTGGTAATTATTACTAATTATTACTAATTATTACAATTTATTTCTAATTATTACAATTTATTACTAATTATTACAATTTGTTACTAATTATTACAATTTATTACTAATTATTGCAATTTATTACTAATTATTACAATTTATAACTAATTATTACAATTTATTACTAATTATTACAATTTATTACTAATTACTATAATTTATTACTATTTATTACTCATTATTACTATTTATTACGATTTATTAATAATTATTAATATTTATTACTATATATTAATAATTATTAATATTTATTACTAATTATTAGTATTTATTAATAATTATTAATATTTATTACTAATTAAGAGTATTTATTATTATTTATTACCAATTATTACTAATTACTACAAATTAATTATATACATTACTAATTATCGTTAATAATTACTAATTACAACTAATTATTAAAAATTAATACTAAAAATTTCTGTTTATTAGTACAAATAAATAGTCATGAAAAAATAATTTAAATTCAATTTAATTACAACTAATCAACAATAATAAAAAATAACATAAAAAAAAGAAATAAAAAATAAATTAAATAAAACATAAATACCTTTAAACTTGATTTGCTATTGATGTAGATGGCTTCACAACTTCTTCGTGTCCAAAAAAAATTAACTTAGAAAAATTTTCCCTCTAAAATTAGAGTTCTGGGAGAAAGAAGATCTTGGAATTGAGTGGAATGAGAAGAAAAACAGATGGGGGTATATATAGGTTAGATTATTTGCGACGGGACTATTTGCGATTAGACTATTTGCGACGGGTTACCCGTCGCAAATACATACGCCCGCATTAATTACTATCGGTGGTTAAAAAGATATTTGCGATGGGATCCGTCGCAAATAGTCCCTACCGACACAACTTTTGCGATGTGAGGACATCCCGTCGCAAAATGCTATTTACCACCGCCGATTATTTGCGACGGGCCCCGTCGAAAATACTTAACTATTTGGGACGGGGGGATCCCCCCGCAAATACCCTTCGCGCGGTTTGGCGCGCTACCCACGCCAAACCTTTTGCGACGGGACACGAAATCCCGTCGCAAATAATCGGTTATTTGCGACGGGTTGTTACCCCCCGTCGCAAATAACCACTTGGACAGACTTTTGGCAACGAGACTTATTTCCGTCGCAAAAAGCCCGTCAGAAAAAGTCCTTTTTCCCGTAGTGAGAGAAAATGTGTTCTTAATCCCAAAAGTGAAATTATACCAACATCAAGGATAAAGTTGATTCCTATGTAATTAATTATATTATTTATATATTAAGGAGTATTATGTTAATTTCATATTACATTGAAAGCATAATTGTACATTTCAATGAAAACAAATGATAGTTTTATAGAAATATGTATTTTTCACAATTCACTGAAAAATGAATCTTTTTAGAAAAATCGGAAAATATCGTCAAAATATACATTTTATATTATTATTTCAAAATTGATATAAATTTATAAAATAATATTTATAAAATTAGAAAATAATAATAATAACAACAATAATATTCCCTCGCGAAAAGAAATATATTCCATTTTTTATGAAAATGAATTTTGGAAAAAAAATCACTTTACTAAAAAATGAGTTCTTATTTCCTATACATTAATCGGTAAATTTTTATTGACTAGAACTATTTATATGTACTTCATAATTAAGTTACTTTTATTCATACCTACAAATTTGGTGACTAGGTTGTAATAGCCATATTTAAAATAATTTAATTTCATAGTTCGTTTAAACACGGTGTTGTGTGTCATATATGCTATCAAACACATTGTTATCTTAAAATATTGGGGTTTTACACATCTGAATACCCAAAAAAGGTAATTACTAACAATTACACAAGAAGAAACCAACAACATTCCTATCTGATATCTCTAAGATAATGTGTTTTGGTAGACTGAATTGATAGTAAAATATTATGTAGGGAGTATTCTCCCTGTAGATTCTTACAGCAATTTGGTTTCATCCAAAACAAGTTTCCCACCCCTCTCCAAGGAAAATTAACTATGTAAATCCTATGGTGGAATGATGGTTTGGGATACTTTTCATGAGGGTGGAGATAGGTATAAGAGTTTCTCTCCCACCAGCCGATGTTACCATTAAACATATGAACAAACACGTTAAGATTTCTAACTATCCATACCTTGATGGTCAGTAATAGAATTGATACTAATGATCAAGGGCCCACCAGTTACATCGATCAAATAGGTGAGGGAGAAACTATTATAGATGGAAAGACATCATAAGTGGCTTTCCCTATGGAAGCCTCTAATCACCATTATTTTAAAGAAACAAGTGAGGCATTTGATCATTGATATTTTGATAAGTGGGGTGTCTCTCAAACCATCCATCACTACTAAAGATTCCTTCCCATTATCTTATAGGGAATGGGATTCTCATATGAACACTTTCCATCCCAAGGAGGTTTGTATTTTTCTCCAAAAGAAGGACACTATCTTAACATGGTTTGGATTTGTATCTCTACCCAGGGGAATTTCCTATGTATATTAACCAAAAGAAGTGAAAACATATCTCTATGACCTTGAGGATATGATCCATTCACTTAAATGAAAATTATTCTATATATATCAAGTGCTTGAAATGCTTAGCCCTTAGGTGGTCACAATTGATAAAGGATGGTCTAGTCAAAGCACTTCCTATAGAGAAGTATGATAAATTCCCATATATATTTATTATTCTTACTAACAATATTTTTTGCATTAAACTTCATTTATAACATTTATAGGAAGTTTAAGGGGACCATATTTTTCATTCACCACTAGAATATTTAGCTGGGAGATAGAAATTGGTCCAAATACTCACTGATGTGAAGGCATTGATGAGGAAAGCTCTGTCACCGAAGTGATCCATATGTAGGTATTAATCTCCAATACTGTTGAAATATTTATAATATCTCTTATGGTGATTTATTTGGAATATTTGTCTCTAATAGATGATAATAATCAAAAGTGGATGAGGTCATTGAACTCCAGTCTTCACTCAAGGTTAATGAGTAAGTATTATATTTTCTCACTCATATTTCAATCTACCTATATGAATTTATGATAATTCCTTAGATCATTAATATATTGGTAAAATATATAAGGGTTCAAGGGATTTTATTACAGAGGAGAATATATTCTTTTCACCAATAAAAGGGATTTTATGGGAGTAGTGATGGATGAAGCATGGGGGACTTTAGTCCAGGTTCCTTACCTGGATGCACTGGACATCGTCCTGGTTGATCCAATTCTAGAGAACTACCTCATGGATATTTTGGACGTCACTAGCTATTCCATATTTTATATTGGTAATATTAATGTATCAATGAATAAACATAATTTATCCAGATGTTTTAACCCTCCCTAAAAATTACATTATCCAATATTGGTCACCACGTGAAGGTTTCTTCAACAGTGATCAGGGAACACTTAGATTAGATATGACTTATGGACCCACCACTCTAGCAGAGGTTGTGACTCTATTAGAATGAGTCGTAGTTTCATGAAGTCATAATCATGAGTTTCTATTAGAAGATCCACCTGTCATTCCTTATAATGAGGAAACATCACTTGATGAGGTTAATACTTTAGTGAATGAATATGGGAGTCCCTGTATGATTGTTCTGACACACACGAGAGGAGGCGTGAATCTTGTGTGACCAATGTTTTTCCTCAAAACTAATTCTTTGTATGTTTTTTAAACCCCCTTTATTTTTTTATCAATTTTCACATATTTTTATGTAAATGGGTCTCTTTTAGTTTACCCTTCCATATCCACATATGCAACGAAAATGATGAAATTAAAGTCAATGTATGTGATTTTTACAAGGTTCAGCCCTTATGTGGGAAACGTACTCCTTATTCTATAAACTCCAATAGATATAAGGAATATACATTGAAATATTTTATCAATATAGGTAGATTTTGGGAAAATTTTATCCTAAACCACACACACCATATCACATAGATGTTTATTTATCATATTACATAGGTAAACAAATTTTTTACCCCATATTATATCTATAAAATAGAATTACACTAGATAATTCTCTATGATTTACTCTTCTTAAAGTAGATCAAAAATATTTATGGATGTGTCACTAATCCAATAAAACATATCTCTTTACTCGATGTTGATATTCTTTTACTTTCTTTAATACTTCAAGAAATGATCATGCAATTCAACCTATGATCACTGCATATCTTCAATATTCTCTCTTAAAAGTAATTTCTTGATTACTCAATCTCAAAAACACTATGATTTCAGTTATACTAATTTTTCGTTTCTCGCATAACCTTAGCTTAATTCATTCCTCCTTCATTCTTCCACCTTAGCTAAATCTGACCAGTGGTAAAAGTTGATCACTTCTTCTTCTAATTTGAAACCCAATAGTCTTTTTCTTTACAACACATGATTAGATTCTAAAATATTCCTCATTATATCATTCTGTAGATTATTATTATTATTCAATAGTCTTCATTCTATAGTTTAACTCGTAGTTTCTAACACTATCTAGAATCATATCACATCTCTATATCATTTTTCCTCAATCTTCAACCCTCATATTTTCTTGCAATTAATTAACATTTCAATTTTTATTTTCAAAAATGGAATTATAAAGAGTATTTCTAGCTTCCAATAAAAAATAATAGTTATAAAATACCATTTTTTGTGTTCCTGTGATTTCATTTGTCAACTCAAATGATATTCTTGAAATATCACCATTTAATACACCTCACATTTCTAAATAAATATTTATTTTTTTATCAACATTCATATCTTCTTCTTCTCAAATGAATCCAAAAAAAATAAACATTTAATTTTTTTCTTGAATGTTTAAAATACAAAAAATTCTACAACTATGGTTTGGAGTTTCTTAACACATTGATTGAGTGCATCACCAAGAAATAAATACAAATTCAAGTTGAAAATATACACCCTGGTCGTACCTCACATTCAACTACTTCTTTTCTCACAATCGACTTGAATCATAAGGAATATTTTGATATTTAACACACTAAAAAAATAGCACCACACATCAACATATCTTTTATTTCAAAATTTAACAAAATATTGAGGTTTTTAATTCTAGTTTGAATAAGGGAACATCTTTCCTCAATATTTTTTGAATCAAACAGCATAGATCGCATTGATTTTGAATTTGATCAATACTCAAACTTTAATGCAACTTCATATTCTTATTCTTGAAAACTCATGAAGTTAATTCTCCCTTATTAAGAATCACATCGTATTAATCATCCTCATTTTCAAGATTGTATCATATCATAACTATGCATCATGATTATTTGAACTTGAATCCCAACTCTAGAATCTTCATATAAATTTTTATCAGAGTTAAATTTTTTTGAAATTAGTTATTTCAGACTTTAAAAAATCTCTCAATTATCCATCCTTTAATGATCTTCATATCCAATCATAAATATCACCTTCTCATAATTTTAATTCATTAATTAAAAATTAATTTGGGTGTTCAGGATATTTATAGAATGATAAAAAATCCCTTTCATAATCCCAAATGACATTCTTTGGAATCTCAAAATTCTTTAAATCTTGGTTTATCACTAAGTATAATATCTTATGGGGTATATAATTTATTTCTCATAAATTAATACAAAACCACCCACTAAAAAATCTTAAATGTTTGAATTATCTTATGGGTTACTCAAATATCTAATGCATACCTAAAATATATTTCAATCATATAGAACTTCTTACACAACCTAAAACATCATATTCCCAAATCAAAAATATCTTATGGGTGTTAAATATCATACGTGTCAGCCTGTTTATTTTATGGATTTCAAGATATCTTATATACTATCTAAAATGTCTTATGTGAGATAAAATATCTTACACATGGATTAGAATATATTACATTTGAATCAAACTTCCTATGTGCATAAACAATTCATTATCCATTTTTCTAAACACCGTCTCAAGAATTGGAATTTCCATAATTCTTCAAGTCAACTCCAAGAATCATTAAATCATCTCTCGGTCATCTCTGTAAAATAAAATCATTTTTGAACTACTTTAAATAATTATGAGAATTTAAACCCTAATTATTCATGTTCCTAAATCTTTCAGTACATAAAACACTCAAGATAGAGTATTTTCAAGTACTCATATTCTCACTTATATTCAGTTAGCATTTCCTCCTAGAATAACTACACTTCAATATCTAGTTAGCTAGCTTCTTCTAAATATATTTACAAACTAATTTAAATAGTATGAGCACACTTCCCTAATCACTTTTAATTGTATTTCCATGAAGTTCATCTCTATGAATCGACTAATGTAAATGTCCTTGGAACCTATCCATCCAATTATTCTAATTAAAATAATCTTCTAATTTTTCATGTAAACACAATGGAAACATCTCCACTTAAATTGGTGGGTAGATACATAATGCATTACCCATGATATTACATTTTCATGAATATGTTTATAATAAAAATAAATCTAATTGAAAAAATAAAATAAAATTTAAACCCAAAGGAAATTTAATATCCCCCTTTGAATTTGTTGTATACTCCAAATATAATCCAATGGTTAATGTAATTATTATCCCTCTTATTTAAAATAAATGAAAATGGGGAGAAAAATCTTCTCCCAATTTATAAACATTTTAGGGAATAATTAAAAATATTCTAACCTTGATTGATATCCAACTCCAATTTAATGTCTTCTCATCTCAAACTAACTTTTTAATTTAAGTAAGTCTTTTCTTCTCTCCATGCGATCAATGACTCTACAATTGAAAGATAACCCCATGATAGAAGGGAGGAACCACATTTTTTATTAATTCATAATCTATATGTCTATGTGGGATAACCCTCTTTAGAAAACTAGAGATAAAGGTTAATGTAAAAATGTTATACATATACTCTCATTAATTTGGTACTAACTTAACTTTTCATTCTCAAATGGATTTCCAGTTGGATTTTAAAATAGTTTTAAGAACTTACACTTTGTTGAATACATTCATATATAACATTAAATTGAATGGTATTTATCCACCATTTGGATTGATAATCATTACCATTGATAAAAATAATAAATATGATTTAAAACAACATTAGGATAATGAAAATTATATCTCATATTATCCTTTTTTTAAGGGTTGTCCAGAATATCATATTCAGTCTAAATTTAAGAAATATCTATAATATTCACTTCATTCTAATTATCCCCCATCAATAGATACTCTATACACTTATTCACCTTTAATTACTAGCACTTAAGAATAACCAAACTTATATGGGAATTTTATAGATCTTTCTTGGCACTTTAACATGATCAAAAAGGATGAGAACTATTTCCCAACCCAAAAACATCTTTATCTTTTAGTATAAAGTGACTAGACCTCCATATAATTTCATTCTTTTTTATCCTAATATACTATTCACCTTTTTATAACATTTCTTTCTTCGAATTCTCAACATAATTATTAGTTGGATTGGATTCTTTACCCCATAAATTAATGCACATTCTCTTCCTTTTACTCCATCTCAAATGATTTTTTCAACTAATTTTTCTATATGGTTAAACATAATTTCCTCACATTCTTAGATTTTTTATGTATTGATTCCCTTTTCAAAATATATTTCATGAAACTTGTATTCATTAGATATTTTCTATTATTCTTTATTTATCTATAAAGAACATTCATATATTTTAAATCCACATATCCTATTGTAATGACCTAAAAGTTTATAAATGAAATTACCTTTTTCAATGACTAAATTACATATTATGAAAATAAATAATAGAAAAATCATACACAAATTTGGTTATTCTTGACCATTACATGTTAAATCATGTCATATTTAATATACTATTATGGAATCATAACCATCGTAATATAGTGGATGTTTTGATTAGTATAAATTATGGGTAATGATAAATCCAATTAACACATACAAGAGAATCAGTGTCCTTGACCAGTAGGATCGTACCCAATTAAGGCCATTTATTGGATCTTACAAGGGAGAATTAATCACTTGGATATTCCCAAGACCAATATCAAGTAGAGATTGAATAGTTAGAGCATGAAAGAAATCAATTATGAGAGAAGTTAAAGATTATTGAGATCATGAATAAAACCATGTTCGTCAAACCCCACTAAAAAGGTTTCATCATCTCACACCTTACCCTTAGAAAATATATTGGGGTAATAAGAGGTTAAGTATACGAACCCTAAAAGTATGAATGTGTATATTTTATTTTTAATAAAATAATGATAATATTTGTTGCATTTTATTTCTTCTTAAAATGGAATCCTTATATGGGGAATTTTTGAACCCTCCACACCAGGAAACCCCACTCCCCATAAAGGGATCACTCTAGAAAGAGCCCCTACTAGGAAGGAGTTGTTTCCAGCTGATATAGAAGAGATTCTCAGAGGGTGATGACCTATGTTATGATGGTTTGATATAGAAATCCATCAGAACAAGTGGTTCATTCCTCATTTCACCCACCTAATAAGGAATTGGGTGACTTAGCAAGACGAGTGGATCTTGGTGGAAGAAGAAATTCACCCAAGAGAGGACTCCCAAGAATCAAACCCCGCACTTTCCAAAGAATGATGTGGTTATGCCCCTCTCCTTCACTACTATACCACCATTGAAGTGAAATTATTTTTTTCTTTTTATGATTACTTTATAAATTATGAAATAACATGTTTGATAAAATTAGATTTTGATATGATTAAACAAAAATTGTATTTTTCGGAAATAAATAGATTCAATCAAGACATTATTTTCTACAAATTATAGAATTTTTTAAGTAAATTTAATTTCAGTAAAGTATTATTATTAAATAATATTTTTAAATATATATTATAATATAATTTTATTCAATCAAATGTAATTTTTAAAAGGGTCTAAAAACAGTTATCATCTTAAAAAACTGTATATTTCAGTAAATAGGTATTCTTTATTTATGTGTAAATTTTACTATTTAGATAATTGTTTTGATAAAATATATATTATTTTTTAAATAATAACATGTAAATTAGATAATTGTAATTTTTTTTATAATTTTCTAAGACATCCAAATTTCTTTGTAAAAATTAAATATTGTATAAATATATGGTATTTATTATGACATCATAAATTCTAAAAAGTGATGTAATAAATTATATAAATAGAATAAATGAACAAAATTATATTTCCCCTTTAAAATTATTTGTTTTTAAATTTATTTAATAAATTTTATAAACCATATATTAATCCTCCAAAATCTATATTATATTTAATGGTTTATAAATTAATACTTTTATGAACATAACTCACTTCAACAACCCCATCGGTATAATTTTAAAGAGTTAGGTTATTAACCTTATAAAATATATAAAATAACTCCTATTTTTTAAAATCCATGGGTAAAACCATAGTAAGGTTTATGTTTTTGAATATTTTATTATATAGATTCCAAAACCTAAGTTGAGAAATTAATAAATAATTCCCCTCTATTTTTCTATAAAAACCACCCCCATTAATCTACACTAAAAACACTTATATCATTAATTTTTTCTATCATTACCTATTTATATCCCTCACAATGTGGTCCAAATTTCTTAATAAGATCCTCCTAAACATTTAGAAGCACCTCCTCAAGGTAAGGGATCCTCTCTGCCTCTTTATTCGAGAACTTCCATTGTATTATGCCTTTTTTATTTCTAATTTTTTCATGTTGGAATATGTTTTCACACATCCCTATTGTTATCATTATGTTATAAAAGTGACTAAATAACCCTTTAACTCTCATTAATACCTTTAATTAAACTTTATACACCCATGTTATGCTGTAAACATTATCCTAGGATTTTCTATGTCATATATTTTTTTTGGGAATACCCATCCTCATTTTCACTCAAGGGTATCCACCTAGATGTACATATCCTTATTTGATTGTATAATTCCATTTATGTAACCCATACTAAATAATAATGGGATTAAAAGTGATGAAATATATCCTTATATTGTATGCTCTATGCAGCACACTTATTCATGTAGATGATATGAATGTTATGGGTGGGACCGATGTTATATAGTCCTACAATGAATTGGTTAATGTTTTTATCTCATGAGATTCCATTTATGGTTCAAAAGTGGTTATACTAAGAACATTGTGTTACGATGTCTTATAGGTAATACTTGACTAATTTTTAAGTGGTTATGTTTTATATCATTACCACATTCCCATGTTTCCCTTATGTTATCATCTTATATCACGATTCAATGTTCAATTTTATGATTATCACCCACTTATGTTACTTTTATATAATTCTTGAATCATATATAATAATTTTAACTTATGTTATGCTCTTATTACTCCCTTTATGGGCTTTATATCTCTGTTATTTCTTACATACATCCTCAGGTTATCCCATGCATTTTTAGAAGAGAAATATAATTTTAAGGGAATTTTATGGCATTTTAAATAATATTGATGTATTCATGTTTCATGCTATTATTATATGTACCTAATTTACCAAATATTGTATCTTTCTCTATCTTTTATGATTTTATTAATTTTATCATTATGTAATAAACCATGAATTAATGTTTATTAAAAATATGGTTTGTCATAGTTGGTATCAGAGAAAAGTCTAGTTATTTTAGGGATTAGGATTAAGAAGCCCTAGTGAAATACTTATGGATAATACTAATATTTTCATAAGTTTTAGTAAATTATATATTAATTGGTTTCCATGGAAATGCATCAATGTATCTATACTAAAAGTGGATTTGGATCTTGCATGGTTGTGCCTAGGGGTAATAACCCTGAAAATGGTGCATTTGGATTCACTCGATCATTACATGGTTCATGAAAAAGGAATCCTTCATGGAAACCTAGTTTGACACTCACAAGGGATATGATTTGGTAAATTCACAATCTCAATTAAAACTATTATTAAGGGAACAAAAAATGACAATAATATTTTACGTTATGCAATAAATCATGGATAATATAGATTGATACCTATAAATTCATATGTTAAGGAATATATGTCATTCATATTCTATCCATTTAATATTCATGGTTTCCCATTTGTGTGTTTTATGGTTTAAAAATTCTCATCCCCAATTTTCCCTTTAAATAATTCAATGGATAGAAATAGGAGAAACTAATTCAATAACCAAATTTAGGGTAAATGTGATGACTACCCAAATGAGATGACCAACATAATGGGAGTAGGAGTTGGGAAAATAGGCATTGTACTTTCTTAATTGACATAAGTTTTGAATAAAAATTTTATTCAGTAGGAACACCCACATCCACTAAGAAATATTAAGTTCTAATTGATACCATTATGAGAAAAGGAATTTTAATTTTAATGGATCTTATAATCTGTTAATCATATAAAAATGGATTAACTTCATTGAAAAGATATTCTCTATATTTCAATGCTCTTAAAAGGAGAAGGTTTCATAGATTGTTTTCCTTATGGAGGGAGAATTTTATCAATAGTTAATATAGATAAAACTATAAATCTCTAGGAAGTGATCAAAGCTATGGAGTGCAAATAATTCTAGAAAAAAATTGATAAATAATTTCTTCACACTCTTCAACTTAAAATGGATAGGGTTTTTCCTGGATTCAAGAAAAGGGTTACAAATTCATCCCTGCATGTCAGGAGAACTTCACAAGAATTTCATGATATGCCTTCAGATATTTTATTACACCAGGTATTAATGTTTACCACTTATTTGATGGTTTAAAGTTTATTAAATGAAAATAATTGATGATTCAAGACTTTTATAGAAATGAGGAAATTGTATAATGTTTCCTGAAATTTGAAAAAGACATTGATGAATCTCTTTTTCCACATGGTTTAGGAGATTGGAAGTGGATATTGGACAGTGGATTTTAAATCTATTGGAACGATGAATAAATATCAAGGGGAAAGATATTCCAACACCCCACTTTTCAAAATTATAAGAAGAACCATATTGAAAATTACCTAAATGAGATAAGGAAATGATTTAGGTATGGGAAGTAAGGGCGCCTAATAAGTGATTTTCCATGGGGGGAAATAAAGAAACACTAGTGCAGAAAACGTTTTTTACGTCGGTTATTTTTAATTTTTTACATCGGGTTCTAGCCGATGTTAATACATGCGACGTTATAAATAAGGTTTTTGACGTCAGTTATTTAAAAACCGACGTCAAAAAGCATAAAATCGTGATGTTTATCACGTCGGTTATTTTAGAACCGACATGATAAAGGGCCTGGAGAATGGTTTATCACGTCGGTTATTTTAGAACCGACGTGATAAAAGGCCTGGAGAATGGTTTATCACGTCGGTTATCTAAGAACTGACGTGATAAATGGCCTGGACAATGGTTTATCACGTCCGTTCTTAAACAATCGACGTGATAAACAGGGGGTGAGGGGGTTTATCACGTCGGTTCATATAGAACCGACGTGATAAACTGGGGTGAGGGTGGTTTATCACGTCGGTTCTATAAGAACCGACATGATAAATTGGGCTGAGCATGGTTTATCACGTCGGTTCATATAAAACCGACGTGAAAAACCGGGGGAGGGGGGTTTATCACGTCGGTTATTATATAACTGTCATGATAAACCGGAGGGAGGCTGTTTATCACGTCGGTTATTCAATAACCGACGTGATAAACCATTGTCCAGGCCATTTATCACGTCGGTTATTCAATAACCGACGTGATAAACCATTCTCCAGGCCTTTTATCACGTCGGTTATTAAATAACCGACGTGATAAACCCAATTTTTTTTAAACAGAATGCAGTGATCTTCTCTCCACCAGAATCAACCAGAAAACAAATCAAGAAATCGTACCACATAAACAGAAGTACATCAAAATTAAGCATGTACATAGATAACATATAAAACTTACCCACTAGACAGCATCCACCCTCATTTATACCCCATGGACAGCCCTCCCCCACCCCGTTGGAGCCCTCACCCTCATGTATACCCCCTGGACAGCCCTCCCCCACCCCGTTGGAGCTCCCACCCTCATGTATACCCCTTGGACAACCCTCCCCCACCCCATTGGAGCCCCCACCACACTCCTGAACTTCCCCCGACCCCCCGACCCCCGGACACCCACAAACACCCCTCGACAACCCCCCACCCGCCTGAACAGCACCTCCTCACCCCCTCACCCCACTTGAAAGCCCCCACCACACCCCTGGACATCCCCAAACACCCCTAGACAACCCCCACCCCTGGACAGCACTCCCACACCCCTGGACCGGCTTCCCACACCCCTGGACATCCCTGCCACCCCCCAGGACTGTCCCCCCACCCCATCAGACAGCCCTCCCGGACCGCTGGACACCCCCAACCCCACTGACCACACCCCCACACCCTTGGAACCCCTCCCCCACAGACCCAAATCCATACCAGAAGAACCATAAAAAGTAGACCAAAACAAGAAGTCGAGCAAAATTAAACATTCACTTATATAACATTCAAAACTTACATTGTCAACATCAAAAAAAACTAAGCCAAACCTAAACAACTACCAAATACACAATTAAAATGACAATATTCAAAATTACATTTTACATTACAAACAACTAAAATTCAATCAAACCTGTAAAATAATTTTACCACTCCACTTGTACGTGTTTGATGTCTTCAGTAGTATAGGGTTGAGGGTCATCAAAAAGCTACAAATGAAAAAGAAGATAGTTAACGTGTATTATGAATAAATCAAATTGAAATATGATGGCAATGTTTAAGAGGAAATCGTACCAGGTCAAAATTCACAACTGCCCCAGTTGTTATTATTTCATACATAAATCTTAAGACATAATATCCGCATTCGATGAGGCCTTGTTGTTCATGAAAATTCTGTTTTGAATGAGTGTAAATTCAATATATTATTTTTATGTAATAAATCAAAAAGTACAAATTATAAATGGAAATTTACCTTCGCATTTACATATTTGATCTTTTCATTTCTTTTCTTTGTGTTTTTTCGAAAGTAGACCCATGCACTGTTAGAAAATAATACGAATGGGGTAAATTTAAAATTCATTATAATATATAAAACTATTGAGAAATTGAAACTTACTTTTCCAATATATTCTTAAAACTTTCCCGCACATCACCATGAACAGAGCATATCCAATAAAGAGCTTTCTCCCTTGGGAAAAAAATCCCTAACATCCAATGATCACTGATAAAAAGAAAATTTAATGTTAGTGGTTTTTTATGTTAAAATATATTTAACTATTTGAGAGAAATGTGTTTCATACATCTAACAAAAAGGCATCATCCAACATTGTTGGATTATATTCTTTTCAAATCTTTCAGCAATATAAACCATTCTTTGTTCCTCAGTCAATGCACATGCTTCAGGGGAAATCAATTGCGGGTCCATGAATCCATATAATTCTGTCAGTTCATTCCTCTCAAAAATTTTATAAAGATACCTAATACAAAACATATATAAGTATACATTTTTAATAAATATAACGCAGAGAAAAGGTGTTAAGACTTACATGGAAAAAATTTGCACCACGTTGATGCCCAACTTATCTCCAGTAACAAGATCCATGATATCAGATTTTGTAATCCCCACACTTATTTCACATCCACAAACATGAGATTCCATTGGAAACTCATAAAAACCCAACAACAAATGTGAATATCTTGACAATCTGTCAAGACCACTGGAATATGTATCTGATGTCATAGCATGTTGTCTTCGTTGTTGTCTATATAGTATTTCTTTACCTTTGAAGTATTCCTGTGAAAAAATTTTGAGAATTATAGTAGTTTTCAAATGATAAAATAACTTTAATAAAAAAAATAAAATAAAAGATATAACATTCATACCTCTATGGTAATGAGTCGAAGAAGTCTGGATGGCCAAACTAAAAAATGTCCGATACTCTGTCCAACTGTCGCCACCTCATCTGTAGGTATTGGTACCCTAGCTGATCTATCTATAATATCCTGTACAGTGACCCTCTGATTCTCTACCTCTAATTGGTGATGATGAACTGTATCTCCTATACAATATACCAACCCGTACGCTACTATATGATGTTGAGAATCATCAACATACAACTCGCAATATGTAGGAAGTTGCGGCGGAGGCGTAGGATAAAAAATGGGGTCCGCAGGCTGAGGTGGGGGAGTGGGAGCTACTGGCGGAGGTGGAGGTTAAATAATGGGGTCTGTAGGGGGAGGTGGAGGAGTGGGAGCTGCAGTATGAAATTGTCTTTTCATTTCTGCAAACATAGACTGCACCGAATCTCTAATCTTGTCTTCCATCGTCGCATTAATATTTTGAACTTCAGCCTCCAAGGATTCTATTTTTTTTATAAACCCCCTCAATGTTAGAAGTTAAAGAACGTGGAAACACTTTTCTTACCGATACACCTGTCGGATATCCTCTTACACGACCAGGATGTTCGGGCCTTCCCAATGCTGCAAATAAAATATCTTCCCTCCCAGTAGCTGTAAATGTCCCCTCTGAACTTTTCTCCTCAAGAGAGTCCTGTATTAATTAATTGCACATTTCTGTAATGATTGAAACTTATATGAAGAAAAAAGTTAACTTAAATAAATTAAATAGATATCTTACAATCCTCTCAGCTACGATTCTCGATTCTTCCGAAAGATATTTACCTTTTTTTCCCTTCCGAGCTCTCTTCCATTTTTCATGTCTAGATGGAGGGGTTGGAGGGGCCACCTCTCCAGAGCTTGAAGACTCAGCTCTTAATTGTTGAAATTTTTCCGCTATCATTTTTTCTTCCAATAATGTATACCCTCCCCGAGATAAACTATGAGGGTATACATTTTTATATTGGATCTCCTGATGAGCTTTCCTTGTTTGCTGTAATTTAAGAATAAGAAATCGTTAACAAAACATTAATAAAATCATTTATATAAGAAAGTATATAAAGGTTTACATTGCCCTTACCAGAAATGACTCTTTTTTTCTACTTTCAAAAAACTGTCTCCATGTGTCTTCATCTATAAAAGGATATATACGACATGGATTGTCATGACTCCTATGACCATAAATGAAATCAGATGTGAGGGTTGATTTGAAATCCCTCCATCTCCTGGAAGCCAACGATAAGCATTTCTTCCTGACTCCTCCAGTGTTAGGAATATCAAATGTCATCTGATAAAGAAGAGGTTAAACATATTATATATACCAGAAACATTAAATGAATGGTCAAACAATGACAAAAGATCTTACCAAAATCGTCTCCCACAACTGAGAGATAATCGCTTTATCCACACCTCTCCAATCATCATACAGAATTCGTACTTTGGTCTTAGCCTGAGTTGCAACAAAAATCTTAAAATCTTTGGCATTAGGACCTCTAGGAATATCATCATCATCAAACTCAACTACTATCCTCTGATCCTGCGTACGGGCAAGTGATAATTTTGGTAAACGTGTGCAACCACGTTTACCAACATTTGAACTCTTTTTCGTAATAGGAGCATGTGAATGTTCATCCCCAGAGGTATGACCAGCAATATGCTCCTCCCAAGAATCATGTGGTTGATCATCTGAATGATCTGTCATTATCCTTCAAATCAAAAAAACAAACGTCAGTTCACAAATATACAAATTCAAATATTTTAATACTACTGTAATCAGAAAATAGAAAAGTGTACTAGGTTACATAATAGTAAACATTGGTAATATGGTAAGCATGTTAAACAATGGTAAAGATGGCAAATATGGTCAAGATGGTCAAGATGGTAAAAAATGGAAAAAATGGTAAACCTGGTAAACATTGTAAACATGGTAAAGTAATTGTCAGTGAACAAATATACAAATTCAAATATTTTAATACTACTGTAATCAGAAAATAGAAAAGTGTACTAAGTTACATAATAGTAAACATTGGTAATATGGTAAGCATGTTAAACAATGGTAAAGATGGCAAAGATAGTCAAGATGGTCAAGATGGTAAAAATGGTAAAAATGGTAAACCTGGTAAACATTGTAAACATGGTAAAGTAATTTTCAGTGAAGAAAAATAAGCGTTTTAAAATTCATGTAATGGTTATAAACTGTTGGGTCGGAGAGGATGGAAAGAGGGGGGTGAATTTCCTTTTCAAAAAATAATTAACAATTTAAAACAATTATCAAAGCCCAACGGCTAGTTTGACTGGGCACACCGGCGGGCCGGTGGTGTCTCACCAGCTGGCTGGTGGTCCACCGGCTGGCCGGTGGTCCAGACAGAGCAGGCCTTCTGTCTGGGTTCCACCGGCTGGCCGGTGGTCATCCACCAGTTGGCCGGTGTCACCAAGCAGTGGGCAAGCCTACTGCCTGGGTCCTCCGGCTGGCCGGTGGGCGAGAACCGGTTGGCCGGTGCCCATATCGGCTAGCCGTTGCACTAACACCGGCTGACTGGTGGCTCTGGCAGAAAGCAATGCTTCTTCCAGAGACCACCGGCTGGCCGGTGGGAATCCACCGGTTGGCCGGTGTCACCAGGCAGTGGGCAAGCCTACTGCCTGGGTCCTCCGGCTGGCCGGTGGGAAAGAACCGGTTGGCCGGTGCCCATACCGGCTGGCTGGTGGGCTAACACCGGCTGACCGGTGGCTCTGGAAGAAAGCAATGCTTCTGCCAGAGACCACCGACTGGCCGGTGGGAATCCACCGGTTGGCCGGTGGACTCAGAGAGTCCACTATCAGCCTTCTTGGGCCAACTCCAGGGCAACCTTTTTCCTAGCATCAAAACACTTGAAAACAAGTTAGAACACGATGAGAGTGATTGTGATCATTAAAATCCAAGAGAGAGGGGTACAACAATAAACATGATAAAGTAAACTAAACAAACTTAAAACAAACAATAACATATACTTATTTTATTTTAAAACATGTTTTAATAAATAAATAACTTACAATATCTAACATTTATGGAAAAAATAAATGTAAATAAGAAATAAACATATGTTACCTGTAATTTTAGGAATGTACATATGGATTGTTTTCCCAAATTCCTTCGTCGTGATCGTTCCTTATGGCAAAAACTACGTCTTCAACATGATCATCATTATGTTCTGTTAATATTTCCATTGAAGTAGGGATATCACATAAATCAGTATATTCATCAAGTTCATCCTCACCAACATATTGTTTTTTCCCTTGTAAAACAACAGCCCACTGCATATCTGATTGATCTATTACATAAAAAATTTGTTTTGCATGTGTTTCCATTATAAAAGAATCAGCTGTGTCTTCCAATCTATTCAGATTAACAAGTGTCATTCCAAATTCATCGTGTCTGACACTGTTGTTACCGTTAAACCATTTAAAGTTAAAAACGGGTACTTTAATTTTAAAGTAATCAACCTCCCATATGTCTTCAATCACTCCATAATATGCATTTGATGCAGAAATTGGGTTTTTGTCCTTAGCACTTGAAAAATGCATTGCTTCTGCAAACACCAATACACCACTATTCTGAACTGCACTTCTGTTGTCCTGAGCTTTTGTATGAAATGTATAACCATTAATGTCATAACCAGACCATGTTATCACATTTAAACATGGACCATCCACTATCCATTTTAATGTCTCTGATACATCTGATCTACCAAGAAAAGTCTTTTTAATCCATGACAAAAAAGTTTTGTTGTGCTCATTCAAAATGCACATTTCTTTCTTCTTTGGATGACATTGTTTCAACTCATTAAAATGCAATGTGATATATGGTTGAGCATCAGCTATGTTCTTCAAGATGTATGATTATAACTTCTTCATCTGTTCAACTGACAATGATTTGACTTTCAATCCGCGAATCCCCTTTCCCTCATTATTAACTCGTTCATGGAGAGATGGAGGCAAACCTATGTGTTGCGCCGCAGCCAAGTAGCTCGTACAAAACTCTGCTATCTCCTCAGAAATATACTTTTCAATAATTGAGGCTTCAGGTCGATATAGATTTTTAACATACCCCTTTAATATTTTCATATACCTTTCAAAAGGATACATCCAACGAAGATATACAGGTCCACAAAGCTTTATTTCTCGAACCAGATGAATCATTAAATGCACCATTATATCAAAAAAAGTTGGAAGAAAATACATTTCCAATTGACAAAGTATTAAAATTGCATCCTTTTCCAAAATGTTCAAAGCATTCACATCAATCGCCTTGTTACAAATTGAATTGAAAAAATAACACAACATCATTATAGTCTTTCTGACACGAATGGGCAATATTACACACAATGAAACTAGTAGAATTTGTTGCATCATGACGTGACAATCATGTGATTTCATACCTATCAACTTCAAGTCCTTCAATGAGACAAAATTTTTTACATTAGAAGAATAACCTTGAGGCACTTTGGTATCATGAAGACACTGACAGAAGCTAATTTTTTCCCTCTTCGATAATGTATGACAAGCCGGGGGAAGAAATGTTCGTCTTCCTTTAGGAGTGGGAGCTAACTCCAAACGTATTCCCATTGATAGTAAGTCTAATCTTGCATTCAACCCATATTTAGTCTTTCCATTAACATCTAACAATGTTCCAATCAAAGAATCACAGATATTCTTCTCCACGTGCATGACATCAATATTATGTTTAACTTCATGATACCTCCAATATGGTAGCTCAAAAAATATTGACCTTTTCTTCCAAATATGTCTATCATTACTAGATTTCTGTGTCTTTCCCAATGTCACATCAAGGTTTTTCACCCTCTCAAAATAAAAATCATGGGATAAAGGTTTTGGAGCAGTATCAAATTCCTGTGAGCCATTAAATGCCTTTTTTAGTCTTCTATAAGGGTGTTCCATAGGCAAAAACTTTCGATGACCCATGTACACTGTTTTCCTCCCATGATGAAATTGACAATAGGACGTCTGTTGTTCGCAAATTGGACATGCTTTATGCCCTTTAACACTGTATCCAGACAAATTTCCATATGCTGGGAAGTCATTTATAGTGAACAGAAGCACTGCATGCAGTTGAAAATATTCCATTTTATAAGAATCATACACCCTAATACCATCAGCCCATAAAAGTTTAAAATCATCAATCAACGGTGACAAGTAAACATCAATATCATTACCGGGTTGCTTTGGACCAGAGATCATTGTACTCAACATGAAATATTTGCGCTTCATACAAACTTCAGGAGAGAGGTTGTAAATTACCAATAAAAAAGGCCATGAACTATGTGTGCTACTGAGTGTTCGGTATGGATTCATTCCATCTGTGCACAACCCTAGTCTGAGATTTCTTATTGCATTTCCAAATGTAGAATACTGCGCATCAATTTTCTTCCATTGTGGACAATCATCTGGATGACGTATTTTTCCATCACATACCCACTCTTCAGCATGCCATCTTAACCTTTTTGCATCATTTTAATTAGCAAATAAACGTTTGAAACGATTAATTATAGGAAGATACCAAAATACCTTTGAAGGGAGCTTTGTAATCTCTACATCACCCTGTGATTTTTCTTTCACCTTATACCGTGATGTCCTACATTTTGGACACTCTGACAAAAATTCATATTCCTTCCTATATATAATGCAGTCATTCGGACAGGCATGTATTTTCTTGTATCCCAATCCCATCGGGCATAATATTTTCTTGGCTTTGTAATGTGAATCTGGAAGATCGTTATCTTTTGGAAGAATGTCTTTCATCAATTGTAGCAGCTCTGTAAAACTTCTGTCACTCCATCCATGCTTCGCCTTTAGGTTAATCAATCTTAACACCGCCGACAGAACCATAAAATCTGTACAGCCGGGATATAATGGTTTTTCAGCATCACCATATAGACGTTCAATTGTCGGTTCTATCTCAATTTGTTCTGCTACAATATCGCGAATCATTTCTTCAATTCCATCGGAGTTACCATCTTGCGAATCATCATCATCTGTGACATTCCGTCCAGTTTCACCATGCCAAATCCAAGGGCTGTAACTCGGATTAAAACCATGACATATCGGATGATCTTTTATCTCTCTACTTTTCAACTTTTTCATATTCAAACATTTCAGGCATGGACAGAAAAAAATGTCACTACTTGGAACATTTCATTTTGCAAATTCTAAAAAGGCATCAACACCTTCCTCAAATTCATTTCTCATTCGATGTGCCGTAATCCAACTTCGACTCATTATTACCTATAACAAATATCAACAAAAAATATATATTTTTAAGATAGGACAAAACATGTTTATATGAAAAAATCATAATTTGAATGTAAAACAATTTAAAATATAAAACAAATCTTGAAAGTAGTAGTAGTTTTCATAAGTACCCAACACCAAATAGCTATACATCGTAAGTGTCATGTTAAAAATATGAATATAGACCATTTGTTTTATATTTAATAATATTGTCATATTATCTGATCATTCTGATTATATATTAGAATTACTATATCCTTTTGATCTGATATATAATCTAAGGACATTAATATTTCTTTAGAAAAAGTAATGTTAATATCATGGTAATGTAAAAAAAAGTATATGTCGAACTATATATATGTTATACCAATAAAAAAATACATATGTGTTTGGCCTGGGTTTCACACATAAAACAACTCATCTCACAGATTAAATTTTTGAATCATCCTACATAATACTTATTTTTATAACTTAGGGAATGAAAATAATAAAAGTTTTGATTTATGATACTCATTATGGGTAAACATGATATATATAAATATAATATCTAATCTCATAAAAAGATATCCATGGGTGTATAAGAGCATACACAAAGCACATGATCAAAAAGATAAGTGAAATAGTTCTATATAATCATAGATCATAAAACCTGAGTCCAAGTATAACAATTTTAGCATAACATAAGACATGATTTATATGATAGTGGGAACATGATTTAAAAAACCTTATTCACAAGATCACAACATTGGTATGTGCAATAACATAAGAGTGTGGCACAAACATAATCATATAAGTCATAACATATGTCAAGGGAAAACATAGTTTCATTCACCTCATATTGGGATATGTTAATCAGCTTTCCTATAATTTATTATAATATTTCTTACTAGGCACATCACATAACACATTGGACATGGTATAACCATCTGTATCCCATATTGATCTATGATATATAATGCATTGTCGAATGCATTAGAAGGATATTATGGACCCAAATGTCACATAATGACTAACCATATATATGGGTGAATCGTGATCATCAAATCATTTATAACACTTTCGTAGATCAATTAACTAACAAAAATGAAATGGGGGTCATAATTGTTTTTACAAAACATAATCATTATTAATAAATAAAAATGTGTTTGGATGGTAAGATAAGATAATATACCTAATTCAATCTAATTATCATTAAATTATTTCTACCTAGATAGAAAAGACCTTTATAAAAAATATAATTTAACTTGAGAATGAAAAGAAAGTACCCTTTACCTTTTTTATAATGAAAAATCTGAAAAGGATGATAATAATATTTAGGTATTATAATTTTTTTATGAATTATTAATAATAAAAGAAATCACCTCACTTGGTTTTGTTGAAAATCGGACATACCATCGTATTCAAGAAATCAGATACACTTTGCATGAAAAGGTCCATCATTTTTAGGAGATGACTGAAAGAAGAAATGTATTATCAGACTCACCATGAGTCCAGAATGAAATATTTGATTGTAATAGGTATGAATTGATATTTTTATAAATGTAGATGAAAACAGATGATGGTTTTCTGATCTAGGAGTTCTAAAAATCATAATTTTCTGAAAAAATATTATGATGTAAGAATGTTGAATGAAATTTTAAGGATAGGTATTACCGATTGTACCTGGTCCAATTTCATTCATGAAAATAATTTTCTAGACAATCATATTGAAAATATGATTTTAAGAAAATAAGTACTACCAATCTTCATCCAGAAAGACACATTCCAGCTAAGTAGGAAATAATAATGTTGCTGGAAGAATGGAACGTTACAGTACCACCCATTATTTTTCAGATTTTGCTGAAGCTAATCCACAATGTTTTAATAACCATTTTCGAGTTGAATGTTGTGAGTTGAATGAACATAATAACCATTTTCAATAAAAAAAAATCCACGAGATTCAAAAACGAACGAAAAGCACATCAAGAATCGAAACAAAAACGAACGAAATAAATTCGTGGAAGGCTTACTTGAATGTCGCGAGTTGAGATGATAGATCCGAGAGCAGTGAAGAAGATAAACAATGAAGCCAAAATGAGTGTAATGCAGGCGATCGACGAGCCGATTAGGGTTTACCGCGCGAGAGAGAGACGAGCCGGCGACTGTCAATCGAAAAAATCGTAAATGACAAAACACGGGCTTTAATTTTTTTAAATGATTTATAATGTCGGTTATATAATAACCGACGTTATAAACTATTTTTTAGCTTTTTTACGTCGGTTATCTTAAAACCGACGTAAAAAGGCTCTCGTGCTTTGGTTTTTTACGTCGGTTATCAAATAACCGACGTAAAAAACCAAAGCCCCCGGGGTTTTTTACGTCGGTTATTTGATAACCGACGTAAAACACGCGTCGATATCGGGTTTTTTACGTCGGTTATTTGATAACCGACGTAAAAACCCAACAGGCGCAATTTGTAACGTCGGTTATTAAAATAACCGACGTGAAAAATCTACTCGCCGCATTGTTACGTCGGTTATATATAACCGACGTAAAAATGGTGACGTAAAAAACGATTTCTGCACTAGTGAAATTTGAAGGAAGAAGGGAATTCTCATGTTAACCCTCAAACAATTATACAATGTTTCAACTATAATAACTGAGGACTCATTGTGAATAAATGTGAAAGGAAAAGGGATTTTGATGATAATCGATAAAAAAATCTAAGTCTTAGAGATAAAGGGTGATATTATTCTATCAAAACTACAGAGGGGGATCCAAAAAATAAAGTGGTGACAAGTATTCTAATTAGTAATTCAAGGATAGCGAACATACTATTTGATTGTGGTATTATGAATTATTTCATATCACACAAGTTTAGAGGAACTTTTGAAACACCACCTCAAGACATGGAAGTCTAGTTATCTTTGAAGATGGAATATGGTTCATTTATTGCATCCTAAGAATATAACTCATCCCCTGACAAACTTTGTGGGATAAATTTCCAAAGAAACTTTATGACACTCCCTTTAGAGGAATTAGATGTTATTTTAGGCATGGATTGTTTTTCATTGTATAGATCCAAAATAAATTACAGAGATAATAAAATCACCCTCTATATCACAAATCACTTTTTGATTCTATAAAAGTTCGAGGAAAATGATAAATATCATTTGGTAATATCATCTAAATAATGGATATTATTTTCTTTCGATAAAACTTATCTAGATTAAATGATTGAGAATAAGGACAAGATCATCCTTTATGACATTCCCATTGTAAGGTAATTTTATGATGTGTTGCCCAAATAATTGTATGGTCTTACACTTATATAAGAATTTGAGTTCTCGATATAACTTATATCAAAACATTTCCAATATCTAAGACTCTGTATATAATGGACACTACATAACTTCAAGAGATGAAGAAGAAAACATTGTAGAATATGAATGAAGGGTTTATATGCCCAAGTGCTTCAATATGGGGTGCACCGATTATTTCTATTCAGAAGAAGGATGGGTCAATTTTCCTCTGCATTGATTATTTTGAGCTCAACAATATCATGATAAAGAACAAGTACACTAGTAGAACAAAATGTTTTACCATCCTCAATTTCACATCAGTTTCTTATAAACCGACATAAAATATATTTACATAGATGTTTTTGTGTCTATTTTTAAAAAAATTGATGTCGAATACTAAAAAAATTGTTTCCCCTTAGTTTAAAAAAAACGACACAAAAAAACTAAAAAATATATTTTTGGCGTCAGTTTTTATGAAAAGCGATGCAAAAAATAAAAAAATTACAATGTTTTAGAGAATTATCTATGCTTCGATTTGACTAGTTGTAGAGAAAAAATGGAGTTATAGATTAAAAGTTATGGATGTTGGAAGTTGATCTTCTCTAAGATAATTCTTAAACAAGTCCAACTTTATAAGGCCATACCTTCTAATCCATAACTCCATTTTACCTCCACAACCATTCAAATCGAATCGTAAGGAATTCTGTATGACCTTGTAAGTTTTTAATCTTTTTCATCTGTTTTAATAAAAACCGAATCCAAATATATTTTTTTAGTTTTTTATGTCATCTTTTTTAAAAACCGACGCTAAAACAATTTTTTTTAGTCTTTTGAATCAGTTTTAAAAATAACTAATGCAAATGTTTTTTTAAAAAAATTTAGCATCGGTTTATTTAAAAACTGATTCCAAAAAAATTCTTTTTTTTGCATCGGTTTATTTAAAAAATGATTCCAAAAATGATGCCGATTGGCATTTTTTTTAAATGGTTTTCTACAAACCCGATGCCAAAAAGACCAATTTAAATCCTCTTTTGTGTCAGTTTCAAACAAAACCAATATCAAAAAGTATGTGCCAATACACAGGATTAGACTTTTAATTTTTTTCCCAATGCGCATTTATCTTTTGAAAATACCACCTACATTTTAATACAATGCAATCGAAAATATTTTCATTTACTATATATAAATCTATTTTATCCTTCGTTCATATTTTTCATCCTCTTTGATTCAATCAGGTTTTCACCACGACTTCAATCATTAACTTGAACATAGTACTTATTATATTCATTTATTTTCTTTATTATTATTATCCTTCATTTTTAAACAACTCTATTCACTTTCTTATAATGATGATTTGTTATTATTATCAAGTTACAAATATAAAACATTGAGATGAGATTTATCAACCATGGTGTAAATTTAATTATCGATCACCGTTTTCATTATGTCATGAGTTATACCCTAAATATAAGAGATATGATGTTAAACAACATATCATTTCAATGGAAGATCCTAAAAACATTGAAATAAGCTTTAATTATTATGTTTATTTTATTTCATTCGGTGTATGTGATTTTAATTCATTTTTATCATGTTTTCTTTGAAAAAAGTTTTATCAATTGAAATTTTGACCGGTTTAACTTCAGAAGGCCATAACTTTTGATCCATAACTATGTTTTAGCTCCACGTCCTGTAAAATATAAGATTAGGAAGTTCTCTAAAATATATAGGAAAAAAAATAACTTCTTGGCATTGGTTTTTGTAAAAACCCACACCAAAAATATTTTTTCATTTATGGAATTGGCTTTTTTCAAGAACTAATGCCAAAGGTATTTTTTTAACTTTTTGGCATTGGTTTTTAAAGAAACAGACACCAAAATTGATACATATGAGTTTTTTTGGCATCGGTTCTTTAAATAACCAATGATAAAACAAATGTAATTAATTTTTTGGCGTCAGTTTACAAAACAATGACGTAAAAAGCTATATTTTTTATGTTGGAAACATCAAAGTTAGTTAAAAACTGATGTAAAAAACATATGTTAAAGACCATTTTTCTGCTAGTGGTGTCATCTTCCATGAATTTATGACTTTTTTGATCAGCTTCATGGATAACAATACTTCTCTAAGGTGGATCTTATGTTAGTATACTATCATGTAAAGGTTAATAAGGATGATATCCCCATGAATAATTTTCATTAAAGGTATGGGAATTATTTGTCCATATTTAGGCCATTGGGAATCACTGATTTTTCAATTATCTTTATAGAATTAATTAATATAATCTTTAGTATTTACTCAAAAATATTATAGCCTTTATAGAAAAAATTATTATCAACTCCAAAAGAAAGGAAAGGAGGAACATGAGGATCATTTTAATGTTTTATTAAAAAACATGAAGAAAGAAAATTTGAATGAAAATTATAGTACATGTGTTTTATGGATGAAGAAAGTAATATTCTCAAGGCATGATATCACCAATAAAGGGATATCTATGGATCATTTAAAAATAATTCAATTCAAAGATAGTAAAGACTAAAATCTATCATAGAAATATTTATTTTCCTCAGATTATTGAGGTATTATCATCAATTTGTAAGAAACTTCTCAATATTTTAAAACTCAATAAACAAGATTACAAAAAAAGGGAGTCAAGATTTTCTATATTTATGAATGTAAGGATGGAATTAAAGAGATAAATGGGAGGCTAATCATTTCACTTGTACTCAAATTACCCACCATCAAGGATTTTTTATCTACAATAATGCATCTAAAATGGTATTTTTTACTCATGCACGAAGACAAAGTGATAGCATATTCCTCCCACTAATTAAATATTAATGAGTAGAACCACCCAACACATGATCTATAATTGGATGTAGTAATATTCATATTGAAGGTTTGGAGACATTATGTCTAAAAATAAAAGTGTTATATATATATATGTGGATAATAAATTCTTCATGTATATATTCACACAAAAATAGCTCAATATGAACCATCAAAGGTGGTTATAACTGATCAATGATTTTTATTATTCGATCCATTACCATATGAGGAAGGAGAACTATGTAAAAGATGCTCTAAGTAGAAAGGATATCGCAACCAATTACATGATATGGATTATAAGGGATCTAATATTCTTGGACATGAAAAGAATAGACATTGGAATAATAAAAGGATCTATATCCTACCTTCATAAAATAACTACACAATGATCCATTATTGATAGGATCAAGGAGGCCCAAAAATATGATAAAGTTCTACAAAAAAATGTAGTTTATATTCAAGAGTTAAAAATTTATAAAGATGGATTTTTAAGGTTTGGAACTCAGATTTGTGTCCCATAAAAACTACAACTGAAAGGGAAACTTCTATATAATTTCACAGCTCAACCTTCTCTATTCATTTAGGAATTATTAAGTTGTACAAATATCTTAAGCGAAACTTTTGGGGGTGTAACATGAATAGGGAGATTGAAAATTTTGTATCTTGAGTCATAGTATACTACTATGTCATGTTTGAATGATAGGCGTCTAAGGGTATGATGAAACCATTTCACATGAAAATATGTATATGGGAAAACATAACCATGGATTTCATTATAGGAATACTCATGGAATTTGAAAAATAATTCCATCTAGGTGGTTGTCGATTGGCATAAAAAGTTTCTGCAGTTTATTTCTATTAAGGAATATTTATATCTTAACAAAATCACAAAGTTATATATCTAAGAAGTGTTAATATGGATTGGAGTGCCACTCTCTATTGTATCTGATCCTTATATAAGGTTTATGTAATGGTTTTGGAGAATACGTCAATAAGTGTTAGATACAAATCTAAATTTCATTACTTCTTATCACCCACTGATGGTTGGTCAGTCTAAGAGAACCATTAAACCTCTAGAATATATTTTGATATCTTATTTGATGTATTTATAAGGATTTTGGGATCAAAACCTTCCCCTAGTAGAGTTTTCATATAACCATAACTTTTATTATAGTATTCAAATGGAACCTTATGAGGATTTATATGTGATTTGGTGTCAGACATTGACATGCTATGATGTAGTTAGATAGAAAAGGATGCTGGTACCTAATCATATATAAGAGATGATAGGGAAGGTTCAAGCTATTCAGCATCATATAAAATGTTCACAATGTTGAAAAAATAATCTATGCATACAATCATCAGCGATACTTGAAGATTGAGGTTAGAGATAAAGTGTTACTTTGTATATCCCCATAGAAGAAAGTAATTAGGATTGGGAAGAATGGAAAGATTGGTCCAAGATACATCATACCTTTTTAGATCATTGATCACAGTGGAGTTGTGGCCAATCGCCTAGCCCTCACACCAAACTGATCTTAAGTACAAGAAATGTTCCATTCATTTCTCTTGAGGAAGTACATGCCAGAAACCTCACATATACTAAATATAGAGGTGGTACCATTGGATAATGATCTTCAGTATGAGGATAAGCTTGTGAAGATATTATATCGTAGAGACAATGTTTTATGAAACAAAATAACACATCTGGTCAAAGTACTGTGGTGGAACCACAAGTTTAAGAAAGAAACTAGGGAACTAGAATAGGTATTGAAATATAAGTACCCTCATCTATTTTATTGTATGAAATGATATTTAGAGGGATAAATTTATAAAGGGGGAGAATATAATAATCCAAATATTTATAAATGAAATTCCCTTTTAAAAAAAATAAATTCCATATTAGGAAATGAAATTATGGAAAACCCATTCACCACATTGGTTATTATAGAACATTATAAGTTATAACATGTCATATATAAGATTCCATTAATTAAACCTATCAAATGATAATACAGTCATTTCAAATTTATCATTGTGATTAGTTTATATAAAGGGTTACGATATATCCAATAGACATGGAAAAACTGGTAGTCTTGACCAATATAAGTATAACATAAGAATCCAATTTATCAGTGATTCGAAGGGAGATTCCATCAATTGGGATTTAACCTTGAAAAAACCCAATATTAGATAAAATAAGTAAATAATGAGTGAACCTGTTTATGGGATAAGTTTATGCTTATCGAGATCGCAGTGCAAACCGTGTTCATCGAAGCACCCCAAGAAAGTTTTACCATCACACACCTTACCATTAAGAAATACAATGGTATAATAAGGGGTTACATTTGTAGACAATAATAGTATCAATTTTTATTTTTTTATTATTAATAAAAAAATTTCATATTTTTTCCTTTTTATTATTACTGTATAAATAAAAAATTAATGAGTTCGAAAAAAAGGTGAATTTGATACGATGAAATAGAAATTGTATTTTTGGAAAATATATAGATTCAATAAAAACATTTTTTTGGATGAATTCAAGAATTTTTTTAAATTTTTTTAATAAAATTTATTTAAATATTTAGGATAATATAATTTTATGAAGTCAAATTTAATTTTTCTAGGGTTCAAAAAACACTTATCATCATAAAAGACTTTATTTTTTATTATATGTATATTTTTTATTAAAAAGGTTATATTTTAATAGATAAAGAATTATTTGGATAAAATAATTATTAATTTTGAAATTTGAATGTCCAAATTATCCAATTTTGAATTTTTCATAATTTTCTGAGACAAATGATTTATTTGGTAAATATTAAATAAAGTATAAATATATAGTATGTATTATGACATCATAAAAGACCGAAAATGATGTAATAAATATTATAATGAGTTTAAAAAACCAAAAATATTTTTCCTATTTAAAATAATTTCTCTTTAAAGTTATTTTATTAATTTTATAAAACATTAATAAATCCTCTAAAACTTATATTATATTTTAAGGTTTCAAAATCAATTCTTTATGAACATGACTCACCTCCACATCACCAAGGATATTATGTTAATGATTTTGGTTCCAAGCCTTAAAAAATATTTAAAAACAATCCTAATTTTTAGAAACCATGTACATAAACAATGGGGAGGTTTTTTATTTTGATTATTTTATTATATAGAGTATGAAACCAAAGTTTAAAAATTAAAAAATAATTTCCCTCTCTTTTGCAATAAAAACCCACTAAAACTCCCATTACTCTTCACTAAAAACCCGTGTAACATTAATTTACATATAATTTCCCATTATATATCCCTTTAAAGGTGTTAAAAATTTCTTAATAAGATCATATTATGCTTTTAGAAGTTCCCACTGAAGGTAAGTGATACACTCCTCCTCTTTATTCAAACACTTAATTTGTATTATACCTTCTTATTTCCAATTTTTCATGTTGGAATATATTTTTTAAACATAAATCATAATATAATTATGATTTCCAAGTGATGATATACCCCTTTCACAAGCATTAAACCCTTCCATGAATCTTAATATACACTCGTTATGCAGCTGAAATTATCCTATAATTTTCCATGAAAAACATTTTTTTAATGAATACCCATAAACATTTACACTCAAGGATATCCATATAAATGTACACATACTTAATTAATAGATTACTTCCATTTATGTAACCCAGCCTCCTTAATATTGTGATTTAATTTGATAAATGATATCTCTATGTTTTATGATCTATACGGTACACTTATTCATGTACATGATAAGAATGTTCCAGGTGGGCCCAGAATTATATAGCCCTATAATGAATTAGGTAATGTTTTTATCTTATGAGATTCTATGTATGGTGAAAATGAGGTTATCCAAAGTATAATATGTTATTATGACTCGATGTTTATCCTTGAGTTATGTTTACGATGTCATGTTTTATATTTTTTCCACATTCCTATATTGGATTTATGTTATCATCATATATCATGCTTTGATGTTCATGTTTATAATTTTAACCCCAATTATATTACCTTTATATGTATATTGAATCACATTTACTTATTTACCTTATGATATTCTTTGATTATTCCCTTAGATTTATATCTCAACCCTTTCTTATGTATGTCCTTAGGCTATCCCATGCAGTTTTAGAAGATAAATGGAATTTTAAGGGGGGTGTTGAGGTGTTTTTAAATAATTTTATTATACCCATGTCTCATTTTATTATATTATGTAACTAATTTACCAAAGTAAATAGAAATAATGATATTGTATTATTGTATTATGTGTATCTTTATGTAATAAATCATTAAATTTTCTTTATTAAAGATATGTGTTGTCATAATT
Organism: Viscum album; assembly: GCA_963277665.1. NCBI lineage: Eukaryota > Viridiplantae > Streptophyta > Magnoliopsida > Santalales > Viscaceae > Viscum > Viscum album. The sequence goes on along the minus strand of OY728139.1, from coordinate 1,076,944,411 downwards.
TTATTATTGCCCCTTCCACACACCTCTTTGTTAGCCTTTTTAGTTCCCATTTTGGGTACCCTTTAAACCTATTCTCTAAGAGTTTAAACTACCATGCCAATAATATTATCTCCATCTTGGGATGATTATTGTTTTTGAATTCCATATTTATCCCATTTACTTTTACATTCCAGGCCATTATAAAATGGCCCATAATGTTGCCTCTCTTACCATATTTGAAATGATTCTTACCTAAAATTGAACATATTTTTAATATTTATTATTAGACTTCTAGGGTATATTATTCTTCACTAATTTATTTTTTTTATGTTAAGGAACACCATATTTCTTTCTTCACCTACTATCTTCATTTTTGTGGTCTTATCCTATCAGTAGCACAGAAATTGTAGGGACCTAGAAGATACCAATACTCCTCATAGAAATAGAAATATATGTTAAAATGTCAAGGAATTTCTCAAACATTTAAAATCTATTTCTTATTCAATGATTCTTATTTTATATGACATCTTTTTTCTTCCAGTAGGATTCCACACTGTTTCAACGTTACTACCTATTACATTATAGCTTCTCTAATTTTTCATTTCTAAAATATTAATATTGAAATAAATATATGTAACATCCCAAGTAAATAATGAATAATAGATAATTTTATCTATGTCTATTAATGAATTAGATTGTGTTTTAGAGGCTTAAAATGAAAATAAATCCAATCTTAAGCATGGAATACACTAATATTTTTTTAAAAGATTGTTTTACTGCCTTTTGATGGCAAACCATTTTTAAATATATCTTTTGACACTTTTATAAGCTATGTTTTTCAAAATAAACTTATTCTTTATGATTGGGACATAAAAATTTACTTTGTGTGAATTTTTGGTATTTTTCTGACAATGTTCATTTTTTAATGAATAGTCAAAAATACTGCATTTTACATCAAAACTGTTTTTTAATCTACTTTATTTATATGATTAGATTATCTTTTGAATTGGTTTTAAAGTTAAATTAGAATAGATTTTTACCATTTAATCCAATGATGGTCATTAGGATTAATTTCACTTTGGAATTGGTCATAAACTAATGCCAAACTTTTCATAGATATTGTTTCAAAAAAACCCGCTATTTGTTTTGACAACGGGAATTATTTTTTAAATCAATTAATGCAATTTCTGTGTTTGGAATTTGGTAAAATGGATTAAATATTTGTAATCATAAGGTCCAAATTATGTAATCAAGACTCTTGTTTTTAGACATTATGAATAGTAACAACGATAATTATCTTTAATTATCTTGATTAATGAGTAATCGGGTAGTTAAAGATAATAAAATAATATCATAATAATACAAAATGACCACAACATGTGTCCTAAAGATACTGTTTGTCTCATGGACTACCATGGGATGCCTTGTGCCAAAATTGGGGTCCCCATGGAATCACTTTTGTGATAAAGTGTCTTTTTATCTTTTTATTTTTAAAGAATGTTAAATGTAACAAAGAATGTATCACCTAAGTAAAATATTTTTAATTTTGTCTACATAAATGATCTTTTGGAATATAAATATTCATTATAAATATAATAAGATTTCCTAAATCATGATATTTTTTTTATAATTTTTAGACAATAAATTTATTAAATTATTTATGACATCATGATGATGCAGTGATTACCTCATTAATAAAGGATTTAAATAAAATGGAAATATAATGTAAAATCTAAGATCTACACATGTCCAAAACCTATTGGATGGGTGGATTTCAAACCCTTATCACCTTAACCTCGAATTATATCAATGTGGGATCTTTTGAATCTGAAAATCATTTTAAAATAAAGTAACATTTCCTTACTTTCCAAGAGTGCCCCTCCTCTCCTCTTATAAAAGGCCCCCAACTCTACCTCCTTACCCACACTCCCAAAGCCTTTGGCTCGGCCAACCCCTGCCCATTTTGTCTCTCCACTTCCCTCTCGTACTCCTTAAATCCTCAATTTGGGCAGATGTCTTCCCAAAGAAGACTTTGAGCTCAAACCAAAGGGAGTTACCCGATTTTAAGGTAATGTCTTCACTTGAGTCCTTTTGTTTTATTTTGCTTCTCCAACCCCCTAAACTCTTTTTATTCATTTCTTTTGTAACAAATCCAGTATCTTCAATATACTTGGATGTTTTTATAAGAAGGATTCGAGCTACACTTACACACACCTACATCTAATGGTTAAAGGACATACTGTTTCCGTGGATGGTGAACTTATGCCTCCCAAAACGATGATTGTTCAAAATTCTTTTAACACCTTCAAAGGTGTCCATTAAGATGTCACTATATTTATATATGATATAAAATATGTTTATGTTTTCCATAAGCTTCTGTATTTTTCATTTTGGGCATACCTTTATAGTTTCTATTATGGGTAAACGCGATATCTTCATTTAAGGAAGTGCGGACTACCTCCCCCTCAAAGTGATTTGATTCGTTAAATACCATATGTGGGACGTATAAAGGATGGAACTGTGATATTATATATGATATTATACTGTAATTATAATATAACTTTATATCATTATGATTCCATTCTATAAAATACAAAATAGAAATGAAAGTAGCGTTCATGCGTACGTACGGCTTACCGTCTCCATGAACGGTGCATTTCATTTCTTACCTCTAAATGATTATGTAATATTTTAAATGCATGTATATACTGGATATATATGATATATACATCATGATTATAATTCTGGATATAATGGATACATGAACAACTTGTAATTATAAAGGGTTTATTTTTGACTCAAGTACCAATGATCGTTAAAACGACCGTTATTAACTTAAATAATTACATAGTGTTCATGACATGGAAATAAGTGATATAAAAGGAATAATGAACTTGAAAAAGTTTCTTAAGAAAGTAGAAATTAACTCAAGTTTATTATTCAGGACATTAAAGAACGATCGAGTCAAGTCGGACCTGGGGTATGGGACTTTGTCTCAATCTCCATTCATTGAGGCATATTTTGTTTTATACACAACCTTCTTTTATACGGTGTATAAACCCCTTTGAATTTTACGTTTATCCAAAAGGAATCTTTTTTATACATAGCATTTTACTAAACGACAAAAGGGAATGTTTTTGTCGTACGTATGCGACGACAACGACTTCTTCGCCGCCGTGACCGTTATTTGAGTTTCGGCATCCTCTACAAGACATACCTTTTTTTTAAAAGAAAATAAATCCCATGTTTTACTTTTCTTTTATTTTGGTATTGAAAATGGTTTTCATAATGTTTTTATACCAATGTGTTGTATTGATATCTTGTGATTGAAAGGTGGAAATGTTATGTTTCCTTTATTCATGTTTTATGTGGTATGATTTTGTTGAGGTTCTTGGGCATTATTATGAAGATGGGTGGTTCCGTGATAAACTAAGGGCAGGTGAGCCCAATATAGCTCTCCAATTCATTGGGTAATGCGAAGGAGTGAAACGTTAAGGTTTCTCTGAAGCGATTTAGGGAATATACTGTGATGGGTATTCCAAACGTAACCAAGAGGGTTACTCCCTACGTAAGAATGTTATGAATGCCTCAAGTTACCTTTATGCCTTATGATTTCTATGATTTATTCATGATTTGATGAGGTATGTTAAAGTGCTTATGTTTTATGGGTAAATTATGATTTCATTCTTATGTATATATGTACCCATGTTTCCTTTGCATATTTTTATATCCCTTACTGAGCTTTTTATGCTCATCCCAAGTTTTTTTTGAAATGTTTTTCACAGGTCAAGGGAAAGGTACATGATATGATGATAGTGTCAAGGAAGTGTCAAGAAAGAATCCATGTTTTATTTTAAATATGTTTCCATTGATGGGAAAGAAGAATACTATCTTTATGTAACCACTTTATTTATATGTGGAATGTAATGAAAGTTTTATGATCTAATTCTCTAAAACTCTAAACCCGAAAAGATCCTCAATGTGTAATTTTGTAATAACTCAAGATTAAGTAAGGTTTAAGGTTGGGGCCTTATAGTTGGTATCAGAGGTCAGTTTAGATAACTTTAGGAGTTAGAATTCTATTAAATGATTATCCAAATTTGTTTTTATGGTCAAATTTAAGTGATATAGTATTTGAAGATTACCATGTTGCTTCATCTAAGACATGTTTGTTCAGAATGGTTTTCCGCAGAGGAAACAGAGAACCAGTGCTAGGAAGGCATGCAAAAGGAAATAACCTTCTGAATCAGCATCCTGAGATGGTCGGAATTGGAACTGAACAGTTTGTTGCAGTAATGGCGCAGTTGACTCAAGCAATAAATGGTGCTGGTATCCATGCACGAGATCTGCCAGATCAACAGTAGAGGAACATGTCAGTGGTGTAACATTTCATGAGGAAACATCCCCCATCATTCAGAGGATCATCTGACCCTGTTCTAGCTGAAGGGTGGACTAAAGCACTGGAGATGATTTTCGATGTCATGGGGTGTTCAGACAATCAAAAGGTTAGTCTTTCTATTTACCGTTTGGAGGGTGAAGCAGATCAGTGGTGGTCGATGGTTAAAAATATCAGGGATGCTGATGAGATTGATGCTCTCTACTGGGATGAATTCAAAGGTATGTTTCTTGAAAAGTATTTTCCTAAGGCTGTTCGACCTAGGATGGAAAAACAATTATTGGAAATGAGGCAAGAGGAAGACTCAGTGGCTACCTATTAAGAAAGGTTCACTCGATTGTCAAGGTATGCTTTAAATTTTATTCGAGACCTTGATAGTAAAATCAATCATTTTTACTAAGGATTAAAGCCAAAATATTGAAGGGCATTAGCTTCTCATGAGTTTGAAAGTTATGAAAATCTTGTTCGATGTGCTGAGAAGGTGGAAATGGAGTTTGTTGATGATCAAGTGTTCTAAGAGACCAAGGTGGTAGGAGAAAGGGAAGAATTCTTCAAAAAAGTCTGATGGTAAGAAATCTAAGTTTCCAGTTTATGATAAATGTGGCAAAAGGCATGCTGGGAAATGTCTTCTGAATTCTGGAAAGTGCTACCGATGTGGTAAGATGGGACATAAGGCTCGTGATTGCACTAAAAAAGATCAAGGTGAAGGTAAGACCAAATTTGATTTATAGTTAGTGAAATGTTTTAAGTGCAATGAGATGGGTCACTATGCAAACGAGTGTCTGACAAAGAGCTTGAGTGATGGGAAGCAGTTAGACTACAAGCAGAAAGGGGTGGTGAAATCCTTTGCAACTACTTCAATAGATGTCGGGCCATCAAATGAAGTTGTATTAGGTACTTTGTTTGTTTTTTCAGATTATGCCAGTGTGTTGTTTGATTCGGGGTCCACACATTCTTTCATCTCTGAAACCTTTTCTAGTAAAATGGGAATACCATCTCAAGAAATAACTCCTGAACTTTTGGTAAAAACACCTGGGGGAAATGTTGAGGCAAAAAGAATTTATAAGAATCTTCCTATCCTTATCTGTGGAAAGAACCTACTTGCAAACATTATTGTTCTACCTCTAGTAGAGTTTGATGTTATCCTGGGTATGGATTGGATCTCTATTTACCATGCTAAGATTGACTGTAGAGATAAAGAAGTTTCTTTTCAGAAATAATTTCAGTTTGTGTACAAGAATGAACCCTTACTGTTGATAACTTATCAAGAGGCCAATAAACATGTAAAATATGGAAATGAATGTTACCTTTCACACATCGTTGAAAATAAAGGAACTGTTCAGATTAATGATGTGCTAGTGGTAAATGAGTATCCTGATGTTTTTTCTGATGAGTTGCCTAGAATAATACCAGATCGGGAAGTTGAGTTTACCGTTGACTTAGTTCCTGATGCTAAGCCAATTTCAAAACCCCCTTATCGAATGGCTCAAATTGAAATTTTAGAGTTGAAGTAGCAATTGCAAGATTTATTAGAGAAAGGTTTCATTCGACCTAGCACATCACCATGGGGTGCCCCTATTTTATTTGTTAAAAAGAAAGATGGTTCAATGAGACTTTGCATTGATTATAGAGCCTTGAATAAAATCACTGTTAAGAACAAATATCCTTTGCCTCATATCGATGATTTTTTTGATCAGCTCTAGGGAGCTCATTATTTTTCAAAGATTGACTTGAGATCGGGGTACCATCAGCTAAAGGTAAAGGAAGAAGATGTTCCGAAGACCGCGTTCCGTACAAGATATGGCCATTATGAATTTGTAGTAATGCCTTTTGGGCTAACCAATGCACCTTCTGTATTCATGGACTTAATGAATAGAATTTTCCATGAGTTCTTGGATAAGTTTGTTGTGGTTTTCATTGATGATATTTTGGTGTTTTCTAAAATTAAAGAGGAGCATGAAAGACATTTAAGGGTTATCTTGAAAACCTTAAAAGAAAAGAATTTGTATGGAAAATTCAGAAAGTGTGAGTTTTGGTTGCAACAAATTTCTTTCCTTGTTCACATTGTTTCTAAAGATGGGATAACTGTTGATCCTGCAAAAACAAAAGTTGTGGAAGAAAGACCAAGACCCACAAATGTAACTGAGATTCGTAGATTCATTGGTTTGTCAGGCTATTACCGAAGGTTTGTTAGAAATTTTTCACGGTTATCTAGTCCAATGACTAAGGTAACTCGGAAGGGTTTTAAGTTTATTTGGACAAAAGAATGTGATGATTGTTTTCAGGAATTGAAAGGAAGATTGGTGAATGCTCCAGTTTTGGAACTACCTTCCAGTAATGGTGAGTTTGTTATATACAGTGATGCTTCATTGAAAGGACTTGGTTGCGTCCTTATACAGAATGATCTGGTAATTGCCTATGCTTCACGATAGTTGAAAACTCATGAGGTAAATTACCCTACACATGATTTGGAATTAGCTACTGTTGTTTTCACTTTAAAAATTTGGATGCATCATTTGTATGGAGTAAAGTGTGAAATATATACTGATCACAAAAGTTTAAAGTATATATTCACCCAGAAATATTTAAACATGAGACAGAGGAGATGGCTAGAATTAATCAAGGATTATGACTGTACAATTCATTACCATCCAGGAAAAGAAAATAAAGTGGATGATGCTTTGAGTCGAAAAAGTAATGTTTCATTAGCAATGTTGAATTTGGAACTTGATCCTTTGGTTAAGGATTTGATGAACTTTGGCATAGAAGTTTTTGGTATAGGATGTTATTCTGTTTTGTTTCAGGTATCAGTGAGATCATCTCTATCAGATAGAATCAAGCAAGCATAGAAGAAAGACAGTGAGTTGTAGAAAAAGGTAGAGCTGGTTCAGAAAGGTAAGTTTCCTGAATTCAAAATTGATAATAATTGCGTTTTGTGTTTTGGGAAGAGATTCTGTGTGCCTTGTGATTCACAATTGAAGAGAGAGATGTTATGTGAAGCCCATAGTTCTCCGTTTTAAGTTCATCTTGGTAGTAATAAGATGTACAGAGATCTGCGGGAGTATTAATGGTGGGATGGAATGAAAAGAGATATTGCTGATTTTACTGTGAAGTGTTTGACATGGAAACAGGTTAAAGCAAAGTGGCAGTTACCAAAAGGGATGCTTTAGCCTTTACCAGTTCCAGAGTGGAAATGGTAGAATATATCCATGGACTTTGTTGTGGGATTACCGAAGACATCTCGAGGTAATAATGCAATATGAGTTATTGTTGATCGCTTGACTAAATCTTCTCATTTCCTTGCTATACGAGATACTTTTTCCCTAGATCAACTTTCTCGTTTTTATCTTAATGAGATAGTCAGGTTACATGGAGTTTCCCTCTCCATTGTATCTGATCGTGATCCCAGGTTCACTTCTAACTTTTGGAAAGGCCTTCAGAAGTCGTTGGGTACTGAATTAAATTTTAGTACAACTTTTCATCCTCAATTCGATGGGCAGTCAGAACAAACAATTTAGACCATGGAGGATATGCTAAGAGCTTGTTCGATGGATTATCAGGGAAGTTGGGACCAACATCTTTCTTTGGTTGAATTTTCATATAATAATAGTTTTCATTCCAGTATATAGATGGAACCATTTGAGGCGTTATATGGGAAGTGGTGTCGAACTCCAGCTTTATGGGATGAAGTGGGTGAAAGGAAGTTGATGGGACCAAAATTGGTAGAAGAGATGGCAGAAAAAGTTCTGCTAATTCAGAAACACATGAGAACAGCTCAGAGTAGGCAGAAGAGTTATGCAGACAACAGGAGGAAGGATCTAACTTTTGAGGCAGGTGATCATGTTTTTCTCAAAGTCTCACCATGGAAAAATGTGATGAGATTTGGTAAGAAAGGAAAGTTGAGTCCAAGGTTCATTGGACCATATGAAATTCTAGAGAGAGTTGGATCAGTTGCATACCGGGTGTCTTTACCTCTGATTTTATCTCAGGTACACAATGTTTTTCACGTTTCGATGTTGAGAAAGTATATGCCAGATCAATCTCGTGTTTTGAGTCCAGAGGTAGTTCAGCTGGAAGAGAACCTATCTTATGAGGAACAACCGGTCCAGATTCTTGACCACAGGGAGAAAGTGTTACGAAATAAGATGATTAATTAGGTAAAGGTTTTGTGAAAAAACCACATGATGGAAGAGGCAACATGGGAATCTGAAAATGCAATGAGGGATAAGTACCCTCATTTATTCGATAAGTAAATAAATTATGAGGACACAATTTTATAAAGGGGGGAAGGATGTAACATCCCAAGTAAGTAATTAATAATAGATATTTTTATCTATGTCTATTAATTAATTAGATAGTGTTTTAGAGGCTTAAAATGAAAATAAATCCAATCTTAAGCATGGAATACACTAATATTTTTTTAAAAGATTGTTTTACTGCCTTTTGATGGAAAACCATTTTTAAATATATATTTTGAAAATTTTATAAGTTATTTTTGTCAAAATAAACTTATTCTTTATTATTGGGACATCAAAATTTACTTTGTGTGAATTTTTGGTATTTTTCTGACAATATTCATTTTTTAATGAATAGTGAAAAATACTGCATTTTACATCAAAACTGCTTTTTAATCTACTTTATTTATATGATTAGATTATCTTTTGAATTGGTTTTAAATTTAAATTAGAATATATTTTTACCATTTAATCCAATGGTGGTCATTAGGATTAATTTCACTTTGGAATTGGGCATAAACTAATGCCGAACTTTTCATAGATATTGTTTCAAAAAACCTGCTATTTATTTTGACAACGGGAATTATTTTTTAAATCAATTATTGCAATTTATGTGTTTGGAATTTGGTAAAATGGATTGCATATTTGGAATCAGAAGTACCAAATTATGTAATCAAGACTCTTTTGTTTTTGGACATTATGAATAGTAACGACGGTAATTATCTTTAATTATCTTGATTAATGAGTAATCGGGTAGTTAAAGATAATAAAACAATATCATAATAATAAAAAATCACCACAACATGAGTCCTAAAGCTACTGGTTGTCTCATGGCCGACCATGGGATACCTTGTGCCAAACTTGGGGGCCCCATGGAATCACTTTTGTGACAAAGTGACTTTTTATCTTTTTTTAAAAAAAATGTTAAATGTAACAAAGAATGTATCACCTAAGTAAAATATTTCTAATTTTGTCTACGTAAATGATCTATTGGACTATAAATATTAATTATAAAGATAAAACTATTTCCTACATCATGATATTTTTTTATAATTTTTAGACAATAAATTTATTAAATTATTTATGACATCCTGATGATGCAGCGATTACCTCATTAATAAAGGATTTAAATAAAATGGAAAGATAATGTAAAATCTAAGACCTACACATTTCCAAAACCTATTGGATGGGTGTATTGCGAACCCTTATCACCTTACCCTAGAATTATATCAATGTGGGACCTTTTGAATCCGAAAATCATTTTAAAATAAAGTAACATTTCCTTACTTTCCAAGAGTGCCCCTCCTCTCCTCTTATAAAAGGCCCCCACCTCTACCTCATTACCCACACTCCCAAAGCCTTTGGATCGGCCAAACCCTACCCATTTTGTCTCTCCACTTCCCTCTCTTACTCCTTAAAGCCTCTCTTTGGGTAGATTTCTTCCCAAGGAAGCCTTTGAGCTCAAACCAATGGGAGTTACGCGATTTTAAGGTAATGTCTTCGCTTGAGTCCTTTTGTTTTATTTTGCTTCTCCAACCCCCTAAACTCTTTTTATTAATTTCTTTTATAACAAATAAAGTATATTAAATATACTATTATGTTGTTATAAGAAGTATTCGATCTAAACTTACACACACCTACATCTAATGGTTAAAGGACACACTGTTTCCGTGGATGGTGAACTTATGCCTCCCGAAATGATGAGTGTTCAACATTATTTTAACACCTTCAAAGGTGTCCATTAAGATGTCACTATATTTATAAATGATATATAATATGTTTATGTTTTCCTTAAGCTTCTGTATTTTTCATTTTGGGCATACCTTTATGGATTCCATTATGGGTAAACGCGGTATCTTCATTTAAGGAAGTGCGGACTACCGCCCCCTCAAAGTGATTTGATTCGTTAAATACCATATGTTGGACGTATAAAGGATGGAACTATGATATTATATATGATATTATACTGGAATTATAATATACCTTTATATCATTATGATTCCATTCTATAAAATACGAAATAGAAATGAAAGTAGCGTTCATGCGTACGTACGGCTTACCGTCTCCATGAACGGTGCATTTCATTTCTTACCTGTAAATGATTATGTAATATTATAAATGCATTTATATACTGGAAATATATGATATATACATCATGATTATAATTATGGATATAATGGATACATGAACAACTTGTAATTATAAAGGGTTTATTTTTGACACAAGTACCAATGACCGTTAAAACGACCATTATTAACTTAAATAATTACATAGTGTTCATGACATGGAAATAAGTGATATAAAAGGAATAATGAACTTGAAAAATGTTCTTAATCAAGTAGAAATTAAATCAAGTTTATTATTCAGGACATTAAAGAACGATCGAGTCAAGTCGGACCCAAGGTATGGGACTTCGTTTCAATCTCCTTTCATTGAGGCATATTTTGTTTTATACAAAACCTTCTTTTATACGGTGTATAAACCCCTTTGACTTTTACGTTTATCCAAAAGGAATCTTTTTTATATGTAGCGTTTTACTAAACGACAAAAGGGAATGTTTTTGTCGTACGTATGCAGCGACAACGACTTCTCTGCCACCGTGACCGTTATTTGAGTTTCGGCTTCCTCTACAAGCCATACCTTTTTTTAAAGAAAAATAAATACCATGATTTAATTTTCTTTTATTTTGGTATTGAAAATGGTTTTCATAATGTTTTTATATCAATTTGTTGTATTGATATCTTGTGATTGAAAGGTGGAAATGTTATGTTTCCTTTATGCATGTTTTATGTGATAAGATTATGTTGAGGTTCTTGGGAATTATTATGAAGACGGGTGGTTCCGTGATAAACTAAGGGAGGGTGAGCCTAATATAGCTCTCCAATGCATTGGGTAACATGAAGGAGTGAAACGTTAAGGTTTCTACGAAGAGATTTAGGGAATATACTGTGATGGGTATTCCAAACGTAACCAAGAGGGTTACTCCCTACGTAAGAATGTTATGAATGCCTCAAGTTACCTTTATTTCTTATGATTTATATGATTTATTCATGATTTGATGAGGTATGTTAAAGTGCTTATGTTTTATGGGTAAATTATGATTTCATTCTTATGTATATATGTACCCATGTTTCCTTTCCATATTTTTATATCCCTTACTGAGCTTTTTCTGCTCATCCCAAGTTTTTTTGAAATGTTTTTCACAGGTCAAGGGAAAGGTACATGATATGATGATAGTGTCAAGGATGTGTCAAGAAAGAATCCATGTTTTATTTTAAATATGTTTCCATTGATGGGAAAAAAGAATACTATCTTTATGTAACCACTTTTTTTATTTGTGGAATGTAATGCAAGTTGTATGATCTAATTCTCTAAAACTCTAAACCCGAAAAGATCCTCAATGTGTAATCTTGTAATAACTCAAGATTAAGTAAGGTTTAAGGCTGAGGCCTTATAATATATCTATGCACAAACCTCCAAAAACACAAACATCTTCCAATTAACATTTTTCAATTGATATTGTATAAAATTTATTCTAATGTACATGCTTCCTTTCTTTGGTTTTGGAAGATAATTTTTCCTCTCCTTTTGGAGGGAAACATTATTGTGAAATGCCTTCAATAGCCCTTTAAACATTGGTAGATTTAATAGCATTTGTATGCTTCCAAATTTTTATAAAATGTAACATTCTCATGTATTTCAGAAAAAAAACTATTCAGCACTACCTAAATAAATGGTATTGTGATATACCTGTTCTAATAAGAAAGCTATAGAGAATTATTTATATAATCTCAAGAACTCTTATCCACCATAATGAGTTCATTTTGAGTGAAAATTCATTTTAAATATTTTGGTGGTATTACTTTTCTTCTTAGTATATTTTGGAAACCCATGTGATATAGAATTTATATTTTTCTTTATAACTTTTATCTTAAGGAACTTTATGTTGAGAGTGTAATTCTCAGGCACAATTAAACTCAATCATTCTTTCCATTTTATATTTATAATTAAAAATTCATACTCATTACTTTCCCTTGTCTTAACTATATATCTTTCTATAAATTTTTATCTTTTTTATTTATAGTAATATAGGAGGATTTGACATCCATGGAGAGTCTGTGAAACTTCTCCATGGCATGGAAAACTTCTTTGAAACATTTTTAGACACTTCTTTATCATATAAATATCTTTATAGTAATTCATTAACCATATAAAATATTTTATTTCAAAGTGAAAACTTGTCATCTTTAATATTCAATATCTTTTTCAGAGTGTTGTAATAACTCATTTTTTTTCTAATTCTTCTTCCATATCATGAAATTTTACTTCTAGTTGTGAATTCTCATCATGAAGTCCTAGAATATATGAAAATATATATGTGAAAACTTCAATGTTTACATTATTCAATTAATCCATTAATTTATATAAATATCACTTAAGGATTCATTGAATTATAATTCATCACATCTTGACTTTATTTTACTAAAGGAATAATTTTAAATAGATTTTTCCTAGAAATTACCACTCTAAATAGCCTTAGGGGTGATTTATCTATATTTATTGAGATCTGTCCATAAATTTTGGCCAGATTTTTCTTTATATTTCTCAAGGTAATGTCTAAGATCTCTAATTCTATCTTAACAGGGATGGAGATAGATACTTTTACTCGAGGCACTTCTAAAATATCTTTAAATATACAAATTATATATATATGTAGTAAAATGATTGGGTATAAAAATTTATATCCATAAATAGATAAAACATTTTATCTATTTTAAAATTATTATAGTCCAAGATAGATCCATTAAAAGAGAACCTATTCTTGGATACCAATTTAGATTCCTAGTTAGATCATGTAGACACACCTGAGAAGGGGTTGAATAAGGTGTGACCAAATTCTTTTCCCAAAAACTAATTCATTATAATTTGTTTCAACCCCATTGGTTTTTATCATTTTTCAGTTATTAGGATGTAAATGTATGTCTTGTAGTTTACTAAACCATACACCAATATTCATTGAGAATTATAGAATCAACGTTAACACATGTAATTTTTATAAGGTTTGAACCCAATTTTGGAACCCAACTCCTTACTGAATTCAACTCTCATAGAGAGACATATTCTGCAATGAAATATTTTATCAATAAAATTGAAGTGTATATAGTTTTTATCCTAACCCATATTCACCATATTACATAGGTGTGGGTTTACCATATTACGAAGGTGAATTAAATGGTGTGTCCAAAAACATGTCTTCAAGCTATATTCCCACCAAAATATTCTCTTAGTTTTCCTCATCTTTTTGAAGTTGATCAACAATATGGTCTAGAGGTGTTATTGCACCCAACAAAATGATCACCTTTCTCAATACAATTATTATTCAACTTCCATTATATATCAAAAAACAACATATGATACTCATCCTCTATTAACTATACAACTCCCAAATTCTTTATTTAAATTTATTGTTGGATTAATCAAACTTGGAAACACTAAAATCTAATATATATAAATTTTTCACTACTCACTCACCCTAGAATTTAATCACTCATTCAAATTATTTCTTCTTCCTTGGTTGTATCTAACTAATATTACATGTCACCCACTTCATCTTCTTCTTCTTCAAAACCCAAATGACTTTCTTGGTACAACATATGGATTCTCTAATCTTCCTCATTATACCATCTAGTAGTCCATTTTTTCTTCTTATTCGAGAGTCTCAGTTCTCTCAACCAAATCACAATTACTACTACTAAATAGTAGTGGATCACTTCTCTATATCATTATTTCTCAATTTTCCCATTTTTTATTTAGATTTATTTAATTAAAATTTCATTTTGTTTGTAAAAAATTGGAATAATGAGAATATGTTTTTATTACAAAAAAATCGCAACTATGAAATATCAACTTTTGGGTTCTGATGATTTTATTTCTCTAATAAAGTATATTTCAAAAATACCCTCATTTAATACACATAACATGGGAGAATAAATATTTATTTCATTTTTCAATAGTCTCCTCTCATTCTTCTAATATGATTCTATAAAATTCTGTACATTTAATATTTTCCATGTCTTTATAAAATATAAAATCATATGAAACATTTGTGGGGAGATTCCTTAAACTTAGATTGGGTATATCACCAAGAAACCTATATAGATTCTAGTTGGAACTATTCAAACTAGTCATGACTCAACCTAACCATCTTATCTTCTCATAATGAGGCTTAATCACATGGTCTATTATGATATTTAATCCATTGAAAGAGCATAAGCAATAATTAGAAGATATTTCATTTCTATATTTAACCAAATATATAGGTCATTTATTTCAAGATAAAAATATTCATTGAAGAACATCTTAACTCAATAATTTTCATACTCAAACATCTCTAATAAAACTATTTTTTACACTGATAAATAGATCAAGCATCAATTCATTTTCATTTTCATTGTTATATAAAAATAATGAAGTTTCTTTTCCATTATCAATAATCTCATTCTCTTTATTCTCTTCAATACCATGCTTAATCATGGCTTGACTAAGCATCCTGGTTATTTGAACATTAATCTCAAATCTAGTATCTTTAGATGAATTTCCATATGAATTAATAACTCTATAAACTCTATAATCCTGAAATTAAAAAAAGGTCTCTCAAATATTCTTCTTGCATGGATCTTCATCTCAATTCTTAAAGACAATCTTCAAAAAATTTCTTACAAGAATCAAAAAATCCTTTTGGTTTTTTTCATGTTTGGAACATGATTGAATAGCTATTTTATCTTCCCAAATACAATTATCTGGAATCTTTTAATTCTATACATATTATTTTTTTCACCAATTAAATTATATTACGGGATATTTTAGATATTTTATTTTAACTTATTTCCAAATACCATCTAAAATATCTTACATGTTGGAATTATCTTAATGGAAACACAAAATTATTAAAAATATATCAAATATATTATTGGAAACTCAAACTTCTTTCATTTCATAAAACATATTATGTGTAAATCTAAAATATTAGGTATGTGCCAAATATCATGTGTGTCAGCTTAATTATTATACAGAGTTCAAGATATCTTATCCTTTGTCTGAGACGTGTTACATGAGACAAAATATCTTAAGAATTTTCTAAATTTTGTTATGTGAAACATAATATCAAAATTGGGTATCAAAATATCTGACACACAAATCAAACATCTTATGTGTATAAAAAATCCTTTTCTATTTTCTTGAACTCCAACCCGAGAATAATAATTCAAAAACATTTGAAAAAAAAATTTAGTATCTTCAAATCATAATTGGAGCTTCTAAATTAAGTAAAATCACTTTAGATATGCTTCAAATAATTAAGGTATTTCTTAGAATAATTCTTAACACAATTAAGAATGTTCCAAAATCTTATAACATATAAAATACTTTAAATATAGTATTCTCAAGTAATCATATACTCATTCATCCTTAGATAGCATTTTCTCCTTGAATAACTACACTTCAGTATCCCTGGTATCTATATTTTTAAAAATATCATTCCAAAATAATTTAAACAATACGATATCACTTCCTTTATAAGTTTTGATTTTATTTCCATGAATATCGGATCTATCAATCAGCTAATGGAAGGGTCCTTGAAACCTATCCATCTAGATAATATAAGGAAAATACTCTTCTATTTTCATATTTAAAGACATTGGATGGGTAGATACTCAATCGCTTTCCCAATATATAACATCTGCATGATTATGTAGAAAAAACTCTAATTAACAAAAAATACAACTCGAACCCAAGGGAACTTTAGAAGGTGAATATTCACAACTCTTTATAATTTTTTCTTCCAACACACTAGTGGGATAATATAATATCCATATTGATGTCAATATCCATAAAACTAACTATAGAGGATACAAAGGTCTTGTTTGATTCTCTAGTATACTATTCGTAAGAATTTTTGGAGATATAGAATGATCTAGTCCTAAAACACTATAGAGGCATCAGGACCAGGAATTATTTGAGGGATATAGTCTTGAGTTATGTGTTATTACCCACAATGGGATTTGATGTATACCTAAAGGTATTCTTAAATTCATATGAGTCCAAAGTAGAAAATTTGGAAGAATATCTTGATGTTGGTATATAAACCCCCACTCAACAGGCATAGTGTCCACCAGAATCACTTCCACCATATGTTCATCACTGTTGGATTTGGAAGATATGATTACTTCAATATCCACACCACAGTGAAGGAGTTAGTTTCATCTTGAGATAAAGAAAATAGTGCTCTAGTCATATCTTTTAGACATGGATGCTTTAACCTAGTTTATTGATCTCCTGGCCACAACAATTCATGATGCTTCTCCACATTCAACGGTGGTGTCTATCTAGAGACAAAGAATTACTAATGGGGCATCCTTAGTGAATTAACTTTAATTATAGATATCCCAAGTTCAATAATATTTATCCAAAATTCAAAAATATTTAATCATAATTAAAATTTTGATATAGGAGCATCAATAACTGTTTGAGGAGTCATAGAAGTTGGGGATGAATACTTATTCAATGGTAGTGGAAATATAGTCTAACTTAGAGGCAGGAGACATAAGACTATAAAAGTTGTATCAAGTTGTGAGTAAATCAAAGAAGATGTTTTTTTAAATTATATAATCTATTGAACATACCATGTAGTAGCATCCCCATATACACCTCAATTTGTATATAATGAAAGAGACTCTAAATTTTTTATGTTCCAATCTTCTCTTGATTAATGAAATAAACATTATTTACCATAATTTTTAATTGTATGGTTCCTATTCCACCTTGTTCATTAACATAGGATGAAAATTGAAAATATTGAAGGGTAACATAAATATAACTGAACCCATCAGAACATTGAATGAAAATGGATTAAGTCAGTCATGATCTCTGACTACTTGCTTCCAAATTAAATATGGAGAAATTAATCATATTTCATACATGTTCCTTTGTACAGGTATAGGATGTATGGATATGGAAGCATTTGTACCATTAATATACACCATTGAAATCCTTTTGAAGTAAAGTATTTTGATTTTGTTTCCAACTGATCATGTGCCCTGTGGTGGATATTGGCATGTAATTTATTCCTAAATGTGTTCTCTCATATGATTATAGGTGAGAAAAATATGTTAAAGCAAGTTCCATAATTGTAAACTATATTGGCCCATATAGATATGGTATATTCATTAACTCAACATAATAATGATACTGAAGGGTAACCTTGATATGAGGATGCCAATATTTGTGTGATCCTGAGTAACCTGTTTTCACAACTTTGTTTATTTTTCATGGGTTATATAAACCACTATATGAAATCTAACATGAGGGATATTTAATTTTTTCATAGTCTTATGGAACTAATTAGAATGAATTGAGTTTTTATAGGGTCATGTAGTAGACCCCCTAATCTTTTCATCTCTTTATTTTTCTCTAACTTTTTCCTAAGCCTCAAATGGAGGATACTTAGTGGGTAGAAATATTGATTTTTACCAAGCTGTCACTTATTGGTTTTGAACCTAACAAGTTTATTTTTGGACTTCCATTTTTTAAATTCTAAAAATTATGTCGGTAAAACAAGGTGTATTCCCAACAAGTAGTGTCTCAACTTTTTCCTAGGATTCCCTATTTGGGTTATCAACCTGGAATGTGTTATATCATTTTTAGTTGGGGCAGTTTAAGGGATTTCAATTTAGAAAAATGTTGTAGAATTTTAATGTTAGGTATCATTGAACAAAATGTTAGGCAATCTAAAAATAGTATTAAAAATTCAAAGACACCATGAATGAGAGCCCAATTCATATAGTATAAATATAATCATAAATGGTTTCATGCAGTTTAGGGTAATGATTCTCATAACATTGAGCTTGTATTTATGGTCAAATAGATTTCTCCAAAGGATGATATAGCCTATATATTAAGGGCGAGGTTACAAACTGATGTTAATGATGGCCCTAATACTTTTATAGGTCTTCCTAAAAGAGGGTCATGTATTTTAAGGTCATGGCTCTTGGACCAACATGTTTTGTAGTTTAAGCTTATGTGATGAGGACCAATTATGGTTTGAGAAGAAGATTTTATACTCTTTCTGTGATAATGGGAATAATTCAAAAATGTGTAACATCAATAGAATTATAATTCTACTTGAATATCAAGGTGGAGAAATATGTAAACCATAACTCAGAACAATATAGTAATGGAATAATGGGATGAAACTGGTACAATGGGTATGACCATGAACCACATTCAAATGATGGGTTCCATTGTAATGTTATTGTAATGTATAGATATTATAGTAAATTATCCTAATAATGAAAACATTACTCTGGTTATCAGGCTGAATAGAGAGATATTGATATCATTACCAAGAAATGGTGTCTCCTGGAGTCTAATATGTTTTTTTACCAATATTCATGAATGATTTTTAACGATTTAAATATATTAAGGAATAAAGTAGGATTACGGAGTAAATAAAACTAAATAAAGATTTAAGAACCCAAATGGTTACACCATCATGTGTTGAATACATTCTAAATGTTAAGGGTTGTAACATGATTTTTTTCATATATTTTGAAGAGAAAGAAAAAAAATACTCTCACTATTTTCCTGGACCAATGAGTCTAATGAGCATGGATTGAATTTTTATTAGGATATATGATTGGCCCTGTAATAATTTTGTATTTTTTTTGTTTAAGGATTAATAAATTTACACCATTGAGAGATGGATTTTTAGGTTTTATATCTTTAAAAAACTATTCTTGGGGTTTAAGGTCAATCTTCTTTGACCATTAATGAGATAGTCTACCTAGAGACAAGGGCATGGTTAACTAGACACAAATAGAAGACCAAATCCACCAAGGTAAAAATCATTGATGGAGTTGAATAATTTTTAAGGTAATAAATTAGAAAAGGGAGAGGTACCATGATAACCCAGATGAATCTCAATGGATAGATATTCCCATTACCATTTGAATGGGGATTGATGATATTGTAAATCATGATCTCATGTACTTGAATCAAGAAATGATTATATGGAACAAGTATGTTGATGATGATTTTTGATGAATATTGAAAAAAAAGGTTACATGGAAATGTTTTTATTGGAATACAATGTTTTGGGTACTTTTCCTTAGGATAAAAATGCATAAGGTTTTTAGTACTGAATATGATGGAACAAGCATTACCAAGAATAGGTGTTCCTAAGAGTTGAATACACTCATTACTGGTAGCTATCAATGATTTATAGAGATTAAAAACACTCAAGGAATGAAACTTGATTCATGGTAAAGGATCATTAAAAAATATTTTGTGTAACACCCCCAGCATCCATAGTACATTTCCTTTCAAAAAATTCAATAGCTTGTACTGCATGCAACACCGAGTTTGAGCGCACCCTAGTCTATGAAACAAGCCATTTTAATTTTTTTTTATAAATAGTATTAACCATATTATAAAATTTATAAATATAATTTTCCAAAATTGACCTCATTTTTTAATTTGGAATATCGAAATTAGCTTAGGGTGAAATTATGGTATTTTTCTGAAATGTTTCAATTTTGATGAATAATGAACATTATTTCATTATTGTTAAAAACCAAATTTTTCATTTGACTAATTATTTTACATTATGTTGATATTTATATAAAAATAGATAAATAATATTTATATTAATCCAATTTAGTTTTTTGGAATCATTTTTTTAATAGAATACGAAATAAAAATTTGTTGATCTTTTGAACGTCTTTTTACCTACTTTCCCACCACATCTGCATGATTGACATTAAACATAATTTTTCAATTTTTTGAATTTAATTTAGAAAAAAGGAAATAACTTGTTGTAATTAGTATGAAATTTTTTATCTAATGGGGTTAACTTTATTTTTTAGTGAATAGTAACTTTAGTAACTTTTTATTTATTTATCACGATAAAGGGTAAATTAGGAAATTAAAGGTAAAAATAATATTATAGAATTACCCTAAAAAAATTTAAAATCATATTGGATGACTAAATTCGACCCTTATAACCTATTGTTTGAAATAGAATCATCTAATAGACCCGTATCCCTGAATATGACATGGAAATTATAAAAATCAAAGAATGTGAAAAAATGTCACACTCTCATTTTATATAAGTATATTAATTTTAATATAGAGATAATCATCAGATAACATAAATTTTATATAGTCTATGTAAATATAAAGTAATTACATAAAACATATTAATTTGTTTATAATTTTTAGAGATTAAATAATTACCATTATTGGTGACACAATAATGATGTAGTAATTTATTTATTAAAAGAAGAATCAATTAAATGATATAAATTTCATAAAAATATATGGTTCATTTAACTAACTTTTATAGTGTTAAATATTTCATTAATTATCCAATTAACATTTTATTGGAATTTTATAACGAATATATTTACCCTATAGTATAAAAATACAAGTAGAAACAGAAAGAGTTAAACGGTTTAACTAATGATTAAATTTAAAAGATAAGGTTAATTTTGTGACATAAACATTCCAAAAAATATTTTTTTGGAGGATTTAGAACCATATTAATATTATAATCTAAATAAATCACTTTGGATCTAGTTTAAATTTAAAAACAATTTATATTAAATTAATAGTTTTGGAATTTCCAAAAGTTCTCTTCCCCTCTCTTATAAAAGGCCACTTCTCCTTCTCTTTTATTCCAACTTCTAAATCCCATTGGATTAGACAAAACCTACCCAATTCTCCTCCCAAATTCCCTTACTTCATCCTAGAGGATATAATTTGTACACAAATCCAACCTAATAAGACCTTTTATTCAAACCAAAAGGGGATACCTGAAGAAGATGTGATTTTTTTACCAATTCAATTCAATTTCTTCTCTTTTTATAATTCCTCTTCCTATGTTGTTTCCATAAAAAAGTAATAACACAAGTATCCTATACATTATTAGGTGTTATTATGGTAATGTGAAAACCATATTTCTCCTTTTATCCATCCTAGGAAAAACATTATCACCATGTGTGCGTATGTACGACTTACCATCTCCATTCCATAGTGTAATTTGATATTCAACAGTACTTTTTGGAAGGGTATAATGATGAGTATAATTTATAAAAATATTTAATATTAAATTATAATTATTCCTTATAATTAATATACCATCCAATTATATCCCACTTAACCATTAAGGGAATGACATCTTCGCTCGTGTGTATGTACGACCTACCATCTCCACAATGCGATGAGATTCATATTCCACTTCAACCATTTAAGAATGATTTCAAAATTTTATATAATGATGTAATATAATATTTAGGAACTTGATATAATTATTTATATTAATAAGATATATCTTATCCATAAGAAATAAAACTTGCGCGACAAAATAAACATAAGAAAAAAAAAAGCAGATCACGCCCAAAATAATGATAATAATGAAATATTATTAAGAAAATGATATAAGAGGATCATATATGATATAAAAAATAATTGACATATCTCTCATATAAAATAATAACATTATTTAACCATTATAAATGACATTAATTCACCCTCAACTAAAGGAGAGTATGAGGTAAGGGTTAATTTCGTAATCTTTTTATTATAAGGGGTTGATTTTACTTAATAATATAATTGGACATATTTATAATCCATGTCCATTTTTCTTAAAAATATATTTCAAAATATTCTTATTATACTTTTACAATTGTTTAAAGGCCGTTTTACTCATGTTCAATTTTATAAAAAGGAATATTTTTTTTCATTTTCCTTACGAGGTACTTCGTTTTACTTTTTCGACAAAGTATGAGAAGAATGTTTTCTTAACTTATATGTATTGAGCTGATTTTTCCAATATCATGACACATTAACATTTTTTAAGATTACTTTACAAGATTACATCATTATTTTCAATGAAAATATTTTATTTTTAAATTGTATGGCATTTTAAATAACTATTTTCAATAAAAGGGGTATTTTTATGAGGGAAATTCTAATGATTTTATTAAAACATTTTAATAAATGTCAACATCATTTATTAAATCTTATGTATAATTGAATTTTATTACATATGATACAACATATCATATTTTATTGAGGGTTTTATGAATTGTTTAGCTGTGGATGTGCCACTTTTATACCATTCGTGGTTTATAAATAATATATTAAGATTTCGTAAGCTAGTTTTAATATGAAAGTTTGTGTTAGTTTTGTTTTCCCCATTCATAAGAGGAATTCATTGTACTAAATAATTTATGGTAGGGGCCCAATATATCCCCTCAATGCATTAGTAGGTCTCATGAGACAAGCTAGTTGGGTTTTTACTTGTTTATGTATGGTCTTGGCATGATGCCTTGACGGTATGGTTATGATGTCTGAAATTATGAATTCCCTCTTTATGAGATTAGTTATTGAAATTACATGTGATTATTCAGTTATTAGAATATCCATTTTAATGTTTAAATGTAATTATTTGATTACTTATTTCCATATTATGCTCAATGTTATGTTTAAAAGGCTTGTGTTTCAATTTTATACATTTCCCTAAAAGTTTATGCTTATTTATTATTGATTCCACTATATTGTTTATATTTACTAAGAATCTGAGATCACCACTTTATTATGTTTCATTTTCCCTAGGATTAAAATAAGAATATTATAAATTATTTTTTGGGATATTATATGAGATATGAGTTCTTTCAAAGGAAAAATTATGTTACTTTTCATTTCATGATGTAATGTAAAAATTATGTTTGTATCCAGTTTTTCCAAGGCT
The DNA here is from genome assembly GCA_963277665.1 of Viscum album. Classification (NCBI taxonomy): domain Eukaryota; kingdom Viridiplantae; phylum Streptophyta; class Magnoliopsida; order Santalales; family Viscaceae; genus Viscum; species Viscum album. The sequence goes on along the minus strand of OY728139.1, from coordinate 1,076,920,992 downwards.
ACTCAACTGATCGATCCTTGAAGATTTTATTTATTGTGATCATGAAAATGTAATAAAATAATTCACCATCTCTAGGAATCTATGGATGAGGTGTTACAATTGGTATCAAAGGAATTTCAGTACAAATAATGGAAACTAGATTTAGAAAAACTTTGATCAGGGAACATTACCCTAAGATAGACTTTGAGGATAATTATAGAAGAACATCCTAAAATTTTATGTAATGTTGAGATAATGTGAGTATTACCAGAAACTACATCAATATATGGATATTACAAGTAGATGTGGTTCTGGAAGAGATCTTCCTAGGATTAACAACTCTAACAAGGTATTTCAAGCTTGACATAGGGTAACCTGGTACATGACAACGAGTCTTACTATGCACCTAGTTTGACACTCCTAGGGGATATGCTTAGGATAATTGAAATTTTATTTTTAAACCATTATGAAGGATTTAAAAGTAAATATTTCCCTACATAAACCATATTTATTATTATGAGATTAGATATGTATAATTTTTTCAATTTATGTTACATGTTTTGAAATTACACATTATGATTCATAACCTAATCTAGTGAATGAAATTGTTTAGAAATGGCTCATAGTGGAAGAAATAGGAATCATTTAAATGCACGTAATCTATGTAGGTATTTACCTCCTTTGAAAGATAATTATGTTGTGGTAGGAGCTGAAACTAGTTCTGAAAAACTTATAACTTTATTGGAACAACTGACTCAGATTATGAATAATAACCTTACCTGTATGGAGTAACCTGATCCACAATGTATAGGATCAACGTTAGACCACTTCATGACACAAAAACCACCAATATTCAATGGGACTAAAAATCTATTTTTAGTTGATAAATGGATATGTTCCTTAGAAAAAATATTTCTTACTTTAGGGAGTAATGAAAGGGAAAAGTTGTCATTGCAGTTTATCTTCTCTTAGAATATGTGGACCAACGGTGTTATTTCATCAAAAACATTAAAGAGGATGCATAATTAGAAAATATGTAATGGAGGTAATTTATAGAACACTCCCTAGAAAAATAATTTCTTCATGATCAGTGAGAAGATATAGAGAGAAAATTTCTAAATCATCGGTAGAAGGAGGGTGAAAATGTTTCAAATTATGAAGATAACTTCAAAAGGTTATCAAGGCATGATTCATACTAAATACATAACCCAAGAAATAATATTGATTTATTCTTTTATGGGTTAAAACCATTTCTCTAATGGGCACTGGTCTCACACCCTTTCTCATCCTATGAAGATATAGTCTCATGTGAAATCAAGACAGAAAAATAATATCTAAGTTTTATGACATTAAATGAAATCAAGATAAGAAGAGGGTTCATGAACACTATAGAAACTGAAATAAGGAAAATGGTTATATGGGAATAATTTAATTTCTATCCTGTAATAAATATGGAAAGAAACGTCATGGAATATGCAAGTTAGTGATGGGAGTTCGTTACAAGTGTGTAGAAAAAGTCCACTAAGACCATGATTGCAAGGAAAATAAATAAGCTACCAATGATCAATACTATAATTTTAAAGATATGGGGCATTATGAAAATTATTTTCCTAGGATTCAATGAATCTTTCTTCTGAATAGTACAAGGGAGAAACACTAAGCTTTTGTGATCAGAACTGTTGAGGTTGAAGTTCTTAATGATGTAGTGGGAGGTACTTTAATTATTTTCTCAAATTTAGCCAAAGATTTATTTGATTTTGGATCCTCTAATTACTTTAAACATTCCTAATTTTCATTAAAAAATATATATTTTCAATTCACATTAATAAGGGAGTTGTCAGTCAAAACCTGTAAGGGAAGTATCATTGCAACAAAGATGTGTGAGGTAGTTCCCACTATGGCATATAATCATGATTTGTCTACTGACTTTATCATCATACCTATGGTTGAATTTGATATCATCCATGGTATTTACTAACTATAAAAATAGTATGTGAAAATTTATTACAATAAAAAGGAAGTTGTGATTTTTTAGGAAGATATTGAATCCATTATATTTAGAGCAGAATCATCATCATGTGATTCTTATCTATATCCAGCTCTTATAGCTCTTCTAAATGAAATTATTAGGGAATAAGGGAATATAAAACCTATTAATATTTTAAATTTAGGATGTAAATATTATAAAATAATAAATTTATTTATTTCCATAGGAATTATACGGTCTTACTCCATAGAGGGAAGTTGAATTTTCTATTAACTTAATCCCTCATGCAAAACCAATATCAAAGACTCCATATAGAATTGAAACTGTGGAATTAGTAGAGCTAAAGAAACAACTAGAGGAGTTTAGTAATAAGTGATTTGTTCTCTTTAGTGTTTCTCCATGGGGATCCTCATTTATTTTTGTTAACAAGAATGATGGATCAAGGAGTTTATGCATTGACTATAGAGAAATCAATCCTATTATAATAAAGAACAAGTATTCCCTTCCCCGTATTGATGATTTTTTTGATCAACTTCATGGAGCTCAATATTTTTTGAAGATTAACATTTGTTATGGATATCATAAATTATTTTTAATTAAGTAAGACATTCCAAATACAATATTTCAAACTAGGTATGGAAATTATGAGTTTACTGTAATACCATTTGTACTGACTAATGCACACTCTTTCTTCATGGATCTAATGAACTATTTTTTAAAGGAATATCTGTATTTTTTCATAGTATTTATTAATGATATCATGGTATAGTCTAAATGTTATGAAGTCCAGGAGAACCACTTTTGGAATGTTTTTATGACTCTCATAATAAATGAGCTATATAGTAAATTTAAAAAGTGTGAATTTTGACTTCAATAAACTTCTTTTCATAGTGATATTGTCTCAAAAAAATGAATAAGTTTATATAATGAAAAGAAAAAGTTTGTCCAATAATGGCCAGAACCGACGAGCATAACCTAGGTATACAATTTTATTGGTTTATCAGGTCACTATTAGTGTGTCATACATAATGTTTCTCGATTGGATAAGCCATCAACCAAGCTCACACATAAAGATGTTAAATTTTATTGGACAAAAGAGTTTGAATAATTTTTTGAAGAATTGAAGAGAATATTAGTTATTGCTACTATATTTACTTTACCATTTGGAAATGATGGGTTTGTGATTTATAGTGATGCATCATGGAAAGGACTTGGTTGTGTCCTTATGTAGAATGATAGAGTTTTTTCTTATGCATCAAGGCAATTTAAAACTCATGAACAAAACTACCCAACTCATGATCTTGACTTAGAATCGGTAATATTTTCTCTGAAGATATGGAGAAACTATCTCTATGGTGAAATATGTGAGATATATACTGATCACAAGAGTTTGAAATATATTTTATCATAGAATTAAATCAATATGGGAAAAAAGAGATGTCTTGAGATAATCAAGGATTATGATTTCACAATACACTATCACACGGGGAAGGAAAATAAGGTGGAAGATTAATAGAGAAAAAGGACCACAAAGTTCTAAAAAGTGAGAGTTGAAAGGGATCCAATGTTTACAGATCTAGTAAATATGGATATGATAATAATCATCGAAGTTGAAACATCACTACTTTTTTAAATGGTTTTCAAACCATATTTATTGTAATAGTCAAAAAGTTCCTAGTTTGATGATGAAAATTTTCAATTGAAATTTAAAGTTGTGAATGATGGGAGATTAATAGACTTCATATATGAAGACGAAGTATTTAAATTTGGAGAGCGGTTGTGTGTTCCGTCAATACCTGATATAAAAAGGGAGTTGTTGGATGATTCGCATACTCAAACTTATCCATACATCCTAGTAGCACTAAAATGTATAGATATTTGAAGGAACATTTTTGGTGGGACAACATAAATAGGGATATTGATGATTCTGTGTCAAGATGTTTGGTTTTTCAATAGTTAAAGGCTAGAAGACACCATCCTACAGGATTCATGAAACCTATTATAATACCTATGTAGAAATGGGATGATATTACGATGGACTTTGTCCTGGGGCTACCAAATACTCCAAGTCAAAATGACGTGATATGGGTTATTGTTGATTGTCTTACCAAATCATCACATTTTCTTGCTATAAGAGAAGATTTAACACTTTAATGTTTATAATTACATAAAATTAATGAGGTTCTAAGACATCATGGTGTACCCCTATCAATTGTTTCTGACAATAATCCATGTTTTACATCAAGATTCTGGAAAAGTCTTCAAAAGGCCATAGATACTGAGCTTCATTTGAGCACTTCCTACCACCCTCAAAATGATGGAAAATTAGAAATGACTATTCAAACATTATAATACATGTTCATATCACTTGACTTTAAAGGTATGTATATTAGAATTTACCTCTAGTATAATTTTCCTATAACAATATATCCTATTCATGTATTTAGATTGAACCATATAAAGTGTTATATGGAAATACATATTGTACACCTTCTTTTTGGGATGATGTCGGTCAAAGAAAATTAATAGTACTATAACTTTTTGAGGAAAAAATGTAAAAGGTGAATATTATTCAATCCCATATCAAATTAGCTCAAAGTAGGGAATAGAGTTATGTCGATAAATGAAGGAAGGATTTGGAGTTTCAAGTGAGTGATCGTGTTTTCTTGAAGGTATCTCCATGGAAGGGTGTTATAAGATTCTATAATAAGGATAATTATGGTCCGAAGTACATTAGGACTTTTGAAATTATGGAATGAATTAGAGGTGTATCTTACCATTTAACAATTCCACCAAGTCTCTATGAAGTTCATGATGTTTTCCATATAACACATTTAAGGAAATACATGCCATACCCAACACATGTACTCACATATAAAGAAGTAGAACTGGATCCTGATATTTCTTACTATGAAGATCCTATCGAGATTCATGATACTATAGAACAATTATTTAGAAATTAGATGACACAAATGGTAAAGGTTTTTTTTGAGAAACCATAAAATGGAAGAGGCGACATGGGAACCTGAAGAAAATATGATGAAGAACCACATAAACCTTTTTATGAAGAGATATTATTGAAAATTTGAGTATTAAATTTTTAAAGGAGGTAATAATGTAACACCCCAAGCTTCAACTTTACATTTCCTTTTAAAAAAATCAATAGTTTGTGATACAGGAAACACCGAGTTCAAGCACACCATGATCTATCAATCTAGACATTTAAAAAAGATTTTATGAATAGTATTATATACATTATGAAATTTATAAATTTTATTTTCCAAAAAATACTTCATTCTTTAATTTGGAATATCAAAATTATCTTAGGGTAAAATTTTGGTATTTTTCTGAAAAGTTTTAATTTTTAAAGAATAGTGAAAAATATTGTATTATTGTTAAAAACTAAAATTTTAATTTAAAAATTTATTTTAAATTAAATTAATCTTAAAGTCACAATATATAAATAATATTTACTTCAATCCAATTTAGTTTACTAGAATCATTTTAATAATTAAAATAGATATTAAATTTCATTAAACTTTTTAACGTCTTTTACCCACCTTCCCACCACATTTCTGTGATTAAAATTAAACATAATTCTCCCATTTTTGTGAATTTAATTTATAAAAATAATACATAAATTTTTTTACATAGTATGATATTTTTAATCTAATAGGATCAAATTAACTTTTTGGTGAATACTAATTTTTGTAAAAAATATTATTTACCACAGTTAAGGGTTAATCAATTAATTAAAAATAAAAATAATATTATAAAATTACCCTGACACTTTTAAAAATATTATTGGATGACTGAATTTTACCCTTATTACCTATTTTTTAAATCGGATCTTATAATGGACACTTTTCTAGGAATATGACCTAGATATTTTAAAATTTAAAGAATGTGACGAAATGTCACACTCTCATTTTATATAAGTATATTAATTTTAATATAGGGATAACTAGGATATAACATTTATTTTAAATAGTATTTATAAATCTAGAATAAGTACCTAGATCATAGTAATTTATTTATAATTTTTAGAGATTAAATAATTACCATTAATGGTGAGACAATGATGATGTAATAACTGATTTATTAAAGGAAGAATCAATTAAATGATATACAAGTCATAAAAATATATGGATCAAAAAACTAACTTGGATAGTGTTAAATATTTCATAAATGATACATTTGGGGTTTTTTGGAATTTTATAGTTTCTATATTAACCCAATAGTATAAAAAGACAAGTAGACATGGTAAGAGTTAAATTGTTTAACTAAGGGTTCAATCTAAAAGGTCAGGTAACTTATGTGACCTAAACTTATCTAAAAATACTTTTTTGAGGGTATATATACCCATAATCATATTATACATTAATTAACTCTATTTTTAGCTATTTGAAATAAAAATTAAGTTTATATTAAATTAATAGTTTTGGAGTTCCCAAAAGTACCTCTTCCCTCTCTTAACAAAGTGAACCCCTCTTTCTCTTTTATTAAAATCTCTAAATCCCCTTGAATCAGATGAAACCTGCCTAATTATCCTCCAAAATTCCCTCAATTCATTCTATAATCCATAATTTGTGCCCAAAGACAACTGAAGAAGTCATTTTGTGCAAATCAAAAGGAGATACTCGAAGAAGAGGTAATTGTTTAACCAATTAAATTCAATTTATTTTCTTATTCTACTTCCAATTCCTATGTTGTGTCCATAACAAAGTAATAAATCCAATATAATATACATTATGAGATTTTATTATGGTTATGGTAAAACTATATTTCTCTTTTTATCCATCCTACGAATAACAATATGATCATGACTGTGAACGTATGACTTACCGTCTCCACGTCGTGGTGTAATTTTTTTTTCAACACTACTTAATTTGGATGGGTATAACGATTTGGATAGTGGATATAAATAATAAATATTACATGATTATTATTCTTTGTAATTAATATACCATCATATTCAATACCATTTAACCATTAATGGAATGATATCGTTTCTCGTGCGTACGTACGGCCTACTGTCTCCACGACGCGATGAGATTCAACATCCACATAAAACATTTAAGAATGGTTATTAAAATGTTTATATTTAATGAATATAATATTTATGAACTTGATATCATTTTGGATATGAATAAGATATATATTATGCATAATAAACAAGACTTATGTGCCAAAATAAACATAAGAAAATGAAACCGTTCACGCTCAAATTACTGATAACAATGAAATATTATTAAGAAAATTATATAATAGGATCATATATTATATAATAAATAATTTATATAGTTTTTATATAACATAATAACATTACTTAACCATTATACATGAGGTTAAATCACCCTCGACTAAAGGAGAGTACGAGGTAAGGGTTAATTTCACAATATCTTTATTATCTGGGATTGCTTTTATGTAAGAATTTACTATGACATATTTTTCATCCATGTATATGTTTCTTAAAAAAATATTTCAGAAAAACTTAATATTATTTGAAAATTTTTTATATAAATTTTTACCCATTTTCAATTTTATAAAAAGAATATTGTTTTTCTTTTTCCTTACGAGGAACTTTGTTTGACTTTTTCAACAAAGTACGAGAATAATGTTTTTTTAACTTATATCGCATGAGACTATTTTTCTTCCATCATGATGCCTTAATGTTTTTTAATCTTCCTTTATAATATTAAAATATTATTTTCAATTGAAATATTTTCTTTTTAAATTTTATGACATTTTAAATAAATATTTTCAATAAAAAGGTATATTTCTGTAAAAAAGTTTCTAATGATTTTATTAAAAAAAATCATCTATGTCAACATACTTTATTAGATCTTATGTTTAGTTGAATTTGATTTTATATGATACAACCTGTCATATTGTATTGAAGGTTTTATTAATAGTTTGACTATAGATGTGCTACGTCTATACCATCCATGGTTTATGGATAATGTATTAAGATTTCTTATGCCATTTTTAATACAAATTTTTATGTTGGTTATATTTTTCCCATTTCTTAAAAGGAATGCATTGGACTTAGTAAGTGAAGGGTGGGGCCCTCTATATACCCTTGATGAATTAGTAGGTGTCATGAGAAAAGCTAGTTTGGGTTTTTAGACATTTCTATATGGTCTTGGAATGAGGCCTAGATAGTATGGTTATGATATCAATCATTATACAGTCCCTCTTTATGAGATTAGTGATTGATATTACGTGTGATTGTTTGGATAGTATAATATCCATTTTAATGTTTAAATTTTATTATTTGATTAATTATTTTCATATTATGCTCAAGGTTATGTTTAAAAAGATTTTGTTTCAATTTTATACATTTTATTAATAATTTGTGCTTATTTATGATATCTTTCACTATATTGTTTATCCTTACTGAGTATTTGAGCTCACCACTTTATTATGTTTGATTTTCTCCTAGATATGAAGAGTTATATTACAAATTAACTATAGGTATAGTTTAATAGAGATGAGTTCTTTCAATGGAAATACTATGTTACTTTTTATTTCATGATGTAATGTAAAACTTATGTTTGTATCTAGTTTTTCCAAGGCTACTAAACTAATTGGTCCTTCAGGATTTTATTTCATGTGATGATGAAAATTTTATAAAATAATGCACTGGATTCTGGTATTTGGTTTTAGGACATTACATTATGGGAATGTTACGGTCCTAGATCAACCATGGTTAGGTAATAATAATCCTTTGTAAATGAGTGTAAGAGGGGTAATGATTAGTGGTTAGATATAAAATAATATGACTCAGATGACACTATATAACCTAAAGTAATAGAAATAAATCTATATATTATTCTTAAAAGGTTTAAATATAGATATTTCACATATATAGGCGAGTAATTTTATCCTAAAATATATTTATAATTAGAATAAGTTACATGGTTTATACCCAAGTCAATGTATTAGAACATAGTTAGGGAAGAAACCTAATGCTTTGAGCTCTTGAACATGATTCTTATGGATGGGTTTCATTTCATCCTTGCATAGGTATGGGGATAGAAACAATATTCCAATCATGGTTATCTCATTTTGACTCTAATGTAAGTAATTTAGGGTGATGTTAGAGATACCACACTATGCAGGTGAAATCCAAGCTTGACGAACCCTATGTTTTGAAGTTTAACTTCAGGTGATAAAGAAAAGTGTGTTTCATAATTGAAGGTTATATGATAAGAAATATCTTATAGATATTTATTATAGATCCGGTCCATGTGTAAAATGAATTAGCTTCATCTCAAGGCTAAATACATGAAGTAAAACCCAATATGAATAAAAGAAACCAACACTAAGATTAAACTCCTAAAAGTAGGGTAAATTTTATCTTGGCATAAGATCATAGATGAGTAACCCTATTCCAATATTCTTAAATTGAGTAATGTTGAGACCACATAGTATGATTTTTATATTTTTTCATGGAATGATTATCATGGAATGTAAATATATTAATTAAGAAAATGTATCTTGGATAATGAAGACTCCAAGTTTGTTGATTAAGTTCCAATGCCTTATGTGACATGATATTAAGTGATGATTTATACAAAACATCATATAAATTTATATTTTATTGGTTTTTCAAATCTCATATAATTGAATAGATATCTTTTCTTAGATGATTTGTATAAGGAAAAGGTTGTGGTGTAATATTTGATGATTTATATCCAGGTGTTAGATAAATGTTGGAATAAATAAGGAACTATATAACATGATCTTTCATGGACTATGATTCTATAGACCATGATTCAATGGATTGGGATTTTTTGGATTTATAATTTTCCCATTGAGACTCCATGAAGTTATGGAAACTATCCATATAATGTGTATAGATCTTTCATTGATTTCATTTTTTATAAGTATTACACATATTCTATGAGGAAAAAACTTTTATGACTATGCGACTCAATTTCCATCACATGTTGTTTGTATAAAGAGGATGTATCTTACTTGAGTATAATAATGGACCTTTTATGATGTTATAAATTGATCACATGCCTTTAGTGAATGAAAAAAATAATGATTGTGGGTTAAAGACCTTTTGTAAATAAAGAAAGAGTGACCTTGAGATGCACTGAAGGGGGGGGGGGTTATTTTGAATATCACACAGAAGGTAGATATAGTTCAAATGAAGAACAAAGAAAGAAAATTTTGTTGATTCAAAGTGACATGTTCTTTAGTGATAAATGTATATTGATATGTTTATCATGATAATTTATAATCGGGTAAGTGAAAGAGATGAATGGAAGTGTCATTTGAAGCTACAATAATGATGTTAATCTGCATAAGGCATTAATGGTGATTGTAAGACATTAAATATAAATATTCTTCTTCTTGGTCATATGGTTTCCTGATTATATAACTTCACTAGGGTAGAAAATGGAAAATAAATGAGTGTAATCCTTTGGAAGGTGAGAATAAGAATCTAAATCTAATCATACAACACTAATTATGAATGTAAGTCTATATGAATGAAATATATCATTATAATAATGAATTTCTGGGGTATAAAAAATGTGATGGCTTGAGCATAATTCTTTATCTAAGAATATGAATTTTTTTAAGCCTTCAAGACTTACTGAATTTGAGGTTCCCATGATTTTGATGGAATTTATAAGGAAGAATGTCAAGATTGAAGTTTCCACAATTGAATATGTTTTTTTAATTGTGAATCTAATTTCATGGGATTTAATATTAAATAAATATAGGTTTATAGAAGTTTATAGAGGACACGATATTTATATAGGTTTACATGAAGTTATAATTAGTTATGGAAGAAGTTTATTTTGGAAAATATTAATGGAGACCAGATCCAAGAATTCTAGGGATTTGAATTCAAAAGTACATATGTGGTTTTAAAAATATTTTAATAAATATAAAACAGAATAGTTAAATGATGTTTCATTAAATATAATATATATTTGTTGCAATTTGTGTGTGTGTGTGTGGTATAAGAATAACAGATATAGAAAAATAAGAGGAATATGTTTTTTCTCCTTGTTTAAAAAATTAAAGAATAATAAGATCATACTTGTATAAGATTTAGTGTGATGATGTAATTCAGTCTAGTTTTCAATGATGATAATCATGATGGATGTATCATGATGGATGTTTCATGATTATTAAAATTATTGACGTGGTTTTTATGGACTGATTTAAATGAAAGGGCGTATAATATTTCCATATATCATAAAATAAATAAGACTCGCAACAATAACTATATATGGTAATAATGTAGTTAATGAGATGGTTTTTTGTGAGAAGAATTTGAGGCTAGGAATTGTAGATCCAGTTGATGGAAGAGACTGAGGATCAAGGAGGATTTTAATTACTATAAGACCTCATAATTTACAACATGTATTTCTATTATTATATAAATACTATAATTAAGTTGAGATAGAGCATGATATAATCGATGTTATAGTTATTATTATTGTTTTTATATCTATATATTTTATTTTTTTCAAATAAAATATTGGTGGAATATCATATATAGAAACTAAATAAAATATTTTTTGGTATAGAATAAGAATAGAGTTATCTAACTCTGGTCATTCTTATACATCCAAAAGATTCAATGAATTTAGAATATATCTAGTGTAGTTTTTTATTCTGAAGAATAAAGAATGAAAGTATGAGGAGGATGAGGAGAATAAGGTAAGAAATTTTTTCACATATTTGTATTAATGGGTATAATAGTCGACGGTTTGGTCCATAGGTATATAATAAGAAGAATGTGTTGTTCTTTTTAGATTTCATATATTGAAGAGAGGTCTTGAATCTGGTGTAAGAGAATAATAATGGATGAAATGATCGTCACTCACTCTTGTTTTTATAAAGAGTGCTTACACTATTATGAATAAAAAAGAAGAATAAGTGTTGATTGAATATTGTTTTTCTAGTAATAAAGTAATAGAAGAAAAATTAAAGTAAACACTACGATATTCAATAAAATCCCCAACTAGTGGGGGACATTCTTAATGTTGTAAAAAAATTATATAAGTTAGAGACTCTCTACATAGGAAGTACAAGGACCCATCATGGAGTTTCGGTTGGATTATATTATCACCAGACTATGTAATTATGATTTATTTATATCTCTCTTCCTAAAGTATATAGAGACACACTTGAATTTAAGACTGTTGTTTTATGAAAACTACTATATTTGGTACTATAGATTAGTGAAGATTTTCTGTATTGATCACCACCATACACAGAAGTGATTAGCTACTCATGTTAAGTAGTGAACCTTGTAAAAACATCATAAGCTATCCTTTAATAACATTCATATACATTCATACTAAATGGAATATAGAACACGATAACTAGGAACCTAACAATTCTAAGAGGTAAAGGGATAAAAAGATCAAATTGGGAAAAATCCTTAAACCCTCATTCTCACCCTACCCATTATAAGTGTTGAGAATATATCTAAGTAGACATAACAATTTGTATCAATGGTAAGGTTCACCTCTATTGGATTCTCTACGTTGGGAGTTGTTCCCTTTTTTAATATTTTATTTTATTTTCTAATTTCAAAATGAAGAGCAGTTTTGGTGATGTTTTATTTATTTCAGACTAGAATTCCATTTTTACCAAGATGATAGCCTCGTAGGGCATTAATAATTCCCAAAAGTAATATTAAAAAGAAAATTTATAAAACTCAAACTCTCCTACTCGGTTAATTAAATATTTAGTATTGGTAAGTTTGAGGTAAAACCCAAAAAGAAGGAGAAATTAGTTTCATTAGGATTTCTAAAAAGTTTTAATTTTATTAATTTAGAGAAAGTGGTGAGAAGAGTTGTGTTTGATTTAATTTTATAAAATGAAAGATGAAAACAAATATTAGTAGATTGATTGGGTTTTAAGTAGATTTTGAAAGCTATCTACGATATTGTAATTCTAGGGTTCAGGTGAAATTGGATTTTAGAATATATGTTGATTAATTCATAATTGGTGTTAGATTCGAGATGAGGCAGATATAGTGATCATGGTGTCTTCTAATTAACACAAAAATTCACAAATTCCCTTTGTCATGTAATCTTGGGTGTTGTCTAATTAAGTTTGTCTCGATACCATATTTAAACATGATTCCCTCTAATGTTGACAATCACTGCTGGAAAAAAGGCCTATACCCACGGTTCAAAACCGTGGGTATAGCCCCCAAAACCGTGGGTATAGGCTATACCCACGGTTTTGGGAACCGTGGGCTGGAACGCCGTCGGTATAGGTCCCCAGCCTATACCCACGGTTTTCCAAAACCGTGGGTATAGGTGTTCTACCACCGTGTCATCAAAACATTCCCAATTGCCACGGTGTCAATGGATTTTACCCACGGTTTCAAAACCGTGGGTATAGATCCTAAAATAAAGCCGCAGGCGGGTTTCGATCCCACGACCTCCTCGCTGCAAAGTACCGCGTCTACCACTAACCTACTATCACTTATGTGTATATATATATATATATTTAGTTAAATATAGTTATATAAACCGTGGGTATAGAGGGAAGAACCGTAGGTATAGGACTCCCGCCAAAAAAAAATCTTTCCCGCGGAAAAAAAAAATTTCCCGCGCACACATGGGAAACCTATACCTATCCCCACGGTTCTCCTCAAAACCGTGGGGATAGGTACCCCTATACCCACGGTTCTTGAAAGCCGTGGGTATAGGTCAATTTTCAAGACCTATCCGCACGGTTTTGGAAAACCGTGGGGATAGACCCCCCTATGCCCACGGTTTTTGAAAACCGTGGCTACAGGTCTTGAAACTTGACCTATACCCACGGTTTTCCAAAACCGTGGGTATAGGGGGTACCTATACCCACGGTTTTGAGGAAAACCGTGGGGAAAGGTCCATTTTCCAGTACTGAATGGTCATGCCCCCTTTAGGGTTGTCAGTTTCACAATTGGAAAGTTCATTTTTATTTAAATTATTAATGGTCATGATAAAATAAAAATAAAGGGATTTGAAGTTGAAAAATAAATTCCACAAACCAGATACATGAATAATTAAAATAAATAAATCCAACACACCTTCCCCCTTCTATTTAATTCACCCTAGAGCATGGCGATTTTACCACTTCATCCTAGATATAAGAGGTTTAGATATAATAATAAAATAATATAAATTCATAATGAAAATATAGAGGACTCGAGGAGGACCCTACACAATACAGTTTCTCTCTCCAAACATGGTCTCTTATTTAATTTTGAATGCTATACAGCTACAGGAAAGGCCACCTTTTATAGGCTTTGGATGGGATATTCTTGGACCATTAAACTTCATGTAATTGCTTTTCACGTGGTGTAATGTTGATCCAATGTTGACTTTGTGATTTTTGAATCTGCGCCAATCTCAGGCGAATCTGGTTTGAAGATTTTGACCATTGACTCCTTTCACATCATGAAACGAGGACTCATGACGTGTAACCTTTAAATATTTAGATCACATGAATCTAAAAATATATCTTCTCTAAAAACAAATATCAAAACATTTCATGTCATGTAATGTAGTTACACAACATGTAATGGTTTTTCACATAATTTATAAAATTCACAACTTATCCTAGTAGCAGACTACTTCTCTAATAAAGTCATCACATGTAAAGGGATTACATGATGTGTTATCTTTCTTCTCCTAGTTTTATAGCTTTAAACTCCCTCAAAAATTTTGTGTCATGCCGCTTTCCTTTGATCGCGGCATGAATTATCATTTTTCCTCAAAAATTTCCTCATTTAATTCCTTTTGTGAGAATTAATTGTATCCTTCCACAAAACACAAAACAAGTTAAATTTCCAAATATTTGGAAATAATATTCATTAAATAAAAAAATGAATATGTTAAAACACTTTAACATGTATCCATTAAATACACATATCATAAGTCCATGATGAATTGGAAAAATAAATAGAAAATAAATCTAAAGAATATGTTCTTATTTATCTAAATGTAAGAAAGAATAATATCTCTAAACCATTTTAATAAAGAATGAGGATATGGATTAAAAAAATAATAAAAGTTAGCTCAATCTAGAAAAAGTAAATGGGTATTATTTTTACCTCAATTGGATCAATTCATTGAAGTGATCAATATATATGTGTTAATTATTATCAAAACCATCATGAAGAAGATCCTAAAACTAATGGGAGTGATTACATGTTGATATATTTTTCAATTTATGCGTTAAAGGATATGATACATGGTTTTCCTAAAGAATTAATCTTTATTATCTAGAATATATTTGAAATCATGTCATATGAGATCACTCAGATTAAGGAGAAGTCATAAATATTATAGAAGGCCCTAAGTGAGAGTATTTTATCATATGAAAAGATCTCCAAGAAATATGGATCCAAGGAATCTAAGATTGTGATTCTTGAAGAAAATTTCTCGAAGTCTAAAAAATAGAGTATCAATACTATCTAAAAAAGGATTTAACTACTAAATATTTAGAATACAATATTCATGCATTATTAGCTAATCATAAAAATATCATTGAAGTAAAATATTTACAAGTTGATTTAAAATCCAAAAAGATCATGGAGCCTGAAAAATTATTACACAAAATAAATAACAGGTACAAAGATAAGGTTTCACGGATGGAGGATTATGAGGAAAATGTGATATTGATTGAAGATCAAAAGAACACCATCAATATAAGGTGTTTATAATTCGAAGTAACATTGGTAAATATAGAAAATATATACACATATTTAGTCTTCATAAAATAAGGAAAATGTATTTAATTCCACTCACTGTTAAACGGGGGATAAAATACCTCTATTAATTAGAAATAAGATCATTTCATCATATGATGATCATTTTCAAGCAATTATGATGAAAGATGTGTTATCCATATCAAATTATAATGTTTGTTCTAAATATATTTTTACAAATAATGTATTATTAAATAAAAAAAATATGAATATGGATGAGGAAAAGTAAAGGTAAATCTACCACCATGATAGCGATGGATAGAATATGAAGTTTGTGTTTCAGTTCCCCAAGAAGAGCTGAATAGTGGAAAAGAAATCCCAAAAACAACTTGCTTTTAAATATGGATATAAAGTAGTAAATATAAGAATAAAAAGTTTTTTGGGTCACTATTGGATATAAAATAGATTTAGACAATGTGAAATTTATTATTGGTACAGTCCTTTAATTATTAAATCATAAGGAAAGAACATTTTATGGATGATTAATCCAGTGATGAAGAAGAAATATCCACATATTAAGAGATAATTATATACATAAAATGTATTTATAATTATATAAAATATATATGAAGTATGAAATAGTGGTGGACACAAAAATGGTTCATTATCATCTAACCATGTATATAAGTAAAATGAGAAAATAAAATAATATAATTTATTTAGTAAAGAAGAAGCATCCTTGGGAAAGATACAAAATATAGATGAAGTTTCAAGTTAGAATACTCCCAAGAATATGTAAAATAAGAAAAGCGAGAGATCCTTGGGTTGCAAGCATATATCATATCATATCCAAAACAATGACAAAAAATTTAAAAAAAATTCATCATCTAAAAGGAATAATACTAATAAAGGCACTCATAAGGATCAATGATGTGACCCTAACCATGCTTTTCATATTCCTAATGACACTCTTGTAATATGGCTTGCGGATTTTCAAAGAGAATAAAAGGTAAAAGAATTATTAGAAATCGATAGCGGTAAAATGAAGGAGAAGAATCCATATAACAATCATAAATTTCATGATATTTTTTCACAAAATAAAACTATTATGTTAAATATGAAATGTGTGAGCGATGAAATAAAACTAGGTACAATGGAAAAGGTTTTTTAAATATTCTATTATAATAATAAGGGGACTTAATAAGGATCACAAATACCTTCAACATGAAGGTAGATAAGAATACATGATATCCATAAAAATGATTTGAGGAAGTGAAGAGATACATGATCCTTGTAATAATATCAAAAGTTATATACAAGTGTATATGAATAAAAAATAAATAAAGTTGGTTTGGAAAATCCTCTCAACCTTACTATTAACACTGCAGAATAGGAAGACCCACCTTATTACCTTAACCTTTTTGTATTTTACTTGTAATTAAAATGCATGTAATTAATGGTAAACCATGATCTTAGGGATATAACTTGAGGATGATTATTGTTTCAAAATTCTAGATATCCTAGATTAATAACTCACCATCTAAGATTCATCCCAGAATTATTATTCTGATAAATAAAAGAGAATTCCATCCTTGGAAAAAAAATTCATGTTTTCAAGACTATAATGACACATGAATAAGATTAATTTAGGTATATTATCTACATGAAAAATCATTTGATTCGTATTTTTAAGAGATCAACCATTTAGAGGATCATGAAAAGTGTCTCCTTAAGAAGGATATGAGTGAATAATGTTGATGAAGCTACCAAAATTATTATTTTACGTAGATATGAATATTCTAGAATGTGTTTTAATAAAATTTCATTAAAGAGGAATATATTATTTATTCTCTCATCTTAATAAAGAATAATTAAATATTATTGTTTAGGGGAAAATTTAATTGATTAATGACAAAATAGTATAAATTTAAATAATTTTCAAGGATTTTAATCCATCTATTTGTACTTGAATTTTATTATCTTATTTTTTTAAGAGTGAAGAAAATTTAGTTTGATATTTATGAGAACATTGTATCTTAGTCATTATCTACCAGTTTGGAAAGAACATCAAGTGAATTTTATGAGTTTTCATTTCATTTGGTATCAAGTCAAATAGAAAATGTAGAGTTTTATTATCTAAATCAAATAATATTTTTTCTACACCAAGAATTGAATACAAGGAATTAAATTGAGATTCGTGATAGAATATTTCCTAACAATTAATTGATACCCTTTTCGCAATTATTTTTCATTTATTATCAATAAGGGGAATATAAACTAAAATGAAATGATAATGAGGAAGGGGGAGAGTTTGAATGAAGACAACTCATATTGAAACATCATTTAGAAGTTATTTCCAACAAATAAAAATGGGGAATTATTGATCCCACTTTGTGTGAGTTTTTTTGTTATCGAGGATTGATTTTCAAGGCATGTAAATATTGATAATCCCAAGGGATCATACATTCACCTTGATAGGGGTTGAATAAAGGGTTACCAAAATTTAATAATTATGTTCAACATAAATTTGTATTTACTTTATGTTAATTGAACCTCTATTATAGTTTTTATGTACAAATATTATATATGATACGTTTCCACTTTTCCCTTATACTATGTAGATGAAAAAAAGTAAACAGCACATAGATATTTTAACAATGTTTGGCCTCATTGTGGGACCTAAACCATGATGTTTTAACTTGTGTTGAGTTATATATATTTCAATAATAATATTATCATAAATTAAAAAGAGTGGTAATTTATCATCCTTAACCCATAGTATGAATCACACACACTTTTAAAACCACAATATTATCCATTTGGTTGAGCTATCTCCCAAAAATATTATTCTAACTTCAAGTAGAATTGATAGTTATGTTTATATCGGAATAACCAATATTCAAATGCTATTTACAAATTTAATCATATATAGAAATTTGACTAACTTTTATCTTCCGCTGTACTAAACATGCCTGCCAGCCTATTCTCCTTCCAGCTGACTGATCTTTTGAGGCTCTCACTACCTCGAACATTAACATCCAAAACATATTTAAGTTAGTTCTTGATGTCATTTTTGATTCTTCCTTTTGGTATTTTGGATATAAAGAACTCACTTAGTAATTTATAAATTTTTTTCTCGATATTCTCAACATAGACCTTTTTGATCCTCTGATGGTAGTTCTTGGTCGACTACTTCATCTCAATTTTTTGATAATATCATAAACTCTCACTTTTTATTCTCTCATTTTTCATCTAAAAAACTCAAGTGATGTTCCCCAATTTATATAGAAAATATTCCTATGATAAATTTGGGGAATACACAATATTCAATTTTTAAATTCCCACCTTCTTAACTCTTGAATTGATTTCCTTTTGTATCTTTTGAAGATATCATGTTTTGACATCATCAATTCTTCTAAAAAACTTGTCTTCAACAATATTAAAATCATCCCCAAAGATTGTATTTAATCATTAAATTTCATTATAGGAATATCAAACATTAATCATCCGACTTAGAATCATCATAATGTTTGACATTACAATAATGTAAAGTCTTTCTAGAATCATTTGATAATTTTTTTTGGACAATTAATTTATATCATTCAAGTTTTTCCTTTGCATAAACTCAATATAAAATATCCTTTATTATATTTAAAATTATTTAGATTCATTCATGTGAATCTAGTGGTATCTACATGGTGTACCGTCATATGGTTCGAAATTTACTTGAAACTTATACTTCATATTAACTCATCATATTATTATTATTCCAATTGATCCCATATTCTAATGTTGTGAACTTCTATTTATCTAGACATAACCCATATTCTTTCTTCTGATTATCTCATCAATCATCACTGAAACGTTTTTTCATCTATACATTCAAGCTTCCTCATCTCCTCATAACGGATTAGTCAATTATACATGCATTACCTATGATTCTTTGAATTTACATAAACCAAATTTTTTTAGTATAACTTACTATTTTTGAATTCTAGTACTTTAAAATCGATCCCACTTAGATATGGTCTTCTATATTCTGATTGACCTTATCTTATTCTTTGAAACATCAATATTATTATAGTGATTTATTATTTCTTCTATCGATTCTATATCTTCTAATAACATCAAAACTCTATGATGCTTTACATGATTATTAAACATCTAGGGAGAAGGCTTCTGATAAATCAATTCAACATGTATCAATTTTGGTCTTCCACCAAATTAATGTTACTCTAATGAATGAATATTTCTTCATCATCTATATTTTTGACTTCTAAAACCTTCAGTTTTTTGGGTTTCTCATATTTTTGTTCCATAGACTTCCAATGTAATGCTCCACCTACTTCAGTATTTATCTGTGGTGATTCCATAAATTTCCTTCCAAAATATCCCTCCAAAATTATAACCATTTTAGTAGTTTGGGTTTCTTAACTTATTCTAAAGTATAATATTCTAGAGATCATTTAACATAATATTTTTAGCTTATATTTTAGTGATGCTACACTATGTAAGGTGAAGGTCACCTAACATTCCTCATGAACCAATCCTAGGGACTTTAACAATTGTTCAATGTGGTACACCCTCCTGATCAACCTGGTTTCATCAAATTTTGGTAACCTCTATTTTCTATTATTTCAATATCCTTGAAGTATAGTGTGTATCTTCCAGGTAACTTATTTTATCCATCTTTAACTAAGATATTCAATGTCTTATTTAAGGTTTTCAATCCTCCCATATTCTACAAATTACCTCAAAAACTCCTAATATAATTGATATTTCTTATTTATCCTTTATGACTAGTCATGGAAATAATTAATAGTAGTTCTTCAATCATCTAAGGTAGATAGATGCTTCCTGATATAAACATATCCTTGTATTTCTCCTTTATCAATCAGTATTAATGAACTCTAATTTTCTTTATAACCTTTAGAGACTTGAGTTCATCCTAAAATCAGATCAGATGAATCCATATTATGGAATTATATATTGTAACTATGATGTTTCTACTTCTGATTTTTCAACTATTTAAATTATAAAAATTTGATGAACTTATTTCTAAAATATCCATAGCTATATTTACCTTCAACTTACTCAATTACTTTTCCATAATCTATTTATAAAAAATAAAATATATAATCATCATCATCTAATGGAAACTTTAATATAACTCTTGTTACTTTTTATCAATATATATTTAAAACATGTAATTCAATGATATTTCTCCTCCTTATTGGTGATAAATTCAAATTCTCATTTATATCCTTCTACAAAGTACTTTAAATGAGGGATCTTATATATTTTTCATCTTATCCTATTATCTTATATTAAACTAAAATAAACTCTTGAAATCAATGAGGGGAGTATGGAATCACTTTTCTTAAATAAATTAGCTTCAAATCAACCATATCTATGTCAAAATGTGATATAAAAGATGTAGAAAAAAGGTGTGATTAACTTAGACACCAATATTGTCCATAAAATTTTTAAAAAGTGGAACCACTTCACAAAGTATGTGATGAGTGAATTCAATATATTTTCATGCAACTTATTTCCCATGTATATCTCAATAATGTAATAAAACATAAAATTCAAATAAGTTGGTTCCTTCTCCTTTATAAGACAATTATTAATTTTTCATCAATAAATAAATCTAACCCTTTTCCATTTAAACTTTCATTTTTATATGAGTACAGGAGAGTATGGAAAACATACCTCCGAGATGACATAGTCTTTATTTCTTTGAATCTTTGATGTCAATAATTTCGTAATTGTATAGAGCTTGTGCTGATAGAAACTTCAATATTCAATTCACCATCATTCGGTCTTGGATCACTTTGGTTGTATAGAATATGACATTTTAATTAGACTCTTAAGGATTATAGAATAACCATATTTAGCTTATTATTAGAGATTTCCCTAAATAATATCAACTTCAATTATCTTTTCAATAAAATAATTTTGATCAATAGAGAATAAGGTGGATCTTTTATTATCTTTAATTAGAGAAACATGGATAATAAATTTTTCTCAACTCAAAAAATCATTCTATAACTTCATTTTTCTTCATGAATTCACCATTAAATTTCCAAGCATTAATCTTGTTAGGTGTTAGGGATTTATTCTTCTATTCACTCTTTATATTGTGTGGGGGGATTTATTAAAACTCTTATTAGTAAGAAACATGTAGTCTTATTTGTATCTACTTCCAAACCCCTTGTTTCTTCCAACTAATTTGTACATACAACCATGAAACCCATTATAATGTTTTTAACATTATTTTTATTGTGATGTTTATTTAAAGGAACTCTTATGTTGATTATTCCTTCCAATGGTTTCTTCATTTCACTTTCTAGCATATCCTTCCTCAGCAATATTTTTATGCAATTTTTAGGAGTGGGATCATCAATATTACACATTCCTCATAGCTTACTATCTTCCGATAAGTTACTTTTTAGAGGTAACGTTTAGGGAACTTCCACTTCTTTATCAGATATATCATCCACTGTTCTTATCCACTTGTTTCTTTATCAGATAGATTCACATTATTGATAGATATTTCTTACATTAAATTGAATATTCAAGGAATGTTTAAAAAAATAAATTAATTGTACCATTCTTCCATATAAGTGTAATATTTTCTTGGGAATGAGATCTTTCATTAATTTCATCTTAGGTGAAATCTTCCTTGTAGATTATAATTATTTTTCACCTCAAGAAAGATTTAAATTTTATATTCTATTTTTTTATTTTAGATTTTTTGGATTTATTCCATTAGTAGTAGATAAATTTTTTGTGCTAAAAGAAAATATGAACTCTATATTACCATGACCACATCTTCCATAAATTCCATATAAATTTACAATATATTCAAATATATTTGATGTCAATAAAACTCTTCTTTTGTAAGGGTTGGGTGTACTTAGCTGAGTTTCCCATATTTTTAATTATTCACCCTATTAATGTTGGCCATATTTTTTCATACATTAACATATTATTACAATATTCAATGAACATGTGTCCCAACATTCCACACCACCAACTGTAACCGAGAATCCTTGGCTTCTTTTGTTATTTAATTTTCGCTTGTAGAGGTTTCTTCCAAAACATCTATATTATGGATATTTCATTCATTATTATAGGAAATTGAGTTGAGAACATTATTTTTTCTTTAATTAGGTCCACCATTATAGAATATGTGGGTTTCTCTAAACATTTATTCTCCTATCTTCATATAGAACTACAACCTACACAATTCAATGTATAGAAATTACGGTATATTGAGTCATTAGAAAGTGGGTTTACCTTTTTCATTAACTTTTCATAAGTGGGAAATGTTCATAAGATTTAATCTTCTAATAATTAATAATTTCCTTGTAAAAATAAATAGTTTCAGTTTTCTTAAATTTATGTGAAGATTCAATTTGAGCAGTTTTCATGTTTTTCAGTTTTATTTCCAACTCAATAAACATTAAATTTATAGTTTTTTCTGGTTTTAATGTAACTATACTATCTCTTTACATTCATCCTTCAACTTTAGAATCAATTTACCATGTATCTTCCATCCATTTTATAAATAAATTTCAAGGAATTTTATTCTTATATATTTAATCTCCAATTAAGTGTTCTTAAATTAAATTATATATTTTAATTTATGGAAAAATTATTCTAGAACTTTATTAATTTTTTATTTCCCACAAAACCTCATTTATTATTATTATTATTATACAGTGTTTAAAATTTCTTTACAATTTAATTACCTTTCTTTCTTTCCTTCAATGGTTTTAGAAAGAGGTTTCCACTCTGAGAACATATTTCCAAATGCATTCTCTTTATCATCATGTTTTGAGTCAAACTATGAGTTATATTTATATAATCCCTTGATAAATGAAGTTATATATGTGAAAACATTAATAGGGAAATTTTTTATGTAATATATTATTTATAATTAAAAATATTTAACAAAATAAACTGACTCATACTCTCCATAGTTAGAAAAACCTTCTGGATAATTAATTTTATCTTATTTTCTTGAATTCTTAATAAACACTTTAGTTTTTAGTAGTAGTGGATACTCTTTATATTTAATTTTAGTGGATAACTTCGGATGATTCAAATATACTATCTTATTCATTTATTTCAATGTTTTTTCCAAAGATTTTATGTTTCTTCCACCGGTAATATATTCAATTTACTTCATCTTTGTCTTATCTTCCTTATCTTCTGAATGAAATATTTCTTTAACTTGGGGAAATATTCACTTCATATAAATATTTGAATAAAAATATGGAATAAAAATTATATATCCAAATATTTTGAATCCAATTTTAACACCAATTGATAATCTAAAGGGATCATGCAGTCACTGAGAGGGGGTAAATCAGGGGTGGCTATCTTTTACAGTTAAAGTTAAACTTAAATTCTTCCTAACATTAAATTGATTAAAACTATATTATCATATATTATTTATGGATATTAAGTATTATTTCTCTATACTTTTCCCTTATGTTATGTAGATACAAAAAATCAAATAGATCATAGGGATTTTTCATATAGTATGACCTTATTGGAAGAACCTAGTCATTGTCTTATAGACTCTCATCAAACCACATATTTTTCACTAATAATATTATCATAATTTACAAGTTTTATGGGATTATTTCATCCTTAACCCACAACATATATCACACACACTTTCAAAACCACAATATAATGAATACAGTTGAGTTATCTCTTGAAAGTCTTCTTTTACATACTAATAGGAATAATGGAATTATTTATACTAGAACCACAAATCTTAAAAGGTTATTTATGAACTTCCTCAGGGATTGAATTTAGACTTCCTTGAATCTTACATTGTACTCAACATGCATGTTATCCAATCCCCATTTTAGTATATTGATCTTCTAGAGCTCTCGCTTCCTAGAGATTAAATATTTGGAACATTAACAAGATGTTATTGAAATAATTCTATATTCCTCCTTATAGTCTTTTGGATCAAGATAAATCACTAATTAATTCATAACATCACTTTATGATCTTCTAAAACATCAACCCTTCTAATATTATAATGTGAGTTTTTGTTTAGATACTTACTCTCTTTTTCTTTGATAATATTACCATATCTCTCTTTTCTTCTCTCAATTTTCTTCTAATTAATTCAAGATTTATTCCCCCATTTATATAGGAAATCTTTAACCAATAAATTTTTAGATTTCATTGGATTTAATTTGAAATTTTCACCTTATTAAATCTTGAATTTAATTCCTTTTTAATCTTTCTAATATATCAAGTTTATATTTTAACAAATCTATCACAAAAGATATTGCATCTATAATCACTAACATATCCAAAAAACTCATCTTAAATGGGGAAATTTCCTTCTATAAATATTTCACATTGAATTCACATCCCAACATCATCATAATTTTTTTCTTTACAATAATGTAAAGTCGTTCTAGAATCTTCTGATAAATTTTCTTCCATATAAGCCACTTGGATCCATTTAGTTTTTCCTTTGCCTAAAATATTATTTAATGGACTTTAGTACTTTTAAAATTCGCTATCTTGATTCATGTGTATTCAGTGGTCTTCTTATGATGCAACTTCATACAGTTCAAACTCATTTTGCATCTTATTCTTCTAATAAACTCAAATTCTGATCATCATTATGATTTATTTAAACTTCAAATGCTCTAAAATTATACTATTCTATAATCAAATCATCTTATGTCTTCAGATAATATTGGTATCAAAAATTTGATACATTTTTCTTCTCCACATTTATGCTTCCTCACCTCCTGACAATCGATTAGTCACTTGTACATGAATTACCTCTCATACATTAGATTTCCATCAACAAAATTTTATTACCATAACTTATTTTCTTGCATTCTAGTTCTTTAATATTCATTCTCACTCAGTTTTGTAATTCCATCATTTAATCGACATTATATTCTTCATAGTAACCTCCTCATTCTTCTAGAGATTTTTTATTTATTTGTTTAATGGTCCATTTTTTGATAACTTCAAAACTCTATAATGTTTTACATGCATCCTAAAAATCTCTTGATAAGTATTATGTAAATTGAACTCATCTTGGATCACTTTTGGTTTTCAACCAAATTTCATTTCATTTGATGAGTGAATAGTTCATCATTGTATGAATTTGTACTTCTAAAACATTCAGTAGTTTTGTTTTATCATATTTTTCTTCCAAATACTTTTAATTTATTATTAAACCCATTATAGAATTTATATTTAGTGAATTCATAAAACTCTATCAAGAATATCCTTCCAGAATATCCTTATCATCTTCCAAATTCTTTGGTAGTTTTAGTTTCTCAACTTACTGTATATTATAATATTTTAGATATTATTTAGTATATTATGATCGGTGTATATTTTGAGGGAGTTATACTTTATAAGGTTAATGTCACCTTACATTACTCAAGAATAAATCATTGGGTCTTTATCAATACTTCATTATGGTCCATCCTTATGATCATCCTAGTATTTTAAACTTCTAGTAACCTCTATTTCTGGGTACTTTAATATCCTTTATAAGTACATAGTGTATCATCTAGTTGTATTATTTTATCAATATTTAACTCAGGTATTCAACATCAAATTTTGGTTCTTAAATATTCCCATCTAATGAAACTTACATGTTCAACACAAAATTTTATAAATATTTATTCATTATCTTTTAACACTAGTGAGGAAAATAATGAAGAGTGGTTCTGTAATAATTTGAGGTATATAGATAATTCAAGATATAAATATTTCCTTGTATTTATCCTTTATCTATTAGCAGAACTTAACTCCCCATTTCATTATTACTTACAAAGACATGAGTTCCTCTTAACATATGATTATATTGTGTAATTTTCCAAAAGAATATTTGACATATATAATTTTGTTACTTCTTATGTTTTCCCCATTTAGAGTATGAAATTTCTAGAGAATTACTTCTGGAACATCCCAAAGAATCTTTACCATGAAATTACAAATGGACTTTCCCATAAACTATTGAGAAAAAAACAATATATCACTATTATCATCAGATGAGAACAAAAAATATATTAATGAAGAATCTAATCTTGTTAAAGAAGTTATAAAGCCTTTTGTTTCTTGATATTAAGTGATGACCTATTCAACAAATCTTTTAGGTTTCGTTTAGAGTTATTTTTCTCATCTTATATAATATAATAGAGTTCATTCCTTGTATTATTTAGAAAATTAAAAAGTTTTTGTTGAAGCTTTAAGGAGTTCCTTCCAGTTTTTGTATGAAGTTTGAAGAAAATATAAGGATGTATATGAAGTGAACTTTTCTATACTATCTTTCCATGGACAATTCTTCAATGGAATAAGATCCCATGGACTGAGATTCATTGTATTCATAATATATGAAATGTTCTTTTGTGAATTTATGATAACCTTTCACATTAGGTTCATGGTTATTCCATGAGTTATAATGGTTCCGTTATAAGAATTAAGTATTTTTTAGGGGCATGAGCCTTCCATGCATTTGAGACTCGATTGTTAGCATGGATCTTCTTCATGACGAACATGAATTTTAGTTGAGTATAATAATTGACCTTCCATGAGGATATTAATAAATAAAAAATATTCCAAGAATGAAGGAGTGACCATAATTCATGAATCTTCCATGAGTGAAGAAATAACAATAGTGAGTCACATGGAAGGATGAGATATCATGAATATCACAATGAATCTAGTATGGATATCAACTAAAGAACAGATAAAGAAAAATTTGTTGATAAAAACTGATTTGTTATTAATTAATAATCATATAATGATATTTTTATCTTGATAATTAAAAATTAAAGTAAGTAAATGAGAATAATAGAAGTGAAATTCAAAGTTGTAATAATGGTTTCAATCATCATAAAAAATTAATGTTGATTGTAAAACTTTTAGAGCGAGTATAAGTCTTCAGGATTATAGTAATTAATGAGAATATGAATTCACTAGGGTATAAAAATAGAAAATATATGAGATTAATCCTTTAGAAGATGATCATAAGACTCTGAATCTAATCACATGACTTTGATATTGATAATAAGTCTTTATGATCATAAAACATCATGAGTGTATGACTTCATTGGGGATGAAAAATGGCCATTAGTGTATGTATTTAGATAAGTGTATGAAATCTCCATAAGGCTTCAAGAAATACCAAATTTGAGGTATCTATGATTTTGATGTCATTTATGAGGAAGAATTCCAAGATTAATGTTTACATGATTGTATATATAGTGTTGTCATTATTAAGATGATTTTTATGGATTTTATGTGAAGGAAATATAGGTTTAATGGAGTTTTAAAAGTTTGAAATATTTGTGTGTCTTTATATATAGATTTAAATAGTTATGGACATAGAATTTCATGTATGTTATTGAAAAGACCAAATCATAGATTTATGGAGACTTGAATTTGAAAGTATTTTATGGGGTTTCATAAATATTTGAATAAAGATGAAATAGAATAGGTAACTGATGCTGTATTATATATAATATATAGTTGTTTTAGATCATGTGTGTGTGGTATAGAAGAATAATATATATAGATAAAGAAGATGGAAATGTTTTTCTCACTATTGATTAAGAAATAAAAGAGCAAGAAGAAATGACTTATAGAAGTGTATGAAGATGCAGTAAAGACATGAATTTAAGGAAGAATGTCACAATTTATGTATTGTGATTCTTATAGTTGGTGAAGTGGTTTTTATGGAATAATTTAAATGAAAGGCTACACAATATTTCTATATATCAGGAAATAAATAATGATCAAATTATTAACTACATATGGTTATGATGTAGTTGATGGGGTGGATTTTTATGATATGGATATGAGGCAAGGAAGTGTGGATTTAGTTAATAAAAGATGATGATGGTCTAGGAGGGTTTGAATTAAAATAATAAGAGGTAATTCAAATAATGTATTTACATGTTTTTTAAATATTATAATGAAGAAAAGGTATAGGGAAGATAACTAATGTGATAGTTATTATTATCATTACACTTATATATTTCAGGTTGTTGAAAAAAATGTGGTTAAAGATATTATATATAAAATTAATAAAATATTTATACGTATCAATGAAAAATAATTAAATCTAACTCTGGTCATTTAAAAACTTATTAAAGAGTTAAATAATTGAGAAGAGATCCATTGAATCTTTTTTCACTGAAGAAGAGATACTGAAGAAGAATTAGTTGTATAAGATAAGAATGTGTTGTGAATATTATTTTACATAGGAAAAAGAAGAAATGATTGAGGTTGTTATGAGCTTTACAATAAGAATAAGTTGTTGTGCATTTCATGTTTCATAGATTTAAGAAAATTATTATAGTTATATCAAGATAAGAATAATATAATAAAGTAGAAGCACACAGACTTGTTGATGTGAAGAGTGTGTGAACTATTGTGTATATAAAATAAAAAAGTGTTGATTTCATGTCGTCATGTAAGTAAGAGAAGAAGTGGATAATAATCCAAATAAGTACTATGACATTCAATTAAAGACTCAACTGGTTGAGGGATTTTGTGATGGTGTAATAAACTTGAATAAAATATATATAATATCTACATAAACAGTATAATGACCCAAACATGTCAAATAGATAAAGGGATAAAAATATCAAATTGAAATAAAAATTCCTCAACATTGATTCACCCCCACCCCCACCCTCAGTATTGAGAATATCCCTAAGTGGTATTAATAAGGTGGTTGCTTAATATGTAGAGAAATGGGGTCTCAAATAATGGAACACTTTGATAAGTTGTATGTTATGTGAGGTGGAATGTATATCAAGTTGTTTAATGTCGTGTTAAAATAACCATGATGTCCACTAATTTAAGGTTATGTGATTAGGAAATTTTATTGGGGAATTGTAAAGATCCATATCATAAAAAAATGGGATTTCTTGGTCTCAATTATAGACTCATTTAGAGAAAATTTTATGTGACTTAGAGGGCCCAAACATTAAGATAATATATGAATTTGATTATAATTTGTGTATATTTCTAGGATAGTAGATTTGGGGAAAACTAAATATCTTTTAATTATAAGAATCTATCCATATGTAGTTTTAATAAGGTCTCCACATAGATCAAGATCTTGTGAAAGAAGAGAAACACCTATATTAGTGACAATTTAGGTGACAAAACCCTACATGAATGAATAATTATTTGGGCACTATGGTAGGGCATGGGATTGATTTTAATTTTGGGGTTTCCTTTGATAATAGATTTTTTTCTTCATTTTATATCCTATGACGATATGAATCAAGACATGAATAGTTCTAATGAGGTCCTAGTATAGCATTTATTATTGAAAATCCAAAATAAAGGAAGAATCCTATACTAGGTTGAAGAGGGGTTAAACATGATGATACTTGTGGATATACCCAATATAAGAGGTCTAGGAATCATTATATATCATGTGTTGACAAGAATCAATCCACACATAGTGATTGAAAATAAAATCACTCTATATAGATCTATCTCCTGTGTAGGAGAGGAAGGGTGTACTGTGTGGGTTCCTAGGTGAGAGAAAGATGAAAAAACGACATAAATGAATGAAGGTTTGATCACCAGGGTAGATCCCATTATAGAAATAATAACTTCATATTGGACTATGATAAGAGATACTTCGGTCACAATATATCCTATATAAATAGTAATAGAGTCACACTTATTTCTTATGAAAGATAATATTTACATAGATCTAGCTCATATAATGAGAGACACTTATTCTAGTATAAGAAAAAATACAAAAAGACCTAATGTTGATTAGGAAGGTTATTATCACCATAACAGAACCAATTATATAAAGCAAGGTTGGATTAGTCCTAGGATAGGATAAGCATGAGTCCCTATGTATCTCATCATATAAGAATGAATCCACATATAGTTCTTATGAGTTACTTGTGTAAGGAACCATTTTTAAACGTACTGATGTGAATGGAAATTCTCAAACACTATGATTTAAATGGGGAAGTATGATTTTATGGATATTTAGAAGTGGGACAAGTATGGGGGATTCAAGAATTACTATGTATCATGTAATAGAAATAATCAAGTCACATGTAGTTCTTTTAAAGGATGGGGGAATTGTTTTAGTTGTTGGTTAGGTGAACCCCAATATTAATATTGTAAGGGTGTGCCTTATTAGAATATTAATTTTCTAGTTTGGTAGTTGGTGGGGTTGATAAGAGTGTTATAGAGGGTTTGGTGGATTTTAGGATGAAACTTTTCTACAGAAGGTAGTTCACAATGTGAATATGTATTCATGTTGTGAGATTTAGATTTGTAGCTAGGAATATAGTGATTTATGGAATATGTTCTGATGAGGAGTTTTGTGATAAATTAACATATGAAAAAAAGGTGATTCACAACATGAATTAAATCAAGGATGATGT
Organism: Viscum album; assembly: GCA_963277665.1. NCBI lineage: Eukaryota > Viridiplantae > Streptophyta > Magnoliopsida > Santalales > Viscaceae > Viscum > Viscum album. The sequence continues at coordinate 1,076,889,890 of OY728139.1, read as the reverse complement.
TCCATGAAAATAATAATATATTTTTTCGTTCTATAATTCAATGTAATCCTATCCTAAATTTGTTTCACATATTGAATTGTAGCGATGAATGAAAAATCATGATACGAATAGGGGATTAACACTGTGAATGTTATAACATCCATCTTACTTATAAAATCTAGGGGTGTTGGTTTTACCCCATTCCTCTCTTATTCCACTCAATTTAGTCATACCCTAAGAAATTTGGGGAGATATTCCTACCCCTATCCTCTTACTTTGACCCTTTTTTGGAACCATGTGTTGTATTTATTATAAATGGATAAATATGTGATGTGGTGATGCTTGTATAATTGTTATGGATTCATATTGTGGAATTTGATTTCATGCTTGGAAATTATCTTCGTAAAATGTGATGACTATTTAAACTAATCTCAAAGCATAAATATTTGTAAAAATGAATTTTATGAAGTTTAAAATGTTTATAACAAGTTGATAAATACCATTAAAATATTTATTTTCAAGAGTATTTGAGGGTTTCCTGGAAAAAAAAGAAATTTCATTATGGATTTTGAATTTTTACATGAAATAATATTAATACATGTTATTTATATATGTATAATATTTAGAAGGGGATATTAGAGTTCTAGAAAGGAATTTGAGAATTGTATGATGTTTTATATAGGATATTTGGATAAATTTTTTTGTGATTTTACTAAAAAATAGTCTTGCCTGCCCATATTCTTAATAAGGGACCTAGGCACTACTACTTTGGAGGGAAATAAAGTCTACCTCATATAGCCTTCATGGGGGTAGAGGATTAAGGGTGGATTCATATAACCTAAAGGATATAATGGGATTTATTCATAGGGACCACTAGTATGTGCATATGAGAGATTGTGTATGGTGAGTAGGTGGGCATGCACATGTGAGGTGCAGCCCATGAAGCCCATGGGTAATGGTGCTATGGGTGTTGAACCCCACTAACATCTCATGAAATCAGTGCCCCATGTTTCAATATTAATTGTACCATAACTGAATGAATAGTGGGTGTGTGACACAGTAAGTATAAATAGTATTCACCCAGGTTAAATGATGTGCATATTTCATCCATATTCTGATCTCTTCATTATGATCCCTTAGATCATTTCATGTCACTTTCTTCTACCTTTAGATTATTATGGTATCTTTAGTGTGCTGCTATTACACTATTTTAGAGCCATGAAGACCATGCATACATCCATTAGATCAAACTGAAGACCTCTTTCATGTATAAGAAGGATGAAACATCCTCCTACAATCCAAGTGAGTCCAAACCACTCATTGAACATGATATTCAGGTACTTTCATGTATGAATAGAATAACATCAATGGATATCTATCCTATGGTAATGTGGGGTATATAGACATTGTGATAGATGGATTCAATGCTCTTGTATGATAAAATTTTTATATACATGAAATTTCACTTTCATGTATACACACCCTGAATGGGAAAATTAATTTAGGATCATAGGTGATATTGTTGGGGTATTTTTATGGAAAGTAAATGCCCCAAAGTTTATTCAACTCACCTTAAGCACCGTGTCCAAATGTAGAGTATATGTTGAAAACTTGGTTTACATCATGGATAGTTTGAAATTGGAAGTGGAAAGGTCTTCTTGCTATAGGGATCTATAGTGTAATGCATGAGGCTACACTATAAGAAACATATTGGAATTTTCATTTCTAGAAAATTATAGTGAGCTACATCATGGTGAATTGTATTACACCACAAATAAAATACTTGATATTTATGATTTTGGAAAATGATAGGATGTTTCACCATGGAAGAAGCACTACATCACAAGGACTTATTCATTACACCATATAATATATGTCTATGTTATAGTGTCCATGAGTAAATTAGATCTAAAAATGAGGAATCGTTTAGATTGGGGATATTCAAATATTGTTTTAAATAAATAATGAATATTGAATCTTCTAATGTTTTAAATGAGAGAAAAAATAGAAAACAATGAACTGATTTGAATGAGAACTACCTGCTTTCAATCACTACTGGAAAACTAACATTTACCAATGGTTTGGAGAACCGTAGCCAAGTAAGCCGTTGGGATAGGTCTATACCAACGGTTTTCCAAAAATCGTTGGTATAGGTAATATGAAATCTATATCAACGGTAATGGAACCGTTGGTATATAAATTCCAAAAATAAAACACCCGGTGGGATTTGATCCCAAGACCTCTAGTTTATAACTCAAAGACTTAACCACTAACCTAACATGACTTTTGTTTACATAATTCCATAAAAATATATATGTATTATTCTAATTATTTTAAATTTTGATATATATAATGTTCTCCGTAGGATGATTCCAAAAAAACTCTAGACTTTTCCCAACGGTTTTGAGAACCGTTGGGAAAAGTCTAGTGTTTTTTTGAAAAGTTAGGCCGTAGGTTGAATTGTGGAGGGCCTTTGCCAACGGTTTTGGAAAACCGTTGGGAAAGGGTAGCCTATCCCAACGGTTTGCCAAAACCGTTGGCAAAGGGCCTCCACAATTCAACCTTTCCTAACGGTTTGGCCAAACCATTGGGAAAGGTGGCCAAAATATGTGCTTTCCCAACGGTTTGACAAACCGTTGGTATAGAAGCGTTGGGAAAAATCATTTTTCTAGTAGTGAATAATTGGGGGAGATATTGAATATATTATTCATGATAGAATTATAAATATCAATATTTATTATATATGGTGAAAATTAAAAGTGTTGAATTGAAGTATGTTTAAATATCCCGATACATTTATGTATTAAAGTTAGAAGGAGGAAAATATGAGTAATTTTTCAAGAAGGTCGTCACCTATACCTAATAATTTAATGAAGTAAATGAAAATAATTTAATATCTGAAAAGAGTTCTGAGGCCAAAAATATTGTTCAAGAAAACTGTTGGAGACATTGAAGAATCATACACAAGGAAGGGACATCTAGCTTTCTTGTGGAAGAATACTTGTAGAAGAAGATATTTCTGATTCTAGATCATTTTAAATAATAAGTCTCCAATGGATAAAGATATGATATATTGGTTTCTATTTTTTTGTATATAATGTAGAGTAAATTTTGCTTCATTGTTTTATTCACTTTTAGTGATAGTGAATAATCCATTTTGGGGGTATAATCAATATCGAAATGAGTATTCCTTTCATCCTAACAATGTAAATATTGTATTCTTCTCTCTCTTTCATTTCAACTACACTCAAGATAAGATTGAGAATATCAATTGAGTGGATCAAGAACCAGAACAAATTCTAGTAGTTTCAATTGATAAATAATTTTTAAAATGAGGGAACCATTGATTCACCCCCCCCCCCTCTTGGTAGAACATAACTGGTCCTTGTATTCTATAATTTGTATCAAATCCAAAGGATTCCTCTAAAGATCCAAAAAAATTATTGATTTTTTTATATCCTTTATGAATTTCATATTTTTGGATGTATTTCAATTACCCTAGATAAATATTTCTTCCAAGTATTAGAATAACATGAAAAAAGGGGAAATGAAATAAAATAAGAATTCAAAATTAAATGGAGAAACACCACTAAATAAAGGTAATAATAGTGTTATAAGTTATAAATATTAATCTTATGTTTATTGTAATGATTTTTATTAAAGTTGTGATGATAAATAATCATTTATTTATCCTTTTACTAAATTAAAAAACATTTGATTAATATTCCCAAAAAGTGTTTATTTTTATTTTGGGTAATATGAAGGAATGTTATTGATAAATCACATCTTGAAAAAGAAGTTGAATAATTTGAGGTTTCACTATATAAGAAGTTCATAAATTTAATCACCCACACAAACCTATTGGAAGCAAGAGAGAAATCCATTATTCATACTAAAGAATAATTGAAAAATTTTGTATGTGATAAAGGTGTTTCTTGGATTTTTTTTATAAAATCATTCCATGAACTATAAGAATTGAACAAAGTATCTATGAATTTAAAATATGATCAATTATATAATAAATATAAAAACGAAAATGAGCTTGAATTTTTTTCCAAAAATTAAGAAAATTTCACAAAGAGAAAATAAGGAAGATAAAGGAGGATTTTGAAGATATGATGAGATATATTGATAATGAAAATAACACACTAAACATGAAGTCTTTTTATTTGGAGGTTAAATTTAAGAATCATGAATCACTATTATTTGTAACATCCCATGTTTCTTTAAAATGTGATATTCCAACAAACGTTTCCATTGAGATTCATGACTCTATGAATACTCATTTTTTTTTGGAAAGAAGAGAATGATATAATCCTCTTATTAAATGGAAACATCCTCCAAGAATAAGGTATCCCATAAATCTTAAACTATTTTTTGTACTAATGTTGTTTCAATTTCTAGAATATAATTTAATCCAAATTATTGTAAAGTCTGTATGGTGAATATTACTCATAAACCCACTACATAAAGGGTGTATGAAAAAAGAGGTGTGAAGATTTTTTCCCCTAGGAGTATGAAAAAGAGTGGTGGCCCCACTCTAAAACAACAATGTTCATAGTGTATGAAATCTGAACTGACCTTGCTATAAAAATAAGAGATGAAGATTCATAGGCTATTATTGGTGTTTCTATAAATTTTGGAAAAAATAATTGGATTTTTTTCATAACTTTTATATTCATGAAAATCATATATTGCTATTAGTAAGGGTTAAAGTTGAAGAGAGAGTAAAACTTACTGACCAAAATAAAAATAAAAAAAGAAAGTAAATATGAGTATTTATTGAGTAGTAAAAAAATAAAAGTGTTAATTAAAAACTCCCAATAAGTCAAATAAGTAAAAAAAGATGAGAATTAGTGGAAAATTAAAGGAGGATATAGGGAGGAAATAGTTTCCCAGGTTAAGAGGGATCTCTTAGTCTGATTTTGTTTTTGATAAATCAAGAGGTTATTTCTTATTCCCTAGTTTTTTATGATCTAAGATGCAACTAATTAAAGGTTAAGTGTTTTTATCATGGATTTTATCAATATCCCTGATGATGAATGAGTGTATCCATTGAGTGGGAGATTACATGAATTTTTTAGGTATTCCAATCATACACTTATCCTCATCATTAATTATATTTATGAAGGGGGTATTGATTTAAAAATAGATACGATAAAGCGGTATATTATTTTCTTATGAACCTAAACTTTCTAATGTGTGTGTTTAAGTGTGTGAAAGTTTAATTATTTATTTTCATAACTACCCCTATCATGATAATTGAGAATGTCTGATCATGGTAACACATATGAGTTTCTCATTATGGATAGCTTATACAACCTCAGTTATTTATCTCTTGTTTTCAATATTGGGTTAGCCCATGTAGACTTAGAGCTTCTTTACTAAATGATATTTTACAATAATCATTTTATATTATTCCTTTTTAAAAAAATATGATAATATGTTTTTGAAAGATGATATGAGAATTCCCCAATTATCCTTTTCATTTGATTGTTAATAAGGGGGTAAAAATGAAGAAAACTGCATATTGACTTTTAGATGTTAAGGGATATTCACAAAAAAGGTTGATTGTTGGAACTAAGTGTTTAAATTTTTTTCAATAGATCAATATGTGATTTGGTGATTCTTATATAATTATTATGGATTATTATTATGTAATTTAATGTCAATATGGTAAAATTATCCTTGTGAAATGTGATTACTATTTCAGATGATATTAAATCTTAAATACCTGTGAAAAATAAATTTCATGAAGTTTGAAATTTTTACAAAAAGTTAAATAAGACTATGAAAATATTTATTTTCAGGAGGATTTGAAGGTTTTTATGAAAAAATAATGTAATTTAATGAAGGATATTGAAGGTTTCCATGCTAGAATATTAATACATGTTATTTATGCATGAATAAAATCTAAAATAATAGATTTTAATTTTTTATAGTAATTTTAGTATTATATGATGTTTTATATTGGTGTTTTGGATAAATATTTTTGATAGTTTACTAAAAAAGAATCTAGCGAATAATGGTATCGAGAGCAATAGCATGTGCGTTGAGAATCTTCCTACTAAGTTCACCCCTCTTCACCATAATTATTGTAATAAAATCACCTCCTTAAGACTTTTGTAACATTCATTTTTATATGTTTTAGTGCTTTGGTCCTTTGACCAAGGTATCATATTTTAAAAAAATGAGGCCTACTGGTAAAATTAACTAGGCCACATGATGACAAGGAAACAACACTGGTTTTGTTAAACTCACAATAAGATCTAGGTCTAAATGAGATGTTTGCATTATAGCCTTGGTTTAAATCACATAAGGTTTAAATTAAAGATATAAAGGTCTTCTAGATAATGGGAGCTACGATTTAATTCATGAGGTTACACCATATGAAAAAAAAATTCCCTCATGTTTCTAGAAAATGATAGCGAGCTGTGTTGTGGGGAATGGTACTTCACCAAAAAAATACTTTACATTTTTTGTTTCGAAAAATGAAAGGGTGATTTACCATTGAAGATGAACTACACTGAAATGGTTTATATGCTACACTACAGAATATATGGCTACATCATATTTTCCATGATTAAATTCTGAGCAAGAAATGATGAATCCCTAAGATCTAGGATATTCAAGTACCACATGAAATAAATAATTATGATTGGGTATTTACATGTTTTAAATGTTAGATAAATCATGAAACAATAAACTAATTCAAATGAGAACCACCTATTTATAATAAGTTGGGGATATATTGAATATATTATCCATGATAATATTATAAATATAAATATATATTTTAGGTGGTGAAAATTAATGGAGTTAAATTGAAAGATATTTGGATATCATGATACATCTTTTTATCAGAGAGAATTATCCAAATATGGGTAATTCTTCATGAAGGTGGTCACATGTACCCAAACATTTGAAGAAGTGAATTATGATAACTCAAGATCTAAAAATATATTTGAGGCCAATAATATTTTTCAATAAAATTGTTGTTGACCATGAAGATTCAAACAAAATGAAGAGACATCCATATTTCTTGTGGATGAAGACTTGAAGAAGAATATCTTTCTGATTATAGATAATTTAAGAGAAGAATTATCTAGTGTACTTTGGAGCAAGTGAGGACACTGTAGATTTTTCGTTTTTGTAGAGAGGGAAAAGGGGATTTTGTATCATTTTTGTGTCCACTTGTGGAGATCATGAAGAATCAATATTGGGGGTATAACCAATGTGGCGAGGAGTAGGCCTTTCAACTGAACCTTGTCAATATTGTGTGCTACTTTCCCTTTCAATTACAATTGAACTCAAGTTAAAATTGATAGTATTTTTTGAATGGATCAAGAACTAGAACAAAGTTCAAGGGGTATATATTAAAATAGAATTTATAAAACTAGGGTACGACTGATCCACCCCCCCTATAAATGGAGCTTATTTGATTCTTATATTATAAACCATTTATGTTGGATGTAGATCATTGGAAATATGAGTTGGGACCTCCTCTTTATCCCCTTTTACCTTTCATTCTTATTTTGGGGATTCCCAGTAGTGATGATGTTTTTATAAAGGTGAGTTTGGGCTACCATTTTGATGATCCCTTTGTGTGATCTAAGTTGATTCAAGGTTTTCTTTTTTGGTTTTGGTCTTTTAGTTGTTTCTCATTCTCTTTATTCTTCATAGAAAATTGGAAATGTTCATTAAGGTAGTAGATCCTTGTCCTCTGACTATTTATTTACATTTTTGGGATTGGTGGATTTTTTCTATCCTTTGGGTACATAGTATGGTTCATCTTAAGTAATATAATGAATTTATTAATCTAAAATTGATGGTAATGTGGTTAACTTTCATGTTTTACTACTTATGATGTTATTGATAATTATTTTATACCTAATTGTTGTCATTTCTAAAAATAATAGCTTTTGGGATCCTTTATTGTGTTATAATTGATATGGTTGTGAGATACTTGTTGTGTGATTTCTTGTTAGCACCCTGAATGAAATGAATAATCACTTATATTTGTCTAAGGTATTGGTTTCCCCTAGAAATATATAATTTTGTTAGAATACCCATTCTGAATAATTATGTAATGTAATGTAATACCTCGATCCCAAATTGTGGTATTTGGGATGTAATTTTATGTGTGGTTGTTGTGTTTTCTTTTATGATGTTGGTTGTTGTGTGGTGATGGTGGTGACCATATAGGATTTTAAATGAGTGGGGAAGTCATGTGATGGTTGTTTGGAATGGGTTGTCATGTCGGTGGTTGTACAATAGTGGTGATGTGTTGTGGTTGTGTTGTGTGTTAGTTGAGATGAGTGGTTTTTGTGATTATATGGATTTGATGATGGTGTATTATGATAATGGTTTATGTGAGATAGATGAGATGTTATATGGCATGGTTATGTTAGTTTCCTAGTTATACATGGAATAAATTATAATTATAGTGACCCATAATTTTGATGTATAAATATTACATCTTATTAGAAAAATATATAATACATAACATTACACTTAATGCAAGAAACATATAGGTTTAATGTATTTGAAAACTTGGTTACATAAACAACTTATTCATTATAGATCTACATCATCTCCCAAAAAGTACTTTATAACTAGAACCCTTCTTAGACATATCATACGTAAAACCATTCTTTATAATTGGGTGAAGGAAACATAATAAAGGGTGAGCTTATATGATCAATAATAATATATAAGGGAGATATCAATGATCTGTTATGTATAAAATGTGCACAAGTGTGTGATAACATAATCTTAACATCTTAAAATCATACCCATAATATCAGGGATCATAATGGAATAAATATTGATAGTTCATAAGACATTAATCATAATGAAATCAAAGAATGTGATCCATGAGAGCATAGTAATGGCATAAGACATAAGTTTTTGACATGCACATAAGAATTGAAAATAATTTCCTTAGTCAAGTAACATTTCCAAGACTATCATAGTGGATTGGGTTCACTCATCACTGCATCATATCATTAGTCAAGGTTCACTACCAAGATTATCATATTGGATAGATCCCCTTACTAAACTATATTCACTCCCCATTGTCATCCTTATTTTCTCATGATATATCCATATTTTCCCAAATAATTGGAGATATATATAATCCTAAGCCCACTGATAAAATAATGAGCATCTTACATATTTATGCCAACATATCATAAAAAATCATCATAGAATAACCCATGAAATGGAAATGGGTTTCAAAATTATTTTGTCATTTCATCATATCATAAACCATGGAAAATGTATAGGTTTCATAAATCTTTCATCATAACGTAATTAACTCATGTGAAAGAAATGGGCTTCATAAAATCATCCTTAAATTATTATAATCATAATCCATCCAAAGAATGAAATTTTATGGTATCATTCGAACATATACCTATAAAAACATAAGTAATATTTAATGATTTTATCATAGATGAAAAATATATTTAAAATATCAATGGAATAGTTCTTGAGGAAAATACCCTTTTTATTTTGAAATAACTTATTTAAAATATTAAAATACTGTATATTAATTAAAAAATTTTATTTTAAAATAACCTTAGAAACTTGTAAAATAATTTTCAAATCATTAATCGGTTGTGACAGATAGAAATTATATTCATTCCATGTACATTAATATAAATATTCCATTCACATTTTTGGTAAAAAGTCAAAAATACCTTATTCAAAAAATAAAAAGAATATTCCTTTTAAAACATTTCTTCAAAAGTAAATTAGGGGAAAAAATGAATTGAAATAATCATAGGATAATATAAAAAACATTCTTGATTTTTTTTACAGAACAGGGATATGGAAGAAAAATGATTTTTGATCGAAGAGGGAAATAAAGTGGGTTTTCCCTAAAACCATTGTTTTAGATTGTTGAGTTCTTAAAGAGATAAAAATGAATGGAAAACATGTTATGTCTAGAAATAATCATAAGAAACAAATTATGGTATTCTTGATATATATTTAATAAAATTTCATCATCATAAACATAATCATAAACAATGATGATAAGTAATGATATTTTAACATAAATACCTTACCTTAAGTTTTACTTCCATTGAAAGCACTATAATATCCAATATAATAAATTTAAATTTAATATTTTTATAAAAAAATAATGTAAATAATTATAATAATATATATTATCAAATTATAAAATTTTAACACCCATTTATTAATAATTCTTTATTAAAATCATCATTTCTAAGTGTTAAATATTTCATTTTTCATGAGAATTTCATTTTGGTAGTTTTGGTCTTTATGAATTAATCATGGATACATAATTTAAAGAATATTAATAATGATATAAATATCATATATATATTAATTATATATATATATATTGATATTCATTCATAAAAGGTATAGATATAAAAATGAATTACACTATTCATGGAGATGATTGGTCATACATGTGAATGAATGTTTTTTTCAGTTTTCGACAGATGGATACAAAGAATGGTAAATAATAATTCACCTTAAAATCATTATTATATCATATATATCATATATATTATGTATATTCATTAAATATATCATTATTACTATCTATGTAAAGCGTAAATGAAAAATTAATCACATCGCTTCGTAGAGGTCGTAGTCTGCATGTACGCACGTGCAATGCTATCATTTTACAAATGATTTGAAAGAAAGATGGTAGATATGATATTATATTTTAAAAATAATAATTATTTCATGAATATCATGTATAAACATTACACACATCATAATAACCATCCATTAAAATTGGTGATGGAAAATGAATTGTATCAATATGGGGAGGGTGTAGTCCACACGTACACACAAGTGATACTTTCACTTCCCATTTGCTGGAAAAAGGGTAAATAATGGTTGTTACATAATAATTATAACATTTATTTATATTTATGATAATTTATTTATTAATTTATTATGAATACCGTATAATTAGAGGTAGGAGAATAAATAAATTGAAAAAGGTCAGGTATGATGATTACCTCTTCTTCAGTAATCCTCCTTTAGATCTATTATTAAAGACCATTGGGATGGTCCTTTAATAATATAATAACCTATAATTCATGGATAGGTATGTTTAAAAGATAATTTTTTATGTTTTGGTTGATCTATATAGTGAAAATTTGTATAAGGAAGAGGAAGGAAGGGTTTCCTTTTATACATGTGGGAGATGACACAAATGGAATTTCTCATACAATTAAAATATAATAATGTAATATTCAATAAAAATGCATAAAAAAGGAAAAATTATTTAATTTTGGATAGGATGAGGTCAAAATATGGATATCCAATAGTATTATACATTTTCAATTGTAAAACTTACCCCTATCAGTTAGTATAACTGCACCCGCGCCTGGTAAAATCGTTTTAACCTTAACTACGTTGGTAATTTTTTAATGTTTTAACTATTAATTATGAAAAAAAATGAATTTGAAATCATTAAAAAATTTATATATTATAATTATATTTAGTTTATCCATTTTTTTAATTCATTTCACAAAAATGGAAGATTTAAATTTAAAATTAAACCCAAAAACATGAGGAAAAGAGGTTTCTAGAAACAAAATATTAAGTATAAAAAGTTTTTATACCAAAATCCAACATAAAATAAATTCCAATAACCTCAATTATACTATAAATAAACTTTTATTACTTTGAAACCATTTTAATTTTTTTTCTAAATTCTATAAAAATAGGTTGTTTTCAATAAAAAATATTATTTTTTATTATTCATTAAAAAATAAATATTTTCATAAAATTATAAAAATTTCACTATAAAATAATTTTTTCATGATGCTTTATAAAATCATTTTTATTTTTCCAAATATATTTTATAAAATTTTAAAAAATTAATTATATTATTTTCTCACAAAAATCAATAAAAACCATTTTTGAGGAAAATTTATTTTTGAAGCATATAATGACTTTACTAAAAATTGAGTAAAACATAATTAATATATTTGATTTATTAAATACCTTTGTACATATTTTTCAAAAAAAGTATTCTTATTTACTCTCCCAATTTAATGGATATGTTTTAATAGTATACTATATCATGGTTCATTTAGAATAGAGGTTATGTGTATCATAAGCTATCGATGAAATTAAATTAATTTGAAGAGAAATATGTCGTAAAATATTAAGATATTACATTATACCACCAATAAAGTGATATTTTCCCTCAAAATTTTGTCACTATGTATAAAAAATGAGGATATATCTATTTCATTACATGCCCATGTTCCTATACAACATCTTTGAATTTCTAATTCCTCGAGATTACATTAATTAGGTGAGTAGTCTTGTTCCATATAAATTTATCTCTATGATCAAATATTTCTATCATTTTTTCTTCATATAAAGGATCATAATCAAGTATTAAAACCTTTGGGTTTGGTAAATGTTAAGGATTAGGTATTTACTTCCTCAGCAGAGATACATGGAGCACATCGTAAACATGAGAAAGGTTCAGTGGAAGCGCCAACCAATAAGCTACCATCTCTACTTGATCAAGAATATAAAATAGGGAAATATAATTATGTTTCAATGCTCCCTTCTTTCTAAAACTCAAAAACTTATTCCATGGTGAAATTAATTGGAATACCTTCTCACCAAATTCCAATTCCATATTTCACTGATGATTTTCATCATAAATTTTTGTCAACTCTGAGTTTCCTTGATGAGATGCTGAAAAGATCATACTTTCTATGATATTTCCTTATCTAAAACAGGTCCTAATAACTTTATTTTTGAAATTCATCTTTGAATGTTTTATTTCTACAATTATTTCCATAGAGTGACTCATATGAATCCATTTTAATGCTTGAGTGAAAGATATTATTGTAATAGTATTTGATAAGAGGAAGATGTAGATCCCAACCACCTTGGAAACCTGTTGAAAAAACATAATTATATCCTCAAGAGGTTTAATGGATATCTTAGACAGACCATGTATCTCAGGATGATAAGTAGTACTGAAACACAACTACAAATTTAGAGGTTTTTTAAGAATTTTATAGAACATTGAGGTAAACCTTGTATCCTAATCAGATATAATAGAATTTGGTAATCTATAAGACCATACTACTTCTTTAATATATATATTAATGAAATTTCATCAAGATATAAATCTTCTCTTGTATTAATAATGTTTTATTAATTTGTAGGGTTATCGACTAAAATACAAAACAAATTGTGTCCTTTATATGTTTTGGGTTGTTCAATGAAAATAAATCTATGGTGATTTTTTCCTATTTTCATTCTGGTATGGCTAATGGTTGTAACATCCCATTATAATTATATCTCTAAAACATAACTTACCAATATATCAAGCATCAAGATACATACTCTGCAATATCTCTAATCATATTGTCCCACCATAAATTTTCTTTTAGATAACTATACATCATCATACTTTTAGTATGAATATTGAATGATGAAATATGAACTTCATACAATAACTCCTTAAATTCTAATATTGGTGAGACACAAACACATTTATTAAACCTTATAATTCCCTTACTTTCAAGGTTGAGCATAGGAACATTTCTTACCATATTTTTTTATATCTACATCATCCTTATGCACCTCTTTAATCTTCACTTGGATAGATGATTGAACACTCATTTGAGAATGATAATACCCCCTTCCTTCAAGATTTATATATCCATCCCTTGAAAATACAAAAAATATTGGATCTTTTTTATCCACATACTATATAAGCTAGCATAATCCTTCCAAGTTAGAGCATCGAACACCTTATTCACTTTCCCAGGGTGGTAATGTATTGATCAGTCATAATCATTAATCAACTCCAATTATCTTCTATAATTCATATTTATCTCTATTTTAGTGAATATATACTGTGAACTTTTATGATTAGTATATATGTCAAAACATTCTCCATAAAGATAATTCATATATATCATTGGTCTAAAATTTAACATAGCTAACTTCAAATCCTAAGTGGTGTAATTTTTCTCATGAACCTTCAATTTTCACAAGGCATAAGCTATAAACATATTATTATAAATAATAATTTATCCCATTAACTTTTTTATTCACCACTATAGATCAAAAACCATTCTCTATTATAGGGTAGTATAATCACGGGTTCACTAACTAAACCCCCCTTTAGTTCCATGAAATTTTCATCACATTCATATATACAGAGGAACTTGTCTCCCTTTCAAGTTAACTTGGTTAGTTTATTAGGAACCTATAAGAAAGTTTCCACAATGCATCGATAAAATCCAACAAAACCGAGAAAACTATATAAATCATCCATATTAGTTGTTCTATCCCATCATTAAATAACATAATTATTTGATGGATGCATCAATATACCCTTGATTGAGATTATATGAACAAAAAATAAAAAATATATAGTCGAAATTCACACTTGATAAATTTTTCATACAACTTATCCTTATTTAGGGTCTTTGGTATAATCTAAAATTGATTTTCATTATCTTCCTTACTCTTGTAATATATAATAATTTCATCTATAAAGAATAAAAAAACTTGACAAGGTAATCTCTAAAGTCTCTATTCATTAAATACATGAATATATCTGGGGTATTAGTAAGACCAAATGGAATCACTATAAATTCATAGTGTCCATACCTCGTATGGAAGGTTGTATTGGATATGTCTTCACTGTTATCCCTCAACTGATAGTATCTATATCAAATATATGTATGGTAAAAATATTGATCTCCTCATATTTCATTAAACAAATCATCAATATTGGGTATAGTATATTTATTCTTGATTTTAATCATGGTATGTTCTTGATAATCAATATAGAGTTGCATTGATCTGTCTTTCTTATTAACAACAAAAATAGGTGTTCCCCTTAGTAATAAACTTTTCCAAATGAATCTGTTACCAAGATTCTATTAGATTAGCTTCTTTAATTCCTATAACTCAATAGGATCCATTCTATAAGGAGTCTTTGAAAAAGATGTATCACCATTTATGAGTTATATTGAAAATCAACATCATAATTTGGAGGAATACTAGGGAAATAATATAGAAAAACATCAAAAAACTCTCCTACAATAGTCATATATTTGATGTTTATTTTCTCCCCACTATATGAGATAAACTCACATTTTTAATAGGAATAAATAACTATATAATGGATGTAATTTCAATTGTATGTTTATATTAATCATCATACTGATTGATGGTAATAGGTAGGTTTGAAATATAAAATTTCACTTCCCTTTATCCAAAATTTATGTAATACTTATGTAAATAAAGTTATCTATCCCTAAGATAATATCAAATTCAACTAAAGTAAGAATAAAAATATTTCTATGAAGCACATTCCTACAAACATAAATCAAAGAATAATCATTGGCTTGAGATGTGATCATCATACCATTAGGGGTATTCACTACTAATTCAACATTTTATCATTGAGGTGGTATTTTTATGCCCTTATAAAATTATTCAGTTATAAAATATTGGATAAATTCAGAATCAAATAAGGCATTATTACTTCTAGAGTGGATTGTAAGTGTATATTTCACCACATTATTATCATAAAACACATCATAAATAGTGATCATGTGATAGTTTCATTTATCACTTGGATTAAGAGGTTGATGATGTCAATCATCATCATTAACCTTCATATTTGATCACTATTTAGTTTAATTCCCATACACCTTTCATATGAAACACTCGATTCTAGGTGGTGTATTTTGATGTAATTTTTCTCCATCATTATCTAATGTATTCTTCACATCACTTCTACATTAAATTTCTTCATGACCATCCTTTAAAAAATTAAAACATTTACGAATATATTTAAGACAATTTCCTCAATTTTTTCTTTTACACTACTAACATAATGTAAATCACATTTTCTTATCTCTAGGGATTTTATTAATATAAATTACTTTGAATTATATCTCTTTCTCTTATAAAA
Organism: Viscum album; assembly: GCA_963277665.1. Classification (NCBI taxonomy): domain Eukaryota; kingdom Viridiplantae; phylum Streptophyta; class Magnoliopsida; order Santalales; family Viscaceae; genus Viscum; species Viscum album. The sequence continues at coordinate 1,076,873,944 of OY728139.1, read as the reverse complement.
ACTATGATATTAATGAGTAAATCCAATATTATTTTCCAACTTGATAGCACATTGAAGTATTTATTCACTAATATGAAAGTCCTTTATGGCCAATTTCCTTTAGAGACCTAATTTTAAAACCGTTGAATAATTAATCATTATAACATTTAGGATGGATGATAATACCATAATGGTACCTTGAAAGTCTTGTAAACGTTTCCTCATAGGTACTATTGGATTCATCATCCTTTTTCTTTAGCTTAACAAATTCCTACTCCATTTTCATATAAAGAATATGAGGAATGAAATTATTGAAAAATAAGCTCATAAACTCATCCCACTCTATAGAATGAATTTATTCTCATTGATTTATGTTCTTGATAAGAGACCACCATTGATCTTATTTTCCTTCCAAACAATAAACAACTAAAATAAATTTGTCATGTTATAAACAAATAATAATATAAAAGATCTTTTTATTGGTATAGAGAAATTTCTCAGTAACTAGTGGATAAGAACGACCACTAAAAAAGGTATATTTTTCCTAATGATGGACCCAATAGAACATTGTTCCATACATTTATCATTGGTAAGTTCAACATAATTCATTTCTTGAGAAATTTTTATAAGCATAGAAATAATATTTTTCATTCCAAATCCAATAATATTTGGTTTCTCAAGAGTAAAATCACTAAATTATTTATTAAATTCCAAATTAACATGGTTCCTTTAGGTTACATCCACCGACATAAACTGAAAATAATAGTGTGATAAATATTAATCATATTTGAAAACCATGTAATCATGAAAAATAGTTTATAAGATTTATAGATTATCAAAATGTTTTTAATATATGAAATGTTATGTTTAACCTAGTACTTCCATGATCAAAATCTATTTAAATCCATCATAATGGTTTATAACTAAAGTGTGAATTGATCTAAGAATATCCCTTAGGAGTGTCAAACTGGGTGCACAGTAAGACCAAACTCACCATACACGAAAATTATTGATGAGATATACTCAGTAAACTCTTTTTAGGTTTATTACGCCTTAATGATTCTATTCCAAAACCACATACACTTTTAGTATCCATAAATGGATGTTTTTTAGGAAAATATCACTCCTTTATTTACCATAACCTTTTAATTTATCTTATATATAGGATTCTCAGAAGGCTTCTCACTAAAGTTTTATCATACTACTTTACAATGGTAACAAAACCTTGCTCTGTTACCAGCTATTATGACTCGTATAGTTCATAAATAAATATTATATCTTATTAAATTAAAAATAAACACATAAAATTATGATCCACACCATAATCATATAGTTTTAGTATATTTTTAAACTTAGATACATAAACAACTTGTTAATAAGAAATCTATATCATCTCTCACTTTGTTCTTTATAACTAGTACCCTTTTTAGACATATCATACTTAAACCATTTATTCATAACCTAGGGATGGTAAACATAAGAATGGGTGAGATAGGATGATCAATTAGGGTAAACAAATGATATGTAAATGATCACTTAATCATAAAATGATCATAAGGTAATGGGAACATGATAATACCATTTGAAAACATTTCCCAACATATCATAGATCATAATTTCATAATTCATGATAATTCATAATACATGAATAATAAAGAAATCAAAGAACATGAGCTATGATATCATAACATTGGCATAATACATAAGTTTGTGGCATACACATAATTATATAAAATAACTTCCTTAGTCAAGGATCACTGATAAGACTATCATAGTATATTGGGTTTACTATCCATTCTATCATATCCTAATTCAAGGTTCTCTACCACAACCATTATAGTTTATAAAGACCATTATTGAACTAGGATCACTCCCCATTATAGTTTTTATTATCTCATGAGATATCCATCTATACTAAATACATGGAAGGTATATATAATTATAATCCCACAAACCACATAATGAAAATCATAAATATGTGTGCCACAAGATCATAAAACATTCATCATAGAATAACCCATAGAAAGGAAATGGGTTTCAGAAATATTCCATCAAAATATTTATACTACAACCCATGGAAATGAAATAGTTTTCATAAAGGTTTCTGCATAACTTAGTTAACCCATAGGGAAGAAATGGTTTTCATATAATCTTCCTTAAATAAAAAATTAGAATAATTAATCCAAATAATTAAAGTGGATGGTATCATAAGATAATATCCCAATTAGAGAAAAATTAATATCAAAGGATGTTATTATAGATGAAAAATATCTTTAAAATGTCACTAGAACATTTTTTTAGGAAAATACACTTTTCAATTTAAAACCAATTATTTAAAATATAATTTTTTAAAAAAATATTAAGAAAAACATTTCTCTTGAAAATATCCTTATAAAATTATAAACACAGCATCAAATAATTGATAATTCATGATGTAAATAAATAAATTTGATGTTATTTATGTTAACACAAATATTCATGTCACATTTTTGGTAAAATACCAAAAGTACCTCGTTAGGAAAATAAAAAGAAGGTTCCTTTTGAAAAAAATTAAATTGAAAATCATGGGTAAAAATTAATTTAAATAATCATAATTTAATGAAACAAACATTTAAAACATTTTTTGAAAACTTTGATATGGAATAAATAGGATTTTCTACCGAAGAGAGAAATAAAGTTGTTTTTTCTTAAAAACATTATTTCGGTCTCTTGAGCTCATAAAGAGTGGAAAATGAAAGGAAAACATTTAATTATAAAAAATAATATGAGGATAAGAAATTTTTTGGGATTAATAAGATATATTTCATAAAATCTTATCATCATAAACTTAATCATAAACAATGATAATAAATAATGAGACTGTAACATAAATACCTTACCTTAAGTTCGACCTATTAAAATAATAAAAAATTCTGTATTGTATATTTAAATTTATTATAATTCAATGATATAGTAATTTAAATACTTATAATATCATATATTATCCACTTATAACATTTAAAAATACATTTATTAATAATTATTTATTAAAATCATTGTTTCCAGGTGTTAACTATTTCATTTTTTATGAGAATTTCAGTTTGATAGTTTTGGTCCTTATAATTTGATCATAGTTCCGTCATATCCAAAATCTTAGTAATGATATAAATATCATATATATATGTTATACATATATTAATATCCATTCAAAAGGTTATATATTATAAAAAAAATTACACCATTCATTGAGACAGTAAGTCGTATATAAACATGAACGTTGTTCTCACTTTTTAATGGATGGAAATAAATAAAGGTAAATAATAATTAATCATAACATAATAATTATTATATAATATAATATAATATATATTTATTAAATATATTCATATTATATGTATTAAATGTGTAAATTAAAAATTAATAACATCGCTTCATGGAGGTGGTAATCCACACGTACACACGAGCGACATTATCATTTTCCAATAGATTCTAAAGTGAGAAGGTAGATATGATATTATAATTCCAAAATAATAATTGTGTCATAAATATCATTTATAAACTTTAAACCCATAATTAAAATCCTTAAAATATGGTGATTTTAAATGAATTGTATCTTTATGTGAAGGTGGTAGTCCACACGTATGCACGAGCAATACCTTCACTTCCCATTTGATGGAAAAGATGGTGAATAGTGGTGATCCAATAATCATTATAACATTTTAGTATATTTAGGATACTTATGTGATTATTTTATTATTAATACCATATAATTAGAATATTTATGAGAACAAATAAATTGAAAGGGTTTGGGTAGGGTGATTACCTCTTCTTCAATAGGCCCACATTAGATCCTTTCTTAAGGACCATTGTAATGGTATTTTAAGAATACCATCACAAAAAATTATTGTATAAGAAAGTTTTGATGTTAATTTTCTATGGATTACTTGACATATATGACTCAATTTTATGTAAATAATATGATGGAGGGGTGTCCTTTTATAAGTGGGGGGAGGACACACTTTGAATTTCATAAATGAATAAAATATAATAATGTCATACTCAATCCAAATGCTTTCAAATGGTCAGATATTAAAAGGTTGTATATTTTGACGTCTAAATATAGACATAAATAGTATTTATACTATTTTAATTGTAAAACATATCGTTATCTATTAGTTTAACACCCTGATAAACCTATTTTAACCTTAACTGTAGTAATGTTTTTTACTAATTCTAAAAATCATTATCAATAAAAATGAAAGTGGCGTCGTTAAAAAAAATTAAATTCTAATTCAAAATATTTAATACATTTTTTCAAATTCAATTAATAAAATTAGTAGAATTGAATTTAATATTAAACCTAAAAAATGTGATGAAAAGTGGTTTCCATAAAAAAATATTTAATTAAGTATACAAAACTTTTATACCAAATACAACATAAAAATGATTCCAAATAACTTAATTGGATTATCCATAATATAAATGAACAAATTTTACTTTTATTTTTTTTTTAAAAATATAAATTTTTAAATTCTTGAAATAAAAAAAAGACACATTTCAATGAAAATCAATATTTTTGGCTATACATTAAAAATAAAGTTTTTAAAAAAATTATAAAACTTTCCCTCTAAGATAATTTTTACATGATAATTTGAAAATTTAAATTTCATTTATTCAAAAAAAATCTAAAAGTTGAAAAATATATATATATATATATATATTATTTTCTCAAAAAAGTCTATAAAACTGTCTTTGAGGAGAAAATTATTTTTTAAGCATATAAAGAGTTAACTAAAAATTGAGTACTAATTTAAAAATATATTTCCTTTAACTAATACCTTTATTCAAAATTTTAAAAATGTTTTTATTCATATTTACTACTCTAAAATAATTGTTAGGTTATATTGGTATATTATATTATGGTTCGTTTAGACTTGGGGTTGCATATATGGTAAGAAATCATAGATATTAAGCTTATTTGAAGATAAATATATCATAAAATCTCAGGGTGTTATGTAAATATAAAATTAAATTTCTTGGTTGTAAAATAAATAATAATGGGCTATAATTGATGTTTAGTAATTGTATTAAATGAATTGAATGATAAATGAATGGGTTATGTAAATGTGAAGTAAAATGGATTTATAAATTAAAATGGTTGAACTTGTAATTGAAAGTGTAGTTGTGTGGTTTTCTGTGGTTTTACTATGTTGTGATGCATTTAGTGGTAGCCACAATTGTGACGGATTTCATGTGGTGAAATTGTGTTGTTGTAGTATACACTACTACAATTGATATAAACCCATAAGTTGGGTATTATATTTTATCTATCTACATGTATTTTATATTATTAATATATGAAACTCACCCAAATTTGATAACCTTACCAACACCAAAGGTTTTTTGGGTTTTTCAAATTTTCCCCAACATCTTGGATGTTGGTGATATGGATTTCTAGTTACTCCCTCTTCCTTGATCTTCCTTCAGTAGTGATGATATGGGTTGGAGTTATAGATTAAAAAGTGATGATATAGGTTTAAATTGGAGATTTCCCATTGGTTATATGAATTTGATGTGTGGTGGGGTTTGTGAATAGTAGTATGATGGCATGAGTTTGACGTCCTTCACGTTCATGATACCATACTTCCCATGTTATGTGATGAGGTAATAATGTGATGAGACTATGATGTGATGAGGATATAATTTTATGAGGTTGTGTAGTAATGGGCATATGATATGATGATTAATTATCTAGCTATAACACCCTACGATTTTAAAATAACAATATATTCGATAGTGTATACAACACACAACACCAAGCATAAACGAATCATGAAATATTATTATTTAATGACATTTATGTCATAGCTGATTGAATTAGGGGGGTATAAATAAGATTAAACACATTGTGAAATATATTTATATATACGTATCTAATCAATAAAATTTAATTAATTAATTTTTAGCAAATCAACACTCAATTTTTAGTAAAATTATTTTACTCTTCAAAAATACACTTTCTTCAAAAATGGATTTTATTTCTTTTTAGGGGAAAATAATATAATGATTTTTTCCCAATTTTAGAAAAAATATTTGAAAAAAAAATTATTTTTTAAATAAAAATTTAAAAATTATCTTATAGTGAGTAGTTAATAATTTTCTAGAATGATTGATTTATCAATGAATAGTAAAAATAATAATGATTTTTATAGAAACTGTATTTTATTTGAATATTTTAAAAGGTTAAATTTTTTAAAAAATGGTTTTAAAGTAAAATTATATCAATTATATTATTAATAATAAAATTGTGTTCATTAGAGTCAATTTTATATTGTAATTTGGTATAAAAATATTTTTATACTAAAAAATGAACTTTATAGAAAATTGTTTTTCATCATGTTTTTTTTGTTTTAATTTTAAATTTAAAATTTTCGCTTATGTGAATATAATTTTGAATAAAATGATTCCATATTTTGAATAATAAAGAAAAAATTGATAAATATGATACTTTTACTTATTGTCAAAATGAATAATAACCATGGTGAATATTTATCACCTTAGTAAGGGTAAAACGGGTAAAATTATGTTAAAACTTTTGGATAATGCTTAAAATTTTCTATAAAACTTTCCTTTATCCTATTTTATGGGTGTATTATTTCCATTTCCATCCAATTATATAATATATGTAAAATTGGTTCCATATTTCTTTCATTATGACTTTTAGATTAATTTTAGAAAAAAAAATACAAAATGTAACTCTCTCAAATTTAATATCTCTAATATATTATCATAATGGTAAAATTTGGTTATGTTTTATTATAAATTTTTATTTGAAATATAAATTAATATTATTTATCCTATTAATTTATTTTTTATTTTTATTTGTTGAATATTTAACTTAAATTCTTATGCAACGCTGACACAATATTTATTCAATTAATAGAAAAATAAAATTAATGATTTCAAAAATATTAAAAGCAATATATTTTTCTGAATTATTGTGTTATATGATTTTTTTTCAATAAATATTAAATATTATGGATGTTTTAAAGTATTATATTCAGATTAAATTTTTGAATTGGTGTCTTTTATATCAAATTAATTGAATAGTGTAAAAATTGACTTTAATGATATTTTATGTTAAATAATAATTTATTAAATTATTCAAAAAACATAAAAATAAATAAATAAGAAAACAATTATATTAAATGTTATAAAATCTCATCTCTTATCCATTTGTGATTCAATTTTTAACTTATATGTAAAATTATACCCCTTTAAGGATGAAAAGGTTGTTACTGCGGTTAAGTTTAAAATTGCTTAACTAATGGGATAAACCAAAAATGTAGTTTAAAACACCACATAAACCTATCTATTTTTTTTTTATTTTTAATTTTATTTCAACCAGAACCTACCTTATTTTTTATTCTCTATCCATTTGGATGTTAGAACCAAGGATTTTCGTTGATAATAATGGAGTTTGGTTTGTTTTTATTGTCAATATGCACATAGATGACTGTGGAGGTTGTAAGGAATGAGGTAATAAGTTATAGGATGAAAGCAGTATTTAAGGTGGTGTAGTTTCCCAGTGTTTTTTAATTTTTTGGGCCTCAAAAATTTGGTGTTTGGTAACGGTTTGTAGCAACGATACACGGTGAAGGTCGATAGTACGTGGTGAAGGCCGGCGGTAAGCGGTGAAGGCGTGTGGTCTGCGATGAAGGTGTGCGGTACATAGTAAAGGTGAGTGGTATACAGAATGGTGGGTAGAACAGAAAACAATTCACAGTGATGTTACGCGGTGAAGGAGTGTGGTACATGTAATGTTATTGAAAATGGTTCGCAGTGATAGTATGCAGCAAAGGCATGTGGTACACAGAATGGTGAAGTTTGGTAGGATTGCTACAGTTCACAAAATAGGAGTGGTACTTGGTAGAGGCTAACAGTACATAGATAGAGTTCAATACAGTGAATATTGTCCCACATTGAAAATTTGGGTAAACCATATTACCGAAATTTGTGGAGTTATGTGCCAATGTAAGGAATATAAATCCCCTTTGTTAAGTGATGAGATTGGAGTTTAAAATTTTGGGAAGAAATTCGATGATGTCCAAAGTGGTATGTGGTGGAGAATATGGTACGTGGAGAGAATCATCCGTGTAAGGAAAATAGTACGCATAAGAGATTTTGGTTCGCATAGGTAGCTCTCGCATTATGCTGTGGAGTAAGGCAGTACATAGAGAAGGACGGTATAAGGAGGAGTGGAGAAGTATGAAAAGAAAGGTAGTATGCCAAGAAGGGCAGTTCGTGGAGGAGATGGATGGTATGTAGAACAGTTGTACGGTACATGAAAATAGTAGTGGTATGCGGAAATATTAGTAGTACGCAGAACACCCAAGGAAGCCTGAAAATTGACCAAATCAGTTTGCAAAATTAATTTCCATAACATATTAGTATACTAGAAAATAAATTACATCTTTGGGTGATTACGGGACTTCGAAAAATCATTCATTTACAACTGAGGATGCATGATTTGATGCTAAACCATTGAGGCGACCTTCAAGTCGATAAACTGAGTGAGGACTCTTCCAATGTATTGAGCAAGGGGGAGTCAGCAGAACTGATCTGAGGGACGCAGTGTAATATCTCTAAAATCTTGTAAAGGCAGTGCGTCTGGTATAGAGTGACTCTGCTAAACTCTTATAATCCACAGCTTGTGAAGATTAGTGGTTTTTGGTATGACTGACCCATTTTCAGCTTATGATCCTTGGACATAGCCCTTAGTAGTGAACCAAGTAAAATTTTTGGTTCATTGCTTTACATGTGATTGTTTGTATTTTTCACTTCCCCTTCAGACATGTTTAACGGGTTCCTACCAACTTGGGAACAAGATCCATAATTTTAAAAGAAAATATTGACACCCTAATTCACCCCTCCCCTCTCAGGGTGTTCTAGGGTCCTTCATTGGAATCATTTTCTTAGAGAATTACTATAATATATTTTTAATCTTTTATGAAATTCCAAAAGTTCCCCTCTCCTCATTATAAAAGGGAACCACTCATTTCCCTTATTTAAACCACTTTTAGCCTTACATCTCAACAAAAACATACCAAATTCTCTTAAAAACTACTCTATATAATAATTAATGGTTTTATTACTCTTAAAATACCATTCTAAGTTTCCTTAAAAATGGATCTAAATGAGGATTACTGGGGAAGAGGTAATCATCTTACCCAACCTATTTTAATTTTTTTCTTCTTATAACTACTCTAAATCTATGATATTATTCCTAAAATAATAAATTAAGTGTCATAAATATATGTTAATTTTATTATGATTATTAAACCACCTTTATCCACCCTCCTTTCCATCAAATGGGAAGTTAAATTATATTTTGTGCATATGTATGCTTTACTATCTTCACATAACAATACAATTCATTTTTCATCTATCCATAAATCTATATTTTTATTGAAAACACTTTAAAAGAAAAAGTGTGATACCTTCCAATTCCACCAGATCCATCAAACATAATAGCAGAAAACAAAATTATTAAATACCAGCATAAATCTATTAGCCACATCCACCCAATATAATTTCCAAGCATGATCTGATATCTCTTTGTTCTGATCACCCTCGATAATAACTTTGAATTGATGGGCTAGTTTGTCACATGTTTTCCAGAACTCATCCACTGTTATTTTCTTGGAATTGAGGCCTCTAGTAATAACTAAATGTTTCTTTACAATCCAGTCTCTTTGCTCTATATTTTTGTTCACTTGGATTGGGAACTCATTTATCCTTTCTACATCCACCTTTAATGTGTGAATAGTAAGGACCTTTTCCAGTATCTCTTCCTCCAAGTGTAAAAGGATGTCCCCATATTTTCTTAAGGCATCAATAGTTGTTGCCTACTCTGGACTGAGAAAGATATCTATAGAAGCTTCCCCTACATCAGCCTCCTTGCCTGCCATCGCCGATATTCCCTCCTTGGAATATTGAGCTGGTTCGAAGATTTCCTCCCTCTCTGCTTCCAATTAACCCCCTCCCTATCTGAACATTTAACCAATATTGAACAATCCTTTACCTCAGATCCTCCCATAGGGGTTTTACAATCCTCTGAAGAATTATGCTCGTACATATTTCTGGAGGATAATTTAAAAAAATTAAACAATGGATATTCCCTCATTGTAACTTTTTTACCCTTACCCAATGCTTCACCTGAAAATTTGGTTACTATTGTCTTAGGGGGTTTGAGTAGGCTTTATGAGGCCTTGATTTTTTCTCCCCTTAAAAACCTAAAAATTCTTGGTCATGATGTACCCATGTTTCCCTTTCCTTGATGAAGTCCCAACCAAGACATCCTACTCATTATATATTTTTGGCTTAGAATCTCCATCTTTGTCACTTGGTTCGTCATCTTCATACATATATTCCAATCCATTTGAAACAATAACGTCACTCATGTGTACATGTTGACTATCACCTCCCGGAGGGGATATGATTTTTTTTCAATTTATGATTTACATGGATGCCAATAAGGATATATTTAATGAATATATATGTTATATATGACATACTAATTATTATTTTAAGGTGAATTATTATGTATATTTTTTTAATTTCATCCATTGAAAAGTAAAAATAGTTATCATGGAAATGTACAACCTATCATCTCCATGAATTATGTAATTAATTTCTCTATATCTAACATTTATGGATGAATTTAAATATATATTTATAATACATATATATTAAATTTATATCATGATTAAATTTATATATATTGGATCCAAGACCCATGTATGAGGACTGATACTGCCGAACCTAAACAAGCATGAAAAATAAATCAGTTATCAACTGAAATGGTTATTTTAATAAAAGATTGAATGAAGTTGTGATAATATGTTATAAGTATATCATATATGATATTAAATATATAATTATTTTTATTAAATATATATAATAAATAAATATTTGTTAAACATTAGTTTTGAATTCATACGAAGTGAGACCAGACTTGAGGTAAGGGATTTTCATAACACTTTTACTCCTTTGAGACATTTGATATTCACCACTTGTTTTTATGTGGTTTATACATTTCTAATGATTTTATTTTATGAATTTTCATAGGAAAATTATGGTATATGAACATCCATATAAGGCTCTTTATTTCATGGGGCTTATGATTCAAAAGATTCCAAAGTGGTAAGGGTTTTATGTTACAATCTCATTATTTATCGAGATTGTTTATGATTATGTTCCCAATGATGATGTTTCATGAAATAAATCTTAATAATACCATGAAGCTTCATATAATATGGTTATTTATAGAGATTACATTTTTCTGTTTAATTTTCTTCAATTAAAATACTCAAGGGACCATAAGATTTTTTTTGACGAAAAATAATTGTATTTCTCTCTTCGCTTGAAAATCCTTTTTATTATGTGTACATGTTTTATAAAAAAAATTTAAGAATGATTTTATTATTCTAAAATGATTGTTTAAAGTAATTTTTACACACATTTTAATTTTTAAATAAATCAAAATGAATCTTATTTTTTTTCAAATAAAGTACTTTTGAATTTTTACCAAAAAATGAGAGGGGTCTTTTTTAACATTGATGGAATGAATAGAATTTTACACCATAATAGTCACTCAATACTTTGAAGATACTTTTATTATTTTCCAATTTTCATTTCAAAGAAAACAAATTCATAATATTTTGGAAAGTTTTTTATTAAACAAAAGCGATTTCAAAAGGAAAAGGTTATTTTCCCCAAGAGATATTCCAAGTGATCTTTTAAAGGTATTTTCATCTAATATGACATCCTTTGATATTATTTTTGTTCTAATGGGTATATTATCCAATGATATCATCCTTATTCTTTCTCTATATTTTTTATGATTATGATTATGCTATGTTTATGAAAAATGTTTTTTTTCATGGATTATGATATATGATGAATGTTTTATAAACTTATGGAACACATATGAATTTATTGTGATTATATGATAGATGGGAACCAAATTCTATATCAATCCAATGAATTTTGTAAAGATAGATAATGAATTTGATAAATATGTGATGTGTGAACCTGATTTCATGTCCACAATTTTATGTTTTGACTTGGTTTTCATGTTGATAATATTTTGTATGGGGATAATTTAATGTCCATAAGATTATGTGTGGACCTAGTTTTATTATATATAAAATTATGTGTGGGCCTCATTTTCTTATCCACGAGTTTATAAAAGGGAATGATTTAATTTCATTAACTTACAGAGTGAACATATTTCTATTTATAAATGTTTATAATATTATAAGACTATGTATTTGAAATATTTATATATTTATTTTTTTCTCTCCTAGATTATGAAAAATTATTGATAATTCCACACTCTTATGAATTTTATTGATTAATATGATAATGATTTATGTCATTACTTGTGTTTATGATCTATGATATATTGTATATGAGCTTTTTAATTTATGATCATGATCTCATACCCTTATGCTTATCTTATGCTTCTATATGATCATTGATTTGTATCTTATATGTTTACCCATACCGAGAATATGAGATCATCTTTTCATAGGTTTTTCCTTCCCTGTGTTAGAATAAAGAATTGATGTAGAGTATATCTGAGAAGTGTTCTATGTGGGAAAAGGTAAATATATTTCATGAAATAATAGTATTATGTATCTAGTCACTAGATACACATAACCATTATAGTTATGGAAATGATTATAATTTTTTCATTGAATATTCAAACGTATGATGTAATATTTATGTATGAAAAGTATGAGTTGCTATAGTTGGTATTAGAGAATGTTTTAGTTAATATTTAGAGATTATGATAAGAAAAAATTAGTGATAACTCTAAGGATAAGTCTAAGTATAAGATAACATCTTAATGTTTTAGTAAAGAAGAGATTAGGTGTTTTTCCTAGCAATATATCCTTGTTTGGATACAACAAGGAAACATGTTATTGGCACATATGCATCTAGGGGTAATAACCGCGAGAAGAGTTGGTTGAGTATATCTCAACCAGCAATCAAGTACATAGTGATTATTCTCTTACTATGCACCTAGTATGACACTCTTACGGGATATTATTAGGCTAACTCAAATTTTCCTTATGAACCATTAGAAAGGATTTTAATAGATTAAAACCAAGGATGAACTAGGTAAAACCTAAGGTGTCATAGATTGAAAATAATGTATCAATATTTAGACATCCTATAATTGATTTATCATTATTATATAGTTTCTCACTATGATTGTTGTTGCTTAAACTATACATTATACTTTTAGTAAATTGATGGAACCTGAATGAATCATGTGAAAAAATGAATGTGATTTAAAATTAAATGACCATCATTATGAGAATATAAATTTATTAGGATCAAGGATAAAATATTTTGTGACTATTCTCACTCAACTCTATCAAGCTATGATAGATAAAACAAATATTATTGAACAAATGAATGCACCAAGGAGGGAGAAACATGCCATTTAATATTTTATGTTCCAACATCTACCCTCCTTCTTTGGGTCATTTGATATAATGGTTTTTGAGAAATGGATCGATGCAATGGAAAATATTTTTTTGTTCTTCAGTTATCAGACCATGAAAAAGTTGTCTTAATCATTTATCATTTGGAAGGTTAAGAAAATAAATAATGAAATATTAATAATAATAAAAGTCAAGAGGATTAAATTGAATCCATGTAATGGGATTAGTTTAAGGGGATATTTTTCCATATATACTAACATTATATTCTATATACACAAATGGAGAAGGAATTCCAAGAGCTTAGTAGAATGATGATGAATCATTTGTACCTATGAGGGTAATTTTACATTACTTACAAGGTATGATTCTAGTTTAATAAATATCCATGAAAGTAAAATTCATAAATTTTTTAGTGGAATGAAACAAATTATTCTAAATGCATAAGGCACTCTGGAAGCTATGAAAAAATCATTCAATGTTCACTCAATGTGGAAATATAATCTAGAGACCATCATGGTTTTGGTGATAAGAAAAGGAATATAGAGTTGTATAAAATATCTAGTGGTATTTCATGTGAAGATAAGAAAACTTTTCAACCTCCAACATGACAAAAATATGGGAAGGAGAACTTAATCGAATGTATGAAAGTAATAACAATATGTTTCAAGTTTCGGAAGCATGTCCATTGAGTAAAAGAATGTTGAAGTGATGTGAAGAGGTTAGTCAATGGAATTAATGGAAAATAAAATAAACCACTCACCCTATAGTTCTATAGTTGAAAGAATTTTGTGAATTATGTGAACAGTGACCTAATCTAATGAATAATGTGGATAAAAATCCAAAAAACCCTCATAAGTCAAAGGACAAACGGAAATACTATGAAATCACAACATCTGAAGTAAAACATGATAATTAAGGTTGGGGATTATGTGTTGAATTTCATATGAATGAGCCCTATTACAATCATATTGTTCATACTTTAGTAAAATTATAATTTATTTTGGAAATTAATTATCCCTCTCTATATAAATTACACATATATTTATAGAATAAGGAAATCATATTTGATATTCTGAATCATCATATGATTGTCTACCAGTGCAAGGATAAACCCAATAGAAATATTTTTTGAAAATATAGGATATTATTTAAGGAATAAAGGATTAATTTTCTTGAATATGAATATATGATTTTATTATAAATTTATTTTGGTTAATTATTAGTATATTTATGAAAATATATGATCAATGTTTATACATTTTCGTAAGATAATTTAGGTGTGATTAAAATTATTTCAAGATAATTATTAATTTGATAATGGAAGGATGTGAGATAAAATCATTCTAATATTTTGGTTTCAATATTGGTTAAAAATATTTTAGAGGAGTCTTAAATTTAACAATTTTTGGAATGGATTATGTCTAACATTGGTTGTTATTTATCAAGTTTTATTTATTAATGTATTTTATTAGATAACTTACAATAAATATGTTGGTTTTGATGATAACTAGTGATTTAATGAATGAATTATAAATCTTTTACGAATATTATGGTCTATTAAAAGTTAATTTTAGTGCTTTATGAATGAAAAAATCATCTAGAATATTAATTTAATATAGAAAGAGATAATGTGTAAATTCACCAAAGTGAAACAAAAGGATGAAATTGTGCTTATGAAATGAAAAGAAATCAAGTAAGTAAATTTTCTCAGGGTCACTATCTTAATAGTAAAATAATCCCTCAAATTTAGGAATAAGATCTCGAAATAAAAAATTTATAATTTCACATTCATTTATGATGTATCAATGGTCTTTTTACACATTATAGGTTTATAGTTTTTTGGTTTTTAACTTTCTCCTAACCATGTTCTCTATCAATCATTGTTAGTCCTTGGGAACTAGTTTTCTCATCCATGTACAAATTTTCACATCCCATTAATGTTCACAAATTTGGAAACCTAGTTTTTTGTTATTCTAGATGAACTTTGTATTTCCCTTTCTTTCTTTTTAAGAAGAATATCTTCTAACTATTTTTATAATGTGGGTATTAAATAAACAAATTTTCATATATCTAACCCATGATTTCTGAGAAACATTTAAAATTATGAGGATTTAATTTAATAAATATTGGGGTAATGTAACACCCTAAGATTTTAAAAGAACATTATGTTTGATATTGTATAAAACAAAAACCACTAAGAAAAAAAAATTAAAAAATTATTATTCTATGAAAGTTATAACATAGTCAATTGAATATGATAGTATAAATAGGATTAACAATATTATGAATTATATATAAATAACTACTAAATAAAAATTAATTGCTTAATTCATAAAAAATAAGCACTAAATTTTTATTAGTCATTTTATTCTTCAAAAATACATTGTGTTCAAAAATGGTGTTTATTTCTTTTTGTGATAAAATAATATAATTAAAATTTTCACTATTAGAAAATGTATTTAAAAAATGAAATCAATTTTTGAAATAAAATTTTCTGAATTATTTTATAGTTATTTTTTAATAATTTTTAGAAATGATTTATTTTTTGATAAATAGTAAAAAAATATTGATTTTTATTGAAAACTGTATTTGGCTTCAAGAATTTACAAAGTTCAATCTTATTTTAAAATTTTATAAAAGAAAAATTAGATATACTATATTACGTTTAATATAATTAAGTTCCTTAGAATAAATTTTATGGTTGAATTCATTATAAAAATATTTTTATATTTAAAAAAAGAATTTTTTGAAAAACTACTTTTTGTTACTTTTTATGGGTTTAATTTTTAATAAAAATATTTCACTTCTGTGAATTTAATTTTGAAAAATAGATTCCATTTTTTGAATCAATTAGTAAAAACTGGTAAATAGGTTCCTTTTATTTTTGTCCATTATGAATTGAAACCTTGATAAATATTTGACACCTCGGTAAGGGTAAAATGGGTAAAATAGGATTACAACTTTGGGATAAGGCTTTAAATTTCTCTAAATCATTCCTTTATCCTATATTATGGGTTTAGTTCGTCTATCAACATACAATAATCTAATATATTGTCACATGGTTCCATATTTATTTTATTATGACCTTTATATTAATTTAAGAAAATAATAAATACAAAATGTCACTCTCTTGAATTTAATATCTCTAATATTTTATCATAAGGGTAAAATGAGGTTCTACTTAGTAATAAATATTTATTTAAAAGATAAGTTAATTTTCTTTATCATATTAATTTATGTTTAATTTATATTTATTTAATAATTACCTTAAATTCTTACGCAACATCGCCACAGTATTTACTAAATTAATAGAAAAATAAAATAAATGATTTCAAAAATATAAAAATCAATAATATTTTAATGAATTATTGCATTCCCTGAGTTTTTTAGATATACATTACATATTATTGATTTTTCAAATTATTAAATTTAAATTCCATCTTTTTCTTTGTGTCATTAATGTCAAATTAAATGAATGGTGTTAAAAATGAGATTAATGATATTTTAAGTCAAATAATATGTTATTAAATTATTAAAAATCATAAAAATATTTAAATATGATAATAAGGATAATAAATGATATATTTTAAATTTATGAACCAATTTTTACCATATAAGTAAAATTATAACCCTTTAATTGTAAAAAAATCATTATTGCAGATAAGGTTAAAATTCGTTAACTAAAGGGTGAAACTAAAAGATAAGGTTCTAAATGCCATAGAAACTTATCCAAATTTTATTAGTTAATGGTATTTAAACTAAAACATGCCTTATATCATAATATATTTCCATTAGGAATATTTTTTCTAGATAATTACTTTATTCTATTTTAATCTTTTATAAAATTCCAAAAGTGTCCCACCCCTCACATATAAAAGGGAACCTCTCTTTATCTTTTTTAAACTACATTGAGCCTTATATCGTGAAAAACCCAATAAAATTATCTTTTAAAATACTATTTCCATTAATTATAGCCTTTGTTATTCTTAAAATACCATTCTAAGGGTCCTTAAAAGGGGATCTAAATGAGGCCTACCGAAGAATAGGTAATCATCATACCCGACCTCTTCCAATTGGTTTCTTCTAATACATCATATAAATATATTATATTATTCATAAAATAATTACTTTGGTATCATGAATATAATGAAATATTATTGTTATTATTAAACCATCTATATTCACCCTCTTTTCCATCAAATGGGATGTTAAAGTATCGCTTGTGTGTACATACGGCTTACCATCTCCACATAGTGATATAATTAATTTCGCATCACGGTCTTTCATGGATGGTATTTAAGATGGGTTTAATGTTTATATATGATATTTATGAAATATGTATTCTTATATAATTATAATATCATATTCACATACTTATCTTCCAAACCTTTGTAAAATGATAATGTCCCTCGTGCAAATATGTGGACTACCACCTCCATGAAGCGATATGATCACTTTCTAATTTCCGATTTACATGGATAGTAATAAGGATATATTTAATGAATATATATATGTTATATATTATATAGTCATGATTCTATAAATTTGAATTATTATTTAATTTTTTTTGTTCCATCCTTTAAAAAGTGAAAACACCATTCATGCATATGTATGTCCTACCGTCTCTATGAACAGTGTAATTAATTTTTCTAACTTTACCTTTTATAGAGGACTATAAATATATATATATATATAATGAATATTTTATATATTTATATCATTATTAACATTCTGGATATATTTTAACCATGATAAAATTATGAAGAACAATTTCTAAAGAATAAATATAGGAACTATTGAATAGAAACATGCATGAAAATCTAAGTATTTATCACCAAAAACCGTGATTTTAATAATAAATTGTTAAAAAATATGTGATAATATATTTTAAGTAAATAATATATGGTATGATATATATATATATATATATAATTATGGTTCTATAATAGATTTATAATAAATTTATATCTATTATACATGATGTTCGAACTCGTACTAAGGGAGACAAGACCTGGGGTAAGTGATTTTTATCTCTCTTTTACTCTTTTGAGACACATGCCATATTCACCACTTATTTTTTTTGTGGTACATATATTTTCCATGGATGTATTTTTTGATTATTGTCATAAAAATTAAGGGATATATATATATATCTATATAAGGTTATTCCGTTCATGGTACTTATGATTTAAATGTTACCAAAGAAGTAAGGGTTTTATATTAAAATCACATTTTTACCATGATTGTTTATGATTACATTTTTTATGATGAAATTTGAAGATATACCACTCAATAATATCATGAATTTTCTTATCATATATTTATTTATGTACATTACATGTTTTTATTTTATTTAACACTCTTTATGTACTCAATATATTGAAAGAGTGTTTTTAAGGTAATCAACTTTATTTCTCTCTTCGATCGAAAATCATTTTTCTCGCATATCCATGTTTTCTAAAAATATTTTCTAGAATTTTTTTACTATTATAAAATTATTTTTAAAGTCACTATTACACATGTTTTACTTTTTACAAAATGGATTAAAATGAATATTCTTATCATTTTTTGAATGTGGTACTTGTGAATTTATAACAAAAAATATTCTAAGTGATCTTTAAAAGGAATTTTTATCTAAGATAGCATCCTTTGATATTACATATGATTAATAAGGGATAAGATCCAATGATACCATCCTAAATCTTTCTCTAAATGGTTTATGATTATGATGATGAGATGTTTAGGAAACTCGTTTCATTTCCATGGGTTATTATAAATGATGAATGTTTTATAGACTTGTAGCACACATAAAAATGGATTATAATTATGTGATGGGTGGTACTAGAATTATATATCCTTCTAATTCATTGGGTAAAAATTGATAAATCATGAGATAAATATATTATGCATGAATATGATTTCATGTTCATTATTTTATTTTTGAAATAGTTTTTCATGTCTGTAAGATTATGTGTGGGTCTGGTTTCATGTCTATAAGATTATGTGGAGGCCTGGTTTTCATATCCATAAGATTATAGGTGGACCTAGTTCTCATGTCTATGAGTTTATGTGAGGGCCTAATTTCCTATACTTAACTTAATTAGTTAACCTATTTATATTTATACATGTCCAAAATGTTATAATCTTATGTTTTTACACATTAATATGTCTTTGTTATGATCTCATGTCTCATGACTGATTATTGATAATTATATGCTATTATAAACATTATTTGTTAATATTATAATTTTGTATTCCATGAATCATGTTTATGATCTATGACATGTTGGGTATGAACTTTTTAATTTATGATCATGATCTCATACCCTTATGCTTATCTTATGCTCATGTATGATCTTTGATTTATATCTCCTATGTTTACCCTTAATGATCATGTGAGCCTATCTTTTCTTATGTTTTTCCTTCCCTGGGTTATGAATAAATTTTTTAATTATGTTATACCTAAGAATCGTTCTATAAGGGAAAATTTTAATATATTTCATGAAATAAGATGATTTTGTGTTTAGTCTCCAAAGGCACTAAACCTTTATGTTTCTAGATTGGGTTGTAATGTTATGTATTAAATATTCATTTAAATTTATATAATATTTATGTATAAAAGGTATGGGTAATTATAAAAGCACCAAATTCTAGAACTTATGAGGGTGGGGTAGGTATGTATGTATTCCAACCCACATCATAGATGGATAGATATGTGATTTGATATGTTTGTAACGGATGAGAGCACATGAATTTTGACATTGGATTATGAGAGTGGAAAATCAGTGGGGAAGAGACTGTGGGGTGAATTTTCTTATGTTTTTTACACTATGATACTATATTGGTTGTATGATTTGTTTAGCAATCCATGGTGAGGCTGGGATGGGCTAGTAGACATATTTTGGTGCTTTTTGGTTCTATTATTTATTTCAATGGCATAGTAGTATGCTCTTTTCAGATTTTCAATAGAGGCCTTAGGTATGATCCTATTGATTATACATGTTATGATCACCCTATGTATATATAAACTATGTTTTAGGTTTATTAGAGTAATTTTGAGACTGATATGGATATTAGTATCTTAGGTTTTGGAGCTACTATTGAGTTTTTTTGTATGAATTTTCTTTTGGTATTTACTTAGAGGCATGTATTTGTATTTGTTGAAATTGTTACTACATTATGGGATGTTATTGGGTTTACTTTCATATTTTTTATAGCGTTTATTGGTGTTTTTTATCTTACCTCCATATCTAATGTTATTATAGAGGGTAATTCCTTCCATGTTTGAATTTTTTGTACCCTCAAAGTTTTCTTCCCACTCGGGGCCTACTGGAGGCAGGACACAAGGGTTATTATCTCTCTTACATCATTTCCATCCCATAAGTGGTACCATTGGAGGGAGGGGTCATGAAAATTTGGTATATGATCATTTTTTTAAGAGTTAGGATGGATTTTGGAGTTACGAACTATAGGTATTTCATGGGTTGGTAGAGAAACAATGCTGGTTAATCTTGGAGCATGACATAAGCTAGGGAGACTAGAAAAGGAATGAGATTTTATGGCCCCTCATGATCTGATGTAAGGACTTTGAGATTATTGAATGACTAAGTGAGGTGGACCTTTTTTCAAGGTATATTCCTAAGAGAGGTGCATACATCATGATTGATTGTGCTAGTGTCTAAATTTCATAATTGTGGGAAATTAAAAATTAATTATTTAAATAAACATTGATACAATTTCATGATATAGGGCACAGAATATCTCCTTTATTTTCATGAATGGATCCTATTAATCATACATGATTAGCTAAGGTAATAGAGTTTTATTAGTCTAATCCATTTTATCATTGGAGGATCAACCCAGTAGAGGAGGATAAGGCATGGAAGAAGTCCTTACATGACTTTCAGCGGTACATATTGGGGAAATATAAAGGGAAGAATCTCTAATTTTGAGATAGATAAATTGTTATAGGAGCTTGAGATAACTTTTTATCTTATTTGAGATTGATTAGAGTTCTAGGTTTTGTTGGTTGTTATTCATTTCTGGGGAGTTTCATGTTAGTGGTGGATATTGTATCTTATTTATCGTAAGGAGTCCGATTTGTTATGGTATGACTTTTAGAAAGAGTTATTCTTGGAATTAGTATCGATGACTATTTATTTAGAAAAGAGGAAGGAGTTACTCTCCCTTCAATAGGGTATTTGGGTGTGTGGGAGATTGGTATTAGGTTTAAGGAAATCCTATACTTTTACATTTATGTGTTTCTAGATAAGGAGTCTAGATTGTGATGTCTGGAAGAGGTGTTGCACTCAATGATCAAGTCACGTTGTTTATTATTTCTACATACCTGGAGGTGATTAAGAACATGGAGGTTATCAATAATATTATTTCTCTAGTGGTGAGACTTGATAGAACGGACAGTAGTATTTTTCCAGGAGCATATATTCTGGTAGTGGGTCATGGATGTTTATAAATTTGGGGTTCTAACTAGTGGAAAACTGACTATTACTAATCCCTTCACGTCCTTTTGGGGAAGGGGGATTCCAATTTCCTACCATAGGATTCATATTTTAATTATATATATACAGTTTACAAGAAAAATATCAGTATCATGGTTTGACCACTACGAGAGTATAGTTTTATATGGTTATTTGGGCCCCTTTTCGGCAGCAGTAGCAGTTTCCTTTAATGCAGTTTCAGCTGTAGGGACTGCCATCACTTATTCAATAGTCAAGGGAAGATGGTTTTTGGTATGTGAAACATCATGATAGTACTTTTCATTATGTAACTAGGAAATATGATGATCATGGAGTCTGATAGAGGAGGGTTGTAGAAACTGGGTGTGGTCAGATTCATGCATTGGAGACATCTATTCTAGCTAGTTTAGATGTTTTCAAATGTATGATTAGTTTATCATCTACCCTATGTTGTGCCTTGTATGGTTCCAAAACCTCACACACCTTTGTTTATTATACTTTTTATCATACATTGGAACTAGATGTTGATAGTAATTTGGTGCCCTTATTATTATCTATGATGGTTGGAGGTCATATTATTTTGTTTGATATGTGTCAGGGATGTAGACTAGTGATGGGAAAACACCACTCAGTGGGGGATTTCTTTTTTACTATAGATAAAACCATATGATATTATCATTATAATTATTGGTTATATTATATGTTTGGATTCATCAACTAATTCAATATGAGAGTTTTATTTTCATATGTGGAGGTTTAGATAGTGGAATTTATTGTAATGTGGGGTTATAATATGGGTGGTTTGAAAGTGGAGTCTCTTTTGTCTTGGTTGGTGGAGATGCTAGTGGATTCTTAGGAATTGGATGTTCCCAATGTTGTGGAGTATTTCATGGATGTTTTTCAGAATAGTGTTATGATATTACCCCCTCAACATTACATTGAGTTTGGGATAGAGTCATAATTGAGATCATCTTTGATTTCAATGGATCATTATTGAATAGATTCTATAGAGATGCATGAGTTGAGGCTACAGTTAGATGATCTAATGTGGAGAGGTTTCATCCAACATAACATATCTCCTTGAGGTAATGTAACACCTCGATATTTTATGAGATATATTATTTTAATTTAATTGATGTCTTGTGTTGTATTCTACACCAAGATTAGCTTGCACTATACGCAACACTGTATTAGCTTGTAGTATACACAAAACTATACTTGGCTAGTGTTACAAAAAATTTCAAGTTATTTTGATAGAATTCATTTCACACAACACCGAGTATATATTTTTTTTCAATGTATAATGAAATAAGCTTGGATTGTGTTATACGCATCACTAAATGAGTCTTGCACCACACGTAACACTGACTTGGCTTGTGTTACACGCAAGAGTGACCTTCCTTGAAAGCTTGCACTGTATGAAATACTGGGTTTCACTAAACAATGATATATTCTTAAAATATTATATAAACCTGTCGTTATGAATAGTATTAAACAATTTTTTAATTTTATAACATTATCATTCATCCTACACATTTTCTAGAACATGTTATGAGAACAAAATCATTTTTTTGGATAAAAGAAGAATTTTCAAAAAATGCAGTTTTACCACCTATTGATGGAGCACCCTTTTTAAATCTAGTTTTTGACACTTTTATAAGTTAAATTTGACAAGATAAACTTATTATTTGGAATTGGGACATAAAAATTTACTTTTGTTGAAATTTTGGTATTTTTCTGATAAAATTCAAATTTTAATGAATAGTGAAAAGTACAACATTTTAATTAAACATTTACTTTTCATATAATTTATTCATATAGTTATATTGTATTTTTAACGGGTTTTAAAGTTTACTTGGATTTTATTTTTATCATTTAAAAAAATTCATTGGAAGTAATTTCTCTTTTAAATTGGACATAAACACATGCCAATCTTTTGATAGTTATTACTTCTTAAAAACCTGCTTTTTAGTTTTGACAATGGGAATTAATTTTAAATTAATTACTGCAACTTATGTTCTTTGAATTTAGAAATATGGATTCTATATTTGGAATCATAAGATTCAAATTGTGTAAACAGGTACCTTTTATTTTTTAACATTGTGAATAGTAACTTCTGTAATTATTTTATTTACCATGGTTAAAGGGTAAATCTCGTAAATAAGGGGAAAACCTAATATTATAATAATATTAAATTACCCTAACACATATCCTAATCCGATTTTATGAGATATTTCCAACCATGGGCATACTTGGGGCTATTTTGGGACCCCATGGATTCACATGGATGTGAAAATGAAAATTTGTAATAATTAATTTTATGTAAAGATAATTATAAAATTATTTCCTACATCATGGTATTTTATTTATAACTTTTAGACAATAGATAAATATATTTATTTGTGAAACAATTATGATGTAGTGATTACCTCATTAATGAAATATTCAAATAAATGAATTTATGAATTTTAAACTAATTTTAATTTGAATATTTTGATGCCATCCATGAATTTTCTGGATGAAATTGACCTATTAGGGATGAGTTATTTCCTTTTTTTAAGTAATAAGGTTTTTATGAATTTTTTTTTAAAAGTAAAGTATAAATAGTATCCAAAATTGACATAATTCATAACTTAAAACAAAAAATAATTTATTAAATTATATTAAATTCATAAAAATAAAAAATTTGGTAAAATGGTTAATATAAGTCCAAATATATCATAAATAACTTTTTTTTTGGGTCATTTGACATGATATGGTAATTACATTACCCCACAATGTGTAAATAACATGATATCACGGTAAGATTAAAAAGGGTAAAATAAGTGTAAAACCAAAAAGATGAGGATAAAACAATATTCAAAAACATGTAAAACAATTATTGAATGATGAGTATTACCCCCAAAAGTATATTATATTATAATTAAATAAGGTTTTTATAATTTTAAATCGAAATTAAATTTATAATAAATTAATATTTTGGATCTTTCCTAAAGAACCCCTCTCATCTCTTATAAAATTGAACACCCTCCCTCTCCTATTAAATCCATTTTGAGCCTTAAATTTTAGAAAAACCTTGCCAATTTCTCTTCTCAACTTCACTAGTCACATTATAGATGTATTGGTCTTCTCAAAAAACCAACTCTAGTTCCCTAAGAAGAAATTTAAAGGAGGCACGTTGAAGATGATGTAACCTCTTCTACCGATTCTTTCAAATTTATTTCTTCTTCTACATCATATTATTTAGTTGTTTCATTAAGTATCACTCATATACTGATATGGGGTTATAAATATGAAACAATCCTATTTCACCTTCTATCCATCCTACTAAAAATAAAATCACCATGCGTGCATACGTACAAATTACCATTTCCACATCATGGTGTAAGATGTTCTTTACCACCACCTTACTTGGATGGGTATAATAGTGGAAATAATAACTATATATTATTATTATAACATGATACTAATTATGAGATATTATACACCAACTACTTCAATACCATTGAACAACTATGGGAACGATATCGTCGCTCGTGCGTTCGTACGACCTACCGTCTCCATGACGCGTTGAGATTCATTCTCCATGTTAACCATTGAAGAATGATTATAAAGTATATATAATAAATAATCATGAAATATATGACATAATAATTCAACTATATTTATTTATATATATATATGTCATTTACTAACTTCCATTCAATTTAATAAGGAAACAAAAACAGCGTTCATGTGTACATACGACCTACCGTCTCCATGAATGGTGTATTCCATTCCATTTATTGATCTATTTTATATATTTATATACTGAATATATATGATATATAAATAATTTTTTACATTCTAGAATTAATTACATCATGATCTATGTAATAATATGAAGAATAACAAGTCCAAACATGTATGATAAATGAAATGATTATTACCGAAAATGTTGCTTTAACATGGAATTGACAAATGAAAGGGTAATATAAAGTTGTATGTTAATCATATATGACATCATAAATATTAATATGGTTATTTTACAAGTTAATAATATTTTTAAACCCTTTACACAAGAGTTTTGAAAACATGTAGAATAAGTCAGACCTAAGGTAAGGGATAATTTTGTAGTCTCATTTTTATCTAAGACTCTTTATACGTAAGTATTTTTTGGGGATATATTTATCATCCATGTCAATGTTTTATAAAAATGTTTTCATAAAATGTTTAATATTATTCTATGTATGTTTAAATTCATTTTTACCCATTTTTTGACTTTTACTATGTGGTATGGAAGGAATCATTATTTTGTTTACAATATGAGGTAATTGTTTGACTTTTCCGGTAAAGTACAAGGAGAATGTTTTTTTAACTTTTATGGAATGAACATATTTTTACATATTAATAATGCCTTATTTCCATGATGATTCCACTATATTTTTACAAGTTTATTTTAAAATCAATTCTTTCTATTAAAATTGCACTCCAGTTTGAGAAAAGAAACCATTTTTTAAGAAGAAAGGATATTTTCCTTAGGAATAAAGCTCAAGTGTTTTATCAAAATTATTTTCCATCTAAGATTATATACGTTTATATTTATGTCCCAGTTATTAATATCATATTATTGTTTTTATGATGGAATTTTATTTAGGAATTCCATTTTTTATATCAATTAAGATGCAATGATGTTTAAAAAACCCCTTTGATTTCATGGGTTATGTTATGGTGAATGTTTCTATGTTTTCCTGGAACACATAAGAATGGTTCAATTATGATATGGGTGAGACCTATATATCCCTCCAATGAATTGGGTAAATATTTATGTCTCATGAGATATACATGGATGGAATGAAAGGTTAATCTGGTTCAGTGATACATGGCTGGAACAAGGAGAGAACTCCATCCATTAATGGAATTTGTCCATGATGATGGTCTTGTAACCAATGCCTTATATACTATAGAAATAATATTATGTGATTAATGGTTTTCCACAATTCCATGTTTTATTCCCATTATATTTTAACATTATTAATTTTCCTTTATGATCTATTCCTTATGTACTGCCAAGATTTATTTCATGACTCAATATTTTGATGTTTAAATGTTATGTTCATGTTTTTATGTTAAAATGTATATGGTTTCTTTTATTTTCTCTATTTTTACCCTTATTGAGAATTTGATACCACCCTTTTTATGTTTTATTTTCCCCAGGATATAAATAAAGGTTTTTGGTAGGAAAACAAGAGTGGAATATCTTTATGGGAGATGTTAAAGATATTTCACAATGATTAGAAGATTATGTTCCAAGTTTCCAAAGGCACTAAACTAATATGTTCTTTGGGTGTCTTTTTTTTATGTATTTAGTATTTTGAAAAAGTAATGTAATTTCCATGTAAGTCAAGCTTGGGTCTCTACATTTGGTATCAGAATGAAGTTTTAGTTTACCTTTGGAAACTAGGATGTGAAAACTTTAGTGAGATCCCTAGAGATATTTCTAAGGTATGTTAAGGGATGTCCCTAAGATTAAGTATAAGTATAGGCTACAATCCTAAAATTATGGTAACGATCATGAATAACCTAGAATTAAACCTTGGATATTAGATATTGAATATACTTCCCCTTGACTATGTTGTTTTCATAGTATGATTTTTTCCTCTCACACTATTCTTTTTTGGGTTTTAGATTATGGATGGAACCCGAAGGAACCATGTTAATGATCAATACACTGGGTAATGCAATGATTTTCCTCCTGAGAAACCAAATGTTATGGTAGATGGAATGAAAAATTATATTACTATACTTACACAAGATATGAATTATCTGGACTCCCAAATGAGCAGAGAAGGGAGATAATTCTATTGAGTCCTTTATGAGGAAACATCCACCTTCTTTCAGTGGGTCTTCTAGTCCACTTTTTACTAAACAATGGATTAGTACCACTGAAAAGATATTTTATATCCTTATTTTTTCAGAACATGAGAAGTTCATTTTGGTTGTCTATAGTTTAGAATGTGAAGTAGAGCAGTGGTGGACTCTAATTAAAAATATAAGGCATAAAGATGAAATTGAATCCCTGGAATTGGATGAGTTCAAGAACTTATTTTTCAATATGTACTTCCCTTGTATTCTTTGAACAAAGATGGAAAAGAAGATACCTAATATTAAGCAAAAGGATGATGAATCTGTTGGTACATGCAAGGAAATTTTCAAGACATCCAAGGTTTGCTTTTGGCCTTATCATCCAACCTGAAAGGTAAGTTGATCGATTCTTCAGGAGCTTAAAACCAAGTCTTGTAAGGGAATTATCTATAAGATAATTCAGTAGCTATGAAGATATTGGGTATTGTTATATCAAGGTAGAATTTTAAGTTGGCGTTACATATCCATCTCATGGTTTTGATAAGAAACAAAAGATTGAGTTCAAGGGAAAATCTCAAAACAATGGTGAAAAAAAGATAAATGTTTCCTTATGCACAAAGTGTGGAAAGAAGCATGGTGGAGATTGTCTTAAATGGACTAGAAAGTGTTTCAACTGTGGAAAAGAATTTCATCGATTAGTTGAATGCCGAAGTAATGGGGAAAAGTTTTCTAATGATGTGAATGGAGAAAATACTATAGAGAACGCACCACTAACACTTTAATGCTATAAGTCCAAGGAAATAGGGAATTATGCTAACCAATTCCCTAATTCAATGGTTAATGATGGTCGATATCAACAATATCATAAAGCAAAAGACCAAGGTAAGTCATATGCTGAAATATGATAATAACATAAATTACCATAGAACCTTAGAAACAACCAAGAAATGCGAAATGAGATATTAGAGACAAATGTTAAGTCGATTTAGTTCACCTCATTCTAAAGTTTTATATTTTTAGTTTTTTGAAGGATTGAAATGTAATCCATTTATGGATAGTACAAGTTATTTTCCATTTTAAGTTTGTTATATTGATGGATTATCTCACTATAGGTGGACTTATGCATATTTGATAACCTCTTCTAACCTTTTTTTGATACAGATTGAATGAAATACCATTTTATCGCATGATATATTAACACTTCAAGAATGCAAAATTCAGCCTCATTTCATTAAATAAAATATGAAATTGAAATTGTTTAGGGAGAGATCAATGATGAGATTGTATTAAATTCAAGTTAGTATTTCTTCTCATGAAAAAAAAATCATCAACATTAGGAAAAGGATCTTGAAACCAAAAATATTATCCTAATACCTTCTTATCCAATGAATCAGATGGTCTCTTAAATCATTATAGATTTATGGCATTCTGGTAGTTAACTTTCCCCAAAAATTATTCTCTATCAATATCCATCAGAACATGATGGTTAGATTTCTCTTTTATATCTATGTTATCACATATCACCAGTGTTCTCCTATGTGGAAACGCAGTGATGAGTTAATTTGGGTAATAGTTATGTTTCTAACTTTTCCTTTTTAAATGATGTTTTAGTATCCATTTTTATGATGCAGTTTTCCATGAAAGAAATTTTCAAATAGAAAACCATTTATAAAACCAACTAATTTAAAAGGAGAAATTCATTTTAAGGGGGGTAGAATGTAACACCCCAAGATTTTATGAGATAGATTATTTTAATTTCATTGATGTCTTGTGTTGTACACTATTCAAAGATTATCTTATGCTATACGCAACACCGTATTAGCTTTCAGTATATACAACACTATACTTGGCTTGTGTTACACACAATTTCATGTTCTTTTGATAGAATTCATCTCACACAAAACTGAGTGTAGATTTAGTTGAATGTATAATGAACTAAGTTTTTATTATGTTGTACGCAACATAAAAGTAGGCTTACACTACATGAAACACTGTCTGGGCTTTCATTACATGCAAGAGTAACCTTCCATGAAAGATTGTGTTGTATGCAATACTGAGTTTCACTAAACAATGATATACTATTAAAATATTATATAAACTAGCCATTATGAATATTATTAATCAAATTTTTAATTTTATAACATTATCATTATTCTTACTCATTTTATAGAACACGGTATGAGAACAAAATCAATTTTTTCGGATAAAAGAAGTATTTTTCAAAAAAAATGCAGTTTTACCACCTTTTGATGGCGTACCCATTTTAAATCTAGTTTTTGAAACTTTTATATGTTTAATTTGACAATATAAACTTATTTATTGGAATAGGGACATAATAATTTACTTTTGTCGAAAGTTTGGTATTTTTCTGATAAAATTTAAATTTTAATGAATAGTGAAAAATACTACATTTTAATTCCAAACTGCCTTTTCATATAATTTATTTATATAGTTATATTGTATTTTTAATTGGTATTAAAGTTTAATTAGATTATATTTTTATCATTTAACCCAATTTTGGTCATTGGAATTATTTTTACTTTTAAATTTTATATAAACACATGTCAATCTTTTGATAGTTAGTACTTCTAAAAAACCCACATTTTAATTTTGACAAAGTGAATTAATTTTAAATTAATTACTGCAAATTATGTGTTATAAATTTTGAAAAATGGATTCCATATTTTTAATTGTAAGGTTAAAATTGTTTAAATAGGCACCTTTAATTTTTTTGGACGTTATGAATAGTAACTTCAGTAATAATTTTATTTATCATGGTTAAAAGGTAAATATGGTAAATAAAGGTACAAAATAATATTATAATAATTTTAAATTACCCTAAAATATATTCTAATCCTATTGGATGAGATATTTCCAAACATGGGCATCCTTGTGTCGATTTATGGGACCCCATGGATTCACATGGATGTGAAAATGATGATATATAAGAATTAATAGTAAAGATAATTATAACCTAAACATATATCTTTTACTAAATATATTTTAATATCATGTTATATAAAATATATATATGTATATAAATATTCATTAAAAATCTAAAAAAATTCATACATCATGGTATTTTATTTATACTTTTTAAACAATAGATAAATATATTTATTTATGACACAATTATGATGTAGTGATTGCCTCATTAATGAAAGATTCAAATAAATGAATTTATAAATATTAAAATAAATTTAATTTGAATATTTTGATGCCATACACTAATTTTATGGATTAAATTGACATATTATGGATGCTTTAAGGATTTTTTTTTGAATTAATATGGCTGTTATGAATTTTTAAAAAAAATCAAGTATGAATAGTATCTGAAATTGACATAATTCATAACTTAAAACATAAAATAGTTTATTAAATGATATTAAATTACTAAAAATATAATATTTGGAAAAATGGTTTATATAAGTCCAAATATTTCATAAATAACATTTTAGGGTCTTTTGACATGATATGGTAATTACATTAACCCACAATGTGTAAATAACATGATATCACGGTAAGGTTAAAAAGAGTAAAATAAGGGTAAAACAAAAAAAGATAAGGATAAATAAATATTCAAAACTTGTCAAAAAATTATTGGATTATGGGTATTCAAACCAAAATCATATTATATTATAATTAAATAATTTTTTAACCATTTTATATCGAAATTAAATTTTTAATAAATTAATATTTTGGAACTTTCCTAAAGTTCCCCTCTCCTCACTTATAAAAGGGAACCTCCTCTCTCTCTCCTATTAACTCCATTTTGAGCCTTTATGATCAGCCAAACCCTACCCATTTCTCTTATCAACTTTCATAGTTACATTCTAGAGGTTCTGGTCTTCTCAAAAGACCAATGCAAGTTCCCTTAGAAGAAATTTAAAAGAGGCACGTCGAGGAAGAGGTACTCTCTTCTACCGATTCATTCAAATTTATTTCCTTTTCTACTTTATCTTCTTTAGTTTTTTCATTATAAAGTAATAAAATCAGTATAACTCATATACTTATAGGTCATTATAAATATTTAAAAACACTATTTCACCTTCTATCTATATTACGAAAAACAGAATCATCGCGTGTGCATATGTTTGGAGTATCGTCTTCACGTCGTGGTGCAATCTGTTTTTAACCACCACCTTACTTGGATGGTTATAATGGTGGAAATAATAACTATATATGGTTATTATAAAATTATACTAATTCTGAGATATTATACACCAACCACTTCAATATCGTTCAACAACTATGGGAACAATATCTTTTCCCATGCGTACATACGACTCACCGTCTTCACGACGTGATGAGATTCATTCTCCATGTTAACCATTCAAGAATGATTATAAAGTATATATAATAAATAGTAATGATATATATTAAATAATAATTCTACTATATTTATGTATATATATACATATCATTTACTTATATTTATTCAATTTAATAAGGAAATGAAAACAGAGTTTATGCGTACGTATGGCCTACCGTCTCCATGAACTGTATATTCCATTTCATTTATCAATCAATTATATATATTTATATACTGAATATATATTATATATAAATAATGTTTTACATTATAGAAGTAAGTACATCAGGATCTATGTCATCATATGAATAATAACATGTTTGAATATGTACGATAAATGAAATGATTATTACACAAAACATGCTTTAACATGGAATTGACAAATGAACGGGTAATATAAAGTCGTAATTGAATCATATATGAAATCATAAATATTATTATGGTTCTATAAAAATTTAATAACTGTTTTAAACCCACTATAGAGGAGTTTCAGACACATATAGAAGAAATCAGACCTAATATAAGGGATAATTTTTCAATCTCATTTTTATCTGAGATTGTTTATACGTAAGTATTTTTTATGGATATATTTATCATCCATGTCCTTGTTTTATAAAAAAAATTTCAAAAAGAGTTTACTATTATTCTATGTATTTTTAAAGTTATTTTTACCCATTTTTTTGACTTTTACTCCATGGTTTGGAAGGAATCTTTCTTTTATTTATCATACGAGGTAACTTTTTGACTTTTCTGTTAAATGTATGAGGAGAATTTTTTTTAACTTATATGACATGAATGGATTTTTAAATCTCCATAAATCCTTATTTATATGAAGCTTACTGTATATTTTTACAAGTGTATTTTCAAATCAATTATTTTCTTTTAAAATTGCTCGACAGTTTGAGAAAAGAAAAATGTTTTTGAAGAAGAAAGGATATTTTCCTCACGAATAAAGCTCAAGTGTTTTATCAAAATTATTATCCATCTAAGATTACATAATTTTATGTTTCTACCCCTATTATTACTATGATATGTTTTTTTTACGATGGAATGTTATTTAGGAAATCCATTTGTTTTGTATCAATTATAATGGAATGATAGTAAGAAACCCATTTTATTTCATGGGTTATGCTATGGTGAATGTTTCTATGTTTTTGTGGAACATGTAAGAATGGTTTCATTATGATATAGGTGGGACCTATATCTACCTCTAATGAATTGGGTAAATTTTTATATCTCATGAGATAGACATGGTTAAAATGACAAGTCAATCTGGTTCAGTGATATAGGGCTCAAACGAGGAGATAAATCGGTTCAGTAATGGAATTTACCCTTTATGATGGTCTTGGAAGTAATGCCTTGTCTACTATAGAAATCATATTATGTTCTTAATTGTTTTCCATAATTACATGTTTTATTCCCATGCTATTTTAACATGATTAATGTTTCTTTACGATTTGTGACTTATGTACTAAAAAGATTAATTTCGTGACTCATTATTTTAATTTTTAAACATTATGTTCATGTTTGAACATTAAAATATATATGGTTTGTATTATTTTTTCCATTTTTACCCTTATTGAGCATTTGAGATAACCCTTTTTATTTTTTCTTTACCCCAGGATATAAATAAAGGTTTTAGGTAGGAAAACAAAATAGGAATATATTTCACCATGGTTAAAAGATTATGTTCCAAGTTTCTAAAGGCACTAAACTAATACTATCTTTGGGTGTCTATTTTTGCTATGTATTATGTATTCCCCAAAAGTAATTTAATGTCCATGTACGTCAATCTTTGTTCTCTATAGGTAACCTAGTGTTTTTCTCTAAAATGGTGGATGAAATTATGAAGTTGTGCATAGACTACTAAAGTTTGAATCATGTAACAATCAAGAATTGTTACCCTCTTATAAGGATTGATGATCTATTAAACTAAATTAAGGGAGCTAGTCTATTTTTGAATATTGATATATGGTTTTTATATCACCAGAATGGGGTCAAATATAAAGATATCACAAATACTACCTTCAGATGCAGGTACAAGAACTTCAATTTTATATACATTCCATTCAGTGTCTCAATGTACTAGCTATGTTCATGGGGATAATGAACTTTGAATTATATGAGTTCCTATACCAGTTCTTCATCATGTTCGTCAAAAATATATAAATATACTTGAAGTTAGAGGAGAAGCATTTAAATCATCTCAGATCTATCTTATATGTTCTTTTAAAATAACACCTATATGTAATGTTTTCAAAGTTCATGTTCTAGATTTTAGAGGTGTATTTCCTTAGACTTGTAGTGTCTCAGTAGGGTGTATTAATTGACCCATTTAAGATTGAGGGAGTTGTGTCCTATGAAGCACACAAGAATTTGGAATAGGTCTAATGTTTCTTTGGACTTGTATTCTATTATCAGAGTTTTTTGTTTTATTTCCATTGGGTTTCATACCTATTGACATATTTGACTATGAAGAACCAGGAATTCATAAGTACTGATCCGTTCCAAGCAATGTTTCTTTACCTAATGGAGAAGTTGATCAGTTCCCTAGTGCTTTAGTTTCTTAAATAGGGTGTGATGTTTGGGGTTTTATATGATGTTTCCTATCTGGTATTTCGATATGTATTGATGTAACTTAGAGTAGTGATCTCTAATGGTTTTGGGTAGTTATTCCCCCACAAGTGTATCTACGCCTCCCATGATCTATATAAATATTCATTAGACTTATAAAATTATTTCCTACATAATGGTATTTTATTTATAACTTTTAGACTATAGATCAATATATTTATTTGTGAGAGAACTATGATGTATTGATTACCTCATTAATGAAATATTCAAATAAATGAATTTATAAATTTTAAACTAAAATTAATTTGAATATTTTGATGCCATACATGAATTTTCTGGATGAAATTGACCTATTAGGGATGCATTATTTCCTTTTTTGAAGTAATAAGGTTGTTATGATTTTTTTTTAAAAAGTCATGTATGAATAGTATCCAAAATTGAAATAATTCAAAACTTAAAACATAAAATACTTTATTAAATTATATTAAATTCATAAAAATATAAAATTTGGTAAAATGGTTAATATAATTCCAAATATATCATAAATAACTTTTTTTGGGTCATTTGACATGATATGGTAATTACATTACCCCAAATGTGTAAATAACATGATATCATGGTAAGATTAAAAAGGGTAAAATAAGGGTAAAACCAAAAGAATAAGGATAAAAAAATATTCAAAAACATGTAAAAAAATTATTGAATGATTAGTATTACAACCAAAATAATATTATATTATAACTAAATAAGGATTTGATAATTTTAAATCTAACTTAAATTTATAATAAATTAATATTTTAGAACTTTCCTAAAGTTCCCCTCTCATCTCTTATATATGTGAACGCCCTCCCTCTCCTATTCAATCCATTTTGAGCCTTAAATTTTAGAAAAAACTTGCCAATTTCTCTTCTCAACTACACTAGTCGCATTATAGATGTATTGATCTTCTCAAAAAACCAACTCTAGTGCCCTAAGAGGAAATTTAAAGGAGGCACATTGAGGAAGATGTAATATCTTCTACCGATTATTTCAAATTTATTTATTCTTCTACATCATATTAATTAGTTGTTTCATTATAAAGTAATATCATAAGTATCACTCATATACTAATATGTGATTATAAATATGAAATAATCCTATTTCACCTTCTATCCATCCTACTAAAAATGAAATCACCATGCGTGTGTACGTACAGATTACCGCTTCCACATCATGGTGTATGGTGTTTTTTACCACCACCATACTTGGATGGGTATAATAGTGTAAATAATAACTATATATGATTATTATAACATGATACTAATTATGAGATATTATACACCAACTAATTCAATACCATTGAACAACTATGGGAACGATATCGTCGCTCGTGCGTTCGTACGGCCTACCATCTCCATGACGCGTTGAGATTCATTCTCCATGTTAACCATTCAAGAATGATTAGAAAGTATATATAATAAATAATCATGAAATATATGACATAATAATTCAACTTTATTTATTTATATATATATATATATGTCATTTACTAACTTCCATTCAATTTAATAAGGAAACAAAAACAGCGTTCATGGGTATGTACGACCTACCGTCTCCATGAACGGTGTATTCCATTCCATTTATTGATATATTATATATATTTATATA
The DNA here is from genome assembly GCA_963277665.1 of Viscum album. Classification (NCBI taxonomy): domain Eukaryota; kingdom Viridiplantae; phylum Streptophyta; class Magnoliopsida; order Santalales; family Viscaceae; genus Viscum; species Viscum album. Next base: position 1,076,837,612 of record OY728139.1, on the reverse strand, counting down.
AAGAATATATATGAAATATAAATCATTTTTTACATTCTAGAATTAATTACATCATGATCTATGTAATCATATTAAGAATAACAAGTCCAGACATGTATGATAAATGAAATGATTATTAACAAAAACGTTGCTTTAACATGGAATTGACAAATGAAAGGGTAATATAAAGTCGTAAGTTAATCATATATGATATCAAAAATATTATTATGGTTATTTTACAAGTTAATAATATTTTTAAACCCTCTCTACAAGAGTTTTGAAAACATGTAGAATAAATCAGACCTAAGGTAAGGGATAATTTTGCAGTCTCATTTTTATCTAAGACTGTTTATACGTAAGTATTTTTTGGGGATATATTTATCATCCATGTCAATGTTTTATAAAAATGTTTTCATAAAATGTTTAATATTATTCTATGTATGTTTAAAGTCATTTTTACCCATTTTTTTACTTTTACTATGTGGTATGGAAGGAATCATTATTTTGTTTACAATATGAGGTAATTGTTTGAATTTTCTGGTAAAGTACAAGGAGAATGTTTTTTAACTTATATGGAATGAACATGTTTTTACATATTCATTACGCCCTATTTCCATGATGATTCCTCTATATTTTTACACGATTATTTTCAAATCAATTCTTTCTATTAAAATTGCATGCCAGTTTGAGAAAAGAAACCATTTTTTAAGAAGAAATGATATTTTCCTTAAGAATGAAGCTCAAGTGTTTTATCAAAATTATTTTCCATCTAAGATTACATAGGTTTTTATTTATGTCCCAGTTATTAATATCATATTATTTTGTTTATGATGGAATTTTATTTTAGAAATCCATTTTTTATATCAATTATGATGCAATGATGTTTAAGAAACCCCTTTGATTTCATGGGTTATGTTATGGTGAATGTTTCTATGTTTTTGTGGAACACATAAGAATGGTTTCATTATGAGATGGGTGAGACATATATATCCCTCCAATGAATTGGGTAAATATTTATGTCTCATGAGATATACATGGCTGGAATGAAAGGTTAATCTGGTTCAGTGATACATGGCTGGAACGAGGAGAGAACTCCATCCATTAATGGACTTTGTCCATGATGATGGTCTTGGAACCAATGCCTTATATACTATGGAAATAATATTATGTGATTAATGGTTTTCAGCAATTCCATGTTTTATTCCCATTATATTTTAACATTATTATTTTTCCTTTATGATCTATTTTTTATGTACTGTCAAGATTTATTTCATGACTCATTATTTTGATGTTTAAATATTATGTTCATGTTTCTATGTTAAAATGTATATGGTTTGTTTTATTATCTCTATTTTTTCCCTTATTGAGAATTTTATCCCACCCTTTTTATGTTTTATTTTCCCCAGAATATAAATAATGGTTTTTGGTAGGAAAACAAGAGGGGAATATCTTTGTGGGAGATGTTAAAGATCTTTCACAATGATTAGAAGATTATGTTCCATGTTTCCAAAGGCACTAAACTAATATGTTATTTGGGTGTCTGTTTTTGTTATGTATTAAGTATTTCGCAAAAGTAATGTAATGTCCATGTAAGTCAAGTTTGGATCTCTACATTTGGTATCAGAATGAAGTTTTAGTTTACCTTTGGAAACTAGGATGTGAAAACTTTAGTGAGATCCCTAGAGATATTTCTAAGGTATGTCAAGGGATGTACCTAAGATTAAGTATAAGAATAGGCTACAGTCCTAAAATTATGGTAATGATCATGAATAACCTAGAATTAAACCTTAGATATTAGATATTGAAGATAATTCCCCTTGACTATGTTTTTTTCATAGTATGATTTTTTCCTCTCACACTATTCTTTTTTGTGTTTTCGATTATGGATGGAACTCGAAGGAACCATGTTAATGATCAATACACTGGGTAATGCAATAATTGTCCTCCTGAGAAACCAAATGTTATGGGAGATGGAATGAAAAATTATATTGTTATACTTACACAAGATATGAAGTATTCTGGACTCCCAAATGAGCAGGGAACGGAGAAACATTCTATTGAGTCCTTTATGAGGCAACATCCACCTTATTTCAGTGGATGTTTTGATCCACTTGTTACTGAACAATGGATTAGTACCACTGAAAAGATATTTTCTATCCTTCTTTGTTCAGAACATGAAAAGTTCATTTTGGTTGTCTATGGTTTAGAAGGCAAAGTAGAGTTGTGGTGGACTCTAATTAAGAATATAAGGCAGAAAGATGAAATTGAATCCATGGAATTGGATGAGTTCAGGAAATTATTTTTCAATATGTACGTCCCTTGTATTCTTTGAATAGAGATGGAAAAGGAGTTACCTAAGATTAAGCAAAAGGATGATCAATCTTTTGGTACATGCGAGGAAATTTTTCAAGACTTCCATGGTATGCTTTTGGCTTTATCATCAAACCTGAAAGATAAGTTGATCTATTCTTTAGTGGCTTAAAACCAAGTCTTGGAAGGGTATTTTCTATAAGATAATTTAGTATCTATGAAGAGATTGGGTATTGTTATATCAAGGTAGAATTTTATGTTGGTGTTACATATCCATCTCATTGTTTTGAAAAGAAATAAAAGATGGAGTTCAAGGGAAAATCTCAAAACAATGGTGAAAAAAAGATAAATGTTTCCTTATGCACAATGTGTGGAAAGAAGTATGGTGGAGATTGTCTTAAATGGACTAGAAAGTGTTTGAACTATGGAAAATAAGGTCATTGAGTAGTTGAATGCCGAAGTAATGGGAAAAAGGTTTCTAATGATGTGAATGGAGAAAAGACTATAGAGAACGCACCACTAATAGTTTAATGCTATAAGTGCTGGGAAATAGGGCATTATGCTAACCAATTCCCTAATTCAATGGTTAATGATGATCGATATCAACAATATCTTAAAGAAAAAGACCAAGGTAAGTCACATGATGAAATATGATAATAACATAAATTACCATAGAACCTTAGTAACAACCATGAAATGCCAAATGATATATTGGAGACAAATGTTAAGTCGATTTAGTTCACCTCCTTCTAAAGTTGTATATTTTTAGTTTTCTGAAGGATTGAAATGTAATCCATTTATGGATAGTATAAGTTATTTTCCATTTTAAGTTTGTTATATTGGTGTATTATCTCACTATAGGTGGACTTATTCATATTTGATAACTTCTTCTAAGCTTTTTTTGAGACAGATTTAATGAACTACCATTTTATCGCATGATATATTAACACTTCAAGAATGAAAAATTCAGCCTCATTTCTTTAAATAAAAGATGATATTGAAATTGTTTAGGGAGTGATCAATGATGAGATTGTATTAAATTCAAGTAATTATTTCTTCTCATGAAAAAAAATTCATAAACATTAGGAAAAGGATCTTGAAACCAAAAATATTATCCTAATACCTTCTTATCCAATGAATCAGATGGTCTCTTAAATCATTGTAGATTTATGGAATTCTGGTAGTTAACATTCCCCAAACTTTATTCTCTATCACTATCCATCAGAACTTGATGGTTAGATTTCTCTTTCATATCTTTGTTTTCACATATCACCAATGTTCTCCTATGTGGAAACACAGTGATGAGTTAATTTGGGTAATAGTTATGTTTCTAACTTTCCCTTTTTAAATGATGTTTTAGTATCCATTTTTATGATGCGGTTTTCCATGAAAGAAATTTTCAAATAGAAAACCATTTATAAAACCAACTAATTTAAAAGGATAAATTCATTTTAAGGGGGGTAGAATATAACACCCCAAGATTTTATGAGATATATTATTTTAATTTCATTGATGTCTTGTGTTGTACACTATTCCAAGACTATCTTGTTCTATACGCAACACCGTATTAGGTTTCAGTATATACAACACTATACTTGTCTTGTGTTACACACAATTTCATGTTATTTTGATAGAATTCATCTCACGCAACACTGAGTATAGATTTAGTTCAATGTATAATGAACTAAGTTTTTATTATGTTGTACGTAGAATCAAAGTAGGCTTACACTACATGAAACACTGTCTTGGATTTCGTTACATGCAAGAGTGACCTTCCATGAAAGCTTATGTTGTACGCAATACTGAGTTTCACTAAACAATGATATATTAATAAAATATTATATAAACTATCCATTATGAATAATATTAAAAAAAAATTAATTTTATAACATTATCATTAATCTTACTCATTTTCTAGAACATGGTATGAGAACAAAATCAATTTTTTCGGATAAAAGAAGTATTTTTTAAAAAAAAGGCAGTTTTACCAACTTTTGATGGCGTACCCATTTTAAATCTAGTTTTTGACACTTTTATATGTTCAATTTGAAAATATAAACTTAATCATTGTAATAGGGACATAATAATTTACTTTTGTCGAAATTTTGCTATTTTTCTGATAAAATTTAAATTTTAATGAATAGTGAAAAAATACTACATTTTAATTCCAAACTGCCTCTTCATCTAATTTATTTATATAGTTGTATTATATTTTTAATTGGTATTAAAGTTTAATTAGATTATATTTTTATAATTTAACCCAATTTTGGTCATTGGAATTATTTTCACTTTTAAAATTGATATAAACACATGTCAATCTTTTGATAGTTAGTACTTCTAAAAAACCCACATTTTAATTTTGACAAAGTGAATTAATTTTAAATTAATTACTGAAAATTATGTGTTATAAATTTTGAAAAATGTATTCCATATTTTTAATTGTAAGGTTCAAATTTTTTAAATAGGTTCCATTAATTTTTTTGGACGTTATGAATAGTAACTTTAGTAATAATTTTATTTATCATGGTTAAAAGGTAAATATGGTAAATAAAGGTACAAAATAATATTATAATAATTTTAAATTACCCTAACATATATCCTAATCATATTTTATGAGATATTTCCAAACATGGGAATCCTTGGGTCGATTTATGGGACCCCATGGATTCACTTGGATGTGAAAATGACAATTAATAAGAATTAATAGTAAAGATAATTATAACCTAAACATATATCTTTTACTAAATATATTTTTATATCAAGTTATATAACTGATATATATGTATATAAATATAAATTATAAATAAAAAAATTTAATACATCATGGTATTTTATTTATACTTTTTAAGCAATAAATAAATATATTTATTTATGACACAATTATGATGTAGTGATTACCTCATTAATGAAAGATTCAAATAAATGAATTTATAAATATTAAAATAAATTTAATTTAAATATTTTGAAGTCATACACTAATTTTATGGATTAAATTGACATATTAGGGATGCTTTAAGGATTTTTTTTTGAAGTAATATGGTTGTTATCAATTTTTTAAAAAAGTCAAGTATGAATAGTATCTAAAATTGACATAATTCACAAATTAAAACATAAAATAGTTTATTAAATGATATTAAATTACTAAAAATATAATATTTGGAAAAATGGTTTATATAAGTCCAAATATGTCATAAATAACATTTTAGGGTCTTCTGACAAGATATGGTAATTACATTAACCAACAATGTGTAAATAACATGATATCACGGTAAGATTAAAAGGGGTAAAATAAGGGTAAAACAAAGAAAGATAAGGATAAATAAATATTTAAAACTTGTCAAAAAATTATTTGATGATGGGTATTCAGACCAAAATAATATTATATTATAATTAAATAATTTTTTAAATATTTTAAATCGAAATTAAATTTTTAATAAATTAATATTTTGAAACTTTCCTAAAGTTCCCCTCTCCTCTCTTATAAAAGGGAACCTCCTCTCTCTCTCCTATTAACTACATTTTGAGCCTTCATGCTCATCCAAACCCTTCCCATGTCTCTTACCAACTTTCATTGTTATATTCTACAGGTTCTGGTCTTCTCAAAAGACCATCTCAAGTTCCCTTAGAAGAAATTTAAAAGAGGCGTGTCGAGGAAGAGGTACTCTCTTCTACCGATTCATTCAAATTTATTTCCTTTTATACTTAATCTTCTTTAGTTTTTTCATTATAAAGTAATAAAATCAGTATAACTCATATACTTATATGTCGTTATAAATATTTAAAAACACTATTTCACCTTCTATTTATACTACAAAAAACAAAATCATCGCGTGTGCATATGTTCGGAGTACCGTCATCACATCGTGGTGCAATATGTTTTTCACCACCACCTTACTTGGATGGGTATAATGGTGTAAATAATAACTCTATATGGTTATTATAAAATTATACTAATTCTGAGATATTATAAACCAACCACTTCAATATCTTTCAACAACTATGGGAACAATATCGTCGCCCGTGCGTACATACGGCTCACCGTCTTCACGATGTGATGAGATTCATTCTCCATGTTAACCATTCAAGAATGATTATAAAGTATACATAATAAATAATAATGATATATATTAAATAATAATTCTACTATATTTATGTATATATATATATATCATTTACTTATATTTATTCAATTTAATAAGGAAACGAAAAAGGAGTTTATGCGTACGTATGGCCTACCGTCTCCATGAACTGTGTATTCCTTTTCATTTATCAATCTATTATATATATTTATATACTGAATATATATTATATATAAATAATGTTTTACATTCTGGAAGTAAGTACATCAGTATCTATGTAATCATATGAATAATAACATGTTTGAATACGTACGATAAATGAAATGATTATTACCCAAAACATTCTTTAACCTGGAATTGAAAAATGAACGCGTAATATAAAGTCATAATTGAATCATATATGAAATCATAAATATTATTATGGTTCTATTAAAATTTAATAATTGGTTTAAACCCACTATAGAGGAGTTTCAGACACATATAGTAGAAATCAGACATAATGTAAGGGATAATTTTTCAATCCCATTTTTATCTGAGATTGTTTATACGTAAGTATTTTTTATGGATATATTTATCATACATGTCCTTGATTTATAAAAATGTTTTCAAAAAGAGTTTACTATTATTATATGTATGTTTAAAGTTATTTTTACCCATTTTTTTGACTTTTACTCCATGGTTTGGAAGGAATAGTTCTTTTATTTACCATATGAGGTAACTTTTTGACTTTTCTGGTAAATGTATGAGGAGAATGTTTTTTTTAACTTATATGACATGAATGGATTTTTACATATCCATAACTCCTTATTTATATGATGCTTCCTCTATATGTTTACAAGTGTATTTTCAAATCAATTATTTTCTTTTAAAATTGCTCGACAGTTTGAGAAAAGAAAAATATTTTTGAAGAAGAAAGGATATTTTCCTCAGGAGTGAAGCTAAAGTGTTTTATAAAAATTATTATACATCTAAGATTACATAATTCTATTTTTCTACCCCTATTATTACTATGATATTTTTTTTTTATGATGGAATGTAATTTAGGAAATCCATTTGTTTTGTATCAATTATGATGGAATGATATTAAGAAACCCATTTTATTTCATGGGTTATGATATGGTGAATGTTTCTATGTTTTTGTGGAACATGTAAGAATGGTTTCATTATGATATAGGTGGGACCTATATCTACCTCTAATGAATTGGGTAAATATTTATATATCATGAGATGGACATGGTTGAAATGACAAGTCAATCTGGTTCAGTGATACAGGGCCCAAACGAGGAGATAACTCTGTTCAGTGATGGAATTTACCCTTTATAATGGTCTTGGAAGTAATTCCTTGTCTACTATATAAATCATATTATGTTCTTAATTGTTTTCCATAATTCCATGTTTTATTCCCATGCTATTTTAACATGATTAATGTTCCTTTATGATTTGTGCCTTATGTACTGAAAAAATTAATTTCGTGACTCATTATTTTAATGTTTAAACATTATGTTCATGTTTGTACATTAAAATATATATGGTTTGTTTTATTTTTTCCATTTTTACCCTTATTGAGCATTTGAGATAACCCTTTTTATGTTTTCTTTACCCTGGGATATAAATAAAGGTTTTAGGTAGGAAAACAAAATAGGAAGATCTTTCACCATGATTAAAAGATTATGTTCCATGTTTCTAAAGGCACTAAACTAATACTGTCTTTGGGCGTCTATTTTTTCTATGTATTATGTATTCCGAAAAAGTAATTTAATGTCCATGTACGTCAAGATTTGTTCTCTATAGGTAACCTAGTGTTTTTCTCTAAAATGGTGGATGGAATTATGAGGTTGTTCATAGACTACTAAAGTTTTAATCATGTAACAATCAAGAATCGTTACCCTATTCTAAGGATTGATGATCTATTCAACTAGATTAAGGGAGCTAGTCTATTTTTTAATATTGATATGTGGTTTGTATATCACCATAATGGGGTCAAATATAATGATATCACAAATACTACCTTCAGATGCAAGTACAAGAACTTCAGTTTTATGTACATTCCATTCAGTTTCTCAATGTACTGGCTTTGTTCATGGGGCTAATGAACTTTTAATTATATGAGTTCCTATACCAGTTCATCATGTTCGTCAAAAATATATAAATATACTTGAAGTTAGAGGAGAAGCATTTAAATCATCTCAGATATATCTTATATGTTATTTTACACTAACACCTATATGTAATGTTTTCAAAGTTCATGTTCTATATTTGAGAGGTGTATTTACTTCGACATGTAGTGTCTCAGTAGGGTGTATTAATTGACCCATTTAAGATTGAGGGAGTTGTGTCCTGCGAAGAACACAAGAATTTGGAATAGGTATACTGTTTCTTTGGACTTGTATTCTATTATCATAGTTTTTTGTTTTATTTCCATTGGGTTTCATAACTATTGACATATTTGACTAGGAAGAACCAGGAATTCATAAGTACTGATCCGTTCCAATCAATGTTTCTTTACCTAATGGAAAAGTTGATCAGTTCCCTAGTGCTTTAGTTTCTTATAGAGGGTGTAATGTTTGGGGTTTTATATGATGCTTCCTATCTGTTTTTTCGATATGTATTGATGTAACTGATAGTAGTGATCTCTAATGGTTCTAGGTATTTATTCCCCCAAAAGTGTATCTACGCCTCCCATGATCTAGAGTTGGTGGTAGTTTTCTTTTCACTGAAGTTGTGGCAGAATTACCGCATTGGCGTGTTCTTTGTGGTTTTCATAGACTAGGAGAGCTATTTTCTCAAGATTTGAATCTAAATCAAATGTGGTGGATATATTTTCTATAGTATTTTTATTTTGATATCTATTACACCCCATAAAAGAGGAAGGATTTGTCGATGCATTATGTTTAAATTCCCAAGAAAATGTTGTTTGGTAGTTTTTTTATGTTTTGAAAGGGATGAAGGATATTTTTTAATGACCCTGACCATAGTAGCCCATATTCGGTGCCTCACATTATTGAATTATCATAGATTCAAGATTTTAATCTCAAAGGACCGATTAGTATTGTAGTTTTGGAAACCAGATTACATACATGAACCTTACATTACACTTTAAAATAAAAAGTGCAACATTGAAAATCTTTTGAGAATTCCATTATTCTCCTAGAATAACCCTAAATTTTAGTCACAATATAGATATTGTAATCATAGGAAAACTAAAACATAATAAAGTGGTGAGATAAAATTCTTAGTAAGCATAAGAGTATAGTAGAATCTATTATTAATAATATGCATAAACATTAAGGAAAAGTGTATGACTAAAACACAATCCACTTAAACTTAATATTGAGCATAATATGGAAAGAATAAATTAGAATCATATAATGCCACATAAATAATCAAATGAGAATGATAATTAACCATAGATATTCTTCAATTCGAATAATCACATGGAATATCAATAACTAATCTCATAATGGGGTAATGCATAATATCAGACATCATAAACATACTTGAAATGCTTCACCTAAGACATCATACATTAACAGGTAATGCATCAGCCAATAACCAAAAATGTTTATCTCCTGAGACCTACTAATGCATCAATGGGAAATAGAAGGCCTCACTAATCACTTACTAATTCCAATTCAATCCTCATATGAAAACATAAATAACATAAACATTCATATAGAAAGACTATCATACAAAATGTAAATACTTTAACCATAAACCATGAATGGTATCAAAATAGAACATCTATATTCAAAATGATCATAAAAACATCAATAAATTAAGTTAGATTTTATCATAAGATATTAGGCTCAATCAAACATAATATTCAACAAAGTATGTTGACATAGATGAAAATACTCGAATAAAATCATTATAAGTATTTTGAGAAAAATACCCTTTTACATTGAAATCATTTACTTAAAAGTCACACATTTATAAAAGAAAAAAATAATTTGAAAATATATTTTTAAACTTGTAAAGGAATATTTAATAAATCAAGGTGTCATGAGTCGATAAAAGCCTCTCATTCCATATAAGTTAAAAATAAAAATTCTTTTCATATTTTTGTTGAAAAATTCATAAATTACATTGTTTGGAAAACAATAAAAATATTCCTTTAAAACCGATTTTATAAAAATTAAAACATTGGTAAAAGACATAAAACATTTCTAGGATATTAGTAAAAATAATTTGGAAAACATTTTTAAAAAAACATGGACATAGATTATAAATATCTTCTAGTAGATACTTACATATAAACAATCTCGAATAATAATGAGATTGTGAAATAAACCTTACCTTTTACTTTTATTTAGTTGAGGGTGTGTTAACCTCCTATATAATATTTAAATAATGTTATTAAATTATACTATAACTTTATATATATTTATGAAATAATATATGATCCTCTTATATCATTTTGTTAATAATATTTCATTATTACCATTGTTTCCATTGTTAACTGCTTCATTTTCTTTTGTTTGTTTTGTCATGTAAGTCTTATTTAGTATGAATAAGATTTATTTTATTCATTTAAATAATGATATTAACTTCAAAAATATTATATTAACTCATCATATACATTTTTATAATCATTATTTAATGGTTAATGTGGATAATGAATCTCATCACGTCATGAAGTTGGTAGACGTACGTAGGCACGAGCGACGGTATTGTTTCCTTAATGACAAAGTGGTAAAGAATTTAATGGTATATTATTTATTAAGAATAAATATCATATCATATTTGTTATTTATATCCATTATATTCATTATTATATCCGTTTAAATAAACTAGTGATGAAACAAAAATTACACAACAGCGGGGAGATGGTAAGTCGTACGTACACACGCATGGTGATATTGTTTTTCGCAGGATGGGTAAAATGAGGAATATAGTTTTACCATAACCATAATAACATCTCAGAATATAGATTATATTTTAGTTACTATTTTATAATGGAAAAAACATGTGAATAGTAATTAGAAGAAAAAAAATTTTTGAAGGAGTCGGTAAAGATGATTGCATCTTCTTTAGCGAACCTTCTTTTGATATCCTCTTAGGGGTACTAGGGTTGGTATTTAAAGAAGACCAGAACCTCTATGATATGTATAGGTAAGTTGAGAAAGAAACTTTTCAGGTTTTGGTTGAGGAATAAGGCTCAAAGTTGTGTAAGAAAGTGAGAGAAGATGTTTCTTTTTATAAGAGAGGGGAGGGGCACCTTGGAATCTTTTAAAATATTAAATTAATATAAATTGATTTTCAATTTAAAATAGATCCAAAGTGAGTTATTTAGAATATAGTATTTTTATGGGTATAAATACTCTAAAAATGATATTTATACATTCTTAATTCACAATACTAAACTTATATTTTGGATTTAACCTTAAGTTAAACCCTTTAACTCTTATCATGACAACATGACTTTTTTACTCTCTATGGTCAATATAGTTAGTATAAAATGCCAAAAGAACCCCAAATGGATCATTTATGACATATTTAACCTTATTATAGTAATTTTTATGAATTTTATATCATTTAATAAAATATTATTTATTTTAAATTACCATTTATGTTAATTTTGATACTATTCATTATTTTTCTTTTAAAAAAAATCCTACAAATATGATAACTTCAAAACAAGATTATAATATATCACTAATAGGTCTAAGTTATCTATAAAATACATTTATTTTGTTCATTATTTAAAATTATATTTATTTTTATATTTTTAATATCATTTATTTTATATTTCCATTATTTAATCAATAACTGCATCATTATTATGAAAGAATTTATTAAATTATTTATTCTCTAAAAATTAAAAAATTATAATGTTTGAGATAGATTTATTATATTTCAAATAAATATTTATATTCAAATTTATCTTATGTTAAACCATGTATTAAAAATGTTTTACTTATTAAAAAACATGACCCTGACATTTTTAACTTATATTTAAACAAAATATTTCAAATTCCATATTCTTACCCAAGTGGCATAAAAATATTATAATTTCATGATATGGTTTATTTTAGTAAAAAATTATAAAATAAAATTAATACAGCTTTTAGGGTAATTTTACAATCTTATAATATAATTTTTACATTTAATTACCTTATTTACCTTTAACCATGGTAAATAAAAATTTACTAAGGTTACTATTTGTAATATAAAAAAATTAATTTGATACTTTTAGACTATAAATACCATACTTATTACAAATTTTTACATCTATGTTTCAAAATTCAATTCACAGAAGTGGCTAAATTAAGATTAACACTAATCCCGCAAATGTGGCGTGAAGGCGGGTAATTAGAAACGTTCAAAAGTTCAATAAGTTTTTATGTCTAATTTCCCTATAAAAATGATTCTAATAACCTATATTGGATTAATATATTTATTATTTATATTTTTTAAATTTGAAAATAAATTTAAATTATTATAATTAGTTAAACAAAAAGTCAGTTTTTAATTATAATGGAGTATTTTTCACTATTCATAAAAAATGAAGCTTTATAGAAACATTCCTAAAATTAAAGCTAAGCTATTTTTCATATTCCAAATTCATTAATTAAGTCCACTTTAAAAAATAAAATTTATATAATTTCCAAAACATTAGTTTTAAAATAGTTGTGCCATTAAAAGGTGGTAAAATTTCCCTAAAAATATAGTTTTTATGCTAAAATCAGATCTTTTCTTATATAATTTTCTAAGAAACACATAAGATAAAAATAATATAAATAAGTTTCATTATTATATTAATTAAATTCATAACCTATATTTAAATATTTAGGTTAATATATCATGGTGTTCTTGAACTCAGTGTTTTGTGCAACATAAGCTATTTAATTTATTTGAAAAGAAAATGTACTATGAAATCTTGGGGTGTTACAATATTACCTCCCAAAAATTTCATCCTCAAAATATCCAGAATATCACCACATAAAAATATTTCAGTGGTTATTCATCATAAGTACCTTAGGTTCCCACGTTGCCTCTTCCATTTTAAGTTTTCTTGAAATAAACCTTTACCAATCAAGTCATCTGATTAATTAACACTTGATCACCAGTGTTAATAATCTTGATAGGCTATTCATAATAATACAGATCAGGTTCTAGTTCTATTTCATCATATTTGAGTACATTCATTGGGTTTGCAATGTATTTCCTTAACAATGACATATATAACACATCATAATCATTAGAGAAACTTGACAGCATTGTTAAATGGTAAGCTATAGCTCTAATTTTTTTCATAATTTCAAAAGGTATGATATTCCTAGGGTTTAATTTTTTTTCTTACTGAATCTTAAAACACCCTTCCATGGAGATACCTTCAAGAAAACATGATATTCCACTTGAAATTACAAATCCTTCCATCAATTATCAGTATTGCTCTTTTTCCTAATTTGAGCTATTTTGGTATAGGTTTGAATAATATTTACCTTTTCTATTGTTTCTTCAATAAGTTCAAGGCCTAAAAGTTTCCTTTAACCAACATCATACCAACAAGTTAGTGTATGAAATCTATTTCCATATAACACCTTAGATGATTCCATCTAAATACTTGAATGAAATCTTTTATTATAAGAAAATTATACCAAATGTAAATACTGATCATACATACATTGAAATTAAAGTGAGGAAGATCTCAACATGTCTTATAATGTTTTAATAGTCCTCTCTGGTTATCCATCAGTTTGAGGGTGGTAGGCAGTTCTCAAATGGATCTTGGTTTCTAGGGCCTTTTGAAGACTTTCCTATAATTTTGATGTAAAATGTTGGTCAAAATCAGACACAATCGATAGAGGCACACCATGAAGTCTTAAAAACTCATTAATATAGATTCTTGTTAAGTGTTAAAGAGGTAAATCTTCTCTTATATTAAGAAAATGTGATGATTTTATAAGATGATCAAAAATAACCCATATCACATCATTCTTTTTATGGGTCTTTGGTAGCCTCAAAACAAATCCCACTATAATATCATCCCATTTCCATATAGGTATAGAGATAGATTACATGACTCCTCTAAGATGTTGTCTTTTAGCCTTTAATTGTTGAAAAACCAAACATCTTGACACATAATCATCAATTTCCTACTTTATATTATCCCACCAAAAATATTCCTCCAAATATCTATACATATTACCTATACCGGGGTGTATATAGAAATTTGGGCTCTGATAAACATCCAATAATTCCATTTTTAGATCGGTTATAGAGATAACGCAAAATATATTCCCAAAAGTTTAAAATTCTATCTACATATGCAGATTATATCTATTTCTGGTCATTCAAATAATTAATTATCTTCTAAAAATTCTCATCATTAGACTAATAACTTTTATCCCTTTTAGTAAAGATGGTTTGGGAACCATATGAAAAAGTAATGATGTTTCACCTACCCTGATAATTCTCATATCTATCTATACTAAATCCATGAAAGTAGGATCCCTTTAAATTCTCATTTTTTTAGAATATCATGGTCCTTTATAATAAAATCATCTTTCATCTTGTGTTTCTTCCATGGTTGGTAGTGTATTGGGAAATCATAATCCTTGAGTAGATCGAGCCATATCCTTTTCCTCATATTGATTTATTTCTGTGAGAAGATATATTTCATTCTCTTTTGATATTTATATATCTCACATATTTCACCATAGAGATATTGTCCCCATATATTAAAATAAAATATTACCACTTCTAACTCAAGATCATGAGTTAAATAGTTCTGTTCCTTGGTTTTTTAACTATCTTGATGCATATGCAATAACCCAATCATTCTTAATAAGGACACAACCAATTCATTTCCTTGATGAATGACTATAAATCAAAAATCCATCATTTCTAGATGGTAATGTAAAGATAGGATCATTGACTAATCTTCTCTTCAATTCTTCGAAACATTATTTTTTCTATATGAATTTAACCCCTTTACATGTGATTTTAGTTAATGGGTTATCCAATTGGGAAACATTTTTAATGACATGCTAATAGTAACCTACTAGAACAATAAAACTGTGTACCTCAATTATTCTCATTGGTGAAATCCATTCTTGGATTGCCTTTGTCTTTATAGTATCAGTATACATTCCATCCTTAGAGATAATATGGCCATGAAAATAAATTTTCTGAAGCCAAAATCCATACATTAAAAATTTACCATATAACTCTTTCCTTATAAATGTCTCAAGAATGACTCATAAGTGATTCACATGGTCTTAAAAGATTTTAGAGTACACTAGAATATCATCAATAAATACCAAAAAAATAATCAATATATTCCTTGAATACTTTGTTCATTAGATCCATAAAAATTGAGGATGCATTAGTTAATAAAAATGGGATTACTGTAAACTCAAAATGTCCATACCTCATCAGAATAGTTATCTTTAGAATGTCTTCCTTCTTTACTCACAATTCATGATATCCATAATAAAGTTCAATTTTTGAAAAGGTTTGAGCTTAATGAATTTGATCAAATAAATCATCGATATGATGCAGCTGATAGTTGTTCTTTATTGTAATAAAATTGATTTCCTTATAATTAGTACATATCCTTATGGATCCATATTTCTTCTTGACAAAGAGATAAGGGGATCCCCAAATAGAAACACTTGGGTGAATAAATCCCTTTTTAACAAACTCTTCATGTTGTTTCACCAACACTACTAATTCCACAGTAGCCATTACATAGGGAGTCATTAATATTAGTCTTGAATCCATGATTAAATTAATATAAAACTCAAATTCATGCTTTTGGGGGTGTCTTGATAATTCCTTAGTAAATACATCAATATATTCCTTTGCAATGGGTACATCCCCAATTTTATTCTTATCTTATTCATTTCTAGATTTGTTTTCTCTTCCTCCCCTAGAATTTAATTTTTTAAGAGGTTGGGTGTGAAGCCTCATTTTTATTATTAAAATAAATAAAATACCTATTTTAACTGTGTAGAGGGAGACCCATTACATATCCCGAAACTCCTATGTTAAATCAAAAGGAAAATATCTAATTTCATTTCAAAAATATGAAGATGTAATAGAATTTGACAATCTAGAATAAAATAAAATATTGGCAATGTTTTAGGAGATTATTAATGTACCTTCCACTATATCATTTGGAATTTCAACCTTAGCAATTGTGATCACATAATCTTGGCCTTTATCCCTTATCCTTTTCTGGGGAAAATTTATTTGATGCTTAGGAAAATCCTTTGAATAATCTACCATTTAATTACAATTATATCATTGAACATTGGTATATTATTTCATTTCCTTACAATCACGGTCTTTCTGGCCTTTTTCTATACACTTGTAACAAACTCTCATTACCTTTAGGAATGTGATGGCATGTTTCTTCCCACAATTATTAGAGGATGTAAAGTTAATTATTCCCTTATTCACCAATTCCTTATTTCCTTTTTCAGAGTGTTCAGTATCCCAATTCTTTTCTTTCCTTCCTTCAAAGTCATTAGACATAGAGAATTACTTTTCTATATTGATAACACATGAGACTATATCTTTGTATGATGAGAAAGTTTGGGACACCGTTGACCTAAAGAGTAATGGTTTTAACCCATAAAATAATAAACCAATCTTACTCTTTGGATTGAATTTGTAATCATCATAATATGTTTCTAACCTTGTGAAGTGAGATTCATACTTTACAAAATTCTCATCCTCATTTTTCCTCAGACTTAGAAATTTATTTTCCATATTAGTTTGATGTTCACAAGGAAAGTATTTTTTTTAATAAAAGTTCTTTAAATTACATCCATTCCATATTTGATATTTCTTCATCCTGTTTCATGTTTTTAATAAATGACCACCATTGATCTGTATCTCCTAATAGATGATAAATTTTCATGACAACGTTCTCTATTTCATTACTTTGAAAAGAAAGAAATGTCTTCTTTAAGGAACTTAACCATTGTTCAGCTACAAATGGATGTTTAGTCCCATTGAATAATAAAGGTTGTTTTCTCATGAAGTGATCTAACACTATTCCTCCATGTTTTGGATTAGGGTGATCCATACGGGTAAGGTTATTGTTTCTAACCTGATTCAATTGTCCTAGTATAGTTATAAGTTATTCAACACCAGTTGTAGCTCCAAATCCAACATCATTATCTTACAATGGATAGAAATCCCTACATGGATTACGTGTGTTGATAAAGTTTTCATTCCTTCAACTATGAGCAATTTATAAAAAATGGCATGCACTAGATTAGGTTATAAATCACAATTCATAATTTCAAACTAATAAAATGCCTAACATAAATTGAAAATTTTACGCATATCTAATATCATAATAATAAACATGGTTTCATTGGGGTAATATTTATTTTTAAATCCTTCATAATGGTTTGTAGATAAAATTTGAATTATCCTAAGCATATCTCCTAGGAGTGTCAAACCAGGTGCACGGTAAGGCCCATTATTGTGTACCATGTTACACTAAGTCAGGATCGATGCACCATGTCAAAGTTGTTACCTCTCGGTACACATGTTCTAGAACTATGTCCACTTATAGTATCCATACATGGATGTATTTCTTGTAAAACCTACATAATATCTACTTTACCAAAATTCTAGGATGTTCTTCTATACTTATCCTCAAAGTCTTTCTTAGGGTTATATTCTCTAATATGTTTTTTCTAAATCTAGTTTACAAAGTTTCTAATTAACTTTCATTGACACCATCTGTAACGAACTTGACCCCAGTAGACTAAAATCAGTGTCACACTTTATTACATTGTCATATATACAAGATCCAAATTTTTATGGACCGATTAGTTTAGTAGTTTTTAAAACAAGTTTATATACATGAATCTCACCCTACATTTTAAAACATAAAGTAAAATATAGAAAATATTTTGAGAATTCCATTATTATCCAATATTAACATAGTATATTATTAATAATACACATATTGGAATATTGGAAAAAATAAAACATAAGAAAGGGGTGTTATCAGATGCTTAGTAAGGGTAAGCGTACAACAGAAACTATTATGGAAAATAATCATAAAAATTAAGGTGAAGTGTATAACAAAAACACAATCCAATTAAACATAATCATGATCATAATATGGAAATATTGAATGAAAATAATATAATTCCATATAAATAATCACATGAGAATACAAATTAACCATGGATATTCTACTAGTCGAATCATCACATGGAATATCAATAAATAATATCATAATGAGGTAATGTATAATGTTAGACATAATATACATACCACCAAGGCTTTGTCTAAGAAACCATACATAAATAGGTAATACATCATCCAATACCCAAACTATTTTGTATCACGAGACCTACTGATGCATAGAGGGGTTATATCTGGCCCCAACTATCACTTACTATGTCTAATGAATTCATTATATGAAAACATAAACAATGTGAACATTCATACGAATTGTGAATACTTTAACCATAAATCATGAATGGTATAAAAATAGTACATCCATAATCAAACTGATCATAAACCCTTAAATAAAATAAAGTGGATATAATCATAAGATATCAACCTCAATCAAACATAATATTCAACAAATGATGTTGACATAGATGAAAATACTATAATAAAACCATTAGAAATATTTTTATAAAAATACCCATTTACATTGAAATAATTTATTTAAAAGTCAAAAATTTATAAAATAAAATATTTTATTTAAAAATAATGTTGTAAAATTTTAAAGTAATCTTCAAAAATCTAGGGCATCATGATAGTGTTGAAATCCCCTCATTCTGTATATATCAAAAATAAACATTTTTTGTATTTTTGTTGAAAATGTCATAAAGAACCTTGTTAGGTAAACAAACAAATAATTCCTTTTAAAAGAATTATAAAATATCTAAAATGGATAAAAAAACATTGGTAGTATATTAGTTAAAATAATTTAGAAAACATTTGTAAGAAACATATACATGTATGATAAATATTCCCTAGTATATACTTACATATAAACAGTCCCGAATAATAATGAGATTTTGAAATAACCCTTATATTGTAATTTTATTTAGTTAAGGGTGTGTTAAACTGTTATATAATAGTTAAAGAATGTTATTAAATTATACCATAACTATAACCATATTTTTTATATCTTATACAATCCTCTTGTATCATTTTTTAATAATATTTCATTATTACCATTGTTTTGGGTGTTAACTGCTTCATTTTCTTATGTCTATTTTGTCATGTAAGTCATGTTTCTTATGAATATGATATATTTTATTCATGTAAATAATGATATTAAGTTCATAAATATCTTATTAACTCATTGAATACTTTTTATAGTCCTTATTTAATGATTAATGTGGAGAATGAATCTCATCACTTACACATGAGTGGCGGTATCATCCCCTTAATGGTGATGTAGTAAGGAATCGGATGGTATATTAATTATAAATAATAAATATCATATAATATATATTATTTATATTTATTATATTCATCATTATACCCATTCAAATAATGTGGTGATGAAAAATAAATTACACCACAACGTGGAGACGGTAAGTCGTACGTATGCACCCACGGTGATATTGTTTTTCATAGGATGGATAAAAGGTGGAATATATTTTTCACATAATCATAAAAGCAACTCAAAAAATATATTATAACATAGTTATTATTTTATAATGGAAACAATTTGTTAAGCGGAAGTATAAGAATAAATAATTTTGAAGGCGTCGGTATAGATGATTACCTCTTCTTTAGTGAACCTGATTTGGATCTCCTCTTAGGAACACTAGGGTTGGTATTTTGAGAAAAAAAATATCTAGGATGTGTATAGGTGAGTTTATAAGTGAAATGGGTAGGTTTTGGACAAGAAATATGGCTCAAAGTGGTGTGAGGATGTGGGGGAGGAGGTTCCTTTTTATAAGAGAGGGGAGGGGAACTCTTAGAATCTTTTAAAATATTAAATTAAATTAAATTGATTTTAGATTTCAAATAGATCCAAAGTAATTTATTTAGAATTTAATAGGATTAGGAGTATAAATCCTCTCAACCAATTATATTTATACATGTTTATGTAAAAATATTAACCATAACGTTTGGCTTTAACCCTTTGTTAAACCCTTTAACTCTTACTGCGACAACTTGACTTTTTACTCTTTATGGTTAATATGGTTACTATAAAATAAAAAAGATCCCCAGATGGATCATTGGTGACATATTTAACCTTATTATAGTAATTTGGACTAATTATATATTTTTATGAATCTATAACATTTAATAAAATATTATTTTTTTGAGTATCATTTATGTTAATTTTGATACTATTCATTATTTTTCTTTTTAAAAATTTCTTAAAAATATAAGACCTTTGAACCAACACTTATAACACATCACTAACGTGTATAACTTGTCTATAAAATTATTTTATTTCATTAATTATTCCAAATTATATTTATTTTAATATTTTAAATATCATTTATTTGATATTTCTATTAATTAAACAATTAGGGCATCATTATTATACAAGACTTTATTTAAATTATTTATTCTATAAAAATTAAAAAAAACATTATGATGATAAATTTATTATAATTAATTTTAATATTTATATTCTAATTTATCTTCTTATATAACCATGTATTAAAAATGTAATACTTATTAAAAAAACATAAGTATGAAATTGTTAACTTATCTTTAAATAGAATATTATAAATATCATTTTATTAACAAAGTAGTTTAAAGAATTATAATTTTTTCCTAAGGCTGATTTATTTAAAAACCCACTTATCCAATGAAATTAGGTTAAGTGTTATGTTAATTTTATAATATTATAATATTGTTTTTACCTTTAATTACCTGATTTACCCTTATCTTTGGAAAATTAAAAATTTAATAAAGTTACTATTCATAATAACCAAAAAATTATATTGATCCTAATAGAAACTAAATATTATACTGATTAATATATTTTATGTCTTATTTTCGAAATTCAATTCAATGAAGTGACTAAATTAATGTTAACACTAATCCCATAGATGTGGCAAGAAAGCGGGAAAAAGGAAAGGTTCAAAAGTTCAATATATTTTTCTATGTAATTTAAATATAAAAATGATTCAAATAACTTATATTGGATTAATATATGTATTATTAACCTATTTTAACTTTAAAAACTAATTTTAATTATAATAATTATTTAAATGAGAAGGGAGTTTTTTAACTTTGATGTAGTAGTTTTCACTATTCATTAAAAAATGAAACTTCTGAAAAAATTTCCAAAAAATTAACCCAAAGATAATTTTGATATTAAAAATTCAAAAATTAAGTCCATTTTTTAAAATAAAGTATATAAAATTTTAAAAATGTAGTTTTAAAATAGGTGTTCCATTAAAAGGTGGTAAAAATTCCCTTAAAAATAATGTTTTGATGTGTCAAATCAGATTTTTTTTCGTATATATTTGTCTTGGAAATGATTAAGATAAATGGAATAAACATAATTTTCATAATGTGGTTAAATCTATTCATAAACACTATTTAAAAATCTAGGTTAATAGATTGTGGTTCAGTATAAATCAGTGGTAAGTACAACGCAAGCTATTGAATTTATTTAAAAAGAAAACGTATTGTGAAATATTAGGGTGTTAAATATTGCAACGATGCATCTTGACATGAGTAAAAGTAGTGGATTAGGTTTCATTTATCACATATATGTGGTGTCATACTTGATATGGAAGGAGGATGAGTCTCAGTGGGGAGACTCATTGGTTGAGGTGATGTGTTCCATATTGCCTATAGAGATGATCTAGATGGATGGTCTGTGGATGGTTATAACTTGGTGTTATTCTGGGGAAGGTTTTTTATTCTTTTGTAAGTGTGAGTAGGTATTATCCATGTTTTTATTATATTTAATTTAGTGGTACATTCTGGTTTGAATAAAATGTATCTTGAATTAGAAAGATATCTTTGGTGGTCTGGGATGAAATGGTCGGTGGAAGATTTTATAGAAAAGTGTCTATTTTTTCAGCAGTTAAAAGTAGAACACAATGTTTATTGAGTTTTTTTACAACCCCTGGATGTTCTTGAGTTTAAATTGGAGGAAATATAGATGGATTTCATCATCTATTTACCTAAATATTAGAGATTGTGTGATAAAATTTTGGGTATTTTATATCGGTTAAAAAATTTGGCACATTCTCTGGTAATCTGTGAATCGAGTTCCATGGATATATTTGAGATGCAGAATGTGGATGAAGATTTTAGGCTTCATGGGGTAACAAGGACCATAATCTACTATCATAATCCCCATTTTACCTTATTGTTTTAGATGGGATTATAGTATTCTTTTGGCTCCGAATTTCTCATTTTCATTGTTTTCCACCCTCATATAGATGCCAAGATATAGTAGACCATCTAGACAATAGAGGATATGTTGTGAGTTTTCATCCAATATTTTGGTAGATCATGGGTAAAGAACCTTACTTTGGTTTATTTCACCTATAAAAATATATATCTTGTTATCTTAGTCCAAAAATTCCCCATTTTAATAATCACAAATCATGTTTATGTTATTTCTAATAAATTCAATGTTTTATGAAAGATAAGTATTTCTTTAGAACATACTAGAAATTTTCATAAGTCCTAAAGTGACTGTAAAGAATAGCATTCTATATTATCAACCATGGGACTAAAAAGTTACAAAGTACTCAATCAACCGTTTTAAGAGTCCATCGATCATATAAAAACTCTAGATAAGTTAGATTTAAAAAATAATTAGAACGATGGTATGACAGGTTGATTGAATGAGGAAGACATCTTAAAGGACTCAAGAGATAGAAATAGAAACCAAGTGACCACACATATTATCTCAAGATACCATATCTATCAAGATGTTTTCAAATGAATATATTGACCACACAGCATGGAGATAAATTTCATAAATATCAGATTGAACGTGGATGATTTCTCTCCAAATCTTCGATCTACAACAAGAGAAACTTTGTGAATACAAATCAAATTTGATGAAAATTCATGTGTGTAATAAAATTCAAAATGAATTGAATCAATCACAAGATGAAGTCAGATAGTCCATGCCACAATATAAATTTTAAAAACCTAACTAATTTTCCATAAGTTTCTAATTGACCGCACATTTAAGTGAAGATACCATATGGGAAAATTGGAATATCCAAAGTAATGAAGCATCTGTATGACTAAGTGAAGTGAAAATGTAAAGTATTTAGGTTTTAACTATGTATTTAATTGAATTTAAACTCAATATGATCGATTTTATGGCACCTCAAGGGCCCCAATCATATTTATCACAAATTTTCAAAGAAATCATGGAAGTTTATGTGGCACACCTTAAAGTGGTCATATCTAAAGTAGGTATTATATTTATTAAATATAATATTCTAACCACTTTTCATATGTAGAATTAAATGCTGGTAAGAGACATTTAATGAACCTAGAATTCATTTTGAGTATGAGAATTTATAATGATGATGTTTCGAGGGATATTTTTGGATAAATTTCTCCATTTATAAGACACTGAGGATAGTGAAAAAAATATACATGAAACGTGCATATTAGAAAGTTTAAAGATGAATTACTGATTTGTTTTAACATATAAACTACTTTATTTTCTCAAGAACTTCATCAAAACATATTATAACTTCTTATTAACTTCATGCATTATTTATAAACATAAATAATATGTCGGTATGAGAAGAATCATCTACAAAATAATATAAATCCATTCAATGCTGAACCAATATTATTTTCTCTTCTCTATCTATATTTTTTCTTAGATTTGAGTTATACATATTGTAATTTTTTATGTCATGAACACCATATCTTAAACTATATTGGTGAGTGTGAGATACTCTTAGTTATTCTTTATTTAAATATGTACTTTTGTAGAAACTATGGAAGAGTTTGAGTATAGCCTAGACAGCCCTGTATGTTGTTGTTCATAAAACCTGATCTATGTTTTAGATTAGTTTATTTATTAATAAACATTCTTAGAAGAAGATGTATGCTAAGTGAATAGGAATAGGTCTACAATTGAGACTAAACCTCTTATTTTTTAATCCTCATTGTATTTCTTTGGTTTTACTATATTTTTTCTTAAATATATTTAACAAAACTTTACTTTGATAGTTATATTTTACATGTGATATTTCTATTATTTAGTAAAAGTATGTTAATTTCAAAATATTTTAATAATAATATTATTATTCTAACTAAGTTTTAATGAAACTTATGAAGGGTAACTTAAAATCATTAAATTAGATATACCATGATTAATAGTTAACTTGGCTATTTTCTAAATTTGGTGATTTAGTTTTAAATACTTTTAAACAGAAATTTTAATTGGAAACGCAATTCACCCTATTCTTTAGTTTTCCACTTTGACCAGAATTTAGTATCAAATGTTTTTTTTTTCAATTTTAGTGTGATCTAGTTTTACCCAAAAGATAAAAATTTAAATTAATTCTAAATTTATATCCTTTTCGATAACAATAAGCTTGACAGGACTGCTACTAAAAGGCCTCCTTACATTAATGGTACCAATTATTCTTAGTGGAAGATTAAAATGAAAATACATATTGAGATAATTGGATTTTATATTTGGATTATAATAGAGGGTGAATATTAAAAATTTAAATATGATAGAGTTGATTGGAGTGATTCCAATAAAGAAACTTCTATCTATAATTGTAAAGTTATGAATGCCTTATATTATACATTGGGAGAAGATGGGTTTAATATAATTTCTACATGTTCTAATTCTTAAGAAATTTGGGATACACATTTTATGTCTCATGAAGTAACCTCAAATGTTATAGAAATACACCTGAAGTGCAATACTATTAAATAATATATTTTTAAGATGAATCCTGATAAATAAATTTTTAACATGTGTCTCAGTTTCAATGAAAATTTTAATAAAATTATTATACTTTAAATGAAAATTGATGACAAAGATCAAATGAACAGAATCATGTGATGCTTACCTGATCGATAGAGAGGAACCTTTTCCTCTATTCAAGAATCATGTGATATAATAAAACTACTAGTAAAAGAAATAATTGGAAAACTCATGATGTATGAATAAGAGTTGAATGTGGATAAAGAATATGAATAACCAAAGAGGAAATTAGTTTCTTTGAAAAAATCTAAGTAAAATATAAAATAAAAAATAAAAAAAAGATAGTTCAAGTGAGAAAAAATAACCCTTTGATGTCGATGAACAGATGGTTCATCTATCTAGGATATTCAAGAAGTTATATAGGAAGAATAAATTCATAAATAAATTAAACTATGGAAGAAATTATAATAAAATAAGGAACTGTTAAAAGGAAAATAAACTAGAAGAAGTGATCGGTTATGTATGAAATAGGAAATTTCATATCAAATATGAATAAAAAAAATTAAAATATAATAAAAAATTATGAGGAAATAGGAAAAAAGACCAAACAAAGATAATAATTAAACCTAGAGAACCTCTAAGGATGGTTTTAGTGAGTCTGACTTGAGAAGAGAAGACAAGACTGATAGAGAAAATGTTTTTTTATGATAAACAGAACTTAGGTAATAAATAGTGTCTCTATATATCCTACTCATATTGATAATATCACTGAAAATGAAAATAATGATTAAAATATAACCAATGAATATTTATTTCACTATTATTATATGATAGAATAAACATTTAATGAAATCAAGTACACGTATAAAAAATTAAATAAAAATCATGATTTATCTATTCATATTAAACTTTATATTTTTATAGAAAAAGGAAAATAATTCTCATTTATTAATAGAGGAAAATGATTTTAAAATTTAAAAAATAGAAACTTAAAAAGGATCTTTAAAGGTACAAAAATGGTAGAGAAACCTTGAATGAGATTCTTGGAAAATAGACCACACCCAAGTACACAACTAGGATTGGATACCAGCCCCGTCAAAGGGGAATTTATAAGATTAAATTTATTTTGAGTTCAAGATCTTTCAATTTTGTAAATAGTTCATATTAATTTTAAACTAATAAATTTTTTATTTATAAAAGCCTTAAGTCTGTTTATGGTAAACCTGTTAAAAATATTTGAATTCCAAAATCTTTTATTAATAACTTTTTACACCCAAGAAATTGTGGGTACCGAAATAATTTCTTATTTGAATGTCTATAGAAAAATTTCATAAAGATTACTAACAAGAATTTATGGTATCTTGATAGTGGATGTTCTAAACACGTGATTGGAGATTAATCAATATTTAAGACCCTTATAATGGTAGATGGTGGACATGAAACTTTTGGTGACAAAACCAAAGGAAAAATAATAGGACTTAGTAAAATTAGTAACTCTTATTCTCTTTTAATTTATAATGTATTATTTGTAGATGGTTTAAAGTATAATCTACTTATCATCTTAAAACTATGTTATGATAATTACCATGTCATGTTTTAAAATAATAATTTCAAATTTTATAATTATAATAATTTTTTACTCTTTAATAAATTACATAATGATAATGTTTATGTAGTTGATTTATAATATTTTTGTTCTCAAAAAATTTCTTTCTTATATGCCTTTCACATAGAATATTGGCTATGGAATAGAAGACTAGGCCACTGCAACTTCCACTCTCTTTGAAGGATAAATTGGAAAGGTTTATTTAAGGATTTTCTTGCACTAGAATTCCTAAAAGATAATTTTTTTAACCCATGTGGAAAAAGAAAACAACATAAGATCACTTTCAAACTAAAGAGATAAGTTTAAACTTCTCAATCCCTAGAGTTGATTCACATGGAATTCCTTGGGACTTCTGGCATTTCTAGATTAAATGGAAATCATTATTCTTATTTTCTTATATATAAATATTCTAGATATACTTGGGTATTATTTTTAGCTCCTAAAATTGAATCTTGTTCCTATTTTAAGAAATATGCATAATATATAGAAACTCATAGTGGATATACTATTAAGATATTAAGATGTGATCACGGTCATGAATTTGAAAATTAATACTTTGAATATTTATGCTCACAACATAGATATAATAACAAACTTTATACTCCTAGGAATCCCAAATAGAATGGTGTTGAAAAAAGAGAGAATATGACTCTTCAATATATTTATCTTCCATGACCTAACCCAGGATGGGGCTCGAACCGCAACTACCCAAAGCCTACCTCCATAGTCCAGGGGTGGATACAAGTGTCAGAAGTAATATCCTAAATGGGAGTAATTTTCCTAAGTACCTCTACACACACACTTCTCCATCTTAATGAAAAAGTGAAGTGAAAAAATAACAAAAATATGTAATAGCAGGAAAGTAAACAAAGCATGAAAAAACTCTAGGGTGTATAAGAGTATGGAAGTGAAAACTCAAAATTAAAGGGGAAAAATAAATTCCAAACCAAAAATATTCCCCAACGTGAAAAAACTAGAAAAGTAGATTGTTGAGATAGCCAATCTCCTAATCTCCAAGATCCAACCACCATACATGGTCCAAAGTACCTGGTATCCCTAAGATCATCTAAAGTCATCGTCGACCTATCTTTCGTCTTCATAAGACGTGACATGTGTGAGAAAATCTCATGCAGGTGTGAGTATATACATACCTATAAGGATTCCCCGAAATATGAAAAGGGAGTAGTAAGAGTTACAATAATAATATAAAGGCAGTAGATAATACAAAGGATGTAAGATACAGTGAAAGACAACTACAAACCCCATACCAAGAGAGAGTAACATCATACATACACAAGGGGATAAAAATTAGTAGATGAGATGCATGTTGAGTCTTTTCCACTAATATTAGGTGAGTAAATTCATCTAACTCTGAGAAGATAAACACAGAAAGCACATGGAATACACTATGCTTCTTCACATCTCATGGAAAGAGATTAACCAAATCCAAAGGTATGGATATATATATATATATAATCACTCAAAATAATCCAAATTGTGAGAGAAAAGGGATCTCCATATCATAGCTAAACCCAAGAAGAATAGTCACCAATAATTCCATAAGTTTATCGATGATTCCCAACATCCCATGTGCCTTCCCAGAAGTAATCATCCAAGTCAAGCCATTCCTCATCCATGTGACACATAGTCTATGGGACACAAACTCTAGGTAGAGGAATCAATCCCTGGTAAAATAGAAGGGTTCCACTATAATAGACGATATAGGACCAATGCCCCACTTAGTAGGAGGGTTCTACTCCAATGGTAAAGGACCCATGCTCAGCCCAGCCGAAGGGTTCAACTCTAGAAGTAATAGAGGTCCTATGCCTAGTTTACCTAGAGGGTTACACAAAGAATTTTTGTAGAGGACCCATACCCTATTCTGATATAAGGGTTCTACTATAGGAGTTGATAGAGGATTAATTCCAATACCGGTTAGAGGGTACCACACTAAAAGTCATCAAGGTCCCATGCACATCTCGATTGGAGGGTTCTACTAAGGATGTTTGTAGAGGATTGATTCCCTATTATTAGAGGAGGATTCCACTCTATGGGTTAGTAGGGGAACCATTCCCAACCCAGTAAGAGGGTTACACTCTAAAAGTTTTTTATTATCCATGCCCATCTTGACTATAGATTCCCACTCAAGATCCCATTGGTGATCCTGCATGATCACTGCTGTCATCAAATATCACCTAATCAAGAACTATGCCTAGAACATTTCAAATAAAATCTAAAAAAAACAATTAAAGGATCTATTGTACATTATGTGTAAAAACACTCGTGATAGGCTAATAATGGGACAAAATCTAAGTCTAAACAAAGGAGATACAAAACTATGAATTTTCCTAAAAAAGGAACCAAGTAGTACATGGTATATGAGGGGACCCACATGGTGTGTGGTCCCACTCCACTTCCTGGTCATTTACATGGATAACACATAGATCCTATCCTTGTATAAGTAAATTCCATGTAGTTTGACTACATCGTTGTCCAAAACTATTTGGGACTAGTCCATGTCCTTCTGGTTGTGTTTGTGTCCTTGACCCCAAGTCTGTGTACTTTGGTACACGGTGTGTTTCTTCGCACGGGATACCACATGTGTACCCTGGTCATGTATGTGTACTTGGGAACATGGATTGTGTCTATTTATGTGATTTTTCACTCAAATCATCCACACAAATAATGTGGTACATGATGTGTGGGGGGACTACACGTCATTCCATCCTTATGATTTTCCCAAACCCAAGCTACCCTTTCTAGGGGGATACCTGTCATGTGTTCCTCACAGTACACAGTGTGTCATGTTTCTTTATAGAATATTGGATCTTATCTCTACATGGTAGATCTATCCTTACTCCTTCATATTCATCTTTTTTTCACTTGAAATTGAAGAATATGGTCATCGTCCATCGCTTCCTTCCATCTGGTGGCCAAAAATCCATTCTTGTTGTTCATTAGAGGTCCATCGCACATCCTGAAAACACCCAACCCTTCTTCCATTGAATATTTAGATAAAAATAATTCAAAAATTCATACTCAACCTACAACTATCCAAAATATGTGCCTAATTCATTTATTCTTCCCTCGATCATGAATCCATTAGGATTTCAGGGGTCTGATCAGACTTGGTACTTCCTAGAAACATCGAACCGAGACCATGGGGTCCAACTAGTGAAGTGAATAAATTGAGGGGGGAGGAAGAAGAAAAAAGGTTTAAAGATTTTTTTCAATTTTTATTTTAAAAATATTAAGAATGTGGATGATCAGTGTTAGAAAAAAAATTAAAACCCGAAATTAATCGGTACATAGGATAATGCTAATGTCCAGTAATTAGTGCAGATCATAAATGGGATGATTATTATCAATAAATTTAATTAAATAGGGAAAAACACATATTAATCCTACCTAGGGATTGGATTTTTCTTCACTGAAGAACTCACTCACTAATGGTTGAAGGATTTCATCATGTACGTCATTCCTCAATATGCTCTTACCTAGAGTTTTGTCATCATATGATTTGATTCACCATTGCAAGGAGTCAGGATAAGATCTTAGTAGATCCTTGGATTATGAGTCTAACCCCGGGAACCTCATCATATAAGTATTATTATAGAATTTCTATTTAGGTTAAAACTTAATTAATGAATATTAATTTATTAATCCATTAAATGTACTGCTAATGGGTGAGATATCTGAATTCCCTATGCTGACTTATTTTAGGTTGTTCCTAGGGTAAAAAACATGTTACGAACTCAACTATGGTCATGAATTTATAATTTGATCTTCCTTTTAATATTTATCCCATTTTCTTTAAAAAACTTTTCGTGTGCAATATAAAATATATTTAATATTTTTATAAACTTTAATTTCAGGCACACTAGGCCTCAAAATCACACGTCGTCTCAGCACCTAGCTCTAGACATGTATATATTAAAATATTTAAAAGTATTAAAAGGAAAAACATGGGTTCTACATCATTCACTTCTTCAACCCACTCATCAATGAAAATAAAAACTTAACAAACTACTCGAGATACACAGTTCACACTTAGATCTCCCTCTCCCAGGATCCCTCCTGCATGTTTCTATGCTTCCACAAAATGTGAACCAAGGGTATGGTACATCCAAATGGGGTCCTCTATTATTGATCCTCGATCTCCACCTGGTGATCTACAAAGGTGGATCCATCTTTAATGTCCAACTCGCTCTAGTTGATGACCTGTGTGGGGTCATGCACATATATCCTCATTTGCAACACATGGAAGATATCGTGAACCCTCTCTAGTAATGGGGGTAGGGTGAGGTGGTAAGAAACCTCTTAAACCCTCTACATAATCTACAAAAATTTTATAAACCTCGGAGATAACCCGACTCCCCAGCTAAACCTTTAAAATCCACGTCATGGGGAGACTCACATGAAAACATGATCTCCCTACTCAAACTCTGAGGGCCTATAATGGTGATCTTCATAAGATGTTTTTCTTCTTTTATCTTTCCTCATCCATTCACAGATGACCCGGAACTTCTCTTTCATTACTTGCACCATCTCTAGGACAATAATATATTTATCACTGATCTATGTCCAGAACAAGGGTGGCCTCTAGGGTCCTCTGTATAGGACCTCAAAAGGTGACATGGCAATGGTAGAGTGGTATATGTTGTTGTACGCAAACTATACCAAAGGAAAGTGTTCTTACCAACTCCGACCGAAGTCAAACATGCAAGCCCTCAATATATCCTCTAACACCTGGATAGTGCACTGGTTCTTCCCATCATTCGAGGGGTGAAAGGTTGTACTCATCCTCATTTGGGTCCTGAATACCTCCTGTTGGCCTCTCTATAATATTTATGTAACTACACGTCATGTTTAGAGACAATCGCTGAGGGCACCCTATGAGGTATATTTCTCCCTCGTATGTATAGTTTCCCCAAAATCTCCATCAAAATATGCTCCATGATAGCAAGGAAGTTTGTTGACTTCATGAGTCCCAATATTGGAACAAAATCCTATACGAAAAGTTTGGAACTATTGATATAGGCCCCAAAACCATTGGTGTAGTCTATAACAACGGTTTGGGAGGTCATTGGCTTGCTAGAATCAGTATAGGTGGGTTATACCAATGGTTTCCAAACTGTTGGTATAGGTAATTAAAAAAAACAGTCAGTTGGTTTTGATCCCCGCACCTCTGATTTATATTTCAATGAATTAGCAACTAATATACAATGTTTTTTTGAAAAATAATATAATAAATATATATTTATTTTTATATTTATATGTAAATTAATTTTTCTTGTATTCAATGTAATTTGATAAAATTAATTGTTAAAAATAAAAACCCATATACCAATGGTTTTCAAAACCATTTGTATAGGTATGTTGATTTTTGGGACCTATACCAATGTTTTTTCAAAACCACTTGTACAGGGTCTTTAAATGGAGGATATACCAATGATTTTAGACAAACTGTTGGTATGGCCATCACCTATACAAACGGTTTTCGAAAAAAAATTGGTATAGTGTCTTTAAATGGAATAAATACCAATGGTTTTAGCCAAACCATTGGTATAACCATCACATATACCAATGGTTTGGTTAAAACTATTAGTATAGGGTTATATTATGGAACCTATATTAATGATTTTTTCCAAACCTTTAGTATAGGGTCATTTTATGATACCTATACCAACATTTTTTTTTCAAAACCTTTAGTATAGGTCTATTGGTATAGGTCCAATTTCTAGTAGTGTCAACCAACTATTACCCAGATAGTGTCATGGACCTTTGTTGACTGAAAAATCCCTATAACAAAGTCTATGGATATTCTATCCCACTTCCACTTCAGAATCTCAAGGGGCTACAACAAACCTTCCAGAACAGGGTGTTTAGCTTCACCTGTTGATGGGTGATGCTTTGAGAAACGAACTCAGCTATTCTTCATCTCATTTCAGACAACCAAAACTACTACTGATTGTCTCTATTCATATTCCCCACACCAGGATGTAAATCTAGGGGAGAAGTGTTGAACTCTTACATCACCTCCTCCTTTATCGTGATGGTAACCATCGTCTGTTCCTAGAAAAAGATGATGTGATTCCCTCTTTCATAAAATACATCTGGTGAGTTACATGTGGATATATGATCATGTAAGACCTCATAGTCAATGTTTTTCTACTGGGACTCCCTCACATGCTCGAGAAGTAGAGGAGTCAACACCATTGACTGAACAAAATTTATACCCTCCTCCTCCACTAGGGTCAGTTATAGGGAATCCAACTACTCTAAATCCTCTTACACCAAGTGAGTATGGGACTTCCTGATAAGGGAATATTCTACAATGTTTCCCTTCCTTGGATTATAAAATATCTCGAATTCATAGTCCTATAATAACTCCAACTAGCCCCATTTTCTTAGGTCCAAGTATATCTATGTGAAGATGTACCTAAGACATTGATGGTTAGAGTCAACCAAAAAGAGCTCTCCTAGAAGGAAGTGTCTCCACATCCTCAGGGAGAAGACTATTGATTCTAGCTCTAGGTCATGAGTCATATAGTTCTGCTCATGGGGTCTCAACTACCTCGACCCATATGTGATAAATGCATGTTGCTACATTGACACACAACAAATCCCATCTCCTGAGGCATTGTAATAGACTACATACTCTATGCCCTATTCTAGTAGTCTCAACATAGTATCACTCATCATTATTAGTCTCAACTCCTCAAAGGCTCTTTGAAACTTCTCAAAATAGGTAAATGGTTTCCCTTTCCACATCAGGGTGGTCAAAGGGTTTTTAATTATGGTGTGTTCTTCCATAAACCTCTTGTGGAAACCTAGAAAGACAAGAAATCTATGCACCTTTGACACAATCTTGGGGGGATCCCAAGAAAGTATTGTATTGATCTTTGTTGGGTACAAAGATAAAACATGATCAAAAATGACATGACCTATAAAGTGAACCCCATGAATCTAAAACTAGCACTTCAAGATCTTCCCATAAAGTTGGTGCTATCGAGGAAAATATAGAACCATACTTAAGTGCTCTGCATTCTCCTCCTCTGATCCAGAGTAAATGAGTATGTCGTCGATGAAGGAAACCACAAACTTTTCCAAGTACATCTGAAGGATATGGTTCATCACAGCAATAAACATGGTTGGGGAATTATTCACATCAAAGGGAATCACTAGGAACTCATGGTGTCTATAGAGACATCAGAATGCCAAATTTAGAATACCTTACTCGTGAACCCTCAACTGGTGGTATCCAAACCAGAGATTGATCATTGAGAAACATATCGTGCCTCGCAACTGGTAAAAGAGGTCATTAGTCCTCAGAATGGAATACTTTTTTTATCTTGTCCTGGTTCTGGTGATGATAATCCATTCAAAGTTGCAAGCTGCCATCTAACATTTTTTTAACAACATTGGAGCTTCTTAGGGAGTCACATTGGTCCTGATTCAACCCTTATCTTAAAGGGGCTCCAACTACAACCTCATATAATGAAGCATGATATGAGCCATCTGATATTCCATGGAAGATATCGAAGTGGTTTCAAGATGTATGTTGATGCAAAACTACATCTCCCACCTCAGAGGTAGTCCCTCAACATCCTTAAAGAATGAATCCATATAATTATTCACAAATAAAGGGATACAGAAGTCTAAAGAGCCTGATGAACCAAGGGATATACTCCCCAACTGATTGGTGATGTATTTTAGCCTCATTCTTGCAGAACCCACTCATCCTTACCTAAGATCTCTCTCACCCATATAGGTGAATCTCATCCCATTAGTGTGTAGGAATCTGACTCATCTGTGGTGATATTAAATATCATCTTAGACCATGGACAATCAATCCATACCCAAGATTACATCATTGGGTTCCATCATGATGACCAAAATATCTGACCTTAATTTCATTATACCAAGAGATAGCTCACACTGCCAATAGATAAAAGATATAGAATAATAATTCCCTATAGGGACATCAAGATGAAGCTGCTAGGCTTGAAACTCAAATGGGAGATCCAAATCTCAATATAGAAATATATAGATTAAGTAATGAATGAAAAATATGTATTCTAATAATTAATAAATAGTATAAAACACATAGATCATACCTCTGATCATCTCATTCACTGCATGGTCATAATCCTCCAAAGCTCGCAGTTGTTTGTGGCCCTAGCTTCTAGCTACCTAATCCGGAAGTGGGCCACCTAGTGATGGTGGTGGAAGGATCTCATAGTGTCTTCCTCCACCCAAAGCTCCTCATACTCCTCTACCAACTCCTCCTCTCTATGGATCACCCTTCCTTTTCCTGGGAGATCCCTAATCATGGTGCATCCTATGATGTGGTGGTTTATTAGTTATCTGTCTATTCTCCTCAGCATTTCTAGTTACACAGTCTTTTTCTACATAATCTCAATAATCATAGGAAAAGAATTGACCCTTTATGGGCTTCCTTGGTGCTCTGTGTTTTCCCTATACTACACAACCATGTTCCTAAGTCTGATTGTGAAAGGATATCCTATGTATAGATCATGTTGAATGGTGCCTTACAGTAGTTGTAAAAGACTCAACTCAGTGATTCCCACCACCAGATCTTGATATCTAGCATTCATATGGTAGAAATTTCCCTACCACCAGTTCCCTATCCAACACCCCATCATAGGTGGGGATTCATAAGGGCACAACACTAGCACGGATCACTCTGCAGAGTCCCAACTAAAATTTCTTTGCTCGGAAGCATCCATATAGGATCATGTTAATGGAGTACTGAGTAAGGTATATGAACTTCACTGCATACTCAGACACCATCATCCCTCCCTTCTATAGCTCCATAAGCTCCTAAATCCAAACTAAGCACAAACAAGATGGGTAACACTCTTCACAGAAGAGATTTTGGATGTTAGGACACAAGAGTGTTGACTCGTCGTGAATCTAAGTAACAAGACTCCACCAGTGCCTAGATGCTCTATAGAAAATGTTATTTGCTGGTCTGACCACCTAATTCTTTGGTGCTAGGATGAGACTAAATATATGAACCACTGACTCTAGCCAATCCTCTACTGCCTGAGCATCTTTCTAACTGGGGAACCTCAGTGGCCTTTGGTGTTGGAACTCATGAAGCACACTAAGACCATGTGCATCCTGATCCTACTATACTTGGATGATTTTTTTCTCAATAGGCGTGGTTATGTTACCTACCCACATGGAGGAAGAATCTTTCATGGTGTACGATGAACTAAGGCCTCAATGATCATCATATCATCATCACTATTGAAACTAGTATACTAGCTAACTATCATCAAAGAGGAATCCATAGATTTGTCAAGACATACCACATTCATATGATCATATACATGTATATAACATCAATGGGGATCTAATTCAGAATAATAGTCAAAGACTCAATCCTATATGATGCATATACCATCATTATCTGCAACCAATGAATTGGTATTTTGGGTTGACATGTAGGTAGTCAAGGTCCT
Source organism: Viscum album (assembly GCA_963277665.1). Lineage (NCBI taxonomy): Eukaryota > Viridiplantae > Streptophyta > Magnoliopsida > Santalales > Viscaceae > Viscum > Viscum album. The sequence continues at coordinate 1,076,801,294 of OY728139.1, read as the reverse complement.
TGTGAATAGATACATTGGTTTCTCACACCATCACTGGATTCCCTAGCTTGAGAGCCGCACTCAAGAAACATTTAAATTGTTTCCCTAATCCCAACCACATACTCATAAGGGGAATACTCTAGATAATGTCCCAAGAAATGATATTCCTCTGTTACATATTTTTCATGACTTAACTTATGTCAGGGATCAAGTCGCAACTACCCCCAAGCCCGCCTCCATAGGCCAGGGGTGGCGACAAGAACAGAAAGGCATATCCTAAATGGGAGGTATTTTCCTATGTACATGTACACACATACCTAATCATACTAATGAAAAGTTCAAATGAATAATAATAAAAAAGATGAAACATCTAGAATGTAAACTAAGCATGAAAAGCCTATAGGGTGTACAAGAGTGTGATAGTAAAAACTAAAAAGTAAAGGGGGAAAATATAGGCCCAAACAGAAATATGTACCAACATGAAAAAAATGGAAAAGTAAACAAATGATAGATTCAAACAACTGATATCCAAGATACAACCATCATACATGGTATAAAGTAACAAGTATCACTAATATTCTCTTAAGTCAGTGCTAACCTGTCTATATTCTACATAAGACACGACAAGTGTGGGAAAATACCATGTATGGGTGACTATATAGAGAACTAGTAGGATGCCCCAAAAGATGATGGGGGTCAGTAAGACATATAGAAAGAATAGAAATATAGTAGATAATACACATGATGCAAGATACAATGAAATAGAACATCTCAACCCAAACTAAGAGAGATTATCCTCATCCAAAGACAAGAGGCTCAACATGGTGAGTATATTAACTATAGGTTGAGTATTTTGTACCCATAGAAGAAGAGTAAACTCATCCAACCATGAGAATCTAAACACTGAAATCAAGGGGAATACCCTACATGTCTTCACACCTCATGGAAAGAGAGTAACCAAATCCAAAAGTATGGATACAAATGAATATATATATGTGTGTGTGTGTGTGTGATCACTAAAAAGAATCCCAATAAAGAGAGAAAATGGATATCCATCTCAAAAATCAAATCAAGAACAAGATTCTCTAACAGTTCCATAAGTCCATCAATGATGCCCAACATCCCACATGTCTGTATAGAAGTAATCATTCAAGTCAAGTCATGCCTCATCACTGTGTCGCATAGCTGAGGGGTCACAAACTCAAGGTAGAGGACCCGTGCCCTGGTACAAAAGGAGGGTTGCACTCAAATATTGGATGGAAAGAACCATTCCCTACCCAGTAGGAGGGTTCTACTCTAGTGGTAGACAACCCATGCTCATCCCAACAAGAGGGTTCCACTCTAGAATTTTTCAAGGACCCATACCTAGTTCAAATGGAGGGTTCCACTCGGGGTGTCTGTAGAGGACCCATGCATAGTGCTGAGAGTAGGGTTCCACTCTAGGTGGCAATAAAGGACCCATTCCCAAACAATTTGGGGGCTTCCACCCAAAAAGTCATCGAGGACCCATTCCCAGCATGACTGGAGGGTCTAACTTGAGAAGTCTATAGAGGAAACATATTGTGTGATGATAGGAGGGTACCATTCTAGGAGTCTGTAAAGGACCCCATTCCCAAACTGTTTGGAGGGTTCTACTCTAAAATTCATCAAGGAAACATGCCCAGCATGATAGAGGGTTCCACTCGATATGCCACTGGTGATCCGGTGTGATCACTGTCATCATCATGCATCTCCAAACCAAGCGTCATTCTCAGAAAATTTCAAATCATATCTCAAAATTGAAAACTGGGTGCCCCATTATGTTCTATGCAGAAAAAACACATAGAATAGGCTACTCATAGGCCAAAATATTAGTCCAAATGAAAAAGATATTGAATCGTGAAGTTTTCTCAAAAAGGAATCAAGTAGTACACGAAATGTGGGGGGACCCACACGATGTGTGTTCCCACTCCACCACCTAGCCATGTCCCAAGATATCACATGGATCCTAATACATGTAGAAGTATATTTCGTGTAGGTGGACTATACAACGTGTACAAACTATACAGAATCAGGTCGTGTCCTTCTGGTTGTGTCTGTGTTCTTGAAATCATGTATGTGTTCTTCGGTACACAATGTGCTGCTTCACACGGGGTGTCACTCGTGTTCTTTGGCCGTTCTGTGTACTCGAGAACATGGTGGGTTCTTAGATGTGTGATCCATTACATAGCTCATCAACATGGATAAGTCAGTACATGACGTGTGGGAGGATTACACATTGTGCCATCCTTATGACTTTCTCGAACCCTAGCCACTCTAGATAGGGGGATACATGCCATGTTTTCATCTCAGTACATGACATGTAGTTGAGTTTTACATAGAATATCATATCCACTCTCAACATGATATATCATTCCTTATGACTTCAAATCCAGCTTCTTTTTTCCCGAAATCAAAGGATCTGGTCAACGGTCATCGTTTCCATCCATCTGGTGACTGAAAATCCAATCTCATCGTTCATCGAAGGTCCGTCGCACAACTCTCACACCCTTAATCCTTCAAATAATGATGATTCAGCTAATGATTTTCCATATGATCATCCACAACCTAAAACTGTCCCAAATTTGTGCTTGATTCATCGATCTGTCCATCGATCATGAATCTGTTGCAATTTCTAGGGTCCAATCGGGCTTGGTAGCACCCGGTAATATCAAACCAGGACCACGGGGCCCAACCAATTAATAACATGGAGAAATTGAGGGGGAAAGGAATGAAAACAAATTTTTAAATATTATTTCCAAGTGTTCTTGTCCAATGATCAAGAATGGGGATGATCAGGGTTAGAAAAAATGAAAACTAAATTAATTGGTATATAAGAGCATGTCAAGGTCCTGAAATTGGCGCAGATCATAAACGAGATGATTCTGCTCAATAAATTTAATAAAATAGGGCATAAACTATAAATTTATGAGTTATACCTAGATATTGGAACATTATTTATTGAAGAACCCTCTCACCAATGATTAAAGGAATTTTTCGCATTCACTGCAACCCAATCTACTCTGATCTAGAGTTTCATCATCATCCGATTTGATTTAACAATAGAAGGAGGAAGTAGAATCTCCCAAAAGATCCTAGGATTATGAGGCTAACCTTGGTAATATCTCCATGGTATTATTCTTATAGAATTTCGGTTTAAGTTAAAAATGAATTAATTATTTTTGTATACTAATTTTAGTAGTTCAAACAATGTTTTAGTAGTTCAAATTTATATTGATGACATTATTTTTGGTTATTTAAGAAATTATTTATATACTAATTTTTCAAAATTGATGAAAAATTAATTTTAAATGAGTTTTATGTGTGATATAAAATTATTCATTGGTTTTTAGATTTTTCAAGATAAGGAAGGAATCATTTTCTAATCAAATGAAATATACTAAAGATATTATAAGATTTTTTGGATTGGATAAATATAAAGGAAGTGATACTCTAATGACTAATGCCTATAAATTGGATCTTGATGAAACTAGGAAACATTTTAATCAAACTATATATAGATGTTTGATAAGGATTTTACTTTACTTAACACCTATCCATCCATACATTATGTTTATTGTGTGTATTGTTCTCATTTTCAAGAAAATCTAAAGGAATAACATTTTAATGTTGCTAAAAAATTTATATACCTTAAAAATTAACCCAATTTATGATTGTTAAATTCTAGTGGAAAAAAATTTGACTTTTTTAGTTGTTTAGATATAGATTTTTATGGTTGCGAGTTAATTTGTAACGTCCCGGCCTGGAAGCCACTAAACCGGTACTCCGAGCCAGTTTTCAACAAGGCCTCAAGCGCGCCTCCCTGTACGCCAGAGGCTACCGACTAGTAGCAAGGTCCTAGGGTGTGATTGTGGGGAGACTATTACCTAATAACATAGTAAGAAAAAAGTGTAAATAACTAAGTATCATACACAATGGAAAGTAAATAGAGTGTGGAAGCAATAAACAACTGAAATAGAACAAGTTGTAATAGTAAAATGTTGTAAAATCCTGAACAACTATGCAATACAATACAACACTGGTCACCCACCGGCCCGACCATACAAATACAAGTAAAAAAGAAACTAAAGGTAAAATTATAGGGCTCTGGTACTAAATCTGAGCCAATCCACATACCCGATCTCCAGACACTGTCGAACTGCAGCCGCCCGATTAGTAGAACCACTCGAGCATCTCTACTCGATCATGCAACACTCGGCCTCAGCCCTATCCACCGTGAAACACATTCTCAACCTGAAAAGAAGACATAAGGTCTACACATACACTGAGGTGCACATTCAGGGGTGAGAAATAATCTCAGTAGGCACCCCGACAAGAAACCTATAATTGTGCTGCTAAAAGTGAATGCAACAACAATGTGCTCAGCATAGTTGAAACACAACAAAATGGAAGTAAACCAAACATGTAACCACAGTCGAACTGAGGGTATGTAATCCCTGTCAACTGAGAAAGTGCCACCATGGATGTATATATCTATATACGTACACAATTATATTCCCATACCTATACACATATACATAAATATGAATATTCATGATTAAGTGATTCAATTAACAAGAAAAACATCAGTAGTCGATCCTTGGGACCATAATCCTGATCTCCTGGAAATCCTGTGCATGGGAATTGAGCTTTAAGTTGTTCCACTCAAGTCGTGTATCAACGAAGTCGATCTCTGGGTCCATAATCTCATCGACATGTACCTGCTTCGTCCAACGCTGGAGATATGCCTCTGAAAAAGGTAAACAAAAACAAGTAACCCTCTAGTTCAACCAATCAAACACTAGAAACCCTCTAGGAAGTACTCAAATTCTAACCCCTTTGGTTCAAATAAAATATAAGATATAACAAATAATCTCTGAGGAAGAACCCTCAGTTAATTCCCCTTATAGTCATGTGTAATCAAAGACTCTCTGAGGAAGCTCACATGCTCAAATCCCCTTATAGTCTAAAGTTGTTAAAGTACAGACTCTCTAAGGAATCACTCATAGTAAAATTCCCTTATAGTATAAATTGGTTAATGTACAGAATCACTAAGGAATCACTCACCGTCAATTCCCCTTAAAGTCTGAGGTAGTCAGGAACTCTCTGAGGAAGCTCACACGGTCAATTCCCCTTATAGCCCTAAGGTCAAGGACTCTCTGAGGAAGCTCACTCGGTCAATTACCCTTATATCCTAGGTCATTCAAATAATTTAAATACTCTCTAAGGAATCTCACATGGTCAATTCCCCTTATAGTCTAAATTAGTAAAGGACTCTCTGAGGAAGATCACAAGGTCGATTCCCCTTATAGCCCGAAGTGCTCAAAGACTCTCTGAGGAAGTTCACATGGTCAATTCCTCTTATAGTCTACTACACCAGGTTCTCACAGACCTATGTAAGTCAATGAGCATAGTAATGTAATACTGCAAAAGTAAACCTCAAGAACTAATTAGCTAATATTCTACAACATATCACAACATTTCAGATAAAACCACTCCATCCTAACAATACTAGGCATGGAAGCAAGGAAGCCTTACAGGAAAATCTAGACCAAATGGTCAAAATCAAGCCACATGGGAAAACACATCCACAACAAGGTAAATATCTCTATTTACAATCAAAAAACCTCTAATAAGGTACACAAGGAATATTAGGCATCCAAACAAACAAGAAATATGCCTTGAATCAGGCTTAGTAGCCACCAACTAGGAAGCACCTCTGGTAAACACTACAGCATCAGCAAACCAAGTGAGATATAAACAAACGAGTATGGGTGGCCCGAACGCCCTACCCAACAATACATTCAAAGAAAAAAGGGATCACCAAGTTGGCACAAGTTCTAGGTGACACCTGATCACCATCTCTACCTAAACCCGATGTAACAACTCAGGGTTAGTCAAACAACGGGTACCCCCCTGGGTCCCTCAAGTCAAACACTGAGGAGGCATCATACTTTGGATCCTCTAAGTAAACACGAGCGAAGGAATCCTACACAGGATCCTTAGCGAAGAGTAAGAGAGGATTCATACATGAAATCATCAAATTAAGGAAAACATAGGCATTCCATAACATGGTTCCTTTCAAAGGAAGAAAAATAGAGATATCCAACAAGGGAATCCCTATGTCAAAACACAAGTAAAGGCATCCCTCAAGGGATCCTTGAAAGTATCTGGTCTCACAAACTCATAGTCCAGAAGGGAACATCTTACAAGGGGAACATAATCTAGAGCATATGTTATTGGAGATAACTCATAGAACATCTACTATTAATTTTTTCAACTAAGTTGGTACGAACACCCATCTTATCATCCATGCCAAGCCTCACTCTGAAGTATCAACTGAACTTGATAACTAGATAAAAAAACCCTAAATTTATATATAAACCCTTAAAACCCATTTATAAGACCAATAAAAGTCTAAAGGATTTCACCATTGCAATATATGCAGAAAAATGCTCAGAATCAACTACTCACATGCCCAATTCTGACTTCCAGGGACTATGATATCCCTAAATTACTAAGTTGAAGTAGTACATGGCTAGAACACATGGCCAGACCCATGGGGTCTACTTGTGTAATAGTATATTGCATGTAAATTACTATAAATGGAATATACGGTTCACAATAAGTTACACCATGTGTGTTTTCACCCGAAAAAATGCCCATGTATCACTACACGGGGTGTACTTTACTGAACACGGTGTGTACTCCTTAAAAACCATTATTCTGTGTTCTATTTCACACGGCCACCCACTACACGGTGTGTACTCAAAGTACACTATGTGTACCTAAAAAAACATCATCTTCCCTTAATTGTAAGAACACACGACATGTACCCCTGGAACACCCACCGTGTATTCTGGGTTTTCCGACAGGAAATCCCTCAAAATGCCCGAAACGCCCGTTTTCGCCCCCAAAACAACAGATCGGGCCCCATGGGATTACAAACAAGAAATATAAGGATTTAAAGACATAAAAAACGTGTTTTTAGGGTATTTATTGAAAAAAATAAATATCCCTACCTTCGGGAGGAAATCTCCAAAGCTTCAGTTGATTTCATAGTTCCCGGTTGTCGCACGCCGACTAAGTGCATCGAGAGCTTCGAATCGGTACCCCTCTTGCCTCCCAACTCTCTCTCTTCCTAAAAATACAATTTCTCTCATAGGTAACAGACAAGTATGAGGCGTAGGAGATGTGTGATTGGATGAGGAGGAATGAAGATAAGGAAGAAAAAAAAAAGAAAAGGAAAAGAAGAAAAAAGGGCACGGGCCGGCCCCGATGCCCGACATGAGTTTATGCTTCCCCTAGGCTAAACTCCCCAATTCGAACATAATGGAAGAGATGGAATTTAAATCCAAAATTCCATTTAAATTTTATTTCCAAACGAACCTACGTGTATAATTTAATATTTAATTTAATAATATTAAATATTAAATATTCCACTAAAATTTGAACAGCTCAGATTTTCACCAAACTCCAATCCTAGGGTAAAATCCCTATTCCAAGACCAACAGAGTTGTTAGAAAAATTATCCAAGATCATATGGTTAGGTAAAATGACCATTTTAACCCTCACGAGCATCCAATAGAAAAAATTCAAATTTCTGCTCAAAACTGCTATCCGGAAAAACACGAGTTCTTACAAACTCCCCACCATAAACCTTCTCATACCGAGAAGCCCAGTGAAATGACCTGTATCCATGATCCAAACCAGAGAATCTGCACAACCAAGCTATCTGGACTATCCAACGACCAGCCTTATAGTGTTAACCACCACCTTTTTCATGGAAGATATGCAACTACGACCAAACTGGTACTCCCCACCATAGGAATACCCTTGTCATCGTCTTAAAAGAAACATCGGCCCAAAATCCCACTAGAAAACAATGTAGTTTAACCTAAACAAGGAAAACCACCCTCAAAAGGCCAATAGTGCACTCCTCACCATATGGATTTTTTTGTACTACTCTGAGAGAAAAACTAGAATAGGTTATATCCTCAACAGGTTTGAACATTAAAAAAGAAAAAGGAGATTGATGTAGGGTTGAAGCTCTCTCAGCATACTCAAGACGAATCAAGATATCACATGATCGTCTCTTATAGGAGTACACTAATATTTCACTGAAGGCGTGTCTAGCTCCCTCCGAGCCACACTAACATCCTTCCAAAACCTGGCCAGGATTCAATCACAGGTCAACCATTTCACTGTAACTGGAAATTTCACAGTCACCTCTACAACATAAAGACATTTCAACACAACTGCTGGGATCCAAGTCCATAGAAATTCTTGAAATATCGGTCCTCGGCTCGCACTCGGCCACTCACCGATCTAGATTAAAATTATGTCACCTGCAATAACAACATCAAAAACATTGTTTGACCAGGCTAGGCACCTGAACATGCATGCTCATCGAAACCAGTCGCGAAAAAAAAACATCGCCAAATGGCATTAGAAAACTCTGGACAACCTTTCACACATAGTTTTCCCTAGAATAGAATATACATCGACCTATAAGGATTCAAGTCAAAACCAAGGGTATCTAGGTCTTCCACCTAGCCCTACTGAAAAAAATCTCACAACTGGGTCACAAGGTCTAACTCCTTATCCAAACAGATCCAATACCTCTCAGAAGACGGTAAAGATCACAACAACCAACGAAAGTCAAAACCGAAACATATCCTACAAGGACCCGGATCCTCTCTGAGCATACTCCGAAGGAACGAATCCTTGGAGGTCACAAAAAAAATAGAAGAGAAAAGATGAACTAATACTCATCAGGTATCTATATACAAAAATACCACAAGGAGGTCCAATTCAAGAAGAAAATCCTTGGTATCTATCGAAATCGTTCTCAAAGATCTGACTAGATAACCATATACCCGAGAAACAATACCCAATAAGGGTTAAACAGAAAGGCATCACGTTCCATATCGTCTAATTGGGGTCACTGCATCACCTGTGCACAACGACTAAGTCATCATCCTCACACCAACGCCTCAAAAAAGATCCACATAACCTACCATTAGGGTAAAAATTATGTGTAAGCAGACCCAAAGGTATTAGTCATCAGTAAAAACACACACTAGTAGGCCTATATGCTATGAATCCTATGTACCTAGTATGATACATGAGACGCCTCTTGCATTTTCCAGCCAAGAGTCAAAATCCATCCCTGGCATCTTACCAATGTCCAAGATCTGAAGATCCATAGTAAATCAAAACACCACACAACATGTGTGTCTCTCAAGGGGAAAATCATATACAACTATAACATCTCAAAATCAGAACAGCAATCCCAAACCCTGGAAACCCATACATCATACCGGAACAAGTGTTCTCGACGCACCAACCCGATATCCATCACAGGTTCCGACGCATTCCTAATACTCTTATATACCATATCCCAAAAAGTAAAGACCATGAAAGAAAACTCATCTGATACAACTTTGTAACATCCCGACCTGGAAGCCACTAAACCGGTGCTCTAAGCCGGTTCGCCACAAGGCATCAAGCACGCCTCCCTGTACGCTAGAGGCTGCCGACTAGCAGTGATGGCCTAGGATGTGATAGTGGGGAGACTATTGCCTCATACCAGAGTAAGAAAAAAGCAAAAAAAAAACTAAGTATCATAAACAACAGAAAGTAAACATAGTGCGGAAGCAATAAACAACTGAAATATAACAATCTCTAATAGTAAAATGTTATAAAATCCCAAATATCTATGCGAAACAATAAAACAATGGTCACCCACCAGGCCGGCCATAAAAATACAAGTACAAAAAAATGAAAGTAAAAGTACAGGGCTCTGGTACTAAAACCAAGCCAATCCATGTACCTGATCTCCAGACACTGTCAAACTGTAGTAGCCCGATCAGTAGAACCACTCGAGTAGCTCCACTCGATCATGCAACATTGGGCCTCAGCCCTATCCGTTGGGAAACTTGTGCTCAACCTGAAAAGCATACATAAGGTCTACACGTACACCGAGTTGCACGTACCGGGGTGAGAAATAATCTCAGTAGGGCATCCCAACAAGAAACCTATAACTGTGCTGCTAAAACTGTATGCAACAACAATGTGCTCAACATAGATGGAACACAACAAAAAAGAAGTAAACCAAACATGCAACCATAGTCGAACTCAGGGTATGTAATCCCTGTCAACTGGGCAAGTTCCACCATGGATGTCTATATCTATATACGTACACATGTATAGTCCTGTACCTATACACATATACATAAATATTATTATTCATGATTAAGTGCCTCAATTAATAACAACAACATCAGCAGTCAATCCTTGGGACTATAATCCCGATCTCCTGGACATCCTATGCATGGGCATTGAGCTATACGTCATAAAACTTAACTCGTGTATCAAATAAGTCGATCTATGGGTCCTTAATCCCATTGACATGTACCTACTTCGGCCAACACTGGAGATATGCCTCAGAACAAGATAAAAAAAACAAGTAACCCTCTGGTGCAACCAGTAAAACACAAGAAACCCTCTGGGTAGTACTCACAGTCTAACCCCTCTGGTTCAAATACAATATAAGATATAACAAAGACTCTCTGAGGAATCACTCTCAGTAAATTCCCCTTATAGTCATGTGTAATAAAAGACTCTCTTGAGGAAGCTCACATGGTCAAATACCCTTATAGTCTAAAGCGGTTAAAGTACAGACTCTCTGAAGAAGTAATCAAATTAAATTCCTCTTATAGTCTAAAGTGGTTAAATTAAAGACTCTCTGAGGAAGCACTCTCCGTCAATTCCCCTTATAGTCTAAGGTAGTCAGGAACTCTTTGAAGAAGCTCATATGGTCTATTCCCCTTATAGCCCCATGTTCAAGGACTCTATGGGAAAGCTCACTCGGTCAATTCCCCTTATAGCCCAGGTCATTAAAATAATTCAAAGACTCTCTGAGGAAGCTCACACGGTCAATTCCCCTTATAGTCTAAAGTATTCAAGGACTCTCTGAGGAAGATCACATGGTCAATTACCCTTATAACCCGAAGTGTTCAATGACTCTCTGACGAAGCTCACATGGTCAATTCCCCTTATAGTCTACTTCACCAGGTTCCCACGGCCCTGTTTAAGTCAACGAGCATAGCAATGCAATACGGCCAAAGTAAACCTCAAGAACTATTTGACTAAAATTTTATAGCATACCACAACTTTTCAGATAAAACCAATCCATCCTAACAATACTAGGCATGGAAACAAGGCAGCCTAACAAGAAAAGCTAGACCAAACAGTCAAAATCAATCAGCATGGGCAAACACATCCACAACAAGGTAAATAACCCTATTTACAATCAAAGTACCTCTACTTAGGCACAAAAGGAATAGTAGGCATCAAAACAGACAAGAAAGACACCTTGTGTCAGGATCATCAGACCCCAACTAGGAAGCACCTCTAGTAAACACTACAACATCAACAAACCATATCAGATATAAACAAATGAGTGTGGGTGGCCCAAACACCCAACCCAACAATACATCCAAAGCCCAAAGGGATCACCAGTATGGCACGAGTTCTAGGTGACACCTGATCACCATCTATACCCAAATCCGACATAAAAACTTTGGTTTGGTCAAACAATGGGTACCCCCTGGGTCCCTCAAGTCAAACACTAAGGATGCATCATACTCAGGATCCTCCAGGTAAACACAAGTGAAGACATCCTACACTGGATCCTTAGCGAAGAGTAAGGGAGTAATCATACATGAAATCCTAAAATGAAGGACAAAATTGGAATTCCATAACATGGATCCTATCAAAGGAAGAACAAGATAGAGATCCTACAAGGGACTCCCTAGGTCAACACACAAGTAAAGGCATCCCTTAGGGGATCCTTGGAAGTATCTGGTCTCACAGACTCATAGGCCAGAAGGAAACATCTTACAAGGGGAACGTCCTATAAAGCATAGGTTATGGTAGATATCTCATATCTCATCTCCTATTAAAGTTATCAACTAAGTTGGTCCGAACACCCATCCTATCATCCACGCCAGGTCTCACTCTTACGTGCCAACTGAACTTGATAACTAGAGGAAGAACCCCTCCATTTAGATATATACCCCCAAAACCCCATTTAGAAGACCTATAAAAGTAAAAACTATTCCACCATTGTGATCTACATGGAAAAATGCTCAGAATCGACTACTCACACGCCCAATTATGACTTCCAGGGTCTAAGATATCCCCAAATTACTAAGTTGAAGTAGTATATGGCCAGAACACATGGCCAAACCCACAGGGTCTGCCTATGTAAGAGTACACGGCATGTACTTTACTGTACATGGAATGTACTATTCAAAAAAAGTTACACCATGTGAATTTTCACCTGAACACATGCCCATGTACCACTACACGGCATGTACTTTACTGTACACAGCATGTACTCCTTAAAAACCACTATTCTATGTTCTATTTCACACGGCCAGTCACACGGCCACCCACTACACAACGTTTACTCAAAGTACATGGTGTGTACTTAAGAAATATTTGTCTTCCCAGAACGAGAAGAACACATGGTGTGTACCCCTAGAACACACACCGTGTATTCTGGGTTTTCCGACGGGAAATCCCTTAAAACGCCTGAAATGCCCGTTTTCTCCCCCAAAACAACAGATCGATCCCCATGGGCTTACAAACAAGAAATATAAGGATTTAAAAACATAAAACAAAATGTTTTATGGGATATATGGAGAAAACATAAATGTACCTACCTTCAGGTGGAAACCGCTGAAGCTTAGGTTGATTTCACGGCTCCCAGTTGTCGCATGCCGACTGAGCGCATCGAGAGCTTCAAATCGGTACCCCTCTTGCCTCCTAACTCTCTATCTTACTGAAAATCCAATTTCTAAAATAGGTCCCGCCCAAGGAGGAGGCATAGGATATGTGTGAAAGGAGGAGGAGTAAAGAAGAGAAGGAAGAAAAGAAAAGAAAAGGAACAGAAGAAAAAGGGGCTCAGGCCGGCCCCGGCGTCCGACATGAGTTTATGCCTTCCCTAGGCTGAACTCCCCATTTCGAACTCAATGGTGCTGATAGAATTTCAATATGAAATTATGTTTAAAATTTATTTCCAAATGAACCTATGTGAATAATTTAATATTTAATTTAATAATATTAAATATTAAAAATTCCACTAAAATTCGAACAGCTCAGATTTCCACCAAACTCCTGTCCTATGCTAAACTCCCTATTTTGAGACCAACAGAGTTGTCAGAAAAATTATCTGAGATCATCTGGTAGGGGAAAATGATCATTTTACCTTTCATGAGCATCCAACAGCAAAAATTCAAATTTCTTCTCAAAACCGCAATCTGAAAAAACACGGGTTCTTACATAAATAGAAAAAGAACCTCTGAAACATGTCAATTTTTTGGAATGTCTCTAGTTTCATGGTGTAGTAAGAAACATAACATTGTATAATTATCCACTGCTGAAGATGAGTGTATAGCTACAAAAAGTTATTGTGCAAGGATTTTGTAGATGAATCACACTTTCTAGACTATGGTTATGAGTTTAAATATATACCTATAAATTGAGACAATACAAGTGATATTAATATTTCTGAAAATCCTTTATCTCATTATATGAAAATCCATATTGATATAAGGCATTAATTTTCAGGTGTCAGTTTTCAAAATGGATATATTACTCTTGAATGAATTTCCACAGAACATCATTAGAGTGGTATTTTTATAAAGCCTGTGAATTTTGAGAGGTTAAATTATATCATATATAAATTAGATATGATCAATTATGTCTATTTTCTTACATTTTTAATTATTTTTATTGTATTTATAGATATATGTTCAGTTTATTAATAATATTATTTTAATTACCTTTTTATTAACTGATATTATACATGATTTTATTTTAAGTGGGATATTATCTATTTATCATGTTTTACTATTCATTAAATCTGTAGATGATTTGATATCCCAAATTAGAATTGGAATCATCATCTTTCTTGAACTAAATTATATTTCGAACATTCCTCAATTAAAACCCTAGCCTTTTAATCCACTAATCACAGTTGAAAATAGTTATATTGAATATTTCATTAGATGAAGATATTTTAGAATCCTCAAACACTCCTAGGAGATAAAATATAGTTACGAGTGGGCCTAGAATGATTTATAAGATACATATTTTGTCCTTTAAATTATTTGAAAAAAAATAAGTAGATGTAGAATGGTACAAGAGATTTCATTCTTTAGTCTGGTGAGTTGTTCTCCATCAAGGTTGGATGAGTTGGTTTTTAGATGATGTTCTTCATTTTTACCCACATTTGGTAAAATAATTTTACCTAAAATGGTTTCTAAAGTTGTAGAAAAATAATATCTAATTTAAACTATTTTTTTATGGTCATGATTGTGAGTTCTCTTCAACCTTTGAGGCTAACTATTTAATGGTTTCATATCTGGGAGAATTTTGTGGTTATTAGAATTTGTATCCTTTGAACTATCCGTATTTTGAAATTGAGAATGCCTTGTAATAGTTTACTGATGATGGAACACATCGTAGGCTAAGTGATAATGAGTTAATTGGAGAATATATGTTGTTTCTAAAGTTAATCTAACATACCATCTACCCTCTAAAGGGATATTTCACCACAATCTAACACCAAGATATTTTCTTATTGTACTTAGTGGTTCATGAAATATAGATAATTCTACCTAATTTTTTTTATGAGGCATAGGGAAGAGTTATGTAAACATTCTCCCCAATTTAATACTATTTCATTCCATAAGTTCATTTTTATTTTACCGGAACAAAAAAAGGTTGATTCCTAAGAGATTTGAGATATTATTATATTATAGAGGTATTTTTTAAGAAAACACATGTAAGCATATATACAAAAATTAGAATCTTAGGAAGATGATGTGGTTGGATGATAAAGAAATGGTATATGAGAGGTTTAATCTAATTCAAAATCCTAATGGGTTAAAATATTCCATTAATATATGCTTGGATCCAGATCAAATTGTTGAAGAAATTTATTATGCTAATGAAGATGGATCTCAAGATATAGTTGATGTAGCTAAAGAAGAAATACTATATTATAAATAGATCTTGGGAAGCTCTCTTACTCAATAAGATCAAAAATAATCTATGGTTCCTATTATGGAAAAACCTGTTAGAGAGGGAGTATCTTCTAAGAATGAGAGAACTCCTATATCTTTGTTATTTAAACCTATTATTACAGATTCTATAAGTGATAAAGGATATGACCTTACTAAACATAGTGCACCAATGTTTGAGATTGGAGGGGATCCCATATTTGATTCCATGCCTCCTATGAATAATTGTCCTCTATATAATCATTTCTTTGATATATATTTGTTTTCTCCTGATGATAGTGGTTGTGAAAATGATGATGATGGTAATGAAATTATATCTAAGCCAGAGGGTAATTACATTCTAGTTAGTTCAAGAGTTAGAGATTCTGATTTTCCAAAGCCTTATTCTCCATATCTAGAATATCATATCAGACTTGATCCCTCATATGATCTATTGGGACTCTTAGACACTCCTTCCTCTCATAAACCTACCTCAAGAAAATATTTTTCAAGGAGAACCAATTTATGATTCTTCAATAATAATATAGGGTGTAGTTATGGAAGAATCAGATACCTCAATTAAATAAGCTGGGAGACCCCCTGTTATATTTTTAGATAATAAAGGATCTTGGAAGAGATATTCAGAATATGAGTTCATTGACTCCATATCTCCCTATTTGCATCAGTCTACTCAGGCTCTTCAAGATTCTCCTACACAATAAGATGGAACTCTTTTTCTCAACCCTATGTAATAAATTATGAAGATTTTATTCAATTTAAGAGAGATATTCTAGAAGTTATAAAATAGTTGTTTCAGTGAATTAATTGGATTAATAACTATGAAAGACTAGAAGATACAGCCTACACTATTGAGAGTGCAGTTGGTCATATCCAACCAAAGTTCTTTCTCAAGATGGATCACATGGGTCATGAGATTATTAGTTTTATAAATCATATGGAAAATTTTAAGGGTTAAATTATATCCTTTTATACTTACTTAATAGACATGCTAACAACTTTTGAAAGAAGGTACTTGTCTGTAATTACCAATCCTTCCAGACCCTCTATATATGCATCAGTTCCACCTCCACCAGTCTCTATTGATTGAGATCTTATTAGAAGACTCATGCGTTGGGAAATACTTAGTATGAATGAAATTGTAAAGGATGTTAATAATCATGTGAAAATGGATATTTCTTCACATGATAAAAAGATGTGTGATATGATTAAATCCAAATCAGTCAAGTTTTCCAAGGATAATGGTGTAATCAAGGGAACTATCAAGTACTATCTCAAATGGATTTATACCAAGGAAGAACTGAAGAACTAGTTTCTATCTTAGGCTAGAAATATTAAAATTCATCCTCTAACAGCTTCTCTTAATGGGTTTATAGAGAAACTATTGGTTATGAAACCATTTTTGGAAGAATTTATCTCAGAGAATGATGAATTTATTTGATAATAGGGAATGGCCCCAGGGTTTTGGCACGTATTACCTCTTTATTAGAGACTTTTATAAATGTTTAAAATTCTCCAATCTTAGAACCTATTTATTTACCAGTACCTTTTCCTTCTTCGTGCTAGTTACCACATCTATTTCAGCTTAATTTTTCATAACTGATTCTACTATATCTTCTACCTATCTTATTATACCTATAACAGGACCATCCAATCTCAATCTTTCTCTAGACTCACACCAAATCAGATCGGTTTCCAAGTCTCAAAAAATATTATGAGGTTATACTAATTATAGGCCATAACATCCTCCTGATACTATTTTTTGAAAAGGAAAAGATCTTATTGACCCTTCATCTATTCTGGATTCAGATTCTGATTAGATATTCAGATAAGGCCAATGTAATTTTTGAACATTAATGAAATTTATCTTTATTATTAATTTTGTATATATATTTTTAGTCCTTTTTATCATTTTTATTTATTATTTACTTTCCAACCTTTTATTCATTCTTTTTTATCATCCGAAAAGAGGGAGTAAAATATGAACTATATAGAAAGTTAACATGACCCTTTAATTGTTACAGATGATTGTACTTAGTTTTCTTTTTTTATTCCTTGTGTATGGACATTTATATGATGATTTATGATCATCACAAAGGGGGATATTTTGTATTAGTCCATTAATTCCTCATTTTAATGATCACAAATAATTTTTATGATATTTTTAATCAGTTCTATGTTTTATGAAAGATAACTATTTATCTAAAACATATTATAAATTTTCCAAATTTCTGAAGCGACCGTAATGTATTGCATGTCAGATTATTTACTGTACATCTAAAAAGTTACAAAGTACTAAATTGACCCAATGAAGATTCCATTGAATATATAAAGAACTTGGGAATTGCCAAATTTGAAAAAGTATCAGAATGACCACACAACATGTTCCTATATCATGGAAGATATCTCAAAGGACTCAAGTGACAGCAAGAAAAACCAATCAACTGAATATTTCATCTCAAGAGACCATAGCTATTAGGTTACTCGAAAAGGCATGGATAACCACATGACCAATGGATATAAATCACACCTATTATATTGAATATGGTTTATTTCATGGAAACTCTTTAATAGACCACACGATAAACCTTATGGTTGTGAATCTAATTTAAACTGACCAAGTTTCTGTTAAAATTTTTTCAAAGAATTGAATCGACCACATGTTGATTTTAAATCAATAACACAATGAATTCAGAGTGACTGTGTCATAATGAGAATTTTTTTAAAACTTACCAATATTTCATAAGTTTCTAATTAATTATATATTTAAGTGAAGAAACCATATGGGAAAATTAGAATATCACAAAGTGTTGAAGAAACTGCATGGATAAGTGAAGCAGCCAAGGAAAGTGTTCAGTTTTTGAAAAAGTACTAAATTAACCATAATATTAAGAAGATAAACCATATGTATTATAAAGGGATATGATCATACTTATTAAAAAGTGTTGAAGCTTCCAAAAAAACTGACGAGTAACACCTTAAATAAAACATGTCTAAAGTGGGTATTATATTTATTAAATTTAATATTCCAACAACATTTTCAATGTTGAATTAAATTATAGTAAAAGGAATTTAATGATCCTAGAATTCATATCATGTATGAGGATTTCTAATGAATAGTTTTCAATAGCTCTTTTTGGAGAAAGTTTTCCTTTTAGACGAGACTGGGGAAAGATAAAAAAATATACATGTGATGTGTATATCTAAAATTTTCACAATGAAATAGTGCTCGGTTCTAATGTTTACTCTACTATATTTTCTCCAAAAATTTATTAAAACATCATATAACTTATTTCTATATTTTCACATCATTTTTGAACTAATAGAATACATAGATAAGAGAATAATCATATACAGAAGTATATAATTCCATTCTTCACTAAACCAAAAATATTTCTCTTATCTATCTCTTTTTTTCGTGTATTTGAGTTGTGGTTATTGTATTTTTTTTATTTATTAATAACAATATCTTAAAAATTATTAGAGATTATGAGATACTCTCCCTTATTCTTTCTTTACATTTTTAGTCCCATGGAAATTGTGGAGGATGATGATTATAGACTGGATATCCCTACAGTTTTTTGTTTATAAAACCTGATCAGGGTTGGGGATGATTTTATTTATTAATAAACATGATTAGAAAAAATGGACTACTAAGTGAAGAGAACTATGTATTTTCCTAATACTGAACAACTTTTTTTAATCCATTGTGTATTTCATGTTTTTTACACTATTTTTCCAAAAAAATTGAAATATTTTAATTAAACTATAATTTGATATTTAGCTTTTACATGTGATATTTCTATTGTTTATTTCAAGTAGAGTAATACCAAAAGATTTTAATAATCCTAAGATTATCATATATAATTTTTTATTAAACATATAAAGAGTTACTTAAAAGAACTAAATTATATATACCTATAGTGCTAGTTAAGTGCATTAATTTTCAAATTGGGAGATTTAGTTTTAAATATTTTTAAACAAAAAATTTAATTGGAAACTCAATTTACCCTCCCCTTGAGTTTTCCACTCTAACCAATATATCACTTTTCCATTTGATGCATTGTATGAGTGATAATTTCATTCTATGTTATATTGGATGAAGGTTGGGGAGTCAGTGGTTTTTGGTCCTGATGTGGTGTAGAGCATGACTAAGAAGGTCTGGTTTGTTTTAGATAGGATGAGAGCAGTAGAGGACCATCATAAGGCCTATGTTGATCACTATTAAAGGCCTCAATAGTTTGAGGTTGGAGACTATGTGTTCTTGAGTGGCTCCCCTCAACAAGGGTAGTAATGGTTTTTTAGGAAGAGTAATCTTTCTCTTTGGTTTGTCATGACTTTTGAGGTATTGAGATGTGTTGGTTAGGTGGAATATCGGTTAGAAATTCCACCAAAGTTGGACAAGACCCACAACATCTTCCATGTATCCCATCTTCATTGGTATATTCACAATGAGTCCCAAATCATTAACTGGATGATTTGGATATTGAGTATGATGTGAAATTCATAAAGTGACTAGAAGAGAACTAGGATCATTAAAATAAAGTGTTCCATGGATAAATCATCGACTTGGATTGTGTGAAGTGAAGGCATGGTGTTCAGTGGAGAGTACATGGTAGCATGAGATGAAGATGCATTCCCAGTACCTGGGGTTGTCTTGAATTTCTCCTTGTCGTTTTTTTATTTGTTGATGTGATGTTTGAACCTTGAAGATTTATGAGATGTCTTTTTTCTATTCTCGGTGGACTGTGTTATGGATTCTAGTATATGAAGAGGGTATAAACCCTTTCTAGTCAATACACATTATGTTTATGATGTGTTTTAAACCCATTTTGGCAAGTCATTTCCTCCCAAAGTAGAAAATATCTTGATATAGAGGTTATGTTTCTTTAATTCATGTTCTTGGAGAAATATTTTGTGATGTTTGAGGCACTTTTTGGCTTGGGATATGTATAGGTTGAAATGATAGTGAGGATGGTTACATGGAAAAGAGGTGGATTATGGAATGAGTGAGATGATTTGGTGTTGTTCCCAATGGGGGATGGTGGTGTAGTAGTGTGGGGTGTCTTGTGGATGTTTTGGTTTGGTGTTTTTGGTTAGTGGTAGTGTTTGGGGAATAAAGTGATCCCTAAGAGGTGTCTCATGGGACAGTTTTTTGGACCCTCACCTTTATTTTTTGGATTTGTTTTTGATTATTGGGTATGAGAATCATTTAATAGGTATATAAAATAAAGTTATGTCACTTATCGGACTTTTAATTTTCTAGTTTTGTAGTTGGTGGTGTTTGTATGAGGCTTGAGGAGGGTTTGGTGGAGTTTGGGAAAACAAATTTTTGTAGTAGGTAGTTCATGGCATGAATATGTATTCACATCATGATAGGTTGATTCATGACTAGGTGACTGAAAATTCACAACTTTATTTCAGATGGGGAGTTATGTTCTAAATTAACTCATGATGTGAAATAATGATTCATAACATAAATTAAATCAAGGACGAGGTGCCATGAAAATCAAAAGAAGTTCATTGAGTTTGGAATTTTATGTATCTGTGACTTAAATCAGTTTCACATCATGAATTGTAAGTCCACATTAAAATTTAGTATGTGAATACTAGTTTAACTCCATGTATGTGCCAACATCCATCTTACTTACAAATTTTTTGGGGCCTCGATTTTACCCCATTCATCTATTATTCTTATCAATTTTTAAAAAACCCTAGTGATTTGGGGGATATTATAGCCCCTATCCTCCTTTGATCCTTGGATTAAAAAGGTTGATTATTGGATATCTATGGTAGGTTCTCCTCATTATCCCTTTATTTCCTTTTATTATTCCTTCAGGGATTCTCACCAGTGATAATGTTTTGATCAGGATGGGTTTGGGATATGATTTTGATGATACGTGGGTGTGATTCGGGTTAATTATAAATTTCACTATATGGTTGTGGTCTTTTGATCGTTTCTCCCTTTCTCTATTATGCATGGAAAATTGGAAATTTTCTTTGAGGTAGGGGATGCTTGTTTTATACATATTTATGTGCATGTGTAGGGATTGTATGATTTTGTCTTCCATTGGGTAGATATTAAGGGTCGAGTTAATGAAGATAATGAATTAGATTAATCTAAAATTGGTATGAAAAGAGATAAATCTCATGTTTTAGTTATTTTGATGTTATTTTTGATGATTTTATACATGCTTGTTACCATTTCTAAAATTAACATCTGTTGGGAGCCTTTATTGTGTTGTTTTTGATATGGTTGTGATTACCTGTTATCACCCTGAATGAAATTTCTAATCAATTATATCTTGATAATGAATTTTTTCCCATGGAAATCTATAATTGTGTGAGAATACCCAAGTTAAATATTGATTTAAATTAATACAATCCCTTGGACTTAGATTGTGGAATTCAGGATGTGATGCTATGTGTTATTGTTATTGTTGTGTTTCCTTATATGATGTAGGTAATTTTGTGGTTATGTTGGTAACTAATTGGGTTGTAAAATAAGTGGGGTAATGATGTGATGGTTGGTAGCATGGTATGCAATGTGGGTGGTTGTGCGATGGTCGTTATGTGAGGTGGTTGTGTTGTTCTGTGGTTGATACGGGTGGTTGTTATGATGATATGGCTTGGATAATGTGGTTTTGTATCAATGGTTGTTGTGAAAAGGGTGGTCTATTATGTGGTGTCGTTGTGTTAGTTTCCTAGTTAGCTGTGGAATAAAATGTTATGCTAAAATGAAATTTGATGGGCTAGTATATAAATATGAATGGGATGGAATTGATGTGTGGTAATTGAATTAAGTTAATTGAATGATAAATGAATGGGTTTTGTAAATATGAAATTAACTAGATTAGTAAATGGGTGTTAGTGAAAACTCATTAAATCTGTAAAGTTCTTGAACATATAATTGAAAGTGGAATTATGTGGTTTTGTGTGGTGGTTTTGTGGTGTGATACATTTAGTGGTTGAAACAGTTGTGACATATGTCATGTGGTGCAATTGTGGTGTTGTGGTGTATTCTAGTTCAGTTTATGTGAACCTATAGGTTGGGTATTATGGTTTCTTTATCTATCATGTATTTTATGTTATTTCTATACATTCCCCACCCTAGTTGGATAACATTACCAATGAAAAATGGATTAATGTTCCTGGTGTTTTCACCAATATCAAATATGGTGGTGATATTGATGGATGGATACCCCCTCTTCCCCTCTCTTCATTCAGTGGTGATGACATGGGTTGGTTTTGGAGATTACATAGTAATGATATGGGTTGGTGTTAGAGATTACCTAGTGGTGATGAGGATGTGATGTGTGTATGCATGGTGGGATGAGGCACAAATTTTATGTCTTTCATGTTCATGACAACCTAGTGTTTGTGTTATGTGATGATGTTGTGAAATAATGAGGTTCCGATGTGATGTAGTTGTGATGTGATGAGGTTGTGATGTGGTGATGACTAATGATAGACCTTAATGGTAGACCTTACGAGGGTAGGGTAGATAAGAGTGCATCATGAACCATATCATAGATGTATGGATATGTGATGTGATATGTATAGAATGGATGAGATCCTAAGATGTTTGACATTTGGGTTTTATAGAATAAAATTAGTGGGGAATTGGTTGTGTGGTGACTTTTTTATATTATTGATACTGTGTTACTATATTGGATGTGTGATTTGGTGAGCGATACATAGTGAAGTTGGGATTTTTTAGTTGACTTGTTTACATGCTCATTATTTCTGTTGTTTGTTTTACTGGTGCATTAATATGATCTTTTCACATGCGCACTAAAGACATTGGGTTTGATCCATGTTAATATATATTGTATACTCACCCTATTTATATAAAAACTATTTTTCATGTTTCCAGGAGGAATTTTTGGACCAAACTATACATTACTATCTTGGATTTTGGAGTTACTATTGAGTCATTATCAAAGGAATTCTATTTTAGTATTTACATAGAGTAATTTATTTATATTTTTGAACATTTTTAGTGCATTTTGGGATGGTTTTTAGTTTAATTGTATATTATGTGATGTAGTTTCTTGGTTTCTATTTATCTTATCTCCCAATCCTATGTTATTATATAGGTTAATACCTTCCATGTGTGATATTTTTATAAAATTAAAGCTTATCTCCAACCTAAGGCCTACTTTAGGTGAGACTCAGGGTTCTTTATCTCTATTACTTCATTTTTTTATCTAGGAGGGGTACCTCTAGAATGATGTTTAATGAAAAAATTTTATCATTGGGTCCTGTTGAGAGATAGGATAGAGTTTTAATTTAGACGTTGTATGGATTGCATGGGTAGATAGGGAAGTGGTGCCAGTTGATATTGGTGTGTGACATAAGCTTGGGATACTAGCTTGGAAATAGTATTTTAAGGCTCACCAAGATCTAATGCAAGGACTATGGGATTATTTAATAACCAAGTGAGGTTAACCTGTTTGTAAGGTAGATACTTATAAGAGGTGCATGCATTATAATTTATTGTGTTTGTGTCTGAATTGGGAGATTTTTTAAAATTAAAAATGAAATAACTAATTAACATGAGATAAAATTCCATGTTATTGGGTTTAAGATATCTCCTTGATTTTTAAGAATGGATCTCGGTCATCATCTATGGGTAGATTTGTAATTATAGGTTAAGTACACTAATCTGGTTGATCGTTAGAGGATCTACCCATTATAGAAGGATGAGGAATGGAAGAGAGAATTTTATGACTTTCATTGATAGATATTAGGGAAGTATGAGGGTATCATCTCTTATCTAGAGAAAGAGCATTGGTTGGATGAGATCAAAAAAAAATTTGATCTAATTCAACCTCAGGTTGAGTTTTTGGTCCTGTTAATAGCTAGTCAGATGTGGGGAGTTGCACGTTAGTGGTGGTTTTTGTATCTCGGTGACTATAAGGAGGAATATGTGTTGTATAATAAATTTTAGAATTAGTTAAACTTGGAATTACTAAATAGGTAGTATTTTACCTCCCTTCAATAGGGAAGTATAAGTGTGTGGGAGCTTGGGATTAGGTTCAAGGACATCCTTCACTTATCCCCTAATGTATTTCCAGATTAGATTTCATAGCACGACATTTGGATGAGGTGTTTCACCTAGTGATCAGGTATGAGGTTACCCTATTTATGATTTCTATGGAATTAGAGGTTTATAAGAAGGTAAAGTTTATCAAGAGGGTGATTTACTTGGTGGTGAGCCTCAAGAGAGTTCACATCATGGCGTCTTGAGGATCATATCTTCAGGCTGTGGGTTATGGATGTTTATGAAGTTAGGGTTCCAACCAGTAGAGAACCGACCATGGAAAATACCTTCGCATCCTTTAGGTAAAATTGATTATGAGAATATCCCAGTGGATTCCTATTTCTATTCTATTTTTTCATTGTTTATTGGCTTATGGATTCTAGTTTTAGATATTCAGTCAGACCACTTTTTTGTAGTAGTAGTAGTTTCCTCTGATGTAGTTTTAGAATCAAATACCATTGATGCTTGTTCAACATATGATATAAAATTTTGTTGGAAGTGTTCATCCTTATGATGGCCCTCATCCTCAAGGAACTATTATAGAGTTCTATTTTGGATATCAAAAATAGAGGGGAGAGGAGTTGGGAATCTTTAGATGCATGTAATGGAGTTTGTAGCAATAATAGGGCTAGAGGTTGTCTGAGGCATGGTTAGTTTATCATATGACCATGTTTACTACTTTTTTGATTCAGGAACCTTGCACTCATTTATTTATCTAATTTTGGTTCATAACTTGGTTTTGTATGTGCATAGGATTCTAGTTCATCTAGTGTTATCTACACATGTTGGAAGTTAAACGGATTTTTTGATTTGTGCTGAGGATGTTGACTTGTAATAGGGAAACTTCAGTCAGTGGGGGATTTCTTCTTATTATAGATATTACTATATGATGTTATCATTAGTATTAATTATCTATATTCCATGTGTGTGTTCATTTAATACTTCTATAGGACAGTTTTTTTCCAATGTCGATGTCATTGAGTGGAGTTTATTGGTGAGTAGGGTTATCATATGGGGTGGTAGGAAAGTGGGTCCCCTTTTGTCTCAGTTGGAAGAGATTCCATTGTAATCTTAGGAATAGGATGTTCTTAGGGTTGTAGAGGAGTTCCTATATTTTTTATTAGATGAGGTTATAACCCTACCCCCTCGACATGATGTCGAGTTTGGGATAGAGTGTCAATAGGTGCCTATCAAACTTTAATTGATCCTTATCAAATGGAACTTATAGAATAATGTGAGTTGAGGTTTTTGGTGGATGATTTGATGCATAGAGGTTTTACCTGACCTAGCATATATCCTTAGGGTTCTCTAGTTTTTCTCACTAAAAGGTGGGAGGTAGTCTGATATATTCTGTATAATATAGAAGGTTGAATCAGGTATTGGTTATGAACATTTATCCTCTTCTGAGGATCAATGATTTTTTAGATTAGCTGAAAAGATCTATTTGGTTTTCAAAGATCAATTTTTTGTTGGGATTTCATGATATGAGGTTAAAAGATGAATTTATTCTAAAGATTACATCAAATTAAGGTATGTACACTTTTATTTTTTTTCATGTCATTTGGTATCATAAACACACCATTTTTGTTCACGAGGATCATAAAATACATATTCTATGAGTTCCTAGACTAGTTCATCCTCATGTTCATCAAAGATATATTAATATAATAGAAGTAATAGGAGGATAATGTTTATCATCTCAAAGTTTACTTGTAGTTATATCAACACCAATAACACTATATAAAGTTTCCCAAGAGAAAGTTATGGATGTGATATGTGTATTTATTTATAAATGTAGTGCCTCGTCATGGTGTGATCATGGACCAATAAAATATCAAGACATTTTTTTTGTGGGAATCACCTTAGAGCATGTTAGAGGTTCATAGTTTCTCTCATCATAGAGGCTATTATCATAATTTTATTTTTTGTTTCTCTTAAGTTACACTCCCATTTGAATCATTGACTAGGAAAGAGTAGGATTTTGTATGGAATAATCAGTTCTAGTCAGTGTTCAGTTACTTAAAGTGGAAGTTCATCAATACCTCATTGATTTGGTTTTCTTAGGAGGGTGTTTTGTTTGAAGTTTTTATAATGTGTCATGTTTGGGTGTAAGATGCATCTTGATGAATTATAGTAGTGATATCTTATGGATCTAGTCATTTATGACCCAACAAGAGTAACTATGCCACCCTTGATTTGGAGTTTGAAGAAGTTGTGTTTTCACTGAAGTTGTGATAGAATTACCTCATGAGTGAGAAATATTTTGTTTCAACAGACCAAAAGAGCCTCATATATGTCTTCTCTCAATGTTATTTCAATCTATGCTATAGGAGGAAGATGGGGTTTCTCCAGGATTATTATTTTAATATCACTTGCACCCCAAGAAATGGGAATGATGTTGGTGATGTATTGATTCATAATTCCTAATAAGATGTTGTTTGGGAGTCTATATATGTTTAGAAAGGGATATAGAATCTTTAAATGATACATATTGATATAGGAGAAATCATTGGGAAAGGTTTACTTTAGCATATGACCATGGATTCATCCCTGATGTAGAAGTTGTATGAGTCTCAATGGGAAAATTCAGAGGTATAGGTAATGTGTGACCATGTTGGCCACAACGATGCTCTAAAGGGATAGTCAGAGATGGGTTTTATTCTATAGGATGTTTTTTATACCATTGAAAATGTGCGAGGGGGTTTTCAATGAGTTTCACTAATCACATTCATCGGGACATCCTATTATGACTAAGAATTATCATGCCTTGAGAAGGTAGCTTTGGTGGCCTGGGATAAAATGGTCAGTGGAAATTTTTTTGGTGAATTTTCTGTTTTTTAAATGGGAAAAAATATAACATCATGTTCATATAGGTCGGGTTCATCCATAAGATGTTTCTAAGTGCAAATGAGAGGAAATATCGATATATTCCATCTTCAAGCTACCACATTATTAGGGATGATGTGATACAATTTGGGTGATTTTGGAATGGATAATGAAGATAACTTATCTTCTAGTGATTCATGAATTGAGTGTCATAGATTTATTCATGATTTGGTAAATAGATGATGTGGTTAGGATTCACTATGAACCAAAGGCCATAATCTCTGATTGGGAATCTCATTTTATCTTACTGTCCTGAAGAGGATTGAAACATGCTTTTTCCTCATAGTTTCTCCTTATAACTTCTTTCTATCCTCATAAATATGGGAAGTTGGAGCGGGATATCTAAATGTTGGAGGATATATTGTTAGATTGTGTCCTGGATTTTAGTTTATTATGGGTAAATCATCTTCCTTTGGTTGAGTTTTCCTAAAACAATAGTTATCACTATTCCATTATAAAAGCTATTTTTGAGGTGTTATATGGAAATCTTTTTCATTCCCTATTGTTCTACATGAATTTCATTGATTCGGTAGTTCTTGGTCCTAATGTGGTATAGAGAATGACTGAGAAAACCTATTTGTTCTGAGAGTGGATAAGGGAAGTGTAGGACCATCATAAGGCCTATATTGATCTTATTTGGAGGACCCTAAAGATCAACGTTAAAGACCATGTGTTCTTGAGGGTTTTCCCTCGATAGTAGTAGTATAGGTTTGGTAAGGGGAGTAAGATTTCTCCCTAGTTGGTTGGGCCTTTTGAAGTGTTGGGATGATTTAATAAGGTAGAGTATCAATTGGAACTTCCATCATAGCTGGACTGCATCCATGACATATTGCATGTGTGCTATCCTCATTCGTATCTTTGAGATAACTCACATATCATTGATTGGGGAGAGTTAGATATCAAGGATAATGCAATGTTTTTGGAGAGACCAGTAGATATTTGATATTATCGACAAAAGGTTTTTCATGGATAAATCATACCCTGGGTTCGTGTACATTGGAGGCATGGTTTCTTAGTGGAGAGTACTTGGGAGTGTGAGACACATATGTGTTCTTGATACTTGGAGTTGTTTTGAATTTTTTCTTGTACTATTTTGTTATGTGATATTTAAAATTTGATGATTTATGAGATGTTGTTTTTTCTTTAACTATTGTGTGTGTTTTGGATTCAAGTATATAAATATGAGAACACCCCTTCCTAATCAAGATGTTTTATGTTTATGAAACATTTTAAAACTATGTGGGTGAGTTAGTACCACCCAAAGTAGACGATATATTGATATAGTGGGAGGGTTTCATTGATTCATGTTCTTATGTATGTATTGTGTGACATTCTAGTTGTCTGTTTTCATGGGTTATACATAGGTTTAAATGGAAGTTAGGATGGTTATATAGAAAATAATTTTTTGTATCTGGAGTGTGAGGATGTGGTGTTGTGCCCTGTGGGCGGTAGTGATGTGGTTGTGTGGGGTGTTTTTTGGATGTTTTGGATTGGTGTGTTTAGTTTGTGGTAGTGTTTTGGATGTAATGAGATCCCTAAGAGGTATATCACAGCATGATTTTTCATACCTTACCCTTTCTTATTGGGTTTGGTTTTGATTTTCAAAGATGATAATCATTTGAGAGGTATATACTATAGTAGTTTATGATTTCTCATCTAGTTACTTTATTAGTTTGGTACTTATAGAAATTCAGAGGACGATTTAGGAAGTTTTGGTGGACTTGGGGATTCAACTTTGTTATAGTGGGTAGTTCATGGCATGGATATATATTCATTTCTTGATAGGTTGATTCACTACTAAATAGATGGAGATTCACGACTTGTGTTTGGATGATGAGTTATATGCTAAATCAATTATTATGTGAAAGGATGATTCACATCATGATTTAAATATGAGACTGAGGTCCCATGAAAATTTATAGATGTTAATTGGGTTTGTAATTTGATTTATTCATGTCCTAAATCTATTTCACAACATGAATTGAAAAGTTTCATGTAAATTCATTATGTGAATAGTATTGTTCACACTATGAATGTATTTATGTCCATCTTTCGTATAAATTTTAGGGGACCTCAGTTTTACCTTATTCTTATTTAGTTCCTATTGGTTTTGAGAAAACCCTAGGAAATTTTGGGGGATTTTCTAGCCCCTTTCCTCCTTATTTGATCCTTGGCCTTCATAGGTTAATCATTTGAAATGTAAGGTGGGTTATCCTATTTATCCCCTTATTTCCTTTAGTTTTTATTTTGGTAACTCATAGTGCTGATGATGTTTTGATCAAGGTGAGTTTTGGATATTATTTTGATGAACA
The DNA here is from genome assembly GCA_963277665.1 of Viscum album. Classification (NCBI taxonomy): domain Eukaryota; kingdom Viridiplantae; phylum Streptophyta; class Magnoliopsida; order Santalales; family Viscaceae; genus Viscum; species Viscum album. The sequence goes on along the minus strand of OY728139.1, from coordinate 1,076,771,958 downwards.
CATAGTGTGATCCAGGTTAATTTTTGGTTTCATTGTGTGGTTTTGGTCTTCCCATTATTTCTCCTTCACCTTATTGTGTGTGGAGAATAAAAAATCTTCTTTGAGGTGGGGGATCCTCATTATCTTTTTATTTATGTTAATATGTGGGGATTTCATTCTTTTCATTTCCATTGGTTAGATATTATAGGTCAAATTAATAAATATAATTAATTTTATTAAACTAAAATTCATAGAAATGGTTAGAAATTTTATTTTTTGTTTCTTTTGATGTTATTTATGATGAGTTTACATACTCTGGTTTCCATTTCTAAAAATTATGGATGTTAGGAGCCTTGATTGTGTTGTTATTGATATGGTTATGAGACCCTTGTTATGTGACTTCTTGTTATCACCTTGGATGAAATGGATAATCACTTATATCTGGATAATGAATTTGTTTCCCATGTAAATCTAGAATTGCATGATAATGCCCATACTAATTTCTGATGTAAAGTAATATAAGACCTTGAACCTAAATTGTGGAATTCAGATGTGATTCTATTTGTGGTTATTCTTGTTGTGTTACCTTATGATATGTGGGTTGTTGTGTAGTAATGGTGGTGACCAGATGGTTTTTGAAATAAGTGGGGTGCTAATATGATGGTTGGTAGGCATGGGATGTGATGTGGGAAGTTGTACAATGGTGTCGATGTGTGATGGTTGAGATGGGTGGTTGTTGCAATAAGATGGTTTGGATAATATGGTGTTTTAGAGATGGTTTATGTGAGTTGGGTGGGATATTGTGTGGTGTGGTTATGTTACACCCCCAGTTATCCATGGAATAGATGAAAATTCTAAAATGAAATGTCATGGGTTGGTAAACAAATAAGAATGAGCTATAATTAATGAGTATAAAATGGATTAATTTGTAAAGACTCGTAAATTCCAAGGAATTTTTTTTTTCTTAATTTTCTTTGGAATTTTACAAGAACGCAGTTTCTGACGGCACCTGATTCCAAGGCCCGGTGTGCCCAGAATCATTTTCCGAAGTTTGGCTCGGGTACGTTCAGTGAACGGACGAGTGGGTTTTTCTAACTTTTGAACCGGTACTCGGAATCGAATTCTGAGGGCACCAATAGAATCACAGCGCCGGTAATTGCTTAGAAACGCCTCTTCCAGAGTTGCGTTTTCTCGGGAGTGGTTTTTAATATTTCGGCTTAAAGTTAAGAAATAAAATAAATTGTACGACAAACTTTATTTTATTTCACTTAATCCACTTGGAAGCCACTTGAAGCCACTTAAAGTAGCTTAAGATGAGTTGATGCGGATAGGGTTCTATCCAGAAATATCCTTCCCTCTTGGTAGGATATTTGTGAGGTGGGCCCCGCATGAGCCCCACCGTTTCTTTCCGCTAAGTAACGCACCCGCGAAAACCCGTCATTATGAAAGTCAACTGACGCGTTTTATTAATTTCTTAACGCACCAATTAATTGGGTGGTTTTATTCGTTGAATTAATTGGGTGGTTTTATTTTTGAATTAATTAGATGAATTAATTTAATCATTTCTTAACCTGTTTTCAATCCGTTGGCGTAATAATAAAATAAGATCAACGCAAGAATTCTGGAAAAATGATCATTGAGAGGTTTTGACAACTTTGTGCCTTCATCCTCCTTCGCGAAGAACGCGAAGAATGCGAAGAACGCGAAGAACGCCGTCACCCACAGAGATTGACGACGCTTCTTCCAAGACGTCCTTCCCCGCAACGATCTCCGATAACCAACCGCTTGAGTTCGTAGACGCGTCACCGTATTCTGCGACGACGCGATGCCCTTTTGCAACGACGCGACGCCTTTCCGCGACGACGCGACGCCCTTCCGCAACGATGCGACGCCCTTCCACGATGACGCGGCGCCTTTCTGCGACGCGACGATCGCCTCCTTTCGTGGCGATCAAATCCGCAAAGAACGCGCGTGCGACGACTTGATGAGGTAGGGGTTTTATTTGAATGTTTTATATTTTTTTCCCGTGAACGTCTCTTTTAAAATGAAGAACCCGGTTAATAAGAACAATTTTAATTCTTTAAAATTGTTGTTTGATGTGTTGTTTAATCCTCCCGATTGATACCGTCTAACGCAGAGGGTGCGGGCCAAAAAAACACGGGCCGACAACCCTCCGTCGTTCTTCATTGTTGTGCAGATTTGGCGGGCGACGACAAAACGTGACGCAAGGGTGTTTTGATGTTTCCGCAGGGAAGAACGGAACCCGGGAGGAGCACCGGTGCAGACAGGAAGGAAAACAGACCACCGGAGCAACTCTGGTGGCCCGCGGAAGCCTCCGGCGGCGCGGTCCGCTGGTGCGGCGGCGGCCAGTGGACCCGTGGCCGCGTGGGTCCGGCTCACACGCACGAGACGCGGCAACATGCCGCGTTCGCTGAAGTCCATCATGGCCCTTCGAGGGTTGCGGCATCCTCATCCCTCGGGGGCGGCGCCTCGCGGCTGCCGCGCTGCTCGGCCGCTCGGCCGAGCCGAGCCGGACGGGCCGGCCGAGCCGGGTCGTGCCCTGGCCTAGCCGGACCGGGTCCCGCCGGGTTGGACCGGGTCGGGTCGACCCGGTTCGGGTCGACCCGGGCCCAGACCCCCCGTCTTCTGACCGTTTTCGGTCTTTTGGCCGTAACATGAGCTACGGGCCTCCAAACGACGCACTGTCAGCGGAGATGCGATCCTTGGATCGAGAGGGTCGTTTCGGTATATCGCACTCAAGGTTTCGGAAAACTTTGGGTTCGGCCGGGTTGGTTCGTACATGAAACCAACCGGGCCCTCGGAGCGGAAATGCTCATATCTTGAGCTCTGGACGTCTGATTGACGTACCATAGACTTTGGTGGATTTCTCTAAGAGAGACGGATCTTTTGGCTTACTCCTCCTGAGGTATGGACGCATGTGGAGTACGATCGGGTTGGTTTTGCCTTAAAAACCAACTGGGCCCCTGGAACGAAAAACCCAATAACTCACAGACCGGGCGTCCGATTGACGCGCCGTTTGTCTCATTGAATTCCTCTTGAAGAGACGGAAGTTTTGGCATACTTCGCCCGAGTTTTGGTTGCTGTTGGATAATGTCCAGGTTGGATTGTACCCGAAATCCAACCGGGCCCCTGGAACAGAAAGCTGATATCTTTCAGACCGGACGTCTGTTTTGACGAACCGTCAGCGGCGTTGGTGATCACGTTGATAAACCGTCCCTTTGAGTATACCCCATGGGAGTTCGGGGTACAGTTGAGATACAGTCGGGTTCGTTCGCACATGAAACCAACCGGGCCCCTGGGATGAAAAGGCTAGTAACTCACAGACCGGGCGTCCGATAGACGCACCGTCTGTTGTGTTGAGACCCATGTGACGAGGTGGTCCCTTAAGATACTTCTTCGTGGAAACTTGTGATACTTGTAGTATCGACCAACAGCTCGTGGAGAGGACCCTCCCGGAGACGAGCGTGTGGAATACGGAGACCGTGTAGCCGACTAAGACCTAACGACTGCTGATTGAACGACTCGGTGTGTTACAGAAAGACTAGTGGGGAGCGCTTGGTTGTAGCGGCAGACCCACGAAAGAGGTCCGCTTGGTTGTAGCGGCACAGGGTAGTTCTTGGTTTTAGCGGAAGACCCACGCCCGAGGTGCACTTGGTTGTAGCGGCACAGGGGAGCACTTGGTTGTAGCGGCAGACCCACGACGGAGGAGCGCTTGGTTGTAGCGGCACGGGAGAGCGCTTGGTTGTAGCGGCATGGGAGAGCTCTTGGTTGTAGCAGCAGGCCCGCAGTACTCGATAGGTGGAGTACTACAGCAGTCTTAGGTTAGTGAGCAGTACCTCGGAGTCGTGACAGGACCACTTTACACTCTAGATACGAGGTTCTTCGGCAGTTGCGGTTTTGATAATGAAAATCCTGGTTTGAGCTGAGACTTTTGACCTTGTGTTTACCTCATGTTTGAGATGGGTTACTTGATACCTTAGGTATATGTATGGGCATATACCTGGGTAGTGGTTATCCATTGTTTTCTAAATCCTTGTGTTTCCTCAGGATTGAGATGGGTTACTTGATAACTTAAATATATGTATGGGAATATACCAAAGTAGAGGTTATCTGTTGAGACCTTCTTTGTGGATATCCTTGTTGGTTTTAGTGATACCTTGAGGGTCTCGGGGTCCCTACTGAGTATCGTTATACTCACCCCTGCACGGGCTATGCCCGCATCTCGTTGTGTTGGTTGCAGACGACGGGTAGTGCTGACGTGGCCTAGTGTTCGAGGACTGGATGGTACCCGGAGGTGGAATACACAACGAGTCAGTACCCGAAGGTGGACTACATGATGAGACGACACACGGAGGAGGTTGACAGGAGAGAACGTTGAGGAGGCTATCTGTACCTACCCTTCAGGTAGGATCCGTGGTGGACGACCAGGAGCTGCGCCATCTGTACCTACCCTTCAGGTAGGATCCGACGAGGACGACCCAGGAGCTGCTTCCTTTCTTCCAGCTGTTGTCTTTTTCTGTTGTACTTGTTCTGTTGTAGTTGTACTTTCATTTGGGTTTGTTTTCTGGCCCATTTACTTTTCAGCACTTTCTTTTGTACTTAGTGTTTTGCTTCCACTTGTGCTCTGTGGTGTTTTGTTTACTTTTACAAAGGCAATGCCTTCCCAGTTATCGGGATTTACGCCTTTGGTGCTAGTCGCTAGCCCCTGGCCTATGGAATGCGGGATTGGGGTAGTCACGACATGGGCCCCGAGGACGGGTCGTGACAAATTGGTATCAGAGGAGTTCGGTTCTACCGCAGAACTTGGGACTCTGATCTTTTTTCCATTTCTGTGAAGCAATAGTGTTAAGAGTATCGAGTGTGGTTTTTAGTTTAGGGAGTCCAGTGTTGGTACGGGCGGCCAACGTATCCATACACCAGGACCCTGACAACTGATTTCTGACTTTGTGCACGAAAACACTGATTGTGTGTGTGTTTCCAGAAGTTTTAAAAAAATCAGCTCAAACCAGGTCAGCTCACCATGTATAAATCGTTTGACCATGTCACGTTGTTTCTTTCAGGATTCCTTTTCACGAACGACTAGCTAGAGCCCAGAGGGATGTGCGTATTGACAGACTGCCAAGCGACGAGGCTTCGGTACAGGGCCCTCTTGCAGTTGAGGCACCAGCGGAGGCACCAGCGGTACTACCATACGTTGGGCCACCGATGCCACCAGCCCCAGCCGTAGGCGATTCACGCCACTTGAGCGCGCTGCACAAGTTCCAGCGCCAGAGGCCACCCATGTTCCGGGGAGAGACGGACCCGCAGGCGGCTGAGGATTGGCTGGAGGCTATGGTGAGAGTCTTCAGGCTAGTGGGGACGCCGGCAGACCTCATGGTGATCTTTGCTGCCAGCCTTCTTTAGGCAGCATCAGGCAGGTGGTGGAGCCACTTGTTCCAGTTTTGCGACGGGGTGGCCTTCACATGGGAAGACTTCGATACCTTCTTCAGGGTGGAGTTTGTGCCAGTATCTCTACACCCCGAGCATGTTCAGGATCTGCTGCCTTTTCTGCGTGTTTTTCGATCAGAAGCCGAGTCATCTGTGGGCAGTAGACAGATGATGCAGAGGTCCAAGAGGGCCAGAGCCAGCCGTGCGTGGAGCAGGAAGTGTTATGAATGCGGCAGAAAGGGTCACCTGGCACGTGACTGTCCGACTCCTCGTGCAGTTGATCCGCAGGCTTTGGAGGATCCACTGAGGCAGAAGCAGTGGTGGGTTCTTGAGAAACAGCCAAGAAGTGGACAAGGCAGTAGAGCATCGGGAGTAGGTGGACAGGAGCAGAACTAGTGGATACGTCCCTTGTACTCTATTTCCATTTTGTTGTTGTATTCGTTTCTTTGTACTATGAGCTGAAATAATAAAAAGACACTTATATTTGTTTTCTTTCCTGTCCTTTTGTTGGGTTGATACTGAGTGGTCCTGGTTAAACTGTTGGCTTAACCCTCACTTTCGAGATTTCTACTGGAGGAGACCTAGTGACCTCACACTGATGCCGAAAGTGTGACTCGACCCTTGGAGGAGAGAGTGATAGTTGGATCTCTTAGTAGTTACGTCGAGGCCTTACGACGTCATCCATGGCATGAATGCATCATTCATGTCAGGATTGACTGTATTAGCCAATGGGCATGGTTCATCCAGGGGATGAGACCTAGTTTCTCTTTTCGGCAAAGGAGAAATTTTTAGCAAATCTTCCAGATCGTAGGCAAAGAATGTGCAGATCATCCAGGAGTGGATGAAGACTACACAGTGCAGTAAGAAACAGGAAACTGGCACCAGTCTTGGAGACTCGGGCATGCTAAATGTTTCCATAAGAGGAAGATTAAAGGAAAGATGAGTCTGCGAAGCGGCAGACATGGAAGCAGAGCTAGGAGAGAAGCATGAGATGGTGTACATCTTAACATTCTACAACCACCCGCCTTAGTTATCCCCGCCAGGCTCAGGGAGCTGGAGGTCGGAGGAAGAGTGCGGCTGCATGCGGTCAAGAAGTGTGACCCAATGGCTCTAAAAATGATTCAAGGGACAGTCTGTGTCCACTACTAGCTGTTGTAGTAATAGATGTCGATATGAATCATTCCTCTCTTTCACAAATATTGTCCCAGACCTAGAGTTTCCAATAAGCCGTGGACTTGACCCTCACGTCTGGAGATACCTTGGGAGGAGACTCGATAATCAAACTTATGCCGACAGTGTGGTCAGACCCTCGAGGCAAGAGTTTCGGTTGGAATATCGTGGTGGCAGCGTCGAGGCCTTACGAAGTTGGTTTGAGTATGGACTGGGAAATCACAGTTCATAGACAAATTGACGGTATTAGGCAAAAAGGTTGTGGTTTAACTACAACGTCGGGATGGGTTTTCCTTGGTCGGTGAAAAGGAAACCCCAGGCATCACAGGATAAACGCTTTCAAAGGAGGGTGTGACCGATCACTCTTGAGTCGGTCAACCTTACCCTCGTGGCAGCAGTCGTTTTGAGTTTCAGTTCTAACAGGAATTGGACACCTCTAGAGTTTGAGGATCGACAGGAGTGGATCCTAGGAGGACGGTCGATTCCTCTTGTGAACTTTCTTTGGCAGCACGAAAACCTCCAGGTGAGCACATGGGAGCAGAAGGCTCAGATGCGTGCTCAGTACCGCCTTTGTATCCCTAAGTTTGTGGTGAATCTTTACAGGGACGTAAAGCCCTGTGGTGGGAGTAATGTAAAGACTCGTAAATTCCAAGTAATTTTATTTTCTTAATTTTCTTTGTAATTTTACAAGAACGTAGTTTCTGACAGCACCTGATTCCAAGGCCCGGTGTGCCCGGAATCATTTTCCAAAGTTTGGCTCGGGTACGTTCAATGAACGGACGAGCGGGTTTTATAACTTTTGAACCGGTACTCAGAATCAAATTCTGAGGGCACCGATGGAATCACAGCGCCGATAATTGCATAGAAATGCCTCTTCCGGAGTTGCGTTTGCTCAGGTGTGGTTTTTAATTTTTGGGCTTAAAGTTTAGAAATAAAATAAATTGTACGATAAACTTTATTTTATTTCACTTAAGCCGCTTGGAAGCCACTTAAAGCAACTTAAGCTGAGTTGATGCAGATAGGGTGTTATCCAGAAATATCCTTCCCTCTTGGTAGGATATTTGTGAGGTGGGGCCCGCATGAGCCCCACCGTTTCTTTCCGCTAAGTAACGCACCCGAGAAAACCCGTCATTATGAAAGTCAACTGACGCGTTTTCTTAATTTCTTAACGCACCAATTAATTGGGCGGTTTTATTCGTTGAATTAATTGGGAGGTTTTATTCGTTGAATTAATTCGATGAATGAATTTAATCGTTTATTAACCTTTTTTCAATCCGTTGGCGTAATAATAAAATAAGACCAACACACGAATTCTGGAAAAATGATTGTTGAGAGGTTTTGACAACTTTGTGCCTTCATCCTCCTTCGCGAAGAACGCGAAGAACACGAAGAACGCGAAAAATGCGAAGAACGCCGTCACCCTCGGAGATTGACGACGCTTCTTCCGAGACGTCCTTCCCCGCAACGATCCCCGATCACCAACTGCTTGAGTTCGTCGACACGTCACCGTATTCCGCGACGATGCGACGCCCTTCCGCGATGACGCGACTCCTTTCCACGACGCGACGATCGCCTCCTTCCACGGCGATCAAATCCGCGAAGAACGCGCGTGCGAAGACTTGACGAGGTAGGGGTTTTATTTGAATGTTTTATATTTTTTCCCGTGAACGTCTCTTTTAAAATGAAGAACCCGGTTAATAAGAACAATTTTAATTCTTTAAAATTGTTGTTTGATGTGCTGTTTAATCCTCCCGATTGATACCGTCTAACGCGGAGGGTGTTGGCCAAACAAACACGGCCCGATAACCCTCCGTCGTTCTTCGTTGTTGTGCGGATTTGGTGGGCGATGACAAAACGTGATGCAAGGGTGTTTTGATGTTTCCGCAGTGAAGAACGGAACCGGGGAGGAGCACCGGCGCATACGATAAGGAAAACGGACCACCGGAGAAACTCTGGTGGCCCGTGAAAGCCTCCGGCAGCTCCGGCGGCCAGAGGCGGCGGCGCCCCGATGCACCACCAGACAGGGCTGCGGCGGCTGAAGCCGCGGCGGCGGCGGCCACCGGACCCGCGGCCGCGCGGGTCCGGCTCAGATGCACGGGACGCGGAAACATGCTGTGTCCGCTGAAGTCCAGCGCGGCCCTTCGAGGGCCGCGACATCCTCATCCCGTGGGGGCGGCGCCCCGCGGCTGCCGCGCTACTCGGCCGCTCGGTCGAGCCAAGCTGGACCGGTTCCCGCAGGGTCGACCCGATTCAGTCGGGCCGGGTCGGCCCGGGCCCAGACCCCCCATCTTCGGACCGTTTTCGGTCTTTTGGCCGTAACATGAGCTACGAGCCTCCGAACGACGTACCTTCAGCAGAGATGTGATCCTTGGATCGAGACGGTCGTTTCGGTATATCGCAGTCAAGGTTTCCGAAAACTTTGGGTTCGGCCAGGTTGGTTCGTACACGAAACCAACCGGGCCCTCGGAGCGGAAATGCTCATATCTTGAGCTCCAGACGTCCGATTGACGTGTCGTCGACTTTGATGGATTCCTCTAAGAGTGATGGATCTTTTGGCTCACTCCGCCCGAGGTATGGACGTAGGTGGAGTATGTTCAGGTTGGTTTTTCCTTAAAATCCAACGGGGCCCCTGGAACGAAAAAGCAAATAACTCACAGATCGGGCGTCCGATTGACGCGTCATCTGTCTCGTTGAATTCCTCTTGAAGAGACGGAACTTTTGGCATACTTCGCCCGAGTTTTGGTTGCTATTGGATAATGGCCGGGTTGGATTGTACCTGAAATCCAACCGGGCCCCTGGAACAGAAAGGTGATATCTTTCAGACCGGACGTCCGTTTTGACGAACCGTCAGCGGCGTTGGTGATCATGTTGAGAAACGGTCCCTTTGAGTATACCCTATGGGAGTTCGGGGTATAGTTGGGATACGGCCGGGTTGGTTCGCACATGAAACCAACCGGGCCCCTAGGATGAAAAGGCTAGTAACTCATAGACCGGGCGTCCGATTGACGCACCGTCTGTTATGTTGAGACCCCTGTGACGAGGCGGTCCCTTGATATACTTCTTCATGGAACCTTGTGATACTTGTAGTATTGACCAGCAGCTCATGGAGCAGACCCTCCCGGAGACGAGCATGCAGAATACGGAGACTGTGTAGCCAACTGAGACCTGACGACTGCTGATCGAACGACTCGGTGTGTTACAGAAAGCCCAGTGGGGAGCTCTTGGTTGTAGCGGCACAGGGGAGAGCTTGGTTTTAGTGGCAGAACCACGACAGAGGTGCGCTTGGTTGTAGCGGCACAGGGGAGCGCTTGGTTGTAGCGGCAGACCCACGACAGAGGTGCGCTTGATTTTAGCGGAATAGGGGAGCTCTTGGTTATAGCGTCAGACCCATGAAAGAGGTGCGCTTGGTTGTAGCGGCACAGGGGAGTGCTTGGTTGTAGCTGCAGACCCACGACGGAGGAGCGCTTGGTTGTAGCGGCACGGGAGAGCGCTTGGTTGTAGCGGCACGGGAGAGCGCTTGGTTGTAGCAGCAGGCCCGCGGTACTCGATAGGTGGAGTACTACAACAGACTTAGGTTAGTGAGGAGTACCTTAGAGTCGTGACAGGATCACTGTACACTCTAGAGATGAGGTTCTTCGGCAGTTGCGGGTTTGATAATGAAAATCCTGGTTTGAGCTGAGACTTTTGACCTTTTGTTTACCTCATGTTTGAGATGGGTTACTTGATAACTTAGGTATATGTATGGGCATATACCTGGGTAGTGGTTATCCGTTGTTTTCTAAATCCTTGCGTTTCCTCAGGATTGAGATGGGTTACTTGATAACTTAGGTATATGTATGGGAATTTACCTAAGTAGAGGTTATCTGTTGAGACCTTCTTTGTGGTTATCCTTGTTGGTTTTAGTGAGACCTTGAGGGTCTCGGGGTCCCTACTGAGTATCGATATACTCACCCCTGCACGGGCTATGCCCGCATCTCATTGTGTTGGTTGCAGACGACGGGTAGTGCTGACGTGGCCAAGTGTTCGAGGACTGGATGATACCCGGAGGTGGACTACACGACGAGTCAGTACCCAGAGGTGGACTACAAGACGAGATGACACACGGAGGAGGTTGACGGGCGAGAACGTTGAGGAGGCTATCTGTACCTACCCTTCAGGTAGGATCTGTGGTGGACGACCAGGAGCTGTGCCATCTGTACCTACCCTTCAGGTAGGATCCGACAAGGACAACCCAGGAGCTGCTTCCTTTCTTTCAGTTGTTGCCTTTTTCTGTTGTACTTGTTCAGTTGTAGTTGTACTTTCATTTGGGTTTGTATTTTGACCCATTTACTTTTCATCACATTCTTTTGTACTTAGTGTTTTGCTTCCTCTTGTGCTCTGTGGTGTTTTGTTTACTTTTACAAAGGTAATGCCTTCCCAGTTATCGGGATTTATGCCTTCGGTGCTAGTCTCCAGCCCCTGGCCTATGGAAGGCGGGCTTGGGGTAGTCACGGAACGGGCCCCGAGGACAGGTCGTGACATAATTAAATTGGATGATAAATGAATAGGCTATGTAAATGTAAAATGAAATAGATTAGTAAATGGGATTCCTTAGAAACTAATTAAATCTATAAAATGGTGGAACATGTAATTAAAAGTGTAATTGTGTTGTTTTTTACGGTGGTTATGTGTTGTGATGTATTTAGTTGTGTCAACAATTATGATGATGTTGTGTGGTGAAATGGCGGTTTTGTGGTATAAACTAGTGTAGTTTATGTCAACCCATATGTTGGGTATTATATGTTACCTATATATCATGTATTTTATTTTATTTCTATGCACTCTCCACCCGAGATGGATAACCTTACCAATGCCTAAAGGTTTTGGGTTCTGATTTTTTTCCCTAACATCCAGGATGGTGGGGATATGGGTAGCTAGCTACCCCCTCTTCTCAACTCTTCCTTTAGAAGTGATGATGAAAGATGGTGTTGGATATTACCCCATGATGATACATGTTGGTGTTTGATATTACCCAATCATGATAAGGATGTGATATGTAGTAGGGGCCATATATGCTGGGAGGATTGCATGGGGTTGATGTCCTACACATTCATAATACCCTACTACCTTTGTTAAGTAATGAGGTCGTGATGTAATGAGTCTATGATGTGATGAGGTTATGATGTGATGAGTTTTTGATGTGATGATGATTAATTCTAACAACAGAGTCCAGACCTAGTGAGGGTGGGGTAAGTGGGGATGTGTCCCAACCCACATTAGATATGGATGGATATGTGATGTGATATGTATGGAAGGGATGGGATAACATTACATTTGACGTTGGGGTGTGATATTAGAAAATCAGTGGGGAAGAGATTGGGGGAAACCTATTTATATTCATGATACTATGTTACTATATTGGATATGTGATTTGGTTTGTGACTCACAGTGAGGTTGGGATTGGTTAGTTAACTTGTTTAGGTTCCTGTTGGTTCTACTGTTTAATTCATTGGTGAATTAGTATACTCTTTTTCACATGTTCACTAGAGAACTTGGGTATGATACCACTAAGTATACATGTTATTATCACCCTGCGTATATATAAATTGTTTTTCAGGTTTCTAAGATAGCATTGGGGGCCGGGCAGAACATTACTAGTATGGGTTTTGGAGATGTTGTTGAGTCATTGTGATAAAATTTGTCCTTTGGTATTTACTTGGGAAATTGTATTTGTATTTTTTTTGACATTTTTTAGGTATTGGGGGATGGTTTTGGGTTTAATTTTATATTATGTGATGGATTTTCTTTATTTGTATTTAACCTATATCATATCCCTATGTTATTATAGAGGGTAATTCCTTCCATGTGTGATAATTTTATACCCTTAGTACTTGTCGCCAACTTGATTCCAAATAGAGGCAAGGATTAGGGGCCATTATCTCTCTTCATTCATGGTCGACCAAAGAGGGGTACACCTAGAGGGAGGTGGTTGTGATAAGGATATCTAAATTTAACCAAAGATATAGAAACTTTGAAAATAGAGGGTTCCCAAATGGGAAAATCTCTTCCATATGTGAACACATTTCTCAACATAATTCCATGGGTGAAGAAGTCTATGTCATTGGTTCTCATGTAGATATAGTTAACATGTGAGAGGGGTAATATTACAAGTACCAATTCATTAAAGGATAAACCTATCATGATTGGGGAATTAAAGAAGCAACAGAATTTTAATTCCATTACATGATTATAGATGAAATCCATGCATTGGTAAAGACATTTACATGTATCAAGTTCTTGTTTAAGTAAATTAGGCAATGAAATGTAGGTTACTTTGAATAGTTTAATGTTTTGTAGGATGAATAAGACATCATGTAGTCTAAATTCATATAACAAGGATATTGTCCTATAGTTTTACATCATATGAAAAGGTAATGTTCATGTAGTTTTATATCATGTGATAAAGACATGGTCATGTGATTTTATTTTTTGTGACTAAGACATAATGAACCCTCTATAAAATTATGAAAATAACTTCTTGAGAATCCTCACATTGGTGGATAGCATGATATGATCTATATACATTGTGATCAGAGAGTAGGCACCATTAGAGTAAACCTTATATATGGTGTAAGGTCCTTCCCATTTTTTGCTCTGGTTTTGTAGGTTTCTTCATTTGTATCCTAGGAGTTCTAAGAACAAGAGAAATTTCTCCTTTCAAGAATTAGTAAAGGGGGACCTTTTTTTTGAACACTCCTTTAATTTGATCTCGATGGATCTCCAAGTTATGAAATGTTCATAGCCTTTTCGCATCAAGTTTTCCCAATTCATCTAGCTGGATTTGTGACTACTAATCCTTAAAAAACTAAATTTATATGGTTGTATGGACCTAGAGAAGTTTTATATCAATGTCCAGGATGGCCTCTATCCTACATACAAGTGATTATGGAGACACCAATATGAAAGTACATGTTATGGTGTGATACTCCCATAAAGAATATAGGTGTTTATCATGACCAAATTTATTTTATATGTCCTCCATATTCTAATATATACAAGGAATAGATTTTTTAAAATACTCTATTAGTTAATTTTTCATTTCATGGTATTGGGATGAGTGGTTGGACATAATTGTTTATTTCTAATACCCCATTTTTAATTCAAAATATATGAAATTGGTCTTATCATCCATATGTATTATGTGAGGGTGTTTCCTATGGAAATGGGGATGACCTTGTTTGTTTAAGGTTCAAACATTCTGATCGGTTTCGAATGGGTTTATTCGTAGAACTAGAAACATCCAATGATTCTATATCCATTTGGACCTACTTTCCAAAGGTAGGTGCTCATTAGTTGTGGAAAGACGAGGCTTAAGAAATTTCATTGGTCGAGAGGATGGGAGGTCGGACTCATCACACCGTTTTTGAGGGAATTATTTTCTACCCCAGGACTCTCTTATAGATTTGAGTTATGTTCGTGAATCCTTATTAATTTACCAAGTATGAAAATGAGCTTTCCTTTAGATCTAACAATCAATGATTGATATGAATGATATTTAGAGAATCTTTTATATGTATTTGAGGTTCTTCATCGATAGAGAATCATCCGTATTTATTAGAGACTCTTAGTCAATGGTATCCTTCAACACATTATATAGAAATATCTTGGTCATTATGATAACCATACTGGTTTTAAATCCACTTTGTGGGGCACTTGAAGTTTATTGTCATTCAGAAGGACATGGATTATTTTAGAGTTGGGATCGTACCTGCAGATGGGATACCTACGTATCCTTGTTTAGAAAAGGAATCAGAACCCACACAGTTCGAGTGAAGAAGTATGGAGTCTATGCATGATTGATTTCCTAAATAAATATTTCATAATTACTTTTACATGCTAAGCTCACGTGATTCATGCTCGGTGGGAGAAACAAGATGTATCAATAAAAATTGACGATTGTGCCACGAAATATGAAATCATAAGAAATGATATGGGGCTTACGTATGTATGAATTCCCAAGATAGATGAGAATTGGGATTTACATCAGATAAGAAACTCAGGAATAAGGTCCATAAAGGTATATGTGCTTTATGGAGATTTGGATGATTAACTTAGGACTTAATCCAGAGAGGGATTCCCAAATTAGATGGGACTTGTGATTGGGTTTTATTCCTGAGAAGGAATCCCAAATCAAAATAAATTAATACTGGGGCTTACTCCTAAGATGGAGGACCAGGTTAAGGGGACTTGAGAACTTGGGATTACTCCTAAGAAGGAGGCCCAAGTTAAGGAAAATTAAGATAGGGGCTTACTCCAAATGAGGATGCCCATGAACATGGAACTTGGGGCTTACTTCTAAAGAGGATGCCCAGATTAAAAGAAATTATGACTGGTTAAGAGAAATTATGACTGGGGATTATTCTTAAGAAGGAGGACCAAGTTAAAGGGACTTGAGACTTGGGGCTTACTCCTGAGAAGGAGGCCCAAGTTAAGGGGATTTGATATTGGGGCTTACTCCTAAAAAGGAAGCCAATGTTAAGGGAAATTATGACTGGGGATTACTACTAAGGAGGATGCCCAGATTAGGGAACTTGGGGCTTACTCATAAGGAGGATACCTAGATTAAGGATCTTCTCATCTTAAAGGATGAGGTTGAATGAATGAAATCTCTAACCGTAGTGACATAAAGATATGTAAATCATGAGGTTTTGAGAGATGTTCCATAGAATTATTTTTAGATAAGGAAGACAACAAAGGAACCATGCCATAAATGGTTTTGAAGAGGGTTTTGAAGGCTCTACTTGAAGAGGAAAGGTGGACTTAAGGAAAGGAATTGAATTGGAAGGCGGCGTGCAAGTATTAGTCTGGAACGCAAGTCCTGGTCGTGCAAGTATACTTGCGCGACATGAGTTCACTTTGGCGAAGAAGAACCCGTGAAGTGATACTTGGGAGACTTTGAATTGGAGCCCTTAGTATCATTCCTAGAGGCTCTCAGATAGGTGGCGCGCAAGTTTCCTTGAGAGGTAAATGCGGAGCATAGGTGTCTTCATTTCCCTTAAGGGTTAGACACTTAGGTGCACAAGTATTGACTAGTTTCAATAATTAAGACTTTTTATTCCTCTTTATAACTTCCATTCTGGGTAAATAATTAACTTAGAATTGTTCGAAAGATTTCAGATGGAGAATTGGGTGACCAGAGCATGAATCTGAGTATATGATTTTTTTCGTCCTCAAAATGGGGGGCCGACAGGGGGTATTTATAGGCCATTGAGGACCTTGGGTGAAAAATGAATAGGGTGCACAAGTGACTTGCGCGACCCATATGTGGCACGCAAGTATACTTGAGAGACCATAATAGAACTTGCATGACCCATGCTTAAAGAGTTTCTTGTTCATTCCTTTGTCAATTTTTTATGATTCTTCAAAGGATGAATCTCTTTGTAGTTAAGGTATTCCCCTTTTTCATATGTTAGTCTCTGTGATGGAAAGGAGTGTCAACAAAAGTCCCCCCTTAGAGTCGGATCCGAAAAAGAAAATAGGATTTGACTTTGAGGTAAAGGAGAAAACCAAGGAATTTAGGGCACGCAGGTTTTGAGCGCACAAGTAGCGGCATGCAGGTGCGAGCCGCACAGGCTACAGCGTGCAGGGGTATGGCCTTGCCTGTAAATTTGTGGCACCACTTCGCTCAAAGAACTCGGTTTCAAACTCTCCGGAGCTCTCGGTGCACAAGTAACTCTCTCCGCACAGGTGCTGCTATTTGCGGTTCATTTCTTCTTCTAAACTGTGTCGCGCTTCTTCAGAGGTAATTGGACTTGCGTAGTGACATCTGGGCATGCATACCTGCGCGACCAGATTAGACTTTCTCTCCATCATGGGACTTTCACGCCTTATTGCCTTCTCCATTTTTTCGAATTTTTTCATGAATTTTATGAAAAATCAACTTACTTAAAAATTAGTTATTCGATCCTTGTGCAGATTCAATGGATCCTAGAAGAATTGTAATGACTAATGAAATAGCTAAAAAGCGGATTGATGATATGATGAACATTGTTGGCCATGACTATTATAATATCTGTGACAGCACTCTCCCAGATTTGGCCAAGTACTTGAAGAAGTATCATCTTAATTCCCCATAGAGCATCTACCTGCCTCTGTATGGACATGGTCATCTGCAAGAAGTCAACATTCCAGAGCCAAAGAACTATCTCCCACATTCTTGGTTTCAGACTTAAACCAACTTTTCTTCAGTAAATGTCTCTATTGGAGGATCATTTGTAAATGTTGGAATAGTGGAGAAGGCATTTATAATGCATCATATCCCATGTTCCCCTGATCTGAAACCTCATAATCCTGAGTTGTATCCGCATTGTTATCCCTCAATCTTCTGAAACTCTCATATGGATCAATCCAAAGGCTGGAAGAAGATTTGGGACTTCTGTCTTGGAGGAGGTGTGAAGCCGACTTGGATGTGGGAATATTGGGTGTGACAAACCTATTCATAGTTTGTCAAGGATCTGAAAGGAGCTGTAATATATGAAGACATCTGAGATGGGCTGACATATATCTACAGGAATGATGACTTTGTGCCGGAGCTAATCAGCAGCTGGAGCCCAGAAACCAATTATTTCCATCTGACTCATGGAGAAGTAGGCATCAGTTTTTGGGATGTCTACAAGATCTTGGGGGCTCCAATTTTAGGCGATATGTATGATGAATTCATCCTTACCAAGGCGACTTGGAATGATTCGAAGAAGACTCTGGCTTTGGCTCGAGAATTATTGAAAATTTTCTACAAGATCAAAAACTCAAAGACCTCCAAAACTCATTCTAGAAAGGATATTCATCCAGAGGAGTGGATGGATATATTTCTTACAATGAAGAAGAAAAAGGGGCCCACCTGTACTCGTCCTACTACCTGCCCTAGAACAGAGAAGAGGGGTGCTTTTGGCACATTATGGATGACCTTGGAAGTAGAAGAATTTGAAAAATGGGGGTACGAAGTGGATCAGAGAATCCCAGAAAAGACCCGTCTGGTGGGATTCTTAGCCTTGTGGCTCAGTGTTTATCTTCTACCAGTTAGGGATTCGAAGGGAGGCGTCAGGCCAGGGACCTTCGTTGTTGCAGCCAAGTTGTATGAGAGGAAAATGGTTGGGTTGTCCACCCCCATTTTGGCAAATATTCACATGAGATTACTCCATGTTTATATGGGTAAGTATCCTTTGAGAATAGTGGGACCATTCCATGTTTTTTGGGGATGGATCGCCACTCATTTCAGGACATATGCTGTATAGAGCGGAGTACAGGTTCCTAGAAGTTCTTTCAGGCCATCAGTGCAAGAATTTTCTGGAATTTTTTCATTATCCCTCAATTCCTATGATATGAAGGTAAGGATAATCATATTCAAGGAATTCCATTTCTTTCCTTATGGAAACCCGCCAACCAGGCAGTTTTTTGATGATGGAACAACTAGCCTAGAATTGATGTCATACATGCTGGCTTGCAGAGATGGTGTATTGGCCACCAGTATTGACGAAGAGATTATATGAGAGGCTTATGCTCCATACATATTTGCACGCCAATTAAAGTGTCTGCAGTAGATTTTTGTATTCCCTCTTGTGCATGTCATGTCAGAACATCATCCATTGGTTTCCCAACAACTTTGGTTACTGACAGCTATGGAGAAGACCGGGACAGTGTTTGATCTACCAGTTGCTGGAGCGGTGAGTCACTTGACTACATGGTATGCTGAGAACTCGGTAGCATCATACCCTAAAGGGGTACGGAATCATCTGATTCATCGGGTGGGGAAAAAGAAGAGAACTGTTGACAAAGAAACCCTTCATCTGTAAGGTGACTCTTCCACACCCGGAGCTGATTCACCGGGTTCCTCACCCAGGACTGACTCATCGGATTCTCTGGATGGGGATGATGAGGAACAGCATGTGTCAAAGCAGCCTCGTTCCAGATATAATCCTCCTTCCAAAATTAAGAGACATACTCCATCGACTCCTGTGATTGCAGGAGCTGGGAAGAAGTTGAAATCCAAGATTGTAGGACCCTCCTTGCAGCCTTCTGGTACACATACTGAATATATATGACCAAAAGCTATCCAAATATGGTGGAGTTTATATTGTAATGCTGAAACCGCCTGGATGGACCTATGTGAAGGACTACACATTCCTAGAGTAGGGAATCGTCGGGCTTCTACTGATATCTATTTCGAGGATAACCCCGATGAAGTGTGGGCCTACATTATAAGGATAAAGATGCTCATATATTCCACAGATGATTCCATTCCTATCACTAAGTGGGTGAACAAAATGATGGATCGTGGAACCACTGAGGGGACTGGTGCTTCCGGAGATGAAGAGTGGCACGATTACGTGGATCCTGAAGATGTAAGTTTCTTTCCTTATTTTCTTTGCAACTTGACTTCAGTTAAAGTTTTGTTACTCAAGGAAATTACTTTCTTCATCTTGCAGCATATAAAGAAAGGAACTGCTGAGGTTCCTTCACCACAGTATAGCCCTGGCGGCATCGCTATCAGAGTTACTGAATCTCCTCATGAGTTGGGCGAGGTATCTCCAGGATGGAAAGCCATGGATGAGGAGTTAGATAGGGCTTTTCATTCTCCAATTTCTGTATTTAGAGATGATGATGTCAACACTCCCAAAAAACCAAATAAGCAAAGACAACGAAGGAAGAAGTCCATAGCTAAACGCTTCATCAGTAGTGGTAAGTCCTTCAGATAGTCATGAATCCTGACCCATGAAAAATATTTCTCATACTTCTTGAGATTGCAGGGGATTCTTCAATTTCCCCTTTGAGAGAGAGGAATGAACCTCCTCTAAGGATGACAGAGGGTGCTAGTGAACAGTCACAAATTCATGCTCACTTGGCTGCTCCTAAAGAAAAGCCAGCGTCTATTCCCAGTACTGCTCATGTTGCTGCTACAAGGAGAGAAGAGCATTCTTCTGGTAAATTAACAATGCTTCATAAAATGTTGAATAAAAACATCAACTGACTTCAGTTTTGTGATAAATTAGGTTCAACACTTGCACCAGAACATGTGGCGGTCAATAAAACTGATTCTTCAATTTTATCTAAAGAATCTATTCGGGGTTAGAGACCGCAGGATGAGGGTCGGCAAGAGGACACATCGTATGCTCCCACTGGTGAGACTAACTAGAAATCTGAGATATCACTGGATGAAATGATGAAACTTGGCACATCTTTTGATGACATTTTAGATCATGTTAAATTACCATGTAATTTAGAAGATTTTGGATGTGAGTGTTTTCCTTCATCCTGTTAAAAATTTCTTATTACATCTCTGACCATGATTGGTTGAAATGTGCAGTTCCATCTGAGCAAGCTGTTGAACTGCCAATGCCTGAAGGGGGTATAGACAACCCTACTATTACAGAGACACTAGCTCAAGTGGATCTTAACTCGGTAGATCTTCCTAAAACATGTCCTAAAAATCATTTTGAATCTAGTAAAGATAGGGAGGAGCCTTATCATGCTGTTGATCTACCATTGGGTAAGAGATAGTGATATTTGTGGCTGCACTTAATTTGCAAGACAACTTAATCAACTTTTTTTATCCTTTGAAACTAACCAAAACTTTCAATTGACTATGCAGGGCCATCAATTTCAGTGGCTAGATCTGGAGGTGAAGCCTCAGCCTCTTCTCTAACAGGAATAGAAAGTGAAGTAACAAGGGTCAGGGGGAAGGATCAAAATAGGGAACTTTTCTAAGTGCATTAATCCCAAACTATATTCCCCCCTGTGATAGTGATGCTGAATCAGACCTAGAGGTACCAAAGCCACTCCAATTTTGACATTTCAAGGCATGGAAGAACATATGGAAGATCATATCTAGAGTTCCTCTTGAAGAGCTGTCTTCGAAGATCTCGCGACTGTCATCCCTGTTCGTCATGTTGGGACTTGGCGGTTTTGGATATCAATAGATCCATGGCACGATGAAACAAGTCATATTAAAGAGGGATCAGGAGCAGAAGTACCATCAAGACCTGACCAGAGTGAGGCTGTAGACTAATATCAGCGAATTTGAGGTTGCGGTGTCCCGATCTAAGTTTTCTCATGTTTCCAAGTTGAAGGAGATGTAGCATAAGATCAAAGAGAAAGTTGTCCAGAAGATGCACCTTCAGCAATAGTTAGATGTTGTTACTGGGGAGCTTGACCAGCTTAATAATTCACTGGAAGGAGTTCAAACAAATGGTATGAAAGCCATTTAAGATGCCAAGAAATCACTCCATCAAGATAAAAAGGTTGAATCTGGTCGAGTGCATGAACTTCAAGTGGATGCTGATGAAGCTCAGGATACTGTGAATCAAATGAAGATTTATGTTGAAATCCTTTTGTAATTACCCATACATTACATACATTGTTATTACCTCAGAATTGAAGCACACTTATTACAACATATAACAAAACCATGAAAGGACCATATAGGTATAGTGTCTTTAGAAACTAGGAAACATAAAAAACTGGTTCATAAAGCATCTACATTATCTCCCGTTTATTTCTTCATATATAGAGTCCCTTTTGGAATATCCTACTTAATAACCTTCTTCCTGACCTGGGGAAATAAAACATACAAAAGGGTGAGGTCAAATGCTCAGTAAGGGTAAACAAAAGAAATATCAATCACATCATATTCATAAGAACATAACATTTTGAAAATCTTAACCTGTAAAAGAGATCATAATTTCATAACATGGGATAAATCATAGTAGTGAAATGTAATCCCAATAATAATAACTTAAAACTTTGTGGAATACACACATAATCATAGAGAATCATTTCTTAGTAGTCAAGATTCATTTCCAAGACTATCTTAGCAGACAATATCCATTTCTGAACCGAGTTCACTCCTCATTTTAGTCCTGTTTAACTGAACCGGATTAACCTACCATTCCATCCATGTCTATCTCATGAGATATAAATCATTACCCAATGCATTGGAGGGAGATATAGGTCCCACCCATCTCATAATGAAACCATTCTTATGTGTGCCACAAAATGATAAATCATACAACATAGCATAACCCATGTAATAAAAATGGGATTCTTAAACATCACGTCCTCATAACATAATCTATAAAAGGACATCATAAAAATAATTCCATAATAACATAATCAAATCAATGTGAAAATAGGGATATAAACAGAACCCTATATTATCTTAGATGGAAAATAATTTTGATAAAACACTTGAACTCTATTCTTGAGGAAAATATCCTTTCTACATCAAAAACATTTTCCTTTCTTAAAATGTCATATACTATTACACTAAACGAATTTGATTAAAAATAAACTTGAAAAATTGTAAAGGAAGCTTCATGGAAATAATGTTCTAAAAATTCATTCATTCCATATAAGTTAAAAAAATATTCTTCTCATACTTTGGCCAGAAAAGTCAAAAAGTACCTCGTACTAAAAACGAAAAAATATTCCTTTCATATCTTTTACTAAAAACTCAAAAATGGGTAAAATAGGATTTAAACAATTGTAGGTGGATGGAAATAATATTAAATATTTAGGAAACACGGATGTGGATGATAAATATTCCCCAGTAAATTCTGAGGTATAAACAATCTCGGATAAAAATGAGATTGTGAGATTTTCCCTTACCTTAGGTCCGATTTAATTTGTACGTGTATGAACCTCATGTATAATGATTTAAATAATTTTATTGACTTATTCCATAATTGTACTCATTGTTATGATATAATATATGGTCATATTCTTAGCTTCTTATTATTAATATTTCATTGTTACTTGTTATTCGGGTGTTTATTGTTTTTTTTGTTCTTATGCGTTTTTTGTCGAATAAATTCATATTCTTCTTTTAGTTTATAGATAAATAATTTACATAATGGTATTAGTTTAATCTATATCATATTTATTCATTCAATTTATTTATATAATCATTAAGCATTGAAGATCATGTAAAACGAGTCGCATCACATCATGGAGACGGTAGGCCGTACGTACGCACGAGTGATGATATCATTCCCATGCTCGTGGAATTGAATTGAAGTGTATGTGTACTATTTCAGAGTTAATATAACTTTACAATAATCATATATAGTTATTATTTACACCATTATACCCATCCAAGTATGGTGGTGGTGGAAAACAGATTACACCACGGCGTGGAGACGGTATTTCGTACGTACGCACGCGCGGTGATTTCGTTTTCCGTGGGATGGATATAAGGTGAAATAGGGTTGTTTTATATTTATTATAACATATCAGTATATGAGTGATAATGATGTTATTACTTCATAATGAAACAACTAAATAAGAAGAAGTCGAATAACAAATAAAGTTGAAAGAATCGGTAATGGATATTACCTTTTCTTCGATACGCCTCTTTGAAACCTCCTCTTAGGTCACTAAAATTGGTCTTTAAAGAAGACCAGGACCTCTAGGATGTTTCTAGGGAAGTGGAGAAGAGAAATATTCAGGGGTTGTCCGATCTTGAAGGCTCAAAATGGTGTGAGGAGGAGATGGAGGAGGTGCCATTTTATAAGGGAGAAGAGGGGCACCTTAGGAAAAACTTAAAATATTATTTTATTATAAAGTCATATTCGGTTTTTCATAGCTCCAAATTGATTTATTTAGAATCTAAGTTGGTTAAGGGTCCAAATAATCTCATCAAATAGATTTTACACAAGTTTAGGTTACTATTTTAACCTTATCATTTAGATTTAACTCTAAGTTAAATAATTTTACTTTTACTGTGTCTTCTTGTTTTCTTACACTATAAGGTTAATAAACATACCATAACAAGACAAAAGAACCCCAAGTTGTTAATTATTAATATATATAACCTTATCTAAGTCATTTGGCCGAACCTTATATTTCTAAGAACAAAATAACAATTAATAATATAATATTTTTTTAAAAACTATTTTATTTCAATTTTGAAACTATTTGGTACTTGATTTTTGGGAAAATCATAACAGCATTATTAGTTCGAAAAAAGTTAATTAAATAAATACTAACATGTAATATTAACCTAGAAAATAATTTTAATTCATAAAAAGTATAAAATTACATTTATTTGGGTATTTATAACATCAATTTTGTTAATATTTCCTTAATAAGGTAATTATTGCATCATCGTTGTGTCATAATTAAATTAAATTATTTAAAGTCTAAAAATTATAAATAAAATACAATTATTTAGGAAATATTTTTATATTTATAATGAATATTTAGAGTAGAATTTATCTTATTAATAACCCTATATTAAAATTGTTTTAGTTATTAAACTTTGATTTTAACTATTTTAACTCTTCTTTAAATAAAATAATATTAAATGTCTGAATCTAATCCATGTGGACCTAAAGGGTAATATTTTATTCCTAAGGTTGATTTTGGTCGAATTAAACTTATCCAATAGAATTATGACATGTGTTAGGGTAATAATAATATCATTTTTACCCGTAATTACCCTATTTACTTTTAACCGTGGTAAATAAAAGTAAAAAGTTACTATTCATGCAAAATTATTTTCATCTCATTGAACCACATTTTAGTCCTTGATATTAACCATGTGTCTTGGATTTTCAAAATTCTACTCATAGAAGTGGTAAAATTATGTTTTATGTAAATTTGCAAATTCTCCTAGGAGGTGGGTAAAAGACGGTGAAAAGTTCAATAAAATTTTTCTATATCGAAAATTATTATAAAATGACTCCAATGAATTAAATTGAACTTATATAAGTATTATGGATCAATTTTGACCAAAAATAAATTTAAATAAAATAAATAATTATTTCTATAAAAATTCGGTTTTTAAATAGTAACCCAGTGTTTTCACTATTCATCAAAAATTGAATGTTTTCAGAAAAATACCAAAATTTCACCCTAGGATAATTTCGATACTCTGAATCCAAAAATGTAGTCCATTTTGAAATTTAAAATTTATAAAATTTCAAAAAGTGGGTACTACTATTCATAACGGCTAGTTTTAATAATATTTTAATAGCATATCGTTGTTTACTGAAACTCGGTATTGCGTTCAACCCAAGCTATCGTGGAAGGTTGTGATTGCGTGTAAAGCAAGCCAAGATAGTTTTGTAGTGAAAGATTCCTTTGATGATGTATATAACATAAAAACAAAATATTTCTCATAAAAATTTCGGGTGTTACATTCTACCCCCCTTAAAATGAATTTCGCCCCCGAAATTCATCACTTTGTAACAAATAGATGAGGATAAATCTCCCTCATCATATCCTCAAGCTCCCATGTAGCTTATTTTAATAGGTGGTTCCTCCATAAAACTTTCATCAAGCGAGTGGTCTTGTTCCGTATGACTTTTTCGCTACGATCCAGAATCTCTATCGATTGTTCTTTATAAGAAAGATATTTCTCCAACGGTACAACTTCTGAGCTGAGTACATGTGAAGGATCGGGTATGTACTTTCTTAGGAGAGATACATGGAACACATTGTGAACTTGAGAGAGATTCGGTGGAATCTCCAATCGATAATCTACTTTCCCAACATGATCTAGTATTTCGAAAGGACCAATATACCTAGGGCTCAACTTGCCCTACTTTCCAAATCTCATTACTCTCTTCTAAGGAGATATTCGTAAGAACACTTTATCACCCACTTCAAACTCTAGGTCTTTTCTTCGGTTATCGGGATAACTTTTTTGTCGACTCTGAGTTGTTCTAATGTTTTGTTGAATAGATCTGACCTTTTCTGCCATCTCATCAACAAGATCTGGTCCTAATAGCTTTCTTTCCCCAACTTCATCCCAGCAAGTTGGAGTCCTGCATTTCATTCCATAGAGAGCTTAATAAGGAGCCATCTGAATACTGGAGTGAAAGCTATTATTATAAGAAAAATCCACCAAAGGTAGGTTTTGATCCCAACCACCTTTGAAATCCATAGATCAAGCTCTTAACATATCTTCTAGAGTTTGAATTGTTCTCTCATAATGACCGTCTATTTGAGGATGATAAGTAGTGCTGAAACTCAACTCTGTATCCAGAGTATGCTGAAGACTTCACCAGAACATTGAGGTAAACCTCATATCCTGATTAGATATAATAGAAAGTGGTACTCCATGAAATCTTACAACTTCCTTTACATATATCATGGCAAGGTGATCCAGATAGAAATATTCTCTAATAGAAATGAAGTGTGCTGACTTCGTAAGATGATAAACTATGACCCATATAGCATTATTGCCTTTGGATGTCTTAGGAAGTCCGGTGAAATAGTCCATAGTGATGTTTTCCCATTTCCAGTTAGGTACGGGTAATGGTTGTGACATCCCCTTATACTTCTATCTCTCATCTTTAACTTGCTGACAAACCAAGCATCGAGAGACATATTCAGCAACATATCTTTTCATGCCATCCCACCAGAAGTAATCTTTCAGGTCCCTATACATCTTCGTGCTTCCAGGATGAATAGATAATGAAGAACTATGAGCCTCATCCAGTAGCTCCTTCTTTAATTCTAGGATGGGAGGAACACAAACCAGATTCCTGAACCTTATTATCCCATCACAATCAAGGTTGAATTCATGAACATTTCTCACCTTCTTTTGTAACTCTACATCTTCTTTCTATGCCTCTTTAATCTCCACATGTATAGATGGTTGAACATTCATTTGAGAAAGATAAGATTTTTCCCCTTCCATTATAATTCCAAGATCCATCCTTTGTAAATCCATAAATATTGGATCTTTTGTGATCCTCATCATGGATAAGCTAGCATGGTCTTGTCGACTTAATGTGTCTTCTACCTTGTTTACTTTCCCTGGGTGGTAATGAATTGAGAAGTCATAATCCTTAATCATCTCTAACCATCTTCTTTGGCACATATTCAGGTCCTTTTGTGTGAAAATATACTTTAAACTTTTATGATCAGTATAAATATCACACCTTTCACCATAAAGATTATGCCTCCAAATCTTTGATGCAAAGATTATCGTAGCTAACTCCAAATCATGAGTTGGGTAATTTTGCTCATGGATTTTCAAATGTCGTGAGGTATAAGCTATCACCATATAATTTTTCATGAGAACACACCCCAGCCCCTTCTTGGATGCATCACTTTAGATCACAAACCTTTCTCCACTACAAGGCAGTGTGAGAACATGTGCACTGGATAACCTTCCTTTCAACTCCTTGAAATTCTCTTCACATTCCTCCATCCACACAAACTTAACTCCTTTTCTAGTCAACCTAGTGAGTGGATTATATAATCGTGAAAAATCGTTCACAAAACAACGATAATATCCATCCAAACCAAGAAAACTTCAGATCTCAGTTACTATTTTTGGTCTCGACCATCTTTCGATAACCTTTGTTTTTGCTGGATCCACATATATCCCCTCTTTTGAGATTATGTGACCCAAAAATGTAACTTTTTGAAGCCAAAATTCACACTTGGGAAATTTTACATAAAGATTTTCCTTTCTCAGGGTCTTCAATACAATTCTAAAGTGATCTTCATGTTCTTCCTTGGTCTTTGAATAGACAATAATATCATCTATAAAGACTACCACAAACTGATCAATATAGTCTCTAAAGACTCTATTCATCAGATCCATAAAGATAGCAGGGGCATTAGTAAGACCAAATGGCATCACTATAAATTCATAGTGTCCATACCTTGTACGGAAAGTCGTCTTTGGTATATCCTCCCTTTTTACCCTTAATTGATGATACCCTAAACGAAGATCAATCTTGGAAAAGTATTGAGCTCCGCATAGTTGGTCAAATAATCCATCAATGTGTGGGAGAGGATATTTGTTCTTGATAGTGATCTTGTTAAGTTCTCGATAATCAATGCAGAGTCTCATTGATCCATCTTTCTTCTTAACAAACAGAACAGGTGCTCCCCAAGGTGATGCACTAGGGCGTATAAATCCCCTATCAAGATTCTCTTGGAGTTGCTTCTTCAATTCCTACAACTCAATTGGGGCCATTCTATAAGGTGTCTTTGAAATAGTCAAAGCACCCGATACGAGTTCTATTGAAAACTCAACTTCACGATTTGGTGGAAGACCTGGTAATTCCTCCAAAAAGACATCATCAAACTCCCGTACAATGGGAATATTCTTAATCGTCAGTTTATCAACAACCATTTGAGATAAATAACATTCATTTAGTGGAATCAAGACCCATAAGATTGAAGAAATTTCCACTGGAAGGTTATGTTCATCCTTGCATCGATAGATGATCATACATTGATCTGGAATATGAAATGTGACTTCCCTTCTTTGGAAATTGATATGATCTCCATATAAAGAAATAAAATCCATGCCAAGAATCACATCAAATTCCACTATAGGAAGGATCACAATATTTTCAGGAAGCACTTTCCCAAAAACTTCAATCGGAGAATAATTGTAAACTTTTTATGCGACTGTTGTCTTATTAGGGGTTGTCACAGCTAACTCAACATCTAATTGTTGAAGTAATACGGCGATACCCTTAGAAAATTCTTTAGAAATAAAAGATTGGGTGGATCCAGAATCAAATAAAACATTTCCTACTTTAGAGTGGATGGTAAGTGTACCTTTCACCACTTCGTTATTATACTCCACATCGCTGATAGAAATTGCATGTGACTTTCCTTTGTCTTTAGCCTTAAGAGTTTTTTGACGTCTATCATCATCAACAACCCTTGGATTAGGGAACTTATTAGCATAATGCCCCATTTCCTTGCACTTGTAACATTGAAGTGTAGGAGGTGTACTCTGTGTAGCCTTTTCTTTGTTTGCATCACTAGACATCTTCTTCCCATCATTGCGGCATTCAAATGCCCGATGACCTTCCTTTCCACATTTGAAACATTTACTTGTCCCTTTAAGAAAACTCCCTCCATGTTTCTTTCCACACTTTGAGCATAAGGGAAAACTCATCTTCTTTCAATGTGCTCTTTAGATTTTCCTTTGAATTCCATTTTCCTCTTCTTATCAAATGCATATGACTGATGGGTTACTTCAATCTCCATCTCAACTTTGAGAGCACATCAAACGATTTCCTCGTATCTGTTTAAGTCCCTTATGGCTAACACCCTTCAAAGACTTGGTTTTAATCCACTAAAGAATTGATCGATCTTACTATCAGGTTGGATAATAATCCCTGAAGCGTACCTTGCAAGTCTTGTAAAATTTTCTTCATAGGTACCAACAGATTCATCATCCTTTTGCTTTAGTTCAAGAAACTCCTTCTCTATATTTTTTTGAAGAATACGAGGGAAGTACTTATTGAAAAATAAGTTATTGAACTCGTCCCATTCCATGGACTCAATTTCATCTCTTGGCCTCGTATTCTTGATAAGATTCCACCATTGATCAGCTTCACCTTCCAAACGATATACTGCTAAGATAACTTTATCATGTTCAGAACATTGAAGAACTAAAAATATCTTTTCAGTGGTATTGATCCATTGTTCATCCACTAATGGATCAGTAGACTCACTGAATGAGGGTGGACGCTGCCTCATGAAGGATTCAACAGAATTTTTCTTCTTCCTTTGCTCATTTGGAATTCATGCATGATTCATAGCTTGAGAAAGTTGTGTGAGCATGGCTACAAGATTTTTCATTCCAGCTCCCATAACGTTTGGTTGCTCAGGGGGACAATCATTGCATTGCCCGTCGCATTCAGCATTAACACGGTTCCTTTGGGTTCCAGCCATTGAATAAAACCAAGAAGAATAGTGTGAGCAACACTAATTATAATAGGAAAACAACATAATCAAGAATTAAATTTCACACTTAAGGTCTTATCATAGGTTGTTCATGGCCATTTCTAAAACACTAAGATTGTGTTCTATGCTTAGATATATCCTTACGGTTCTTACTAAGGATTTCACATCCTAGTTTCCAAAGGTTGGCTATACCTTTCCTATGACACCAAAAATAATGACCCATACTTTACATACATTGTTATTACTTCAGAATTGAAGCACACTTATTACAACATATAACAAAACCATGAAAGGACTGTATAGGTATAGTGTCTTTAGAAACTGGGAAACATAAACAACTGGTTCATAAAGCATCTACATTGTCTCTCGTTTATTTCATCATATTTAGAGTCCCTTTTGGCATATCCTACTTAATAACCTTCTTCCTGACCTGGGTAAAGAAAACATATAAAAGGGTGAGCTCAAATGCTTAGTAAGGGTAATCAAAAGAAATATCAATCACATAATATTCATAAGAACATAACATTTTGGAAATCTTAACCTGCAAAAGAGATCATAATTTCATAAAATGGGATAAATCATAGTAGTGAAATGTAATCTCAATAATCATAACTTGAAACTTTGTGTCATACACACATAATCATAGCGAATCATTTCTTAGTAGTCAAGACTCATTTCCAAGACTATCTTAGTGGAAAAAGTCCATTTCTGAACCGAGTTCACTCCTCGTTTCAGTCCTGTTTCACTGAACCGGATTAACCTACCGTTCAATCCATGTCTATCTCATGAGATATAAATCATTACCCAATTCATTGGAGGGAGATATAGGTCCCATCCATCTCATAATGAAACCATTCTTATGTGTTCCACAAAATCATAAATCATACAACATAGCATAACCAATGTAATAAAAATGGGATTCTTAAACATCATGTCATCATAACATAATCCATAAAAGGACATCATAAAAATAATTCAATCATAACATAATCAAATAAATGTGAAAATAGGTATATAAACAGAACCATATATTATCTTAGATGGAAAATAATTTTGATAAAACACTTGAACTCTATTCTTGAGAAAAATATCATTTCTACTTCAAAAACATTTTCCTTTTTTAAAATGTCATATAATATTAAACTAAAATAAGTTGATTAAAAATAAACATGAAAACTTGTAAATTAATATTCATGGAAATAATGTTCTAAAAATTCATTCATTCCATATAAGTTAAAAAAACATTCTTCTCGTACTTTGGCCGGAAAAGTCAAAAAGTACCTCGTACTAAAAACGATAAAAGATTCCTTTCATATCTTTTACTAAAAACTCACCAATGGGTAAAATTGGATTTCAAAAATTGTAGGTGGATTGAAATAATATTACATATTGAGGAAACATGGATGTGGATGATAAATATTCCCCAGTAAATTCTGAACTATAAACAATCTGGGATAAAAATGAGATTGTGAGATTTTCCCTTACATTAGGTCCGATTTGCTTCGTACGTGTCCGAACCTCCTGTATAATGATTTAAATAATGTTATTTACTTATTCCAGAATCATACTCATTTTTATGATATCATATATGGTCATATTCTTAGCTTCTTATTAGTAATATTTCATTGTTACTTGTTATTCGGGTGTTTATTATTTTTTTTTTCTTATGCATGTTTTGTCGAATAAATTCTTATTCTTATTTTAGGTCATAGATACCTCATTTCCAGAATGGTATTAGTGTAATATATATCAAATTTATTCATTAAATTCATTTATATAATCATTAAGCATTGAATATCATGTAAGATGAGTCGCATCACATCGTGGAGACGGTAGGTCGTACGTACGCACGAGCGATGATATCATTCCCATGATCGTGGAATTGTATTGAAGTGTAGGTATACTATTTAAGAATTAATATAACTTTAAAATAATCATATATAGTTATTATTTACACCATTATACCGATCCAAGTATGGTGGTGGTGGAAACCAGATTACACCACGGCGTGGAGACGGTATTCCGTACGTACACACACGCGGTGATTTCGTTTTCCGTAGGATGGATTGAAGGTGAAATAGAGTTGTTTCATATTTATAATAACATATAAGTATATGAGTGATACTGATGTTATTACTTCATAATGAAAAAACTAAATAAGAAGAAGTATAAGAATAAATAAAGTTGAAAGAATCGGTAACAGATATTACCTCTTCTTCGATACGCCTCTTTAAAACCTCTTATTAAGGCACTAGAATTGGTCTTTGAAGAATACCAGGACCTCTAGGATGTTTCTAGGGAAGTTTAGAAGCGAAATTGGCAGGGTTTGGCTGATATTGATGGCTCAAAATGGTGTGAGGAGGAGAGGGGGGAGGTGCCCTTTTATAAGGGAGGAGAGGTGCACCTTAGGAAAAACTTAAAATATTATTTTATTATAAAGTCATATTCGGTTTTTAATAGCTCCAAATTGATTTATTTAGAAGATAATGTGGGGATGGGTAGAAATAATATCATCAAATATATTTTAGACAGGCTTATGTTACTATTTTAACCTTATCATTTATATTTAACTCTAAGTTAAATAATTTAACTTTTACCGTGTCTTCTTGTTTTCTTACACTATAAGGTTAAGAAACTTACTATAACAAGAAAAAAGAACCCCAAGTTGTTAATTATATATATATATAACCTTATATAAGTCATTTGGCTGAATCCTAGATTTTTATGAATAAAGTAACAATTAATAATATAATATTTGTTTTGAAAACTATTTTATGTCAATTTTGACACTATTTGGTACTTGATTTATGTGAAAATCATAACAGCATGATTAGTTCGAATTAAATCAATAATAACATGTAATATTAACCTATAAAATCATTTTAATTCATAAAAATCCTAAAATTACATTTATTTGGGTATTTATAACATCAATTATGTTAATATTTCCTTAATAAGGTAATTACTGCATCATTGTTGTGTCACAAATAAATTAAATTATTTAAATTATAAAAATTATAAATAAAATACCATTATGTAGGAAATATTTTTAGCTTTCTAATAAATATTTATAGTTGAATTTATCTTATTTTTAACCCTATATTAAAAATGTTTTAGTTATTAAACATTGATTTTAACTATTTTAACTCTTCTTTAAATAAAATAATATTAAATGTCCTAATCTGTTCCAAGTGGACCTAAAGGGTAATATTTTATTCTTAAGGTTGTTTTTGGTCGAATTAAACTTATCCAATAGAATTAGGACATGTGTTAGGGTAATAATAATGTCATTTTTACCCTTAATTAGCCTATTTACTTTTAACCGTGGTAAATAAAAGTAAAAAGTTACTATTCACGAAAAATTATTTTCATCTCATTGAACCACATTTTAGTCCTTGATATTAACCTTGTATCTAATATTTTCAAAATTCCACTCATAGAAGCAGTAAATTATGTTTTATGTAAATTTTCAAATTGACACACGCTTGTCGTGAGGTGTGGCAAAAACAATTAAATCCCCCTAAGGGTGTAGTATGAATGGTAACCAGAATGTCATTCTCCAAGGAGCAGTGTTTTAATCTTGGTTTCACTTAATAAAATAACAAGTTTGAATGATTTAAGAAATAAAGAGGTTTTCTTAAAAAGGTTTGTGAATTTAATATGAGAGAGAAGTGATTGGATTTAGGTTGGGTTTTCCCATTTGTGATGTCATCATAGTTTTTAAGAAAATGTGAATCCTTTGGTTTTCGAAAAAATAATTAAGTGAATTGAATAACAATTGTTTCTTCATTTCACCTTTTATTTAATTATTTATCAAAGTGTAGAAATATTAATGGACTAATATTAATTATTTAGGAAATACCAAATCTGGTATTTACTTCCCTAAATAATTAAATTAATCTATCTTAATTTCTCCACCTAATTTAGCAATCACCAAATCACTCCATTACTTGATTTTCTTCATAGATTAACCAATTTGTGTAAAAATGAATAGATCAAGCAAGGGTAGAATAATATTTAAATCAAAGAAATTTAATATTTAAGAATAAATAAAAAAATCGTATTTAATTTAAATTCAAAAATAAATTAAATTGATAATCACTCAATTAAAATAAAATAATTCCTTTGAATTAATCTTCAGAAACT
The DNA here is from genome assembly GCA_963277665.1 of Viscum album. NCBI lineage: Eukaryota > Viridiplantae > Streptophyta > Magnoliopsida > Santalales > Viscaceae > Viscum > Viscum album. The sequence continues at coordinate 1,076,738,511 of OY728139.1, read as the reverse complement.
CAAACATCACAAAATGGGGTTCCCCTTCCCTTCACCCAATCACAAAATATTCTACCCCTCCATGAAAGGTGGGGTCATTGAATAAAAATAAAAAATAAACATGGAGGAAGGAATTATGAATGAAGAAAAATTAAGAGGATGCTCTACTCCTCTTTGATGCTTGTCGCTGGCTGGAATGGGATGTGAAGGAATGAATTGAGAGGCAGGAGATCCTCTCCTTTTATAGGCATATTTCTGTCCTCCGAAAGATTGCGCGTTGTTGGACCATTAAATGGATGCTTCATGCGTTGATCTCTTCTTCAATATTGTTCATAAATTTGTTGGCCGTTCACCCTCAAAATTGCAGGGAATTTGGACACCGAATGGAGAAGTTATGAATTTTTCATTGAAGGCTTTTGTTTCTGGATGAATCTTCCAGGAAGGATCCTTTAAACATATGTCATTCAATAGCCACCTTACTGGATTTCAAACTGCATGTAATTTATTATGTGAACGCCTCCTTGATTCCTATTTCTTCCCCAAGTGTAATCAATGGATTGGAAGATGTTTAGGCCGATTTGTGGTTCCGTTACAGTTGTGTGGTCCACGATTTCCGCTCGAAAAAAATGTCTAACTTCAATGAATTTGTAGACCCTCTATATGGCCTAATCCGCTTCTGGTCCAGCATGCAAAAATGAAGGAAATAAAATAAGTATTCTAAAAAAAATTAATCAGAAAATTTGGAATTATATTTTTCATGAAATGACCAAAATAACCTTGATGTAAAAATCTGTCAAAAATCCATAATTAGTCATTTTTCACAATTTTGCTCCTTTTCATTCTAAAACTCAAATTACCCATTATTTTTATAAAACAATGAAATACATGGGTTTTATCATTTAAAACAGTAAAAAATACTCATTATTTGATAAAAATATGCACATAAATTTTCTCTGTCAAATACCCCCACACTTAAACCATGCTTGTCCTCAAGCATAAAATCTCAACATGGAAATCAGAGGATACCAATGTTACCAATATTCAAATTTCAATGCAATAAAATCAAACTTTCAAAAATCTACATAAAATTTCAATTTAAGTTCTAGTTTTTTAATGAAACCAATAATTCACATATTTTACTTTTCCCATTTGAAAATTGATGGAAATTATCCTTTCATTCATTCAAGCTCCTTGATTCATCATTATTAAACATGCCATGTCATGATTTACCTCACTTTTGTTTCATCACTCATGATACAATTCAAGTAGAGTTATGCTCATATCATGAGAACATGCTTCTTATCCATAGGCTTGTAAATGAACTACTTTCTCCACTTTGTAAAGACAAAAGACACATAAAATCATGAAGACTTGAAATAAAGGATCAAATGACTCTGAGGCTTAAGGTTGGTAGGATTTGATGCTAAAAAAATTAAGGCTCAAGGAGGAGGCAAATATCTGAAGTACAATGCATGATATTAAAAGTAAAAGTGTAATGAAATTCTCCCCTTCAAAAATAGCAACACCCACTTCCCAAAACTCAAAGAAAAGGTTATGATCAAGTAAGCATAATGGATGATTTGTGCACCCTCTTGATTTTTTTATTCAATATTCTTTTTTTTCATTTTTAGAAAGTTATGATTAGATCAAACCTCACATCCATAACCTAACCACATTAAATCATAAGATCGTCGGTCTGGAAAATGGTGATTTTTGGTTCTCTAAAATCAAAACCCATTTTCCTATTTTTTTTTCTTTTTGTCATTTTTTCATTTTTTTTAATTCAAGAGGGGAAAACAATAGAGTATAATGAATGATTTCACAACCTTTTACAATTCCCACAATATCACCCCCACACTTCTTCCTTAAAATGTATATCATCCCATCCACCATGATTCCCTTTACCCCCACACTTCAACTTTAAAATATCATGAAAATACCAAGAGTAGGGTAGGAATGGATAAATATGGCTTAAAACATGGCTCATCCCTATAAAGGTCATTCATGGTCTCTATGGGCTAAATGACGGATTGATGTAAAGGTGGACTTTTAAGGAAATGTAGTTTTTCAAAGGATGCCTCAATCATTTTAAATTTGTTTTTTTATAGTCATATCTTTGACAAGTTTCAATACAAGTTCTGGTCGGTTACATGTCCCAAGATCACTCAAGAAATATGCTCAAGAATAAATAGGAAGTACTTGGTCTACAAATCCTCTCAGGAATGAGAAATATAAAATTGGACAATACCTCATGGCATGACTAATAATAACAAATCAATTCACATAAACTTCAGAAATTTAAAGCATGAAATATTTAAGGGAAATTTCATTTACATGAATTAATTAATTCCTTCGAATCATGAGTCGTCATTTCAATATCTATGCTTCATATTTAAAAATTCAATTCTGCATTTCAATCATTCAATCATATCAATATTGAAATCTAAAACATGGCATTACTGGGTTCTTAAGAAACTCATTTCTCCAAGATAAGTTGAGTAAAATATGAATTCAAGTTTGGGCATGCAATTTCAACTTTAAAGATCAAAAAATGATTTTGATGAAAAAATGAAGGGAGTTTAAATGATAATAATGAAAAGTGAACTCCCTTTTGACATAAAGCTTGTGTTCCTCTTCCTCTTGTTCTTGGATCTGCCTTGTGGTTTCCTTCCATGATGGTTCTTGAAAAATTAAAACCACTCATACCAGTGTAAGAACCATTCCATTATAGCTCAATTGGGTGATGTAAGAGGTAACTGACTACTAAATCCTATGAAAACAATGAAACTCGGGTTGCCTCTCGGAAGCGCCTTTGTTTAATGTCGTTGTCTCGACCTTACCTCATGAAAAGAAATCAGTAGATGGGTTGGAGAAGATTGACCTCCTCCACCAGTTCTTGAGGTAAACTTCCATAGAACTTCTTCAGCCTTTGACCATTGACAGTGAATGAGTTTCCTCCTTGTTTCTTAACCTAAATGGCACCAAAAGGTAATACATTAGTAAAAATAAAAGGACATTCCCACCTATAATGAAGCTTACCTATAATTCACTTCAATATAGAATTTTATTGTAGAATTTGGTCTCTTGGTTGAAAGGTATTTGGTTGGACTAGTATATCTTGTTCTACCCTGGTTATTCCTTTGTAAGTCCTCGAATTTCCAAAAGATTCTATTCTGATTTATTTCCGCTCCTGTAATGATAGTTTTCTCTCTGAATCATTAATGGGATGACTAGCTTCTCCATGGGAAATTGCAAAGAGGGAATGGTCGCTTGAAGGGATTCTTTTTGAGCCAAGGACATTGAAGTTGACCTTGCTATCTCCTAGATCCATGGTCAGAGTTCCTTCATGTACATTGATCATTGTTTTTACCGTTTTTAGGGATGCTATTCCCAAAATTATGGGTGAATGTTTTTGTGCATTTCCCTCCTCCATGGTGAGTACGTAAAAGTCTGATGAAAAAATGAGTTCTCTAACTCTTACTAGCACGTCTTCCACAACTCCGGCTGGATAGACAGTGGATCCATTTGCGATTTGGATAACCACTCTTGTGGGCTTCAACTCGCCTATTTTTAAAGATGAGAAAACTGAATTAGACATTACATTTATGGATGCACCAAGGTCACACAAAGCATCATAAAAATATAAAGAACCCATTGTACAGGGAATAGAGAATGTCCATGGATCTTGACATTTTTTGGGTAAAGGTGGTGTGGAAACGGCTGAGACACTCTTTCCAAAACTGATTTTTTTCATCTTTATCACGCTTATTTTTCTTGGTGCATATTCCCTTCAGAAACATTGCATATTTGGGTATTTGGTGGATTGCATCCAGTAAGGGAATTTTGATTTCCACTTTTTGAATGGTTTCTTGGATCTCCTTTTGAATTTTTTCTTCTTCAGCCTTTGATGATCGAGTTAGTGCAGAAGGGAATGGTACTTTGTTTCCTCCTTTCTCTCTTTGTTTCCTTTGAATTTTTGTTTCTACCTTCTTCTTGGGGTGGATGAGTTTTTCTTGAGGCTTTTTTTGGAATCATCAAACTTACTTGGCTCAGGTGGTGGAAGCTCCTTACCGCTTCGAGTTGTAATTTCACTAATATTCTCCTTTGGATTTGGGATAGTTTGGGCCAGGAGTTTGCATTGATTACTAGTTAAAAGATCCATAAGGTTATCAAACTTGTTATCCAAATTTTTCAAAATCTTATTCAGATCTTCAATGTCTGTTTCTTGGTGGAACTTCTTAGAAATTGTTGGATGTTGTTCAAAATTATTTCGTTGGAATGGTGGTGGATGAAATGATTGTTGTGGTTGAAAGGGCTGCTTGTATGGTGTCTGGTTCTAAAATTACTATTTAAATGGTGGTCTGGACTGGTTTTTTTGTCCCCCGTATCCTTGTTGGGTTTTACCTTCTCTCCATTGTTGATTTTGTTGGAATTGCCTTTGCTGGAATGCAGCTGCTCAACTTTCTGTATCCTGTATCTCAGCACATTGATCAATGTAATGATTTGGTGATGAACATAACCCACATACCTGATGTGGAGATAGATTCTCATTCACGTTCTTGATGGCCATTTGCCTTACAAGGCTTGTTAGTTCTTGAATTTGTGTTGTAAGAAGAGGAGATGAGTCATAAGTTCTTACCTCATGCATCCCTCTTGTACCAGTGCTTCTTGTCCCGAATTGTTGTGAATTCTGGGAAATATTCTCTATCAGGCTTCGGGCTTCTTCGGGTAATTTTTCAATCAATGCTCCTCCAGAGGATGTATCCAAAAGGTTCCTATCGCTATCCAGGAGTCCTTGGTAGAAAAAGACAAGGAAGCGGTTCTCCTCTATTTCTTGGTGTGGGCAACTCGCACTACGCTTCTTGAATCGTTCCCAATACTCGTAAAGAGTCTCACTGTAGCTTGTTGAATGGAATATATCTCCTTCCTGATTGCTGTACTCTGGGAGGTTAGGAAGAACCATTGCATGAAACTTTGTTGGAGATCATCCCAGACTTGGATTTCTCTAGGTTGTATGGTATACAACCACTCCTTCGCTGATCCCTCAAGTGAAAAAGGGAATACTTTCCACTTCACTTGCTCCTCCGCTACTCCTCTTGGTTTGAAGCTTGAACACACATGGATAAATTCTTGAATGTTCCGATTGGGATCCTCACCAGCAAGGCCAGTAAATTTAGGTAGCACGGGAATCATGTTTACTCTTAACTCAAAATCATTTGGTTGTTCAGGCATGTTTAACCGATTCTGCTGGTTAGCAAATTGTGGGGCACAGAGGTCCCTCAAAGTTTGTTGTGGGTTTTGTGCCATTATTGGTGGTTATAATTGGAAAATTGAATCTTCTAAACTTATTTCATCAAAATTGATTTCAATATTTAGATTTCTAATCCTAGAAAACAATTTTCTTTCTATCTCAGGGTCGAAATAAAGTAGTTCCTCATTAGAGGTCCTCGTCATGCAGATTTACATTTTCTCCACGGCAACGACGCCAGTTTTGACACACGCTTGTCGTGAGGTGTGGAAAAAACAATTAAATCCCCCTAAAGGTGTAGTATGATTGGTAACTAGAATGTCGTTCTCCAAGGAGCAGTGTTTTAATCTTGGTGTCACTTAAAAAAATAACAAGTTTGAATGATTTAAGAAAGAAAGAGGTTTTCTTAAAAAGGTTTTTGAATTTAATATGAGAGAGAAGTGATTGGATTTAGGTTGGGTTTTCCCATTTGTGATGTCATCATAATTTTTAAGAAAATGTGAATCTTTTGGTTTTAGAAAAAATAATTAAGTGAATTGAATAACAATTTTTTCTTTGTTTCGCCTTTGATTTAATTATTTATCAAAGTGTAGAAATCTAAATGGACTAATATTAATTACTTAGGAAATGCCAAATCTGGTATTTACTTCCCAAAATAATTAAATTAATCTATCTTAATTTCTCCACATGATTTAGCAATCACCAAATCACTCCCTTAGTTGATTTTCTTCATAGATTAACCAATTGGTGTAAAAATGAATAGATCAAGAAAGGGTAGAATAATATTTAAATCAAAGCAATTTATTATTTAAGAATAAATCAAAATAAAATCGTATTTAATTTAAATTCAAAAATAAATTAAATTGATAATCATTCAATTAAAATAAAATAATTCCTTTGAATTAAACTTCAGAAACTCAAACATCACAAAATGGGGTTCCCCTTCCCTTCACCCAATCACAAAATATTCTACCCCTCCGTGCAAGGTGGTTTCATTGAATAAAAATAAAAAATAAACATGGTGGAAGGAATTATGAATGAAGAAAAATTAGGAGGATGCTCTCCTCCTCTTTGATGCTTGTCACTGGCTGGAATGGGATGTGAAGGAATGAATTGAGAGGCAGGAGCTCCTCTCCTTTTATAGCCAGATTTCTATCCTCCGAAAGATTGCGCGTTTTTGGACCATTAAATGGCTGCTTCACACGTTTAACCATTATTCAATGTTGTTCATAAATGTGTTTTCCGTTCACCATCAACATTTCAGAGCATTTGGACACCATATGGAGAAGTTGTGAATTTTTCATTGAAAGATTCTGTTTCTGGACGAAGCTTCCAAGAAGGATCCTTTAAATACATGTCATTCAATAGCCGCATTACTAGATTCCAAAATCCATGTAATTTATTATGTGAACGCCTCCATGAGTCCTCTTTCTTCCGCAAGTGGAATTAACGGATTTGAAGATTGTTAGGCCTAGTTGTGGTTCCATTACAGTTGTGTGGTCCACGCTGTCCGCCCGAAAAAATGTCTAACTTCAATGAATTTGTATACCCTCTATATGGAAGAATCAGATCCTGGTCCAGAAGAAAAAAATTAAGGAAATAAAATAAGGAGTCTAAAAAAAATTAATCAGAAAATTTGGAATTATATTTTTCATGAAATGACGCAAATACCCTTGATGTAAAAATCTGTCAAAAATCCAGAATTAGTCATTTTTCACAATTTTTCTCCTTTTCATTCTAAAACTCAAATTACCCATTATTTTTATAAAACAATGAAATACATGGGTTTTATAATTTAAAAACAATAATAAATACTCATTATTTGACAAAAAAATATGCACGTAAATTTGTTATGTCACAAATTCTCTTAGGAGATGGGTAAAACACGGTGAAAGGTTCACCAAAATTTTTGTATATCGAAAATTATTATAAAATGACTCCAATGAATTACATTAAACTTATATAGGTATTATGTATCAATTTTGACCTAAAATAAATTTAAATAAAATAAATAATTATTTCTATAAAAAGTTGGTTTTCAAATAGTAACCTAGTGTTTTTACTATTCATCAAAAATTGAAAGTTTTCAGAAAAATAAAAAAAAAATTCACCCTAGGATAATTTTGATATTCTGAATCCAAAAATGAAGTCCATTTTGAAAGATAAAATTTATAAAATTTCAAAAATTGGGTATTACTATTCATAACGGCTAGTTTTAATAATATTTTAATAGCATATCGTTGTTTAGTGAAACTCGGTATTGCGTACAACGCAAGCTATCGAGGAAGGTCACAATTGCTTGTAAAGAAAGCCAAGCTAGTGTTGTAGTGAAAGATTCCTTTGATGATGTATATAACATAAAAACAAAATATTTCTCATAAAAATCTCGGGTGTTACATGTTTAAAGTAATGCGCATCAGACATAAAAAGGCTAATGTTTAAGATCGAGTAGCTTTGACCGAATGGATTATAATTGACTCAATTATTTTATAATTTATCTAAAAACATATTACCACATTCATGTATGGGGGAAAATGTAAAATATGACTTAAGAAATTTTGAATCAGAGGAATGATATGAAAAAAAAGGCTAAAAGGCATTAGAGGTAGTATTTCCTAAGAATGAAGTTACCAATATTTAACAAACACCATTAAGGGGTTGAATTATGCAAGGACATTTAAGGGCATTGGCTGCATAATCAAATAATAGCATCATTTGGTTGACAGTTCTGTTATGTAGACTACTTATTCAAGGCCACCTAGGGGCAGGTGTTGCATAGTCAGGCAAAAGAACTCTCAAAGATTTTACTTTTCTACTACTAAAAATCCGGTGGAAGTTTATGGAGATTCAAATTTTCCAAGGCATAGAGTTTGGTGTATGGAGAGAGGTACTTGAATATGGATAATATATTAACAATCAATATTGTCAAAGAATTGGATGAATGTCACTCCTATGAAGTTCTGACCCAAACATAGGGAAAGTAAATATAAACCATAGACTTAAATACTTTCAGATCATGAAAAAGAGTATAGGACAAATATGTTAAGGATGGCTATTTTATCGCGGATCCCTACATATTGTTGTTAAGACTAATAAGGAAAAAGTGATTTTCCTCCCTAGGATGAAATTACCACTATTTGACAAACCCGTTAGGGGGTTGAATTATGCAGGGCCACTTAAGGGCATTGGATGCATAGTCAAATAATAGCATCTTTTGGATGACATGTCCATTATGTAGACTACTTATGCAAGGCCACCTAAGGGTACGTGCTGTATTTTCAGGCAAAAGAACTCTCGGGTATCAGAGATTTTGTGACCATAAGCTGTGAAAAGGGTTATGGAGATCTGGAAGTATTTAAGGATAGGAGTATGACACATGAAAATGGGTATTGTCCAATGCATGAAGGAGATACATAGACCAATGCTAACCATAATCATGTTGTGGTTGGGTCCTGAATTGAGGTACTGGACTTCCCTACATATCCCATAAGGATGAGAATCAAGCCATACATAGTTCTTGAAATACAGTTTAACGTCATGTGGGACAAGAGCGTAGGAGATCTTAGTTTAGGGTCATAGAGATCTGACCATAATGAGGAATACACATTGTGTGTTTTATAAACCAAATGTAAATGAAGGCCAGGGTTTTCACACCACATTCATGTTTTCACAGTGGGAATTTTCAGCCAAGGGATTGAAAGTGGAATTTTGGGTTAGGCCCAAAGACTTGGGGCTGGATTCGAGGGACACTCGAACGTTTCTACGTATCCCATAAGGATGGGAATCAAGCCATACGTAGTTCTTGAATTACCCTCTGTATAGATTTGGTTCATACAAGTGAAGGGTGATAGGGGACTTTAGTGCAATTATGGTTTGACCCAAGATTAAAGGTTCAGGCATTGCCATGTATGCACATAGTATTTGGAATAAGACATGGTTGGAGACCAATTTCAATGATGATTCCCTCTAAAGAGAGGGACAATGGGGGACTGTATAGTTTAACGTCATATAGCAAGGATGATGGTGCTGCATAGTTTAGTGTCATTTAGCAAGGACAAAAGGGACGTACACAGTTTAACGTCATGTGGGACGAAGGTGAATCAACGTGAAGGAATTGGTTTTGGGCTGCTTCACAAATCAACATCGTATGAGACAGAGGTGAACTGACTTGAAAATATTGGTTTTGGGCTGCTTCACGGATCAACATCGTATGAGACAGAGGTGAACCGACGTGAAGAGATTGGTTTTGGGCTGCTTCACGGATCAAAATCGTATCAGACAAAGGTAAACCGACGTGAATAGATTGGTTTGGGGCATGAACCTCAAGAGGTTGCCTACGTACACATCCTAGAAGGCAAGGATCAAAGTTTATGTAGTTCGATTAAGAATGAATTGGTGATCAAGTTGTATTTGAGGACAACGACCTAAAAATGTTGTTGGGACTTACGCATGTTTAGCGACCTAGAGAGGGTGTTATGGTTGAAGCTTACTATAAGATCACGTGAGTCATACTAGGTGTGAGAAACAGGAGGTAAAAAAACCCTAAAAATTCATATTTTACTGTCATGTTGGACAACGGAGGGACTATGCATTTTAAAGTCTTGCAGTAAAGACTTAGGGGGGGACTATGCAGTTTAATGTCATGCGGTAAGGACAAAAGAGGGGTTGTACAGTTTAGTGTCATGTATCTAGGACAAAACAGTTTAACGTCATGTTGGACGACAACACAGTTTAATGTCATGTTGGATGTACAAGGGGTTGTTCAGTTTAAAGTCTTACAGTAAGGACTATAGGGGATTGTGTAGTTTAAAGTCTTGCAGTAAGGACTATAGATAGTTTAAGGTCATATTCATGGACCAGTGCTGCACTGTTTAGCGTCATGTATCTAGGAAAACACATTATAACATCATGATGGACAACAACATAGTTTAATGACATGTTGGAGGTATAAGGGGTTGTGCAGTTTAAAGTATTGCAATAAGGACTATAGGGGACTCTGTAGTTTAAAGTCTTATAGTAAGGACTATAGATAGTTTAAGGTCATATGCATGGACCAGTGCTACACAGTTTAGCATCATGTAGCTAGGACAACACAGTTTAACATCATGCTGGACAAAAGAGTATTTGTGTTACACAAAATACATATTCAAGAATCTTGCATTGGTTGGAGTCGTGATTATTTCTCCATCCATTGAGATTAAAGAATAATCTCCATTGGATTAGACCTTATGTATTGAGTAAGGTCCTTCCCACTTTGGCTCAAGCTTGGGAGGTTTCTTTCCTGGTATCATTGGAGTTCTGATAACCAATACCAATTCTCCCTGAACTAATGAATGAAGATGACCTTTTTTGTTTAAATCCTGTACTATTCGATTCTGATAGACTTCCAAGTGGTGCAGGGTACACAATATTTTTTCATCTAGTCATTCCAATTCATCCAATCGCTTTTGATATTGTTCATCTGTAGATGAATGATCAAAAATGGCTAATTTGAGCGAGGTTAATTGAACCTCAATGGGAAAGACTGCTTCTGTTCCATATACCAATGAATATGGAGTTGATCGCGTAGCAGTGTGGGTGGTGGTCCGATAATCCCATAAAGCATGAAGAAGTTTAACGGGCCATGATTTCTTATCTTTATCCACCATCTTTTTCAGTATGTTTGAAAGAGTTTTATTGAAGGCTTCTATTTGGACATTGGTTGACGCATGATACCGAGATTAATGGTTGGATTTGATGTTGTGTTCTTGATACAACTTCCTTACCTCGGATGAACAGAAGTTGGTGCCATTGTCCATCAATATGGTATGAGGGACACCAAATCTGGTAATGATGTTAGACTTGATGAATCTAACAATGATTTTAGAACTAACTTCTTTGATAGATATTTCCTTTTCCCATTTGGAAAAGAAGTCAGTAGCAGTATGAATATACTTAAATTTCTTGGATGTAGCTGAAGTGTAAGGTCCTACTACATCCATTCCCCATGTGGCAAATGGCCATGAGTGTTTAGCTATGTGAAGCAACTCTAGGGGTTGATGAATGAAGTTGGCATATACTTGGAAATAATGACACTACTTAGTGAAATCAACACAATCTTGTATCATTAAAGGCCAAAAGTATCCAAGTCTTCGAATTTTATCAGACAGTCTATGTCCAGACTGGTGGGAACCACAGACTCCTACATGTACTTATTTCATGACAACCATTGTCTCTTCACAATCAATACATCTGAGGAGAATTAAATCAAAACATCTTTTGTAGACAATTTTTTCTAGGTGATCAGGGGTATTATAAAGAGTAAAATTGACCACATGTCGCCGGACTTGTTCTTTCTCGGCTCTACCAGGTGGGAGTGTTCCATTTTGAAGGTATTCCCTGATAGGTGTCATGCATCCTATAGTATTACCATATGGTTCATAAATGGGACTAATTTAATTGATTTCCTCTGTTCTGATTTGAAAAGAAGGTGAAATTGTATGACAATGGGAAATAATGATGATTGTCTCGTCTCGATTTGGATATGCCAGAGCTGTGGCTATATTAGCCAGTGCATCAGCTTGAGCATTTTGTGATCGTGGGGCATAAGAAAACTTTGGTTCTAAAGGAAATTCTGCCATTAATTCTCTGACATAATCATGCAAAGGGATTATCTCTTATTTTCTAATGGAATAATCCCCATTGACTTATTTGATTACCAAGTATAAATCACCTTTAACCTTTAAGTGATTCACCTGTGCCTGAAGTGCCAACTCCAATCCTGCGATGAGATCTTGATATTCTGCTTCATTGTTTGTACCGCCTTCCAACAATACGAAGGAATAGGGTAGTAATACCTTTTCTGGGGAAATAAGCACAATTCCTAACCCAACTTTTTTGAAGTTAGGATCTTCCATTTTCTTCCCTGTTGGACTTCTGGAAGAACCATAAAAGTACATTTCCCATGTATGAAGATTATCTTGAATAGAGAATACTTCCTCATTAGGGAGTTCAATATCTAAAGATGTGTCTTCTACTGAAGGGTGTTCAGGAAGGAAATCAGCCAGATCTTGGTCCTTTATTAATTTTTGAGACACATACTAGATATAAAATTACTGCAAAATAACTGCCCACCTTGCCAGACATCCTTTAAGCATTGTAAGAATAAGGATGAAATTGAGAAGGTTATTACGAGATACGAATTGGACCTCATGATGTTGTAGGTAGTGTCACAATTTCTTAACTACAAAGATTAATTCTAGACAGCACTTTTCAATACTTGAATATCAAGTTTCTGCTTCAAGAATAGTCTGAATAAGATAGTAAATGCTATTTTCATTCCCAGCATTATTATTTTGGGCAAGGAAGGTACCCAATGATCGCTCTAAAGTTGTCACATAAAGAATAAGTGGTCTTCCTTCAACAGGTGGAATTAATACTGGTGAAATCAAGAGATATTTCTTGAGAATATTGAATGCTTCTTGACATTCTTCAGTCCACTGGTAAGTGAATCACTTCTTCATCAATTTGGTGAAGGGTAAACATTTGCCTTCCAGATTGGAGATGAAACACCGAATATAGGCCAAGTGTCCTTGAAGTCCTCTCAATTCTATCAAATTTCAAGGAGGTGACATACCAAGGATTGATTTTTTCTTCTCATGATCAACTTTGATACCACGATGGTGTACAACAAAGCTGAGAAATTTTCTTGAGGTTACCCCAAAAGCACATTTCAAGGGGTTCATCTTCAAATTGTGTTGTCAAAGTTTGTGGAATATGATTTCAAAATCATCCAAGTGATTAGAACGTTGTTTGGATTTAACCACCAAATCGTCCACATAACATTCAACAAATTTCCCTAAAAAGGGTTTGAAGATACGGTGCAAATGTTACACCTGCATTCTTCAGGCCAAAGGGAATTACCCAATAACAAAACACACCTTGAGGGGCTCTGAAGGCTATAGATTCTTCATCTTATGGAGCCATTTGGATTTGATTATACCTAGAATATCCATCCATGAAAAAAAGTGCTTCATATCTAATTGTTGCATCAATTAAGAGTTCTGTGATCGGAACTGGAAAACCCTCCTTGGGACAATGACGATTAAGATCTCTAAAATCAATGCAGACTCTAATTTGTCCATTATTATTTTTCACATGGACAATATTAGCCAACCATTTGGTATATTTAACTTCTCTAATGAAGTTAGCTTTAATAAGATTATCCACTTCAGCTTCAATTTTGGAATCATAAGGTGGGTGTGTTATTCTTGCGGCTTGCTTAAATCCTCGATGTTCTTCTGGAAAACCCAAATGATTAGTAGCAACATCAGGATCAAGCCCTAGAATTTCTGTATAATTCCAAGAAAATACATCTGGATTTTTCTTTAAAAATGAAAAATACATTTCTTTCTCTTCAACTGTCATGCCCGCACTAATTAAAGTGGGGTGTGGATCTTCTCTTTTACCCAAATTTATTTCTCTGAGTTCATCCACTATGGTAGAGATACCTTCCTCAAATGCTGGAGGAGCATCCCTGATATCTTCTTCTTCTTCTTCAATATGTGTTACTTACTTTTTTTCTACTTTCATAGTATATGATGAAGCAGAACTTCCATGATTATGAGAGAAGTTAAAATTTGAACATCTTGAAGAAGAAGCTACCATTTCTGACCCTATTAATTATGAAGGGTCTTCCTTGGGTAATAAAGAGGAGATGATGGATTGAAAATCGACATCATCATTCATCTCTGACATTTCTATAACTTCTTCTAGCCTGGTTGATGAAGTATAGAATTGCTGGATTTCAGCAGATGAAATGAAGACATCTCCATTTGAGCTTTCATCATTGCCTGGTGAATCAACCATTTCTCCCATGCTATCTGGCTTGATTGTCGTAATTGACATTATGGAAGTTTCTATAAGAGTACTTGTATTTGGGTCTATCCTATCAATTTGACTAATAGGAAACACATAATCTGTACTCAATGTATGAATGGGTTTACTGGAATCTTTTCCAAACCATATGGAGCATTAATTTTGGTAACCTCCTTTGTCATAGATACCTCCTTTCCCTCCATGTGATAGAATTATGCCTCAATGTATTGAGATTCAAATGTTTTGAATGGGGATTTATCACCATACAATGTCCTAATTTGACCATTGAAATAATATTTGAGACATTGACGGTATGATGAAGGTATAGCCGCATGTTGATGTAACTAAGGCCTTACAAGAAAAATGTTGAAGGCTGTGTCATGATGAACAACCTTGAAACATTAATTGGATACAAGGTCCCCAAACTGAGTTCTGAGTGTAATCTCACCCAGAGGATCTTGTTCATTTTTATCATATCCTTGAAACATCAAAGTAGAAGGAGATAAATCAGATTCGGTGAGGCCCAATCGACGAAGTGTACGAATAGGGATGACGTTGACCCCTGAAACATTATCAATGAAAGCTCATCGGATGTCTATATCGTTGAACTTTCCAGATAAATACAATAGTCTAATATGTCCATGCACAACATCTTCTTCATCTTCATATGTAAAAGATATCACTACATGGCATTCTGCAGGATCATTCTCTACATGGTAGACTTCAGCCGCAGCAATTTTAGTTTTCAATTCCTGAGGACTTAACAAAGCCTCAATGACTGCCTCCTAAAGATCCTTTGATAGATTCAAGGCATCTAGAATTGATAACTTGGCCGGTAATTTGGCCAAATATTTCAAGACATCATACTTTTGGTCCAAAGGTCTGCATTTCCCAACAGTAACATGTGGTTTCGCAGGTGCCTTAGAATTTGATTCTTTGGAAGTATATACATCTTTTATTGGGGTAGGAGTTGTAAATACTCCTGGATTTGGAATATTAGACTGACTAGTTATATTTATTTTCTGAGAGGATGAAGGTGTAACCTCCATCCGATCCTCCAAAATAATTATGTCGGGACTTAATCTTCCATGTGTGGAAGAAATTTCTTGTTCCTATTGAGCCCACTGAAGGGCTCTGCCATGAGTTTCTACTGCATAGACATTTCTAGCAGGGGTAGGATTGAAATAGTGTCTTCTGGAATATCCATGTATTCCTCTGTATCCTAGACCTCTGGAACTCACTCTAATTCCTCTGTTTGATATAGGGAACTCATGCTCATCATGATCGAAACTGTGACTGGCATAAGGATCTTTTAAGTGAATCATGTTAACAGAACCAAAGATCAACTCTTCATCTGATGAAGATTCTTCCTGATTAGCTAGTTTAGTCTGTGCCATTTTGTTGGGCGGTGCCCATGCTTTTGAAGTAGATGGAATAAAATCTTCTAGAGTCAAAGACAACTTGGGATTTGACATGAGCTCATCTTCTTCTAACTGCTCTTCTTTCTTCGAATTATGCCGCTTCTTTGAGGATTTTCCCTCTAATGAAGAGGGTTTTGCTGTGGGATTCATAGAAGAAGACACAATTTGTTTCTTCAATTGTATTCATAAAATGGCATGAGTCTATTTGATCATTTTCCTGACCATATAATCATCATATTTCTGTGAATTTTTTCTTTTGACATGATGCCACTCGCCTTCTTCCTCTGGATCTGTAGCAGTGACACATGCTACCTGGGCTAAAGAACCTTTCAGGTTGACTTGTCCCGAGTCCCCCATTTTTTTGCAGGAGGTATTTTAAGACAAAACAATCTTGAATGGGATGTCTCAACATTTGATGAAATGGGAAATAGTTGGTAAGTTCTTCATCTCATTCCTTGTTCGACCTTTTAGGCCTTGGAAACTGAAACAAATTATGTTCCAGATCCGAAATGAAGTAACTATGAAATTGTTCATTTCAGGTAGAATAAACTTTGTTCTTCAACTCCTAAAATTGTTTCCATCTTTGATCTATTTTATCACCTTGACGAAACATCCTCTATTTTTGATGCTCAGGAGGTGGAGCCCTTCGGTAAGATGAAGGTTTTGAAGTAGAAGCAGGTACAGGTGCTTGTTTAAGTGTAACTGTAGCTATCTATGCTCTACCCATTCTCCTTCCTAGAATAGATGGAATTACATGAGTTTTATCCTTAGTCTTTGTAAGAGAGTCTTCAATCTGTTGAGCGATTAAAGTAAGGTCTCAAAACCCTCCTGTGTATTTCATAGGGATCAATGGTGTGCATAATTCATCACGCAAATTTACCACATAGATTGGAAACAATTCTTATTGAGGGAGTGCTAAGATTAAGGAATATTTAAATCCCTTCCAATGATAAATGAAATTTAAAACTCTTTCATTATCCCTTTGCTTAAAATTTGTAAGATCAAAAATTGTTGTCTTTGGCAATGTTGAGCTAAATTGAAGAAGGAATCATTGACAGAGATCTTCCAACCCGATAATTGACCAGGATTGCAAGCTTGTATACCAGACAAAAATAGGCCCTTGTAATGACTGTACAAAACACCTAATCCTAACTGCTTCTTTTTGTTGATCTGTTCCCATCATTGGACCACAACAAGAAACAAAATGTGTTAAGTGTTGTTCTGGATCTCCCAAACCATTAAAAATTGGGAATGTGGTACTTGAAAAATTTGATGGGGGAGGAATTGCATCAACCCATTTAGGGTAAGCTCTATTTTCTGGTTGAATTTGTGCACGTTTTCCCTCCATATCTTCCAATTGAGCTGTTAATGACTCAATGGTAGTTATTAACTTTTGAGAAACATATTTTTAATCTTGTACCTAAGAAGGTGCAATAACTGGATCTTGGACAGGTGTGGTGACTGGTACTGCAACTGATGGTAGCACTAAAGATTGTTGTTGTGCATGACCCATAGGATTAGACATGTGAGGGTGTACTAGTAAAGGAGGATATTCTTGATCAATATTAATATCTACAACAAATTTCCTTGACTGACTGACTCCAGCACACTTAGGAGGAAGACTACCTTGGAGTAGTTTTGCATTCAACCTCCTTAACTCCTTTATTTCTTCTTCCTGCTGTGCTAATATTTTCTCTAATGAGAGTGATTGTCCTTCTCCAGAGGAAGGATGGAATGTAACCTGATTTTTTTCTTTTCCCTTGTTGGACACCTTTCGGAGAGGGGTAAGTTGGTTATTTGAAGGAATACCTAGATTCTGGGTAAGCCTTTGATTTCGTGTATGCACACCTTCTCCATTTATTTCTGTGTGCGCAACCTCTTGAGCAGTAACTTCTTCATCTGGTCCCTCTGAGTGAGCCTCATGTTATGGAGAATCAGCAACAATGTCATTGATGACATTTATTGATGCATAACACATTGCATCCATTATATCAGCATTTCTTCGATACTATCTTCTTCCATTTCCTTGATGAGACATTTCCTTTTCTTAAGTTGACCCCTTAGGAATTTCTTGATGAACTGTAATTTGGAGGGAGTCTCCTGATAATTCAGCTCTGCTTTCCTCTTGTGGCTTCTTCCCTAATCGAGAGACGACTGATTTTCGCTGAGGAAGAGATTGAGGATTTGAAAAAGTCCCCAGTCCGGTGGACTAGGGTTGTTCTTGCTTTCCCTGCTCAACTCCCTGAATCCCATCTGTCGATCCCAAGGGTTGGGCTAAAAGAGTCCCCAGTCAGGAAAGCTGAGGTGGCTCTTGAGATGCTACATCTGAGACTTTCTTAAAATCTATTCTGATTTTTCGGACTTTAGTCCAGAAATTGGCTGGATTCATTAACCTACATCCACTCCAATCACCTAGTTAAAATAATCATTGGATGATTTCTGACACTTCTGTCACCTAATGATGTGCACACTCTAAATGAGAATCTTGTTCGATATTCTCATTTTCCTGATGCAAGAGTAATTAGACAACTTGTTCTCTGTATGCCTGACTTTGAGAATAACTATTTGAGCCCTGTTCTTGGGCAAGCCATTGATTATTCACAAACCCAGCTAGATGTGGCCATCCCTGGGAAATAACATTTCATGAGACCACCTTTGGCGGGCTTTGTTGACTGGAGAGTATAGTGAAATGTACTGCTCCATGAACAACCCATCCCCTGATATGAATATCAGATGGGGCATTGGCAATTAACTAGCACAATATTTTTAGTGTGCCAAGGCATGAATGCTGAAGGGATCTCTGCTACTTTTCAACCTTTGGATATTGGGAAACTGAGATAGATGCCAAATGAATTTGGCAAAGTAACCCTTCTATTATCTTGACATTATTTTCATATTCATCATAATATAATATTTTCTTTTTCAGGTGACAAAGAGTTTTCCATATGTTGAGACAAATATCATGAATACAATCTTTCATCGACATTTCTGGAATATCATACTGAGAGTCAGCCAAAGGCCAAAACATGACTGGTACTTCACCTTTTTCTAGTTGTTCTCTCATATTAAGCACTTCCTCCTTATCATTCGATGAAGATTCTTCTACTTGATTAGACCAAAGATGGCGCTTCTTTTTTGTTTCATCATATTCAACAATATTGGTAGATAATTTATTTATCAAACTAGAAGATAAATTACCTAGGGGTGGTTCGGAGAATGACCTACACACTGGGCTATCTTCTGGTTGATAGAGTATTTCAACTACTAGTGGTAAAGCATCAAACATGACTGGATTCACATTTTCAAGTGCCTCAAGATAAGAGGGCTTTCTTATCAATACATTTTCCTTTGAAGAATTTTCTAGGCAATGAAAATTACTAATGCGGAGAGGAATTTCGCAGTTAAATTCATCATCATAGGGAGGAAAACCATGGTGGGTTACAGCAAAAGATGAAACCTTTTGCTCCTTGATCTTCTGGTCATGCAGAGGGTTATCGTGGCTCTCATATAAAGATGATACTTCGAGATCGACCGAATTGTCATGAAGTAAGACTTCAAGAGTAAGTGTCTGATGAATACCTTCTGAATTATTGTTCCCACTACTGGGAAATGAGAGAGTAGAATCTTGAGTTGGAACAGATAATTTTCTGAGTGCATCAAGAACTCCAGCATCGAGCAAGGCCTTATTACAGATTGGATCATGATTTCTTGACTGTGCTGGATGAGTCTTTTTCTTAGACACCTTCTTACTCACTTTGGGAGCCACTTGTTGACAAAATTGGTTATTATGGGTAGGTGTATGTTCCTACACAGAAGAAATAGTCAGGTTATGCTGATTATCTCCATTCAAATCGGGTGTATGTGCCTGACTTGATTGTCTGTATGACATGGGAGATTATGAACCACAACCCCCTTGGACTGGGACAGAGGTGTGTATCTATTCTGGAGTGATATGTTGATGAGTCGCTCCATTTTTAGGGACATATTTGTATTTATTTCCCTGTGATGCTGCTGAATCTGTTATAATATTCTGACAGACATCCAGAATATGAGCATGGATTTTCTTCTACTCTTTCACCATTGTCAGAATGTGCTTGGTGACTTCAGATGTTGTAACAGGAATATATGTCCATTATGTTCTTGGATTAGGTGTGTATTCCTGCTCCTGTCCTCCTTTTCCTGTCAGTGAATTCTGACAGTACTCATGTGTGGGGGTATATAGTTGACTCTGCTCCAAATTTGTCATCAGAGCTTTCCGACTGACTTCTCTAGGTGCTACCAAACGAGACTGTTGGTAGGCTTGATGAACATTAGAAGGTGTATGTGCCTGCTATGTATTCTTCATCATGTATGGTTGAAGAATTTCATTCAATACTGGAATACGAGACTGCTGACAGAATTTTTGATTGTAAACAGGTGTATGTCCCTGTTTATCAGTTGTCACCATATTAGATTGGCGAGATTCTTTGGGTGTAGTCAGACGAGCCTGCTGACTAGCTGATGAGTTATGAACAGGTTTATATGCCTGCCAATAATACTCCACCAGAATTTCCTGGCGGGATTGGCATGTTACTTCCAGACGAGTCTGTTGGGAAGTAACATCAGGGCGGACGGTTGTATATGCCCGCTCGTTATTTGCCATCAACTTGTCTTGATGGACTTCTCCGGAGGGGGAAGAAGTAAGAACCTACTCCCTGTTGACCAAATTTCTCCTTTGGAGGTTCATCTTGCATGCTCGGGTCTAAGGAACCTGAGTCGAACCCCTAAAGGTGGTACCCTCATCATGTTGAGGGCGCACTGCCGCACGAGTCTAGCGGCGATTGTTGATGGGATCCCTCAGGAAGGACTCATGAATATTTGAATTAAGTCCTTGAGTGACCTTCACATTCACCTCCCCCTAATATGGGAGGTACTGGTGATTGCGTTCTGGGGATAACGACCCGAAACGGTTGGATACGGTGATTGGAACCACCTGTTTCTTGATCACCGGTCGTCGTTGTCCGGACAACAAGGGTGAAATATTGACTTAGAGGGCTTGTCAAGTGGCCTCCAGAGTCGGAATGGTACCATGTTGATGGTATTCCTTAACCTATGTATTTGAGACCCAACGTTGAAGATGCTGAGTAGGTGATGTCGTCCTCAAAGTGGATGAGGATCCAGTAAGAGTAGCAGCAGATGCATTCACAGGTGTGAACTTTAGAAAAGCCATTTCTGTAACATAGAGAGATCTTGGAAATGAGTGCTTGTTTGATATAATAGACATAATCAAGATAAGTTCATCCACTACATCTTTTGGATGAGCACATATGTTATTGATTGATTTTTTGGCCCTCACATTGAATTAAATAGGGGCCTAACAAATAAGTAAAACGTCATTTATCTTGGTTAAGTATTCACGTCGGGTTCACCATTTTTTTTGGAAATGGGGATGACCTTGTATTTTTTAAGGTTCAAACATTCTAATTGGTTTCTAACGGGTTTATTCATAGAACCAGAAACATACAATGATTCTATATCCATTTGGACCTACTTTCCAAAGGTAGGTGCTCATTAGTTTTGGACTCATGAGGCTTAGGAATTTGCATTGGTCGAGAGGATGGGAGGTCAAACTCATCACACCTTTTTGGGGGGAATTATTGTCTACTCCAGGACTCTCTTATAGATTTGAGTTATGTTCGTTAATCCTTATTAATTCACCAAGTATGAAAATGAGATTTCCTTTAGATATAACAATCAATGATTGGTATGTATGAGATTTAGAGAATCTTTTATATGTATTTCAGGTTCTTCATCGATAGATAATCATCCGTATTTATTAGATATTCTTATTCTATGGTATCCTTCAACACATTATATAGAAATCTCTTGGTCATTATGATAACCATGCCAGTTTTAAAGACACTCAGTGGGGCACTTGAAGTTTATTGTCGTTTATAAGGACATGGATTATTTTAGAGTTGGGATCGTACTCGTAGATGGACTACCTATGTATCCTTGTTTAGAAAAGGAATCATAACCCATGTAGTTCTAGTGAAGAAGTATGGAGTCTATGCATGATTGACGGACCAAATAAAGATGTCATAATTACTTTTATGCTCTAATATCACGTGAGTCATGCTCTGTGTGAGAAAAAATAGGTATCAATAAAACCTGACGATTGTTCCACGAAAGATGTAATAATAAGAAATTATGTAGGGCTTACGTATGTATGACTTCCCAAGATAAATGAGAATTGGGATTTACTTTAGAGAATAAACCCGGGAATAAGTTCCATAAAGGTATATGTGCTTTATGGAGATTTGGATGCTTAACTTAGGACATAATCCAAAGAAGGATGCCCAAATTATAGGTGACTTGTGATTGGGGTTTATTCCTAACAGGGAAGCCCAAATAAAAAGAAATTAAGACTGGGGCTTACTCCTAAGAAGGAGGCCCAGGTTAAGGGGACTTGAGAACTGGGGCTTACTCCTAAGAAGGAGGCCCAAGTTAAGGAAAATTATGATTGAGGGATTACACTAAAGGAGGATACCCATGAATAGGTAACTTGAGGCTTACTCCTAAGGAGGATTCCCAGATTAAAAGAAATTACGACTGGTTAAGAGAAATTATGACTGGGGCTTATTCCTGAGAAGGAGGCCCAGGTTAAAGGGACTTGAGACTTGGGGCTTACTCCTAAGAAGGAGGCCCAACTTAAGGAGATTTGATATTGGGGCTTACTCTTAAAAAGGAAGCCCAGGTTAAGGGTAATTATGACTGGGGATTACTTTTAAGGAGGATACCCAGATTAGGGAACTTGGGGCTTACTCCAAAAAAGGATGCCCTGATTAAGGATCTTCTCATCTTAAAGGATGAGGTTGAATGAGTGAAATCTCTAACCTTAGTGACATAAAGATATGTAAATCATGAGGTTTTGAGATATGTTCCATAAAATTCTTGTCAGATAAGGAATCCAACAAAGGAACCATGCCATAAATGGCTTTGAAGAGGTTTTTTAAGGCTTTCCTTGAAGCGGAAAGGTGGACATAAGAAAATGAGGTGAATTGGAAGGAGGCGCACAAGTATTAGTCTGGCGCGCAAGTCCTGGTCATGCAGGTATACTTGCACGACATGAGTTCACTTGGGAGACGAATAACCTGTGAAGTGATACTTGGGTGACTTTGAATTGGAGCCCTTAGTATCATTCCTAGAGGCTCTTAGATAGGTGGCGCGCAAGTTTCCTTGAGAGGGAAAGGCGGCACACAAGTGTCTTCATTTCCCTTAAGGGTTAGACACTTAGGCGCACAAGAATTGATGAGTTTCAACACTTAGTCCTTATTATTCCTCTTTAGAACTTCCATTCTAGTTAAATAATTACCTTAGATGTGTTCGGAAGACTTCAGACGGAGACTTGGGCGACCAGAGCTTGAATCTCAGTTTCTGATTTTTGCGTCCTCGAAATGGGGGGCCCACATGGGGTATTTATAGGCCATTGAGGACCTTGGGTGAAAAATTAATAGGGTGCGCAAGTGACTTGAATGACCCATATTTGGCGCGCAAGTATACTTGTGCGACCATAATAGAACTTGCGTGAACCATGATTAAAGAGTTTCTTGTTCATGCCTTTGTCAATTTTTTATGTTTCTTTAAAGGATGAATCTCTTTGTGCTTAAGGTATTCCCCTTTTTCATCCATTATTCTCTATGAAGGAAAGGGGAATCAATAGAGAGACACCACATATATTAATGATATTGGTCTTTATGAAATTGATTATATGTTTTATCCTAACTTCTATGATGGATATATCCTCAAACCATTTGGAGAATAACTCAATGGTAGTAAGGATATGATTGAACTTCCTGGTTGTACCTAGGGTATATGTAACCATAAAAATGATTCCATGTATATCAAATAGCTAATAGTATTTGGTGGTATGTGAAAATTCTAGGGGTTGATATGTGAAATTGGCATTTATCTAGAAATCATGGAATTTCCTGGTGAACTCTTTGTATTACTGTATTATTAACTACCATAAGTGTCCAATCCTCTTGATTTAATAGGATATATTTTCTCTTGTTTGATTGTATCCCTAGGATCTAGCGAGTACTTCTTCCATGATAGTAAAATTCTCTCCTCGTTTAATTCTCCTCAGAAAGACTCTATCAAAGACTTGTCTATAGAGTACTTTCTGAGATTTTAAACCATCATAACTACCCGATATTGTATATGTTTCTTCTTATTTTATTTTAGTGGAATAATTACAATTTGGAGTAATTATATTATCGGGTATATCCATCCCACTTCGGTATCAGTCGATACGGATATGATATTTCCTTCATCATGGGTAGTAATGATCACATTGATTTATTACATGTCATTATTGGTGAAAGGATATACCACCCTATGTTGCAAAATGTCGATGAATATCACATCCTGATTTTCATCTACTTGGGTTTTGGTTTCATTATCCAATTAATCGGAATGAGTAGTATTTGAATATGGTATAATACGATAGTGTTCGATCATATGTAAATTCTTCTATCAACCTTCATACATAATCAATAAAGGGGACTAATTCTTTCTTTTAAAAGGTACATTTATCATTAATTATCTTAATTTATAACTTTGAATCACACTTTATATTCAAATAGGCCACCATTATCTATAGGACCAATACCAAACCTGCAATGAGGGCTTAGTTTTCCAGCTCATTTTCAGTGAAACCTTCTAACAACAGGAAGGAGTAAGGCAGAATCTCCTTCACTAGAGAGACAATAACGATTCCCAAGATAATTATGTTAAGATTCATAGTTTCAGTTCTTCTACCTATTTTGACCTTAGATCTATCAAATTATACTAATTTATAGAGTTTAAAGAATGGATAAATCTTCTTCATTAGTAATGAAACACCCTTATATTTTTAACTTGAGTTTCCCTTTAAATAAATCGATTGTGTTTGACAGCTTATGTTACACACAACACTAAAATAAATTATTTAATACATTATTACAATAAAAAATAAAAATCAATGCAACATATTTAAATGAATAAAGATTAATAAAATAAATGATTTTATAAAATAAAAGAATTTTAATTCACGTAGAAAAATACATTTGAATTTAAATAAAATGTTTTCATGAATTATGAACTTTTGTTAAATTTATTACTTTTCTAGAGTGTTATAGATCAAATGTATTGATGAAATTCAAGGAATTATTACTACAATCAATTACAAACATTCATGAAAAAGTTAAGTAATTATAGGGATTTCAACGTTAACTATTTATGGATAAAAGAATATTATTTATTTAAAAAAATTATTTGTACTATATATATATATTATTTGAAGTGTGAATTTTTAATATAATGAATTTTTTATGTTTATCTTCAACCAAAGTACCAAACATTTACTAATTATTATGTGGTAAGGAATGAGTAAAAATTCATTTTTATGCTTAAAAATTCATTTTTCTAAATAATATTTTTTGTTGTGTTATGTGTAACTAAGTTAAATTTAATTTTTATCTACTTTAGAAATTTAATATAGTAAAATATTTTTCATATTTTTAATTATCAAATATAAATTTTGTAATAAGTTCAATTAATGTTTTAGATATAAAAATAAGTTATTAAGGTAAAAGTTATCCATCACAGTAAAGGATTAAATATGTTAAAAGGTTAAATTAAGGGATAAGGTCATAAAATATTGAAAAAACTATTTATAAATGGGTGTATGATAGGTTTATTGAAAAAAAAATATATCTTATACTCACTAATTTACAATTTTGGATCCACTTACCCTCAATATGGAATTCCTTTTATCTTAATAAATGAGTATTTATAAAAATACCATTTTTATCTATAAAAGAAACCCTCTTTAACCCATATCAACACAAACATTTCCTTAAAAATTGTCTTTAATTTTACCCAAATTCTCTTCCTCACAATCCTCTTTCACATTTTGAATCTTATGGTCCCATGAATGAATTCCAAACCCCTCATTTCAAAGAGGCTCTCTAAGAGGAGATTCTAGTATTAAACATAAGTGTTATATTTTACATAATTATTATTATATATATCCTTAATATAATAATTATATAATAAAATTTATCACTTCAATAAAAAAAATTAAAATCATTAATTTTCTATAAAAGTTATATTAATGAAATACAATAACATTCTTCAACTCATTCAGACCTTATAACATGTTCTTGTTTGGGAAGGTTTTTTCACCTATATAATTGATGTTACAATTTTTAAATAATTAATGAAAAAGGAAAGTTAAATAATTGTAATATTATTGAATAATGATTAATTAAATATTTCTTTATAATTTTATAATGGTAATATATTTAAGTAAATTCATCAATAAAATAACCGTTTTTATTGAAATAGAGTTCATACAAAAGATATTTTTAAGTGATCCATGAAAAATGTTACCAGAAATTACATAAAATGACCATGTAACTATAAGAAAATATAAAAAACATGTGATTAATATTTATTAAAATTATTTAGCTGATGAACCCATGAATAAGGAAAAAGGACCAAAATCACTAAACTGAAGCACGGGTTAGAAAACAGAACAGTTGACACACAATGATTAATTTTAAAAACAAACAATTAATATATGTGTAATAAGGAATTATAAATATATGTGATAAAGTTAAATAAGTATGAATAAGTTTATAATTCATATTAATAATAAATATAAATTTATTATATAGGGTGTTAGAGTGTGTTTGATCAAGTGTAAGTCTAAGGTAAGGATTTCTTTTCCGATCTCACTTTGAATCTGAGATTGTTTATGTATAATGTCATATTTGTTAGAATTATATTTTTTTCATTATAAAACATCATATTTTTTTCTTTTATTATGGTTATTTATAGGTTTTACATGTCTTCTAATCATTTCTCTTCCCTTTCATTCACAATTCAACTAAAATGTTTCCTTTTAGTGGAACTAACCCTATCTCTTCTTTATGGCCAGGAGTATTTTTTTCTCTATGTCCATATTCTTTATATATTTTTATGGATGTATATATCAATACATCAATAATTTATTAAGGTAATTTTTAATTTTATTTAACTTTATTTATAAAATTTAAAATTAATCTTTTTATATTTTCCACACTAGTCAATTTTTCTAGCTTTTGAATCTATATAAAATCCTAAAAATAATATTTCTTTTTAATGATTACTGATCAAATTATTTTTCCATCTATTATATATTTTCTTCTTTATGAAGATTCCTTTTCAAGTTTTCATGGTTTTCTAAACCAATTTCTATTTCCATTCTTCATTAAAGTTTTTATTTTAAAATAAAAGTTATCCAAAGAAAATGATATTTTATTTTTTTCAAAGCGATTTTCTAATGTTCATATAAAAGTGTTTTTCATCTATATTAACATCCTTTAATATTTATTATCCTTTACTAGTGATATTTTCTAATAAAACCATACAACTTATTTCTTTTAATGGATTATGATCGTGCTATGTGGATGTTTTCATGAAACGTTTTTCTATCTTGTGGTTTACTTAAGTTATTATGGATTTATGAATGTTTTCATGTTTTTGGGGAACACATATGTATAGTTATTATTATGATAAAGGTGGTTTATTATTACCCTATAATTAATTTCATAAGTATTTATATCTCATTAATTAACATGTTAAGGAATTGGGAGTGAATGCAATCCACTATGGGACTTTATCCACTATGTTTATGGGAATGAAAAATAAACCCAATCCGCCAAGGGAATCTATACATAATATGATAAAGGTATTGTTAGTGATCCTTGAAAAAGGAAATTATTTTTTACTTATGTTTACTCTACACTCTTATGCCTTATTTTTATGCCTATGTTATATTTTCATGGCTTGTGATTATCGGTGCATGTCTCCACACCCCAATTACACATTTTTTATGTTACACTAAAGATTTATAAAATGAATAATTGTTTATGATCTATATTTTATTAGGTATGATTATATTATGTGATTCCTAGGATATTTTATTATGTGATCATACCCATGTGCTCATCTTATTCTCACTTGTGATCATTGATTAATATCTCTTATATTTACCCTTATGAAGTAGTTGAACTCACCATTTCTTATATTTATATTCCCATATAGAATGAAGAAGAGTGTTTTTTCATATGTTTCTATAAATATATTAAGTTTGGATAAATTTTATAGTAGATGTTAAAGAATAATTGTAGAATAAGAAGATTGTGTAGAAAATATCCAAAGAAACTAAACCTCTGGGTACTGGGATTTCTTGAATTTGTGATATGAAATGTTTAAATTATATAAATGAGGTCAAATATTTTTTATGATACTTTGGTTATCTCACTTAGTATCATATAATATGTGTAAAGTTTATATTTATAGCACTAGATTTGGGATGACGGTTTTGTGGTGTCTCAGTTGGTATCAAAGTAAGGTTTGGTTGCTTTTTGTGGATTATGTTATTGATATTTAAATGATAAAACTTTTGTAAACCTTAGTTAATGTAAAAGGGTTATAGGTCCATCCAATTATATCATAGTTTAACTAAAAGTATTATAGGATTAAATGATGGCGTCATAGAGTAAGATATCTTTAGACTGTTTTAATATTATTATTTACTCTGATTTTAATATTATATCATTTTTTATTACTCATGATAATAATTTTGGTTTTAAATGATGGTTAAAAATAGTGATAATAAATTAATAACACTCTATAAAAGTTTATATAATTTGGGTTACATTTATGATTAATAATGTTAGGATGTAATTAATCATATTATAATATGGTTATAGATAATTGATTTCATGTTTTGACTATGTTTTTCCATCATATTAAATATCTGTTATTAATAATTAATGAAATATCATATGACACACTTATTATTCCCAAATGATTTAATTTCAATAGTTGTTGAAAAATATAGTTCAAGTGAGCTTAATATATTTTTTTAGAATTAATCTCACTTGAAAATTAATTTCCAACATTTCTAATTGTCCTAATATTCTTTGATATTATGATGGTTATTTAAAATATTTACAATATATTCTAAAGACACAACTTCTGTATGATACTTAGTTTGAAAATTACCACAAGGGACTCTATAAATTTTTCATAATGTTAAAAAAAATGTCTTGTTATCCTTTATATAATTGTGGAGTAGGCTGATCTCCATGAAACATATATCTACCTTATTTTATTTATTTATGTATGTTTTATATATTCCTAGAACTAACCATATTTTCATGCATTCCACATAGATCAGGTTGAAATTTTTAGGGAAAAGAATTTGGGAATGATATTTCCAAGATGTAAATTCAAATTATACAAGTATATGTAACTATCTATCATTAATCACACTCATTTCAACCAAGTTATCACTATTGTGCATGGGAATAAAAATTTATAGAATTTAGGAACCATATGATGCATTTTTCCAACTCATGGATGTGACTTGATATGCCTTTGAGACTCCAAAAGCAATAACAAAATCGGATTACCTTGTGATCTTCATATTATATATGAAAATATTTTTTTTTTCTAACTACTAAATTATAATTTTGAGAATGCAATTTATTTAATGGGGTAGAATCCAATTCCCTAATATTTTTGTATGATTTTTCTTTTAAATAAATCTAGTGTGTTTTATAGATGTTGTTGCACACAACATATAACTAAAATTAATAATGCCTTATTGTAATAAAAAAATTAAATAAAATTCAATATTGTTAAATAAAACAAGATTAAAAAAATAAATTATTTTTAAAATAAAAGAGTTTTAATTCACATAGGAAAATAGAATTTATTTTAAAAAAAACTATTTTATGAATTATGTATTTTTGTTAAATTTATTAATTTTGAAGATTTTTGTCAATAAAATGTTTTAATAAAATTCAAGGAATTATTAGTAAAATCAATTAGTAACATCCTTGAAACAATTAAATAATTAAAAAGATTGTTGCTTTAACTATTCATGGATAAACAAAAATGTTTTGTTTAGAACCATTTTTTTATTTTATTAATTATAATAGTTGATGTATGGATTTTAATTAAATAAATTGATTATATTTATATTCAATCAAATTACAAATCATGTAATTAACCGGACTAGGATTCCTCATAAAATGGCACTTGAATCTATTCATCACAGGTTCAGAAGGTCATTCCCGATCCCCATGAGCTAACAACTAGTACCTTGGAATCAAAGAACACTCCTTTGGGAATGATATTACTCTAATAAGAATAATATAGCCATACTGCAGAAACAACCAAGATTATGACATGACCTATCCTAACATTGGGCATTCATGCATCACAAATAAGAAAATATAAAATGATAAACCAACTAAATTAGGAATAATGAAATAAACATCCATCCAAAATAACATAACAAATTTATATATATAATAAACACATCAGGAGAGGAATCATTAAAACACAAGGTTGAGTTAGCTTATACAACATCCTAAACCAAAAAAAACTCACATTATTAAATCTCCTATGTGAAACTTTAGGTTTCCCACCAAATCCTAACTCACCCATCAGCTGCCAAGAAAAAGATGACCTATCCAAAAGCATAACCTAGAACCTATATACAAAGTAAGAACTAAATTTACACACATAGTGTGTGTGTGTTGGTTTTGAGAAAACATACCGAGCATGATCCCACCAAGAAATCCATGTAGTTTCTTTTATAAAGAAATTCATAAATTATGATTTGATATACAGTTATAAAATAAGTTTTATTTTTTTATATGAAACATATAAAAAACAATATCATGTTCAATATCATATTATAAACTTTATTTTATGTTTCTTTAAATGAAAATAATCACCTTAAAAGTGTTTCCTCATCTTATGCATTTTTTAACCAAATATCCCATTTTGAAACCATGTTGAAACCCCAAAATTAAACCCTTTAATTTAAAACTACTTCTCAAACATGTTTGAAACCCATATCAAATAAAACTATTGAAACACATAGGTTTGAACATAGCATAATTTTGGAACAACCATTAAAGGGATAAATAATGAAGATAAATAATGTAAATGGTGTTGTAAACAAAAGGTAATATAATCAAACAAAAGATAATAATACTCAAAATAAACCACCAATCAAGTAATATGTATCATGGGCCTTGAACTAATACCTCAAGTGAATAGACCCACATCTTACACAACTAAGGGACAAACATTCGACATATGACGAGTCCAAATAAAATAAAATCCATAAGAATTCATTATAAACTACCTCATTGGGGGAACTCCCCTATAAAAGGTCATAATATAAAACTAGGGGACACTATACTGGTGTATAACCTAAGTTATTACAGCATAAATCTATATATCCTACATTTTTATTGGTTTCCCATGACAAAATATAAGGTGGGTGTGAGTGAATTAGAAATCAAAACATGAAAATCAACAAGGAACAAACAATAATTCTCCCCGACCCCCAACTCCGCCACATAGAAAAACCCATAATTACATCATACATCCATCACCTTAAATAAACAATCCATCATTGGGTAAAACCATATGGGTTAATCATTAAGAAACTAACATGGAATAAAAAAATCAATTTACAGTGTACTAAATGGGTTTTAAGACCACACACACACACTTTGAAATCTAATATTTTAAACTCATCCATGGAACCTCCTTTCAAAACAACACACCTCAAAAATTAATACATGATTTAAAACATGTTTGAAGCCATTAGTTTCAGAAAAATAACCTTTAAAGTCCTCATATTCATTTCACAAAGTCTTGGTATATGAGAACATTTACTTTAGAAAAAACATGAAATACAAATGGTAAACCCATTTTTTGAAGATCAAGAATTCAAATAAACAATTTAGAAACATCATATACATATTAAATATAGGCATAGTTTCAATAAAAATGAATTTATAAAACACAATCATACTATTAAACTATAAATAAAGTAATTTCATAGAAACACATACCTTAATGAAGTGTAAATCGAGTAAAGCAAGATGAAATGAGCTTCCTTTAGTGGAAAGCACAAAAAAAAGAATGAGATGATGTATACATTCCATATAGATCAAAATCTCCAACATTAGGTCCACCTTGAACCATAAATCAGATAACAATATTCTTATGGTTCATAAGAGAAGTTGGAACTAAGAGAAAAAAGAAAAGAAAGAGAGAAAAATAAGTTTATATGGTATTATATTGAGAAATCAAGCTCAAACATAGAATATATGCTTGGGAAATTCCATGGAGGTGAAGAAGATAAAGTGGAAGTAATGTGTAGGGGTGTATGATTCAAATGCGGGGAGGAGACTGGATCCAAGTGTTAAGATTATATAAGGGGTACATGGGTGTTTCACATTTTAAGTGAACTATGTGAGCCTCTCAATTTTCCAAACTATCACAAAATTTGAGAATAAAACTTTCTAATTTGTAGAATGATACATTGTTTCCATGCATACTTGGAAAAACCATATTCCAACCATTCAAATCACATTTTCACTATATATAAACCATTCTATAGTTTCTGCACGGTTACTTCAAACTATGTGGGATAATCGTCCAACACCCATAAAAGTTTAAAAACACTAAATTTCAAGCATATAAATTACTTCAACTCAAGAAAACCCAAAATAATATAAAATAATACAAAATAAAAAATTTTAGTAACATGTGGGTGTTACAATTCTCCCCACCATGCAACTTTCTACCTATAGAAAGTCCTTAATTAAAAATAAAAGGAAATAGAAACTAAATCCTCACATTTCATATGAGAGGTGGGTGGGTTGGGGAATTATTTATATAAGGCCAAAATAAGTTGAACCATACTACATGAACCCAAGGCCTTTCCTCATTCCCAATTAACAAGAACCTTAAATCTCCTCACAATTAAAAATAAAAAGACCACAAACCTCAAGTAAAATACACTCAAATAAAAAGTCACATACAAAAATCAAAACCATACAAAAGGTAAAATCCCACTATATTCCCAATAAAAAAACTAATAAATATAAAAAATGTCAACATATTCCATATTTATCATAAATACTCTTAAAAAAATCCATCATCCACAAATAGATCACACCTAATACTTTTTCTGATATCTCATCTTACAAAACATTTAAAGATGACCATAATGGCTAAAATATAGGTGAGATATTGGAGTTATATGATAGGAAGGCTTAGAGTTCCCTAATACCCCACACTAGAATAACACAAGGTTTATTTTTATCATATGAGAAGG
The DNA here is from genome assembly GCA_963277665.1 of Viscum album. NCBI lineage: Eukaryota > Viridiplantae > Streptophyta > Magnoliopsida > Santalales > Viscaceae > Viscum > Viscum album. The sequence continues at coordinate 1,076,705,777 of OY728139.1, read as the reverse complement.
TAGATTCACTTTCAACTTAGGCTCATCCAACTTCTAATCCACACTAGATGGTTTACCTTCGTCTATATCTGATGAGATCAAGGAATCACCCAATATTTGTTACCTATAATGTCCATCATCCACTTGAATAGCCTCCTTGACGAAATCCTTAAAATATGTCTGCCTATATATAGGAATATTTTAACCAAAATCTAAGTAATGAACACCTCTTAAGAAAGGACCTTTTTTAGAATCATTCAAAACTAGCTTTAGAAATAAGTTGACCAACTCCAATGAGTGATCAATATACTTATTCACTGATTTTTTTCCTTGAAGAAGGCCCAAAAACTCAATATCTCTCACTACCTTCATGACCTCATGATAGAGAAACTAGATAAATCTCATCTTGAATAAATACCAAGGCATTGATTCTTTTTATAGGGAATTTCTTATTGACTCCCACAACACTCTATTATTTCTAAAATACAGGCTCACAATAGTTCTCACCCACAAAACATTAGGGGTTTCGAGAGAATTTAGAATTACCTCAATCCCTTACAGCCATTCCACCACTTTAATAGAAACAGTTTCACTATATAAAGAGGCTGATTTCTGATTTAGTAAGTATATAGAGTGGTCTAAACATAGAGATAATTATTTTTTAAACACTCTATTCAGAGTTTTAGATGACTTTGGAACTAAAATTACTCTTTACAAATAATGTGAGTATTCATAAAGAGGATCTTCCTCGATGGCCAACATTCTTCTTTGTCTCTCAACCATTTTGAGAGGGGTACTATAAATGACATAAGACATGAATAATATCAATTTATTCTTCAAAACATTAATCAATTAGTCCCATAATAAAATAGGGATAAAATAAAAAAACATAAATCCCCAAAAAACACATCATTATCATACTATAAAAGAAACCTTTCCATTTTTTAAATCACTAACTTCTAGTGAGGAATATTTTTAAAATAATATATATCCAAGGTATGTGTTGAAACACAATAATAATTCCTTTTAAAAAACAATAAACCTTAAGGAATCACACTTAACTGATTTAAAAAAAATTATAAAACCATTTCAGAATTCAATCATTATATAAAATAACTTCTAAGTCAATTAGATTCATTTTCTCAGTTATTTTAAAAAAACCACTTAATTTCTAAAAGTTATCCAAAAAATATAATGATATCAACCAATTTATAAAATATTTCATTAAAACTAATTTTAATCAATTTTAAAATAAAAAATATCAATAAATGGTCCCTTTTTACCCAAAAAAGGACCTTAAAACCCTAATCATAAACAAATAATCAAATGATCCAATAAAAAAAATCCATTACAATCACATCATAATATCACTAAAAAACCCTTTATTTTATCACTAACAAGTATAATTTAGGATAAATTTGAAATTAATAGGATTAAAAAAAAACATAACTAAGGAAGAAACAGGGTTGTGCATGATTTTTCTACATGGATTGGGAAACTATGCCACAAGTATTAAATAGGCTCTGTTAAGGTTATAGGCCAAAGTGCATATTCTCTACATAGTTGTGCTGACCTTGCAAACTAATCATGCATCTCAAGTTATTCTAAAATTTCTTCATGAAAAATAATAGAGACCCTCAAAATAACTATCATACTCAATGTGGATAAAAATATCACCACTCTTTATCAAAATTCTTTGAAAATAGCCAAACACAAACTCGAATTTAAAATTTAAAACCCTATTATCCCCGGATACTTGAGGACCAGGATGAGAAATATCTAGCTCAACTCTCCCTAACCTTACCTATAAAGTACCAAGGACCCTAATGTAATTTATACCATGGTACTACCCAAATAAAAAGAGGGTTGTTCAAGAAACAAGGCCATTTTCCAAGAACCTATGATCTAATAACATTTGTAATGAAATGGCTCTGACTGACACCTAAACTATCACTGAAATCAATTTAAAACCAGGCTTGAATTTCATTCTCAATCCATATGGGCTAGAAACTAGTGCATGGGAATAAAATATCACACTTTTGGGAATTATTTCTCCCTTTTAAGAATATTATATCCATATATTAGAAACCATAGAGGTTTCGGCATGACCTATCCAAATTTTGGACATCCTACTTCGCAAATAAGAAAATATGAAATGATTAACTAAGCAAATAATGCATAATTTAATTAACATCCATCCAAAACAATAAAATTTAATCATATATAAAATACACATATAAAAATAAAAATCAATTATATACTAGGTTGAGTTGGTTGACATAATATCCCAAACCAAAAATAAAACAAAAAGAACCAATAATATTGGATATTCTCTGTGAAACCTCGAGATTCTCCCTATATCCCCATTCACCCATCATTGATCGAGAAAATGATGACCAAGAAAAAACCAAAAACTAAAACCTGTATAAAAAGTAAGAGTTTCATACACACACACATGGGATGTATATGAAAGGTGCAAGAAAATAGTCCCAACATGATATCATAAAAAAAATCTAAGAAATTTATTTTTTAAATTAGTTCATAAATTATAGTTTGAAATATCATTAGAATATAGGTTTTACTTTTTCATACACAAAAATTTGAAAACCAATATAAAGTCTAAGAACATATTATAAAAATTCTTTTATGTTTATTTAAATAAAAATAATCGCTTTAAAAATATTTCCTCGACCTAAGCCTTATTTAACAAAAATTCCCATTTTTAATACATTTTGAAAATCCAAAATGAAATCCTTTAATTTAAAAAATAATCCCAAACATCCTTAAAACCCCTATAAAAAACAAACCGAACATAATGGTTTGATTATACCATAATGTGGGTGCCACTAGTTAAGGGATAAAAAATGTAAATAAGGGAAAGGGTGCCACAAGTAGTACAAAAGAAGTGGAATACAATTAATAAAAATATAATAATCCCCTATATAAACCACCAATAAAGGAATATGTTTCATCAGACTTACCATAATAACTCAAGTGAAATGACCCTAGAACTTACACAACCAAGGGACCAACTATTAGCATATGTTGAGTCCAAACAAAACACAAGCCACCTGAATGGGCCACATATTACCTCATTAGGGGAACTCACATAGTTTGGGTTATAGCATATAACCATGGGACAATATAATGTTGAGTTACCTAGGCTAGTGTATCATAAATCTAGTACTCCCATGTAGTTCCAAAGTTCTCATGACCAAACACAAGGTGTAGGTGGTTTAATAGGCAAGCCAAAAAAATCAATCAATAAGACATAAAAAACCAATCTCCCTCACCTACAACTCCATCACATTGAACAACCCTTTTTATGTCATACATCTATCACATAAAATAAGAAACCCATCACTAGAGAAAAGGGTTAAAATAATGAGGAACTCTCATTGAAAAAATCATTCCTTTTATAAAGTTTTAAACGAGTCTTTGAGACCACACACACCATTTAAAATTTCTTATTTAAAACACTTTCTTGCAACCACCATTGGAAATAAGAACACCCATTAAATTTTAAGTCACACTTTAAAATCTGGATATAGACCCATGTTGCACAAATAATAAGTTTAAAATATTCAAATACATTTCACATAGTCTTGTCATATGAAAACATTAACTTCACAAAGAAACATGAAATCTGTAAGGCGAACCCCTTATTCCAAGATCAGGAATTCAAATAAATAATTAATAACCCCACATACATATCAAATAATTAATAATTTAAATAAAATGAATTTATAAATCTAAATCACACTATTAAATGAAAAATAAATAAATTTCAAAGAAACTCCTTCCTTAAAGAAGTGTAAATCAAGTCGAGCAAGCTGAAATGTATATCCTTTGGTAGCATGCAACTAAACGAGGAAATAGATGGTGTTTATAATATATAGACATCAAAAATCCCCAACATTGGGTCCACCTTGAACCCTAAATCATCCAAAAATTCTCCTAGGTTTTTCTAGAGAAGTTAAAAATGATATAGAAAGGTGAATAAAGGTTGAATAAGAGGTTTAAAGTGGATTACCTTGAGAAATCATGCTTAAACATGGAAGAAATCCTTGAAATTTCATGGAGGTGAAGACGATCAAGAGAGATGTGTTCATAGGGGTGGATGAGTTGAATTATAGTTAATAAGTATTTCAATGGTAAATAGGGAGATGAAACTTGGATATTTCAGTTTTAAGTGAATTAGGATGGTATCACGGTTAGGCCACAAAATTTTTCAAATTGTGTTCCGATCGTGCTAATAGAACTATCCAAGTTGTAGCATATAACACGGTTCCCTCATAGAGTTGGAAAGATCATATACCAATTTTCTAAATCCCATTATCACCATACAGCACCCCTCATGTGGTTATCGTACGGTTAATTCTAATTGTGTGGTCTAACCATGAAACACATAGAAAAGTTCAAAAAATTCAAATTTCAAGCCAAAATTTTACAAAAACTCAAGAAAAGGAAAAATAATATAAAAAAATTTACCAAATACAGTAACATGTGGCTATAAAAAATAATTTAATGATTATTATGTGATAAGGAATTTGTATAAATTCATGTTAATGCTTAAAATGAATTTTTTAAACTGTTTTTATTATGTTATGTATAATTATATTAAAATTAATTTTATCACCTTTAAAAAATGAATCTAGTAAAATATTTTTCATATTTAGAATCGTCATGTCCAACTTTAGTATAAGTTAAAATTTATTTCTTGACATAAAAATGAGTTATTAAGGTAAAAGTTAGCCACCAATGTAAATGTATAAAAAAGATTAAAATGTTAAATTAATGGATAAGGTCATTAAATATCATAAAACCATATATTCAAATGAGTATATGAAGTTTTTCTTGACATCCTTTTATCTTATCCTTAATAATTTAAATTTTTTGATCCATTTTCCCTGAATATGACTTTCATTTTATATTAATAAATAAGTATTTACAAAAAATACCACTTCAAAACTATAAAATGATCCCACCTCAAAACAAAAATTTACTTAAAAATATATTTAATACCTAACTAAATTTTCTCCCTCACAATCATATCTCATGGTTTTTTGTCTCATGGATTCCCAAACCCCTCATTTCCAATAGGATCTCTATAACACCTCAAGATAATGAAATATATTTTCCCTTAAATAAACATTGTATTGATGGCCTGTTTCACACACAACACTGAACTAAAACATTATGAGGAATATTATATAATAAAATTATAAAAAAACCTATAGTAGATAAAAAAAGTATTGAACAATTAGAAATGTGTAAAAAATCAGATTAAGAACACATAAAGTTTTGAAAGGGAATTTATCAATAAATATAGTTTTTATTTATATATTATAATTTTATTTAATTTATAAATTTATAAATTTTAGAATTTAAATTAAAAAAAATAACTTAATTTTTTTATTAGTCATGTCAATATCTATTTAGGATAATTTATTTTTCTAAAATAATTGATTTTTAGGTGAATAGTAAAAAATACCGATTTTGCTAAAAAAATATCGATTTTATGGCACTATCTTAAAACAAGAATGAATTAAAAAGTTTATAAAACCTTTTTATATAAAATAGAAAAACATATTAAGTAATATAATTAATTTAATAACAATATATTGAATTTATAGAACACAACTTTAACATTTTTCAAACTTGAGTAATATTGTTCTCTAAAAAACTATTTTTGTTTGCTTATAATAAAAATATTATTTCATCACTTGTAGTAATTTAATATAATGAAATAGAGTTTATGTTTTATATCAGAATATTTATATTTTTTAATAAGATTAATATCATTTTTAAACAAAAAAGTGAGATTACAACGATTAAAGTTAATGACCAAGATAATGGTGAAAGGGTTATTTTCAATGAATTGTTTTATTAATGTTATATAAATTTTATCTGATAAATTAAATTGATATATTTTAATTAATGAATATAATATTATGTTTAAACACATATATAATTATATTAACAAGCAATTAATTGGTAATAAATGATAAATAAGATTAAAAACACATAATGGTACAAACAATTTTTTCTACAAAAAACAATTTTTCACTATATAAAATGTATTAATTTAAAAGATAATTTTTTAATTTTAAGAAATTTAATTATATTAAATTGAGTTTAAAATTTAATTTAATCCCACAAAAATTTGGTAATAATTGTTATCAAATATGTTTATACAAAGATAAATTACTTAGTTAAAAACTAGTTACCTGAGAAAAAAATGAAAATAGTGAAATGTAAAAATTTAGTGGTAAATGAATTAAATTTTTTGTAAAAATAAGTGTTAGGGGTTTTATAAAACTTATATCACCCCAAGATCCCTTATTTATCACTTTTTTAACCATTTAACCTTTAATAGGGTGTTTCCATTTTGGAAATAATAATGGTGTTCGCAAAAGTACCATTTTCTTCACTTATAAAATGTTACAACTTTAACCCCCTCAAAACTATACATACCATTAGAAATTTCCTTTAAACCCATATATATTTCCCTATAATATTAGTTTATTTCACATCATAAATCCTATTATCATTATAATTTTTCCTAATCCATTAAATTCCATTGAGACTTTAAACAGAAATTTCATGGTCCCGAAGTAAGAATTAATTAATCCTTAACCATTTAATCTTATTATTTCCCTTAAAAATAATCCTATAATTAATAATATAATGACCTAATTATCATTATTATATAAAATTTTTATTATATTAATGGAACAACCATAAGTTATTACTTTCCATCCACTTAAAAAGAATAAAATAATGTGAAGCATGTATTTATACGGACTATCACCACCACAAAGAGACGCCTTCTGTTTTTCATCGTCACCTCTATTTTCTAGTTATAAGGGTTAAAATTAATAATAAATTTAACCTATATAATATAATTATGATTGTTAATATAAAAATTATAATCCCCCTTCATTCCCTCTCATTTTTTGGGAAATGAAATTGTTAATCTTGCATTGGGTAAACTATCACCTCCATGAAGTAATATTTTTTGTTTTGCATATTGATTTTAATTATTTATAAAAAAATACGTAAAATATGATTCAAAAAAATAATAATTATGACTAAATAGAATTATTGTTCATATATTATAATTATATTGTACACTTATTTAACCATACTAAAAAATGAGTTATAACGTGTTCTTGTTTGGATCGGTTTGACCACCTACATGAATTATGCTATAAATATCTATAATGGATTACTACTAGAAGTTAAATAATAATATTATTATAATTTAATAATCATAAAATTATTTTTTTATGGTCCGATAAATTTTATATTAAGTATTTAACTTATTATTAAAATATAATCTTTAATCTCCAAAATTATTGAAATAATCCAACATTGATTCCACTTTCACACAACATAACTAAAACATTTATGAAATGAGATAAGATATTTAGAAATAAATATAAGTTAACTATTCAATTACCTTTAATTATCTAGGAATTATGAACTTCGTATCAAATAATGGGTACTTAAAACAACTTCTAAAATCATGCCTGAAACAATTAAAGTTACTAACACCTGATGGTAATAATAAGATATAGATAATTAATATATTCATAATAAATGATCATAAATGACGTATATAAAAGTTAATGTATATTAATAAGGTTATTGAATATAATATTAAGATACTTATGTATTTTTACAGGAGGTTAGAGAACATTTCACTAAGTGGGGATACATGGTAAGGGGTTCTTTGTCTCAAATTAAATTTATTGAGATATTTTTTTATTGTGCACCAAGATATATTCTCTATAGTGTGATTATTACATAACTAATATATTTTAATATATTCATTTAAATCATGTGATTTATTGATCCATATCATTTTATTCTTTAAATGTCCTTTGATTCAAAAGATACTAAAGTTAAAAGGGTTTGTGTTAACTCAACTCCTTTAATCAAGTTATAATACCTATTCTTAAGATTATATCTTCCATGATTGGTTTCTTCCAATACAATATTTTATTTAACTATAATTTATTTTCCTATTTGGGTAAAATGAATCTTTTTATTAAAATATTACTCCTTGATGAATTTATTCCCTATAAAAATTATATCATTGTTAAGAATAATTCTCATTCTCTTTAATGATTATTTTTCATCCTTATCTGTATTTTCCTTCCCACCAATGTTTTCATTTATATTTGGAAACCCAGTTATGTATAATCTCGTGAGACCATAATATTTCTTATATACTCTTTTTAAAAGGAAGTTTTTTTATCTCTTTTTTCATTTTGAGTTTTCAATAAATTTATTTCAAAATGTTTAAAATGTTTTCTATCCTTTAAAAATCAAATGTTGTATATTCAACTCCATATTTCCTTTTGACAACATTTATATATTTTCAAGGATATATTTTTTACATTTTTTTGGAAAGAAATGTTTTTCTAAGTTTTAATTTCACATTTTTTAAATGATTTTTGAATGTGATTGGAAACTTATTCTATCGCGGTAATGTTTAAAATGTTTTCCAAAAACTATTTTATGGTTTTTCTTCTATTTTACTCTTTATTACAAGAAAATTATTTCCATTGAAATTTTATATCATGAATTACCCTATAAATTCTCTTATATTATTTTGGGGGATTAAACTCATGGAAATACATTATTTTCTTTATCATACCAACTCAATGAATGTTTATGATTTTTCTTCCAATGTATTTACTCTTTGAAAACTCTATATTTATTTCAATTGATTTAAGTGTGTTTACCTATATTTTATACATAGATTGATTGGGGAAATTTTTAATTAAACTCTATACCATTTATCTATAAAATCTAATTACCATATGATTTATTATTTTTATTAAAGCGTATTTACCTAGAAAGTTACTAAATATATTTAGTTTCCTATTTATTTCCCAAGGGTTTACCATGTTATGATTATTTATGTAATGATTAATGATTTCAATATGTGATTCCATTAAAAAAGGATATGATACCCATTTTCTTTCCATGAGTTCATTATAATATGATGATTGGTTAATTTCATATGAAAAACATTAGTATGTATAAATGATGGGTGGGGTCTTATATTTCTATATAATTCATTTGTTAAAATTTTATATCTCTTAAGACATATATACTTGGGCATAATTTAGTTGTTCGCAAACATGGGTTCAAGTCAGTGACTCTTGAAAGTAATGTTTTCCTATGATAATGTGTGTGCCATAGTCTTTTTCTTCTTCTTATTAATATATTATTCGATCATGGATATTGTTAATTGACTAATTCTTCCACACTCTATTGATTCATTTATTATGTTATATAATGTTTTAGGAAATGACTCATGTGATCTATGTTTTTTGGGGTATGATTTTATTATCTATCATGATTATGACCATATGTTAATGATCACTTATGATATTTGATTGTTATTTCATATGTTTAGTAATAATGAGAACTTTTTCACACCCCTTTCTTATGATTCTATTTCCCCAGGACATGAAGAAAATAAATATGTATAATGTGTCTAGAATAGTACATTTTGTGGAAAGGTTTTAGGATATGTTGATGAATTATTACAGATTAAGAAGTTGCTTATATAGTGGGAAAATTTCCATCAGTAGAGAAATACATGGGTTTTATTAGTTAATTATTACCCTAATTATCTAAAACTATAAAACTAAAAGATATTTGTAATGTATTATAATTCAATATTTGTTTCAAGTCATGTAATTTAGATGGTCTCATTTTTAGGGCATCATAGTTGGTATCAGAGAAGGGTTTAGATAACATTAGAGGTTAGGATTCTAGTTGAGGATAATTTAAGGGTCAGTTATTTAAGGATGATTATAATTAAAATGTTATAGATAAAACTTTAGTTTATATGATTTAATATTAAATATTTTAGGTATTATGATAAGTGATATTTAGTGAAAACCCTGGGGATAAATCTAAGTATAAGATAGCATCCAGAAGTTCTAGTAAAGTATATATTGTATAGTTCTCCAAGAAATTACATCCATATCTAGATACTGTAAAGTGGATATTAATATTGAAAAGATGAACCTATGGGTAATCACCCTAAAAAATACCGATTGAGTATAAACTCAATCTTTACTTTGTTACATGATGAATGAGCATAAGACTGCACATCTAGCTAGAAACTCCTAAATGATATGATTTGGTTAATCACATTCTATTTAAAATACATTATGAAGTATTTTTTATATTGATGAATTGGGTTAAGTAATATGAGAGAACCCATCCAAAAAAACTCTAGACTAAAACTAATCATGGTTTGGGTTTAACTGGATATTAATTTAATAATTTCAAAAAGTAAGACATTTTGAAGTTAATTTTTACATGTAATTATATTAAAATAATTATATTATAGTGTTAATTATTCATCACTCATGATTAAATCCTTTTGGTTTTAATAATGACTGAATCACAAAATAATAAAGATAAAAATTGATGTATGGGACAATTCATAGATTGTCCCAATAAGAAAACTAACGAGATAAGAACTGAAGTGAGAAACCATATGATTATTCTTAACCAGTTATCAGGAATTATGATTAACAACATAGAATTATTATATTCGCCAGTCACACTAAATAAGATATGTATCGTGTCTCATGGATTTTTTGGAAATGAGTATTATAAATAAATAATGATCAATTTTCTTTATGTAAAAATGTAGGAAGAGGTGCCCAATATAATATCTAAAAGGAACAGAAATATGTCTTATCAATGGTAAAGGAGAAAATAGAGTAACTAATTTCCTATAAAAAGTAAATATTCTAATAGAGATAATTAATAGAAAAGGGTTTCACCATGAGGTATCACTAACAGTTCAATTTCTTGAATATGGAAAATGTTGAAATTACCTAAATCAATGACCTAATCCAAGGGCCAAAAGGGATGATAGGAAATAGAAATTTGCAATATAAGGGAAAGCATATCAAACCAAAACTACTGAAGTGAGTTTTGATAATGATGTGTATTAAAGAATAAAAATCACCCTCTCAAGAAATATGATTTTTATATTAATATATTGACCATCTGACTCCTCTGTACCAAGAATTTTTACTAAGAACATAAAATCTCCACCCCGATGACTAGATGTTGAATTATTCATAAAAACTTATAGTGGAAATATTATTGTATAAAAAGTATATAAGTACAATAAAAACCCAATTAATAATATAATAAATCATTTTAATGATTATTAATATTAATTATAGAGTTTTTTTAATTATAAAAATACTAAGTAATTTTTAAATCAAAAAGGAAATAGTTGTAATTGAACTTTTCATTATAATGATTTATTTAAAAGATTAATTTCTAAATTATAGAATTTTAATTTTAAAAAATTAATTTAATTTTTTACATCAAAATATAAAATTTATCTTCGGATGAATTTTTTGTATATTTTTGAAAAGTTTTATATTTTTGATGAATAGTGAAAAATAATGAATTTTAATTAAAAAATGCCTTTTCATTTAAGTTATTTTTCTAGTATAATTATATTTAAAATTGGTTTCAAAATAAAATTATTCATTTATATATATACATATATTAATCTAATTTAGGTCATTTTAATATTTTTAATATTCAATTTTGATATAAAAACATTATAAACTTTTGAACATTTTCTCTTTGAAAACATGTTTTCTGGTCACATCTACTGGATTAATTTTAAATTAAATTTTTTAAATTATATGAATTTAATTATTAAATATGGATTAAATATTTATAATAATACTAATTTATATTATATAAAATTGTCATCTTAGTTTTTTACCATAATGATTAGTGAAAATAGTTAAAATAATAATAAACATGATTAAGGTTAAAATGGGGTTTCACGTGTTATATGCGCTAGTGTTAAAATTAATTTTTCACACACCTATTATTTGTATTTAATAAACTAGATTTAATATTTTTGTAATAATTAGGTATAAATTATATAATAAGTCTGATTTCATTTTATTCTTAAAGGATAAATTACCCAGGTTAAAAAAACTGGTTACCGGGGTGAAAATTAAAATGGTAAAAGTGAGTAAAACTTAAGATAAGGAATGAAATGTGAAGTGCACTGTGTTGCATTTTTTGTCAATGAGACATGTTGTTGTCTTAGAATGAATGGATGTCAAGAATTGTCAAGATGTGAATGCCAAAGGTTGTGATGGTGTTGGTGGTGAAGGAGAATGGCCATGGTACTAAGATGCATGTCACTTAGGAGATTCACTAAGTGGTATTGGAAATTGTGGTTGAAACATTCTCCATGTATATCTGACGATTGTTGAGCTGATCTTTAAGTTCATAGAACTTGTATTCTGATGATACAAAGTCACAACAATGATAGAAGACCATGCATTGTATTGACAATGCATGAGGAGTTGAAAGTGATCCATCCATAAGTTCTAAGTGGATGAAGTGGTGATTAATGAAGTCCATGCACTATCACTTAGTGCATGTGAACATGAAGATGATCCGATTGATCTCTGATTAGATCAATGAAGCACATTGAAGAATTTAAGTGATTCAGGAGTTCGGTTGAAGAAGAAGAACCTTCGGGAATTCCATTCTTAAATGTTGATTATATGTTGAAAAAGAATGGAGGAATTCTAATGAAGAAGATTAATGCTTGAATTCTCAAGAAGAAGATGAAGGAGAAGAAAGGCTTGAAGTGGTTCTCTTGATATGGCTTGATTTCATGGAGGACTTTGTTTTTTACAAAGTCTTATTCAAGACTTAGCCAAAAAAATTGGCCAGCCCATGGACACCTTGAGGGTTCAACCCCAAGGCAAATGTGGGCCTAAGCGCCCAAGGGGGAACCCGTGGGGCGAGTCCAGGGCGGCAGGACGCACCCAAAGACACCGCTAGGCGTCTGGGGCACGCCCGGAGGAGCGCGGCAGGGGCGCATGAGCGCACCCGAGTGTGCATAGTGGGCGCTAGGAGCGCGCCCGCAGGAGCAGAGAGTGGGCGCAGAGCGCGCCCGCAAAGAGAACCCGGTGCGGGGCGGCACCGGGAGGGGAGAAGTTCAACTGAGCGCTTCTCGGCAGCGCTTAGTTGATAAGCCGCGAGAAAACTGGGCGCCGTTTCGATGTGGGACGCGGAAATTTCCCCGGGAGCAAATCTCGGCCGTCCGAGCCATCGCGCGCTTTATCCACGCCGCACGATTCATCTCCGCGGCGATGATCTAATCCTGGCCGTCGCGCATCACGATCCGACGGCCGTGGCTCATCTCCTTCCTCGAGCTCAGCCGAAGGCCACCCGAAGCCTCCCGCGAGCCTCCGTCGAACCAGGAGCAACCCGAGAGATGTTTTCGAGCTCCCGGCCACCTCTGATGAAACTGAAGGCTCCCTCGTGCTCGTCTGGCCAAACCGAACCCATTCATGTATAAAAATATGCATGCATGCAACAAATGGAGATCTTCGAAGAACGGCCGAGGCAAGCAAAGCTGCCGAGGCCACGTGGTTGGTGGTTTTCATGGTTTGGACATTAGACGAAGGTCGTGCATGCGTTCTAAGTCGCATGCACGTAAAGGAAAGAAAAAATGAGAACCTGCGGTGAAACAGGAAAGGAAAATAAAGATTTGGAAAATCTTGAACACCCGAAAATCTCGGGGATTCAAGTTATCTCTCCGTGGAAGGCAGAGGCTCTCCTCGCCTATAAAAGGATATCCCGAGGCTCTCAAAAGCTTTTGCTGATCCTTTGTTGAATATCCGAAGTCCCGTGAGTGCTTCAAGCCTCACGAAGAACACTCTGCACGCACCACTTGCGCGGCAGTGAAGCCTGGAGCACCCCTTGCTCCGTTTGGTTCCTTTTGCGCATCCCTTGCGCGAAATAAGAAAAGAGGAGTCCCCTGCATGCTAATCCTTGTGCGGCAGGAAGAACCGGGGTTGCACCAAGCCTTGCGCACCCTTGGTTGGAGCCCGCGGCTTAAGCACTTTCACGGCAGTGGCCACCCGAGGCCTTGCGCGCCTTGCACCGGTTGCACCCTTGAGGCTTGCACGGTTGGTGAAGTGAAAGAACACACCCTTTGGGTGTATGTGCAAACAAGAACAAAGAAGGGGCCGTGGCAGTGTGTGTGAAAGTGGGTGAAGTGAAGACCACCACATCCCTTGTGTGTGTGTGCCAAGTGAGGAGAACGCCCTATGGGAAGTAGCTTGTGCAAAGAGGGAGAACCCAAGGCTTAGTGCCTTTGTGTGAAAATTGAGCAAGGAAGGTCGTGGCATTGTGGGTGCACACATTAAAGAACAAGAACACCCTATGGCCATTTAAGTGTGTGCCAAGTGCTAAGAAGACCACACATTGTGTGTGAAGTGAAAAAGGCCGAGAGGAAGTGTGTGCAAGTGGAATAGGCCGTAGCCAAGTGTGTGTAAGTGAATAAGGCCAAAGACCACACCTAGTTGTGTGAAAAGTGGAGAACCTTGTGTATGCAAATTGAAGAACACACCTTGAGTGTGTGTGTGCAAACAAGAAACAAGTTGGCCGAACCTAAGTGTGTGCACTAAGAAGTGTGTATACACTTAGAAGAAATAAGGAGTGACCCACACTAAAGTAGAACACACATTTATGTGTGTAATCAAAATTGAATAAAGTGTGTGAAGAAGTGAGAAGTTGGTGTGTGCTTATAGATACTACACCCTTTGTGGGTTTATTGCACCGAGAAGAAGAAGGGGAGTGCATGCATGCATGCATGCACGTGCACACGTGAACAATGCTAAATCAGTGGTGTGCATTTGAGTTGTCCAAGACCAGGAGGTTCTTGAAGAATTGAGAAGGCCATGCTATTAGTGCATGAGGATGAAGAGCTGCCATGCACTCATTGCATGAAGTTGAAGTGACTGAGACTGGACCAGACCAAAGTTAAAGATATCAGTTGTCTGAGTATTCAGTAGTTGGAGAGAGAAGCCAGGTCATCCTGAAGAAGGAGATAAAGCCTGAGCTAGACGAGAAGCCCTGATCAACCACAAGTGATCAGAAGAGAAGAGCAAGGCCAGCAGCCTTTATCCCAGGCTGCTGAAGTTACTTGAAGACCTTAAAGTGAAGAAGAGCTACTCGTGTGACTCGAGGAGCCAGGAGAAGACCCTGTGGGACTCAGGTAGAAGAAGTATTCAGTGGGATTCTAGAGCAGGCCAGTGGGACTCTGGTAACACTGTGGGACGCAGTATAAAGACCCTCCTATGGGACTCAGGAGAGATACGGTGGGAAGTTGTATCGACCATTGTAATTTTAACAGGTTATAATGGAGAATCCATGCTGGGAGATCATGGCAAGGATGTAGGCCTTTGGTGCCGAACCTTGTAAATCCTTGTGTCCAGTGCCTTTACATTTACTGCATCATTCGTGGAAAGGTGAGAGATACAAGAAGAGTGGATCGAGGCTTTAACCAGCCATAGAGGTTTAATTGATAAGAATCAATTAGTAAAAAGTTTTAAGGGATCACTGATTCACCCCCTCCCCCTCTCAGTGATTCACACTGATCTGGGCACTTCAATTGGTATCAAAGGGAGGTTACCTCTAAAAGATCCAAGGGAGTCTTTATGAAGTGCAGATTTGAGGAAATGAGCGACCAGCCTCAAATGGAGATATCTGCCAAGACTCAGAAAAATAGAAAGAAGAAACAGGCCAAGAAGATGAAGAAAGCATGTCCTAGCTGTGATGAAGTTGAAACAATGAATGATCTTCAGAGTGCACTCAAATATCTTCAGAAGACAGTTCCCATGGAAGTGGCAAAGTGTATAGCTACAGGCATCCATGATCTTCATGAAGAAAAATCACAGTTAGAAGAAGAAGCCAATGCAATGGAAGATCAATTGGCAAAAAGGGTTGGCATAACCAACACTCTCAGAAAGCTGGTAAATGCCAAAGATGAAACAGTATCTCTTTGCAATGAAAGATATGAAGACACTGCTGAAGAATTGCAGAGAAGCCTTTCTGAGAAAGAATTATTTAAAGTAATAATCAAAGATATGTTTCATGCACTGGAGAAGTTGCACAAAGTGTCAATGATTGTCAGAGATGCTCAACTTTAAGACAAAGTAAACAGGGTGAAGGAGCTTGACAATTCATTACAAGAAATGAAGAAAGTGCATGATGACCAGATGAATAAGCTGAAAGAAAGTTGGGAAGGAAAGCTAAGAGCTGTTGAGGATGAGAAGAACTCCCTCAACATGAAATGCTTTGAACTGGAGGTGATATTGAAAAATCTGCAATCACCCAAAGCTGAAGCCTCCCAGTTAGCTGAAAGAAGAAATTTTGCTACTCAAGTGAGCTTTGAGAAGGATGTTTCTAAGAGAAAGACATCCTCTAATAAAAAGGCAACAACTTCTAAAAAGAAGGTACCATCCATCCCATCTTGTACTCATGCCTCTAAATGTGTTTCCACAAAAAGTGCAGGATGGAAGAATAACTCCAAACAAGTATGGATGAAGACAATGAAGAAGCAGAGCTCTCCTGAAACAGCACAACAGGTCAAGAAGAGTACCCTACAATCAGAAGGACTGAAGAGGTCAAGATTCGTGGGACAATGCTGGTGTTGTAACAAGTATGGGCATTGTGCAAAGGATTGTTGGTACAATCCACTGAATGCCAAAGCACAGAGGAAGCCCATGCCTAGGGGGAGCAAGCCAGAAGGCAATAAGCAACATCCACAGGTCCACAGACATCTGTTTACTGCAAATAGATTTGGATTACTTGACAACATCTGGGATGATTGCAAAAGTGGTCAAAAAGATACATGTCAATCTCCAACTGTATCCAGAGCTAAAAAGAAGAGAAGATCACTGAACCTGGCTCAGAAAGAATCCTTGGGAAGCAAGCATAAGAAATTGGAAGATGCTCCCAAGAAGATTATGAAAAAGGAAGAGAAGTCCTTGGAATTCAAATCCAAGAAGGGTGATGCATCAAGAAGAGCCACCAAGAAGACATGCTTCTACTGTGGAAAGAAAGGTCATACCATGGATCTTTGTGAACAAGCCATGGAAATGAATACAAGCAGACTGGACTCAAACAGACAATCAATCCAAAAGAAGCAGAAGGTATTGATTGAAAACAAGTTGCCTAAGAGAGGTAGCTTGACAGCATCAAAGGAACCATGTGGAACTTCCAGAACTGAGGCCACACTTCCAAATGACTCGTTAGTCATATGGCCAAATCAGTTGCAACTTGCCAAAGATCTGAAAAAAGCTGAAGATAAAGTTCTGGAAATTGCTAAGGCAAAAGGGAAGAAGAAGGTTTCACATGAAGATATTTTGAGAACCACACCATCACAATCTTCATTGAAGATCAGATGTGCAAGTGTGAAGACTGGTGAAAATGGGACATCTCGGTTGAGAGAATCTTCTCAACCTTGTTGTTCACATTGATGAACCAAGGAGGTTCCATCTTATTCCCTTATACTATTGGTATTTACATGTGCTGATATTGCAGGGAATTGAAGATGATGATCATTCTCATCTGGAGGATGGTTTGGACAGAATGGAGTGCACCCCTTGAGGGGGAGCAAATCTGAAGATGATGATGTTCTGAGATTAATTTCATCTTAAGAAAATGGATGAATGGGGGAGCTTTATCTTTGCACTGAACTTTCTAATGTGTTTTGTGAAGTATGTGCAGGATTCAGCAATTCATTGAATATCTGAAAAAAAAATTCAACCCCTAAGCATGATCTCACATGTTTATAGTGAATGTGGACAGCATTGAGTTCCTTGGTTATATCACTCTTGTTTTCTACACCGGGTTAGCCCAAGTAGACTTAGAGTTGATTTACTAAAGGTTCTTTGCTAAGAAGAACATGTGGCATCATCCCTCTCTTAGTGATTTTCAAGAAGATGCTATTCAAAGGGAGGAAGATATTTTTGAAAGAGAACCACACCACACCTTTGCATTTGATTGCCAATAAGGGGGAGAAAATATTGGCACACATATTGACCCATTCATATGTGCTGAAGTGGTGTATTGACAACAAATACAAAGGGGGAGATTGAAGTGCACTGTGTTGCATTTGTTGTCAATGAGACATGTTGTTGTCTTAGAATGAATGGATGTCAAGAATTGTCAAGATGTGAATGCCAAAGGTTGTGATGGTGTTGGTGGTGAAGGAGAATGGCCATGGTACTAAGATGCATGTCACTTAGGATATTCACTAAGTGGTATTGGAAATTGTGGTTGAAACATTATCCATGTATATCTGACGATTGTTGAGCTGATCTTTAAGTTCATAGAACTTGTATCCTGATGATACAAAGTCACAACAATGATAGAAGACCATGCATTGTATTGACAATGCATGAGGAGTTGAAAGTGATCCATCCATAAGTTCTAAGTGGATGAAGTGGTGATTAATGAAGTCCATGCACTATCACTTAGTGCATGTGAACATGAAGATGATCCGATTGATCTCTGATTAGATCAATGAAGCACATTGAAGAATTTAAGTGATTCAGGAGTTCGGTTGAAGAAGAAGAACCTTCGGGAATTCCATTCTTAAATGTTGATTATATGTTGAAGAAGAATGGAGGAATTCTAATGAAGAAGATTAATGCTTGAATTCTCAAGAAGAAGATGAAGGAGAAGAAAGGCTTGAAGTGGTTCTCTTGATATGGCTTGATTTCATGGAGGACTTTGTTTTTTACAAAGTCTTATTCAAGACTTAGCCAAAAAAATTGGCCAGCCCGTGGACACCTTGAGGGTTCAACCCCAAGGCACATGTGGGCCTAAGCGCCCAAGGGGGAACCCGTGGGGCGAGTCCAGGGCGGAAGGACGCACCCAAAGACACCGCTAGGCATCTGGGGCACGCCCGGAGGAGTGCGGCAGGGGCGCATGAGCACACCCGAGTGTGCATAGTGGGTGCTAGGAGCGCGCCCGTAGGAGCAGAGAGTGGGCGCAGAGCGCGCCCGCAGAGAGAACCCGGTGCGGGGCGGCACCGGGAGGGGAGAAGTTCAACTGAGCACTTCTCGGCAGCGCTTAGTTGATAAGCCGCGAGAAAACTGGGCGCTGTTTCGATGTGGGACGCGGAAATTTCCCCGGAAGCAAATCTCGGTCGTCCGAGCCATCGCGCGCTTTATCCATGCCGCACGATTCATCTCCGCGGAGATGATCTAATCCTGGCCGTCGCGCATCACGATCCGACGGTCGTGGCTCATCTCCTTCCTCGAGCTCAGCCGAAGGCCACCCGAAGCCTCCCGCGAGCCTCCGTCGAACCAGGAGCAACCCGAGAGATGTTTTCGAGCTCCCGGCCACCTCTGATGAAACTGAAGGCTCCCTCGTGCTCGTCTGGCCAAACCGAACCCATTCATGTATAAAAATATGCATTCATGCAACAAATGGAGATCTTCGAAGAACGGCCGAGGCAAGAAAAGCTGCCGAGGCCACGTGGTTGGTGGTTTGCATGGTTTGGACATTAGACGAAGGCCGTGCATGCGTTCTAAGTCGCATGCACGTAAAGGAAAGAAAAAATGAGAACCTGCGGTGAAACAGGAAAGGAAAATAAAGATTTGGAAAATCTTGAACACCCGAAAATCTCGGGGATTCAAGTTATCTCTCCGCGGAAGGCAGAGGCTCTCCTCGCCTATAAAAGGATATCCCGAGGCTCTCAAAAGATTTTGCTGATCCTTTGTTGAATATCCGAAGTCCCGTGAGTGCTTCAAGCCTCACGAAGAACACTCTGCGTGCACCACTTGCGCGGCAGTGAATCCCGGAGCACCCCTTGCTCCGTTTGGTTCCTTTTGCGCATCCCTCGCGCAAAATAAGAAAAGAGGAGTCCCCTGCGCGCTAATCCTTGCGCGGCAGGAAGAACCGGGGTTGCACCAAGCCTTGCGCACCCTTGGTTGGAGCCCGCGACTTAAGCACTTGCGCGGAAGTGGCCACCCGAGGCCTTGCGCGCCTTGCACTGGTTGCACCCTTGAGGCTTGCGCGGTTGGTGAAGTGAAAGAACACACCCTTTGGGTGTATGTGCAAACAAGAACAAAGAAGGGGCCGTGGCAGTGTGTGTGCAAGTGGGTGAAGTGAAGACCACCACATCCCTTGTGTGTGTGTGCCAAGTGAGGAGAACGCCCTACGGGAAGTAGCTTCTGCAAAGAGGGAGAACCCAAGGCTTAGTGCCTTTGTGTGAAAATTGAGCAAGGAAGGTCGTGGCCTTGTGGGTGCACACATTAAAGAACAAGAACACCCTATGGCCATTTAAGTGTGTGCCAAGTGCTAAGAAGACCACACATTGTGTGTGAAGTGAAAAAGGCCGAGAGGAAGTGTGTGCAAGTGGAATAGGCCGTAGCCAAGTGTGTGTAAGTGAATAAGGCCAAAGACCACACCTAGTTGTGTGAAAAGTGGAGAACCTTGTGTATGCAAATTGAAGAACACACCTTGAGTGTGTGTGTGCAAACAAGAAACAAGTTGGCCGAACCTAAGTGTGTGCACTAAGAAGTGTGTATACACTTAGAAGAAATAAGGAGTGACCCACACTAAAGTAGAACACACATTTATGTGTGTAATCAAAATTGAATAAAGTGTGTGAAGAAGTGAGAAGTTGGTGTGTTCTTAAATATACTACACCCTTTGTGGGTTTATTGCACCGAGAAGAAGAAGGGGAGTGCATGCATGCATGCATGCACGTGCACACATGAACAGTGCTAAATCAGTGGTGTGCATTTGAGTTGTCCAAGACCAGGAGGTTCTTGAAGAATTGAGAAGGCCATGCTATCAGTGCATGAGGATGAAGAGCTTCCATGCACTCAGTGCATGAAGTTTAAGTGACTGAGACTGGACCAGACCAAAGTTAAAGATATCAGTTGTCTGAGTATTCAGTAGTTGGAGAGAGAAGCCAGGTCATCCTGAAGAAGGAGATAAAGCCTGAGCTAGACTAGAAGCCCTGATCAACCACAAGTGATCAGAAGAGAAGAGCAAGGCCAGCAGCCTTTATCCCAGGCTGCTGAAGTTACTTGAAGACCTTAAAGTGAAGAAGAGCTACTCGTGTGACTCGAGGAGCCAGGAGAAGACCCTGTGGGACTCAGGGAGAAGAAGTCTTCAGTGGGATTCTGGAGCAGGCCAGTGGGACTCTGGTAACACTGTGGGACGCAGTATAAAGACCCTCCTGTGGGACTCAGGAGAGATACGGTGGGAATCTGTATCGACCATTGTAATTTTAACAGGTTATAATGGAGAATCCATGCCGGGAGAGCATGGCAAGGATGTAGGCCTTTGGTGCCGAACCTTGTAAATCCCTGTGTCCAGTGCCTTTACATTTACTGCATCATTCGTGGAAAGGTGAGAGATACAAGAAGAGTGGATCGAGGATTTAACCATCCATAGAGGTTTAATTGATAAGAATCAATTAGTAAAAAGTTTTAAGGGATCACTGATTCACCCCCTCCCCCTCTCAGTGATTCACACTGATCTGGGCACTTCAAAATGTTTTAAAAAAGTTTTTATGTGGAGTTTTGGATCAACCATATGATCCCAAACCTCAATTAGTTTTAAATTTTTAGCCAAATGAGGTGAGAGTGACCTCCCATTATTTAATAATTTTGGATATTTACAAAAATCTCACTCCTCCTCTATTATAAAAGGTCACTCACTCCTCTCAATTATTCAAACCTATCAAACCCTTTGTTTCCACATAAACCTAAAACAATCACTCCCAAAAGACATTAAACACATTATATATGTCATTTTAATACCAAAAATACCAACCTTATAGTTCTTAATAGGAGATCCTACTAAGGTTTCTCTTAGATAAGGTAATTGTCTTAACAAAGTTCTTTTGTTTTATTACTTATTTTTTAAACATTAAATTTTATATGAAAACTTAAAATATAATAAAAACATTATATTACATATACTTATATTTTATTATGTTTATGTAATAATATTTATCTTTATCCACATCCATTAAATGGGTTACAAAATCATCATTTGTGTGTATGAAAAACTACCATCTCATGAACCAATGCCATTCATTTTTTCATTACCACCTCTCATGATTGGATATGATGATTGATATAAAGTATATATATTATATTTATAAAATAATTATACATTTTGAGTCATTATATCTTATTACCTATTTACTTTCTATTCTATAGGGGATGTGATAACGTCGGTTGTTTGTACAGCAGACTACTACCTCGCGAAGCGATGAGATTCATTTTTCACTAACAATTTACATAGAAGGTAATAAGGTTAAATATAATGAATATATGTTATATAAATGAAATAATTAAGATATTTATGGAATATTTATCATTATTAAAAGATAATATATCATTTTATTTCTTACCTTTTCACTCACTGAAAATTTGATAACGTCGTTCGTGTACTTGTGAAGAACCACCTTCACAAATCGATATGAATCTATTTTAAAAAACACACCATGTGGATAATATATAAAAGAATATTTAAAAATAAAAATATGGTATATATAATATTATTATTATTATGTAAAGATAAAAAATTTCTTACCTCCTTTTTCTAATGATTATTGAAAAATTGAAATGTTACTCGTGTGTACGTACATCCTGTCATCTCCATGATCGTAACATAGATAATTTATAAAAAAAATATTCATGATTGGTCGTAAATTTATAATTTATATATAAATATGATAATTATTTCATTATTATTATTTTTTATATGTTTAAATAATTTCTTATTTGACCATAGTCAACCAACCAAAGCTGTATTTGACACATAATCTAAATATCTTTAAAACATCTGATGTAAACTTAATTTGTTAAGTAATCATATATAAAATTTTAATAACTGAATAAAATAAAAAATAAACATGAAAAAGGTTATCAAAAAAGTAAATAATTCATATATGTTTATTATTTAGGAATATAAAGATACACGTGACAATTTGGGCTCAAGGTAATGGACTCCATCTCAATATCCTTTCATTGGGGAGTATTTTTATGTCATACATCTATACTCTTTTATGAGGTGTATATACAACCACTTTGACATGGTATTTATATTTTTTTAATGTTTTTGTTTCATGAGTCTTATGATTCAAATATTTCCAAAGTGATAAGGGACTTTTCTTTAAAAAGATATTTTAATGTTTTCCTTCTAACTCTTTCTTTTCTATGTCCGTGTTTTTTAAATTATTTTATGAAAAAAATTATATGGACATAAAATATTTATAAATTACATTTTATATCCCTTTTTAATTTATTTTCAAATGTTTTCAGAAGGAATAATTTTACATGTTTAATATGGAATGTTTTGATAATCAACCAAAGGAATCCTCTATTCTTAACATACATGGAGACAATGACTTTTTCTGTCACCATGGTGATTATTTCATTTTTGGTTT
The DNA here is from genome assembly GCA_963277665.1 of Viscum album. Taxonomy (NCBI): domain Eukaryota; kingdom Viridiplantae; phylum Streptophyta; class Magnoliopsida; order Santalales; family Viscaceae; genus Viscum; species Viscum album. The sequence continues at coordinate 1,076,682,481 of OY728139.1, read as the reverse complement.
CCTTTGAAAGATTTAATTTTTTATTCAATGAAACAACTTATTTCCCCCTTTTGTGTATTTTGGTATTGAAAATGGTTTTCTAAATGAAAATGGTATTTTGATACCTGAAATAGATTTGTATATGATTTCAAAATAGTTTTTAAAATTTGTTCTAATGAGAACATAATAGAATAAAATTTTTTATTCATGTTGTGGTTCTTGAACATTATATATGATGTGTACACTTAAATTTCACTCAGTGAGCCCATTGTAGGTTATATTATGGGGTTCCAAAATAGCACTCCAATACATTGGGTAATTATTATATCCTTTAGAGAATTATATTGGAAGTTGGTCATATGGTTATTCCAATTTGTGAGGGTTTTGTAAGGATTATTTAAGGGATCTATGAGATTATTTTCCAAGGCATATATATATAAATTACATCTTAAAATGAAAAACAACATAATGCCACCTTTTAAAAAAACTAATATCCCTTACATTATCCCTATAAGTTAGTCATAATAAACTCATTTACATCCTGGGGAAAAATGAATCGTAAGAAAGGGGTTAACTCAAATGCTCAGTAATAATAAACAATATAGAGGAATCTATCATAATTAAGCATAAAATTTTAAGGCAATGTATAAAACTAAAACACAAACCTTTTAAACATAATATTCAGCATAATATGGAAATAATAAATAAAATAATTCTATTTAAACATTCACATGGATATTCTACTAGTCAAATAATCACATGAAATATCAATAAATAATCTCATAATGAGGGAATCCATAATGTTGTACATCATAACCATAATTTCAAGGCCTCATTCCAATATCATACATGACCATACCATCAAGGCCTCATTCCAAGGCACCAGTTTGTCTCATGAGACTTATCGATGCATCGAGGGGCTATAGCGGGCCTCGCCCATCACTTACAAAGTCCAATGCATTCCTCATGTGAAAATTGTGAGACAAAACATAAACATTCATATTAACAATAGCATAATAAATGTTAATAATTTAACCATAAATCATGAATGGTATAAAAATAGAATATAAAAATTCAAACATATCATAAAACCTTTAATACAATATAGAATATTGTATCATAATAAATCAACCTCAATTAAGCAAAAAATTCAACAAATTATTTTGACATAGATGAAAATAATCTCATAAAATCATTAAAACTCTTTGATAAAGATATCCATATTTTACTTTTAAATAATTTAAAAGTAATTTATTTATAAAAAAAAATATTTCTTTTAAAAAATAACATTTTAATCTTGTAAGGTAAGCTTCAAAATGTTAAGGCATCATGACGGTGGAAATTTCCACCCGCGCCATATAAGTTTTAAGAAAAAATCCTTAATTTATTGACAAGTTGATAAGGTACCTAATTTAGAAAATGATAGAAAGATTCATTTTGAAATTTTTTATAAAAAGTCAAACATGGGTAAAAATAAATTTAAACAATTTTAAATACAATATTGAAATACATTTCAAGAAACATGGACATGGATGATAAAGATGTCCTGGTATATACTTACATATAAAAAAACCCAAATATTAAAGAGATAGAAAAATTAACCCTTACATTGTACTTTCCTTTATTTAAGGGTGTTTTAACCTCCTGTATAATGGTTAAATTATGTTGTTATATTATATCATAACCATATTTATAATTATGATATTATATATGATCCTCTTATATTGTTTTGATTATAATATTTCAGTATTACGATTGTTTCAGGTGATAATTGCATCATTTTCCTGTACATGTTATGTTTTGTAAGTTCATAATCATTATTTTTACTCATCATATAAATTTTATAATTATTCTTGAGTGGTTAACATGGAGAATGAATCCCACCACATCGTGGAGATGGTAGGCCATACATACGCACGAGCGATAGTATCATTCCCTTGATAGTTAAATGGTATAGAATTGGATAGTATATTAATTATAAAAAATCATTATCATGTTATATTCATTATGTATATCCATTATACTCATAATTGTATCCATCCAAATAAATTAGTGTTGAATAATAAATTACACCATGGCGTGGAGACGGTAAGTCGTACGTACGCACGCATGATGACATTGTTACTTGTAGGATGGATAAAAGAAGGATATGGTTGTAACATAATTATAATAAAATATCATCATGTATAAGATATCAGATTTATTAATTTAGTGTGGAATCAATGTAGGAATATGAAGTAGAATAAGAAAATAAATTGAATTGAATTGGTAAAACAATTACCTCTTCTTTGAGTGTCTCCTTTTGATTTTCACATAAGGACTCCTCAGGTTGGTTTTCTGCCCAAAGTATGGCCTCTAGGATGAATTGAGGGAAATTGGGAGGATAATTTTCTAGGTTTTTTATGCTCCCAATGTATTTAGAGTTGTTATTAAAAGAGAAGGATATACTATATTTGTTTCTGACGCTTTCGTCGGGGAGCGCACATCCGTCGGTTGAGGACGCGCGACCGTTGCCCCGCATTCCCGCTTTCCAAAGGAGGGTGGCATTCGCTCCTTATTTAGGGACGCCTGCTCCATGATTGAAATGGGATGATGGGATGTTGGTTCTTCCTTCTGTGGATTCCTCCTCAGAACTCGTCACCTAGTCTGGGTCTCCCTCATATATTTAATACGTAGTTCGTGAAAATCTTCCCAGTGTCATGTTTCCATGGACGCCGGTTAATTACACTACTTCTATCGGGACATTCCAAAGGGTTCGGTCAGGGCAGCAACCTTCAGTCGGGGGAGTAGTCACGTTGAGGCATCAGTAGCGTGTCTGGATGCTAGGGAACCTGGCATGTCTGTCCATTATCCCTGGTCACAGGGCTTCTCAAGGGCGTGGAAGCCCAAGGCATCCCACATCGAGCGCGGGGAATTATATGCCATAGACACATATCTGAGGTTTTCCTCAGATTTCTGTGTTTAACACAGGGTATGTTGTGAGTTTAACGTCCATCGGAGATGGATCATCCCGATCAGAGAATTATCTAGAATGGATCGGATTGAGGGATTTCCCTTGAAGGGGTTCCGATACCGGGACCAGCCCATGGGCAGCTGTGAAGAGGAGCGTACCGACATGGTCTTACCGGGATATGACAGTCTGGGCGAGAATCAGGGTGGATGATGGAAAAGAGAATGAAGTGGAGGGGGGAATGGCGGGGAATGACAAGGAACCATTGCAAGGGCGATGGTGAAGTTGGGATTGAGCCTTGAAGAGGCTTCCTACGTATCATCGTGGCAGGGAATCAAAGTTCGTGTAGTTCGGGATGGTGTCGGTGAACCGGCATGAGGGTGGACCTTGGTCCGATGGGCATCATCAGTGAACTGACATGAGTGGGGAGGACTAGGAGGGTCCTAGTGGTGGTGGGCTTGGACCTCGTGGAGGCTTCCTACGTACCATGTCGTGACATGGATCAAAGACCACGTAGTTCAAAGGGGCTCCACCGGCGAACCGGTGTGAAGGTGGACCTTGGCCCGATGGATGTCGTCAGCAAACCAACGTAAAGGCGGACATTGGTCCCATGCGTCAGTGAACCGACATGAAGGTGGACCTTGGTCCGATGAGTCTGCGAACCGATGTGAAGCTGGACCTTGGTCCGATGAGAGATGGTCTTGAACCTTGTGGAGGCTTCCTACGTACCATTCCTTGACATGGATCAAAGACCACGTAGTTCAAAGGGTTTCATTAGTGAACCGACGTGAAAGTAGACCCGTGAGCCCACTAGTGGTGGGCTTGAACCTTGGGAAGGTTTCCTGCGTACCATGCCTTGACATGGATCAAAGTCTTCATAGTTAAAATAATTGATGGAATACAGTTTAACATCATACGGGACAGTAGTGAACCCTGACGTGAATGAACGACGGGCAGTGGGTGTCGGTGAACCGACGTAAATGAGGGACCTTGGTCTGATGGGAGATGGGATTGAACCTCTGGGAGGATTCCTACGTACCATGCCTTGACATGGATCAAAGTCCCCGTAGTTCGGGATGGTCACAACAGCTTGCCGTTGGATTGGAATGCAGTTTAACATCATGTTGGACGAAGGTAGAACTCGACGTGAATTGGATGATGGGTGGGCTTGAACCTTGGGAAGGTTTCCTACGTACCATGCCTTGACATGGATCAAAGTCCTCGTAGTTCAAATGGGTGTGCAGTTTAATGTCATGCAGGACAAGGGCATACAGTTTAACGTCATGCTGGACGAGGTTATACAGTTTAACGTCATGTTGGACGAGGGCATGCAGTTTAACGTCATGCTGGATGAGGATGTGCAGTTTAACGTCATTCTAGACGAGGGCGAAACTCAACATGAATGAACGACCGAGTAATGTGGCTTGAACCTCATGGAGGCTTCCTACGTACCATGCCTTGACATGGATCAATGTTCTCGTAGTTCGCTGGGGGTGGGGGTCAGGGTCGGTGCTCACTCTAATCCCACGTGAGTCATGCTCAGTGTGAGAAACAAGAGGTTGCAAGGACCTGGTGATCACGTCACGAAGGATGCATCCGTGAGAAGCAAAGAGGGGCTTACGCATTAGGCGGCCCATGGTGCTGGGACTTACTTCAGGATGGAGGCCCGGAGTGCGACAAAACGCAGAGAAAGAGGTATTTGGGGCTAATTATAGGAGGTGCCTCCTTCCCTATCACGCCCTCCACTGACCTTGGTAGTGGGGAAGTACGGAGATGTAGGGGTGCAACCATCCGTTAGAAATGATAGGGGATTACACTCTGAGGTATCCCTTCCCCCGCGGACAAACGCCGCTCCGACAAGGAGGATCTCATTCCATGTGAGGAAGAGTCCACTCCCGTAGAGACGAGTGGCGTAAATAATGTCCGAGCTGGGGGGACCCTGCGTGCGAAACACGAGGTCGGGTCACAATTTATCGTCATGTGTTAAAGACGTGGTGATTGGAAGTTTAATGTCCTGTAGCTCGAACGAGGTGGGTTCACTCCGCACCCCTAGGACTTACATAACCGATACCCTCTGGTCCTTGGGGAAGGGAAGGTACTGGAAAGGCCATGGTCAAGGGGGGTTGTGGAACGAACCAGCGAGGGGTCCACGTTAGCGTGGATATGCGAAGAAGCAATAGCCGTTAGCGTGCCTATGCGAAGAAACATTAGGCGAAGCAACGCTATGAGTGGTATTGTCCATGGGACTTTGAAATCACATCATGCAAACCTGGAGGGTCGCACGGGAAGAGGAATTTCCAAGAAAAGGAGTGTGCTTCGCGAAGTGGAGTGCCTTGGCCTTATCATGGGGCATAGGTGTGAGGGGAGGGTGCTTCGCGAAGTGGAACAGTATTCGCGGAGCACTGCCTCGCGAAGAAGAGGTGCCTCACGAAGTAGGGTGCTGCGAAGCAGTGTGCTTCACGATGTGTAGCGATCCTGCCTTAGCATAGGGATCACTAGTACAAGTTGGGTGTTTCGCAAAGCATAAACACTCCGCGGCTGCCCGGGTTCCCTTTGGAATCCCCCTCCTTCACGAATTCCCTTGATCTTCGCGAAGGGCATCCCTCTCGGAAGAGGGGCTCAAACCGATTCAAAGTGAAGGCGTCACGCGAAGTAGAAGTACCTCACGGAGCTCATGATTCCCGGGGGTAAAGGGTTCTTTGCGATTCGGGAGAGGATAAGCTGAAAGATCGGATTGTCCGTATTTAGGGACTCAGGGAGAGTCCAGTATTTATAGGGAAGGGGCGCCGCGAAGCAGAACTCGCGCGCCGCCTCAGGTTCTTCACGGCGCGCTCGCGAACATCAAACACGTTCACAGAGAGTTACCACCTACGGAGCTTCGCGGCGGGCTTGTGAACGTCAAACGCGTTCGCGGAGAGTTACCACCTCCGGAGCTTCACGAGACTGTGATGCTTGGGGTGCTTCGTGTCGGGGCTTTGCGAGGCAGCGTACGGGCAGTCTTTTTCGTCCCTTTTTTCGTGAAATATTTTGGCTCCAACAAATGCCCCCCCTCAGACTTGGAGCCGCGGAGGGTGAAGGGTCTAAGTCTGAGAGAAAATCTCCAAAATTGTCGATGGTTCGCGATGAGGCTTCGCGAAGGGGACCCGCGGTGATGGTCGGGGCCCCGGATCCGGACGCGCCGCGATGCTCCGTGCGGGTGAGGCGCGCCGCGATGCTCCGGGGTCGCCGCCTATAAATAGGGGGGTCGACCTCTTTTGTCTTCACGCGACTTCCTTTTATTTTTGTGCTCTCGATTTCGCGAAGCTCCGCGTACTCCGCGACTGCTCTCCGTGAATCGAGCTTCGCGGCGAACCGCGGGTCTCCGACTCCGCGTCTGCTCCAAGCGAACATCTGTTTGTCGGCCTAGGCCAGACTTCACGGCTTGGTCTCACGACCAACCTTCACGAGCCGTCTTTGCAATCCAGCTTCGTGATCCATTCTGAAAAAATTCCTTTCTGAGTGCCGGGACTAGAATGGCCCATCGAGAAGCTGTATTGGGGGTTCTTGCAGATGATGCCCATCGGGATGAGATGTCCAGCTGTCCATGCCTTGGGGAGATGGTCCGAAGCCATTCAGACCACGCTTCTTTCACAGATCTGCTATCGGAGGGTCAGAAGGATTATATGTAGTGTAAGAAGCTGCCATTGTACGGCTTCGGGTTGAGGGATGACGTCTTCATCCCTGAGGCGAGTAGGGACGAACCGGCTTTCTGGTTCAGGAGCACAGCATGTCAGCACCAATGGTTAAGGGCGGCCAATGGTCATACATAGGAGAACTTCACACCCGCCACCGCTGACTGTCTCTACAACCATGTGAAAGATATTTACGGTAAGCCACTGCAACCGGAGACGTCCCCTCCTCTCTACTGTACCGTGCTGAAGGTGGCCTTGCAGGATTCGAAGAAGGGATGGTCCGATGAGTGGGACGTACGCCAGGGTGGCAACTTCACTAATGACTGGTCCTGGGCCTACTGGGTAGGCACCTCATGTGAGGAGTTTAGGGCCGAGCTGAGGAGAGTTGGGTTATATAAGGCGGAATGGTCCTCCCAATTCCACATTTACCAACCGAAGCAACTGATGCTGGAATTGCTGAACAGATGGTCGTTTAGGACCAATACCTTTCACCTGCATCATGGGGAGGTGGGAATCAGCCTGTGGGATGTCCACCGGATTTCTGGGGTTCCGATATTGTGGGCCATGTATGATTAGTTCCTCCCCATCATCAGCGTGTGGGAGGATACAGATCAAATGCCTCGACTGGCGTCAGCGCTGATGGCACTCGTCCCTGGAGAGGACAAGGAGGCAGTGAGGGATGTCTACTTTAGGATATGGTTCAAGTGGTTCCTGAATTTCCAAGAGAATCGAGAGTTCCCTCTGAGGCCTCAAAATTGTCTGAGGGCGGCCCAACGGGGTAAGGGGCACTTGTATTGGTGGGTCCTGGAGGACAGCCAATGGAAGACTTGGGGTTTCAGTGTCAGCACTGAACAACAACCGATAGTTAGGCTAGAGGTGTTCATCGCGGCCCTCATCTGCAGTTGGATCCTACCGGTGAGGGATACAAGCATGGGGGTGCGCCCCAGCTCGTTCATTATGGCGTCCATGTTGGCCATGGGGCAGCGGATCAATCTGGGGATTCCAATGCTCGACAAACTGTACAGAATGTTGCGGCACATTAGCAAGGGAATGAATCCACCATGGATATGCGGGCCCTTCCACCACCTGTATGGGTGGATCGCAGCGCACATCAGTGGGATTTATGAGTACCCAAACCCTATTTCTCCACCGGGATCAAATTTCCACCCCTCCATCCTGAATGCAGTCAGGAGCTTCCCGTTCAAGATAACCGTGCTGACGGTGCTGAATCGGGTGTAGAGGGTGGATGAGTTTAATTTCCACCCCTTCCCATTGCCGATGGGGACACTTACTGATGACGAGTGGGGAACGGAAGAACATCGGGCTTACCGCCTAACCTTTCGAGGTGGAGTTTTGGTGGCACGAGTAAATCGTGAGCCACTCTGCAAACCGTACACCCCACATCGATTTGCGAAGCAGTTCTGTTGCCTCCAGCGGCTGACCCCGGAGGTCTACTGGGAGGTGCGTCATGAGGAGCACCCGTGTGTGATGAGGCAGCTGTGGCTCATGTTCACACGGGAATATGGGAAGATGCGAATCGCATTGCCTCCATCCACCGCCGCCTTAGGATTGGTGAGGGAGTATTCTATTATATGGGAGGCTGCTTAACCAGGGGAGATGCTGAAGCAACCGACTATTCGGGTCGGTGAAAGTGGGCCTCCTCTATCTCGAGGTTGGGGTCAGAGGACAGCCAGGGCCTCTCGTGGTAGTGGGGCTGCCCTGGTGGCGAGACTCGCACCGGCCGAGGGTGTGGCAGCAGTGGTGGATCCTGTGATTCTGGAAGAGCAGGGCCATCCGGAGGGGCAGCCACCGAGGGGATTTCATAGGATATCCACTCAGGATCCGGGGAAGCGCCTACGTCATATCGACATGGCAGAGGATGCCATCTTCCCGGAAGCCTGGGACATTTGGGATGTCAACCAGCAATTCGTCAGCCCACTCGAGATATGGGCCCACCTGAATCGCCTCGGGATGGAATTACCGGGCATAGGCCTAGTCCGGGCTGGATTCATGGCATCTCCGGCGGAGGCAGAGCAATACCTGGACAAGCTGGAGGATTATGTCCACTCCAGTGGTGTCCCTATCCCAATGACAGACTGGGTGAGGGTACTGTTGAATCGAACGGTCCCCCCACAGTTATCGGATGCCGATCCGAGGGAGCGCTTCCCCATGCCGGAAGAATCGGAGGACTCCTCTCGGGAGGATGAGGCTGGAGGGGGGAGCCCGTTAGAGGAGGGCGAGGTCAGAGATCAAGGCTCAGATTCTGACAATTTCGCAGAGGCTCTCGAGGTATCATTCTGAAATTCTTTCCTTACGGTCCATTCTCGGGCCACTATGGACTTCTCACCGATGTTTGAGACATACAGGAATAACTTGTTCGCATGCGTCGTTCTCGCCCCACAGCAGGTGACGATGCTGGACCTTCAGAACCCGCGCCTATGGCTGCGTCCTATTCCGCGTCTGGTGGGACCAGAGCACCCGAGGTGGCTCCTCCGGAATCTCCAGACCTGCCAACAGTATACGGAGGGCCTCGCCTTGGGGTCTCGTCAGTACCGGCTCAAGAGAAGCACCAGGAGGTTGATCTCCGTAAGTTTCCTCTACTGGTTTCCCTGTCGTCATATGTAGACTATGCCAACTAACGTTTATGTCCCTCTCTATTGTACAGTTCTTCGACTGGCGTGGGATGGTGCACCAAGACTAGTCGGGATGTCCGGTGGCGTCCCCCCTAGGGGCATGCCGGTGATGGTGGCGATATTCCCCCCATCTCCTCAAGCTGCAACACACATCATCACTGGCGGGACCACCAGCAAGGTTGTTCCTGAAGTCATTGAGGTAGACTCCGAGGAAGAGGATCAACCGGTCGGTCCCGGTCCTGTCACGCCTGCTTCGGCGCCAGATGTCATACTGGATTCAACACCAGATGTAGATCCTGCCGAGGATTTCTTGCAGGCGTATCCCACGTACGAGCCTCCCAATCGTGCAGACTGGGACGAAACGGCCTCTGACGAGGAAGACAACAGCATAGTCTGCCGCCGGTCGTGGAAGCTAATCACGCGCTTCATCAAGGACTCCCCCCAAGCGCAATGGCTGGCCGAAATGGACAGACTCCGCTCGCGGTTGTGCGAACTATGTGCTGGGGGATTGGATGCCCAACGTCCTCACGCACTCATCTGAGATCTTATGGCTGAGAAGATCTGGGAGCATGATCGTGGGCTCAGCATAGGCTGGCAGCGGAGGAAGGCGACCAACATCAAGAAGCTCCAGGAGGCTGAAAGCGAGGTCCAACAGATGCAGACCTGGGAAGATGAGCTTTTAGCCTCTCTTAATGCACAATCTGAGCTGATATCATGGTTGAAGGCCCAGCTGGCATAGGCAGAAGAGCATATGAGGCAGGCCTCTGGAAAGATGGCTGCTGTCCAGGATGGCGTAGAGAGGGCCAAAGCCCAGGCTGACAAACTGCACCCCGCTGCTACTGAGGAGGAGTGGTAGCTAAGTCAGCGTCAGCAAGCCTTGGACGCCACAAGCCAACGGGTGGCGGAGCTGCAATGTTCTTTTGACGGGGTCAACCCGTCCATGGGGGGAGTCGACCCCCGGGTATTATAACATACCAAAAACCTTTTATTGGTACTTTAGTGATTCAATTTCTTCTTTCTTTTTATTAAATTTCGTAGCGCGCATGATTTCCACTGTTTGAATCCCCTCGTTACATCCTTACAATGTTTGTGGGATGTTCAGAGATAATTCCCCAAGCCCACGTGGATCGATCCCGATGTGAGAAACAGGAGATAGTTGCCTTCTCGTCCCACCTAACATAGGAGTGGAGACCATGCTCCGGGCATCCGGGATTCGGATTACCAGTCCGAATTTCCAAAATATGGGAGAGGCTTGACTGGAGAAGGAACTTTTCAGGATAGCTGAATTACTGTTTCTTCAGCGTGCTCTTATGCACGAATGGTGCAACGCCAGGGGCGCTGAAATCGGTCCAAACAGATGGGAATGGGAAGTGTGAATCATGATACCCAAGATTTGGAGCACTGTGGGGATGGTGTGACAATAAGGGACAACCACTAACCGTGGCAGAGAAATGGTATCCTTACTGCATTAGCCTGAAATGGGGACAACAAATGAGGGTCGACTGTTGACCATGTTTGAAACACGGGACCATGTCACAAATGTTGTCGATCAATCCTTCGGGACGTTGGCCCAAGACAGTTGGAAGACCATAGGTCAAACATCCATACTGTTAGGGGGTCCTTCCAAACATGACCAGTCTTCCGGAACGTTGGCCCAGGACGGTAGGTGAGCCGATGCGGCATGAGACCAGGCCGTTAGGGGGTCTCGAGAGACATGAAAGGGGATGAGGGTCCGAATAAGGGGCACGCAAAGCATGGAATGTGGAGTGATGGTTTGTCTGAACAGAATCCAACACTTAGGTAGTTACACCACCATGGTGGGAGTACGCCAGATGGGCGCGTTGGCTGGTCATGGATCCTTCCTTCTTTGGGACAGGGCCTCTCTGGCGAGGGGTCCGACCAGGGGGGGCAGAAAGGGGAAGGATTGGATTAATGATTTCCATGGGATGGACCCTAGGCAATATACCAAGGTGTCCCTACGAATCCCATGAGGATGGGAATCAAGCCATACGTAGTTCTGGAAACACAGTGCAGTCAAAGACCAACACTGGAAGGTGAAATCCTCTCTGATAGAGGCCCTGGTGCATCCCATGATTAACATGAGGCATCCTGATCTTGCTCAGGGTAGAACTGCAGTTTAGTGTCATGCACTGAGGACATATGGACTCTTGTAGTTTAACGTCATATGATAGGACGTGGAATAAAAGGGAAAATCCCAGGGAGCGTGTGGTGTGGTAGATATGAAACTGACGTGAATGAGGACTTGGAGTCCAAATCACACCACATACCCCCGGAGGAAACTCTTTAGGTCGAGGGACCAAGAGTGAGGATTAGGCTGGGCCGGAAGTAGAGTGGTCGGGCATTCCTAAGTACCCCATGAGGATGGGAATCAAGCCATACGTAGTTCTGGAAGCGCAGTTTAACATCATGCGGGGTGGTGAAAAGCCTGGCCGTGTTGGTACACATCCCGCCAAAACTATTAAGCCCATGTGAGTCGTGCTCGGTGTGGGAAACAAGCAGTAGTGGTGGGAATTTCCCGACACAGAAAGGGGAAGGTTATGGAAAAGGGACGCTCGGTGAATACCGGCCCAATGACACTAACACGATCATTTAGCGCACCTAGATGCGCGAAGAGAAAGAGACGAGTATGATGGAATTCCACTAGAACATGAGGAAGTGGAAATGTGTGAATCATGGCGCTCGAGATTTAGATCACGATGATGGAGGCGTGACGATGGAGGATAACTGTTGACCGAGGTGGAAACCCAGCATCCATATCGCGTTAGCCTAGAATGGGGAAAAACAAATGAGGGTTGACAGTCGACCATGTTCGAAACACGGGACCATGTCACAAATGTTGTCAAAAATCCTTAGGGAAGTTGGCCTGAAATGATTGGAGGGCCCTTAGGTCTAACATTCATAGAGATCCCTTAAGTCTAGTATCCATGTTGTCTGAGGGTCCTTTTGGATGTGGAGGAGGATGATGATCCAAATAGAGAGCTCACGAAGCTTGGTCATGGGATGAGGGGAATGTCCCCATGAAAATCCCACATTTCGGGCTCTTTGTCAAAACACATCTGAATACGACAACGAGACGTATTAGATAGAGGGAGAAGATTCCTTTCCCATAGGAAGATCTTAGTTTAGGGTCATATAATTCGGACCATGGATCGGAGGAGACATAAGAGGCACATGGTGGAGTAACTCAAACGCCTGGTGTGAATGGGAATAGGGGGTGTGTACGGTGCGGTGAACAACCTGACGTGAATGAGAACGTAATCCCATATCACGCCGCCCGACCCCCTTGGGAGAGGCTTTAGGTCAAGGGACCAAAAGAGAAAGTTAGGCTGGGCCCGCGGGGAAGTGCCCGGGTTCTCCTACGTATCTCGTGAGGATGATAATCAAGCCTCACGTAGTTCTTGATGGACCTTAAGACATAAATGGGTAAAGGGAGCAGGGGACACATGGCAAAAAAACCCAACGTAAAGGAGGACCTAAGACCTACTTACCATGCGTTCTCTAGGGAAATTCTCGAGTCGAGGGAACGAACACGAAGGTTAGGCTAGGCCCGCTGGGAATAGGGGAGTGCGGTCGTGGCCCTTTCACTAAAAGAAGCGGAATTTGATAAATCTTGTTTGTTCTTTAAGGTGAGTGGTTTTTTTTGTGAAGCGACATGCCTAGAGTAGTAAGCTGTGGTGTCGGCACAAGGATCTGCTGTGATGGGCGTTGACAAATGGCATGGCACGTGACCAATACCCAACGTGATGTCCTCTACAATGAGGTCACCACAATGCAGTGCCGTTTTTCATCGTGCGTCCAGGAGAATAATGTCACAGTTTAGGGTCGTATGATAGGACCAAGCATGCATTTTATCGTCATGCAGCGCAGACGTAGAAGAGACGATGCTAGGAGGGGAACGTTCATAGTGTTATAAAACACAATTTAAGGACACATGATCCCACATCACATTGTATGCCACTCAGAGAGGGAGACCTTAGGCCGAGGGGCCTATATAGAGGTAAGAGGTGAAACAGGGGGAGAGACTGGCTCCCTAAATGGGTTGTACCCGAAGACAGGGCGTCTGGGCTGTCCTACGTATCCCATGAGGATGGGATTCAAGCTGAACGTAGTTCTGGATGGATCTTAGTTTATGGTCTTAGAGCTTGGACCATGAATGGTAACAACCTCCCAAGTTAGCGCAGATGTCAACTCGATCCCTAAGCCCATGTGAGTTAAACTCGGTGTGGGAAACAAGGGGGAGAGATCCTTATCGCAATACTTGGGGCGTCCATCAGAGGGGAGTTGGTAGAGAGCCCCGAAGGACACCTTTGACGCGGCTTGTTTCCCCAACATGCAGACGTGAACAGAGGAAAATTACCAAGAGATCTGAGACTCTACTTGGACACAATGAAGTGATGAAGTGTGTGAATTGTGTACCCGACATTTTGGGATTAATGGATTGGCGTGGTGATAGAGGAAAACTGTTAACCATGGCGGAAACGCAGCGTCCATATCACGTTAGCCTGAGGTGGGAACAAAAAACGAGCATCGACTGCTGACCATATTCGCAACATGGGATTTTATCGATTTGTTGTCCGAAAGCCTCGGGGGCGTTGGCCCGTAATGGTAGGAGAGCCCTTGGGCGTAGTATCCAGGCCGTTCTTGGGGGTCCCTCCGGGTGTGAAAGATGATGGAAGCCCTGATGCAGGGATACACAAAGCCTGGAAAGCGGGTGCGGACGTATCCGAGTAAAGCTTGGCACTCCAGGTAATAAACCAAAGTACTCTTTGGCACATTGGTGAACCTCCGAAAAGGGATCGACGAAACAGCTCAGTAGGGAGAGGTACATGGCGTGGTCATTACGAGACCGACTTAAATGAGGACATAATCCCACACCACACCATATAATCCTATAAGATAGGACCTGGGCCGGGGCCCGCAAAGTCCAAGGGGCCCGATGGTTAGGCATTGGTCAGGAAGGCCTGACCTTCTTGCAGTTTATTGTCTTGCAGTGAGGACGAAGGCTAGGGACCCGAGGAGGCCAAGGGGCCTGAGGCTGGGCCTCGTAAGGGAAGCAATACGACACGGTACATGATCCCTATGTAAATGAGGACATAGTCCCACACCATACCGTACACCCTAGGTAAGAGGTCGGGCGGAGGGGCCCGAGAAGGCCAAGGGGCCTAAGGTCAGGCATCAGTCAGGAAGGCCTGACTGGTCTGCAGTTTAACGTCTTACATGAGGATGGGGGCCGGGGACCCAAGGAGGACAAGGGGCCTGAGGCTGGGCCTCGTAAAGGAAGGCGTATGGCGTGGTACATGATTCCGATGTGAATGAATACATAGTCTCACACCACATCGTACACCCCTTATATGGGAATCGGGGCCCTGGGCCCGACCACTAGCACCACCCAGGGGGAAGTTTGTCACTTCAGGATGGGGTAGAACGAATCACTGAACTCGATGTTTGGGACATCTCAGGGTGGACCTGAAGATCCAGGACACTGTTGACCATGTTCGAAACACAGCGTTCCTATGGTGACCCGATATGGGAGCAACAAATGAGTGTCGACCGCTGACCAAATTCGCAAAGTGGGACTTGTATCGGCTTGTTGCTTGAAAACCCTCAGGGGAATTGGCCCATAATGGTAGTAGAGCCCTTGGGCGTAGTATCCAGGCCATTCTTGGAGGTCCCTCTGGGTGTGCAAAAATGATGGAATCCCAGTCGAGGAGTGGGTGAAGCATAGATGTATCCATCCACGAAAGAGGAAAACATCTCCAGGGGGGATGTGCAGCCGGGTCGAGGCTTGCTCGATATGAGTTGGGGAAACAATGTGCACCCTGCCATATATCTTGACCCGAGGGGATGGTTTTGGATTTTGGGCTGGGCCAACGGACGAAATGCCCGGGCGTTCCTATGTATCCCATTAGGATGGGAATCAAGCCATACGTAGTTCTTGAAGGCCATGCAGTTTAGCGTCATGCGGTGAGGACGTGGGAGGATAGAAGAACGAGAGTGGGCACATGGTGCGACCCTTACAATCCTTGTGTGAGCGGGGTTGTATGAGAGGGGCTAAGAAAACCTACTCCCTGCTACACAAAGATCCTCCAAGGAAACTATTCCCAGGGGGTAGTGGAAGAGAAAAGCTTGGGGCTGGGCTCAAGACGAGGCGTCTGAGCGTTCCTACGTATCCCATTGAGATGAGAATCAAGCCACACATAGTTCTTGAAATGCAGTTTAACGTCATGCAGGACGAGGATGCATCTCATTTGGAGATATGTAAGGTACGACAAGTAATCCGATGTGAATGAGGACGTAGTCCAACACCATACCGTACAATCCCGCAAGAGGGAAAGTCGGGGAAAACCAAGGGGCCTGAGGCCGGACCGCAGTCAGGAAGGCCTGACCAACTTGCGTTTTAACATCTCGCGGTGAAGACGGGGGTCGTGGGCCCGAGGAGGCCAAGGGGCCTGAGGCTGAGCCTCGGTCAGGAAGGCCTGACTGGCTTGCAGTTTAACGTCTTGCAGTAAGACGGGGCCATGGGCCCGAGGAGACCAAGGGGCCTGATGCTGAGCCTCGGTCAGGAAGGCCTGACTAGCTTGTAGTTTAATTTCATGTAGTAAGGATGGGTGGAGATCTTAGTTTAAGGTCGTAGAGATCAGACCATCTTGCAGTTTATCGTCTTTTAGGACGAAGATGCAGTTTAAGGTTGTGAAGGACCCTACAGTTTAAGGTCGTGTTGGACCATAACGTGCAGTTTAAGGTCATGCGGGACCATAACCATATAGTTTAAGGTCGTGCGGGACCAAGGTGCAGTTTAAAGTCTTGCTGGACGATAATGTGCAGTTTAACGTCATGACGGACGAAGATGCAGTTTAAGGTCGTGTCAGACCCTACAGTTTAAGGTCGTGTTAGACCATAACGTGTAGTTTATGGTCATGCGGGACCATAACCATATAGTTTAATGTCGTGCGGGACCAAGGTGTAGTTTAAAGTCTTGCTGGACGATAATTTGCAGTTTAACGTCATGACGGATGAAGATGCAGTTTAAGGTCGTGCAGGACCCTTTTTCCCTAGGCAAAGTATCGCTTGAAGAACATGGCGTTGGTAGGAGGGGTTATGCGCTCTCCATCCGTGGTCACCAAGGAGTATGCTCCATTGGGGTAAACCTTATGGATGATATAAGGCCCTTCCCATTTGGGTTCTAACTTGGGCGGTTTCCTACCGGGAATCATTGGCACTCGAAGGGCTAGTACCAGGTCACCCTGTAGAAAATAACGGAGATGAACCTTCTTGTTGAAGGCCCTCTCTATCTTATCCTGATGCCTTTCCAGATTGTGCAGGGCATGAAGCCGGTTCTCGTCCAGTGCTTCTAATTCAGCTAGACAGATTTCGGCTACCTCATCTGATGTCTGGTGATCATAGACTGCAGTGCGTAACGATGGAAGCTGGATCTCAATGGGTAGGACGGCCTCAGCTCCATACACCAGGAAATATGGGGTCACCTGGGTAGAGTTGCGAGTCATTGTCCGATAATCCCAGAGGGCGTTGGGGAGCTTGTCCGACCAACTTTTCTTGTTCTGACCAACCATCTTCTGCAGAATGTTAGAGAGGGTTTTGTTGAACGCCTCAATCTGTCTGTTTTCCTGCGCGTGGTAGCGGGAGGTATGGTTCGAAAAGATGACGTACTTGGCGTACAATTTCTTTAGTTCAGCTGCTCGGAAGTTGGTGCCGTTATCAGTGAGGACGGCGTGAGGGACCCCAAACCGGTGGATAATATTGGAGCTCACAAAGTCAACGATGGAACGGGCCTTGACCTCTTTGAGCGGAACTGCCTCTGCCCACTTGGAGAAGAAATCTGTAGTAGTCAGGATGAACCTACACTGGCAGGCTGTTGCCGGTGGATATGGTCCCAATACATCAAGTACCCATACTGAAAATGGCCAAGAATACTTGGTGGGGTGGAGGGGCTCCGACGGCCGATGCACGAAGTTGGTGTGAACTTGGAATGCATGACATCTCTTGGCATACCCAATACAATCATGGATCGTAGAGGGACATAAGTACCCCAACCTCCGGATCAGATGGGACAGCTTCGGCCCAGCTTGATGGGCGCCACAGGAACCGGCGTGAACCTCTTGCATAACTTGAGGTATCTCTACTCCTTGAATGCAACGGAGGAGGACGCCATTGAAGCTCCGCTTATAAAGGATCTTTTCAAGACGGGGGCCGCTCTGGAGGGTAAATTGCAGCACGCGGTGTTAGATTCGCTCGCGCTCGGCCCGGTCGTCTGGGAGGCGACCATTTTGGAGATACTCGACAAAAGGTGCCCTCCAATTGGGAGTGGCTTCATCCACTGTGTCTGATGAACCCGGGACCCTGACGTGGAGGGTCCGGCGGTGAGATGACCTACCCGCAGGCCATCATTGTCCTCTTGGGTGACGGGGGAAATGACTCTTCGATGTGCCATATGTATGATCAAATCATCTTGCTCAGGTTCTGCGAGCAACGCGGCTAATCCAGCCAAGGCGTCTGCTTGACCATTCTGTGACCGCGGGACATGGGTAATCTCTGGTCGAGAAGAGAACTGGGCCATTAGGCGGAGGGTGTACTCCAAAAACGGTACAAGCTCCGGCTTCCTGACGATGTAGTCGCCATTAACCTGCTTGATTACCAGCTCAGAATCTACTTTCACATGTAGATGGGGCACATGGATCTCAAGGGCCAACTCGAGGCCGGTGATGAGAGCCTGGTACTCTGCCTCGTTGTTCGTACAGCCTTCTGACAACAGGAACGAGTATGGAAGGACGACTTGTGCCGGGGTAATGAAGACAATACCCAGGCCCACTCTGTTGAGCTTGGGATTGTTGAGCCTTCTACCGATGGGGCTCCGTGAGGTGCCGTCGAAATGCATTCGCCAACACAGGACGACATGATCGACTGAGAGGATCGTCTCATCAGGAAAATCCAGGTCTAAGGATTGATCCGCGGAGGTTGGATGGGCATCTAAAAAGTCTTCCAACGCCTATCCCATAATGGCCTTCTGAGGTACGAACCTGATATCAAACTGCTGGAGAATCACCACCCACCGTGCTAGTTGGCCAGTCAGCATGGGGCGGTTCAGGATGTACTTCAGTGGGTCTACCCGGGAGACCAATTTCACCTCATGGTGCTGCATGTAATGTCTCAAATTCTGCACGGCGAAGACGAGAACAAGGCATCTCTTTTCGATAGGGGAGTATCTGACCTCCGTATCGAGAATCATGCGGCTGAGATAGTAGAGACTGTTCTCAGTACCCTTGTTATTCTTCTGGGCGAGCAGCGCACCGAGGGATCTTTCCAGGGCGGTCACGTAAAGGACCAGCGGCTTTCCGGAGACGGTTGGCATCAAAACCGGAGGTTGGATCATATGCTACTTGATTTCCTCGAAGGCGGTCCGACACGCCTCATCCCATTCGTAAGCGGCGCCCTTCTTCATGAGCCAGGAAAAGGTCTTACACTTGTCGGCCATATTCGTGATGAATCGGCGTATATAGGCTAAGTGGCCTTGGAGGCCTCGAAGTTCCCGAATGTTTCTCGGGGGAGGCATTTGGCTGATGGCCTTGATCTTCTCTGGGTCGATCGCAATACCTCGGTATCTAACAACAAAGCCCACAAACTTCCCAGAGGTGACCCTGAAGGCACACTTCAATGGGTTCATCTTCAGGTTACGGGAACGGAGGAAACCGAACACCTTCTCAAGGTCTTTGAGGTGGTCTTGGCGCTAACATGATTTGACCACTAGGCCGTCTACATAGCATTCCACCAATGTTCTGAGAATCGGCTTGAATATGTGGCGCATGGCCCTCTGATAAGTGGCACCTGCATTTTTCAAGCTGAATGGCATAACCTGGTAGCAAAAGGTACCTTGGGGAGCCCTAAAGGCAGTGGACTCCTCTTCCTCAGGGGCTATCCAGATCTGGTTGTACCCGGAATACCCATCCATGAAAGAGAGATCTTGGATCCCGGCCATGGCATCAATCAATAACTCTGTCACCGGGAGTGGGAAGTCATCCTTTGGGCAGTAGCGATTAAGATCGTGGAAGTCAATGCAGACTCTGATCTGCCCATTCTTCTTCCTGACTGGCACAATGTTGGCAAGCCACTTGGGGTACTGGACTTCCTTGACGAAGTTGGATTTGATAAGCTTGTCAACTTCAGCCTCAACCATAGCACCATGAGAAGGGTGCATCTTCCTGGGAGGCTGCTTAAACCCACGATGGTTTACCGGGAGGCCCAGACGGTGAATGGATACCTAGGGATCTAGTCCTGGCATCTCATTGTAACTCCAGGAAAACACGTCACGGTGTTGTTTGAGGAAGTCTACATACTGCTGCCGCTCCTCGGGGGACATAGCTGCACTGATCAATGTGGGTTTCGGATCTTCCTCTCTACCAAGGTTCACCTGTACCAGTTCATCAACCGTGGTAGAGACGCCTTCTTCAAAGGTGGGGGGAGCATCCTCCAGGTCTTCCTCTCCACCCGTGGGGGGATTTCCCTCGACGGGAGATACTTCTGGGCTATCAAAGCCTGAGGGGCAGCTGGTGTCAGTGTGGGCAGCAGTGGTCATCATATTAGGAGACTCACTTGCCATTGAGACCATAGAAATGAAGGCAGTCGCCCCTATCCCATCTGGCCATTGGCCTAAGGGGCCACGTTTGATGATATCAAAGTAGTGGTGACGTGTCGGCCTGAGTCGGTTAATTCCATACTGGTGGAAGAGACACGTATGGCGCACCGCCGTTGTCATAAGCTTGACACTCCGGTACCGTACAGGGGTAGGGGGTTTCGGGATCACCTGAGCCTGGTTGATGTAGGAGTACGAGGTGATTTTGCGTCGTCGCTTGGACACGGGAACATGCCTTCCTTGTGTACTCGAAACAACAAAACATTTCCCCATGTCGGGGGTTGTGGCCTCCAATCGATGGATCGGGAGGATGTAGGAGTCATCCATGCTTGCCCAGGGATCACTTGTGACAGGGTCAGGTTCATCCTAACTTACTAGGATTTTCTTATCCTTACTCTTGTAATAATCAGCATCCAGATAGCGGGCCTCACAAGAGGAGAAAGGAGACACATCTCCTTGGAGCACGCCTACTCGACCTTTGAGCGAGTATTTGAGGCACTGATGATACGATGAAGGGACCACTGCATGCAGATGGAGCCATGGCTTGCCCATCAACGCATTGTAGGCGGTGTCCTGAGAGACGACCATGAACTCAGTGCTGGCAATCAGGCCATCGAACTGAGTCTTCAGGCGGATCTTGCCGACTGGGGTTTGCTCGGTACTGTCGTACCCCTGGATTCTGAGGTCAGAGGGAGTTAAATCACCTTCAGATAGACCCAGCTTTCGCAACATCCGAGTTGGAATTAGATTGATTCCGGAACCCGTGTCAACGAGGCAGCGGCAGACTTCCACGCCATTGAAGTGGCCAGTGATGTACAACGGGTGAATGTGCCCCTATAGAGGAGGGTTCTCAACTTCACCGGAGAACGAGATAACCGCATGAAATTCTGCTTTCTCAATTGTCTCGGCATGGAAGGCTTCCGCAGCTACTATCTCCGTCTCAAACTGTAGGGGGACCCTTAGGGCCTCAGAAAGTGCCTCGCGCATTTCAGATGACAGGCGAAGGGCCTCGAGGATAGAAAGCCTCGCTGGAATGCTGTTCATGTGCTTCAGGACATCATACTTTTGTGCCAAACGCGAACCTGTGCCTACAGGAGGTTGTTCGACAATTTGAGGCATAGCGGGGCCTGCCGGTTGAACCGGGGGTCGGCTAGTGCTGGGTACATCCTACTGCCTACTAGTTGAAGCCTGGAGAGTAGACGCCAGACGAGGATCAGACAGCGGAGGCTATCCTGTAGCCGGGGAAGACTGACTGTGATACAAACGAGGCAGCTCTCCCTGATCTAGTAGCTCAAACGGTGGTGGAGGTAGAGCTGAGGGCGTTAGATGGGGTTGCGCATGCTGAGATCTGTGCTGAGCCTGCTGTCTAGTCTCAGTAGTGTGCACGTCTTAGCTGAAAGTGCATGCTGATGTATCTCGATGACCAGCGCGGTTTTGATTCTGCTGATGTTGTAGTCGGCTGGAAATGTTAGGGAGGTTCTCCTGGCGTTCCCCCTCGTCGGGAGTCATATAGGGCTTTACCAGCTCCATGGTGTTAACCGAAGCGTACCCCTGGCTGTCGCTTGACGATTCATCCACCACCGGGCGGATTCTGGGAGTAATCCCCATTTCGGGGGGCATGAAGTTGCCGAGAGTGCGGGATGACGATGGCACCGGCGGAGCGCGTTTCTTCTTCTTACGTCGTCGATGCTTTCCATTTTGGGAAGAGGTCGACTGTGAAGGTGATGTGGAGGTACCAGCTACGTCTTCTGAAGGTTCTGGCTGCTTCAGGTGCGCCCGGATGATACCATGGGAACAGACGACGGTTTTTCGAGCCATCCAGTCGTCGTATTTCCTGGATCCATGGCTGGGAACCTGATGCCACTCGCCTTCGCTGTCGCTACAGATCTCTGACCTTGCAAAGACACCCGCCACTTGTGTTGGTGTCGGGCCCAACCTAACTATGTTGTTGTTGACCTGGTATTGAAGCCAGTCTTTAAACACATACATTGCTTAAAAGTGTGCCCCAAAATACGATGATAAGGACAGTAGTTGGGGTGATCGGTGAGATTCTCCTCTTCCGTCCTTCTTCACTCGAGCAGGCGCACAATCCCTTACTCTAGAGCACTTCGGAAGTAGCCAGGGACCTGATTTTCGTTGAACGAATAAGTCTGGTGACTTATTTCCGGATAGGGGGCCATGGACCTGACGAGGGGATGGAGGGGCCTGCCGAGGAGGCGGTGCCTGATTGTCTCACTTGGGTGGCGGTGGCACATTGCACGGGGGAACCTGTCGATTCTGAGGTGGTCGCTGCTGGGCAGGAGCCTGTGCTTGAGGTGGGGGACCTCTGCGGGGTTGCGGGGATGGTGCCGTTGGCAGTAATTCCAACTGCCGAGGGGCTTCTATTTGGGCCACCGCGGTGGGTTCGGCTCTGGCGGTCCTCCTGGATGGGATCATAGGGGGCAACGAACGTGCCTGACTAGCCTGTTGCAGAGCTTCCTCAAGGCGTTGAGCCTTATCTAAGAAATCTCTGAACCCTCCAAGGTAGTTCTGGGTAATCAGGGAGGGTACCAGCTCCGTTTTGACGTTCCCCACACACATCGTCAGTAATTTCTCCTGAGTCAGTGGCATATCGAGGGAATACGTAAGTCCCTTCCACCAGGAGATGAAATCTACGGCTCACTCATCAGGACTTTTCTTTCACTGGAAGAGGTCTGCAATGCTGGTCTTCCGCGTGGTGGAGCTGAACTGGTATAGGAACTACCGGCGGAGATCCTCCCAACCGGTCACTGATCTGATAGGGAGCTGGCTGTACCAGACGAATGCTGGACCTTCCAATGTCTGTACGAAACATCGGAGCTTGGCGGCTTCTTGCTGAGCCGGGGTCCACAGCATGGGGCCACACCTAGAAGAAAAATGATCCAAGTGCTGTGGCGGGTCCCCTGTCCCGTTGAAGGGTGAGAAAGTGGGGTTCCCAAAACCCGGGGGTGCGGGCATATCATCAACCCACGCGGGATACGGCTTGCCATCCGGTGGGACCGCCACCTGCCGCATTTCCAACGCTTCGAGGCAGGCTGTGAGTGCCGCTATAAGATCATCCGGGTGGGGGTCCCTATCTTGACGGGGATCCCTAACCACAAGTGTGTTGCCAGGTTCTTCAACATGGTAGATGGCATCGAAAGCTCGTGGATCGACCGGCGGAACGACCTGTGGGGCGACTGGGGGAACCCGAACTGAATTCTTCAGATTTCCCCATCGTTCGGCGGGGTTTGGCGAGACGTATCACACCCTCTTGCCGTAAGTTCCGGCTTCTGCCCTGTCTGCAGAAGTAGCATGATCAGGGTTGCCCTGAGGCATCTCACCGAGGGGAAATTGTTCCTGCCCCTGCTGCCATAGCCTGGGATTACCATAGTCGGGTCGCCGCTCTGCAGCGCGCTCAGCCAAGAGTTCGTCAACCAGCCTCTTCTGCTCAGCAAGCTTCTAGCGTAACGTGGCCTTCTCGGGACCTTCGTCCGTTTTCTACACAGAGGCAGACGGTTTGGAGTGCTTGACAGTTCCGACATGCTCCTTACCCTTGCCGGTATTTCGACCAAGTACCAGCGACTCGGTGGGTACGGGGAGGCCTAGCAGGTTCCTCTACTGATGGGTAACCCTCCCTGATGGGTCCAGCAGTGACGGTACGCCCTTGGGGGTAAGTCACCATCAAGGAATTCAAGCTCGTCTTCCTTGTCCACTACGTCAGCCATGTGGACCGAGACCCCTCTCGAGGGAATGTCCTCGATGTCGCATAAAGAATCAGGTTGTCGTCGGATAGGGTCGAAGAGGAGAGCGGCATAGTGTCCCCAACCACGGACTTGCACATGGGTGGTAGCTTCCCTGACGATTCTGCGGAGTACTTTGAAACTCTGAACACATTTCCGTTGAAGGGCGCTCTGGTGGCCTGGCGACTCAGGGTTATAGGCCACAAAGAGTGCGGCCAAATCGATCAGGCGGCATTGCTCGCTGATTTCTTCGAAGTGCTCTCGACTTCTAGGGTACACCACCCGCTCGTAACGAAGGAGGAAGTGTGTCGCCCATAGGGTTCGACAAAAGCACCCCACTTCTTCAGGGTTAAGGGACTCTGGTGCGCGAAAGTTCAGCGCTGCCATCGGCCAGAACTTCTCCGGGAATTGATCCGCTGCGAGAATGCTCTAGAAGCTCCTGGGTTCAGACTCGAGGCCTGGCCTGGTATTGCCCCACTCGTCAACCGGAGGCGGCTGAGGGAACAGTAGCGGTACCGAGGAGGACCTCTGAGATAGTAAACTCGGCGGTGGAGAATACGGCGAACGAGCTGACT
Organism: Viscum album; assembly: GCA_963277665.1. Classification (NCBI taxonomy): domain Eukaryota; kingdom Viridiplantae; phylum Streptophyta; class Magnoliopsida; order Santalales; family Viscaceae; genus Viscum; species Viscum album. The sequence goes on along the minus strand of OY728139.1, from coordinate 1,076,658,267 downwards.
GGCCGCCGAATTCTGGGCCATCCTCTGAAGAGTGAGGTGACCTGGCCATGATGTGACGATATGATGGGCTGATAGCCACAGCTTCCGGCACATGAGTCGCAGATACCGGCGACAGGTAATGTCGTCACTCTACCGTCGTTGGCCCCCAAAATAGCTCTTCGTGATCTCTGGTAGAGGTAGAGGGCGCTTCTGGTGACAATGGTGGTGACTGCACAGTCGAGACCTGCGGAATTCCCAATATTTCTTCCTCCTGGATGTACCTGCGGAGAGATATGGGAATCTGGTGGACCTCATATTCCGGGAGAATGAGGCTAATGCATCTGGTTCCTACCCCAGTCCTTGATACGGAGGAGCGGGGAGATGGTTCCATCGCTGATTCGCATTCCGCTTCAGAGTCAGAGAAGTGGGCAGGTTTGATCTCCACCCGGGCTTTCCCAGGACTCTTCTTGTGGCGGCGACGACCCGCTCTCCTGCCCCGGGGTGGCTCTTCGGGACAGGTTTGATCCCTATCATGTAGTCTCGGGGCGGCGCTGGCGCCGTGGAGGAGAGGACCCCCGCTCGAGATAGCCGAGGTGCGAGGGGCACCAGGGCAAATGTCGAAGGGTACATGGGGAGGACCTCCATGGACAGCACCCATGTGGGCGGAGCCTCTGTTGGAATTGGCAGGAGCATGGGGAGGACCTCCATGGTCGATGCGGGCGGAGTGAGGCTGGCCTTCACTCCTCAAGTTGCTGGGGCGAGGAGGAACTTTGCCCGTTGCAGAGAGGACATAGGGAGGTCCCCCACGTTGGAGAAGGACCGGATGGACAGTGCCTTCAGATCGGCGGTCGGGGGCAGGAGGATGGACTCTGTACCCTGTATAGTGGGCGCGGGAAAGGTTTCCGCGCCGAGCGTCATTGACGAGGGTCAGGTCTTCCTTCGGGATGGTGGTAGCACGAGGCATACCTCCATGACGAGCTTCGGAGCGGGGAAGACCCACGCTCTGTGGAGAAGTGGTACGGGGAGGGCCTCCGTACGGGGTGACATCACTGCGGGTTAGTTCGCGGCGATCACCACTCGGGCCTGAAACCCGGAGAGTCAACCCAGCCTGCTCGTGGGGCGGTTGGGGTCTCGATCCTGGTTGGGTGAAGGAGTTCCCCTGCTCAGTGTATGCAGGGACTCCGTGATGCATGTCGGCGGTGGCTCGGGCCAATGTAGCTCTTGACGTCGACACACCTGGGCGAGCGTCCTCAGCCCGAGCCCGGCGCTGACGTCAGGTCAGACGAGCTGGCGCAGGTGGTACAGGGGCATGGCCTGCCTGCTCTTCTTGCGGAGTCGGAAGGCGGCGCTGACGCGGCCGGACGGGAGCTCTTGCCTGGAGCCCTTGGGTCGGGACCCTGAGCGGGCCGAGCCGGACGGCGCCTGCCTCATCAGCGTAAGGTGAGGAGTCGTCAAGGCGTTCCGAGGAAAAGCTCCTGAAACGGTTGAACGTTGGGGTGGGGAGCAGGGGCTCCCTGTGCGGCCTGTTAGGGCAGCTTTGACGGTGGGGCCTGGAGGCCTCCAGGTCCAAGCAGGCCATATCCCGAGTTGGGATGACCCCTTCCTCCTCGTACCTGCGCACGAGGTTGTTGATCACCCTTCGTTGGATGACCTCTGATGGGGAAAGGGGACGTGGGCGACCCGTATTACGCAATGTGGTGGCCGTCGTGGTGGTAGCGGCGCCATGCGGGGTGGCAGTGGCAATGTTTCCCCTGCCCCTGCGTAGGCTAGCGAGCGGTGATCGTGTCTCTGTAACAGCAACCTGGTTCCTGAGAAACAACGGGATCAACTCATCAGCACTACGAGGAAAAGGATTGAAAACCAGTGCCCCAGCATCCTTCCATTATCCACGTCTGTAATAAGGATCCATGCCAACACGCTGCAGAACGGAGTGCCCCACGTTCTACTGCCCTGACTTCCAGTGAGTTTCACGACAGGCCTGCTATTTGCTTGGCGGGACTAGGCACCGGATATCTGGATCTGGTGACATGTCAATCTACTGGTGTCTCGAAAGCTATTAATCTCCACATTGAGGAGAATAATTTCACGTCGGGTTCACCATTTCTGTTTCTGACGCTTTCATCGGGGTGCGCGCATCCGTCTGTGGAGGACGCGCGGCCGTTTCCCCGCATTCCCGCTTTCCAAAGGCGGGTGGAATTCGCTCCTTATTCAGGGACGCATACTCCTTGATCGAAACGGGATGATGCAATTTCGGTTCTTCCTTCTGTGGATTCCTCCTCAGAACTCGTCACCTAGTCCGGGTCTCCCTCATAGATTTAATACGTAGTTCGTGAAACTCTTCCTAGTGTCATGTTTCCATGGACTCCGGTTAATTACACTTCTTCTGTCGGGACATTCCAAAGGGTCCGGTCAGGGCAGCAACCTTCAGTCGGGGGAGTAGTCACGTTGAGGCATCAATAGCATGTCTGGATGCTGGGGAACCTGGCATGTCTGTATATTATCCCTGGTCACAGGGCTTCTCGAGGGCGTGGAAGCCCGAGGCATCCCACATCGATCGTGGGGAATTATATGCCATAGACACATATCTGAGGTTTTCCTCAGCTTCTCGTGTTTAACACAGGGTATGCCGCGAGTTTAACATCCAACGGAGACAGATCAGCCCGATCAGATCATTAGCTAGAATGGATCGGATTGAGGGATTTCCCTTGAAGGGGTGCCGATACCGGGACCATCCCATGTGCGGCTGTTAAGAGGAGCGTACCGACATGGTCTCACCGGGATATGACGGTCTGGGAGAAAATCTAGGTGGATGATGGATAAGCGAATGAAGTAGAGGGGGGAATGGCGGGGAATGACAAGGAACCATCGCAAGGGCGACAGTGAATTTGGGATTGAGCCTTGAAGAGGCTTCCTACGTATCCCCGTGGAAGGGAATCAAAGTCCGCATAGTTCGGGATGGTGCCGGTGAACCGGCATGAGGGTGGACCTTAGTCCGATAGGCATCATCAGCGAACTGACGTGAGTGGGGAGGACTAGGAGGGTCCTAGTGGTGGTGGGCTTGGACCTCGTGGAGGCTTCCTACGTACCATGTCGTGACATGGATCAAAGACCACATAGTTCAAAGGGGATCCGCCGGCGAACCGGCGTGAAGGTGGACCTTGGCCCGATGGATGTCGTCAGCAAACCAATGTAAATGCGGACCTTGGTCCCATGCATCAGCGAACCGACATGAAGGTGGACCTTGGTCTGATGCGTCAGCGAACCTATGTGAAGGTGGACCTTTGTCCGATGAGAGATGGGCTTAAACCTCGTGGAGGATTCCTATGTACCATGCCTTGACATGGATCAAAGACCACGTAGTTCAAAGGGTTTCATCAGTGAACCGACGTGAATGTAGACCCGTGAGTCCACTAGTGGTGGGATTGAACCTTGGGAAGGCTTCCTACGTACCATGCCTTGACATGGATCAAAGTCCTCATAGTTCAATGGATTGATGGAATACAGTTTAATGTCATGAGGGACGGTAGTGAACCCTGACGTGAATGAACAACGGGCGGTGGGTGTCGGTGAACCGATGTAAATGAGGGACCTTGGTCCGATGAGAGATGGTCTTGAACCTCTAGAAGGATTTCTACATACCATGCCTTGACATGGATCAAAGTCCCCGTAGTTCGGGATGGTCACAACGGCTTGCCGTCGGATTAGAATGCAGTTTAACGTCATGCTGGATGAAGGTAGAACTCGACGTGAATTGGATGATGGGTGGGCTTGAACCTTGGGAAGGTTTCCTACGTACCATGCCTTGACATGGATCAAATTCCTCGTAGTTCAAATGGGTGTGCAGTTTAATGTCATGCAGGACAAGGGCATACAGTTTAACGTCATGCTGGATGAGGGTATGCAGTTTCACGTCATGTTGGATGAGGGCGTGCAGTTTAACATCATGCTGGATGAGGATGTGCAGTTTAATGTCATGTTGGACGAGGTCAAAACTCGACGTGAATGAACGACCGAGTAATGTGGCTTGAACCTCACGGAGGCTTCCTACGTACCATGCCTTGACATGGATCAAAGTTCTCGTAGTTCGCTGGGGGTGGGGGTCAGGGTCGGTGCTCACTCTAAGCCCACGTGAGTCATGCTCGGTGTGAGAAACAAGAGGTTGCAAGGACCTGACGATCACGTCGCGAAGGATGCGTCCGTGAGAAGCGAAGAGGGGCATACGCATTAGGCGGCCCATGGTGCTGGGACTTACTCCAGGATGGAGGCCCGGAGTGCGACAAAACACAACGAAAGAGGGATTTGGGGCTAACGATGGGAGGTGCCCCATTCCCTATCACGCCCTCCACTGACCTTGGTAGTGGGGAAGTACGGAGATGCAGGGGTACAACCATCCGTTAGAAAGGCTAGGGGATTACGCTCTGAGGCAGCCCTTCCCCTACGGACAAACGCCGCTTCGACAATGAGGATCTCATTCCATGTGAGGAAGAGTCCACTCCCGTGGAGACGAGTGGCGTAAAGAATGTCCGAGCTGGGGGGACCCTACGTGCGAAGCACGAGGTCAGGTCACAGTTTAACGTCATGTGTCAAGGACGTGGTGCTTGGCAGTTTAACGTCTTGCAGCTCGGACGCAGTGGGTTCACTCTGCACCCCTAGGAATTACATAACCGGTACCCTCTGGTCCTTGGGGAAGGGAAGGTTCTGGAAAGGCCATGGTAAAGGGGGGTTGTGGAGTGAACCATCGAGGGATCCACGATAGCGTGGCTATGCGAAGAAGCAATAGCCGTTAGCATGCCTATGCGAAGAAGCATTAGGCGAAGCAACGCTATGAGTGTTATTGTCCATGGGACTTTGAAATCACATCGTGAAAACCTGGAGGGTCGAACGGGAAGAGGAATTGCCAAGAAAAGGAGTGTGCTTCGCAAAGTGGAGTGCCTTAGCCTTAGAATGGGGCATAGGTGTGAGTGGAGGGTGCTTCGCGAAGTGGAACAGTATTCGCGGAGCACTGCCTCGCGAAGAAGAGGTGCCTTGCGAAGCAGGGTGCTGCGAAGCAGTGTGCTTCGTGATGTGTAGCGATCCTGCCTTAGCATAGGGATCACTAGTACAAGTTGGGTGTTTCGCAAAGCATAAACGCTCTGCGGCTGCCCGGGTTCCCTTGGGAATCCCCCTCCTTCGCGAATGCCCTTGAGCTTCGCGAAGGGCATCCCTCTCGGAAGAGGGGCTCAAACCGATTCAAAGCGAAGGCGTCACGCGAAGTAGAAGTACCTCGCGGAGCTCATGATTCCCGGGGGCAAAGGGTGCTTCGCGATTCGGGAGAGAAGTCGAAAGATCGGATTTTCCATCTTTATGGACTCGGGGGGAGTCTAGTATTTATAGGGAAGGGGTGCCGTGAAGCAGAACTCGCGCGCCACCTCAGGTGCTTCGCGGCGCTCTCTTGAACGTCAAACACGTTCGCGGAGAGTTACCGCCTCCGGAGCTTCGCGGCGGGCTCACGAACTTCAAACACATTTGCGGAGAGTTACCGCCTCCGGAGCTTCGTGGTGGGCTCACGAACTTCAAATGCGTTCGCGGAGAGTTACCGCCTCCGGAGCTTCGCGAGACCGCGATGCTCAGGGTGCTTCGCGTCGGGGCTTCGCAAGGCAGCGTCCGGGTAGTCTTTTTTGTCCCTTTTGTTCGTGCAATATTTTGGCGCCAACAATATTTTATAAGAGAGGGTAGGGGTACTTTTGGAAACTCCAAAACTTTTAAATTATTATAAATTTATTTTCAGTTTTTAATAGATCTAAAGTGAGTTATTTCAAGGATAAGATGTTTATGGGTATAAATATTCTAAAATAAATTTTTTAGAAAATTTTAGTTCATAAAGTTAACTTTATATTTTGTATTTAACCCTTAGTTAAACAGTTTAACTCCTACCGTCTTTACTTGTCTTTTTATAATATAGGGTAATATAGTTACTATAAAATGTCAAACAAATCTTAATTGGATCATTTATGACTTATTAAACATTATCAAAGTAATTTTTCCAAACCTGATATTTTTTTTAAATTTTATAACATTTAATAAAATATTATTTATTTTAAAGTATCATTTAAGTCAATTTTGATACTATTTGATATTTTTATTTTTTAAAATATCAAAAAAACATGATAAATTTAATAAAATACTTAAAATATGTTTATAAAATGTCTGTTGTATCTATAAATTTTTTTTATATCATTAATTAAGTCAAATTATATTTATTTTAATATTTTTGATATCATTTAATTGATTCTTCTTTTAATAATTCAATTATTTCATCATTATTGTGTCACCGTTTAATTTAAATATTTTTTCCTAAAATTATAAATAAATTACCATTATGTATATAAAAATTTTATCTTTCTAAATACTATTTATAGTTGACCATATCACCTATATAACCTCATATTAAAAATGATATAGTGATTAAAATTTGAATATGACATTTTTAACTCTTCTTTAAATAAAATATAATAAATATCATAATCTAACACAAGTGGATTAAAAAATATAATAATTTAGAACCAAGGTTTTTTTGGGGGAAAAAATTATCCAATGAAATTATGATATGTGTTAGGGTAATATTATATTATTTTAATAATATTTTTTCCTTTAATTAACCTATCTATCTTTAACCGTGGTAAATAAAATCCAAAAGTTACTCTTCACCAAAAATTATTTTGATCCTATTAGAACAAATTATTCATATTAATTACAAAAATTTATATGCATTTTTTTTAAATTAAATTCACAGAAGCGGTAAAATTTTATTTATTGCAAATCTGCAGATGTGGTTAGAAGGCAGGTAAAAGAGATGTTCAAAAGTTTAATAAAATTTTTATATCTAATTATATTATAAAAATGATTTAAATGACCTATATTAGACTAATATATTTATTATTTATCAATTTTTACTTTAAAATAAATTTAAATTAAAATAATTATTTAAATGGAAATTTTTGTTTTTTAACAATAATGCAGTATTTTTCACTATTCAAGAAAAATTGAAACTTTTCAGAAAAATGCCAAAAATTCACCCTAAGATAATTTTGATGTTATTAATTAAAAAATAAAGTATATTTTTTAAATGAAATTTATAAATTTCATAATTTGGTTAGTACAATTCATAACTGCTTTTTAAATGGTTAGTTTGATACGTCATTGTGCACTTGAACTCGGTGTTGCGTGCAGTGCAATCTATTGAATTATTTAAAAAAAGTGTACCATGGAATCTTGGGGTGTTACATTATTCCTTCCTTAAAATAATTTCATCCTTTTAATTTATTTAATATCACTTCATAAAAAAGATTCAGGTAGTTCTTCATCATAACGTCTTCGGGTTCCCATGTCACCTCTTCTATTTTATGGTTTCTCCAAAGAACATTTACTAGACAAGTTGTCTAATTTCTCAACACTTTTTCTCTAGTATCAAGAATCATGAAAGGATCTTCATAATAAGACATATCAAGTTCCAAATATATTTTTTCATAGGTGAGTGAATATATTCATTAGTTCTAGCATGTATTTCCTTAACAATGATATATGGAACACATCCTGAACATTGGAGAGACTTGGTGGAATTTATGAACGATAAGCTATAGCTCTAATTCATTCTATAATTTCAAAATGTATGATGTACCTAGGAATTTATATACCCTTATTACTAAATCGTATAACACCCTTACATTGTGATACCTTCAATAAAACATGATCTCCCACTTGAAATTCAAAATCCTTCCTTCGGTTATCAACATAGTTATTTTGCCTACTTTGAGATATTTTGATTTGGGTTTAAATAATCTTCACATTTTTCATTGTTTCCTCAACAATTTCTGGTCCTACAAGCTTTCCTTCACCAACATCATCCCAACAAGTTGTTGTACAGAATCAATTTCCATGTGATGCTTCATATAGAATCATCTCAATACTTGAATGGAAGCTACTGTTAAATTAAAATTATACTAAAGGTAAATATTGATCCAAAATACCTTGAAAGTCAAGTGATAAATATCTCAACATGTATTCTAACGTTCAAATAGTCTATTCTGATTGTTCATTAGTTTGAGGGTGGTAGGAATTTCTCAAACAAAGCTCAGTATCTCGGGACTTCTGAATAATTTTCTATAATATTGATGTAAAACGAGGATCACAGTTAGAAAAAATCAATAGGGGTACACCATGAAGTCTTACAACTTCATTAATATAAATTCTTACTAAACGTTCAAGTGTTGAATCTTCTCTTATAGCAAGAAAATATGTTAATTTGTTAAGATGATCAATAATAACCCATATCGTATAATTTCTTTTGTGAGTCTTTGGTATCCCCATGACAAAGTCCATTATAATACCATCCCATATCCGCAGAGGTATAATAAGAGGTTTCATGACTCCTCTAGGATATTGTATTCTAGCATTAACCTATTTAAAAACCAAACATCTTGACACATAATCAGTAATCTCCCTCTTCATGTTGTCTCACCAAAAATGTTCTTTCAAATATCTATACATCTTAGTGCTACCGAGGTGTATAAAAAATTGGAGCTATGAGCATCATCCAATAATTCTCTTTTTAGCTCAGGTATAGCGAGAACAAAAATCCTCTTCCCAAATTTCAAAATATCATCTTAAGTACGAATTCAATCAATCTCCCATCATTCATAGCTTTAATTTTATTTTGAACCTTCTCCTCATCAGACAGATAACTTTTTATCCTTTTGAGTAAAGATGGTTTCGATACCATTTGAAAAATATCAATGTTTTACCTTCCATGATGATTCCCATATCCATATTAACTATATCCATAAACATAAGATCCTTTTTTACTCTATTTCAATTTATAAATCCATGGTCCTTCATACTAAAATCATCCTCCACCTTATTTTCTTTCCCTAGATGGTAGTTCATTGTGAAATCATAATCCTTGAGTAGCTCAATCCATCTCCTTTGTCTTATATTGAGATCTTTCTATAAGGAAATGTATTTTAAACTCTTGTGATCAGTATATATCTCACATATTCCACTGTAGAGATAATGTCTCCATATATTCATAAAAATGACTACTATTGCTAACTCTAGATCATGAGTTTGGTAGTTTTGTTCATGAATTTTTAACTGTCTTGATGCATATGCAATAACCCTATCATTTTTCATAATAACACAACCAAGTCATTTCCTTGATGCATCACTATAAATCACAAACACATCATTCCTAGATAGTAAATTCAAAATAGTATCATTGACTAATATTCTCTTAAATCCTTCAAAATAGTCTTCACATTATTTTTCCCAAACAAATTTAACCCATTTGCGTGTGATATTGGTTAATGGGTTTTCCAGTTGGGAAAATTTTTGGGGAAATGCTGATAATAACCTATTAAACTAATAAAAATACATACCTCAGTTATATTTGTCAATGCTGGCCATTCTTGGATTTCATTTTTCGTTCTAGGATCAATAGAGATTCCATACTTAGAGACAATATGTCCAAGAAAATAAATTTCCTAAAGATAGAATTCACACTTTCTATACTTCCCATATAGTTCATTTATTTTAAGAGTCTTCAGAACAATATACAAGTGGTTCTCATGGTATATGTAGCCTTTGGATCATACCAAGACACCATCAATAAATACTATGAAAAATAATCACAATATTTCCTGAACACTTTTTTCATAGATCCATGAAAATAGACGGTGCATTATTCAATCCAAATGGAATTACTGTAAATTCGTAATGACCATACCTCATTCAGAATGTTGTCTTTGGAATATCTTCTCTTTTTACACAAAAATTAATGATATCTAGAATGAAGGTCAATATTTAAAAAATATTGAGCTCTTGTAATTTGATCAAACAAATCATCAATGTGAGCCATGTGATACTTTTTCTTTATCGTAATAGCATTGACTTCTCTAGAGTCAATGCACGGTCCCATTGATCCATCTTTCTTATTAACAAAAAGAACTGGGGATCCCAATGGAGAAACACTAGGGTGAATAAATCCCTTATTACCGAACTCCTCTAGTTATTTCTTTATTTATACTAATTCCATAGAGGCCATTCTATAGGGAGTTTTTGATATTATCCTTACATCAAGGATTAAATAAATAGTAAACTCAACTTCTCTCTCTATAGGATGTCTAGGTAAATCCTCTGGAAATACCTCAATATATTCTATTACAATATGTACATACTCAATTTGAATATTTCTTTCTTCATCCATATATTTTATTTAATATTCCTCCCCAATAATCTCATTTAGTAAAGCTATCGGGTGTGGTTTTTTATAAGAATCAGGTGATGAAGTTTATACTCTAAAGATAATGGATACTATATTTTCCTCAAAAATCGCAAGTTCCTTATTCTTGCAATAAATTTTTCCATCATATTTTGATAACCATTTCATACCAAGGATTATATCAAAGTAGACCAAAGATATGATGATAAATTTAGCAGATAAATCATGTTTATATGTCATAATGGGAACTACATGACACCTCTTTATTACAATGAGACTTAATTTAGAAGTTTTTACTTACAAATTCATTCTTAATGTGAATTGGAAATATCTAATTTTTAAATAAAACTGGGAATATATAAAGGAATGTGAGGATCTATGATCAAATAAATATTTGGCTAAATTTGAGGAAATGAATAAAGTACCAGCCACCACATCATTAGAAACTTCAACCTTAGTAGTTGTGATTGCAAAACATTGTCCTTACTCCCTTGGACTATTATGAGGCATGTTACTTTGACACTTAGGACAACAATTTTCATAATTTCCCAACTCTTTACAATTTCATCATTAAACATTGGTAGCTTCTTTCTTTTCCTTGTCATCGTGAGCTTGGAGACCTTTCTCTCCGCACTTGTAGCAAACTCTCATCCCCTTTAGACAGGTTCTGGGGTGTTGATTCCCAAAATTACTACAAGGTGGAAATTCAACTTTTCCCTTCTTACCCTTATTTACTTTTCTAGAGTTTTTAATGGTCCTCTTATTCTCTTACTTTACTTTAATGTCATAAGACTTAGAGAATTCATTTTCTGTCTTTATAGCACCTAAGACAATATCTTCATATAATGAGAAAGATTATGAGACTAATTTTCATCATAGTAATGGTTTTAACCCATAAAATAATCGATAATTATTACTTCTTGGGTTACATATGTATTATTTAGCATGCCTTAATAACCTTGTGAAGTTAACTTCATACTTTGCAACATTCTCATCCTCCTTCTGCACCAGACTTAGAAATTTCCTCTCCATATATGCTCCTAGATCATGAGGAAATTATTTTTCTAGGAAGAGTTTTTTAAACTCCCTCAATTATATATTTTCTACCACTTCATCCTCCTTCATGTTTTGAATTAATGACCTCTATTGATTTGCATCTCATGATAAATGATAGACTACCATAACAACTTTTCCCCTTTCGTTGCTCCCCAAAGAAAGAAATATTTTCTCTAAGGAACTTATCCATTACTCAACTACAAATGGATTTGTTGTCCCATTGAATGTTGGAGGTTTTTGTCTCATGATACGGTCTAACATTGATCCTCTATTTTTTGGATTAGGCTATTCCATACGGGTAAGGTTATTATTCATAACCTGAGTCAGTTGTCCCAGTATGGTTATAAGCTATTCAGTTCCAGTTGTATCACCATCTCCACTATCATTATATTTCCTATGATGTAAATACCTACATGGATTATGTTTATTGATACAGTTCCCATTCCTTTCACTAAGAACCATTTATAAATAATAGAACACACTATATTAGGTTATGAATCATAATGCATAATTATAAACTAGTAAGATACTTAACATAAATTGAAAAATGTATGCATATCTAATACATAATCATAAAAATGGTTTCATTGGGGGATTATTTACTCATAAATAATTCATAATGATTTCTAAATTAAATTTGAATTATCCTAAGCATATCCCCCTGGTGTGTCAAAACAGGTGTAGAGTAAGGCTTATTGTTGTGTACCAGGTAACCCTGAGTTAAGACCAAAACACCTTGTGGGAGTTGTTACTACTTGGTAAAACTATGCCAGAACAATATCCAATTGTATTATACATATAGGGATGTATTTCTTTGAAGAACTACATAATATCTACATTAAAAAATATTTTTTATGTTCTTCTATACTTATCCTCATAGTATATCATAGGGTAATTTTACTTAATAAAAGTTTTCTAACTCTAGTTTCCAAGGTTCGTACTAAACTTCATTTGATTCCAACTATAATACCCCGACCTTAATTACTAGAGTTAGCACATTATTTTATTACATTTTCATGGTCACAATAAATCAAATCATGAAGGACTGATCAGTTTAGTATCCTTGGAAAAAACTAGATACAAAACATAACTTTTACATTACATATTAAAATAAAAAATAATATAGTTTCTCATGTTAATATAGTAATATCCATTATATTATCCCTATATTTTGGTCATAATATACTTCTTCACATCCTGGGGAAAATGAATCATAAGAAAGTGGTGAGCTCAAATGCTCAGTAAGGACAAAAAATATAGCAGAAGTTATCATAAATAAGCATAAACATTTAAGGAAATGTATAAAACTAAAACACAAGACTTTTAAACATTGTATTCATCATAATATGACAACAATAAATAAAAATAATTCCATTTAAACATTCACATGGATATTCTACTAGTCAAATAATTACATGCAATATCAATAACTAATCTCATAATGATAGAATGTATAATGTCGGACATCATAACTATAACGTCAAGGACTAGTGCCAAGACCATGCATAAACATATTTTTAAGGCCTTATGACGCGACACTATTTTATCTCATGAGACCTACTGATGCATCGAGGGGCTATAGCGGGCCACACACATCACTTACTAATTCTAATTCATTCCTCATACGAAAAGGGTGAAACATAAGTTTAATGAATTCCTCATAAGAAGTTTGGCTATTAGACTTATAAAATATTGTTTTCCACTCCCCTTTAGAAAAAACCATGGGAAAAAACCATGGGTTGGTTTTTGGTTTTGCTTAGTTTAATGTGTAGTGTCCAAAACCTAAATAATAATGAAGTCCCTCTTTTTTCCTATATAACCTACCCAAGATCCCACTTCCTCTTCACTAAAAGCCTTTGGAGTTCGACCAAACCCTGAAATACTATCTCTAGAATCCTCCCAGGAATCCCCAATATCTCAATAAGCCTCTCTCAATCCCCTCCCAAGCCTTTGGGTTCACACTACCAAGTAAGGGATTTCTTCCTCTCTTTTTTGTCCAAGTTTATTAATATTGTTATATCCCTATATTTTAAATTAAAAATGTTGGGTTATGATTATTCACCTCCCCCGTACTGAACTCTTTATGTTTTAATTATGAGATACCCTTTTATCCCTCATTAATGCCTCCCATTTACACCTGCTACCGTGCTAAAATTCTATAAGGAATTTCTCTCTTCTCATTTTCATTCAAGAAATTTTTTTGTATTATGAATCTAAATCCCATTACATATGTTGGGACATGTATGTATATGACCCCCTTACTGTTCATTCCATATTAATATGATGATACATCCCTTTATCTCTCATCATCCATTTTTATGAATTCTTATGTCACACTTTTATGTTGTTGAAATTGTATCACGATTTTCGAAGACAAAATCATTGTGTAGTGAATACCATGCAGATTTATCTATCAAGGGTATTAACCTTTATGTACATTTACTTATTGATTATAGAGTTTCATTTATGAATTCCAAATTCTTTTATAGTGGAATAAATGATGATGTTTAATGAATCCATGTTATATTATCCATGTGGCACACTTATGCATGAAATGAAATGATTAAGAAGGGTGTACCCGGATAGCACTCCAATGCATTGGGTAAAGTTTAGTATCATGATATGTCAAGTGAAATGAGGTTTTATTCATTATAATTCGATTTCAAGGAGGGTTTAATCGTTATCCATGTGCAATGATCCTTAGCTCATGCTAATATCATGTTAAATGTTGTTGCCACATTTCAATGTTATGATAATCATGTTATATCATACCTTTATGTTCATGTTTCTCTTATACTCCATTGATATGACTACTTACTAACATGTATTGTATTATTCATGTTATGTATTATTTACTCCCTTACTAGGATTTATATCTCACCGTTTTCTTATGTATGTCCTCAAGTTATCCCATGTAATGCAAAGTACGAGAGAATTTAGTGGTCATGTAAAGGATGTTTTCAATAAAGATATTGTGTTTAATGTTTTAAGTCGTTATGTAATGTTCCTAAGCCCCAGAGACACTATACCTATCAATCTTATATATTTTATAAAGTGAAGATTTTATATAATAAATCTTGTTTAGGTGTGTAATAAAAAGAAGGGTTGTTATAGTTGGTATCATAGGATAGGTTTAGTTATTATTGGGATTAGGATTAGAAAACCCTAGTGAAATACTTAGGGATAAGACTAAGTATAATAAAAACATTTCTATGTTTTAGTGAGTATTGAGTTAGTGGTTTATCAATAAAATATATCCCTATCTGGATACGAGCAGGTAGAGGTGGATCTGGCAGAGATGTACCTAAGAGTGAAAACTATGACAAGGAGTTTTGGTCTTGACCTGGGGTATCCTGGTACACAACATCGGGCCTTGATGCACTCTTGGTTACGACACTCCCAGGGGATGTGCTTTGGTAAAATCAAAAGCATAGTGGGAACCATTATTAAGGGAATAAAAAAAATTCCTAATAATATATGTTGGGAAGTAGATCATTGATAACATAGATTGAAGCCTATAGATTCATATGTTAAGGAAATAAAAGTTATTTATAAGTTATCTATTTTTGTCCATGGATTACCCTTTATGTGTTACCCCTAACTTTCCTTTTATTCCATCCAATGGCCAGTAATAGGAGGACCCGAGATAACAACTGATGTGAAGATCAATGTGATGACTATTCTAATTAGATTCCCAATCCAATGGGAGTGGTAATCACAAAATTTGTCATAATACTATCTCAATTAACTCAAGATTTGAATAGAAATAGGGTCAAGAGGAATGTTCAACCCCCCCCCCCCCCAAGAAAGAACAATTCTCAATCGAGAGCTTCATGAGACAAATGCCTCCTAATTTTAATGGATCATATGATCCCTCAATCGCCAAACAATGGATCAAATCCATTAAAAAGATCTTCTTCATCCTTCAATGTTTTGAACAAGAGAAGGTTCTTCTGGATGCTTATCGTATAGAGGTTGAATCTAATAAATTGTGGACATTGATCAAAGACTATGACTGCTAAATACATTACCACCCTGGGAAAATGAACAAGGTGGCTGATGCTCTAAGTAGAAAGGACCCAACAATTATATCATTAATGAGAATTTAAAATTATCCAATCTTCTTATATTTGATGAAGATGGACATGGTAATCATAAATAAGGGAACATCATTAATCCGTTCACAAATTATTTCTCAACCATATCTTTTGGAAAGGTTAAAGGATGCTCAAAAGGATGATGTGGGAATTCAGAAGAATGTGGAAACTATCATAAAAGGGAAATCCTTGGAGTTTAATATTAATGAAGAAGGAATTGGGAGATTTGGGTCAAGACTATGTGTTCCATTGAATCCAGAGTTAAAGAAGGAACTTTCAGATGATTCACATAGTTCAAATTTCTCCATTCACTTAGGAAACACAAAGATGTATCGAGATATTTGAGAGTGTTATTGTTGGAATAACATGAAGAAGAATATTGCTGATTATACATCAAAGTTCCTGGTATGTCAAAAAGTGAAGGATGGGAGGAATAATTCTAAGGGGATGATGCTACCATTACCCATACCAACATGGAAATGGGAGAACATCACCATGGACTTTGTCACCAGACATCCGAAGACATCGAAAGGAAACAATGTTATCTGGGTTGTTGTGAAAATTCTTAAAAATACTGCACACTTAATTTCAATTTTGGAGGATTTATCATTGGATAAACTAGCACGAATATACATCAGATATGTGGTAATGATTCATTGAGTACTATTATCTGTTGTATCTGATTGAGATCCAAGATTCACCTCCATGTTTTGAAAGAGTCTTCAACATGCTCTAGATACTGAACTGAACTTCAGTATGGCTTATCATCCTCAAAATGATGTTCAATCAGAGTGGATAATCCAAACACTTGAGGACGTGTTAAGAGTGTGCTCAATAGACTTCAAAGGAGGATGGGATCAACATCTTCCTCTAGTTGAGTTCTCTTACAAAAACAGTTTCTACTCAATCATCCCAATGGATCCTTATGAAGCCCTGTATGGGAAGAGGTGCAGAACACTGGAATTTTGGGATGAATTTGGGGAGAGAAAACTCCTAGGTCCAGAGATGGTTTAAGAAATGGTGGAGAAGGTTAAGACCATCCAGCAGCTAATTAAAGCTGCTCAGAGTTAACAAAAGTGTTATGCTGATAATCATCGACGAGACCTAGAGTTTGATGTGAGAGACATGGTATTCCTCCACATATCACTATGGAAGAGAGTTATGATATTTGGGAAGAAGGTAAAGCTTATTCCAAGGTAAATTGGCCCTTTTGAGATCCTTGATCACATTAGAGCAGTGTTCTATCGACTAGAACTCCCACTGAACCTATCTCAAGTACATGATTTATTCTATGTATCACTCTTGAGGAAGTACATACCTGACCCATCACATGTACTCAATCTAGAGGTGGTACAATTGGATAATGGCCTCTAATATGAATAGAAGTCGGTGAAGATATTAGATCGTAGATAAAAAAGTTCTACGAAATAATTCAATGCCCCTTGTTAAGGGATTTTGTAGAAAACAAAAGTTTAAAGAAGCAACTTGGGAATTAGAGGATGTAATGAAGCAAAGTTACCTGTATTTTCTTTAGTTTGGAAAAAGGAAATTTTTAGAGAAAATTTTTTAGGGGGGGAAGATTGTAATGACCCAAACTTTTATTAATGAAAATTACTCTTAATCTAATTAAATGTATTCTTATGTAAAATGGTTATATAATATATTCACTTCTTTGGTTTTATGTTTTTGGATTTCAGAATACCATTAAGAATTGTTTCTGTTGCTAATATAGTCGTTGAATAGTGATCACATGATTAGTATAAATATAGGGATTTAACAAATCCAATTTACTCAGACAAAGGAAGTGATGGCCTCATCCAGTAGAATTGCTCCGTACAAAACCCATTTTTCAGATCTTGGAAAGGAGGTGGAATCACTGGGATTCACTATTGACCAAACCCAAGATGAGGTTCAATACGTTAATCTTGAATAGAACCACCTATGAGAGAAGTGGAAGTTGATAAATATTACCACCCGAGGAATGTTATTTGAGACACCCCAAGAGTCTATCATCATATCACAACTTACTCTTAGTTCATATGTGGGTGTTATAAGGGGTTATATAATAGTACCTTATCACTATGATTATGTGCATTATTTTTTAATATAATAAAGAATATACATTCATTTTATTATTGTTACTTTGTAAAAAGTTTTTAAAGTAAAAATAGTATTTTTAGTTAATATTCAATTAAGAAATCTATTTTGATGAATCAATGTATTTTTGAATTCAATTAATATTTTAATGAAATATTCTTTCTAAATTAATTTTTATTAAATATAAATTATCCTACAATTTTTATGTATACAATTGTGATTTTTATTAAGGTTTGGAAGCTGTTTTTTGTCAAAACCCATAAATTTTCGATAAATGTCAGTTTTTATTTTAAAAGTAAAAATTCACATATTTATAAAAAAATCTAGATAAAATGAATATTATATTTGGAATCATAACATTGAAATTATCCAATGGTGAATTTTTCATAATTTTCTGAGACAGTCGAATTTTTGGGTAACAATTAAATACTGTTTAATTATATAATGTGTTTTATGACATCTTAATGACCCAATATTGATGTAATAAAATACTATAAATGGATTTTTCGGCCAATATATGATTTATCATTAAAATAATGTGATATTATGTTTTTTTGATTCATTTTACAAATCTTTAGTGGACACTCCAAGACTTATAAAACATTTTAGCTTTTTAAATTGATTTCCTTGAGAGTGTGACTCACCTCCGCATAATCAAGCTTAATATTTTAATAAGTCTGGCCATTGGCCTTATAAAATATTTTTTCCACTCTCCTTTATAAAAAACCATGGGAAAAAACCATGGGTTGGTTTGTGTTTTTGATTAGTTTAATATGTAGTGTCCAAAACCTAAATAATAAATAATTCCCTCCCTTTTCCAATATAACCCCACCCAAGATACCACTTCATCTTCACTAAAATCCTTTTGAGTTAGACAAAACCCGGGCCTCCTCGGTCTAGAATCCTTCCAGAGTGCCCTAATCTCCCAATAAGCCTCTATCAATCCCCTTCCAAGCCTTTGAGATCACACTTCCAAGTAAGGGATTTCTCCCTCTCTCTCTTTTTCCAAGTTTCTTTATATTGATATACCCATGTCTTTTACATAAAAAATGTTGGGGTATGATTTATCACCTCCCCAGTACTGACATCCTTATGTTTGAATGATGATAGACCCTTTTCTCCCTCATTAATGCCTCCCATTTACACCTGTTACCATGTTGAAATTCTGTAAGGAATTTCTCCCTTCTCATTTACATTCAAGAAATTATTTTGTATTATGAATATAAATATATTTACATATGTTGGTACATGTATCTATATTACCCCATTACTTTCCATTTAATATAAATATAATGATACATCCCTTTATCTCTCATCATCAAATTTTATGAATTCTTATGTCATGTCGTTATGCTTCCGAAATTGCACTACGATTTTCCAACCTAAAGTCATTGTGTAGTGAATACCATGCTCATTTCTCAATCAAGGGTATTTACCTTTATACACATTTACTTATTGATTAAATAGTTTCATGTATGAATTACACATTCCTTTATCTTGGAATAAATGATGATTTTTAATGAATCCATTTTATATTATCCATGTGGCACACTTATACATGAAATGAAATGATTAAGAAAGGTGTGACCTGGTACCGCTCTAATGCATTGGGTAAAGTTTAGTATCATGATACATCAAGTAAAATTAGGTTTTACTCATTCTAATTCAAGTTTAATGTGGTTTTACTCATGATTCATGTGAAATGAGCCTTAGATCATGCAAATATCATGTTAAATGTTGTTACCACATTTCCATGTTATGATAATCATGCTATATCATGACCTTATGTTCATGTTTCTCTTATGCTCCATTAATATTACTATTTCCTAACATGTATTTTATTCTTCATATTATTCCTTTTTTACTCACTTAATGGGATTTATATCTCACCCTTTTCTTATTCATGTCCTCAGGTTATCCCATTAAATTCTAAGTGCAAGGGAATATAGTGGTCATGTAAAGTATGTTTTCAATTAAGATGTTGTGTTCCATTTTTTAAGTCATTATGTAATGTTACTAATCCCTAAATACACTATACCCCTCGATATTCTATGTTATATCAAGTGAATAATTTATGTAACAAATCATTCTTAGTTGGGTAATAAAAAGTAGGGTTGTTATAATACAAAACATTGATACTTTAAACATAAACCATGAATGGTATAAAAACACATCCATAGTCAAACATATCATAAAACCTTAAATACAATATATAATATTGTATCATAATAAATCAACCTCAATTAATAATAAAATATAACAAAGGATGTTGACATAGATGAAAATAATCTAATAAAATCATTAAAACTCTTTGAGAGAGATGTCATTTTTTTACTTTGAAATCATTTAAAAGTCACACCTTTATAAAAGAAAAAAATTATTTTAAAATTTAACCTTGTAATATTATAAGGGAAGCTTCAAAATGTTAAGGAATCATGGTAGAATAAATATCAACTCGCACCGTAAGTAAAAAAACATTCTTTCCTTAATTTGTTGAAAAGTTCATAAGGTACCAAATTTAGAAAATGACATAAAAATTCCTTTAAAAACATTTTATAAAAAGTAAAACATGGGTAAAAATTAATTTAAAAAGTTGTTTATGATATATTGAAATACATTTTAAGAAACATGGGCATGGATGATAATGATGTCCCATTATATATTTATGCATAAACAACTTCGGATAATAATGAGATTGAAAAATTAACCCTTACCTTATACTGTCCTTTAGTCAAGGGTGTGTTAACCTCGTGTATAATGGTTAAAGTAAGTTGTTAAATTATATTACAACCATATCCAAAATTATGATATCATATATGATCCTCTTATATCACTTTGATAATAATATTTTAGTATTACAATTATTTTGGGTGTTAACTGCATTGTTTTCCTAAACATGTTTTATACTTTAAGTCATATATATTAAGAATATGATGTATTTTATTCATATCCAGAATTATATAAAGTTAATAATCATTTTTTACTCATAATATAAATTTTATAATTATTCTTGAATGGATAACATGGAGAATGAATCTCATCTTGTCATATAGACGGTAGGACATACAGACAAACGAGCGACGGTATCATTCAAGTGATGGTTAAATTGTATGGAATTGGATGGTATATTAATTATACATAATAATTATAATATTATATAAATTATTTATATCCATTATAATATTCATTTTATCCATACAAACAAATTAGTGTTGAAAAACAAATTACACCACAGCGTGGAGACGGTAAGTTGTACGTACTTAAGCATGGTGATATTATTATTCATTGGATGGATAAAAGGAGGAATATGGTTATACCATAATTATAAAAACATATAAAATTTAGAATATACGGTATTTATTACTTTATTATGGAAAGAACATATGAAGATTAAGTGAAATATGAAAAGAAATTAAATTGAATTGGTAAAACAATTACCTCTTCTTTGAGTGTCTCATTTGAATTTTCACAAAAGGACTCCATAGGTTAGCTTTATTACCAAAGTATGGACTCTAGGATGAATTGAGAGAATTTGGGAGGATAAGTGGGTAGGGTTTTGCTGAGACAAATGGATTTATATGTGTGATTAAAAGATAAGGATGTGTGCTATTTTATAAGAGAGGAGGAAATGCCAAAACTATTAAATTGATATAAATTGATTTCATGGTTTAAAATAGCTTTGAAGTGAGATATTTCAGGGATAATATGATTATGGGTCTAAATAACCTCAACCAGTTATTTTTAGACAAGTTTAGGTCACAAATGTAACCTTATCTTTTGGATTTTACCCTTAGTTAAACAGTTTACCTCTTATTGTGTTTGCTTGTCTTTTTATAATATAGGGTTAATATTGTTACTATAAATTGTCAAACGGACCTAAATTGGATCATTTATGAAATATTTAACATTCTCCTAGTTATTTTACTAAACATTATAGTTTTATTAATTTTATAACATTTAATAAAATATTATTTATTTTAATGTATTATTTATATCAATTTTGATACTATTCAATATTTTCATTTTTAAAAATATTAAACCAACATGATAACTTAGAACCAATACTTATAAAATTTCACTAACATGTATATGTTATCTATAAAAATTTTTGATTTCATTAATTAAGTTATAGTATATTTATTTAATATTTTTAATATCATTTTACTAATTCTTCCTTCAATAATTCAATTATTGAATCATTATTGTGTCATCATTTAATTTAATTATTTATTTTCTAAAATTATAAATAAATTGTGCTTTTGTATATAATTATTTTATATTTATAAATACTATTTATAGTTTACCATATCACTTATATAACATCACATAAAAATGATATAGTTATCAAAATTTGAATATGACATTTTTAACTCGTCTTTAAATAAAATATAATAAATGTCCTAATCTAACACTAGTGGCTTAAAAAGGATCATATTTAAGACCTAAGGTTTATTTCGGTCTACAAACACTTATCCAATAAAATTATGACAAGTTTTTGGGTAATATTATATTATTATAATATTATTTTCACCTTTAATTACCATGTTTACCTTTAATTGTGGTAAATAAAATCCAAAAGTTCCTATTCATAAAAAATTTATTTTGATCCTATTAGACCACATTATTAATAATGATTAAAACCATGTATGTACATTTTTTAAAATTCAATTTACATAAGTGGTAAAATTACGTTTATTTCAAATCAGCAGATGTGGTTAGAAGGCCGGCAAAAGAGACGTTCAAAAGTTCAATAAAATTTTCATATCTAATTGTATTATAAAAATGATTCCAATGAGCTACATTAGAATAATATATTTATTATGTATATATTATTAATTTAAAATAAATTTAAAATAAAATAATTATTTAAATGAAAAAATCGGTTTTTTAACAATAATGCAGTATTTTTCACTATTCATTAAAAATTAAAACTTTTTAGAAAAATACCAATAATTCACCCTAAGCTAATTTAAATATTAAAAATTCAAAAAATAAGTCTATTTTAGAAAATAAAATTTATAAATTTTATAATTTGGTTTATATTATTCATAACCACTTTTTAAATGGCTTGTTTGATAGGTCATGGTGCACTCGAACTCAGTGTTGCAGGCAGCACAAGCTATATAATTATTTAAAAAGAAGAATACTATTTAAGCTTGGGGTGTTACAATCATTCATTAGGTCATCTGACCTGAAAATTAAATTTTTATTATAAAATAATTTTATGGAAAAAGTGCTAAACCTGCAAGTACAACTGAGAGCATCAAACATCGTAAAAGATGACAAAGTTATTGAAGGCCAACTCCAACTGAGCAGTTGCGTCCTTTATTTATAATTTCTAGGAAATATATGATACCTTTTTAACCGGATATTCCTTAATGGAATATTTAAATTGATCATCCACCTTGTCTCATGCCTGTAGTAACTCTTCCAAAGTTATCTTCTTAGAATTGAAGCCTCTAGTCAGGATTAAATGTTTCTTGATGATCCAATATTCTTGATCATTGGTAACCTTCACTTGAAATGATCTCCCATTTATCCTCTTCACATCTTCCTTATATTCTTGAATAATAATTCTATTCTCTAAACACTCTTCCTCAGAGTGCATGAGAAGATCCCATGGGTTTTCAATCATCTTTGTATCAGTATCCCACTGTGATCCATCCATATTAACTAATGGAGATTCCCCAATGTCAGCCTCACTTATTGATGACCTTTGAGCTGCAGTTAGAGGGGCATCAGGAGCCATAACATATTCCTAGAGTTGAGAAACTTTGGCCATACCATCCTTCTTCCCTCAGGATTTATCTTTAGTGAAGTATCCTTCAACTATGCCACTCCTATTCACAATTTTCAAGTTTCCCCCTTTAATTAATTACACTTTAGAAGATTCATCATCCATTATGTTGGTCCATACTTTTTTAGGTGAACTTTTCTCCATAGGTCTTGGAAGATATGAATAATCCTTACGACCATTGGATTTCCCCCTCTTGCTAACAATGCAACTACCCAGGTCCCTGTTCTCTTTTGGTCCCTTCTTCATTCTCGGGATGTGAAGCCTTCTGTTGGATCCTCCCTTTGAACTGTCTTCCAAAAATTTTCCACCACTCTCTCCACCCACCATCTCTAGCCCTAAAAAATACCTTGATACCTTTGGCTCCTGATCAGGAGTATCAGGTTCCATCCAATTAAAGTGATTATTAATGTCAATCAGAGATAGGTTCAACCTCTGGTTTTCCTTTCCCCCAGCTTTCACCCACTACCCCGGTTTTCCTGGTCACTTCTGTATCTAGAAATTGAGCCCCTTGTTGTTCACTCCTTCTGGACGATGTCCAATCTGGGTGAAATATATGTACAAAGGCTTTGCAGACTCAGATTTTAGAGGGTCAATGTTACTGGCAACCCTTGGCCCTATAATAGCCTATTCAACCAGTTTACGTCTCGAAAAGTTGTTTCTCAACCTATTGAAAATATAAACCCCTTAGTATTGGGATTGGTCGGCCTAAAATCCTTCTATAAGTTAGTATTGATTGGATCCATTCTATTCAAATGGTTCACCGAGGGGGCCTCTGGCATAAGAGATTGTCCAACAGTCCAGTTTATGTGTTCCCGATGGCAATATCGGTAGGAATGTCCTAAGAGGTTACAGACCGAGAATAACTCAGTCCAGGATTCAAAAACAACCTCCTATTTCTGACTAACTTCTTCCCCAGCAATGATCCAACCCACTCCTATTGTGGTCTTGACACATTGACTTCAACACAAATTCAGGGTGAGATCAGGTGACATAGAATATTAGTCTGACTATCAGAGCACAAAAATTATCCAACCATGTTCCCTGTTATGCGTAAAATGGAGGGATTTTGGAAGGAAAATAGAAGATTTGGGGACCTTACGCCCAGCACCATCATTGGATTATCGTGCTTTATGTGTAGGTTGAACGACCAGTGAATGATACAAAAGGGGAACCTGTTGCATACTCTCGGGGCTCAATAACATGCAAGGATCAAATCTCCTTTAGATTCAAAGCGAACCATTATATGTCGTTTATTGAGGGAACCCATGACTGCACGGTTCTGAAGACCCCAAGATCCAAAAGTGTACCTATCAAAGGAGTCGACAGAGGGACTACATCTACTAAATCGAGCCACCAAAGAAAGATGATGAAGATCCAAAGCCTCTGAAAACTTCTAAGTCGAGAGCTAAAATTGTGGAGAGCCATTTTAAAGATCTAGAACCTTCAGTTAGAGATCGATAGAAGGGAAATAAGGAAGGTAGTCTATTTTAGATAAGGTAAGGAAATGAGGATAATGAGTTTAAGGGAGAATAATATCTACCCCCACTCCAGGGGAGGAGGGGGGGATATTGGATCCTCCTCTATCGACCTAGGGCATCAACCACATCAGATTCACCATTGTTTCGAATCGAGATATTCATTAGTTTATCTAACCCTATGGTGGATGAAGGATAAATCAATGCTTTAGAGAATATATTTTATGTCATAATAGGTTCAGAATGAAAAAGTTAACTCCTTTCATTTATCTTTTTGAATGTGAAGTTGATCGATGGTGGTATTTGGTTAAGAATACCAAAGAGAAATATGATCTTGATTCTATGGAATAGGAAACATTTAATGATATTTTCATCGATAAATTTTTCCCTAAGGTTGTTTAACACTGGATGGAAGAAAATCTTGGAACTGAGTAAAAAATATAAAGACTATGTTTCCACATACGAAGACAATTTTATAAGATGGCTCAAGTATGTATCAGATTTTGTTCAAGAAATTGATATTAAAATAAATAGATTTTACCTAGAATTGAAACCAAGTATATGAAGATATTTTTTCACATAATAATTTAAAATATATGATAAAGTTGTTCATTGTACTAAAAATTTTGAGATGGAGTTTTCTAACACTTATGTTCCTCGTGATGATGAAAGTAAAAAGCTTTCAGGATGGAAAGAAATGGGTAAATATATAACAAAGAAATTTGGAGGTAAGAAAATGATGTTCTTATCATATGGTAATTTTGGTAAAAAAATCATAGATAATGTCTTATGAAATTATGGAAGTGTTAAATATGTGTAAATTTTGTCCATATGGCCCATGATTACAAAGAAAATAATCATGAGGAATCAAAGGATGGGATAAATGCTAGCCATCCACTTTTGAGGTGTTTCAATTGAAATTAGTTGGGTCATTGTGATAAATTGTGATCGAAGTTAGTAAATTAATCTAGAAATAATCAAGATCAGAAGCAAAAGGGTATTAAAAAATATTTTTATACTACTACAGTTGATATTGGGTCAACAAATGAAGTGGTGATTGGTATGTTACTTGTGTTTTAGAATTATTCCAATACCATGTTTGACTTTGGATCTTCACATTATTTTGTTTATGATAAATTTTTATGTAAATTGGGGATATAACCTCTTGAAATTATGATATAAATTTTGGTGAAAATTCCTAGTGGAAGTGTTAAAGAAACTAATATTTAATGTAATCTTACTATTGTTTTCAGTGGGATGGTCTTTCTTATAAATCTTCTTGAACTGCTGATAGTACAGTTTTATATTATTTGTGGTATGGATTTTCTTTTAGTTTTTCATGTAAATATGGATTTCAAATCTAATAAAGTTATGTTCACTAATTTCATGCCTTTGATGACTTACTAGGAATGTGAGAAATTTATTAGTGGTGGCAGTGAATGTTACCTAGTTCATATTTTTGGAAATAAAGAAATTGTTTATAGTATTGATGTTATAGTGGTAAAGGAATAAATAGGTGCATTTCCTAATGATTTACCTAGTGTTATTCATAATTAGAAGATTGATTTTACTATTGACTTAGTACCTGATTCTAATACTATTTATAAATCCTCTTATTGAATGGTTCAAGTGGAGCTTTTAGAATTGAGAAATCAATTGTATGAGTTATTAGATAAATGTTTCATCCAACCTGTCAATTCCCCATGGGGAGGTCCTATATTATTTTTCAAAAATAAATATATTTCCATGAGACTTTTCATTTATTATAGATATGTGAATAACATCCTTGTTAATAAAAAGTATCCTTTTCCTTATATCAATGATTTATTTGTTGATCTATAAGGAGCGTAATATTTTTTGAAGGTCGACCTAATTTCCAAGTACCATCAGCTGAAGGTAAAGGAGGATAAAATTATGAAGACTACATTTCAGACTAGATATGGGCACTATGAGTTTTTTGTTATTCCCTTTGGGCTTTCTAATTCACCTATTGTATTTATAGACCCTATGAATATAGTTTTTCATGAGTTATTGGGAACGTTTTTTGTTGTATTTATATATTCTAAACTTCATGAGGAACATAAAAGACACCAATGTATTTTTTAAAAAAAAATCATAAAAGAAAATAAACCATATGGTAAATTTATCATGTGTTAATTTTGGTTGAAAAAATTTTCTTTACTTGTAAATATTTTTTTTAAATATGGAATAATTGTTGACCCTACTAGAAAAAGTTGTTAAAGAATGGAAAATATCAATAAATATCACTGAGATTTATAGTTTTCTTGGATTAGTGGGTTATTACCAGTGATTTGTTGAAACATTTGCTCAGTTTTCTATATCGCTAGCAAAGTTAACTTGAAAATGATTTAAATTCATATGGAAAAAATAATGTGATGATTTTTTTAGGAACTAAAAATAATATTCACAAATGCTCCAGTTTTGGCCCTATCGTCAAAAATGGATAATTTTTCATATATACTAATGCTTCTTTGGAATGAATTTTTTTTTCTTAATGATTAATGATAAGTTAATTTCTTATGCTTCATGTCAATTGAAACCTCATTAGTTAAATTATGACACACATGATCTAGAATTATATAATATAATTTTTTATTTAAAAATATGGACGCATCATTTAGATGTAGTAAAGTGTGAAATATATATTGATCACAAAATTTTTAAGTATATATTCACTCAAAAATACTTAAACAAAATATAGATAAGATGGATAGAATTGACCAAGGATTACAATTTCATGATTAATTACCATCCTGTAAAAGAAAACAAATTGGTTGATGCATTCAGTTGAAAAAATAATGATATGTATAACATGTTATGTTTAGATTATGACCCTTTGGTTAATGATTTGATAATTTTTGGCCTAGAATTTGTGGATATAGGTAAATCATTTGTTTTAATTTAGATTTTTGTGTAATAAAATATTTTAGAAATAATTAAGAAAGCTACAGAGGATCAATCTTTGAAGAAAAT
The DNA here is from genome assembly GCA_963277665.1 of Viscum album. Lineage (NCBI taxonomy): Eukaryota > Viridiplantae > Streptophyta > Magnoliopsida > Santalales > Viscaceae > Viscum > Viscum album. Next base: position 1,076,630,517 of record OY728139.1, on the reverse strand, counting down.
GGTAGAATCCGTTAATAAGGGTAAATTTCTAGATTTTAATATTGATGAATAAGGTGTTCTAAAATTTTGAAAAAGATTATGTGTACCTTGTGTTTAACAATTTAAGAAATATTTATTAAGTAAAGCTCATGGTTCTCTATTTTCCATTCACCTGAGCATCACTAAGATGTATAGAGACCTTAAAGAGTATTACTGGTGGGATGGAATTAAAAGAGATATGGATGAATTCAACATGAAGTGTTTAACATGTCATTAGGTTAAAGTGGAATTAAAATTACCAAAGGGGATGTAGAAACCTTTTCTTTTGTTAGAGTGGAAATGGGAAAATATATCCTTGGATTTAGTGGTGGGATTACCAAGGACAACTGGAGGTAGCAATGAAATTTGGGTTATTGTTGATCAATTAACTAAATCTTTACATTTCCTTCCCATTAAATAAACAATGTATTTATATCATATTTCTTGACTATATCTAATGAAGATGTTAAGGATACATGGAGTTCCTCTCTCCATTGTATCATACTGTGATTCCAGGTTCACATCAAATTTTTGGAAATGACTTCAAAAGTCATTGGGTACTGAATTAAATTTTAGTATATCTTTTCATCCTCAATGTGATATAAAATCTAAGTGAAAAATTCAGAACATGGAATATATGATTTATTATTGTTCAATGGATTACTAGAGAAGTTGGGAGAAACATCTTTCTTTGGATGAGTTTTCTTATAACAACAGTTTTTATTTCAGTATACATATGGCACCATTTGAGGCATTTTATGGAAAGAGGTGTTGGACGCCGTTATTTTAGGATGATGTAGGAGAAAGGAAGTTTATGGTACCATATTTGGTAGAGAAAATGGTAGATATGGTACAAATTATTCTAAAATATATGAGTACATCTCAGAGAAGGCATAAAAGTTATGAGGATAATTATAGGAAAGATCTTTCTCTTGAGGTAGGTGATCTTCTCTTTCTCTATGTTTCTCTATAGAAAAGTGTTATTCATTTTGGTAAGAAGTGGAATCTAATTACATAGTTCATTGGAGCATATGAAATCCTAGATAAAGTTGGATCATTTTCTTACTGAGTGTCCTTACCTCCAAGTTTATCCTAGTTACACAATGTATTTCATGTTTCAATGTTAAGGAAATATGTGTTAGATTATTCTCATGTTTTGATCCTAGAAGTAGTTAAATTAGAAAATAATATTTATTATGAGTAATAGTTAGTTAAAATTATTTATTGTATATAGAATTTTTTTTTGAATAAGGTGATTCACCAAATTATGGTTTTATGGAAAAACCATTTGTTTGAGGAGGTGACATGGGAATCTGGAAATGTTATAAGGGAAACATATCCCCACTTATTTAATAAGTAACTAAGATTGTGAGGATAAAATTTAAAAAAGTGGGGAAGAATGTAACAACCTAGATAATGATAAAATAAATCATTTTCATTATTATTAAAATCAATTAGATATGGATATTAATTATAAAAATATTAAGAAATTTTTAAATCAAAAAGGACATGGTTTTAGTTAAACTATTATATTATAAGGATTTATTTAAAAGATTAATTTTTAAATTATAGAATATGAATTTGAAAAAAATGAATTTAATTTTTTAAATTATCATATCAAAATTATCTTAATGTGAATTTTTTGGATTTTCCCAAAATATTTCACTTTTTGATGAATAGTGAAAATACTGAATTTTAATTGAAACCTAACTTTTTATTTAAATTATTTATAAAGTGAGACTATATTTTAAATTGGTTTTAAAGTTAAATTAGTTCAATTATATATCTTTTAATTTAATTTAGTTCATTTTAATCTTTTTCATATTTAATTTTTATATAAAACATTATAAACTTTTTAACATTATCTCTTTGAAAACTCTCTTTCTCATCGTATCTGTGGGATTAATTTTAAATTAAATTTTGATACTTCTATTAATTTTATTTATAAAAATGGATTCCATATTTTTAATCATAATAATTTATATTATATAAAATTATCAACTTAATTTATTTTCACAATTATTAGTGAAAAATTTAGAAATTAATTTCCACGATTAAGGTTAAAACGGGATTTTATAAATCACATGCGCCTGTGTTAAAATTAATTTTCCACCCACCTAGGATTTTTATTTAACAAATTAAATTTCATATTTATAATAATTAGGTCTAAATTATATAATAATTCTAATTTTATTTTATTCTTAAAGAATAAATTACCTAGGTTTAAAAACTAGTTATTCTGGTGAAAATTAAAATGTTAAAGTGAATAAAACATAAAGGCTAAGGAATAATATGTTTTTAAAATGTGTTTTTCTATGGTGGAGGAGTGGTCTGACCATATCAATCCTACCCTACACTATTTTTCACTTTTTTGAGCCACATTATGTGATAGTGACCTCCCATTATTGAATACTTTCAGATATTTACAAAAAATGACATTCCCCTGCAATTATAAAAGGGAACTCTCTCACCTCACTTATTAACACCTTTCAAGCCCATTTTCATGACCAAAACCTGAAACAATCCCTCCCCAAAAACATTATTCCAATTATATAGTTTATGTTCATACCAAAATACCTACAATAGTGTTTTTAAGAGGATATCCAAAGGAGGTTTCTCTTAGAGAAGGTAATTATCTTAACAAAGCTCTTTCGTTTTATGTCCTCTTTTTCCACCTCAAATTATGTATTAACACTTAAAATATAATAAAACCATTATATTACATATAATGAGATTTTATTATTTTTATTTCATAATATTTATCCCCATCCAATTCCATACAATGGGTTATGAAATCATCATTATTTTGTATGGTGGACTACAGTGTCGTGAACCAATGTCATTTGTTTTTCCATTACCACCTCTCACGGTTAAGTATGATGATAGATATAAAGTGTGTGTATATATATATATTATTTATAACATAATTATACCCCCAAATTAATTATATAATCTTACCTTTTTTTACTTTCCATTCCATAGGGGATATGATAGTGTCGCTCGTGTGTACGGCGGACCATCGCCTCATGAAGTGATATGATTAATTTTAAACTAATGATTTACATGGAAGGTGATGATGGTAAACATAATGATTATATGTGATAAAAATACATAATTATGATATTAATGACATATTTATAATTATTAATTTATAATATATCATTTTCTTTTTTACCTTTTCACTCACTGAAAATGTTATAACATTGTCCGTGTACTTGTGGATTACCGCATTCACAAAGCAATGTGACTCTCTTTTCATCACCACACAACATGTATGATATATATAAGTATATTTAAAGAAATAATATGGTATATATGCTATTATTATTATTATTTAAAGATAAAAAATTACTTAAGTCCTTTCTATAATGATTTTTTAAAAATGGAAACGTTACCCGGGCATACATATGGCATGTCGTCTCCATGCTCGTAACGTAATTCATTTCTACAAACCAAATATCATTATTGGTATTAAAAGTAAAATTGATTTATATATATTATAATTATTTAATTATTATTATTATGGATATATTTAAATAATGACCTCTTTGACCATAGTCTACCAACCAAAGTTGTTTTTTGACACATAAGCCATATATTATTGAAATATATGATGTAAACTTAATTAGTTAAGTAATCATATATAACATGGTAATAAGTAAAATAAAATTAATAATAAAAATTAAAAAAATTATAAATAAATTAAATAATAAACATAAGTTTATTATTCAGTAATATAAAGGCACATGTGACTAGTTAGAGTCAATGTAAGGGACTTCGTCTTAATTTCCTTTCATTAAGAAATATTTTTATGTTATACAGCCCATTTGACATGTTATATGATAAATTTTTCTATTCTCATGGTATTTATAGTTTTTTTAATTTTATTCTTTATTGGGGACTATTATTCAAATATTTCCAAATTGATAAGGAGTTTTTCTTTAAAAATCATCTTTTCATGTTTTCCTTCCAACTCTTTCTTTTTTATTTATATATTTTTAAAATTATTTTATGAAACAATTTATATGGATACAAAAGATTTATAAAGTAAATTTTATGTATATTTTTTATTTATTTTCAAATTTTTTCAAGAGGAATATTTTTTACATGATTTATACTGAATATTTGACAAACGATAAAAGGAATGTTCTATTATTAACACACATGGTGGAAACTTTATCCTCAATTGTGGAATTTATTTGATTTCTATATTCCCTTAAAATATTTCATGGTTTCTTCAATTAAAAACCCTCTTTCACTTTTTTTGTTATTTTGGTATTCAAAATGGGTTTTGAAATAAAAATGGTAATTTGATACACGAAAGTGATTTGTATATGAGTTTAAAAGAGTTATTAAAACATTATCTAATGAAAAAGGGAAAGCATAAAATATTTTATTCATGTTCTGGTTCTTAGAAATTATATATGACGGGTAAACCTAGGAAGTTCCAGGATATCCCATTATAGATTATATAATTGGTGCACCCAAACATTGCTTTAATACATTGGTTAATGATTATGTTCTTTGGAGAATTATATTGGAAGTTGGTTGTATAGTTATTCTGATTTGTAATGGTTTTGTAAGGAATATGTAAGGATTATATGAAATGATTCCCCATGGTGCCAACATTAATATTGTATTATTTCTAATGAGTTTTCATGGAAATAATTTTTTTTCAAAAGGTAATATAAATGATCTTTTTAAAAGAATTATAATTCCATTTTTGATAAAAATTTGTGTTTTTAGGGAAAGGTTTTTTATGGGTTTCATGTTTTTTCACTTAACTAATGGTTTTCTTATTTTTAGGTCCCTTACTGATATTTTTGTTCTTATCCCATATTTTTTTTAAACATAGTATTTAAGTATGGGTAATGGAAAAGAATATGTTAAGTTGAAAGTAATTATGATTTTTCATTAAAAGAAATCATGTTTTGTTTTAAAAGTTTTATATGGTGGGAAAATAAACACTAATTAGAAGTTTACACTTTTTATTATATGGTTTTTTTGTATGAGTTAGGAAATAATTCTCTAAAACTATAAACCTAAAAATATCCTAAAAGTAATATAATGAATTCTTGACTTAAAACTCAATATTATGTAATGTTTAAGGTCAAGTCCTTAAAAATACTCTCTTATATATGTTTAAAAGAATTTATTTCCTATAAAAATTATATTATACTTACTTTAGTAAAATTTGATGTTATATTAGGAATAGATTGCACCTTCTCATGAAAATATTTATTTCATCCATGCCAGATGACATGGATTATCTCTACACATGAAACTTTGAAAATGTTCATGAGTCGTTGGGAGACCAAGAGTTGAAATCATTCCTTGAGGTAATTAAGAATGCTAATTCTCTTTATTAAAGAAATTATAACAACTTTTTTTATGACTTTTTAGTTATGAGGAAGATTAAAATTTCAAGTAACTTCCATCCTCCTTATAATACTTTTGAGTTCATTTAGAACTCACCTTTTGTAGGGTAGAACAAATGTAATTTTGATGGAGAATAAAGAGAAGATCTAGTCCTTGTGATTTATGGGGATATTTTTAGATATCTTAGTAGAGATGTTATTAACTTCGTTTATGGTTCCTATGGGATTTCCTCGATTTTAGAAATTGAAATTCTTAGACTGATTAAAACAGTAGACTGGGAAAGTCAACCAGGATGGAATAACTTATGGATTGAGTGCGATTCTTCCACTATCGTGTAGGCTATTATAAAGTGAAATATTTATATCTATTGGAGAATAACTACTAAATGGTTTAATGCATGGATATTATTTCCTCTATAAACTACATCATCACAAATTCTTATCATGAATCCAACTCTCTTGCTGACAACCATACAAATAAATGGGTAAAATATGATGTTTTTCTCTCTCTACCACCATTATTAATAATAAATTACCCCTTATTCAAAAGGATAATGTAAATTTCCCTCCTTCAGAATAATTTAATCTTTTGTTATTTTATTTTAGGAAGATTTTCCTTTGGACATGTCCTCATTAATTTTTTAAAAAATACATCAATTATCTCTCTTAACATAGAATCCATAATAATTTCGAAGATAGAAAAATAACATCTAAAAATAAGCCCATTCCCACCTATTAATAAAATGATAATCATAAAATACCTATGAATATTTACACCCACTTTATTAAGGGTATTTAGCATAAATGGTTAAATAAAACCTCAATATTAGTTATATTCTTATTATGATGGAAAATATATATTACCTAGTCTACCCTACGACAAAAAGGTTTGTATCTCTTAGAAGTTATATCTTGATTCATGATTATATTTTGGTACCCCTTGGTATTTTTATAATTAAATGATAACTAAAATTTTTATGATTCAATTTATTTAAGGGTGAGAATGCAACACCCTAATATTTCAAAATAAAATTTTACCTAAATAAACATTGTATCGATGACTTGTTTCACATGAAACACCTAACTAAAATTATCCATGACATGTTATATAAGAGAATTATAATATGAATAAAATATATCATATATAAAAAGGTAATAATAAATCATAAATTCATAAAGAAATAGTTTTAATAAAACTTAATGTTTTAAAAGGGATTTTTTTAATAAAATCATTTTTCCTTTATATATTTTATTTTTATTTAAAATACCATTTTTTAATTATTTAATTTAAATTTTAAATAATTAAATTCATTTTTACTAATCATGTCAGTATTATTTCAGGATTATGTTTTTAGTTTTTTCTAAAATAATTTATTTTTAGCTGATTAGTGAAAATAATGATTTTAACAAAAAACTATCACTTTTATAAAATTATATTAATACAAGAATGAATTAAAATTTTAAGAAATTTTATTTTTATAAAATATATATATTCAATAAGTAATATAAATTATTTTAAAAAAAACATGTTTAATTTATAAAATCTATTTTTACCATTTTGGAAACTTAAGCTGTAATTTTCTATAAAAGATATTTTAGTTTTATTATATTAAAAAAATAGTTTTCATCACCTATAGGTATTTAAAATAAAAAATGGATTTAATTTTTTAGACTAGAATGTTCATATTATATAATAACATTTATTTCATTTATTAATCATAAAATTTATATTTCCTAGATTAAAGTTAATGACCATGATAATGGTGAAAGGGTTATTTTCAAATAATTGTTTTATTAATGTTGTATAATTTTTATCTGAAAATTTAAATTAATTTATTTTAAGTAATGAATAAAATATGATATTTAAACACATATATAATTAAATTATCACATAATTAATTGGTAATCAAGGCTAAATAATATTAATAATGATTAATGGTTAAAACATATTTTTTATATAAAAAATGTTTCTACATGTAAAATTTTTTAATTTAAAAATTAATTTTCTCTTTTTTAGAAAAGAATTAGAATAAATGGTTATTAAATTTAGTTTCCTCGCACTCAAATTTTTTTAATATGGGTTATCTTATATTTTTATTAAAATATAAATTACTTGGTTAAATACTAGTTACCTAAATACAAAATGAAAATGGTAAATGTAAAAATATAATGGAAAATTACATGGAACATGTTTAAAAATGTGTGAAAATGGGTGATATATTTAACCCAAAAATACATTATTTATACCTTTTATAACCATTTAACCATGAATAATTTCATTAAATTAATGAAAAATAATGGTTGTTCACAAAAGTAGTCTTTCCTTTACTTATAAAAGGGGATCACTTACACTCTCTCAAAGCTACAAGTACACTTAAAAATTTCCTTGAACAACCCAATTTTCATATCCTATTAATCCATTGCATTTTCTAAATCCCCTGATCAACATAAGTGTAACAACCTAGAATTTTATCAATGGAATTTTCCTTCTTATAATTGTGTCTTATGTAGTAATGAAGTATAAAGAACATGCACCCCATGATGACACCAATGAACATTTTATTATATTAATTTTAAAATTAAATTTAGATAATAAAAATGTATATAATAATTTAAAATATTAAATGTGATTAAAAAAATATAAAATAATGTAACTAAAATATGAAAATTCAGATGTGCATAATCCACCAGAATAATTGCGCTCACAAACAATACTGTAGGAATGAAGCAGAATATAAGTAATACAAAATTCATCTTGAAATTGAAAATATAGCTCTGAGATAAAATAGAAGTAAATGAATAATGAATTAAATATGAGATATTTATAATAAGTGGGAACCCATATGACTGTTACAAATATGACTATTGGAATAGTAATCTAATAGTTGGAATAGTAACATGGTTGTTTCAATAGTAATCCAACCATTATGAATAGTAATCTGATTGTTATAATTGTTTCCCCACTTATGGAAGTGTAAAATAATATTTTGGTATCATATTAAAAATATGGCATTTTTATATCATGATAAAACTAAATAAATGTTTAAAAAATTATAAAATAATTTTTTGTATCTTTATAAAACATATATGTATTATACTCATTTTTATAACAAATATAATGATTTATGCCATGACCCGACCCATAGGGACCCCACTTGGGTGGGCAGTAATCTAAGGGTGATACCTTAAGCCTACCTCCAATAGGCCAGGGGATGGTAAAAAGTGCCAAGTAGGAAAAATACTAAAATGGGAGGCCTTATCCTAAAGTACTTGTACTCGTGCACACACACAACTCCATGAAATAGTGCAGATATATAATAAGTCAAAAGATTCTATGGAGTAAAAAAATTCATGTAACAACCTATAGAATATATATCATAGTGAAACAAGGTATAAAAAATAATAAGGAGAAAAATACACACCCAACTAGTAATTTATGGGGAAACCCAAACTAACAAAAACTATAAACAGGTAAAGCATGGGAGATCCTGGATCAAGATCACAAAGTCCAACCACCGAACATGGTCAATGTCACCAAGTACTTATAAGATCCACTAATACTAAGTCATCCATAGTTACTATTAATCTTTCTATAATCTTTATAATACACTACACATGAGGGAAAACACCATATAGAGGTTAATATATACATGCCCTGTTGGATTCCACAAAAACCAAAAAGGGAAGTATTGGAAATAACAATACTCAACTCAACCCCTATGAAAGAGATTAAATAAACCAAACATTATATATTCTAAAAATAAACCCAAATGGAGATATAGTGGGGATCTCCATCACCACATCCTACTAAAAATGAAGAGTCTACCCACAGCTCCAAATGTCCCATTGCTGATGTCAACCACCATGCCTAACCTCACAAGAATATAAATGGAGTGACCACTCTTCTCTACTATTCCCCACAATCAAGGGAGGACTATATCTTATCCAATAATCATGCATACCCTCTTGATAATGATTATGTAGGACCTACACCTTTCCATAGCATATCGCAGTCGAGGGAGCACTACTATAATGGAGGACCCTCTCTCTACCTGAGCTTGAATATGTGGAGTACCACTTCTTAGATAGAGGACCTTAACCCTATATAATGTGAGGTAGTTTCATCTATACATATATAAATGATATAGGGGACCCACTACCTAGAGAGAGATAGGGGAGTACTAACCCTTAGAATACTACTCTAAAGATAAAAGACTCATTCCCAATGTGATTTGGGGGAGATCTATCTCTACCTATATAAAAGATATGGGTGAACCTCCACCTATAAATATAAGGTATTATAAACCTCATCATCTCTCAGATAAACAACCTCGATCACTTCTATTGGCCAAGCATCAGTAAAATAAATTTCCTTCACGTAACACCTCATGTCATATCTTTGATGCCAAAAAAAAGGTCATCATCGCATCCTATGTGGAGAACCACTCAGGATAGTTTACTCATAGTCCTAAATATGAGTCTTGAATAAGGAGATGTGAATTGTAAAAGTTTCTTAAAAAAGGTATACAGTGTGTACATTGGTTCACATGGCATGTGACTCTACCTGTACGCCTGTTCATGTCCTCCTATGAACATAGATTTGGAAGCCATGTCTCACCCCATAGTGTGTACATGGTGTACACGGTGTGTCTTGGAAATTTGGGTATTCTTATGTCCTTTGGCGCATGATTATGTACTCTGGACTATGCCCATAAACTCTGGGAATTCCTGTGTACTCTAACCATTTTCAGGTACTCTAAAAATATCTAGGTATTATGTCCATGTATATGCCCATCTACCCCAGTTTTTCCTATTTACCCATTGGTATATGTTGGTTTTCTAACTAGGGTCACATGGAATGTGGTCTTACCAAACTACATGTAATATTTATCTCTATGCATAAACCCTATCCATCAAATAAGGGGACCACGTGGAATGTGTTCCTCTGAACAACACACTATGTACTTTGGAAATTTCTAGAAATCAAAGCATCTTCATGAATTTCTATCCAAATTGCTTCCTCAATATATCTAGCCACAAAAACCACTAAGAAGATTAGATATTGGGTTGACCAAACCCAAATTTTCATCGGTGTATGGATTCCAGCCACCCAATCTACTCAGGAAAATCCCTTTGTTAGGTCGCACCACTACATCCCCAAACCATGGATGAAATCACTTAATCTAATCCCAAATCCATGATTCAATCACCTATATCCCACAATATACCTATATATATCCAAAAAAACATTGATATGTATGTTGTTCATGCATCTAAAATAAATATGGGGGTTCGATCATGATCAAATCTATACCAACAATGTCAAATTGTGACCCCATAGTCCAATGATAAAGAATGGGAAGAACAATGTGGAGAAAAGAACAAGAAAAAGGTTAAACCATTATTATTTGGTGTGATCCCATCCAAATATTTCATAAGAAGGAACAAGGGTAAAATCAAAGGTGACAAATATAAAACAATAGGTTTGATAAGTTTATTAATATTTAGGATCATAAAAAAGAACATAAATTATAGCATATGATAGGATATATAATCTATGCTCAGAAATTGAATCAAAGTGGGAATAAATCCATAAAATAATGATTCCTACCATAATAACGGATCAATCATTAGTGAATAGAATGTCCACTAGTAAATAATATGAGGATCCTGATACATTCATTATCCACCTCATGAATCCATTTGGTTATTTTTGTTGATCCATATTCCCAAGTCCATCAATGCCAACATAGATTGCCTTCTCCTCATCTATAATCTCTCAATGTTATATGGATAACCCTAAAAAAATTATAATGAAGCTTATAAAGAGGTATGGAATTATGTTTATACATTAAATAAATTAAATAAATAAATTATTTAATTCACTTAACATACCCTCCAATGGTTTACCTCAAATGAACACTCGATGTCGAATAACTTTATTTAAAACTTGGGGTAAACCTCATATTCTAGAAATAACCACATTCTCATATTTCCCATCTGAGGTCCTGATTAATGGAAACCCCATTTTTTCAAAAAAAAATGCATGTGTGTGCTTTAATATATATTAATATTTTTAATATATTAATGACAGGGTCTTGAGACACCCAAAACATTGATAAAACTTCAAGGAAAAATATAGAAATATATTTAGAAATATTCAAATGAATAAATTAATGAAAATAAATTTGTTACATTCTCCCCACCATTGAGTATTTTTCTCCCCAAAAATAACAAGCTACAAAAAAAGGTGGGGGTACTGAGCTTGAATCTGACTCTCATGCTCTTAAGACATCTTTTTTATGCTCCTATTCTTGCAATGAACTCAAACTAAAGGAATGGTCCATCCACATAGTATCTTCTCCTATCAGTCCTTGATTTCCATCGATTACTCCAAGAAGGTTACTCCATATTTAATGTTCATCTTACCATAGTCGATAACATGATATGGGTTGTGTAGGTATCTACTCAGTTGTGAAACATAGAATGCATCATACACTTGGCACCACTACATGGGTAAGGCCAAATGATATGAAACCGCACTAACCCCATGTAGAAACTCATACAACCTAAATTTCCTTAGAGAAAATATTTCTACACAACTAAAAATATTCAATACATATCATGGGGAGACTCTGAATAATACATGGTCTCCCTAATCAAACTCCAAAATTATATGGCATCAATCTGTGTAAGATTCATATCAAAAATAAGTTATCCTCAAATGGTCATGGATCATCTAAACCCTTCTCTAATGTATCCTTCACCAATTCTGGCCCAAACTGAGAAGCCTCACCAACCTCAGTCTAGAACAAGGGAGAACTATAGTGTCTCCCATACAATTACTTGGTAAATTTCCATTCTAATAGTATATTTATAGTTTCTATTGAAATAAATCTCCACTAATGTTAAGTAATCCATTCAACTCTGGCAGAAAAACGAACTCACCGGCTCATGGAACTTTTTCCAAAACCATGATAGTCCCCTTAGACTGGCCATCTGCCTAGGGGTGGAACATTATGTTCATCTATAATTGGGTCCTAAAATTCACTTAATAACCTCTCCATAACCTTTATGTATACTAGGAATCATATTCAGAGATGATCATCATGGGTGCCACATAAAGTCATATGGTCTCATGCACATACAAAGGCCCCAATCTCTCAACTAAGATCTACCCTTAGATGGTAAGGAAGTGTGTCGACTTGGTAAGTTATTCGACAATAACCTAGATATTTTCATGGCCCAAAACCTCTATCGATGTTTCATCCCACTCCCATTTAGAGAACTTGAGAGGCTTCCCACCATTCCTTTTGGATCCTGATGCCTATCCTTACCTGCTGACATGTGAGGCATTGAGGAACAAACTTGAAAAAACCTTACCTTATTCTAGCCTACCAAAATATTTGATGAATTTATGGGTGAATATTTTCCACTCCTAGATGTACCACCAAGGGAAAGGTATAAATATCCCTCAAAATCTCCTCATGCAATGTGACTGGAACTATCATCCATCCTTCAGAAAAAATTACATGCTTTCCTCCTTTATAAAATCTATTGGGTTCATCTCCTAAGGATATATAAACACATAGAACTTCACATTAGAGATCTACTATCCAAGACTATCACACCCTCTGAAAAATTGCTGAAGTTACAACCATAGACTAAAGATAAATTTCACCTCAATCCTTCAGTAGGGTTAGCTATAATATGGAAAGTTTCATTGTCACATCCTCCACCAAATGAGAATGGTATTTCCTGTTAAGGAAATATTCCACCATGTTTACCTTCCTTGTAATATAGAATATCTCTATTTCATAGTCCCATAGGAAAACCAACCAATTCCTTGGTCTCAGTTTTAGTTCTATATTGGTAGAGATGTACCTAAAACTCTTATGGTTTGAGTAAACAAAAAAAATACTCACCTAGAAGATAAAATCTCCACATATTCAAGGTGAATAATACCACTAAAAAAATTGTGTCAATTGTGTAATCCTACTCATGGGTTCTCAACAGCCTTGACCCATAATAACACGCTACCTTCCTCCACATCAATGTGAATCTAAGTCAAACTCTAGAGGAATTTCAAAACACTATGCACTTGACTACTTCCTCTAGAAACCTCAACAAAGGATCACTGATCAAGAATTGTCTCAACTTCTCATAGGATTTGGAACATCTTGTCCTAATAAAATGACTACCCTTATCATGTAAAGGTAGTAAAATGTGTAGTTTTCCTAGAAAAGTACATTGTAAACCTCTAATAGTAACCTAAAAACCATGGAAAATTTTTACCTTTACCACAATCCTAGGTGGATCACAAGAAAACACTACATCAACCTTTTTGGGTTCCTGGATACACCAAACTTAGATTTGACATGCCCAAAAAAGTGAATCACTAAAATCCAAGTCTGGCACTTTAAGAGACCACCGTAATTGGCTCTCCCCAATTAAGTCTAAGACCATCCTCAAAATCTATGTTCACCACCTCATACATAGAGTATATGATAATTTCACCGATAAAGGTTACCATGATTAGACTCAAGTAAGGTTGGAAGATCCTTTTTATAAGATCCATAAACATTATAGAGGAATCTACCTCAATAAAGGGAATCATAGAATCACATCATGCCCATAATGACATAAAAATGTTTTCTTCAGTATATTATCCTTATGAACCCTCAACAGGTGATAGACGGTCTTGAGATCAAACTTTAAGAACCATCTCATAAATTACAAGAAGTTGAAGATTTCATCAGTCCTTTTGAAAAAGGATTCCTTTCCTTGATTGTTTCATGACTCAAGTGAATGAAAACAATGAAAATATTCGAGATTTCATCCACATTTTTCATAAACAACTTAAGTGCTACCTCAGGAGACACACAGGATCTAAAAGAACCCTTGTCATTGTTTCTAAAACTCTAAGGATTATACTATCCAACTAAGAAGGATTTTATTGTAACCTCTAGTACATATTTAAAAAAATTATAGAGTCTCATTTAAACTATTATAATATCCCTCAAGAACTTATCTTCTCCAAGATTAAATTTACACTACTAAAATTGAAGTGTGATCTTCGAAACTTCCTTAGTATAAGTCTTTAGATATATGGTTCAAGCTAAAGGATCCACTGGAATCTCTGGGTCTCAAAAAAAGGATACATTAAGGAAGGAGTGACCTGTTCTCTTATCTATAAAAATTGTGTCTAAAGAAGAAAAGTCATGATTCATACCTTGGATCACTTTGACACCTTTGGTTCATAATCCTCCACTTCCTAGATCTATCCTTTAACTTTCCCACTGGTTTCCCATAACTAGGTTCACATATAACACTTTTTCACCTCCCAAATGACCTCAAACATGAAATTTAAAGGAACTCATCCACCATACCTCAACACTATCCTATTTGGAAAACACTAACTTACTTTAACAACCTCAAATAATGTCACAAGATAATGTGTATTGATGTGGGAAGTGTCCCCTTTTCTTGCATACTTGAATTCAAATCACACATCACCAACACAAGGATCTATTAATTCCCTTAATTTATCTGAATAATTCTAGATTTAAAAACCACTATCTCACTAGGAGGGGTCACATAAAAGGTGTAAAACCTAATCTATCACCTCTAGCTAAACCTTGGTTACCCTCATGGTTTCTGGAAAGTATACATTTCTAAAGAGATTCTTATATTTATCCCAAGATATGGTCACAAAATCATGGATCTAGATGACCAGACCACACCATTGCACTGATTCTCTATGAATAATAATTTTTGTGAGTGTAACCATTTGATTGGTTAGGGTATTCATAATCCATAAAACTCGGACCACTGCCTCCATCCAATCCTCTTTTACTTGAGTTTTTATCTCATCATGAAACCTGGTTAATCTTTTTCACTAGAACGTACACAATGTACTACTCTAATATATACCATTGTCATTTATTTTTTGTATCCATAAACTTCTCAACATGTGGACGATCATCCACTTAGACCATTATAGGTGGGTCCATGTGTTGCTCATTGGTTAGAATTACTACTCTATGATCGTCTAGAGGGAACACCTCAAGAATATTCCCTTAAACTGAGGCATCATTGCTCAATTAATCATCTCCATAACATTATCTCATAATCTTATCTATATTTCATCATGGAGTCATATTGGAAGGTTTAAATATATATGATGGTCAAAGAGAATATATGGAGAGCTAACCCGAGTAGGATATGAAATTAAAATGACTCAATCCTATATTATGCATGTACTATTGGTTTTTCTACAACTAGTGAATGATTATACTATATCAATAAAAATGTATTCATAGTCCTAGTGTGTGGATATGTCGATCAATAAACTAAAACTGGGTTCTCTATCCTAAGATCTAAACTCAAGACACTCCAACACTATTGGTTGAATTTCCCAAACCAAACCCATAACAAGTCTAAATCCAAACATGGTTACAAGGATAAAACCACCTCGGATACAACTCTATCATGAACAAACCCACTGGGACCCCACCAGGTCTATAAGTAAGTCAAGGGTGACACTCCAACTTACCTCCAATAGGTTAGGGGGTAGAGACAAGTGTTGAGTAGGCATAAAACTAAAATGGAATGCTTTAGACTAGAGTACATGTACTCTCTCAAACACACAACTCCATGTAATAGCGAAGATATATAGAAAAGTATAAGCTACTAGAGGGAAAATATTTCATGAAACAACCCCTAGGATATGTATCATAGTGCAATATGGCTCAGATAAGTATAAGTGGTAAAATAGATTCAAAACCAATAATACTGGGTAAAACCCAAACTAACAACAATTCTAAAAGGTAAAGTAGGGGAGAGCCTGGTGCAAGATCTTAGAGTCTGAACACTGAACATGGTCAGTTCATCCATGTAATAATAATCTCCACCGACACCATATCATACATAGTAACTACTAATAAATCTTTCATCTTTATAAGATATTACGGGTACAGTTAAATTCCATGAAGTTTGAGTATATACATACTCGGTAGGGTGACCCAAAAACCAAAAAAAGGAAGCAGTTGAAATAAAAATAGTCATCTCAACCCGTAGTTAAGAGTGTAAAGGAATCGTACATTAGATATTCTCAAAATAAGACCAAGAGAATAGAAAATGTGGTATTTATATACACAACCTTCTATGAATGAAGATTATTCCTAGAACTCCAAAGGTCTAATCACTAATGTCAACCACCATACGCAACCTCAAAAAAATATGAATGTAGGGAATGCTTCTCCCTACTACTCTCTATAGACAATGAATCACTATCTCATAGACAAGAATCATGTGTAATGTCGAAAGAATAAGTATGGGGGACCCCCACCACACCACTCCATAGCACAACATAATGAGCACTACTCAAATGGAGGACACACTTTCCACATGAGCTCGAAGACGGGGAGTACCACTTTACATATTGAGGACGTATTCCCTCTATAATGTGGGGGGGTTCCATATATACCTATATAAATGATATGGGGGACCTAACACCTTGAGATTGATAGGGGAGTACCAACCCCAGGAATAATACTCCGTAGATAGAGGACTCACACCCACTACAATGTGGGGGAGTTTTGTCTCTACCTATAACAAAGATATGGGGGACCCACCACCTAGAAAATAGAGGATTATTAACCTCATTATCACTCCAATAAACAAGAAATATCAATTCCATTGGTAAATCATATCTAAAAGAATATTCTGACTCAAAAAACCTTAATTTGTATATCTGATACCAAAATGAAGGAAACCATTAAATCCTTCATGAAAACTACTCAGGATAGGTTGCCTGCAAGCCTAAATCTGATTCCTAAAGAAGGTGATATGCATGGTAGAAGTTTCTAGAAATATTTCATGATGTGTATATAAGGTCACATAGAATGTGAATCCACCAAGATTCCTAGGTGTATCCTCCTATGAACACAACTTGGGAATCAATTTCACACCACACAACATGTACATAATGTATGTGGTGTGTCATGGTAGTCTAGTAATGATCATATCTTCCAACACATGCTTGTGTACTCTTTCCCATGCCCATGTACTCTAGGAATTTCCATGTACACTAACCATGTCCATGTGATTTGGTAATGTATGAGTACTCTTTCCATGTCCATTCTTGTATACCATGTTCATTCCCATGTACCAAGTCATTCTTGTACCTATGTACCCAGAGGTACATGTTGGGTCGCCAGCTCTAGGTCCCATGGTGTGTGGTCTTACCACATGGAGTATGATATTTATATCTATGTATAAACCCTAGTTACCATAGAAGGAGACCACATAGTGTGTGTTCCTCCAAACTACACATTGTGTCCTTCAGAAATTTTTAGAAACCAAATTATCTTCATGCATTTCTGCTAGTGTCACTACCTCCTTTGATTCAGCCACAAAACCCACCAAGGATCTTAGATATGGGGTTGGAAAAACCCAAATCATCATCAGTGGATAGATTCCAACCATCCAATCTAGTTGGTAAATTCCCTCTATCGTAAATCATCATTGAAACTCTAAACTGTGGATGAAATCCCTTGATATGTTCCTTGATATATGATATCATTACCTTAATCCTGAAACATGGTTTGATCCATCCAAAAAATGTCGATCTATATGTAATTCAAGAATATTTTATGAAAATGAGGGTTAGATCATGCTCTAATCCATCCTATAAATCTTGAATCATAACCCCATGGGCCAATGATGAGGAATGAAAAGAATGATGGGGATAAAAGTACAAGAACAAGGTGAAATCATCATTGGTTAGTGTGATCCCATACAACGATTTCATCAGAGAGAAAATGGGTGAAATAAAAGGTTACAAAGATTAAAAAAAGGTTCGAGAACACTATTAATAATTAGTCTCATGTGAAGAACATAAATTGAAACAAAAATAAGCATATATATACTCTATTCTCATCAATTTAATCAAAGAGGGTGGAAAAACATAAAATAAAGATCCCTTCCTTGAGAATGGATTGATAATTGGTGAAGAACATGTCCTCTAATAAAGAAGGTGATGATCCCGCTATTTTTCTATCCATATTATGAATCTATTTGGGTGTTAGTTTTCAATCCATGTTCCTAAGTCCGTCAACACCAATAAACTCTCCTCCTCCTCCTCTCTAATCTCCGAAGGTTACACGGCTGGCCTGAGATATTTCTCATAACAACACTTACAAATAGGGAGAGAATTAGATTCAGCCATTATATAAATTAAATAAATAAATTATTTAATTCACTTAACATACCCATCAACGTTCACTCTCAATTGAACTCTTAATGTCGACTAACTTTTTGTCGTGCTTAGGGTAAACACTATGCTCCGAAAATAGCCACGATTTCAAAATTATAATATGTGGTCTCGATCAATTAAAATAAAATTTATTCTAAAAATTTGCTTTCATATGATTTAATATATATTAATATTTTTAATATATTAATTTTGGTGTCCTATGACACCTAAAACATTGCGCTAACTCCAAGGAAAAATCCATAGATATATTTATAAATATTTAAAGAACTAAACCAAAAAATTGGAGTTGTTGTAATTAAAAAAATTATAAAATGCATTTATAAATTAGTGTTATGTTTTATTATTATGATAATATAATTTTATGAGACTATAAGTAGTTTTTCAAAGGGTCATAAATTCCATAATAATATTAAAATTGGTATTTTTAAAATAAATAATGATTTTATTTAAAAATTAAAATGTTCATATTTAGATAATTATTTTCATATAATAGATTTTATTTTTGAAATCTACACATTGAAAAATGGTTAAGGAAAAAAACTGTTTTTCTAAAATAGTTTAATTTTTAGTGAATAGTGAAATATGGTAAAATACAATATTTATCATTATAAACTAAATACATGATTTTTTGAGTCATGGATGATATAATAACTCATTAGTTCAAAATAACATGCACTAGTTACTATAAATATTCAAAATAATCAATACTATTTATATTCTTGATCCAAAATAATAAACTAATGATTATAATATTAAACAAGCTCTCTCATCCCCTTATAAATACCACTCCTTCTGCTCATAACTTCTAATCCTTAGAGCTTTTCAAATATCTACCCAATTACCATAAAAATAATCTCCCTTATATCTTATTTTTGATAATATCATCTAATGACCAATCCAAGGTGCCTTAAGGGGAACCATAAGAGGAGACATCCAAAGGAGAAGTCAATACCCTCAACTAAGACTTTTATTTTTGTATTCCTCCTCATCCTATAAAAAATTTCCATTAAACATGGAATAATAACTTCAGTATTATATATATATATATTGTAATTTTATTATTTCAATGGAATATCTATCATACATCATCTTATATTCTCATCTTGTTCTAAGAATGAAAATATTATCTGTATTATATCGGTTCACCACCTTCATGGATGATGAGTTTTATTTCCCATTACTACCTCAATGGTAGATATAAATTCACTTTGAATGGTTTAAAATTAAATAAATATGTATATTATATTTTTTATATTATATAATAAATATATGTCTATAATATTAAATAAAATGAAACTAGTTTGTGATAGTCGGTAAAACCTAAAAAATAAATTAACCATATAACATTAACATTGTAATAATTGAATCATCTAGATGCTAGAACACATATGGATAATTATAACCATTTAAATTTTTTAAGTTCATTGATACCATTTGATTTCACTTTTTTAGTTGTATTCTTTTTTGATAAGAACTTCAATAATTATCTACAAGTGATTTGACCATGAAATCATGAAATAAACACCCTTAGAAACATAAAATTAAACTTTGAATCTCATTGAAGTGGTTATCGATGAATATAATAAAATTATATTAAATAAAATATAGTTATAAAATTTTATTAATTATGAAATTAATGAATCTAATTTAATTATATAGGAAATTAATTTAAAGTAAAGAATGATTCTAGAATATAAGGTAAGGGATCTCTCTGAACCCCCATTTTCTTTGAGTTATGAACCCTCTATATCCCTAACTCACTTTCTCTATCTTTCTCTTCTTGATGTTATGATATTATTATAAATTCTATATATATGTCTCATATGTATATAATTATCTTATTATCCCTTCCTTTTAAGGGTTAATACATACCTTAAGTTTATTTCTCAAACACCATGATTATTAAACCTTATTTATTATGATATGAGGAAAGATTTTGTATCCCATTTATTTCTATGGGAAATTCTTAAGTTTATGAATAATTATTTATTTCATTTTTTTGACCACATAATTATGTACATGTAATAATGGGTGCACCAAGATAGTTCTCCAATACATTGGGTAATGTGTTTGTCCCATGAGACATTATGTATGGTATAAGGGAATAAACCTAATCTATAATAGTAATTTCTCCCCATGTGATGTTGTCTTAATGGTTAGATTTGAATTATGTTTATGTCATGTTTTATGTTTCTTACACTTTCCTATATTTAAATGATCTTATTATACCACCTTCTTATGTTATGCTCCCATGTTATTATTCATGATCCATATATTTTATAATTTCATGTTATATTATTAGACTTTCTTGTTATGCTTCATTATCATGTTTATTTCCTTATAGGGATTTTTAGCTCACCCATTTTATTTATTTATTCCCCAAGTTACCCTGTATAGTTTTAGAAGCTCAAAGGAAGTTAGGATATCAATATAGAGATTAAAATAAATTCATTTAATTTTAGTTTCTTTTTCATGTATTATGAACCTAGTCTTATAAAGACATTAGGCCTCAGGGTCTTTGGGTTGTGTTTATTTGATGTTCATTTTAAAAATAATTTAATAATATTTAAAAAATAATAGATATCTATAGTTGTTACCAAATAAGGTTTAGTTATATTTTGGGTATTAGAAATATAATACTTTAGTGAAAACCCTAGGGATAATACTTAGTATAAGAAAACATCATGTAATTTCAGTGAAGCATATAGCGAATAGTTTCTAAGAAATGGAATCCCTGTCTGGATACTAAAAGTTTTTGTGTCTCTAGAATTTTTTTATCTAGGGGTAATAACTCCAAAAAGGGTTCATATGGTATTAACTAGATCGCCACCTGGTGTACGATAAATAGGCCTTGTTGAACACCATGTTTTACACTCACTAGAGATATACTTTTTCAAATTAAAAAAAAAACTCATTATGAACCATTATAAAGGACATAAATAGATTGTTATGTAAGAAAACATAATAGGGAAATTACCATGGATAACCTAGATTAAAACCTAAAGACTCGTATTTTAGGATATAATTTATTTTGGTCCCAATAGACAACTCAAGAGGGGGTGGATTGAGTTTACAATAATAATTTATATTAAAAACAATTTAAAACATAAATCCTAAAATTTATAAAAATTACTAATTAACTAAAATATTATAGATATATAATTTTATATTTTCAAAAAATATCTCAAAATATCAATCACATATCAGTTAAAATAGTTGTGAAAATAGTTTAATTTTAAAACTAATTTATTTGAATAAAACATAGTATATAAAAAAATTTAAAGCTAACTATCAGAGTAAGGTTTTGATATTATATTTACAATAGATATTGGTTTATTATTTAAAATAGTGAAGACTAAATGATAAATCACCTAATAGAATTTAAATTATGGGTTTAGTACTAATCTAATAACTAATCCCCATAACTTGGAAATCACTTTCTTCCATGCAATTTATTATTAACTAAACTAATCTACAACCTGGATTTGGTTTTACACAACAACCCAAAAGGATTTATAGGAATGGTTCCTCTTCCATAGTTACATGTGGTAAGAAAATTATTCCAGGTCACACATAACCTCTTCCATATTTGTATGTGGTTTTACAGATGAAAATAAATTGAAAGAGAGTGGAAATAAATCTTTAGTTCAATACATGAGTCAGTGTATACAAATAAATAGAGTATAATAAAACCTAGATTTAAATTTAAGCTATAATAGAAATAGAAAGATATGAGAGTTATGGATATTAAGGGAAACTCAATTAGGTCATTTTTTTCTAAATTCTTCAAAATTATTCTTAAATGGATTTAACTGAGTTTCCATGGGAATTTCAGAAAAAAAGAGTTTTGTGGAAGCATTTTGTATTTTCTATCTAACATATGATAATATCCCACAACATTATCATATCTCTTATTGCATGAGAGAGTCTCTAAATCCTTAAAAATATTTTTTCTCTAAACTAACCATTAGAGGATATTCATTATTTAATCCCCATGCTTTCCATTCTTAAATGAAATGGATCTACAATTAATGTGATCTAAAATATAGCCATTAGGGATTTGAAACAACTCTACTAGTTATGTTAGACATGGTATATTTTCTTCACTTAGGCATGATCAGGTTGGCATGGAAATTAGGCACATCCTGTTGGAATGACACCTAGGGACAACAACTTCATTCTTTCACACAGTCGGATATGGTAAGTAATCTTCTTCATGTAGTAGGTACATTAATTCATGAGGGAAGTTCTTTTCTTCTCATGGTTAGTACTTTCCTTCTCATGGTCACTTGACTTATTCTTTTGGTTGGTATGACTCTTCATGCAGTCACTACAATAACACATCCGGTTGGTACATTACTTAGAAAAATTTTACTTACCTTTTCACAGTAACTATATTTGGTGAATGGTAAGTAGTTTGTCCATGCGGCCAATACCACATTGTCACTTGACCATCATAGTCAGTATATTTTATTCATATAGTAGTTATTAATGGGAATTTCTAGAGTCAGTCGTTTTTTTAGGTTTGGCTATAAAAAAAAGGTTGACTAACAAAAAACATGAAATTCATGAATAACATTATAAATATGTTTTTGGATCATTAAAATAAAGAGTTTTTAGTATAATAAAAAAAATTCATTTTTTATTTATTCCTTCTAAGTTCATAGTTTCCCTTTTATATGTTTGTTTAATAAGAACTGGGAGATTATTCAAGTGTGTAAAATATGTGACTCAGGCTAATCAATGCTAAAAAAATATGAAGAAACCCATAAATAAAAGGAATGAAAAGAAGGTTCAGATCAACACTTAACCTATGGTGTGGTGTTTGAACTATACAGAACATTATCATTATGAAATCCAATGCCTTAAGTCAAGGATTTTCGAAGAAAATCAATGACAATAGCCGCCAAACCCTAGAGAGAAAGGAAGAGCATATGATATCACTACAAATAACATGGATCCCAATAATGATGTGGTGTCAGGTACACTAGTTATTCATTCAAGAATATAGATTTTAATTTTTTAATATATTTCTGTACATTCTTTTATATATTTCAAGTTTAGTATGACTATTCAAACACCACCTCAAAACATGGAGGTTAAGTTATCTATGATAATAAAAAATGGATAAATTATTTAATCTAAAGTAGATAACTCATCCCTGGTCAATGTTTGTGAAATAAACATATTGTAAAATACAATCCTACTTCTTTTAGTAGAATTTGATGTTTTATTGGTCATGGATTAGCTATCCTTATATAAAGCCAACATCAACTGTCGGGAGAGGGATATCAGTCTTCATATCCCAAGTTATCATCTAATTCTGTAAAATTTTAAGGAGAATGATGATCTTATTTGGAATATTCTTCCCACATGTGGATATTATTTCCTTAGGATAAATCATTTCTAGCTCAAATGATTAAGATAAAGGATAGAGTAATTCTTGAACACATTCCCATTGAAAGGGATTATAGTGATCTATTTCCTAAAGAGTTTCTAATTCATCCACATGACTAAGAGGTTGAGTTATCAATTAAAATTATACATTGATCTCTTCCAATATCAACGACTCCTTAAAAAATGTCCACTATTGAGTTAGAGGAACTAAAGAAGTAGATACAAGATAATTTGTAAAAGGATTTTATACACCTGAGTGATTCAACATGGAGTGGTCCAGTCCTCTTCATCATGAATAAGGATGGTTCAATTCATCTTTTCATTGATTATTATTAACTCAAAAAAATCATTATAAATAAAAAGTATCCCCCACCATAGATAGGTGACTTTTTCGATCAACTATGTGGGGCTTGATATTTATCTTTAGGGGACCTTTGATCGGGAAGTCACTAATTAAAGTTGAATAAGGAAGATATTTCCATGACTACCTTTTGAAAAAAGTATGGAAAATATGAGTTCAAAGTGATTCCCTTTGGACTCACTAATTCTATAAAATTTTTATTACTTGATGAATATAGTCTTTAGATATTACGTTGTAAAATTTTTGGTAGTATTTATAGAGTATATTCTAATATACTCTAAAATAAAGGATGTACATGAGGTGTCTTTTAATATTGCATTAAATACTTTTTGAAATGAGAATCTATATGAAAAGTATAGTAAATGTGATATTTCTATGTAGGAAGTATCATTCTTGCGGCATGTAATCCCCAGTGAAGTAATATCTATAGAACCTACTAAGATGAAGGAAAATGATGAGTGACCTAGACCAATATCTGTAATAAAGATCCATAGTTTCCTTATACTATCTAGGTAATACTGGTAATTTGTAAGAAACTTCTCATGGTTTTCAAACCTTCTAACCAAGATGACTTGAAAGGTGGTAAGGATTTTCTAGATTGATGAATCTACATATAGATTCAAGGTAATGAAAAAGAGGCTTATTGCTACACCAGTCCTTATACTGTCCTCGTTAGAAAACTTTTCATGGTATGCAGCGATGCTTAAAATAAGTTATTTGGTTGTGTACTAATATAGATTGCTAAAGTGATAGCCTATGCCTCAAGGTAGTTGAATGTTCATGAGAAGAACTATCTAGCACATGATCTAGAGTTGTCTATAGTAATATTCATACTGAAAATATGGCGACATTATCTATATGGGGAGAAGTGTGAAATATATATAGATCATAAGTGACTCAAATATATATCCCAAAAAATGAGATTAATATTTTCCAATGAATATGGTTGGTGATGATCAAGGATTATGACTACTCAATCCACTAACATCCTAGGAAAATGAATAAAGTGGTAGATTATCTATGTAGAAAGGATCATGAAAACTTATCAATGATAAGAATTGAAAATGACCAATCTTCTTATACTTCTAAAAGATGGAAATGGGAATCATGAAGGAAGGAACATCATCATTAATTTATTAAATGATTGCTCAACCGTCCCTTATAGAGAAGATAGAGGATAATCAAAGAGATAATATGGAAATTTACAATAAGGAGGAAGCTATAATAAAAGATAAATCCTCAAAGTTCAAAACTAATGAAGAATTATTTGTAAGATTTGTTTCATGAATATGTGTACCATAAAATCCTAATATAAATAATGGTTTTTTGAATGATTCACATAGCTTGACCTTCTCTATCCACCCATGGAGTACAAATATGTATCAAGATCTCCAAGAGAACTATTAGTGGGAAAATATGAATCAGGAGACTATAGAATATACATCAAAATGCATGGTATGTCATAAAGTGAAGGATGAAAAGAAAAATTCCAAGGGGATGATACAAACATTACCCATACCTATATGGAAATGGGGAAATATAACCATGGACTTTTTCATTGGTATTCTGAGAAATAAATAGAAAATAATGTTATACGGTTTATGGTGGATCATTTTATGAATAATGTTCACTTCATTTCAATTTTAGAGGACTTATCACTCTATAAAATTTCTATGATATACATTAGATGAGTGTTTAGGTTATATAGAACACCATTATAAATTGTATCCTATCATGATATTATATTTACCTCTAAGTTATGGAAAAGTATCCAACATGATCAAAACACTGAGTCAAAATTTAGTAAATCTTATCACCCCTAAAATGATGCCCAATATGACCAAACTATCCCAACATTGGAAGAAGTTTTGATAGAATTATCTGTGGACTTGAAAGGTGGATGGAGTCAGCATCTTTCTCTAGTCAAATTCTTACACAATAATAGTTTCTACTAAATCATCAAAATAGCTTCATATGATGCCCTTTATAGGAAGAAATATAGAACACCTATGTGTTTTGATGAAGTTGATGAATGCAATCTACTGAGACCCAAAATGGTTAAGTAAATGGTTGAAAAGATCAAGAACATTCAATAGATCGTCAAGGATTCTCAAAGTAAAAATAATATATATGTTTACAACCATCAATGTGACATAGAGTTGGAGGTTATAGATAATGCGTTCCTCCATATATCTCTATGGATGAGAGTCGTGAGATTTAGGAAGAATGGAAATATAATTCCTAAGTACATTGGACCCTTTGGGATACTCAATCGCATTATATTTATAGCCAATTGACTATTCCTCCCACCAACCCTCTCTCAAGTATATGATGCATTTTAAGTATCCCTCTTAAGAAAGTACATACCAGATCCATCATATGTAATAAATTTAGATATGTTACAGTTAGAAACTAAACTCTCTTATAAGAAGCATCTGATGAAGATCTTAAACCATAGAGATAAATTTCTATGCAATAAGAAAACTAACCAATTCAAAGTACTATTGTGAAACCATAATTATGAGGCAGTGATAGGGGAATTGGAGGGATCCATAAATCATAATTACCCTCACCTATTTTCACTTTAATATGTAAAATAAAATTTCAAATGTGGAATATCTTAAGGGGAAGAATGTAACAACCCATAATTTTATCAATGGAATTTCACTTCTTATAATTGTGTCATATTTAGTAATGTATTATAAAGCACATGAACCACGTGATTAAACTAACAAAAAATTAATCATATTAATTTATAATTTAAATTCAGAGAATAAAAACAGCTATAAGAACTGAACATATTACATTGGGATAAAAAATAGAAAATAAGATAACTAATATATGAAAATTCATATATGCTCAATCCACCAGAATAATTGCACTCACAAACAACACTATAGAAATGAATCAGAATAACATTAATGCAATAGTCATCTTAAAATTGAAAATATAACCTTTATAGAAAATAGAAGTGAATGAATAATGAATCAAATATGAAATATTTATAAGAATTGGGAACCCATATAACTGTTAAAAATATTACCGTTAAAATAATAATCAGATCGTTGGAATAGTTATAGGACTATTTGAATAGTTATCTTACTATTAGGAATAGAAACCTGGCCATCAGAATAATATAATTACTTATGGTAGTGTAAAATAATTTTTTTTATCTTATAAAATTAAAATATGGCACAATTATATCATGATAAAAGTAAATAAATGTTTTCAAAATTAAAAATTAAGTGTTCTTATTTTTGTAAAATATATATGTTTTATACATATTTTTTTTAAATATATAAAGATTTAAAAGAAATTTTATAAAATGGTTCTATAAATCAATATTATATTTCATTATGATTATAATATAATTTTATGACACCATAATTAATTTTTCAAAGGGTTGGAAAATTGATCATAATATTAAAATTGGTATTTCTCAAATAAATGAAGAATTGATTTAAAAATTAAATTTATCATATTTAAAAAATTATATTCATAAAATATATTAAATTTTTCAAATCTAAATTTCATAAAATGGTTAGGGTTATTTTTTTATTTTTTTAAAATAGATGAATTTTTGTGAATATTAAAATATGGTAAAATATGGTATTTGATACTATAAGCTAAATACATGAATTGTTTAGTCATTGATGGTGTAATAACCCCTTAATTTGAACTCACATGAATTATTTACTATATATAGTCATGATAATCAATGCTATTGATATTCTTGAGCCAAAATAATAAACTAATGATTATAATATTCCAAAACACCCATCTCCTCCACTTATAAATATCACCCCTTTCTCCTCACAAAATATAAGCCTTAGAGCTTGAAAATTTTATACCTAATTACCTTAAAAATCCTCTACCCCATGTAATATATCATCTAGTATCATCCAAATAAAAATCCAAGGTTCCTTATGTTAAATCTCAATAGGAGACATCCAAATGATATGGTAATATCCTCAACTGAGTCTTTTATTTTTCCCTTCCTCCTCATCATCCACAAACATTACATTAAACGTAGCATAATAACCCTTATACCACATAAATGTTTTAATATTATTGTGTTAATTTAATATTTATAATACATAATCTTCTCTTCTCCTCTTATTATAAGAATGAAAACATCATCCGTATTTTACTGGTTCACCGCCTCCATGGACAATAAGTTTTAATTTCCCATTACCACATTCATGACAGGTATAAATTCACTTATAATTGTTTAAAATGAACTAAATATTTATATTATTTATTTATTCACGTTTTTTCATAAATATATGTCCATAATATTAAATAAAACGAAATTAGTTCATGATGGTTGATAAAACCACAAAAATAAATTAACCGTATGGCTTTAATGTTTTTCTAAATGAATCATCCATATATTAGAACAAATATGGATACTTAGAACCATTTTAATTTTTGGAAATTCATGAATACCATTTCATTACACTTCTATAGTTTATTCCCATTTTTCAATAACCCCAATAATTATCCACAAGTAATTCGACCTTGAAATCTTGAAATTAACACCCTCAGGAAAGAGAAATTTAACTTTATATCTCATTTAAGTAGTTATAAATTAACATAATAAAATTATATTAAATAAAATATATTTGAAAATTCTCTAAATTATTTAACTAATAAATATAATTGAATTATACAATATTTTATGTATAAGTGAAGAACGATTCTAGAACATAAGGTAAGGGATCTCTCTAAACCCCTATTTTCATTGGGTTATGAAATTTATCTCCCTAACTCAATTTCTCTCTATATATATCTATTTGATGTTATGAAATACTTCAAAATTCTATATATATGTCTCATACATGTATACTTATGTTATTCTCCCTTCCATTTATGGGGTAATACATGCCTTAAGTTCATTTAAACACCTTGTTTGTGTAATCTCCTTAACTATGATATGAGAGAAGATTATGAAACTCGTTTCTTTCCATCGGTAATTGTTATATTTAATCCTAATGGTTGATTTATTTTTGTGTAACACATAATAATGTAAATTTTATAAGGGGTTTACCCATATATGAATCTAGTGCATTGGGTAATGTTTTTTTCTCATGAGACAGTATGTCTGGGATTAGGGAATAAACCTAATCCACAGTGGGACGTTGTCCACCATATGATGTTATTATAGAGGTTAGCCTTGACTTATGTTTATGTCATGTTTTATGTTTATTCCACTTTTCTATATTTTAATGATCATATTATACCATTTTATTATATTATTCTCCCATATTATTATTCATGAGCCTTCTCTTTTATAATATCATTTTATATCATTTGACTCACATGTTATTATTTGTTGTTGAGTTTATTCTCTTACTGAGTTTTTTTAGCTCACCCCTTTATTTTATGTATTCTCCGGGTTACCTAATATAGTTTTAGGAGATAAAAGGGGGTTTAGAGATCATTATGGAGATTAAAATAAATTCATTCCATTTTAGTTTATTTTTGTTGTATTATGAACCTAGTCTTACAAAGACACTAGGCCTCACGATCTTTGAGTTATGTTTATTGGATGTTTATGTTAAAAATAAAGTAATAATATGTCTAAAAAACATGGATCACTATATTTGGTATCATAATAAGTTCTAGTTATTTTGGGGTATTATGTATGAATACTTTAGTGATAACCCTATGGATAATTCTAAGTATAGGAAAATATCCTAGAATTTTGGTGAAGAATATAGAGAGTGGTTTTCATGAGATTAAATTCCTTTATGGATACTAAAAGTGGATATAGATCTAGTATAGTTTTACCTAGGGGTAATAACCCTAAAATAGGAAACATTATGTATTAACTCGATCACCACCAGGTTCATGAAAAATAGGCCTTTCTATACATCTGATTTGACACTCCCAAGGGATATGATTTAGAAAATTCACAAACTCTTCACAAACCATTATAAAGGAATTAAATAGAGTGTTAGGTTAGAAAACATAGTATGGAAATTGCCATGGATAACCTAGACTAAAACCTAGAGACTCATAAGTTATGATATAATTTTCCTTTATATGTTATTCCTTATAAGTTTATAGTCTCTATTTATATGTTTATTAGTTAGGAAACTCTCATCTCATTTTTGATTTATTTTTTTAATGGAATGAAATATTTTGAATTGTGACAACAAAAAATGTGATGGGAAATGTGGTGATAATCCTAATGATATTCCTAAACTTATGGGAGTGGGATCTATAAACTTCATGGAAGTACTGGATTAGTTGATTCATGCTATGAATAATAACTTGAATCGTGTGGAATTACCTCCTTCTACTAATAAAGATAAAGTTTCAGTTGAGTATTTTATACAATTAAGGACACCTACCTTTAGTGGATCTTATGATACCCTCATCAAAAAATAATATATTAACTCAATTGAGAAGATATTTTCTATTCTCCAATACTCAGAATAAGTGAAATTTGTGTTGGTTTTCTATTTTCTTTAAGGGGAAGTTGATTAGTGGTGGAAACTGATCAAGAACATGAAGTACAAAGAAGAAATTGATTATATGGAATGAGAAGGATTCAAAAAAATTAATAAATATTTTCCATGAGATCTCCATATTAAAATAGAGCCTCAGACTAAATCAAAATAAATATGAGTATGTTGAGAAGTATGAGGTAAACTTCACATGGATTTTATTATATGCCTTCATATTTTTCATCAACATAGAAAGTAAGTGGGACATTTCTTTTATATGATAAAGTTAATTATATTAAAATCTTATTGATTTTGGACTTTGATAGTTATGATGAGATTATTCGTTATGACCTTAAGGTCAATATGAAGATTGGTGACTCTCAGTGGTCTAGTGGTTCTGAATATAAAAATTTTAAAATAGAGTTTAATTCAGGAGGATCTATGGATAAATCTCATGGTGGAAAGAAAACCCAACATCCCAAATGTCAATATTGTGGGAATAATCATCCCAAAAAATATCTTATGGGATCCATGAGATGCTTTAAGTGTGAAGAATTGGGTAATCATGCTAATCAATATCAAAGAGAGATAAATAACCCCATAAATGTAATGAAATAAAATAATTTTTACATCAACACTCATCATATGGTACAGTGTTTTAGCTGCAAGGAACAAAGACATTTTTCAATAAAATTCCTTAAGACTAGGGTCTTTGAAAACAATAAATTAAAATAAAATCCAAGGTCATGATATCATGGAAGGGAATATGTTATCACTACTATTGAGGTGGATCCTGAAAATGATGTAGTGATAGGTTCATTGGTTATTCATTAAATAATATAGAACATGATTTTTTATTCTGGTTCAACACATTCTTTTATACATTTCAATTTTAGTAGAACTATTCAAATATCACCTCAAAACAAGGAGATTTAGATATCTATGAGAATAGAAAATAAATAAATTATTGAATATTAGGTATATAACTCCTCTCAGTCAATGTTTGTGGACTGAACCTCCTAGTAAATATTTTTCTTCTTACTTTGGTGGAGTTTTATGTTATTTTGAATATAGATTGGTTATCCTTATAAAAGCCAACATTAACTATCAGGTTAGGGATATCACTCTTCATATCTTGAGTCACCCTCTGATACTGTACAAGTGTAAGGAGGATGATGAATCTTCTTTGGAATATTCTTTTCAAGAGTAGATATTATTTCTTTATAAAAAATAATATCTAGATCAAATAATTGAGATAAAAAAGATCTTAATGACCAAATACATTCCCATTACGAGGTACTATACTGACGTATTATATGAAGAGTTTATTAGTATTCCACCTGATCAAGAGGTTGAGTTCTCAATTGAACTTACTCTCAGATCTCTTCCCATATAAAAGACTCTTTATAGAATGTACATTATTGAGTTAGATGAACTAAATAATCAGTTGCAAGAGAATTTGGAAAATGGTTTTATACACCTGAGTGCTTCACCATGGGGTGTTCCAATCCTCTTCATCAAGAAAAAGTATTGGTCAATGCGCCTCTTCATCAATTATCATGAACTCAACAAAATGATGAAAAAAAAAGTATCCCCTACCACATACAGGTGACTTATTCAATAAATTGTGTGGGTCCTATTATTTATTTATAGTGGAACTTCGATCAAGATATCACCAATTAAAGTTGAATAATAACGATTATCCAAAGACTATATTTCAATTGATTTATGTGCGTTTTAAGTTCATAGTGATGGCATTTTGACTTGTTAATGCTCTGTAATCTTTATAGACTTAATGAATAGGGTATTTATATATTACCTTAAAAAAAATTTATAGAATTTATAGAAAATAATCTAATATACTCTAAACGAAAGGAAGTGCATGAGGTCCATTTGAATATTATGCTAAAGACTTTGTAAATGGAGAATCTATATGAAAAGTATTATAAATGGAATCACTGGATGAAGGAAGTATCGTTATTAGGGAATGTCATCACTAGCAAAGAGATATCAATGGACCCTTCTAAGGTGAAGGAAATTGAATATTGGCCTAGAACAGCATTTGTAATAAAGATTTTTAGTTTTATTATACTACCTGGGTATTACTGATGATATATGAGAAACTTATTTCAATTTTCAAAACCTATAACCAAGATGACTCAGAAGGGGGTAAAGTTTTTATAGACTGATGAATGAAAAGAGAAGGAACTGAATAATAGGATTATCATTGCAGTAGTCCTCATGATTCTCTAAATTGAAAAAACATTTTATGGTACATAATGATTCTTTAAAGTAGGGATTCAGTTATGTGATAATGTAGAATTATAAAGTGATATTCTATACCTCAAGGTAGTTGAAAGTTCATGATAAAAACCATTCAATGCATGATATGAAGTTGTTTGTAGTAATCTTCACATTGAAAATATGGTGGAATTATCTCTATGGTGAGAAGTGTAAAATATATATGGATCGTAAGAGCCTCAAATATATATCCACATAGAAGGAACTTAATATGTTCCAGTGAAGATAGTTATAGATTATCAAGGATTATAACTACTCAATCCACTACTATCTTAGGAAAGTGAATAAATTAGATTATACTCTCAGTAGAAAGGATTATGAAAACATATCAATAATAATTATTGAGATGTACTAGTCTTCCTAGACTTCCAAATTATGGACATGGGAATCATAAATCAAGGAACATCATTATTAATTTCTAAAATGTTTTCTCAACCATCCCTTCTAGAGAACATAAAGGATTCTCAATGATATTTTGTGTAAATTTAGAAGAAGGTGTAAGCTATAAGAAAAGATAAATACTCATAGTTTAAAACTAATAAAGTATTTGTAATATTTGGGTTATGACTATGTGTACCATCAAATCGTAAGATCAATAAGGAGTTGTTGAATAATTCACATATCTCAACATTATATATCTACCCAGGGAGAACAAAGATTCCTCAAGATCAACAAGATCCCTATTGATGGGATAATATTAAGAATTATATTGTAAAATATACATCAAAATTCATTAAATATTAATAAGTTAAGTCTAAAAGGAAAAAAATTCAAATGAGATTATGTAACCATTACCCATACCTATATAGAAATGGGAAAACATAACCATGGACTTTGTCACTATTATTCTGAAGACATCACGAGGAAATAATTCTCTATGGGTTTTGGTGGATCATATCTTCAATACTTCTAACTTCATTTTAATTTAAGAGGGATTCTCACTTGATCAAATTTCTAGGATATACATCAGAGAAGTGATGAGGCTAAATGGAACACTATTATCAATTGTATATGATTGATATCTTATATTTACTAAAACTTTCTGGAAAATTATCAAACAATCTATAAGCAATACGTTGAACTTTGGTATGGATTATCACCACCAAATTTATTTCCAATCCTACCAGACTATCCAAACACTATAATATATGTTTGGATCATGCATCATGTACTTCAAAAGATAATGGTATCAGCATCTTCCTCTGGTTTAGTTCTCATACAATAATAGTTTCCACTGAAGAATCCAAATGGATACATATAATGTCCTTTATGGTAAGAAATTTAGAACACCCATGTAATGGGATGAAGTTGACGAACACAATCTACTGGGATGAGAAATGGTTGAATAAATGGTAGAAAATATCAAGACCATTCAGCAGAACATCAAAGATTCTTAAAGTCAAAGAGTTATCTGAAAACTATCAATGAGACTCGGAGTTTCAGGTTGGAGATAAAGTTCTCATATGCATATTCCCCAGGTAAACCAATGTTTTTTTAGATCTCAAATATATTTAGGACCTCATTCTAGAGATTAAAATAAATTTGTTTCATTTTAGTTTCTTTTTTATGTATTATGAACATAGTCATCCAAAGACACTAGACCTCATGATCTTTTTCTTATGTTTATTGGATTTTTTTATTAAAAAACATTTAATAATATGAATTAAAGACATGGTTCAATATAATAATTTATCATAATCCCTTTATTTCCATGGATACTTTCAAGGGAAATTTCAAGGTCCCAAAGTGAGTATTACTTAAACCTTAGCCATTTCTTTTTATTATTTCCCTTATAAACATATCATAACAATAGTAATATAATGAAATTAGTATCATTAGTATATTTAAGTTTTATTATATTAATGTAACAACCATTATTTATTCCTTTCCATCCACTTATAGAAATATAATAATGTCGATCGTGCATTTGTACGGACTACCTCCTCCACAAAACGACATCTTATATTTTTCATCATCACCTCTATTAACTACTTATAAGGATTAAATTGAAGAATATTTTTGAAATTTGTAATAAAATTATTTTTATTAAGATAAAAATTATAATCCACCTTCATTCCCTCTTATTCATCAGGAAATGAAAAATGTTAATCATGTTTTTTGCAGACTACCGCCTCCATGAAGTAACATTTTTTCATATTAATTTTAATTATTTAGAAAAAACACATAGAATATTATTCCCCAACCTAAAAAAATATAGATAATGTAATTATTATTTTATTTTAATTATATTATACACTTCCTTAACCATACTCACCCATCAAGTTATAGCATGTTCTTTTTTGGTTCAGTTTAATTGCATGCATGAACTATGCTAAAAAATATTTTTGGCTTCGGTGACTCCGTTCTTCAGCCATGGATCTGGATTTCGGCTTCGGCGGTAGGGTGCTTCTCCAAACAGATTCGAATTCAAGGGATCTCAAATCTCGAGCGTAGATCTGGATACGATGGTGGATTTGGGAATAGGATCAGGCGGCGACGCCGCTTCACCGTGTTGGAGGAGGCGACGGTGCATCAGCACGACAGTTGGGACGGATGGTCTCGGTGGCGCGGGACGTGATGATGGGTGCTGATTGGTTTTCTGATTTGGTCCATTGTAGAGGATGGTAAATAGGTGTGAGTCGGTCGTCTGATGGTCGACTGTTGGTTCGTAGGCAGTGGTGGCGGCCGCGTTTCAGCAAGCATCTAGGGTTCTTAATTGGATTGTGTTGTTGAGTTGTGTTCATTTGTAATGGGATATCCCACTGGGCTCTTTGAGCCATTGATTTTGGGCCTTTGTGCATTAAGCATATTGGCTTCTGGGTTCTCCCTCCTCACAAAAAAGGGTTTGTATATTTTCTCTCTTTTTTTAATAAAGGGGTACGCCCCCAACTTTCGTAGTATTTCATGGATGACTATGAGAACATAAATACCAATATTATTATAATTTTATAATAAAATAATTATTTTATTATGGTTTTTTAATGTTTATATTAATTATTTAACTTATTATTAATATATCATCTTCAATCTCCAAAATTACCAAAATAATCTGACACTGATTCCACTTTCACACAATATAATTAAAAAAAATTGTGAAATGAGATAATAAAATTTTAAATGAATATAATTTATATATTAAATTACCTTAAATGATATATTAATGATAAAATTATTACAAAAGAATGGGTATCAAAATTGAAATCATAAAGCATGCACGAAACAATTAAAGTTTCTAACATTTAATGGTAAAAATAAGTTATACATAACCAATATATTCATAATAAATGATCATAAATGAGGTATATAAAAGTTAAAATATATGAATAAGTTTTTGAAATAGAATATTAAGATATTTATATTTATTATATAGGAGGTTAGAGAACATTCAACTTAGTATGGAAACATGGTAAATAGTTCTTTGTCACAAATTTAATTTCTTGATACCTATTTATTAATTTTCACCATGATATCTTCATTATAGTGATATTACTAATTAATTAATTTATTTAAATAGATTAATTTAAATCATGAGGTTTGAAAATCTATATCAAGTTCTCTTTTAAAATGAATTTTATTCCAAATATAGCAAAGTTGAACGGTTTTTTGTTAACTCCACTCCCTTTATTGAGTTGTAATTCTTCTTTTTGAAATTTTATTTTCCAAGATTTTTTTCCTCAAAACTAAGATTTTATTTCATGATACTTTCTTTTCATCTCTAGGAAAAATTAAACTTTTGATTCAAATCTTTTTCCTTGATGAATTTCTTCCCCATAAAAAGTATATCATTGTTAAGAATAATTCTCATTCTCTTTAATGATTATTTTAATTCTTTGCCCATATTTTCATTCCTAACAATATTCTCATTTATATATTGAAACCAAATTATGTATTATATCATGTAAACTTCATATTTTCCTTATCCTATTTTCAAAATTATGTTTTATTTTCTCTTTTTATTATGCTGGTTTTCAATAAAATTATTTCTAAATATTAAAAAGGATTCCCATTCTTTCAAAATAAAGTGTTTTATCTTCCACACCACATTTTATTTTAATAACCATTATATATTTTCAAGGTTATATTTATTAATTTTTTAATATTAAATATATCTTTAAATTTATCACTTTGCATTTCTAAAATGGTGTTTTAAATTGATCTAAAACTTCTTATTTTATGATAATTTTAAAAATCTTATTAGAAAAATCTTTTATAGTTTCACTTAAATTTTCCTATTTATTATAAAAAATTATTCCCTAAGAAATATACATTCATGAATTTCCCTCTAAGTTATTTTATACTATTTTGGGTCATTAAACTCATGAAAATACATTATTTCATTTTTTTCATAGTCATTGAATGTTTATGATTTTTATTTCAATCTCTTTCCTTTGTGAACACTCTATATTTCCTTCCATCGATTGAAGTGTGTTCTCATAGATGTCGTGTGTCAATTGATTAGGGAAATTATTAACTAAACCATATACCCTTTATTTATATGGTGTAATTTTCTTATTCTTTATTATCTTGATTAAATGGTATTTATATATAATGTTACTAAATATCTTTGGATACCCATTTATTTCCTATAGTTTTATCAGGTTATGATTATTGATGGAATTATGAAGTAATTATTTATATGATTCCATTTTAAAAGTATATAAAACCAATTTTATTTCCATGGGATCATTATGATATGATGAATGATTGATTTTAATTGGTATATTTATGTATGGAATAATGATCATTGGGGTCCTATATTAAACTCTAATTCATTGGTAAAATTTTTATATTTCATGAGACATGTATGTATAGGAAAATTTAGTTTCTTGAAAACATGGGTGAAATTGTGTGACTTGCGAAGTAGTTGCTTCCATATGTTAATGTTTGTGCCATACTCTTATGTTTGTTTTTATGACTAATTTATGTTCTCATAGATCATGTTTATTGAAACACATTTCCATACTCTCTTGATTTATTTATTAAGTTATATCATTTTGTATTTCATGACTTGTGTTTTATAATATATGCTTTATTGGGTATGATTTTCTTATATATCTTGATTGTACCCATATTATCATGATCACCAGTAATATTTGATTGTTATCGTGTATTTTAACCCTTATTTGGAATTTGAGTTCACCTCTATCTTATATTTCCATTTCCCAGGGTTATAAATAAAATTAAAATATATGATGTGTCTATAAGAGTAACTTGTGTAGATAATTTTTGGGAGACATTGAAGACTTCATATGAATTAATAAGTTTATTATATAGTGGAAAAATTTGCATTACTTGATAGAGACATGGTTTTTGTTAGTTGATATTTTTTTAATTCACTAAAACTATAAACCTAAAAGGCCCAAAGAATGTATTATAATTAAATATTATTTTTAATTCATGTAATTGAGATGGTCATATATGTGGGGCATCACAGTTGGTATCAAATTAGGTTTTATATAACTTTAGTGGTTATGATTTTTTTAGGATACTTTAAGGGTTGATAAAACAATTCTGATCATAATTTCAAAGTTATAGATAAAATTTTACATTAGTTGAGTTAATATTAAATATTTTAGGGATTGGGATATGATATCTTAAGTGAAAACCATAGGGATAAGTCTAAGGGATAATTATAAGTATAATATAAAATCATAAATATTATAAAAATTACAGATTTTATGGTTACTATAGTAATTAAATCCCTATATTGATACTAGAATATGGATTTGGTTATTAAATAGATTCGCGTAGGGGTAATCTATATGAACAAGGTTGTTTTAGTATCAACCCAATATTCACTCTAGTGCATGATGAGTGGTCCCAATATTTTATATTTATCTAGACACACTCGGTGGATATGATTTAGTTAATCACATTATTTTTAAAATCCATTATAAAGGATTTATTATATTAAATAATTAGGTTAAGGAATAATATAGATACCAAACTAAAGAAATATATATTGAACTGAGTGTGATTTAGGTTGAACTGAAAGCTAGTATAATAATTTCAAAAGGTAAAGAATTTTGTGGTTGAATTTTTCATTTGATTTTATAAAAATATTTATATTATGGTATTAATTATTCGTAACTCATGATTATATCCTTCTTATTTTATTAATGACTAAATACATAAGGAACTAAGTTAAAAATTGATTCTATGGGCAATGTGGAGATTTCCCAACAAGCAAACTAACTGGATAAGAATTGAAGTGAGAAACTTTATGATTATTTTGAACCAGTTATCAAGAATTATGATTAAAAACATGGAATTATTTTAGTATTTAAACACACCAAATAGGATTAGGATAGAGTCTCATGTAAGTTCAGGTGATGAAGATGAAAAATAAAAGAAGATTAAATTTACCGCGTGTCAAAAATGTGGGAAGAGGCACTTCAGGAAATGACTCAAAGTAAATAGAACATGTTTTAATTTTTCTAAAGTATGTAATAGAGAAACTAATTAATAATTAAAATTTAATATATCATTGGATATGGTGAAATGAAAAAGTATTTGGTTTGAGGTACCACTAATAGTTCAATGTCTTAAATGTGTAAAAATTGGGTATTATCCAAATCAATTTCATAATCCCGAAGCTAATAAGGATGATAGGCACTAGAAATTTCCAATATAAGTGAAATACTATGAAACCATAACTTATAAAGTGAGTTCTTATAATTATTTATTGAAAATAAAACTAATCAACCTCTTTAGAACTAAGAGTGTTGTATTCTAATCTTCCTTAGCATACTCCTTTATACCTAGAATGCTTACTAAGAATATAAAATCACCACCCTAATGACTAGATGTTTAATTATTAAAAATAATTATATTGGTAATATTATTGTATCCCAAGTATATAAATCATATCTTATTGATTTTTATTGGAATTTATTTCCTATAAAAATCATATTATCCTTTCTTTGTTCAAATTTGATGTGATATTAGGCATGGATTAGCACTCTTGACATAGAAATGATGATAATTTACAAGTTCGAAAATTCATATATAAAAATAAACCCATAAAAACTTATTAATAAAATGATTATTATAAAAACCCTATAAAAATTTACACCCATTTTATTGGGTTATTTATCAAAATTGCTTAAATAAAACATCAACATTAGTTTTATTCCTAATATTAAGGAAACGATATTTTACCTAGTC
The DNA here is from genome assembly GCA_963277665.1 of Viscum album. NCBI lineage: Eukaryota > Viridiplantae > Streptophyta > Magnoliopsida > Santalales > Viscaceae > Viscum > Viscum album. The sequence continues at coordinate 1,076,590,161 of OY728139.1, read as the reverse complement.
TTCCCTAAGATAGATAGGTTTGTATCTCTTAGAACTTATATCTTGATTCATTATTATATTTATATACCCTTTAGTATTTTTATTATTAAATTATAATTAAAATTGTGAGGATGAAATTTATTTAAGGGGGGAATGTAACACCCTGAGATTTTGGAATATATCTTCCCAAAATAAACATTATATTGATGGATTATTTCACATGAAACTATGGATTAAAATGATCCAAGAAATATTAGATAAGAAAAATATAATAGAAACAAAACCTATAGTAGGTAAATAATTATTGATAAATTATAAATTCATACAATAGGATTAAAAACACTTAAAGTTTTAAAGGGGTACTTTTTAAAAAAATCAGTTTTCTATTATATATTGTATTTTTCAAATAATTATCTTATTAATGTTTTATATTTTTTATTTGATAAATTAAATTTATATATTTAAATTAATGAATATAATATGATGTTTATACACATATATATTATATTAACACATATTTTATCAGTAATCAATGTTAAATATTATTAACAACATGTAATGGTTAAAACATATTTTTTCTTAAAACAAATTTCTATATACAAAATATTTTAATTTAGAAGTTAATTTTATATTATTTTAAAATTAATTATATTAAATAGAGATTAAATTTAGTTTCATAAAACCCAAATTTTATAGGATATTTTGTCTTATATTTTTAGTAAAAGATAAATTACTTAGTTAAAAACCAGTTACCTAGGTAAAAATAAAAATGGTAAAATGTAAAATCCTATAGTTAAATGAATTGAAACATGTTTAAAAAATGTATAAAAAGGAGTGGTAGAGACTTTAACAACCTTATATCACCACAAAATCCATTATTTATCACTTTTGGGACCATTTACCCTTGAATAGTACCATTCTATTATTGAAAAATAATGGGTGTTCACAAAAGTGCCTTTTTCTTCACCTATAAAAGAGGATCACTTACGCCCTCTCAAATCTAAACATAACCATATAAATTTACTTTAAATAATTCCCAGTTTATCTCTTATATAATTCAATTTCTCATATTAAATCCCCTAGTCACTATAAGTTATCCCAATCCCTTTATTTTCAATGAGACTTTTAAGAGAAAGTTCAAGGTCCCAAATTGAGTATTACTTAATCATTAACCATTTATTCTTATTATTTACCTTCAAAAACTATCATAAACATAGTAATATAATAACTTAAATATCATTATAGTACTTAAGTTTTATTTTATTAATGTAATATCCATTATTTATTCCATTCCATCCACCTAAAAAAACATTGATTGTGCATTTGGAGAACTACCACCTCCACAAAGCAACATCTTCCATTTTTCACCACTAACTATCATACCTATTCATAAGGATGTAATTGAATAATAACTTTGAAACATATAATATAATTATTTTTATGAATAGAAAAATTATAATCCACCTTCTTTTTTTCTCATTCATTAAGAAATGAAAATGTTAATCATGCATCGTACAGACTATCGCCTTCACGAAGTAACATTTTTATTTTTTCCATCTTGAGTTTCATTATTTTTCTAAAAAAATTAAATTATGATTTAAAAAATTAAAAAAAAATATAAATAATATATTTATTATTCTGTTATAAGGATATTATACACTTCATTAACTATATTGACCCATCAAGTTATAATGTGTTCTTATTTGGGTCGGTTTAACCATATACATAGACTACAATATAAAAATATATAATGAATGATTATTAGAACTTAAATAATTATAATATTATAAGATAAAAAAATATTTTTAATGGTTCTATAATGGTTACATTAAGTATTTAACTTATTATTAAGATATCATCTTCAATTTCCAAATTTACTAAAATAAGATGACTTTGATTCCTATTTCACGAAAGATATCTAAAACACTTATGGAATGAGATAATAGATTTATAAATAAATATAGGTTATTTATTATAGTATCTTAAATTATATTAGTATCATAGAATGGGTATTAAAATATATATCTTAAAAGCATGCATGAAACAATTAAAGTTAATAATACTCGATGGTAAAAATAAGCTATAAATAACTAATATATTCATAATAAATTATCATAAATGATGTATATACAAGTTAATTAATATAAAAAAAATTATAAAATATAAAACTAATAATGTTATTTTTTATATGATTTTATTTTTCATTTTACTGAGAGGCTAAACAATGTAAGGGGTTCTTTGTCTCGAATTTAATTTCTTGAGGCATAAATCTTATTTTACACCATAATATATTAATTGTGGTGTGATTATTAATTAATTAATTTCTTTTACTATATTAATTAAATTAATGGGGTTTTTAGAGACAGATAATTTTCTCTTTTAAAAGTTATTTGATTTAAAATATTCCATATTTTAAAGGGTTTGTGTTAACTCAGCCCCCCCCCCATTAAATTACAAAGATTATTCTTGAACTTATATCTTCCAAGATTAGTTTCTTCCAACATAAGATTTTATTTCATGGTAATTTATTTTAATATCTAGGTAAAATGAATTTTTTTTATTAAAATCTTCCTCCTCGATGAATTTCTTCCCCATAAAATTATATCATTTTCAAGATTAATTCTCATTCACTTTAACGATTATTTTTCTTCCTTATCCATATTTTCCTTCCCCCCAATTCTCTCATTTATATTTGGAATCCAAATTATTAATTATCTCATGTTACCATAGTATTTCCCTTCTCATATTTTCAGAAGGATGTTTTATTGTCTCTTTTTATGATTTTTGTTTTCAATAAAGTTATTTCAAACTATTAAAACTATTTTAAATCCTTTAAAAATACAATTTTTTATCTTACATTGAAAATTTCCTTTTGGTAACCTTTATATCTTTTCAAGGATCTATTTTTGAAGTTTATTTTTAAAAGTGAGTTTTTTTTAAATTATCACTTAACCTTTTAAAAAATTATGTTTAAATGTCATCTATAACTTCTACTTTTACAATAATGAAAAAAAATCTAAAAACTATTTTATGGTTTCTCTTCTATTTTCCTCTTTATCTCAAAAAAATTATTTCCTTTAAAATTTTCTTTCATGAATTACCCTCTAAAATATATTATCCTGCTTTTAGATAATAATTTATTAGAGATCCATTACTTCCTTTTCCTTTCCTAATAAATTAATGTTTATTATTTTTCTTCAAATGTATTTCATCTATGAACCCTACATGTTTCCTTCAATTAATTTAGGTTTTTTCACCTAGATTTCATATGTCGATTGATTGAGGAAATTATTGACTAAACCATATACCCTTTCTCTATATGGTGTAATTACCATATGTTTTATTATCTTTATTAAAGCTTATTTAACTATAAAGTTACTAAATATCATTGGATACCTATTTTCCTCCATGGGTTTATCATATTATGATTATTTATGGAATTATGAATTTTTTTCTTTATTTGATTCCATCGATTATTTATGATATAATGAATGATTAATTTCTAATGGAACACATAAGTATGTATGAATGATGGGTGGGTTCTTATATCACCCTCCAATGTATTGGTTAAAATTTTATATCTCATTAGACATGTATACATGGGCACAATTTAGTTTCTCACAAGCATGGGTGAATGTGTGTGACTTAAAAAGGTTGTGTTTTTCTATACTAAATTTTGTTCCATGTTTCCATTTCCTCGGGTTATGAATAAAATTAATATGTATGATAGAGAGTATCTTATGTGGATAATTTTTAGGAGATGTTGAATACTTGTTATGGATTAATAATTTTCTTATATAGTGTGGAAAATGTTTATTATTTGAGAAATATATGGGTTTTTTATTAGACTTTTCATCCAAATTCTCTAAAACACTAAACCTAAATGGTCTTGGAAATATATATAAATGAAATATTTGTTTTAATTAATATAATTGAGAAAGCCACATCCATGGGTTATCACACTCTCTAAGAGGATATTCAATTCTTCAATGTAAGTGATATATTTTTCTTAATCATTATATTATATATTCTTAATATACGTCTTCTTGAATCTGGTTTATCACTTTAAAATCATGTTTTTTAAACCATTAATCTTTTATAAAAGTGATATTATTATAATAAAATAACATATTATTACTCATTAAATCATTATAATTTGTTCTTCTTTTGGTTAGCTTTACCGACTACATGAATGATGTTATAACTTTTGAATTTTGAATAAATAAGGAAAGATAAATACTGGTAACATTATTTAATAATGATTAATTTAAAAAATAATAATTCTGTAATGGTGATATATATAATCATAATCATCAATAATATATATTCTTTTTATTGAAACTAATTTCACAAAAGAAAGATATTTTTGAGTGTTTCATGCAAAACATTTCCATGAGTTCAATAAAATAAACATGAAACTCCAAAACAATATAAACCACGTGTTTTAAATCTTCATGAACATTCTAGTTGTTATGAACCCATAAACAAGGAATGAGGATTGAATCCCCTAAACCAAAGAATGTGTGGGAAAATATAATAGTTAACACCTAAAGATTAATTTTAATAATAAACAATTAATATATGGATAATAAGTAATTATAAATTAATGGTAAAAAGTTAAATAACTATAAATAAGGATTTATTTCATATTAATAAATAAACCTAAATATAGCATACAAGTTGTTATAGTGTATCTGAATGAGCAGAAGTCCGAGGAAAGGGTTTCTTTTCCAATCCTACTTTGAATTCTATATTGTTTATTTCTAAATTCATGTTTGAGGAAATTATATATTCTTTATATATAAATATCCATATATTTTATTTTCTTCTGGATACTTTTATCATTTATATGAATTGTTATCATTTAACTTCCCTTTATTTCACAATTCAACATAAAGGTTGCTTGTAAGTGGAACCGAATTTCTCTATTCTTTATAGTCTTGAATCTATTATCCTCCATGTCCAAATTTTTTATATTGTTTTATATATTCCCTTATATACAATTCAATGAATTCTCAAGGTCTTTTTCTATTTTCATTGATATATTTTAAAAAAATAAAAGGAATCGTTTAATTTTTCTCACACTAGTCATTTTTACTAACTGTTGACTCTATTTAAAAAAATTTGAAAAGAATAATACTTTTTAATTCTTACCACACGAACACATTTTACAATAATTATATTTTTTCTTATTAACGATTCTTTTTTTCTATTTTTTCGTGGTTTTAAAATTAATTTATATTTCTATTGTTTTTTTAATTTTTCAATTTAAAATATAAGGATATTTATTATTGTTTTTCAAAATAATTTTATAATGTTCTTATAAAAATATTTTTCACCTATGTTAACTTCCTTTAATGTTTCTAATTATTGAATAGTAATGTTCTATAATGATACTATCCACCTTCTATCTATGGATGGATTATTATCTTGCTATGAAAAAATTTTCATTAAATAAATTTATTTTCCCTAGGTTAATTAAGCTATGATAGATAAGTGAATGTTTTTATATTAATATGGAACACATATATATGATTTATTATTCTCTAATATTTAGTTATTTTATATCACTCTAATATATTCAATAAAGAATTATGTCACATGATACGACATTTAAGGTGTAACTCCCCGACCCCAGTTACCCAGATTCGGTGCATTATTACGTAACATTGGTATGATCACAAAAGATCAAGTCTCGAAAGACCGATTAGTTTAGTATCCTTGGAAACAATAGATACATTCATAAATGTTACATTACATCATAAAGTGAAAAACTACAATAACATGGTCTCCATAGTCCACACTCATATCCCCTTCAGACTATCCCTGCATGTCAGTCATAAAATATTTCTTCACATCCTGGGAAAATAAAACATAGAAAGGGGTGAGCTCAGATGCTCAGTAAGGATATCAATATAGTGGAATCTCTCATAAATAAACATAAACATTTAAGGAAATGTATAACTAAAACAAAATCCTTTTAAACTTGAACTTCAGTATAATATGGCAAAAATAAAATGAAGTAATGTCATTTACTTATTCACATGGATATTCTACTAGTCTAATAATCACATGCAATATCAATAACCACTTTCATAATGATGAAATGCATAATGTTAGACTATCATAACCACATAGCCAAGGGCTCGTGCCAAGACTACAAATAAGAATTTGTCAAGGCCTCATGCCAAGACACTAGTTTGTCTAATGAGACCTACCGATGCATCAAGGAGATATAACAGGCTCCACCTGTCACTTATTAAGTCCAATGCATTCCTTATATTAAAAGGTTTAAACAATCATAAACAATGTCCAATATCCATAACATAATCGTATCGCATAATACATGCATAAAGGAAACATAACATTTCCACATTTCAATCACAAAATTTAAATACAACAAAAAAATATAATCAAAACATTATCAAAACCATTTTCAATACCAAAATAAAAGAAATGTAAAAGGTGGTATCTATTTTTCATTTTAAAAAAAGTTATGGCTTGTAGAGGAAGCCGAAACTCAAATAATGGTCACAGTGGCGGAGAAGTCGTTGTCGTCGCATACGTACGACAAAAAAAATCCCTTTTTTCATTTAGTAAAACGCTTCGTATAAAAAATATTCCTTTTGAATAAAAGTAAAAGTAAAATGGGTTTATACACCGTATAAAAAAAATTGTGTATAAAACAAAATATTCTTCAATGAAGGGATATTAAGACGAAGTCCCTTACCTTGTGTCCAACTTGACTCGATCATTCATTAATCTCTTGAATAATAAACTAGAGTTAATATATACTTTCTTAAGAACCTTTTTCAAGTTCATTATCCCTTTTATATCACTTATTACCATGTTATGAAAATTATGTAGTCATTTAAGTTAATAACGGTTGTTTTGTCGATCTTTGGTACTTGAGTCAACAATAAACTTCTTATAATTACAAGTTGTTTATGTGGTAGAATATCCATTATCTCCAGAATTATATTCATGATGTATATATCATATATATCATATATATCCAGTATATATATTCATTTATAATATTACATAACATTTAGAGGTAATAAATGAAATGCACCGTTCATGGAGACGGTAAGCCGTACGTACGCATGAACGCTACTTTCATTTCAATTTCCTATTTAATGGAATGGGATCATAATGATATAAAGTTGTATTATAATTCCATTATAATATCATATATAATATCATTTAATCCATCATTTACACGTCCCACATATGGCATTAACGATTCAAATCACTTTGAGGGGCGGTAGTCCGCACTTTCTAAAATGAAATTATTGTGTTTACCCATAATGGAAATTATAAAGGTATGCCATAAATGAAAAATAAAGAAGCATAAGGAAAACATAAACATAATATATATCATATATAAATATAGTGACATATTAATGGCCACCATGAGAGGTGTTAAAAGAAGATTGAACAATCGTCGTTTTGTGAGGCAGTAATTCGCCACCCATAGAAACAGTATGTTCTTTAACCATTAGACGAAGGTATGTGTAAGTTTAATTCAAATATTTCTCATAAAAACATCATATTATATTGAATATACTGGTTTTGTTACAAAATAAAGGAATAAAAAGAGTTTAATGGGTTTGGAGAATCAAAATAAAAAAAAATAACATAAGAGAAGACATTACCTTAAAATCGGGTAACTCTTTTTTATTTGAGCCAAAGGCTTCCTTGGGAAGACTTCTTCCCAAAGTGAGGCTTTTAGGAGTAATATATGGAAGTTTAAAGAGTATTTGGGCAGATTTTGGCCGATCCAAATGGATTTTATGGTTTAAATAAGGTGGTAGAGGTGGGGGCCTTTTCTAAGAGGATAGGAGGGGCACTTTTGGAAAGTCAAGAAATGTTACTTTATTATATAATGAGTTTAGGATTTTAAAATTCCCACAATTATATATTTCTAGGATAAGGTGATAAGTGTTCTAAATATATTCATCCAATAGGTTTTTGATAAGTTTATGTCTTATATTTTACATTATCTTTTCATTTTATTTAAATCGTTAATTAATGAGGTAATTGTTGCATCATCATAGTGTCATAAAAAATTTAAATTATTTAATGTCTAAAAATTAAAAAAAATATCATGATGTAGGAAATATTTTTATCTTTCCAATGACTATTTATAGTCTAAGATATCATTTACACAGACAAAACTATATATTTTTTACTTGGGTGATACATACTTTGGTTATACTTTCCTTTTAAAAATTAATATAATAAAATGTCACTATCACCCAAAAGTGATTCCATGGGGTCTCAATGTTTGGAAAAAGGCATCCCATGGTCAGACATGACACAACCAGTAGCATTATGACACATTTTGGGGTCATTTTGTATTATTATGATATTATTTTATTACCCTTAACTACCCGATTACTAATTAATCACGATAATTAGAGATAATTACCGTCGTTACTATTCATAATGTCAAAAAAACAAGTGTATTAATTAAATAATTTAGAACTTATGATTCCAAATATTTAATCCATTTTACCAAATTCCAAACACAGAAATTATAGTAATTAATTTAAAAATTATTCCCACTGTCAAAACAAATAGCGTGTTTTTAAGAAACAATATCTATTAAAAGATTGACAATTGTTTATGTCCAATTTTAAAGTGAAATTAATTATAATGACCACCATTGGATAAAATGGTAAAATTATATTCTACTTATAATTTAAAACCACTCAATAGTATAATTTATCACTATAAATTATTTTGATTAAAAATGTTGTTTTTAAGTATTTTTTACTATTCATCGAAAATTGGATGTTCTCAGAAAAATACCAAAAATTCAACATAGGCTAATTTCGATATTCAGAATCCAAAAATGAAGTCCATTTCGAAATATAAAATTTATATAATTTCAAAAAGTGGGTATTACTATTCATAACGGCTACTTTGATTGGTCGAGGTGTGTTAGAATCTCGAACTTGCGTACAATGCAAGCTATTGCATTATTGAAAGAGAATCGTACTATGGAAGCTTGGGGTGTTACATTGTCCCCTCCTTAAATAAATTTCTTCCTCGCAATTTGAAAATGTTCTTCAAAAATAAAAGGTTGAAAATATAAAATACCTTTGTGGAAACCCCACATTGAAAATAAGGTTAATAAAATTTAGCCTTAATAAGAGGGAAAGGGAAATGAAAAAAGTCTCCACCAAATTATGATCTATATTAGGTGAACATTGGTGGAAATTAGAGACAAATAATTGGAGGGAAAACGTAAATATATTTAGGTATTGATTGAAGTCATCAATCACAAAAAAGTGTAAAATTGAGGGCCTCAAAGCGTCCAATTTATGGTGATTTAAAATATCATCAATTCAACAAAACATAAGGTATTAGGATAACACATTTTTTTAATATCCCTTTCCTAAAGTTTAAGAATTAATTTATTAATAGAATAATATAGAGGTATATATATATACTTGATAAGTAGAGTTTCAACCTTCAACTAATTTCTACCACAAACTCATCTTTCCCTCAAAAATATAATAGAACTCAAAAATATTATATTTATCCTAATCGCACAAGGTTCCAAATATTAACACATACCATTTAGATTAGGAAAACTATTTTGTAATGACTAGGGACTTACTGTAGGCTAGTGGTAGGTAATAAAGGCCTGTCGCACTATGGTTGTGGGTTCGATTCCTGCAGCTTTGTCCGACACGACGGGTTATCCCCCAACCTGCAGGTTGTCCTTTTCCTAAAACTATAGTATTATAATATTCCAAAAATAATCTTCAGGAATTTTTTAAACTTAAAAAATTCTATCCAAAGTTAAACTTAATCTATTCCAACCTTTATAGTTATCCAAAATACTTATGTCCAAACTCTCTCTCTTAAAGGTTTCTAAATTCCAAAATCAATTGTAACATTAGATTACCCAAACCAAATAAAGTTTCTCTTATTGTCACATACTAAAAATATGATCACCTTCATCATATTAAAACCTTAATGAAAACAGTAAGTACTTCAGTACAATCCTTATATATATCACATTATTCTTATAACTATAATATAGTTCTTGAGTCCAAAAACACAAATACAATAATTATTCCACTTAAACTGTAGTAACAGCATAAGATTGGCCTTGATCCCTTGGCCTTTTCTGATGTATGTTCCCCTGATGATTAAGACATTCACTTGCATAATTTCCCATCTCCTTACAATTATAGCATTGAACATCAGTAGCTTCTTTCTTCCCCTTGCAATCACGAGCTTGGTGGCCTTTTTCACCACACTTGTAACATACTCACATTCCTTTAGACCAAGTACCGGGGTGTTTCTTCCCACATTTACTAAAGGATGGATAATCAACTTTTCCCTTCTTCCCCTTATTTCCATTTCCAGAGTGATCAGAAAATCTCTTCTTCTCTTTCTTTGATTTAAAGTTGTAAGACTTAGAGAATTCCTTTTCTGTCTTAATAGCACATGAGACAATGTCTTCGTATAATGAGAAGGATTGTGAGACCAATTCTGGATGGGGAAACGGTTTTAACCCATCAAAGAAACGATCAATATTACTTCTTGGGTTACGTATATAATCTGCAGCATACCTCGCTAACCTTGTAAAGTTGGCCTCATACTTTGCGACATTCTCATCCTCCTTTTTTCTCAGACTCAGAAATTGCCTTTCCATATCTGCTTAATGGTCACAAGGAAAGTATTTTTCTAAGAAAATCTCTTTTAACTCCCTCCATTCCATATTTGATACTTCATCATCCTCCTTTGTGTTTTGAATCAATGACTACCATTGATCAGCATCTCCAGTGAGGCGGTAAACTGCGATGATAACCTTTTCCCTTTCACTACTCCCTAAGGAATTGAATATTTTCTCTAAGTAATTTATCCATTGCTCAGCTAATAAGGTATTTGTACTCCCATTGAATGTTGGTGGTTGTTGCCTCATGAAGCGATCTAACATTGATCATCCATGTTACGGATCAGGGTACTTCATACGGGTAAGGTTATTATTCATAACCTGAGTGAGTTGTCCCAATATGGTGATAAGTTGATCAGCCCCAGTTGTATCACCACCTCCACTATAATTATCTTTATCAGGATGGAAATCCCTACATGGAGTGTGTGCATTGATACGGTTTCCATTCCTTCCACTAGGTTCCATTTATAAAAAATGGCATAAACTAGATCAGTTTATGAATCAAAATACATAATTACATACTTGTAAAACACTTAACATAAATTGAACAGTTTGTGGATATAATCCATAATCATAAAAATGTTTCTTTTGAGGAAGTATATACTCATAAACCCTTCATAATGGTTTGTAATGAAAATGGGAATTATCCTAAGCATATCCCCTGGTAGTGTCGTAACCAAGAGTGCAGCAAGGCCCGTTGTCATGCACCAGTTCCCATTCGAGTCTAGCTCAAAGCGGTGTTTTTGGGTTTTACCCCTAGGTACATCTTTGCCAGAGCGGCCTCTACCTACTCATATCTAGACAGGGATGTATTGCTCATAAAACTCACAAAATCTCTATAATACCAAAATTCTAGGAATTTATTCTATACTAATCCTCAAAGTCTATCTTAGGGCTATGTGCTCTAATCAGATTTTATCTAAATATAGCTTCCAAGGTTAGTACTAAACCTCCCTCTGATTCCAACTGTAACTCCCTGACCCCAGTTACCCAGAGTCGGTGCATTATTACGTAACATTGGCATGATCACAAAAGATCAAGTCTCGAAAGACTGATTAGTTTAGTAGCCTTGGAAACACTAGATACATTCATAAATGTTACATTACATCATAAAGTGAAAAACTACAATAACATAGTCTCTATATTCCACACTCATATCCCCTTCAGACTATCCCTGCAGGTCAGTCATAAAATATTTCTTCACATCCTGGGAAAATAAAACATAGAAAGGGGTGAGCTCAGATGCTCGGTAAGGATATCAATATAGCGGAAGCTCTCATAAATAAACATAAACATTTAAAGCAATGTATAACTAAAACAAAAGCCTTTTAAACTTGAACTTCAGCATAATATGGAAAAAATAAAATGAAGTAATTCCATTTACTTATTCACATGGATATTCCACTAGTCAAATAATCACATGAAATATCAATAACCACTTTCATAATGATGGAATGCAAAATGTCATACTATCATAACCACGTAGCCAAGGCCTCGTGCCAAGACTACAAATAAGAATTTGTCAAGGCCTCGTTCCAAGACACAAGTTTGTCTCACGAGACCTACCGATGCATCGAGGAGCTATAGAAGGCTCCACCCATCAATTATTAAGTCCAATGCATTCCTTATATGAAATGGTTTAAACATATCATAAACAATGTCCAAGATCCATAACATAATTGTATCACATAATACATGCAAAAAGGAAACATAACATTTCCACATTTTAATCACAAAATTTCAATACAAAACATAAATATAATCAAAACATTATCAAAACCATTTTCAATACCAAAATAAAAGAAAAGTAAAACTTGGTCTTTATTTTTCATTTTAAAAAAAAGTTATGGCTTGTAGAGGAAGTCGAAACTCAAATAATGGTCACGGCGGCGGAGAAGTCGTTGTCGCTGCATACATACGACAAAAAACATTCCCTTGGTTGTTTAGTAAAACGCTTTGTATAAAAAATATTCCTTTTGAATCAACATAAAAGTCAAATGGGTTTATACACTGTATAAAGTAAAGTTGTGTATAAAACAAAATATACCTCAATGAAAGGATATTGAGACGAAGTCCCTTACCTTATGTCCAACTTGACTCGATCGTTCTTTAATCTCCTGAATAATAAAGTAGAGTTAATATCTAATTTCTTAAGAACCTATTTCAATTTCATTATCCCTTTTATATCACTTATTACCATGTTATAAAAATAATGTAGTCATTTAAGTTAATAACGGTCGTTTTGTCGATCTTTGGTACTTGAGTCAACAATAAACTTCTTATAATTACAAGTTGTTTAAGTGGTAGAATATCCATTATATCCAGAATTATATTCATGACGTAGATATCATATATATCATATATATCCAGTATATATATTCATTTATAATATTACATAACATTTAGAGGTAAGAAATGAAATGCACCATTCATAGAGACGGTAAGTCGTACGTACGCATGAACGCTACTTTCATTTCTATTTCGTATTTTTTGGAATGATATCATAATGATATAAAGGTGTATTATAATTCCAGTATAATATAATATATATATATATAATATCATTTAATCTATCCTTTACATGTCCCATATATGGCATTAACAATTCAAATCACTTTGAGCGGGCGGTAGTCTGCACTTCCTAAAATGAAATTATCATGCTTACCCATAATTGAAATCATAAAGGTATTCCCTAAATGAAAAATACAGAATAATAAGGAAAACTTAAACATAATATATATCATATATAAATATATTGACATCTAAATGGCCACCATGAGAGGTGTTAAAAGAATATTGAACAATCATCGTTTCGTGAGGCAGTAATTCGCCACCCACAGAAACAGTATTTTATTTAACCATTAGACTAAAGTATGTGTAAGTGTAAATCAAATACTTCTCATAACAACATACTAGTATATTGAAGATACTTTTTTTGTTACAAAATAAAGTATTAAAAAGAGTTTAAGGGTTTTGGAGAAGCAAAATAAAACAAAAGAACATAAGAGAAGACATTACCTTAAAATCGGTTAACTCTTTTTGATTTGAGCCAAAGGCTTCCTCGGAAAGACTTCTACCCAAAGTGAGGCTTCTAGGAGTAAGAGATGAAAGTTTATAGAGTATTTGGGAAGATTTTGGAAGATCAAAATGGATTTTAATGTGTGAATAAGGTGGTAGATGTGGGGGCCTTTTATAAGAGGAGAGGAGGGTCACTTTTGGAAAGTCAAGAAATGTTACTTTATTATATAATGAGTTTCAGATTTTAAAGGTCCCAAAATTATATATTTCTAGGATAAGGTGATAAGGGTTAGAAATCTATTCATTCAATAAGATTTTGACAAGTGTATGTCTTAGATTTTACATTATCTTTTCATTTTATTTAAATCAATAATTAATGAGGAAATCGCTGCATCATCATGGTGTCATAAAAAATTTAAATTATTTAATGTATAAAAATTATAAAAAAATATCATGATGTAGGAAATATTTTTATATTTCCAATGAATATTTATAGTCTAATATATCATTTACATAGGAAAAACTAAATTTTTTTTACTTGGGTGATACATACTTTGGTTATACTTTCCCTTTAAAAAATAATATAATAAAATGTCACTATCATTCAAAAGTGATTCCATGGGGTCCCAAAGTTTGGTACAGGGCATCCCATGGTCGGACATGACACAACCAGTATCATTAAAACATGTGTTGGGGTAATTTTGTATTATTATGATATTATTTTATTACCCTTAACTACATGATTACTAATTAATCACGATAATTAAAGATAATTACCATCATTACTATTCATAATGTCAAAAAAACAAGTGTCTTAATTACATAATTTGGACCTTCTAATTCCAAATATTTAATCCATTTTACCAAATTTCATACACAGAAATTGTGGTAATTAATTTAAAAATTATTCCCGCTGTCAAAACAAATAGCGTGTTTTTAAGAAACAAGATCTATCAAAAGATTGAAAATTGTTTATGTCCAATTTTAAAGTGAAATTAATTATAATGACCACCATTGGATAAAATGGTAAAATTATATTCTAATTATACTTTAAAACCACTCAATAGTATAATTTATCACTATAAATTATTTTGATTAAAAATGTTGTTTTTAAGTATTTTTCACTATTCATCGAAAATTGGATGTTCTCAGAAAAATACCAAAAATTCAACATAGGCTAATTTCGATATTCAGAATCCAAAAATGAAGTCCATTTTGAAATATAAAATTCATATAATTTCAAAAAGTGGGTATTACTATTCATAACGGATACTTTTATTGGTCGTGGTGTGTTAGAATCTCAAACTTGCGTGCAATGAAAGTTATTGAATTATTGAAAAAGAATCGTATTGTGGAAGCTTGGGGTGTTACATAAGGGACTAGGGAGTAAATCCATTCCAATATGAGACTCTATGCACTATGTTTATGGGAATGGGGAATGAACCCAATCCACAAAGGGACTCTACACATAATGTGATGTTTCTCTGGGAATTTATCCTTGATAAATGAAAATATTTTCTATGAATATGTTAATGTAACACTCTTATTTCTAATTTTTGTGCCAATGTTATGTTTTATTGGCGCATAATTATTGACTAATGTATCCAAACCTCTATTATACAAGTTTCCTGTTATGAAAAACTTTAAACCATGAATCATGGTTTATGATATATTTTTTATTGGGTATGATTCTCTTTTGTAATTTCCAAGATCATTTATTATGTTATCATACCCATATGATCATCATATACTCAAATATAATCATCGATTGATAATATCATTTTTTACCCTTCCTAATTATTTGATCTCGACCTTTATTATGTTTCAATTCCCAAGAGTAATCAAGAATATAATTAAGTAAAATTTTTCTATAAATATATCATGTGTGGAGATATTTTGTGGGATATTTTAAAGACTTGTTATAAAATAATAATATCATCTGAATAATCTCCAAAGACACAAAACCTCTAGGTTCTATGATTGTGTGAAATTTTGAGATGAAATTTTTGAAATATGAAGATGATGTAAAATATATGCGTGTTATGATAAATTAATATAACTTAGTATATGTGAAAAGTTTGTATTTATGGCATAGTATCCATGAGTGTGGTTCTAGGGAATATTATGAAAGCTCTATGTTCTTAAGTACATTTTTTGGGGTTGGGTGTGCTATAAAAAATCTTCCAAAGCATGCCCTTTAACTGTCTTTTGAGGCTCTAACTGAATGTAAAATTATTACAAGATGACCTATTAATATTCAAAATTCCCAATTAGCATTAGAAGACCAAGGTTATATTTAATGGGATCAGTATGATAGAAATAATATACCTCATGATGTTATAGGTAGTGTCTCATATTCTACACTATGAAAATCAATGTAAGGTATTTCATATCGATGTATCTATATCATGTTAGAGTATCTAGTATTATTTTTTTGAGATATTAGAGGCTTTTCTCCTTGCCTGCATTATTCTTTTGAGAGAAAATGGTACCAAATGATCACTATAAGGTTTCCACATACAAGATGAGTGGATTTCATTATACCTAAAGCATTAAAACAAGTGATTGTATAAGTTTCTATTATAGATCATAAAAATATTCTTCGAAATTATCATCCCACTAATAATAAACCCATTTATTCATCAACTTTATAATGTTTAATCACTTTCAAAAAATATTTTCTATAAATCACTTGATTACATCCCTTGAATCCCCTCAACTCTTTATTATTTCAAGGAGTTGGCATGTTAAATGATTTTTTTTAGTCTTTTCTAGGTCAAATTTGATATTGTGGTAGTGTTCCATGAGTCCAATGAATTTTTTTTATATTATAATTAATTAAAATTTCATAGGATCCATCTTCAAGTTGTGTTGTTGTTTATTTAAAACTATCTCAAGATCAGAAAGGTGATCACAACTTTGTTGATATTTAACCACCAGATCATCCAAGTAGAAATCTTTGGTCTTCCCCAAGAGAGGATTAAAGATATAATAAATGGAATATTGATATGTAGCACAGGATTTCATCAAGATAAAAGAAATTATTCTATTATATTATACCTCTTATGGTTCTTTAAAGACATAATATTATTCATATTAAGGTTTTATCAAAATCTAGTTGTATCAAGAATATCATTTTATAAAGGAGAGTTCTTGAAAACTAGTCATTTAATCAATCAATAGTTCCATGATTGTGACTGGGAATTCATATTTAAAATAGTGCTAGTTGAGTTCCCAAAAATAAATGGAAACTCTAATCTTCCCATTATTTTTCTTAACAAGAACAATATTAGTGATCTATTTATATTATTGAACCTCTGGGATGAAGTTGGATTTTATGAGATTATAAACATTGGATTCTACCTTAAAAAAGGTTAGACGAATTCTCCAAACTACCTATTTATATCCATTATGATCATTTAGAAAACCTAAGTGATGGATAGCCACATTGGGATCCAACCAAATCATCTTAGTATAATTCTGGTTGAAAATTTATATTTTTGGTTTTAGGAAAGAGATATATTTATCATGTTATTTCGGAGTCCAAGAAGCACTGATAAAATTAGGTTATAGATCCTTTTATATATCCAGATTCACTTATTTGATCTCATTAATGGTGGTCATGATTCATTTTTCTAATGTTATATGGGAATATCTAAGATCATAATTTTATTCTCCTTCTACCTTTCTATTATCTAAATTAGAGGATGAAAAGTAATTTTTACACCAAGTAAATGGTATAGAGTTATCCATAGATCATAAAGACTATGATGTGGGGGCATCATTATTATGGTAATCTTAGATATCTTTCCCTTCAATTTCACTTTCATTGTAGGAAAATTATATGCCATTATCATTATATTTAAGAGATAATGTGTGGATATTGTTATAAAGGGAGTTATTATCTTCATCAAGATCGTATTCCTCATCCATCTTGCTAGATATAGTGGTTAATATTAATAACATGAGGATAAGGGGATAATGTTCCAAGAAATTATTCTTTCCTTCTTCAAGTGTTGAGGTTTATTTGATAAAATAAAATCAACCATGTGGTTTGAATATTGTTCAGACTAACACTTACATAGTGGGGATCAGTAGTGATATTGATCTATATGGATGGTGTGGTTTTTGTTTCCCTTTGTTGGTGATTGTTACACCCCTATGCCACTATTTTGGTTTATTTTTTATTTTTTATTTTTTATTTTGATGTGTTTAAAAATTTTGAGATTTCGTGATAGGAATTTTAAAATTCTAATGCCTTTTTAGGGTCTCATAGTTAGCCCACATGGTTTAGGAAAATATTTTCGTTTCTGTTCAATAGTGTTTCAGTTCTTAGAAATATAATTTGGCATGGTCAGCCTATGGTTATTAAAACTATGTGGAGTCTCCTTAAAAACCATGTAGCTTAGTTTATGTGTGGGGGTCACTCATATGTTTATAATATGGTTATTAGAAAACATTCTACCCAAATCGTGTGAATTGTGTTGTCCAAGGCAGTGGCTCCCACACATTTGGCTTATGGTTTTACAAACTGTTCAACCAAACCATATGATCTTCTCTGATTCATTAAAAGTTTAGATTATTGATTTTCTATCACATGATTTAAACCTTTATTCCTATTTATTTCATCCCCTTCATTCGATTGGGGTTGTGGCGCATCCCAAGGGACCCTTTTCCCTTCCTCCTCCTTTTTATGGTTAATCTCCTTTGATTCATGTGGATTTTTAAGGTATTCTCCCCACATTCCTCTCTATTTCTATTCTTATCTTCTTCCTACCCCTTATCTATTGGTTTTTCTTTCTCCTACAAACCAAATTCATTGTAAAGGTTCTATTTAGGGTTTAGTGTGATTGTAATTGTGGGTATTAAAACATTTAAGGGTCTAATATTTCAGTTCCATGATTGGTTGATCACTCTCCATCAAAAGCAACACTTTTCAATTGGTTTCTTATTGGATTAAGGTGATCGTTTCTATGAATTTTCTTTATATTACATTCTATAGGATTCTTGAGAATTTTAAAATGATTTTACTTTCAAATTATGAATATAGGTTTTTCCAATGAGGTATGGAAATTTATTTCATGTGGTTTCAACCCTTGGTATAGAATTCAATTCTATACTAAGTTTTTGTACAAATTAACATGTGTCTCTTAAAAGGTTTTTAATTTTTTTAAAGTTGTGGGTGACATAGGTTTGATATTTTTAAGGTTTTTTTATACCAAATAGTTTTCAATTAAAGTGTTTCAAATTTTTTAAATGTATTATTTTATTAAGAATGGTCATGTTGTCCCATGTGAGTTATATTTTGAAACTTGTAGGTGGATTTGATAATTCCAAAGGTTATTTAAAAAAATTATATATTTCTAAATTATTTTCAAGAAACATATTTATAATTTGGTTTTAGGATTTTTTTGATATATGATTTGAAATTCTATGAGTTGTCTTGTCATCCCAAGATTATTTTAGAAATTCATATTTGGAACCTTATGATAAAGAGTTTTTATGAAAGTTTTGAGACCCTCCTTATGTCCCTTGTGCTTTTCATTCAACTATTGTCTTACCTATATAATTTATATCATTAGACTCTTATGAATTATTAGATGACCTAGATAAGTTTTATCCCTGATGTATATTGTGTTCTGACTTGGTAATTTTTCTTGGCTAAATTGAGTTGGCTGAAAAGAGTCGTGGTAATTATAGTGTCTCATGGTAGTGGTGTAATATCGATAGCTTTTATTCATGGATGATTCAATAGGACCACTAGAGATATGTATAGGTTCTTTAGTTCCAACCTAGGTTCCTTTTTTCAAGTTAAAGTCTTTATTAATGGATTACTATGGGGTTTCCCATGATTTTATGATCCTACATAGGATCATTTATAGGATTCCTTCCTTTTCCTTATTTATATCCCCTATCGATTATGTGATTTAATGGAACCTTTATATTGGTTATTTATTTCTTATTATAATGAATCATTGATTCCATGGTTCCTAATTGAATATACTCTTCTAAATTTTATATTTTTTAAAAAATAGATTTTGCAAAAAGTTGTCAAAGAAGGATAAAGGGATGGTTTGATTTACCTTCAAAATATTTTATATCTGGGTTTTGATTGTGTTTTTAGTCAAATATGAAACTATATTTTTAAAAGTTTTTTTGTAATTTTTTTGATGAATCAAAGAAAATAACTATTTATTTTAAAAACTCTTATATATTCCTTTTATTTTAAATGATTTTTAAAAGAAAGTCTTTAAACCAATGTGTGGGTTTTAAAGTATGATTCTAGGCCTGATTAACTAAGTTTATTTATAAAGGTTTTGCTTTTAATTTAGGAATGAAATAGAACTAGATGATATTTTTTACTTTGGTTTTCTATGTGGAACAAAAATTAACTTTGTGATTATGTTCAGACTAAAATTTATGGATTATAATATGAAAGACTGCATATAATATTTGGTGAAATCCTACCGGGCGTGTTTAGATCACACCCAGCATACACCATTGGGTGTATGTAGTTCTCATATTTTCTTTTAGATTCCATGGATCTAATCTCTTATGGGGATTATGTTCAATTTGGTCCAATTATAAATGGTATGTGATGTGGAGAGAAATTGTGAGTTGTGTAGAGGTGTTCGGGAAATTTAGTTTAGTTTTTTTATTTATTTAGCTTGTCATGTATAATCCAAGACATAATTTTTATTTTTTATATTTATTTTATTTTATAATGAAATGTTTCACTATTTATAGATGTTTTGTGTCATTATATAAATGGTTTGGATTGCTGTTGTTGATTATGAATCATTTTTCTTTATCATTGATCATTACTTCTACTTATTGATGTTTCATGGAAATCCATAATATGGATAGTCCATGACAAACTATTAGTGATTAATCCATTATCTATAAATTTGATTTGAGCATGAATTCATTCCCAAGGTGTGTTCTGTGATGCCTAGGAACTATTTGTTATCCCATGGGGATCATAAATTCCCTTCAGGTCGAGTGGTGGATCATTTCAGGTGGTGGTTCTGGTGGAAGCCCAGGATGATTCATTATAAATAGTATAAAATTATAGGTTATCACTAGGCCCTATGTAATAGTATTTCTCTCTTTATATTTAATAATTTGTTAGATTGGATATATGGATATAGGGAATCAGAAGGTAGGTATAGAAAGAGTATTATGAGCTCTTTTCCATTCAAAGTTGTGAGTTTCCAAGGGTAGTTGGTATTTTATCTTTTATTATGGTTCTCCATTTGATATATTTATTGGATTATGATTTTAAATTTATAGTGGTTGTTCTTTTATTATCATTTTCATATCCTGAGTTTCCTTAGGGGTTATACTTAGTGTTTTGGGATGAAGGATAGAAAGGGAATCAAGGCATGAGTTTGGATTGTAGATCCTAAAAACCCATGCAAAAAAACAAGTGATTAATTATAAACATGTTTTATAGACTATTACATGAATGGAATGTGGCCCTAAACCATGTATCTAATATGATCTTCGTTTCGCATCCAGTTTTGGTTTTTTTATTTATAAATCATTATTCCTATACTTCCTTGTGTTAGAGATAGGAAAGGAATCATGATGGCCATATGATATATTAGTGATATATGATTGGTTTTTGGTATAATTTTATGATGTTACTTTACTTGTGTGATTTTGGTGGAATTGAATTTTTGTGGGTGAAAAGAATATTTCATGGGAGAAGTGTTGTCAGTTTAAAAAAGGCCTTAGTTATTTTTTATAAAATGATATTTGAGTTCATTAAAAAAAATTAGTGGTTGATTTTATTATGAATTTGTAAATTATTTGTTTTATCATGAAATTAGAAATGTATTTTTGTTTTAAAATTGGTTGATGTTTATTTACAAAGTAATTTAAACACTCTCAAGGTGTATTTCAAGAGTGGTTATTTTTAAAGAGTAAGTTTTTGAATTTTTTCAGTTTTAAAATTGTTGAATTTGTTTTAAAAATATAAATTGATTTTATATGATCTATTTTAAAGGTGATTGTTTTCATAATAAAAGTAATTTTGTGTTTCTAGGGCCTTAAATGGGTAAAGTGTTTCATAAATAAAGGTAAATCTAAAACGTGGGATTTAACTTTGAATGAAGCTGGTGGTTTCAAATTCAATACTTTTTAAGGAGAGTTGAAATGGGTTCTCTTGGTTTTTCAAAAAGGAATGAGTGGATTTTAAAAGTTATGTTTCTTATTTTAATGTAATACAACGAGTTAGAGAAATAGATTTTGGGATTTTTTTAGGTTTCAACCCTTGGTGAGTGTTTTCAAGGTGGATGATTTGAAAATTATTCTAGGAAATGAATGTTTTAAAGAAGAAAAAGTTTTTGGATTTTGAAATTAGTATTGGAAGTGTTTTAATTGTGTGATATTTTTCTTAGGATTGTCTCTTGTTTTATTTATAAACTCTTTTCCAAGGGAACCATGGATTTAAAATGCGAATTTTTTTAAAGTATTTGGGATTAATTTGGTGAATGGTTTAATCTATAATACATGAAAAACATGATTTAATGTATCATTTTTCTTAATGTAAGACTCATAGGAAGTTATTTAGTAAAGGTTGGGTGTTTATCTTTATTTTTTTTCTACTTATGATTTTAACACTTTCTAGACTCCAAGTGGAGTGGTAGGTGTTATTTTCTCCCCTTAGGGGTGTACCTTTGGATTATTCAAGGTGGTGTTTCTCTAGTGGCTCTATTAGGGATACTTATAGGTTAATTGGTTCAAGAACATTGTCCTTGGATGGATAGTTGGATTAGAGAGGTTAAGTTTTCTTAGAGATAGTTGTGAGGTTCTTTTAGGGTGATTGTTTGTCTTAGGGATTATGGTTCAAATGATCTTGGAGATGCTTGTGGTTGATAAGTTTACAACATTTCACGTATACTTATGATTATTTATATTTTATTTTTCAAAGGTGGTAATTATTTGGGCGATGATCTATTTTTTGATTTATTCTTGGTGAGTTTGGATTAGTTATGAATTTAGGTAAATTTTTTATTGGTGTTTTAATTAGGTGACTTTTGGTTTCTATTTATGAATGGTGGTTGTTTTGGGAATTCTCATTCCTCATTGTTCAATGATGTTTATTATTACTTGTTCAAGGTATAGTCCATGGTTTAGTTTTCGTTTTATTGGATTGAGCATAGGGAATCCAAGGGTGTGTGTATGGGTAACTTGGGAGTATAGTTTTTTTTTTGTTAGATTAAGGGTGTCGCTTAGTTGGATTTTTCTATCGATATCACCATGGAGAAGTATTCTATGAGCTTGAACCTAAGTTACCCTCATATACAGTTTTTTTCTAAGCTTATAACCATATTTTTTCTTAATGAGGCACATTTTGATTATTATACTCTTGTTTTTCAAAAAACATGAATTTAGTGATATGGACTTATGTTCTTTTGGGGACGTTTTTTTGAATATTTATTCATTTATGGGTTTGATCATGATTATTTTTTGTTGGTTGGAACTGAGAAGTTTTGTGACTCCTTTTTGAGGTTTTTATGATTGAGGTTTTTTTGTTATCTTTTTATAAAAAGTTTTTTTTGTTATTCCACCATTCTAGAATAATTATAAATTATGAGGATGCCTATGATAGGTCCCTATTTTCTTAAAACTTATATTGATTGGTTGTATTTTGGATCATGCTTGAGGTTGTTGGATTTAATTTTAGTTTTATTCAAGTTGTTTGAGGAATTATAATTTTATTTTAGGGTTAGTTTTAGTTTGTTTTACCTCTTCGCCTTGGGCTAATTTTACAAAAAAATCATTATAGACATTATTAGGATTTATCTTATTTTGTTATTTAATTTGATCTAAGACTTTATGAGGGTAGAAAGTGGTATGGTGGGGAAAATTATGACACCACTATGTCACAATTGTGGTTTATTTTATATTTTTTGTTTTTTATTTTTAATTTTTTTAAATTTTTGAGAGTTTTAGATAATAAATTTAAAATTTTAAAATTTTTTAGGGGTCACATAGTTTGGTAAAGTGTGTGGTGCTCATACGATAGTATTCCAATTCTCAGCAATGTCGTTTGACATGGTTAACACATGGTTAGTCAAAATATTCAGAGTCTCTAATAAAACTGTGTGGCTTGGTTTATATGTGGGGTTGATTTGTATGGTTGGTGCATATTTATAAGATACTATGTGTCCCAAACTATGTTAAGTGTGTTGTTCTAGTCAGTGTATCCAACATAATTGGTGCGCAGTTTGGAAAACTATGTGGTCCACCCGTATTCATTAAAAGACGAAATTATTTCTTAACCCTCCCCAGATTTTTACCCCTTATCATCCACATCCCCCCACCCCAACATTTAATTATGGTTGGGGAGAACACCAAGGGATCCTTCTCCCTTACACCTAATTTTAATGGGTTTTCTCCTTTGATTAAATCAGGTTTTTAAGTTATTCTCCCTCTATTCCTCTGTCTTTCTCTTACTATCATATCTCTACCATTTTTCCCTTTATTTTACTTTCTCACATAAACCCTAGATATTTTTAGGGTTGTGTTTAGGGTTTGGGGAGAGTCTAATTATGGTTTAGTGTGTGTTTAGGGGTTGAAGAGGTTGTTTCCATGCTTGGTTGATCATTCTATATCAAATGAGATGCATTGTAATTGGTTTTCTCTTGGATTGAGGTAGGTGTTTCTATGCCATTTCTTTATATTATATGTCACATGCCACTTAAAATTTCCAAAATTATTTTCCTTTAAAATTATGCCTATATGTATTTCCCATGAGGAGCTAAAATTTATTTCAAATGGTATCAACCATTGGCATGGAATGGGATTCCATTCCAAGTGTTTGTAAAAATGACCAAGTGACTCTTAAAAGGAATTTTAATGTTTTAAAGGGGTTATTGGAACCAGTTTGAGATTTTTAAGGGTGTATCACAATAAATGGTTTTTAATTTAAATTTTTTAAATTTCTAAGAAGGTTTTTTATTAAAAGGGGAATGTTGACCCAAGTGAGTTCTATTTAAAATTTATTAGTGGCCATAATCATTTCAAAAAAAATCAAGAAAAGCATGAACTTCTAAATGAATTTCATGAAACATATTTATAATTTAGTTTCAATAGATTTTTTAAATAGTATTTGAAATGGTGTGAGTTGGTTTGGCATACCAAACATATTTTAGTAAGGCCTGTTTGGAACCTTATGATAAAGTGTTTTAAAAAAATTTGTGATACCTTCCTCATTCCCCTTATGCATGTATTTCCTCTTACGATGGTTGATGATTCATATATGTGGAGTGTTGTAAAGACCCATACCCCAGTATCCCAGATCTAGTGCCTTAATTTTTTAAAATTGGTACTAAGTGAAAGAAATCACATTTCAAAGGACCAAATAGTTTAGTAGATTTAGAAAACTAGATATAAACATAATTTTTACATTATAACCTGAATTGGAATACAATATAGAAACTCTAATGGAAACATCCCTATTCTTCTATATTATCCCTATATGTCATTCATAATATGCATCTTGGCATCCTGGGGAAAAATATAACATAAGAAATAAGTGAGCTCAGATACTCAATAAGGGTAAGAATACAATACAAGCTATCATAAATAAACATAAAAAATAAGGAAAGTTGAATAACTAAAAACACATTTCATTAAAACATATTCTTGAGCATAATATGGCATGAGTAAAATTTGATCAAAAAATACCATACAAATAATCACATGATAATGAAACTTAACCATAGATATTCTACTAGTTGAATAATAATACGGATTATCAATATAAAATCTCATAATAATGTAATTCATAATACATGATTTCCAAAACAAACCATCAAGGCCCCATATAATAATTATATATAAATGTGTAATGCCTCCGCTAATACTCAATCTAGTTTTTCTTGGGAGACCTACTAATGCATTGAGGAACTATAATAGGCCCCTCCAGTCACTTACTAAGTACAATAAATTCCTCATATGAAAGGGTTAAATATAATCAACATAAAAAAATTTATTTAAACTAGCATATAAAATTTAAATAATTTTCTTATTCAATAAACATAATCATAAACCATCCATATAAATATTATAACACCTTGAAATTCTAAAGTAAGAACCTTATATTCGATAGCATGCATGACACACGACACCAAGCGCGTAAGGGGATATAATACCTTGATACTTTAAAATATATTTACTATTTTAAATATATTTGATATATTCTATATTTTCAATTCACTCAACAACAAGTTAGTGTGTGTTATACGCAAGAGATACTTTCTTCGAAATATTTCATTATACAAAACGACAAATTTTAACCGAACAATAATATATTATTAAAATATTATTAATTAATATAATAATATTTAACCTAGACATTAAATTAGTGGTTATAAATATAATTAACTATCTTATGAAAATATATATTTTACAAAAATTTAAAATGAATTTATTGGTTATAAATTAATTATAAATGAATATAAAAACCAATTAAATATAAAAGAAAATATTAATATTTTCACAAAGATATTTTACCCTAATAAATTTAATTAATAACAATTATTGGGATATATTAATTTAATATTTATATCATATATTAAATATAATATTTTTTAAGTTCATCCAATATATTTGATAAGCATAAGATAAGAACAAACGAAAGATTACACTTAAAAACCTATATTTTTATAATGGTAATTTTAATGCTATTTAATGGAGAACTCATTTTAAATATGAATTTTAAAACTTTAAATGATTTAATATGTTACAATGAAATTAATATTTTAAATTGAAACATAAAAATTATGTTATGGTGAAATTCTGGTATTTTTTAGAAACATATCATTTTTTTAATGAATAGTTAAAAATACTAAATTTTAGTTTAAAATTGCTTTTTCATATAATTCATTTATAAGGTTAAATTATATTTTAAATTGGTTTAAAGATTTAATAATATAATATTATTATAAATTAATTCAATTTAGGTTATTAGATTCAATTTTAGTTTAAATTTGACTATAAAAACAAAGCAAACTTTTGGATGTTTTTACTTTAAAAACAGGCATTGTCATCTCGCATATAGGTTGAATTTTAAATTAATTTATGTCACTTATATGGTTTTAATTTAGAAACATGGATTCCATATTTTTTATCAGCCTAATTTATAATTTCTAATAATTCCAATTTTTTTTACCAAAAGGATTAGTGAATGTGATTAAAATTAATTATAATTATTAAGGAAAAATTAAGATTAATGAAGGACTCAACCTTTAACTTAGGGGGCCAAATGACCTAGACACTTGTACAACACAAATTTAATGGATATATATCAGACATAAAACTTCCATTATTGAGTTTTTTTCATTTGGTATGACTTTGTTTAGGTAAGAACATGTATACACCTAAATTATTTCCAAAAATTCCAAGTGAGTCCTTTTCAATCCCTATAAAAGCTGACCACCTCTCCCCATTCCTCATGAATATCAAACAAATTAGGTTTAGACAGGATCTACCAAAATATCTTTCCAAAATACCTAACCTCAACCATTAATCCTATATTTGGGAAAGAATCCTTCCAAGGGATACTTTTGGTAGAAATCAGAAGAATTTATCTGATTGAGAGGCAACGTCTTCTCTCAATCTCTCTAGTTTCATTTCCATTATCCACCCCCAAAAATATATTTATTAAGTTCTTATATTACTACACCAGTATAATAAATATACTATTATGTTTTTATTTAAAGTTTTATACCAAAACTTACACACAACTCCATCTAATTGGTAACAAATATATTGTTTCTGTGTACGGTGAACTATTTCCTCATGAAATGATGATTGTTCATTTTTCCTTTAACACCTATAATGGTGTCCATTATGATGGAAAAAATATTTATATTTGATATATATGGTCTTTAATATTTATTTATAATTATTTAATAATTTTATAACACATACCTTTAATACTTCCCATTTTTTATTAATATGATAATTTCATTTGAGGAAGTGTGGACTACTACCCCTTCAAAGAGATATAACTCGTTCATTTCATACGTAGAACATATAAAAGATTGTTTTAATAAAAATAAGTAACATATATATCCTATATCCGATACTTTACTTATAATATACATATTTATCATTTTTTTTATTTCTTTTAATACGACAGAGAAATGAAAGTAGTATACATGTGTATGTATGGCCTACCGTCTTCATGAATGGTGCACTTCATTCCTTATCTCAAAATATTATAGACTATTTTAAATACATATGTACTGAATATATAATATTTAAATGATGGATATGATGAAATAATGATCTAATAAATAGGAACAACAATTAATAATTCAAAACATACTTGAGAAAACTAGTAAATTAACACCTGAAATAGCTAAAATAATGAAAGAGTATTAACAAAAAGGTAATAAAATATTATAAGTTAATATATGATATTATAAACATGATTACGGTTTTGGTATAAGTTATTAACATATTTAAACCACTATAAATGATTATAAATACCACATAACCAAAGGAATGTTAAGGTATGGATTTCATCTCAATTTACATTTTATTGATGTAACACCCCAAGATTTTACGGTACGCTTCTCTTTGAATAATGCAATAGCGTGTGTTGTACGCAACATCGAGTTCTAACACACCACAACAAATCAAACTAGCTGTTATGAATAGTAATACCCACTTTTTGAAATTTATAAATTTTATTTTTCAAAATGGACTTCATTTTTTGATTCGGAATATCGAAATTAGCCTAGGGTGAATTTTTTGTATTTTTTTGAAAAAACTTCATTTTTTGATGAATAGTGAAACCACTAAGTGGGAGTTAAAAAACTGAATTTTTCATAAAACTTAATTTTACCACTTCTGTGAGTGGAATTTCATAAATCCAAGAGACACGGTTAATATCAAGGAATAAAATGAGGTTCATTGAGATGAAAATAATTTCTGGTGAATAGTAACTTTTTACTTTTATTTACCACAGTTAAAAGTAAATAGGGTAATTAAGGGTAAAAATTATATTAATATTACCCTAAAACATGTATTAATTCTATTGGATAATCTTAATTTGACCAAAAACAACCTTAGGAATAAAATATTATCATTTAGGTCCACTTGGATTAGATTAGGACATTTATTATTATTTAATTCAAAGTAGAGTTAAAAGAGTTAAAATCAAAGTTTATTTACTAAATCATTTTTAATATAGGGTTATACATAAGATAAATTCAATTTTAAATATTAATTAGAAATCTAAAAATATTTCCTACATAATGGTATTTTATTTATAATTTTTAGACAATAAATAATTTAATTTATTTATGACCCAATGATGATGCAGTAATTACCATAATAGTGAACAATTAAAATAATTGATATTATAAATACACAAATAAATATAATTTGAGACTTTTTATGAATTACACTAATTTTATAGGTTAATATGACATGTTAGGAATGATTTAATTAACTTTTTTCTAAGTAATCATTCTGTTATGATTTTCACAAAAATCAATTTTCCAAATAGTGTCAACATTGACAAAAAAGAGTTTTTAAAACAAATATTATATTATTAATTGATATTAAATTCCTAAAAATCTAAGGTTCGGCCAAGAGACTTATACCATGATAGTTGTATCATTAATGGACCACTTTGGGGTCACTTGGAGGTATATAGTAAGTTTATTAACTATATAATATAAAAATACAAAGTGACATGGTAAGTGTCAAACTAATTAACTAAGAGTTAAAACTAAAAGATAAGGTTAATATAATGACCCAAACCTGTCTAAATTATATTGGTTGAGTGGTTTTCAACCCATCCCCACCTTAAACTTTAAATAATAAACTTTTGAGCCATTAGAAACCGAATATGAATTTATTATAAAATAATATTTCTAGCTTTTCCAAAGGTGCCCCTCACCCCTCTTATAAAAGGGAACTCCCCCTTATCATTAATTCACACCTTCAAAGCCATTTGGCTCGGCCAAACGCTGCCCAAATACTCTCTAAACTTCCCTAACTTCATCCTGTAGGCCTTCATTTAGTCATAAATCCAACCTAAGAGCCCTTTTGATCAAATCAAAAGGAAGAACTCGAAGAAGAGGTAATGACTTCACCACCCTTTTTCAAGTTCCTTTCTTCTTCCACTTCTTATTTCTTTGTTATTACCATTCCAAAATAATAAATCTAGTATCTTATATATACTTTTATGTTATTATAAATATGGTTCAATCATATTCAGTATTCTATCCATCCTTTGAATAACATGTCACCATACGTGCATACGTATGGCTTACCGTCTCCACGTCGTGGTGTAATTGTTATTCAATAAATTATTATTTGGATGGGTTTAATAATGATGTGTAATTCATGTAAATAATAAATATAACATGATAATTATTCTGTATATATAATATACCATCCAATTATATATTATTTTAATATCAAAAAAATTATATTGTCGCTCGTGTGTACGTACGGACTACCGTCTCCACGAACGCGATGAGATTCATTCTCCATCGTATCCATTAAAGTATAATTCTCATTTGATGATTAATAATAGTATCTAAGGACTTTATATCATTCTATATATGATTAAGATACAACCTATCCATGACAAACACAGCTTACGTAACAAAACATATAAAATAAAATGAGTAAGTTAACACCCGAATCGACGATAATACTAAGATATTATTAACAAATAAATGTTCAAAGATCATATATGATATCATATTAATGTATATGATTCTTTTATAATTTAATAACAATTATTTCACCATTATACAGGACGTTAACCCACCCTCAACCAAGGAAAATTACAAGGTAAGGTTTTATTTCGCAATCTCTTCATTATCCGAGGTTGTTTATACGTAATAATCTACTGGGATCTCTTTATCATCCACATCCATGTTTCTTAAAAATGTATTTCAAAACATTTTTACTATTTACAAGAATATGGGTTAAATTCATTTATACCCTTGTTTGACTTTTTATAAGAGGTTTATAAAGGAATCTTTCCGTCATTTTCCAAACAAGGTGCTTTTTAACCTTTTCGACAGAATTAAGGTAAGAATGTTTTTTTTTAACTTATACGACGGGTGCGGCTATTTTCCGCCATTATAAAATCGTCAAAGCTTCCCTTACAATCTTATAAGAATATTTTCAAATAAAATGTTTTATTTTATAAAAATATCACCCTTAAATTATTTCAAAATAGAAATATATATTTCTCTAAAAAGAGTTTTGATTTCATCTATGTCAATATCCTTTGATGGATTTTACGCTTATTTAAAGTTGATTTATTATGATACAAAACTTCTATATTGTATTGAAGGTTTTGTGATATGTTTGACTGTGGATTTTTTATTTTTATACCATTCATGGTTTATGGATGAAGTATTTACATTTCGTATGTTAGTTTTAATACGAATGTTTATGTTATGTTTAAACCTTTTCATATGGGAATGCATTAGACTTAATATGTGACGGTTGGAGCCCGCTATAGCTCCTCGATGCATCGGTAGGTCTCATGAGACAAACTAGTATCTTGGCACAAGGCCTTGGAAAAATCTTATTTTTAATCATGGCACGAGGCCTTGGCTATGTGGTTATGATAGTCTGCCATTATGCATTCCATCATTATGAAAGTGGTTATTGATATTTCATGTTTTATTCGATTAGTAGAATATCCATGTGAATAATTAAATTGAATTATTTCATTTTATTTTTTCCATACTATGTTGAATTTAAAGTTTAAAAAGGCTTTTTTTTAGTTATACATTTCCTTAAATGTTTATTCTTATTTATGAAAGTTTCTGCTATATTGTTATCCTTACTGGGCATTTGAGGTCACCCCTTTTCTATGTTTTATTTTTCCCAGGATGTGAAGAAGTAAATTATGAATGACCTGCAGGGATAGTATGAGGGGATAAGATTGTAGACTATGGAGACTATTTTCTTGTAGTTTTCATTTTTATGATGTAATGTAAAACTTTATGAATATATCTAGTGTTTCTAAGGCTACTAAACTAATCGGTCTTTCGAGATTTGATCTTTCTTGTGATCATGCCAATGTTATGTAATAATGCACTGACTCTAGGTAACTGGGTTCGGGGCGTTACATTTTGTATCAGAGGAAGTTTAGTACAAACCTTGGAAGCTAGGTTTAGATAAACTATGATTAGAGCGCATAGACCTACGATGGACTTTGAGGATTAGTATAGAAGAACTTCCTAGAATTTTGGTGTTGTGGAGATTTTGTGAGTTTTCCGAGAAATACATCCCTGTCTGGTTACGAGCAGGTAGAGGCGGATCTGGCATAGATTTACCTAGGGGTAAAACCCGAAAACACCGCTTTGATCTAGACTCGAACGGGAACTGGTGCACGAAACGGGCCTTGCTGCACTCTTGGTTACGACACTCCCGGGGGATATTCTTAGGATAACTCTCATTTTCTTTACAAATCATTATGAAGGGTTTATGAGTATATACTTCCTCAAAGAAAACATTTTTATGATTATGGATTATATCCAGAAATAGTTCAATTTATGTTAAGTGTTTTATAAGTATAGAATTATGTATTTTGATTCATAAACTGATCTAGTTTATGCCATTGTTTAGAAATGGTTCCTAGTGGAAGAAATGGAAACTGTATCAATGCACGCACTCCATTTAGGGATTTCCCTACTGCTCAAGATAATTATAGTGGAGTTGGTGATGCAACTAGTGTCGATCAGCTAATCACCATACTGGGATAACTCACTCAGGTTATGAATAATAACCTTAACCGTATAGAGCACCCTAATCCTCAGCGTGGAGGATCAATGTTAGATCCCTTTATGAGGCAACAACCACCAACGTTCAATGGGAGTACAAATCCCTTAGTAGCTGAGCAATGGATAAATTCCCTAGAGAAAATATTTCAGGCTTTGGGGAGTAGTGAAAGGGAAAATTTTATCATGGCAGTTTACCGCCTCACTGGAGATGTTGATCAATGGTTTTCATTGATTCAAAACATGAAGGAATATGATGAAGTATCAAATATGGAATGGAGGGAGTTCAAAGATCTATTTTTAGAAAAATACTTTCCTTGTGACCATCAAGCAGATATGGAAAGACAATTTCTGAGTCTGAGGCAAAAGGAGGATGAGAATGTCGCAAAGTATGAGGCTAAATTTACAAGGTTAGCAAGGTATGCTGGAGATTATATACGTAACCCAATAAGTAATATTGATCGTTTCTTTGATGGGTTAAAACCATTTCTCCGTCGAGAATTAGTCTCAAAATCCTTCTCGTCGTATGAAGACATTATCTCATGTGCTATCAAGACAAAGAAAGAATTCTCAAAGTCGTATGACTTTAAAGAAAAGCAAGAGAAGAAGAGATCTTTTGATCAATCTGGGAATTGAAATAAAGGGAAGAAGGGAAAAGTTGAATATCCATCCTGCAGTAAATGTGGGAAGAAACACCCTGGTACATACTTAAAAGGAACGGGAGTCTGTTACAAGTGTGGTGAAAAAGGCCACCAAGCTCGTGATTGCAATGGGAAGAAGGAAGCTATCGATGTTCAGTGCTACCATTGCAGGGAGATGGGACATTATGCAAATGAATTTCCTATGTGTCAGGGGAACTTACCTTAGAAAATTCCAAGGGATCAAGGCCAAGCTTATGTTATCACTACTGCTAAGGTAGAAGCTCCGAAAGATGTGGTGGCAGGTAATTTAATGGTTTCCTCAAGTTTAGCAAATGCATTATTTGATTCTGGATCATCGCATTGTTTCATATCTTCCGAGTTTGCTAAAAAATTATATATTTCCAATTTTATTTAACAAGGTATTTTTCAGTTAAAACTCCTAAGGGAAGTATCATTGCAACAAAGTTTTGTGAATCAGTCCTCATTAGAGCACATAAATGTTATTTATCGGCTGATCTCATCGTCATACCTATGATTGAGTTTGATATAATCCTTGGTATTGATTGGCTTTCGGACCATGATGTGAAGATTTATTGTAAGAAGAAGGAGGTTACAATTTTTGATGATGATGATAAGGAACACCTTATCTTTAGAGAAGAATCATCACCACCTAATTCTTATCTAGATCAACCCCCAGTAGCTTAACTAAATTAAATTATTGGGGAGGTAGAGGATGAAATGACTATGGGTGAGGAAAATAATGTTCAAATATAGGATGTACCTATTGTGAAAGAATATGTAGATGTGTTTCCGGAAGATTTACCTGGACATCCTCCAGAACGATAAGTTGATTTTTCCATTTATTTAATTCCTAGATCAGGGCCTATATCGAAGACCCCTTATAGAATGGCCACTGTAGAATTAGTTGAACTAAATAAACAACTAGAGGAATTGAGTAATAAGGGATTTATTCTCCCTAGTGTTTCTCCATGGGGATCCCCTGTTCTTTTTGTTAAAAAGAAAGATGGATCTATGAGGTTATGTATTGACTACAGGGAGATCAATGTTATAACAATAAAGAACATGTATCCCCTACCTCGCATTGATGATTTATTTGACCAACTACATGGAGCTCAATACTTTTCAAAGATTGACCTTCGATCTGGATACCATCCGTTGTGTGTAAAGAAGGAAGACATTCCGAAGACAGCATTTCGAACCAGGTACGGGCATTACGAGTTTACAGTAATGCCTTTTGGATTGACTAATGCACCCTCTGTATTCATGGATCTGATGAATAAAGTTTTCAAGGAATACCTAGATGAATTTTTGATGGTATTTATTGATGATATCTTGGTATACTCCAAAATCTACGAAGATCATGAAAATCAATTGCGTATTATCCTGAAGACTCTGAGAAGACATGAATTATATGGGATGTTTAGAAAGTGTGAATTCTGGCTTCAGGAGATTTCTTTTCTTGGCTATATTGTCTCTAAGGATGGAATATTTGTTGATCCTTCTAAGACCAAGGCAATCCAAGAATGGCCAGCACCTATGAGTATAATTGAGGTACGCAGTTTTATTGGTTTGGCAGGTTATTATCGACGTTTCGTCCAGAGTTTTGCCCGATTGGCTAACCCATTAACGAAGCTCACACGTAAAGAGTTTAAATTTGTTTGTACAAAAGAGTGTGAATAATGTTTCAAAGAACTTAAGAGATATTATTCAATGATCCTATATTGACTCTACCATTAGGGAATGATGGGTTCGTTATTTATAGTGATGCATCGAAGAAAGGACATGGTTGTGTTCTTTTGCAGAATGATAGGGTTATTGCCTATGCATCACGACAGTTGAAAATTCATGAACAAAACTATCCTACTCATGATCTCGAGTTGGCAGTGATGATCTTTGCTTTGAAGATATGGAGGCACTACCTCTATGGTGAAAAATGTGAGATCTATACTGATCATAAAAGTTTGAAGTATATTTTCTCACAAAAATAACTCAACATGAGGCAAAGGAGATGGCTTGAATTACTCAAGGATTATTATTGCATGATACACTACCACCCAGGGAAAGCAAACAAGGTGGCAGATTCTTTGAGCAGAAAAGATCATGGAGTTTTGAACAATATGAGAATTGAAAGGGATCCAATGTTCATGGATCTAGTGAAGATGGACATGGGAATAACCAGGGAAGGTGAAACATCAATTATTTTTCAAATGGTCTCCAAACCATCTTTACTAGAAAGGATTAACAGTTATCAGACCGATGATGAAGAATTTCAAAAGAAGATTAAAGCTGTGAATGATGGGAGATTGAGATAGTTTGTTTATGAAGAAGGAATTTTGAAATTTGGGAAGAGGCTTTGTGTTCCTGATATACCTGATCTAAAAAGGGAATTAGTGGATGATGCTCATAGTTCCAATTTCTCTATACACCCTGGGAGCACCAAAATGTATAGATATTTGAAGAAACATTTTTTTGGGACAACATGAAGAGGGAGATTGCTGATTTTGTGTCAAGATGTATGGTTTTTCAACAAGTGAAAGCTGGAAGGCAACAGCCTGGAGGAGTCATGCAACCTCTTCCCATACCGGAGTGGAAATGAGACAATATTACGATGGAATTTTTCATGGGGCTACCAAAGACTCCTAGAAGGAACGATGAAATATGGTTCATTGTTGATCGTCTTACCAAGTAAGCACATTTTCTTGCTATAAGGGAAGATTTACTACTTAAACGACTAGCAAGACTATATATTAATGAATTTGTGAGACTTCATGGAGTACCCCTATCGATTGTTTCTGATCGTGATCCCCGTTTTACTTCAAGATTCTGGAAAAGTCTTCAGAAAGCCTTGGATACTGAACTTCATTTGAGCACTGCCTACCACCCTCAAACAGATGGACAATCAGAACGAACAATTCAAACCTTAGAAGACATGTTGAGATCCTGCTCACTTGACTTTCAGGGTATGTAGGATCAATATTTACCTCTGGTATAATTTTCCTATAACAATAGCTTCCATTCGAGTATTCATATGGAACCATATGAAGCATTATACGGAAAGATATGTCGCACACCAACCTGTTGGGATGACGTTGGTGAACGAAAACTTATAAGCCCAGAACTGGTGGAGGAAACGATGGAAAAGGTGAAGGTAATCCAAAACCATATCAAAGCAGCTCAAAGTAGGCAGAAGAGCTATGTTGATAATCGAAGGAAGGATTTGGAATTTCAAGTCAGTAATCATGTTTTCCTGAAGGTATCTCCAGGGAAGGGAGTCATACGTTTTGTTAAGAAAGGTAAATTGAATCCCAGGTACATCAGACCTTTCGAAATTCTAGAATGAATTGGGGTTGTAGCTTACCGATTGGCAATGCCGCCAAGTCTCTCCAAAGTTCACGATGTGTTCGGCGTATCTCTGTTGAGGAAATACATGCCTAACCCAATGCATGTACTCACCTATGAGGAATTAGAACTGGAACCTGATCTATCTTATTTCGAAGAGCCCGTCAAGATTCTTGATACGATAGAACAAGTACTGAGAAACCGGACGACTTGTCTGGTAAAATTCTTGTGGATAAACCATAAGATGGAAGAGGCAACGTGGGAACCTGAGGAACTTATGATGAAGAACCACCCGAGTCTTTTCATGTGGTAGTATTCTAGAAATTTCGAGGATGAAATTATTTGAAGGAGGGGAGAATGTAACACCCCAAGCTTCTATGGTATGCTTCTCTTTGAATAATGCAATAGCGTGTGTTGTACGCAACATTGAGTTCTAACACACCACAACCAATCAAACTAGCCGTTATGAAGAGTAATACCCACTTTTTGAAATTTATAAATTTTATTTTTCAAAATGGACTTCATTTTTGGATTCGGAATATCGAAATTAGCCTAGGGTGAATTTTTGGTATTTTTCTGAAAAACTTCATTTTTTGATGAATAGTGAAACCACTAAGTGGTAGTTAAAAAACTGAATTTTTCATAAAACTTAATTTTACCGCTTCTGTGAGTGGAATTTCAAAAATCTGAGAGACACGATTAATATCAAGGACTAAAATGTGGTTCATTGAGATTAA
This sequence comes from Viscum album, assembly GCA_963277665.1. Taxonomy (NCBI): domain Eukaryota; kingdom Viridiplantae; phylum Streptophyta; class Magnoliopsida; order Santalales; family Viscaceae; genus Viscum; species Viscum album. The sequence continues at coordinate 1,076,552,942 of OY728139.1, read as the reverse complement.
AATAATTTTTGGTGAATAGTAACTTTTTACTTTTATTTACCACGGTTAAAAGTAAATAGGGTAATTAAGGGTAAAAATGATATTAATATTACCCTAACACATGTCCTAATTCTATTGGGTAAGCTTAATTCAACCAAAAACAACCTTAGGAATAAAATATTATCATTTAGGTCAACTTGGATTAGATTAGGACATTTATTATTATTTAATTCAAAGAAGAGTTAAAAGAGTTAAAATCAAAGTTTATTTACTAAATAATTTTTAATATAGGGTTATACATAAGATAAACTCTATGGTAAATATTCATTAGAAATCTAAAATGATTTCCTATATAATGGAATTTTATTTATAATTTTTAGACATTAAATAATTTAATTTATTTATGACCCAATGATGATGCAGTAATTACCATAATAGTGAAAAAATAAAATAATTGATATTATAAATACCCAAATAAATATAATTTGAGACTTTTTATGAATTACACTAATTTTCTAGGTCAATATGACATGTTAGGAATGATTTAATTCACTTTTTTCGAAGTAATCAGTCTATTATGACTTTCGCAAAAATCAATTTTCCAAATAGTGTCAAAATTGACATAAAAGAGTTTTTAAAACAGATATTATATTATTAATTGATATTCAATTCCTAAAAATATAAGGTCTGGCAAAGAAACTTATACCATGATAGTTTTACCATTAATGGACCACTTGGAAGTCGCTTGGAGGTATATAGTAAGTTTATTAACTATATAATATAAAAATACAAAGTGACATGGTAAGTGTCAAACTAATTAAGTAAGAGTTAAAACTAAAAGATAAGGTTAATATAATGACCCAAACCTATCTAAATTCTATTGGTTGGGTTGTTTTCGACCCATCCCCACCTTAAACTTTAAATAATACACTTTGGAGCCATTATAAACCGAATATGAATTTATTATAAAATAATATTTCTAGCTTTTCCAAAGGTGCCCCTCACCCCTCTTATAAAAGGGCACTCTCCCTTCTCATTAATTCACACCTTCAAAGCCATTTGGCTCGGCCAAACTCTGCCCAAATACTCTCTCAACTTCCCTCAATTCATCCTAGAGGCCTTCCTTTAGTCATAAAGCCAACCTAAGAGCCCTTTTGATCAAATCAAAAGGAAGAACCCGAAGAAGAGGTAATGATTTCACCACCCTTTTTCAAGTTCCTTTCTTCTTCCACTTCTTCTTTCTTTGTTATTACCATTCTAAAATAATAACTCAAGTATCTTATATATATTGTGATGTTATTATAAATATGGTACAATAATATTCATTATTCTATCGATCTTTTGAATAACATGTCACCATACGTGCGTACGTACGGCTTACTGTCTCCACGTCGTGGTGTAATTGCTATTCAATAAATCATTATTTGGATGGGTATAATAATGATGTGTAATTCATATAAATAATAAATATAACATGATAATGATTATTTATATATAATATACCATCCAATTATATATTATTTTAATATCTAAAGAATGATATTGTCGCTCGTGTGTATGTACGGACTACCGTCTCCACGAACGCGATGAGATTCATTCTCCATCGTATCCATTCAAGTATAATTCTCATTTGATGATTAATAATAGTATCTAAGTAGTTTATATCATTCTGGATATGATTAAGATACAACCTATCCATGAAAAACATGGATTACGTAACAAAACATATAAAAGAAAACCATTAAGATAACACCTGAATCGACGATAATACTAAGATATTATTAACAAATCAATGTTAAAAGATCATATATGATATCATATTAATGTATATGATTCTTTTATAATTTAATAACAATTATTTCACCATTATATAGGAGGTTAACTTACCCTTAACCAAGTAAAAGTACAAGGTAAGGGTTTATTTCGCAATCTCTTCATTATCCGAGGTTATTTATACGTAATAATCTACTGGGATCTCTTTATCATCCACATCCATGTTTCTTAAAAATGTATTTCAAAACATTTTTAATATTTACAAGAATATGTTTTAAAGTCATTTATACCCTTTTTTGACTTTTTATAAGAGGTTTATAAAGGAATCTTTTCATCATTTTCCAAATAAGGTGCTTTTTAACATTTTCAACAGAATTAAGGTAAGAATGTTTTTTTAACTTATACGAAGGGTGCGGCTATTTTCCACCGTTATAAAATCGTCGAAGCTTCCCTTACAAGTTTATAAGAATATTTTCAAATAAAATGTTTTATTTTATAAAAATATGACTCCTAAATGATTTCAAAATAGAAAGAGATATTTCTCTAAAAAGAGTTCTGATTTCATCTATGTCAACATCCTTTGATGGATTTTATGCTTATTTGAAGTTGATTTATTATGATACAAAACTTCTATATTGTATTGAAGGTTTTGTGATTTTTTTAACTGTGGATGTGTTATTTTTATACAATTCATGGTTTATTTATGAATTATTTACATTTCGTATGCTAGTTTTAATACGAATGTTTATGTTATGTTTAAACCTTTTCATATGGGAATGCATTGGACTTAATACGTGACGGGTGGAGCCCGCTATAGCTCCTCAATGCATCGGTAGGTCTCATGAGACAAACTAGTGTCTTGGAACAAGGCCTTTGCAAAATCTTATTTGTAGTCTTGGCACGAGTCCTTGGCTATGTGGTTATGATAGTCTGGAATTATGCATTCCATCATTATGAAAGTGGTTATTGATATTACATGTGGTTATTATATTAGTAGAATATATATGTAAATAAGTAAATGGAATTATTTCATTTTATTTTTTCCATACTATGTTGAAGTTCAAGTTTAAAAAGGCTTTTGTTTTATTTATACATTGCCTTAAATGTTTATTCTTATTTATGAAAGTTTCCGCTATATTGTTATCCTTACTGGGTATTTGAGCTCACCCATTTTCTATGTTTTATTTTTCCCAAGATGTGAAGAAGTAAATTATGAATGACCTACAGGGATAGTATGAGGGGATAAGAGTGTAGACTATGGAGACTATGTTGTTGTAGTTTTTATTTTTATGATGTAATGTAAAACTTTATGAATATATCTAGTGTTTCCAAGGCTACTAAACTAATCGGTCTTTCGAGATTTGATCTTTATTTTAATCATGCCAATGTTATGTAATAATGCACCGACTCTAGGTAACTAGGGTCGAGGCATTACAATTGAGACTTATTTGTTTTTATGAACCAATTCTCTTTTATTTGTTGTATTTACTAAAATTTAACACTTAATATCATGAAGATACTTACTCTCGTGATATTATAAGTTTAAATTATATTATTCCTTCATGGGGTTTATTATTTAAATGTTTTAAGGTGGTATGGGACACATTGGAATTTTTAAATTTTCATTTCCCTCAATATTGTTTTTATGATCTTTCAATGGTATTTCCATTCATTAATGTCAAAAACCCTTATTGTTACTTATCCTCTACTGAGGATTTATTTATTAATCTGTATCTTTTATTCAATGCGAATATTTTGATAATTAAAATTGTTCATGAATATGATAAATGCTTTGGACTGGTATGACATAGGTGGGGGTCGATTATAGATATCCCCCCGATGCATCGGTAGTCTCATGAGACGAATCATTTAGCCAAATCCAATGGGTTTTTACCCGATATGTTGCAAACTATCTTTTGAAAGGTCTTGATGGTAAAGGTACTATGTACCTAGGAAACATGGAATCTAATAGTTAATAATTTCCCTCATTTAGATTTTGTTATTATTCATCTATGTTATTTTGCATCAACATATCTATGGATTCATTTAATTATTAGTTTACTGATTTAGATGGAATGATTTCAGTTTCTTAAATTTCCATATTGATATTTCCTTAACTAATTATTTTAATGGAATGTGTTATCAATTATTTACCTTTTTGTGTTAATCAATTCTTATTGATTCATTATTGATTCTTCTTTATTTACCCTTACTGGACATTTGAGATCACCCTTACTATGTTTCCTTTACCTATGTTAGAAGAATAAATATTTGAATATGTGTTCAAGGATGCAGTTTATTTCATTTTATTATATATCATGTTTGTATTTTCTATTTACCAATGTGTTATAGGTATCATTTATGTAATCTATCTTTCCAAGACTTCTAAATTAATCATCTATTCAGGATTTGATTCCTTGTAATCATGTCAATGTAATAAATTAATGCACCAGCTCTGAGATTCTAAGGTTGGGGCATTATAGTTGGTATCAGAGAAAGTTTATATGAAAACATGGAAACTATATTTAGAAAACATATATTAGGGAGCACAACCCTAGATAAACATTGAGAATAAGTATATAAGAACATCCAATAATTTTGGTAAGGAATATATTATGTGGGTATTCCTATAAATACATCCATATCTGGATACTACAAGTGTACATGGTTTTGGAATGGATGTACATAGGAGTAATAATTATAACAAGTTATTATGGGCCTAACTCGGGGTAACTTGGTACACAATAATGGGCCTTACTACGCATCTAGTTTGACACTCCTGGGGGATATGCTTAAGATAATTCACAGAATCTTTAAAAACCATTATGAAGGACTTGAAAGTAAATATATCCCCAAATAAACCATGTTTACAATTATAAGATTAGTTATGTATAAATTATTCAATTTATGTTAAGTTTTACACTAGTTTTGGGATGATATATGATTTTATGATTTCATCTAGTGTATAAAATTGTTTATCAATGGAGAATAACTGAAGGAATGTGAAATCCACCAATACACATGATCCAAAGAGTAATAAGTATCATATCTTTAATGGTGTTAAGCCAACATTCCAAAGGGAAATAGTCTCCCAAGTATTCTCATCATATAAGGAAATAATATCATGTGCTAGAGAGATAGGTAAACAATTCCTATGTCTTAAAAGAAAACCAAGACAAGAAGAGACCATCTAGGCATCATGAAAAAGGGAATGAGTCGAAGAAAATGAAGGAAAAAAAGAATTTTCTGATATGTGATAATTATGGAAAGAAAAAATCTAGTACTTTATTGAAGGGAATGGGAGTTTGTTATAAGTATGGAGAAAAAAGATACCAAGTTCATGATTAAAAGGGTAATAAAATGGTTTCTAATGTACAATGATTCAACTAAAAGGATATTAGACACTAGGAGAATCAATGTCCCAAGCGTCAAAAGAATATACCCCAAGTGATGCTATTGGATAATGATCAAGTTATTCTACTACTACATATGAAGAGTAATAATTAATATTCCTATTCAAGAATTATGTCATTTGAATACTTTATCAGCAATGTACTGGTTATAAGAATTATGGAATATATGAGTATTGTATTGTAGTAATTTTTTGTTAAGTATTTGAGATATTATACTTAATGGTACTAATAAAAGTGATTCAGTAGAAATTTGAACTTTTCATAAAACACATTATTGAGGGAAATACAACCCTCAATATGTTTTTGATGTTGAGATAATCATGAAAAAATTATTATTTTGGACAAGTTTTTACTACCATGGAATTGATTAATGACTTTTTGAAAAGTGGTCTATGCTATTATTGATTGTAGAGACCCGTATCTTGACGTACATGGACATTACATTACATTTGCGGAATACTTAGTATATAACAAAAACACACACTAAAGGATCGTAATAGTTTAGTGTCTTTGGAAACTCGGAACGTAATCTTCTAATCGTGGTGAAAGTTCTTCAATATCTCCCATAAAGGTCATCCTTTTTTTCTACCTAAAACCTTTCTTTATATCCTGGGGAAAAGAAAACATAAAAGGGTGAGCTCAAATGCTCAGTAAGGGTAAACAAAGGAAATATCAATCACATAATTTTCATAAGGACATAACATTTTTGGAAATCTTAACCTGCAAAAGAGAGCATAATTTCATAACATGGGATAAATCATAGTAGTGAAATGAAATCATAACTTAAAACATTACTCATTGTGGCATACACACATAATCATAGAGAATCATTTCTTGTTAGTCAAGACTCATTGCCAAGACTATCTTAGTGGACAAAGTCCCTTTCTGAATCGAGTAATCCTCGTTTCAGTCCTGTTTCACTGAACCGGTATAACCTACCATTCCAGCCATGTCTATCTCATGAGATATAAAATCTTTACCCAATGCATTGGAGGGAGATATAGGTCCCACCCATCTCTTAATGAATCCTTTCTTATGTGTGCCACAAAATCATAAATCATATATCATTTCATAACCCATGTAATAAAAATGGGATTCTTAAACAACATGACATCATAAAACCATTCATATAAGATAAAGGAATTCATAAACATAATTCCATCACAACATAGTCAAATCAATGTAAAAATATGGATAGAAACAGAACTCTTTATTATCTTAGATGGAAAATAATTTTGATAAAACACTTGAATTGAATTCTTGAGGAAAATATCCTTTCTTCTTCAAAATCAATTTCTTTTCACAAAACATCATGCAACTTTAAAAGAAAGAGATTTTATTGAAAATAGTCATGAAATCTTTTAGAGGAAGCTTCATGAAAATAAGGCTTTATAAAACAGTAGAAATCCGTTCGTGCCGTATAAGTTAAAAAAAACATTCTTCGTACTTTTGTCGGAAAAGTCAAAAAGTACCTCGTACGACAAAAGATTCCTTTCATACATATTACTAAAACTCACCGAAGGGTAAAAATGGATTTAAACAATTGTAGGTGGATGGAAATAATATTACATTTTGATGAAACATGGATGTGGATGATAAAATACACCCCAGTAAATACTTACGAATAAACAATCTCAGATAAAAATGAGATTGTGATATTTCCCTTACCTTAGGTCCAATTTGCTTCGTATGTGTCCGAACCTCCTGTATAATGATTTAAATAATGTCATTGACTTATTACAGAATCATATTCATTGTTATTATATCATATATGGTTCACTTATGACATTATATTACCCGTTCTTTTGTAAATTCCATGTTAAAGAAGCGTTTTGGGTAAAATCGTTTCATTTATCGTAGGTGTTTTGACTTGTTGTTCTTGACATCATTATTACTTATATCATGATTTACTTACTTCCAGAATATAAAATATGATTTATATATCATATATATTCAGTATATATATATATATAATAGATAGATAAATAAAATGAAAAACACCGTTCATGGAGACGGTAGTCCGTACGTACGCATGAACGCTGTTTTTCTTTCCTTATTGTCTTGAAATGGAAGTAAGTAGATGACATACATATGTATATATATATACATAAATCCAGTAGCTTTATAATGTCATGTATTTCATTATTATTTCTTATATATACATTATAATCATTCTTAAATGGTTAACATTGAGAATGAATCTCATCGCGTCGTGGAGACGGTATTCCGTACGTACGCATGAGCGATGATATCATTTCTATAAATATTGAATTGAATTGGAGTGGATTATAAAATATATCAGAATCATTATGATGTTGTAATAACTATGTATAGTTATTATTTACACCATTATACCCATCCATGTAAGGTGGTGGTGGAAAATAGATTACACCACGGCGTGGAGACGGTATTCCGTACGTACGCACGCGCGGTGATTTCTTTTTCCGTAGGATGGATAGATGGTGAAATAGGGTTGTTTCATACTTATAATAACATATCAGTATATGAGTGATACTGATGTTATTACTTCATAATGAAACAACCTAAGAAGAAGAAGTGGAAGAAGAAATAAAGATGAAAGAATTGGTAACGGTAATTACCTCTTCTTTGAAGTGCCTCTTTGAGACCTCCTCTTAGGGCACTAGAATTGGTCTTTGAGGAAGACCAGAACCTCTAGGATGTTGCTAGGGAAGTGGAGAAGGGATTTTGGCAGGGGTTGGCCGAGCTTGAGTGCTCAAATTGGTGTGAGGAGGAGGGGGAGGAGGTGTCCTTTTATAAGGGAGGAGAGGGGCACCTTAGGAATTCTTAAAAATATTAATTTATAATAAATATAACCCCACTTAAAAACCTCCAAAAATGACTCATATTCGAAGCTTAGATGAGATAGGGTTGTAATCTCATCAACCAATCAAATTTATACATGTTTGGATCTTATTTTAAACCTTATCAATTAGATTTAACTCTAAGTTAAATAATTTAACTTTTACCGTGTCTTTTTGTTTTCTTTCACTATATGGTTAATACACTTACTATAACATGCCAAACGAACCCCAAATTGTATATTATTAATACATATATCCTTATCTAAGTCATTTGGCCGAACCTTAGATTTTTAGGAATAAAATAACAATTAATAATATAATATTTGATTTAAAAACTATTTTGTGTCAATTTTGACACTATTTGATATATGATTTTTTTGAAAGTCATAACAGAATTATATATTCGAACCAAGTTGATTAAATCAACACTAATATATCATAGTAACCTAGAAAATTAGTGGAATTCATAAAAAGTCTTAAATTACATTTATTTTGGTATTTATATTATCAATTATGTCAATATTTCATTAATAAGATAATTACTGCATCATCTTTGTGTCATAAATAAATTATATTATATGCTGTCTAAAAATTACAAATAAAATACCATCATGTAGGAAATCTTTTTAGCTTTCTAATGAATATTTATAGTCGAATTTAGCTTATGTATAACCCCATATTAAAAATGATTTACTTATTAAACTTTGATTTTAACTATTTTAACCCTTCTTTAAATAAATTAATAATAAATGTCCTAATCTAATCCAAGTGGGCCTAAATGGTCATATTTTATTCCTAAGTTTGTTTTTGGTCGAATTACACTTGTCCAATAGAATTAGGACATGTGTTAGGGTAATATTAATATCATATTTACCCTTAGTTACCCTATTTACTATTAACCGTGGTAAAAAAAGTAAAAAGTTACTATTCACCAAAAAATTATTTTCATCTCATTGAACCACATTTTAGTCCTTGATATTAACCGTGTCTCTCGGATTTTCGAAATTCCATTCACAGAAGCGGTAAAATTAAGTTTTATGCAAAATTCCGTTTTTAACCTACCACTTAGTGGTTTCACTATTCATCAAAAATTGAAAGTTTTCAGAAAAATGCCAAAATTTCATCCTAAGCTATATTTCATATTCCGAATTCAAAAATGAAGTCTATTTTACCAAATTCATAACATAGAAGTTGCATTAATTAATTTTATAATTAAATCCCGCTGTTAAAACAAATAGCGTGTTTTTTAAGAAACAAAATCTATCAAAAGATTGACACTTGATTATGTCTGGTTTAAATGTGAAATTACAAACAATGACGAACATTGTATTAAATTGTAAAAATATATTCTAAATATACTTTAAAACCACTCAAATTAATAATTTATCACTATTAATTATTTCGATTAAAAAAGTTGTTTTTAATTATAATTTAGTAATTTTCACTATTCATTAGAATATGAAAGTTATCCGAAAAGTACCAAAATTTCACCTTAGGCTAAATTCGATACTCCGAATCCAAAAATGAATTCCATTTTGAAAAATAAAATTTACAAAATTTCCAAAAAGTGGTTATTACTATTCATAACGGCTAGTTTTAATAATATTTTAATAGCATATCGTTGTTTCGTGAAACTCAGTATTGCGTACTACACACGCTATCGAGGAAGGTCGCGATTGCGTGTAACGGAAGGAAAGTCAAGGATGCGTATTGTGAAAGATTCTTTTGTTGTAGCGTACAACACAAGACATTAATGAAATTAAAAAGAATATTTTTCATAAAATCTTGGGGCGTTACATTCTACCCCCCTTAAAATGAATTTCGCCCTCGAAATTCGTCGGGGTTATAAATGGTTTACTATTCAAAATTTTCTTTGATAGAAACCCACATCGTAAAAAGGAATACCAAAACATGGATTTAAAAACTAAAGTATGAAATGTAACGATTACCCAAATATACTAATCACTGGGTTTCCACATAGGTGAAAATATGGATATGGAAGAAAAATCTAACCATCATGTTCTGATGGAGAGTGGTAGAGAACATGGCTATGGAAAAGCCAGTAATCACAAATCCATAGATTTGTGATGATATAAGGTACCATCTGATTCATCAGGTATAAGATCACTAGGACAACATTTTTGGTTTTCAAGATCATTTCCCTAAAGTTGAAAATTTGCTTAGAATAAATACTTACTTTATTTTGGTAAAATCTCACTTTTGTTCGTGCCTTGAACAATTTCTACTTCATCTCTTAAATAAATGAAGTTGAATTTGTTATTCGTGATGTGTTAGCAGATCATGTGATAGAATGACAGGTCATTCCATCTGTCTCAAACAAAAGGTTAGCAAAACTTATATACATAAGTCGATCTATAGTGAGATTAATCATATATGGTTCCTAAAATGGACTTATACTTCATATATCATACTGCTTAATATAATAAAACTAGTTTCTACTAAACAGGGACTTCCTGTAGGTCAGTGGTAGGCGATAAAGGCCAGTCGCACTTCGGTTGTGGGTTTGATTCCCACAGCCTTGTCCGAAGCGATGGGCTGTCGCCCGTCCTGCAGGTTGTCCTTTTTCCAAAACTACTATAACATCCCATCAATAATATCGTCCAACACAATCCATTCCAATCTTTAGGCTTATCCATAATACTGCAGTCCACTCTCATAACATAGTGAAAACAATTACCAGAGATTTAATATCATCGTTGATCCCCATATATCATAAGATATGTTTTTTTTGGTCACATTCCAAACATTCAAAGTCCTTAATCATGTATACTCTGGAATACCCATTGAACCTTAGTGAAAACTTGAATGCAGTTAAAAGTTAACACTTTACACATACCAAAATCCTCAAAATTATTTATACTCAAACCATGATATCACTTAGTCCTTATATCAATCATGAGCTCATGAATACTATTAAACATTTCATTTTCTCGTCTTCATTATGCGCATATCATCTTATTTCCAAAAAAAAATATCTCAATCACTTTGAATACCACATCAATAAATATTGCAATACTCAATGATACAACATTATTTTGGAATCCCATTACATAAACACTTAATCATTCCACCACATCGTTGTCATATTCAACATTGCCAATAGTGATCGCATGTGATTTCCCTTTGTCCTTTGCCTTCAGTGGTTGCTCATGTTGATCATCACTAACCCTTGGATTAGGGCAATTATTAGCATAATGCCCCATTTCCTTGCACTTGAAGCATTGAAGTGTTGGCGGTGCGTTCTCTGCAGTGTTTGCTTTATCATTAGAAACCCTTTTTCCATTACTTCGACACTCAGCTGCTCGATGACCTTCTTTTCCACACTTAAAACATTTTCTAGTCCCTTTTAGACAATCTCCACCATGCTTCTTTCCACACTTTGTGCATAAGGAAACATTCATCTTCTTTTCACCATTATTCTGATATTTCTCCTTGAACTCCATCTTTCGTTTCTTGTCAAAACCATGAGATGGATATGTAACACCAACTTCCATTTCTACCTTGATAGCACAACGCACAATTTCTTCATAGCTACTGAAGTCTCTTATAGCTAATTCCCTTCGAAGACTTGGTTTTAAGCCACTGAAAAATCGATCAACTTTACTTTCAGGTTGGATGATAATTCCAGAATCATACCTTGCAAGTCTTGTAAAATTTGCATCATAGGTACCAACAGATTCATCATCCCTTTGCTTCAGTTCAAGAAACTCTTTCTCCATCTTTGTTCAAAGAATACGAGGGAAGTACTTATTGAAAAATAAGTTCTTGAACTCGTCCCATTCCATAGACTCAATTTCATCCCTTTGCCTTGTATTCTTAATAAGATTCCACCATTGATCAGCATCTCCTTCCAAACGATACACCGCTAGGATGACTTTATCATGTTCAGAACATTGAAGAACTGAAAATATCTTTTCAGTAGTACTAATCCATTGTTCAGCAACTAATGGATCAGTAGACCCACTGAAAGAAGGAGGACGCTGCCTCATGAAGGATTCAACAGAAAGTTGCTCCTTCCTTTGCTCGTTTGGAATTCCTGCATGATTCATAGCTTGAGAAATTTGTGTGAGCATGGCTACAAGATTTTGCATTCCAGCTCCTATATCGTTTGGTTGCTCAGGGGTACAATCATTGCATTGCCCATCACATTCCGCATTAACACGGTTCCTTCGGGTTCCAGCCATCGTCTAAAACCCCAAAAGAATTGTGTGAGAGGCAAAAATCATGCTAGGGAAAACAACATAATAAAGGGTTAGTACCCTCAATATCTAACATCTTAGGTTAAATTCGAAGATCGTTAGCGTAATTCTAGGACTATAACCTATACGTATACTTAACCTTAAAGACATCCCTAGACATACCTTAGAAATATCTCTAGGGATCTCACTAAAGTTCTCGCATCCTAGTTTCCAAAGGTTGACTAAACCTTTCCTCTGATACCAACTGTAGAGACCCGTATCTTGACATACATGGACATTACATTACATTTGCGGAATACTTAGTATATAACAAAAACACACACTAAAGGATCGTAATAGTTTAGTGTCTTTGGAAACTCGGAACGTAATCTTCTAATCGTGGTGAAAGTTCTTCAATATCTCCCATAAAGGTCATCCTTTTTTTCTACCTAAAACCTTTCTTTATATCCTGGGGAAAAGAAAACATAAAAGGGTGAGCTCAAATGCTCAGTAAGGGTAAACAAAGGAAATATCAATCACATAATTTTCATAAGGACATAACATTTTTGGAAATCTTAACCTGCAAAAGAGAGCATAATTTCATAACATGGGATAAATCATAGTAGTGAAATGAAATCATAACTTAAAACATTACTCATTGTGGCATACACACATAATCATAGAGAATCATTTCTTGTTAGTCAAGACTCATTGCCAAGACTATCTTAGTGGACAAAGTCCCTTTCTGAATCGAGTAATCCTCGTTTCAGTCCTGTTTCACTGAACCGGTATAACCTACCATTCCAGCCATGTCTATCTCATGAGATATAAAATCTTTACCCAATGCATTGGAGGGAGATATAGGTCCCACCCATCTCTTAATGAATCCTTTCTTATGTGTGCCACAAAATCATAAATCATATATCATTTCATAACCCATGTAATAAAAATGGGATTCTTAAACAACATGACATCATAAAACCATTCATATAAGATAAAGGAATTCATAAACATAATTCCATCACAACATAGTCAAATCAATGTAAAAATATGGATAGAAACAGAACTCTTTATTATCTTAGATGGAAAATAATTTTGATAAAACACTTGAATTGAATTCTTGAGGAAAATATCCTTTCTTCTTCAAAATCAATTTCTTTTCACAAAACATCATGCAACTTTAAAAGAAAGAGATTTTATTGAAAATAGTCATGAAATCTTTTAGAGGAAGCTTCATGAAAATAAGGCTTTATAAAACAGTAGAAATCCGTTCGTGCCGTATAAGTTAAAAAAAACATTCTTCGTACTTTTGTCGGAAAAGTCAAAAAGTACCTCGTACGACAAAAGATTCCTTTCATACATATTACTAAAACTCACCGAAGGGTAAAAATGGATTTAAACAATTGTAGGTGGATGGAAATAATATTACATTTTGATGAAACATGGATGTGGATGATAAAATACACCCCAGTAAATACTTACGAATAAACAATCTCAGATAAAAATGAGATTGTGATATTTCCCTTACCTTAGGTCCAATTTGCTTCGTATGTGTCCGAACCTCCTGTATAATGATTTAAATAATGTCATTGACTTATTACAGAATCATATTCATTGTTATTATATCATATATGGTTCACTTATGACATTATATTACCCGTTCTTTTGTAAATTCCATGTTAAAGAAGCGTTTTGGGTAAAATCGTTTCATTTATCGTAGGTGTTTTGACTTGTTGTTCTTGACATCATTATTACTTATATCATGATTTACTTACTTCCAGAATATAAAATATGATTTATATATCATATATATTCAGTATATATATATATATATAATAGATAGATAAATAAAATGAAAAACACCGTTCATGGAGACGGTAGTCCGTACGTACGCATGAACGCTGTTTTTCTTTCCTTATTGTCTTGAAATGGAAGTAAGTAGATGACATACATATGTATATATATATACATAAATCCAGTAGCTTTATAATGTCATGTATTTCATTATTATTTCTTATATATACATTATAATCATTCTTAAATGGTTAACATGGAGAATGAATCTCATCGCGTCGTGGAGACGGTATTCCGTACGTACGCACGAGCGATGATATCATTTCTATAAATATTGAATTGAATTGGAGTGGATTATAAAATATATCAGAATCATTATGATGTTGTAATAACTATGTATAGTTATTATTTACACCATTATACCCATCCATGTAAGGTGGTGGTGGAAAATAGATTACACCACGGCGTGGAGACGGTATTCCGTACGTACGCACGCGCGGTGATTTCTTTTTCCGTAGGATGGATAGATGGTGAAATAGGGTTGTTTCATACTTATAATAACATATCAGTATATGAGTGATACTGATGTTATTACTTCATAATGAAACAACCTAAGAAGAAGAAGTGGAAGAAGAAATAAAGATGAAAGAATTGGTAACGGTAATTACCTCTTCTTTGAAGTGCCTCTTTGAGACCTCCTCTTAGGGCACTAGAATTGGTCTTTGAGGAAGACCAGAACCTCTAGGATGTTTCTAGGGAAGTGGAGAAGGGATTTTGGCAGGGTTTGGCCGAGCTTGAGTGCTCAAATTGGTGTGAGGAGGAGGGGGAGGAGGTGTCCTTTTATAAGGGAGGAGAGGGGCACCTTAGGAATTCTTAAAAATATTAATTTATAATAAATATAACCCCACTTAAAAACCTCCAAAAATGACTCATATTCGAAGCTTAGATGAGATAGGGTTGTAATCTCATCAACCAATCAAATTTATACATGTTTGGATCTTATTTTAAACCTTATCAATTAGATTTAACTCTAAGTTAAATAATTTAACTTTTACCGTGTCTTTTTGTTTTCTTTCACTATATGGTTAATACACTTACTATAACATGCCAAACGAACCCCAAATTGTATATTATTAATACATATATCCTTATCTAAGTCATTTGGCCGAACCTTAGATTTTTAGGAATAAAATAACAATTAATAATATAATATTTGATTTAAAAACTATTTTGTGTCAATTTTGACACTATTTGATATATGATTTTTTTGAAAGTCATAACAGAATTATATATTCGAACCAAGTTGATTAAATCAACACTAATATATCATAGTAACCTAGAAAATTAGTGGAATTCATAAAAAGTCTTAAATTACATTTATTCTGGTATTTATATTATCAATTATGTCAATATTTCATTAATAAGATAATTACTGCATCATCTTTGTGTCATAAATAAATTATATTATATGCTGTCTAAAAATTACAAATAAAATACCATCATGTAGGAAATCTTTTTAGCTTTCTAATGAATATTTATAGTCGAATTTATCTTATGTATAACCCCATATTAAAAATGATTTACTTATTAAACTTTGATTTTAACTATTTTAACCCTTCTTTAAATAAATTAATAATAAATGTCCTAATCTAATCCAAGTGGGCCTAAATGGTCATATTTTATTCCTAAGTTTGTTTTTGGTCGAATTACACTTGTCGAATAGAATTAGGACATGTGTTAGGGTAATATTAATATCATATTTACCCTTAGTTACCCTATTTACTATTAACCGTGGTAAAAAAAGTAAAAAGTTACTATTCACCAAAAAATTATTTTCATCTCATTGAACCACATTTTAGTCCTTGATATTAACCGTGTCTCTCGGATTTTCGAAATTCCATTCACAGAAGCGGTAAAATTAAGTTTTATGCAAAATTCCGTTTTTAACCTACCACTTAGTGGTTTCACTATTCATCAAAAATTGAAAGTTTTCAGAAAAATGCCAAAATTTCATCCTAAGCTATATTTCATATTCCGAATTCAAAAATGAAGTCTATTTTACCAAATTCATAACATAGAAGTTGCATTAATTAATTTTATAATTAAATCCCGCTGTTAAAACAAATAGCGTGTTTTTTAAGAAACAAAATCTATCAAAAGATTGACACTTGATTATGTCTGGTTTAAATGTGAAATTACAAACAATGACGAACATTGTATTAAATTGTAAAAATATATTCTAAATATACTTTAAAACCACTCAAATTAATAATTTATCACTATTAATTATTTCGATTAAAAAAGTTGTTTTTAATTATAATTTAGTAATTTTCACTATTCATTAGAATATGAAAGTTATCCGAAAAGTACCAAAATTTCACCTTAGGCTAAATTCGATACTCCGAATCCAAAAATGAATTCCATTTTGAAAAATAAAATTTACAAAATTTCCAAAAAGTGGTTATTACTATTCATAACGGCTAGTTTTAAAAATATTTTAATAGCATATCGTTGTTTCGTGAAACTCAGTATTGCGTACTACACACGCTATCGAGGAAGGTCGCGATTGCGTGTAACGGAAGGAAAGTCAAGGATGCGTATTGTGAAAGCTTCTTTTGTTGTAGCGTACAACACAAGACATTAATGAAATTAAAAAGAATATTTTTCATAAAATCTTGGGGCGTTACATTCTACCCCCCTTAAAATGAATTTCGCCCTCGAAATTCGTCGGGGTTATAAATGGTTTACTATTCAAAATTTTCTTTGATAGAAACCCACATCGTAAAAAGGAATACCAAAACATGGATTTAAAAACTAAAGTATGAAATGTAACGATTACCCAAATATACTAATCACTGGGTTTCCACATAGGTGAAAATATGGATATGGAAGAAAAATCTAACCATCATGTTCTGATGGAGAGTGGTAGAGAACATGGCTATGGAAAAGCCAGTAATCACAAATCCATAGATTTGTGATGATATAAGGTACCATCTGATTCATCAGGTATAAGATCACTAGGACAACATTTTTGGTTTTCAAGATCATTTCCCTAAAGTTGAAAATTTGCTTAGAATAAATACTTACTTTATTTTGGTAAAATCTCACTTTTGTTCGTGCCTTGAACAATTTCTACTTCATCTCTTAAATAAATGAAGTTGAATTTGTTATTCGTGATGTGTTAGCAGATCATGTGATAGAATGACAGGTCATTCCATCTGTCTCAAACAAAAGGTTAGCAAAACTTATATACATAAGTCGATCTATAGTGAGATTAATCATATATGGTTCCTAAAATGGACTTATACTTCATATATCATACTGCTTAATATAATAAAACTAGTTTCTACTAAACAGGTACTTCCTGTAGGTCAGTGGTAGGCGATAAAGGCCAGTCGCACTTCGGTTGTGGGTTTGATTCCCACAGCCTTGTCCGAAGCGATGGGCTGTCGCCCGTCCTGCAGGTTGTCCTTTTTCCAAAACTACTATAACATCCCATCAATAATATCGTCCAACACAATCCATTCCAATCTTTAGGCTTATCCATAATACTGCAGTCCACTCTCATAACATAGTGAAAACAATTACCAGAGATTTAATATCATCGTTGATCCCCATATATCATAAGATATGTTTTTTTTGGTCACATTCCAAACATTCAAAGTCCTTAATCATGTATACTCTGGAATACCCATTGAACCTTAGTGAAAACTTGAATGCAGTTAAAAGTTAACACTTTACACATACCAAAATCCTCAAAATTATTTATACTCAAACCATGATATCACTTAGTCCTTATATCAATCATGAGCTCATGAATACTATTAAACATTTCATTTTCTCGTCTTCATTATGCGCATATCATCTTATTTCCAAAAAAAAATATCTCAATCACTTTGAATACCACATCAATAAATATTGCAATACTCAATGATACAACATTATTTTGGAATCCCATTACATAAACACTTAATCATTCCACCACATCGTTGTCATATTCAACATTGCCAATAGTGATCGCATGTGATTTCCCTTTGTCCTTTGCCTTCAGTGGTTGCTCATGTTGATCATCACTAACCCTTGGATTAGGGCAATTATTAGCATAATGCCCCATTTCCTTGCACTTGAAGCATTGAAGTGTTGGCGGTGCGTTCTCTGCAGTGTTTGCTTTATCATTAGAAACCCTTTTTCCATTACTTCGACACTCAGCTGCTCGATGACCTTCTTTTCCACACTTAAAACATTTTCTAGTCCCTTTTAGACAATCTCCACCATGCTTCTTTCCACACTTTGTGCATAAGGAAACATTCATCTTCTTTTCACCATTATTCTGAGATTTCTCCTTGAACTCCATCTTTCGTTTCTTGTCAAAACCATGAGATGGATATGTAACACCAACTTCCATTTCTACCTTGATAGCACAACGCACAATTTCTTCATAGCTACTGAAGTCTCTTATAGCTAATTCCCTTCGAAGACTTGGTTTTAAGCCACTGAAAAATCGATCAACTTTACTTTCAGGTTGGATGATAATTCCAGAATCATACCTTGCAAGTCTTGTAAAATTTGCATCATAGGTACCAACAGATTCATCATCCCTTTGCTTCAGTTCAAGAAACTCTTTCTCCATCTTTGTTCAAAGAATACGAGGGAAGTACTTATTGAAAAATAAGTTCTTGAACTCGTCCCATTCCATAGACTCAATTTCATCCCTTTGCCTTGTATTCTTAATAAGATTCCACCATTGATCAGCATCTCCTTCCAAACGATACACTGCTAGGATGACTTTATCATGTTCAGAACATTGAAGAACTGAAAATATCTTTTCAGTAGTACTAATCCATTGTTCAGCAACTAATGGATCAGTAGACCCACTGAAAGAAGGAGGACGCTGCCTCATGAAGGATTCAACAGAAAGTTGCTCCTTCCTTTGCTCGTTTGGAATTCCTGCATGATTCATAGCTTGAGAAATTTGTGTGAGCATGGCTACAAGATTTTGCATTCCAGCTCCTATATCGTTTGGTTGCTCAGGGGTACAATCATTGCATTGCCCATCACATTCCGCATTAACACGGTTCCTTCGGGTTCCAGCCATCGTCTAAAACCCCAAAAGAATTGTGTGAGAGGCAAAAATCATGCTAGGGAAAACAACATAATAAAGGGTTAGTACCCTCAATATCTAACATCTTAGGTTAAATTCGAAGATCGTTAGCGTAATTCTAGGACTATAACCTATACGTATACTTAACCTTAAAGACATCCCTAGACATACCTTAGAAATATCTCTAGGGATCTCACTAAAGTTCTCGCATCCTAGTTTCCAAAGGTTGACTAAACCTTTCCTCTGATACCAACTGTAGAGACCCGTATCTTGACGTACATGGACATTACATTACATTTGCGGAATACTTAGTATATAACAAAAACACACACTAAAGGATCGTAATAGTTTAGTGTCTTTGGAAACTCGGAACGTAATCTTCTAATCGTGGTGAAAGTTCTTCAATATCTCCCATAAAGGTCATCCTTTTTTTCTACCTAAAACCTTTCTTTATATCCTGGGGAAAAGAAAACATAAAAGGGTGAGCTCAAATGCTCAGTAAGGGTAAACAAAGGAAATATCAATCACATAATTTTCATAAGGACATAACATTTTTGGAAATCTTAACCTGCAAAAGAGAGCATAATTTCATAACATGGGATAAATCATAGTAGTGAAATGAAATCATAACTTAAAACATTACTCATTGTGGCATACACACATAATCATAGAGAATCATTTCTTGTTAGTCAAGACTCATTGCCAAGACTATCTTAGTGGACAAAGTCCCTTTCTGAATCGAGTAATCCTCGTTTCAGTCCTGTTTCACTGAACCGGTATAACCTACCATTCCAGCCATGTCTATCTCATGAGATATAAAATCTTTACCCAATGCATTGGAGGGAGATATAAGTCCCACCCATCTCTTAATGAATCCTTTCTTATGTGTGCCACAAAATCATAAATCATATATCATTTCATAACCCATGTAATAAAAATGGGATTCTTAAACAACATGACATCATAAAACCATTCATATAAGATAAAGGAATTCATAAACATAATTCCATCACAACATAGTCAAATCAATGTAAAAATATGGATAGAAACAGAACTCTTTATTATCTTAGATGGAAAATAATTTTGATAAAACACTTGAATTGAATTCTTGAGGAAAATATCCTTTCTTCTTCAAAATCAATTTCTTTTCACAAAACATCATGCAACTTTAAAAGAAAGAGATTTTATTGAAAATAGTCATGAAATCTTTTAGAGGAAGCTTCATGAAAATAAGGCTTTATAAAACAGTAGAAATCCGTTCGTGCCGTATAAGTTAAAAAAAACATTCTTCGTACTTTTGTCGGAAAAGTCAAAAAGTACCTCGTACGACAAAAGATTCCTTTCATACATATTACTAAAACTCACCGAAGGGTAAAAATGGATTTAAACAATTGTAGGTGGATGGAAATAATATTACATTTTGATGAAACATGGATGTGGATGATAAAATACACCCCAGTAAATACTTACGAATAAACAATCTCAGATAAAAATGAGATTGTGATATTTCCCTTACCTTAGGTCCAATTTGCTTCGTATGTGTCCGAACCTCCTGTATAATGATTTAAATAATGTCATTGACTTATTACAGAATCATATTCATTGTTATTATATCATATATGGTTCACTTATGACATTATATTACCCGTTCTTTTGTAAATTCCATGTTAAAGAAGCGTTTTGGGTAAAATCGTTTCATTTATCGTAGGTGTTTTGACTTGTTGTTCTTGACATCATTATTACTTATATCATGATTTACTTACTTCCAGAATATAAAATATGATTTATATATCATATATATTCATTATATATATATATATAATAGATAGATAAATAAAATGAAAAACACCGTTCATGGAGACGGTAGTCCGTACGTACGCATGAACGCTGTTTTTCTTTCCTTATTGTCTTGAAATGGAAGTAAGTAGATGACATACATATGTATATATATATACATAAATCCAGTAGCTTTATAATGTCATGTATTTCATTATTATTTCTTATATATACATTATAATCATTCTTAAATGGTTAACATGGAGAATGAATCTCATCGCGTCGTGGAGACGGTATTCCGTACGTACGCACGAGCGATGATATCATTTCTATAAATATTGAATTGAATTGGAGTGGATTATAAAATATATCAGAATCATTATGATGTTGTAATAACTATGTATAGTTATTATTTACACCATTATACCCATCCATGTAAGGTGGTGGTGGAAAATAGATTACACCACGGCGTGGAGACGGTATTCCGTACGTACGCACGCGCGGTGATTTCTTTTTCCGTAGGATGGATAGATGGTGAAATAGGGTTGTTTCATACTTATAATAACATATCAGTATATGAGTGATACTGATGTTATTACTTCATAATGAAACAACCTAAGAAGAAGAAGTGGAAGAAGAAATAAAGATGAAAGAATTGGTAACGGTAATTACCTCTTCTTTGAAGTGCCTCTTTGAGACCTCCTCTTAGGGCACTAGAATTGGTCTTTGAGGAAGACCAGAACCTCTAGGATGTTTCTAGGGAAGTGGAGAAGGGATTTTGGCAGGGGTTGGCCGAGCTTGAGTGCTCAAATTGGTGTGAGGAGGAGGGGGAGGAGGTGTCCTTTTATAAGGGAGGAGAGGGGCACCTTAGGAATTCTTAAAAATATTAATTTATAATAAATATAACCCCACTTAAAAACCTCCAAAAATGAATCATATTCGAAGCTTAGATGAGATAGGGTTGTAATCTCATCAACCAATCAAATTTATACATGTTTGGATCTTATTTTAAACCTTATCAATTAGATTTAACTCTAAGTTAAATAATTTAACTTTTACCGTGTCTTTTTGTTTTCTTTCACTATATGGTTAATACACTTACTATAACATGCCAAACGAACCCCAAATTGTATATTATTAATACATATATCCTTATCTAAGTCATTTGGCCGAACCTTAGATTTTTAGGAATAAAATAACAATTAATAATATAATATTTGATTTAAAAACTATTTTGTGTCAATTTTGACACTATTTGATATATGATTTTTTTGAAAGTCATAACAGAATTATATATTCGAACCAAGTTGATTAAATCAACACTAATATATCATAGTAACCTAGAAAATTAGTGGAATTCATAAAAAGTCTTAAATTACATTTATTCTGGTATTTATATTATCAATTATGTCAATATTTCATTAATAAGATAATTACTGCATCATCTTTGTGTCATAAATAAATTATATTATATGCTGTCTAAAAATTACAAATAAAATACCATCATGTAGGAAATCTTTTTAGCTTTCTAATGAATATTTATAGTCGAATTTAGCTTATGTATAACCCCATATTAAAAATGATTTACTTATTAAACTTTGATTTTAACTATTTTAACCCTTCTTTAAATAAATTAATAATAAATGTCCTAATCTAATCCAAGTGGGCCTAAATGGTCATATTTTATTCCTAAGTTTGTTTTTGGTCGAATTACACTTGTCCAATAGAATTAGGACATGTGTTAGGGTAATATTAATATCATATTTACCCTTAGTTACCCTATTTACTATTAACCGTGGTAAAAAAAGTAAAAAGTTACTATTCACCAAAAAATTATTTTCATCTCATTGAACCACATTTTAGTCCTTGATATTAACCGTGTCTCTCGGATTTTCGAAATTCCATTCACAGAAGCGGTAAAATTAAGTTTTATGCAAAATTCCGTTTTTAACCTACCACTTAGTGGTTTCACTATTCATCAAAAATTGAAAGTTTTCAGAAAAATGCCAAAATTTCATCCTAAGCTATATTTCATATTCCGAATTCAAAAATGAAGTCTATTTTACCAAATTCATAACATAGAAGTTGCATTAATTAATTTTATAATTAAATCCCGCTGTTAAAACAAATAGCGTGTTTTTTAAGAAACAAAATCTATCAAAAGATTGACACTTGATTATGTCTGGTTTAAATGTGAAATTACAAACAATGACGAACATTGTATTAAATTGTAAAAATATATTCTAAATATACTTTAAAACCACTCAAATTAATAATTTATCACTATTAATTATTTCGATTAAAAAAGTTGTTTTTAATTATAATTTAGTAATTTTCACTATTCATTAGAATATGAAAGTTATCCGAAAAGTACCAAAATTTCACCTTAGGCTAAATTCGATACTCCGAATCCAAAAATGAATTCCATTTTGAAAAATAAAATTTACAAAATTTCCAAAAAGTGGTTATTACTATTCATAACGGCTAGTTTTAAAAATATTTTAATAGCATATCGTTGTTTCGTGAAACTCAGTATTGCGTACTACACACGCTATCGAGGAAGGTCGCGATTGCGTGTAATGGAAGGAAAGTCAAGGATGCGTATTGTGAAAGCTTCTTTTGTTGTAGCGTACAACACAAGACATTAATGAAATTAAAAAGAATATTTTTCATAAAATCTTGGGGCGTTACATTGATGGTGTTTACAACATTTTTTGGATTAAAGGAATATATCCAATAATCTATGTCTTACTTAAGGAATAAGGAAGAATGCACATTTTCAATGAGGTTTTATGGTGATTTGAGTTATTACCATATTTTAATAGGATTCATTATGAAGTTATTAACATGTTTGGAATGTGAAAATTTAGAGCTTATTTATGTTGATTAAAGGATAATGATAAGTTCATTTTAAAAATTCAATGAATTTCTTTCAGAAGTGATTGTATTATAATATATAGTAAAAGTTAACCATCTATAAAATGGTTTAATATGATCATTGTATCAGATTTTAGAGGTTAATGTATTACTTCACCGTATGATGCATCATATGCTAAGAGATAAAAGTATAAATAGTTGAAGTCATAATAAAAGGAAAAGATTATGTTTATAGAAACTCATATCTACTTATATTCTTATACAGTGAAAGAATTCCTTAACTATAAGAAAATTGTTTTGAAACAAAAAATTTGTCCTATTATAATCATTTTTATGATATCAATGACCTTTACTCACACCTATGGTTTATGGTTTTTTGGTTAACAACTTTCATATGAACTTGTTCTCTAGCACTCTCCATCAGAACATGATTATTGTACTTTTTATTCCATATCCTTGTTTCCATTTTCCACCTATGTTCTCATACTAGGGAACCTAGTTATGTGACCACTTTACTTTCCTTTCTCTATCACTGATATCAAGTTTAAATTGTGAGGATGCAATTTATTTAAGGTGGGGAGAATGTAACACACCAAAATTCTAAATTAAGAACCTTATATTCGATAGCATCCATGACACACGACACCAAGTGCGTAAGTGGATATAATACCCTAATAATTTAAAATATATTTACTATTTTAAATATATTTGATATATTCTATATTTATCAATTAACAAAACACTGAGTTAGAGTGCATTACATGCAATATAGAATTTATTCGAGAGCTTACATTATACGCAAGACCATGTTTTAACCAAAAAATAATATATTATTAAAATAATATTATTTAATATAATAAGAATTAACCTAGACATTAAATTAGTGGTTATGAATATAATTAACTATCTTATGAAAATATATGTTTTACACAAATTTAAAATGAATTTATTGGTTATAAATTAATTATAAATGAATATGAAAACCAATTGAATTTAAAATAAAATATTATTATTTTCGAAAAACTCTTTTACCCTAATAAATTTAATTAATAATAATTAGTGGATGATATTAATGTAATATTTTTGTCATAAAATAAATAAAATATTTTTTAATTTCATCCAATATATTTGATAATAATAAGATAAGAACAACCCAAATATTGCACTTAAAACCCTATATTTTTATAAAGACAATTTTACCGTCTTTTAATGGAGAACCCATTTTAAATCTTAATTTTGACAATTTAATTGATTTAATATGTCAAAATGAACTTCATATTTGAAATATAAATATAAAAAATAGTTATGGTTAATTTTTGATATTTTTCGGAAGCATATCATTTTTAATGAATAGTTAAAAATGCTGAATTTTAGTTCAAAAGTTCTTTTTGATCTAATTTATTTATAAGGTTAAATTATATTTTTAATTTATTTTAAAGTTTAATTAGATAATATTTTTTCAATTAATCCAATTTAGTTCATTAGAATCAATTTCACTTTGAAATTGACTATAAAAACAAAGTAAACATTATTATGTTTTTACTTTAAAAATTTGCATTGTCGTCCCGCATATAGGATGAATTTTAAATTAATTTCTGTCAATTAAATGACTATAATTTGGAAACATAGATTCTGGATTAGTAATCATCTTAATTTATAATTTCTAATAAGGCCAAATTTGTTTTTGACCTAAAATATCAGTGATTGTGATTAAAATTAATTAAAATTATTAAGGAAAAATTAAACTTAATAAATGACTAAACCTTTAACTTAGGGGTTATAATGACCTATACACTTTTACAAAACCCATTTTATAGACATATATAGGTAATAAACCATAAATTCTTGAGTTTGGTTGGTTTGGAATGAATTGTTTTAGGTAATAACATGTGTGCATCTAACATGTTTCCAAAAATTCCAAGTGAGTCATTTTCCATCCCTATAAAAGGATATCACCTATTATTATTCCTCATACCACTCAAAAAACTTAGGTTAGTACAATATCTACCAAAATATATTTCGAAAATCCCTCCCCTAGAACTTAAATCTTCCCTTTTTGTGGGAATCCTTCCAAGGAATCCTTTTGGTACAAACCAAACGAAGTTACCCAATTAAGAGGTAACATCTTCTCTTTATTCAATTATTATATAAAACACCAGTATCCTAAATATACTAGTATGTTTTTATGTAAATTGATCTACCTAAACTTACAAAACCTCCATCTAATTTATAATGAACATATTGTTTCTATGTACGGTGAACTACTGCCTCACAAAATGACGATTGTTCATTTTTTTACCACCTATCATGGTGAACATTATGATGGACACTATATTTATATTTGATGTATATGATATATATTATATTTATTACTTATTTAATTTTTTTAATCATTTTATAACACATACCTTTAATACTTCCCAATTTTCATTAATATGATAATTTTGTTTGAGGGAGTGTGGACCACCGCCCCCTCAAAGCGATATGGTTAGTTCATTCTATACATTGAACGTATAAAGGATGGTTTTAATAAACCTATATAACATATATAATATATATACGATACTGTAATTATAATATATATATATATATGTGTGTATTTATGTACATATCATTTATTTTTTATTCTTTTAATATAAAAAATAAATAAAATTAGCATTCATGCGTACATATGGCCTACCATCTCCATGAACGGTGAACTTCATTTCTTATATCTTAATATTATAGAGTATTCTAAATAAATATTTATTGAATATAAAATATAATTAATTCATGATTTAAATTTTAGATATTATGAAATCATGATCTAATAAATAGTAACAACAAGTAACAAGCCAAAACATACTTGAGAAAACTAGGCAATTAACACCTGAAATTGCTAAAATAATGAAAGAGTGTTAACAAAAGGGTAATAAAATATTGTAAGAATCTAATATATAATATTATAAACATGATTATGGTTATGTTATAATTTATTAACATATTTTAAACCACTTTATAGGAGGATAAATACCACATAACAAAACTAAGTTTAAGCTAAGGGATTTCGTCTTAATTTACATTCCATTGAGACTTATTTTTTATTATGCACCAATTTACTTTTATTTGGTGTATTTACTAAAATTTAACACTTTATATCATGAATATAATTACTATAATGATATTATAAATTTAATTTAATATTATTCCTTCATGGGTTTTATGATTTAAATGTTTCAAGGTGGTATGTGACACATTGGAATGTTTAAAATGTCATTTCCCTTAAGATTGTTTTTATGATATTTCAATGGTATTTTGATTCATTAATATTAAAAAACCTTATTGTTAATTATCTTATACTAAGTAATTATTGATAAATCCATATTTATTTCAATATGAATATTTTGATAAGGCATATTGTTCATTAATATGAGGAATTCTTTGGACCGATATGACATGGGTGGGTCCGGTTACTGATAGCCCCTTGATGCATTGGTAGTCTCATGAGACAAATCATTTGTCCAAATCAGATGGATTTTTATCCTATATGTTGTAAACCATCTTGTGAAAGGTCTTGATAGTAAAGGTACCATATACCTAGGAAACATGTAATCCAATAATTAATCATTTCCATCATTTAGATTCAGTTATTATTCATCCATGAGATATTTCATCGACATATATATGGATATATATCATTCTCAATTTAATTATTTAGATGGAATGAGTTTTAGTTTCTTAACTTCTTATATTGATATTTACTTAACTAATTATTTAAATGTCATGTGTTATTAGTTATTTACCAATCCATGTTAATTTATTCTCATTATTTCATTATTTCTTCCACTTTATTCACCCTTAATAAAAATTTGAGCTCACCCTTATTATGTTTCCATTCCCCAGGTTATGAAGAAGAAATATTTGAATAAGCATTCAAGAATGCAGTTTATTTTATTTTATTATGTATAATTTTTGTATTTTATATTTTCCAACATATTATGGGTATCATGTATGTAATTTGGCTTTCCAATACTACTAAACTGATCGATTCTTTGGGATTTGATTTCTTATAATCATGCTAATGTAATAAATTAATGCACCAACTCTGGGATTCTAGGGTCGGGCATTAAAAATATGGTGATTGGAATAAAAATAGTATATCTTCAGTCAAACTAATCATAAAATATTTAATAAAATATGCTAAATAGAGTCATAAGATATCTATGGCATCCTTCCTTTTTATTACACTACTTTCAATTTACATGGTACAAACAGAGGATCTTTTAAATTTTAGTTTCTTGGAAACAAGGTATATAATATATGAAAATATAAAAAATTATTTTTTTTTCAATTGAAATTCATTATAAAGGTTCATCCTAATTATATTTATTGAATCTCATAACCTGGGGATATACATCAAAGTAAAGGTTGAACATAAGGACCAGTAAGGGAAAATAAGGGAAACTGTTTTCTTGTGATCTTGAGGAATATCAATAAAAACTTGAGGAAATAAAAATATTCTTGAGAAATAGGTGTATCATAATAATAATAATATGAATAATAAATTTTAAATGTGTCTACAACATTTCTTTTATACATTCATAATCATATCATCATGGTTTTTTACTGAGCTATCATAAAAATTACCAAGTTTATTCACCAAGGTATCATAAAACATGTCATCACTATAGATTAAATTCTTTACCCAATGCATTGGATAACTATCAGGTTGAAACCTTAATATTTATTAATTTTATGTGATATACATATATCATAATCAAACATATCATAAATGACCTATGGAGAATAAAAAAATGGGTTTCGTATCAAAAATATTTGTTGTTTTAAAAAATACTTAAAAACAAGGTCATTATGTCATTTATAACCAACAGAATGGGAATGGTGGTTTTATGTATGTAAATTAAATAATAAAATAAATCATTTTTACATATTGGTGAATAACTCAATAAAATAATGAGATTTGGGTATTCACATAAAGAAAATAAAATAATTTCATGAAACAAATAGAAATATTTTGAGAAGAAAATTCGGCATCATAACGGGTATGAAATGTGGTTTTAGAAAACATTAAAAATATATTTGAAAAGGGTATCACATATAAAATAGATATAATAAAATTTATAGAATAACATAGTATATAAATTTGAAAGGCATACAACATAAAAAGGGAACTTGAAAGGAAAAGAGAAGTTGAGATTTCCCTTACCATGAAGAGTAACTCTTAAAACTCTAATATTGGGACCTTAAGGGATTGAGGACGCCTTTGGAGGACTCATTGAGAGTTAATATTATCATATATTAGTGCAGGATTAATTTCTAATGATATATAAGGATAAATGGGTGGGTATTAATAGAAAAAGTGGGGGATTTTTTATTTATTTCCTTGGAAAACTCAGTAGTGGTATTTGAAAAACCATGGGATTTCCCATGTTATTGGAAAATTTGGATACCTATTATGTTATTATAATCCAAAAGAGTCAAACAAAAATTTATATTATATAATACATCATTATGATTTCATTAAACATACTAAAAACTCAAAACTGTATTTTTACTATTCACCTAAAAAAATATTTTAGAAAATTCTCATAAATTAACCCTAACCTAATTCTAATGTGATGATTTAAAAAGTTATGTTCATTTTATCATAATAATTATATAATTATTAGAAATTTAACTTTTAAATATAAAAATCCTTATTTATTAAAAATATAGTGAATAAAAAATTTATAGTGAAATTGCAAAGTGAAATTTCTAACACTTAAACAAATAAAATTATTTTATCATTTAAATATAAATAGGAGTATTTTAATCATAATATTTCATTAAAATAAACATTATTAATAATATATTAGTTTATTATAAACATTTATATCTTTTTTAGAAAGTACAATTTTGGTCTGAAAATCAATATATCTCAATTTTATTAAGAAAAAAATTTCTTAAAAAGGAATTGATGGAACTACAATTTTTAAATATATAAAGGGATTATAAATTAAGTAACTAGGGTCTGGAAACATAACCCCTTATTACACCCGCATATTATCTAAGGGTAATGTGTATGATGGTAATAGATTCTTTGGGTGCCTTGGATAACATCGTCTGAGTAGTAATTTTCACTAACTTGAACTTCTCCCATAGGTGATTTCGTTCAAGACTAACATGTTAAAGATCAGCCTGGGATTGGTCAAGAGCTAAGTCCAAAGACACTGCCTCTCACCCAAGCTCTAAAAAATGGGCTTCATACGACATGACACTACTGGATGAGGCCATCGACTCTTCTTTCTGAATTAATTAACCATTATAATTTCAATTTATAATACTAATTATAACATTAAAAATATTATTAAGAGTATTGTTTAAAATGGTCATATTGACCAATGGTCATATAATGTTTGAAACCCAATGGTCACATTTTAATTATACTCACTTCATTATTAAAGGGATAAAGTTGTGTTCAATACAAAATAATATATCACACATTTTTAGGAAACAGATATCATTCAAGAAGTTTAAATTATTACAATATAAACCTCAATAAATCATATAATTAAACAAAGGATATTGACATAGCTACTTTAATATGATCAAGGAAAACTTATTGAGAAAAATACCCATTTTAACTTTGAAATTACTTATTCTTAAAAAGATACACAACTATAAAAAACATTTTATTTTAAAATAAAATTATAATCTTATAAAGAAAGATTCAAAATTTTAGGTTTCATGAAAGAGGAAAAATACTCCCATGTTTTTATAAGTTTTAGAAAAAATTCCTTTTAAATCTTTAAAAAGAAACATATAAAAGGGTATTTTTAAAATAAAGTCTTTTAAAAATATCATATCATTGATGTGAGTGTTAATAAAATGAATTGATTGGTTTTAAATACACATAAAACAATGGGAAATAAAACATAAGATAATAAAAATTAATTTTACAAATAATCAAAGAATGACATAATTAATGGAGTATAAGTTTAATCTAGATAATGGAAATCAGGTTAATAACTCCTTCACCACTTTGTAATTAGTTGAATTGTATTCCCTGTGAAGGTAATAATTATCGAATTAAACATTGAATAACATGGAGATAATTAAATTAATTTTATGATATATCAAAGTTAAGTATATTTACACTAAAAACAAGGGATAATTTTTGAATAAGACATATCTCACATATTTAAAAGTGATATGAGAAAACTTTTACCTTAAGTCTGAAATCGTTATGCCCTTGTACTTAATATCCTAAATAATCAAAATAGGTTCATTAATTACTTAATTAAGAACCTATTAAATGTATATTTTATTTATTATAATTCTATTGTTTTTATTTATTTCCATTTCAATGAGTTAAAATATTTAATTGTTTTGCTCTGGGAGTGTTTGTTTCATGGTTTTATGGTCAGTTCCCTTGAGTATAGATATGAGAGTTCTTTTAAAATGGGAATAAATTATCCAGAATTTAAATTAATTAGTATTAATTAACTTCTATAATTTTAAATGGTCTCATATATCATATGTGTATACATTATGAGGATTATTCATTAAATGAAATGTTGATGAAAAAATGATTAGTTTATTTTGGCGGTTTTTACAACCATCGTGAATTAGTATCATTTTATTTAATTATATATTTATAAACTAGTTCTATAACATTAAATTAGTTTTAATAAATATATTATAATATGGTTTAATTGTAAAAATGGTTTTATAAACATCCTTTAATTAGGTAATGAAAAAAAAAACTTGTCTTCCATGAAGGCAGTGAGTCGATACCTCATAGATGATGTTTTCATTTTTAGAAAAAAAAAATGAGAGGATGAGAGATTTGATGATTGATATTCCCTTAACACAATATAATTCCAGTATATATATGATAATGCAGTTATCATGTTACTTTTTATAGGTAATATGAGTTAAGGGTAAGAAAAAAAAATTAAAAGAGAAAGAAGGAGGGTTTTACCTCTTGAATGTCATCTCCTTGAGAACCTCCTTAAAGAACTTGGAAATAGTCTTTTTGTGAGACCAATAAGACCCTAAAGTGAGGAATTTGTTTGTTAGAGTAATTTTTAATAATATAACAAAATATAAAAATCTTATAAGGTGTGAGGAGAATAGGTGGTGAGAGGTGGTATTTAGAGTGGAAGGAGAGGGGTGTTTTTGGTTATTTTCTTCATTTGTTTATTATTTTGGCTTAAGACTATCTATAGTGTTGATTATTATAAATAATTATAGAAAATAGAGAATTTTTATTCTAGATAATGGTCACTTACATCATACATGACTCATCCATGACTCAAAAATTCATTTATTTACTTATAATTTCGAATACCATAAATTCCCACATTTCACTATTCATAAAAAATACAACTATTTTAGAAAAATATAAAAAAATTCACCCGAACCATTTTTAGATGTGTAGATTTAAAAAATAAAATTCATTTTATGAAAATATTTTTATAAATATGAGAAATTTAATATTTAAATAAAAACATCATTTTTTCAAAAAACGTCGATTTCAATATTAAAACAGATTTTTAGACACATTGAAAAAATAATTATAATCTCATAAGAATATATTATAATTATAATTCAATAAAATATTAATTTATGAATTTATTTTATGAAAATAAATTCTAATTTTAATCATTATATTAACTATAAAATTCTAAATAAGAATTTACATTTCATAAAAATACCAACACTTAATCTATCATTTTTAAAACATTTATTTACTTATTCCATGATATAAATATATATCATATTTTAATTTATGGGATATATAAATTTTATTTATACTTTCATAGGTGAGGTTATTATTCTAATGGATGGATTTATATTCATATTGGTCACAATACTCTTCCAACAATCATGTTAATATTTAATAGTATATCATGGTTCTAAACTCAGCGTTTCATGTAACATAAGTTATCTAAGATGTTAAATTTAAAAAATACAACATAAAATATTTGGGTGTTACATTCTCCCCTCCTTCAATAAATTGTGTCCTCTAAATTTAAACTTATTTTTGGTAATCATGGAGTTTTCATTTTAAAAATTCCTTGGGGAAATCTCACATCATCAACAGGGTTAATAAATCTTCCTCTTAAATGGAGGGAAAGGAAAATGTGATGGTCACCACAAAAATAGTTTTACCTATAGGAGAACATTAGTGAGAAGTGAAAAAATGGGCATAGAAAATAAATATAACTATCAAGTTTTGAGGGAGAGTGATATAGAACATGGTCATTAGAAAGTATACCACCACAAAACCTTAAATTTGTGATCAAATAAAAGACCATTGATTTCTTAGTAAGAAAAGTAAATGGATAATATTTTTGTTCCAAAATCATTTTCCTAGAGTTGAGAGATTATTTTTATATATATATAGAAACTTAAGAAAATAAATTTACTTGATTCATTTCTATTTCATAAATATAATCTCATCATTTTGTTGTGCTTCAATCTATCTCCACTTTATTTCTTAAACCAAAACATAGATATTCAAGATGAATTTTTTTCCTGAAGTACTTTTATCAAACGATCCATAAGTCATTCCTTTGGCCTTTAAATATTTACCAAAATAAAAATGGTTAGAAAATGTTATACAATATTATAAATCATACTTTATCCAAATCTAAACTTAATCCATTCCATAATTATTTACCTTAAGACTCATTCAATATACATTTTTCCAAATTCAAAGACCAAAAATTTAAAAGGAAGGACCATAAATTTACAAAACAAACTTAATATAATATTTTCACATATAATGTAGCTCTTATTATCACATACCAAATATATTAATACCTTAATCTTCGTTAAACCTTTATGAAACATGCATGCTTCCAAGAGTAAAATATTAGGTTGATGAATATATTCTATAAATCCAAAACATCTAAAATTTCATCATAACATAATCCATCAAATGAATAACCACCTTCATGGTCGCCAATAATATCTCATAAAAATATATTTATTACAATATCAATATCAAGAACATATTTATTATTATCTTTCCCAAGTTATGTTTTTTCAAAAAGATCAACTTACAACAGAATCACTTCTCTTGATTATTGGTGTTATTCATCACATGCTTCCAATTATTTAAAGAAGTATTATAGTAAAATCCTTATTTATCTCATGATTATTATAACCAGAATATAATTTATAAAATAATTTTGGAATCCAGAAACAGAAATACTTTAATTATTCCACTTTGATTGTAGTAACAACATAAGATTAAACTTGATCCCTTAGATTCTTCTAATCTATATTCCCTTGATGTTTGGGACATTCATTTGATTATTTCTTTGTCTAATTATTGTTTAATCATTGGATAGATTGTTTCTTTCCTTTATAAACACTATATTGGTGGCCCTTATCTCCACACATGTATCAAACTCCCATTTCATTCAAGAAAGTATCTTGATTTTTCCTTCCAAAATTATCACAAGTGGGAAAATATTTCTTTACCTTCTTCCATTTATTCATCATTTTATTTGTCATCCTCTTATTCTCCTTCTTATTTTTGAAGTCATAAAACATGGAGAATTATTTTTCTATCTTGATAGCATATGATATTATATGCTTATATAATGAGAATATTTTGGAGACTAGTTCCCTTCAAAGTATTTGTTTAATCTAATCAAAGAAATGTCCAATCTTACTCTTTTTATTACGTATGTAGTCTGCATAATGTATGAATAACCTTGAAAATTTATCTTCATACTTAGAAAAATTTTCTTCTTCCTTTTATCTCAAACTCAAGAACTATCTCTCCATATATTCTCATTATTTAGGAAAATATTTTTCCAAGAAAATTTCCTTAAAATCCTTACATTCCATGTTTCAAATTTCTTCTTCCTCCTTGGTGTTTTGAATTGATAACCACCATTTATCTAAATCACCTGAGAGATAATAAACTGCCATGATAACCTTCTCCCTTTCATTATGTCCCAAAATGAGAAACATCACCTCTAAGGAACTTATTAATTGATCAGCTAAAAATGGATTTGTATTCCTATTGAATAATGTAGGTTATTGTTACATAAAGTGGTAGAACATTATTACACCATATTGTGGATTAGTATTCTCCATACGGGTAAGTTTATTTATCATAACCTAAGTTATTTGTCCCAGTAAAGTTATAATTTTTTAATCTCCAGCTATAATTCTAGCTCTAGCATCATTATCTTTCATAGAAGGGAAATCCCTACATGGGGTATGTGTGTTGATACAGTTTCCATTCCTTTCACTAAGATCATTTTCTAAATAAGGGAATACACTAGATTAGATCATAACATTATGAAATGTAATGTATAATCTAAAACTAGTGAAACAATAAACATAAATTGAAAATTTAAATATAACTAGTCTCTAAATCTTACACTTAGTTACTTTGGGAGTATTCTCATAGTATGTTATAGGTTTATGTTTCCATAATATTTGTTTCTTTAAATATATTTTCCAAGGTTTATACTAAAATTTATATAATACCAACTATAAAGACCCAGACCCCACTAGGCCAGAGTCGATACCTTACTTTATTAAATTGGTAAAAAGTACCAGTAATAATATCCCAGAGGACCGAATAATTTAGTTGCTTTGAAAAACTAGATACAAACAACCTGAAATGGAATAAAACATAGAAAATTCATTGGAAACATGCATATTCTCCTAGATTATCCCTAAATGTCAATCATAATATTCATATTGGAATCCTGGGGGAAATAAAACATAAGAAAGGGGTGATCTCAGATGCTCAGTAAGGGTAAGAATACAGTAGAGTCTATCATAAATAAACATTAAAAAATAAGGGATAGTGAATAACTAAAAATTCATTCCATTAAAACATATTCTTGAGAATAATATAATAGGAGTAAAATTTGATCAAATAATTCAATATAAATAATCACATGATAATGAAACTTAACCATGGATATTCTAATAGTCAAATAATTGCATGTATTATCAATAACTAATCTCATAATGAGGGAATACATAATAAAAAATGATTAAAACATACCATTAAGGCCTCATCCAAGAAGTTTACATAAATGGGTAAGGCCTCAGCCAATACCCAGTCTAGTTTGTCTCATGAGACCTACCAATACATCGAGGGGATATAGAGGGCCCCACCCATCACTTAATAAGTCTGATTAATTCCTCAAATGAAATGATTTAAACATAATCAACATAAAAATTTGTATTTAAACTATCATACAAAATGTAAATACTTTTCTCATCCAATAAACATAATCATAAACCATTCAGAGAAATATGGTGAATGGTATCAAAAAAGCTCACCCCTAGTCAAAATAATCATAAAATATTCAATAAAATATGTTAAATGGTATCATAAGAGACAAACCTCATCAAATCATAAGATTCAATAAAGAATATTTATGTAGATACTTTAATAAGATCACTGAAAAATTCTTTAGAAAAATACCCTTTTAACTTTGAAATTACTTATTCATAAAAAGCTATGCAATTATAAAAAAACATTTTATTTGAAGATAACCTTATAATATTGTAAAGTAAGATTAAAAAATTAATGAATCATGAAAATTGTAAAATCCTCTCATGATCTTATAAGTATTAAAAAACATTCCTTTTAAATTTTTAAAAAGAAACATTTAAAAGAGTACTTTTAAAAGAAATTATTTTAAAAATATCATATCATTGATGTAATTATTCAATGTTTCATTTTATAATTATTAGTTTCATGGGGAATATGATTCGACTCATTAAAAATTGGTAAGGGAATTATTAACCCAATTTCCATTCTCCGGGTTAAACTTCTACTCTATTGATTATTTCATACTATGATTATGTGTAAAATTAATTTTTAGTGGTAAAAAGTACAAGTGATCATATCCCAGAGGACCGAATAGTTTAGTTGCTTTGAAAAACTAGATACAAACAACCTGAAATGGAATAAAACATAGAAACTTCATTGGAAACATGCCTATTCTTCTAGATTATACCTGACTGTCAATCATAATATACATATTGGAATCCTGGGGGAAAATAAAACATAATAAAGGGGTGATCTCAGATCCTCAGTAAGGGTAATCGTACAGTAGAGGCTATCATAAATAAACATAAAAAAATTAGGGATAGTGAATAACTAAATATACATGCCATTAAAACATATTCTTGAGAATAATATAATAGGAGTAAAATTTGATCAAATAATTCAATATAAATAATCACATGATAATGAAACTTAACCATGGATATTCTAGTAGTCAAATAATTGCATGGATTACTAATAACTAATCTCATAATGAGGGAATACATAATAAAAAATGATTAAAACATACCATTAAGGCCTCATCCAAGAAGTTTACAAAAATGGGTAAGGCCTCGGCCAATACCCAGTCTAGTTTGTCTCATGAGACCTACCAATACATCGAGGGGATATAGAGGGCCCCACCCATCACTTAAAAAGTCTGATTAATTCCTCAAATGAAATGATTTAAATATAATCAACATAAAAATTTGTATTTAAACTATCATACAAAATGTAAATACTTTTCTCATCCAATAAACATAATCATAAACCATTCAGAGAAATATGGTGAATGGTATCAAAACAGCTCACCCCTAGTCAAAATAATCATAAAATAATCAATAAAATATGTTAAATGGTATCATAAGAGATAAACCTCATCAAATCATAAGATTCAACAAAGAAACTTTATGTAGATACTTTAATAAGATCACTGAAAAATTCTTTAGAAAAATACCCTTTTAACTTTGAAATTACTTATTCATAAAAAGCTATGCAATTATAAAAAAACATTTTATTTGAAGATAACCTTATAATATTGTAAAGTAAGATTAAAAAATTAATGAATCATGAAAGTTGTAAAATCCTCTCATGATCTTATAAGTTTTAAAAAACATTCCTTTTAAATTTTTAAAAAGAAACATTTAAAAGAGTACTTTTAAAAGAAATTCTTTTAAAAATATCATATCATTGATGTAATTATTCAATGTTTCATTTTATAATTATTTGTTTCATGGGGCATATGATTCGACTCATTACAAAGTCGTAAGGGAATTATTAACCCAATTTCCATTCTTCAGGTTAAACTTCTACTCCATTGATTATTTCATGCTATGATTATGTGTAAAATTAATTTTTAGTGGTAAAAAGTACAAGTGATCATATCCTAGAGGACCGAATAGTTTAGTTGCTTGGAAAAACTAGATACAAACAACCTGAAATGGAATAAAACATAGAAACTTCATTGGAAACATGCCTATTCTTCTAGATTATCCCTGACTGTCAATCATAATATACATATTGGAATCCTGGGGGAAAATAAAACATAAGAAATGGGTGATCTCAGATGCTCAGTAAGGGTAAGCATACAGTAGAGGATATCATAAATAAAAATAAAAAAATAAGGGATAGTTAATAACTAAAAATACATGCCATTAAAACATATTCTTTAGCATAATATAATATGAGTAAAATTTGATCAAATAATTCAATATAAATAATCACATGATAATGAAACTTAACCATGGATATTATAATAGTCAAATAATTTCATGGATTACCAATAACTAATCTCATAATGAGGTAATACATAATAAAAAATGATTAAAACATACCATTAAGGCCTCATCCAAGAAGTTTACATAAATGGGTAAGGCCTCGGCCAATACCTAGTCTAGTTTGTCTCATGAGACCTACCAATACATCGAGGGGATATAGAGGGCCCCACCCATCACTTAATAAGTCTGATTAATTCCTCAAATTAAATGATTTAAACATAATCAACATAAAAATTTGTATTTAAACTATCATACAAAATGTAAATACTTTTCTCATCCAATAAACATAATCATAAACCATTTAGAGAAATATGGTGAATGGTATCAAAATAGCTCACCCCTAGTCAAAATAATCATAAAATATTCAATAAAATATGTTAAATGGTATCATAAGAGATAAACATCATCAAATCATAGTATTAAACAAAGACTATTTATGTAGATACTTTAATAATATCACTGAAAAAAGCTTTAGAAAAATACCCTTTTTAACTTTGAAATTACTTATTCATAAAAAGCTATGCAATTATAAAAAAAACATTTTTTTTGAAGATAACCTTATAATATTTTAAAGTAAGATTAAAAAATTAATGAATCATGATAGTTGTAAAATCCTCTCATGATCTTATAAGTTTTAAAAAAACATTCTTTTTAATTTTTTAAAATGAAAAATTTAAAAGAGTACTTTTAAAAGAAATTCTTTTACAAATATCATATCATTGATGTAATTATTAATCAAATGAATTAATCATATGTAAATAAATATAAAATAAATGGAAATAAAACATAATATACTAAAAATTAATTTTACACATAATCATAGCATGAAATAATCAATAGAGTAGAAGTTTAACCCGGAGAATGGAAATTGGGTTAATAATTCCCTTACCACTTTGTAATGAGTCGAATCATATGGCCCATGAAACTAATAATTATAAAATGAAACATTGAATAATATGGAGATAATAAAATTAATGATATTATATAAAATTTCATTATACATACACCATCCATGGGGGATAAGTGGTGAGTAAGGCATATCTCATAGAAATAAAATTGAGATGAGAAAACCCTTACCAAATGTCTAAAATAATACTACACTTGTACTTAATATCCAAGATAATCAAATTAGATTCATTAATTACTTAATTTAGAACTGATTTAAAATATATTTTATTTTTTATAATTTTAATAATTTTATTTATGGTCATTTTTATGAATTATAATTTTTAATCTCATTGTTCTCGGAGCGTTTGTTTCAAGGTTTTATAGTCAATTCCCTTGAGTATAAATATGGAAGTTCATTTCAAATGAGAATAAATTCTCCTAAAGTGAAATTATTTAGTATTAATGAAATTTTAGAAGTTTAAATTGTCTCATATATCATTTTTTTTATATGGTATGAGTATGATTCATTATATGAAATGTTGATGAAAAAATGATTAGTTTATTTTGGCAGTTTTTACGATCACTGCGAATTAGAATCGTTTTATTTAAGAATATGTTTATATAAAAGTTATATAACATTAAATTATTTTAATACACATATTATAATTTTTTTTCACCCAAATTTTTTTTAACATCCTTCAAATTGGTAATGAAAAAAGAAAACTCATCGTCCACAAAAGCGGTGAATCGATACCTCACGGATGATGTTTTCATTTTTTGAAAAAAAAAGAGGATAAAAGATTTGATGATGGATATTCCATTAACATAATAAAATTATAGTATATATATGATACTAGAGTTATCATGTTACTTTTTATAGGGAATATGAGTTAAGGATAAGAAAAGAAAATAAATTAAAAGAGAAAGAGGGAGGGTTTTACCTCTTGAGTGTCATCTCCTTGAGAACCTCCTTAAGGCACATGGAAATGTTATTTTGGTGAGATCAGCAAGACCATAAAGTGGGGAATAGGTTATGTAGAGGAATTGGGAATAATATAAGAAATATCTAAAGCTTATAATTTTTGATGAGAAGAGGTGGTGGGGTGGGATTTAAGTGAGGGGGGGCTTTTTGGTTATTTTATTCATTTGTTTATTATTTGGGCTCAAGACTATCAATAGTATTGATTCTTATGACTAATTATAGTAAATAAAGCATTTGAGTTCGAGATAATGGTCACTTACATCATACATGATTCAACCATGACTCAAAAATTCATTTATTTACTTATAATGATAAATACTGTAAATTATTAGATTTCACTATTCACCAAAAAACGACTATTTTAGAAAAATATAAAAAATTAACCATAAACATTTTTCTATGTGTAGATTTAAAAAATGGACTCCATTTTATGAAAATAATTTTCTAAATATGATAAATTTAATTTTTAAATAAAATCATCATTCATTCGAAAAATAAAATTTTTAATATTATATTAGATTTTGTGACACTTTGAAAAATTAATTATGGTCTCATAAAATTATATTATAATTACAATGAAACAAAATATTAATTTATGAATTTATTTTTATTAAAATAAATTCTTATTTAAATATTTATATTAATTATAAAATTCTAAATAAGAATTTACGTTTCATGAAAATACCAACACTTAATTTATCATTTTTAAAACATTTATTTACTTATTCCATGATATAAATATAACATATTTTAATTTATGAGATGCCAAAATTTTATTTATACTTTCATTGGTGAGGTTATTATTCTCATGTCTATATTATTATTCTCAATGGTCACATTACTATTCCAATGGTCATGTCAATATTTAATAGTATATTGTGGTTTTAAACTCAGTGTTGCATGAAAAATAATCTATCAAAGATGTTAAATTTAAAAGAGACATACTATAAAATATTAGGGTGTTAAAAATGTGATGCCTCATGCCCACACTTATTAAATATAGTGAGAATAAACTCCATCCTTACATACTAACTTTGAAATTCACCCGAGAGATCAAATTTTAAATATAAATAATTATAATATCACTAACAAATATTGAGTCACTTAAATTTGAATGAACTTTTAGTTTTAGAGTTACAGATGGTTAAGAAATAAATTTAACTAACCAATCCATTTTATATCTCATCAAATGGATATTTTTTCCACTAAATAAGAAAAAACATAATCTACAATAAGACTTCAATATCTCCCACAATATTATCCACAGAATTTATTCAATTAGACATATCTTTTGTAATAAATTTATTCATTACCTATAGAAATAAAAACATAAAAATTGGTGTTAAAAAATGATCAATAAGGATAAACATAATAAATATCAATCGAATATCATAAGTGATCATAATATGAGCATAAATAATATGGTAGGAATAGATAATCAAAATAATGTCCTAATCAAAAGAAACTATGAGTGACAGGCCCAAAGGGCATCATTATTTTCCTATAAGTCTAATAAAAATAAAAAATTCATAAAAACTATAATTATTATACTTAATTAATTAAAATATATTATTAGTAAAATTCACGTTCGAACCCACAGATATGGAGAATTAGTTTAATTAGGATTTTAAAATAATTAATTTATTTAAATTGAAGAAATAGGTGAAGAAAAAAATGGATTTGGTTTATTTTAAGAAATAGAAAGATGAAACAAAAGTAGGGTAAATATTTTTGGAATCATATTTGAAAGAGTTCTAGGGTTTAGTAGTTACAAGGTTAGGGTGAAATTAGATTTCAGTAAAAAAAATTGATTAATCCATGTTTAGTGTCAGAGTTGAGATGAGGGAGATCCAATGGTCATGGTATCCCATCCTTGATATGAAAATACCTTATTTCCCTTGGTCTAGTAATTTGGGGTTTCATTGAATTGAGTTTGTCTCGATACCATTTTTAAACCTCATTGCCCTAAATTTGATAATGGTCATGCCTCAATTTAGGGTAACCAGTTGTGTAGTTATAATGTTCCTTTCATATTAAAATACCAATGGTCGTTATAAAATTAAAATAAAGGGATTGAAAATATATTAGATAAACTATAGAAATCCAAATACATGAATCAAGAAAATATAATAAATTTAATGGCACATTCCCCCTTCATCTACATGACCCTAAAAAAGTCAGGTTTACCCCTTATCCTAGTGATGAAATAATAATAGGGAATGAAAAAAATAAAATAAAACATCATGAAAAATTAATATGGAACTAGTGAGGACCCCCTACACAATGCAGCTTATCACTCCAAACTTTGGTCTCTAAATCTCCCCAATATTAGTATCATAGACCTCTATTTGTAAATTCCTGATAGGATCATTTAGCATTAAATAGAATTTAATATGGGTAAAAAAAATTCATGGGTGGTCCTCGGGCCATAAAACAAGCCTTTTCCCCTTAATATATTGAATCTGAACATTTTTAGGTCATCCCAACATTTTCATGTCGTGTAATGATTACACGATGTGTAGATTTTTCACCAAGTGTAAGGAATTCACAACTTGAAAACTTTCTGGGTCATCTTCACATGTTTCATGATGTAACCATATATGTCACATTGTGACACATGTTATATTCACTTCAAGATGGTTTCTTCCACTTTATAACTTGTATTACTTTCACGCCTTGCATATGTTCATGATGTGTAATTATTACATGACATTTAAATTCAATTTACAACTCTGGAAGACTCATTTCACCTCATTTCTTTAGTTGTGTTCCCTAAATGTTCTCCATGATCATCTGTCTTTATAGAATACCATCTTTTGATGGAATTATTTATCGTTTCCACTCCTTTTTATCATTTCCCATAACTTATAGCATCTTGAAAAATATAAATAAAAATTAGGTTTATATGAATGAATTAATAATAAAATCATCAGAATCAATTCATTTTAACATCAAAAATGTACACAATAAATTCACTAATCAAATCCCCCCACACTTGAATTTATACTTATCCTCAAGGTTGGAATCTTAACATAATACAAAGGACACTTATTATATCATGC
Source organism: Viscum album (assembly GCA_963277665.1). Classification (NCBI taxonomy): domain Eukaryota; kingdom Viridiplantae; phylum Streptophyta; class Magnoliopsida; order Santalales; family Viscaceae; genus Viscum; species Viscum album. The sequence continues at coordinate 1,076,509,699 of OY728139.1, read as the reverse complement.
TTGAAACTCAACTTTAATAAAAACAATTGATCATATGGAAAGTTAAATTTTCAATAATCATACATAAAAAATATATTAATGCCTCATTTTTTTAAAGAATACAAATCAACCATGTATTTTATTTTTCCTCTTTTTAAATATTCTAGCCTTTTCATTCATCCATTTTCATTTTTTAATTAATTATTAATATGTATATCATATTTAATTTACCTTATGTTAATTTTTCTTCTCATCATCAAGGTATGAATGAATAGAGTGTTGCATGTACCTCAAGAACATGTCACTTTTTATAGGCTTTCAAAGCATCTAGCATCTCCACTGCATAAAGATAGAATCGGGATTAATCATGAGGGATTCACCATTTAGTATCATAAGACTCTGAATCTTTAGGGTAGGTAGGTGAATGATGTAAAAACTAAATCATAAAAGGGAGGTTTGACTCTAAATAATAATTCATGATATCAAAAGATAAGATCAAAAAAACTCCCCCTTCACAAATTTCATCTCTCTCTTCCCTCCAAAAATCTCACGGTGGGGTGATGATAAAAGTAAGTGTAATGAATGATCACCTAAACTTCATCTTTTCTTTCTTTTTTTTCAAAAATTGTGTTTAAGAAAAATATCACATCCACCACCTAACCACATATGACCAAAAGATCTTCAGTCTGGTAATGGTGTTTTTTTATCCTCCCAAGACACAACCCTTTTTATATTTGAACAAGAAAGGTGAATAATAAAATATAATAAAAAATAAATGGCCTTTACCTAAATCATAATGGAAAATCCCCTAGTAAAATATCCTGAATGAAGTATATCCTCGTATACCCTAAAAACTCCCTTCCCCACACTTATTATTTTAAATCTCATGAAAAAAATAAATGAGGGCAATAAAGGATAAATTAGGTTTGTAACATAGATCATTTCTTAACAAGTATATTCATGGTTTCTATAGGCTTTAAAATGATTAATTCAAGGTGGGTCCAATGATAAAGGGTTAATAAAAGATGACTTAGTCATATTAGAATTTATTCTGTTCATTCATAACTTTAATAAGATATAAAGAAATTTATAGAAGATAACATGACCGATTTATACTCAAGAAATATTTTATAGAAGGAATGTGAAATATAGGATCAAAGGATGTCTCAAGAATGAGATTAATGTTCATGACAACTACTCATGGAAATGTATAAAAATAATTAAATCAATTAATGAAAATATTAGAAATTCATAGCATGATAAAAGCTCAGAAATAATTTATTTACAATGATCAACATGTTTCCCTAAATCATGATTTTACAAAATCCTAATCCATGTGTTTACCTATACTAATTATTTTCCCTATTATTCTCATTCAAATTTATTGACAAAGAAATTTAAATTCGTGAAATGGTAATTATCCTCGGTAGTTTATGTCTCCTAGTTTGATTGATTATAGAAATAATCAAATTTGGGGCATACAATTGGTAGTTAAAATATATAAATAAATTAAATTTGGTGGATACATTAGAAAAATTATTAATTGAAATTTTTAATCCCCTTTTATTGATACTCTAAAGTTGGTTACATAGGTTCTTCATGCTCCTTATCCACAATGTGTATCAATCCAACAACTTATTTTTCTTTAAGTTCTACCAGCCTTGGTCTTGATGGTCCTAAAAAAATAAATAGGTGAAAGAATAGGACATTAACAATGAATTTTTAAATATTTAGAGAAAGATCATGAATTACTAAAAACTAAATAAATAAAAATACAAAAAACTAGGGTTTCATACTGGGATAGATTTTTTTACCATAATTGGCTTGACCATACATCCTTCATCTTCAACTCAGGTTACAGATGATTGAATTTTTTTTACCATATCAGGGTCTATAAATAAGCTCAGTTGTGTCTTTTCCACATAGGTTAGTCTATGTCCTTATTCTTTAAATTGTTTAATTCTTCCTGATGGCAGTACTTACTTGATCTCCATTAGATTGATCTGCCATTTCTTCCTCAAACCTGATGAACTAAATGGAAGGTCTTTTATTATCCATGCCTTTTATCCTTTCTCAAATTTGGTGAATTTGGTCACTCCTCTAGTGTCAGCAGTCTAACCCTTTATATTCTATTTATTCTTTTCATTGTTTTAAATTCATTCATCCTCTTACACAACAGCATCTATCTCATGTACCTCTTTACTTTCAGCAACACCCTCAACTTTGGGTGTCTTATCTTCTCCAAACTCATTTTCCTCTCTCACATCACAATTATTCATTACTCATTGGATGTTTAAACTTACTTGTTCATATAAAACTCTCATATATATTTCTCTACTTTAGATGTCGATCAACACACACCCAGTGGCTAAAAATTCTCTACCCAGAATGAGTGGATATTTCTCTTCTTCTATATCTAGCATTAAGAAGTCAAAAGGGAAGTATAATTTTTTGACATTGATCAGGATATCCATGATCATCCATTATGGGTACTTCATTTTTTAGTCTTCTATTTTAAGTTCAACTCTCATGGGATTCAGGCCTTCCAATCACAAACTCTTGAAATTAATGTTTAACATTATATTGACACTCGCTCCTAAGTCATAGAAATATTTTCCACATTTTTTAGCTTCTATAAAGATAGTAATTGAAAAGTTAAGTGGATCACATTGCTTCTTAGGAAGGTCCCTTGATACCACTAATGAACACTCTCATGTTATTTGAATGGTTCTAATTTCCTCTAGTTTCTTTTTATTGGTTACTAGATCTTTCATTAATTTTTTATAGGTTGGAATGTTCTTGAGAGACACTGTAAATGGAATATTAATATGAAATTTTTTAATGTGTTCCAAAATTTTACCTTTTCATATCGATCTTAACTTGATTTATTCATTCTATGAATGGATGTCCTAGATTGTACTATGGTGGTTCCTCTTCAACTTACTTAGCTAATTGTTCCTTGTTATTTTAAACTTCTTTTTCACTTTCTTTCACTGTTTTTCTTCATTACATCTTGTAAATTTTTTACCACTTACTTGTTCATTCTTCCTACTTCTGAGTAGTAAAACTTTTAAATATTCATATGAGCATACTTCATGGAATCCCGAAATTACTTCTCTAGGTCTCTCTCTAATATGTTCAGCAATTTTTCCAACTTGATGCTCCAGATTTTGTAATCCAACTTTTTGGCTCATTAATTCTTTCATTATTTCTTTGAGTACAGCCTTAATTGTGGTCATTAATGTAGCCAATATTTCCACTAATGTATGGACCTATCTTATCAGTGTGGGCCCTTGTGGTGCTTGTTGTTGGTACTCTTGTGGCCTTTGTTGATATTCTTATTCTTGCTATTGATGTGACCACCAAACTTTAGATTGATTACCATGATTGTAATTATTCTAATTTTTATCTTCCATATACATATCTTGGGGGGTTTTCTGTTTGCCCATTATCATTTCTATATTCTTGGTTACTGATTTGATCTACATTATTATCCAATCATTTTTGTTGATCGCATGGAAACCTTTTCATTATGCCCCTTCTCCTTGAAATCGTAAACTATTTCTCTCCATTTCATCCAACAAGTTATATCTCTCTTCAGGTGACTTGTTCATCAGTGATCCTCCTACTATAGCATCAAGAATCAATCAGTTTCCTTATGATAAAACCATATAAAAATTTTGGATTAGAATCCATAGCTCTATACCATGATGGGGGGAATTTATGAGTCATATATTTAAAATTTTCCCATTAATATTATAGTCATTACACCCCAAATAGACATAATTTTAGCATGTTTACCCATATGTCCATTGATTTGGAAGGTATGAAGAATAGGGTGAGAAATTTCATGTCCATATCATCTCATGTGGTGATGGGATATACAGGTAGACTTTGGATCTAATCCTGAGATCAATCTCATAATGAAAATGAAAATATACAGAGCTTTACCACATCACTTGAAACATTTTTGAATTGGAATGTGTCATAGAGCTCAAGGAAGCTTCCTAAATGCATGCTCGGATATTCATGTGGTAGTCCAGTGAATTTCATGTTGTTTTAGATCATCTGAATGATTTCATGTTTGATCTCAAAGTGGTTTTTATAAATGGTAGTTTCTATGATGGTTGGTTTCAATCTTTTATTTGATGTCCACCTATAGTCTATAATAATCTGTAACCCTAGATCTCTTTATTGATCCTCAGAAATTTGGTTGATTTATGTGCCCACCATTTTTTTCAATTCTACTCTTTCTTAGGATATTCTCATGTTCGAAATCAAATTCAAAATTTTATTTCCATTTTGAACATGTATTGGGGTCATTAATTAATATTTAAAAATCTCGAAAAAATAGCATCAAACACCATGTGTAAAAAGGAAAAATAAATTAAGCAATAAAATTAAATTAAAAATTAAAGAAACCTAAGAACTAACTTGTAATTGTCCCCATAAAACATTATAGTTTTAACGGACCCAAATGGAATCATTATTTATCTATGGGTATAATTAGAATACAAAATATATAAAAACGCAAACTATGTTACTTTATTGATTAAAATATAGTGTTATTCAAGTTCAAGGTTTATCCCACAGAAACGTTGAATTAGTTTAATTGGGCTTATAAAAGAATTGATTTATTTAAATTTAAGAAAGTAGTGAAGAAAAAATGGTTTTATTTATTTTAAGAAAGATAAATATGAAATAAAAACATACTGATTATTTTGGAATCATATTTGAAAGTGTGTCAAGGTTTTGTAGTTTCGGGGTTTGGGTGAAATTGAGTTTTATAAAAAAATTGATTAATTGATATTTTTTGTGAGATTCAAGATGAGGGAGATCCAATGGTCATGGTATCCCCTTATTGATACAAAAATACCCTATTTCCCATGGTCTAGTAATTTAGGGTTTCACCAAATCTATTTTTTCTTGATGTCATTTTTAAACCCAATTTACCTAAATGTGACAATGGTCATACCTCAATTCAGGGTAACCAATTGAGCAATTATAATGTTCCTTTCATATTCAAATACCAATTTTCATGATAAAAGTAAAAGAAATGTATTGTAAATTTATTAAATAAACTATGGTAATCTGAATATATAAATAAATAAAAATGAATAAATCCAATGGTACCTTCCCCCTTCGGTTACATAATCCTATCACAAGTAATGTTTACCCCATCATCCTATTAATTAGATAATAAGAGGTATGGAAAGAACTAAAAGAAATCATAATGAAAAAACTAGAGACGGAATTAGTGAGGACCCTGCACAATGCAGCTTCACGTTCCAAGATTTGGTCTTCAAATCTCCCTGACAATAGTAGTGGGGCCCTCTATTTATAGACTCTTGAGAGGATTTTTTAGCTTTCAATAGAATTTAATATGGGTCAAAAGGTGGTCATGGGTGTTCCCTTTTCCATAAAACAAGTCTTTCCACTTAATATGTTGAATCTATTATTTTATTTTTGTCCTGACCTTTTCACATCATGTAATGATTACACAATGTGTTAATGTTGCACCACATGTAAGGAATTCGCAACCTATAGTATTTTTGGGTCATCTTCATATGTGTCACACCATGACACATGTTATCTTTACTCCATGATGGTTTCTTCCACTTCATGACTTGTATTACCTTCATTCTTGGCATTGGTTCACCATGTGTAAGGATTACACAATGTTTAAAGTCAATTTTCAACTCTCTAAGCCTCGTTTCACCCCGGTTCTTTAGTTATGTTCCCTAAAAGTTCCCTATGATCATCTGTATTTGTGGAAAGATGAATTTTTGTGGAATTATTTATTTTTTACACTTCTTTTTCTCATTTCTCATAACTTATTGCATCCTTACAAATATAAATAAAACATCAAGTGTATAGGCATACATTAACAAAAAAATCATCAAAATCAATGAATTTTAATATAAAAAATGTATACAATAAATTCACTTATTAGTGATCATAACATTTCCATGGTTTATATATCAATAAATAAAGTCATGGATAATAATAAATGGTTCCTTAATGATGAAATGTATAATTTTAGAAAGCTAATTCCATGCCCTAAGATAATACATCATAATCTTAGACATCATGATCTTACTTTCAAGGCCCTATGTCTATGAAATATTTTATTTGGGTCATGCATACACAAAAATAACCAAGCTATTTTGTCTCATGAGGCCTATCGATTCATCAAGTGGATATCTATACCAAGCCCCCCCCCCCCATTTATAATTAAGTCCAATGAATTAATTATATGAAGGAATGAATAAACTATAAATCCTTAACCAATATTATTTCATAATCAATAAACATTTGTATTAAAATAAAAACTATAAGTAGTTTCAATATTTATCCAATAAATAAATTTAACATATATCTACGTAAGAATCCCTCAAATTAACACCATATGAAGTAATGGTATATGATTAATTCAATAATTTCCTCAATTAATAAATGTAACAACTTTTTATATAAGTATCCCTCAAATTAACACAGTATAGAGTAATGATATATGGTTAAGTAAATAATTTCCCCTATCAAAAAAATATATGGAAATATATGTGAATTAACTTCCAAAAATGTATTGAAAAATATGGTATTCACATAAGAAGGTGATTTGGATAGAAAAATACACCTATAATAGAGGACGGTTTGGAAAAAATGTAGTGATGTATTTCCTCAAGTTTAACCCCATAGAGAAAAATAGTATTAGAATATTTTGAAACTAATACAGTTCCAATGTATTCATAACAAAAAGAAAACAATTGGTGAATATGAATCATATCTCAATAAAATTAAATTGAGATGAAAACACTCTTATGCTAATGGGAACATAAAAATAAAAGAACATCAGAGGGATACCATGAAATTAAAATATAATTAAATGAAATATATTCATTATACTTGAAGTAAATAGGGAAGTGAATACATCATATATAATATAAGATATCATAAAATATCAAACATGTCTCATGGAATTAAAAAAAGAGAAAAATAGAACTTATATATTTTCAAACTTTTGAATCAAAACCTCTTGAAATATATGATTTTAAATGAGACATTAAATACCATAAATAATTATAGGATCATGATAAAAAATATTAAAGGGTATTAAATACACCATTATAAATAAAAAATGCATTATAATAATAAATATGTCTCAAGAAATTAAAATTTGAGATAATAAACCCTTATAACTTGGGTAACACTTGAATCGAAATCTGAATGAAGAAAGGAACTCATATTGGATTTTTAAATCTCGTGAATTAGACAAAAAGACTAGTAAAATAATTTGGTAGTAAGTAAAACAGAATAATAACATATAAAAGGAAAAATGGAACATAATATAAAATATGTCTCAAATAGTAATAATTTATACCAATTATCCCTTACCATATTCTTAATTCATTTTACACATGTGTTTAACTGCTTTGGGACCTTGAACTTTCTCTTGGTAGTCTCCTTGAAAATAAATATTTTAGGATAAAAATTGAGAATATAGGATTAATAAATTGAAAAAGGTTTGTAGGAGGATAAAAATGGTAGAGTTTTAGGAATGAATTTTAAAGAATGTGTTTCTAATTAAGAGGTGGAAGTCTCCCCTTTTATAAGTGAAGAAAATGGTACTTTTGTGAACACACATTATTTTTCAATAATGGATTGATAATATTAAAGTGTTAATGGTTACCAAAGTGATAAATAATGGATTTTTTTGGTGATATTGGATTTATAAATACTCAACCAAGTATTTATTCACATGTTGTAAACCTATTTGAAGTCATTTAATTGTATAGTTTTACTTTTTCCTTTTTTTGTTTTTACAGGGGTGACTAGTTTTTACCCAACTTATGTTTTAATAAAAATATAAAATAACCCCTATTACAAAATTAGTGTGTTATTAACCAGAATATAATCTTCATTATATCTAATTAACTTTGTAAATAAGAGAAAATTAACTATAAAATTAAAACATTATATATAGAAAAACTGTTTTTGGTAGAGAAAAAAAATATGTTTTAATCATTATGTGTTATTAATCTTATTTATCAATGATTACCAAATACATTTTTGTTAATATAATTATATATGTGTTTAAAAATCATATTATATTAATTATTTAAAATATATCAATTATTTTATTAGATAAAAATTTCACAACATTAATAAAAAAATTCTTTACAAATAACAGTTTTACCATTATCATGGTCATTAAATTTAATCTTAATAATCATAATTTTATGCCCAAATATGAAATTAAACTTATTAAATAATATTATCATGTTGATATGAAATATGAAATACTTATTTCTATATTTAATTTCTATAAATGATGAAAACTAATTTTTTAATATTAGTGAATAAATCAGTTTTTAGAGTAAACTATTACTTATGTCTCCAAAATGATAAACATGGGTTTTATAAATGAAACATAATAATTTTAAATGATTTATTTTACTTATAAATATATATTTTATAGAAAAAAAATCAAAATTCATTATTTAATTATGATAGTGTTATAAATGTGACGGTATTAGCAAAATTCATAATTTTTTAGTATTCACGTAAAAATTAATTATTCTATAAAAAAATATATAATTCATATTAAGATAATATTATTATTATAAATCCATAAATAAATTAATTTTTTTCAAATTAAAATTATAAAATTTTAGTATTTAACTTTTAAATAAAATCATAAATATATAATGAAAATTGTTTTCATGGGAAAATAATTTTTAAATATATTATTGATTCTTATTCTTACTTTATATTAATTACTAATAAAATTTGGTGATGATATATTATTCATATAAATAATATATTTTATCCATGATATATTTACTATCTTAAAATAAAACATAAAATCTAATTTTGGAAGGGTTCTATTTTAAATAATAAATTAGTCATATTAGTTACCTACATTGATTGAATTTTATCAATGACTTAGTACTAATAATAAACTTTATTTTAATTTCTAAATATATTCCATAATATGGTTACCACTATTTTTACCCATCACTTCTATAACTACATTTTAATTGTTATAATTTTTTTATACATTGTGGTTTGGTATTTTGTGTGAAGAAAGCTATCAATCACATTATGTTTCAAAGGAAAATATAATTCAAAATCTTGGGGGGTTACATGGAGACAAAGTGGTAGATATAAGTGGGTGTTTTGTGTGAGGATGTTTGTGATGATATAATGACTTGTTTGAAAAAAAATTAAATTTGGTTGATGCTCTATCTTATATTTTCTTGTTTTCTCAACTTCTTCCTTGATGTCATATGAATCTTAGGAATTAATAAATGTCCTGAATGAGTAAAATACATAGTATAATTTTTTTTTGAATAATTAGTTTTTCTTGTATAAACTGAGTTTCTTATACTGAAAGTATTAGCGATACATATAGTGGCTCATGGTAGTAGTGTGCTCCCAATAGGGTTTATTCCCATATGGTTTGACATGACCAATGAGGACATGGATAGGTTCTTTAGTATTGATCTGGATTCCTCAATTCCAATTCAAGCCCTTATTACTAGATTCTTAGGGTTTTTTTGTGACACTAAGATCCTCTTTAGGATCATTTATAGGATCCATTTATTTTCCTTATTTGTATCCCATGTTGATTATGTGATTTCATGGAATCTTTATATTGGTTGTTTACTTATCCTTATCATTAGTCATTGATACTATGGTACCTAATAATGCATACTCCTTCTCTAAATTGTGTCTTTTTTTAAATTTTTTGAAAATATATATTTCGATGGTTTTTGAAATAAGGACAAAGGCAAGGTTTTATTTCCCTTCAAACTATTTTATAAATGGGTTTTGAAGGGTGTGTTCTTTTAAATGTGAAATGAGAATTTCCAAAGGGTGTTCAAAATGTGTTTGAGAAATAAATGAAAATAATTATTTATTTTAAAACCTATTTCATCCTCCTTTATTTTAAATTATTTTTAAAGGAAAGGTAATAAAATAGTGTGTGGGTTTTAAAGTATGATTCTAGGCCTAATGTGTCGGGATTATTTCTAAGTTCAAAATTATATTTTTATATAGATTATATAATTTTTTAATATATATTTGGTTTGTTAGAAAGATTATATAAACCTTCAAGTTATTCTTATATCATTATAATTTCATAAAAGTGGTAGTTTTTTAAATTAGGTATTTCTTAATATTGACCTAAAAATCAACTATTTCTAAAAAATCTAAAAGATTCATCCAAAGCTAATTTTGACATGCTAAATTCAAAAATGAAATTAATTTCATCAAATAAAATTTATAAAATTTGGGAATTTAGGTTTCAATCGTATTATTGAATAAATTTATGTGCATTATATTATTGTTTATTTATAAATATAGTATTACTTAATATAATTGAAACTCATGTGTTAGAGTGTAGTCCCATAACATGAATTTAAACTATTCCATTCAAACTATGTGGTATTTGATTCCAATTTCATTGGGATGCATAAGATTCCACACATAGGTTCAAACCTAATATCATTAACCCTTATTTCCATCCTCATGGTGTTATATTCCTCATGAGATCATCCATATCCATACCTCGTTAGAATATATACCCATGAGCTCAGATGTCCTTTTCATCAAGGTTATACTCTCTATAAATTCTCCTCATCGGGTCACATCCCCTGTAAAACAATACCCCAACTGGAGAGCCAAATTTATTTAGGGTATCATTATATTCATACTTCTATTTAATAGTCTATATTCTTGCTAGCCAGTATAACCCATCCTCATCAGGCCATTTCTCAATGAGAATATACAGAAAATGGTTGCTTATACATGAACCCCACACCATCCACTTCTAGGCATCTTCTTCTAAACCATCCTACTGCATGGGTTAGTCCTTATCACATGATCTTAAATTATATAACTTGAACTATATGGGTTGTGATTATTTTCCTCACGAGATATGTAAGAAACCACTTCAAGGTTCAATCCCACCTCCATAACATTTCAATCCTTCCTGGATGGCGATAAAACTCCATACAGACCATTTGTTTGAATTTAAATTGTAACACCTTAAAATTGATCATCTCTTGGTAAAAATGGAAAATATGGAGAACCAATAATACATAAAGATGTTCACATTAATGTATATCAATGATCAATCATTAACATGGGGGTAACCAGCCTCGTCATAGAACTTTGAGAATGATTCACAAACATGACTTAAATATATAATAGAGTCCCATAGTAGGCAATAATTTCCCCATAATAGAGTGTTATGAGCCTGACCTCCCATCCTCTTTACTAATGTGAGTTTCTAGGAATCACTAGTAAAAAACCTTAGTGACTACCATCCTTTGGAAATAAGTTCCATAGTAACATTTCTTGTCATATATTTGGGAAACATTTGGTGTTTCTATCTCCACGAACAAACATTGTCAGAGACCATCTAAAAAATTAGTTACCTGATGTGAAGATTTTACTAAAGGTTCCAAGCACTATGAAAGTTCTAGTGGTGGGTCTTGTACTAAAATTTATTTTAATTTTGAATTTTATAAAACCCCAATAGAGGATCTTTCATGTTAAATTTATAATTAATTTATTTAGATCTGAATAAAAGATTACCTCATCATAGGATCCTTTCTTTAATGATATTTTTTATCTTCTAAAACCCTTTCGAATTACCTTTGTTGTTCTCTAAGGATTCAAGTTTAGAATCCCTATAGTGGTGATCCACATGTGATCCCTTGATCTTTGAGCAATGATAATTGATTTTTATGTAATATCAATATGAAACAATTTCCTTGTGTTTCTTATCTTGATTAGTCCAAGATCCTTTGGGCTTGAAGGAGTTCATCTCATTATTGAGAGGGATGTGGGAGGAACTCGAGAGAGATAGAGAGAGAATTTTATTTTGTACAACAATTATCTATTATCAATAATAGATTAACTCTACACAATAGAAATAACCATATATTTTTAGAGCTAGGATTTAGGTTAAAATATTATTTAATTGTATAACATCCCTTAAATAACATAATAATATTTAACAAACCCCATAACATATAATAATATTATTATTTGTGTTTTTATGGTTTGAACTAACTTGTGAAATCATAAATATATTTTTATCATCTAAAAAATTAATATTTATCAATGGACATGACCTTTTTTTATTCATCCTTATCATTATTTATTGAATTTTTTTTAAAGGTTGGTGCTGAAGCCACATTTATTATTAAAACAAAGAAAAAGACCTCTTTTAACTGGGTATAGGGAGACCCATTACATAGCTCAAAGGCCCAATGGTCATTTAGCCCAATACATATCCCGTAGGCCCAATTTGTTAGCCCAAGGCCCATTCTATGAATAGTACTGATACAGTACCCACCTGCTACAGTCCAGCACAATACATGTCGCTGCTATAGTGCCCCTTCTGCCGCTACAGTAACCTGCCACTGCTACAATGTCTGTTGCTGCTATAGTTTTTCCGCTGCTACCGTACACTATAATACTACTATAGTACCTACACCAAATGGGTTTTGAACCCCTATTTTTCATGTAGGATTACGAGGTGCTTACCACTAAGCAAAAAATATTTTATTCATCAATAAATAAAATAAATATTTTATTCACAATCCAGTGAATAAATATTTATCACATATTCATGTAATAAATTATTTATTACCTTGAGAATAATATAAATTAATAAAACATGAATAAAATTATTCTTCAGTACTATGAATAGTATTTATTCCAATAATTAAATTCAAATATAATTTAATCGAGATCAACGAAAACACTTAGTGTGTGACCCTCTAGGATTCTTTCTTGTTGGAATTTTGCAGGATTACCTAAATTCCAAGATTAATTTCTAGTGATGATTCAAAGAACCCAAGAGAAAGAACTTAATATGGAAACGATGAAAACCATATACAAATTATTACTGTGTAATATAATCCCTTTGTCTCAATATCTCATCAAGCAGGTTTCACATCTATTTCATCAACTTATATGCTCGATGCATATTTATTTGACTATCCAAAATAAACACGTCGTTACACCATGGCCATGGAATTCAATGCAATGTTTCTATTCCAATCAAAGGGACAAGATATAAGCTTTCATAAAGATAGAAGGTACCAATCCTTCCTCAACTTATCCATTAATAGTATGTCATTTGAGACACACCCAACGTACCATACTTCTCACCAACATATGGAATAATTATTTTGGTTAGTAAATCTAATTTTTCAAGCCATGAAATGTATAAATGATAATATTTAGGCCAAAGGAACATTACAATTTCTCAAAAAAGGAATATCTAATGAAAAAACATATCGAAACCCTACTGGTGGGTTTGTTCTCATAATTTCTCATCTTAGAGATTACCAAGTGTGAACTTCATGAGAAGAAGTCTCATTCACCTACATGTACTAACACCTAAAATTATATATAGTATGTGTCTTATCATAGTGATTTATCCAACTATAGAACTATATTTAATAATATCATCATAGAACTTAAAGGTTATCATCATAGCAATGAACTTCTGTGACTTGATCAATGTGATAGATACCCTACGACATTATTACATTAAATTATTGCAGAACAATGAACAATATTAAACAAGATGTTTTATTAATATTCAATTCATTGAATATACATGTAATTGAAGTACAATCAGTTAGTTTTAAGACACAAACTCCAACAAACTCCCACTTGTACTAGAGTAAACTGCATAAGAATTTCAGTCTTCCAAACCTCACATGATCATCTTGTTTCTACTGAGTCAAGGATTAAGTCATGGTTTTTTTCATGTTGTCTTATGTGAAAATACTACTCACTAAAACATCACCTTTCTAAGAAAAATTTCTCAATATATGATACTTATTAAGTATATACTTCATCCGCTGATGTGGCCTTAGCTCCTTGGAAAGGGTCTCTACTGTAATATTATCATAATGTAGTGTGATAGGATCTTTAATATTAGGTATGATTTCAAGCTCTTTGATGAAATTGTGTATCCAAACTATTTCTATTTCTACCTCAGAAGTCACAATATACTTAGAATCTATTGTAGAATCTATGATCACAACCTACTTTGAGCTCTTCCATGTCATAACATCTCTATTTAAAGTAAATATGTATCTCATTTGTGATTTCATATCACCTTGATTTGTTTGGAAACAAGAATATCAATATCCTTTGACTTATTCCTCATATTCCCCATAGATTAGGAACATATTCTTTTTACACCTCAGATACATATGGATAGTCTTTAATTCCATCCAATGGTGGTTACCTAGGTCAATTTGATATCCACCTACCACACCTAAGGTATAACCAACATCTAACCTAATACATAACAAAACATGCATGACCAATCCAATCACTAATGCATATGGAATCATTTTCCTTATTTGAATTTTCCTATGTTATAGAGGACACATTTTCTTGGAAATATGAATGTCATATGAAATTTTTAACAATTCTCTCTTAGATTTTTCCATACTAAACCTCTTCGGTATCTTTTCAATATATGTACCTTGACATAGGTCAAGTTGTCTCTTGGGTCTATCACGATGGATCTTGATCCCAAGAATATATGTTTCCTCACTTATGTTCTTCATGGAGAATAATTTATTCAACCAATATTTAATAGACTATAAGACTGGTATTTCATTTCCAATAAGTAATATTTCAGTGACATATGCTATTAATAAAATGACTACACTGCCACTAAACCTTTTATAGACATAAGGCTCACACTCATTCTTTATGAAATCAAATTCCAGTATAGCCTCATAAAATCAGATGTTCCATGGATTAGTGATAGAGATAATATTTCCATTATTTATGATGTGTATTTCAATTATTTTGTCCCTTATAACTTAGAAACTTGATCTTAATTGAATTGTTTTTTGAATTTTAATAATGTTTTGAGCTTAAAACTAAAAATTTATTAATTCTGTAATCTTAACTTCTTTAAATCACTTATATATTTTGAGTATAATTTTTTCCATATTTATCCAAACTAAGTAATTTTTTTTTCTAATATTTTAATTTTCATGGAATATAAATCTTTAAATTGGTAAAAATGATAATTTGAACTTATTTAGGCCCAAATAAATCAGTCAAGGTGTAAAATGTTTTGGCTTATATAATTAACACTCCTTTATTAAATGATCTGTATCTCTATATACAAGATTCAAAATGAGTTTATTATAACTTTGTAGTAAATGGTACTCAAATTGATTCATGCATGTTAAATTTTAGGGAAAAAATATCTCATTAATTTAGTATATACATGATTCAATGTGGAGAAATATGAAGGGTCTATTCAGTCAAATGATAGTTATCTTCAGTGATTAATGAATATATTTTACTATAAATTTATAAAAGACTTTAAGTTTTGAGGATTGATAGAAAATTCATTTTTTAACAACTCTATATAAGAAACCTAGTAGATATTCATCCAGGGAGGAGGATAAAATTTAGATGACTTGATATGAATAGAGACTAGATAGCAGATTTTCACCCCTAATTCTCTTTATATTTCCATATCCATATATTTTCAAGGAGGGTTGTTGTATTGAGAGATAAAGTGGAAGGTTTTCAGGGATATTTTGATGAAGAGTTTTTGCATTCATGCTAGAATAAATAATTTGAATGATGCCCAAGTGATGTGAGGCTAAGAACCAAGTGGTTGTGGATGATGACAACTAACGGAAACTCTCTTCTAAGTTACAATATTATTATGTAATATATTTTGAAATTATATTGAACTTATTTTTTTGAATGAAAGTAGTTGTTTTCTTTCTTTAATACATTTTCCACTTTTTTTTGGTTTTTCAATCTATGAAGTAAAATAATTTATTTCACTATTTAAATTTTTTCAAAAAGGTATTGTCATTGAGAAAAGTGATATTGATTAGTTTTTATTATTTAGAGGTATTCAAGTGATTTAATCACTTATATAGGAGGTAAATCATATTTAGATATTGATATGATACCCTTGAAAACTAGGGTGTTTATCTAGAGGTATTTTGGTGAGAATTTTTAAATTCAATTGGGAAATAATTTTTAAACAAGGAAGAGGGGAGTGTCTGGAAGGTCTATGCGTCTCCACAACTAATTCTTAAATTCTAATTTCATAACCTTTTTATTTCCATTCAATTTTTTTTTATTTTTTGAATCTTATTCCATATTATTTTCTATTTATTTTCTATTTATTTTCTATTTTATAACATTTAATCAAATCCCCAAATTTTTTTTCTTGCAAAAATAAACAAATCAAAAGTGACAGTTTTGTACTCAAATTTCAACCACCTAAAGAAAAATATAGTGACTTTTATTTTTCATTTATCTAGGGGTTGAATTTCTTGATTCGGGTTTCTAGGAAAAAAACCCCACATCAACTATTGTTGTTTCCAAGGAGGTTTCTTGATTTTATTTTTAGAATTGTTTTTTCATGACCCAAAATTCAGACCCAAACTTGTTACCATTTGATTCTAAAAATGATATAACTTATCACTCTTAAGTTAAATATATTATAAATACACTTATCCCTAGTTTTGAATATTTCACTAATATATCTAGAAAGAATTTTTTTAACATGAAATTCAAATGGAAGAAAATAGAACTTTGAAATAATTGGATTCATCCTTTGATGAAAATCAATAAAACCCTATAAAATATCTCAATGAACCTACTGGGTTTGAAATTAAATCTATTTTTATTCAAAAACTTCCAAATTTTAATGGATTTATAGGAAAATATACATATAATCACCTTTAATAATTTATTTATCTCTATTTCAACATGAAACCACAAGGAGTTAGTAAAAAACAAATGAAATTGAGGTCATTTACTTTTTCTATATTAGTTTCCAAAGACTGGATTTTCTATTCAAATTCAAATTTTATTTGATATTATAATTAATTAAAGAAGCATTTAATTGAAAAAAAAATACCTGCTTCTATAACTACTTCCATTCAATAAGTGATTTGTGGGATTAAGAAAACTCAAGGTTAAACATTGCAAGAGTACTAATAATGATTCAAAAAACTCTATTTTAATTTCCCCCACTATTAAATTAGTGACCAACTCTTGATTAAATATTTTTATGAATTATTTTGTCTTACTATAGTATCATTATTGAAGCTTTTATAAGAGGATATTTAGTTGAAAATACATCAACTACTACTAGGAATTTAATTGCAAACATGTCCCAAAATTCTCAATAATTTGGAACAAGAGGCCTTCTTCATATGAAATATTCCAAAGAATCACCAACTTCTAGTTCTAAAAACAATATTATTATGAGTTATCTTTATGATCATACCACCAAGGTGTCGTCGATGATGTTTTCCAACAACCCACCATCCCCACCCAAACCTAAAGAAACTTTTTAAATGAAATCCAATTGTAGAATTTTTTCTCCCAATGAATGTTTTATAGAACAATTTCAAAAAATACAAGAGCCTTTTGAGGATTGAAATATTGTTTTTCCTGGAAACCCATTTAAATCAAACCAAAAAATAACTTTTCAAAACAACCAAAATTTCAATCTGGGTTGGAACAAACACTTCAATGAAATATTTAGACAGCCCAAAAACCAAGAAGATTCTTCCAAGTTTAATCAAGTAATTCTCAACCAAAATATTTCAATGACAAATCCATTCTCATTCTAGAAGAAAATTTCAGTCTACCTTTCCCACTCAAAATTCAGAGAGTAAATTTGAATAATAAATTTTTCAATAGTAATAATCAATAATAGAAACACAAGATCAACAACATAAAATTATTAATACCTTGATAACTCAATTGGGACAACTTTCCTTTGATCTTAATAAAATGAGAAATAAAATAAGTAGAGGTTTTCCTTCACAACCCCAAGTTAATCTGAGAGATAAATGGGAGGAAAATGTGAGTGATATAAAACTTAGGAGTGGGAGAATATTAAGTCACCCTCAAATTGAGAAAGTCAATCAGGTTGTTGAAATTATTAAAGATAATCCCACCATAGATTAAAATTATGAAAATTATGAATTTTATTTGAATGAAAATACAAAGGCAAGAGAATAAAAAAAATTAAAGAAAAAAAGTTTTGGAAGAGGTTGTATGGTCCTTATGTTTCTAAAATACATGATTAATATAGTCTAGAAACATTCAAACCACCACTTCCTTATCCTAGGAGTGAACTACCAGTGAAGTCAAGTGATGAAAAGGAGTTGGATCAGAAGGTTTTGGAAACTTTTAATAAAGTTCAAGTCAACATACCTTTTCTCAGTGCTATGAAACAAATTCAAAGATATGCCAAGTTTTTGAAAGATATGTGTACCCGCAAGAGGAAATTCAAATGAGGTGAAAATGTCAAATTAGGGAGGAATGTTTCATTCATGATTCAACATGATTTTCATATCAAATATAAAAACCTAGGAGCCTTTACCATTCCCTTCACCATTGTGAAATGATAATTCAAGGATATCATACTGGATTTAGGAGATTTCATCAATGTTATGCCACATTTTATTTACTCATCTCTTTTAGTTAGAGAACTAAAACCCTCTATAATTATCATTTAACATTCCAACTAAAGTACCACCAAGCTTGACAGAGTTATATATGATGTTCTTGTTTAGGTCAGAGACATGATTTTTCCTATAGAATTTTATGTCTTGTATATAGGAGATGATTGGTTTAGTACACATGAACCTCTTATTCTAGGGAGACCATTTTTTGAAAACTGAAAAATAAATCATCAATGTTCACAAATTAATCCTTTCACTTGAATTTAGCGGATATTTTGTTCACATAAATATTTTTGGGTCCATGAAACACCCATTTAAAGATGATTTATCTCCTCATGTAAACATGATTTATTGGTTTTCTATTAATATGTTTTATTATTTTCTAATCATGAACAACCTATTTTTGTTTTAAAAGATATAATTTTTTTTGCTGAATCTGGTCCACAAGTGAGTCGAAAGAAGTATATAATGAGACTTAGGATTTTGAAAATGCTTTACTAGATTCCATTGATCTAATAATTGATGGTGATGGATTTATAAAAAAACCTGTAACCTTCTAGTATTTTCCCTTGAAAATATTCCAATTTTTTACATGAAAAAATTCTTGAGAAAATGAGAAGTGATAAAAATAATGTAGAACATGAATTTCCTTTAAAATATATAACTTCAATGAACAAACACACCTATGATTAGTGTTCTTTGATCAATGGAAATAAACCACCTAATTTAGACCTAAAACTACTACATGAGAACCTTGAATATTCTTTCTTATGTGATAGTGAACAATTCCTTGTCATCATTTCAAAAGATCTATTTAAGGACCAAGAGAACCAGCTATTAGGAGTCCTTAAACCCCACAAGAAATTCATAGGATGAACTCTATCTAATTTAATTGGAATCAGTACCTCAGTTTTAATTCATAGAATTTTTTTGGAAGAAAATTCAAAACCAATTATAAAATTTCAAAGGAGATTTAACCCAACACTTTTAGAGGTTTTTAAGAAAGAAGAAACCACTTTATCGGCTGTTGAAATTATTTTTCCTATCTTTGATAGTCAATGGGTGAGTCATGTTCAAGTTGTTCCCAAAAAAAGTGTCTTTTCAATATCAAGGAATGAATTTCATGATATTTTATATGTTAATATTACAAATAAATGGATAATGTATATTGATTATGGAAAACTCAATTTTGTTACATGAAATGACCACTTTCTATTAGCATTTATTAATCAAGTCCTTGAAATAATAGCTGGGAAAACCCACTATTTTTTTCTTGATGGATTCTATTTTTATTTCAAAATTCATATTACATTCTATGATCAATATAAAAACACTTTCACAATCCCCTTTATAACCTTTGATTATAGTATAATTCCATTTAGTTTTGTAATGGCCCTGGAAATTTTGAAAGGTGTATGGTGATCATTTTCTTTAAATCTCAAGAAACTTTCATGAAAGTTTTTATGGATGACTTCACTATTTATAACTCATCACTTGAAAAAAAAATTAAAGGTTTGGACAATGTTCTTGAAACTCTTATTGATAATAATATATTCCTAAATTATGAAAAATTTCATTTCATAGTAGATAAAGGGACCGTTCTTGGTCTTGTTGTGTCTATAGATGAAATTGAAGTTGGTCAATCCAAATTTGAGGTGATTTATTTGTTTTTATATCCAAAAACAAGGAGATATGTGAGATCTTTCCTTGGTCATGTTGGTTTTTATAGGATATTAATAAAGGATTTTATTAATATTATACTACCATTATCTATATTTCTCCAAAAAGACAACCCATTTCTCTTTGATGAAAGATGTAAATAGGACTTTAGGGATTTGAAAAAAAAAACTAATTACCCATCCCATTGTTCAGCTACCCAAATGGGACTTTCCCTTTGAAATAATGAAGGATACATCTAACTTTTATATTGGGGTAGTTTTCATTCAAGGGATGGAAAGGATATATCATGTGATTGTTTATACCTCTATAACATTAGATCAAGCCCAATAAAACTACACAACAACTGAAATAATTATTGGTTGTTGTCTTTTCTTTAGAAAAATATAGATGTTCTATGGTAGGATCCAAAGTGAATGTTTTCATGCACATGAGCCTCATCCCAGTTGGTGAGGTATCCTTAAGTGCATCCATGAGACACAGGTTCAAAACCATGTAGAGGAATATTTCCCAGTGGGACTGTAGCAGTACTGTAGCAGGTACTGTAGTAGTACTATAGTAGTACTGTAGCAGCACTGTAGTAGACTGTACACTGTGCAGGTGTTGTAGAAGACTGTACATTGTGCAGGTATTGTAGTAGAATTGTACATTGTGCAGGTATTGTAGCAAAAATGTACAATGTGTAGGTACTGTAGCATAACTATACATTGTACGGGTACTGTAGCAGGCACTATAGCAAGTACTGTAGCAAGTAATGTTCGATACTGTAGTAGCTGGAACTATTCAACTTAGGCCATCAGTTTGGGATTAGAGTTCTTAAAGCTTTCGAGCCACCCAGGCCTTCAGGTTAGTAGGGATTTTGGGCCACCTCAAGCCCTTCGGGCCACATGCAGATTCTCCAAATAGACTCTACAAAAAAGAAACATCCCCAGAAGAGGATTCAAAGCAGGTGCACTCACCAGAGTAGAGCCAAATGGATTTTCAGAATGAGTGGGTATGGCTATGCTATCAGGACCATCCTGTGCTTTCATGGGATGCCTAGCCAAATGGCTATACAAAGGTGGAGAGCTACTATCATGATACAGATGCTGGGGTGGGGTAGTTCATTGTAGATAGTCTGGTTGAATTACCTAAGACCTTCGGGTCATGTAATCTCCTAAGCCTACGGCCCTTGTAATATATGAGCCTACGAGCCTTGTAAGGGTTCCCCCTCATCCCTTAAAAGGGGGGTTATCAAAAAATCAATAAAAAAGAAGTCCTTCGGGTCATTCAGGTAATAGTGAATGTTTTCACCAACCATTATGAAATCATATTTTTTATGAATAAACATGATAAAAACTCAATAATTTTGAGATGAATCTTTTTTTATAGGAGTTTTATGTGGAAATAAATGATAATAAAGGAATTTAAAACCTTGTTTATGATCATTTTAGTAGTATTCCATATATTATAAATAGAAAACTTCAGATCTATACAAAAATTAAAGAAAGCTTTCTATTTAAGTAGTTTTGTTCTTGTAAGAGTGGAATACCGTAGATTTCTAATCTTATAAATTATTTGGTTTTTGATAAAGTTTCCCAATCATTTTATAGAAAATAAATTACTAAAATTTTGAGTGATTCAAAGAATTACATTTGGGATGATCCTTACCTTTGGCAGGTTGGTCATGATCAAATGATTAGAATATATATTCTGAATTCTGAATTTCAATTAGTCCTACATTTTTTCACACATTCAGCTATTGAGGATACTTTGGAACACAAATAACTACAGTAAAATTTGTTGATTTTATATTTTATTGGCCCACCATTTTTTAATATGATTTCTAATTTTGTACAACATGTAAAAAATTTCCAATTTTAGGGTAACATTTCCAAAAGGAATGAGATAAAATAGCAACCACTTTTGTTTTTTGATGTCTTTGATGTATGGGGTATGGATTTCAGGGGACCTTTTCCCAATTCTTTTTTATATCATTACATATTTATTATTTTTGATTATGTGTCCAATTTGTTAGAGGTTTTTCTCATTCAATCTAATGATTCTAAAACTATATCCAAGTTTGTGAAAAAAAAATTGTTTTCTAGATTTAGATTTCCAGAGTTTCTAATCATTGATCAAGGAACCTACCTTTTTAATAGTAAATTGGATTCTCTTTTGAAGAAATATTAAGTTTATTATAGGGTATATATGCCCTATCTCCATCAAACAAATGGAATAGATTATTTTCCAAATAGATAAATCAAACAATTTCTAGAAACAATTGTGAACCCAAATAGAAAATATTGGATTTGGAGACTAGATAATGCACTATAAGCCTATAATACTACATTTAAAACCCAAATTGGCATATCTTAATTTTTATTAGTCTATGGAAAGTATTTTTACAAACTTATTGAGTTATAACACAAAGATTTTTGGCCTTTTAAAACGTACAATATGAATCTATTTTCTACTGAAAAATAAAGAAGATTTGGTTTGCAGAAGCTGTAGGAGATCCAAAATAATGCATATGAAAGATACATATTTCATAAGAAAATAACAAAATATTTTTGTTATGGAGTTATTATCAATAAAAACATCAAGTAAGGAGATAAAAATTTGTTATTTGATTCCATATTGAAGTTCTTTCCAGGTAAATTTCATTCCAAACTATATGGACCTTTCATTGTTACTCATTTTTTTCCTTTTGGTAAAATTTAGATAAAAGAAGAAAAAGGGACACCAGTTATAATCAATGGTAATAGGTTGAATATTTTTAGAGAGAATATTCAAGATCCTCTAGGGTAAGATATCCATTTCATGAAGCTTAATATAATTGAATCCAGGTTGTGTCTTTCCTAATCACTTATTTTTGTGTTCTATCTTTAATTTATCAATTATTTCACAATGACAATTTATTTCTTTTCAAATTTTTGCTGGGTAGATTAGGATTTTGTGTACTGTATTTTCAAAAAAATGTTTTTAGTTCATCTTTCAATTTTTGGTGTGTTTATTTTCTTTTATTATATTTTTAAAAAAAAAATTGTGTGTGTGTTTTTTTTTTGTGTTTTTAAATCTTGTGAGTTCAAATAATTATATTTTTTATTTTTAAAACCCATGTCAATGAGTGAACTAATTTATCCCATTAAACCAAACATAAATTAATTATAAAAATGACTTCATTTCAAGTTAAAAACTTTGGGAATTTCATGAAAAGACCTGTGATTTTTTAATCTCATGCCGAATCTCAATGTCTTTATCTTTGAAATATCCTTAATTTGATTCATTTAAACCCTTTTTGGAATCTTATTCACATTCACTTAATTTCTTCAGAGAACCAATCCATGATTTATTTAACTAGAACATGACTTATTTTTGTTAAAATATAAGAGTTAGGGTACATTTTCTTTCAATGATTGAGGTATTTATTTGTATTTTGAATCCCCCTTTTCAGGTGAATCATTTTAAATTTGGTCTTCCTAATACATTTTATCTTTATGATACCTTAGTATTCATGTATAGTTTTCTATATTATCCACATTACATGTCAATTTTCCCTTTCCAACCTGCTCTAGAAGTGAAAATGAATGATCGAGTTTAACTTCAGTTTGGGGGGGGGAGCTTACTTTTGGTGTGCTACATCATTTGGTGATACTTTGGATTAAAAAATAAAACTATGAAGAGATATGTTTACTATTGGAAAATAATAGGTTTTTATGCTAAAATTTTTGAATTTGTATATCTTTCAAGGAAAATAGAGTTGTGTCTTTCTAGGGATTCCAAAGAAATAAAATTGTACCTATCTGGATATTTTAAGAAAAAAAGAAGAAGAGGAATTACTTTTTACTACTAAAATATATATGGTATGGGATGTAAAATATATTTTCAAATATTCTTATAATTTATTTTATTTTAAGGGGAGTGAGGAGAAGACCATACTTTATTAAAAATTAGAATCATGCATTTTTTCTTTAAAAAGATCCAAACCCATCTTATTTGGACTCAGAATTTTTGACACCTAAAATCTATCAATTGAAAACCATGGAACAAAACTGAACATTCATCATGATAAACACATGTTCTTGACTCACATAGGGTGGATATTTTTAAATTTATCAATCCTATGGTGATTCTTTCATGATTTCTGATAAGAAAATCCTTGTTGAAAATCTATGTTTTTTTATGGGAGAAAATTAATGTGAGGTAAGTGTACTTTGTGCATAGGAGGATAAAGGAAGATTAAATTTAATTAATGGTATTAATGTATAAATTGAAACATTTTTTTAGGTGGTATTCTATCTTTTGTTTCTTGGTGATAAATTGGTGTATCTCATGGGTATGTGTTTTAAATTTTCCTTAATTTGATTTTGATGCTTACTTATCCTAGATTCCAAGTGATATGTGTGAGGAAATTGATAGTGATAATATTTATATTATTTATCATGTATATATCAATTATTTTATCCCAAAAAAATTATTAATTTTAGATTAATTTCATTGTTTTTTTATTTTAATAATATTTTGAATTTAAAAGTGAAAATTTATTAATTATGGAATTTAAACTATTTTCAATCAATTCGGTATTCCAAGAATAAATTTTTCCATATTGATCTAAATTTATTAATTACTTTTTTTAATATTCTTATATTTTTGGGATATAACTTCTTAAATAGGACCAAGTAATAATTTTAACTTATTTTTGCCAAAATAAATCAGTCAAGGTGGAAACATTTTTTAACTGGCAGAATTAACACATCATCATTAAATGAACCATAAATTTGAATAAAGACCTCAAAATGAGTTTATTACAACTAAAGAGAAAATATTACTCAAATTTACACATTTATGTTAAATTTAAATGAAGAATTTTCTCACTAATTCAGTATATACATGAGTCAAAATGGAGTAATATGAAGGGTATCTTTGGCTAGAAAAAGTTGACTTCTGTAATTAATGACTATATTTTCCTAAACATGTCAGAAAGACTTGAAAGTTTTAGTTTTGAAAATTAATTCATTATAGAACAACTCTTTATAAGAAATCCATTAGATATTTGGCTATGAAGGAGGATAAAATTGATCTAACTTTAGATGAAAAGAAACTAGATAGAATATTTCCACCCCTCCTCCTCTTTATATTTCTATATTCACATATTTTCAAGGAGTTTTTTTGTATTTATAGATCAAGGGGAATTCTATGATATATATTTTTATGATGATTTTTTTTATTAATGTTGTAATTAATAGTATGGGAGATGCTCAAGTGATGTGAGGCTAATCACCAAGTGGTTGTGGATGGGAACAACCAACAGACACCCTATTTCGAGTTGTGATCTTATTATGTAATATCTTTTAAATTTCTATTAAACATATATTTTTAATAAAAAAAATTTTTTATTTCTTGAATATATTTTCAAATAATTTATTTTTTATGGTTTTTTAATCTATGAAGTAAAATAATTGATTTCACTATTTAAATTTCTTTGGTGAGGTCATATCATTGAGTATAGTAATATCAATTAGGTTTGATTTCTTGGAGGTATTCAAGTGATGTAATAACTTATATAGGAGTTAAAACAATTTTATTGAGGTCTTTATGTGATATCCTTGAAAAATAGGGTTTTTATAGAGAGGTATTTGGGTGGGCATTGAGAAATTCAATTAGGAAATCATTTTTAAACAAGGATGAGGGGAGTGTCTGGAAGGTTTAAGATTGTCCACAAATACTTCTTCAATTCTAATTTCACAAAAATTTTATTTCCAATCAAATTTGTATTTATTTGTTTAATTTTATTTAATTTTTTCTATTTATTTTCTATTGTAGAAATTTTAATCAAATCCCGAATATTTTCTTCTTGTAAAAACAAAAAAAATCAAAATTCACAGTTTTGTAACTCAAATTGAAACCTAATAGAGAGGAAATACAGGAACTGCTATATTTCATTTCTCTAGGGGATAAATTTATTGATTGGTTTATTCATGAAAAAAAAACCCTACATCAACTAGATACTTACTTTAATCCAAAAATGGATTTTTACAATTTTCATATCCTGTTGGTATTATTTAGAGTCACAAACCCTTTAAGTTGTGTCATATAGACATATTCTAAATGGTTCCCATTAAGGAAGGTTTTATTGATATATATTTTCTAAATATAATAGTCATGGAAGGCTGTAATGGAAAGTATAATTATGATTGATTTCATCATTGAAACTAGTGAAAAGGTTTCATCATAGTCTATGCCTTGACACTGTTTAAACCCTTTTGAAACCAATTATGCCTTATAAGTACTTAATTTTCCATCAATTTCCAGTTTCTTCTTTAATACCCATTTACATCAAATAGAATTTATATCTACTAGAGAATATACCAAAATCTAAACTTGGTTTTGGTACATGGAATCTATTTTAGAATTAATGGATTATTTACACTTAGAATCATCTGTTCCATTTACTACTTCCTTATAGGTTATAGGATCATTATTATAAAAAATAATTAATCAACATCCTCAGGGACTAGAAAACTATACCATTCTAGTGCTCTAACCTCTCTTTTACTCCAACCTAGTACTTTTGTCTCTGTAACTTCTTCTGATTCCATAGGGCTTTGTGGAATCTATTCTTGTTCCAACTCTTATGTACCTTGAGCCTTAACTTCATAAAATTATATCTCACACCTACTATATATTTTAGTTTTGTTATCCATATCAAGTAATATGAAATGTATTTCCACTATAACCTTTTTCTGAGGTTTTTTATAGGTAATATCCCCTTGTTTCCTTAAGGTATCCTATAAAGGTTCACTTTGTATCTTAGAGTGAAAATTTTTTACCTAAAGAGGCCTTAAAAATGATTCAAAACCCCAAACATGTAAGTATGAAATCATGGGTTTCTTTCTATTCCACAATTGATATGGGATATTATCTATCACTTTAGTTGGTACTTGGTTTATCATTTGTGTTTTTGTTTGTAATGTGTATCCCCAAAAGGATAATAGAAGACCCACATAACTCTTCGTTGATCTCACTATGTCTAATAAGGTGTGGTTCCACCTTTCACTTAAACTATTTCATTGAGTTGTTTAAGGAGGATTTATTTGGGATAGGATCCCATAAATCCTTAAATAATCAATTAAGACTTGATTAATATATTCACCACTACATTCTGAGTAGAGTTTCTTAATCTTCTTACTAAGCTGGTTTTCATCTTCGTTCTTATATTCCTTGAATCTCTCCAAGGAATCATACTTATGCCTCATCAAGTAGACATGTCTATATCTACTAAAATTATCAAGAAAATTTATGAAGTATGAGTACCCACCTCGTGCTTCAATAGTAAGTAGTATACACACATCAGTATGAACTAATTCAAGAAGATCTTTGGCCCTTTCACTTTTCCACTAAATGGGGACTTGGTCATTTTTACTTGTAAAAATGTGTGTCATACACCAAGTGGTTTTAGTTAAAAAGAATCCAAATATCCATCTTGATGTAATTTAGTCAAATGATTTTATTTTACATGACCTAGAAGTTGATTCAAAATTTGGTGTGTTATAAATCATGTGAAGTAGTTTTATCACCGATTTCCATTACTTGGTTTGTGTAATCCAACACATAAAGACCATTATTTAAATTCGACTTAGAATAAAAAATCTTTTTATAAAATAAGAAACATGTATTTCCAATATTTAAAATAAATCCATCTATATCAAGTCTAGATATATAAATAATACTTTTGGTAATAGATAGAACAAAATAGAAATCCTCAAAAACCAAGATCATTCTTGTTAGCAATGTGAGTTGGTATTCCCTGATAGCCACAGTAGATATTTTATCTCTACTGGAGTCTCGTGGATATACCTCCCCTAGATCATCTTTCTAAATCTATTTTTTCCTATATTTCAATACATATGTGAGTAACCCAAGATTTATCTAATAACTAATTTATAGAAATAGATAAATTGCATTTGATAATGAATGCACCTGAAGCTTCTCCTTGCTTTTTAGGTTGGGTGAAGTTTTTCTTCCAATGGCCCTTATTTACACATAAAAAATAAATAGCACCATGTTCCCATTCTTTACCATTGATATTTATCTTCTTATAAGTGCATGAAGAAGATTTGGTCTTAGATATATTCACTTTACCTTTCTGTTTATTCACCATGAGGATGAAAGGCATTTTTTTATTTGTCTCCTTATCTACTTGGTGAAGAAGAGTGATCAAATATGGAAGAGTCTTCTCAATGTTGTTTATATTAAAATTAAAAAAACTAGAGAATCTATTAGGTAGTGATACAATACTGAGTTTTTTGCATAGTTCACTTGGAATTTTAAATTATAGAACTTATAAGTGCTCAATGTATCAAATGAGCTTGATTATTAGAGGCCTAGCTGGTGCACCCTCTGCAAGATTACTTTAAAAGAGTGATTTTGAAATCTTAAATAGTTCATGTCTTTCTCTATCTTGATAAAGACCACAAATATTCTTGATAATACTATAATCATCCATGTTTTCATGAGAATTTATGAGTTTACTATACATAGATGATAGCATCAAACATTGAATGTTGACTACATCGTTCAAATGTTTTTCATAGACAAGGAACTCTTCATCACTCGTCTTCTTGGTAGGCATATTAGGCATTGAGGATTATAGAATGTAAGATTTATATTCATGGTGTAGTACATCCTGAAGGCATGCTAACCACTCTTATAAGTTACTTCTAATAAGAAGATGGTAATTCTCTAATATGGATTGTAGGGATACTGTGGATGATGAGCTTTCCATTTTATTATACAATTTAAAATAGAATATTATTAGTACTTTTTATGAATAAAAATTATGTGAGAAATAATAAAATTAATTTTATTAAATTTCCCACTATTTTATCATGTCCAAATTTCCCTCACCATTGAACTCTGAATGTATTTTTTCTAGGGAATTCTAATGGAAATGATCCATATGCCCCTTTTCATAACCCCAAATAGGTTTGTTCTATCTATTTGAAAGTTTTTATGTAGGCATGTCTTTTCCAGCTGCGGGCTTGAAGCTCCTTGATTCATTGAGTGGACTCCCCAATCATGAAATACAGACTTGGATTCCCTCAACACTTACCTCCAAGTTACAAAAATTATAATAAAGGAGACTTCTCTGGATGTAATATGGTTATGTCAACCCATAACCTTCATAAGAACTCTTTGTTAAAAGTAAGTGTCCCAACAAGGTTTGGTTAGGCTTCTGATCCTAATCAAGAAATAGAAGGTCAAGTCTAACTTAATATTTAATTGAGGGATTTTAATTTATTATGAATAAATTTTATCTCATTTTGTCCTTTACATGAATTTTTAGTATTAAGTGTATTTTAATTAATTTATAACCATGTTTGATAAGACATTTACACATAATCCATTACTTTAAATTCCTTCTTTTTCACATTAATTCATTTATTGAGCCAAAAATAAATAAAACAATGACTCGGGGGAATAAATCATTGTTTCAGTATTGGAATGAGTTGCATCATTTTACCATTCCACACATGTATCACTAGAGTTGGAATCATTATGGTTCTATCTTGAACATACTCCATGTTTCATGGGATACCCCATTAACTACATGTATTTATAAATCACATATAGGTGAGGGGAACCAAAGGATGGGTTATGGGGAATTACATAAATAAACATGGACATGAAGGTCCAATATAATTATAGAGGGAGGGATGACTCATAGAACATCAAATTTAATTTAATATTAAATAATTACAACCCCATGCAATAAATTAAATTAAAACAACCAATGAATACATAGGTATTGTTCAATCTCGTGAATAGTCATACATATAATGAATATACAAAAGTAAAACATCATAAAATTCATTTCTTATTCATTATTTATTATTAAGATAATGTGGTTGCATTAATTAACTAACTAATTAATTAATTCCCTATCATCTTAATGACCATATGAATTCCCTTAGAGATACCCATCATAAATGCATTCATATAAAATAAATAACAGAACCAATAATTATATATTATTACAATAAATTAATTGAGCATTTAAAATTATTTAAATCCATTATTAAATTTTCAAACACAATTGGTTCCAATCAAAATAATAAGGTTTTAATGTTATAATTAGTAATTTAATGTAATTTTAATTTTATCCATTATTGGGAGACTACATGACATGTATTGTCCTGTTACATTCTATGTATATTAGTTGTTGAGTATCCAAGGTACACACCTAGGGATTTGGCATTTTCCTTGGTCGGGCTATAAATATTTTACTAACCAGATACACTTTATGTGTTCCACTTTCTGTGTATCCATGAAACCAACAGAAAAACTTAGTATCTTCATCAGATGTAGGACTAAATGATGTGTACAATCTAGCCACATGTCATGTATCTCGCATATCGTGTGTTAGCATAACTCTCCGAAGAACTTGATGTATATTTTAGATGTAGTAATTAATGAACTAAAATACATGTACGCTGACTACACATTGTGTACTTCATTAATTCTCCAGGCTATCAGTCTCACATGGTTTTGATTGTGTATTTGACCAAATGGTTTCATAAATTTCACCACTAAACTATGTATACTACTGTTGGAGCCAAAATTTTGGAAGCGAAGAAAGAAGAAAAAGAGGCCCCACGACCTGCTTCACAAATCCACTGTGTGGACTCCCCCCAAGAAACGCGGCTGTCGCGAAGCACAGGAGGTGGTACCCTCCACGAAGTCCCCTGACGTTCGCGAGCCCGTCATGAAGCATAGGAGGAAGTACCCTCCACGAACACCCCTGATGTTCATGACCCGCTGCGAAGCAACCAAAGCCTTATTCGCACCTCGTAAGCTCTGCTTCACGGCACCTCTTGCCTATAAATATCGAGCTCCCCCTAAGCCCTCCGGACGGACAATCCGACCTTTCATCTTCTCAGCTCCCAAATCATGAATCACCCTTTTATCTGCGAATCATGAGCTATACGAGGTATTGTTTCTTCACTAGGTGCCTCAGCATTGTCTCGTTTTGATCCCCTCTTCCAAGAGGGATGACTTTCATGAAGACTAAGGGATTTCTTGAAGGAAGGGGATCCCCAAGGGGACCTGGGTTGTCGCGAAGCGTTTATGCTTTGCGAAACACCCCTCATGTGCATATGACCACATGCCAAGTCAGGTTCACTATACTTTGCGAAGCACATTTCTTCACGACACTTCACTTCACGAGGATCATGTGCTCCGTGAGGCAGTGCTCCGCGAATACCTTTCCACTTCGTGAAGCACCTCCCACTTTCACCTTCGCCCCATGCTAAGGCTAAGGCACCCCACTTCGCGAAGCACACCCCTTCACAAGTGCCCTTCATGACGCAGAGCAACAGAGATCCACAAGGCCCCTACCTATGGACTCCTCTGCTTGGAAATTCCTTTTCCCGTGCGACCCTCCAGTTTTGCACGATGTGACTTCAAAGTCCCCCGGACGATACCGCCCGTAGCGTTGCTTTGCCTAATGCTTCTTCGCATAGGCACGCTAATGGATATTGATTCTTTGCATAGCCACGCTAATGTGGACCCCTCGATGGTTTGATCTGCGACCCCCCTTCAGTACAGCATTGCTGGTACCTTCCCTCCCACAAGGAGCAGAGGGTACTGGTTATGTAAGTCCTAGGGGTGTGGAGTAAACCCACCTCGTCTGAGATGCAGGACGTCAAACTGCCAATCACCCTCGTCCTCAACACACGACGTTAAACTGTGACATCACCCCATGCCTATCACATATAGTGCCCTCACCTCCGACATTCTCCACACCTCCCGGTCTCCACAAGGGGTGATATATTCCTTCTAGTAGTGGCGTTTGTCCGCAGGGGAAGGGAAGCCACCTTAGTGTAAGCCCCTAGCCGTTCTTGCAGGAGGCAAAGCCCCCTGCTCCCTCCTTTCATCTTCGGTCCCCAGGCCCAGCAGAGGACGTGACAATG
Source organism: Viscum album (assembly GCA_963277665.1). NCBI lineage: Eukaryota > Viridiplantae > Streptophyta > Magnoliopsida > Santalales > Viscaceae > Viscum > Viscum album. The sequence goes on along the minus strand of OY728139.1, from coordinate 1,076,477,574 downwards.
AATAGTCCCCCCTCCTCTCTTACTGGGTTCCAAATCCCTCTCCCTCTAAGTTTCGTCACCCTCAGGCCTCCATCCTGGAGTAAGTCCTAGCACCATGGGCCGCCCAATGCGTAAGCCCTTCTTTGCTTCCCACGGACGCACCCTTCACGACGTGATCGTCAGGTCCCTACAACCTCTTGTTTATCACACTGAGCATGACTCCCATGAGATTAGAGTGAGCACTAACCATGATACACCTTGGGCTGCCTCAGAGCGTAAGCCCCAAACGCCCTCGTCCTGCATGACGTTAAACTGCATCCCAATCCAGCAGTAAGCTGTTGTGACCAACCTGAACTATGAGGACTTTGATCCATGTCAAGGCATGGTATGTAGGAAGCCTCCATGAGGTTCAAGCCCACCATCCACCTAGACTAAGGTCCTTATTCACGCCGATTATCTGACACGCCCCCGTCCCACATGATGTTAAACTACATCCCAATCCAGCGGTAAGACGTTATGATCCCACCATCCAGTTGTTCCAACACCCCTTCATGTCAGTTCAACAGCCCCTTTCCAACCTGAACTATGGGGTCCTTGATCCATGTCAAGGCATGGTGCATAGGAAGCCTCCGTGAGGTTCAATCCCACCACCCACCTAGACCAAGGTCCTTATTCACGTCGGTTCGCCGACACGCACCCATCTGAACTACGTGGTCTTTGATCCATGTCAAGGCATGGTATGTAGGAAGCCTCTCTAAGGTTAAATCCCACCAACCATTGGTCCCGACTGCCTCTTTGTCGGTGTTCCAGGCCCATATCTCGATCTACGTGGACTTTGATCCGTGCTAAGGCATGGTACGTAGGAAGCCTCACGAGGTTCAAGCCCATCATCCATCGGACCAAGGTCCATCTTCACATCGGTTCACCGATGCCCACCCAAACTATGGGGACTTTGATCCAAGTCAAGGCATGGTACGTAGGAAGCCTCATGAGGTTCAAGCCCATCATCCATCGGACCAAGGTCTATCTTCACTCCGGTTCACCGACGCCCACCTGAACTACGAGATCTTTGATCCATGTTAAGGCATGGTACGTAGGAAGCCTCATGAGGTTCAATCCCACCACCTGGTCATTCTGATCTCCTTCACGTCAGCTCACCAACACCCAAGAATCCTAGAGTTTAATCCCCACACATCCATTCCCAAACAACGAGGACTTTGATCCATGTCAAGGCATGGTACGTAGGAAGTCTCTTCGAGGCTCAAGACCAAAACCATCATTCATCCTGATTCTTACCCGGGCCGGCACATCCTGGTGAGATCATGGCACCTCATTCCCCTCCACAGTATTCGAGAATCTGCCCACATGTTGGCCACAATATCGGTGTTCCCTCAAGGGGGTTCTTTAATCAGATCCACTCTAGCTAGTGTTCTGATCAGGCTGATCCGTCCCCTTCGGACGTTAAACTTGCGTCATACCCTGTGTTAAACATGGGAATATGAGTAAAACCTCAGATACATGCCTATGGAATAAGATTCCTCATGATCGATGTGGGATTCATCAGGATTTTATGCCCTTAAGAATACCTATAATAAGGGACAAAAGACAGACACGCCAATTCCCCAGCATCTAGACACGCCAGTGAAGCCTCAATGTGACTACTCCCCCAACTGAAGGTTGTTGCCCTGACCGGACCCTTTGGAATGTCTTAACAGAAGCAGTGTAATTAAACAGTGCCCATGGAAACATGGAACTGGGAAGAGTTTCACGAACTACGTATTAAATCTATGAGGGAGACATGGAATAGGTGATGAGTACCGAGGAGGAATCCACGGAAGGAAGAACCAACATCCCATCATCCTGTTTTGATCAGGGAGAAAATGTACCTGAATAAGGAGAGAATGTCACCCGCCTTTGGATAGTGGGAATGCGGGGAAACAGAACCGCGCCAACGTCCCCCGAATACGATGGACGCGCGCGCCCCGGTGAAAGTGTCGGAAATAGAAATGGTGAACCCGACGTGAAATTCTTCTCCTCAAAATGGAGATTAGTAGCGCTCGATACATCAGTAGAGTGATGTGTCACCATATCTAGATATCCAATTCCAGGTCCCACCAAGAAAATAGCAGGCATGGTGTGAAAATCACCGGAAGTTGGGGCAGTCAAAACGTTGGGCATCTCGGTCTGCGACGTTGTCAGCGTGGATCCCTCTTACCGGTCATGGAAGACGGAATGGTGCTGGGGCACTGGGTGTCGATTCCTTTTTCTTTCAGCACTAATGAGCTGATCTCCCTGTCTTTAGGAACCCAGTTTCCACATCCGAAACCCGATCACCTCCTTCCCACTGATGCAGGGGAATGGGCAATCTCAACATGGCTACCCCGTGCGGTTTTGCCTCTTCTACGACGGCCTCGACTACCGTGACTAATGGGCACCCACGCCCCCTCTCCCCATCAAAAATTATCCAAAGGAGGGTAATCAATGACCTTGTATGTAGGTACGAGGAGGAGGGGGTCATACCTACAAGGGACATGGCCCGCCTAGATTTAGAGGCATATGCGCCTTGCCATCAACGCTGCCCCCGAGGGCCGTGTAGGGAGCCGCTGCTCCCCACTCCAACCTTCAATCATTTCGGAGGCCTATCCCTAGAACGCCTCGACGACTCCATGCCCTACTCCGATGAGGTAGGGGATGTTCGGGCCCACCCAACCAGAGTTCCATCCCAAGGGTTCCTAGCAAGGGCCCCCACCAGGCTGCGCCAGCGCCGCCACCCAGTTCCCAAGCTGAAGAGCAGGTAGAGTACCTACCTGCACCACCGGTACCAGCCCGGATAACCCGACGCCAGTTTCGGGCACAGGCCGAGGAGGACGCCCATCAAGGGGCATCAATGTCAGTGGATACTATGGTCCGAGCCACCGCCGACGTTCATCATCACCCCCCCTGCATATGCCGAGTAGGGGCAGCTATACGCCCGACCAGGATCGAGGCCCCAACCACTGTACGGGCAGGCTGGGTCAACTCTCCTGGTCTCAAGCATAGGCAGTGGTCACCACGAACTAACCCGCAGCAATGCCACCCACTACGGGGCCCTCCCCGTGGAACCACCATGGAGGACGAGGGCCTTTCCCGCTCCTAGTCCTGGCTCAGAGGTGTGCCTCGTGCCACCTTCAACCTGAATGAGGGCCTTCCCCGTGGTAGCAATACCTCATATAGGAGCCTCTCTCATGATCATTACACTGGATACGGAGTCATCCATTCTGCCACGGACCGCTGGGGTGGAGACGTTGCACATCTAGTCACTCTCCGATGTGAGAACCTTCCTCACATCCTCGAAGCAGCCGACGAAGGTCCTCCTCATCCTAGTAACCAAAGGGGTGGAGATCAAATTCACTTCACCAGCACCCAGCACGGAGGTCCTATCCATGTTTGGTCCAATTAGTATGGGGACCTGCCTCACACTGATGTCACCAAAGGAACTAGGCATGGAGGTCCTACCCGTGCTCCCATAAGTTCCAACGAGGGTCCCACCCGTACCAGCATCCAGCACGGAGGTCCTCCCCATGTCCCCTTTGACATCTTCCCTGGTGCTCCTCGCACCCTGGCCCACTCAGGCGGAAGTACTCCCCACCCCAACACTAGTATGGCCGAAGGACCTTCCTGTGCCAGGAATTTTCCCTTCCCCGAAGATCCATCCCGGGGCAGGAAGGCGGGTCGTCGCAGCCCTAATAAGAACACCGAAATGCTTCAGACTAAGATCAAACTGGTCTGTTTCTCGGATTCGGAATCAGAGTACGACTCAGCGATGGAACCCTCCACTCGGTTCTCTGTGTCAAGGACCGGGGCAGGAACAAGGCGTATCATCATCATCCTCCCGAAGTGTGAAGTCCACCGGATTCCTACCTCTCTTTGCAGGTATATCTAGGAGGAAGAAATTTTTGGGATCCCACAGGTTCCGACCGTGCAGTCACCACCATTATCACTAGAAGAACTTTCTACCTTGACCAGAGATCATGGAGAGCTATTTTGGGGACTGATGGCGGTTGAGAAACATCGTGACCCATCACCAGTAACCGTGATCCCTACACCAGAAGCTATGGATATCAGCCCGTCGTATCGTGACATTGTGGTCAGGTCACCGCACTCCTTGGAGGATGGCCCAGAATTCGACGGCTAGTCGGCTCATTTTCCATATTCTCTACCGCCCAGTCTACCGTCTCAGCGGTCCACTTTAGTACCGTTACTGGTTCCTCATCCACCTCTAGTTGACGAGTGGGGAAATACGGGGCCAGACCTTGAATCTGAGCCCAGGAGCTTCCGGAACATTATTGTGGCAGACCACTTCCCGAAGAAGTTCTGGCCGGCTGTAGCGTCGAACTTATGTGCACTGGAATACCTCTCCCCAGAGGAAGTCGATTGCTTCTGTCAAACCCTATGGGTGACGCACTTCTGTCTTCATTGTCATCGGGTGGTGTACCCCAGGAGCCAAGTGCACTTTGAGGAAATCGGCGAGCAGTGTCATCTGGTCGATTTGGTTGCACTCCCCGTGGCCCAGTGCCCTGAGTCACCAGGTCTCTAGAGGACAAAAACATTCCCTTTTGTCATTTAGTAAAAGCTTCATATAAAAAATATTCCTTTTGACTAAATGTAAAAGTCAAAGGGGTTTATACACCGTATAAAAGAAATTTGTGTAAAAAACCAAATATGCCACAATGAAAGGAGATTGAGACGAAGTCCTTACAAAGATCATTTTTAAAATAAAATAGATATATTATGTGTATTCACTATAGGTACACATAAAGAAAGTAAAAATACAAAATAAGACATAATAATATCATGACATAATTTGAAAGTAGGAGATTAACCCAAAGAATGGAAGTTGGGTTAAGAAATTCCCTTACCTTGCGTCCTGTCCTGACTCGACCATTCTTTAACCTCCTGAATAACAAACTAGAGTTAATTCCTATTTACTTAAGAACCTTTTTCATGTTAATTATTCCTTTTATATCCCTTATTATCATGTTATGAACATTATGTAATTATTTAAGTTAATAACGGTTGTTTTGTCGATCTTTGGTACTTGAGTCAAAAATAAACTTCTTATAATTACAAGTTGTTCATGTGGTGAAATATCCATTATATCCAGAATTATATTAATGATTTAGATATAATATATATCATATATATACAGTATATACATTCATTTATAATATTACGTAACATTTAGAGGTAAGAAATGAAATGCACCGTTCATGGAGACGGTAAGCCGTACATACGCATGAACGCTACTTTCATTTCTATTTCGTATTTAATGGAATGAAATAATAATGATATAAATGTATAATATAATTCCAGTATAATATCATATATAATATCATTTACTCTATCCTTTATACATCACACATGTGCCATTAACGATTCACATCACTTTGAGGGGGCGGTAGTCCACACTTCCTAAAATGAAATTATCGCGTTTACCCATAATGGAAATCATAAAGTATGCCATAAATGAAAAATACAGAAGCATAAGTAAAACATAAACATATTATATATCATATACTAATATAGTGACATCTTAATGTCCACCTTTGAAGGTGTTATATGAGTGTTGAACAATCATCGTTTCGTGAGGCAGAAATTCTCCATCCACAGAAACCGTATGTTCTTTAACCATTAGATGTAGGTGTGTGTAATTGTAGCTCGAATACTTCTTATAACAACATCCTAGTATATTGAGGATACTGGTTTTGTTACAAAAGAAATGAATAAAAAGATTTTAGGGGGTTGGAGAAGAAAAATAAAACAAAACAACATTAGAGAAGACATTACCTCAAAATCGGGTAACTCTTTTTGATTTGAGACAAAGGCTTCCTTGGGAAGAGTTCTGCCCAAAGTGAGGCTTCTAGGAGTAAGTGGGGGATGTTGGGAGAGTATTTGGGCAGAGTTTGGCCGAGACAAATGGCTTGAATGTGTGAATGAGGTGGTAGAGGTGGGGGCCTTTTATAAGAGGAGAGGAGGGGCACTCTTGGAAAGTAAGAAAATTTTACATTATTATACAATGCTTTTCGGATTCTAAAGGTCCCAAACTTATATAATTCGTGGCTAAGGTGATAAGGGTTCTAAATCTACCCATAAAATAGTCTTTGGACAAGTGTAACCCTTGGATTGTACATTATATTTTCATTTTATTAAAATCGTTAAATAATGAGGTCATCGCTGCATCATAATGATGTCATAAATAATTTAATTTATTTAATGTCTAAAAATTATAAAAAAAATACTATGATGTAGGAAATTTTTTTAGCTTTCCAATTACTATTTATAGTCAAAAAATATGACTTGTATAACCCCATGTAAAAATTGTTTTAGTAAAACATTTCATGTTTGTGTCATTTTTTACTTTAACATTAAATAAAAGGTATTTATGTCATTTTCTAACTAAAGTTGCTCCATGGGGTCCCCAAGTTGACCCATGGATTGTCTTGGTCGGCCATGGAACATCCAATGAGGGTAGGACATGTGTCAATCTCATCTCATATTATTAAAACATTATTTTTACCTTAAACTACACTAATTACCTCTAATCGCGATTAAGAACTTAAAAGTTACTATTCACCAAAAATTATTTTAATCTCATTGAACCACATTTTACTTCTTAATGACAACCATGGATGTAGGATTTTTGAAAATAAAATCACATAAGTGGTAATATTTCATTTAAACGAAAAATCAGTTATTTAACTACCACTTAGTGGTTTCACTATTCATCAAAAATTGAAGTTTTTGAGAACAATGCCAAAATTTCACCCTAAGCTATAATTGATATTCCGAATTCAAAAATGATGTCTATTTTACAAAATTCCAAACATATAAGTTGAATTAATTAATTTTATAATTAATTCCCGCTGTCACAACAAATAGCGTGTTTTTAAGAAACAATTTATATCAAAAGATTGGCAATTGTTTATGTCCATTTTCAATGTTAAATTAATTCTAATGACCACCATTGGATAAAATGGTAAAAATATATTCTAATTATACTTTAAAACCACTAAATAGTATAATTTATCACTATAAATTATTTTTATTAAAAAAGTTGTTTTTAAGTATTTTTCACTATTCATAAAAATTAGAAGTTCTCAGAAAAATACCAAAAATTCAACATATGCTAATTTTGATATTCCGAATCCAAAAATGAAGTCCATTTTGAAATATAAAAATTCTATAATTTTAAAAAGTGGTTATTACTATTCATAACGGCTACTTTGATTAGTCGCGGTGTTTTAAAACTCGAAGTTGCGTACAATGCAAGCATTGCATTATTGAATGAGAAGTGTATCGTGGAAGCTCGGGGTGTTACATTCTCCCCTCCTTAAATAAATTGTGTCCGCGCAATTTGAAATTTTTTCTTTGAAAATAAAAGGTTGAAAAGAGAAAATACCTTTGTGGAAAACCCACATCGGAAATAAGATTAATAAAATTTATCCTTAATAAGAGGGAAATGGGAATAAGAAAGTCACCACCAAATTATGATCTCAATAAGGAGAACATTGGTGGAAATTAGAGACATATAATTGAAGGAAAACGTAAATATTTGTAGGTAGTGATTGAGGTCATCAATCACAATCAACTGCAAAATTGAGGGCCTCAAAGCCTTCAATCTATGTTGATTTAAAATATCATCAGTTCAACAAGACATAAGGTATTAGGATAACACATTTTTTTTGTTTTAATATCACTTTACTAAAGTTTAAGAATTAATTTATTCATTGAATAAGAGATAGTTATATATATATTTTTGATTGACAATTAGAGTTTCAACCTTCAACTCATCTTTCGCTCAAAAAGATAATAGAACTCAAAAATATTATACTTATCCTAATTGTATAAGGTTCCAAATGCTAACACATACCATTTAGATTAGTAAAATTATTTTGTAATAACCAGGGACTTCCTGTAGGCTAGTGGTAGGAAATAAAGGCCTGTCTCACAATGGTTGTGGGTTCGATTCCTACAACTTTGCCCGACGTGACGGGTTATGCCCCACCCTGCAGGTTGTCCTTTTCCTAAAACTATAGTATTATAATATTCCAAAAATAATCTTAATAAATTTTTTAACCTTAAACAATACTATCCAAAGATCAACTTAATCCACTCCAACCTTTATAGTTATCCAAAATACCTCTGTCCAGACTTTCTCTAAAAGGTATCTTAATTCCAAAATCAATTTATCATATTCCCCAAACAAAGTAAAGTTTCTCTTATTGTCACATACTAAAAATATGATTACCTTCATCATATTAAAACCTTACTGAAACAACAAGTACTACAGTAAAATCCTTATATATATATCACATTATTCTAATAACCAGATTATAATCCATGAGTCCAAAAGCACCAATACATTAATTATCCCGCTTCAACTGTAGTAACATCCTAAGATTGTCCTTGATCCCTTGACCTTTTCTGAGGTAAGTTTCCCTGACGTTTAGGACATTCATTTGAATAATGGCCCATTTCCCTACAAGTGTAGCATTCAACATTGATAGCCTCTTTCTTTCCCTTGCAATCACGCGCCTGGTGACCTTTTTATCCACATTTATAACAAACTCTCATTCCTTTTAGGCAAGTACCAGGGTGATTCTTCCCACAATTATCACATAATGGAAAATCCTTCTTTACCTTTATCTGTCTCTTGTTCCACCGTTCTCTTCTTATCTTGCTTTACATTGTTGTCATAAGACTTAGAGAATTTTTTTTCTGTCTTGATAGCACATGAGACAATATCTTCGTATGTTGAGAAAGATTGTGATACTAAAGCTCTACGGAGAAATGGTTTTAACCCATCAAAGAAACTATCAATCTTACCTCTTGGGTTACATATATAATCTGCAGCATACCTCGCCAACCTTGTAAAGTTGGCCTCATACTTTGCAACATTCTCATCCTCCTTTTGTCTCAGACTCAGAAATTGCCTTTCCATATCTTCTCGATGGTCATGAGGAAAGTATTTTTCTAGGAAAAGCTCTTTGAACTCCCTCCATTCCATATTCGATACGTCATCATCTTCCTTTGTATTTTGAATCAATGAACACCATTGATCGGCATCTCCGGTGAGGCGGTAAACTGCCATGATAACCTTCTCCCTTTCGCTACTCCCCAAGGCGTGGAATATTTTCTCTAAGGAGTTTATCAATTTCTTAGCTACTAACGGATTTGTACCCCCATTAAATGTTGGCGGTTGTTTCCTCATGAAGCGGTCTAACATTGATCCTCCACGTTGCGGATCAGGGTGCTCCATACGAGTAAGGTTATTATTCATAACCTGCGTGAGTTGTCCCAGTACGGTGAGAAGCTGATCAGCACCAGTTGTATCACTAGCTCCACCATAATTATCTTGAGCAGGAGGGAAATCCCTACACGGAGTGCGTGCATTGATACGGTTTCCATTCCTTCCACTAGGCGCCATTTCTAAACAATGGAATAAACTAGATTATTTTATGAAATAAAATACATAATTCCATATTTGTAAAACACCTTACATAAATTGAACTATTTATGGATATAATCCATAATCATAAAAAGAAATTTTTCCTTTGAGGAAGTATATACTCATAACCCTTCATAGTGGTTTGTAAAGAAAATGAGAATTATCCTAAGCATATCCTCCGGGAGTGTCGTAACCAAGAGTGCAGCAAGGCCCGTTGTCGTGCACCAGTTCTCGTTCGAGTCTAGCTCAAAGCGGTGTTTTCGGGTTTTACCCCTAGGTACATCTGTGCCAGAGCCGCCTCTACCTGCTCGTATCCAGACAGGGATGTATTGCTCGGAAAACTCACAAAATCTCTATAATACCAAAATTCTAGGAAGTTCTTCTATACTAATCCTTAAAGTCTATCTTTGGGCTATGTGCTCTAATCAGAGTTTATCTAAATCTAGCTTCCAAGGTTAGTACTAAACTGCCTATGATACCAACTGTAACGCCCCGACCCCAGCTACCCAGAGTCGGTGCATTACTTCGTAACATTGGCATGATCACAAAAGATCAAGTCTCGAAAGACCGATTAGTTTAGTATCCTTGGAAACACTAGATACATTCATAAATGTTACATTACATCCTAAAGTGAAAAACTAATAAAAAAGTCTTCATAGTCCACACTCCTATTCTCTTCTGACTATCCCTGCAGGTCATTCATAAAATACTTCTTCACATCCTGGAAAATATTAAAACATTGAAAGGGGTGAGCTCAGATGCTCAGTAAGGATAACAATATTTCGAAAGCTTTCATAAATAAACATTAACAATTAAGGCAATGTATAAATAAAACAAAAGCCTTTTAAACATGAACTTAAACATAATATGGCAAAAGTAAAATGAGGTAATGTCATTTACTTATTCACATGGATATTCTACTGGTCAAATAATCACATGCAATATCAATAACCACTTTCATAATGATGGAATGCATAATGCCAGACATTTTGAAACATTTTGTCAAGGCCTCGGCCAAGACGTCTAAAATGATTAAGGCCTTGTCCAAAACCATAAATCAAATTGGGAAAGGGTCTCGGCCAATTCCACGTCTATTTGTCTCATGAGACCTACCGATGCATCGAGGAGCTATAGCGGGCTCCACCCGTTACTTATTAAGTCCAATGCATTCCTCATATGAATAGGTTTAAACATATCATAAACCATAACATAATCGTATCACATAAAACATGCATAAAGGAAACATAACATTTCCACATTTCAATCACAAGATATAAATACAACACATTGATATAATAAAAACACTTTCAAAACCATTTTCAATACCAAAATAAAAGAAAAGTATAACATGGTATTTATTTTTCATTAAAAAAGGTATGGCTTGTAGAGGAAGCCGAAACTCAAATAGTGGTCACGGTGGCGGAGAAGTCGTTGTCACTGCATACGTACGACAAAAACATTCCCTTTTTTCATTTAGTAAATACTTCGTATAAAAAATATTCCTTTTGACTAAACATAAAAGTCAAAGGGGTTTATACACCATATAAAAGAAATTTGTGTAAAAAACCAAATATGCCACAATGAAAGGAGATTGAGACGAAGTCCTTAAAAAGATCATTTTTAAAATAAAATAGATATATTATGTGTATTCACTATAGGTACACATAAAGAAAGTAAAAATACAAAATAATACATAATAATATCATGACATAATTTGAAAGTAGGAGATTAACCCAAAGAATGGAAGTTGGGTTAAGAAATTCACTTACCTTGCGTCCTGTCCTAACTCGACCGTTCTTTAACCTCCTGAATAATAAACTAGAGTTAATTCCTATTTACTTAAGAACCTTTTTCATGTTCATTATTCCTTTTATATCCCTTATTACCATGTTATGAACATTATGTAATTATTTAAGTTAATAACGGTTGTTTTGTCGATCTTTGGTACTTGAGTCAAAAATAAACTTCTTATAATTACAAGTTGTTCATGTGGTGAAATATCCATTATATCCAGAATTATATTAATGATTTAGATATCATATATATCATATATATACATTATATACATTCATTTATAATATTACGTAACATTTAGAGGTAAGAAATGAAATGCACCGTTCATGGAGACGGTAAGCCGTACGTACGCATGAACGCTACTTTCATTTCTATTTCGTATTTAATGGAATGAAATCATAATGATATAAATGTATAATATAATTCCAGTATAATATAATATATAATATCATTTACTCCATCCTTTATACATCCCACATGTGGCATTAACGATTCACATCACTTTGAGGGGGCGGTAGTCCGCACTTCCTAAAATGAAATTATCGCGTTTACTCATAATGGAAATCATAAAGTATGCCATAAATGAAAAATAAAGAATCATAAGTAAAACATAAACATATTATATATAATATATAAATATAGTGACATCTTAATGTCCACCTTTTAAGGTGTTATATGAGTGTTGAACAATCATCGTTTCGTGAGGCAGAAATTCTCCATCCACAGAAACCGTATGTTCTTTAACCATTAGATGTAGGTGTGTGTAATTGTAGCTCGAATAATTCTTATAAAAACATCCTAGTATATTGAGGATACTGGTGTTGTTACAAAAGAAATGAATAAAAAGATTTTAGGGGGTTGGAGAAGAAAAATAAAACAAAACAACATTAGAGAAGACATTACCTCAAAATCGGGTAACTCTTTTTGATTTGAGCCAAAGGCTTCTTTGGGAAGAGTTCTGCCCAAAGTGAGGCTTCTAGGAGTAATAGGGGGATGTTGGGAGAGTATTTGGGCAGAGGTTGGCCGAGCCAAATGGCTTGAATGTGTGAATGAGGTGGTAGAGGTGGGGGCCTTTTATAAGAGGAGAGGAGGGGCACTCTTGGAAAGTAAGGAAATTTTACATTATTATACAATGCTTTTCGGATTCTAAAGGTCCCACACTTATATATTTCGTGGCTAAGGTGATAAGGGTTCTAAATATACCCATAAAATAGTATTTGGACAAGTTTAAGCCTTGGATTTTACATTATATTTTCATTTTATTAAAATCGTTAAATAATGAGGTCATCGCTGCATCATAATGATGTCATAAATAATTTAATTTATTTAATGTCTAAAAATTATAAAAAAAATACTATGATGTAGGAAATTTTTTTAGCTTTACAATGACTATTTATAGTCAAAAAATATGACTTGTATAACCCCATTTAAAAATTGTTTTAGTAAAACATTTCATGTTTGTGTCATTTTTTACTTTAACATTAAATAAAAGGTATTTATGTCATTTTCTAACTAAAGTGGCTCCATGGGGTCCCCAAGTTGACCCATGGATTGTCTTGGTCGGCCATGGAACATCCAATGAGGGTAGTAAATGTTTCAATCTCATCTCATATTATTAAAACATTATTTTTACCTTAAACTACACTAATTACCTCTAATCGCGATTAAGAACTTAAAAGTTACTATTCACCAAAAATTATTTTAATCTCATTGAACCACATTTTACTTCTTAATGACAACCATGGATGTAGGATTTTTGAAAATAAAATCACATAAGTGGTAATATTTCATTTAAACGAAAAATCAGTTATTTAACTACCACTTAGTGGTTTCACTATTCATCAAAAATTGATGTTTTTGAGAACAATGCCAAAATTTCACCCTAAGCTATAATTGATATTCCGAATTCAAAAATAATTTCTATTTTACAAAATTCCAAACATATAAGTTTCATTAATTAATTTTATAATTAATTCCCGCTGTCACAACAAATAGCGTGTTTTTAAGAAACAATTTATATCAAAAGATTGGCAATTGTTTATGTCCATTTTCAATGTTAAATTAATTCTAATGACCACCATTGGATAAAATGGTAAAAATATATTATAATTATACTTTAAAACCACTAAATAGTATAATTTATCACTATAAATTATTTTTATTAAAAAAGTTGTTTTTAAGTATTTTTTACTATTCATAAAAATTAGAAGTTCTCAGAAAAATACCAAAAATTCAACATAGGCTAATTTCGATATTCCGAATCCAAAAATGAAGTCCATTTTGAAATATAAAAATTCTATAATTTTAAAAATTGGTTATTACTATTCATAATGGCTACTTTGATTAGTCGCGGTGTTTTAGAACTCGAAGTTGCGTACAATGCAAGCCATTGCATTATTGAATGAGAAGTGTATCGTGGAAGCTCGGGGTGTTACACCCGGGAAGGCTCGCAGTCCACATGGCCGATGTCATGGATAAGGAGGATGAGCTGGAATTTCTTGATGGAGACTTCCCCCTTGAGGGTGCGCCACCATTTTTTGACCCATCCTGGAGGATTACTCATCGGCAGAGCGACCTCCTAGGTCTCCCTATGCCCACCGAGTCGTTGGTACTCAGTCGGAATGTCGGTAAGTGTAAAGAGCATGTCGGAACCGTCAAGCGCTCCGACCCGTCTGCCCTAGTGCAGAAGACAGAGGAAGACCCTGAGAAAGCCACGTTGTGCCAGCAACTTGCTAAGTAGAAGAGGCTGGTCGATGAACTCTTGGCCGAACGCGCTATAGAGCGACGACCCGACTATGGTGATCCCAGTCCGGGGCAGCAGGAGCAGGAAAAACTCCTCCCCAGTGAGATTCTTTCTGGAAACCCTAATCATACCACTCCCGTGGAAAGGGTTGAAGCTGGAACTCATGGAAATAGGGTGTGATACGTCTCACCACACTCTCATGAGCGGCGTAGCAATCCGAGGAATCCGGCCCGGGTTCCCCCAGCTGCCCCTCAGGCTACTCCGCCAGTCGCTCCACGAGCCGTTGAACCCATCTACCATGTCGAAGAGCCCGTCAACACACTCGCGGTTAGGGATCCCCATCAAGACAGGGACCCCCGCCCGGACGATCCAATGGTGGCACTCATCGCCCACCTCGAGGCGTTGGAAACGCGACAGGTGGCAGTCCCACCAGATGGCAAGACATATCCCACGTGGGTGGATGATATGTCTGCACCCTCGGGCTTTGGAAATCCCACTTTCTCGCCCTTTAACGGGATAGAAAACCCGCCACAGCACCTGGCCCACTTTTCCTCCAGGTGTGGCCCCATGTTGGGGACTCCAGCACAGCAAGAAGCCACCAAGCTCCGATGTTTTGTGCAGACATTGGAAGGCCATGAGTTTGTCTGGTACAACCAGCTCCACATTGGATCGGTGACCGATTGGGAGGATCTTCATTGGAAATTACTAAACTATTTCAGCTCCACCACAAGAAATACCTGCATCGCAGACCTCTTCAGGTGAAAGCAAAGGCCCGATGAGCGAGTCGCGGGCTTCATCTCCCGGTGGAAGGGGTTCACATACTCCCTCAACATGCCAATAACTCAGGATAAATTACTGAAGATGTGTGTAGGGAATGTAAAAATAGAGTTGGTTTCTTCCATGATCACTCAGAACTACCCCGGAGGGTTCTGAGACTTCTCAGATAAGGCCCAGCGCCTCGAGGAAGCTCTGCAACAGGCTAGTCAGGCACGTTTGTTTCCCTCTGTAATCCCAGAAAGGAGGGCTGCTAGAGTCGAGCCCGTCGTGGTGGCCCAAGTGGAAGCCCACAGGCAGTTAGAGTTTCTACCAGTAGCACCAGCTCTGCAACCTCGCAGAGGCCCTCCACCTTAGGCACAGCCTCCTGCCCAGCAGCGACCACCTCAGAATCGGCAGGTTCTCCCACGCAACATGCCATCGCCACCTAGGCGGGATAATCAAGCCATGCCTCCTTTGCAGGATCCTCCGGCCCCTCATCAGGGCCATGATTCCAGAACCCCCTATCTGGAAAAAAGACACCAGACTTACTCGTTCAGCAAGGATCAGGTCCCCAGTTACTTCCGTAGTTCCCTAGAGCAGGGGATTGTGTGCTTACCAGAGTGTAGAAGGCCGGTAGAGGCGAATCTCGCTGATCGCCCCAACTACTGCCCCTATCATCTAATTCTGAGGCACACCCTCAAGAAATGCTAGTTGTTTAAATATTGGCTCCAAGACCAGGTTGATAACAACATAGTCAGGTTAGGCCTGGCCCAGGCACAAGTGACGGGTGTCTTTGTGAGGTCATAAAGTGGTAGCGACGACGAGGGTGAGTGGCAGCAGGTTCCCAGCTACGAATCTCAGAAGTACAACGACTGGATGGCTCGCAAAATAGTCTCTCGCACCCATGGTATTATTTGGGCATGCCTGAATCAGCAGGAGCCTTTAGAACCTACGACCAGCGCCTCTGCATCATCATCTCAGCCGGCCTCTTCTGAGGAGGTCAAGCATCGGCAGTGCAAGAAGAAGAAACGCGCTCCTCCAGTGTCATCGTCATCCAACACTCTCGGTGACTTCATGATCCCTGAGATGGGGATCCCTCCCAGAATCCGCCCAATGCTGGATGATTCGTCAAGTGACAGTCAGGGGTACACTTCGGTTAATACTGTGAAGTTGGTAAATCCCTATATGACTCCTGATGAGGGGGAATGCCAGGCGAACCTCCCCAATGTCCACAGCTGATGCCAACGTCGGTGGAACCGTGGCCGTATAGGTCACCAAGTCACGTCAGCTAGCGCTTTCAGCCAAGACGTGCATGCCACTGAGACCAGACAGCATTCCCAATGCAGAGCTCAGCAAATGCAACCTCCTCATCTGGTGTCCTCAGATCTACCTCCACCACCGTTTGTGCTACTAGATCAGGCAGAGCTGCCTCGTCCATATCGCAGCCAGTCTCACCCTACTACAGGTCAATATCAGTTGTCTGGGGCCCATCCGGAAGCTACTCTTCAAGCCTCGACTAGTGAGCAATGGGGCGTACCTAGCACTAACCAGCCGCAGGTCCAGCCAGCAGGGCCCGTTGTGCCTCTAATCGCAGAGCGGCCTTCTGTAAGCAGAGGTTTGCGCTTGGAGCGGAAGTATGATATCCTCAAGCACCTTGTCGGCATCCCAGCGAGGATTTCTATCCCTGAGTCTCTTCGCCTGTCATCAGACATGTGTGAGGCGCTCGCTGAGGATTTAAGAATCCCACTCCAGTTTGAGACGGAGGTAGCAGTTGCAGAAGCCTTCCACACTGAGTCAATTGAGAACACCGAATGCCATGCAGTTATCTCATTCTCTGGTGAAGACGAAGACCCTCCCATACAGGGGAACATTCGTCCACTGTACATCATTGGTCAGTTGAATGGTGTGGAAGACTATCATTGTATTATTGACACGGGCTCTGGGATTAACCTAATCCCGACTGGGACACTGTGGAAGCTGGGGTTGTCTGAGGATGATTTAACTCCCTCCGACCTATGAATTCAGGGATATGACAGGATCGAGCAGACCTTAGTCAGCAAGATCCATTTGAAGACCCAGTTTGGTGGCCTAGTTGCCAGTACTGAATTCATGGTTGTATCCCAGGACACCACGTACAACGCATTGATGGGAAGGCCATGGATCCACCTGCATGTAGCAGTCCCTTCATCGTATCACCATTTCCTCAAATACTCTCTCAATGGTCGAGTAGGCATGCTCCAAGAAGATGTGTCTTCTTTTTCCTCTTGTGAAGCCCGCTATCTGGACGCTGACTATTACAAGAACAAGGATAATCAGATTCTGGTAAGTGAGGTTGAACTCACCCCGGTCACAAGTGATCCATGTGCAGGTCTGAATGACTCCTACATCTTCCTGATCCATCAGTTGGAGGCCATGACCCCCGACATGGGGCATTGTTTTGTTGTTTCGGGTACAAGAGGAAGGAATATTCCCAGGTCCAAGTGATGGAAGAAAATCACCTCATACTCCTACACAAACTAGGCTCAGGTGATCTTAGAACCTCCTACCCCTATACGGTATCGAGATGTCAGGCTCATGGCAACGGCGGTACGTCATACGTGTTTGTTTCACCGGGCTGGAATTAACCGGCTCAAGCTGACATGCCACTACTGCTTTGATATTATCAAGCGTGGCCCCATGGGCCGAAGACCATATGGGATTGGATCAACTACCTTCATCGCTATGGTCTCAGTGGTGAATGAGTCTCCTGATGTGATGACCACTGTCGCTCAAGCCAGCACCAGCCTCCCATTAGATCCTGGTGGATCAAAAGTGACTCCCCCAGTGGAAGATCCCTCCACAAGTAGAGAATAGGATCTAGAGGATTCTCCCCCTGCCTTTGAATAAGGCATCTCTACCACGGTCGCTAAACTGGTATAGGTGAACCTCGGTAGTAAGGCAGATCTGAGACCCACATAGATCAGTGTCACCATGTCCCTCGAGGAGCAGCAGCGGTACGTGAACTTCCTTAAACAGCACTGTGATGTGTTTTCCTAGAGTTACGATGAGATTCCAGGACTAGATCCTCAGGTATCCGTCCACCGCCTTGGTCTCTTGACAAACCATCACGGGTTCAAGAAGCCTCACAGAAAGATGAACCCTTCTCATGGTGCCATGGTTGATGATGAAGTTAACAAGCTCATCAGAGCCAACTTCGTCAAGGAAGTACAGTACCCCAAGTGGCTAGCCAATATTGTGCCAGTCAGGAAGAAGAATAGGCAGATTAGAGTCTGTATCGACTTCCGCGATCTCAACCGCCACTATTCGAAGGATGATTTTCCCCTTCCAGTGATGGAATTGTTGATTGATGCTACGGCCGGGTTCCAAGCCTTGTCCTTTATAGATGGGTATTCTGTGTATAATCAGATCCGGATGTCCCCCAAGGATGAGGAGTCCACTGCTTTCAGGGCCACCCAAGGTACTTTCTATTACCAGGTTATTCCCTTCAGTCTGAAAAATGAAAGTGCCACCTATCAGCGATCCATGTATCACATATTCAAGTCGATCCTGGGAACATTGGTGGAGTACTATGTGGAAAATCTAGTGTTCAAATCTCTCCAGTGCCAGGACCATCTCAAGGACCTTGATAAAGTGTTTAGTTTCCTCAGTTCCTGTCACCTGAAGATGAACCCGCTTAAATGTGCCTTCGGGGTCACCTCCAGCAAGTTTCTCGGCTTCATTGTCAGATATCAGGGCATCAAGATCGACCCAAAGAACATCAAGGCCATCAGTCAGATGCCCTCCCCCCCAAGAAATATTTAGGAGCTTCGAGGATTCCAAGTCCACTTAGCCTACATACGCCGATTCATTGTGAACCTGGATGGTAAGTGTAATCCCTTTTATCGGCTCATGAAGAAAGACTCCGCCTATGAATGGGATGAAGAATGTCAGACCGCGTTCGAGGAAGTCAAGAGGTATCTGCTGCAGCCTCCGGTCTTGATGCCATCCATCACCAGAAAGTTGTTGGTCCTTTATGTGACTGCTCTGGAATGATCCCTTGGCGCCATGCTCGCCCATAAGAACAATGAGGGGACAGAGAACAGCCTCTACTACCTCAGCCGCATGCTCCTCGATACAGATACCAGATACCCCCCCCCCATCGAAAAGAGCTTCCTTGAGCTCGTGTTTTCCATACAGAAATTGTGACATTACCTGCAACACCATGAGGAATAGTTGGTCTCTAGGGTAGACCCACTGAAGTACATTCTAAACCGCCCCATGTTGAATGTCTGACTAGCGCGGTGGGCGGTAATTCTTCAGAAGTTTGACATCAGGTTCGTGCCTCAGAAGGCTATCAAGGGGAAGGAATTGGAAGACTTCCTAGATTCCCATCCAACCTCCACAGATCAATCCCTAGACCTAGATTTTCCTGATGAGGCAATCCTCTCAGTCAATCATGTCGTCTCATGTTGGAAAATGAACTTCGACGGTGCCTCCCAAAGCCCCACTGGTAAGAGGATCAATGATCCTAGGCTCAACAGAGTGGGCCTGGGTATCGTCTTCATCACCCCGGCATAAGTTGTTCTACTGTACTCATTCTTGTTGCCAGAAGGCTGCACCAACAATGAGGTAGAGTATCAGGCTCTCATCACTAGCCTCGAGCTGGCCCTTTAGATCGATGTGCCCCATTTTCATGTGAAAGGGGATTCCGAGCTAGTCATCAAGAAAGTCAATGACGACTATGTTTTTAGGAAGCCAGAGCTCGTGCCATTGTTGGAGTGAACCCTCCTTCTAATGGCCCGGTTCCCATCTCAACTAGAGGTTACCCATGTCCCTCGGTCATAGAATGGTTGAGCAGACATGTTGGCCAGCCTAGCCGCCTAACTTGCATATCCCAAGCTGGATGATCTGATCATACATGTGGCACACCGTAGATTCATCGCCCCCATCACCCCAGAGGATGACGACGGCTTGTGGGTAAGCCATCTTACCACCAGATTCTCCACGTCAGGAGCCACAGGTCCTTCAAATGCAGCGGTTGAGATGACTCCCTACTAGAGAGCACCTTTTGTCAAGTATATCCAAAATGGTTTCCTCCTAGATGATCGGGCCGAGAACGAACGAATTCGATGACGTGCGCTACAGTTTACCCTCCAGAGTGGTCCCAGTCTTGAGAAAATCCTCTACAAGTGTGGTTTTGATGGTGTTCTCCTCCATTGTATTCAAGGAGTTGAGATTCCACAGGTCATGCAAGAGGTTCATGCCGGCTCCTGTGGTGCCCACCAGGCTGGGCCAATGTTGTCCCATCAAATCTGGAGATTGGGGTACTTTTGGACCTCGATGATCCACAATTGTATCAAGTTTTCCAAGAGATTCTACGCATTCCAAGTTCATGCTAATGTCTTGCATTGTCCACCAGAACCTCTCCACTCCACCAAGTACTCTTGGCCCTTCGCGGTGTGGGGACTCGATGTCTTAGGGCCGTACCCACCGGCGATAGCTCACCAGTGCAGGTTCATCCTGACCGCTATGGATTTCTTCTCCAAATGGACAGAAATAGTCCCACTCGAGGAATTCAAGGCTCGATCCATTGTCGATTTTGTGAACTCCAACATCATCTAACGGTTTGGAGTCCCTCACGCTGTCCTCGCCGATAACGGAACCAACTTCCAAGCAGCTGAGCTGATGAAATTGTACTCCATGTACAATATCCGTTCGAACCATACCTCTCGCTATCACGCACAGGTAGATGGACAGATCGAGGCATTCAACAAAACATTCTCTAACATTTTGCAGAAAATGGTTGGACATAACAAGAAGAGTTGGTTAGACAAGCTCCAAAACACCCTCTGGTCTTATCGGACGATGACTCGCAATTCCACCCAGGTGACTCCATATTCCCTAGTGTACAAAGTCGAGGTCGTCCTGCCGATCGAGATCCAGCTGCCTTCATTACGCACTATAGTCTATGACCAGCAAGCACCAGATAAGGTGGCCGAAATTCTTCTAACTGAATTGGAATCACTCGATGAGAGTAGGCTCTGTGCCCCGGACAATCTGGAAAGGCATCAGAATAAGATAGCTAGAGCCTTCAACAAGAAGGTTTTCCTCTGCTCTTTCCTACAAGGCGACCTATTATTGGCCCTCTGAGTGCCAATGGTCTCTGGCAGGAAACCAGCCAAGTTGGAGCCCAAATGGGAAGGACCTTACATCATTCATAAGGTTTACCCCAATGGAGCATACTCCTTGGTGACCATGGATGGTGAGCGCATAACTCCTCCCACCAATGACAAGTTCCTCAAGAAATACTTTTCCTGAGCCCCTCGGTTTTTCATGACCTTAAAATATATAGTCCTACATGACCTTAAATTGTATGGTCCTGCATGACCTTAAACTGGATAGTCCTGCATCACCCTAAACTACATGATGGTCCTGCATGACTTTAAACTGTCCATTCATGCATGAATTTAAATTGTGTATCGTCCTGTATGACATTAAACTGCATTTTGAAAACTACATATGTATTAGTTCCTATCCTTATGGAATACATAGGAATGCTCAGGCGCTTCGTTTTGATCCCAGCCCCAAACTCTTCTCTTTGAATATCCCCCCTAGGTATAGCTTCCTCGGAGGATCCTTGCATGATATTGAGTAGGCTTCTTTATCCCCACTCATACGAGGATTATAATGGTTGCACCATGTTCCCACTATCATTATCCTATCCTCCTGCGTCTTCACCGCACGACGTTAAACTACATGGCCTTCAAGAACTACGTATGTCTTGATTCCCATCCTCATGGGATACGTAGGAATGCCTGAACATTTTGTCTGTTGGCCCAGCCCAAAATCCAGAATCTTCCCCTCGGGTCAAGACATATGGAAGGGTGCATACGTTTTCCCCAATTCACGTCGAGCTATCCTCGATCTGGCTATACGTCCCCCTCCCTGGAGATGTTCGCCTCTTTAGTAGATGGGTACAACTACGCTTCACCCACTCCTTGACTAGGATTCCATCACATTCCCCGTCTGAAAGGGCCCCTGAATGGTATGGATGCTAGGACTAAGGTCCCTATTACCACTTCGGTCCAACGCCCTCGAGGATGTCAAGAAAAAAGCTTATACAAGTCCCGTGTTTCGAAATTGGTCAGCGGTCGATGCTCGTTTGTTGCTCCCATAAGGTCACTATAGGGAAGCTATGTTTCGAACATGATCAATAGTTGTCCTGGATCATTAGGACCACCCCAAGATGTCCCAAACATTGAGTGTAGTGGTTTGTTCTGCCCCATTGTATCTAAGAGAAGAACTCCCCTCAGGTGATGCCGGTTATCATGACTCATTGGACAGAGATATCCAAGACTAGCTCTTTGTTTCCCACACCGAGCACCGCTCACATGGGCTTAGGAGATGTAATAAGGAAATAACTATACAAGAGGGTGTATGACCTTCCACCCAGCCCAAGTTCTCTCTAATAGGATTTTACAGCGTGGTGTGGGATTATGTCCTCATTCACGTCGGGTTACTCGTCGTGTCGTACATATCCCCTGATGAGACCTTCCCCTGGCCCTTCTTCCTCACTGCAATACGTTAAACTACAAGTAGGTCAGGCCTCCCTGACCGAGGCCCAGCCTCGGGCCCCTTGGCCTTTTCGGGCCCTAGCCCATGTTCTTACCTGGAGTTTACGGTGTGGTGTGGGATTATGTCATCATTTACATCGGGTTACTCATCGTTTCGTGCACCTCCCTTGTCTAGGGAATCCTATTCCCCTCCTCGTCCTCACTGCAAGACGTTAAACTGTAAGTAGGTCAGGCCTTCCTGACCGAGGCCCAGCCTCAGGCCCCTCGGCCTTTCGGGCCCCCGACCCAAGTTTTCTTATGGGATCGTACGGTGTGGTAAGGGATTATGTCCTTGTTCGTTGTGTCGTACACCTCCCTTGTTTGGGGATATCCTACTCCCCTCCTCGTCCTTCATGACATTAAACTGCATCTCGAGAACTACGTGTGCCTTGATTCCCATCCTTATGGGATAAGTAGGACCACCCGAATGTCAAGGCTTTGAGTCCATCCCCACCTCCCAGAAATCTCTATTTCACCTTGGCCCCTTGGCCTACCCTTCCCTAGAGAGGGGAGTATATGACATGGCATGGTACGGGATTATGTCCTTGTTCACGTCGGGCTTGTAATGACCACGCCATGTACCTCTCCCTCCAGATTATCCTCGTTCACCCTTTTCGGTGGTTCGCCATTGTGCCTAAGGGTACTCTGGTTTAGTACCTAGAATGTCGAACTCTGCTCGGACATGTTTTCACCCGCTTTTCAGGATTTTTTTCTCCCTTCATCAGGGCTTTCATCGCCTTTCACACTCGAAGGGACCCCCAAAAAATGGAATGGATACCATGCCTAAGGGATCTCCTACCATTGTGGGCCAACGCCCCTGAGGGTTTCAAACAACAAATTGACACAAATCCCGCGTTGCGAATATGGTCAGCGGTTGATGCTCATTTGTTGTTCCCACTTTAGGCTAACGCGATATGGATACTACGTTTCCGCCATGGTTAATAGTTATCCTCCATCGCCACGCCAACCCCATTAAGCCCAAAATGTCGGTTACATGATTCACATCCTTCACCACCTCATCATGTTCAAGTAGAACTTCAAAACTCTTGGTACTATTCATCAATTCGCATCTGCGCGTTAGGAGGACCAAAGCCGCAATAGGGGCGTCATTTGGGGCTCCGCACCGATTTCCCTTTGGCGTGCGTTCCAGGTATTGTAAAATACATATTCCTCCCTTGTTTCCTACACAAAGTTTAAATCATGTGGGCTTAGGGATTGGGTTGAGGTTTGCACTTACTTAGAGGGTTTTCACTCTATCCATGGTTCGAGCTCTAAGAATATAAAGTAAGATCTCATCTAGAATTAAGTGTGGCTTTATTCCCATCCTTATGGGATGTGTAGGACCACCTGAATGTCTAGACTTCGGGTCTAGCCCCATCTCTCAGAGATCTTCCGATATCCTGGCCACCTAGGCCCCTTATCCTGTCCCTCTCTATGAGGGAGATATATAGGTGTGATATAGGGTTTTTCCACCATACCTCCCTTCTCCCAAGAATCTTCCATCTCTTGGCCACCCTCAAGTTGAGTCCCTCGACCCCTTGCAGTGGTTTTCCCATGTGTTAAGAGTACTCTGGTCTAGGACCAAGAGTGTTAGATTCAACTTAGGCAAGTTCCTTCCACTTGTCAAGCTTCATGTTCCCCTTCATTCGGACCTCCGTTATCTTTCACACTCGGAGGGACCCCCAAGAACGGCAAGAATACTACGCTTAAGGGATCTCTTACCATTATGTTCCAACGCCCCTGAGGGTTTCGGACAACAAATTGATACAAATCCCACGTTGCGAACATGGTCAGCGGTCGATGCTCATTTGTTTGTCCCCATTTCAGGAAAACGTGACAGGATGTTGTGTTGCAAACATGGTCAGTAGTAATCCTTCGTCATCACTTTAGCCCCTTTAGTCCTTGAGTGTTGGTTTCATGATTCACATTATGTTCCAACCCATCATCTCCAGGTGGAATATCGACACTCTTGGCGATATCCCTCAGTTCACCTTTGCACGTCAGGGGGACAAAGATGCAATACGGCATCCTTCAGGGTGCCCGTGGTCCGAGCTCTAAGACCGTAAACTAAGATATCCCCATAACTACGTACGGCTTGATTCCCATCCTCATGGGATACGTAGGAATACCCATACCCCTTTTCTATGGGTCCATCTTGAGTTCTTCTAATTCTTATTTTCTATACCGCCTTAGGAACCTTGACTACGGGACCACGTGGCATGGTGTGGGATTATGTCCTCATTCACGTCAGGTTTGAAATAGTCTCACCACGTGCACCCCATTCTACGAATTAGCCCTCCTACTTCCTATCCTACATGACGTTAAAGGTCACCCTCTAGAACTATGTATGGATTGATTTCCATTCTTATGGGATACGTAGGACCACCTAGACATCTCGTTTTCGGGTCCATCTCAGTTGGGAGCTAGTTTCTCCTGCCCCTTTCACTTTCACACCTATTTAGGCCCCTTGGCCCGAGGTTCCTCTCTCAAAATTGCGTACGGTGTGATGTGGGATCATGTCCCTATTCACATCGGTTATGTTTCATGGCACCGTACACATTCCCCACCTAACATCATCTCTTCTACGTTTGTGCTATATGAAGTTAAAATTCATGCTTAGTTCTATCACATAACCCTAAACTGTGACATTATCATCCTAGTCACACGATGAAAAACAGCACTACATTGTGATGACCTCATTGTAGAGAGTGTCACATTGGGTATTGGTCATACGCCATGACATTTTTCAATGCCTACTATGGCTTGATTCTTGTAGCGATGCCAGGGCCTGCTACCCTAGGCCTGTCGCTTCATAAAAAAACCACTCACCTTAAAGGAAAAACAAGATTTATCAAATATTGCTTCTTTTGGTGTGTGGGCCACGCCCGCACACCCATTTCATCCCTGGAACTGGTACCTCACCGTACCCCCTTTCCAAGAACTATGTGCAGCTTGATCCCCATCCCCATGGGGTACGTAGGAATGCCTTTTCACTTTGCTTCAGGCCCAGCTCAACTCTCATTTTTTGTCCCTTGACCTAAAACCTCTTCAAGGAACATGTGGTGGTCGAAACCCCCGGTTCCCATTCACGTCGGGTATTTGAGTTACCCCACCACGTGCCTCCTGTGTTTTCTCCCATCCATAGTCCAAATTCTATGACCCTAAACTAAGATCTACTTATGGGAAAGGACTCGACTCCCTCTATCTAATACATCTCGTTGATGTATTCAGATGTGTTTTGACAAAGAGCCCAAAGTGTGGAATTTTCATGAGGACATTCCCCTCGTTCCATGTCCAAGATTTGTGAGCTCTCTATTTGGATCATCATCCTATTCCACATCTGAAAGGACCCTCGGACGACAGGGGTGTTAGGATTAAGGGCTCTCCATGGATGATGGGCCTAAGGGGTCTCATATCGTTCCGAGCCAATGTCCCTAAGGATCTTGGATAACATTTGCGACAGGTCTCGTGTTTCGAACATGGTCAATGGTCGAACCTCATTTGTATGTCCCCATTACATGCTAATGTGATATGGATGCTGCATTACACCATGGTCAACAGCTATCCTCCATCGCCACGCCGCCATCATTGTGATCCAGATAGTGAGCATCATGATTCACGCATTTCCACTTCCTCATGTTCAATTGGAATTCTGACATATTCGGCTTTATCTATTCGTGCGTCTAGGTGCGCTACATAGACATGTTAGCATCATTGGGTCGGTATTCACCGAGCATCCCTTCGCCCTAACCTGCCCCTTCCTGTGTTGGGAAAGTCCCCCATTACATCATGTTTCCCACATCGAGCATGACTCACGTGTGCTTATTAGTTTTGGTGGGATATGTACTGGTACAACCAGGATTCTCCTAGTCCTACATGACATTAAATTGTGCTTCTAGAACTACGTGTGGCTTGATTCCCATCCTCATGGGATACGTAGGGACACCCTGGTATTTTTTCTAGGGTCCAGCCCCCAGGAATCATAAATCTTGTTCTTCCCCCTTTCCTCCCCCTGGTCGGACCCCTCGTAGGGAACCGTACAACTGTAACTCTACCCTGAACAAGTTCAGGATGCCCCAAGATAACATTGGGAAGCGACGACTCCCTCACCAGAGAGGGTCCTCCTGAAGGGAAGAATGATCCATGATCATACTGATGAGCCATATAGTGTGCTTCCACCACAATGGCATAACCTCAAGAGTGTTGGATTCTGTTCGAACAAACCCTCACTCCACGTTCCATGCTTTGTGTGCCCCCTTATTCAGACCCTCGTCCTCTTTCACGTTTGGAGGAACCCCCTAACAGTATGGATGCTCAGCCTATGGCCCGCCTATTGTTCTGGGTCAACGTCCTAGAAGACTAATGGGTAGCATTTTGAGTTAGGCCCCATGTTTCGAACATGTTCAACGGTCGGCCCTCATTTATTATCCATGTTTCAGGATAACGCAATAAGGATACTATTTTTTGAATATGGTCAACAGTTATCCTCCATTGTCACGCCACCCCCATATTGTTCCGAATTTTGGGTATCGCAATTCACACCTTCCACTTCCCTATGTTCGGACTAATCCCAACGCTCCTGGCGTTACCCCGCTCGTGCACCAGAGCACATCAGAAGAACAGCTTGTCGATTGTTTGAAGGTCCTAATCCTCTGACCGGGCCTCTCCCATGTCTTCCCGGAAGATCTGGATTGGTTACCTAAACCATGGATACCTGAAGATTGGTCGACGCATTATGTTCAGATGGAATAGAATGGTGATCACCCCTTGTTTCTCACATTGGGCTCGACCCGTGTGAGCTTAAGGACTGACCACTGGACATTTCACGAATATAACAGACTCATATGAAGCCAACCTCAATAACGAGACTCATGAATGTCATGGAATCAAATAAATCAAAACATGAAAGTACGTTTGAGAGTTTGTAATCCTTACAGCACTCGGGGGGGTTTATCCCTCCCATGGACGGGTTGACCCCATCAAAAGAGAGTTGCAGTTCCACCACCCTCCGACTTGTGGCGTCCAGGAGTTGCTGCCACCAGCTCAACTCCCGCTCCTCTTTAGTAGTGATGGGGAACAATTCATCAACCTCAGTTTGGGCCCACTCTACATAAGCCTGAATGAAAGCCATCTCTTTGAAAGCCTGCCTTATACATTCTTCTGCCACTACCAGTTGGGCCTTCAATCACAAGATCAGCTCAGATTTTTCATTAAGAGAGGCTGAGTGCTCATATGCCCGGATCTGTAGCCGTTGGACTTCATTTTCAGCCTCTCGGTGATTCTTGATGTTCGTCGCCTTCCTCCGCTGCCAGACCACGCTGAGGTCGCGATCATACTCCTGGATCTTCTCTACCATGAGATCTCAGATGAGCAGATGAGGGTGTTGGGCATCCACTCCCCCAGCACACAGTTCGCGCAGTCGCGAGCGAAGTCTGTCCATCTCATCCATCCATAATTCTTGGGGGGGTCTTTTCGATAAAGTTCACGATCAGCTTCCATGATAGGCGGTGGAATATATCGTTGTCCTCTTCATTAGAGGTCATCTCGTCCCAGTCCGCGTGGTTGGCAGGTTCATATGCAGGATACACCTTCAAAAATTATTTAGCAGGATCTGTGTCGGGCATAGGATCAGGTGTGGTATCTGGCATCGGATCAGGCGTGGAAGGACTTGGGTCGACCGGTCGATCCTCATCATTGGACCCCACCTCAATAACCTCAGGCATGACCCTGCTGGCGGTCCTGCCAATGATAGGGAGCACTGCAGCTCGAGTGGGCTGGGTAACTATCTCCACAATTACTGGCATGCTTCTGGGAGGGGCGTCGCCAGAAATCCCAACCAACCATGCCCCTGCAGCCCATTCCAGTCGAAGAACTGTATGTGACAGAGAAGGGCATGGAAGTCATTTGGCACGATCAGCGTGTGGCAGCAATGAATTCAGTGGAGAGGACTTACAAAGATTTACCTCCTGGTGATTCTCCTGAGTTGATGTTGATGGAACCCCGAAGCATGGCCCTCCGTATATTGTCAAAAGGTCTAGAGATTCTGGAGGAGCCACCTCAGGTGTCCTAGCCCCACCAGACACAGAGCTGGATGCGGCCACAGGTGCGGGTTCTGAGGGTCCTGCATCATCACCCACCGAGGGGTGAGAATGAGGTTTGTGTACAAGGTCCTCCTGCACGGTTCAGATGTTGGAAAGAAATCCATAAAGACCTAATAGCAGACACCGAGGAAAGAAACTTGGAATGTTACCTCGAGAGCCTCTGCGAAATCGTTGAGACCTGAGTCTTGATTGTTGACTTCGCCTTCTTCCAACAGGATCCCTCCATAGGCCTTGTCTCCCCAAGAGGATTCTTTTGAATATTCTGATAGAGGGAAGCACTCTCTCAGCTCAGTGGCCGATAGCTGTGGGGGAACCGTCTGATCCAGCAGTACACTCACTCAGTCTGTCATTGGACGTGAGGCACCCCTAGAATGTACAAAGTCCTACAACTCATCCCGATATTGCTCTGCCTCTGCCAGAGACACTATGAAACTGTCCAGGACAGGGCCTATACTCGGTAAATCCATCCCGAGGTGGTTCAGGCGTTTCCATATCTCGGGAAAGCTGAGGAACTGCAGGTTGGAATCCCAGATGTCCCAGGCCTCCGGGTAAACAACATTCTCTGGCATTTCAATATGGCACAGCCGTTTCCCCAGGGCCTGAGTGGATATCCTATGGAATCCCCTCGGTGTCCGCCCCTCCGGATGGCTCTGCTCTCCTGGGACCACCAGGTCCACTACCGCTATTGGATCCGCCGCTGCTACCTCACCCTCAGCTGGTGCAGGTCTCACCACCATGGAAGCCCCACCACTGTGAGAGGCCCTTGCTGCCCTCCGACCCTGACCTCGGGATGGGAAAGGCCCGCCATCACCATCCCGAACAGTTGGCTGCTTCAACATTTCCCCTGGATAAGCTACCTCCAAGCTTATGGCATACTCCTTCACCAGTCCGAAGGCGACAGTAGGCAGAGGCAATGAATTTTGCATATTCATTTCTTCCCATGTGAACATGAGCCACAATTTCCTCATCACACACAGGTGCTCCTCGTGGCGCACCTCCCAATAGACCTGTGGGGTCAACTGCTACAGGCACCGGAATTGCCTTGCAAAACGGTGTGGGGTTTACAGCTCGCAGAGAGGCTCGTGGTCCACCCTTTCTACCAAGACTCCACCTTGAAAGGACAGTAGATAGGCCTGGTTCTCTTCCTTCCCCGGACCATCATCGGTGAGTACCCCCGTCGGCAATGGAAATGGGTGAAAATTGAACTTATCCACCTTCCATACCCGGTTTAGCACCAAAGTTACGGTCAATTTGGATGGAAATCTCCCGGCAGCATTCAGGATGGATGGATGGAAGTTTGACCCCAGAGGCGAGATGGGGTTTAGATATTCGTAAACCCCCCTGATGTGTGTCGTGATCCACCCATACAGAAGATGGAAGGGAATGCATATCCTCTGCAGCCTCTTACCCTCACTAACATTTTGTAGCATCTTGTACAATTTGGCAAGCATCGGAATCCCCGAATTGACCCTCCCTTCTATGAACAGCATGGATTCCATGATCAATTAGCTGGGTTACACCCCCATGTTAGTATCCCTCACTGGTAGGATCCAACCACAGATAAAGGTCGTGATAAACGCCGCCAGTCTGACTATCGGCTGATGTTCGGTATTGACACTGAAACCCCAGGTCTTCCATTGGCTGTCCTCCAAGATCCTCCAATAAAAATTCTCCTTTCCCCATTGAGTCCCCTTCAGGAAAGTTCGAGGCATTGTGGGGAACTCTCGATCCACCGTAAAGTTCAGAAACTACTTGAACCACTTCATGAAGTGGACATCTCTCATCGCTTCTTTGTCTTCTCCGGGGACCAGCCCCATCAGTGCCAGCGCCAGCTGCGTCATCTGCTTCGGATCCTCCCACACTCTTATGATAGGTAGGAACTCATCATACATAGCCCCCAAGATCAGGACCCCCGAAATCTGATGGACATCCCACAGACTGATGCCAACCTCCCCATGGTGCAGGTGAAAAGTGTTGGTCCTAGAAGACCATCTGCTCAACAACTCTGGCATCATCTGTTTCGGTTGACATATGTAGAATTGGGAGGCCCATTCCACCTCATACAAGCCCACTATCCTCAACTCGACTCCAAACTCCTCGCCTGAGGTGCCTACATAATAGGCCCATCCACAATGGTCTGTGAAGTTGCCGCCCTAGCGTAGGTCCCACTCATCGGACCACCCCTTCTTCAAATCCCTCAAGGATGCTTTAGTATTGTTCAGTACATGGGAGGGGACATCTCCGACTTCAATGGCTTCCCATCAACATTGTTCATATAATTGTACAGGAAGTCGGTGGTGACAGGTGTGAAGTCCTCCCGTGCATGACCATCAGCCACCCTGAACCATTGGCGCTGGCACGACGTGCTCCTGAACCAGTAAGTTGGTTCGTCTCTACTCGCCTCAGGAATGAAGACGTCATCCCTTAGCCCGAATCCATACAAGGGAAGCTTCTTGCACAATGTATAATTCTTTTGTTTCTCCGACAGCCTCTCCACCAAAGAATTATGGTCTGAGTGGCTCCGGACTAGCTCCCGCATACCTAGAAAAATTTCCATCTCATCCCTCCAAGTGGCGTCTGCAAGCACCCCCGTCCCACATCATGTTAAACTGCATCCCAATCCAGCGGTAATCCATTATGATCCCACCATCCAGTTGTTCTGACACCCCTTCACGTCGTTTCAACAGCCCATTTCCAACCCGAACTATGGGGTCTTTGATCCATGTCAAGGAATGGTACGTAGGAAGGATCCATGAGGTTCAATCCCACCACCTACCTGGACCAAGGTCCTTATTCACGTTAGTTCGCCGACACGCACCCATCTAAACTACGTGGTCTTTGATCCATGTCAAGGCATGGTACGTAGGAAGCCTCCCTGAGGTTCAACCCCACCAACCATTGGTCCCGACCACCTCCGTGTCGGTGTGCCAGGCCCCTATCTCGAACTACGTGGACTTTGATTTGTGCTAAGGCATGGTACATAGGAAGCCTCACGAGGTTCAAGCCCATCATCCATCGGACCAAGTTCCATCTTCACGTCGGTTCATTGATGCCCACCCGAACTATGGGGACTTTGATCCATGTCAAGGCATGGTACGTAAGAAGCCTCACGAGGTTCAAGCCCATCATCCATTGGACCAAGGTCCATCTTCACGTCGGTTCACCGACGCCCACCTGAACTATGGGATCTTTGATCCATGCTAAGGAATGGTACGTAGGAAGCCTCATGTGGTTCAAGCCCACCACCTGGTCATTCTGATCTCCTTCACGTCAGCTCACCAACACCCGGGCAGCCTAGAGTGTAAGCCTCACACATACATTCCCGAACTACGATGACTTTGATCCATTTCAAGGCATGGTACGTAGGAAGCCTCTTCGAGGATCAAGACCAAAACCATCGTCCATCCAGATTCTTACCCGATCCCCCACATCCCGATGAGATCATGCCACCTCATTCGCCTCCATAGTATTCGAGAATTCGCCCACGTGCTGGCCACAATATCGGTGTTTCCTCAAGGGGGTTCTTCAATCTAATCCACTCTAGCTAGTGTTATGATCAGCCCGATCTGTCCCCGCTGGACATTAAACTTGCGGCATACCATGTGCTAAACATGGTAAGCTGAGGAAAACCTCAGATACATGCCTATGGCATAAGATTCCTCACGATCGATGTGGGATTCCTCGGGCTTCTGAGCCCTCGAGAAGCCCTATAATAAGGGACAAAAGATAGACACGCCTATTCCCCAGTGTCCAGACACACCAGTGATGCCTCAACGTGACTACTACCCCAACTGAAGGTTGATGCCCTGACCGGACCCTTTTCAATTTCCTGACAAAAGCAGTGTAATTAACCGGTGCCCATTGAAACATGGAACTGGGAAGAGTTTCACGAACTACGTATTAAATATATGAGGGAGACCCAGACTAGGTGATGAGTTCTGAGGAGGAATCTACAGAAGGAAGAACTGACATCCCATCATCTCGTTTCGATCAAGGAGTAAACATCCCTGAATAAGGAGCGAATGTCGCCCGCCTTTGGAAAGCGGGAATATGGGGAAACAGAACTGCACCGACGTCCCCCAAACGCGACAAACACACATGCCCTAGAGAAAGCTTTAAAAACAACTACACAGCGTTTATTCCAACTACATGCCATGTAATCTGACATGTTGTGTGCTAGGTTTTCCTAGACTACACATGGTATGAAATAAATGCATTGTGTGTAATTACTTCCCGGTATGTCATGTATCCTACGACATGATTAATTATAGTGAACTTGGGTATATATAGTGTTCTCTATCTAAAAATCATGTAATCCCATGTTATCTATCCTGATTCCTCAAAAATTCCTAATGGATTCTCTTATTATTATTTTTCTATTCTTAGAATTAAGAAATTGTGAGTATTGAATGAAGAAATTAAAATGTCGAAGGAATGATAATTTAAACAATCATATTAAAGAATGAATAATTATTGAAATGAAAATATAACCATTATTTTACATATATATCAAAAATAAAATAAATAATTATAAATTTGAAACATGTCTACTATAATACCACTTGAACATACTGAGTAGAGTAGAAGCTCCTGTGGTGGGCGTTAAATTAAAATTTATTTTAATTTAGAATTTCCTGAAACCCCAATAGAGGATCTTGCACTTTAAATTTATAATTAATTTATTTAGACCAAAATAAATTATTACCTCATTTTAGGATCCTTTCTTTGATAATGTTTTTGTTCTTCCAAAACTATTTTGAATTACCTTCATTGAACTGTAATGATTCAAGTGTAGAATCATTCTAATAGTGATCCACACGTTCTCCTTTGATCTTTGAGAAACTCCAATTGATTTTTGGGTGCTAGCATGGAGAATCAATTGTCTTGCATTGTTCATCTTGATTACTCTAAGATCCTTCAGGATTAAAGGTGTTCTTATTGTTTTTAAGTGGAAGAGATGAGAAACTCGAGATAGAGAGAGCGGGGGGAAAGTCTGTTGTGCACAATGGTTCTCGATTCTCAATTTTCGATTAACCCTACACAACAGACATAACCATCTATTTATAGAGTTAGGGAATAGGTTAAAATATTATTTAATTACATAAAATCCCTTAAATAATATAATAATATTTAAAAAACCCCTTTTCATATAATAATAATAATATTATTATTATGGTGTGTGCTAACTTGCACAATGATATATATATTTTTATCGATTAGAAAATAAATATTTATCAACAGATGTGGTCTTGGTCTATTCATCCTCCTTGACATTCATTGAATACTTGAATAAATATATTTATTCATCAATAAATAAAATAAATATTTTATTCACAATCCAGTGAATAAATATTTATCAAATATTCACATAATAAATTATTTATTTCCTTGTGAATATCAGCGATCAATAAAACTTAAAAAAAATTATTCCTTAGTCTTGAGAATAATATTTACTCCAATAATTAAATTCAAATATAATTTAATCAAGATAAATTGAAACACTTATTATGTGACCCTCTAGTATTATTTCTTATTGGAATTAAGTGGTATTGACTAAATTTCAAGAAAACTATATAGCAACGGGTCAAGAAACCCAAGAGAAATAACTTAATGTCATAATGACGGCTACCACATAAAAATTATAATTGTGTAATAGGATACCTTTATCTAAATATCTCATAAAGTAGGTTTCACATCTATGTCATCAACCTATATACTCAATACATCTTTCTTTGACTATCAGAAATACACATCGTTACACCATAGCCATGGAATTTAATGAGACGGGTCTATTCCAATCAAAGAGATGAGTCATAAGCTTCCATAAATATAGAAGGGAAAAGTCCTTCCTTGAATTATCTATTAATAACATGCAATTCATGGTACGCCCAATATACCTTACTTCCTGCCAATATTTGGCGTAATGGATTTGGTTAGTAAATCTAAGTGGGTCAGTCATGACATGCATCAACGATAATCTTAAAGTATAAGGATCATTACACATGCTCACATATGGGAATATTTGATGACACCAAAACATACGAAATTCCCACTAGTAGGTATGTTCTCATAATATCCCATCTTGGAGATTACCAAGTGAAATTTTCATGAGAGGAAGACTTGTCTACTTCTGAGTACTCACACTTGACAGTCTATATACTATGTGTCCTATCATAGTATATTATCCAACTATAGAACTATATTTAATAATATTTTCATAGAAATTCGAGGTTATCATCATAGTAGGGAACTTATATGAACTTTTCAATGTGACTGATCCCTAAGACATTATGATATTAAAGTTATGTTAAACAATGAACAATATGTAATAATATGTTTTATTACTATTAAATTCATCAAATATGTATGTAATAAAAGTAAAATCAGTTGGTCCTAGGAAACCAACTCTAATATATGAAACCATACACACCCTCCCATAATCAAGCACCAGGAAATTCTGTTTCATGTAAAATAGTCACATTGAAAAGTTCATAGCAGTTCCCTGTTATGTTGAGAACCATGATATATTATAAATATATTCATAAAATATTTGTTGTATGGAGAGATTAAATCATCTAACTAGACATGGATGATAGAGTCTATCAGGGTTAGAGGTATGATAAGACATTGAGTCTTCTTCTCATTAAGTTTACCCTTGGTAATCTCCAAGAGAAGAGATTATGAGAATAGACCTTCTAGTGGGAATTCCACATGTTACATGTGTCATTGGATATTCCCATCTATGATCATGTGTAATGATACTTAAACATTAATATTACTATTAATATATATCATGATTTATATACTTGGATGTCTTTTCATAAACAGTTGTGCCATATATTCATAGTGAAGCTGTGTACGTTGGGTGCATCATGAGTTATATTCCATTAATGAATAAGTTGAGGAAGGATTTTAATCTTCTATATTTATGGAAGTTTATATATTATCCCTTTTATTGAAATGGAATTATATCATTAAAATACATGTCCATGATTTATTTATGAGTTCTTTTATAAAATTCAAAGAAATATGTAACACGCATGTAGGTTTATGACATGAGTATGCAATCTGTTTGATGAGATATTGAGACAAATGGATTATATTACACAATGAGAATTTTTATGTGGTTATCATCATTGAAACGTTAATGTATTACTATTGGATGCCTTTATGTGTTGCTAGACATTGATATTGGACTTTTGGTGACCTCACCTAATGCCACTAAGGAAAAATCTGAGAGGGTAACACACTTAGTATTTTTATTGATATTGATTAAATTATATCTTAATTTAATTATTAGAATAAATATTATTATCTAGACCATGGAATAATATTTATTTAGGATTTACTTATCATTAATATTCAATTATCCTATTTATATGTGAGTTTAATATTTAATAAATAAATATTTATTTGAAATACCATAAAATTATTATTATTATTTATATATAGATATATTTACAAGGTAATAAATAATGTCTATTATTAAATAAATATTCAGTTAGTTACATGAATATTAAAAAATATATTTGTTTTCAGGACTGGAAATATTATAAATATTTATTTATTTATTTATTGAATGAATAATATTTATTTATTTTGTTTTGGTAAATGTTGTGGAGGAAATACATATCGAGATATTGGGTTTGACAGAAATTATCAGGGAGATTTTTAATTCAATAACTCACTTATTTCTTTATTTTGAAAATCACAATACACTTTATATGAAAATTATCGAACTTAATTTTCTTTAAGTATTTTATATTTTTTGAGAATGAACTTCTAATAATTGATTTATGAAATACTAGAACTTTAACTAACTTATGAAAGTTTGGTGATCTGAAGTTACAATGTTAGATTAATTATATCAAATTTATGAAGCATTGTAGTAGTGCTAAACTAACCCATCGTTAGATGAAGAAAAAATATGATCTCATCTGTAGATGAATAAGTTGATATAGATGTCAATAAAACTAATCCTGAGTTTTGTATAAGTTGACTATTGGAGTTTGTCATAATGTTTCCTATAAATAAATTCACACCTCGAGAATCAAAAAAACACATTCAATATATTGATCATTCTAACATTTTTTCCATTTTGAAGCATTGTAATTTCTTATTATTGAGTTTGCTTCTAATTTTTGTAATTTTTCATTTTGAATGTCTCCACTAAGAGTTATTATTCTATGAGGTTATCACTATAAAGATCTTAGTTTTTTTGTTATAATTTTTCTTCTTCTAGTCATGTGTGATCAAGGTATTTTGAGTATTGTAATATAGAGGAGAATATTATTGTCTGGTCAAGGGATTATGGGGCTAGAAATCTAGAGATCATATACTTTCATTGTGAAGTTGAGATGCTACCAATAGGTATTGTCAAGGTCTTCTGAGGATAGGAAGATAAACCTACTGATAGGTATAAAATTAGGGATACCTTATGATTGGTTTAAATTCATGGATACCTTATATTAGGTGTATAGATCTACCTTTCACTTTTGTTTAAAAGTGAGGTTTTAATAAATATCCTTTAAATGGGTATTTGGTTTTTTAACCAGTACTTTGTTTTTTGTTTATAAAATTCAATTGTATTGTTTTATAAATTTTATTTACTATAATTAAAAATAGTTTAAAGTTATTATTATTTGACTCTTTCATATTTTTTTTAAAATACTAATCATTTTAATCTCCACTATGAAAACCGTATTTCACTATATGACTTATTTTAGTTTTAGAGAGAGATGTAGTTTGATTTTCTTGTGAATAAAAATATTAATATCATGAAAACTATAAAGTTTATAATACATTATTATTTTCTATGATTAATAACATCTATATACAAATATCTTCATGTGAAAAAATAAATGAAATTTGTAATAAGATAAAGATAACACATTTTGGAGCTACCAATGTTTTCAAAACATTCAAAGATATGCTTAGAGATAATTATAAAGTTTTTTATTTTATTTATATAGAAACTATAACATAGATAAATCAATGATTTTTGATAATAGTCAATAGTTTACAATCTTTGGGTGACAAAAATAGTTATTAGAAGATCAAATAATTAAAAATATTATTGATATTATACTAAAATAATCAGAATCTAAGAGGAAAAATGTTGATGATACTAAGAATTTGAAAATTTTAAGTTTGGATGACTTAATCAAAACTATAATGCAATATAAGAGAAGAATGAAATGAGATTATAAAATGAGAAAAGGAAGAATGGAGTACATTTTCTTATACTTTAGGTAATCCTAATACCATTACTTTTAATGTTTTTACTAACACCTCTAAATCTATTTTTTCAAAAAATAAATTTTAATTATTTAAATCCAAGTGATTTATAAGATAGAAATAGTGAAATTTCTCAAATTTCAAGGTGGAATAAAAAACATTTTGGAAATTAAAAATTCTAAAATACTCATCTAAAAGACAAGAAATATATGAAAGATAGGAAAGATTCTTCAGAATTTATATGTTATTAATGTAAGGATAGTCATATTAGATGTAATTTTTCTAAATTAAAGAATAAAAATAGAAATATGAGAAAGTATTCTAAAATAAAGGGAATGAAAATTTTGAAAGTTTTAAATACTTGGAGTGCTAGTGAAAGTGACACATATTCAAAATGTTCACCATATGATAGTGGAATATAAATTTAGATAATTTTTAGATTTCACTCAAACATTCCAAGGAATGAAAAATGTTTTATGGTAAAGGTAAACGAAGAGTCCCTTGAAAATTTAATAATTTATTCAAAATTTAATTATAATACTGAATATGATTATTCAACTTCATGAGAAGATGAAAAATATGATCCATCATTAGTTGAAAAGGTTCATTACCTTCTATAACTGAATTGGATAGATATGTTACACTTATAATTCAAGAGAATGATAAGTTGAAAATTACCTATGATATTAATGAAACTAAGATTATTAAATCTAATAAAATAATTTTAAAATTAACATAAAAATATCAAAACATTTAATTAAATTAATTAGATTAAAAGATTAATTATTCTATTCAAAAATCAGTTGATCAAAAATTAGTTCATTAAAATTCAAATGATCAAGTTTCTATTGATCATAATTTCATTAATCAGAATTTTATTGATCGAAAATATTATAAAGATAATTGGAATTTATTTTCTCAATTTAAATATAAATTATTTTGTTTAAAGAAACTTTTAACTAATGTTAATTATGGAAAAAAATTTAAAAATGTATAAACAAGTAAAACCCTCTATAACTTCAAGTGGATTGGTTTTAATTATCATAAACCTTATTTTAAATAAAATTATTATGCACCTAAAAGTGAACCTTTTTTACTAAATATCAAAGATATGATCCCTAGAGTAAATATCATTCCTTAAAAAAATTAGTATTTTTTCACAAATCTTTCATTTCATAAGAACTAGAAACTATACAACATAAAAGGTTTGGACAGAGGTGGATTATAAAAAATTTATTTTCTAACATAACTAAACCCAAACATGTATGGGTACCAAGAACTTTATTTTCTGTTTTTTTAAGATGGTAAATACTAGAAATATAAAAAATGGTACATGGGTAGTGGTTGTTCTCAACATATGATAGTAGAAAATTCAAACTTTCAAATTTTAAATAAGTTAAAAGGAGAAAAAGTTACTTTTGGATACAATACAAAGGGTAAAATCATTGAAATAAGTGATATTTATTTTCTTATAAAATCTTTTATTTCAAATATTTTATATGTTTTAGAACTTAAAAACATCTTTATTAGCATAATCCATTTATTTGATGAGGTATATCTTGTGAGCTTCAAGAATAAAAATGGACTATTAAAATATTAGAAAGTAATTGTAATTTATCTCCCAATAGGCATGAAAATGTTTACACACTCTACTTAAAATAATTAAGTAATCATAATTTTCATTATTTAAGAGAAACTAGAGACTTATCTTGTTTATAGAATAGTATATTAGAACACTATAACTTTTGGAAGTTAACTAAAATTTCTAGGAAATTACATTTTATGGATCTATCAAAACTTAATTTCAATTTAACCAAATTTTGTGATCCTTTTAAACATAGAAATAAACATGATTCAAATTTTAATTCTAAAAGTGAAGTCTCAACTACTGAATCTTTATAGTTAGTTCACATAGATATATTTTTGGTCCAACACAAACTAGAAGTATTAGAGGAAAATACTATATATATTTCTTGGTTGATGATTTCACTATATTTACATGGGTTTATTTTCTCACTTGAAAAATGAAGCTTTTAAATATTTTATAGTTTTTCATGCTTTTATTAAAAGTGATAAAAATATACCTTTCGTTAATATCCAAAGTGATTATGGTGGTGAGTCTTTTAATTATAATTTTGAAACTTTTGTTGTAAAAAGGGTATTAATAATAATTTTTTACACTTGTAACACTACAGAAAAATTTCATAGTTTAAAGAAGAAATGGAATTCTTTAGAAAATTTCTCGAACTTTTTGAAGTGAGTATTCTATTTCAATACATTTTTGGGCTTAGTCTATTAGTACTACTTGTTATATTATAAATCAAGTTTTACTCGTAGTTTTTCTTAATAAAACTCCATATTAGTTTTATACTAAATGAAATCCAAAAAAAATATTATTTTAGATTTTTTGGTTGTAAAGTATTCATCCTAAATACAAAATATCAGTTACACAAATTTGATTCCAAAACTGATTAACGAATTTTTATGGGTTATTCTATAACTACTAATTCTTATGTAGTTTTTAATAAAAGAACTAATATTGTTGAGGAAATGGTTCATGTAAAGTTTGATGAAACAGTTCTTTTTATTTTGGTAAAACCATTGGAGTTTCAAAATATCGATGATATTTTCAAAACAAATCTATTAATTTACCTAAATATAATCTATAACTATCAATTGTAAATCCTCTAAAAGTTAAACCAATATATTTTAAATATCTAAAATCTACTTCAATAGAAGATGTGCATCCAATAGAAAAATATCATCTTAACACTTTGCCCAAAAATTAGTTGATCTAAAGGAATCATCCTTCTAATTATATAATTAGATATCTAATTCAACTGGTTAAAACTAGAAGTTACTTGAGAAATCATTGTGAGAATAAATATTTTTATCTAAATTTGAACCTAAAATAGAAGATGATTTTTTAGGTGATTAAAGTTGGATAATATCCATGCAATAAGAGCTCAATTAGTTTGAACAAAACTAAGTTTGGACCTTAGTTGAACATCCAATAGGTTTACTAGTAGTTGGAGTAAAATGGTTCTTCAGAAACAATTGTGATGAAATAGAATAATTATTATAAATAAATATATACTTATTGATAAAGATTATTTTCTTGAAGAAGGAATAGATTATGGTAAAACTTTTGAACTGGTATCTATAATAGAATATATAAGAAAGTTATTTCCATTTTCAACACATTTTAAATTCACTTTAAATAAAATGGATGTGAAAAGTTATTTTCATAATGGATGTGTTCAAGAGGAAGTTTATGTTGAACAACCTCCTGATTTTGAAGATACTAAGTTTCCAAACAAATTATTTAAACTTACTAAATCACTCTATAGACTTATGAAAGCCCTAATAGCTTGGTATAAAATACTTTCTAGATATTTACTTTAAAATAACTTTGTTAAAGGAAGTGATGATCCAACTCTTTTCATAAAAGAAATTTTAAAAAACACCATTTTTTTAAATATATGTTGATGATATTATTTTTTTTTCAACCCATAAATATCTTTCAAATACATTTTCTAAACTTATGAAAAATAATTTTGAAATAAGCATGATGGAAGAATTCAAATTTTTCCTTGGTTTTTAGATTTTTTCAAAACTAGAAGGAAATGTTTAAACTCAATATAAATATAATAAAGGTTTACTAAAATGTTTTGGTTTTAAAAATGTGTCAAATATTTGTACTATTGTTGAGACTTTTATTAAACTTGACCTTGATGAAACCAGTAAATTGGTAGATTAGAAACTTTATAGGAGTATAAACAAAATTTTACTATACCTTACTACAAGTCAACCAGACATAATGTTTTTAGTATTTTTATGTGTAAAATTTCAATATAATATATAATAAAATAATTTAAAATTGGTAAAATATATTTTTAGATAACTTAAATGTAATTTATAACATGGATTATTCTTTTATTACATAAATTATTTTTTAAAAAAAATTTACTTAGATGCTGCCTTTTGAGGTTATAGATTAGATAGAAACCTACTTAAGGAACATGTCATTTTTTTGGAGAATATTTAGCCTCTTGGTCCATCAAGAAGCAACATTATATAGAACTTTCCATTATTGAGGTAGAATATATAGAAACTAAAATTTTTATGCTCATGTTTTGTGGATGTAACACACACTCATGGA
Source organism: Viscum album (assembly GCA_963277665.1). NCBI lineage: Eukaryota > Viridiplantae > Streptophyta > Magnoliopsida > Santalales > Viscaceae > Viscum > Viscum album. Next base: position 1,076,435,723 of record OY728139.1, on the reverse strand, counting down.
TTTTGGATTGATTTTTACTCAAACTCAAATTCATTGTGATGACACCAGTGCCATTTACTTATCTAAGAACTCATCACATAACTCATGAGCTAAGAATATATATATAAGACATCATTTCATTAGATATCATACACTAAAAGAATACATCTTTCTTGAATTTATCAGAACAAAAAATCAGTCTGCTGATATTTTTACCAAACCTCTTCCTTTTGATAGATTTAAATTCATCAAACAAAAGATGGAAATGTTCAACTTTAAGAGATATTCAATCCACTTAATGTTTCATCTATCTCATTATATTTAAAATTATTCTAGAAAAAAGGGGAAAAATTTCAAATTTATCTAAATTTAAAATTTATATGTTTCTAAAAAATTTTATAAATTTTAAAAAAAACTAAATTTCAAAACTTTTCAAAATTTCAAAACTTTTCTAATTTTCAAAATTTGCCCGATTTTCAAAATCTATCTAATTTTTAATTTTTTTCAAACTGAATTGTTTTCAAATTAATGGTTTATCATTAATTTTCTATAAAATATTTAAATCTACTTTCTAATCTTTTCTTGAACTATCCTTGAAAAATGAAGAACATCTATCATCTCTAGAATATAACTTCAAGAAGGTTTAATCTATTTACCTATATATTTTACTGATCTAATGAAATTATTATTTAATTTAGGGGAGATATTATTTTCAGTTAAGGGAAGTTTCTGTTTCTTTTCAAAATGGTAACATTTTATTTTCTATTCATAGAAGTTCTAAATTTTATTGTTAAGACAAATTATATGAGATATGTTTTTGGCCTTTCATTTTTTGAGCAAGACCTGTGAACCATTTATATATAAAGGAAAAAATATTTGAATGATATTGATCTTAAATGAATATATAATTACTTAAATATCAAGATTTTTTATATAAACAATCTTTCTAACGTCACTTTTCTACTAAAATGTTTCTCATTAGAAGTATCTTCCTAAAGAAGATATAAAAACTATCCTTCCATGATACAGTAAAATTATCATATATAGTCGATGCAATTTATCTTCTTATTGGTGAAGGAGAAGTTCAAATTATTATAATTGTAATTTATATATTTTATTATGTAGAGATTCCTAATAATATTCATAAGAAAAGTGGAGAAAGTAAAGTTCAAACCTAACTCGCTTTATAGTGAGATCTTATTGAATAAGAAATTATGGTCAAAATAGAATTAATGTAAACAAATTTGATTATATCAACCATGATAAAATGGATTTTCCTAAAGATATTAAGGCATGAATAGATTCATAATTTTAAAATTCATACAAAACATTTGATTATAAATGCTCTCAGACTTAATTAAACTTCTAATTTCATATTTTATTTTGTTTTCTTTTGTTTTGTTTTTCTTCTTTCTTATGTATTTATTTTTAAAAATCACAAAGGGGGAGAAATTTAAAGAAAATTTATTTATTATTATTTTTCTTACTTAATAGTTTTTTTTCAATGGTGGAAATGGATAAAAAATTGTGATTAAAAATCTTATATATTGGGGAGAAATTTAATAAAATTTTATTTTCTGTGTTTAATTCTAAAGTTACAAAGGATTGAAAACAACTGAGAAGGGGGGTGAATCAATTGTTTCCTTTTTACAAATTTAAAACTTTATCAAACTTAACCCCTGTAACTTTTTAGAGTTATTCCTTATCAAATTTTGGAAAACTCAAATGCATGAAAATAGGAAAGTAAACATGGCACACACAATTTACAAGGTTAGACCTCAGTTTGAGAACCTACATACTTGTTATAGTCACTCCTATAGGTCTATGGAAATTCACTATTATAATGAAATGAATAAAACTTATTTCAACTCCTATTATACACCTTATATCTCTCAATAGGAATAAAAATACTGACTCCCATCAGTTTATAAGAATCTACTTACAAAATTTTGATCCATAACAAAAAATGAAACAAAGAAAATTTTTGCTCCATGAGGATTTATCTAGAATCTCAATCTGCTAAAGTTGAGTCTGTTGGACCTTAGTATGATTCATCTATTCTCAATATACACTTCTCAAATAAATTCTCAATAACAAAATTGATTCCCTTAGTTTGATTATCCCAGTCTGGTAATCTAAACTTATCTCATTCTGATAGCCTGGTCAGAATACTCTATCCAGAAAATCTTCAACAAATCAAAATAACTTCGGTTAGAAAACTCAATTATGACACTAATTCTACAAAGATTTAGATTTTTTATGGGTGAACAATAGTAAGTACAGTCGTACTTTTCTCCTCTATTTATAGGTACTTTAAAATTAGTAAAGGTGGGAAACTAAAATATTCTTCATGTTCACCTAAATTCCAAAACTCTGAATTTCAATTCACATTTGAACTTCATATTTGACCAATTTAACTCTTCTAAACTCATTTATAGTCTTCTCTGAACTTATTTATTCTTCACAACTCTTCACAAATTGCAAAACAACATCCCATAAATGGTGATCCATAAAAATATTCTTTTTTCTGAACCACTTAAAATACATTCTACTAACAATTCACAATTTGTAAATTCTCAATATGGAAATTGAAAGTTCAGAACATCTCAAATTAGAACTATGTTCATCATTATAGTTCTCTTGGACCAATTTAAAACAAAACAATATATGATTTTTTTATTCTATTCTCTAGATCAACTAAAAAATATTTACAACATGGTTGCAACTTCTAAAGCCTTTAGAATCCTTCAACCACTGTCAAGTAGAAATTCCACCACATCTAGTGAAACTTTGTCTTTCTTACATTTTATCTGTCTAATATAACTTCTCAGCCTAATATAAATTTTCAGTTAGATATAACTTCTTATCTAGATATCCCTTCTGATGGTGCTTTCAGAATACTTCAAATTTTTGAAACATCAGAAAATTTTCACTTCTCTTTTCTTCTTCTAACTCCAACTCTTATCATGACTTCTTCTTAATTTTTAGGAACTTGAAAGAACATTAAATCATTATATGAATTGTATTTTTTAAGTTCTTATCTTTATAAATTTTTAATCTTTATGAAATAACAACTTTTTTTCATCTTTAGAAAATTAATTTTTCATCATCTCAACAAATAACTTTTCTTTAACTCAAAAAATAACTTTTCTTCAGCAAAAAAAATTTCACTAGAAAATAAAATTTTTCAAAAAAAAACTTTTCTTTAGTAAAATACTTTTCTTTAAAAAAATTATTCCAAAAAAATTCTTCCTCAAATAATTTTTCTTTAGAAAACAACTATTTTTTAGCAAAAAAAATTCTTAAGCGAACAAATTTTCTTAAGAAAAAAAATAATTAGCAAACAAATTTTCATTAACAACTTTCAAAACAACTTCTAACTTTAATAATTTCAACAAATTCTAACTCAAAAATTTATTTATCTGATGAACTGAATCTAATGGATCATGTGATTGAGTAGCTTTTTAAAAACACATTTTATATCTAATCATTCAATAACTTCTTAGAAAAAATGTTATAAACTTTTAATAACATATCTTTCACCTGAATTACAAAAACAATCTATTGAAAATAAATTAGTTGTCAATAAAAACAAAATTTGGTTAAAAAATATCACAAATGATCTTTAATCTCCCCTTTTGATTTATTGAAAACTCTCATTACTCACATTCAAAACTTTTTCAACTCAACATTTTTAAGCACTCATATTTTTAACAACTCATTTTTTAACATTTATCAAAACATAACATTTCTCAAAAGAGAGTATCCTAACAAAACACTACTAGATAAAGTAATGTTTTTGAAGTAATTTCATCCCTCGGTGATAAGAAAAATTGTTGTTATTTTAAGATAACCCCCCCCCCACACACACACACACACACACAAACACACTTCTCTCTTTTCCTCTCAATTTTCTTTTTCTCACCCATTTTATGATAACCACAACTTCATATTCAGTTATGTAATAAAATTAATTCTCAATCCCTTATAGGATAAAGTTCTAAAATTCTCCCCTTTTATTAATATAATCCAAAGAATGTTGGGGGAACTTTCCTAAGATGTTTAGGAAGTTGATGGTGGAGGCTGAACATGAAGTTTCAACCTCAATTCCAAAAATCCTTATTTGGGCATTGATTTTTTGAAAATATCAGTAATTTTATATTTCATTAAAACATATTCCATCACAAAAAATCCACCAAAAAACTTTTATTTTGTAAATTGAAACATGATATCAATATATTTTATCTTGAATGTTGTATAGAATTTTTATAAAGATCAATTACACTCTCATTATCACAAAGTATCTTCAATGGTTTGCAAACTTCAACCTTAAAATATTATAATTTAACCTTTATCCACCGCATTTGAGTGCACAACAATGCAGCAGCAGCATATTCTAATTTTTTATGCTCAAACTTAATGAAATCCGTTTCTTACTATTCCAACTCACACAATATTCTCCTAAGTAAAATGTTCCTCCTAAAGTTGATTTTCTGTCATTATGATCTCCATATCAATCAGCATCATTATAACCATGAAAGTTCATTTCATAAATTTTTTTGTATAAAATCCCATGTGAATTTTTTTCTTTAACATATCTCAAAATTATCTTTTCTTTAAACATATGAGACTCTTTCGGGTCACTTGGGTATCTAGAACACAACGTTACAACATAAACAATATCAATTCTTAAGGCTATGAGATAAAGAAAACTTCCTATCATCTTACAAAAAAAACTTTCTGATTCACACTTTTTCTAGTTTCATCTTTACTCAACTTTATTGTCAATAAAATGGGATTTGAAACTTATTTGGATTCTTCTATAACAAAATTCTGTAACAATTCCATGGGATACTTTTCTTGAGATAGGAAAATGTATTTTTCATTTTTTTTGAACTTGTAAACCCAAGAAGAAATTTAACTCTCCCAACATTTAAATATCAAAATTCATCTTCATTTCCTCAAAAAATTCTTTACAAAACTTTTTCTTCAACCACAACAAAAAATATATCAACTATATAAATAATTAAAATTATGGTGTTGGAGTTCACATATTTTACATATAAGTTGACATCAACTTTTCCTTCATAAAAACTTAACATTCTCAAAAACAATTGTTAAGTTTTCAATACCAATCACACGGGGCTTATTTTAACCCATAAAATTTATTCAATTTACAAACCTTGATTCCATCATTATCAATTAGAAACCTATAAGGTTTTTTAGTGTAAAATTCTTCTTCAATATCACCATTTAGAAAATCTGACTTTACATCCATCAAATAAAATTTTTATTTTTGATGTGAAGCCACTATTAGAAAAATTATAATAGTTTATAATCTTACAAATTTGGAAAAGGTTTCTTTAAAATCAGCACCATTCACCTGTGCATATCCTTTTCAAACAAGTATCGCTTTATTTCTTGAAACTTCTCCATATTTATTTAACCTATTTCTGAACACCCGTTTCATTTTAATAACATGTTTATTTTCAATATGTGGAACAAGTTCTTAAGTGTTTTTTTTTCTCAATCTAATCCAATTATTCATTCATTTCATCAACCCATTATTTTTGTTCAACTATTTCTGAAACTGATCCTGGTTTAATTTGTGAAATGTGTGCTGTATGATTTTATAATCCTATCCTTATTTTCCAAGAATATTTTCAGTTTCAACATGTTTTAAAAAAGTAGTAAATTTCAAAGTTTCTTTTCTATCTTCACTTTATTCATCACATAGTTCTTTTAAATCTTTATAAGTCTATTTTTATACACTCTCACCTCTATTAAAAATATTCATTTTTTCTTCCTCAATGTTCTCAACAAATTTTGTTAAGGAATTTGGATTTTTAATAAATTTCAATTCATATGAATCCACTAAATTTTTTAAACACTTATTTCCAAAATTTATAACTTCTCATGTTGGTTTAATATCCCATAAATATTATATCTTTATATTTTTCATCAAATTATCTAAGATTTGGATTTTTTATTTTTAGTAAACATAGACTTCCAAATACTTTGAAGTTCTTAAATGAAGGTTTTTTTGTTGTACCAAATTTTTTAAGAAATCATGTTGGATTCCATCATCAACAAACATTTGTTTCGAATATGTTCAATAGTACTAATAGGTTCTCTCTAGTGGAAATTTGAAGTTTTGTATTCTGCTAACATGCTTCTTCCCATTTCCACCAAACTTCAGCTAATCCATTTTTTATAGAGTGTAGGGATAACTATACTAGTGTTTGATTCAATGATGTATTGGATATGATTAAAAATTATTGTATGTTAATTCTATACCATTATCTATTATTAAATTATTTATATAAACCCTCACTTATCTCTCAATATCTTTTCTGGAGAATATGAACATCTCTATAGCCTCTGACTTGTGTTTCATAAACATGATTTTGGTCATTAAAGTGAAATCATCAATAAAAGTGATAAATTACAAATATCATTTTGTTTATTTATTTCTCATCAGAAACATAAATCGGAATGAATAATCTCAAGAGGTCTGGTAGAATGAATCTCAACTTTCTTATGAATTTTATTAGTCATTTTCCATTTATGAAAATTTATACAAATATATTTTCCTCTTATCTTAAATTTTGGAAAAATTTGTAAATCATTAACTTTATAAAGTTTTTTCATAATTATCTACCCAAGGTGGACATTTCTATGATGCCACAACTTATTCTCATCTTTAGAATTTAGACAACATGAGTTATCAAGTTTTCTAATTTTAAAAATATTTCAACTAGTTCTTTCTCGTCTTGTAACAACTTTTTCATCTTCCAAACTTATGATGATACAAGAATATTTTCTAAAAATTACTTATTTACCCTCATCACAAGTTTGAATCATACTAATTAAGTTATGTTTTATCCTATCAATAAATATAACTTCCTTGGATTTCAATTGTTTTCTTCAATATCAGTTGTTCAAATTCCTCTTATTTTTTAGGGACTATCATTCCTAAAGGTAAAAACTCCTCCATCGTGATTTTCAATATCATTTATGATTTTTAAATCACCTATCATGTGTGATGAATAACCACTATCAAGTATCCATGTTTTTTTCTTTTTACTTACTTTCAAAGTTGTCACAACAACAAAATATTTTTCTTCAACTTTCTTCTTTTCATATTCTTTATCTTTTATACTATAAAACCTTGTTATGAAAGGAGTTTCATTCATTTTTTAGAAAATTGACCCATTTGACCACATATTTCACAATATTCCTCTAGACAATCAAACTAATTTCTTTTATAAAGTTTCTATCATCTTTATATTTTACTTTTCTTTTTTATTGTGACTTGGGAAAGTTGTCCATTCTATATCCATCATTTATTCCACTCTGTTCAAACATCTTTCCTAAAAAAACATGTTATTCCAATATTTGTAAAATCTATTCCCATAAATTCCACAAAAACCAAAATAAACCATAAAATCTTGGTTTTATTTAGATGAATGATCTTTCCCTATAATAAGATTATCATGGTTCAAAACATCATTCATCTTTAGTTACTAGTGAGTGTGTGAAAAAATTACTTTGGGAGTAATTTTCACATTTTTTAGATGTGATAGATTTCTCACATCTCTTCTCAACCCAATCTTTCCCAACACTTTTATTCACACCAAAAAAAATTAAAAATAAGACGAAATTTTTAGTTTAGAGGGTATATATTTCATCTGATTCTTGGAGTGAGGTTTTTCTAAAGATTTAGATGGTTCATCTTTTACTTTTTAATCCTTATTGAAATTTTAATTCAAATTTATTAAAATATTTTCATCCTCAATATGGTTTTATTAGTACTTTTTAACTTCCTATTCCTTAGATTTCAACTTCTTACTAAGATATTCAACCATCATTCTTTGTTTATTAATTCTAATTTTGTAACTTCAGATCTCATGGATGTATCCTCCTTCTTAATTGAAAACATATTTTATAACTTAAAAAACTTTTATACTATATTTATTCATCATTATGATTTTGTTCTTAAGAGTTTTGTATTTCTCAAGACATAAAAAAGTTCTTATCTGATCTGATACTCTCTGTAAGATTCTTCACACCTTTATTTTTTCATTATCTAATGAATATTTTGTTTTATAAAAATTTTCAATGTAGGTTATAAACTTTTCTATTCTAAATATTTTTTGTTAGTTGAGTCCGATTAAACTTTATTAATCAACATACTTATCTTGTTTCCAGTAAAATTATTATATTTTTTGGATAAATTTTATTCTTTAGAGATTTTGTTCCACTTCCTCTATAAAGGTTTTTCTTTATAATCATCTTGATATTATCCAACTTTCTTCTTGGGGAAATTCACAGAGAAGTACCTAATTCCACCACACTCAAATCATTTGAGAGTAATTTTTTTCTATTTATTCTTATTCCTCTTTTATTGTTCTTAAAGATAAGAGACATGGTTTTATCATTCAATGAATCATCCTCCTTATATTCATAATCACAAGGATCATAATTTTCAATATCTTGAATTTTAATATTTCATAGAGCTTTAAAAAAGCATTTCATCTTTCATATTCTTTTTAAAAACTAAATCTTTTCTCATTTCATAAGAAATAATAAAGTTATAAATTTTATCATGAGGTAAATCATCTTTATCTTCTAAAGAAGAAATTTTTGAATCAAACCTATCTAGAAAGTTTATCATGAGTTTCTTCATAGTTTTAGAATCTTCCATGACATCTCCAAAACCTCTGATGTTGAAAAGAAACTTCACTTTCTCTATGAAAAACTCACAAAAGTTTCTTCAACTCTCATTATTATGTCTTAAAAACATTTATGCCATATTTTTATTTTTTATTCATTTACTTTAGTATTTCATTGAAAAATAATTTTGAGCTTATCCCATAGACTCTTTGATGTTTTGAGACACATCACCTTCATATAAAATTTTTAAAATAGAAACATAAGAATAGAATTTATATTTTTTCCATCAAATTAAATATTTCTCTTATTAGTAAAATTAAAAGGGGCATCTTTCTCAATGGTTAGAAACCCAATTGTAGTAGCTTCAATAAATTCTAAGAAAAAGAGATGGGAGATACATAATCATCCTGTTTTCCTAACATAATAATTTTTCCATAAAATTTAGAAATTTCTATACTATTTAAATAATTAATATTATCCATGATGACGATTCAACAGGGTAACCTTTACCTCTAATACCAATTGAAGTTCAAAATAATCAAAGAACAACTAAGAGGGGGGTTGAATAATTTTTTTCCTTTTTAAAAATTTCAAAATTTAGAAAAACTAACCCTTGAAACTTGTTAGAGTTATTCCTTATCAACTTTCAAAAAACTCAAATGCATAAAAATAGGAATGGAACACATGATTTTCAAGGTTCAGCCTCAGTGTGAGAACCTACATCCTTTTCATATTCACTCTTGTGGGTATATGAAAATTCACTATTATGAAGAAATGAATAAAACTTATTTATACTCCCATTAGAAACATTATATATCCCAATAAGAATGATTATAATTACTTCTGTTATTTACATGTTTTTTCGTAAAGAAATTTGAGCCACAAATAATGAAACAAAGAAACTTTGTTCTCTATGAGGATTCATCCTGAAAATCAGTATGATGAAGCTGAGTCTGATGGACCTCAGTTCGATGCACCTATTCTTAATCTGAACTTCTCAAAAAACTTCTCAAAAACCAAATTGATTCCCTCATTCTGACTATCCTAGTCTGGTAATATGAACTTATATCATTATGATAGTCTGATTAGAATACTCTATCTGGAAACTCTTCTATAAATCGAAACAACTTTGGTTTGAATGCTCATTTCTGAAACCAATTTTATCTTCTCTATTTATAGTTACTCTATAATAAGTAAAGTTGGTAAACTAAAATATTTTTCTTGCTCACCCAAATTCCAAAACTCTGAGTTTCACTCATATTTGAACTTCAACTTTGACCGCTTCAACTCTGCTTGAGTCTTATCTAAACTTATTGATTCTTTACAAATCTTATCGAATTACAAAACATCATCCCAAAAATGGTTATCCAAAAAACTATTCTTTTTTCTAACCCAATTGAAATAAATTAAACTAATAATTCACAATTAATAAGTGATCTGGTTGTAAATTGAAAGTTTGGAACATCTTTGTTTAAAACTATGTTTATCATTCTAGTTCTCTTGACCCAATTTAAAAAAAACAAATATGATTTCTTGCTCTAATTATCTAGGTCAGCTAAAAAATATTTACAACATATTTTTAACTTCTAAATATATTAGAATCCTTCAACCACTATCAAGTAGTAATTCCACCACATCTTGTGAAACTTCATCTTTCTTCCATTTTCTCAGTTTGATAGAACTTCCCAGTCTAATAGAACTTATCTATCTGATAGAACTTCTCATAACTTCTTAGTCTGATATCCATTCTAATGGTGCTTCTAGAAAACTTCAATTTTTGGATACTCTGAAAAAGTTTCACTCCTCTTTTCTTCTTCTGACTCTGGCTTATATCATGTCTTCTTCATGATTTTTAGAAACCTAAAATAATATAACAGCATCATCTAACTTAGATTTGGAAAGTTCTTGTCTTTCCAACTTTCCAAACATTCTAAAAAAACAAATTTTCTTCATCTTTAAAAATCAAATTTTTCATCATCTAAGAAAATAACTTTTCTTCATCTCAGCAAATAATTTTTCTTTAGTAAAAAAAATCTTTAGAAAATAACTTTTTTCAGCAAACAACTTTTCTTCGGTAAAAATTTTTTATTCAATAAAAAAAATTATTTAGTAAACAAATTTTATTCCAAAAACAACTTTTCTTCATAAAAAAAATTTTTTTTGATAAAAAAAACTTTTCTTCAACAAATAAATTTTCTTTAGAAAACAAATTTTGTTCAGCAAACAACTTTTCATCAAAAACTTTCAAAACAACTTCTAAATTTCTTCATTTCAACAACTTATTTATCTGATGAACTAAATTTGATGAATCATATAATAGAGTAACTTTTTAAAACAAATTTTACTTATTAACTTTCAAAAAATTATTAGTAAAAAAGTTATGAACTTTTAGTAACACATATTTCACCTAAATTAGAAAAAATATTTGACAAAAATTTAGTTTTCAAAAAAATAAAACTTTGTTAAAAAAGCATCACAAAGGATCTTAAAATTTTCTATTCTAGGGGGAGAAAATTTTCCCCTTATAATTATCTTTTTATATTATATATATATATATAATGGATATTTTTAGAGAGTATTATCATACTAATAATTCTGTTTAGTCCTTACTCTAAAACAAAGAAGATAAATAAAAGAAGAAGAAATACATATCATAATAACCACAAGGATATTTCCTTTTAAAATTCAGTTCCTTCATTCAAATTTTCTTATGTGTTCTTTGATTTAAAAAGGGGGAGATTATTAGGGATATTTTTAAGTCAATAACTCACTTATTTATTTATTCCAAAAATCACAATATAATTCATATGAAAATGGTATAACTTACATTTATTTAGGTTTTTATACTTTTATAGAATAAAAATCCCATAATTTATTAATGAAATATCATAACTCTAACTGATTTATGAAAATTTGGTGATCTGAAATTAAAATGTTAGAATAATTCTATTAGATTTGTGAAGAACTATAGTGATACTGAACTAACCCATCGGTAGATAAAGAAACAATCTAAAATCGTCTATAGATAAAGAAGTTGTTATTGATTTTATTACAAATGATCTTGAGTTTTTTAGAATTCAACCATTAGAGTTTGTTACAACATTTTATATAAATAAATATACACCTCAAGAATCAGGAAAAACACATTCAACATGTCAAGCATTCTGAAATTTTCTGTTCATTTTGAATCTTGGAAATTTCTTATTTTTCAATGCATTTTGAATTAGTTTAATTTTTCTTTTTGAGTGTTTATAATAAGAGCTATAGTTATGTGAGGTTATCACTATAAATCTCTTATTTTTTTTTGTTGTAATCATTATTATTCTGGTCCTGTGTAATCAATGGATTTTAAATATATGAATACATAGGAAAATTTTATCATATAATTGAGGTCTTTTGTGACTAGTAATACAGAGATCATGCACTTTCATTATGAAGTTGACCTGCTACCAATAGATATTGTTGAGCGATTCTGGGGATAGGAAGATAGCTCTTATGATAGGTATAAAATTGGGGATACATTACGATAGTTTGAAATTCATGGATACCTCATATCAGGTCTATAGATATTCCCTTCACTTTGGTTTAAAATTAAGGTTTTAATAAATATCATTTGAAGGAGTATTTGGTTTTCTAATCAATTATCTATGTTTTGTTTTTATATTTCAGTTGTATTGTTTTTTGAATTTAGTTTCTATAATTTGGATAGCTTAAAGTTCAACTACATTGACTCTTTAATCATTAGTATAAAATATCAATCATTTTAATTTTTATTGTAAAAACAATAAGTCAATACTGTACTTATTTTATTTACTCTGATCTTTGATCTTATTAATAATTCTAAAAACCAAACTTTCATTGGTAATATGAAAATATGATTATTTTAATTCTTAATGAGGACAAAAATGTAATATTGTTTTAAAACTACAATCTACCCCCCCCCCCACCAAATTTTATTTTGTTTACCACCACACCCACATATAGAAATGATATATTAAATATCATTTAAATAAATATTAATTTATTTAAAGAATTGATATTTATTTTTTCTATGAAATTAGTGCATATCAAGAAAATAATATTATTATTATTTAGAAATGGTTTTTGTTGGGGATTATATTAATAATTAAGGGCATATGTGAAATTATTTATTATCTAACCTATCTCTATAAATACTTGGTTATATCATTTCCCACTGTGAGACATGTACAACACACCCATCTAGATATTATCTCAACCCTAGAGATAAAATTCTCTAGAACGCTCTCATGAACTAAGAACAATCTTTTACACTCTTCCTATCAAGACTAAGATATCAAGATCAATCCTTACATAATTATATGATTGGGTGTTTAAAAAAGTAATTGATGCAAGATGATTGATATCATCATGCAAGCACCTAGAGTAAAATCATAGATGATTCGAGATCATAGGAGAACATGTGGATAACTACTAGATGGATTCTATCCTTTCATCCTGATATTAAAATAACTATGAAACTGAATGGTGTTCTAATGCTCAACCTATTCTATGAATAAATAATTCCCAAGATCGAGGTATTTTTTATTGTTTAAATTAATTATAAATTTAATGTGAAAAAACATTCCCTTCTTAGTTTTGGTGTCTATATCAATTAATCTTAAAATTAATTTTTTGTTCATGATGATTATTTTTTATGTGCATCTCAGATTATTCATTGATTATTAAAAACAAAATGAGATGGATACTTCCCAATAGGCACTTTCTCTATGTCTGAAATCATCACCCAATAAAGGGTGATTGATACATAGGTGTATTTGAGCACTTCTTATCATCCTTAAACAAATAGGTAGTCTATATGTACCATCCAAATGTTAGAGGACATTTTATGAGTGTGTTTCCATGATTTCAATAGTTCATGAGAGAACTATCTTGCGATTTTAGAGTTAACTCATAATAATAGTTATCAGGAATCAATACAAATGGTACCTTTTGAGACCTTGTATGGTATGTTGTGTCAAACACCTCTATACTGATTAGAGGCAAAGTATTCTTCAATTATCAGGATGTGTCTCATATAGGATACATCAAATCATATCTATTTGATCATGAAGTGGTTGTTGGCCTCTTAGAGTAGGTAGTTATCATATGCCAACTAACACTTCCATCCTTTGGAGTTCGAGGTGGGTGACCAATTTTTCATATGACTATCACTTTATTTGGGACACCATCATATTTAGAGATTGGGGAAGTTAAAAGTGATGTTCATGGGGATTTTTAAGGCTATAGATACAACTGGTACCATGGTGTATCGGTTAGTACTTCCTCGGAGATTGAGTTTTATTCATGACGTATTCTATGTATCTCAAATTCTAAAATACCATCTCATCCCTTCTCACATGATCATCATTGATGGGGTTAGTTTGGAACTTGATGTGTCATTCTATAAGAAACTGGTTTGTATATTGGATTGAAGAAAGAAAATTCTTCATGGAAAGATAGTCCCTTAATTATACGTGTAGTGGAATCATGAGTGTATCAAGGAGGAGGATTTGGAGTGGGAGTCTAATATATAGGCATAGAGTTTGGGGATATTCATCGATGAGGTTAGGTAATGCATCTAAGGGAAGAGCTATTATATAGTAGAGAGGTTGTAACATATCATATATTCTAAAAGTATATTCAATTAAATTTTCACCAAACCTCATGTATTTCAGTGTTTCTAGGATATTTGAGGAATTGGTAGGGGCCTAGGGGTCGGTTTTATGGAATTGGACCTGAGTTCATACTAAAATTTTGTTGTAGTTATCTTTTCATTCTGCAAAACATAAAGGTTTCACTATGACGATGGTCATGTGGAAGGTTTTAACATCTTGATGTTGAGGGTTTCAACATAAATCTTAGTTCAGTGGGAGAGGTTGCACCATCGAGTGTTTATCCATACTAAGAGGGGGTGATGCTCAAGGTTTTGGTTCTTCCATGGAGCATGGTGTTACGACATGACTAAAGGGTTCATGCCACATGGTTGGCCCTTGCATGGGTATTTCATTCTGACTATTATGGTCATGCCATAATGAATTCCCTATACATTCTTTAGTTTTTTAAAAAAAAATAAAAATGTTAAAATCCTTAAATGTGGTTCCCCTTTTTTCATCAACAATGTAATTCTTGCCTGCCTTCCTCCTTCGTTTTTTCCTCTTCAAAATAGTATCTTCTTCATTTTTGACTGGAATCGAGTTTTGTTTAGCATAGAGTATCATTATGGGTAAGGCTATAAATCCTATCCTCTTTGATATTTCTTTTTCTCATTGTTTTGTAGTGTGTCATAAATTTTAAAAAAAAAATTGGAGGTTTTATTAGGTTTCATGATTTCTATTGATTGAATCCAAATAAACAAGAGTTATTGAATGGGAAGGGCCTTATTGATCCAAGATAGGTTGTCCTTGTTGTACCTCTCAAACCCCTCGAGGTTTAATTTTCATGATCACAATCACCCTCTTATGTTTCTAACATTGTTTCAAGTGTTTTTGATTGATAGGAATCAAATCAGGTGGCCAAGGAATTGGGCCAAGATAGAAAGAAGGCAGAACTGGTCTGAAATCCAGACCACCGGCCAGCCGGTGGCACACCAGCGGCCAGCCGGTGGCACCTGCACTCAGAGGGAAGCCACTGCCTCCACACCGGCCAACCGGTGGCCTTGTACCGGCCAGCCGGTGGCACCCAGCCCCAATAGTGAAGGCTACTGCCTCACCACCGGCCAGCCGGTGGCTCTAGCACCGGTCGACCGGTGGTGCCTGGAAAAGAAGACTCAGCCACTGTCAAGGCACCGGCCAGCCGGTGGCCCTGCACCGGCCAGCCGGTAGCACTGGTCAAACTAGCCGTTGGCTTTGACCAGTCAACTCCAAAAGCCTCCCAACGGCTCCGAGGCCTTTTCCAACGGCTCCAAAGCCCTCCAACGGATACTTGAGGGTTCCTAGCCTATAAATAAAGGCCTAGGAAGCATCGGATCTTCACCCAAGCCACCGTACACATTTTTACATCTTTGGCGAAGCTCCGACGGATTGTTCCAAGGGAACCCAAAGTGCTCCAACAACTTCCACATCCAAGAGCACCTCAATAGAAGCTTGGAAGCAGCCCTCAAACATCATCAATCAATAAAAGGCGCCCAAGGCTTCTCCATTACGGGTTTTATTGTTTTATTTATTTTGAGCTTTAAAATTGGGTTTGTGCCTACAAACCCCAACCCTTTTCTCATCCCCTCTTTCTTTGGGTTCTCACACCACCACTAAGGTGTGAAGAGGTTTTCTCAAGCTTTTCCTTTAAAAGGCTTGTGTCTCGGTGAGCTAGTCTTCACCCGTAAAAAGACTAGTGGGTTATTGCTTAACCATTAAAAGCATTGGGTTCTTGCTAAACCAATAAAAGCAAGCTGTAATAGGTCCTAGTGCTACCTCAAAGCCTAGTGGGTTTCTTGCTAAAACCATTGAAAAGCAAGCGGTAGGAATCTCTCAACGGTTGAGTTGGGAGCGGAGACGTAGGCCGGGTTTTGGCCGAACTCCGTTATCAATTTCTTGTGTGATTGCCTCTTTACTTTCCGCTGCACTTTCAACTTTGATTTTAAATTGTTAATCATTTTTTAAAAGGCAATTCACCCCCCCTTTTTGCCATCATTCCCTCCTTGGGGTGTTCTTCCGACCCAACATTTGGTATCAGAGGCAGCGTTTGTGTAATACCTTAACCGGTTACAAACGAAAGATCCTTTTTTGATGGCATCTACCTCTTTCGCCCCCGAAGGCTTCTCATTGGGTCGGGCTCCATTTTTTGATGGGTCCGACTATAATTATTGGAAAACCCGCATGACCACTTTTTTAAGAAGCATAGGTTATCCGATTTACAAAATAGTCATGCAAGGTTACACTTTGTCTACCCCCGATGAATCCAAATGGACCCCCGCCGATATTAGGAATTTTGAGCTTGATGGCAAAGCCATGAACGCTCTCCATTGCGGCTTAGATAGAAATGAGTTCAATCGAGTGTCTACTTGCACCTCCTCACATGAAATTTGGAAACTTTTAGAAGTAACTCATGAGGGCACTAACAAAGTTAAGGACACTCGGTTAGACATGTATAGACAAGATTTTGAAAGCTTTACTATGCAGTCTTCCGAATCTATTACCGATATGTTTACACGCTTCACTGACATTTGCAATGGAAGGAAATCTCTTGGTGATGATGTTTCAGCCGAGACGATGGTCAAGAAGATCTTATGGGTCCTTCCGAGCTCATGGGCACCAAAGGTGACGGCGATCCAAGAAGCTAAGGACGTCAAAAATATGCCGGTAGAGGAGCTCATCGGATCCCTTATGACGTACGAGATCACAATGAGGAGGCAAGCACAAAAGGAGGGCACCCCTATCAAGACACCAAAGAACATTGCCCTCAAGGTTCAAAAAGAAGTAAGCTCCTCCTCATCTCCTTCCTCATCTTCCTCATCATCAAGCGGCGACTCGGAAATGGAGAATCTCGCCCGTCAAATGCATAAATTTATGAAGAAGCACAAGAAGAAGAAGAAATCCCGCAAGCATCGAAAGCAAGAACCCACCGCAAGATCCGAGCCCAAGGTGAAATGCTACGGGTGCGGCGAAAAGGGCCATTACAAGCCCGATTTCCCACTCAACACAAAACGGGCCATGCACAAGGAGAAAGGAAAGAAAAAGGTCCTCAAGGCCACATGGAGTGACTCCTCATCATCCTCCTCCTCCTCCTCAAGCGACCAAGGTACAAAATGCCTAATGGCATTCCATGAGGTAACTTCTTCCGACTCCTCCTCTTGTTCTTCAAATTCCAACTCTTTAAATCATTTGTCTTATGAATAACTCTCACATGCTAGAGATCAACTAGAAAAAGGTTTTCATGAACTATCTTCAAAATTTGTTGCTTTGAAAAAGTCTTTCAAAAAACTCTCCTCCGAAAAAGAACAACTTCTCAAAGAGAAGGAGGAGATGTCCCTTAAAATCTAAAATTTTCCAAATGTTGATTCCATGGAATCAACCATCAAAGACCTTAGAGAAACCCTAGCCAAGTTCACCCAAGGGGAACAAAATTTGAACAATATACTTGGTTCCCAAAGGGTTTCCCGAACCACCAATGGACTTGGCTATACCAACCAAGCCTCCTCCTCCCATGCACCCACTGTTTTTGTAAGGGGGAGCTCTAGTTATAAATTTTGTAACTATTGCAAAAAAACCCGGGCATCTCATTTATGAATGTAATTGTAAAAACGCCCGGTACGGCCAACCCAAATCGATTTTCTATTCCGATGAATTTTATAGGAGAAGACCCGCCATGAAACAAATTTGGATTGAAAAATCCCTTTTGGCAAGTCTCTCCGGGCCGAAAATCATCTCTTTTCAAAATCCCTCTCCCCGATGACTTTTTGTTTTTATTTAGGGGGAGTTAGGATCTTTTAAGCTTTTTTGTAAAATTTTCGATTCCAACTTTTAAATTCAACACTTGGTATCAAAATTTTCATTTCAAATTTTTCAATTCAATTTTTCATTTCAAAATTTCCAACAATTAGTATCATTTTCAATTGTTTTAAAATCTCGTTTTTTCATCGAATCCCTCAATCAAGTTTTATGCCCCATTATATTTTGATAATCACAAAGGGGGAGAAATTTCTTGATTGATTGGGGGAGAATCCTTTTCATCTTGCTTAGCATTTCCTTTCAATTTCAGTATTTTACATTAATTGTTTTGGTGATTGTGATCATCAAAATAGGGGGAGATTGTTGTACCTCTCAAACCCCTCGAGGTTTAATTTTCATGATCACAATCACCCTCTTATGTTTCTAACATTGTTTCAAGTGTTTTTGATTGATAGGAATCAAATCAGGTGGCCAAGGAATTGGGCCAAGATAGAAAGAAGGCAGAACTGGTCTGAAATCCAGACCACCGGCCAGCCGGTGGCACACCAGCGGCCAGCCGGTGGCACCTGCACTCAGAGGGAAGCCACTGCCTCCACACCGGCCAACCGGTGGCCTTGTACCGGCCAGCCGGTGGCACCCAGCCCCAATAGTGAAGGCTACTGCCTCACCACCGGCCAGTCGGTCGCTCTAGCACCGGTCGACCGGTGGTGCCTGGAAAAGAAGACTCAGCCACTGTCAAGGCACCGGCCAGCCGGTGGCCCTGCACCGGCCAGCCGGTAGCACTGGTCAAACTAGCCGTTGGCTTTGACCAGTCAACTCCAAAAGCCTCCCAATGGCTCCGAGGCCTTTTCCAACGGCTCCAAAGCCCTCCAACGGATACTTGAGGGTTCCTAGCCTATAAATAAAGGCCTAGGAAGCATCGGATCTTCACCCAAGCCACCGTACACATTTTTACATCTTTGGCGAAGCTCCGACGGATTGTTCCAAGGGAACCCAAAGTGCTCCAACAACTTCCACATCCAAGAGCACCTCAATAGAAGCTTGGAAGCAGCCCTCAAACATCATCAATCAATCAAAGGCGCCCAAGGCTTCTCCATTACGGGTTTTATTGTTTTATTTATTTTGAGCTTTAAAATTGGGTTTGTGCCTACAAACCCCAACCCTTTTCTCATCCCCTCTTTCTTTGGGTTCTCACACCACCACTAAGGTGTGAAGAGGTTTTCTCAAGCTTTTCCTTTAAAAGGCTTGTGTCTCGGTGAGCTAGTCTTCACCCGTAAAAAGACTAGTGGGTTATTGCTTAACCATTAAAAGCATTGGGTTCTTGCTAAACCAATAAAAGCAAGCTGTAATAGGTCCTAGTGCTACCTCAAAGCCTAGTGGGTTTCTTGCTAAAACCATTGAAAAGCAAGCGGTAGGAATCTCTCAACGGTTGAGTTGGGAGCGGAGACGTAGGCCGGGTTTTGGCCGAACTCCGTTATCAATTTCTTGTGTGATTGCCTCTTTACTTTCCGCTGCACTTTCAACTTTGATTTTAAATTGTTAATCATTTTTTAAAAGGCAATTCACCCCCCCTTTTTGCCATCATTCCCTCCTTGGGGTGTTCTTCCGACCCAACAGTCCTTAGATTTCTTGTTTCTTTTTATAAGCTTGAAATGAGTCATATAAAATATAGGACACACCAACCATGTGAATAATCCCTAATTTAAATTAAAATATTGATTTATTATTTACTTTAGATAGATTGAGATCAGTTTGGGTCATGAGGGGTCCTATAATAGATATGTGTTGAAACCTTGGTGATCGATTAACTTTCACCTTGTGTGACATGTTATTGAAACGATACGTGGATACTAAGAAAGGTTTACTTTATTGATTTATAACCATATGAGACTCATGTGGTGTTCTAAATCTTCACTTGATAGGTATTATCATGGGAGCATGGTAGGTTATGGGTGGACTAGCCTAGGAATGGGATGTTGATTAGGTTTGTGGCTTTGAGAGAATTACCCTTTATGTGTTAAATAATTGTGAATGTTAAATGTTAGTCATAAATGATAAATCACTCACTATGATGTCTTCTTGGTAGTACATCATCCACCCTTAGTTTGTTGGTGGTATCTTTTCCACCCTATGAGATGGTTTGATGGTACATCGTCCACCCTTATTATGTTGGTTGTATCTCATCAACCCTGTAAGATGGTTTGGTAGTAAATTGTCCACACTGATTCATATTGATGGCATCTTGTCTACCTTGGTTGATTCAATGATCCATAATTCACCATAATGTTTATATATTAGTGATACCTCATCTACATAGAGTTGGTTAGTGGTGGTGCATCATCCACCCTTAATGTTTTAGTGGTATATCATCCACCTATAGCATGTTGGTGGTATATCATATACCCTTACTTAGTTGGTGTTAGTACTTTTTCCACCTAAATATTGATGTTTTTGGCATATCATATAACTAGATATGGTTAGAGGTGGTATATTTTCCACCATAGTAGTTAACATCAGTGGTGCCTCGTCCACCCATGGAGTGTAGTGTTGGTAGTTATTCATCAACCTGGGATGTGTATTAGTGGTATATCATCCACCTAGATTGGTGATACCCTATTCACCAGGAAATTCCTTGTTCACCCTTAATATTGTATTGGTGATAGATTGTTCACCTTGATGGGTTTCGGTGGTAATGCATCATTAACCGAGCGGTACCAGATATTGATATATTATTCACCATAATTATGAGGGTAAGAGTGATATATCATTATCCCTCTATGTGTGTTCAAATTATGGGTATATCATTCCATTTAAGATCTATACAAAGAAAGTGTGATCATATATGGTCTAGATACTGATCATTCCAGGATATGATGGGTTATTTATTTACTTGATTTATTAACATTTCATATTTATCATGAACTTTTACTTATTGGACTTATTAGGGAAATTATTAGTTGTGGCCTACTAAATTGTACTCACACCATGCTCGGTCACCTTGATATCCAAGAAGACTTCACGGTTCATGATGTGGGTAAATTCAAGGCCCCGATATTGGATGGTTAAGTTAGGATGCAGGGTTAGAGTTGGGGTACAAGATAGAGCTAGGACTCGAGATTAGATCTAAGGATACCTCTTTTATTTTTATTACTTTTAGGCCCAATTTTACATGATCTTCCCATTATAGATCCTATTTACAATTTTCTAGATCATATGAAATGTACAATTACTCATTTTATTATAGCATGATGACTGTTATTTACTTTTGGTTGGAACTTAGTTGTGATGTTATCCTTATGTTGTAATGTCTTGGATTTTCCATGTATTATTATTATTATTTTAATATTATATGGAATTATTTCGAGATCAGGCGTGAAAACAACACATCATTCTGAGGCCTAGTGGGCCCGGAACAATGGTTTTCACTTTTTAAGTTAAGTGAGTCGGTACTTGGGCACGGTTGTTGATGTTTCCAAACGGATGCCCGGATTACAAATCTGAGGGAAACGTTGCGTCCGAGATGGCTACTTTACCTAAGAACGATCCTAACCTCAACCGGCGTGGGTCGAGGGAAAATGTTAATTTTCAGACATTTTTAGTAAAATAAAAATAAAATAAATTGCTAAATGTTTATTTTATTTTATGGAAACATCCGTTGTAGTGCAGCGACGGGACATTTGTTTCCTTAATTAATGACGCATCATAATGACTCAAAAATGCCAAGTTGGAGTCATCAATACCACAGTGTATGACAATCATGTTTCCATTTTTAATGGGTTAAGCAATTGGTGGTCATTGACGAACTTTTGGGAGAAATTGTTGGAGGATCTGTGGAGCGCTAGAGCAAACCCTCAATGACGAATGATGAAGGATTGAAGTTGAGAATCTTTGCGCCAACGAAGTTGAAGGATCTTGACGAAGACAGTAGCGCGACACCTTCATCAGCGATCGATCCCAGTTGAGGTAGGGGTTTGTTATTTAATTCCCTCTTTCCCCATTCTTGATTTAAAATGACCAACGTGGATCAACCATGAACAAGTTGATCCGCGGATTCGTACGTTCTTGCAGGAGGGATTTTTTTCTTTAGGATGATCTTGGGTATTTGATTCATGTTTTGTTTTATTGTTTGATTCTTATTTGTTTAAGTCTACTGACGGGAGCGGATCAACGTCGTGACGAATGACGGCGGAGTTTCGTTCCTCATGTTGTTTTATTGGATTTCTTTACCCTTTTTCTTTCTCGCACGTTCTTCGTGTTCTTCGTGGGGCGACGAACAATGGATCATTGCGCCTCAGTTCTGCGACGCAATGATCCCAAATCGAAGGTTCGGTACCGCAACGACCTCGCAGATGTGAGACGATGATGGCGGACGACGGATCGGACCGGATTAGAAAAGGGCATTCTTCGAGAATTCTTCATGCGGGAGGATCAAAATATGTTTTTGGAGCCGATCGGAAGCCCTAAAGCACCAGAAGAGTCTTCGTGGCGTCGGGGCGACCAAAACCTGAAGGTTTTGTGGCTATTGGATGGCCGGATCGACGATCGGAGCAGCACGGGAGACACGCCGGTGAAGAGCATTATTTCGGTAAATTTCCAGAATACACGGCATGTACTTCCTAAGAACACATCGTGTAGTTCGGCGATGGCTAGGGTTTGGGGGTCAGAGTAGAATCACACTACGTATGACCCTGTTCACACGGTGTGTCAGACTTTCCCCGAATCTCGGCATGTATCTTTAGAAATACAAGTACACGGGATGATCTACATGGCTTCATGCGACACAGCGTGTACAGCATGGTAGAGGCGGCTACGTGGAACTCGGCGTGTATCTAGGGGGTACACGGACACGGGTTGTAGTACATGAGTTGATGAACGTGTACGGCCACATGGTCAGTGACACGGGGCCAACACCAGTCACTTGGACACAGTGTGTACATCATACTACACGCCTTGTACTAATTTTTTCTACACGACCAACCTTACGACATGGGCCGTTATACACAGGCAGTACCCGGGGTCAGACAATACGGTGTGTAACTTTTCTACACGCCAAGTAATTTTTTTAAAATAGCATGGTCCTCTTGTTCACCGTATCTTGGATATCTTTCGTTTGGGTTAGTGCCCCTTCTTATCATTCCCCTAAAGTTCAGGTATCATTTCCTCACACAGGAGTATGATCCCTTCAGCAGGACTTTCTGTGATAGAGTCAGGTATCCATTCGAGAGGCTCGGATCGAGATCCTCTATCCATTCCTGAGCCTAGGTAGAGTCAAGCATCGACGTGGCCAACTCTACCGGGCATTGATCCTCTACCTAGATGGTGTATCACCATACTGGTGAATCCGGATGAGTCACGGTATCCGCTATGGCCCTGGCAGTGATCCTCATCTGTGTATCATGATCTTTCTCACTCAGGAGTGTGTCTACTATAATGAGTTCTTCTATCTATCGTGATCCTTCCCACTCAGGAGTGTGTCTCCCGTAATGAGTGTGTCTACCTCTCTTGATAGTCCCCGATGAATAGTACTTCTCAGACGGACGTCATTAGAGCTATAGGACTCATGGACTGTGTTCTCCCAGAATGAGTGCATCGTAGAATCTTCGAACTGTATCCCTAACAGGGGTATGTGGTTATGAGACTTGTATCTAGACAATAAGTCTGGGTTTTTAGTATATCTGGTTTGTTCTATATGTTCTATAGACATACACCATGCATAGGTGACTATACCTTTACTTTGTGTACTGTTTTGTGGTTTTTGGGGTCCTCTACTGAGTATTATTATACTCACCCCTACACGGGCTTTTCCCGCACGTCTGGTGTCTTGTGCAGACGAGCAGCCTTTCACCAGAGTCTAAGGAAGACCAGGACAGGACCGAGCTTTTTAAGTTCCCTACAGGCTGAGGCGTTCCTACAGCTACGAGCAGTAGTCCTAGTACCTTTTGTGTTTACAGGTTGGACTTTGCAGTTTTCAGACTCTTGTTTTTGGTGGGATTGTATTCTGGACTAGTTTAATTTTTAGTACTCTACCTTTCATCGTACTCTGTTGGTTGGGTTTATTTGTATACATACATTTTTTTCCTTAGTGGTTTTTACATTTCAGCATTGTGGGCTTGGAGATGTGTGCATGTGTACAGGTACATAGGCAATGCCTCCCATGTTAGTAATATGCCTACTCGGTGCTAGTCACCAGCCCATGGCCTATTGGAGGCGGGCTTGGGGAGTCACAGCATGGGCCCCACTGGGACAGGTCGTAACAGAGTGGTATCAGAGGTGGTAGGTTCTACCTTAGGACTAAGAGTCTGTGGATTTGGTTTGGGGAAATAGTGTTGAGTGTTTTGGGTTCAGCTTTCAGGCCAGAGACTCCAGTGCTGGTGCGGCGGCCGACATATCCATACATGAGGACTCTGATAACCTGTTTTTTGACTCGGTACATGAAAACACGGGTTGCTATGGAATAAAAGGTACATGCATCATATAGGAATGGTTTGTGTTTTCCATTTCTTTTGTGTCAGCTATCCAGATATACTCTTTGACCATGGTACATCTTGTTTCCTTAAATGATGCCTCCGCAACGCATACCCGCTAGGATTCAGCATCACGATCACAAGGATGACTCCCTCAGTAAAGAGGCTTCGATACAGGGACCAGTTCCCCAGGCGTTTCCACCAGGTGGTGCACCAGTTATTCCACCACTAGTGGAGCAGCTAGTGGTACCTGCAGTACCGGCCGGTGAGGATCGTGGGCTTAGCATGCTCCATGAGTTACAGAGACAGAGACCCCTCAGGTTCCGAGGTGATCCTGGCCCTCAGGCAGCTGAGGACTGGCTTGAGGTGGTGAATAGAGTTTTCCTTCTAGTGAGGACCCCAGCAGACCAGATGGTGATCCTAGGAGCGAGCCTTCTTCAGGGTTCGGTGGGACGATGGTGGAGTCTAACCACACAGACTCATGACAAGGAGACTCTTTAATGGACGGAGTTGAGCGAATCTTCAGGGAGGAGTTATCTCTGGTTATGCTGACATTTGTATGCATCCAGGAGCTTCTTCAGCTTCAGCAGGGCAGTATGACAGTAGCTGACAATTCATCGAGGTTCACCAACCTCGCCAGGTACTTGATGGATATGGGAAGGGATCAGTACTTCAGAGCTCAGACCTTCGAGCGAGGTCTACGATGATACATAGGAGATAGTTTTGTGCCTCTATTCATATCAACTTATGCTGGAGTGCTCGAGCGGGCCTTGGTGATCGAGAGCATCTTGGAAGAGTAGAGACAGCCACTGGTAGTCAGCAGTAGGTACACAGGTGCAGAGACCCCGGCAGCATGGAGCCGACGGCAGGCATAGGGATCTAGACGTGGGAAATGTCATAGGAGGACCCAGGATAGGGGATCAACATTCCAGGGCTCTCGGGATGGATCCAGTCAGCCTAGGGATAAGAGATTCTAGGCATGCAATGGTAGGGGACATCTTGCTAGAGATTGCCCGACCCATCGAGCTGCTGACAGGGAAGCTGTGGACGGACCACTGAGGCAGAGGCAGAGAACGGAACATGCAGACCCGCCAGGCGACGGACGTGGCAGAGGAACAGGGAGAGATGCATGTGGTGGAAAATGCTTCGACTTACTTCCACCAGCACCCCCAGGAGGTCCGCACCAGGCTCAGGGAGCTGGGGTACAGGGGCGGGGACAGCTGCATACGGTCAAGGCATACGAACCAGGGACTCCAGGGATGATTCGAGGAACGATATGTGTATTCTCTACCTTATATTCCATTCTTATAGACACAGGTGTCAGTCATTCCTTTATAGCCACATGTATTGCATGAAACCTCGAGATACCGGTAGAATCGTTGACTCGATCCTTACGTTTGGAGACACCTTCGGGAGGAGACTCGATGATTACGCACCTTTATAGAAAGTGTGATCTTACCATTGGAGGTGAGATATTCGGTTGGAACCTATTGGTGGTAGCATCAATGCCTTACAATGTCATTCTCAGTATGTATTGGTTATATTCAATCCATGCCCATATTGACTGTTTTAGGCGAAGAGTGTGGGGTGTCCGCCGTGATGGAACGAGGTTTTCCTTTGTCGGAGAAAAGGAAACCCAGGCAACCCAGAATGGACTTATTCACAAGAGGGTGCATCCAATCACTCATGAGTTGGCTAGCCTTTCCCTCGGAGCAATGGATGTTGTGAGCTCCCAGTTCCCAGCAGTAGTGGCAGAGTACGAGGACGTCTTTCCCGAAGATGTTCCAGGATTACCTCCCCACCGGGAGATCGACTTCTGCATCGAATTACACCCTGAAAAGGCACCAATTTCCTCATCATCATATCGGATGGCTCCCGAAGAGCTTCGCGAGATGAGGGTGAAGTTGGAGGATTTACAGAGAAAGGGTTTCATGTGACCCAGCGTCTCACCCTGGGCAGCCCCAGTCTTGTTTTCCAAGAAGGAAAACGGGAGTCTGAGGTTGTGTGTGGATTACTGGTGCCTGAACTAGGTGATGGTGAAGAACAAGTATCCACTGCCAAGAATCTATTACCTCTTCAATCAGCTAATAGGGGCATAGTGGTTCTCGAAGGTTGACCTTCGATTAGTCTATCACCAGCTACGAGTGCGGGACAAGGATATACCGAAGACGGCTTTCAGATGCTGCTACGGTCACTATGAGTACTTGGTGATGCCTTTTGGCATGAAAAACTCCCCCGAAGTGTTCATGGGACTAATAAACCGGATATTACATCCAGACTTGGACCGGTTCATAGTGGTCTTCATCGATTACATCCTTGTGTACTCGGCGTCAGAGGAGGAGCATGCAAGACACCTGCGGATGGTTCTAGACGTACTTCGGGAGCACCAGCTTTATGGGAATCTCTTGAAGTTCCAGTTTTGGATTCAGGAGGTCCACTTTCTAGGAAATGTCATATCAACGGATGGAGTAGCTATGGACCCAGCCAAGGTAGAGGTTGTGTTAGCATGGGAGCCACCTCGGAGCGTGACGGGGGTGCGGATCTTCCTTGGGTTGGCAGGATATTATCGGAGATTCATTCCTGATTTCTCCCGGATATCATCACCAATGACGGCCTTGACCAGGAAGGGGAAACCCTTCATATGGACAGAGAAGTGCGAGAAAGTTTTTGAGCAGCTGAGATAGAGTTTGACGAGTGCCCCAGTCTTGAGATTTCCGGAGGAGGTTGTCGAGTACATAGTTTTCTGCGACGCATCAGGGACTGGGATCGGTTGTGTCCTGATGCAGCGGCATGTAGTTATTGCTTATGGTTCACGCCAACTTAGTACACATGAGAAGAAATATGTGACCCATGATCTCGAGTTGGAAGTGGTGGTCTTCGCTTTGAATATGTGGTGACACTACCTGATGGGTGAGCGGTTTATCATCTACTCTGACAACAAGAGCCTCAGGTACATATTTTTGCAGAAATATCTGAATCTGTGGCAAAGAAGATGGATAGAGTTCCTCCAGGACTATGATTTAGAGATCATATATACTCCTGGAAAGGGGAACAAGGTGGCGGATGCTCTTAGAAAAAGGTCGAGCTCATAGCTGTTAAGTGAGGCCACACAGCAGTTAGCCGCGTTGCAGTTATCCTTCGTGGATGGAGAGGATACAGCTTACCAGTAGTCGATGGTTGTCACCCCTCCACTATTACAGTGATTTAAGGAGGCACAGCTTGGGGATGTCGACTGTGTGGCTTTATGTGCTCAGTTATCCATAGGACATGATCCTGATGGATATTCACAAGGTGGGGAGCACGTACTTCTTTTCAGAGGACACACTGTTGTACCAGTGATGTTGCAAGAGGAGGTCCTAAGGGAGTTTCATACATTCCCTTTGAAGGTACATCCTGGGGTGGAAAAGATGTACTAGGATATCCAATGACAGTTCTGGTGGTTAGGCATGAAGAAAGCAGTAGCGGAGTTCATTTCTCGATGCCTCACATGCCAGCAGGTGAAGGCTGAGCACCAGGTTCCAGCGGTATTAGCTCACCCCCTGAAAGTTACAAAGTGGAATTGGGATGTAATACTGATGGACTTAGTGACAGGCTTACCATGGATGTCCAAGGGGAATGATTCCATCTGGGTGATCATTGACTGACTCACCAAGTTGGTCCACTTATTAGCTATCAGGGAGCAGAGTTCCGTAGAGAGCTTGGGATGCCTCTACGTGCAGGAGATAGTTTAGATTCATGGAATCCCCTTGACTGTAGTCTCAGATCGAGATGCCCACTTCACATCCCGGTTGTGGAAGGGATTGCAGGAGGCTTTTGGGACTCAGCTACACTTGGGCACAGTGTTTCATCCCCAGACTGATGGTAAGACGGAGAGGACCATTCAGATTTTGGAGGATATGTTTTGAGCTTGTATCATGGACTTTGGTCACAGCTGGGAGGACCACCTACCACTAGTGGAGTTTGCATACAACAATAGCTACCACTCCACCATTGGTATGGCACCGTTAGAGGCCTTGTATGGGAGACCCTACTAGTCACTGCTTTGCTAGACAGACCCCGGAGAGTCAGCACTCATGGGTCCAGAGTTGGTGCGAGCTAACACAGAGAAGGTGTAGACCATCCGAGAGTGGATGAAGACTTCACAGAGCCGAAAGAAGTCCTATGTTGACTAGTGATGGAGGCCTTTGGAGTTCGAAGAGGGAGACCACGTCTTTATTCGGGTCTCACCTCGATGAGGGTTACGGAGATTTGGCCAAGGCGGCAAGCTATCTCCGAGGTTCATCGGACCCTTCCAGATACTGTGCAGAGTTGGCGAGGTGGCGTACCACCTAGATATACTACCACAATTGCATCGGGTACATGATGTCTTGCACGTGTCGCAGCTGAGGAGGTACGTGCATGACCCATCACATGCCATTGACTGGGGTGAGCTAGACATTGAGGATGGAGTGACCTTTGCTGATTACCCAGTGGAGATCAAGGATCGGCAGGAGAGGATCCTTTGTGGGTGATCGATTCCCTTGGTGCGCGTCTGGTGGCAGCATGGGAATCTTCAGGAGAGCATGTGGGAGAGGGAGGCCCAGATCTGTGCCCAGTACCCTTATCTTTTTGGGTAGCCTTTGTTTTGGCTTTCTGGGGACGTAAAGCCCCAAGGTGGGGAGAATGTAATGTCTTGGATTTTCCATGTATTATTTTTTTTAATATTATATGGAATTATTTTGAGACCAGGTGAGAAAAAGGCACATCATTTTGAGGACCGGTGAGCCTGGAACGGTGGTTTGCACTTTTTAAGTTAAGTGAGTCGGCACTTGTGTGTGGTTGTTGCAGTTTCCAAATGGATGCCCAGATTAAAAATTTGAGGGCACTGTTTCATCTGGGACGACGACTTCACCTAATAATGAGCCTAACCTCGACAAGCGCAGGTCGAGGGAAAAAGTTAATTTTCAGACGTTTTTAGTAAAATAAAAAAAAAATTCTAAATGTTTATTTTATTTTATGGAAACATCCACTGTAGTGCAGTGACGGGACATTTGTTTCCTTAATTAATGACGCATCATAATGACTCGAAAATGGAAAGTTGGAGTCATTAATACCACAACGTATCTTAAATGCCAATCATTTTTCCCTTTTTAGTGGTTTAAGAGATTGGTGGTCATTGATGGACTTTTGGGAGAAATCTCTGGAGGATCCGCGGAGCGCTTGAGCAAACCCTCAACGACGAACAACGATGGATCAAAGTTGAGAATAGTTGTGCCAACGAAGTTGAAGGATCTCGAAGAATGTGGAAACGTGACACCTTCGTCAGTGATTGCTCCCAGTTGAGGTAGGGGTTTGTTATTTAATTCCCTCTTTCCCCGTTCTTGATTTAAAACAACGAATGACGGCATAGGTTCGTTCCTCATGTTGTTTTATTGGATTTCTTTTTCCTTTTTTTTCCCATGCATTCTTCATGTTCTTCATGGGGCGACGAACAACGGATCGTTGCACATCCGTTCTGTGATGCAAAGATCCCAAATCAAAGGTTCGACACCGCAATGACCTCACAGAGGTGCGACGACGATGGCGGACGACGGATCAGACCGGATCGGAAAATGGCGTTCTTCAATCATTCTTCGCACGGGAAGATCAAAATATGTTTTCGAAGCTGATCGGAGGCCCGAAAACACCGGAAGAGTCTTCATGGCATCGGGATGATCAAACCTGAAGGTTTCATGGTGATCGGATGGCCGTATTGATGATCGAAGCAGCACGGGAGGCGCGCCAGTGAAGAGCGATGTTTCTAGAAATTTCTAGAATACACAGCGTGTACTTCCTAAGAACATTCCGTATAGTTCGGCAGCAGCTAGGGTTCGGGGGTCAGAGCAGAATCACACGGCGTGTGACCCTGTTCACATGGTGTGTCAGACTTTCCCTGAATCTTGGCGTGTATCTTGGGAAATACACAGATAGGGGATGATCTACCCGGCTTCAGGAGACACGGCGTGTACAGCATGGCAGAGGCGGCTACGCGGAACTCAGCGTGTATCTAGGGGTTACACAGACATGGGTTGTAGTACATGGGTTGATGACCGTGTACGACCACATGGTCAGTGACACGGGGCCAAACCCAGTCAGTCAGACATGGCGTGTACATCGTACTACACGTCGTGTACTCAGTTTTTCTACATGACCAGCCTTATGACATGGGTTGTTGTACACGGGCAGTACCCGGGGTTAGACAACACAGCTTGTAAATTTTCTACATGCCGTGTACTTTTTGGAAAACTGCATGGTCCTCTTGTTCACCATATCTTGGGCATATTTCATTTGGGTTAGTGCCCCTTCTTCTTATTCCCCTGAAGGTTAGGCATCATTTCCTCACACAGGAGTATGATCCCTTTAGCAGTACTTTCTGTGATAGAGTCAGGCATCCATCCGAGAGGCCCGGATCAAGATCCTCTATCCATTCCTGACCCTGGGTAGAGTCAGTAATCGACGTGACCAACTCTATCGGGCATTGATCCTCTAACTAGATGGTGTATCACCTAACTGTTGAATCTGGATGAGCCGTGGTATCCGCCATGGCCCTAGCAGTGATCCTCATCTGTGTATCGTGATCTTTCCCACTCAGAAGTGTGTCTCATGTAATGAGTGCTTCTATCTATCATGATCCTTCCCACTCAGGAGTGTGTCTCCCATAATGAGTGTGACTAACTCTTTTGACGGTTCCCAATGAATAGTACTTCTTAGATGGACGTCATCAGAGCTATAGGACTCGTGGAGTGTGTTCTCTCGGAACGAGTGCATCGCGGAATCTTCAAACTGTATCCCTAACGGGGGTATGTGGTTGTGGGACTTATCTCTAGACTACGGGTCTGGGTTTTTAGTATATCTGGTTTGTTATATATTTTTTGTAGATATACACTATTCATAGCTAACTTTACCTTTACTTTGTGTACTGTTTTTTGGTTTTCAGGGTCCTCTACTAAGTATTGTTATACTCACCCCTGCACGGGCTTTGCTCACACATCTGGTGTCTTGTGCAGATGAGAAGCCTTTCTACAGAGTCTAGGGTAGACCAGGACAGGACTGATCTTTCTGATTTCCCTACAGGACGAGGCGTTTCTACGGCTACGAGCAGCAGTCCCAGTACCTTTTGTGTTTATAGGTTGGACTTTGCAGTTTTCAGACTCTTTTTTTTTTGAGATTGTATTGTGGACCAGTTTACTTTTTAGTACTCTACCTTTCTTCGTACTCTGTTTGTTGGGTTTAGTTTTATGCATGTATTTTGGTTCCTTAGTGGTTTTTACATTTCATCATTGTGGGCTTGGAGATGTGTGCGTGTGTACAGGTACATAGGCAATGCCTCCCATGTTAGTAATATGCCTACTCGGTGCTAGTCACCAGCCCCTGGCCTGTTGGAGGCGGGCTTGGGGAGTCACAGCGCAGGCCCCACTGGGAAGGGTTGTGACATATGTTGTGGTTATATTATGGTGACTATTTCTCAATATTGCTTCCATGGTGATTTATGGTTGTTTGTACCAAAGAGAGTATAGTCTCCTCATATTATTCATAGACCTTCATCGCTAATTAAAAACTTATGGCATACAGGTAGGTGTGCTTAAGGTATGTAGCAACCTGGATCAATTATAGTTGTGGTGATCTGGGTTTAGGATGTTACAATAATGAATCTCCTCCTTACTATTTATAGAAATAGGGGCATTAAATAGCTTCCAAGGAATCCAAATTCATATGAAATCAAAGGAGGTGTAATAAATTGCCTCCAATATTCATTTGGAGCATTAAAAATCCTCTAAAAGTATCATAAGTCTCAAACCACTTTGGGATGTGAATTAATGAGCCTCCAAATTGGTTAAATCTAGAATTTTTTATAAATTTTACACATGTAATGGGCCTTGAAAACCCATTACTTCAATCCAAACCCAAATCCCATTTAGGATTTTCCATTTCCTCTTGTTTATGTTTTAATAATATAAATAACTCATTATTTATATTATAATACCACATTAATTATTTAATTACATAAAAAATATTTAATTAAATATTTGAAATGTAGAAAACACAAATCCTATTTGTTATAATAAACATAAAAAAATTTCACACATGAACTAATCACATTAGTCTAAAAATCCCTATTAGAATTATCTTATGTCTAACCCCAAGGGCCCTTTTTTTATTGTTGGAAATAATCATGAATCTAATTTATAATTATAAACTAAGTGTGATATATAACAACACATCATAGATACCCAAATTACAAAGTGGTTTGGTGTGATATAATCCATCACATGTCCATTAAAAAAGTTATTTTTTCATTAACATCGAGATTAAGCATGAGATATGGATAATACCAGTCTCATATAACTTATCTCTTTTATCAATTCCTAATATGACTAAATAGTATATAGTTACATCATGTGTAATTATATTGGAATTATCATGCACTTAATCAAAAATCAATTGATAATCTTAATGTTATAACCCAACATATGGGCGGACATATCCTATATTGGTTAATCAAATATCTATGGTTGATTAGAGTAATTTTAAAATGACTTAATATAGGTATCAGAGTATGAATCCTCATAAGTAGGGACCTATTTGAAAACCTCAATTCAATGGATCCATGGCCAATTTTAACTTAAGTAACACTAATGATACATATGAAAATACATTATGTGTACTTTAAATAGGTCAATCCAAATATAGGTTCGCCAACTTACACTACGGGAATTTCAAGGTATACCCACACACCTATACCAATTGTTTGATAAAAATATTTGTATAAAGGTATTTATACCAATAGTTTAGACTAACTGTTGGTATAGAGACATTGGTAGTACTCTATACTAATGATTTTTAGAAACCATTTATACAGAGTTCCATATACCAATAGTTTTTTAAAATCCATTGGTATAAGGTTTCATCATATGAGGCACGACATCCCCCCCCCCCTACAATCCCTAATTATTACCTACCATAAGCAGCAGCCCTCTCTTCTCCCCAGTGATCTCCCCTCTCTCAGTGGTTTTTTTATTTCATTCTTCTTCAACACCATATTGGTGAGTTCTAAATCCACCATCACTTTTTATTGAACATCATTTTCATTTTTATCTACGTATCAAACACTAACCAAGATTCTTTTAGGTCATGGTTCTTATCGATTCATTGAATTAAGGTTCATTAAGATTATATTTGTTATAGTATTGCATAATAAATGTGATTGTAGTTGATGTATTTATTTTTAATTTTGTTATTCACTACTTCTTTATAAATCCAATATAAATTTATTCTTTGTGTAATTTATATTATATAATTATGTAATTAATTATTATAGTAATTTTTTTGTTTTTCTAATGTATTTGGGGCTATGAAATTATTCATTTAATTACTTTATTTTAATAATTGAATGATAAAAATTTTGTATAATTAATTTCAATTTAATGTATTGTTAAATTTTTGAATAATCATGTAGATAATTAATGAAATTTTATTTAAAAGTCACTCATTGCCTCTACCCAATCTAATAGTTTCTATTAGTTGATGCATATTCTATGCCTTATATTTGTTTGGGACGCTATTAGTATGCATCGATTATAACATATTCTTTATCTTATTATTTGTTTGGCTAGATGCCAATATGATTTGATGACTTTCATATTAAAATTTTTATTTTTATTATCTTATTGGAAATTTCATATAGACATGTGATACTAAATTATTTATTGCTAGTATTATGAATTGTTCCTAGATAAAACCATATGTATCAAAGATAGGAGTTTTCATGTTGGGTGGGACAATGTTGTTATTATTGAATAACTATTTTCCATGATAAATACTATAAGTACCTGATATTTTTATATATGAATTCCATTAAATGAGACAAATGTAACTGAAAGCTTACTATACATTCAACACAAAACTAAAATGCAACCATGATATATTTAGATAAAAATATAAATATTAAGTATGAACATTAAAAACTAGTAGTTGAATTAGTATGAATGTATAGGATTTAGATATTTATGAAATATATGTTTAAATAAAATAAAGTATACTTTAAATATTAATTAAACTAAATTAGTTTCCCTAAAATGGCTAATAAAATCATTTACTATATAGAAAAGTATTTTTTAAAATTTCATTTTTATGAGATATGATTTTTCATTTTAAGAATAATATGATTAATGGTGATAAATTATATTTTATATTAATAATTGGTTCACTAATTTAGTTAATAAATGATATGAAACAAAAATAATAACAATTAATATTGAAAAAGGTTATTTTTAATAAAATTCGTTTTCTTCATACAATGTATTTTATTTTTAAAACTAAATTTACAAATTTTAGAATATAAATTTGATAAAATAAAATAAATTTTTGAATTAATCACATCAAAATTTACTTAGTATTAATTTTTGAGTTTTTTCTGAAAAGATTAATTTTTAGTCAAAAAATATGTTTTTTATGAAAATTATAATTTTTATTATTTTATTATTTTTTAAGAATGTGATAGAATTTTGAAAAACCTTTTAATTAATAAAATATGTATTTTATTGATAAAATTATACATTTTAATATATTATTGGAGCTTATAAAACCAATTTTCTACATTTTTAGAACTAAATTAAAATGTTACTTTAATAAAAATTATTTTCGGTATTTTATTCTAATTCAGTAATTTGATGGTGAAATTCAGATTTGGCTTGATTTGAAAACTACCTACCATTTATTTTTTTATAAAAAAACAAATAATTTCATAAAAAATAGTATTTATGGTAGTCTTATCATATACATAAATTTTTAAACTTAAAAACGCACTTTTTCTAATAAAAAAATTTATATGCTATGTGTGTTTATTTTAAAAGTAACATTTGAAAACCCTAAAATTTTTAGTTGGTAAAATTATTTCCAAATTTTAAATCCTAAGGTTTTAATTAGGTAAAATTCCATATCTTAATTTTTTTATTAAAATTAATTACTAAGGTTAAAAATTAATTAAAAGATAAAAGTAAATTGGGATAAAAGTTAAAAAGTTAAAATAAAATTCCCTAAAACACTCAAGTTTGTCTAAAAAATTAGTGGTTGAGGTGATTTTATACCACACTCACTTTCAACTAGTATTTGTTTTATTTTTTGGCCACTTTCCCTTGAATAATAACTTTACCATTATTGAAAATGTAATGGTTACTTCCAAAACTAATATTCTCTTCACTTATAAATAGGTAACACTTCCACCACTTAAAACACACCTATAATTTGAAATTATTTTCAAAAATATACTAATATTATCCTCCTATAACCATATAAAATTTAAATAATATTCTTTTCACCTTTATCTTTTTAAGGAATTCATTTCCAAAGAGTTTTACAAGAGAAAACTCAACCTTCCAACATGAGTATTACTTTATATTAGTATTTTCTTTCACTATACTCTTTCCTAAATCATCACTAACCTTATTAATATAATTAAATAAGTATAATTTTTATATTTAAATTTAATTATATTAATTATACAACAATTATTTAATCCTTTCCATCCACTAAGAAACCCAAATAACATCAATCATGTATGTGCAAATTACCACCTCCACAAAGAAATGTTGTTCTTTTTTCATCATTACCACTCATGGATGATAAAAAGGATGTATTTGATAAATTATAATTATTTCTATGACTCCTTTATAAATATTAAAAGATAATTTATCATATACCAAATTTTTTATATTCATTGAGAAATGGGATCATCAATCGTGCGTACAAACGGATTACCGCCTCAATGTAACAGTGCGTTATTTTTTTAAGTACCCCGTCGTGGATGGTTTTAGCTTATATTTTATGATTATATATGATATATATAATTAATATATATCATGAATATTTTTTTATGGATAAAATAAAAATTAATTATCTTTATAAGGTAGTTTGTCGATATCGGTAAATAGCCCGAAACTAGTTCAACACTAGTTTCATCTTCATGAAAAGTGAATAAAATTCCCATATTAAGAAATTATAAAATTATAGATATTTATGAAACATAAATTAAAGTACATTTAATGGTTTTTAAATGATTAAATTTGGTATAATAAGGAATATCAACACTATTTTTACAAACCTAGTTCAAAACAGTCAAGATTATTAACACCCGGTGTTGAAAAAAAGATTATGACAATATAATACATGTAGAGAATTGTTATTAATAAATATTATAAATAGAAATGTATATTAATAAGGTTATAAAATAGTTAATTAATATGTTTATCTTTATGATATATAAGTTTAAATAACTCTCATGGAAATCAATGGTAAAGGTAAGGGACTTGGTAATTCAAACTTTTTCCTTTGATTTATACAATTTCTTCTTGATTTCCTTTCCCCTATGTTCACTACATTATCCATTTTAGCTATTATATTTTTATTTTTTTTGAAAAAAGTTTTTTTTTACCAAAATCCATTTCCATGAAAGGTTTTCTTTTCAATTATTTTTCTTTTAAAAAAACAAAGGAGGATTTTTGAAAAGTGACTCGTAACTATGACTTTTACAATGATGATATAAAATGTTTTAAAAAATATTTTTTCATTATTTAGTTTTCATTATCTTCAAATGATCTATCTACCATGGAGTTATGTCTTATTTTTCACCATATATTTTATTTAATTATGTGATTACTTTATGTGATAAATTTTTTGGTATAAAACATTTTAATTCATGATGGTATTTTATACCATTTAGATGTTTTATGAAACCCATTTTATTTCCATGGGTTCTTTATAAAAATTGAATTATTTCCATTTGGATGTTTTATAAAACCCATTTTATTTAAATGGGTTATTTATTAAAATAAAATTATTTCATTTTGGATGTTTTATGAAAACCATTTTATTTCCATGTATTCTTTATGATGTGAAAAGTGAATGATTTTTAAGTGGCACATTTAAGTATGGGTGAATGACGGATGGGGTCATATATCTCCCTCCAATGAATTAGTTAATAGTTTATGTCTCATGGTATAGGTATTTGTGAATATATTTTAGTTTCCCATAATCATGGTCACTGATGTTGTGGGTCATGAAAGTAATTTTTTCCCTATGATAATGTTTTTGTCATGGTTAAACGATGTTATTCATTTGATCTTATGATCTCATGATTAAAGGTTTATATTAAATGATTCTAAGCCAAATTTTCACTATTTTGTTTCCATATTGATCTTTTTTGGATCTAATTTCTTATTCCATGTACTTTGAATCTCACTTATGTTTTGCGTTTATCATTCATGATGTTATTATATTTCTCTTATTATCATGTTTTTACTTATTATTATGAACTCATCCTTGATGAAATGTTTATTCACCCCTTATAGCTCACCCATTTATCATGTTTTTTTTTTCAGGATATAAGGATGATACTTACTAATGAGGTGTCTAGAATATGGTCAAGTATGGTGCCTTTAAGGAGAAATTATCATGAGTTTTTAATATAATCTTATTATATAGCTAACCTCCAAAGATAATGAACCTATCTGTTCATGGGATATTATTATTTATAAAATGTAATGTTTTAAATCATGTAAAGCATATAAAATAAATTCATGTTTAGATTGGGTCTCTATGTTGGTATCAGAGTAATTTTTTAGTTATTTTTTGATACTATTTTAGACAACTTTATCAAATATCCTAGGGATAATTCTAAGTCATAGGTCTAAGTAAAGGATAACATCCTGAATTTTTAGAAAAGTAGCACTTGTGTGGTTTTCCTAGAAAATGAATCCCTATCTGGATACTATAAAGTGGATGAAGGCTCTAGAATAGTTTTACCTAGGGGTAACATGTAATTTCTTGGGTTTTTAAAAGATAAAATTATATTCAATGGAATATGTGATATGTAACGCCAAACCCAAACAAATGATGATTATTTAAATATGACCTTTTTAACCTAGCCATTAAATTTGCAGATATGAATAAGATTAACTATATTATGAAATATATATAAATATCATAATAAAAATAAATATATTTATAAATTCTTAGTAAATAATCATTCGATTTTTAGTAATGTCATTTTATTCTTCAAAAATACATTTTTCTTAAAAATTGTGTTTTATTTATTTTTGTGAAAACAATTATAATTAATTTCTAGAAAATTTAGAAAATTTATTTAATAAAATTAATATCATTTTTTAAAAAATCATTTAAATATTAAATTAGGGTAAATTTATGTATTTTTCAGAAAATATTGGTTTTCCAGTGAATAGTGAAAAATACCGATTTTTTTATAAAACTATAATTTATTTTAATAAATTAAGTAATTTAAAAGTAAAATTTTTATTTTTATTTTATTTTTAATAAAATTAAGTATTATTTAATTATATTTAATTCAATTAATTACATTAAAATCATCTTTATACCAAATTTTAGTACATTTTCATTTTTAGGCTTTAAAACACATTTTTCTGAAAACTATTTTAAAATGCATATTGTATATCCTTTTTAATTAATTAAAAATAACCCCTTATGAAAAAATAATTAAAATTAATGGTTCATATATTGTTAATTATGAATTTAAACTAATATAGTAAAGATTACTAGTTATAAATTTAAAGTAAAATAATTTTTTCCTAGAAAAATTCATTTTTGGAAAAACCACTTTTCATCGCGCTTACCAGTATTATTTTAAATTCAATTCATATAACTTTTTGAATCGATTTTTATAAAATGGATTCAATATTTGGAATAATATTAATTAATATTAGGTAATAATTTCAACTAAATTTTTGAAAAATATGAATAGTAATCGTAGTAAATATTTATGACCATGGTAAAAGGAAAATAGGTTAATTAAAGGTAAAAATAATTTAATAATGAATAGAAAAAAAGTAAACTAAATAAGTATTAATATGTATATTTTTATTTCATTATAATAATTATTATATTTTTTTTATTTATAAATAATTAAGAAATGATTTTGATAAAAAAAATATTTTGATGCGATAAAACATGAATTTTATTTTTATGTAATGAGCAATTTCAATTAAGACGTTCTTTTTTGATGAATTCATAATTTTTTAAAATAAATTATATTTTAATAAAAATAAACTATTAAATATTTTTTATTAATTTTAAAAGATAATATAATTTTTATGAAGTCAAATGTAATTGTTATAAGGGTTCGAAAACTGTTACTGACAAAAAACTAGCATTTCTTAATAAATGTCAATTCCTATTTTAAAATTAAAAATTAAAATAATTATAAAATTATTTTTATAAATTAAATATTATTTTTGTAATCTTCATGTTGAAATTATCCAATAGTTAATTTTTCATAATTTTCTGAGATAATTGAATTTTTTGGGTAAAAATTAAATATAATTTAAATATACAATGTGTATTATGACATCATAGTGACCCAAAAGTGATGTAATAAATTCTATAAATGGTATCCAATACTAAATATATGTTTCCCCTTTAAAATAATTTAATTTTTAGGTTATTTGATTAAATTTATAAAGCCTTTATAAATCCTCTGAAACCTATATTGTATTTTAAGGTTTTAAAATCATTTCTTTATGAACATGACTCACTTACACATCTCTAGTGGTAATATCTTAATGATTTTGGCCTTTTTAAATATAAAATAATTAAAACCACTCCTATTTTATAGAAACCATGGGAAAAAACATGTTAAGGTTTGTATTTTTGATTATTTTATTGTATAGATTACAAAACCTAAGTTTGGGAAATAATAAAGAGATTCCCTCTCTTTTCCTATATAAGCCCACACAATATCCCATTACTATTCACTCAAAAACCTTGGATAAAATTCTTACTCTAACATCCCCTCTCTAGAGTCCTCCCAATGTTCCCCCAACATCATCATTGTATTTATTTAGTTTTTCACATGAGTCTAAAAGGCAAACAAATACAAGGAGAACTACAAAGTGAGGACAATATAATATTAGGGGGGCCTGGAATAATGGAAACCAAGTGTGTCCCATCTAACAATGTTAATCCCTTCATATGGAAAGTTTTTCATACTGTTAAATTAGGAAGGGGCCTCTCTCTCTTCTTTTCAATTCAAGAACATTATTTGTATTTAGACTTTTTTAATCTCAATTGGTTAGGTTTTCATGAATTTATATAGATCCATATACTTTCTAATTTATGTCCTAATAATGAGATATAATTTATCCCCTCTCATCATAGAATTTACCTAATTTGTTACTATACATAAATCAAGTAAGGGGTCCTCTCTTTATCCTCTTTATTCAAGCACCTTATTTAGGTAATGCACTTTTTATTGAAATTCCTATTTATGGTATATGATCTTACACATCCATATTACTACCCTTATGATTTTCAAGTGATGAGTGACCCCTTTCACTCTCATTAGTCCCTCCCATGATTCATTATATAGCCTTGTTATGTTGCCAACATTATCCTTCAATTTTTCCATGACAAGTTTTTATTCAAGTACCCTCCTTGTATTATGCTTATTAATTCAAAAAAATTCATTTTGGGTTTTATTATTACTCCTCCCTCGTACTATTATTTTGAATTTCAAGTGATGATAGACCCCTTTCTCTCTCATTGAACCATTTTATGAATCTTCATATACTATCGTTACACTTTCGAAATGTTGCTACAATTTTCCATGAAGAAAATTTTTGGGTGTATACCCATACCCATTTCCACTCAAGGGTATTCACCTAGTTGTACCTATAATTCATCGATTAAGGAATTCCATGTATGTAACCTACAATACTTAATCATGATATTAAATGTGATTAATTGTGTTATTATATTATATTATCTATGTTGTGAAGGTTCTGAGAATGGTGGAAGCTTGTGGGTGGATGTGCCCACTTGAATTTTTGTCATTAACAATGATCAATCCGGGATCAATACGACGATAAACGCCAGTCTCCATAGATCAAATCACAGAAATAGACAAATAAAAGGAAAGTCTCGGAACAACAAAGTAGGATCATTACAGGTTGAGTATAATTAATCTAATCAATTGAAAAGAAGTACCTTTTGGTGTTATTTATTCATTGATATTCTTGATCGCGTTCTGATGTGATTCGTCATTGCGTCGCAAAAGTCAAGTGTAGACTTCCTCTAGCGGTGATCCACATGTGCACCTCGTATCTCTGGACGTCACCAAAGGAGTCTCCGGGTGCTAGCGTGGAGAAACCTTTGCTTGTGTTGTCCGCCTTAGATCGTCTTTATCCGATGGAAGAGGAACTCTCTCGGTCTTGAGAGCGTTCTTGTAGGAAGAGGTTCTTTCGGCCTTGAAAGAATTCTCCAGAATTGTTGTGCACAACGATTATCTTGTCTTGGGAGAAGAGTTGGGGTTGTGAGGATATTTATAATTGGGTTTGAGGTTGTAGATTTATGACAATAAATAAAAGAGTTACGCATTTCAT
Organism: Viscum album; assembly: GCA_963277665.1. Classification (NCBI taxonomy): domain Eukaryota; kingdom Viridiplantae; phylum Streptophyta; class Magnoliopsida; order Santalales; family Viscaceae; genus Viscum; species Viscum album. The sequence continues at coordinate 1,076,393,774 of OY728139.1, read as the reverse complement.
TTATTTCATTAACTCCCTTTTGAAAACCCCATGTCAATCCATTAATTCCTTGACATGCTCCCACACTGATTATAATAAATATCATTTAATAAAACGATATTTCCTCAAAATCCTGACTGGAAAAACTACACGGCGTGTATTAATAAATACACGGCGTGTACTTGTTTTTCATTGAAAACTACACGGCATGTACATTCAATGTAAATGGCATGTATATCTTGTTTTCATTTATTCATTTCCTTTCCAAAATAAAAACTACACGGCGTGTAAATTTAATAATACACGGAGTGTACTTGTTTTCAAAATAAAACTACATTGTATGTAATCATTGATACACGGTGTGTACTTGTTTTATTTTATTCTTCCTCCAACATTAAAACGATTTAGGATTCCTTGAGTAATTATTAAACCATGTATAGGAATAATCTTTATTCTACTTGAGATACTTGAATACACTTAGTGTGTGACACTCTAGGCCCCTTTCTCATTAGAATTTGGTGGGCTTGCCTAAAGTCCAAGATTACTATCTAGCAACGGGTCAAGGCACCCAAGAGAAAGAAGTTGACGCTGCATTGATGTATCACCTCATACGAATGCTTACAGTGTAATTTAATCACTTTGTCTCAATATATCATCAAGAAGGTTTAATGGTAGTTTCATAAACCTATATGCTTGATCTTTCATTCTTTGGCTTCCAGAAATAAACTCATCGTGACACCATGGCCATGGAATTTTTTCGATAGTTCTATTTCAATCAAAGGGCCCGAGATATTTACTTCCATAAACTTGGAAGGGTCGAATCCTTCCTTGACTTATCCATTAACAACATGTCATTCGTGACACACCCAACATACCCTAATTCCCACCAACTGTCTTCATGATGGTTTTCGTTAGAAAATCTAAGTGTGCAAGTCATGACATGAGTTAATGATAATCTTACAGTCTAAGGACCATTACACATGCTCACAAATAGCGATGTTCGATGACACCAAGACATGTGGAATTGCTACTGGCGGTTTTGTTCTCATAATCTCCCATCTTGGAGATTACCAAGTTCAAACTCTATGAGAGAGAGTCTCGTATTCTTATGAGTACTTACACATGACAGTTTGTATACTGTGTGTCCTATCATAGTATTTCATCCAACCGTAGAACTTTATTTAAGAATATTGTTATAGAATTTCAAGGTTCTCATCATAGCAGGGATCTGCCATGACCTTATCAATGAAACAAATATTCCAGGACATCATTATATTATAGTCATGCAGAACAATGAAGAATATATAATAATTTTACATTCATGCAATCAAAGTGAAAAATAGTTGGTTCTTAGGACACCAACCCTTACAAACTCTCACTTGGACTAGATCCAACTTCATAAGAATTTTACTCCACTAGACCTCACATGATGATCATGTTTCTGCTGAGTCAAGGATTTAGTCAAGGGGTCTGCCACGTTGTCTTCTGTGGAAATACTGCTCACTGCAACTTCACCTCTCTGAGAAAAATCCCTCAAGAGATGATACTTCTGAAGTATGTGCTTTGTCTGCTGATGTGACCTTGGCTCTTTTTCAAGTGCCACCACTGTAGTATTGTCACAATAGAGTGTGATATCATCTTTACTTCTAGGTACTATATCCATCTCTTGGACGAAGCTTAGCATCCATACCGCTTCTTCAGCTGCCTCAGAAGATTCTATATACTCAGACTCTGCTGTAGAATCTTCCACCACACTTTTCTTTGAGCTCTTACAGCTCACTGCACCTCCATTCAAACTGAAGATGTATCCAGTCTACGACTTCATGTCATCTTGATCAGTCTGGAAACTAGAATCTACATGTCCTCTGATGACTGGTTCCTCATCTCCTCCATAAACCAAGAACATATCCTTAGTATGCCTCAGATACTTAAGGATAGCCTTGACTGCCATCCAATGGAGGTCTCCTGGATCATCTTGATATCTTCCTACCGCACTTAATGCAAAAGAAACATTTAGCCTCATACATATCATAGCATATATGATTGACCCAATCACGGATGCATAAGGGATCCTTTCCATTCTATTTCTTTCCTCATGAGTCTGAGGACACATTTTATTAGAAAGACGAATTCCATGTGACACTGGAAATAATCCCCTCTTGGAATGTTCCATAATGAATCTCTTCAGTATCTTGTCAATGCATGTACTTTGACTCAGGACCAGCATTCTCTTAGATCTATCACGATGGATCTTGATCCCAAGAATATATGTTGCCTCGCCTAAGTCTTTCATGGAGAAGCATTTATCTAACCATGTCTTAACTTACTGTAAGACAGTTACTTCATTTCCAATTAGTAATATGTCATCAACATATACTATTAGGAAAATGACTGCACTTCCACTAAACCTCTTGTAGACACAATGCTCACATTCGTTCTTAACAAAGCCAAATTCTGTTTCAACTTCATCAAAATGAATGTTCCATGACCTTGATGCTTACTTTAATCCATAAATGGATTTCTACAACTTTCATACCTTGTTGGAATCCTTTAGAGTCACAAACCCTTCAGGTTGTGTCATGTAGACCTCTTCATGGAGGTTCCCTTTAAGGAATGTTGTTTTGACATCCATTTTCCAAATTTCATAGTCATGGTAAGTGGAAATGGAAAATAGGATTCTGATGGATTTCAGCATCACAACCAATGAAGAGGTTTCATCATAGTCAATTCCTTTACGCTGTCTAAAACCTTTGGCAACCATTCGTTCCTTATAGGTGCTGACTTGCACCTCCATGTCCAGTTTCTTCTTGATTACCCATTTATTACCAATAGGATTTACATCAACAGGAAGATCTACCAAAATCCAGACTTGGTTTTGGTACATGGAATCCATTTTAGAATTTATGGCTTCTTGCGACTTGGAAACGTCTGTGCCTTAAACTGCTTTCTTGTAGGTAAGAGGATCATCATTGTCAACCAATAATGAGTCACCATCCTCAGTGACAATAAAACCATATCGTTCTGGTTCTCTCACCTCTCTCGTGCTCCTACACAGTTCTTGTGTCTCTGGAACAGATTGTTCTTCCACGGGGCTTTGTGGAATCTGTTCTTGTACCAGCTCTTGTGTATCTTTAGCCTCAACTTCATCAAAGTCTATCTCGCTCCTACTATCTCTTTTGGAGATGTGATCCCTATCAAGGAATATGGAATGTCTTTCCACTGTAACCTTTTTGTATGAGGGGTTTTATAGGTAATATCCCTCTGTTTCCTTGGGATATCCTATAAAGATACACTTTGTGCCTCAGGGTGCAAGTTTGTTACCTAAAGAGGCCTTAAGAAATGTTTCGCTAACCCACACATGTAAATTCGATAACATGTCTTTGTGTCCACTCCATAACTCGTATGGAATACCATTTATCTATTTAGTTGGTACTTGGTTTAGTATGTGTGCTACTGTTTGTAATGCATATCCCCAAAAGGATAATGGAAGACTCTCATGACTCATCATTGATCTCACCATGTCTAACAGGGTGCGGTTCCTCCTTTCACTTACACCATTACACTGAGGTGTGTAAGGAGGAGTTAGTTGAGATAGAATCCCAAACTCCCATAAGAAATCAATGAATTCTTGATTAAGATATTCTCCTCCTCTATCTGAGCAGAGTTTCTTGATCTTCTTACCAAGCTGGTTCTCAACTTCATTCTGGTATTCTTTGAACCGATCAAAAGAATTTGACTTATACCTCATTAAGTAAATATATCCATATCTACTAAAATCATCAGTAAAAGTTATAAAATACAAGAACCCACCCCTTGATTCAACTGAAAATGGTCCACATACATCTGTTTGAACTAATTCTAGAATATCTTTAACCCTTTCACCTTTCCCACTAAATGGGGCTTTGGTCATTTTTCCTTGTAGATACGCATGACATACACCAAGTGGTTTTAGTTTGAAAGAATCTAAATACCCATCTTGATGTAATTTTTTCAAACGTTTCTCATTGACATGACCTAGCCGGTGATGCCAAAGTTGGGTGTGGTATGAGTCATATGAATTAACTTTTTCATCGATTTCCATTACTTGGTTTGTGTAGTCTAACACATAAAGGTCGTTATATAAATGTGACCTACCAAAACAAATCCTATCTTTATAAAAGTAGCAACATCCACTTACAAAATTGAAGATGAATCCATCAGTATCTAATTTGGATACTGAAATATTTTTTTTGTTTACAGAGGGTACATAATAACATCCTTTCAAAACCAAGACCATCCCAGTATGCAATGTGAGATGGTAGTCTCTGATAGCTACAGCAGCGAGTCTGGCTCCGTTGGCTGCTGGTAGATCCACCTCACCTCATTCAATCTTTCTGAATCTACTTGGTTCTTGTATTTGGATACAGATGTGAGCACCAAAAGAAGTATCTAATACCCAATTAGTAGAAATATATAGATTGCATTCAATAAAAAATGCACCTGAAGCTTCCCCTTTCTTTCTTGGTTCGGTGCAGTTTTTCTTCCAGTGGTCCTTCTTTCCACATGCAAAACAAACAGTATCCTGATCCCTTGCCTCCCCTTTGATCTTCCTTTTCTTGGAAGGCCTTTAAGAAGCTTTGGGCTTAAATATCTTCGCCTTCCCTTTCCTTTTATTCACCATAAGGACAGAAGGTTTTTCACGCTTCATGTCATTATACACTTGGAAAATGAGGATAAGAAGATCAGACAGAGACTTCTTAATGTTGTTCATGTTGAAGTTCACAAAAAATTTTGAGAAGCTATGGGGGAGTGATGTAAGAATGAGATTGGTACCGAGTTCTTTGAGGAGTTTAAACCCTCGAACCTCCAAGCGCTCAATGTAGCCAATGATCTTGACTACATGAGGCCCGGATGGGGCACCCTCTCCAAGATTTCTCTGAAATAGAGCCTTGGAGATCTCAAACCTTTACTGTTTTTCTCTCTCCTGGTATAGACCACGGAGGTTCTCGATCATACTGTAGGCATCCATGTCTTCATGATACTTCATGAGCTCACTAGACATACATGACAGCATTGAACATTGAACATCGATTGCATCGCTCAAATGTTGATCATAGACTAGGAAATCTTCATCACTCACCCCTGGGGCAGGAGAATCGGGAAGTGAGGACTCTAGCACGTAAAACTTTCGTTCATGGCGTAGGATAACCCGAAGGCACCTAAACCATTTCTGAAAGTTACTGCCGGTGAGGATGTTGTCTTTATCCAGAATTGATCATAGAGAAAATGTGGTTGATGAGTTTGTCAAATTCTACAATTTAAAAGAGCATATTTATCAGTACTTTATTGATTACATTTTATGAGAAATAATAAATTCTATTAAGTCTCCCACTATTTTATCAAGTCCCAATGGACCTCACCATTGAACTTGGAATATCCAGTTGCTTTGATATTCTAGTGGTAAGGATCCATATTCCCCTTCGCATAACCCCAACAAGGGTTGGTCAAGATATTTGAAGGTATTTAGGTAGGTAGGTCTTTGCCAACTGTGAGCTTACAGTTCCTTGATCTGTTGAGTGGACTCCCCAATCCTGAAATCCTGACTTGGATTTCCTTAACTCTTGCCTCCAATATTACATCAAGTCTAGCAAGGGATACTCCTCTTGATGTAATATGGTTAAGTCAACCCAAAACCTTTCATAAGGGCTTCCTTTATAAAAGTAAGTGTCCCAACAATGGTTGGTCAAACACATAGTTTTATTGAGTCTTTCCCTTAATCAAGTAACAGAAGGCTTGGTCTGACTTAATATGGTATTGAGGGATTTTAATCCTTTATGCGTAGTTTCACATTATCACATGCTTGTTAATATTAAATGATTCTTGCTTAAGTGATTAACCATGTTCCGATAATGTTTACGCATAGTCCGGTTTTTATTTTATTCCATCTTTGCATGCTTTTTTATTTCATTAATTATGTGATCACGACAACACATACATAATAAATAAACCATGAAATCAGACATAAATAAAATAATATGGCAAGATCATGAACTTCTATTAGTTATCTTATCTTGCGGTTTTGATAATCTAACTCTGACTTAGGGAAAAACACCTTGAATTGATGGTTCATGTTTTGTAGCTCCCACCTGTCCACCTTTGCATCTTCTTGGGTTGGTTTCACCTCAGCTTCAGATTTTGAACCACCTCCTCTGGATTTGGAGATCCTCCATTGCATGGGGTTTACATTAAAGAACCCATGGGCACTCAGGCCCTACATTTTATTTGAAGAAGCCTCGTAGGCCAATGAATTTAAATTAAACAAATTTAAATAAAACCATACACACATACAAAGGGTCTTTGGTCTAGCTCATGATCATCCATAGCATGCAACAACATTTACGCATATTTAGAATTCAAATTATTTTAATCATTCTATTATTTAAGATAAGTCGTGCTTAAAATTAATTAATTATGATCTTATAATTAATCAATTCTTTATCTTAAATTCCTTTCTGAATTTCCTTGAGATTATTCTCATCCATATCCCTTGTACATGTCTTTTTACTTTTGGAGGAAACCTGGTGAAATTCCATTTTTGGAAAGTACACGGCATGTAGTTTATATTTACACGGTTTGTATTTCTTTTCACCCTTTATCCAAAGTACATGTCGGGGGATTTGGCATGTTTTTCTCTAATTTGGAAATTTTGGAGTACACGGTGTGTAGATTAATTTAACATGGCGTGTACTTCGTTGTTACATGGTTACCGGCTTGGAAATCCCGTGTATGTGGAACACGGCTTCTCCTTGTGGACCGGATCGGACTACATGGCGTGTTGATTCAACATACACGCCGTGTATTCCTGTTCCCATGCGTCGTTCATTTCTAGTCAACAAAGGGTAATAAATACTTAGGTGTAATCAATTCACACAGCGTGGTTTGGCGGACCAGTACCGGTTCGTTGAACCTAAGTACATGGCATGTAGTTTTAATAACACGTCGTGTATTCTCGTGTTGTACAGACAGAAAGAGTGGCTCCTCCGGATGAGTTCCTAATTTTTTTATTTTAATCAAAATTAAAATTAAAAGGTCATTTCTGTGATTTTAATCGAGAAACGATGGATGAAGAACAGATCTCATTCATTCAGATTAATAGAACAATTTATCTTGAATTGAATTGAATATAAATGCGTAAATTATCAACGAAAATCAAATAACTATAATCAACGTTGTAACCTCGCTTTGATACCAATTGAAGGTTCCGAGCACAGTGGAAGCTTGCGGGTGGATGTGCCCACTTGGCTTTTTTCATTAACAATGATCAATCTGGGATCAATACGACGATAAACGCCAGTCTCCACGGATCGAATCATAGAAATAGACAAAGAAAAGGAAAGTCTCGAAACCACAAAGTAGGATCATTACAGGTTGATTATAATTAATCTAATCAATTGAAAATAAGTACCTTTTGGTGTTCTTTATTAATTGATATTCTTGATCACGTTCCGATGTGATTCGTCATTACGTTGCAGAATCCAAGTGTAGACTTCCTCTAGTGGTGATCCACACGTGCACCTTGTATCTCTGGATGTCACCAAATGAGTATTTGGGTGATAGCGTGGAGAAACCTTTGATTGCTTTTTCCGCCTTAGATTGTCTTGATCTGATGGAAGAGGATCTCTCTCGGTCTTTAGAGCACTCTTGGAGGAAGAGGTTCTTTCGGCCTTGAAATAATTCTCTAGAATTGTTGTACACAATGATTCTCTTGTCTTGGGAAAAGAGTTGGGGTTGTGAGGATATTTATAATCGGGTTTGAGGTTATAGAGTTATTACAATAAATAAACGCGTTACGCATTTCATTTATTTCATTAACTCCCTTTTGAAAACCCCATGTCGATTCATTAATTCCCTGACATGCGCCCACACTAATTATAATAAATATCATTTAATAAAATGATATTTCCTCAAAATCATGACTGGAAAAACTACATAGTGTGTATTAATAAATACATGGTGTGTACTTGTTTTTAATTGAAAACTACACGGTGTGTAAATTCAATGTACACAGCGTGTATATCTTGTTTTCATTTATTCATTTCCTTTCCAAAATAAAAACTACACGGCGTGTACATTTAATAATACACGGCGTGTACTTGTTTTCAAAATAAAACTACACGGCATGTAATCATTGATACATGGTGTGTACTTGTTTCATTTTATTCTTCCTCTAACATTAAAATGATTTAGGCTTCCTTGAATAATTATTAAACCATGTACAGGAATAATCATTATTCTACTTGAGATACTTGAATACACTTAGTGTGTGACCCTCTAGGCCCCTTTCTTGTTGGCATTAGGCGGGATTGCCTAAAGTCCAAGATTACTATCTAGCAACGGGTCAAGGCACCTAAGAGAAAGAAGTTGATTCCGCATTGATGTATCACCTCATACGAATTCTTATTGTGTAATTTAATCCCTTTGTCTCAATATCTCATCAAGCAGGTTTCATGGAAGTACCATAAACCTATATGCTTGATCTGTCATTCTTTGACTTCCAGAAATAAACTCGTCGTGACACCATGGCCATGGAATTTGTTCAACAGTTCTATTTCAATCAAAGGGCACGAGATATTTACTTCCATAAACTTGTAAGGGAAAATACTTCCTCAACTTATCCATTAACAACATGTCATTCGTGATGCACTCAACATACCCTAATTCCCACCAACTGTATTCATGACGGTTTTCGTTAGCAAATCTAAGTGTGCGAGTCATGACAGGAGTTAATGATAATCTTCCAGTCTAAGGACCATTACACACACTCGCAGATAGCAATGTTTGATGACACCAAGACATGAGGAATTGCTACTGGCGGGTTTGTTCTCATAATCTCCCATCTTGGAGATTACCAAGTGCGAACTCCATGAGAGAGAGTCTTGTCTTCTTACGAGTACTCACACATGACAGTCTGTATACTATGTGTCCTATCATAGTATGTCATCCAACTGCAGAACTTTATTTAAGAATATTGTTATATCATTTCAAGGTTCTCATCATAGTGGGGATCTTCCATTACCTTATCAATGCAATAAATATTCCAGAACATTATTATATTATACTCATTCAGAACAATGAACAATATATAATAAGTGTACATTCATGCAATCAAAGTATAAAAAAGTTGGTTTTCAGGACACCAACCCTTACATGTAGAAAACTTATGCATATACATGATATGATTATGATGGGTGCACCCAGATAGTGCTCCAATGCATTGGGTAATGTTTTAGTCTCCTGAGATTCCATGTATAGTGTATGGGAGGTTATCCTAAGCATAATATGTTATGATTTCTTGGTAGTTAACCTTGACACATGCTTAGGATTTTTTAAACTGTGAAAAGGTGTTCCATGAACTTTTTTGAAAAATTCAATATGTGAACCTCACTTTGACACTAAATTTTGAGTTTGAGTAGAAATGTATCTTTGTGCAGGAAAAAGAAGAATATTGTATTTTTGTGTGTCACAACCCAAAACTTCTTTGACCATGCTCGAAAATTTTATAGTGTGAATCACCATTTTTCATGGGGGTCAATGACGGTAGCAAAGGGACAGGCTTGAAGGTCCGAGACTAAATCCTGTCAATGATCCCAAGAAAGGGTGCAGGGGAATATCCCATGCGGTATAAAGCAGCAAGTTCACCTAAGTGTCCCTATGCGCACCACCCCTACACATCAATAGGTTGGCATCATCCCTGACCACGTAGCCCAGAAGGAGAAGACACCCCTACAAGAGGCACCTACGCACACCACCTATGCACAATATATATGTGGTACAAAAGTTTTTACACCCCTATGTAGGACACTTTCACTGAGCACCTATGCTTGAGACCTGTGTGGGAAACCTCCTTTGACCAGTGTTCTTTATTTTCCTACAAGGGATCTTAATTTTCACAACTGGAAAATTAAAAGAATCCCCCAAACTCTAGTTGCACAGTCCCTTCACCCAGGTCTCCAAAAATTCCTTAGGAAGCTCTCTAGAACCTGAGATAAGAGGGAATTAAGGAGGATTTAGAAATAGAAGTCCCACTAGGGTCTAAAACACAATACACCTGTTGGAGTAATACTTTTCCCCTTAGTGTAAAACTACCTATTTGAGGTCATTTCCCTAACAAGACACCTGCACAAGCCTTATCTTGGAACACATGAGGAGACTTGTGGTTCCTATAATAAAGCATCTCCCAAGTGTTGTTTCCTAGGTGGTTCATTTCCCAAGTCATATCCAACTCATGTAGGCCTATACCCCCTTACGCGAAGCACTTATAGTTCCTCCAAATCCCTATGTGAGGCACCTCCTACCAATAAACCATAACCTACATGATATTATCTTTGAGTTATCTTTCAATCCACCAATGGAAATAATCCTCTTCTTTTAGTTCCATTGTCTGAAAGGGACCAAGTTGAAACCTCCACCGAAGCCTCTAAACTTGAAAACACATGGAGAGGGACATAGCACCATGTCTCCCATTTAGATATGCATTCCTATAGTCATAGTTTTCCCACACTTTTCCTACATAATGGATAGATTACTTTGGGTTCATGTGAGAATTCATTCCAACAGTCACGAGGGCCCCGACCCTAATTATGGTGTCACGGAGTTCTCGGTCTTGGGAACTAGGGTTAGAACCATGTTCTTCCCTAGTCATCTTTAAGACCTAGAGCCTCTAGTTCCAAGTATGGATGGTGATGATCATGCTTTATTTTCCCTTTAACAGGGAATAAGATCCTTCTCTCCTATTATGGAACTAATTTTAGGGCACCCCTCTTGGTGTAAGCCCCTATCCTTTTTTGTAGGACCCCTTCTGCTTCATTCCTTCCTCCATCTATCCTAGTTACCAAAAATGGGAGGGGATATGGGAATTTCCAAATCCCTTTCTATCTCTCATTGGGTCTAGAGTATGACAATGGGTGGGATGTTTCATTTCCCTATCCTCTTCCACCAATGGAAGAGGAATCATATGGTTTGTTAGATCTTCAACTTCCTCTTGTTTTTTACATTCAGTTATAACTCATTATGACTCGTGTGGGATTAGAGTATAGCCATGATCATGACATCCACACGATCAGATTCATGTTTTTGGAAGATAATCTTCTTCTAAATCTTCCTCTTTCCTTCCTTCAGAGGGCCTCTATGGGTTTGGATCCTCAAGGCCATGTATCCAACCCCAAGGAAAATCATATTTTTTAGTTTTCCAGATCTTCCATTTTCTCTTCTTTCTCACACCAAGTATGACTCACAAGGGATTAGAGGTTGATAGTGGTCATGACATCTACATGATCCCAAACCTCTGGTCAACATTCCAAGTGTAAGTCCCAACTCTTCAATGGGCCTCTAATTTTGTATAATCCCCATTCATAATCAAACCAAGGTATCCTTCTCGAGATTAATCCCCAATCACAACCCCCATTCACCAGGGAATCCTCCTCAGGAATAATCCCTAAAATCTAACCTTTTGTCCTCCTACCTGGTATAATACCCAACCATATCACCATACTCATCCTTATTCCTCCTCTTTAGGAGTAATCCCTAAAACAAATCCTCCAAATCACCATGAGTCAAGACATCCCTTAAGGCCCCCTTCACAGGGCATCCTTTTCAGGAATAAGTCCCAACTTAATCCTCTTAAAGGGCCATACTCCTCTATGAGATAAACTTTAATATGGCCTTCATAGGAACAGGTCATAACCACCAAACTATGTGGGATTTGATTCCCATCCAAATGGGATACATAGGAATCCTCCCTGAGTTCCAAACCCAACTCCCCAAATAAACCCTATTATCTCTAGGCCACATTCCTAGTAGCGTATTATTCAACCTGGGAGTCTATATCCCTTCCAGGTTCCTTGGGATACTTCAATATAAGTCACACACCAATATTTGACTATGCACCTTCCACCTAGACGTCCTTGCTGCAAGATTCTAAACTACATGGTTTAGACATTATTAGATCACCTTAAAAGGTATGATGTGCCCCATTAAGTGGAATTGAACTATGTAGGTTCTGATTCCTTTTACAAGGATACTTAATAATCCCATCCCATGGGTCTGATCTCGACATCAAAACAACTCTCATCTCCTTGGATGGAAATATGCTCAAGAATGCCCCACTATGTGGCTAAAAACTAGCATCGTTGTAATAATGACCAAATAATCTCTAATCAGTACATAAGAGGATACCATTAATAGAGAACCTCATATACATACAAATGACTCTAATTTCCATACATGATAATAATTTATTGTTAATTTAAGGGTGAACCACGTCATACTTGGGAATTAATGAGGGATTTGTGAATATATCTTAAATCTAAAGGGAGTCCCATAGTAGGAAATAATTCCCCCCAAAAGGGTGTGATGAGCTCGACCTCTCATCCTCTCAACCAATGCATGTTCTTAAAAATAATTGTCCAAAATTTACAAAGAGAACCTTTCTGTGGAATGTAGGTCCCTCATGGATATAGAACTATTGGGTGTTTCTGGTTCCATAAAGAAACCCATTGGAAACCATTCGTAAATAGTAAACCCGATGTGAATTATTGGACAAAACTCAACCCCCTACAATTGACCATCGAGTGACTTGTTTTAATTGAAAAAAAATGGTGAAACTGACATGAATCCTTAACCAAGATGATAGTGTCACCTACCTTTCAGTCCCCTTTCACTCTCAAAATGAATGTAGGTCAAACAAGACAATCAAAAAAGTATGTGTTCATTTAAATGGGATGATGCTTTGATGGGGTTTTCTTGTTTTTTCTTTTCATCTATATCCAAAAACTTTTTATCAGAACTCCCTTCAATCTAACAGCATTATACCAACTCTCACTAATGCATGCCCTGAATACCGTTAATGTCGGGTCTTCATCTATGCAGATAATTTTGTCACCAACCTAGAATCTTCAACCCTGGGTCTCAAACACACTATTCTGGGATTATCATCATCATGGTACTATCCCAACCCTGGAGGCTACCCAATAGGCCCTCCAGTTCACCAAGCCCCACCGATCGTCCAACCAGCAACAATTGGTGGTCCAAAAACTGATGGAACCAACCATCATCTTTAACCATTTCAAGAGATTATCCTCAGAACACAATAAACATTCCCTCCCTTATCTTAGTGAGGTGGATCAAGAATCTAGATACAGTCTCATTCAGAAGAAATGGGGGTACTTCCAAAAGTCTCCTGCCAGTAATCACCGCCATCGATGCCATGTAATAGTGACCCCTCAACATTATGAGGGTGTATTCCTCGATAGTCTTTCCCATTTCATTCAGACTCGGGTTCACAAGATGGCCTTTCAAGGGTAGAAAATGGAGAACGGGGATAAGGGATACAACTCTGCTCCCTTCAGAGAATCCCATCAATAAAATTTGGTGGAAAACTATGAGTGATCACATACACCCACCCACCCTCATCTAACCAATAGACTTGCCTAAAATCATCCAAGGAATCCCACCATTCAAATATAGTGGCATGCAGTGTAATGACCCAAACTGTTATAAATAAAAATTTCCTTCTAATTTAATTAAATGACTTATTATGTATTATGATTATAGAAAACACATGCACTTATTTGGTTTTATTATATCCTATCAGTTTTAAAATGTCATTAATAATCATTACCATTGGTGATATATTTTTTGAACAGTTATCACATGATTAGTATAAATATAGGGTTTTGAAAAATCCAATTGAAATAATCAAAGGAAGTAGTGGCCTCAAATAGTAGGATAATACCCTATGAATCTCATTTATTAGAGATTAAAAGGGTTATATAATAACTAGGTTTTACCCTTTACCAATACCAAACTGATATCCAATAATTTAATCATGAGAAAACCCATTTACAAGAGACGTTCAAGCTCGTAGAGATCCCAGCCCAAACCATTTTCACTGAATCACCCCATGAAAGTCCCACCATCACGCACCTTACTCTTAGGGTGTTTGTTGGTGAATTAAAAATATATGTATCAAGACCCTAGTAATATGAGAATGTAGATTATTTTTTATAGAATAATGAATATATTTTCATCATATTATTGTTACTTTGAAAATGATTTTTATTTTGATAAAATAAAATATAAATAGTATTTTTAGTTAATATTAAAATTCAATTAATGAATTTATATTGATTAATTAATGTATTTTTGAAATAAATAATATTTTACTAATATATTATTATCAAATATAAATTATCATATAATTTTTATGAAGTCAAATGTAATTTTTATAAGGGTTTGAAAACTATTATTGTCAAAAAACCTGGAATTTCTTAATAAATGTCAATTTTATTTTAAAAGTAAAAAATTAATATATTTAAAAAAATTATTGAGATAAAATTAATATTATTTTTATAATTATAATTTTGAAATTATCAAATGGTGAATTTTTCATAATTTTCTAAGACAGCCGAATTTTCGGGTAAAAATTAAATACCCTATAAATATACTTTGTGTATTATGACATTATAATGACCCAAAATTGATGTAATAAATAATATAAAGGGAATCCATGAAAAAAAATATGCTTTAAATTTAAAATAATTCAATTTTTTTATTTGTTTAATTTTATAAATCCTTTATGAATCCTCCAAAACCATTATTATATTTTAAGGTTTTAAAATCATTTATTTAAGAGTATGAATCACCTCCACATAAGAGAATTATTTTATTAGTTTATGTCCTTGGACTTATAAAATAATTATAACTAATCCAAATTTTTAGAAACCATGGTCAAAAATGATGGGATGGTTTGTGGTTTTGGTTATTTTATTATGTAGAGTCCAAAACCTAAATAATAAAGAAATCCCCCTCATTTCCTATATAAACCCACCCAAGATCCCATTAATATTCACTAAACCTTCTTTGAGAACATAAATACTCTTCCCTACACTTTCTAAAGTCCTCCCAAGGTACCTTTAATATCTCAAGAAGTCCCTACCAATCATTTGGAGCCACACACTCAAGTAATGGATCTTTCACTCTCCTCTTTTTATAAAGAACTTATTTTTTTATGTCTCTAAGTTTAATTTTTATTATTTTATTATATGTTCTTACATATCCCCCTTAATATAAATTTTATTTATAAATAATTATATCTTCATTTAAATCTCATTAATCCTTCCATTATCCTTTATGTACACCTGTTATCATGCCGAAATTTAATAAGGTATCTTTTTGTTCTCCTCTTTATTCAAGTTTATTCATTATCCTATTCCTTATATTTCCAATTAATTTTGATGGGATATGTTTTTCCATGTCCATATTACTTACCATTTTATGTCCATATAATTATATCCCCCTTTCATTCTCATCAACCCATTTTATGAATTTTTAAATGATGTTGTTATGATGCCGAAATTTCACTATGATTTTCCATGTCAAAGTAATTATGTAGTGAATGCCATACTCATTTCCTATCAAGGGTGTTCACCTTTATAAACATATAACTATTTATTGTGTAATTAAATTTTACTATTACACACTCCTTTATTTTGGAATAAATTATGATGATGAATTAATCCTTGTTATATGATCTATGTGGCACAATTAAGCATGAGAATGAAATGAAAGTGACGGGTGCGCTCAGAATTATATAGTGCTCCAATGCATTGGGTAATGTTTAGTATCATGATAGATAATGTTGGTATAGGGAGTGAAATTGATTATTTTATGGTACTTTTTCCACGATGATGTCTTGTCAATTTATCTTTGACCTATGTTTATGATTTAGTGTTCTAAGTTGCTTCCACATTTCTCATGTTATGATTATCATGTTATATCATGTCTCATTGTTCATTTTTATGATTCCTATTATTTTTATGCCCCATTAATTTTTCTATTGTCTAACATGTATCACATTATTCCATTTTTATTCCATTACTGGGATTTATATCTCACCCCTTTCTTATGTTTGTCCTGATATTAACCCATGCAGTTTTAAAAATCCATGGAATTTTAGAAGCATGTTAAGGAAGTTTTCAATAATTTTGTTGTATCTCATATTCAAAATGTTATGATATGTACCTAATTTCCAAATACATTATACTTATAAATTTTTTGGGTTGTATAAAATGTCATTTTATGGAATAAATCATGTATTGATGTGAAATAAAGAGCAGGGTTGTTATAGTTTATATTAGAGAAAAAATTTAGTTATTTTTGGGATTAGGATTTGAAAACACTGGAGAAATCCTTAAAAATAAGACTAGGTATAAGAAAACATCCCTAAATTTTTGTAATTATAGAGTAATTGGTTTATTAATAAAATACATCCTTGTATAGATATTATAAGTGGATGTGGTTCTGGAATAGATGTACCTAGGGGTAACAACTCCGACAAGGTGTCCCAGGCCAGACTCGGGGTAACCTGGTACACGACAATGGACCTTAATGCAAACCTATTTTGACACTCCTAGGAGATATGATTTGGTAAATTCATAATCCCATTATGAACCATTATTAAAGGATAAAAAAATTCCCATAAGAATATATGTTAGGAAATATACCATGGATAACATAGATTGAATCCTAGAAATTCATAAGTTAAGGAAATAAATTATTTATAGGTTATCCCTTTAATGTAATTGTATTCCCCTTTATGTGTTTAATAGTTTAAAAAATACTCATTCTTAATTTTTATTTTATTCTAGACAATGGCCGAAAATATGAGGAATCAGGTAAACAATCAATGCAACGGGAAATGTGATGATTACCCCAACTAGATGCCCAACCTGATGGGAGTGGGAATTGTGAACTTTGTAATGATACTCTCTCAGCTAACACAGGTTTTTAATAAAAAACTGGATTAGGAGGAACATCCAAATCTCCTTAAGAGATAACAATCTATAATTGAGAGCTTTATGTGATAAAGTCCTCTTACATTCAATGGATCATTTTATCCCTTAATCACGGAACAATGGATCAACTCCATTGATATGATCTTCTCCATCCTTCAATTTTTTGAGTAAGGGAAGGTTCTACTAGCTATTTATCATATGGAGGGAGAAGTTGATCAGTGGTGTAAAATGATCAAGAATACAAAGCTTGAGGAAGCTATTGAAGCGATGGGGTGTAAGGAATTCTAGAAAATGTTTTTTGATAAATATTTTCCTCTCACTCTCTGACTTAAAATGAAAACGGATTTCCTTACCATCAAGAAAATAGACAATGATTATATCGGGGCATGTGAAGAAAAATTCAAAAAAAAATCACAATATTCCTTTGGATTTTTTATTACCCACGAATACAAGGTTTACCACTTCTTTGGTGGGCTAAATCCTAGTCTATGAAAATCCCTAATGATCTGTGATTTTAATAGCTATGAGGAAATTGTTTGATGTTCCCTCAAAGTTAAAATGGATGTTGTAGAATTTCAAGGGTATGATGGGGATAATAATCATAAAGTAGAGTTTAATTATGGTGGTCTGATGGAGAAATAGAACAATGCCAAGAAATTTCAACATTCCACTTGTCAAAGATGGGGGAAGAAGCACCCTGATAATTGCCAAAGGGAAACAAATAAATGATTTAGGTGTGGAAAGGAAGGACACCTAGTTAAAAATTGTTGATAGAAGAAACCCACTAATGCAATGGAATAAAAGAATTATCTAGTCAACCCTTCGCACATTTTACATTGCTTAAAATGTATGGAATCAGGGCACTTTTCAAACAAATGCACTAAGACAAGATTTTTTAGAGACAACCAACAAACTCTAAGGCAACCAAGGTGAGAATTTTCCATCACTACCACTGAAGTGGATCCTGGTAACAAATTAGTGATGGGTATGCTAGTTATACATTAAATAATAGTGAATTTACTTTTTGATTTTGGTTCTACACATTCCTTCATATCAAAATTTTGGTAGAACTATCCAAACACCACCATAAATCATGAAAGTAAAGATGTCAGTGAAAATAGTAAATGGGGAGATTATTGCATCCCAAGTATATAACTCTTCCACTGTCAAGGTTTTTGGGATGAACTTCCCAGTGAACCTTTTCATACTCTATTTGGTAAAATTTGATGCAATTCTGAGCATGGATTGGATTTCCCTATATAGATCCAATATAAATTGTTGTGAGAAAGAAATCACTCTCTGTATTTAGAATCGACCCCCAATTTTGTACAAGTGCAAGGAGGGGGATTAATCTTATTTAGAAACATAATCATAATCATGGATATTATTTCCTTATGAAAAAACATATCTAGCTTAGATAATTGAGTCTAAGAAAAGAACCATCCTCAAAGATATGCCTATTGTGAGGGAATACACAGATGTGTTTCTCAAGGAATTGTCTGGTCTTCCTCCTAATCAAGAAGTTGAATTTTTAATAGAGCTTATACCTAGGGTGTTTCATTTATCCAAGAATCTATATGGAATGGATATTGTGGAACTTAAGGAGTTTAAGAAACAAGTATAGAAGAATTTGGATAAAGGGCTCAAACACCCAAGTGCTTCACCATGGGGTGCATCAGTCTTCTTCATTAAGAAGAATGATGGGTCAATGTGCATTTGCATTGATTATCATGAGCTCAACAATATAATGATAAATAAAAAGTATCATCTACCATGGATTGATGAATTTTTTTTGATCAGCTACATGGAGCACAATACTTCTCCAAGTTGGATCTTCATTCAGGATATTATCAAGTAAGGGTGAAGAAGAAAGATATCCCCAAGACCACTTTTTGTAGAAGGTATGGGAACTATGAGTTCATAGTGATTCCATTTAGACTCTCTAATGCTCCAGAAATATTTATGGACTTAATGAATATAGTCTTTAGATATTAACTCAAAAAATTTGTGGTACTATTTATAGAAGATATTATAATATACTCTAAAAACAAGGAGTAGCATAAGGATAATTTGAACGTTGTGCTAAAGACCCTATGAAAGGAGAATCTTTATGCCAAGTACAGAAAATGTGAGTTATGGTTGAAGGAAGTCTCATTCTTATGGAATATCATTACAAGCAATGGGATATCGGTGGACCCTTCAAATAAGGAATTAATTGAAGGATGGTTGAGGCCAATGTATGTGACAAACATTCATAGTTTCTTTGGGTTAACTGGGTATTATCATCGATTTATGAGAAACTTCTCGTGATTTTCAAACCCTCTAACCAAGATAACTTAGAAGGTGGTCAAATTTTCTTGGAAAGACGAATGTGAGGAGAGATTTATTGAGTTTAAAAAGAGTTTTATCACTGCACCTATACTCACGCTACCCACAAGTGGAAAACCTTTTGTGGTATTCAGTGATGATTCGAAGAAGGGATTAGGTTGTGTCTTAATACAGAATGAAAAATTCATAGCCTATGCTTCAAGGTAGTTGAAATTTCATGAACATAAGTACCCAACACATGATCTGAATTTGGATGTAGTGATATTATCTTTGAAAATATGGGGACATTATCTCTTTGGTGGGGAGTGTAAAATATATATAGATCACAAAATCCTTAAGTATATATTCACATAAAAAGAGTTGATATGCACCAATGAAGATGGTTAGAGTTAATCAAGGACTATGAGTTCTCAATTCATTACCATCCTGGGAAAGTGAATAAAGTGGAAGATGCTCTAAGTAGAAAGGATCTAGAAAATTTATCATTGATGATAATTGAGAAGGATATAATTTTTGGGAAAAAATCCATCAAGATATCATTAAAACATTTTTGAGGTGATTGTTTTTGTTGACAATGTGGACCTCCATATTGTGTTTGTTCATAAAGTAGACCACGATGTAGAATTTTTTGACAAAGGGGGTTCACATGGTGATTTTCCGGGTTCAATATATGGTGTTGGATATCCATGTTTTATTTAAGAACCTTGAAAAAGGAATGAATGATCTGGAGGTGGTACAAAAAGATAATATACAAAATGGTTCCATTTTCTAGTGTTTGCCATATTTTTGGGCCTAAAAATTGGAAAATGGAGAGATGTGTTTTTGGAAAAGGGAGGTGCGTGAAAAAGTAAAGCGGTGTGCAAAATATTTTTGTGGTGTGTGAAAAAGGAAAGTGGTGAATGAAATATTTTCATGGTGTGAAAAAAAGAAAATGGTGCGCAAAATATTAGCGTGGTGCACGAAATAAAGGATTGGTGTTTTTCAGGCCAGAGGTGTTTCGAGATCAGAAGCTTGAAAATTAGTAAAGGCATGAGGTGCATGAAATATTGGAGCAATGTGAAAAAAATGATGTTGCGTGTAAGATGTGTTTTTCATGCTCGATGTGAATTACACGGTCAAGGAGGGTTTTTTTTCGTCGGGGTCAATTTTTCCTATAAATATGAAGTGATCCCCTCATTCGAAAAAAGTTCAAGACTAAAATAGTATCCGAGCTCTGGCGTGTGAAATTGGAATACGCAAGTGAGTTGTGCATAAATATAAATTTTGTGCATAAAGTCAAGGGTTTGCGCGTAAAGCTCAGGTTGCATGTAAAAGATGGATATTGCGTGTAAAAGAAGTGTATGCGTGTAAAGTGAAGGTTGCACGTAAAATAAGGTTGTTGAACCTAAAATAATTGGTTGTGTGTAATAGAGGTGTTGCGCAAAAAGTGGATTTCATGCAAAAGTAGGGAATTACGCGCAAGGTAGTATAGAGGCTACGCATAAAGTTTGGGGTTGCCTGGTACACCCGGTGCAAAGATAGATTCATATATGAGTGAAGTTGGATGTCAACAGAGAATCTATCAATAGTAAAAGATGCATATTTCATTAATGATAATGAAGGGACCTACAACTCTTTAAACTGTGAGTGGATCTTTTCTAGAGCAGTGAGAAAAGGAAGAGGAAGAAGGTGATCCTCTCCACCGGCAGTGATCTAGAGAAAGAGAAATAGGGAGTGACCCTTGGGGAAGCAGTGAGCTAACCCTAAACATTGTAAAGGCAGTGACACTAAGCATAGAAGTGATATAGCCTGAACTTTGTAAACAGTAGTGCTCTTTTATTGGATTTGGTACATCGGCACATCACTGGTGTATGCTCCTTGGACGTAGCCCAATGAGGGTGAACCAAGTAAAAATCATTGTGTCGTGTGCATGATTTAGTTTTTGTTTATACTTTTCTATAGTAAAGAGAGATAAGAGAGTTTTTCTTAACAGCAAAACAAGACCAAAAAGGGAAGGGGAATTTGTTTTAATCTACCATACCCTGATTCACCCCCCCCCCCCCCCCCTCAGGGTATCTAACCTTGTGTACCTAATAATTGGTATTATAGGGAAGGTTATTTTCAATTCATTCTCTCTCTAATGGAGGTCACCAATCATAAAGGGATTCAGATATTTGACGGAAATGATTTTCATCTATGGAAGAATCAGATGCAATGCTACTTCGGATTGTTGGGAATTGATGTGTTTATAGCAGCAATACATGGTATAACAGTCGATATTAATAGTGGTGCTTTATCAGAAGCTGAGTGAATAGGATTGGATGTTGATGCCAAGAGAATTAATGATCTAGGGGGAGCCCTATCTAATGTTATATATATAAAGGTAATGTCATAAAAAACATCACATTCCATGTGGGAAAAGCTATTGAATATATATGAAGGAGACACAAAGGTTAGAGAGGCAAAGCTGCAAGTTCTGTGGAATAAGTATGAAGATTTGAAAATGAACATGAATGAGTCTATTGATGCATTATTTGATAGGGTAAATATTGTTGTGGAAGATATGAGGGGTCTTGGATAAGTCATAAAAGACATAAATATTGTAAAGAGCATCTTGACAAAACTTCTACCTCGGTTCAATCCAAAAGTTTTAGTACTGGAAGATAAAGATCCAAAGGAGATAACACTAGAAAATTTTCATAGTACCTTGGTTGCATATGAAATGAGGAATGATGATAATGAAGTTGTGGAAAAAAGGAAATATAAGGAGGTGTCATTCAAGGCCATGAAGAATCTCACCATTGAAGATTCACAGGAGGATTAAGAGATAGATGAGGTGATGTCATTTCTTTCATCAAATCTGCAAAGAGGAAAAGGAAAGTTCAAGGGGAAACTTCTACTGGCCTATTTTTTATGAGGAAAGGTTAGTCATCTTGCAACAAGGTGTCCCAAAAAGTTAAAAGAAGATGATGATGTTGGTATATTTGAAATTCCAAAGAAGAAGTGTTCAGCCTATGAGAAAGGAAATAAGTAGTTCAAGAGAAATTTCTTTAATAATAAGAATATTTTTCCACAAGAATTTGATAGTTCAGATGAGTCTGAGGTTGAGGAGGTTGAAGAGATAGAGAAATGGAAAGATTTTGGAGAAAATTCCATTGTGGTAGTTGTTAGTAGTACTCAGAAGAAGGAAGAAACTGACATTGTAAAGAATAATAAGTTGAAGGAAGAATTGATATGCAGACTGAGTTATAGGTTGCTCTTGAAGAGATAGATGTTTGGAGGGATAAAACAAAAAAAGTCAACAAAGTTGTCCATGATGCCAAACTCTACATGAAGCAATAAGAAGAAGAGAAGTCTGAGTTTATGGAAGAAATTGAGAAACTCAGGTCATCAGTGCCAGATAATTTAGAATCATTTAGTGAGAACAAACTCAAGATTGAAGAATAGAAGAAGGAGATCGATGGATTTAATATCACAGTGAAGGATCGCATCAAGCGTATCGAAGAGCTTGAATAGGAAGTTGTCATTCTACAGCAAAAAGTTAAGGACTAGGAAAAACCTTTGATTCCCAACACATTATTGGGAAAGTAGAATGTTCCGAAGACTAGAAAGATGAAAGAGGATCCTAGTTGTTCAGTAGGAAAGAAGCAGCAATTGAGCTTAGACATTAAGGATGATTTGAGGCTTGATCAAAAATAGAAAGTATTCATGGTTGAAGTCAGACCACAAGCGCCCATTTTGAGAATGGAAATTGATATGGGTTCAAATTAGAATCTGAAAATTCAAAGAACCCAAGGGACTACTGATAGTATAGAAGTGACATGCAGAAATGTTCCTTTCATTAGGTGTTATTGCTGTGGAGAGATGGTACACTCACAAAATGTGTGTTATATAGCCAGAAGATATTGAAGGGCACAAGAACAGAGGTGGCATCCAAATAGAGAAGGGTTCTCTAGAACGTATTTCGAAGGACACTGTTTTTGGCGCAAAGGATTTAGACACATGGCTAGATATTGTACATCGACCTACAGAGGAATGTGCCAAAGAAAAATCAAAATGTTTGCAAGAAAAAAAATCAATGAACCAATAGGTGAGTTGAAAATTCAAAATAGATTTGCAGCTTTATAAGATGAAGTTGGTCCATCAAACTCTAAGAAAGATCATAAGTCTCAATCTATGCCGAGTGTGAAGACAAAAATATGGACCAAGAAGAAGAGAGCAGAGAATGCAGTGGTTGCTAAAATTTCTCTTAGAGCATCAGACCGTTCTGGTGTGTGGATCCTTGACAGTGGTTGTACGTATCACATTACAGGAAACAAGGATCTTGTTACAGGCATAAAATATGACAAAGAAGGTGTTTTTAAGTTTGTAAATGATGAAGGCCTGAAGATAATTAGATCAGGAAAGGCTAGATTTGGGGGAAAATAAATAAGACGTGCTAATGTTTTGGTTGTAGAAGGTCTCAGTCATAATTTTCTCAGTTTTAGTCAACTGTGTGACTCAGGGCATTCTATATTGTTTACCAAGAAGATGTGTGTCTTCAATGGAAGATATGGTATAGTGATCCTACAGGGAAAAAGGACAAAGGGGAATCTCTACTTGGTAAGTAGAGAAGAAGATATTTTCTTTTTTTCTAGAGAGGAAGAGAACAAGCTATGGCATAAATGACTCGGCCATCTATTCCAACCATCCCTAGAATATCTGGTAAAGTTTGATGCGTATTCATGTGTGTGATTCATACCAACAAGGGAAGATCATTAGAAATATGTATAAGGCAAAAGAAAAGAAGTAAACAAAAGTTCTAGAATTGGTGCATGCTGATGATTGTGGGCCTATCACACCAAGAGAAATTGACGGAAAGAGGTACTAAGTTCTCTTTATTGATGACTATAGCATAATGACATGGGTATTTTTTATTGCCCATAAGTCTGATGTTTTTATCTTCTTTAAATGGTATCGGAGGGAGTGTGAAAGGATGCTTGGACAGAAAATTCTAAAGTTTCGTACTGACAATGGTGTGGAATTCACAAATAGTCAAGTGGAAGACTATCTCAAGAAACACTGGATAAGGTATCAAGTTTCCTCAATAAGAAATCCCCAACAAAATGGAGCAGTTGAAAGGAGAAATCGGATCATCAACAACATGGAAAAATGATGCTTATAGAAAAAGACCTACTAGAGAGGTTTTGGAAGGAAGTTGTGTTGATATCAGTCTATATTTATAACAGATCTATGTTGTGTCCGAAGGAAGGAAAGACTCCATATGAGATGTGGTATAGAAAGAAACCAACAGTGAAATACTTTAGAATATTTGGAAGTAAGTATTCCATCCTTAATAAGGAAAAACATAGGAAATATGAGTCACGAAGAGATGAGGGGATATTACTTGGCTACTCAGGAAAAAGAAAAGCATACAAATTCTTTAGAAAAAGGCTGAGAAAATTTGTTGAGAGAAATGATGTTTCTATAGTGGAGAATGAAGAGAGAATTCAATAGCACAATGAACAATTTCCTGATGAAAGTGATGAAGAAGAAACCAATGTAGGGGGAAAGTGATTGGTGATGATTCAGAAGAAGATACTGATGATGAGAATGAGGAAGTAAAATCTATATCTGCACAGAAGTCAAGGAGTCGAGTTGAAATTGATAGGAAGAATATCATTGGTGATTATTCATCCCCAGTTCAGACAAGAAGAATGAAATCACTACAGCAGACATCTTTCCTATCTCAAGTAAATCTAAAATGATTTGCTGATGTAGTTGAAGATGAAAATTGGCTTCAGTCTATGAATAAAGAGTTGGATCAGATTGAGAAGAATCAGACGTGGGAGATTTTTTCGAGTCCAGTGGATAAAAATGTCATCGGAACTAAATGGGTATATCGCAACAAGATGAATGAATATGGAACAGTGATTCGAAACAAAGAAAAACTAGTGTGCAAAGGATACTCCCAGATATAGGGAATAGATGTTGATGAGACATTTTCACTGGTTGCAAGGCTGGAGATAATCAGATTATTCCTAGCCATTGTAGTGAAACGAAAGTTCAAAGTGTTCTAGATAGATGTCAAATCAGAATTCTTGAATGGGGTTCTAGAGGAAAATTTGTATATCGAGAATCCAGATGGTTTTCTCATTCATGAGGATGAAAATAAGTTTTTTCGGCTGAAGAAGGAATTATATGGGCTAAAATAAGCACCAAGAGCATGGTACTCAAGGCTTGATCAGTATTTGAAGAATCTTGGATTCTAGTATGGGGGAGTTGATTACAATCTCTATTTCAACAACAACAGTAATCAAAGGATGATGGTTCTGGTTTATGTCGATGACATAATATTTGGTGGATCAGATAAATCTCAGTTCAGATAGTTTTCTGAGTTCATAAAAAGCGAGTTCGAAATGTCAATGATTAGAGAACAGACATTTTTCCTTGGTTTATAAGTGTCACAAGGAAGGAATGGTACTTCAATTTATCAATACAAATATTCTAAGGAAGTTATAAGGATATTTGGAATGGAAAATTCCAAGGAGATGAAAACTCTAGTTTCTAGGTAGATGAAAATGTCCAAAGATGAGGATTCCAAAGCAGTTAATATCATTGAAAATAGGCAAATCATTGGAAGTTTGTTTTACTTGACCACAACATGACCAGACATTGTATTCTCCACATGCCAAGAAGTCAGATATCAGAGTAATACCAAGGAAAGCCACATGCTTGCAGTAAAAAATAATACTTTGGTATATCAAGGGAGCAGTGGATTTCAGCTTGATATATAATGAAAAATCTCAAACAAAGTAATTGGGATATACTGATGCAGATTGGTCCAGTTCAGCGGATGATAGGAAATCAACGTCAGGAGGTGATTTCTATCTTGGGGTTTTGTGTATTTCATGGTTAAGAAAGAATCAAGATTTCATTTCATTGATCACCGTAGAAGCTGGGTATATTGTGGCCACTCAAGCATGCACACAGTTATTGTGGATGAAGTAGTATCTTGATGATATGGGATTTGAAGTGAAGTCTCTGATTAGAATCCAATGTGATAACTCAAGTACTATAAATCTTAGAAAAAATCCAGTCCATCACTCAAGGACAAAGCACATTGAGAAAAAGTATCATTTTATCAAGGATAAGGTTGATCAAGGGATAGTGAAGTTGGAGTATGTTCCTACAAAGCTACAGGTTGTGAACATTCTGAAAAAGGCCTTACCCAAAGATGCATTTGAGAGGCATCGACTAGCTTTGGGAGTCCAGTCGACTCTCTGCACTTGAAAAAGTGTGAATGTGGAACCCCCCCTCTCCCCAAGGTATGGTATGTTTTTTCTATACTATGCTAATATGTGTTCTTTACAATGTTTCAGACCACAGAGGAGTAACATTTGGGTTCGTTGAAAAATGGGGAGAAATAGTGACACCTCAAGGGGGACAAAATATGGATAAATAAGAGAGAAAATGTCTTAGTCAAATACATGGGGAGAAGCTGACAGGTGGAGCAACGAGATAGGGGGATAGCAATGAGATAGGGGGAGTTGAAAGCTAAAGATGAGTTGAAGTTGTAAGCAGAAAGTGGGAGTTTTTAAATATGACGATGCTAGAATTGATCGATCAAAGAGTAGATATCACGACAACTTAGGATTGTGATAAAAGTAGAAGAGTGGTGTTGGAATGGTGTCAAAAGGTTTCCAGCTATCACTAATTGGTTTCAAAGTGGTATCAATAATTGGTATCAGTTTGGAAATTGGTATCTATTTGGTGTCAATATCTGGTGTTTGAAATGAAGTGATTCATTGATGAACTTTTCATTTACTCTTGTTTCTCATGTCGAGCATTGCTCATGTGTGCTTATAGTATATCTTGAGTAAATATTTGATCGCTATCTGTATCATAAGAGGTTAATGGTTGTAGCAGCTAAAAGAAGCTTTAATGAGGTATAAAAGTTTAGAGAATCATTATGAAAAGAGTTGTCAATAAACCCAAAGGGGGATATTGTTGGGAAAATATCCCTCAAGATATCATTGAAGCATTTTTGAGGTGATTGTGTTTGTTGACAATGCGAGCCTCTATGTTGTGTTTGTTCACAAAGAAGACCATGATGTAGAATTTGTTGACAAAGGGGGTTTACATGGTGAATTTTGGGGTTCAAGAGATGTTGTTGGCTATCCATTTTTTATTGAAGAACCTCAACAAATGAATGAATGATCTAGAGGTGGTACAAAAAGAGCATATACAAGGTGGCATTGTTTTCTAGTGTTTGCCAAATTTTCTGGCCTGAAAATAAGAAAATAGAGAGATGTGTTTTTGGAAAATTGAGGTGCGTGAAAAAGGAAAAGTGGTGCATGAAATATTTCCGTGGTGCGCAAAAAATGAAAGTGGTACGCAAAATATTTTCGTGGTGCGAAAAAAAGAAAATGATGCGTGAAATATTAGCATGGTGCGCGAAATAGAGGATTGGTGTTTTTCATGTAGGAGGTGTTTTGAGATCAGAAGCTCGAAAATTGGAAAAGGCATGAGGTGCGTGAAATATTGGAGCAGTGCACGAAAAATGATGTTGCGTGGAAGATGTGCTTTTCACACTCAAAGTAAATTACACACTCAAGGAGGGTTTCTCGTTTTGGGGTTGATTTTGCCTATAAATATGAAGTGACCCTCTCAATCAAAAAAAGCTCAATACTTATAGAGTATCTGATCTTTGGTGCGTAAAATTGGAATACACAAGTGATTTGTGTGTAAACATAAATTTTGCGCATAAAGTCAGGGGTTTGCGTGTAAAGCTCAGGTTGTGCGTAAAAAATGGTTATTGTGCGTAAAAGAAGCGTATGCGCGTAAAGTGAAGGTTTTGCATAAAAGAAGGTTGTTGCGCATAAAATAATTGGTTTCATGTAATAGATGTGTTGTGTGAAAAGTGGATTTCACGCAAAATTATGGAATTACACGCAAGGCAGTGTAGAGATTGAA
Source organism: Viscum album (assembly GCA_963277665.1). Taxonomy (NCBI): domain Eukaryota; kingdom Viridiplantae; phylum Streptophyta; class Magnoliopsida; order Santalales; family Viscaceae; genus Viscum; species Viscum album. Next base: position 1,076,365,701 of record OY728139.1, on the reverse strand, counting down.
CGTAAAATTTGGGGTTGCTCGGTACACCCGGTGTAAAGAGAGATTCATCTGTGAGTGAAGTTGGATGTCAACAGAGCATCTATCAACAGTTAAAGATGCATATTTTATTAGTGATAATGAAGGGACCTACAAGTCTATAAACTGTGAGTGGATATTTTCCAGAGAAATGAGAAAAGGAAGATGAAAAAGGTTATCCTCTCCACCAGCAGTGAGCTAGAGAGAGAGAAATAGGGAGTGACCCTTGGGGAAGCAGTGAGCTAACCCTAAACATTATAAAGGCAATGATTCTGGGCATAAAAGTTATCTAGATTGAACTTTGTAAATAGAAGTGCTCTTTTAGTGGATTTGGTACATTGGCACATCGTCGGTGTATGCTCCTTGGACATAGCTTAGTGAGGGTGAACCAAGTAAAAATCATTGTGTCATGTGCATGATTTAGTTTATGTTTATACTTTGCTGCATGAAAGAGAGAGAAGAGAGTTTTTCTTAATAGAAAAACAAGATCAAAAGGGGAAGTTGTTTTAATCTGTCATACCCTGATTCACCCTCCCCCCCCCCCTCTTAGGGTATCTAACCTTGTGGACCTAATAATAATCTTCTTATACTTGAAGAGGATGGACATGGGAATCATAAAGAAAGGAACATCTTCAAACCTTTCACAAATGATTTCTCAACCATCTCTTTTTGAAAAGAAAAAGGATGTACAAATGGATTATGTGGGAATTCAAAATAAAGTGGAAACTATATGAAAAGGTAAATCCTCAGAGTTTGATGTTAATTAAGAATGAATTATGATATTTGGGTCAGGACTATATGTTCCATCAAATCCAGAGTTAAATAAGGAACTATTAGATGATTCACATAGTTCAACTTTCTCCATTCACCTGGGAAGAACAAACATGTATTAAGATATATGAGATAACTATTGGTGGGACAACATGAAGAAGGATATTTCTGAATATACATCAAATTTCCTAGTATGTTAGTAAGTGAAGTATGAAAGGTAGAAGAAATCTAAGGGGATGATGCAACCATTACCAATACCAACATAGAAATGGGAAAACATCACCATTGACTTTTTCACCAAACTTTTGAAGCCATTCAAAGTTAAAAATATTATTTGGGTTGTTTTGGATCATATTACAAATACTACACACTTCATTATGATTCGAGAGGATTTATCATTGGATTAACTTTCATAGATATACATCAGAGAAGTGGTGAGGCTGCATGGATTACCACTATAGATTGTATCTGATCAAGATCCAAGATTCACCTCTAAGTTTTTAAAAAGTATCCAATATGATCTAAACACTGAGATTAACTTTATTATGTCCTATAATCCACAAAATGATGGAAAATTTTCGAAAACTATCCAAAAAATTTGGGACATGTTGAGAGCATGCTCAATTGACTTCAAAGGAGGATGGGATCAACATCTTCCTCTGGTTAAGTTCTCTTATAACAAAAATTTTAACTCGAGCATCCAAATGGATCCCTATAAAGCTATTTATGGGAGTAGGTGTAGAACACCTTCATGTTGGGATGAATTTGGGGAATGAAAACTTCTAGTTCCTCAAATGGTTGAGGAAATGTTGGAAAAGGTTAAGATCATTTAGCAGCACATCAAGGATGCTCAGAGTCTACATAAGAGTTATGATGACAATAATTGAAGAGACCTAGAGTTTGATTTTGGATACATGTTATTACTATGCATATCTACATGGAAGAAAGTAATGAGATTTGGGAATAAGTGAAAGCTTAGTCCAAGATTCAGCATGCCCTTTGATATCCTTGATCGCATCGGAGCGGTGGACTACCGAAAATCACTCCCACCAAACCTATCTCAATTTAATGATGTATTTAATGTATCCCTATTGAGAAAGTAAATACCAAGACCCTCACATATACTCAATCTAGAGGTAGTACTATTGTACAATGAATTTTCCTATGAGGAAAATCCGGTGAAGATCTCATATTATAGAGAAAAAGTTATACTAAATAAGAAAATACACCTTATCAAAGGACTCACTGGGCCTTCACTACTTTCGCCCTTCGTGACTTGTACCCCTAGAGCTTCATGCTCTCTTAATAAAAAATAACTTTAGTCACTAATGAAGAGTGAGAGGAGATGTATAACCTTATCAAAGTGTTGTGGAGGAACCACAAGTTTGAAGGAGAAACATGGGAACTGGAGGAGTTAATGAAGCAGAGTTACCCCCATCTATTTTAGTGTAGTAAATAAAAAATTTTAGGGTGAAATTTCTTAAGGGGGGAAGATTTTAATGACCTGAAATGTTATAAATAAAAATTCCCTTCTGATTTAATTAAATGTCTTATTATGTATTATGGTTATAGAAAACACATGAACTTATTTGTTTTTATTATATACTATTAATTTTAAAAGACCATTAAGCATCATTAATATTGGTGAAATAACTATTTAATAGTGATCATATGATTAGTATAAATATAGGGTTTTGAAAAATCCAATTGAAACAAAAAAAAAGGAAGTGATAGCCTTAACTAGTAGGATCGTACCCTATGAATTCCATTTATCAGAGCTTTTTATGGAGATATAATCACTAGTATTTTACCTTAACTAAGCCTAATCTAAGATCTGACAACTTAAGCATGAGAAAAATTATTTATGGGAGAAGTTTAAGCTTATCGAGATCACAACCCAAACTATGTTTGTTGAACCACCCAATGAAAGTTCCACCATCATGCACCTTACTCTTAAGGAATTTTCTGGTGTATTAAAGGGATATGTATCAAGACCCTATCAATATGAGTATGTACATTATTTTTTATAGAATAATGAATATATTTTCATCCTATTATTGTTACTTTGTAAATGATTTTTATTTTGATACAATAAAACACAAATAGTATTTTTGGTTAATATTCAAATTCAATTAATGAATTTATTTTGATTAATTATTGTATTTTTGAAATAAATAATATTTTAATAATATATTATTATCAAATATAAATTATCATATATTTTTTATGAAGTCAAATGTAATTTTTATAAGGGTTCAAAAACTGTTATTGTCAAAAAAAACAGCATTTCTTAATAAATGTTAATTTTATTTTAAAAGTAAAAAATCACATATTTATAAATTATTTAGAAAAATTTAATATTATTTTTGGAATCATAACATTGAAATTATCTAATGGTGAATTTTTCATAATTTTCTGAGATAGTTTAATTTTCAGGTAAAAATTAAATACCATATAAAGATACTTTGTGTATTATGACATCATAATGAACCAAAAGTGATGTAATAAATACTATAAAGGGTATAAATGACCAGATATATTTTTTACCTTTAAAATAATTTTATTTTATGTTTATTTGGTTAATTTTATAAATCCTTTATGAATCCTCCAAAACCATTAATATATTTTAAGGTTTTAAAATCATTTCCATAAGAGTATAACTCACCTCCACATAAGAAAGGGAATTATTTTATTAAGTTCGGACCTTGAAATTATAAAATAATTATAACCACTACCATTTTGAAGAAACCATGGTCAAAAAACTTGGTATGGTTTGTGTTTTTGATTATTTTATTATGTAGAGTCCAAAACCTAAATAATAAAGAAATCCCCCTATTTTACTATATAAACCCACCCAATCTATCATTTATCTTTACTAAAAATCCTTTTATCGTGTCCATACTCTTCCCTACACTTTTTATATTCTTCTAAAGGTTCCACCAAGCTCTCAATAAGCCTCTCCTAAGCATTTAGAGTCACACACTCAAGTAAGGGATCTTTCACTCTCCCCTTTTTATCAAGCACTTCTTTTTTTATGTCTCTAAGTTTAATTTTTATTATGTTGGGATGTGTTATTAAATATCCCCCTTACTATACATTTTATTTATAAATTATGAGGTCTTAATTTCACTCTCATTACGTCTTACATGATCCTTTATGTACACCTGTTACCATGCCAAAATTTAGTAAGGGTTATTTTCTTTCTCTTCTTTCTTCAAGTTTATTCATTATCTTATGCATTCTATTTCTAATTCCTTTTAATGGTATATGTTTTTACATGTCCCTATTACTTCCCATTTTATGTAAAAATTATTATAGACCCCTTTCTCTCTCATCAACCCATTTTATAAATTTTTAAGTAATGTTGTTATGCTGCTGAAATTTCACCGTGATTTTCCATGTCAAAACAATTATGTGGTGAATACCATACCCTTTTCCTATAAAGGATGTTCAACTTTATGAACATATTCCTTTTGATTGGGGCCATTAATGTTTTTATTCCCCGCTACTTTATCATGGAATAAATTATGATGATGAATGAATCCATGTTATATGATCTATGTCGCACACTTAAACATGATAATGAAATGAAAGTGATGGGTGCGCCCATAATTATATAGCGCTCCAATGAATTGGGTAATGTTTAGTATCATAATACATCATGTTGGGATAGAGAGTGAAACTTATTCATTTATGGGACTTTTCCACCATGATTTCTTGGCAGTTTATCCATGACCTATGTTTATGATTCAGTTTAATTATTCATGAAAAATGGGGGTTCAAAACCCATTGGGCACAGGTACTGTAGCAGTATTGTAGCGTACTGTAGCAGCGGTGGCACTGTAGCAACGGCGGGAATTGTAGCGGTGGCAGGTCACTGTAGTGGCGGTAGAGTACTATAGCAGTGGCGAGTATTGTGTAGCACTGTAGCAGCGCGAAAACTATAGCAGTACTATTCATAGAATGGGCTTTGGACCAAAAAAATGGGCCTACAGGTCATGTAATGGGATAAATGTCCACTGGGCCTTCAGGCTATGTAATGGGTCTCCCTCTACCCAGTTAAAGAGGTATTTTATTTTCTTTAATAATAAATGAGGCTTTGGCCCCAACCTTTTAAAAAAAATTATGATTCAGTGTTTTAAGTTGTTGTCGCATTTCCCATGTTATGATAATCATGTTATATCATGTCTCGTTGTTCATGTTTATGATTATTATTATTTTTATGACCCATTGATTCACCTATTGAATAACATGTATCACATTATTCCATGTTTATTCCCTTACTTTGATTTATATCTCTCCCCTTTATTATGTTTTCCCTAGGTTATCCCATGCAGTTTTAAAAATACATGGAATTTTAGAAGCATGTTAAGGAAGATTTTAATAATGTTGTTGTATCCCACGTTCAAAATGTTATGATACATACCTAATTCCCAAATAAACTATAATTCTTGATATTTTAGGTTTTATTAAGTGTAATTTTATGTAATAAATCATACATTAATGTGAATTAAAGAGTATGGTTTTTATATGTATAAAACAGGAACAAACACCTACCTGCACCTAGAAATCCCTCCAGTCGAATTCGATAGAAATCTATGAGAAGGCACGAACCCCTACTCATATTAATCAATCCTTCCAACAGACTCTTACAGAATCACTCAAAGAATCCTTCCAACCAATTTTTGGTAGAAAACCATAATCAATTGCACACACATTTCTGCATTCATCAACCCTACCGGTAGTTTTTTCTGGTAGCACCCGGAGAAGTCAGTCGGGAAGTTTCAGTGATAAATTGGGGGTAGGCCCAACTCTCTACCCCCAAATACGAGTAATATTAGTACCCATTGAAAAGAAAGGGATGATAGAATAAGTAGAATTCCCTTAATCTAGATGTGTAATGGGTATATATCTCATTTTTAGTTGTTGAAGTCACCAATCATATCTTGAAAATGGTAAAAGGGAAACACAAATCCCTACTTACATCCTACAGACCTTCCAGAGAATCATAATGGTAGAAAAAGTTGCACCAAAGGGATGTAAACACATATTTATCCCCAAAAATGGGGTAGCTCATCAATATTCCACCCTAGAGAAGACACAAACCTCTGCTCCCATCGAGGAGGGTCTTAGGGAAAACTTCCCATGATATACGAAAAACTGGATCAAGAACATACATAAATTCAAATATAAGGTAATTGTCTCATTCCAATGGCCACTCTAAGGAAGGAACAAACCCATGAAAAAATTCTAGGAGCTTATATGTGAATTTTGGAAGCAACATGGGTGCTATTTAAACAAAATTTCATGCCTAAAAACCAATTCCCCTAGTAAGTGTCTCCAGTTTCTCAAAAGAAGGCATCCAAGAAGAATCCTCACCAAAGAAAACTAGAAAACAAAGATCTGATCTATGATCCCACTCTACTTAATGTTGGAATTATTGAAGCCCTTAGATTATTATCTATGGAATCTCAAGATCCTACTCTCCTATTACCAAATTATGTGGGAAGTATCAATAATTATTAAGGTCCTCCTCAGACACTTCACTGTGAAGGATTTCTTTATGACCATACTATGATCGATCTTGAGATCCCATCTCCTAATGAGAGTCACAACAGCCCTCTATATGGCCATAAGATTAAGGAGTAATAGTTTATTTCCCTTGATATAATTCATCATGGTAGTCCTCCTTGTGATGGAACTCACTACAAAAGTTCTCTTCATAGTAGTATTTCACTTCATTAGAAGGGTCCTCCCCTTGGTGATGTAGTAATGATAAATCCCTCTTACCATGAGGTACTTGGAAAAACAAGGTCAGTCATGTTTGATACCTTGTCATTGGAAATTGAAATTATTTCTCAACCAGAAGATAGCCTAAGGTGATGGTCATTCTCATAACCTCCTTTGGATTGCCTACCTTCCAATATAATAGAGGAAATCTCAAACAATATCACCACTTATGATAAATCGGCTGAGAAGTGTCCACTCTGGTCGGACCAGGTAGAGAAACCTCTAGATAAAGATAAAGAATATTTATTAAACATGAGTAAACAATTGGCTAAAGATGACATACCATTCATGTTTTGGCCTTTATCCACCCCTCAATACAGCATTCCAGAGGTGTTATCGAAATATTGTGTGCATGACATCTACCTCAACATATGGAAAAATATTCATCAATTGATACAAAAAGTATTATCCTATGAAAAGTATCAAATCCATGTCAAGATAATATAAGGTATGCAATGTTGAATTGACTTGTAAGCTCTCATAGATGTACGACATCCAAAGATCGAGAAAAATCAAGGAGCCCTTCAATGCACATGCCTCATTGTGTTAAAAATATTTCAAAATTTTATCACAAATACTATATATGGTGTTTATATCATTGGATGGGGTGCACATGTAGTGTTATATTTCACTACACTCCCTAACCAGAAAAGCCCTCCAAAATTGGTATCATGCAATGTTATAGATTTAGGAAATCTCCATCAAACAGACCATGTTCACAATCAAAGATATTCTCAAAAAAATAAGCCCTGACCAACTCTCACCAACTTCAGTCCAGAATAGAGCTGGCTATTGAGAGAATTTTTCATCAAGAATTTGTAAATATCAAGAAAGCCTCCCAATTAGGGGGATTTGGTCATTGGATAATGAAAATTTCAGAAATAGCGCAATGGTCTTCAGAAATAGGTGATTCAAGTACATACCAAATGATGCAACCGGTACATGTTCAAACAAAACTCCATAGAATCATAAGGGAAGCCGCAATAGTAGTAGTCACAGTAACTCAAGAGAAAACCTAGCCTATAGAGCGGGGGTATTTTTTAACACAACCATCAAGGTCATCAAACTAAACTCAAATAGTTTTGAAAGTGGAATGGGGATAGCCCCAGCCCTTAGGGATGGGGGTTTTGTCACCTCAACAACATACTACTCAGCAGATATCGGTCTTATATCAATTAAGGGAAGTGTCGTAGAATGGATCCTACCAATTTATTCCATCCCATGACCTGATAACATTAATAGGGACACACGTGACTAAACTATCTGGGGATTCCATTTGGATTACCGCCTGCCAAGAAGCTCTTAGTGAATCATCAAAGGAGAGGAAAAAGACTTTTGAAGGGTGTATAAAGAAGAATACTCATAAAGTCACTAATATAATTCTTATAATGAATTACACATCAATGAATGTCATCAAAATAGACCTTATATATTCTACAGAATATGAGACCAATTCGAAGGAGGGACATAGGAGGAAGTTTTGGTTCATAATGTGGTCCACACCAAAATGATTAAAGGAGGTGTGCATACCTGAAAATAGAGGCTTGCCCTGAATATGGGAATTAAATAAAACAATCCATCAATACCCCCTTGAAATTCATCCAATAAGGAAAAGGTTAAGTGTCATATTGTGCCTCACCTACCTCCTAGAGAGGTTAATATCCTTTTATTTAAAGAAATGTTTGCTTATCAGGAGGAAGAGATAAAAGAATTTAGGAGACTCAATTCATAACTGCTTAGAGGAAGCCTTACTACTGGATATGTTTTACAAACAGATCCTTAACTCACACTCCTAGTTATCACACCTCAATGAAGAGGGTTTTACATGGAAACTGAAATAGATCTGGAACATCTTCTCAATATGGGACACCAACCACCAATATACTTGGATAATAAGATATCATATCAGAAGTTCCCTCCCTTGGTTGCACCAATAGAACAGGTCCCGTTACATTCTTACCATCCTGCCCCTATAGGCTACCCATGACAGATACCAGTAGTACCGTCATAGATGGACCTATCATCTACCACACATGTTCAAGCTCTGAATCAGCTAGACATTCCCCAAGGGCTAATGAACACTCTTCAGTCACTCATGGATCTACTGGAATCCATGGAAGAATGGTGTGCACCAATACAATCAGAAAATAATCCTTATCAAGAATGGGTAGATCTGACTCTTCCCCTATCAAACTTTAAGAATCATGTATTTATAATTTTTAATGGATCGGGAGTTTTAGAGATACATTTGATTCATTTTATATCTCATTGTGATATCTTGATGGAGACCCAGGAACAATAGGAGGAAATGTCACCAACGAGCCTGTATCCAAGTGGTAAAGGCTCCTTCTTGGCATCCAAAAGACCTAGGATTGATTCTAGGTAGGGATGAAATTCCTAGGGGTACTGTAGTATATTGTAGAAGGGCACTGTAGTAGTACTGTAGCAGTGGCAGAACTATAGAGGCATTGACATTGTAGTGGTGGAGGTACTGTAGCAGGGCACTGTAGCAATACTGTAGCAGTGGAAGAACTGTAGAGGCGTTGACATTGTAGTGGTAGAGGTATTGTAGAAGGTACTGTAGCGATGGAAGTATTGTAGCAGGTACTGTAGCATCATGGGTACTATAGTAGTACTATTCACTAAAGGGCCCTTTAGGCCAAAAATGGGCTTTCATAACCTTGGTCCTTAGGGCTATGTAATGGGTCTCCCTTTACCCAGTCAAACGAGGTATTTTCTTTGATTTAATAATAAAATGAGGCTTCATCCCCAACCTTTAAAAAAATAGAAGGAAATAAAACCCAGGTTCTTTGCATAATCACTATAGGGACCAGCATTTGTACAACACACTAGCTTGTAGGATCGGTTAATTATGAGGTGGGAAGACCTCCATCATAAGTTTCTCTTCCAGTTTAGCTCAACACTATAGAAGACAACAGCCCTTGATATATCAAAATAAAAATAGTGGTATAATGAAAGGGTTTCAGATTTCATTTCCTAGTGGATAGGATTGACATACTCCTTAAACATACCGCTCCCTAAAGAGGACTTGTTTCCCATCTTTATGGTGAATCTTCACGAAGATTTGTGCACAAAACTTATCCCTATGAAATACACAGGAGGGTTTTGGGACCTCACTGTGATTTCTCAAAGAGTGTAAGTCTCCATCACATATACCAAATCTAAGTCCTAAGTAATTTCATCAACTCAGGTAAGAATAATGAGGAAATAAGAGGTTTCCACTATTACACTTAAGTAGGACCATGTACTTGATCCCACTCTAAAAGTCACATTGTATTGTGTGGATCTGCCTCCTGAGATATAACGACAATGACCACCTCTTTAGGATGATAAAAGATAGAAAAGAAGATAACAATTTCAGGAGATGAAAAACAATGTTTTTCCTTTAGAAATGACCAAATCCCTAGCTACTTCATCTCAATATTTGAGAATAACTTGATCAAGTTTCTAAAGAATAGGAAACCCAGTAAATATAGAGATAGAGATCTCCCAAACTATTGTCCCTTCCATCAAGTATATGGGTACAACATTTAGGAGTGTTTTTTTCAAATACCTCCTAAAAAAGATGGTGGAATTCGAGAAAGTGAAGCTGGGCAGGCCACCTACTCAGGTAGCATGTGTCTCTTCTAGTGATTCGAGGGATGAGAATGAATGGAAGGAAGTTAAAATCAAGAGTACACATAAGTTTAGTATTTGTATGTTTAGAAAGACAATCAACTGAATACATTATATTATCTGAACATAGCTAAAATAGCCAATTGTTTCATCGACCACTTCCATTACAACACGTCCAACTTTATTGGCAACTCAGTCCTTTGAAGTCTAGTATTCCAAAAAGCAACATGGTCGGAAGAGTAAGAAGAAAACGTAGGAAGATGAGATTGTGATAAATCTAAAGTTATCTTTGACTTTAGCAGACTTCATTCATATAGTCCTAGAAGTACAGGCACCTCCCCACCAAATAGTACAATAAGGGTTAACCCGCTAAACATAATCTCTATAAGTTGAAGAGTTGATCTTTAGTTCCATTAATTTTATTCATTTAATGGATCACTTATCAGGTGATAAGTGCGACTATGAACCCAAATTCCCTTGATTGGGTAATTGATGGGAGAGTCTATCAGAGTCGAGGATATAGGGGAATACATGGTCATGCCAGGAGTCACTACTTTAACCAAACCCCTACTCGAATTATCTATGTGGACAAAACTCATGGGAGAGATCTATAGTGATCTCAATAATAATAAGGAAATTCCCCCACACATGACAGGATCTTCCCTAAAATGACCATTCTGAAAGATCAGCTATAGGATACAATATTCCCTAATAAACATCAGTGTGTAGGTAGACCTAGCTGACTTAATCCACAAATATTATAAGAACCTTCAGCTCTTACTCTAAGGGTTGATCTGTCCACATCAAGTGCCTCAATTCCTAAAGCACCTGAAAAAGACCATCCTCATGCTATGAAGCATGGAACTTTGGGCCAAAAGTATGATATTTTGAAGCAATTATCCCTACTGTCAGCTAAGTTATCAATCCTGGATGCCTTGAGTCTATCAAAATACCTTAGGGAAGCACTCATAGAGGCCTTTTCAATCCCCTAGAAATTTGAATTTGGAGTTGCTGCTGATGAAGTGTATCGTGTAAAGAACGATCCTATAGAATGCCACATAGTCATCTCTTTCATAGACTAGGATTAGGATTCCATCATACAAGGGAACTTCAAATACTTTTATATATCTGTTAGGATAAATAACCTTGATGTTTGACGATCCTTCATTGACAATGGCTCAGGAGTCAACCTCATCCCAATCTGAACACTTCGTCAATTGGGTTCCAATGAATCTCACTTTTCTCCCTCCACTTTAATGTTACAGGTTTATTACAAGAATGATAAAAAGGATCTTGTAAAAATAAAACTCAAAAGGACCCATAATATGAATAATACATCGTATTTAGAGATATCAACCCGAACTATCTGAAATATGACTTCCCAGTTCCAATCACAGAACTCCTAATTGATGCAATGATTGGTTATCAATACCTCTCTTTCATGGATGGTTATTCAAGGTGAAACCAACTTCGAATAGACATATAATATGAATAATACATCATATTCATATTCCACTAGGGAGTATTCTACTATCAGTAAATTCCCTTTGGTTTGAATAATGTTGACACCACATACCAACTTTCCATGCATCACGTCTTCAAACCCTTCCTATGAAATTTTGTCAAATTTTTTTTGATGATATAGTGGTTAAGTCATGAAAATTATCTGACCACCTAGATGACCTAGAAACCATCTTTAACAAAATACAACAACATATCCTAAATATAAATCCCTTAAAATGTGATTTTAGGGTAACATCGGGATAGTTTCTTGGCATCATCATACGCCATCACGGCATCAAAGTCTCCCTTGATAAAAAAAATATATCCTTATCATGTAACCTCCTAAAAACCTCAAAGAGATGAGAGAACTTCAATGAAACTTGTCCTATTATAATGCTTCATATCCAACCTCGTAGGAAAGTGTTTTATCTTTAATAAACTGGTGAAGAAGGGGGGTCACATATCAGTGGACCAATGACTTTTAGGAATCATTTTACAAACTCAATAAATACCTCTTAAGACTGCCAATATTAATTCCACATGTTAATGTAAAGCCTATAATTTTATATTTGATGGAACTAGATTGATCACTGGGTTCCTTTCTCATGAAAAAGAATGATTTTGAGAATGAAAACAACCTTTATTATCTTAGTTGAACTATGCTCAATGTCATGACTCATTATTCAGATATCGAGAAAAGATTCCTATAATTAATCTTTTCAATTCAGAAACTGAGGCACTAAATGAAGCACCATAAGGTCTATTTGGTCACTCATAATAACCCAGTCAAATAAATCCTCAGTTGTCCTATATTGACATGATGTCTAGCGTGGAGGTTAGTTATACTGTAGCAGTTTGATATACATTTCATGCCTCATAAAGTAGTGAAAGGTTAGGCCTTGGCATATTTCCTTACAGAACACCCATCTATAAAAACAACATCATTAAATATTGAATTTTCTAATGAATATAAATTATCCATTCAAGGTGCCCCCCAAATGTGGGAAATGTATTTTGATGGTGCATCTAGGAGCCCAATGGGGAGAAGAATGGAAGACCCTAAGCTCAAAAAATTTGGGTTATAGATCATTCTCATTTCCCCATAAAAAGATGGTTTTACCTTACTCTTTCCTATTTTCAAAAGTCTATACAAATAATTAGGAAGAATATTAGACCATCATTGTAGGACTGGAACTAGCACTCCAAATATCAGCGGACCATTTAGAGGTTAAAGGAAATTTATTGTTGGTGATCAAACATATCAATGGGGATTATGACATCAGAAAATAAGAGATAATCCATGTGATTTACTATGCCTAAGGGTTGATAGAGTAATTCCCCTTGGATCTAATATTGACTCACATCATGTGATCACAAAATTCCCAAGCATATGCATTTTAAAATGCAGTTATAGCTCTAGTGGATCCAAACTGGGATGAAACATTCATTATAATTTCCCATCGCCGAATGGTCTCAACTTTTGTTCAAATTAGAACATAAGAGATTAATGAAGTCATCCCTATCTCTAAATTGTATAGTCCTACCACTGGGTGGATGATTCCTATCATGGACTACCTTTATAATGGAGTACTCCCACCACATACAGTTGGTAAAGAGAAAATCCACCTATGAACAACCAACTTCACTCTTTATGATGTCCCAAATCACTAGAAATTCCTCTACAAGTGAGGCTTTGATAGATTCCTTCTCATATGTATTGATGGACAATATATCGTTGTTGTTATAAATGAAGTGAATTTTGGATCCTATGGTTCCCATCAATCAGGGATCAAACTTTCCCACCAAATTTGAAGGCTTGGGTACTACTAGACCACTATGACACAGGATTGCATAGAATTCACCATGAAATTTCATTCATGCCAAGTGCATTAAAAATTAATTCATCAACCCCTAGATCTTCTACATATATCTAAATACTTCTGGCCATTTTCCATGTGGGGAATGGATTTTGTGGGGCCATACCCTCCAGCTATGTCCAAGTAGTTCAAATATATCTTGACTGCTACCAATTTCTTTTCCCAATGGGATGAGGAAATACCCCTCAAAGACTTCAGGTCCAAAAGAATTATCGACTTCATGAAAACCAAAATCATTGATATATTTGGTTTCCCTTATACAATACTAATGGAAAATGGCACCAATTTCTGTTCTATTAAGGTAGAAAAGCTATACCAGGAGTATAATATCAAATCCAACCATCATTCAGCTAGCATGCAGTGGAAAATGGATAGATAGAGGCCTTCAACAAGACCCTATAAAATATACTCTAGAATATGGTAGATAAAGATAAAAAGTATTAGACTTAAAAGATCTTACATGCCTTATGGGATTACCAGACTTCAACTCGTACTGCCACACGGGTGACCCCATACTCACTGGTATAAGGGACAGAAGCAGTCCCACCCATTGAGGTCTGGCTTCCATTGCTTCGTGTTTCCATATATGACCATCTATCCACAGATGATCACTCTCAAAAACTACTAGATGAGTTGGAATGTCTCAATGAGAAAATATTTCACACCTTTAATCACTTGGAAGTATATCAAAATCAGATAGCATGGGCCTTTAACAATAAGGTCTATCTCATTTCATTCCTCCAAGGAGAATTTGTATTGGTCCTTAGGACTCCAATGATACCAATAAATAAACATCCAAATCTTGAAAAAAAGTGGGAGGGACCTTAATCTATACACAAGGTCCACTCTAAAGGATTTTATTCCTTGATCTCAGTGGATAGGGATATCATTACGACCCCAACCAATGTAATATTCCTAAATAAATGTCTCATGTAATTACATGGAGTTCATCCTAGCTGCATGACATTAAACTACATAGTTGGTCCTTATCGCATGATCTTAAAAGGAATGATATAATTTCCATGTTGCACAAAGTTAAACTGCATGGCATTATCTTCCTTGTTGCACGACGATAAACTGCACGACATATGGTCCTAGTCTTATGACCTAAAATTGCATGACATCATTCATCCTCACCGCATTACATTAAAACTGCATGGTTAATGTCTCTCTCATTTGAAATTAAGAAACCCCAAAAATACCAAAAACTAAGACACTCCTTATGGTGCCTTAAATATGGTCCTCTATCATAGGTATAAGTCCCAATCACATCCCTCTAACTCCTCAATAGGTCGAGATTCCCTCTAGGCCAGACATGAGGAAGAAAGGGTGGGTTTCTCCCATGCGTAAGCCCCACTCACATAATCACCACTCCATAGTGTCACTGGGCCCCCTTTATGAGTATAATTACCAACATTATCATATCCTTACTACATGACATAAAACTGTATGGTCAGCATCCTTATTGCATGAAAATAAACTGCACAACCATTTCAAGAACTATGTGTGGCTTGATTCTCATTCCAATGAGATATGTAGTGACTCTTGGACCTCCCATCCTAGGTCCAAGCATGATTAAAAAAAATAAAACCCCCTTTTCCCTATATATGAATTAAATCTGCACAGGGAACTTTTCTAGAACATATGTCTTGTTCTCATTACAATGAGATACATATTGATGCCTATACCTCATGTCTTGGTCCCATCCATTATTCTAGAAAATATAAAATCCACCTTTTACCCACGTCAAAACCTAATTGATGTGGGGAAATATCTTAAATAACTACATGTGTCTTGATTATTTCTACAGCAAGATATGTAGTGACGCCCAGATCCTATATCCTAGTCCAGCTACAATATTTCTTTTACATCAGGTGACCCACGTCCTTACCGCAAGACATTAAAATTCATGGTCAATGTCCTCATTGAATGATGAAAAATGACATGGTCTTTTGATAACTACATGTGGCTTGATTCTCAATCCAATGAGATACGTAGTGATGCCCAGATCTCTAATACTAGGTCTAGCTGCAACAACAACAACAAAACTCCCACTCCTTGTGTATGGGTTATACCTGAATAGGGAACCTTTCAAGAACTACGTGTGGATTGATTCTTATCCCAACAAGATATGTAGTGATGCTTGAGTCCTATCCCCTAGTACAACCACAATTCCCCCTTTCACATTGAGAATCCTATGTCCTTACTACATGACATTAAACTACATGGTTCTTCAAGAACTATGTGTTTCCTGATTCTTATTTAATAAAGATACATAGTGATGCCCAGATTCCCATCCTTGGGCCTAGCCACAACATTTACTTTATTTCGCATCAGTTCATCTTCATCCTTAACTCATGACATTAAACTATTTGGGAGTTTAAGAACTATGTATAGTTTGATTCTCATCCTAATGAGATACTTAGAAGCACCTAGATCATACCTCCTGGCCCAACCACCAGAAAAATATAAATGCCCCTATCCTTACCTTTTATTTTCTTTGTGTGGTGGGAGAAACCTTTTCCACTCCTTGTTTCCCACACCAAGCATAGCTCACATGATCATAGGAGTTTTGGTAAAATAATTCCCTAAATGAGTAAGGAATTTTAATTCACATTGGGGCTATCATGGCCCTGGCTACAATACCTTAAAAGGAACACCAGATAACCTCATCACATGATAATAAACTATAAAATTTCCTTAAGAACTATGTGTGGATTTATTCTCATTCCAATGAGATACATAGTGATGTATGGATATTCAAACCTAGACCCAGTCACAACACTGTGTAGGGAATTCCCCCACTCTCCTATGTACAATTCAGATCTACATAAGAGGATTCAATATGGGCTCTCACTCAATGAATGAGCCTATATTCAATAAAAAATCCATGTTTCTTCCATACATGAATTCTATTAGTATGGGAAATCCTTTATATAATTGTGTGTGGATTTATTCTTAATTCAAAAGGATGTGTAGTAAAACTCGGGCCCTATACCCTATCCTATTCCAGCCACAATATTCCTTTTTCTATGTTGAGTCACATACCTCCTTACCACATGACATTAAATTGAATGGTTTATGTCCTTGCCGCATGACTTTAAACTATATGGTACCTCAAGAACTACGTGTGGCTTGATTATTTATCCAACAAGGTATGTAGTGACACCTAGTCCTCATGCCCTAGTACTAGCCATGGGGTAAATAAAAATTCCCCCTCTACTACATGTAAATAACAATCTATGTTGGATCTTTTGATTTGGGTCCCCTCATTAGGGGGTCCACCAAGGAAAAAAAGATGTCCCCATTCTACATATGAGTTAGATATATGCAAGGGACCCTAAAATTCATGGCCAATATCAGTCCAAATGATTCCTTTTTCAGACGTATCCCTTCCACATGTCATACTCCTAATATTGGGAACTTTTATATCTCCATAATATTTCTCTAACTTTTGGTGATAGAATGTCTCATACCTGAGGAATTTTTTTTCCTAACTATGTTATAACACACCTCGGTTGGATTTTCATAATTTTACCATAAAATGGGACTATCATCCAAAGGATTCAACTATTTGACTATGCAGTAACATGCCCCAATTGGATTTTCATAAATTAACCCACAAAATGGGTTTTTCAACTAGTGATAACTTCACCCTCAGGAGAAGCCTCTTTTATCTTCATAAGCTTTAATGACATTATGTTAGAACCTGGGATTTAAATTCATTCTACAGTCATCCCTCCCATATTTTCTCCATATCCTTTATCCTGATCTATAAACCCCCAAGACCATGGTTTACAATTTCCTCCCTCATGATCGGAGTATGCGGGAATGATTTTGGTATGGTAGTCCACATATCACTTATCATTTTCATGACTCCATGGTCCTATCCATATGACCTAAAAATACAGGAGAAATATTTCTTATGCTTGGATCAGATCTGCATAGGGAACCTATTCCCCCAATTCTTTGGTAATTTTGACTTGAAATTATCCCTCTATGTTTAGGTACTTTCCTTCCACAAACCATACTTTGTGTTTTAGGAAATATGAATCTCCATAAACTTTATTCCACCATCAGAAATAGATTGTCAAAATTCTTAATAACTCATTTTCATAACTATGTTGTAACATGTCCCATATGGATTTGCATAAGTCTCCCACAAAATGGGTATGTCAGCCAAAGGATGTCACTATTGACTATGTTGTAACATGTCCCAATTGTATTTTCATAAAGTAGTCCACAAAATGAGTTTTCCAACCAGTGAAAACTTTTTCATCAAGAGAGAACTATTATATCACTATTATCCCTTCCTCTATATCGTCTATCAGATCTAAAGATCCCAAGATCACAGCTTATAACATTCCCCTCCTTATACCCGGATATGATGGTACATTTATAGATAGATTGCCAATAATGGTAGAATCATTAACCTATCGATCAAAGATAAAGACCTTAAATTATATCCCCCCAACATCCTTGTCGTAAGATGTTAAACTACATGGTCAATGTCTAATTCACATGAAATTAAACTACATTATTGTTTAAACCTTTTCAAAAAGGGGACTTCCCCTTGATATTGGTCATTTAACAAAATGTACCCTCCTCTACACAAGACAAATTCATTTAGGAGCAATTACCCATTCATAGACAATGTCAATACAGATGATCTCCTCATTCTCAGACATCTTACCTTGGAAAAACCACCCATTATGTTCTTGAGAAACTTGAAACTTCATAAAATTCCTCCATCCATCAGTAATATAATTTCATAATTCTTAATAACTCCTTTACCTGACTATGCTATAATACACCCAAGTTGGATTTTTATAAGTCACCCACATAAGGGGTTGTCAGCCTAAGGATTAAACTATTTGACAATGTAATTATACACCCCAGTTTTATTTGAATAAATTAGCTTGAAAAATGTGTTTTTCAACCAGTGATAACTTCATCCTCAGGAGAGACCTACTCTATTCCTAAATATCATGTTTTAGATTTGGGAACCAAAAAATCATGGCTCAAAATTCCCTATTGAGTATCTGAATAATGTTGGAACATTATCGGCCCACAAACCTTGTTTAGGTAATCATTTCAAAACTTTTGGTCAAAGTTATTCAACCTAAAATACTGGTCTCATTAGTCTAGGTTAAACGACTTGAAACAACCCACAAAAAAATACAATACTCACTAGATTGAAAACTCATAAAGGGAACTCTAGAAAAAAAGTCAAGTCTCAACTCTCTAGACCCACACTCCATGTGGTTTAGGAAAAAATCAAGCAATGAAAATAAATAGGAACAAAACTTGTTAGGCTAAGAACCCAAAATGGGGTTGTCAAAGAAAAATATGATTCTCTTCCACTAAGTCTTCTTATATTGAACTTAGGAAAAAAATAGGGAAATGACACAAAATACAAAAAGTTTGTAGGTTTTTTCATATACATCCAACGACCTGAAGGCCTTTAATTTTTTATTTTAAAAAAATCTCCCTTTTAAGGGAAGAAGGGGGAACCCTAACAGACATCATCGACAAAGGACATATCACAACCTAAAGGTCAAGAAAGACAAACCAAATTGACACCATGGAGCTACCCCTCCCCAGAAATTGAACATGAATAAACAATCCATCATTGCAAGGATGAACGGATAGCAAGTGTCCTGTGGAAAAGCACAGGCTCGATCCGATGGCTGATTCCATACCCTCTCAAACATATGAATCCAAAAATCACTGAAACGATGAATGACATCTCTAGAACCTCCTCTGGATCCTGATCCACGTGGTCAATTATGGGTGCATCACTATACCAAAAAACCTCAAAGAAGGAACATTTCCACCATTCTAAAATCACATCTCCATAGCGCCTTAATAAGTGACCATCCTGGACAAGCCACGCTGCCCTCCACATTACACCCCCGCAAGCAGAGTCACATAAGCTCGAAAGAAAAACCAAAAGGCGCAAGTTCAATCCATCGTCACCTAGGACTGGGTGGCCCAAACCCGCACCAAGGGAAATCCACTAATGAGAGAGTCTGGGTCATCCTGAAAAAGAAAATCCACTGTGGGCATGAATCATCTCCAATAAGAACCTCAGAACACCCTCACCATTTTCTAAAACCTCACAGTAACATGCTAGAGGGAATGCTCAAAGAAGAACCAATGAGGTTGAACCATAATAACCAAATGAAAATCCACTAACCGAGTTGAAACAAATCATGCAATACCAGATACACCCAGTTGAAGCAAATCACGCATACCAAATAAAATCTTAAGAAACATGCATACCAAATAAAACCTGAATAAATCACAGAAGTTGCAACCAAGAAACACCTCCCCCTCTGAATCACTGCAAAACAGGGGTTGATCCGCACCTGAACCCACTGGAGACACACCTGGACTCATCAGAATCCAAGAAGCCAAGGCCACATTGTCGAGGCTGGAAGAGCTGATCTCACCGAACCGTGGATCCACGTAGAGCCTCACCGGAAGTCGAGAAGCCAAGGCTGAACCGACAAAGCTGGAAGCACTGATCTCATTGAACCGTGGAGACGCACTGAAACATCGACGGTAGGGGCGAGCCACACTGGTCCAAGCTCCAACATGCTGTCAGGAATCGTTGATGCCAACCACGAACAGAACCATGATGACATCGTGCTGATCCGGGACCAGATGCATCAACCACAAACTAAATCAGGTCGGAGGGGGAAGGAGAGACTGCAACTGGAGGAAAACCCTAGCCGCCAAGGGTTGGGAGAGGATGCCTCATGTTGGAATAATGTTGTAATGTGTCAAGGTTCCCTACAGTTACCTTAGAACCAGATTATTTTCAATCTGAACAAATCTAATTCTAAGGGGGGGCTTTTATTGACACTGTGAAAGGGTGTTCCATGCACTTTTCTATAGAATTCAAGAAGCAAACCTCACTCAGACACCAAATTTTGAGTTTGATTAGAAATGAATCGTTGTATCGAAAAAAGGATTGGATTGGATTTCCATGTGTTGCAACCCAAAGCTTCCTCTACCCAGCTCAAAAAATTTATGGTGAAACTCTCTATTTTTCATGGGGTTTAGTGATGATAGCGAAGGTATGGGACCAAAGGGTCAGTAAAAAATACTAGAACTGATATCGAATAGGGTTGTAGGGGCATATCCCCCATGGTATAGAGTAGAAGGTTTTCCTAAGTGTCCCTATGCACCAAGAGGTTGGAGAAGGCCCTAGTTGTGTAGCCCAAAAGGAACAACCATCCCTGCGAGAGGCACTTGCACACACCACCTGTACAGCATAGAAGTTTTTTCACCCCTCTGTGGGACACCTGTGCCGAGTAACTACACCCGAGACATACATGGGAAACCTCCTTCAACCAAGGTTCTCTATTTTCCAATAAATAGGACCATTGGTCTCCTTATTTTCACAATTGGAAAATCAAAATAATCCACCAAGATCTATTTGCACAGCCCCCTCACCCAGGTCTCCAAAAATTCCTTAAGTAGCTCTCCAAAACCTAAGAGAAGAGGGAATTAAGTAGGATAGAGAGATCAAAGTCCCTACAGGGTATGAAACACAAGACACCTATGGGAGGAATAATTTTCCCCTTAGTGGACAACCACCCATTCAAGGACCTTTCCCTAATAAGGGAACTATGAAATCCTTATCCCAGAACACCTAAGGAGACCCGTGGTTCCTAGGATAAAGCCTCTCCCAAGTGTTGTTTCCCAGTTGGTTCATTTTCCAAGGCATACCTAGCTCTTATAGGCCTATAACCCTGTGTGAATCACTTCCATTTCCTTTCAGACCCTGCACAATACACCACTACCCTCTAATCCCAAACCTATGTGATCCCCTCTTTTATTTCTATTTCAATCCACCAATTATAGGAATCATCTCCCTTTGGTTCCCTTATCTAAAATGGACCAAGTTTAAACCTCGACTAAAGCCTCCGAACTTGAAAAACCATGGAGAGGGGAACACCAATGTGTCTCAAATTTGGATATGCATATATATGTTCAATAGTTCCCTGAACTTGTCCTACCTGATTGTTAGGGTCCTTGAGGTGAATGTGAGTATTAATTCACACAAACACGAGGACCCTAACCCTGGGGATGGTTTTAGGGATTTCCCAGTCTTGGGAATTAGGGTTAGAACCATATTCTTCCCTAGAATTCTCTAAGACCCATAGCCTCCAGTTCACAGAAGGGAGGGTGAGGATCATGCTTGAGTTTCCCATTTATAGGGAATAATATCCTCCTCTCTAGTTTTGGAACCAATTTTAGGTCATACCTTTAGAATTAAGCCATTTTCCTTTGTTGCAGGACCCCTCCTGCTTCATTCCTTCCTCTATCTATCCTAGTTACCAAAAATGTGAGTGGACATGGGAATTTTCAAATCCCTTTATCTCTCCATTTGGTTCTAGGAAACGATGATGGGAGGGATGTTCCATCACCCCGGCATCTTCCACCAACAATAGAGGGATCATGTGGTTTTCTAGATCTTCCACTTCCTATTTTTTTCACATTCAATCATGAATCATCATAACTCATGTGGTCTTAGAGGATAGCCACAATCATGACATATACATGATCGGATGCATGTTTTTTAAGATAAAATTCTTATATATCTTCCTTCTCCTTCCTTAAAAGGGCCTCCATAGGTGTGGATCCTCAACTCCATGTATCTATCCCCTGGGTAACTCAGATTGTGTGATTTGTTAGATCTTATATTTCCTCTTTTTTCTCACACTAAGAATGACTCAGTTGGTCTTAGAGGTTGACGGTGTTCATGACATCCACATGATCCCATACCTATGGGAAACATTCAAAGTGTAAGTATCAACTCATTAATAGACCTATTATTCAGTATAAGCCCTAGACATAACCAAACTAGGGCATCCTTCTCAGGAGTAAGCCCCAATCACAACCCCATTCACCACAGAATCCTCCTCAGGAATAATCCCCAAAATATAACCTTTGGGACTCATACCTGGTATAAGCGCCAACCATATCACCATACTCATCCATGGGACTCCTCCTTAGGTTTAATCCTCAAACAATCCTCAAAATAACCATGAGTAGAAACATCCCTCATGGACTCTGTCACAGGGAATCATTTTCAGGAATAATCCCCAACTTAATCCTATCAAAGGTCCACACTCCTCTGTGAGATAAACCTTTATAGGGCTTCTGTAGGTATGTTTCCTCACCATCTAACTATGTGGAATTTGATTCCATTACAAATGGGATACGTAGGAAGACACCATAAGGTCCAAACCCAACACCCCAAATCAACCCTATTCTCTCTGGTCCACATTCCCAATAGGGTATTATTCAACCTAGGAATCCATATACCTTCCAAGTTCCCTAGGATGCTTTAGTATAAATCCAATACCAAGATATGAATATGAACCTTTCACCTAGATTTCCTTTCTTCAAGACACTAAACTATAATTTTTGGTCTTTATCACATGAACTTAAAAGGTATAATGTGCCCCCATTAAGTTCCACTAAACTGCGTGAGTTCTTATTACTTTCACAAGGATATGTAGGAATCCCATCTCTTGGGTCTGATCCCGACATCAAAACAATTCTCATCTCTCTGGATGATGATACACTCCAGAGCGCCCCATTGTGTGTATGAAAACTAGCATCGTCATAATAAAAACCAAAGAATCTCATATCAGTACATAAGAAGATACCATTGATGGAGAACCTCAGAAACATATAGATTTCTCCATTAATGAATAATTGCAGATACATGAAGATGATTATAAGTTCCATACATTCTAATAATTGATTATTAATTCAAGGGTGACCCATGTCATACTTGGGAATTAATTAAGGATTCATGAACATATCTTAAATATATAAGAGAGTCCCATAGTAGGGAATAATTATCCCTAAAAGGGTGTGATGATCTTGAACTCCCATCCTCTCGACCAATGTGAGTTGTTAATCATCATTAGACAAACTTTCAAAAGAGTTTCTGCCTTTAGAAAGAAGGTCCCTCATGGATATAGAACCATTGGGTTTTTCCAATTCCATGAAGAAACTCATTGGAAACTATTTAGAAATAGTTAACCTAACTTGAATGATTTCACAAAACTCAACCCCCTGCAATCGACCATCGGGTAACTTTTTTTCATCAAAAACAATGATTTCATGTTTAAATTTGTTTCCACTTTCCCATTTTCCTTTTTTTTATCATGATATATCATTCCTCTTTGTTCATGTTTATGATTATCACCCATTTTATGTCCCACATAAATTCCTATTTTCTAACATGTAATACTTTCTTCATGTTTTGATTTGTTTATTCTCTTGCAGGGATTTATATCTTACCACTTTCTTATGTATGTCCTCAGGTTATCTCATGTAGTTTAAAATCTATATAATTTTAGAAACATGTTAAATAATTTTTCAATAATATTTTTTATATCCATGTATCAAGTTGTTATGTTATATACCTAATTATTTAAAGACACCAGGCTTCTTGATATTCTGGGTTGTATTAAGTGTATTCTTATGTAATAAATCATAAATAAATGTGTAATAAAGATAAGGGTTGTCATAGTTCTCATCATAGGAAAATGAGGTTATCAAATCCTTAAGAACTCTCATGTGTGAGATTTGGAAAAAGCATGGCCCCATGCTAAAGGGCTTTGTGAGAAAATGGATGCAACTGGGGATGGTGGTGTGTCCCACCTAGGAGGTCTATCCACCCATGGAGTTCCCTCATATTTATCAATTATAGTCCACTGAAAATAATTCAAGACCAATATAGTTGGTATCAAAGGAAAGTTTAGTTATTTTTGGTATTATGATTAGAAAGCTCTAGTGAAATCAATAGGGATAACACTAAGTATATGAAAACATCCCTAAGCTTTGTTAAAGTATATAATAAGTGGTTTTTAACCAAATACATCTCTTTTTGGATACTATAAGTGTATGTGGATCTGGAATATAGGTTCCTTGGGGTAATAATACTGAAAAGGGAACATTGATCTAGACTCGATTGTTACCTAGTGCATGAAAATGAGCCTTACTTCACACCTAGTTGACACTCCTGAGGGATATGATTTTATAAATTCACAATCTTATTATGAACCATTATTAAGGGAAAAAAATTTCCATAATATTATATTCTATGAAATAGATCATTGATAACTTATATTGAAGCCTTAAAATTCATAAGCTAAGAAAATAAATGTAATTTATAAGTTATCCCTTTAATGTTATTTTCTTCCCAGTTATGTGTTTAATATTTTAAAATTAATTTTCCCTAATTTTCCATTTATTCTAGTTAATGGCTGGAAATAGGAAGAACTAAGTCAATAACCAATGTGATGGGAAGTGTGATGACTTTCCAAAGGATATGAAAAACATGATGGGATCTCAAGTAAGACATATTGTGATTATGTTATACCATCTATCAAAAATCACAATTAACACTTAGCACATAGATGAATTTCCAAAGACATAAGAGAATATGAGGATAAAATCTTAAGTAAGTTAATTCGATAAAGGTGATAAAGGAAAGAAGATTCAATTTCATTAGTGCCAAAAATGTGGAAATTTTCACCAAGTTAAATGTCACAAAGGAACTCAAAGGTGCTTTAAGTGTGTAAAAATAGGGTATAAAGTAGCTAGTTGCTATAAAAATGAAGAGTATAATGGAAGGGAATAAATTGCATCCTACAACACCCTTTATTGTTCAATGTATTATGTGTGGAGAATATGGTCATTATCCTAGTCAAGTCCCTAATCCAAGGGTTAAATACTATACTGATTAAGGAACTATGTTATGGAAGTCATTGAAGTGTTTATGTATTCATATTTGAGAATTATGTTGTAGAAGAAGTTTTTTAATGATATTCTGGATATAAGAATCATGAATCATCTAAGGATTTCTATAAAATAATTTTTCTTTTAAGGATTTGAAAAATATGTTGAGCGGTATCGATAACCTATAAAATTTATTTAGTGATAAAGAGATATTTTGGAAAAACGTGATTTAGGGATTGATAACCCTTAATATGTTTTCATGTTGGGATAAACCTAAAGAGTATTGGGATGATATGTCTAAGGATTATCTTATGTTTAAAATCATTGATACCACTTTTGAAGACATAAGTGATGGAAGTTATGCATGATTTAGGATATTTTGGGAAACATATTACAGGATAAAATATTTTTTATTTTTAGGTGATTAATGATATTTCAGTAGATTTTTTATTGGGTGCAGATATATATACCGATTAGGTCTAATATAAATGATTATTTTAGAAGAATTTCATTATTTTTTTAGAGGTGTAAGTTAAAGGGTATGAGATAACCTTTAAGGTTAAAACATTTTTTAATGTTGATTTTATTGATGTTATTTGGGATATATGGGTATTTATTTAGGGAATGATCTATTGTTAAATCTTTGGGACTTTTTGTTGAATTTTGGAAATTAATGTATTAAGGTTTATTCATTTTTAGTATTATCTCACTTTATACAAACCATTTTGGGTTTAGTAAAGATAGTAGGAATAGATTGTTATTCTTTAGTGGATTATGTGATCCGTTAGAAGCTTATTCTAGTGCTTCGGTCATAAAAATCATCTTGGGTACTCATCATTCGGAGAAAAAGATGATATTCTAGTGGAAATTTATTAAAGGGTGAAATTATACTTGTTAAGAAATTATATTTCCTTATGTTCCTAGTCTATATGGTAAAGTAATTCCTTAAATCTAGGATAGGAATCATGAAACAAAAATATTGTCATATTATTAATTGATGGTATTTTCACCCATCACAGATTTATGGTTTTGTGATCGTTTACTTTATCCTAACCATATTCTCTATCACACTATATTAGTTCTTGGGAATTATTTATTTTTATTAAATGCCTATATTTTAACTTCCCACTAATTTTATCCTACTTAGAAACCTAGTAATGTGATGACCTTCATAATTCCCTTTCTCTCTTTTCAAGTGGATTTTTTATTAAACCTTTTTACAATGTGGGTTTTCACTAAAGATATTTTCAAGTGTCAAAACATTGATTACCAAGATTAAGTTAAAATTGGGAGGAAAAATTTTATTAAAGTGGGGTAGAATTTAATTCCCTGAGTTTCTAAAAGATAAAATTATGCTTGATAGTGTATGTGATATGCAACAAAAAACCCAAACAAACAATGATTATTTAAATATGACTATTTTAACCTAACCATTAAATTTTCAGATATGAATAGGATTAACTAAATTATGAAATATATATATATATATATATATATATATTAAAATTTCTTACTCAATATAAATATATTTATAAATTCTAAGTAAATAATTACTCAATTTTTCATAATGTCATTTTATTATTTAAAAATATGTTTTCTTCAAAAATGATTTTTATTTATTTTTATGAAAAAATATATATATAATTAATTTCTAGAACATTTATAAAATGAATTTGATAAAATTAAAATCATTTTTTAAATTAGAATATAAAAATTCACAAAGGTTAAAAAAATCTATTTTTTTGAAAATATTTATTTTTTAGCGAATAGTGAAAAATACCAATGTTTTTGGTTAAAATGTCATTTATTTTAATAAATTAAGTAATTTAAAAGTCATGTTATTATTTTAATTTTATTTAGAATTAAAATAATTATTATTTATTTATATTTAATTCAATTAATTACATTTAAACCATCTTTATACCAGATTTTAGTATATGTTTTTATTTAGGCTTGAAAACACATTTTTCTGAAAGCTGTTTTAAAATGCATATTATTTCTCCTTTTTAATTAATTAAAATAACCCCTAATGGGGAATTATTTAAATTATATGGATCATATATATATAATTATTAATTTCAACTCATGTAGTTAATATTACTAGTAATATAGTTAAAATAGAATAATGTATTCCTTAAAAATGCATTTTTGTTCAAACCGCTTTCTATTGCGCTTAAGGATTTTATTTTAAGTTAAATTATTCCACCTCTATGAATTTATTTTGATAGAATTTATTCCATATTTGGAATAATAATAATTGATATTAGTTAATAAGTTCAACTTATTTTTCGGAAAATATGAATAGTAATCATAGAAAATATATATTACCATAGTAAAAGAAAAATAAGTTAATTAAAGGTAAAAATAATTTAACAAGGAATAGAAACAAAGTAACTCTAATAGTATGAATATATATATTTTTATTTCAATATAATAATTTTTATATTTTTTCATTTCTTTATAAATAATTAAGAAATTATTTTGATAAATATTAGATTTTGATGTGATAAAACACAAATTGTATTTTTGTGTAATAAGAAATTTCAATTAAGACATTCCTTTTTGATGAATTTATAAATTTTCAAAATAAATGATATTTTAATAAAATAATACTATAAAATAATTTTTATTAATTTAAAATGACAATATAATTTTTATGAAGTCAAATTTAATTGTTATAAGGGTTTGAAAACTATTATTGACCAAAAACTAGAATTTCTCAATAAATGTCAATTTTTGTTTTCAAAGAGAAAATTCCCATATTTAGAAAATTATTTTTATTAAATAAATATTTTTTTGGAATCATAATTTTTAAATTATCCAATAATGAGTTTTTCCTAATTTTCTGAGACAATTGAATTTTCAGGTAAAAATTAAATATAGTACAAATATACGGTGTATTATGAAATCATAATGACCCAAAAGTAATATAATAAATTATATAAATTATATCCACAACCAAATTTATGTTTATATTTTAAAATAATGTGATTTTAATGTTATTTTATTAATTTCATAAAGCCTTTATGAATCCTCCAAAACCTATATTATATTTTAAGGTTTTAAAATCATTTCTTTATGAACATGACTCACTTACACATCACCAAATGTACTGTTTTAATGGTTTAGGATATTTTACTTATAAAATAATTTAAAAAATCCAATTTGGAAGAAACCATGGGAAAAACCATTGTAATATTTTTGGTTTTGATTATTTTATTGTGGAGAGTCCAAAACCTATGTTTGGGAAATAATAAAAAACTTCATGTGCTTTTCCTGTATAAACCCACCCAATATCCCATTTCTATTCACTCAAAAACATTATATCACATCCTTAATCATATCTTTCCTCTATATAGTCCTCCCAATGTGCCCCCAAGCTCTAAAGAAGCTCCTCCCAAGATTTTGGAACCACTCTCCCAAGGTAAGGGATCTCTCTCTCTTCTTTTCCATTCAAGCACCTTCTTTGTATTTAACCTTTTGAATATCAATTGGTTATGTTTTCATGCCTTTATAAATGTCACTTTACTATCCAATTTATGTTATTATAATTATATATCATTTATCACCTCTCATTATAACCTTAACCAAACTGTTACTATGCTGAAATTTAGTAAGGGGACTCTCTCTCTTCGTTTCCATTCAAGAATATTCTTTGTATTTAACCTTTTTAATCTCAATTGGTTGTATTTTCATGACTTTATAAATGTAAATTTACTGTACAATTAATGTTGTTATAATTAGGTATCATTTACCCCCTCTCATTATAATCTTTACCTAAGCCATTACTATACCGAAATTCAGTAAGGGGTCTTTCTCTCTTCTTTTCCATTCAAGCACCTTATTTGTATTTAACCTTTTTAATATCAATTGGTTACGTTTTAATGACTTTATAAATGTCACATTAATTTATAATTTATGTTTTTATAATGAGATATCATTTATCCCATCTCTTTATAACCTTTACCTAAGTTGCTACTATGCTGAAATTTAGTAAGGGACCTCTCTCTCTTCTTTTCAATTCAAGCACCTTTCATTGCATTTAGCCTTTTGAATATCAATTGGTAATATTTTCATGAATTTATAAATATCCCTATACTTTATAATTTATTTCCTAATAATGATATATCATTTATCCCCTCTCATTATAGAATTTACCTAATCCATTACTATACTGAAATCTAGTAAGGGGTCCTCTCTTTATCTTCTTTATTCAAGAACATTATTTATTTAATGAACTTTGTATTCCAATTCATATTGATGGTATATGATCTTAAAAATTCCTATTAATTACCTTATTATTTACAAGTGGTTATTGACCCCTTTCACTATAATTAATCCCTCTCATGATTCATTATGTATCCCTGTTACACTATCGAAATTATCCTCTTATTTTTTCATGCAAAGTTTTTATTCAAGAACCCACCTTGTCTTACGCCTATTTATTACCAAATTTTCATATTTTATTATGTTATTAAATATCTCTCATACTTCCCTTTTGACTTCCAAGTTATTATATACCACTTTCTCTCTTATTAGACCATTTTATGAATCTTTATGTATTGTCGTAATGCTAGAAAATTGTCCCTAAGAGTTTACGTGCCAAATATTTGTGAGGTGTATACCCATACCCATTTCCACTCAAGGGTATTCACCTAGTTTTATCTATACTTTATTGGTTTCGTAATTCCATGTATATAACCTACAATCCTTAATTGTGAGATTAAATGTAATTAATTGTGTTCTTATATTATATTATCTATGTGGCACACTTATGTATGTACATTATATGATTATGATGGGTGCACCCAGATAGCTTTTTAGTGCATTCGGTAATGTTTTAGTCTCACGATATTCCATGTATGGTGTACATGATTTTATCCTAAGTGCATTATTTTATGATGTCTTGTAGGTTATCCTTGACCAATGTTTATGATGTCATGTTTAAAATTTTTGAAACTTTACCATGTTGACTTTTTGTTATCAGGCTATATCATGTCTCTTTCTTCATGTTTATGATTCTCACCCCTTTTATGTCCCAAGGAAATTTCTATTGTCTAACATGTAATACTTTTTTCATGTTATGATTTGTTTATTCCCATACTAGGCTTTATAGCTCACCCCTTTATTTTGTATGTCCCTAGGTTATCCTATGCAGTTTAAAAGATATGGAATTTTAGGATCATGTTAAAGAAGTTTTCAATAATATTTTTTGTATCCATGTATCAATTTATTGTGTTATGTACCTAATTATTTAAATACACTAGGATTATCAATCTTATGGGTTGTATTAAGTTTATTATTATGTAATAAATCATGAATTAATGCAAAATAAAGACAAGGGTTTTTATAGTTAGTATCATAGGAAAAGGAGGTTATATGATCCTTGGGAACTCTAATGTGTGAGATTTGTACAAAGCATGTATCTCTGAGAAAGGGATTAATAAGGAAAGGGTTTCCACTGGGTATGGTGGTGTGTCCCACCCAAGAGTTGTATCCACCCATGGAGTTCCCTAATAGGTATCAATTATAGTCCACTAGAAAAAATCCATATCTATCTAGGTTGTATCAAAGGAAATACTAGTTATTTTTGGATTGGGATTAAAAAACTCTAGTGAAAGCCTTAGGTATAACACTAAGTATATGAAAACATCCCTAAGTTTTTTAAATTATATATAAAGTTGTTTATAAGTAAATAAAACTGTGTTTGGATACTATAGGTGGATGTGGCTTTGGAATAGAGGCTCCTAGGGGTAATAATCTCAAAAAGGGTACATTTATATGGACTCAATCATCACCTATTGCATGATAATGGGCCTTTCTAAACACCTAGTTTGACACTCACAAGGTATATTCTTTGGTAAATTTACAAGCTCATTGTGAACCATTATTAAGTGAACAAAAATTACCATAAGAGTCTACATTTGGAAATAGATCTTGGATAATTTGATTGAATCCTTGAAATTCATAAGCTAATGAAAGACATGTCATTTATAAGTTATCCCTTTAATGTTAGTTTCTTCTTAGTTATTTGTTTAATAGTTTAAAATTACTCATACCCAATTTTACCTTTATTCTATTCAATGGCTCAAAATAGGAAGAACCAAGTCAACAACAAATGTGATGGGAAATTTGATTACTATCTAAATGAAATGCCTAATATTAAGGTAGATCATGTAAGACATGTTGTGATTATGCCAAACCAGCTATCAAAAATCACAATTAACACTAGGCACATAGTTGAATGTCCAAAGACATCAAAGAGGAGGGGTATGATGTCTCAAGTAAGTTCATCTGATAAATGTGATAAAGGAAATAAGATTCAATTTATTGTGTTTCAAAAATTTGGAAAGCGGCACCAAGTGAAATTTCACAAAGGAACTCGAAGTTGTTTTAATTATGGAAAAATAGGGCATAAATTAGCTAGTTTCCATAAAAAATTAAGAGTATGATAGAAGGTAATAAATTACATCCTATGGAACCCTTTATTGTTAAATGTATTATGTGTGGATAATATGGGAATTATATGAGTCAATTCCCTAATAAAAAGGTTAAATCATAGACTAAGGAAGGACTTGTGCATTGGAAATTATTGAAGTATAAGTATTTAAGTGTTTATGTATTGGAATTTGAGAATTATGTTGTAAAAGTAATATATCAATGAAATTTTGGATATAAAAATCATGAAACATATAAGGATTTTTTCATAGTTGTATTTATTTAAGGATTTGAAACATATGTTGAATGGTACCAATAACCTATAAAAGTGATTTAGTGATAAGGTTATATTTTGTAAAACACATGTTTTGGGGATTGATAACCCTTAATATGTGTTTTATGTTGGGATAAACCTAAAGAGTCTTGGGATGATATTTTTAAGGCTAATCTTATGTTTAAAATCATTGATACCACTTTTAAATATTTTTGTGATAGAATTGAATAATGACTTAGGATATTTTTGGGAAACATATTACAGGATCAAATCTTTTTGATTTTTAGGTGATTAATGATATTTTGATAGATCTTTTATTAGGTTGAGGTATATACACCCATTAGGTCTAATATAAATGATTATTTGAGAAGAATGATATTATGTTTTTGGAGGTGTAAGATGAAGGGTATGAGACAAACTTTGAGGTTAAAATATTCTTTAATGTTGAGGTTATTGGTGTTATTTTTTATATAGGGTTATTTATTTAAGGAATGATTTATGTTAAACCTTTTGGATTTTTTGTTGGATTTTAGAGATTAATTTATTAATTTTTATTCATTTTAAATATTATCTTACTTTATGCTAACAATTTTGAATTTATTAAATATAGGATGAATATATTGTTATTCTTTGTTGGATTATGTGATCTGTTAGAGCTTATTCTAGTGTTTTAGGTATAAAAATTCGTCTTGAGTACTCATCATTTGGAGAAAAAGATGAGATTGTAGTGGAAATTTATTAAAGGACGAAATTATACTTTTTAATAAAGTATATTTACTTAATTTCCTAGTCTAGATGGTAAAGTAATTCCTTAACTCTGGGAAATTAATCATGAAACAAAAATGTTGTCATATTATTAATTTATGGTCTTTTCACCCATCGCGGATTTATGGTTTTGTGGTCATTGACTTTCTCCTAAAAATGTTCTTTATCACTATCTATTAGTTCATGGTAATTGGTTGCTTTTCTTCCATGTCTATATTTTCAATTCCCACTAATGTTATCCTACTTGAAAACATAGTTATGTGATGACCTTTATACTTTACTTTCTCTCTTTTCAAGTGGATGCTTTATTAACCCTTTTTACCAAGTGGGTTTTCAATAAAGATATTTTCAAGTGTAAAAAAATTGATTACCAAGATCAAGTTAAAATTAATAGGATGAAATTTATTAAATGGGGGAAGAATGTAAAACCCCGAGTTTTTAAAAGATACAATTAAGTTCAATAGCGTATGCGATATGCAACATTGAACCCAAACAAATGATAATTATTTAAAATGATCATTTTAACTTAGCCAATAAATTCGCAGATATGGATAGGATTAACTACATTATAAAATATATATATATATATATTCCATACTCAAAATAAATATATTTATAAATTATTAGTAAATAATCACTCAATTTTTAGTAATGTTATTTTATTCTTTAAAAATACATTTACTTCAAAAATGATTTTTATTTCTTTTTATGAAAAAAAATTATAATTAATTTATAAAACATTTATAAAATTTATTTAATAAAATTATCATCATTTTTTATTCAAAATATCAAAATTAACTTAGGTGGAAATTTTTTGGATTTTTCAAAAAATGTTTATTTTTTAGTGAATAGTGAAAAATACCAATTTATTTTGTAAAACTATCATTTATTTTGATAAATTAAGTAATTTAAAAGTCAAATTTTATTTTTATTTTTATTTTAAAGTAAAATAATTATTATTTAGTTATATTTAATCTAATTAATTATATTTAAATCATCTTTATACCAGATTTTAGTATATCTTTATTTTTAGGCTTAAAAACACATTTTTCCGAAAATAGTTTTAAAATGCATATTGATTCTCCTTTTTAATTATTTATAAATAAACCATATTGGGGAATTATTTAAATTAAATGGATCATATATCTATTATTATTAATTTAAATTCATATAGTGAAGAATACTAGTTGTAAAGTTAAAGTAAAATAATTGTTTCCTTGAAAAATGTATTTTTGGAAAAACCGCTTTCCACAAAGCTTGTGGGTCTTATTTTAAATTAAATTATTCCCTGTATATGGATTGATTTTGATAAAATGGATTCCGTATTTGAAATAATCATAATTAATATTAGGTAAAAAGGTCAACTTAATTTTTTGATAATATGAATAGTAACTGTAGTAAATATTTATTATCACGATAAAAAGAAAATAAGTTAATTAAAGGTAAAAATAATTTAAAATGGACTAGAAAAAAAGTAACCATGATAGTATGAATATTTATATTTTAATTTCAATATAATAATGATTATTTTTTTCTTTATAAATAATTAATAAATGATTTAGATAAAAATTAGGTTTTGATGTGATAAAACACAAATTGTATTTTTGTGTAATAAGATATTTCAATCAATACATTCCTTTTTGATGAATTCATGAATTTTAAAAATAAATTATATTTAAAAAAATAATACTATTATATAATTTTTATGGACGGGATGAGAGAGGTTTCTCTCTCTCTCTCTAGAACCCGCAGGCTCTAGGGTTTCGGTATCTCGTTCTTCTCCAAGATTCAGCTCTAGTTCGGCGGTACCCAGTGGATCTTGGCATCGCATTTTCTTCTTCTCGGTTTGCTTCAGATTTCCGCGGCTTGCGTCCTCGGTGGTCCGGCACCAAAGCTGGAGGTCTCGGCGATTCGGCTCCAACGCCTTTTCTTCCTCGGCGTCTTGACTCCAAATTCGGAGGTCTCGGCGTTTCGGAGTCGGGGTTCTTGGCGTTCGGCTTCCCTTGTTTTGCTGAGAGATCTACAAAAATTCTTCTTTCGCAGCGATTCGGTTCTGGATCTACGCACGATCTTGTTTTTTCTCCCTTTATGGATTTTCCGCACTTTCTTGGTTTCAACCGGATCGATGAGAGGCGATCCATTGAAAGGGATGATTTCCGAGCACCAGTCCGACTGTTTGGGGATGTGCAGGAGCAGGATTGTGCGGCTCAGCCTCTGACCAACGCTGCTCGGTCACGGACTGGTGCTATTCAAGGTCCTGCTCGGCTGGATGTGGATGTGCAGAAGAAGGCAAGGGCGGCTAGCCCAGTTGCTTCCCGACCTCGAGATATGGATGAAGCTAGGGTTTCGGTTGGAGATTCTTTGGGAGCATCGCGCAGGCAGCGATCCTTCGTGGATGTCATAAAGGCATTGGCACCTGTGTCTAAGAAAGAGGACCATAGGAGGATTCTTCAAAAGGGTTCTCTTGCCCATGTGGAGGCTAACCCTGGTGTCATTGCAGAACGACTGGCACTAGGGGAGAACTCTTTGATTACTCATGTTGTCCTTCCTAAAGGTGTTTTTCCATGGAAATGTGAATATTTATTCCAAAGGATTTCGACATTGTGGGGTTTTGGAAACTGGAAATGTGTCTCTCTTGGTCGGGGATTCTTTCACTTTTTATTTCCATCGGATGATGTGAAGATGAAAGATTGGAGCTTTGGATCCATGTTCTTAAAGACGGGTTGGATTCATCTGCATGAATGGTCATTGGATTTTAATGTATCAAGTGATAAGAATGTCTTCGCCCAGGTATGGTTTCGTCTTCATGGGCTGAACTGGGTTCTTTGGCATCCAGAAATATTGCATGATATTGGAACGGCAATCGGAACACCCATCCGTCTTGATAAGGAGACGATAGATGTCAGGTATGGGCACTTTGCCAGAATGCTGGTGGAAGTTGACCTTAGGTCCACTCTCATTGACACGGTTACGCTTTCTATTCCCTCTGATCAAATTCTGATTGATGTTGAATATGAAAACAAACCCCTCTTCTGCACGAAATGCATGGTTGTGGGGCACTCTTTGGAGTCATGTCGTAAAAACATTTCTTGTAAAGAATGTGGACTGCGAGGGCACCCCTCCAATCAATGTCGTCGTAAAGTGAATCTAAAGGATCCGCCTTCACCAAAGCCTGACACTAGGGACAATTACCCTCTTTTGGAATCTGACACTCGTGAGCTGCCGCTTTATAGGAATGGGAAAGAGGTGATAACTGATGCTTCTCCGCCTCGATCTTCTGATCATATTGGAGCTCAAGAGCCTCCCTTTGAAAAGGCTCTGAGTACATCCCCCGCTATGATGGTGATTGATCCTCCACATCAGAATG
This sequence comes from Viscum album, assembly GCA_963277665.1. Classification (NCBI taxonomy): domain Eukaryota; kingdom Viridiplantae; phylum Streptophyta; class Magnoliopsida; order Santalales; family Viscaceae; genus Viscum; species Viscum album. The sequence continues at coordinate 1,076,329,490 of OY728139.1, read as the reverse complement.
CACAACCCTCCTCCTCTGCGTCTGAGAAAGGAAGGGCGGAGGAATCCACTCCTGGAGTTGGGGACCTAACCCTCTGTAAAGGGGGTGCCTCTCATGTTGAGACCAAGGGAAGAGATATGGATGCAAATACGATATCATATAGTGATATTGTCTGAGGAGAAAAGAAAAGAGGCTTTGACAATGAGGGTGTCAGATCTTCCCCTGTTTCAAGGAAACCAAGGAAGGACTACTCTGCAGTTCCGAGGACCGTGACCACTAGGGCATCTGCCAAGAAGGAGATTGAGAAGCTATCGAAGGAGCAGCTGGACAAACGGAAGTTCTATAAGAAGTTTCTTAAACAATACGAGACCCAATCAGAATGGGAATCAGCTGATGCTGATGACACGATCGGGTATGGGGGTGGTGACTATGAATGTTTTGACTTGTAATATCTCTCTCTTCCTTCTCCTGTTTCTGCACTTTTATTTTATTAATAAATTTTGTGGTCCAAGCTTGCTTGGATCGGACTTTCTGGCTATAATTTTTATTAAATTTAAATTATAATATAAATTTAATGAAGTCAAATGTTATTGTTATAATGGTTCCAAAACTGTTACTGATAAAAACACATCATTTCTCAATAAATGTCAATTCTTGTTTTAAAATTGAAAATTTTCATATTTAGAAAAATATTTTGATAAAATAAATATTTTTTTGAAATCATCATGTCTAAATTATTCAATAGTGAATTTTTCATAATTTAATAATACAATTGAATTTTTGATTAAAAATTAAATACAATATAAATATATTATGTATATTATGACATCATAATGACCCAAAAGTGATGTAATAAATGATATAAATAGAATCCATGACCAAATATATGTTTACCCATTAAAATAATGTGATTTTGAGGTTATTTTATTAATTTTATAAATCCTTTATGAATCCTTCAAAACTTATATTATATTTTAAGGTTTTAAAATCATTTCTTTATGAACATGACTCGCTTCCATATCATCAGGGGTAATATTTTAATGAGTTCAGACCTTTTTCATATAAAATAATGAAAACCACTCCTCTTTGGAAGAAACCATAGTTCAAAACCATGTTAAGGTTTGTAGTTTTGATTATTTTATTGTATAGAGTCTAAAACCTAAGTTTGGGAAATAATAAAGAACTCCCCTCTCTTTTTCTATATAAACCCACACAAGAGCCCATTTATCTAAACTAAAAACCCTTTTATAACATCCTTAATCTACCCTAACCTCTCTATATTCCACACAAGGTTCCCACAAGATATCAAGATTCCCTTCACAGGCTTCTAGAATCACCCTCTCAAGGTAATGGACCTCTCTCTATTCTTTTACATTCAAGCACCTTCTTTATATTTAACCTTTTAATATCAATTATTTATGTTGTAATAACTTTATAAATATCAATTTACTATCCAATTTATGTTATTATAATGATATATTATTTGTCCTCTCTCGTTATAACCTTTACCTTAAGTCGTTACTATGCCAAAATTTAGTAACGGGCCTCTCTCTCTTCTTTTCCATTCAAGACCTTATTTGTATTTAACATTTTGAATATAAATTGGATATGTTTTAATTAATTTATAAATTTCACTTAAATTTCCAATTGATGTTATTATAATGAGATATCATTTATCCCTTCTCTTTATAACTTTTACCTAAGCTGTTACTATGCTGAAATTTAGTAAGGGACCTCTCTATCTTCTTTTCCATTCAAGCACATTCTTTGTATTTAACCTTTTGAATCTCAATTGGTTATGTTTTCATGCCTTAATAAATGTCACATTAATATCCAATTAATTTTATTATAATTATGGATCATTTATTCTCTCTCATTATAACCTTTACCTAAGTTGTTAATATGCCGAAATTTAGTAAGGGTCCTCTCTCTCTTCTTTTCAATTCAAGAACCTTCTTTGTATTTATAATTTTGAATCTCAATTGGTTATGTTTTTGTGAATTTATAAATATCCCTATAATTTAAAATTTATATCCTAATAATTATAGATCATTTATCCCATCTCATTATAGCATTTTCCTAAGCCATTACTATGCCGAATTTTAGTAAGGGATTCTCTCTATCTCATCTTTATTCAAGTACCTTATTTATGTAATGCACTTTTTCTTCCAGTTCCTATTGATGGGATATAATATTACATATCCCCGTTAATTCCATTATTATTTCCAAGTTATGATTAAACCTTTTCACTCTCATTATTCCCTCTTGTGATTCATTATATACCCCTGTTATGCAGCTAAAATTATCCTGTGATTTTTCCATGCCAAGTTTTTATTTAAGCACCCTCCTTGTATCATTCCTATTAATTCCAAAATTTTCATGTTGTATTATGTTTTTAAATATCAATTAAACTATAATTTTTAATTACAAGTGATTTTATACCCATTTCTCTCTCATTGAACCATTTTATAAATCATCATGTAATGTCGTTATGTTGTTGAAATGTCACTACGATTTTCCATGTCGAACATTTATGAGGTGTATACCCATATCCATTTCCACTCAAGGGTATTAACCTAGTTATACATATACTTAATTTATTGGGGAATCCATGTATGTAACTCACAGTCCTTAATTGTTAGATTAAATGTGATGAATTATGTTCTTATATTATATGATCTTTGTGAAACACTTATGCATGTACATTATATGATTATGATGGGTACACCTAGATAGTGCTCCAATGTATTGGGTAATGTTTTAGTCTCATGAGATTCCATATATGGTGTATGAGAGTTTATCCTAATCACATTATGTTATGATTTCTTGGATTTTATCCTTGACCCATGTTTATGATGTCATGTTTGAAGTTGATTCCACTTTCCAATGTTGCCATTATGTTATCATGCTATATCATGCCTCTTTGTTCATGTTCATTATTCTAACCCATTTTATGTCCCATATAAATTCCTATTGTCTAAAATGTAATAATTTCTTCATTTTATGAATTTTTTTATTCCCTTACTAGGATTTATAACTCATCCCTTTCTTATGTATATCCCTAGGTTATCTTGTATAGTTTAAAAGATATGTAATTTTAGAAGCATGTTAAAGATGTTTTCAATAATATTTTTTGTATCCATGTATCAAATTTTTGTGTTATGTTCCTAATTATTTAAATACACTAGGATTATTTATCTTATGGGTTGTATTAAGTGTATTATGTAATAAATCATGAATTAATAAGTAATAAAGACAAGGGTTGTCATAGTTGGTATCAGAGGAAAAGGAGGTTATTTGATTCTTGGGAACTCTCATGTGTGAGATTTGGATGAAGCATGGAACTCCACCCAAGGGATTCAAGAGGAAAGTTCTGCCACTAGGGATGGTGGTGTGTCCCGCCCAGGAGGTTTATCCACCCATGGATTTCCCTGATAGGCATCAATTATAGTCCACTAAAAATAATTCCAGACTTTTATGGTTGGTATCAAAGAAAAGTTTAGTTATTTTGGGATTAGGATTAGAAAACTCTAGTGAAATTATTAGGTATAACACCAAGTATAGTAAATCACCCCTAAGTTTTTTTTAAGTATAGATTAAGTGGTTTCAAAGAAAATGCATACATATTTGGATATTATAAGTGGATTTGGATCTGTAATGAAGGTACCTAGGGGTAATAATCCCGAAAAGGTTTCATTGAGATAGACTCAATCATTACCTAGTGCACGGTAATGGGTCTTGTTTCACACCTAGTTTTACACTACTGGGGGGATATTCTTTGTTAAATTCACAAGATCATTACGAACCGTTATTAAGGGGGGAAATTCCCATAAGAGTCTATGTTAGGAAATAGATCATGGATAACTTAGATTGAATCCTTGAAATTCATAAGCTATGAAAATTCATTTCATTTATAAGTTATACCTTTAATGCAATTTTCTTCCTGGTTATGTGTTTAATAGTTTAAAATTACTCATCCCTAATTTTCCATTTATTCTAGTCAATTTCTATAAATGGGAAGAACCATGTCAATAACCACTGTGATGGGAAATGTGATGACTACCCAAATGAGATGCCTAACATGATAGTAGATCAAGTAAGACATACTTTGATTACTCAAAAACATCTATAAAAGATCACAATCAAAAACTGGAAAATAGTTAAATGTTCAAAGATATCAAATAATAGGAGGATTACATACCAATGAAGTGTATCTGATAAAGTTAATAAAGGAAAAAAGATTCAATTTAATGTGTGATAAAAATGTGGAAAGAATCACTAAGTAAAATTTCACAAAGGAACTCAATGGTGTTTAAAGTGTGGAAAATAGGGCATAAAGTAGCTAGTTGCCATAAAAAATAAGGAGTATGATGGAAGGGAATAAATTACATCTAATGAAACTCTTTATTGTTCAGTGTCTTATGCATGGAGAATATGGACATTATCTGAGTCATCATCCTAATACAAGGGTTAAATCCTTGATAAAGGAAGGACTTGTGCTATGGAAATCAATGAAGTGTAAGGATTTAAGTGTTTATGTATTGGTATTTGAGAATTATGTTGTAGAAGTATTATATCAATGACATTATGTATATAACAATTATGAAACATCTAAGGATTCTACCATAGTAGTTTTTCTTTAAGGATTTAAAACATATGTTGAGTGGTACCAATGACCTATAAAATTGATTTAGTGATAAGATGATATTTTGGAAAACACGTGATTTAGGGATTGATAACCCTTAATATGTGTTTGATATTAGGATAAACCTAAACAGTCTTAGGATGACATGTCTAAGGATAATCTTATGTTTAAAATCATTGATACAAATTTTGAATATTTATGTGATGTTAGTTAAGCATGATTTATGATATTTTGGGGAACATGTTATAGGATAAAATATTTTTGATTTTGAGTTGATTAATGACATTTCGGTAGATTTTTTATTGGGTTGAGGTATATATACCCATTAGGTCTAATATAAAGGATTATTTAAAAATAATTCTATTATGTTTTTGGATTTTCAAGATTAAGGGTATGAGATAACCTTTGAGGTTAAAACATTCTTTAATGTTGAGGTTATTGGTGTTATTTTTGATATAGGGGTATTTATTTTGGAGATTAATATATAAAGGTTTATTAATTTTCAATATTATCTTATTTTATGCTAACCATTTTATATTTATTAAAGATATGAATAATAGATTGTTAATATTTGGTGGATTATGCAATCTTATATAATCTTATTCGAGTGCTTCCGGCATAAAAAATTATCTTGAGTACTCATCATTTGGAGAAAAATACAAGATTATAGTGAAAATTGATTAAAGGATGAAATTATACTTTTAAGGAAAGTATATTTACTTATTTTACTAATCTATATGGTAAATTAATTCCTTAACTCTAGGAAATGAATCATGAAACCAAAGTATTGTCATATTATTAATTAATGGTCTTTTCACCAATCATATGTTTATGGATTTTTTGTTTTTTAATTTCTACAAACCATATTATATATCACTCTCTATTATTTATTGAGAGTTAGTTTTTTTTCTTCCATGTCTATATTTCCACTTCCCACTAATATTCTCCAACTTGGAAAACTAGTTATGTGATGACCTTCATACTTTCCTTTCTCTCTTTTCAAGTGGATGTTTTATTAACCCTTTTTACAATGTTGGTTTTCAGTAAAGATATTCTTAAATTTCAAAACATCAATTACCATGATCAGGTTAAAATTTGGAGGATGAAATTTATTAAATGGGGGAAGAATGTAATGCCCCAAGTTTTTTAAACATAAAATTATGTTTGATAGCATATGCAATTTTCAACATCAAACCCAAATAAATAATGATTATTTAAATATGATTGTTTTAACCTAGCCATTAAATTTTTGGATATGAATAGGATTAACTAAATTATAAAATATATATATATATTTCACACTCAAAATAAATATATTTATAAATTCTTAGTAAATAATCACTCAATTTTTAGTAATGTCATTTTATTCTTCAAAAATATGTTTTCTTCAAAAATATGTTTTCTTCAAAAAAAAGTATTTCTTTTTGTGAAAAAATATAATTAATTTCTAAAACATTTAGAAATTTTATTTTATAAAATTAAAATCATTTTTTATATCATAATATAAAAATTAACTTAGGTTAAGTTTTTTGGATTTTTCAAAAAATATTTATTTTTCAGTGAATTGTGAAAAAATACCTTTTTTGTAAAACTGACATTTATTTTGATAAATTAAGTAATTTAAAAGTAAAAATATTATTTTAATTTTATTTTAAAGTAACATAAGTATTATTTAATAATATTTAATCCAAATAATTACATTTAAATTATATTTATACCATATTTTGGTATATGTTTATTTTTAGTCTTGAAAACACATTTTTCTAAAAACTGTTTTAAAATGCATATTGTTTATCCTTTTAATTAATAAAAAATAACCCCCAATGGGGAATTATTTAAATTAAATAGATCATATATTGATCATTATTAATTTAAATTCATATAGTGAATATTTCTAGTTATAGAGTTAAAGTAAAATAATATTTTTCTTGAAAATGCGTTTTTTTAAAAATAGTTTTCCATCGCGCTTGCGGATCTTATTTTAAAATAAATTCTTCCACCAATGTGAATTTTTTTTTGATAAAATGGATTCTATGTTTTTAATAATCATAATTAATATTAGGTAATAAGTTCAACTTATTTTTTGGATAATATGAATAGAAATCGTAGAAAATATTTATTACCACAATAAAAGGAAAATAAGTTAATTAAAGGTAAAAATAATTTTACAAAGACTAGAAACAAATTAACCTTAAAAGTATGAATATTTATATTTTTATTTCAATATAATAATGATTGTATTTTTTCCTTTATAAATTATTAAGAAATTATTTATATAAAAATTAGATTTTGATATGATGAAACATAATTTGTATTTTTGTGTAATAAGCAATTTCAATTAAGACATTCATTTTTTTATGAATTCATAAATTTTCAAAATAAATGATATTTTAATAAAATAATACTATTAAATAATTTTTGTTAATTTTAAATGATAATATAACTTTTATGAATTCAAATGTAATTGTTATAAGGGTTTGAAAACTGTTATTGACAAAAAAATCAGTATTTCTCAATAAATGTCTATTATTTTTTTAAAAGTGAAAATTCACATATTTAGAAAATAATTTTTATAAAATAAATATTATTTTTTGGAATCGGCATGTCGAAATTATATAACAGTGAGTTTTTCATAATTTTATAAGACAATCAAATTTACGAGTAAAATTATATATAGTATAAATATACAGTGTGTATTATAACATCATGATGACCAAAAAGTGATGTAATAAATGATATAAATGGTATCCAAGAAAAAATATATGTTTCTCCTTTAAAATAATGTGATTTTAAGGTTATTTTATTAATTTTAAAAAGCCTTTATGAATCTTCCAAAACCTGTATTATATTTTAAGGTTTTAAAATCATTTCTTTATAAACATGGACCACTTCCACATCATAAGGGGTGATATTTTAATGATTTCAGAAATTTTAATTATAAAATTATAAAAACAACTCCTCTTTGTCAGAAACCATGGGTAAAAACCATGTTTAGGTTTGTGGTTTTGATTATTTTGTTGTATAGAGTTGAAAACCTAAGTTTGGGATATAATAAAGAACTCCCCTCTCTTTTCCTATATAAAACCACCCAATATCTCATTAATATTCACTAAAAATACTCTATTAAGTCCTTAATCTTCCCTCCCATATCTAGAGTCCTCCCAAGGTGCCCTAAATATCTCTAGAAGCTCATCCCAAGCTTCTGGAATCACCCTCCCAAGGTAAGGGATCTCTCTCTCTCTTCTTTTACATTCAAACACCTTCTTTGTATTTAACCTTTTGAATCTCAATGGGTTATTTTTTCATGATTATATAAATTCCACTTTAATATCCAATTTATTTTATTATAATTATATATCATTTATCCCCTCTCATTATAACATTTACCTAATCTGTTACTATGCCGAAATTTAGTAAGGGGCCTCTCTCTCTTCTTTTTCATTCAAGCACCTTCTTTGTATTTAACCTTTTTAATCTAAATTGGTTATTTTTTCATGACTTTATAAATTTCACTTTACTTTACAATTTATTTTATTATAATGATGTATCATTTAACCCCTCTAGTTATAAATTTTACCTAATCTGTTACTATGCTGAAATTTAGTAAGGGGTCTCTCTCTCTTCTTTTCCATTCAAGCACCTTCTTTGTATTTAAAATTCTAAATCTCAATTGGTTATGTTTTCATGACTTTATAAATGTTACATTACTATCCAATTTACATTCTTATAATTAGAGATAATTTATCCCCTCTCTTTATAACCTTTTCCTAATCTAATACTATGCTAAAATTTTGTAAGGGGTCTCTCTCTCTCTCTTCTTTTCAATTCAAGAACCTTCTTTGTATTTTGCCTTTTTAATCTCAATTGATTATTTTTTCATGACTTTATAAAGATACCTATACTGTAAAATTTATTTCCTAATAATGATAGATCATTTATCCCCTCACATTATGGAATTTACCTAAGTCATTACTATGTTGAAATTTAGTAAGGGGTCCTCTATTTCTCCTCTTTATTCAAGAACCTTATTTATGTAATACACTTTGTCTTCCAATTACTATTGATGGGATATGATATTACATATCCCACTTACCTTAATTATGATTTCTAATTGATTATTGACCCCTTTCACTCTCATTAATCCCTCCCCTGATTCATTGTGTACTCTCATTACGTTGCTGAAATTATCATATGATCTGTCCATACCAAGTTTTTATTCAAGCACTCTCCTTATCTTATGCCTATTAATTCCAAAATTTTCATATTTTATTATGATCTTACATATCCCTAATACTATAATTTTTACTTCCAAGTGATGAGATGCTCCTTTATCCCATAATTAAAAATTTTATGAATCTTCATGTACTATCGTTACACTGCTGAAATGTCACTATGATTTTCCATGCCAAACATTTGTTAGGTATATACCCATACACATTTACACTCAAGGTTATTCACTTAGTTTTACCTATAATTCATTTATTGGGGACTTCTATTTATGTAACCCTTAATCCTTAATTATGAGATTAAATGTGATGAATTATGTTCTTATGATATATGATCTTTGTGGAACACTTATGCATGTACATGATATGATTATTATGGGTGCGCCTAGATAATGATCCAATGCATTGTGTAATGTTTTAGTCTCATGAGATTCCATATATGGTGATTGGGAGGTTATCTGAAGCACATTATGTTATGATTTATTAGTGCTTATCCTTGACCCATGTTTATGATGTCATGTTTAAAATTTTTTCCACTTCCTATATTATCTTTATGTTATCATGATATATCATGAATATTTGTTCATGTTTATGATTCCATTACCTTTTATGTCCCATAGAAATTTATATTGTCTAACATGTAATACTTTTTTCATGTTATGATTTTTTTATTCCCTTATCAGGCTTTATAGGTCACCCCTTATGTATGTCCTCAAGTTATCTCATGCAGTTTAAAATCTATGGAATTTTAGAATCATGTTAAAGAAGTTTTCAATAATGTTTTTTGTATCCATGTATCAATTTGTTTTATTATGTACCTAATTATCAAAAGACACTAGGATTCTTTATATTTTAGGATGTATTGAGTGTATTATTATGTAATAAATTATGAATTAATGTATGATAAAGACAAGAGTTTTCATATAATAACTTCAAATAAGATATGTTGGGTATTGACTCAACTGTGACTCGGTGCATGAAAAATAGGCTTAATTGCAAACCTATATAGACACTCCCGAGGGATATGATTTATTTTATATCATACTCTTTATGAACCACAATAAAGGATTGATTTCCTAATTAATTTGAGGGATTAGGTTGATAAGTATAAGATAACCCAACTTAAATTAACCTGGGTCAAACAAAGATTGATATAGTTTAAACTAAAGGAATTATAATCCAACATATTAATGTAAAAGAACAATAAATTTTAAGGTTGAATTCCATTTATGATTATGATAATTATTCCATATTGTTAATGTTTCATCACTCATGTCAAACCTTTTAGTTTTATTAATGGTCAGAACTAGAAGGAACCATGAGTGTGAGGGACAATGTGGAGATTAACTCAATGAACAACCCATCAGAATGGGAGATGGAGTGAGAAACCTTGTTATTATTCCAACCCATATATCATGAAATATGATTAACAATGTGAACATACTTAAAGTCACCAAAAACATCCAATAATATTAGGATGGATTATCATGAAATATCAAGTGATGAAGATGATGGAGGAAAGAATATTTTATTTCATTTATGTTAAAAATGTGGAAAGAGACACCTAGGGAGGATGTCTCAAAGGAACTGGAATATGTTTTATCTATAGTAAAGAAGGACATCAAGAAAAAATCTACCATAGGAAAATTAAGAGTTTGGTTAGCGTTATTGAAAGAAATAGATTTAATCTTAAGGTATTAATATTAATTTAATGTCTTGTGTGTGGGTAACTTGGTCATTATCCAAGTCAATGCCTTAATCTAAGGACTAACCAAGATGATGAACATCACCAACCTCCAAGACCAATAGGACAATGGAATACCTATGCAATCACTACTTCTTAAGTGGATCCTAATATTTAAGGTACATGTACCCTTTAATTTGGAGTTGTAGATGTCTTGTTGGAATTTGATTCTAGGACCTCAGGAATATCTAAGAATTTTTATAAGATCATTAAATCACTAACCTGGTGATTTTATTGTCGAAAAATATTCTAGTGATATGATTTTTGTTTTACAATTTAAAGTTTATAGGAATATACATTGTGGAAATATTATTATATGTCATTTAAATAAATTTAATGTGATTTTTGTGATGGATTGGTTCCCTCTACTTAGAGGAAAAATTATCTGGAGTAAGGAAAATACATTTCATATTAACCTATGGTATTCTATCAATGAAAGGATAATAATAAACACCCTCTCTAAGAAAATTATATAATATGGGTTTTGGTACTAAAATATGGTATAATCTTTTCCTAAATAGTTGGATAAAAAATCAATATTAGATATAATCCTATTCTAAAGAAAGAGAAATATTTCCCATGTTTTTAAGGTTAATATCTCTCTATAAATTTTATCCTGAGTCATCTCTATAATTTAGATTACTTTAGTTATTTCCATTGGTATGTGATAATTAAAAAAAATAGGATATAATTTATTTAGGTGGGGAGAATTTAATGACCTGAGATTTTGATATATGAATTTCTTTAAATGAGACAAATGTATCCAATAGCTTACTCCACAGGCAACACCAAACTAAAATGAAATTGTGATATATTTAGATAAAAATATAAATATTAGGCATGATCGTTAAAACCTATCCATTGAATTAGCAGGAATTCATAGGAGTAACCATTTTATGAAATATATTTATAAATAAAATAAATTATACTTTTAATATGAATGAAACTCAATTATTTTACCAAAAATGACTAATAAGATCATTTATTATTTAGAAAAGTATTTTTATAAAAATTACCTTTTTACTTGATATGATTTTGTATTTAAAGAAAAATATAATTAATTATGATAAATTATATTTGATATTAATAATTGGTTAACACCAATTTATTTGGTAAATGGTATGATATAAGAATAATAATAGTTAATATTGAAAAAGGGGTTTTTTTAATAAAAGTTGTTTTTTTATATTATGTATTTTATTTAAAAAAATTACACATTTTAGAAAATAAATTTGATAAAATAAAATTCATTTTTTAATTCCTCATATCAAAATTTACTTAGTAATAATTTTTTATTTTTTTCTGAAAAGGTTGTTTTTAGTCGAAAAATACAGTTTTTGAGAAAATTATAATTTTTATGATTTTATCATTATGTAAGAGTTTCCTAGAAATTTAAAAAACCTTTTAAGTAATAAAATATTTATTTAATGAATAAATTTATTCATTATAATATATCCTTTTACCTTATAAATCATATGCCCAACATTTTTAGAACTAAATTAAAATGTTACTTTAATAAAAATTGTTTTCGGTCTTTTTCTATTTAAGTGTTTTGATGGTGAAATTCAAATTTGTCTTTATTTAAAATCCATGTACTATTTATTTTTTATAATAAACCAATTTTTTCATAAAAAATAGTATTTATGATAATCTCATGTTTCACATAAATTTTTAAACTTAAAAATACACTTTTTCTTAAAAAATGTTTTTACGTGTTATGTGCGTTTATTTTAAAATTAACAATTCAAATGGTTAAAAAAATTATTTTTTAAAATTAATTAAAATGTCGAAATCATAAATTTAAAATTATTTAAAATATATAATCTTAAATTTTTTCTTTAAAATTAATTACTATGGTTAAAAATTAATTACCAAAGTAAAAGTAAAATAAGGTAAAAGATAAAAAGTTAAAATAAAATGCCCTAAAACGTTCAAGGTTTTATAAAAAATGAGTGGTTGATGTGAGTTTTGATTGAAAATCACTTTCCCCTCCTATTTTTTCTATTTTTTTGTCATTGAACCGTGAATAATAACTTTACATTATTGAAAATATAATGGTTACTTACAAAACTACCCTTCTCTTCACTTATAAAAATGTAACACTTACCCCACTTCAATACTCACCTATCCTTTGAAATTTATATTGAAAATATTTCAATTTTTTCGTTCAATAACCCTTTCTCAAATCCTTAAGCTTCTGGTCACATTTATTTTACTTAAGGCCTTCATTTCTAAGGAGTTTTCCAAGAGAAAACACAAGCTTCCAATGTGAGTATTATTTTCTCTTAGTCTTTTATTTTACTCTACTACTTCATAAATAACCTCTAAACTTATTAATATAATGAAATAAGTATCATTAGTATAATTAAATTTCACTATTTTAATTATACAATAATTATTCAATCCTTTCCATCCACTAAGAAAACAAAATAACATTGATCGTGCGTACGTGTAGATTATTGCCTCTATGAAGAAATGTTTGTTTTTCATCACCGTCTCTCATGAATGGTAATAGGGATGGATTTTATAAATTATAATTTTTTATATGTAACATTTATAACTCTAAAATGATAATTTATCATATATCATCTTTCCATCCATTCATTGAGAAATGGGATCGTTAATCGTGTGTACATGCAGACTACCGCCACAATGGTTTTAGTTTATATTTTATGATTAAATATGATATATATCGTTAATATATATCATTAATATATTTATTTATTTATTACACAAAAATTAATGATCTTTATAATTTAATCCATTGATTCCAGTAAATAGCCCATAACTATTCAACACTGATTTCATCTTCACGTAACACGACTAAAAATTCCATGTGAAAAATCTATAAGATTATAAATCATTATAAAACATAAATTAAAGTACATTTAATGGTTTAGTAATGATTAAATTTTTTATAATAAGGAATATCAACACCACTTATATGAACCTAGTTCAAAATGGTCGAGATTATTAACACTCGATATTGAAAAAAAAGAATATAACAATCTAATACATGAAGAAAATTGGTATTGATAAAGAGTATAAATGGAAATGTATATGAATAAGTTTCTGAAATAGGTAATTAAGATGTTTATATTTATGATACATGATTTTAAATAACTCTCATGGAAATCAAAGGTAAAGGTAAGGACTTGGTAACTCAAACTTCTTCCTTTGAGTTATACACTTTCTTCTTGATTTATTTCCCCTATGTTCACTGCATTTTCCATTTTAAATGATGTTATCTTTTTATTTATAGGGAAAATAGTTTTTTATCCAAATATATTTCCATGAAAGGTTTTCCTTTCACTTTTTTTCTTTTAAAAAAATAAATGATACTTTTTGAAAAGAGACTTGTAACTATCACTTTTAGATTGATGAATACAAAATGTTTTAAAAAATCACTTTTCATTATTTGGTTTTGATTATCTTCAAATATGATATCTCCAATGGAGTTATGTTTCATGTTTCACCCTATATTTTCTTTAATTATGTGATTATTTTGGGTGATCAATTTTTTGGCATCAAACGATTTAAGTCATGATGTTATTTTATACCATTCATATTTTTTATAAAACCTATTTTATTTTCATGGGTTCTTTATGAAAATTGAATGATTTCCATTTGGATGTTTTATGAAATCCATTTTATTTCTATGGGTTAATTTTGAAAATTCAATGATTTCTATTTGGATATTTTATGAAACCCATTTTATTTCCATGGGTTCTTTATGATGTGAAAAGTGAATGATTTTTAAGTGGCACATGTAAGTATGGATGAATGGTGGATGGGGTCATATATCTCCCTCCAATGTATTGGTTAAGAGTTTATATCTCATGAGATAGATATTCATGAGTATGTTTTAGTTTCTCGTAAGCATGGGAACAAATGGTGTGGCCCATGAAAGTAAGGTTTCCTTATGTTAATGTTTGGGCCACAATTAAAGTATAGTATTGATTTGATCTTATGATCTTGTGATTCAAGGTTTAAGTTAAATGATTCTAAGCCATGTTATAGTTATTATGTTTCCATGTTTATATTTTTTGTATTTAATTTCTTATGTCATGTACATTGAAGCTCACTTATGTTTTATGTTTATCATTCATGATGTTATGATATTTCTCTTTTGCTCATATTTTTACTTGTTCTTATGAACTCGTCCTTGATGAAATGTTTATTAACACCTTACTGAGCTTTTGAGATCACCCCTTTCTTATGTTTTCATTCCCCGGGTTATGAGGATTATTATTACTAATGAGTGTCTAGAATATAGTTTGGTATGGTTCCTTTAAAGAGAAATGATCATGAGTTTTGTAAAATAATCTCATTAAGTAGCTAGTCTCCAAAGACACTGAACTTATCAGTCTTTGGGATATTATTATTTATGAAATGTAATGTTTTAAATCATGTAAAGGATATAACATAAATTCATGTATAGCTTGGGTTTCTATAAAGACATGTGTATTTAATTGGATATTTTTCATATTCAAAACAAGTTTTTTTTTAAAAAAAGTAATAAATAATTATGTATTTAATAGGATTTATTTCTATCCAAATCAATTTGAATTAAAATTAATTGAAGAAAAAATAGTAAAACAACATAAAAACAAATGTAAAAGAACTAAAATGATTTGAATTTGTACTCAAAATATTCATGGATGTCATGAATTTTTTAATTATTATTTACTATGTTGATATTAATAAAAACTTTTATTATTTAACAAAATGGATTAAATTTGGATGTATGATACTGGTTGGATCTCAACCGAGTTTCAAAAGAAGTTGGATTTTTTATTTGTTTTTCATTTAATAATGCTTTAAACAGATGTCATATATGCTTCCCTTGTTATAATTGGGTTGGAAGACCTTAGTTAAGTCATGAAGAAGTTATCTAACATATAAAAAAAGTTGGTTTTAAAACAAACTATAATTCCTAGTATCACAATAGAGAGAAAAGTAAATCGCATACTGTTTGTGATTGAAATGAAAGGAGGGATATATAGAATTTGATATTTGATTAGTTTTCTTTTATGAATTATCATGATAAATATATTATGCCAATGCTAAAATACAATGATGTTAGTATACATGAGGCAACTAATGAAAATGATTGTGTTGAGGGAGTGAAAAAAATAATGGATGATTCCAGGACTCTTGTATATCAGGAATGTAGTAAAATGAAAAGGCTGGAATTTTAATCTGGGTGTATCACGAGAAAAATATGTATAGAATTTCTATTACTAATGTATATTATATTATTATTATTTTTAATGAATTTATTCTTTATGATGAAGATATTCCCTTAAATAATTATATGGAATGGAAGTTAATTAACCAACTTTCATTTTCTACTAAAAAAATTCATGTTTTTTTAAAATATTACAGTTTATTCTGGGAGGAAACTGCAAGCCTAAATGATTATAAAGAATTTGGTATATATTGATGGAATCCAAATGAATATGTAACACCATCTCACATGCCGCAAAAAGGTAATGTGGCACTTTCCATTAATTCCTAGTCTCTAAAATATTTTTATGTTTGATGAAATCTCAACAAATATGTAATGGCATGATACTGAGAGAATTAAGGATGATGATGAGTTGGTTTATATTGCAAATGGATTTTCATGTTGAACATTTGATGCACGGTATATTGATTTTTTGATTGAGGTGCATAATGTCAGGTTGGTTCTATCATGTGATGGTTTTAATCTATTTATTCAGATGTTTACTTCTCACAGCATGTGGCCAATTTTCTTCACATTTATAACTTTCCTATGTGAATGTGTGTGAAAAAAAACATTCAATTTATTAACTATAATCATATATAGACCAAATTATCTGAGAAATTTTATAGATGTTTACTTACAACCTTTAATAAAAGAGTTTATGTAGCTTTGGGATGTGGGTGTACACACATGATGATTCTTCAAAAAAATCAGATGCATATTATTCTTATATGGATGATAAATAATTTCCCTGCTTGTGAAATGATTAATAGTTAAAGTATGAATGGAAAACTATATTTTCCTATTTTTATGAAGAATGCATGATCTAGAAGAGTTAAATATCATCATAGTATCAGCTTCATGGGACATCTATGATTTTTGCTAATGGATCATCCATACGAGAATAATCATCGAAGGTTTGAACAATACTATTGAGGCTGAGAAGTCTCCCCAGTATATGTCTAGAACCAGTGTTCTTAATGAATTTAAATATATCCATTTTTTATTAAGGAAATATTAGATGAAATCTATAAAGAGGAAGAATGTTCCCGCTAAATCTAATTACAATTAGAAAATGATAAGTATCATCTTTGATTTTTCATCTTGGTCAACCAATTTGTTATTTCATTGTTTAGATATAATGCACATTGAGAAAAATATATGTAAAATGCTACATTAAATTATTATAAATGTTAAGGGGAATATCAAAGATGACTTACGGTCTTGACAAGACTTGTTATATTGGGGTATTATACCAGAATTGTATCCTATGTGTATCGGTGAAAATAATTAGCAAGTTCCTTATACTTCTTATTTGATGGAACCTTCAGAAAAAAATAAATTTATGAAATTATTAGAGACTATAAAATTTCCTAATGGCTATTCAATCAACATATCTAAAAAATTCAACATAAGAGAGTTGAAACTAAAATCCTTAAAACTCATGACTATCACATCCTTCTTCATGAATTGATTCTAATAGAAATATATCATTTATATTCCAATAATTTAAGGGTAACGATGATTAGATTATTCCATTTTTATAGAGACCTTTGTGAAAAAAGGTCTTCTAAGTATTTCTTGATAAAAATGCATGAAGTGGCACCATTAATTTTGTGTGGGTTAGAAAAAAGTTCCTCCATATTGTTTCACTTACATGTTGCATCTAACTATCCATATTCTAACTAAAATACTTCTTATTAGACCCCATTATTTTTAGTGGTTATATCCAAATGAAAGAAATATGCACACAATAAAGTATTATGTCCGAAATAAGAATTATCCTCAAGGTTTCATTGTAAAAGGTTATCGAGCACAAGAATGTATGAATTTTTGTTCAATGTATTTAGTTGATGTGGGATCAAGATGTAACTGGACAATGATAAATGAATATGAGCAGTATAAGAAAATTGAGTCCACTTTTCCATCTCTTCCCTGGACAGGGGGAATTCCTGGGTTATATATATTGGCAACATTGGACCTTGAAGAGTAGAGATGGCACATCGCGCAGTCTTGTTTAACTATGATTCAATGACTACATCAATAAAGTAACACTACTAAAAACTAGGTTTATCCAGTGTTAGGGATTTAATAGCGCTAGTTAAAAGAGCTGTTAAAGATCCCCTTTGTCAGTTCTAGAAAAAAACATTGTTGAAGGGGGTCTTGAACAGCATTGTTTTAGCACTATTAAAGGGGGTTCGTTATCAGTACTTGTAAAAAAATGCTAATAAAGGGGGGACTTTATTAGTGTTTTTTTACTAGCACTAATAAAGGGTATATTTTAAAAAAATCAATAAAAAAATATATTAATATATAAATATATTTATATTGATATAAATATAATATATGTTTTTTATATATGTTTTAGACAAGGTAAATAGGCATTTACACTTAATATATAATATATTTAGTGAAAATGGATTATAAAATAATTAAAAAAATATTTTTAATTAATGATTTGCTAATTATTATTGAGTAATAGTCATTTAATATCAATTTTAAGATAAAAAATCAAAAAATTAATAAAAGATCTAAAATAAGTTGAAAACGTAACTCGAACTTCAAACGGTCATAACTTTTTATCTGGGAATCTATTTATCCTCTACCACATATCAAATTAAATCTTGATATGAGCTCTACACCCTATAGATTGGGGAGACCCTAGTTGTGTTTTTCAATCCCAAAAAATTCCCAAAAGGCCACCAAAACTGAGTTTTTAGTCAGAGTACTCCAATTTGTTAACATTTGATGGATTTTCAGCCACATTTAAGGGGGTCTTATTGCCTTTTTTTAGTAGAGACTAAATTTATTCTTAGAGATTACATTCATATTGATATTATGGTTTTTAAATTTTATCATTTTTCACAATGTAGTTTTATTTATAATTAAATATATGCATATTTTCTTATATTTACTTATAATAAATCACTTGTAAAAATACATATATCAACATATTTACGTAAAAATGTATTTTAAATATATATAATAAATATTTATTAGTCATTTTATTTAAATTAATAATTTATCCATTTTATTTACCTTATAAAATTTTAATAATATTTATATATATATATATACAATTAATGTTTATATATAAACATGTTTGTGTCATTAATTAAAATATATATATATGTATATGTATATTTTAATATATTTAAATAAATACATATTCTAAAAATGTATTTAAAAAATTATCTAACCATTTTTTACATTATAAAAAAACATTTATAATGTTTATATAAATATATATATTCCTAGAAATATTTGTTTTTTATTAAGAAAACACTTTTAAGGAAAAGTGGGAAACAAGTCAAGTACACAAAACAATCATTCAACATGATAAGTCATGGTCAAATCTAGGATTTGCAATTTTTGCCTGTTAGAGATCGTACCTCTATAAAGACTCCATTGAGGAATGATAGTATTCTTATCTGAATCCTCTTTGAGTAGGTTTTACCAATTGTATGTCATCTTTTACCAGGTAAGAATGAGCTCTTCCACAGATATCTTATTCCCATTGAATCCATGAGCCAGTATTCTAAGTTTTTTTTATATCATTCGCGTTGTTCCTTGGAAAGGTTACCCTGAAGGTGCCTGCCAACCAGCTTGTCAAACTCCTCTTTTGTAGTGATTAAATGTAAGCCTTTGTCGAAGAATTATTCATTGCCATCGATGATGGTTTCCCAATCATCACACTCTATTAGTTCCCTCTCAGTCAGGTGGATATCGGATTCAGAAGGCTCCTTTCCAGCAAGTGACGGTTCAATGACAGAAGATTCCCCTACTGGTGGATCATACTCCTCGGTAGAATTTTACTCCACCTACTTGGGACCCTTCGAGGGAATCTTACCTTTGCTTGAGGATCTAGTTATGGGGGGTCTTGGTATGGAGGAATAGTCTTTCCTCCTCCGCAACCTCTGAGAGTGCTTAAGAAACTCATCTGGATCAATGATGGTGTTTTTACCCTTCCTTGAAGAGGATCTAATATAGTCCTATGCAATTTCCACTTCCTTGGACTCGACGATGGAGTCCAAATAAAAATCATTATCCTCCTGAGAAGCCTCCACATCATCCCCTTCCTCGAGCGCATGACACTCCTCTCCCAGCACTATGAATTGATTGTGGGACTGAATAGCCATTCCTCCAGACTTCACCATCTCGGCATAGGATGGTCTTGCCAGTATTTCCAGTTCAGATAGATATGAACCTCTAGGCTGCACAAATCCACATCCCATGAATTGGGCCTGCTGGTTAGTGTCCTCCCAAACTGAACTTTGAAGGGAACCAACACCCGATGCATTGCAGGCTTCCTTTCACACCTCAGCTAAAACGATCTGCCTGGTTGGGACAGCATCCAAGGCCACTTCATGGCCCTCAACTTCATTTGAGGTGGAGGGAAAATTTTGGAACTGACATACCTACGCAGCCTTCCCTGCACTGCTTGATAAGGGGGGAACACCCATATCACACCTCAGACAGGAAAAAACCTCCACAACCCTTGGCTTTGGGACCTTAGGATTTGCACCCTTCACTGCACCTAAAGAGATTCCCTGCCCCAAACCCAATATAATCTCCGCCGAAGGAAGCGAATCCTCACCCAAATATTTAGGGGCCTCATTGCACACCCCACTATCCAGAGGCGTAGCAACAGCCTTAGACAAGCTTCGAGGGACCCTTCCGTAATCAACTGAATGTGAAGGTTTACGAAGTGAAGAATGGAATTCCTGATGAATATGACCCAAGTGACAACACGAAGCACATAAATCGTACCAGTTCTCAAAAACCACTGGTTAGAGGCAGTGGACCTCATTTTCAACCTCAATCTAGACTTCTTCAATAGGGGGTTTGGATACGTTGACTTCCACGCAAATCTGGGGTTTAATTGGATGGCACAAAGTCCTTAAATTCTCGTTGAAAGCCATCCGACCATATTTCCTAACAATTGAAGGATAGCTGGATTTTGAAAGGGCATGAGAAGTCCCGAGAATATTACCTAGATCGCTGAGGAGGGGGAATCCCTCTTCCAATAGAAATTGTAACTCCATCGCAAAAGAAAGAAGTAGTTCCCTTCGCAGGAACGAAGACCTTTGGACCAAACAACGGCGAGATCATCATCATTGGAGAACCGCAGAAGGAAGTGTCGAGGGTCCAGGAGCCCGACGGTGACACGATCTTGCAGGCTCCAAGAATCATTGACGAAACAAGATAAACTCTCGAAAGAAGGACATCGTCGGCTGAACCGAGCTATTAGAGGAATCCCATGGAAAGAATATTCCACTGAGAACTCCTAGAGGGGAAGTGGGAGAGAGGGGGGCCTCGGTGGAGGTCCAGGACTTTAGATAAAAGTTGAATCTAGGTGGGCATGCATGTGGATGGAAATTCGCAAAGCGCTGATAAAAGGGGTAGTGGGGTGAAAAGCATTGATAAAGCAGGGATTGATATTTAATGGTGTCATGGAAGAACTGATAAAGGGTTCGATCTCATAGAGGTCTAAAAAATATAATTTTACCCCCCTTTAACATTGATGCCTTTATCAACACTAAAAAATGTCTTTAAAGTCTCCCTTTAACAGCGCTTTTTGTGAGAGTTATTAAAGTCTATCCTTTAATAGTGATTGTGTAGATGGTGCTTTATAAGCGCTGTTAAAGGCCCTTTACTAGCGCTCTTAGAACCCAGTTTTGTAGTGGTGTAATTTAAACATGTATATGTTATATCATACTACATAGTTTCACATATATCTTAAATTTTTATTACCATTTTATGTAGGGAATGTAAATAAATTATAAGTAGAATTCATCATCTGTTACCTTTAAGAAGGAGAGATACTTTGCATAGCAAAGAGTTTCCTACTTGGTTGAAATTAAAGGTACAACCATTAATTTAATAAATTTAAAAAATAAATATTCATTTAATTTTAATATTCATATATATTTCAAGTATTGAGTTTACCTGATGACTCTATCTCTCAAGAATTAAGAGAATTAGCTTTTGTTCCAGTTCTTTGGTTTGTGAATGCAAATCATTAGTAATTAATGGGTACAAATTGGTTATAACTGATCGAGTGGTGAACATGTGAACACAACATGACATCATTGTGTTAACTGCAACAACAGACTATTGGAGACACAGGTGTTTTACGTCAAAGATCATCTGAGGCCTGAATTTGGTGTCATTGAAGTAATCCCAAAACATATTTTTGATGATAGTGGGGATTAAATTGACACCATCACTACCTCCATTAGTCATGATCAAAATATTGTATATGGTGACTCAAATACTTCAATTGTAAGAGTTGATTGTGAACCCGAAGTAGTGGTGGATAATATATAAAATCAACTATATGTGTTCTTGTTTCATTTGGTTTATCTCAACTTGGGTCTTTCTAGTTGGTACTATTTTAATTTCTTTATTTTGGTTTCAATTTGGAAGGGTGTGTTTGGTTTAGTTTTGTTTGTTTTCGTTGCATTTAATTAGATTTATTTCACTTCAAAAAAAATATAACATATTTAAAAATAGATTACATACGGTCACTTATATATATTACCCAAATAGAATTAATGGATAACTGATCATAAAATAGAATAGGTTTAAAATAGGTTTTTTTTTAAACGTTAAAATCGTTTTTAAATACTAGTTTAAAATGGTTTTAAAAAATAGTTTTAAAAATAGATTTTTAAAAAAATGGGTTTAGAATAATATTTAAATAGTGGTTTAATACAGTTTCTAAAAACTGATTTAAACTGATTTTAAAAAATAGGTTTTAAAACAATTTTTAAAAACTGGTTTTAAACGGGTTTAAAAAAGTTTTTAAAATTTGATTTAAAAGACTTTTTAAAAACAGGTTTAAAAAAATTAAAAATTGGTTTAAACTAGTTTTAAAAAACAGCTTTTCAAAAAAAAGGTTTAAAACATTTTTTAAAAAGTAGTTTACAACATTTTTTTAAAACCAATTTAAAATAGATTTTAAAAACTATTTTTTAAACTATTTTTAAAAAAATAGGTTCAAAATAGTTTTCAAAAACTATTTTAAAATATGTTTAAATAGATTAAAAGGTATGCAGTTTCATAAACCAGATATAAACAGATTAAATTTTGTAGCGTAACTATTACATAGTGTGACACTGATAAAACACTATTCTATTGAATATTTTATTGATAATAAATGATATAATTTCCTCACATTTTGTTAAATATGTTTAATTAGAAAGTATTTAGGATTAGATCATTCATTTGAATATTTGATGAAAATTCCAGCTTTACCCTTTTAAAATCACTGTAGTATTTCAATCATAAATATTTTTATTTGAACTATTTGAGCTTAATATTTTGTAAATATGTTCCTTACCTCATGGGATAAAACTTTTATTCAGGACACTAGATAAAAAAATGCATTTGGATGGAGTAATTGGGCCATAAAGTCAAATGTGGGTTGGGCACGCCAGAATGGAGAAGCTTCTGTATTTTGGCCATAACTATTTCATCTGGGCTTGGATTGAGCCTAAATTCTGATAGGAGATAGAGAACCCATATCCGCACATATTATCCTTCTAAAAGGCCGGAAAATTCATGTGTTTTGGTGGTCAAATGGGTGGTGCAAGTTGGCATAAAATATTTGGCCGAGATTCCCAATTCACACTTGAAACCACATTGAACCTAGCCTCCCCACCACTCTATAAAATGGTGTTTTTCTCATTTGGTGGGGTTGGGACGTGTATTGGGAAGTTTAGGGAAAATTATAAGTGGATCCACTCCAATTATCCAACCATTTCAATAAGGGTAGCTCTTGAAGCAAGGATCCCTTCGACGAAGCCTTCTTCTTCTCCTTCGCGTTGTAATGCTTTTGTTTGTGTAATAAACTTATTTGTTCTTCTTTTATTTCTTCTCTTTTATTCTGTTTTGTTTAAATTTATTCTTCTCTTAATCTTCCTCTTTGGTCTGGAATTCTTGAGTAGAATTGTTATTGGGTTATACCCATTATAAACCTTTGCACATGCAAAATGCTTCTACGATGATTACGCCACCCATGGAAGAGTAATATTTTAGTAATCGATCTATCTTCTACCCTCTTAATTTAATTATTTTGAATCATTGAGATATTGTAATTCACTTAATATGATCCATGAATTGTGTTTTTAAATTTTAAGAAACTAAGAAAGAAATTGAATAATTAACACAAAAACACGCGAGGTCGAGATTTTGTGTAAATTGTGAAAGCGCGATCTTAATCGGTAATACAAGACCACACGGGATAAATTTGTAGAGTTAAAATATAATCCCTAAACACAATTCATCCTCATTTCTAGAATGGATATGTTCTCTAATTAACCAATGACCATAAGCTAACCTTAGAACAACAATCAATGCAGGGTGCTGCGATTGCGTGTTCTAAAGCTAGCCTAGGGTTTAAGTAATTTCATCTTTGTGGTTAAGTTAACTCTCTTAGGGTTAGAGGGTTAAAAAATTAGGGGATCATAATTAAGTGAATATTGATTTAAATGATAATGATTAATAAGTAAATTAATAGGTAGAGTTAGATCAATTACGCCTTTTAAAATATTTTCTAAAAAAACATCTTCTCGTTTTGCTTTGTTAATCAACTTACATTTCAAAATTAAAAACAAAAAAAAAATACAATCTTCTTCCAGCAAACTTCTTCTAGATTTATAAACTATAAACAACCTCCATCCTTTAAACTAGTGTTTTAATTCTATTCTATTTTATTTTTATAATACCTTTAAAAAGTTTTTAAATTCACTTCCTCCTTTGAGAGACGACCTTGGTCAGCCACTCTACTGCACCTAAGTAAACTAAAACTGAATATCATTTGAGAGAGCCCACGATAGTGCTCTTTCAAATTGGTGCCATTGTCGAGGAGTCAAGTAATTATTTCAACCAATTAGAGGTATTTGTTTTATTTTACATTTTATTCTCTTCCTCTCTTCTTTCTTCCTTCTTTACCCAATCTGATTTCTTTTTTCTTCTTCTTCTTTTATTTTCATCTACTTCTTTTTGGACCATCAACTCAAACTTCTAATTTTTATTTTACTATGGTCCACTTTCCTTCTTTTCATATTTCATTGATTTATGACACGAACTAATCCTGGGAATCTCTTAGATCTTGACCCTGAGATTGAATGTAACCTTAGGGCACGAATCAGACATTCTCAGTCTACTGGAAGTTTCAACATTCAACCAGTTGGACAATTACTCCAATATCAGAACATTAAAATTGGAATCAATTCAAATTCAACCATAAAACAAGAAACAATGGCTGAAAATAATGGAAATGGACTTAATAGAACCATTCAAGAATTGGATACACCTGATATTAACTATCAACCAAGTTGTATTGCATATCCAAATCTCGAATCGGACTTTGAACTAAAATCTGGGTTAATTTACTTACTTCCAAAGTTTCATGGCCTCTCTGGTGAGGATCCCAATAAACATTTGAAATAATTTAATGTGGTTTGCTCAAACTTGAAACCAATAAATGTATCTGAAGACCAAATAAAATTAAGAGCATTCCCATTCTCACTTGATGGAGCTTCGAAAGACTGGATGTATTGTTTACAACCTGAAGATGTAACTTGTGGGAACGATTTGAAATGTCTTTTCTTGCAGAGATTTTTTCCAGCATCGAGGACCACTTCTATTCGTAAGGAGATCTCGGGGATCAAGCAAGAACAAGGGGAGTCAATGTATGAGTATTGGGAGCGATTCAAGAAGTTGTGTGCAAGCTGCCCACATCACCAAATCAATGAGCAATTACTCATCCAGTACTTCTATGAAGGACTCACACCTATGGAGAGAAGCATGGTGGATGCTGTAGTTGGAGGAGCATTGGTGGACAAGAAACCAGTAGTTTCACGTGCGTTGATTGACAAGATGGCCCAAAACTCCCAACAATTTGGTGATAGAGGTACACCACATGTCAGGGGAGTACATCAGGTAAGTCCTTCTTCTCTTGAAAGTCATTTGATTGATAACAAGTTGGAAGAATTGACCACTATGGTGAGGCAGATTGCTTTGGCTCAAAAGAAATCCCAACTCACTCCTTCAAGGCCTTGTGGTATTTGCACTGAGACAAGCCACCCAACTGACTGTTGCCCACAACTCCAAGAAACAGAAGATTGTGCAGCAGTGTTCCCTGGGAGACCATATCAGCAGCAACAACATACATATCCCCAAAAGAAGTATGACTCCTTTGCACCAAAATTAAACCAAGGGTGGAAGGATCAATTATACATGAGGTATGGCTCTGGGCAACAACAAATCCCCCCTTTTCAACCAAACTTCCAACAGCCTCCGGCTTACCAGCAGGGTTTCCAACAACCCCAAAGGAGATTCAAAGCTCAAACATCAACAAGTCAACAGCAAGGGAATATAAAACACAAGGTAGACAATAACACTGATGATATTTTGAAACAAATTGTTCTTAATCAACAGAATGAGCTGAAGGGTCAAGGTTCGGAGTTGAGGGAGTTGAAGACTCAAATGAGCCAGATTGCCACCACCCTCCATGAACTTGTAAGTAAGAATTCTGGAAATCTTCCTTCCCAACCTACTCCTAATCCAAAGGGGAATGTCAGTGCCATTACATTGAGAAGAGGGAAGCAAACAACTGATGCTTCTCCACCTACAATTCCACCTGGATTCACCTCAACTCCAAAAAAGCCCAATTCCACATCAACTGACGAGCAACCCAAGGAGAAAGATAAAGGTAAGAAAAAGATTAATGATGTTCCTCCTAAACCCCTTCCTTTTCCAAACAGGGTTGTTCAAACCAAGAAGATGGCTGAAGAAGCAATGAAAAAGGAGGTTTTGGACACATTCAAGCATGTGGAGATCAGCATTCCTCTACTTGAAGCCATTAAGCAAATTCCAAGGTATGAAAAATTCTTAAAAGAAATTTGTACCAATCGAAAAGAGCTCAAGGGAAATGAGAGGATCAACCTTGGAAGGAATGTCTCAGCACTCATTACACCAACTCTAGCAATGCCAACAAAGTGCAAGGATCCCGGGACATTCACCATCCCATGTACCATAGGGGAGTTACACTTATCTGATGCTCTTTGTGATTTAGGAGCTTCAATAAATGTGATGTCTCACTCTGTATTCTCTTCTTTACAGGTTGGTGAGTTGAAGCCGACGAGAGTAGTGGTGTAGTTAGCGAATAGAGCTACAGCATATCCAGCGGTAGTCCTTGAAGATGTACTTGTCCGGGTAAGATACATGATCTTTCCAGCATATTTCTATGTGCTTAACATGGAGTATGATCAGGTAAGTTCTCATGCCCCCATTATCTTAGGTAGACCCTTCCTCAAAACTGCAAAAACTATCATAAATGTCAATGAGGGTACACTTTCCATGGAATTTGGGGATGAAGTTGTGATATTTAATGTTATGGACTCCATGAAGTACCCCTCTGAGGACCATTCTGCTTTTGTTATCTCCCATTTTGAACCACCAAGTAAAAACTCCATGGATTTTGATTGTCCTATGTTTAGAGAGATTGTGAGTATTGGTTCTAGTTTGATGTCTAAGAGTACTTCCACACCTGTTTTTGATGGACAAACCTCTATTGGATTTGATTTTGATGTGGATTCAAATTCTGATCATATAAACTCTGATTATGACATGGTTGTTGAGTATGTTGATGGATTTGATGCATTATTTTCTAATTTTGATGATTTTTATTCTGATACTGATGTTCATTGTGCAGATATGTCTATTGCATCATTTTCTCCATCCATACATCACCCCCCTACATTGGAACTCAATCCATTGCCCCCAAATCTTAAATATGCATACTTGCTGAGTGGTGATAGATTACCTATTATCATTGCTAACAATCTCTCTTTTGAACATGAAGAAAAACTTTTAAATCTATTGAGAGATAACATTAGGGCAATTGGTTGGACATTGGCAGACATATCAGGTATTATCCCCTCCATTTTCATGCATAGGATTCTCTTGGAGGATGGGGCTAAACCGATTAGGTAGCCACAAAGGAGACTTAATCCAACACTTTTGGAAGTTGTTAAGAATGAAGTTGAAAAATTACTTGAGGCATGTATCATTTACCCTATTTTTAACTCACAATGGGTTAGCCCTGTCTAGGTTGTACCAAAGAAAACCGGTTTCACTGTTATAAAAAATGAAAATGATGAGTTAGTTCCTGTGAGAGTACAAAACAGTTGGCGAGTGTGTATTGATTATAGGAAACTAAATCAATCCACTCATAAGGACCATTTCCCACTTTCATTCATTGACTAGATGCTTGAGAGACTTGCAGGTAGGATACATTATTGCTTCTTGGATGGTTTCTCTGGCTATTTTCAGGTTCCCATTGCAGCAGAGGACTAGGAGAATATGACATTCATCTGCCCATTCGGTACCTTTGCTTACCGAAGGATGCCATTTGGACTTTGCAATGCCCCAAGTACCTTCCAGAGATGCATGGTGATTATTTTCTCAGATTTCATTGAGACCTGCATGGAGGTATTTATGGATGATTTTACAGTTTATGGATCTCTATTTGATGAATGTCTCTCTAGTTTGGGCGATGTGGTGCATCGTTCTATTGAGAATAATCTGGTCTTAAATTTTGAAAAATGTCATTTCATGGTCGAAAAGGTAATTGTATTAGGTCATATAGTCTCACAACATGGCATTGAAGTTGATAAATCTAAGGTAGACATTATTTCATCCCTTCTATATCCTACATGTGTGCATGATGTTCGATCATTCCTTGGACATGCTGGATTTTATCAACGCTTCATCAGAGATTTTAGTAAGATCGCTCTACCCTTATCTCGATTGCTTCAAAAAGATATTGAATTCAATTTTGATGATTTGTGCAGGGTATCATTTGTGAGTTAAATAAGTGTCTGACCACTCCACCGATCATACAGCCCCCACGGTGGGACCTTCCATTTGAGCTTATGTGTGATGCGTCCAACTTCGCGGTTGGAGATGTCTTATCTCAAAGGGCGGAGGGACGTTCACATGTGATTTTGTATGCATCAAGGACGTTAGATTCTTCCCAATCAAACTACACCACAACAGAAAAGGAGTTTCTTGCTGTTATATTTGATTTAGATAAATTTCGTTCATATTCATTGGGATCTAAAGTAGTTGTTTTTTCTGACCATGCAGCTTTGAGGTACCTCCTAAAGAAGCCAGATGCAAAGCCACGACTTATCCGTTGGATGCTCCTTCTTCAAGAATTTGACATCGAGATAAAGGACAAGAAGGGGTCAGAGAATTTGGTGGCAGACCACATGAGTAGGCTTACTCACACACCAGAGGGTGACACCTTGGACCAGGTACCACTTCGGGATACTTTCCCCGATGAGCATCTCTATACCATCTCAGGTACGCATCCTTGGTATGCTGATTTAGTTAATTACATTGTTTCCTCTGAAATCCCAGCAAATTTGAAGAATCATCAAGTCCAAAAATTAAAAAATGAGTCTAGGTTTTATGTGTGGGATGATCCTTACCTCTGGCGCATGTGTAGTGACCAAGTCATTAGGAGGTGTGTTCCCGATCATGAGTTTGAGTCTGTTTTGCATTTCTGTCATACACTTGCTTATGGTGGACAATTTGGACCCCAATGGACAACTAGGAAAGTTTTGGACTCTGGATTATATTGGCCTAGATTATTCCATGATGCCCATGTGTTTTGTAAGTCGTGCTCTCGTTTCCAACACACTGGGAACATTTCTAGGAGACATGAGATGCCCCAACAACCCATACTATTCTGTGAGATTTTTGATGTATGGGGCATTGATTTTATGGGTCCTTTTCCTAGTTAATTTGGATTTTTTTATATTTTGGTTTCTGTTGATTATGTGAGTAAATGGGTGGAGGCCAAGGCCACCAGGACTGACGATTCTCATGTTGTAGTTGATTTTGTCAAGGCTCAAATTTTCTGCATGTTTGGAGTACCAAAGTCCATCATCAGTGACCAAGGGACACACTTTTTCAATAGAAATTTTGCTTCCCTACTTCGAAAGTATGGGGTGACACACAAAACATCAACACCATACCACCCCCAAACAAATGGTTAGGCTGAGGTTTCAAATTGTGAGTTGAAACAAATATTGGAGAAAACCGTGCAGCCAAATATGAAGGATTGGAGCAAGCGCTTGGATGATGCATTGTGGGCTTATAGGACAGCATAAAAGACACCCATTGGTATTTCCCCATTTCGGATTGTTTTTGGGAAAGCGTGTCATCTCCCCTTGGAAGTTGAGCATCGGGCTTATTGGGCTATAAAGAAATGCAACATGGATTTGGCCCAAGCTGGAATCCAAAGGAAGCTGCAAATTCAAGAGCTTGAGGAGATTAGATTTTCTTCATATGAGAACTCAAGGCTATACAAGGAAAGATAAAAAACATCTCATGATATAATGATCCAACAAAGGGAGTTTCATGTTGGAGAGAAAGTTCTTCTCTACAGTTCACGACTGAAGCTGATGCCTGGTAAGTTGCGTTCCAGATGGTTAGGTCCTTATGTTGTGACTAATTTTTTTTCTTATGGTGTAGTGGAGATCACACAAGAGGACACAAGAAGGATCTTTACAGTCAATGGGCAACGTTTGAAGAGATACATTGAGGGACTTCCTACTGATGCAGTGGATTTTATCACACTGCATGACCCCATCATCACTTGATCACATCAGGATGTTCCTAACCCTTTAAATTTGTTATTCTTTGTCCTATTTAAAATTATACATTTCATGTGCACATATCATCTCATGGGTTCACATTTAGGACAATGCAATATTTTAAGTGTGGGGGAGGGAACCTTTTAGTTTAGTAATTTCAATTGTTTTCCTGATTTAAAAAAAACAAAAAAAATTGTGTGTTTTTCAAATTTTGTGTTTTTATTTTTCAATTTTCTTTGTGTTTTTGAAATTTTTGAGCTGAAATGATTCTCAACACAATTTTGAAATGCATATAAATGAGTGAAACAATTTATCCCATGAAACTGAGATTAAATGAATGCTGAAAATGACTTTGTTTCAAGTTCAAATATTTAGTAATTTCATGAAAAGTACATTGAATTTTTGAATCTCATGCCACATCTCATTGTCTTTATATTTGAAACCACATTCCCGTGAGGCTTCTAAACCATTATTTTCATATTCTTTACATTCAACTCACTTCTTGAGAGAACCAAAACATGCTTGATTTAACCAAAATTTGATTTATTTCTGTCAAAACTTGAGGGTTTGAGGTACTTATGTTTAAATGATTGTGGCATTTGTTTGGTATTAAAGCCCCCATTTCAAAGAATATTTTTTATAATGGCCTACCATGAACATTTAATCCTTGTAGCCCTTATAAGTCATGCACAGTCTGTTAGGTTATCCACATTACAAGCCAATTTTCCCTATCCAACCAACTCTTGAAGTGAAATTGCATAATCTAGTTGAACTTAAGTGTGGGGGAAGCTATGTTGTGTTGTGCTACAACATTCTGTGATAATTTGGGTGGAAAATTAAATTCTGAAGAGTTGTGTTTTCTTTTGAAGAAAATCATTTTATTGAAAGTTGTGCCTCTGGAGATTTCATGAAAAGTAAAGTTGTGCCTTTTCTGGAGCTTCTAATTGAGGTAGAAAGTTGTGCCTATCTAAAGCTTTCAAGAAAATCATGTTTGAGAAGATTGAAATTTTTTATGATGAAATGATTAATGGTGTAAACTCTCCATGACTTTTCATGATGATGGAGCTGAATTGATACTATGGGTATTGAGGAGAAGACCATATTTAAGTGAAAATTAGATTAGTGCAATTTTTCTTCAAAAAGAGTAAAGCCCTCCTTATTTAGCCTCAGAATTTTTCACACCTTAATCCTACCAACTGAAAGACACAGAACAACCCTGAAAAGTCCTCATGATAAACATATGTCTTTGACCCACATCGGGTGGCAATGTAGGGATTTATCAAGCCTATGGTGACCCTTGTATGAGTTTGGATGAGAAATACATTTCAAAAAAAATTTATATTTGTGTGATAAGAGAAAATTCAAGCGAGGTAAGTGTTTTGTGCATGGGAGGATAAATGAAGTGGAAATATATTGAATGATATAAATGGAGAACTTGAAATAATGATTTTTTATGAGGCATGATATCTTTTGTTTCTTGGTGTGTAATTGTTTGATCTCAAGGATATGTGTTTTAAAATTGGTTTTGATTTGATATTAATGTTTACTTGATATGAGGTTTTGCTCAGGAGTGCAAAAGGGTAAGTGTGGGGAAGTTGATAAAACATTATTCTATTGAATATTTTATCGATAATAAATGATATAATTTCCTCACATTGTGTTAAATATGTTTAATTAGAAAGTATTTGGTATTAGATCATTAATTTGAATATTTGATGAAATTTCCAGTTTTACCCTTTTAAAATCACCATAGTATTTCAAACATAAATATTTTTATTTGAATTATTTGAACTTAATATTTTTTAAATGTGTTCCTTACTTCATGGGATACAACTTTTAATCAGGACACTAGATAAAAAGAATGCATTTGGATGGAGTAATTGGGTCATAAAGTCAAAGGTGGGTTGGACACGCCAGAATGGAGAATCTTCTGTATTTCGACCATAACTATTTCTTCTAGGCCTGGATTGAGCCCAAATTCTGAGAGGAGATAGAGGACCCATATCCGAACATATTATCCTTCTATAAGGCCGGCCAATTCATGCTTTGTGGTGGTTAAATGGGCGGTTCAAGTTGGAATAAAATATTTGGCCGAGATTCCCCATTCACACTTGAAAGCACTTTGAACCTAGCCTCCCCACCACTCTATAAATTGGTGTTTTTCTCATTTGGTGGGTTTTGGACGTGCATTGGGAAGTTGAGGGCAGAGAAGAAGTGAATCCACTCCAATTCTCCAACCATTTCAATAAGGGTAGCTCTTGAAGCAAGGATCCCTTCGACAAAGCCTTCTTCTTATCCTTCGTGTTGTAATGCTTTTGTTTGTGTAATAAACTTCTTTGTTATTCTTTTATTTATTCTCTTTTATTCTGTTTTGTTTAAATTTATTCTTCTCATAATCTTCCTCTTTGTGCTGGAATTCTTGAGTAGAAGCATCATTGGTTTATACCCATTATAAACCTTTGCACATGCAAAACACTTCTACGATGATTACGCCACCCATGAAAGAGTAGTTTTTTAGTAATCGATCTATCTTCTACCCTCTTCATTTAATTATTTTGAATCATTGAGGTACTGTAATTCACTTAATATGATACATGAATTGTGTTTTTAAATTGTAAGAAACTAAGAAAGCAATTGAATAATTAACACAAAAACACGCAAGGTCGAGATTTTGTGTAAATTGTGAGAGCGCGATCTTAATTGGTAATACAAGACCACACGGGATAAATGTAAAGACCCGTAAATTTCAAGGAAATTTTTTTTCTTCAATTTCTTTGGAATTTTACAAGAATGCAGTTTCTGACGGAACCTGATTCCGAGGCCCGGTGTGCCCAGAATCATTTTCCGAAGTTTGGCTCGGGTACGTTCAGTGAACGAACGAGCGGGTTTTTATAACTTTTGAACCGGTGCTCAGAATCGAATTCTAAGGGCACTGATGGAATCACAGCGCCGGTATTTGCTTAGAAATGCCTCTTCCAGAGTTGCGTTTGCTTGAGTGTGATTTTTAAATTTTGGGAGTTAAGTGAAGAAAATAAAATAAAGTGGTGCGACAACTTTATTTTATTTCACTTAAAGCCACTTAAAGCTGCTTAAGCGGAGTTAAAGCGGATAGGGTGCAATTAAAAATATCTTACCCTCTTGGTAGGATATTTGTGAGGTGGGGCCCGCACGAGCCCCACCGTTTCTTTTCCTCTAAGTAACGCACCCGCGAAAACTCCTCATTAATGAAAGTCAACTGGGGCGTTTTCTAAAACTCTTAAACGCTCCTATTAAATGAACTGTTAAGACGTTACCATTAATTCACCGAATTAATGGTTCGTTTCTTAGCCTGTTTTTCAAACTGTTGGCATGTAATAAAATAAGGCCAACACACGTTTTTCTTGTGGGAGCTTGTTGAGAGGATTGATAGAAACTCTAAGTTCTTCATCCTCCTTCGTGAAGAACGCGAAGAACGCGAAGAGCGCGAAGAACGTCGGCCTTCGACAAAAGGAGACGAAGAACGCCGAACCCTCGGAGATCGACGACGCGACGCCGTGTACCGCGACGCCGACGATTCTTCTCTCGCGA
This sequence comes from Viscum album, assembly GCA_963277665.1. Lineage (NCBI taxonomy): Eukaryota > Viridiplantae > Streptophyta > Magnoliopsida > Santalales > Viscaceae > Viscum > Viscum album. The sequence goes on along the minus strand of OY728139.1, from coordinate 1,076,295,421 downwards.
CGTTCTTCTACGACGATCCTTCCCCGCGACCATCTTCGATCAACACCGATTGAGGTAGGGGAATATGGATCTTTTTATTTTCCTTTGTGGATTTTTTATCCTTAACATGGATTTAATTCATGAAATTAAATCCGTGTGTTTTCTTTAACCTTCAGAGATCGTCGACGCAACGCCCTTCCGCGACGACGCGACGCCCTTCCGCAACGCGGTAATCCTCTTCTTTCGCGACGGTCAATTCTACGAAGAACGCACGATCGACGACTACGACGAGGTAGGGGGTTTATTTGAGAATAATATTTATTCCCATGGTTGTTTCTTCTAAAACAAAGAACCCGGATCAAAGTTCAATTTTAATTCATTAAAATTGTGCCTTGTTGTGTTCTTCATGTGTTGGTTGTTATTCCCGATTGTTATCACCTAACGCGGAGGGTGCGGGCCAAACAAACACGGCCCGACAACCCTCCGCAGATTTTCGTTGATGCGCGGATTGGTGGGCGACGACAAGCGGGGCTGCAAGTTAATTTTGAAAGCTTTGTAGTGAAGTTCGAGTCTCGGTACGAGCACTGGCGAAGACCGCGCGCAAATCGGACCACTGGAGCGCGTTCGGTGGTACGCGGAACCCCCCGTCAGCGTGCCACGCCAGCACGGCGGTGCCGGCGGCCGGAGGCGGCGGCCGGCAGCGGCCGGCCGCCCGGAAGCGGTAGCGCCCGGCGCGCCGCCGGGAAGACCCGCCGCGACTGAAGTCGCGGCGGCGCTGGCCGGTCCCGCGGCCGCGCGGGACCGCGGAGGAAGGTACGCGACTTAAGCCACGTCCGGGGACACCGAGCAGCCCCACGCGGGGCCTCGACTTTCCTTCACGTGGGGGGGCAGCACACCCCGCGACCGCTCGGCCGTAACCGGCCGAGCCGACCCTGGCGGCCGGGTCGCGCCCGCGCCGGCCGGGCCGGGTCGCGCCCGAGCCGGGCCAGGCCACCCTGGCCGGGCTGGGCCGCGCCGGCCAGGTCGGACCCGGACCCTGGTCGGGTCGACCCGGTTCGGGCCGACCCAGGGGGGGTTGGGTCGGGTCGGTCCGGGCCCAGACCCCCCCATTTTCGGATATTTTCGGTCTTTTTCTCATAACTTGAGCTACAGGCCTCCGAACGACGCGTCGTCGACGGCGATGTGATCCTTGGATCGAGACGGTCGTTTCGGTATATTGCACTCAAGGTTTCGGAATACTTTGGGTTCGGCCGGGTTGGTTCGTACACAAAACCAAACGGGCCCTCGGAGCGGAAACGCTCATATCTTGAGCTTCGGACGTACGATTGACATACCGTCAGCTTTGTTGAATTCCTCTAAGTGAGACGGATCTTTTGGCTTACTCTACCTGAGGTTTGGACGCAGGTGGAGTATGGTCGGGTTGGTTTTGCCTTAAAAAACCAATCGGGCCCCTCGGAAGAAAAAGCCAATAACTCTCAGACCGGGCGTCCGATTGACACGCCGTCTGCGACGTTGAGTTCCTGTTGACGATACGGAAATTTTGGATACATAAACTCTGGACTATGTGTCAGTTGATGTATCAGCCTCTCGACTCGTGGAGCGGACCCTCCCGAACGAGCTTGCTGTGTGCGGGAACCCTAGAGCTGGTTGCGACGACGACGACTGTGCAGAGATCCTCAGTGGATTCGACGGCGACGACTACATCACTCAGCGATCCTTTGTGGGTCAGTGCTACTGATCCTGTGTGGGTCTGATCCTGTGTGGGTCAGCGCTCAGCGGTCATGTGTGGTCCAGCACCAACAGATCCTGTGTGGGTCCGATCCTGTGTGGGTCATTGCGGGGGTTAGTTACCTATCGATCCTTTGTGGGTCAGATCCTTTGTGGGTCATTGCGGGGGTTAGTTACCTATCGATCCTTTGTGGGTTAGATCCTTTGTGGGTCATTGCGGGGGTTAGTACCTATCGATCCTTTGTGGGTCTGACGGCTTAGATGAATCAGTGGCAATATCTGGTCATCTTTATCGTCATACAAAGAAGTATTCCTGTTTGAGTTGAATCATGTTTTGCTTTCCTTTGTGGATTGTGTTGTGCTATCATGTGTGGGTATACGTTTTTCTTTCCTGTGTGAACTGGGTTGTTCTTGGGTTCAGATGTTGGAGCCGAACGATAATTGATGACTTAGGTATATGTATGGGCATATACCTAAGTCGTGTCGGATGTTACTTCGTGATTGTATCTTTCCTTTTTGGCTTATCCTTTGTGGATTCTGGGAGACCTTCGGGGGTCTCGGGGTCCCTACTGAGTAGCTTATACTCACCCCTGCACGGGCTATGCCCGCACTACGTTGTGTTGGTTGCAGACGACGGACAGCGCTGATCGTGGTTGAGGCTTGCGGAGTAGGACGGTACCCGGAGGTGGACCACTGGGCGGGACGTGCTAGGAGTGGACGGTTGGACTCGAGGAGTTATAGAGGCTATCTGTACCCACCCTTCAGGTGGTATTTCCAGTGGACAGCTCAACGTTGCGGCTTTACCTTTCAGTTGTTGTTTTCCCTTTCCAGTTGTACTTTGCTTTCAGTTTGGGTTTGTATTCTGGCCCAATTACTTTTCTGCACTTACTGTTGTACCAGTTTCTACTTAGTGTTTACTTCTGCCTGCTTACTTTGTGGTGATTATTGTTTACTTTACAAAGGCAATGTCTTCCCTTTTTCTGGGATTTACGCCTTGGTGCTAGTCACCAACCCCTGGCCTATGGAAGGCGGGCTTAGGGTAATCACGGCACGGGCCCCGAGGATGGGTCGTGACAAATTGGTATCAGAGGAGTTCGGTTCTACCACAGAACTTGGGACTCTGGTCTTTTTCTATGTGAAGTAATAGTGTTAAGCGTATTGGGTGTGTTTATCAGTTCAGGGAGTCCAGTGTTGGTGCGGCGGCTGACGTATCCGTACACCAAGACCCTGACTTCTGATTTCCGACTTAATGCATGAAAACATTGATTGCGTGTGTGTTTCAAGTTTTCTTTGTGATTACTTTGTGTCAGCTCACCAGGTATACTGTTCTGACCGTGGCGCATCGGTTTCCTTTTCAGGATGGCCCCACAACAGCAGCCAGCTAGGGTTCCGAGAGTTAAGCATGACGACATCCCACCGAGCGACGAGGCCTCGGTGCAGGGCCCTTTGACAGCTGAGGCACCGGCGGTACCTCTACCCGCCGAGCCACCGATGCTTCCAGCACCAGCCGCTGACGATGTACGTCGCCTCAGTGCACTGCATGAGTTCCAGTGCCAGCGACCGCCCAGGTTCCACGGGGAGACGGACCCCCAGGCAGCCGAGGACTGGCTGGAGGCAGTGGTGCGAGTTTTCTGGTTAGTGAGGACACCAGCAGACCTCATGGTGATCCTCACAGTGAGCCTACTGTACGTGGCAGCGGGCCGATGGTGGAGCTTGATGCTCCAAGTGCACGATGAGGAATCTCTTCTCTGGACGGACTTTGAGAGCCTCTTCCGCTCGGAGTTCGTCCCAGCCACCCTCCGTGCGGTGCGCATCCAGGAGCTTCTTCAGCTGCGGCAGGGAAGCTTGATGGTCGCCCAGTACTCGGCGAGATTTACCGATCTTTCTCGCTACTCGACCGAAATGGTACGGGACCCATTCTTCCGGGACTGGACCTTTGAGCAGAGATTGAGACACGAGATCAAGGCATCGCTGATCTCCCTCAGCATTCCGACTCAGACAGGAGTACTGGAGCAATCCCTTTTGATCGAGAGCTTCCTTGCTGAGCCTTCATCAGCAGCGAGACCTACCGCGGGGCAGCACATAGCAGAGTCTTCTGCGGCAGGCAGTCGACAGATGACTCAGGGGTCCAGGCAGACCAGACCCTCACGCAGATGACCTCAGGACACTGGCTCAGCAGTGCGGGGCACACAGCGCGGAGCCAATCTTTCGAGAGGCAGGCAGTGCTACGCATGCGGCAGGCAGGGCCACATGGCTCGTGACTGCCCGACCCACCGTGCCGAGGAGCAGAAGACAATTGAGGGGCCACCCAGGGAGAGGGAGAGGGTCGATCGTGGCGGTCCGCAGGGAGGAGGCGGACGAGGCAGAGGAGCTGGCTGAGCAGCAGGTGGTGGGCGACGCTTTGAGGCTCTACCACCACCACCACCAAAAGGTCCACCCCGACCACAGGGAGCTGGCGGGCAGAGACAGGCACAGCTCCAGGAAGCGGAGGCCTATGACCACGGCGCGCCCGAGATGATTCGAGGTACTATCTGTGTCTATTCCACCCTTGATGTAGTTCTTATAGACACAGGAGTGAGTCACTCTTTCATAGCCGCTGCCCTTTTTCGGAGCTCGGAGATTCTGACAGAGCCATTGGCTCGATCCTTACGGCTAGAGACCCCTATAGGAGCAGACTCGACGATTATGCACTGGTGCCGGCAGTGTGAGCTTACTCTAGGAGGTGAGAGCTTCGGATGGGATCTTCTTGTAGCGGCGTCGAGGCCTTACGACGTCATCTTGGGCATGGATTGGTTATCTACAGTCCATACACAGATTGATTGTATTAGGCGCAAGGTGTGATGTGTACACACCGACGGGAGCAGGTTCACCTTCACCGGCGAGAAGGGAGCCTTCGCAGCATAGTATGGACTTCCGTAGAGGAGAGGACATCCCATCACTCATCAGTTGGCTAGCCTCATCCTAGGAGCAGTTGACGTGCGGAGTCCTAGTTTTCCTGCAGTGGTGGATCAGTATGTGGACGTCTTTCCCGACGACGTTCCAGGGCTACCTCCTCGCAGAGAGGTAGACTTTTATATTGACATGTACCCCGGGACAGCCCCGATATCGACTCCAGCATATCGGATGGCCCCCGCTGAGCTTCGAGAGCTATGGGTACAGTTGGAGGACTTGCAGGTCAAGGGATTCATCCAACCCAGTGTTTCACCCTGGGCTTCCCTGGTATTGTTCGCCAAGAAGGCGGACGGGAGCTTGAGACTTTGTGTCGACTATCGTCGCCTGAACCAGGTGACGGTGAGGAACAAGTATCCGCTACCGAGGATTGATGACCTCTTCGATCAGCTCAAGGGAGCACGGTGGTTCTCGAAGATAGACCTCAGGTCAGGCTATCACCAGCTCAGAGTTCGGGATGAGGATGTGCAGAAGACGGCCTTCAGATGTCGGTATGGCCACTATGAGTTCTTGGTTATGCCATTCGGCGTAACCAATGCTCCATCAGTGTTCATGGGCCTCATGAACAGGATCTTTCAGCCATACCTCGATCGATTTGTCGTGGTCTTCATCGACGACATTTTGATATACTCGACGACTGAGGAGGAGCACGCCTACCACTTGCGTGTTGTACTGGACACACTCCGAGAGAACCATCTTTATGGAAAGCTCTCGAAGTGTCAGTTCTGGATACGTGAGGTCCACTTCTTGGGACACGTCATCTCTGAGGTGGGAGTTGCAGTGGATCCTGTGAAGATCGAGGCAGTGCTAGCTTGGGAGCCACCCAAGAGCGTGACGGAGGTGCGGAGTTTCTTGGGACTAGATGGATACTATAGGAGATTTGTGCCAGACTTCTCCAGAGTTGCGGCACCACTCTCATCTCTTACAAAGAAGGGGAAACCCTTTTTGTGGTCAGACAGATGTCAGCAGAGCTTCCAGGAGCTGATACAGAGATTGACCAGCGCCCCTATCTTGAGGTTGCCTAAGGAGGGAGTAGGGTACGTAGTCTACTGCGATGCATCAGGGACCGGACTCGGATGTGTCCTAATGCAGGAGCGGTCAGTGATCGCCTATGGATCACATCAGATGAGGCCGCATGAGCAGAACTACGCTACCCATGACCTGGAGTTAGCTGCACTGGTCTTCGCTCTGAAGACATGGTGACACTATCTGATGGGAGAGTGCTTTACAGTCTTTTCTGACCATCAGGGTCTCAGGTACATCTTTTCTCAGAAGGACATGAACCTAAGACAACGGCGATGGATCGAGTTTCTCCAGGACTATGACTTTGAGATAGTCTATACTCCTGGGAAGGGGAACGTGGTAGTCGATGCTCTCAGCCGGAGGATGGGCATTCAGTTACTCGAGGAGGCGACAAATCAGTTAGCCGCTTTACGAATATCCTTTGTGGATAGGGATGGAGTAGCTTTCCTTCAGTCACTCACAGTCTCTCCTCCACTACTACAGCGAGTCAGAGAGGCACAGCATGGGGACGCTGACTGTGAGACGCGGCGTGCGCAGATATCCTCAGGACAGGCACCTGATGGTTTCTCCTTTGGAGCAGAGCACGACATCCTTTTCAAAGGACGTACCTTGGTACCAATTGCCTTACGGGAGGAGGTGCTGAGAGAGTTTCACACTTCTCCCTTAGCGGTACATCCTGGAGTGGAAAAGATGTATCAGGATCTCAGACGACAGCACTGGTGGCCAGGCATGAAGAAGGCTGTGGTAGAGTTCGTTTCACGATGCCTCACCTACCAGCAGGTGAAGGCAGAGCTTCAGGTACCAGCAGGCTTGGTACAGCCCTTGGAGGTCCCGGAGTGGAAGTGGGACGGGATATCTATGGACTTCATGACTGGACTTCCACGCACTTCCAGAGGTCACGACTCCATCTGGGTGATTGTCAACCGACTCACCAAGTCGACTCACTTCTTACCCATTAGAGAGCAGGGCTCAGTGGAGAGCTTGGGACGTCTCTACGTTCAGGAGATTGTACGACTTCACGGTGTGCCATCATCTATCGTCTCTGATCGAGAAGCTCGCTTTACTTCTCGGCTTTGGAAGGGGTTGCAGGAGGCGTTCAGGACGCAGCTACGTCTGAGCACCGCCTTTCACCCTCAGACGGATGGTCAGACGGAAAGGGTCATTCAGACTCTCGAGGACATGCTCTGCGCATGTGTCCTCGACTTTGGTCACAACTGGGAGGACCACCTACCCTTGGTGGAGTTCGTGTACAACAACAGCTACCACTCCACCATCGGGATGGCACCATACGAGGCGTTGTACGGCAGACCTTGCAGATCTCCTTTGTGCTGGACAGACCCTGGGGAGTCAGCACCTGTGGGACCAGAGATGGTCCGGGCCACGACAGAGAAGGTCCAGGTCATCCAGGAGCGGATGAGGACAGCTCAGAGCCGGAAGAAGTCTTATGCTGACAGGAGGTGGAGGCCACTAGAGTTCTAGGATGGCGACCACGTCTTCTTGCGGGTCTCACCTTGACGTGGTTTACGGAGATTTGGCCGAGGCGGAAAGTTGTCTCCACGCTTCATCGGACCATTCCAAGTCCTCAGTAGGATTGGCGAGGTGGCTTATCGCCTGGCTCTACCACCTCAGTTGCACCGGGTGCACAACGTCTTCCACGTATCCCAGCTGAGGAGATACGTGCACGACCCGACGCACATCATTGACCATGGGGAGCTAGACGTTGATGATGGGGCGACTTTTGCGGAGGTCCCGGTGGAGATCGAGGATTGACAGGAGCGGGTCCTACGTGGATGGTTGATTCCTCTAATGCACATCAGATGGCAGCACGAGAACCTCCAGGAAATCACTTGGGAGCGGGAGGCTCAGATGTGTGCTGAGTACCCACTTTTGTTTTCCTAGTTTATGATGTATCTTTACGGGGACGTAAAGCCCTGAGGTGGGAGTGATGTAAAGACCCGTAAATTTCAAGGAAATTTTTTTTCTTAATTTTATTTGGAATTTTACAAGAACGCAGTTTCTGGCGACACCTGATTCCGAGGCCCGGTGTGCCTGGAATCATTTTCCAAAGTTTTTCTCGGGTACGTTCAGTGAATGAACGAGCGGGTTTTTATAACTTTTGAACCGATGCTCGGAATCGAATTCCGAGGGCACCGATGGAATCGCAGCGCCTGTATTTGCTTAGAAATGCCTCTTCCGGAGTTGTGTTTGCTCAAGTGTGGTTTTTAAATTTTGGGAGTTAAGTGAAGAAAATAAAATAAAGTGGTGCGACAACTTTATTTTATTTCACTTAAAGCCACTTAAAGCCACTTAAAGCTGTTTAAGCTGAGTTAAAGCGGATAGGGTGCAATTCAAAATATCCTACCCTCTTGGTAGGATATTTGTGAGGTGGGGCCCGCATGAGCCCCACCGTTTCTTTTCCTCTAAGTAACGCACCCGCGAAAACTCCTCATTAATGAAAGTCAACTGGGGCGTTTTCTAAAACTCTTAAATGCTCCTATTAAATGGATTGTTAAGATGTTACCATTAATTCACCGAATTAATGGTTTGTTTCTTATCCTGTTTTTCAAACTGTTGGCATGTAATAAAATAAGGCCAACACACGTTTTGCTTGTGGGAGCTTGTTGAGAGGATTGACAGAAACTCTAAGTTCTTCATCCTCCTTCGCGAAGAACGCGAAGAACGCGAAGAATGCGAAGAACGTGAAGAACGAGAAGAACGCGAAAAAAGTGAAGAACGCCGGCCTTCGACGAAAGGCGACGAAGAACGCCGAACCCTTGGAGATCGACGACGCGACGCCGTATACCGCGACGCCGACGATTCTTCTCTCGCGACGTTCTTCTACGACGATCCTTCCCCAAGACCATCTTCGATCAACACCGATTGAGGTAGGGGAATATGGATCTTTTTATTTTTATTTGTGGATTTTTTATCCTTAACATGGATTTAATTCGTAAAATTAAATCCGTGTGTTTTTTTTAACCTTCAGAGATCGTCGACGCGACGCCCTTCCGCGACGACGCGACGCCCTTCCGCAACGCGGCAATCCTCTTCTTCCACGACGGTCAATTCCACGAAGAATGCACGATCGACGACTACGATGAGGTAGGGGATTTATTTGAGAATAATATTTATTCCCATGGTTGTTTCTTCTAAAACAAAGAACCCGGAACAAAGTTCAATTTTAATTCATTAAAATTGTGCCTTGTTTTGTTCTTCATGTGTTGATTGTTATTCCCGATTGTTATCACCTAACGCGGAGGGTGCGGGCCAAACAAACACGGCCCGACAACCCTCCGCAGTTTTTCGTTGATGCGCGGATTGGCGGGCGACGAAAAGCGGGGCCGCAAGTTAATTTTGAAGGCTTTGCAGTGAAGTTCGAGTCCCAGGACGAGCACTGGCGAAGACCGCGCGCAAATCGGACCACCGGAGCGCGTCCGGTGGTCCGCAGAACCCCCCGCCAGCGCCGGCGGCCGGCAGCGGCCGGCCGGCCGCCCAGCGCGCCGCCGGGAAGACCCGTCGCGGCGGCGTTGGTCGGTCCCGCGGCCGCGCGGGACCGCGGAGGAAGGGACGCGTCTTAAGCGGCGTCCGGGGACACCGAGCGGCCCCACGCGGGGCCGCGGCTTTCCTTCACGCGGGGGGGGGGGGGGGGGGGCAGCACACCCCGCGACCTCTCGGCCGTAACCGGCCGAGCCGACCCTGGCGGTCGGGTCGCACCCAGGCCGGGACGGGTTGGACCCGGACCCGGGTCGGGTCGACCCGGTTCGGGCCGACCCAGGGGGGGTTGGGCCGGGTCGGGCCGGGCCCAAACCCCCCGTTTTCAGACCTTTTCGGTCTTTTGCTCATAACTTGAGCTACGGGCCTCCGAACGACGCGCCTTCAGTGGAGATGTGATCCTTGGATCGAGACGGTCGTTTCGGTATATTGCACTCAAGGTTTCGGAATACTTTGGGTTCGGCCGGGTTGGTTCGTACACGAAACCAATCGGGCCCTCAGAGTGGAAACGCTCATATCTTGAGCTTCAGACGTCTGATTGACGTACCGTCGGCTTTGTTGAATTCCTCTAAGTGAGACGGATCTTTTGGATTACTCCGCCCGAGGTTTGGATGCAGGTGGAGTATGGTCGGATTGGTTTTTCCTTAAAAAACCAACCGGGCCCCTGGGACGAAAAGGTCAATAACTCTCAGACCGGGCGTCCGATTGACGCGCCGTCTGCGACGTTGAGTTCCTGTTGACGATACGGAACTTTTGGATACATCAACTCTGAACTATGTGTCAGTTGATGTATCATCCTCTCGGCTCGTGGAGCGGACCCTCCCGAACGAGCTTGCTGTGTGCGGGAACCCTAGAGCTGGCTGCGACAACGACGACGACTGTGCAGATATCCTCAGTGGATTCGATGGCGATGACTACAGCACTCAGCGATCCTTTGTGGGTCAGTGCTACCGATCCTGTGTGGGTCCGATCCTGTGTGGGTCAGCGCTCAGCGGTCCTATGTGGGCCAGCGCCTACAGATCCTGTGTGGGTCATTGCAGGGGTTAGTTACATATCGATACTTTTTGGGTCAGATCCTTTGTGGGTCATTGCGGGGGGTTAGTTACCTATCGATCCTTTGTGGGTCAGATCCTTTGTGGGTCATTGCGGGGGTTAGTACTTATCGAGCCTTTGTGAGTCTGACGGCTTAGATGAATCAATGGCAATATCTGGTCATCTTTATCGTCATACAAAGAAGTATTCATGTGTGAGCTGAATCATGTTTTGCTTTCCTTTGTGGATTGTGTTGTGCTATCCTGTGTGGGTATACGTTTTGCTTTCCTGTGTGGAATGGGTTGTGCTTGGGTTCGGATGTTGGAGCCGAACGAGAATTGATGACTTAGGTATATGTATGGGCATATACCTAAGCCGTGTCGGATGTTACTTCATGATTGTATCTTTCCTTTGTGGTTTATCCTTTGTGGATTCTGGGAGAACTTCGGGGGTCTCGGGGTCCCTACTGAGTAGCTTATACTCACCCCTGCACAGGCTATGCCCGCACTACGTTGTGTTGGTTGCAGACGACGGACAGTGCTGATCGTGGTTGAGGCTTGCGGAGCAGGACAGTACCCGAAGGTGGACCACTGGGCGGGACGTGCTAGGAGTGGACGGTTGGACCCGAGGAGTTGTAGAGGCTATTTGTACCCACCCTTCAGGTGGGATTTCCAGTGGACAGCTCGACGTTGTGGCTTTACCTTTCAGTTGTTGTTTTCCCTTTCCAGTTGTACTTTACTTTCAGTTTGGGTTTGTATTCTGGCCCACTTACTTTTCCGCACTTACTATTGTACCAGTTTCTACTTAGTATTTACTTCTTCCTGCTTACTCTGTGGTGATTGTTGTTTACTTTACAAAGGAAATGTCTTCCCTTTTTCCGGGATTTACGCCTTGGTGCTAGTCGCCAGCCCCTGGCCTATGGAAGGTGGGCTTGGGGTAGTCACGGCACGGGCCCCGAGGACGGGTCGTGACAATAAATTTGTAGAGTTTAAATATAATCCCTAAACACAATCCATCCTCATTTCCAGAATGGATATGTGCTATAATTAACCATTGACCATAAGTTAACCTTATAACAACAATCAATGCAGGGTGCTGCGATTGCGTGTTCCGAAGCTAGCCTAGGGTTTAAGTAATTTCATCTGTGTGGTTAAGTTAACTCTCTTAGGGTTAGAGGGTTAACAAATTAAGGGATCATAATTAAGTGAATATTGATTTAAATGATAATGATTAATAAGTAAATGAAGAGGTAGAGTTAGATCGATTACGCCTTTTAAAATATTTTCTAAAAAACATCTTCTCGTTGTGCTTTGTTAATCAACTTACATTTCTAAATTAAAAACAAAAAAAAATACATTCTTCCTCCAGCAAAATTCTTCTAAATTTATAAACTATAAACAACCCCCATCCTTTAAACTAGTGTTTTAATTATATTCTATTTTATTTTTAGAATACCTTTAATACGTTTTTAAATTCACTTCCTCCTTTGAGAGACGACATTGGTCAGCCACTCTGTTGCACCTAAGTAACCTAAAACTGAATATCATTTGAGAGCACCCACAACAGTGCTCTTTCAGACACCTATAAAATTCTCAAAAAATTTGCATATCATTCCTATGTTTTGATTATGTTATGACATATTTTATGTCTTCTTTGATTTCAAATTTGTAATCTTTGGTTATGACATGTCACCTCTTTCATTCTTTGGCTTTCCAATTAGTATGTTTTAATTATTTTCTGCCACCTTTTATGCCTTATTTGTATTCTTCTATAGTATTTAAAATCTAAACAATTGTACATTTCATTCCTATGAAAAATATGAAAGATATTTAAAAAGTAAGTAGGAAGAGATTGTTTGATGATGATCGAAGAATGTGAGAGCTAGAATTTCCTCCCTTGGTTCCCTTAGTGAGTATAGTAATTCTGATATTTATCAACTAAAATACATTAAATTTCATTTTCTTATTCTTTATAAAATTTATTTTAGTGAAATTCATCTAGGACACAACTGATCTCTATTGAGACTATTGATAGTGGTTAGAAGCATGGTCAATCGATTGGGGGTTCTATTAGAGGTACTTGGAGCACATGTTGTACTCGTTCAAACCCAGACCCGCCAACAGATATCTTATCTACCACACTTCATCCTCCTCCTCCTCCAAAGCCTGAAGACCTTAATTTTTTATTTATTTTTGTATAATCCCATTTTTAACTGGGTTGAGGGGGAACCTTACATGGCCCATAGGCCTAGAGGCACAAGGCCTAGTACATGAACTGAAGGCCCAAAGACTAGACATAGAGAACAACCCCCTCAATAATTTTTGCTCAATGATTCTCCTAAGCTCCCAACTTACAAGGTTGATCGGCTAGCATTGCCCCAATACAGAACTGCATGGTTCCTGGTACCGATTTTGAAAGTTGTACCCTCTCATTCATCCAATCCGATTAGATTTTTTGGTGGTTTCTTCGTGCTCTATACCTCTTCTGGGGCCTATACCAGAGGTTCCGACTTTCTTTTTTTCACACCGATCAGGCCTACACGGTTGTCACATTGTTGTCGACCTCCCCTAGTCGTTGTGGACTGTCACCACTGTCTACAACTGCAAAGAGGCCTCTGTTGCACCAACATTGTTGACCAACCCGCCCCTGAGACCCTCCCTCCTTGATCGCCGCTGTGATGCGCCCTCTACCGCTCCCGACGTCAACAGCCCACTGTCTACCGCAACACTCGACTCTGCTGCTTATTGTTGCCATTGTGACCACCTACACTGTGACCATGCCTTGCACTGAGAAGCACCCCCCGAAATACATGGCTGACCAAATTCGATCTTGGGCTTATGAATGCAGGATTATAGGGTTGCTCTACCACTATGCTACAACCCCAACTATCCTCCTCTGCTTGAGGCTTCAGGTATGTTTCAACCTATGCCTCCAACATCATTTTATTCAAGATATACTTCTCATATACCATTTACATATCCTATGATGGTTCCTCATCCATTCTACCATTTTACTACCACTTCTATGTCGCCTTCATTTCCCACTCCTGTTTATCGAGGACTTGATGATTGTGCTCCTTCGACTTCTACTTCGCATCTTTCAAATGACCTAGATCAAGCATTAGAGCATGCACATCCTTCATAGGCTACCAATTTGGCACATCTAATGAATCCATCAGAGCCTAATGATCATACTAGATCGATTATATGTTTACAAGTTCATAAAATTCTATCATAATAATTTTGTTTTAGTTTTAATGTGTATTAGTTCTATTTTTTCTTTTATCTTTTTCAGTAGGATCTTCTAATAGGAGATGTGGGCATACATGTATGCATGTAGTCCGGAATTGTCAAACACAAATCATGGTAGAGTACAATGAAGATAGTCAATTCGTCAGTAAAAATTCTAGACAATGTAGAAATTTCATGGAAATGTTAGCAAAGTATAGCAACATCATTCCAGTTCAACCAATCTCGTGAAAACATGTCAATAATAAAATCAAGGAGAACGCATGGGCTGAGATATTGGTAAGAAAAATTATTAAATTGAAATCTATATTATTATTTTATTTATATGAATTAATATGTTGTTCGCAACTTCAATTTAACTTTCCTGACGGCCAAGCTGCAAAGTCGACATGGTTGATGGAACCAAGAGAATTATGGCGATCATATAAGCATGAGCTATATGTTGGTTAGAGGAGTATAATTAGCACTGATTTAGAGGGTATGTCAAACATTAATGACTATCCAGTTGCACAACACCAGGAAATGATCACTTATCGAAAGACTGATGAGTTTAAGTTATTATTCATCTTTAATGGTTTTTTATTGAAGATTAAATTATTATGATTTGTATTGAATTTTTCTTTATAGGATTCTTCAAAAATAAATACAAAAAAAGTGTTATGAAGTACATGCACACTTTGGGAGATTAACTAATATACAGGATCATGAGAGAACTGTGTATTTTTTATGACCAACTAAGTTTTATTAGGTTCCAACACAACTAAAAGCAATACATTACCGCAAAGAATTCTATTATTATTCCAATCCTTTTGGTTTGATTTGATTTAATTTTTCTTTGTGAATTTTTAGTCGGTTCATATGGTAACATGAAATATCCATTTAGTTTTACTAGTTTTAATCAGATTTGGTTTGGTTATTTTTGTTGTTGGGTCAGGTTTTCTTTGTTTTATTCATATTTGGCCAAGTCTGGTCAATTTTATTTGTTTTGATTAACCTCAATTTAGCTTGGCTTGGTTTGTTTCTTTTTTATTAAGATTGGCTCATTTTAGTTTGGTTATGTTTTAGTCAATTCAAATTGGTTTCATTTCATTTTGGTTTGTTATGAATTCATTTCATCAAGAAAGTTTGGTTTCGTTCAATCAAGTTTAATTTTTTTAAATTTTATTTGATTCAATTAAATTTAGTTTGAGTTGGTTCGATTTAGTTTGAACCTTTTCTCAATCAAACCAAATAAACCTTTGAAACAATCATGGTCAATTGTAAGAACCCAGAGCTTCGGTTTCAGGTACGGATCTCTTTTACGAGCTTTTTAAGGAAAAATGGAGAATCTGGAAATTTTCAGAGTACACGTCGTGTACTTTATGAGTACACATCGTGTACTCCTCGGCCACTTGAAGTTGTGTGTTGGCCGAGACTGGACCACACACACGGTGTGTAGGGGTGACGTGGAGGCCGATTTTGGCAGAGTACGGAAAAACCCACTACACGTCGTGTACTTTAAGAGTACACGCCGTGTGCTTTCTTTATTTCATTAATCGACCCGGGGTCGCACCTAATGACCGTAAACGTCTTCTTCTCCGCCTAATCCCATCCAGAACGTCCAAGAAGGCCGATTCTTCTCCGAGCCACCGATCCGTCACCGGTTGTCCGAATCAAACTCCGTTGGTTGCAGAAGAATCGCAGCGGTGAGTTCTTGGTTCTTTTTTAGCCTCGTTTCCTGATTCTTCCTCTCGTGTAAGTTATCTGAGGTTGAACGTTTTAGACGTTTTTGCAGATCTACCCAAGTTTCAAGTATATCGATCTCCAAGGATCTAGGTAGGTGGTTTGTTTCCCTATGTTGAAGTTCTTTGAGTTTTGGTTGCAAAAGTGTCGGATACCCATGTGTCGGGTATCCCAGGTTTAGGATTTTGATCTTATTGTTTATCTGCCCTAGATTTCTTGTTATCTTATGATGAATTACTGCTAATTTATGCTTGGTTTCATGTTTGAGGATCACCCCATGGGTGTTTACCTTCCTCGTTCGTCTGTTTATCGCCGTTCGGCACCGTTGCCCGTGAGGCAACCCTATTGCAATTTCTAGTTTTCTTGTTATAATTATTTGCATGTGTTGTCTGCTGTTGGAATGTTTTTGAAATATGGTATCTATTAGACAAGTAGTTGTTTAACTTACTTAGGGATGCTAACAGTCGATTACGCACGACTGGACTGCTCAGGGCTGTGAGAACCTGGTGCGGGAGATCAAAGAGGGAATAGATGATTAAGTGCTTCCCTAGAGGGTTTGTTGATTTTAGTTTCGTACGCATGACCTACGGTAATAGGACTTTGTGCTTCCCAAGAGTGTTCTTAGTTTATCTACGCATTGAGACCACAGAAGGAATTAGACGTAAGTGCTTCCGCAGAGAGTCTGTAGCTATCATTGCAAGACCATAGGGGAATTGACGTAAGAGCTTCCCAGAGTGTTTGTGCCTTGTTTGTTGACTGGACTATAGGGGTCTGCTAGTTTTAGCCACCCAGAGAGTCAGTGAGTGTATTCTTGATTGTTGGTTGTGACGAGTCCACCAAGCCAAAGAACAGGCTTGGGTTTTGTACTGCTTTTGTTAGGTAGTCTTTTTAGATACCTGTTGTGTTACTTGCTTATCTTGGAATAGAAACCTTGCTGGTTTCCCCTGGTTGTGTAATTAAATGAATGTGAATGGTAATTGGTAGAATTGTTTACTGTAATTATTTACCTTTACTTTTTCTATATCACTCACTGACAGTAGGGCACAAATCTTATGGTGGTTGCCTGCTGGGATTAGTCTCACACCCTGTTTGGGTCCTACTTTTCGGCCCAAACAGATTATATGGTTGCAGGTATAGGTAGGGATTGTGGACCTTCCACCTCAGGTACTTGATTGCTGGTCGGAGCTGGAGAGCATGGGACCGAGCCTTGGCCCGCGATGCTGCTGGAGTTGCTGTTTACATTTAGTACTTTGGTTTCAGTTGTATTTCAACACGTTGTTTTGCTTACTGCTTTCCATAGATACATGTACCATTCTGCATCATTATTATATCAGACATTGCTTTTACTTCAGTTCAGTTGTTTCATGCTATTTACTGCTTCCGCTATTGTTTATGTTTATTCTTTCGCTGCATACTTTACCAAATGAGGGCATAGTTTCCCCACTGACTCACCAAGGCCCTCGCTGCTAGTCGGCAGCCTCTGGCGTTTGGGGAAACGTGTTTGAGGTCATGTGGCGAACCGGGTACAGGGCACCAGTTATGCGGCTCCGGACTCGGGTCGTTACAAAGTGGTATCAGAGGAGTTTTATTCCTTTCTATTGCCTTACTATTTTGCGACCATAGCCAGGGATAGGAAGAAATGGGTAGTTAGTACTTAATTGTGCCTGGGAGTAATTAACCCGTGTACAGGGAAAAGTTATATTACCTCGTAATTGAAAATTTTCAGTTCTTGAAAGTGTTATAGTTTATTATATTTCACCATTGGGTGATGCACATGTTTTGTGTTGTTACAGTTTATATGATTATGGTTCTATTTGGTTGCAACCCGGTGAGATGAGGGTGTGCCATCTCATGCATCATATAGGCACTGGGTAGGAAATCATTTGTCATGCATTTTACTATGTCATCTAGGGTGCATTAGAATTGCATGTTGTTGTGATAGATGTCGTGATAGATTATTCATGCCATTGTGGTAGTTACTGTGACAGAAATACTTGTTGCGCTGATAGAGTATTACTTCTTTTACAGCCTGTTTAGCATGGGTGCCAAGCTCTGGTCTTGGAGGTGTTATGGGCCCTCGAGGATCGTAATTTGGCAGATCATTGTTTGTTATGTTGTTTACTTGTTGTATGAATTGTTATGATGCCAAGATTTGATTCGCGGGGAGTATGGGCCCCCACAGATCAGAATTTGGCACATAGCTGGTTGTTTTTCAATGTTTCTGGCGTTCGGAGCAGTTCTAGAGCTACTGCCTGAAAAAACCCAGAATACACAGCGTGTACTTTATTCATACACGCTGTGTAGTTTTTAAACCGTGTTACTATCTGTGTAAACAAAAACACGGGGTGTCGGAAAGTCTTCGGGGACACGCCGTGTGCCATAGGTACATGCCGTGTAGTAGTCAACCGTGTACCCGGCCGTTTCACTAACAACACGGGTCGGGGAAACACGTGCAGTACATGCCGTGTGTTTTAAGAACACGCCGTGTAGTTTTCTCCTGGGTACCTGGCCGTGTCACTAACAACACGGGTCGGGGAAACTCGTGTAGTACACGTCGTGTGTTATAAGAACACGTCGTGTAGTTTCTTCTAGGTACTCGGCCATGTCACTAACAACACGGGTCAGGGAAACTCGTGTAGTACATGTCGTGTGTTATAATAACACGTCGTGTAGTTTCTTCTAGGTACTCGGTCGTGTCACGAACAACACAGGTCGGTGTTATCTTCTCTGATACACACCGTGTTTGTTCGGAACACGCCTTGTAAGGGGTTAGCCGTGTGGCCGTCCGTGTAACCTGCTACACGGGCCACTGAAGCCTGTCTTGTACACACCGTGTCCTTAGTGCACACGCCGTGTAGTTTAGACTTAGGAGGACTGTGTAGGTTAGTCGTGCAAGGAGACTCGGGCAGGGGAGTGGAGTTCAAGTACACGCCGTGTTTTGGGACAACACGTCGTGTAGTCTGGAACGTTACACGACCATTGGTGGAAGAATTAAATGACCATGTAAATGGCTTTAAAAAACATTCCATGTAGTTTAAATACACGCCATGTAGTTCAGTTTTTCAAATTTAAGTGTTTCTCTCTCCTGTTCCCGTTTTGTACTCCTGTGTTTTCTGTCCTTGTTAATCCTAAATCTGGAGTGTGATTTTGACCTTTCAGGGTTATGGCACCAAGACGTCCTCCCGTTGCACGTTAGGAACCAGGCGGTGACCGTATGCCTGATACGGAAGACCAGGGACTACCAGTAGTTTTGCTGATTGTTCCAGATATGGCACCTGTAGTGAT
This sequence comes from Viscum album, assembly GCA_963277665.1. Classification (NCBI taxonomy): domain Eukaryota; kingdom Viridiplantae; phylum Streptophyta; class Magnoliopsida; order Santalales; family Viscaceae; genus Viscum; species Viscum album. The sequence continues at coordinate 1,076,276,963 of OY728139.1, read as the reverse complement.
TCCGGACACTGGTGCAGACGCTCAATTCAGAGAGGGTTTCATGACGATCATGCAGACCTTCCAGGGAGCTCAGCATCATGCCCCGTCTATGGCAGAGCTGACGCGAGTCTTCTAGCAGCAGCATCCTCCCACTTTCACAGGGGATGGAGGACCTCAGGTTGCAGAGTCATGGCTAGAAACCATTCTTTCCATCTTTGAGCATCTGAAGACACCCCCAGACAGAAGGGTGAAGCTCGTGACTTACATACTGCGAGACTCTGCCAAGAGATGGTGGGATGTAGTCTCACAGGCAGGGTGCTAGCAGATTATGGCTTGGGACGAATTCCAGCTGGCGTTCTGCGACTACTTCTATCCAGCGACGCTGAGGGCCGACAGGGCCAGGGAGTTCATAAACCTGCAGCAGGGTACTCTTTCGGTTATGGAGTATTCCTCCCGCTTCACTTAGTTACAGCGTTTCGCTCCCGTTCTAGGAAATGAAGAGCTGTTTTTGGCAAGGAAGTTTGAGGAAGGCCTCAAACCAAAGATCAGATCATAGGTGAACGTTTTCCAGTTGACTTCTATTACTCTGATAGTCAACCAGGCACTGATCAGCGAAAGAAATTTGAGGGAGACTGGAGCTGTTGACCAGGGCGGTTCAGCATCCAAGGCTGATTCATTTCATACTGATAGCAGGAAGCGCCACCGAGAGTCTACTCGAGGTGACTCGAGGAAGCGAGGTATATCTTCTGGTAGACAGGATCTTCCTTCTGGAAACCCGGTGGTGTGCTATCAGTGCGGAAAGAGTGGGCATAAGAAGCCTCAGTGCCCGAGAGATCCAGTGGAGTGCCGAGCTTGCGGCAAGATGGTTCATCTGCAGCGTTTTTGCAGGGTTCTTCTTCCAGCGGCTAGTGAAGGAGGATCTGTTTCTACCCCTCGTTCAGGAGCAGGATTACCAGTCCCGCAGCAGACTGGGGGCTGGAGTTCTTCAGGTCGTGCAGGCCAAGGTAGAGGTCGTAGGCGTGGTAGTCAGGCTCAAGGGGGACCAGCTCAGGGATATCAGGCTGCTACACAGGGTCGCGGTACTGTCCAAACATTTGCAGTAGAGCAGATCCATCGGGAGCAGGATCCTGGACCTTCCACAGTTCGAGGTACGATCTTAGTAGCCTCAGTTTTATCTTTATCCCTTTTCGATACTGGTGCTTCACATAGCTTAATCTCTGTTTCTGTCGTGGAAAGTCTGGAGCTCTGTGTCTTTTCGTCTGCTGACATGTTGACTCTCGACACGCCCTTGGGAACGAGGACATCTAGCGTACGTCAGTGCAAGGAGTGCCCTCTAGAGGTTGTAGGGTATCGTTTCCTATGGGACCTCTATGTCTTGGAGATGACGGGCTATGACGTCATTCTCGGTATGGACTGGTTGGTTCCCTTCTAGGCAGTCGTCGATTGCTATCGTCGCAGGGTGAGTTTTTGTATCACCATAGGGTGAATCTTTCCTTCATAAGGGCGAGTGGGATGTTCAGGCAAGTCGAGCCGGACTCGAGCATCATGGGCTAGGAGGAGTTATGGCCCAGATTGCTAGTCTTTATCTGGATGACCAGGGGACTTCACAGTTAGATTTTCCTCCAGTGGTTGATCGCTTTCCAGGTGTCTTTCTAGAAGACTTTTCAGGTTTGCCTCCGGAGCATGAGGTAGACTTCTCAATTGAGCTCGTGCCAGGAGCAGCACCGGTGTCCATTCCTCCTTATCAGATGGCTACACCTGAGTTGCAGGAGCTCAAGAAGCAGTTGGAGGAGTTGCAGATAAAGGGTTTCGTTCGACCCAGTACTTCTCCTTGGGGTTCATCTGTCTTATTCGCGAAGAAGGCAGACGGTACCCTTAGGCTTTGTGTGGATTATCGAAAGTTGAACCAGTTGACGGTCAAGAACTGATATCTCTTTCCGAGGATTGATGATCTCTTCGATCAACTTCGAGGAGATCGTGTGTTCTCGAAGATCAATTTGAGGTCCGGTTATCATCAGTTGCGCGTTAGGCCTTCAGATATACCTCTGACAGCCTTCAGGAGCAGGTATGGCCTCTACGAGTATACGGTTATGCCGTTTGGCCTTACGAATGCACCAGTAGTTTTCATGGCACTGATGAACCGAGTGTTCCATCCTTACTTGGATTCCTTCATCGTGGTCTTCGTGAATGATATCTTGGTGTACTCACACACTCGACACGACCATGAAACCCATCTTGAGATTGTTTTGAGTACATTGAGGGAGCATCGGCTTTATGCTAAACTCTCAAAGTGCCACTTTTGGATGGATGAGATTCACTTCCTGAGTCATGCCATCTCAGAGACAGGAGTATCAGTAGACCTAGAGAAGGTGAGAACAGTAGTTACCTGGGAGCAGCCAAAGAACGTCTTCGAGGTACGGAGCTTCTTGGGGATGGCTGGTTACTACAAGCGGTTTATACAGGACTTCTCATGTCTAGCAGCGCTGTTGACGGGCTTGACTAAGAAGGGGGTGAAGTTTGTTTGGTCAGAAGCTTGCGACTCAGCCTTCTAGGAGCTGAAGGGGAGATTGATTTCAGCACCGATTCTAATTCTGCCAGAGCCGGGCAAGAGTTATACAGTTTTCTGTGATGCATCTGGCATCAGGCTTGGAGCAGTGCTTATGAAGGAAGATCGTGTTGTCCTGTACGGATCTCGACAGTTAAGGCCACATGAGAAGAAATATCCTACGCACAACCTGGAGTTGGATGTTGTTGTTCATGCTTTGCGTTGTTGGAGGCATTATCTCATGGGAGAGTATTTCGTGGTATATACTGACCACAAGAGCCTCAAGTACATCTTCATGCAGCGTGACTTGAATCTGAGACAGTGGAGGTGGGTCGAGTACCTAAAATATTTCGACTTCGAGCTTGCTTATACGCCTAGGAAAGGCAATGTTGTGGCAGACGCACTGAGCAGGAGGACTCAGATTCAGACAGTTCAGGAGGCCAGCAGTGAGTGGCAGCTCATGGCTCTGTTCTCCGAGATGCATCTGGAGGTGCACGACAGACATGGTCAGACGGTTCTTTCTTCTGTAGCTGTTACCTCTACCCTTTTTGATCGAGTTCAAATGAGGCAGCTATCAGACCCTGAGGGCCTAGTCCTACGGGAGGGTGTGTCAGATGGAGACCCTACTTCGGGGTGGAAAGTGGGTGATGACGAGGTGCTACATTTTCATGGCCGCGTATGGGTTTCAGCAGACATACGTGAGGATCTGATGCGGGAGTTTCATGCTTCAGCTTGGGCAGTTCATCCTGGTGTCACCAAAATGTACCGAGACTTGCACCGTCAGTATTGGTGGCCAGGTATGAAGAAGGATGTGGCTGGTTTTTTTATGCGGTGTTCCACCTATCAGCAGGTGAAGGCAGAGCATCAGCGACCAGCAGGGATTTTGCAGCAGTTACCCATTCCTGAGTGGAAATGGAATGATGTCGCGATGGACTTCGTGACAGTTTTACCAAGATCGCCTCGAGGAAATGATGCGGTTTGGGTTGTAGTGGACAGGTTCACGAAGGTTGCACACTTCTTGCCGATCAAGGAGACCTTCAGTGTTGATGAGCTGGGACGGTTGTACATCCGAGAGATTGTACGTTTTCATGGAGTTCCACACTCCATTGTTTCAGACAGGGATGCGCGTTTTACTTCGCACTTCTGGCAGGGGTTACAGAGGGTGTTGGGTACATAGGTACTTTTGAGTACAACATACCATCCCCAGACTGATGGCCAGCCTGAGCGTACGATCCAGGTGCTTAAGGATATGCTCCGAGCTTGCATTCTATACTTTGACGGTTCTTGGGAGAAGCATATTCCTCTGGTGGAGTTCTCCTACAACAATAGTTTTCAGGCGACTATTCAGATGGCACCTTATGAGGCTTTGTACGGTAGGCCATGCCGATCACCTTTATGCTGGCTAGAGGCAGGAGAGGCAGCTTTGTTGGGACCTCGTCTTGTTCAGGAGACCTCAGAACAGATAGAGTTGATTCGGAAGAGGATGGCGACAGCACAGTCTCGGCAGAAGTCTTATGTTGATCAGCGGAGATGACCTCTGGAGTTCGAGGTCGGGGATCAGGTTTTCCTGCGTGTCGCACCGAGGTTGGGACACAAGAGGATTCGGAGATAGGGTAAGCTTTCACCGAGATACATCGGGTCATTTCAGGTTCTAGAGAGAGTCAGTCTGGTTGCTTATAGGTTGCAGTTACCTCAGAGGTACCAGGCTATGCACGACGTCTTTCATATTTCTCAGCTTCGATGGTATTTCTCAGACATGTCTCATGTTTTCAACCCGAGGAGGTTGAATTGGAGCAGGATGCATCTTTCGAGGAGCATCCTATCAGGATTGTTGATCGTAGTGCAAAAGTACTTAGTGGCCGGTCTGTTCCTCTGGTACGGGTGCTATGGCAGCACGGCCGTATACAGGACGAGACTTGGGAGAGGGAGGCTAATATGCGACCATAGTGGCCAGAGTTGTTTGAGGTTTCTTCCTCTACACCTTACTAGGGAAATTCGGGGACGAATTTCTTTAAGGGGGGAAGTTTGTAAGAACCCGGAGCTTCGGTTTCAGGTACGGATCTCTTTTACGGGCTTTTTAAGGAAAAATGGAAATTTTGGAAATTCTCAGAGTACACTCCATGTACTTCATGAGTACATGCCATGTACTCCTCGGCCACTCGAATCTGTGTGTTGGCCAAGACCGGGCCACACACACGTTGTTTAGGGGTGACGTGAAGGCCGATTTTGGAGGAGTACAGAAAAACCCACTACACGCCGTGTACTTTAAGAGTACACGCTGTGTACTTTTTTTATTTCATTAATCAACCCGGGGTCGTGCTTAATGATCGTAAACGTCTTCTTCTCCACCTAATCCCATCCAGAATGTCCAAGAAGGCTGATTCTTCTCTGAGCCACTGATCTGTCACCAGTTGTTCGAATCAAACTTCGTCGGTTGCAGAAGAATCGTAGCGGTGAGTTCTTAGTTCTTCTTTAGCCTCGTTTCCTGATTCTTCCTCTCGTGTAAGTTATCTGAGGTAGAACATTTTAGACGTTTTTGCAGATCTACTCCGTTCTAGGTCGATTCACGGGCTGAGGTTCAAGTATATCGATCTCCGATGATCGAGGTAGGTGGTTTGTTTCCCTATGTTGAAGTTCTTTGAGTTTTGGTTGCAAAAGTGTCGGATACCCATGTGTCGGGTATCCCGGTTTAGGATTTTGATCCTATTGTTTATCTGTCCTAGATTGCTTGTTAGCTTATGATGAATTTCTGCTAATTTATGCTTGGTTTCATGTTTGAGGATCACCCCATGGGTGTTTACCTCCCCCGTTCGGCTGTTTATCGTTGTTTGGCACTGCTGCCCGTTAGGCAACCCTATTACAATTGCTAGTTTGCTTATTATAATTGTTTGCATGTGTTGCATGTTGTTGGAATGTTTTTGAAGTATGATAGCTATTAGCCAAGTAGTTGTTTAACTTACTTAGGGCTGCTAACAGTCGATTACGCAGGACTGGACTGCTCAGGGCTGTGAGAACCTAGTGCGGGAGATCAAAGAGGGAATAAACGATTAAGTGCTTCCCTAAAGGGTCTGTTGGTTTTAGTTTCGTACGTAGGACCTATGGGAATAGGACTTTGTGCTTCCCAAGAGTGTTCTTAGTTTACCTACGGATCGAGACCACAGGATGAATTAGACGTAAGTGCTTCCTCAGAGATTCTGTAGCTATCGTTGCAAGACTATAGGGGAATTGACGTAAGAGCTTCCCATAGTGTATGTTCCTTGTTTGTTGACTAGACTATAGGGGTCTGCAAGTTTTAGCCACCCAGAGAGTCAGTGTGTGTATTCTTGATGGTTGGTTGTGACGAGTCCACCAAGCAAAACAACAAGCTTGGGTTTTGTACTGCTTGTGTTAGGTAGCCTTTTTAGATACCTGTTGTATTACTTTCTTATTTTGGAATAGAAACCTTACTGGTTTTCCCTGGTTGTGTAATTAAATGAATGTGAATGGTAATTGGTAGAATTGTTTACTGTAATTATTTACCTTTACTTTTTCTATATCACTCACTGACAGTAGGGCACAAATCTTGTGGTGGTTGCCTACTGGGATTAGTCTCACACCCTGTTTGGGTCCTGCTTTTCAACCCAAATAGATTATATGGTTGCAGGTATAGGTAGGGATTGTGGCCCTTCCACCTCAGGTACTTGATTGCTGGTCGGAGCTGGAGAGCATGGGACTGGGCCTTGGCCCGCGATGCTGCTGGACTTGTTGTTTACATTTAGTACTTTGGTTTCAGTTGTATTTCAGCACGTTGTTTTTCTTACTACTTTCCATAGATACATGTACCATTTTGCATCATTATTATATCAGACATTGTTTTTACTTCAGTTCATTTGTTGCATGTTATTTACTGCTTCCGCTATTGTTTATGCTTATTCTTCCGCTGCATACTTTACCAAATGAGGGCATAGTTTCCCCACTGACTCACCAAGACTCTCGCTGCTAGTCGGCAGCCTCTGGCATTTGGGGAAACGCGCTTGAGGTCATGTGGCGAACCGGGTACCCTCAAGTACTTGATTGCTGGTCGGAGCTGGAGAGCATGGGACCGAGCCTTGGCCCGCGATGCTGCTGGAGTTGCTATTTACATTTAGTACTTTGGTTTCAGTTGTATTTCATCACGTTGTTTTGCTTACTGCTTTCCATAGATACATGTACCATTTTGCATCATTATTATATCAGACATTGCTTTTACTTCAGTTCAGTTGTTGCATGTTATTTACTGCTTCCGCTATTGTTTATGCTTATTCTTCCGCTGCATACTTTACCAAATGAGGGCATAGTTTCCCCACTAACTCACCAAGGCTCTCGCTGCTAGTCGGCAGCCTCTGGCATTTGGGGAAACGCGCTTGAGGTCATGTGGCGAACCGGGTACGGGGCACCAGTTATGCGGCTCCGGACTCGGGTCGTTACATCAATGAAACCCACCATAAAATGAATTAGACCTGGTCAAATGAAACAAATCGAAATATTATTGAACCAACGAAATAGAACATTACTGAATTAAATAAATTGAATCATATTGCGCAGAAGGCATGCAAAACTCATTGAATAGATATGAAAAATATCAAACTAGATGAAATTAGATGCAAAAGAACCAACTAAAACCATATATAACTATACAAATCCAAATCAGTTAGGATCGAAATAAATGAAATTGAATCAAATAAAATCGAATTTAATTTAATGGTTGTGAACCCAACTAACCCATACAAAACTGAACCAAACAAAACCAAATCAAAATTAATTTAATTGAGGTGAAACAAAACAACCTGACATGACCAATATTGAACCAAACTGAATAGATTCGAATCAAAATCAACTAAACACACATCCAAACCAAATCAAAATATTAAGAACTACTATGAACTGAGCTAAGTAGTACCAAACCTGAATAGAACTGAATATAACCTAACATAACCACACTAAAATGAACTGAACCTAATCAAATCAAACATAGTTGAATTGTACAGATATTTAATGAATAAAATCAAATCCAATAGTTATATAAACCTAACTGATCTAAACACACTTTAATAAATACAAATAGAACAATGCAAAAATTGTCTTCATCAAATCAATCAATCTAGATCTGATATGACATGGGCAGAACCAATATGAACCAAAACAAAATGACATGAACTGAACCAAACCTAAGAGAACAAAACGGAACCAAACTAAACTGAAACAAAATTAGCAAAACTAAAAAAAATTGAAAGGTTAGTAATGAATTGATCCAAAAAATATTGAAACAAACCAATCCAAATATTTTCACAATTTCCAAAATTACCAATTATAAAATGCACATATTTATTTCAAATCATTTGGAATTTAGCATTTAGAAATTGTATACTTGTGAGATCATTTCAATTTTTAACCAAACAATTGCATGGGTACTCACTAAAACCACCAATTTTAACACCATAAAAGCTCCACTCAAATACACCGATTACATCAAGTCATTCCAATAGATTTACAATTCCAAAACTATTTTCTATCGAAACCAAGTTATTGGACGAGTTTCTTCTAAATCATTAAATATAAAATGCTCAATTTCAAAACTTGGTCACTCGTACAAAACTAACTGAACTAGTGTAACACTTCTAAATTCTTTGATCGTCTTTCTTACAAAAATTCATCTAGACAAACACCACATTCAATTAAATCACATTTTTGCCAAATTAAAGCATAATGGAAAAAACTTACCCTGACAAACCTGAACCAACCGAACCTAAATAAAATTAAATTGAATCAAACTAAATAAAGTCAAACCTTAACTGGACTGAATTACAAAAAAAAAGTACGAAAACAATCTTAATCATATTGTAGTTAATTGAACCAAATGGAACTAAATAAAATGAAACCAAAATGACTAAAATTGAACTGAACCCAACCAGATTGAATTTAATCAGTCTTTCCAAACAGTATTTGAACTAAACAACATAAAATAACCATAAATTGAACCAACCCAAAATAAACTGTCACGACCCGTCCTCGGGGCCCGTGCCGTGACTACTCCAAGCCCGCCTTCCATAGGCCAGGGGCTGGCGACTAGCACCAAGGCGTAAATCCCGGTAAAAAGGGAAGGCATTGCCTTTGAAAAGTAAACAAGCACCACAGAGTAAGCAAGCGGAATAGTAAACACTAAGTAAAAGCAGAGTACATCTGAAAGTACGGAAAAGTAAATGGGCCAGTATACAAACCCAAACTGAAAGTAAAGTACAACTCGAAAGGGAAAACAGCAACTATAAAGTAAAAGCTGCTACGCCGAGCTGTCCACTGGAAATCCCACCTGAAGGGTGGGTACAGATAGCTCCACTGCTCCTCGGGTCCCACCGTCCGCTCTGAGTACGTTCCGCCCAGTGGTCCACCTCCAGGTATTGTCCTGCTCTGCAAGCCTCAACCACGATCAACGTTGTCCGTCGTCTGCAACCAACACAACGTAGTGCGGGCATAGCCCGTGCAGGGGTGAGTATAAGCTACTCAGTAGGGACCCCGAGACCCCTGAAGGTCTCCCAAAATCCACAAAGGATAAACCACAAAGGTAAGATACAATCACTAAGTAACAACCGACACTGCTTAGGTATATGCCCATGCATATACCTAAGTCATCAATTCCAATACGCTCCAACCTCCGAGCCCAAGTACAACTCAGTCCACACAGGAAAGTATACGTATTCCACACAGGAAAGAAAAACGTAATCCACACAGGATAGCACAACACAATCCACACAGGAAAGCAACAGGATTCAGCTCACACAGGTATACTTCTTCGGAAGACGATAGAGATGATCACCGATCCATCTAAGTCGTCGGACCCACAAAGGATCGATAGGTACTAACCCCCGCAATCACCCACACAGGATCGGGCCCACATAGGACCTGTAGGCGCTGGTTCACACAAGACCGCTGAGCGCAGACCCACACAGGATCGGACCCACACAGGATCGGGCCCACAGAGGACCTGTAGCACTGATCCACGTAGGATCGCTGAGTGTTGTAGTCGTCGTCGTCGAATCCACCAAGGATCTCTGTACTGTCGTCATCGCAGTCACAGTAGCAGTAGCAGTAGCAGTCACAGTCGCAGCCAGCTCTAGGGTTCCCGCACACAGCAAGCTCGTTTGGGAGGATCCGCTCCACGAGCCGAGAGGCTGATACATCAACTGTCACAAAGTCCAGAGTTGATGTATCCAAAAGTTCTGTATCGTCAACAGGAACTCAACGCAACAGACGGTGCGTCGATCGGACGCCCGGTCTGAGAGTTATTAGTTTTTTCGTCCCAGGGGCCCGGTTAGTTTTTAAGGAAAAACCAACCTGACCGTACTCAACCTGAGCCCAAACCTCGGGCGGAGTATTCCAAAAGATCCGTCTCACTAAGAGGAACTCAACAAAGCTGACGGCATGTCAATCGGACGTCCGTAGCTCAAGATATGAGCGTTTCCGCTCTGAGGGCCCGGTTGGTTTCGTGTACGAACCAACCCGGCCGAACTCAAAGTATTCCTAAACCCTGAGTGCGATATACCAAAACGACCGTCTCGATCCAAGGATCGCATCGCCGCTGACGGCGCGTCGTTTGGAGGTCCGTAGCCCGAGTTATGGGCATTTGAACCTAACAGTTCGGTAACGGGGGTTTCGGGCCCGGGCCGACCCGGCCCGAGACCCCCCGGATGGCCCGAACCGGGTCGACCCGCCCCGTACAGGGTCGACCCGGCCCGGCGCGGCCCGGCCAGGCGCCGGTCCAGCGCAGCGCGCCGCTTGCTGCCAGCTCGGCCGAAGGCCGAGCTGCTGGAAAACGGGGGGCCGCCTGCCCCCCTTTGTGAAACCGGCCCCCCTCATAATGGGGGGCCATTTATGTTGGCCGGGGGGAATTAAATTCACCCGGTTTTTCCCCTTCCGGCCGGCCCGACCTTTCCGGCCGGTTCTTCCTCAACGGGACCGGCAAAGTCGGTCCCCTTCCGGCTTCTGACACCGGCGGCCCGGCTGGCCGCCAGTCTTCCCGTTCCGCCGCGTCCCGGAACCGGCCACGGCCTTCGTCGTCCGGCGCGGTGCAACGGCACCGCGCCCCTCCGCCGCGGCCCTACTCCGGTCGCGGCGCCTTCGGTTTCCTTCAACGCGGCGCGACGGCGTCGCGTTCTTGATAATCTTTCCGCGGCGCGACGGCGCCGCGCAATAATTGCCGTGTGATTCCCGCATGGTGCGACGGCACCACGCCATCTCATTTCATCCGCAAGAAATATTCAAGAACAAAGGAGGGGGGATTCGGCTGTGTTTGTGCGGTCCGGCCCCCCTCTCGTTAGACGATAACACTTAATCATTTAACCTCAAAGATCGTCATGCTAGAACCAAGAACGAGAATAAATAAATTAAACAACAACAAACCCCTACCTCGGTTTCAAGAACGATGTTCGTCAACGACCCGCAGAAGACGAGCGTCGCGGTGGTTGGCGTTGCGGAAAAAGGACGTCGACCTCGTGAAGCGAGGATTCGAAGTTCTTTGACGGCGATTTCGTCGCGGAAAATCGTCGCGGAAGAGATGACGCGGAAGAAGTACGTCGCGTCGCGGATACGGCGTCGCGAAAGGACCGAGTTCTTCGACGGAGAGGTTCTTCGTTGAAGAACGGCGTTCTTCGCGTTCTTCGTTGAGTTTGAAGAAGAAGAAGAAAGCTCCAAATTCTCTCAAGGTGGTAAGAGAATTCTAACCAAAATAAAATAAGCTAAAGCCTTATTTTATTTACACAACCAAACCATTTTGAAATTCAAAGGTTTGAAATTAAACAACTCAACCCATTTAATAACCCAAGTTGTCAAGTTAATTAAAGAGGAGTTATAGGGAGTTTAAAAAAAGAAGGTGAAGAGTTATGCTTCGTGTGGGTCCCACCACACTTAATCCTCCCAAGGGAGGTTAAGTGGATGTGGGTCCCACCTCTAACTCCCTTTGGGAGAAAAAAACCAACAAGTTTAAAATAAAATTTGTATTCCACAATTTTATTTAACTTATTCTAAATTCCCAAAAACTAACTCTCAACCCGCAATAAACGCAACCTCGGAAAAGGTCTCCTTAAGCGAATATCGGCGCTGCGAGTTCATCGGTGCCCTCGGAATTTGATTCCGGGCACCGGTTCAAAAGTTAGAAATTCCCGCTCGTTCGTTCACTGAACGTACCCGAGCCAAACTTCGGAAATTGATTCCGGGCACTCCGGACCTCGGAATCAGGTGCCGTCATAAACCGCGCTCTTGTAAAATTCCAAAGAAAATTAAGAAAAAATTTCCCTTGAATTTTACGGGTCTTTACATAAACAATCCAAATTGATCTGAACTAAACCGGCCCAAACTAAACTAAACTATATTGACCCAAACTACACCAAACTAATATGTTTTATTCATAAATAAACCAAAAGAAAATGAATTGGATATAAAATTATGAAATTTTCCTAAAAAATACATACTTAAACCGAACTCACTCAAACCTAGTCGAATTAATACAAAATAAAAATAAATATTAGAACCAAATTGAATAGAAATAATGAAAATGTACCCAATGAAAAAATAATAAAACTAATTTGAATATACTTTGACCAAAATAATACAAGTTTGTTCATTTTGTTTTGATTGATTCTAGTTTCACTCTGATGGGGATAATATGATTCATTTCGATGAAATTTAGTTTGATTTGTTTTTGTTTTGTTTAGTTTAATAAAGGTTAGAATGAGTTAATTTCGTTTAGCAATACAATATTATTGAATGATGTTTTTCTACATTCAATGTCACTTGCAGTGGGCGGTATTGAACATCGAAGGTAGTATGTCTCGAGCAAAATTGTTTTGGTCGAGTATGAAGAAGAAAGATGGGAATATTTTTAATGAACATACACAAGAAAAGATTATAAGTGTTATTATGGTTCCTTTAAATTTTGATACCTATTTTATAATTAAATATCTTATTTATATTCTCAACAGCGTACTTCGGAGGCCCTTGATGAGCAAAAAGATAATTTTGGGTCAAATGATCATTTGAAACTAGGGGTGTCCAGACCCAACCCAACCCAACGGGTTCGACCCGATCTGACCAGGTTGGGTCGGGTTGGGTCTCGTTGGGTCGGGTTACACAGAAAAAAACTCAGGTCGGGTTACACAGAAAAAAAACTCAGGTCGGGTTAATAACGGGTCGACCCATACATGGGTTGGCTCGGGTCTCGGGTTGGAGTCATTTAGACCCAACTGACCCGTGACTTGATGGGTGTTATTGGCCTAAAAAAATCCCTAATCACTTGGTCACAGAGTGAGTCACGTCGCCCTCCCTCCCTCACGCTCTCGTGCATGCCTCTATGTTATCCTATCCTCCTCTCCCTCCGACCTGACCCCTACCTTCCCTCACGCAGTCTCCCTCCTTCCCTCATGATCGACAGTGACGAAACCCCCTCTCTTGCTTCCTTCCTTCCTCCTTCCCCGAGCTTCCTCAACCTCTCTCTTTTTGTTCTCTCTTCTCTTTCCCTTGTGAAAAAACCCCCTTCCATCCTCCTCTCCTCTTGCCTCCTTTATCACCTCTAAACCCACCGAGAAAAGGTCTCATGGCTTGCCTCCTCCCACAAAAGACACCTTCTCAGCAGCAATCGGGTTCAGGATTCGGGAGAAATCCCTTGGCTCGGGCCACCTCCTCCTCTTGTCCTGCTTTCCTGCTGTTACGTGTGGGTCTGGATGGTGGTAAGAAATTGATTTTTTTATCATGTTCTTTTAAATTATGTTTGCCTTTCCATGGAATTATGAGTTCTCAATTTTGTTTTTCTACTCATGTAAAATTCTGGTTTAGTCACACATCCATCGGTTACCTAATTTGAATCAACCTCTACACCTTCTGCTCGAATGATTGCATTGTAACTAGGCCCAATTATGGCCTGGTGATGTGGTTTTTATAGGGATTTTAGGATGTGTTGGTTGAGAATCCACCAATTTTATTTTACACGAGGCATGACTAGCATTGGTTTCATTTCTTCATTTGGGTTTCATTTTTCCTTTGATGGTGGTAGTTTGGGGTTTCCTTGTTTACTGTTGGTGGTCTTGTGATGGTGATGATGTGATCTGGTCTCAACTGCCATTTGGCCTCAAGTCGATTCAAAATTTTTTTGTGGTCGGTTGTGTTTTCTGGTGGCATTGGGTTTTCTTGTCCCTAGTTTTTTTGTGATGGTCTGATAATAATAATATTGGTTTTTGGTGTTTCATCCTCGATGATGTCGACAATGGTGTATTGATATTGGTGGTTCTAGCAGTATAAAGTGTTGTATTTTTTTATGATGAGCAGTGGTCGAAGCAACCTTGGTTGTTGAGTAGGTGTCGTGTTGGGCTCAAGGCATGATGCGCCTTATAATCATTTAAAAAAATTGGTTCTTAAAAATTTTATCATTGATTATCCTTGTATTTGTAATTCCAAATCCATATATTGGTTTTAAAATTTATTCTCCTTACCAGGGGTGTGTGTGCCACTAGCTGATAGCAGCTAGCTAGCGATTCATAGAAGGTGATAAAATAAGTGGTTCTAATCCTCCAGTTGGTGTAGGAACCCAAATTCAGATGGGGTCTGCTCCAACTACACATTCAATAGAAATAGGAGGGGGTAGTTTCATACCAGTTGAAGAAAGTGAGGGTACTAAGAGATCTCCTAATAATAAGGTAACAATTCATAAACCTCCTAGTTCTAGAATTTCTCAATCTTGGGATCATTTTCATAAGAAAAATGGAAGGGTTGTTTGTAATTTTTGTGAAAAAGATTATGCTTGCACATCTGGCCAACATGGAACTAGTAATTTGAATAGGCATTTGATGAGGTGCAACAAAAATCCACACAAAAATCTTGACAAAAGTCAAACCACTCTTGGTCTTACAAAGAAGTGTGAAGATGAGGATGATGGAACGATTAAAATTTCAGTAGCTCATTTTAACCAAGAAGAGTGCAGAATAGCTCTTGCTAAAATGATAATCATTAATGAGTTATCATTTAAATATGTTGAGAATCAAGGTTTTAGAGAATTTATTGAAGTTATTCAACCTCAATTTTAAGTTCCATATAGAAAAATAGTTTCTAGGGATTTCTTGCAGTTATATTTGGCTGAGAAAGAAAAATTGAATTCTATGTTTGATATGTTCTCTCACATGGTATGTCTTACAACCGACACATAAACTTCAATTCAAAATATGAATTATATGTGTGTGACCACACATTTTATTGATGATAATTTGATCTTAAATAAAAAAAAACATCTGATTTTGTCTTGTTGCAGATCATAAAGGGGAAACAATTGGCCGAGTATTAGAAAAAACATTGAAACAATGGAGGATTGAAAGGATTAATACTATTACCATGGACAATATTAGTTCTAATAAAACAGCAATCAGTTATTTGGTGAGGAGGGTTAATGATTGGAATGAGTCTATTCTTAATAGAGAGTATATGCATATGAGATGTTGTGCACATATTTTAAACCTTATTGTTAGTGATTGGCTAAAGAAAATAACAACATCAATTGCTAGAATCAGAGTTTTCTTCAAATTTGTGAGAAGTTCACCTTCAAGATTGGCTCTTTTCAAGAGCATAGTCGAGGAGTTAAAAAATCCTAGTAAACAGACCATAATTCTTAATGTGCCTACTAAGTGGAGTTCTTGTTACTTTATGTTGGATGTTGCAAAGAAGTGTGAGAAAGTATTTATTCACATTGAGGAGGATGCAAGTTTTAGGAGTGCTCTTGTCTATGAAGGTGGGGCTCCTACAGCATATGATTGGGAGTGTGCTCGTGTATTTGTCAAGTTCTTAAAAAAATTATGATGGCACTGTTGAGTTTTCTGATTCTATGCATGTGACATGTCACACTTTCTTTCATACTCTTTGTGACATATATAGAAAAATCAAGAAATGGATGAAGAGTCATGATATTACTGTGAGTGCAATGGTTATTGCAATGAAGCTTAAGTTGGACAAGTATTGGGGTATTGGTTCAAATTTTAATTCTTTTACTTGTGGCAGTTGTTCTTGATCCCCGATATAAATTGGAATATGTTCGGGATAGTTTTGAAATGATGTTTGATGATAAAGAAGACAAAAATCAGTTGATCAATAAATTAACATAGGTTTTGAATAATCTCTACGAGTTTTACAAATATAAATATCTCATTCCAATTGTTGATAAATGCGAGTCAAGATCTCATCAAGAGTCACATATTCATGATGCTAGTACCGATAGTGAGGATGATGAGAAATGGAAAGATGCATATAGATTAAAGAAAAGGAAAAAGCAATTGACACAACAAAGGAATGAACTAGAGAGATATCTTGAGATTGATGATTGTGAGGATGATTTCGAAGGATTTGATATTTTAAGTTGGTGGAAAGTAAAGGCAATCAAATATCATGTTCTCTCATGCATTGCTAGAGATATTCTAGAAATTCCTTTAACTACAGTATCTTTAGAGTATGCTTTTAGTACAGGAGGACGAGTCCTTGATCTGTTTCGTAGTTGCTTGAATCCCAACACCGTTGAAGCATTAATTTGCTCACAAAATTGGTTTAGAAAGTCTAAACCAATTGACATTTGAAAGCAACTAGAAGAAGTGGAATCGATTGAATCGAATATCATTAAAAATATTATGATTTTTTATCGTTTTTCATTTGTCAATTATAAACTTTTGTTTGAAAAAGTAAAATATTGACTTGTTCTTTCTTTCATTTGTTTTTTTTAAGATATGTCATCATCCACCACAATTCATGATTAGAGTTTCATTGTCTAAAGTAGAAGAAGCAAGGATGATGGATGGATCACTCTTCATTAAGGTATAAATTTATGATTGTTTTACAAATTCTTTTTATAATACTGTCATCACATACATAGATCACCCCCAAAGAATATATAGTTTCTTCCCATGAATTGATTCCTCGTGTAAAGTTGTTTAATCTATCTCAATTTTCTTTTCAAGACATATTTTGTGGATGACTCCTCATGAACTACAACTGCATGTTTTTCATTGTTCTTAGCATTGGATTATGCTTTATTAATTTGTTTAGTCTTGTCCAATTGATCAGGCCAAACTAAACACTTTCTTTGTTTGACCAATATTTTTGGGCTGCTCACATGCCTTCTTAACTTCTTCCATCTTGCATGCATGCCTTTTTTCTGTGGTTTTTTTTTTTGAATTTCATCCCCTTTAATAGCATAGGGACCTTCTCCTATCAACAGTCATTAAAACCTCAGCTTTTTTACCATCTTGACTGTACCTTATACATGCTTACAAGAATGGAAATTTCATGTCATTTGTTTCTAAATTTTGGAAAATGATAAACTTGCTCAGTGAGCAGTGGTTCGTACCATCATTTCGTGTGTGTGTTTTAAGTTGTATCTTAAAATACCGATGATGTTGAGACAAATATTTGTACAGTGTGATTGTTGCAGGTTTGTTGTGCAGAGATGTAAGCCCTAAAGGCTTCCAATTTTATATTCCCTATTTCCTAAAATTGATCTGGGTGATCGATTCTTAACTTGTAAGTTAAACATGGTTGTTCTTCTATTTTATTCCCTTCTCCATTTTGTTCTTAAATTGTCAAAAACGTTGAACTTATATAGGGTAAAAGATAGTGGAGTCTCTGCTCTCAGAAGCTTGGATGCTGGCTAATTTCTTTTGTCAACAAGTTTTCTTACCTATACATAGTTTACGCATTTTCTGAATATCTGAACTTCTTAATCCTGATCTAAACCTTACCTTATTGGCATTTAGGCCAAATTAGATGCTATTTTTTGTTTTCTACGTGTTTATTGGTGTGATTAACTTCACCAAGAAGTAGATTTATATGATGATTTTTATAAAGAAACCATATTTAATATTTAGTATTCTGCATTTAATACAAATACAATTTTTTAGTTTTTATTGAATTGTCTTTTTACTTTTTTTACTTTTCCTTTTGACTAAGATATGTGTGGCTAGTATGTGTTCACTGTTTAGTGTTCGGTCTGGTCTGGGGAAGGAAGGGGTGCAGGCTGCCAGCTGGTGCAAGGGTGCGGGGGGGCTGGTGGTGCGGGGGTGCAGGGGGGGGAGAGGGGGGCAAGCTAGTTTGTAGGGGGGGAGTGTGTAGGGGGAGGGGGAGGCTGGTCTGTGCAGGGGGGGGAGAGGGGGTAGGGGGGAGGCTGGGTTTGGTGTGTGCAGGCAGGGGGGAGAGGGGGCAGGCTAGTTTGCATAGGGGGGAGTGTGCAGGAGGAGGGGAGGTTGGTGTGTAGGGTGCAAGGGGGGAGGGGGAGGGGGAGGTTGGTTTACAGGAGTGTGCAGGGGGGGAGGTGGTGTGCATGGGGAGGGGGCAGGGTGCAGAGGTGCAAGAGGGGGGGAGGCAGGCTGGTGCAGGGGGGCTCGGTCTGGTGAGGTAGGCAGGGGAGAGGGGGGGCAGGCTGGTTTGCAGAGAGGGAGTGTGCAGGGGGGGAGGGGGAGGGCAGGGGTGCAGGGGTGCAGGGGGGAGTGTGCAGGGGGAGGGGGGAGGCTGGTGTGCAGGGGGGAGGTGGGCTGGTGTGTGTAGGGGGGGGAGGGGTGGGGAGGGAGGCATGCTGGTGCAGGGGGGGCTAAGTTTGGTGTGCAGGCATGCAGGGGGGGAGAGGGGGGCAGGCTGGTTTGTAGGGGAGAGTGTGCAGGGGGAGGTGGTGTGCAGGGGGGAGGCAGGGGTGCAGGGGGGAGTGTGCAAGGGGAGGGGGGAGGCTGGTGTGCAGGGGGAGGGGGGCTTGTGTGTGCAGGGGGGGAAGGGTGCAGGGGTTGCAGGAGTGGGGAGGGAGGCATGCTGGTGCAGGGGGGGCTAAGTTTGGTGTGCAGACATGCAGGGGGGGAGAGGGGGCAGGCTGGTTTGTAGGGGGGAGTGTGCAGGGGGAGGTGGTGTGCAGGGGGGGAGGCAGGCTGGTGCAGGGGTGCAAGGAGGCTGGTGGTGCAGGGGTGCAGGTGGGGGGAGGCTAGGTCTGGTGTGCAGGCTGGAGGGGAGAGGGGGCAGGTTGGTTTGCAGGGGGGAGTGTGCAGGGGGGAGGGGGGCTGGGGTGCAAGGAGGCTGGTGCAGGCTGGTGCAGGGGTGGAGGGGTGTTGTGCAAGGGGGGAGGCTGGGTCTGGTGACTGGTGTGCAGGGGGGAGGGGGCAGGGGTGCAAGGAGGCTGGTGCAGGGGTGCAGTGCAGGGGTGGAAGGGTGCAGGGGGGAGGGGGCAGGGGTGCAAGGAGGCTGGTGTAGGCTGGTGTAGGGGTGCAGTGCAGGGGTGGAGGGGTGTTGTGTAGGGGTGCAAGGGGGGAGGCTGAGTCTGGTGACTGGTGTGCAGGGGGGAGGGGGGAAGGCTGGTCTGCAGGGGGGGAGGGGGGAGGGGCGGGGGAGGGGGTTAGGGGGCAGGTTGGTCTGCAGGGGGGAGGGGTACAGGCAGGCTGGTGTGCAGGGGGGCAACAGGGGTCCATCGGGTTGGGTCTGGGGAGGGGTGCAGCAGGCTGGTGCAGTGCAGGGGTCCATCGGGTTGGGTCTGGGGGGGTTGGGTCTGAGTGGCTGGTTCGGGTCCATCAGGTTGGGACGAGTTGGGTCGAGTTTACACATATAACCTGACCCGAATTGACCCGACCCACAGTGGGTTGGGTGGGTCGAGTCCTTCGGGCATGCGATGGGTAACCCAACCTCAAAGGGTTGGGTTGGGTTGGGCCTTGAAACGCCTCCGACCCGACCCGACCCGACCCATGGACACCCCTATTTGAAACAGATATTAAATGATGAGCACCATGGAAAATTCTGATATCAACCCAGGAATAGCATCATCCCCACTAGTTATTAGCCCACCCTGGACGCCTCTAAAAGCTACAGTAACACCAAGTTGCAAGAGGCTCGCGCAAAAGCAGCCAAGGCCAAAAAAATAACCATACGGGGGGCATGGAATAGGTAAAATGGTCATCGAATAGTTCCTGAAAGCTATGACGTCTTTATGTCCATCACTTCCATCAGAGTCTCTTATAGTCATTGATACATGTGTGTCAATAATGCGCTCCATATACATCCATGATGCGAGTAATGATCGTGATAGTAGTGGTGGTGACGAGATAGATATTGATCTCCTCCACTTATGACTTAATATTTATGAGTCAATTGTGTGGATGGTGTTTGATGACTAAAACTGATTGCATATGTGTTATTATTTGTTCTTTACGTTAGCAACTGATTAAATGTAAAATATAGAGTATATATGTCGTTTTAAACGAGTATTGTGACTGGTTGAATATATGATTTTATTTGCAGGTTGGTATATATATATCTCGTTGAGTGGGTGGACATATTTGGTAGGTGTCTGGTGTGGGAGCCTATACAAATGATTTCTAAAACTATGGGTATCTGCACATTCCAGCACTCTATACCAACACTTCTAATAGAATCATGTATATAGGCTATAACAGTCCAAAGCCTATACCAACGGTTAAGAACAGTTGTATAGGAAAAAAAATCTAGTAGTGTTATATCATATGAGTGATCAATTGTATCTCTATAAAAGTAATCTTATTCATACTAATCTTAACATATCATCATAACTCAATGATCATTAATCAAGGATAACCTGATAACACATATATTTCATAGAGTTGTTATTATATCATCTCTCATGTTCTACGCAACAAACATGAATGAATGATAATGTATTGTCATTAATATACATAACATGATACAAAATGTCCTTGAGCCAAACACATAAACTTTAGGGCATAAAAACTAAGCAACTTCAAATACATTATTTCATGGAATTATTTTCAATAAATATTTCATTTTAATTGCAACTCTCATAAATAAATGATAATAGAAGGTATTTAATTGACATTACATGATATAAAGATTGACTTAAATAATCATCACATGATTGGCTTCATAGCACATACAAGAAGATATAATTGGTGGTGTAACTATAAAAGGCATGATGATTGGGTCGTGTGATGAAATTGATTTGGTTCTCTCCATAGGACACGTGTTGCATGGTGTGATGAGATTGCTTAGGTTCTCTCCATAGGATTCGTGTTAATGCATGCACTTTTAGTTTTGACTAAGCGAGAGCTTTTACTTGGAACACCCATACTAAGTAGTATATTCACCATTGCACAAGCACCTCCATATAAGCATTTTTGCATGTTGAATGTTGTGTGGGAGTTCGAACATATCATGTGTGTACTTTCGAATATGCTTTGGGATCTTATCTTGTTTTTGGGATTTGGTTGTTTGGTATTAATGGACTTGTACACGTACATCGAAGTAAATGTATTAAGGGAGCCCGTGTATACGAGTATTTCCTTGCGTTTTGATTCAATACATCTCTTGAAATTTTTATTTTCCTATTAATAAAATTACTCGAACCACTAACGGTTTTTTTCTTTGTGAAAGGAAATCAAATAGATCGACCCCAAAGAAATACTCATGTTCTTGATGGGAATGGCAATGGGTACGTGTTAACCCATGGAATTAAAACCCATCTTATACTAATATTGTTCATAGCATAATGCATACAATGATTCGCTCAAGAGAAAGCCTGGCTTATATTGTTAGCATGTACATGTAATTGAGATAAGTGAAAATCAATAAGTGTTCACTGTTTATGGTGTGATAGTTGGAAATCATAATACTCACAATCTATTGTAACTGTTGGAGTCTGTATCCCACATCGGACCAAAAGTCCGATGTGGTTCTTTTCATTCATTATAAAAGCATGCTCATGTCTATTTTTTTTCCCGTCAGCCTCGTGAGCCCCTCATGTAGGGCTGGGTTTACTTTATTCCGCCGCCCCTCCGGGCTCTCTTTTTTATCCCTGCCGGCGGCTCTGGCCGGCGGATCTCCCCGCCTTTGCCCTTCCCAGCGGGCCTCCCTCATTTGATCCCGGCGGCTCGGCGTCTCCTCCCAGCGGCCCGTTCTCCCTCAGGCGGTGCCCCTCTCCTGCGCGGCTCCCTTCCCGGCGCCCTCGCCCCGACCCCCGTCGCCCCCCCCCCCCCAGTGCGCCTTCCCTCACGGCGCTCGCTCCTCCTGCGCGCAAGCCCTCCCCGTCGAGGCTCCCGCATTCCCCGGCGGTATTTTCGGATCCCGCAACAGCCAGCAACGGCTCCTGCATTCCCCGACGGATTTTCCGGATCCCCGCACCTGTCGGTTGGCTCCCGCATCTCCCGGCGAGGACGGCCGGCTCCCGCATCTCCCGCTCCGCACGAACCACCCTCTGCGGTCCTCCTGTGCGCGCAGCCCGGCCCAACGCCTCTCTTCCTGACGACGTCCCGATCCCGGCTCCCGCTCGACTCACGCCTCTCGTTCTCGTCTGCTCCTCCACCCGGCGACATCCCTCGCCTACCGTTCCAGCAACTTCCAGCTGGCGTCTTCGGCTCCCAGTTACTCCCAGCGTCGGCGGCCTTCCTTCACCACCGACCTCCCTTCCCCGACGGCTCCATCCAGGCTGCTCCCTCCATGCAGGCTGCTCCCTCCATGCAGGCTACTCCCTCCATGTCGGCTCCTCCAGCAGCCAGCCTCCACCTCTGTCGGCTCCTCCAGCATCCGGCAGACTCCTCGTTCAACACCGCGCCAGCCACGCCCTTCAAGCAGTCTCCCGGCCTCTTCCGGAATCACCCATCCTGTTGTGCCTCCAGCCCTGTCGGCCTCCCGTGCCGCCTCTGCTCAACTGCTCCCTCCATGCCGGCCTCTTCCTGCTTCCCGCGACTTTCCCGCCTCAATCGTCGGCCTCCTCCTACGGATTTCCCGGCACTTCGACGATCGGCACCGCCATTGCAGGTTTCTCGGCACTTTGACGACCGGCACCGCCATTGCGGATTTCTCGGCACTTTGACGACCGGCCCTCCCAAGCGGATTTCTCGGCGCTTTGATGATCGGCCCGACATTGCGGATTTCCCAGCACTTTGACGACCGGCCCGTAGTGCGGACTTTCCCAACGCACTGACGACCGACCCGCCAGTGTGGATTTCCCGGCGCTCTGTTGTCCGGCCCCGCAATTTTCCAGCGATGACCCGTCTTTTTTATCAGCGGCATCACATTACAATCTTCAGGGGGAGCAGCATCAATAACGATTTTATTATTTCTGTTTTTTCTGTTTTTGTCTTGTATTTGCCATCAAGCTGGGCATGTCCAGCTTGAGGGGGAGTGTTAGCGTCTGTTTTGTTGCTTTCTTTTCATTATGTGTCCAAACTAGGTACACCTAGCTTGAGGGGGAGTGTTGGAGTTTGTATCCCACATCGGACCAAAAATCCGATGTGGTTCATTTCATTCATTATAAAATCATGCCTCCGCCTCACTTTGAGGTAAGGAGGCAAGGGAAATTCACCCACAACAGTAACCTTAGCAACAAAAAATATTAAATATACAACTCGGATAGTAAAAACTTATTAATACAAATAATTAAAGGATAAAAGTTTTTTATTTATAGTATTGATTAAATAATTTTTCTTAATTTCAAAAAAGAAGTGCAATAAATGAATAATGATTCACCAGTCAGTCGTCATCAGAGATTTCTTCTTCATCTTCCTCCAAGATGTAGACCAGAGCTCGCTTCCTCGCAGAGAAAACACAGGCCAGACCTCTGGACGCTGCCACAGATCACAAATACCAAATTTCTTGATATCATATTAAAGTGGCTGATTTTTAACTGAGGCAACAGATTAAGACCGCGTTTGTTTCCTTTTAAAGGATAAGTGATTTTAGAATATGGCACGACTTACCGCTCACTGCCAATGGAGAGATTACCGGATGAGGGATGGCACGGACCTTCTTCTCTTTAATTTGCAGAGTGGCAACACGACAATCCTAGAGAAAATAAAAACATTAAAACAATTAAAAATATCATCAAAATCATCATCCTCACATACAAGAAACAGGGCCTAGATAAATAAAAAAATCCAAGACATGAAGAAAAAAAATCCACAGGCATGGCCTACATACCTTCACTTCATGCACTAACCATTGACTAAAATGAGTTGGTCGTGAAACCAGGCGAACAGAAAGGTCACTCAATTGTAACATCATCATACAGGCACTTCCCGAGCCTTGGGAATCACTGGCAGTATCATTCAATAGCAGAACGACTTGATTTTCCTGAGTCACCAAAAACACAAAATAAAACATGAAAAAGATTGCGACAATTTATCAGCGAATTCCCAGTTACTTACTCTATATAGTGAAAGATCAACACATGTGAAGCCGTCAGGAAGGCACAACAATGCAGCTTCCATGGATGTGCGTCCCTCTATCCTGCTCAACAGCCCCCTCACAATGCCAATACAATTCATATTGCATGAAAGAGACTCGTCCGGTATTCTGAATGAGATGTAATCCAAAAACCTCCTTTTACGTGTCTGGTGATTGGAACCATCCAGCAAGGCATCATCCTTCGGAGAAAAAGTAACCAATTGTGAGTCGATTCAAACCAGACATAGGCAAAGATAACACAGGTTCAAGCTTGATTTTTTGTATTGAGCTTGAATTTAAATAATATGCTAGCCTGATTAAAGATCAAATTCTATATCTATAGAGCCATGCAAACTGATTTACAAGAATTCACATGGGCGTGCAGGGATACCCTTGTACTTTTAACAAATTACCTTGTAGTAGGATACTGAGGTTGGGACAATCAAAGGTGCGGATGCTGGTGAATATTGGAAAGGATACAGCGGTATCAAATCCTCATAAAATATTTTTTTTGAAACTGTGGAGAAGGGCATCAGGAAAGCCTCCCTGAAACTGCAATCATGAGGCCAGTAACAAAGCATTAAGTTTTAAAGTAGAAAATAAAAGGAGTGTTACAGAATAAACCGAAATTAAATGTCTAGCAAAATGTAAAAAAAGCAAATAAATAGATCAAATTTTCGAAACATTTTGTTCAGAAGGATATCATTGAGCACGCTTATGAGACCATTCCTTTGACCGCATTTGGTTTGGGGGTCAGAGAAGTTGGGCTACCAGTTTCCCCCTTTCCAAAGTGAGACCTGGATCATTTTATTTATATGAGAAATAAAGGCAAACAAGATCCCATATAGACAGGAGAAACAAATTTCTAACTAATGGGATAAAGAGATAGTCTGTTGGATTGGTGTAGCCCAATCCTCTTTGGATGATGTTTGGACCGAATGTTTGCGGCCCATACTGCGCACCAGGCTGCAACCTTCACGGGTCAAGCTCTGCAGTGAGCCTGTTGGGGGTTGTAGGGGCAACGCGCCCCTGCTCCGGGGGTCCGAGGGCCGAAGGCCTCCAACCCAAATTTGAGGGGACTATTGCAACTCTGACACTGTAGCAGAGCTGACCGACCCACCGACAGGGCACTGTAGCAGTGTGGACCTTTGGAACGAGCATTGTGGCTCCGTAGACTTCCAGCCGTCAGCCACTGTAGCACTTTAGACTTGGGTGGTCGTGGTATTGTAGCGATTCGGACTTCCAGCCATCTTTCACTGTAGCGCAACAAACTTTCTGACAGTTGGTGGAATAGTGTTTCAACTCCTTCATTTTCCCATTTCAGGTTAGGGTTTCTGTGTTGTTAGAAACTCTGAGAAATCTCCCTGTAAATTGTGCTCCCGAATCATAGTGAATTTCCACCTCTCCGTGGACGTAGGGATCATTTCCCGAACCATGTAAATCTTTGTGTCCAAGATCTTCTTCTTCTTTTGTTTTTTCCCTTTTACTCTTTTGTAGATCATTTTATGCTTTGTTACTCCCGACGTTTTCACATCAACCTGGTTGAGCAAGATACACCTACAAACAAAATCCAAAATTATCCCTAACATGGAGCATAGATATTTATCATACCAAGCTTGACACATAAAAATTTCGCCCATGGAACCCCTTCTTGCAAACACATCGGTCAATTGCTTTGTGGTTCATACAGCCAAAAGTCAGATTATTTCTTTCAAAATTTTCCCGAACAAAATAGCAATCAATCTCAATATGCTTGTCCACTCATAAAACACTGAATCTGCAACAATTCAGGGATGTTATTTTTCTAAATTCAAGAGCTTTATTCCTGAAGGCTTTCTACAGAAAAATCAAATGATGCTTTGTTGTGTGATCATTTCAAAAGTATCACCGACTCAATCAAAGAGCAGTGATTCTAGCCGAGATTCAAAGTTTGAATGAGAATTAAAAGAGAAGGTTCTAGGGCGATTTTCATGGAATTTTCAAATTCAATATTTGAAATTATTTGCCGCAAGTCAAAGCAGTTTTTCTGTGCAATCGAGGATTATGGGAAGTTTACATTTTCTGTTATGGAAATAATATTCGCACAAATTGTGGGAATATGAAAAAAGAAAATGAGGACGAAAATAAATCAGTTCAAGAATTGAGATAAGTGCCTATATTCTATTGCATTGAAGACTTGTTGTATTGAGGAGAAAGAGACCTGAAAAACTTGACCAGCACTCCAACTGAAGATTCTGAAAAGAGATCGAGGCAAGCTGACTCTATTGTCATTGATCCAGGCGCTTGCTGCTAAGGAGGAAGGAGGTCTTTTCATGCATGCATGCTCTCATGCGTGTCAAGATCATCCTGAAGATTTGTGGGAGGAAGATCGACCTGCTGCTGTTACACTACTCATTCTGGCAGTCGAAGATCTATTCTTTGATGCTAAAGCATCCAGTGCTGATTTGAAGGTCTAATTCAAACAAGAGCGGAGGAATCCTGAAGTACTAGTGGTTCCAGTCTAAATAATTTCATACAACATTTGTGAGAAGTGGATGATACCTGCCCCTCACACAGAAGTGGATAATAGCCACTCAAACCAGGTATGCAACTTGTACTGCATTTGTGAGCACTACAATTTTATAGTGATTATAAAATACGTGGTCCAACAAGAGGTTGGAAACAGCAAGGAGTAGGCTTTCATATCAAAGCCGAACCTTGTAAAATTTCTTGTGTTGCATGGTCAAAAGAAAGAATTTGTAAAAACTTATACCACTGATTCACCCCCCCCCCAAAGTGATATTCCTATTGATCTAGGCTCTGCAATCAAAGCAAACCAGGTCCCCCTAAGATTCCACTCTTTCTAGAACGAATCAGGGAGAATTTGAGTTCTGTGAACAGCAGAGAAGTTCCCTTCTTTGATGGGAAAAACTTTCATGGGTGGAAGAACCGGATGTTACCCTATTTGCTTTCACAAGGCTTGGAGGTTAATGATGTTGTTATTGTGTTCCACCTCTTGCAAGAGATGCACCTATGACTTTTGCTGACAAGAGAAATCTTGAGGTGGATGCGAAGGCGATAGAGCACGGGATGCTCCAAGACCTTGGAAGGTATACTTCAGGCGAGGAAAGAAGGCAGCAGCTGAGGTGGTCTCTCCAGCACAACAGCTGGATAACCATTCTGTTCAGGAATAACAACCTGGTCTCTGCAAGGAATCAATTAGAGGATTCCCAGGTGGATCGTGGGTTATAGATGAGGGAAAGTGAGAGGGAAAGGCATGGTGGGAGAAAATAGACTAAAGGCCAGGGACTTGGGCGGAAATATTTCCCGAGGTGTTCTCCCTATTTTTCTGTTCATCACCTCCCCTATCAATTGTAAGAGTTGTTGCTGCTTAATACACAAAAGTTCTTATCATTCTGGTCCAACCGCACTGTTTTTCCTACAACTTTCACCACCGCTCATGGAGACCCGCAGTCATACGCACATGGACACTGTGGAGCAGCGTATGACAACTTTGGAAACTGGTGTCGTCGATCTGACTCCCGCCTCCGACAAAGACTGCCAGAAGCAGGTTGCTTTCCATGCATCCTTTTCCCACCCCATCCGCCGCCTGGGGAAGCTTCCACATGAGGATCCCATCCCCTCTGTCTGCTTCAAACGCCTTCCCGGAAGTCATTTATGTGCCCCCGGCGCCAAGGAACCACCCACGACTGATAAAAGTATTTTCCCCAAACCACCAGCCATGACACCTCACCCTTCGCCTATTGTGCGCCAGGTCGGTCAGCCTCACGCACGGAACTTTACTTCCGCATCAATGACACTTCAGCTGCTTCGAAGGTTCCACTGGCTCAACTGTGTATGGAAGGCACTGCTATACACACAATCTTGGGTGGGGTCCTTTGTCAAGTAAGATGGACAACATTCAAAGAAGAATTAATACAACAGTTTAACGGTCTCGAAATTCAAAACTCATATGAAGAACTAGCTACTCTCCAACCAACAAGGCCTATCCAAACTACATTGAACAATTTGAATACCTGGCCTCCCTCTTTCGCCAGCCGGAGCAACAATATGTCGGCTACTTTCATGGTTTGCTTGAAGATATCCGCAGCTCGGTTCATATTCATAATCCTAATACTCACCAAGCCATGCGCCTAGCATGCCATGTGGAGCTTGCCATCTCCAATGGTGTTGGCCTTCAAGGCCGCACTGGTAACTCGCCTTCAGTAGTGCCCTGCAGTACCAGTACTTGGCAACCCTCTTTTCGTCCACCTCTTCAACCCCAGCGTGTTTTCTCTTCATGCCCAGACAAACACTCAGGCCTCGTCCAGGATTCTTCCCAATCCGCCTCTTCTGTAGGTCGAGGGTTCGACACCTCACTAATCAAAAATGGGAGGACCGTCACAAGAACGGGTTATATTTTCGTTGCGGCCTCCCATTTAATCCTGTAGTGGGTGAATTCCCCTTACCTCAATGTGAGGTGTCCGCAGTCCGGGAGACCTCGATGCCAAGGAAGTAAGTGAGGGGACCAAGATCCTTGGTGTGAAAGTGCTGGTGAAGATGCGCCTTAAGGCTGGCGATGCCTCTGGAGTCGCTCCCTGTGATGATGATGTCATCCACATAAACCACAAGCAAGATACAGCCATGCGCCGTCGTACGGAAGAAGACGGTGTGATCCTTCATACTGCGAGAGAGGCCAAAGGCTGTGACGACCGTGCTGAAGCGGCCAAACCAAGCCCGAAGAGACTGCTTGAGGCCGTAGAGGGAGCGACGAAGACGGCAGACATGGCGGTCGGCACCAGAGGCCGAAAAACCAGGAGGCTGCTGGAGGTAGACTTCTTCATCAAGAAAGCCATGGAGAAAAGCATTTTTAACATCCAGTTGATGAAGCGGCCAGTGATGATGAGCAGCCAGCGAAAGGAAAAGGCGGACCGAGGCCATCTTGGCGACTGGAGAGAAGGTCTCAAAGTAGTCGATGTCATACGTCTGAGCAAACCCCTTGGCGACAAGCCGGGCTTTGAGGCGGCAAAGAGAGCCATCGGGATTGAGACGGATAGTGAAAATCCATTTACAACCAACCGCCTGTTTGCCCACCGGAAGTGGAACAAGATCCCATGTATGGTTGTCATCCAGAGCCCGCAATTCATCCCTCACGGCGGCAAGCCACCCGGGGTGAGATTTTGCTTCACCAATTGTCCGAGGAAGCGACACGGTCTCCAAGGCTGACAGACCCCTATAGGAAGATACAAAGAGAGGAGTAGTCTGACAGGAGCAAGTACCTTTCCGAAGCGCAATCGGCTCGTCCGCGGGAGCGGGGACAGGAGCATCGGACGAAGCAGGAACAAGGTGGTCCTCAGCCGGGATGGGAGGTACAGCGGATGGACGACGGGAGTAGGTCTGGCCAAAGAGATGACCGGGAGGGGGAGATATCAGAGGCGGGTGAACGAAGAGCGGAAGGCAGTCATCGATGGTAGTGTCAGGAGAAGGAGAAGGAGAGGGGAGAGTGAAAGGAGAAGTCTCGACAAACGATACGTCGGCAGAGGTGATATACCGACGGAGGTCTGGAGAGAAGCATCGGTACCCGCGCTGAGTGCGGGAATATCCAAGAAAAATACAGCGAAGAGATTTGGGAGAAAGTTTGGAGAGATTGGGGCGAGTGTCACGGACATAACATAGACATCCGAAGACGCGGAGTGGAAGAGAGTGAGGAGGAATAGAGGGGAACAGGGTATGAAAGGGAGTCTCCCCCTGAAGTATGGAGGAGGGAAGACGATTCAGAAGGTAAGTAGCAGTGAGGATGGCATCCCCCCAGAAAAGAAGAGGGACCTGGCGGTGGAAGAGGAGGGCACGAGCGGTTTCCAAAATATGCCGGTATTTCCGCTCGGCCACCCCATTCTGCTGAGGGGTATCAGGACAAGAGGTCTGGTGGATGATGTCGTGGGCGCGCAGAAACTGCTGAAAGTGAGTGGATAAGTATTCCCGCCCATTGTCAGATCGAAGACATTTGACAGGGATAGAAAACTGTGTTTGGATCTCATGAAAAAATGCCTGGAAGGTGGAGAGAACCTCTGTCCGATCTCGAAGAAGATAAAGCCATGTCATCTGGGAATAATCATCAATGAAGGAAATGTAATATTTATACCCAGATTGACTCGAGGTAGCACAGGGACCCCATACATCAGAATGAACCAAATCAAAGGGTTTGGCGGCCCGTGTGTCAACTCGAGGAGGATATGAGGTGCGATGATGTTTCGCAAAACGACACGACTCACAAGGAAAGGAAAAACGGGGACTAATATCGGGGTAGAGGCGATGAAGTGCAGAGGCGGAAGGGTGGCCCAACCGGGAATGGAGGTCAACGGCATGAGCAGGGAGAGACGCGCAGGCGATGGAAGGCGGGCCAGCGAACATGTACACTCCATCCCGAAGCTGACCTCTACCAAGTTCCCGGTTCGTCGTCCGCTCCTGAAACAAAACAGAAGACGAGGAAAAGAGAGCAGTGCAATTGAGATCCTTGGTCAGTTTGCTGATGGAAAGCAGGTTAAAAGGACTCCGGGGTACATGAGCCACCGAGGAGAGAAAAAGGGAGGAGGTGAGGGAACAGGAGCCAAAGCCGGCTATGGGGAGAGTGGACCCATCAGCAACAGTGATGGCAGAGGATCCACTATAGGGACGGTAGTGGGAGAGCATACCTGCATCCCCGGTGAGGTGGTCGGACGCACCAGAGTCAAGCATCAATGCCGGAGAACGATGACTGACAAGGGCAGTGTGACCACCGGAATGGGCAAGAGAAGCTGACGAAGAGCCCGCGATGGAGGTGGACCGATAATCGTGAATCAGCTGGAGCTCAGCCAGGGAGAGATCCAACGACGAGGGAAGAGTAGCAGCAGGTGAGGGCGCATCACGGAGCGCAGTCTGGCCCCGGCGGGTGTGCGACTCAGGACGACCATGCAGGACCCAGCAACGGTCTACCAGATGGTCGAGCTTGCCGCAATGCTGGCAGAGGGGGCGAGGTCGGCCGTCCCCACGGCCGCGCCCACGAGGGCCGGTAGGACGACTACCGCCACGTCCGAGGAGCGCAGTGTGATCAGGAAGGGGGACGGGTGGTGCAAGGGCCCGATGTGCCTTCTGCAGGCGATGATAGACCTGCGGGATATCCAGTGTAGATGGGCTGGCAAGCATCTCGGTGGTCGTCGTGGCATAGTCCGGTGCGAGGCCATTCAAAAGATTGAATAGGCAGAGCTGGTCCCGCTGAGTCTGCGCTTCGGCCGGAGTTTGAGGAATCGGCCAGAGTTCCTGTAGTTCATCGCGGAGACCCTTCCATTCCATGAAGTAGGTGGGGAAAGTCCGATCCTGCTGGCGGATATGGGAGAGACGTTGTAGAACGTCAGAGACCCGGGCCAAGTTATTGGTCTCAGAGAACATGACAATCAAGGAATCCCAGAGTTCTTTGACGGTGTTGGCAGTCCGGGTGACATCTTTCACGGAGCGGTCCATGGAGTTGACCAGTAGGGCGAAGATTTTGCTGTCCGCCAGCTGCCAAGAGTCGAACTTAGGGTCAGTGAGTTCAGGTGGGGGTTTCTCAAGATGAGAATGAAGCCCCATGCCGCGGAGGGACATCAAGACCGTCTTCCGCCAGACGGAAAAATTAGTGGCATCCAGCCGGTCATCGACAAGCCGGGAGGAGGCCGTGATGAGGGACGGAAGAACGGAGGACGCGCCCATGGAGGGCAGGCGCTGGACCCGTTCGCCGGGAGTCGGGCGGTGGAAGGGAAGCGGCCCGGAGATGCGGCCGGAGAGAGCAGCGACAGGGGGTCGCGCTCAGGATGGTGCAGCCGGACAGGGGCGGCGCGGGTGCTGGGGCACGGGTTCTGGGCAGGAGCGCCGCAGGGCCGAGGGCAGAGCTGGACCTGGGCGCGCCGGGCGCCGGAAGTCCGAACCGGGAGCAACGCCGGAAGAGGGCAGCGGGAAGGGAGCCGCTGGGGGGGGGCGAGGGCGCGGGAGCCGGGGCGAGGCCGAGGGCGAGACGCCTGGGCGGGGCGCTGGAGGATGGGCGCGAGGGCGCGACGCCGGGGCGAGGCGTTGAGGGCGGAGCGCCGGGGCGAATCGCCGAAGGCAGGGCGCGAGGGTGCGACGTCGGCAGAAGGTGCGCCGGGACAGCGGGGCGAGCCGGGAGCGGGGGAGCCGAGAGCCGGGAGCTGCCGCCGGGAGCCGGGAGCCGCGAGCGCGCGGGAGCAGAGGGAGGCGCGGGAGGCGCTGGGAGCAGCGGGAGGCGCCGGGAGCAACGGGAGGCCGCCGGGAGGGAGCGCGCAGAGGAGGGCCGCTAAAGCAGTGGAAGGCGCCGGGAAGCCGCGGGCGTCGGGCCGAGGGCGTTCCGGCGGGGCGAGGCGGGGCTGGCCGGGAGGGAGCGTCGAGGGAGGTGGTGCCGGGAGGAGCCGGCGCGGGCCGCGTCGGGGAGAGAGAGGGCCGTCGGGCGAGGGATAGGGAGCCGCGCGGGCGAGGGCGCGGGGGCGGACGGGGCGAGGGAGCTGGGACGAGGGCGCACCGCGGGGGGACGGCGGACGCCAGGAGGCGGAGGCCTAGCGGGAGGGACGACCGCCGGGAGGGTGCAGGCCGGAGAGGAGAGGTGCGCCGAGAGGAGAGGTGCACCGGGAGGAGAGGAGGCCCGCCGGGAAAGGCTAGGGCAGGAGGGAGAGAGGCGGGGCCGGAAGAACGCCGGGAATCCGCAAGGGAGGGAGGGTTCGGGATAAAAATCCCTCTGATACCATGTAGTGGGTGAATTCCCCTTACCTCAATGTGAAGTGGGGATCCTCTTTTATAGAGAAGTAAACACTAATTACATGGTGTTAAGTCCAATGTGGGACTCAGAACAGAAATACCCCTTTAACCTTAAATGTGGTCCAACAAATCCCATGTATAAATGCATCGATGCCAAAGTACAGGTGGTCCTTTTAGGGGAGGATGACTTTCCTCCTGACACCGACAATAGGGATTTGATAGCTGACATCGAGCATGGGGGCAACGACAATGCCGCTGAAGTCGAATGTCAAGTGTATGACCACCTCGGAACAAGCACTTCCACACACAGGCAACGACTAGTTAACATTGATGAAAGTCAAAGGCAACCTCGCTGGCATTCCAATTTAAATCCTCCTAGACAGTGGGGCCACCAATAACTTTATATCTCTCACTCTAAAAACATTGTTGGTACTGATGGCCCACGCCACAAACAAACACCCGGACAAATTAGGCGATGGTCACCAGTTGTGGACTCAATGATTCTGCCCACAGGTATCTTTGGATTGTTGGAATGGTGTAGCTCAATCCATTAGGATGAAGTTGAGCCGAATGCTAGTGGCCCAGACTGTAAACTAGACCGCAAATCTCGCAATAAGGTCGCTAGGGGTTGCGGGGGTAGCGTTCCCCTGCTCCGGGGGTCCGGGGCCCTTGCCCCCTGGGTCCAAATTTTTGGGTACTTGTATCAGCTCTGACCAAAATGCAGCAGAGCTAACCAGCAACACTGATAGGGCATTGTAGCAATGTGGACTTTGAAGACAGTGGTACTGTAGCAACTTGGACTTGTGACTCGGTCTATGGAACAGTTACATTATCTTACTTTATGAGCTCATTCGAGTTAGGGTTTCTGTGTGCTGGAAACATTAATTGTACCCTGTAATTCTACTCCCGATCATAGTGAATTTTATGTCACTCCATGGACATAGGGATTATTTCCCGAACCACGTAAATATCTGTTTTTTGCGATCTTCTCATTCTTTTGCTTTTCCCTGTTACTCTTATGTGGATCGTTTGTCGTTTGTTGCTCTTAGCATTTTCGCAACATGGATATTGACCCCTACTTCTGCTATATTGATGCTCATGTCCTTAACATCGGTGGTCTAGATTAAATTCTCAGCATCTCTTGACTACGGACTCTTGGCGATGTCAATATCAATTGGAAAACAATGACTATGCGATTTACACACGACGGACAGACTTATAACCCTCAGAGTGCGGCCACGAAAGGTCTTTCCTCCTTGCAGCAATTAACCACACGCCCTGTTGGCAGCCACAACTCACCTCCATCCGGGACCAGCCAGCCTTCCCTGACTTCCAAGCAGACCCAACAACTTCAGACGCACTTCACACATCTCAATATCGTCTTCAACGAGCCACGCGGTCTGCCTCCCCGACGTCCTACTGATCATAAGATCCCCCTCCTTCCCAATCAAGGCCTTGTTTCAATTTGCCCGTACTGGTACCCACATTCTTAGAAAACCGAGATAGAAAAGGCAAGTTCAGCACCTCCTTCAGCTAGGTTCTATTCGGCCCAATACCAGTGCTTATTCGAGCCCGATTCTTTGGGTGAAAAAGAAGAATGCGACATGGCGCATGTGTGTGGAGTATCGTGCCCTGAACAAAGCAACAGTGCCCGAAAAATTCCCCATTCCAATGGTCGACAAATTACTAGATGAGTTATATGGGGCAAAGTTTTTTTCCAAACTGGATCTCATCTCCTGATATCACCAAATCCGAATGCACAAGGTCAACATCGAAAAAACCGTTTTTTGCACACATAACAGGCACAGCGAGTACTTGGTGATGTCTTTGGGCCTCACCAATGCACCTTCTACATTTCAAGCAACTATGAACAATCTTTTTCGCTCTATCTTACACCACTTTATACTAATATTTTTTGATGATATCTTGATTTACAGTCAATGTTGGGATTCTCACATCTGACATCTTGAAAGTGTTCTCTAATTACTTCACATCAATCATTTCTTTTTTGTAGTTGGTGAATTCTCCTTACCTCAATGAGAGGTGGAGACATTCTTTTATAGATGACTGAAACAAAATACAAGGAGGGTAAGTCCGATGTGGGACTCAAAAATACCCATTAAACTGAAATGGGGTCCAACACTCCCCCTCAAGCTGGACATGCCCAGATTGGATTGAGTCCCACAAAGAAAAAGGAAGACAAAACACAAAGACCATTTCATACTCCCCCTCAAGCTGGGCCATGTAAACTGTGTAGACCCAGCCTGGTAGTGTGAGAGTCAAGGCGAGCTCCGGGGAGGCCTTTGGTGAAGAGGTCAGCAAGCTGATCCGCTGTCGGAATATGGCCAAAGCTGATATGGTTCTGCTCCAGATGTTGTCGAAGAAAATGGCAGTCCACCTCGATATGCTTCGTCCGTTCATGGAAGCCAATCTTTGTGGCTATCTGATTGTCACACCAGATATGAGCAGAAGTCTGTGCTGGGAAGTCGAGCTCTTGGAGGAGGTGGCGGAGCCAGAGGATCTCAGTGGTGATCGTGGCCATGGCGCGGTATTTGGCCTCAGCACTCGATCTGGAGACGACAGTCTGCTTCTTGCTTCGCCAGGAGATGAGGTTACCGGCGAAGAACACGGCGAAACCCAAAGTAGACTTGCGGGTAGCGAGGCAACCGGCATAGTCCGCATCACAGAAGGCCTGAACATCAAGATGAGCATGATGTGAGTACCGAAGGCCACGTGCAGGGTCTTTCTTGATGTATTTGGCAATGCGGAGGACAGCATCCCACTGAGATTTGGTTGGATGCTCCATGAACTGGATGACTTTGCCAACGACGCAGGCAATGTCAGGTCGCGTCATGGTGAGATAGTTAAGTTTCCCCACCAGACGTCAATAGCTCTCGGGATGAGGAAATGGTTCCGAGTCAGTATGGAGAGATCATTCCTCGGGCTCAAGAGGAGTGTCAACGGCAGTCGCTGTGCTCAAACCCGCATCCTGCAAGATATCAAAAGCATATTTGCGTTGGCAGAGAGAGATAGTGTCCTCAGAACGGGAGACCTCGATGCCAAGGAAGTAGGTAAGGGGACCCATATCCTTGGTGTGACAGTGGTGGTGGAGGTGCGCCTTGAGGTTGGCGATTCCGGTGGAGTCGCTCCCTGTGATGATGATATCATCAACATAGACCACGAGCAAGATACAGCCATGCGTCGTCGTACGGAAGAAGACGGTGTGATCTTTCATACTGCGAGAAAGGCCAAAGGCTGTGACGACGGTGCTGAAGCGTCCGAACCAAGCCCGAGGGGACTGCTTGAGACCATAGAGGGAGCGACGAAGGTGGCAGACATGGGAGTCGGCACCAGATGCAGAAAAACGAGGGGGCTGGCGCAAGTAGACCTCTTCGTCAAGAAAGTCATGGAGAAAGGCATTCTTGACATCCAGTTGATGAAGTGGCCAGTGATGATGAGCAGCCAGAGAGATGAACAAGCGGACAGAGGCCATCTTGGCTACCAGAGAGAAGGTCTCAAAGTAATCGATGTCATACGTCTGAGCAAAGCCCTTCGCCATAAGCCGGGCTTTGAGGCGACAAAGAGAGTCATCAGGATTGAGACGGATCGTAAATATCCATTTGCAGCCGACCGCCTGTTTGCCCGCAGGGAGGGGGACCAGATCCCATGTATGATTGTCCTCCAGAGCCTGCAGTTCATCTCGCATAGCCTGTAGCCACCCCGGGTGTGACTTGGCATCGCCAACTGTGCGGGAAATAGAGATTGCCTCCAGTGCTGACAAACCTTTGTAAGAAGATATAAATAAAGGAGTTGTCTGACACGATCAAGTACCTTTCCGGAGTGCAATGGGCAAGTCCTCTGGTGCCGTGACAGGAGCATCCAACGAAGTGGGAACAATGTTGTCCTCGGCCTGGATGGGGGGTACAGTTGATGGACGACGAGAGTAGACCTGTCCAAAGCGATGACCTGTAGGAGGAGACACGAGAGGCTGGTGAAATAGGAGAGGAATGTAGTCATCGATGGTAGTGTCTGGATGAGGAGAAGGCGGAAAGAAAGAAGAGCTCTTGGCAAATGATACATCGGCAGAGGTGATGTAGCGGCGTAAGTTTGGAGAGAAACACCGATAGCTGCGTTGAGTGCGGGAATAGCCGAGAAAAATACACCGGAGGAATTTGGGAGAGAGTTTTGAGAGATTGGGGCGAGTGTCCCGAATATAGAAAAGACATCCAAAGACACGGAGTAGAAGGGAGTGAGGGGGTAGAGAGGGGAACAGGGTATGAAAAGGAGTATCCCCCTGAAGGATGGAGGAAGAAAGACGATTGAGGAGGTATGTGGCAGTGAGGATGGCATCCCCCCATAAGTGTAGAGGCACCTGGCGGTGGAAGAGGAGGGCATGAGCAGTTTCCAGAATATGTCGGTGTTTTCGCTCGGCCACTCCATTCTGCTGAGAGGTATCAGGACAGGAGGTCTGATGTATGATGTCATGTGCCTGCACAAACTGCTGAAAGGGAGTGAACAAGTATTCCCGCCCATTGAGGAGGTATGTGGCAGTGAGGATGGCATCCCCCCATAAGTGTAGAGGCACCTGGCGGTGGAAGAGGAGGGCATGAGCAGTTTCCAGAATATGCCGGTGTTTTCGCTCGGCCACTCCATTCTGCTGAGAGGTATCAGGACAGGAGGTCTGATGTATGATGTCATGTGCCTGCACAAACTGCTGAAAGGGAGTGAACAAGTATTCCCGCCCATTGTCGGAGCGCAGACATTTTACAGAGATAGAAAATTGGGTCTGGATCTCATGGTAAAATGTCTGAAAGGTGGACAAAACTTTTGTCCGATCTCGAAGAAGGTAAAGTCATGTCATACGGGAAAAATCATCAATGAAAGAGATGTAATATTTATACCCGGATTGACTCGAGGTGGCACAGGGACCCCATACATCGGAATGAACCAAATCAAAGGGTTTGGCGGCCCGTGTGTCAGGTCGAGGATAATAAGATGTGCGATGGTGTTTCGCAAAGGTACATGACTCACAATGAAAAGATAAAGATGGACTAATTTCTGGGTAGAGCTGATGAAGAGCGGAGGCGGAGGGGTGGCCCAACCGAGAATGGAGGTCTACGGCACGAGCAGAGAGAGACGTGCAGGCGACGGATGTCGGACCATCGAACATGTACACCCCATCTCGAAGCTGGCCTCTACCAAGTTCCTGGTTCGTCGTTCGCTCCTGAAACACAACAGAATACGAGGTAAAGATAGCATTACAATTTAGATCTTTGGTCAGCTTGCTGATGGAAAGCATGTTAAACGGACTGTGTGGTACATGAGCCACTGAGGATAGATGAAGAGAGGAGGTGAGGGAGCATGTACCAAAGCCGGCAATGGGAAGAGTGGAACCATCAGCAACAGTGATGGCTGAGGAACCAGTATAGGGACGGTAGTTGGAGAGCATACCTGCATCCCTGGTAAGATGGTCGGACGCACCTGAGTCAAGCATCCAGGCCAGAGAACGATGACTGACAAAAGCAGTGGGACCACCGGAGTGAGCAAGAGATGTTGATGAAGAGCCCGGCATGGAGGTGGTATTATGATCGTGAATCAGCTGGATCTCAGCCATGGAGAGATCCAAAGACGACGGAAGAGCAGCAGTAGGTGATGATGCATCGCAGAATGCAGTCTGGCCCTGTCGGGGGTGCGAATCGGGACGGCCATGAAGGACCCAGCAACGGTCAACCAGGTGGTCGAGCTTGCCACAGTGCTGACAGAGGGGGCGAGGTCGGCCGTCTCCACGGCCGCGTCCACGAGTGTCGGAAGGGCGGCCACCGCCACCACCCAAGAGAGCAGTGTGATCAGGGCGAGGGGCGTGTGGGGCAAGGGCCCGATGAGCTTTCCCCAGGCGAGGATAAACCTGTGGGATATCCAGCGTAGATGGGCTGACAAGCATCTCGGTGGCCGTCGTGGCATAGTCCAGGGCGAGGCCATTCAGGAGATTGAAAATGCAGAGTTGGTCCCGTTGAATCTGCGCTTCCGTCGGTGTCTGAGGAACGGGCCATAGTTCTTGTAGTTCGTCCCGAAGACCTTTCCACTCCAGGAAATAGGCCGGAAAGGTCTGATCCTGCTGTCGGATTTGGGATAGACGCTGGAGAATGTCAGAGACCCGAGCCAAGTTGTTGGTCTCGGAATACATGACAGTCAATGAATCCCAAAGTTCTTTGACAGTGTTGGCAGTGTGGATAACATCTTTCACCGATCGGTCCATGGAGTTGACCAGTAATGCGAATATTTTGCTATCCGCAAGTTGCCAAGAGTCGAATTTGGTGTCAGTCATGGCGAGTGGAGGATTCTCAAGATGAGAATGAAGGCCCATGCCGCGCAGGGACATCAAGACCGTCTTCCGCCAGACGGAGAAATTTGTGGCATCCAGTTTGTCATCTACAAGCCGGGAGGATGCGGTGATCAGAGACGGCAGAACCGAGGAAGCCTCCATGGTGGGCGACAAGAGGCGCAGGTGGCGCGGTCGTCGGGAGCAGCTGGAATGGCGGGCGGGAGCGGGAACCGCCGGGAAGAGTCGGGAAGGCGTGGCTGGTGCTGGGTCGCCGGGGCAAGGCGCTGCCGGGCGAAGGTGCCGGGGCGAGAGCGAGGGTGAGGCGTCGCTGGGCTAGGGCGAGGGCGCCGGGGCGAGGCCGAGGGCGAGGCGCCGCTGGGCGAGGGTGAGGGCACCGGGGCGAGGCCGAGGGCGAGGCGTCGCTGGGCTAGGGCGAGGGCGCCGAGGTGAGGCCAAGGGCGAGGCGTCGTGGGGCGATAGCGAGGGCGCCGAGGTGAGGCCAAGGGCGAGGCGTCGTGGGGCGATAGCGAGGGCGTCGGGGCGAGGCGCTGGCGAGGGCGCCGCTGAGCGAGGGGAGCCGCGCCGGAAGAGAGGGCCGCCAGGAGGGGAGCCGCGCCGGGACAGAGGGCCGCCGGGAGAGAGGGCCGCCAGGAGAGAGGGCTGCCGGGAGAGAGGGCCGCCGGGAGACTAGGGCCGCCGGGAGACTAGGGCAGAGGGGAGAGAGGGTCGGGGCCGAACAGAACCGGGAATCCGTAGGGAAGGGAGGGGTCGTGATTAAATTCTCTCAGATACCATGTAGTTGGTGAATTCTCCTTACCTCAATGAGAGGTGGAGACATTCTTTTATAGATGAGTGAAACAAAATACAAGGAGAGTAAGTCCGATGTGTGACTCAGAAATACCCATTAAAATGAAATGGGGTCCAACATTTTTCAATCATCGCAAATGTTGTTTTGTTCAATGTGAGGTGGCGTACTTGGGCCTCATCATCTCCCACGAGGGCGTCACAATGGATCCTGCCAAAATTCAAGTTGTGTTGGACCAGCCTACTCCTGAGAATGTGAAGGGCGTTCGTGGGTTCCTCGCCTTAACGGTTACCATTGGAAA
This sequence comes from Viscum album, assembly GCA_963277665.1. Lineage (NCBI taxonomy): Eukaryota > Viridiplantae > Streptophyta > Magnoliopsida > Santalales > Viscaceae > Viscum > Viscum album. The sequence continues at coordinate 1,076,237,041 of OY728139.1, read as the reverse complement.
TTTATTCAACTATGGAAAAATCGCCTAACCTCTAACAGTCTTGACAGGAAAAGTGGCTCTTCGTTGGAGCCCAGCGGCTCAACAAGCTTTTACTCACCTCCAGCAGGCTATTACTTCAGCTCCAGTCCTTGCCCTTCCTAATTTCTCTCAGCCGTTTGAGATTGAATGTGACGCTTTTGGCCGCAGGTTAGGCGTTGTCCTTATGTAGAATCATCACCTCATAGCTTATTTCAGCAAAGAGCTGGGCAGACTCAACCCTCTCCAAATCAGCAGATGAGAAGGAGATTATGATCGTCGTTCTCGCAACACTGGCGACCGTATTTATTGGGTAGATCTTTATTGTTTACTCAGACCAATACAGCCTCAAATTCTTGTTACAACAACGCATTGCAACAGCAGATCAGCAATGATAGTTTGTTAAACTCTTGGGGCATCGTTTTGAAATAAAATACAAGTCAAGTCACACCAACTCCGCAGCTAATGCTCTCTCTCGAAAGGCCGACCCACTGAACTGCTATCTCTCCCAGTCTTTTCCACTTTGGTAGGAGAGCCATAATCTGCCAGGCGAGGTACACAATGACCCTTACCATGGACGCATCCTTCACCTACTCCAATCTGCTCCCACTCCTAAAGGCTTCACTATCTCTCATGGCACCTTATTATATAAAGGACGGTTGGCTATCCCAACAACCACTCCATGGATTCCACGCTTATCGGAGGAATTCTACTCTACTCCTTTGGGAGGCCACTTCAGTTTTGGATCATCATGCGCAAGCAGATTTTTAATTACGACCGACAATGTCATCCCTGCCAACGCTACAAGTATTCCATGTTGCCCCCCGCAGGCCTTCTACAGCCATTACCTATTCCAAAGGCGATTTGGGACGATCTTTCCATGGATTTCAATTCCAGCCTTCCTAAGTCCAAAAGCTTTGATGTGGTCTTCGTTGTGGTCGACAAATTATCTAAATATGCCCACTTTATTGCATTAAAGCATTCATTTACCGCCAAGAGTGGCTGATATTTTTGCTCGAGAAGTGACCCGACTTCAAGGGACACCCAAGTCCATCGTAAGTGATCAGGATCCTTTGTTTCTCAGTCACTTCTGGACAGAATTGTTCTGCTTACAAGGAACCACACTCAAACTCAGTTCTGCTTATCACCCCCAAACCAACGGTCAGACAGAAGTTGTCAACCGTTGCTTGGAAACTTATCTCCGCTGCTTCACTGGTGACCAACCCAAACAGTGGTCATTCTGGTTGCCTTGGGCTGAATTACATTACAACACCAATTGATATTCTTCCACAAACACCATTCCTTTTGTGGTTGTCTATGGTCGTGCACCCCCAAACATTCTACCCTTCCTGCCCAGCGAGGTTTGAGTGGAGGCTGTCACCACTGCTTTACAAGATCGTAACAAGGCACTCACTTAGCTGAAATGTCATTTTGGGCCCAACATTTTATAAAGCAGCAGGCAGACCGTTGTCGCCGCAACATCACTTTTTCTGTCAGCAATTTGGCTTATGTGAAGTTTTGCCCTCACCGCCAACAGTCCCTCATGCGTCGCATTCACCAGAAATTATCAGCTCGTTTTAATGGCCCTTTCCCATTCTCCAACAGATTGGGCATGTAGCTTACAAACTAGCATTGCCTCCTGGCGCCCGCATTCACCCAGTTTTTCATGTTTCTCGACTCAAGAAATTCATTGGTCCTCAAGTGTCTCGCCCTATTCTTCCTACAAATCTTAATGGTGACAACACTATCGCGCTTGTACTTGAGGCAGCCCTCGCCCGCCACACCACTTTTGATGCCACTACACCTGTCCCTCAATGGTTGATTCAGTGGAAAAACCATCTTGTTGAAGACCCAACGTGGGAGGATGAATTCGTCGTCATCCGCAACCAGTTTCCATTTTTCACTCTTGAGGATAAGACTGCTCTCTCAAGTGGGGTGAGTGATAGAGCACAGGATGCTCCAGGACCTTAAGTATACTCCAAGCGTGGAAAGAAGGCAGCAGCTGAGGTGGCAGCAGCTGAGGTGATCCCTTCAGCACAGCTAGATAACTATTTTGTTCAGGATTAACAACCTAGTCCCCACAAGGAATCAGTTAGAGAATTCCCTGGTGGATCGTGGGTTATAAATGGGGAGGGGAAGTGAAGGAAAGGCACGGTGGGAGAAAATGGACTAACGGCCTGGGGCTTGGGTGGGAATATTTCCTGAGGTGTTCTCCCAATTTTTTTGTCCATCTCCTCCCCTACTCTGTTGTAATAGTTGTTGCTGCTTGTAGAGGGTGAAAATAAGAGAGACCCGAACCCCCAAGGTGTGACTCCAAAGGAGCCCTTGGGGTGTATTTATAATGAATATTAAAAACCACACCGGACCTCAAGTCCGATGTGGGATGCAGACTTCAACACTCCCCCTCAAGCTAGGTGTACCTAGCTTGGACACATAATGAAAAGAAAACAATAAAACAGACGCTAACACTCCCCCTCAAGCTGGACATACCCAGCTTGATGACAAAACATGACGAAATAAAAAGAAAGCTGCAAAAGTTGCTGCTCCCCCTCACGATCGAAGCTCCTCCGCAGGATGATGGATGGATGAGGTTGCGGGCGCAGCAGAAGAAACCACTCAGATCGGCTGGTTGACGGAGCGCCAGGAATGCCGCACTAGTGGGGCCGGTCGTTGAAACGCCGGGAAATCCAAACTAGCACCGGGAAAACCGCACTTGCGGGGCCGGCGACGGGAGGCGAGGATTCCGCAGAAGTGTTGCGGGATCTGGCGGCGCCAACGGGGCCCGAATCCCAGGTGGTCGAGTTGCTGCGCTAGCGAATGGACGTGCCGGCGGAGAGAGATGCGGGTGCCGGGAGGTGCCGGGAGATGCCGGCGAGGCGGGGATGCCGCAGGAGGAGGCCGGCGAGGGTGCAGGAGGCCGGGAGACGGCGCTGGAAGTTGGAGGAGGCCACCTGCGTGGAGCGGCCAGCACGGGTGGAGGCCGGTTGCTGGCCGGATCTGCCCGGATCTGCCCGGAACAGTCCGGATATCGCCGGAACTGGCCGGAAATCTCTGGATCAGGCCGGAGCCGGCCGGAGTAGCCTGGATCTGGCCGGAAATCACCGGATCCGGCCGGAGTTGTCCGGATCTGGCCGCCGGAGAGCAGCAGGCGAGGTCGCCGGGAGGGGAGCGGGACGGGAGAGGCCGCCGGAGAGGGATCGCCGGCCGGAGAGGGGTCGCCGGCCGGGTGCTGAAGGCCGGCTGCTGGAAGCGGGAGGGTCGCGCTCGGAAGGGGCAGCGAGAGCGGACAGCGGGAGCGCGCAGGGAAGGCGGGGGCCGTCGCGCGGGGATGAATGGAGCCGGCGCGATGGAGGGCTGGGCGACCGGGAGCCGGCAGGGAAGAGGCGGGCCGGCGGGAGGAGGTGCGCCGGGAGTCGCGGCGCGCCGAGGGCGAGCGGCCGGGGAAGAGGCGCCGGGGCGAGGGTGTCGGGGCGAAGCCAAGGAGCCGGGAGCCGGGGAGCCGGGACGTCGGGGCGAGCCGGGGACGCCGGGATGAGGGCCGCCGGGATGAGAGGGCCTCCGTGAGGGGAGCGCCGGAGAAGGGGCGCCGGGGCGAGTCGCCGATGGGGAGAGCCTGCGCGCCGGGAAGGGAGACCCGCCTGGGAGCCGGACAGGGCAGAGGCTGAGGGGCGGCGGCGGTAACCCTACGGGGCCTTGAGGCCACCGCCCCCCCGGACGGGAAACCCTAAAGGGAAAAAAAATAGGGAGGGTGGGATAGGGGGTTCAAAAAACCTCCTTTGATACCATGTAGAGGGTGAAAATAAGAGAGACCCGAACCCCCAAGGTGTGACTCCAAAGGAGCCCTTGGGGTGTATTTATAATGAATATTAAAAACCACACCGGACCTCAAGTCCGATGTGGGATGCAGACTTCAACACTCCCCCTCAAGCTAGGTGTACCTAGCTTGGACACATAATGAAAAGAAAACAATAAAACAGACGCTAACACTGCTTAATACACAGAGGATTTCCCATCGATTCCCGAGTTCTTATCAGAAGGCTGGAAAAGCTATACTATCATTCATTGTCAGACAATGTTTACACAAAAGTGATGAAACTCATACCAACCAAAGAAATGTGGGGCAACTTGAAAACATGTATGAGGATAACATCAAAATCAAAGAAGCCAAATTACAGATCTGGAGGGCTAAATTTGAATATGTAAATGGTGAATTCCCCTTACCTCAATGTGAGGTGGGGATACTCTTTTATAGATGAGTAAATCTAATTACAAGAAGGGTAAGTCCGATGTGGGACTCAGAAATAACCATTTAAACTTAAATGGGTTCCAACACTCCCCCTCAAGCTGGACATGCCCAGATTGGATAGAGTCCCACAAGAAAAAAAGAATGACAAGACACAAGACCATCTCATACTCCCCCTCAAGCTAGGCCAATACCCAGCCTGGAGAGGCGGGCCGGACAGAACCGGAAACCGCAGGAGAGGCGCAGGGAGATGCCGGCATGGGGAGATCCGCCGGAAGAGAGTCGCGCGGGAGTGCGGAAGGAGCCGTCGGACAGCAGCAGACCGCCGGGGAAGGGAGGCCGCTGGTGAAGGGAGGCCGCTGGGCGAGGGCGCCGGGGCGAGGCGCAGCCAGGCACAGTCGGGAGGGAGGGCCGCCGGGAAGGGCAAAGCCGCCGGGCACAGGAGGGAGGGCCTCCAAGAAGGGGGCCGTCTGGGCTGGCGCACCGGATCTGGACGGGAGGCGCGCGCATGGAGGATGGAAGCCGATCCGCCGGGAGGAGCGCGCATGGAAGGAGATCCGCGCTGGATCTGGACGCCGCCGGGAAGATCCGCGGAGGGCCGACGACGGGAAGCCGCAGGAGAGACTCGCGGAGGGGACCTGCGGCCGAAGGAGATGCCAGGATGTGGTCGGCCGCGCGGGAGGAGGAAGCCGCCGGGGGTTGCGACACCGCGGGGAGGGTCGGCGTGGAGGGCCGCCGGGTGAGGTTGTCAGGCCGGCGCGAGGGAAGCCGCAAGATTAAGATCCCTCTGATACCATGTAAATGGTGAATTCCCCTTACCTCAATGTGAGGTGGGGATACTCTTTTATAGATGAGTAAATCTAATTACAAGAAGGGTAAGTCCGATGTGGGACTCAGAAATACCCATTTAAACTTAAATGGGTTCCAACAGAATATATCAAAATGGTTGAAGATGAAACTATCAATAATTATTTCACCAAGGTGAATGAAATAGCTATTCATATCATATAATTTGGAGATAAGCTAGAAGATTCAACTGTAGTTAAAAAATTAATGAGGGATTTTACTCGAGGGTCTTAGCTATTTAAGATAGGGAAGATCTTTCCCTGGATGAGTTGCACAATACTCTTGAATTGTGAAACGAGAAAAACATCAATTTTCAAGAAGGTTAAAGAGGAGATGACTTTTAAAGCCATGAGTAAGTTGAGGAGTGTAGAATGGGAAAATATGAGAAACCGAATCCCCAAAGTGTGCTCTCTAAAGGAGCCCTTGGGGTTATTTTATAATGAATATTAAACTTCACGTCAGACCTCAAGTCCAATGTGGGATACAGACTCCAACACTCCCCTTCAAGCTAGGTGAACCTAGCTTGGACACAAAAAGAAAAAACAAACAAAACAAATGAAAACAAAGCAATCAACAGACTGCAAACACTCCCCCTCAAGCTGGACATACCCAACTTGATTACAAAACAAGATGAAATAAAAGAAACAAGTGACGTTTGAAGCTTCCCCTCAAGATCGCAACTCCCCCTCAGGATAATGGATGGAAGATGTCACGGGCGCAGCAGAGGAACCACTCAGACCGGGCCGATTGACGGAGCGCCAGGAATGCCGCACTAGTGGGGCCGATCAATGAGACGCCGAGAAATCCACACTAGCACCGGGAAAGCCGCACTTGCGAAGCCGGTGACGGGAGGCGGGGCCGACGACGGGAGGCGAGGATTCCGCTGAATTGTTACGGGATCTGACGGCGCCAAAGGGCCCGGATCCTAGGCATTCGAAGTGTTGCACTACGGTGGAGGAAGTGCAAGGGCGTGTCGACGGACAGAGAGATAGCGCTCTTGATCTAGAAGGAGCACGCTGAAATTGTTCTGCCGGGAAAGGGAGGCGGCTGCCGGAAGAGCAGCGCAGGAGGAGGGGGCTGATGCTGGAGGGCCGCGTGCAGGAGAAACACGGGAGGCAGGCACTGCTGCAGGAGGAGGCGCCGCAAGATCGGGAGGCGCCTGGGGATCGGGAGGTGCGATAGGGCTGGGAGCCGGACCTAGGCGGCAGGACTGGGAGAAGGGAGGGCAGCAGGGTGTAAGTCGCGACGGAAGGCGAGGGCCGTCGCGCGCAGCAAGGAGAGGCGCCGGGGAAGCAGGCGCCGACAGGGGAGAGATCCGCCGGAGATGCAGCGGGCCGAGCGGCGCTCAGGAGGGCCTCGGGCGGGATGGGTGGAGTCGTCGCGGCGCGCAGAGGGAGGATTTCGCCAGGATTGGGAGTCGGCGTCCATCGTGCGCGCAGAGGCGGTAAGGGGACTCCGGGGAAGGCGGCAGTCGTCGGCAGGGAGAGATCCGCCACCTGGGATAAAAAAAAGAGCCCGGAGGGGCGGCGGAATAAAGTAAACCCAGCCCTACATGAGGGGGGGGCGCCCCTCACGGGGAGAAACTTTAGAGGCCGACGGGAAAAAAAGAAATAAAACGGGAGGAGGGTTCGGGATTAATTTCCCTCTGATACCATGTAGAATGGGAAAATGAGGTAGACCTAACCCCCAATGTGTTCTCTAAAGGAGCCCTTTGGGTTATTTTATAATGAATATTAAACTTCACATCAGACCTCAAGTCCAATGTGGGATACAGACTCCAACAAAGAGGTTGAATCGGAAAGTGACTGAAAAAAATAATGAGTGATGAAAGTCTCAAAAGGGTTACGGCTTTTATCTCAAAAAATATAGGTAAGGGAAAATACAAGGGGGAATTCCCATCCAAATGCTTTAAGTGTGAAGGAGTTGGGCACTTTGCGGTTGACTGCCCAAGAAGAAAGAAAACTGAGGAGCATGATGAGAAAGAATATAAAGAGAAACCTCATAGAAGATCTAAAGGCAAAACATCCAAAGAGTACAATGTTGGAATGGTGTAGCCCGATCCATTTCGAAGAAGTTAGGTCGGATGCTAGCGGGTCAGACTGTACACCAGACCGCAACCGACAGGGCATTGTAGCAGTGCATAGTTACTGTAACATCTCGAACTTTGGAGACAGAGGTATTGTAGCTCTGCAAACTTCCAGCCACTGGTCACTGTAGCAGTGTGGACTTGGGGGGTTGTGGCACCGTAGCACAGTGGACTTACTGTGTGGTTGGTAGAACGGTTGCATCGTCTTCCTTTATGAGCTCATTCGAGCTAGCGTTTATGTATGTGTCTGAAACTCTGAATATATCTCTCTAATTCTACTACCAGTCATAGTGAATTTTCTGCCTCTGTGGACGTAGAGATCATTTCCCGAACCACATAAATCTTTGTGTCTTGCGATGTTCTTCTCGTTCTTTTGCTTGTCCCTTTTACTCTTCTGTGAATCATTTGTCGTTTGTTGCTTCCGGAGTTTCCGCAACATACAAAAGGTCTGATGAAGGAAAAAACAGAATACAAAGAAGAAAAAAAGAGAAGTATGTTGAGTAAAAAAGGAAGAAGATTGCTCTTCCTCAAGCAATGAGTCAGAGGAAGATTGTGCTGGAAAAGATATCAATTTCACGGCACATGTTGAGAGAAAAGAAAACAGCTCAACCAGTGAAGAAAAAAAAGAGAAGAAGTTATCTGGAAACCATGTTGAAGACTGAATTTGAAGTGTGCCTTAAGAGAAACACACAACATAATAAGAAATCAAATCACTCAAGAAGGGAGCTATTAAACTGAAGAAAGGTGAAGATGAGTTTCCCAGCAAGGAGAATGAACACATTGAGAAAATCAAAATCCTCAAAGTGAAGGTGGCTGAGCAACAAAGAATCATTAAGGAATCCGAGAAGAAGATAGTTGAACAAGAAAAAATGTTTAACCAAGCTGAATCAAGGTGTCTTAAGGCTGAGAAAACCCTTGGAAAGATGAAGAGTGACTTTGATAAAGCTGTTGAAGTGAAGGCTGAGTCATCACAAGGTATTGAGAAAGTTTGTGCATAACTCAGGTAAAATCTGCACCTGCTATTTCTGCAAATGTTGAATCTGTTTCAGCTAACAATGCAGGTTCAAAATGTCAATCTGGGCAAAACTGGGTTGAGAAAAAACCTTAGAAGATGAATAATACAGCTAAGGCGGTTGAGAATGGTCAAAAGAAGCAAGGTTCCTCTAAACCAATAAAGAAGAAGGTTGATGCTGCACCAAGACAGCAAGCAGATTTTCAAAGACAGAAGACTCAGCAGTTTCATGAAAGAACCAGTTTCAGGGGCTACTGCCAGTGTTGTGGTGCTTATAGGCATAAAGCCTATATTTGTTGGTATAATATGTCTCTCCCTTGGAACCAAAGAAGGCCAGAATTTAGGAGGAGCTACTCTAAAGACAGAAGCAACAAAGCTGTAAGAAAACAAAATGAGAATGGAAGACCATCCATGGTACCTGTCCAAAACAGGTTTGATGGGCTTGAAGAGATCTGTGGAAGATGTGACCAGCAAGGTCGTTGTGCAAAAGAGTGTATGACCATGATCCGTGTCAGCAACAAGAGTGCTAAAAGAAAAAAGACTCAACAAAAAACCAAAGCTGAAAAATCTTTCATTGTTGAGGTTGCACTCTAAGTTTGCAAGAGCAAGACATGGACACTTGAGAGTGGATGCTCATCACACATGACAGGAATACCAATATCACGAAAAATATTGAAGAACATGATGGTGGTGTTGTGACTTTTGTTCATGAGACCTCTTTGAAGATTAAGGGAATTGGCTCAGTTGAAATTGAGCCACAGGTTGAATTCACATGAGGTTTTATTTGTTGGACTCAAGCATAATCTGCTAAGTGTGAGCCAACTCTGTGATGAAAGCAGTGAAGTGGTCTTCAAGAAAAACACCTACCTCGATAAAAGAATTAAAGATAGAAGTCATCACAACAGGTGAAAGAACCAGTGAGAATTTATTTCAGATTGGAGATCCTAGTAATTCCTGTCATCTCAGTGCCAAAGAAGAGAATGATCTTTGGCATAGAAGAATTGATCATCTCAGCCAAAAACCTGAGCAAAGTTCCAAAAGAAAATGTTGTGAGAGATCTATGCCGGTTGAGCAGAGATAGAGATCTTATTTGTACAACTTGTCAGAAGGGGAAGATGGTCCAAGGAAAGCATAAAAGAGTGGAGATATAATCAACTAGACCACTTGAGTTGATTCACTCGGATCATTGTGGATCCATGAAACACCAGTCCACTAGAGGTGGCCTATATTTTCATTACATTCATAGATGACTTTACAAGATGACAAGAGTGTTCATGAAACACAAGTCACAAGCAATGGAAATGTTTAAAATTTTGAAAAGAGAAGTTGAAAGAGAACTTGATGTTCACATCAAGAAGCTGAGGACTGATAATGGAAAGGAATTTATTAGGAATGCTTTTGAATCTTTTATTGCCAAATATGTGACATCAATATAGCACCCCCTACACACCTCAGCAAAATGGAGCTGCTGAGAGGATGAACAGAAGCGTTGTTGAAAAGGGAAGAACAATGTTAGCTGAGTTTGGAAGATCAAAAATTTTCTAGAGAAGTTGTGTGCGAAGCTGTATACATTCAGAATAGGTGCTTGCTAAGATTAAATCCAAACCTGACCTCAAATGAAATGTGGTATAAAAAGCAGCCAACAGTGAGTTACTACTATGTCTTTGGCGGCCCTTGCATCATTAAAATCAAAGACACACATCTGGAAAAAATTGATGAAAAGGCTGAGTAAGGTATCTTTCATAGATACTTATCCAATGGAAAAGGCTACAGATATTGGAATAAAAGACTTCACAAAATGACACTGTTATGGTGTGAAAATCATTGAAAACAAACCCAACAATTGTGGTTCAGATGTAGCAGATTTTGAAAAAAGTGAGCAGATTTCTGGGAAAGACAATGCTATACATGCTGAAACTGAAGTGCGTCCTGCTGAAAATGAATCTGATCGTACTAGTAATGAGGAAGAGGCTGATGGAAATGAAAAACAAAAGTACCAGAAATTGAAGAAGCATGTGGAGGCAGAGAATATAATTGGAAATCAAAGTGCTCCTGTCCAAACAAGGAGAAGACTGAGATGTGACAATCAAACAGCTCTAATAGCTCATGTTGAGCCACACTCAGTGGATGAAGCATTTCAGCATGAAGAATGGATTGGAGCAATGGATGAGAAGCTGAATCAAATTGAGAAGAATGCCACTTGGGATCTTGTTCCAAGGCCTAATGATAAAAATGTCATTGGGACCAAATGGGTGATTAGGAACGAGTTAAATGATCAGAGCAAAGTCATCAAGAACAAGACCGGACTTGTTTGCAAAGAGAGATCTCAAGTTGAAGGGGTTGATTTTGAAGAAACCATTGCTCTTGTTGCAAGGTTGGAGGCTATCAGAATGCTCCTAGCAGTTGCAGCTCATAGGCAGTTTAAAATTTATTAAATGGATGTCAAATCTGTTTTCTTAAATGGTGAAGTTGAAGAAGTATATATAAAGCAGTCTGAAGGTTTCTTGCCTGATAATGATGGCTGAATGGTGTGCATATTGAAGAAAGAAACAAAGAAAAGAGGACAATAGTCTGTATTTAAAGGAAACAAGAGCAGGTACATTTATTGTAATTGTTTATGTTGATGATATCATTTTTGTAGGTGGGCAAGATGGTGCTTGCAAGGAATTTGCTAAACAAATGAAGAGCCTTTTTGAGAATGTCCATGCTAGGAGAGCTAACATACTTCTTGAGATTATAAGTGATGCAGAAAGAAAATTTTATCTTCTTGTCCCTAAAAAAGTATGTCAAAGAATTGTTGAAGAAGTTTGAGATGGAGAGCTCAAAACCAGTGTCAACATCTATTCAAGTAGGGCTGAAATTTTCAAAGGATGCTGTTGGGGAAAGAATAAATCAAAGGGAATTCAGAAAACTGATTGGCAGCTTGTTATATCTCACTGGATCTAGACCAACCGTTGTCTATGCTGTGAGTTTATTTGCAAGATATCAAAGTGATCTAGAGGAATCACATTTTATGGCTGCAAAAAGAGTCCTTAAATATATCAAAGGGACTATGAGTTGTACAACAAGGGGATGAACCTGGATCTTTCCGGATTTACTGATGCAGATTGGGCAGCTGATTGTGATGATAGAAGGTGGAATTTTCGTCTGGGTAAATAGTTGTGTGAGCTGGCATTGTAAAAAAGCAAAATTCAGTGACACTAAACACCACAGAGGATGAGTAAACTCCGCTCCAAAGTCGGTTCGAATCTTCTTGAGAGCAAAACCAAATTCCTTTTCTGCACTTCTTCTAAAACTTTTAAACAGTTTTAAAGACTCTAATTTGTGTTTCATAAACATAACAAAAGTAATACGAGCGAAGTTGTCAATAAAAGTAATAAAATACTTATTGTTGGATTGGTGTAGCCTGATCCGGTTGGGCCGAATGCTTGTGGCCCGCAACTGTAGCAGTGCAGACTTCAGGGTCAACTGGACTGTAGCACTTTTGACTTCCAGCCGGCAGCCACTGTAGCGCTTTTGACAAATCTGGCCGCCGTTCACTGTAGCGACGCGGACTCACTTTTCGAACAGTGATCGTCTTCTCCATTGTTTTATAGCCCATTTTCGGGCTAGGGTTACCACGAAAAAAACCTCTTTAATTTGTGCTCCCGATATATTGAAATTCTACCTCTCCCGTGGACGTAGGGATTATTCCCGAACCACGTAAATCGTTGTGTTCTTGTTGCTTTCTTTCTTTCGTTTTTCTCGTTTCTGTCATTGTATCTCCCGACGATTCTGAAACACTTATCTCCATTGGTTGATTGCTTCATCATAGGCCCACACACATTTGAATGAATGAGCTCCAATGGTTGAGTAGATTGAATCTCCACCTTCTTGTGTGAAGAGTTAACAATCTTCCTTTTTTGGCATGTTGAGTACATTCAATCTCTTTCTTTTCTCAACAAAGGAAAATCGCGGACATCGTCTCCTCAAGTGATCAAATTCATCTTCTTTTAGCCAAGATGGTCAAATCTTTGATGCCACAATTCATTTTCTTCTTTCCTACTTAGATAGCATGAGTTCCCAGCATCACCCACTTGAAATAAGTTTCCTTTAGTCCGCTGTCCTTTTGTCACAATTTTTCCATTTTCAAGATTCTTAACAAAGAATTCATCCTTTCTAAAAACCACTTCATTTCCTTCATTACAAAGCTGTGAAAAACTTCGGAGATTGTGTTTCAGTCCATCAACAAAAAAGGTAATTTTGCATTTCAACTTTTTTTTTCCCAATGACTCTCAAGCCAGCTCCTTTAATCTTGAGAGACCCATCATTGCCAAAGGTCACTAAACCATCTTGGCACTTTTTCACATCTTTCAAGAGTTTTAAATCTCTAGTCATATGGGATGAACATCCGATGTCCAAGATCCATGGACTTTCCCCTTTGGATGCTTTAAGTGTTACCTCCACAATTAAAGCCTTCTCATTCCCTTTGTTCTTCTTCTTCCGAGGCTTTTTGAGTATTAAAACTCATATTTTGTAGGGTTGGTAAAATGATAAGCCAATCATTAGCATGATGATCAAGTTGATCACATCTTTCACAAATTTCTTTAAGTAAATCAAATTTGTTCTTTGATTTCTATCTAGAGTTCTTAAGCAGTTTCTAGAGGACCAAATCTCCTTCAACCCTTGCCTATCGCACCTTCAACTTCTCTTGTTTTGTGACTTCAAAAGAAATTTCTTTTTCGGTCATCACTTTCTTCTTGATAGCAATGTCTTTCCTCATTTCATAAGATATTAAAATACTATGTAAATCGTCAAGAGGAATATCACATGGATCATTTTCTTCCAAAACAGAGACTTTAGAATCAAACTTATCTGGTAAGATACGCAAAATCTTTTCAACAATATCAGCATCATCCAATTTCTCGCCATAGCCTCTGATTGTGCCCACAATTTCATTCACCCTTGTGAAGAAACTATCAATAGTTCATCATCATGCATCAGAAGATCTTCATACTTAAGTCTCAAAAACTGCAATTTAGCTCGCTTCACTTTGGTCTTTCCTTCATAGATATTCTGAAGTTTATCCCAAATATCTTTTGCGGTTTTGAGTCCTTTTGACTTTCAAAAACTCACTTTCTGAAAGTGATGTCAGAAAGCATTCTTTACACGACCATCATTTCCCCAATTCCCCTTATTTGTTGTTGTCATAGCAACACCTCCAACCAGGGGAACAAACCCATCAATTGTAACTTCCAAAACATTACAACTGATAGATAACAGGTATGGCATCATTCTGTCATTCCATATGTGTGATAGTTATTCCCATCAAATATAGGAATCCCCTTGTCGCTCAATGAATTTAAATTATCCGTTGTAGATAATACAAATCAGCGACTTCTTCAAATCTAGAAAGAGAGACTTCAAATACCAACAACTTCAAATAGTCAATCACAAACAAACGTAACCTCCTCCGATACCACTTCTAGAACCACTTCAGGAACTGTAGGTTGAGAAACCCCCCTTCCCTTCAAAGAGAGGTGGAGGCCTTCTTTTATAGAATGAGAAGGCGGAATATACAAAGAAGTATTCCGATGTGGGACTCGGAAATACCCATAAGAATAAAAATAGGGTTTAACACTCCCCCTCAAGCTGGACACGCCCACCTTGGACACCGAGTCCCACAAAAAATAAAGATGGCATCATACAAGATCTAGACACACTCCCCCTCAAGCTGGGCGTCAAATGCTGTAGATCCCCAGCTTGGAACTGAGCGAGGCAAGGCGAGCACCAGGGAGGCCTTTGGTGAAGATGTCAGCAAGTTGGTCCGCCGTCGGAATGTGGCTAAAGCTGACATGATTGTGCTCCAGGTGGTGTCGAAGAAAGTGGCAGTCCACCTCAATATGCTTCGTTCGTTCATAGAAGACGGGATTCGAAGCAATTTTGGTGGTTTTCTGATTATCACACCATATGTGAGCAGATTTCTGCTGAGGAAAGCCAAGCTCCTGGAGGAGTTGCCGAAGCCAAAGGATCTCTGTAGTGACGGTGGTCATGGCACGGTACTCAGACTCAGCACTGGAGCGGGAGACGACCGTCTGTTTCTTGCTGCGCCAAGAAATGAGGTTGTCTGCCAAGATTATGGCAAACCCAGAGGTAGATCGCCGAGTAGCAAGCCAACCAACATAATCAGCATCGCAAAAGGGCTCAATATGCTGATGAGGACGCTGGGAGTAGCGAAGACCACGGGCAGGATCGCGCTTGATGTACTTGGCGATGCGGATGACAGCATCCCAATGAGAGGTGGTCGGATGCTCCATAAATTGACTCACTTTGGCAACCGCACAGGAAATGTCGGGTCGAGTCATGGTGAGATGATTGAGTTTTCTCACTAACCGACGGTACCGCTCGGGATGTGGATACAGTGCCGAGGAGGCATAAAGAGACCGTTCCCCAGGCTCCAGAGGAGTGTCAACAGCAGTGGCCTGAGTCAGCCCAGCATCCTGCAAGATATCCAACGCATACTTCTGTTGGCAGAGGTAGATGGTGTCCAAAGAATAGGAAACCCCGATGCCTAGGAAGTATGTGAGAGGGGACCGAGATCCTTAATGTGGAAGTGCTGGTGAAGATGGTCCTTGAGATGGGTGATACCCACAGAGTCGTTGTCGGTGATGATGATATCATCCACATACACGACCAATAAAATGCAGCCATGGGAGGTCGCCCTGTAGAATACAGTGTGGTCCTTCATGCTGCGAGAAAGCCCAAAGTCGGTGACGACCATACTAAAGTGGCCGAACCAAGCACGGGGAGACTGCTTGAGACCGTAAAGAGAGCGGCGGAGTCGGCAGACTTGAGATTCAGCGCCGAAGGCAGAAAACCCGGGGGGCTGCTGCAGATAAACCTCTTCCTAAAGGAAGCCATGGAGGAAGGCATTCTTGACATCCAGTTGATGAAGAGGCCACTTATGATGGGCGGCGAGAGAGATGAATAATCGGACGGAGGCCAACTTGGCAACTGGTTAGAAGGTATCAAAGTAGTCAATACAGTAAGTCTGAGCAAAGCCTTTGGCCACAAGACGAGCTTTGAGGCGATGGAGAGTGTCATCGGGATTCAGCCTGACTGTGTAAATCCATTTGTTGTCTACCGCCTGTTTGCCTGCTGGAAGGGGGACAAGATCCCAAGTATGGTTTTCTTCCAACACCTGCAACTCATCCGGCATTGCAGCTAACCATCCCGGATGAGATTTTGCTTCACCCACAGTGCGAGGAATAGAAACTGTCTCCAGAGCAGACAGACCCCTGTAGAAAAATACAAATAGAGGAGTACTCTGGCAAGAGCGAGTACCTTTCCGGAGAGCAATGGGCAAGTCATTCGCGAAAAATCATCAATGAAGGATATGTAGTATTTATACCCCAAATGACTCGAGATGGTAGGGACCCCAAACGTCTGAATGGACCAGATCAAAAGGTTTGGAAGCTCTGGTATCCACCCGAGGAATGTAGGAAGTGCAATGATGTTTCACAAAAGTACAAGACTCACAATGAAAAGAAGTATATGGTTTGAAATCTGGATAAAGCTGATGAATGGTGGAGGCGGGCGGGTGTCCCAACCGGGAATGAAGATCCAAGGCACGAGCAGAGATAGATGTGCAGGCGATGGGTGTCGGTCCATCAAACATGTAGACCCCGTCCCGAAGCATGCCTCTACCAAGTTCCCGAATCGTAGTCAGCTCCTGAAAAACCACAGCAGAGGAGGTAAATATGGCAGCACGGTTAAAATCTTTTGTGAGCTTACTGATTGAAAGAAGATTAAAGGGATTGCGGGGTACATGTGCCACAGAGGGCAAGTGAAGTGATGGCGTCAGGGAGCATGCACCGAAACCCGCAATGGGGATAGTGGAGTCATTGGCGACGGTGATGGCTGATGGACCTTGATAAGGACAGTAGGAGGTTAACATACCAGCATCACCGGTGAGGTGGTCAGAGGTACCTGAGTCGAGCATCCAGGCAGAGGAGCGACGACCAACAAAGGCGGCGGAAGCAGCAGAATGGGCTAGAGAAGCCGAAGATGAACCAGGTCCGACAGGGGTCCGAGGATCATAACTCAGCCGAATGTCCGCCATAGACAGGGCCAGAGATGATGGTAGAGTGGCGACTGAGGAGGGAGCTTCCTGGACTGCCGTCTGACCCCGCCGCAGGTGCTGAGATGGGCGCCCATGAAGTATCCAACATCGACCAATCAAGTGGCCGAAGTTGCCACAGTGTTGACAGAGGGGACGTGGACGACCGCCCCTACGGCCACGACCACGAGGGTCTGAGCGGGCAATGTCACGACCGATGAGGCGGGTGGAGGCAATGATCATCTGAGGTAGAGCTGAAGAGGCTGCCATGGAAGCGTCGGGTAGCGGTGTAGGACGCAGTTGTGGGCAGCACCGGAATCAGCGGGAGGTCGGGCGTGCCGGGAAGCCGTGTGAAACCGCGAGAGGTAGCGGACAGCGGGAGGGGCGCCGGGAGGCGGGGCTAGCTGTGCGCAGGAAGAGCCAGGTCACCGAGAGTGAGCCGCCTGGACCGGTTCGCCGGGAGGGAGACGGACTGCCTGGAGAAGCGGAAGCCGGCAGGTGCCGAGCCGGCAGTTGCCCGGAGAAGCGGAAGCCGGCAGGTGCCGAGCCGGCAGTTGCTGGAGCCGGCAGTTGTTGAAGTCGGCAGGTGCGGGAGCCGGTAGAGACGAGCCGGGAGTTGCGGGAGGTATGGGAGCCGCAAGCCGGGAGCCTCGGCCGGCCGAAGCGGCGCGCTGGGAAGCGGCGCAGGGAGCTGTCCGGGATGGAACTGCCGGGGAAGGGAGCACGTCGGGCGTAGGAAGAGCCGGGAGGAGCCCGGTTTGCCTGGACGGATCCGGTCCGTCTAGAGGGAGCAGCCGGGGCCGGTTCGCGTGGACCGGTTCGCCTGGACGGGTCCGCCTGGAGGGAGTCGCGGCTGGTCGGAAGCCACGAGCAGAGAAGGCAACCGGGGGTGCTGCGCACAGAGGAGGGACGCCGGGATGGGATGCGGGAGCCGGGAGCCGCGTCTGAAAACGACGACGGGAGGCGAGGCCCGCCGGGAAAAGTCGTCGACAAGAGCGGTGGGAGCCGGGGAAGGCGGGACCGATGGGGGCGACGGGAAGCGTGGGAGCCGCAGTCGCCAAGAAGGGCCAAGAGGGCGCGCGGGAGCCGGACGGAGCCGCGACGGAAGGTCGAGCTCGGGTGGAGGCGCGATGGGGCGACGGGAGGGTCGCCGTCGGGAGGAGCCGCGGTTTGAAGGGCGCGCGCGCAAGAGGAGCGGGCGCCGGGAGGGAAGGCGCACCGGGCAAGAGGCGCAGAGGAAGGAGGGTGCAAAAATGACCCGGGGAGGCGGGGCCGGACTTAGCCGGGAAAACCGCAAAGAAGAGCGAGGCTAGGTTAAGATGTAACCTCCCTCTGATACCATGTAGGTTGAGAAATCCCCCTTCCCTTCAAAGAGAGGTGGAGGCCTTCTTTTATAGAATGAGAAGGTGGAATATACAAAGGAGTATTCCGATGTGGGACTCGGAAATACCCATAAGAATAAAAATAGGGTTTAACACAATAAAAGATCACTGAGAGGGGGGGAATCAGTGATCAATACTATTTTTATGTTTCTTTCGAAATAATCTCCACCGCCTGTTGGGATGTAGTGATGATTGTTGCAACACACCCAAACACACTAACACAAAAGGAACACAGCAGATTTACAAGGTTCACCTCTCAAAGTGAGAAGGTCAGTCCTTGGTGTGATATGGATTCCTCCAGGATCACACTACCCACTAGAATCATCATGTGAGTGCAAACACGCAGGAATATAACCATGAAACCCGTCTTTGCACGTCTCTCGGCAATGTTTCGTCTTCAACCAAATAGACTTCCTCTAAGTTATTGAGTGTGCTGAAATCTTCCACTTTCACTCTACTTGCACTGCAATAAACAAGCAAAAATTCTTCTTCAAACTTGCACAGAAACAAGTTTATTCACATTGTATGCGCATCACGTGCACACAACCACTTCAATCTTCTTCTCCTTTCTTCAACTTTGGATAATCACAGGATATTCACTATATTGCACATATCAAGAACTTCCTCTTTTCTCACTCTCTTTTTTTTCAATCTTCACACTAATCCACACTACAAATCTGCACAACAGTCCCTTCTTCAACAAGCAATTCAGAATTGAATTTGAATTTGAAATTCAAATCCCTTTCTTCAATCACAACCGTCGGATCATCAACCATCTTAATCTTGACCATTAAATTTGAATTGGTAGATAGAATAGGCTGAAATAACCACTAAAATTCAAATATGAAGCCAAGTCAAACCATCCAGAAATCCACTTCTACAGCGCACCCTCCATTGCGAAGTGAGGAAGTAGTTCAAACCAGTTGTTTTTTAACAGTCTAAACACATTGAGATGTAGGATACCTACTATGGCGTGGAGATCTCGAATGTTCCAGAGCCATCAAAAACCAATCCAACCTCCTCTGCGGCGTGATCCATGAATTGCGGCGTGGTCTTCCACATTTTCCAGGAACAAGCAATAAGTTGCGGTGTGGAGGTCCCAAATTCTCCAGGAACACAAGAAATCCAGCTTGCCGAGCATTACGGCGTGGACCTTCACTGCAGCGTGGATACCTCTGACTGAGCCTCCTCTGCGGCATGGTCACTCACTCTACAACGTGAGATCTTGTAGACCATTTTTCATCCCACTGCCAAATTAAGCATCTCAGCGGCGTGGACACCACTACTAAGACGTAGTCCAACTTGATGTCAGCTGGCTACGACGTGGACGTCAATTACGGCGCAGGCACCTCCAAATTTCCAGGGCCACCGAAAATCAACCCAGTCACCTTTACGGCGTGGTTTCTAGTTTACAGCACAGAACTTCTCCAATCAACTTCTACGTGTAGTAACAAGCTCTGCGGCGTGAGGCTCCTTCCTTCAGCTGCTTGAATCATGAACTTCCATGATATCTAAACATTTTGAACCAGCTTAAGCATCGTCAGAATTAATCTCCAAACACCTTCACCTCACAATAAATGTGAGTTTCAATATGATTTATGCATGGACAACAAAATCCAATACAAAGAACCACATTCACTCCAACCTCTTCCACCAACTTCTCACAAAAACATCACAACACCTCTTGGTCTCAACATATTACAACTGCCTTAACTTGAGCAACAGTCAAATATGATGCTCTTTGAAGAAATAAGCCTCAAAACTTCACAAGTTGAAGCCAACAGTTCTTTAGGAAGCATATAATGCCAAATTGAGAAACAGAAAAACAGAGAGGAAGAATACCATGATTCCATTAATTGAAATTGTTTAGCTAATGTCCTTCGCAAGCATTCCGTATCTGAAAATCCCCCAAAATGAACAAGTTCTTGAACTCTCTGAATCGTTTCCCTGGAATTTTGACAACGACTGATAGTTTTTAGAATCAATATCATCAAGTCAACCACTTAAAGACAGGCTAGAGATTTGTTTGGTTTTAGAAGACGTTTCATGTTTTTATTTTCCAAAAATGGATTAGAAAATGGGTCAGAAAATGTTTTACATAACAAGAAAAAACAATAAATATATGACTTCACTTTCCTTGCATTTTCATTTTCCTGGAAATATGAATATAAGTTTTTTCCCAAAAAAATTTCTCATTTCGGACACCACTTTCTAAAAATAATTTTTCATTTACATAATCCAAAAGATTTTCTAGTACATAAATTATTTTTCATTATCATAATCCAAAAGATTTTCCAGTACATTTTTGGAAAAAGAAATTAGAGAATGTTTTCCAAAACCAAACACAACTAAATTTTCAAGGCGACATAAAACTAAATGAGGAATTTCAGAACAGCAGAAAATAAATAGGCAGTCTGCGTATCAAAATCAAATCAAAAATCCCTACAGGTCAAACACAATAAAGCAATCTTTTGTCATCAAAAATTAAGCAGTGATATCAAACCAATTTCTATTAGTAAATTTGAGATCGCAAAGAAACTAAAGAACCTAAGGTTGCATTTGGTTTTGGAAAACATTTTTTGTTTTCATTTTCCAAAAATATATTAAAAATGTATTAGATAATATTTTGGATACTAAAAAAAAACAAGAATGTACGTGATTCAGCTCTGGTTTCATTTTAATTTTCCAAAAAACATGAAAACAATTTTTATTTTTAAATTGGGTTTTCCAAATATCTGACATTTTCATTTTCTAAAATATATCCTATAATTTAATATATTTTTGAAAAATAAAAACAGAAAACATTTTCCAAAACCAAACCCAGCCCAAGATTCAGTTTATTGTATATGGTATAATTCTCAAACCACAAATTCTAGAAGACTATATTGGATGCATTTTTAAAGCATTATAGAAAAATTGGAGTTCACAACATCCACTTACTTTTCCATTTGGACATTGTATTCAACTTCAGAAGTTTCCAGCAACAGTCTGACGGGATCTTGATCATATAGAAACATCAAGAACATAACAACAAGCTCGCTACAGAGGGAAAAGGAATTGAAACAACTATAATTTTAAAACAGAAAAAATTAGATCAATCATGAAGTAACGCCGCGAAATTCAACCTATTAAATGGTTGCAGCTGATCAAATTGTTCAGACATCAGCAGCTTGATGCACTTTTGAAGCCAGCTGAAGAAATTTGAGAACTGGAATAAAGTTAAATACAGGAATCAAGGAATACTAAAAATATGAACTCATCTTGATATATAAACAAAAAATTACCACTTATGCTCCTTTATTGATTGAAAGGTGCAGAAACAAGGGAATAACACAACATATATATGCTGAAAAATATGGCCGTTCTGATCCAATGATATTTTAGAAAATTGCCCACAAATTTTCCTTTGTGCCCTTGTGAATTCAGAAGTCCTTTTTACTGAAATCAAGAGCATAAATCTCCAGAAAATGTGTGTAATTGTCCTTAAAAGGACCTTCATGGTTTACATGCACACTGTGGGCTGTGAGGGGTCTCAGAGGGGTCTCGGGGTCGAGTCTCCCCAGGTACTCTGTAGACATAAAACATCTTCCAAACCCAAAGGCAGCCTAACATTTGGAAATGAGACTAGATCAACAACAACAAAGGCTTAAACCCAATACATTTTTGGAAAATGTAAACATAAAACATCTTCCAAAACCAAAGGCAGCCTAACATTTGGAAATGAGACTAGATCAACAACAACAAAGGCTTAAACCCAATTAAATGGGGTCATCTACATGGATCAAACGTCGTTAATTAACTCTATAGAAGACCATATTTTCATTGAAACCATTTAGAACAAGATCATCTTGAATGATTTGCTTAAGGGTCATTTTAAGTCTACCTCTACTACTTCTTTTAATAAGTAAATTTGTCATTAAGGTTGCTCTATTAACAGGTGCATCCTTAGGTCTTCTTCTAACATATCCAAATCATCTCAATACCGACTCCGTCATCAATTTTTACATAAAAACAAAAAATGACTGAAATTGCATTTAATGCCTTTTGTTTAGCATTTCCTGCATATTGATAGTGAAAAGGCGAAGCCCAAGTGCGACAAAAGTAATTATTAAACACTTATGTCACAAAAACTGAAAAAATAAAAACCTGTTGCACCACAGATGAAAGGACATTCATAAACCGCACGACTTGCATGAGTAGCATCCCAGATTTTTCAATTGCGTCATCTATAAGTGTCTCATCCAAACCAATACTACGGTACTTTGCATGCCATTTTGAAAGGCCTCTAAGTTCTCCCATTCTGAATCCAATCACTTCAGCTGCAGGCTGCAGAAATGACAGTTTAAATTCTCAAAGTTTCAATCTAGCAATGGAAAAAGGAAAAAAAGCAAGAGAATAGTCCAACAAAAAACTTCAAATAGGTCCATCTTTAAATTTAATGTTTCTAGAGAAAGTTTCAACCATGCTACAGAAAAAAAAATCAGATATTCAACATTAATTGTTAATGGCATTGCTGATTGGAAACCAAGGAACACGATAAACCCCTGGAGCCAACAGTCCACTGTGGGTGCACTAGGTTTATATTGAATAAGTGCGAACCAGAAATACAGAAGAGGGGGAAGGAGAAGAAATAGAGAAGGAAGAAGAAATGAGTGAGAGAGACAATCGAGAGACCCCCTGTTTCTCCCGCCCAAGCTCAAAGCTGAATCTATAACGAAACTAATTCCCCCCTCTCCAGCCCTTCCCCTTTTAACAGCCTCCGCCTCCCCCTTATTTCCCACGTTGAACCCCCCTATCAAACAGTTGTGGCCAGCTGTGACCAGCTATGGCTTGCCTGATTCCAAGGTTGTATCCACCTTCTAGAATATGTTTTTCCAGGCTGTGCTGATGTGTCCTAGTCTCTATCACTTGTCCCACCTTGAGAATCAGTCTTGCCCTCAACACTGAGGCTCAACACTGAGGAAAGCAAACTGATTACAGTTGGTGAAGTCCTCTTCCCATGTAGCTTCGTCACAGAATGGAGCATGCCCTGCCTGCGGTATCTTATATTCTGGAGTTTGAGCTCCACTGCTAGTTCCATGGTGCCAAAGGGCCAGCAGGAACTTTAAAAGAAGTTGGGACCCTTTGCCTGTTGTAAATCAAACCGCAATATGGGCCCCTCTTCATCAGTTCGGTCTCTTTCTTGCCTTTGGTCAAGAAATCCTTCTAAGTTTTCCTTTCTCAAAGTATTGCAGATTCACGAAAAAGCCACAGAAAATGTGTTGCCATAAGCAATTTTTCCCACCGCGTCTTCTTGTGATAGGGCGAAACCAAAACATGGCCATGAAAATTCTTGGGGCCGTTGAGGATGCAGAATCCATGAAATGTAGAAGCTGTCACTTAAGTGCGTCACATAAAATCTGGCAGTTACTGTTGCACCTGAACCACTTAATTTGTCAGATTCATCTCTGCTGCCTAAAAATTTACAGAAATCGCTTGTTTTAGAGTGCAGTGGAAAGGGAACTATCCTTTCAACTATCCCAAAATCTTTCCCAGATGGCAATGCCTGCTCCAACCTTATATCACTACTGGGAACATTTATAGGAACAACATCTGACTTGCTGGAGAATGCAGTGTTGGTGGCTAAGTTGGGCTTGGCAGCAACTCGCTTTGGTGTCATGGAACTAGGAACTACCACTGGACTAGTTGGTGATTGTGGTCCAGAAACCCTTATTGTAGTGCCAGCTCATCTTCCTGTAGAAGCGAAATCTTTTGATACCTCCACGATCAGATCAGAATTTTGAGAGATCCTGGCAATGGATTTTTTGCTTTTTTTAAAACAGCATCAGAGTTTTCTGAAATAGATAATCTGCCAAAAGTAGCCTTCATGGTGTTTTCAGTCAGTACTGAAGGATTCCTACCCAATGTTGATTTCGGTGATTGCTGACCAGTTAAACATTTCTTGTTAACAATTGCACCAGGATCTAAGCGCGTCATGTCTAACATACATATGCCAACACAACTTTGATTGTAAGAGCAACCAAGTAGCTTCCAACCATGAACATTTAAATCTGTAGAATGGGAAAACCTCCTTGCCTCGTTACCTCAAAGTGAGGCGGAGGCATGCTTTTATAATGAATGAAAAGAACCACATCGGACCTCAAGTACGATGTGGGATACAGACTCGAACACTCCCCCTCAAGCTAGGTGTACCTAGCTTAGACACATACTGAAAAGAAAGCAACAAAACAGACGCTAACACTCCCCCTCAAGCTGGACATGCCCAGCTTGATGACAAATACAAGACAAAAACAAAAGAAACGGAAATAATAAAATCGTTGTTGATGTTGCTCCCCCTCAAGATGGTAATGTGTTGCCGCTTAAAAAAAAGAAGGATGGGTCATCGCCGGAAAAGTGTGGGGCCGGACAACAGAGTGCCGGGAAATCCACACTGACGGGTCGGTCGTCAGAGCGTCGGGAAAATCCGCACTACGGGCCGGTCGTCAGAGCGCCGGGAAAGCCGTAATGTCGGGCCGATCGTCCAAGCGCCGAGAAATCCGCTCGGGAGGGCCGGTCGTCAAAGTGCCGAGGAAGCCGCAATGGCGATGTCGGTCGTCGAAGCGCCGGGAAATCCGCATGAGGAGGCCGGCGAGGAGAAAGAGCAGCGGACGGGCGTCGGGAGTCCGTCGGGAAGATAGGCATCGCTTGAGGGAGAGGAAGCTGCCGGGAGGATCGCCGCAGGCGCGGCTGGACGGGAAGCGCCGGGATGCCCGCGCTGGAGATTCGTCGCACAGGGGAAGCGGCGCAACGGTCCAGTACAGGAGGCCGGCAGGGCTGGAGGCCGACTGCTGGAGGAGCCGGCAGGAATGGAGGCCGGCTGTCGGAGGCGCCAGGGCGAGGGAGTCGGGAGTCGCGTCTGGGAGGCGCGGCTGGAGAAGCGGGGCGTCGGGGAACCGTCTGAGGCGCTGCGCGCATAGGACCACCGGAGAGGGTGGTTAGTGCGTAGCGGGAGAGGTGCAGCTGACCGGTTCGGGTGCCTAGAGAAACGGGAGCCGGTGCGAGTAATAGGCGGGAGACACCGTTCTGTGCGCCGGGAGTTGCGGAAGTGTGTGCCGGCAGGAGCGGGGAGCCGGGAAGATCGGAGAGGGGAAACCGCCAGGAGGGGGATGCCGACAGAAGGCTGTGCGCAGGGGTCGGGGCTTGCCGGGACGCGTCGCTGGGCGAGAGGGCCGGCGGGAGAGAGAGTTGCACCGGGAGAGGAGGGGCCGCCGGGAAGGGGAGCCGGCACCGCCCCTGGGTCGGGAGCCGCACTGGAGATGCGGGAGTCGCGCACAGGAGCGCCGCGGGAGGAACCGCCGGGAGCCGCTACGGGAGAGAGGATGCGCCGCGATGGGATGCCGCGACGGGATTCCAGCGGGATCGGGATGCGTGGCCGAGGGTGAAGTCGTCGTGCGCTGCGGGGAGAGATGCCGGGAGGGGGAGGATCCGCGACGGCGAGGGCTCGCGCGCAGGAGGAGCGGGCGCCGGAAGGGAAGGCGCACTGGGGAGGAGCACCGCCGGAGAGAGCCGGAGCAGGGAGGCCGCCGCTCGGGAGGGAGGACCGGCAGGGGTCAAGGACCGCCACAGGGGGCGGTCGGGAAATACTCAGGCTCGAAGGCCATGGAAGCCGCCGCCCCCCGTGGGGAGGGAAAAAAATATTAAACCCTAGAGCGGAATAGAAAAAAAAATAGATGGAAGGGGGGTTGGGATTAATTTCCCTCTGATACCATGTAGAATGGGAAACCCCCTTGCCTCCTTACCTCAAAGTGAGGCGGAGGCATGCTTTTATAATGAATGAAAAGAACCACATCGGACCTCAAGTCCGATGTGGGATACAGACTCCAACAAAATCCAATAATCTAGACCACCCAACATTCACAGAATCGTGTCCTCTTAAAGGTTCCCATGAAAAGACCTTCAGACTCTCATGCAAACCACGTAGAAAAATTCTCCCATCCAGATTGAAGGTTTAGACAACAGAGCATGTGGGCCTCGTGATAGGAATCGATTGAGAGAGACAGATAAAAGGTAGATTCAATTGACTGTTGTGCATCAGTTACAGAAGGTTCAGCAGAAGAAAAAAGGAAAGAAGAAGAAATTCGAGAAAAGGAAGAAGATGAGCTCCCTGGTAGACGCCGCTCCCAAGGCCAAGGCCTAACCCTCCGTTCAGCTTCAGCTGAGAACTCCCAAAATACATCTGTGATTTCCCAGCCTACTACAGCAGCCCCTATTTAATATTCGTCAGCCACCGTCTAACAACTCTAACCTACTAACAACCAGCTAACTGCCTATTACTTATTACAATACTGCCCCCCTGGCAATTATTAGCTGCCCACACACAGCCCAGCACCACACAGCAACCAAGCTGAACCCATCCGCCAGAAGCACCCCAGCCCCAGCCCCACGTTCCTATCAATTCCACCCTCTTGTAAATTCACCTTGCAATTATTAGCTGCCCACACACAGCCCAGCCCCACACAGCTAACTGCCTATTACTTATTACAACACTGCCCCCCTGGCAATTATTAGCTGCCCACACACAGCCCAGCCCCACACAGCAACCAAGCTGAACCCATCCGCCAGAAGCACCCCAGCCCCAGCCCCAACCCCACATTCCTATCAATTCCACCCTCTTGTAAATTCACCTTGCCCTATAGGTGGAATACTTGAAGAGCTACTGGGGTTGTCACCGCCACTGCTGAAGCTGATGCAGGTGATGCTGCCTCTGGGAGCAGATTTGAAGCTGCTGGACCCGCTGTATAGCGAGGAATGTGTCTCCAATGCTTGCCCCAAGCACACCACCGCCTCTACTGCTTGCGTCCCCGAGTAGAGTCTCCATCCACCCACGCAGAACTGACTGAGCATCAACAGCCCTCGCTTCTTAGCTTTAGTATTAGGAACACGATGACGCTCCTTACGGTGTGGAAGTTTTTTACCCTTTATGTCTTCCCTTCAGAACCTATCCTCTGCAGCTACTGCTAGCTGCTGTCTAAATCTCTCTAGTGTAGCTACTGCTAGCTGCTGTCTAAATCTCTCTATTCGCCGAGCAGCCTTGTCTGGTGCTGCGGACATCACTCCCTGTCGATGCCTCCATCCCTACCATTAGCAGTCTTCCCCTGCCAACAGCGGCAACCTTCACCTCCTCCATGCCCTTTGTCTGTTCTGGAAGAACCTCATGCTTAGCACCTGCCTTGTTGAGCAAACCCACTGGTCGAACAACCTGAACAGGTTCAGCACATGCCGCGCTACTTTTGTCATGTCTCGGACTCAGAACCTCCACAAACAGAGGTGTTGTAGAATTGGAAGGATGTGGTTAATCAGTCGGTTCAATAGGAGCTTGCGCCTGCACCAGCACCACCTGCAGCATCTCTCGTTGCAACTGTACAGGACTGGAATCCCCCGTTTCTTCCACCGTCGAACTTCCAAATCTCTCAAACAACTCTTCTTTAAATTGTGACCAAGTGAGCTTAGGCTTTAGACGCTTCCAACAATATAAACCATTCTCCAAAAGTACCTGGCATACATAATCGTGTCTTCCATATCTTCAAATCTTCCCACGTTGGGCGGACCGAAAAATATTCCTCAGCTTCGGTGATCAGATCCTCTCCAGAAAAAACCAGCATCATCACCACCTTAGGGATTGCCTACCACTCCTCCATGCCCCTAGCCAGCTTGGCCATGGTCGCCTCGAACACCTGCAGCAGATTCACCATGTGCGTAGGATTATAGCTTCAAAACTCCACCTCTGTGAGTCATGTTTCCACTGTTGTGATATGTTCACCACTGCTGAATTTCAAGAAGAAGAAAGGGATTGAGCTGCTGCGCCTGCCTCAGCTGTTGCAAGTTGTTGTTTTTTCCCCTGCTGCGTCTATGCGGCTCCCGTCGATCGTGTCTTTGTTTGACGCTTTCCCCCTTGGCACTCGTCCAGCTCCGTTCATACTCTTGCTTATGTGTCTCAACTGCTGCAAGTCAACTGTCCACTAAAGCGAAGCAACTTCTACTGCTGCGTCAACTTCAAAAGCTCCCAATCAGAACCTTCTCCATCTACCACAGCGATCAAGATCCTCTTTCTTGAGTTCCTTTGTCTAGAACTTCTCTCTCTGACATTGATTCTCTCTCACTCAATAAAAGCACCGATTGATAAGAATCAATTGAGAGAGAGAAAAGGTAGATTCAATTGACTGTTGCACATCAATTACAGCAGGTTCAGCAGAAGAAAGAAGGAAATAAGAATAAGAAATTAGAGAAGAGGAAGAAGATGAGCTCCCTGGTAGACGCCGCTCCTAAGGTTGAGGCCTAACCCTCCATTAAGTTTCAGCTGAAAACTCCCAAGATACATTCATGATTTCCCAGCCTACTATAGTAACCCCTATTTAATATTCCTCACCCACCACCTGTTAAGACCAAGTTGATAAGGATGATCGTATTCAAGTGTTGTCTTTTGTTGTCAAAGGAAGTTCAAAAAGGAAAGAAATCACCTCACTTTGTATTTGGTGAGAATCGGACTGACCATCGTATTCAAGAATCAGACTCACAATGCTTGAAAAGGTCCATCGTATTTAGAAGAAGTTAGCTGGAACAAAAGGGGTCATCGGATTCACACCAAATCCGGAATGAAAGATTTGATCGTAATGGGAAGAATCGAAGTTTGTATGACTACGATATAAATATGACGATGCTTTGTTGATCTTGGAGTTCTTATAAATCACATGTATTCGGTAAACTTGTGATGCAAGCTTGATGAAAGAAAGGGGGAGTGAAAGAGATGTTGTCAATCGTATTCAAATTGATCGGATCTGGATAAGAGAAAAAGGGTGTTGGAGATTGTATTCATCATAATCGTAATCATACCACTTGTATTCAGGACAATCGTATTCAGGCTGGGCAGGAATGAAAGATGTAGCTGGAATGGGAAGTTCCAATACTTTCCATGGTAAGACTGACGATGCTGAAGCTGTTCTCAAATGTATTCAAAATCATAAAGGAAGTCATGATACAAGCACAAGTTTGTGATTGAAAGAAGTTGCGGAAGTTGAAGCTGCTGACACCGGTCCATCGTATTCAGCGTACCATCGTATTCAAGAAGAATTATTTTCAACAAGACCGATGATAAAGGAATTGAGTTGAAGTCGATGCAAAACGTAATGACAAAGACCGATCAACAATGTAGTCAACCATTCAAGATGGTTGAATGTGTTGTCAAAGGCAGAGCTTGAATTTTGAAGGTTTGGAAGATTTGTGACAAATGTGAGAAACCGAAGGTACAGGTTATCAGTCAGACCAAAAGTCAAACGATATAAATCTTCGGAGAATAAAGCAGATGGAAATCGCATTCAGAAGAGAAAGAAATACTCTGTTTTGTTTTTAAAGGTTTTTCTCAATTGGGTCAAGAGTCATTGTATCAGAGTTGATGCCGATTCATCCTACTGGTCGTAATGGCAAAATCAGAGTGAAGAAACATAATCGGATTGAGGTATGCAAAGAAGATGAAAGAGGTCTATTTCTTCATAATCTAATTCGTACAGAGCATCGTAATGAAGAAATCGGACTAAGTAAATCGGTATGGGAGTTGAAATCGGATTTGTGTTTGTGAAGAAAGTCAGAAGAGAGAAGATTCAAGAAGGATCAAGAAGAATCGAGAAGTGTTGACGAAGTTATAAATGCATTTGAAATTCAAAGATACATGCAAATTTGGGTTAATTTGGTTGAGCGGTAAAGTTTTTAGGATTCCCGCCCAAACCACATTTGGGGCGAGTATAAAAGGGGAGAAGTACATCGTACTTCTCTGACGATGGATGTACTATTAACAAAAGAAAGAGAGAGAAGCTCTGCATTTGTAGAGAGAAGAAGAGGTTCCGGTTGAGTATTTCTTGAAGAAGTGTTGTCAGACAGAAGTAGGAGAAAATACAAGATTGCAACGTATTCAACTGATTACCGTATTTTGTTTGTCATCGTATTCAGCAGAACATCATATCGGGCTGGATAATCAGACCGGAATTATCGTATTGGGTAGAATTATAGTATTGGGACTTCCAGACTGAGAAAAAAGGTGTTCAGAATTGTATCAACCGTATTCTGGCAGAATCATATTTTCCATATTGAGCATTCGGACTGGGAAAATCGTATTGGGAAATCAGACTGGGAGATTCGTATTGGGAGAATCGAACTGACAATCGGATTGAAATTTTTTATCAAAAGTACTTAAGGTTCTTACCAGCTTCTGGAGAAGAAAGTGAATAATTGTTTCCAAAAGAATACATTTGTGAAAGTTGTGCATTCTGAATTGAACGGACCACTTCCGGGATTGATGCATGGAATCGCAAAACCGCTCTGAACGGGTCGTCTGGCTCTCACTCAACTGAAGCTAGATGGAGCCCTCCCCCTGAAGGGATCTTTAAGATCAACGTCGATGTTTCTCTCTCTAAAGACGGGATTATCGGGGTTGGTTTGATGGTCCAGGACCATTGCGGCAGGATTTTTGCAGCCAGACAGGAATCACGCCACGCCTTTTGGGAACCCATTGTTGTTGAAGTCTACACCGTCCTTGCTGGTCTGACTTTCACAAAAGATTGTGGATGGAATGCTATCAACATTGAATTTGATTGTCTTACCATTGTTAACGCCATTAACACAAATGACTATGGACTCCAATCTTTCGGCTTCCTCATTGGGAAGATCCACAGTCACAGCTTTGCGGTTTCTTCTTTCTCCTTCATCAAAAGGAGAGAAATGAAGCAGCTCATCATCTGACAACTCGCAGTCTGTCTAAAGAGAGCTACAGTGTTGGATTGGTGTTGCCCGATCTGGTTGGGCCGAATGCTTGTGGCCCGCAACTGTCGCAGGTCGAGCTTCGCGGTGAGCTTGTTGGGGGTTGCAGGGAGAAACGTGCCCCTGCTCCAAGGGTCTGGGGGCCGAAGGTCCCGGCCCAATTTTTTCGGCACTGTAACATCTCTGACTACTGTAGCAGAGCTGACCGACCGACACCAACAGGCACTGTAGCAGCGCGGACTTCGGGGTCAGCAGTACTGTAGACTTTTTGACTTCCAGCCGGCAGCCACTGTAGCGCTTTTGACAAAGCTGGTCGTCGTTCACTGTAGCGACACGGACTCACTTTTCGAACAGTGATCGTCTTCTCCATTGATTTATAGCCCATTTTCGGGCTAGGGTTACTACGGAAAATCCTCTGTGATTTTGTGCTCCCGAATAGTGAAATTTATGCCTCTCCCGTGGACGTAGGGATTATTCCCAAACCACGCAAATCGCTGTGTTCTTGTTGCTTTTCTTTCTTTCGTTTTCTCGTTTCTGTCGTTGTGTCTCCCGGCGATTCCACAACACACAGTTGGTTCGATTGTTTTCCTTCATGGATGTTTGCTCTTGTTTCCTCTGATCTTCGTGATTAATATATCATCCTTCATTTGTCCAAAAAGAAACACAGGTAACATGTGTTGTTACACAAACTTTGTATTGCATTATTTGTGCTGGAAAGAGCACACGCACTATTGAATTGTTTACATAGTACTACACGAGTTTAAGGGCATATCCTACTCGTTGTATTCTATATAAAAGGGATTGTTTTCTGGTGGATTATGTGGTATTGGATCATTTTCAAACCATACCAAAGGCGTAGTTATTCTTATTGAATAGTGAACCTTGTAAATACTTGTGTTTCTATAGATATGTGTTTGATTTGTTTTCAGCAGGAAAAGAAATCTTTAACAGGAGGCAAAGGTTGTTTCATTTGCAAGGAAACATAAAAGAAAAAGTTATCACTGATTCACCCCCTCCTCCTCTCAGTGAGGAAAGTATCTTTGGGCAATTACACCGCCTAACAGCTCTATCCTTCTAACAACCACCCAACAACTACCTATTACTTATCACAATACAGACAGCCCAACCCCACATAGCAACCAAGCTGGACCCATCCGCCAGAAGCACCTCAGCCCCAGCCCCACGATCCTATCACCTCAGGTCCAGCAGAACCAACCAGCTCAAATGTTTCAAGATTCCAAAATCTACTAGTTATATCAGTTGAACCGACTCCAGTTACAACAACCTCATGCCCTCTCTTTCCCAAGGCAAGCAGAAGCTTGTCATTCGAAGAAGACAGGTCAAATCTTGGACGGAGTCCAGGATCAAGTACTCATTCCCTGACAATCCACCTTGAACAGCACATGCAGCTCCCCAGACTGATAATTTCCTAAACTTCAAACCAGTTATGGGAGAAATCGATTCATGATCGAAGATCCATCACAACTGTTGCGTGTATTGAACACTGATCCCACGGGTAAACCATTTAGCCTTGGTAACCTGGTTACATTTGTGCCCATATTGTAGCCTTTCCCCTTCTTCACAGCATCCCTGGGCAGTTCATCCCAAGACTGATGAATTGCATGGGAATACACGGCCAGAAAGGCCAGAGAGCTTGCATCCAGGCTCATGCTGTTCCCCTGTTTTCGAAAATACAATTCCACTTGAGTGTTCGAGCTCCTCGGCTCCCTCCCACCGAACACAGGTAATTCGTCTCCTCTGTTTGCGCTTCAGTCATCTCCGTCGTCACCAAAAGCCTCTCCTCCTTTGGTTGTGGCATCTTCTCCAGGCAACATATTGCACCAAGAATATATTTACGGGAATTCGCTTCTTCTTTCAGCTCTTGTTCCAACCACTACGTGATGTTTTCCAGTGTTGAAGCCAGCTTGGAAAGCCACGCCTCCTCCCACCCCATACGCTGGTCCACCTTTTCAAGATGAGCTTGAT
Source organism: Viscum album (assembly GCA_963277665.1). NCBI lineage: Eukaryota > Viridiplantae > Streptophyta > Magnoliopsida > Santalales > Viscaceae > Viscum > Viscum album. The sequence continues at coordinate 1,076,204,587 of OY728139.1, read as the reverse complement.
GGCGCGTCTCCATCGTCATGTCGCTCCTCCTTCAGTTGACAAGTATATCCAGCAAGTCGGATCAAATAATAAACCCCTTGAGAGAAACACTCCAGCCCCTGTGGTTCTGCCGCCTAAGCTCAAAGCCGAATCTATAACAAAACTAATCCCCCCCTCTCCAGCCCTTCCCCTTTTAACAGCCTCTACCTCCCCCTTATTTCCCACATGGGACCACCCAAACAAACAGCTCCCTAAAAAACAGTTGTAGCCAGCTGTGGCTCGCCTGCTGTATCCCTCCCCCTTCTAGAACATGCTTTTCCAGGCTGTGTTGATGTGTCCTGGTCTCTATCAGAACATGATAGAACAAGTAATATAGCATCCTTCAGTTGTGGAGAGAAAGCATCAGTTGTGGAGAGAAACCAGTAAACCTGAAGATGATTGAGGACAACTTCTTGTAAATCTTTTCCTGTGCAACAAACAGCTTTTGATATGCGCTTCACCCCCTGAACAGCAGAAATAAGTAAATTAACCCAATAAATTACTGCTATAGAATTTTGTGATCAAAAATGACATTGAGCGTACCGCTTCACCAAGAGAATTGACAAGAAACTGATCAAGTGGGGGACTAGCACGCACCCCGCTCAAAAGGCTTAGAAACTCCTCCTTGGAAGAAGACTGAAGTCCTGCACATGAAAAGGAAGAAATCGCTAAATCAGGGATAGGCCATGTTTGATGCAAGAAAACTGCTTATGGCACTTGTCACCTATGATAACACTACTTGTTTTTTCGAACTATATATCCTAAGTGATAAGTGCACTAAGCAAGTTTCAACAAGTGTTATCAAACAGAACCTCAATGGTTTGTTTGGTAAGCATGAAAAAAATGTAACAGGATATGTTATATAATATAAATTTATAATAACAAAAATATATAATGTATTTTTTCTTTTTTGTTTAAAAGATATTCTTGTCAATAATACATAAAATCAAGGGTAATTATGTCCATAAAATTTATTTTTTAAGTAGTGGGCATTACATCCAAATTGAAAGAAATCTTGCTTCCCTTAAATGATAGAACTGAAACTCTTTTTGCCCCATACCAAACACAATTTCTAATTGTTCCCTCACCCATTCTTTTTTGCAGATCATTGTTCCTTCCTACCAGGCATAGCTTTGTATCAAACTGTGATTTAAGGCTGCTATGAGCACATACCATGGTCAATGATTAGAGAAGAGAGAGAACCAAATTTCTGGTGAAATGTTTGCATGGCATCGGACCACTGGTTTTTCATCACTGATAGTGATGCTCGGATAACCACAGTCAAATCCTCAATGTTGGAAGCCTGTTGAGCCACCTGATGGAGCTCATTTTTCCTACAATAAAAGATAAAGAAGTCCCCAACACTTGTTATAGAAAAATAATGAAAATAATAGGTTGATGATGTGATGATGATACACAAATAAAATTTAGAGTTATTTAAAATTTAGAGTGGTTTATGAGGAAAGGTAGAAAATTGTAATTATGTCAACACAAAAGGTTTGATTAAGTACTTCAAAGTAAAGAAAAAAATAGTATTTCAGAGTATAACATAAAGGTGGCATCAATAAGCCTTGTCCAGAAGCCATTGATGGCATGGAAGCTGCAGACATAAGTGCCTTTTGTATTGGACATATATCACGAAGGAAACAAAAATAGGAAACTAAAGAATTTTCATGGGACTAAAATTGATAAACTTATGTTCATTCACACATGGAGTGAAGTGCCAATAATGTCTGATTGTTCCACCAAAATACTCAGGTTGTGTTTGATTTTGATGTATGTTCTAGAAAATATGTCAGAAAACATTTTTGTTTTAGAAAATGTCAGAAAAAATTTTGACAGTGAAGAGAAAATAAGAAAAAATAGGTTTTATCTGTCCCAACATTTTCATTTTTCTATGAATTATAGAACATGTTTATTTTTTTTAAAAAAAATACCATTACAATTTTTATTTTCTAAAAAAAAAAGATTTTTCATTTACATAAATCAATGCGTTTTCTAATACATTTTTGGAAGATGAAACAAAAAATGTTTTGCAAAACCGAGCACAGCCTAAATCTTCATGGAAGCATCTGGTCAAACAGGTTGAATGTGAAGAAAATGTGTGTCCAGCACATCTACCCACTGCAACAGGTACAAATTTCTGTTAAAGTATATATGATTACCTAATTGAGGATTTATCAAAGAACAAGGTCATATCACCTCTACAAAGATTGAGCTTTGTTTTATTGCATATATATAATTGCAGAAAAGCCTGAATAAGCCACAAATAGAAAATCAAGTTTTCATCTAAAAACCAATTGACAATGTGTGAGATCCCCTGACAAATATAAAATGGATCACTAAACAAGCTCTGAAACCAGCATGGAATTCAACATTTCTTGACAGGATGCATTTCTGATTGATGACTTCAAAGATGAAAAAACATAAAGAGCATCTATGTAAACAGACTGAATTCAGAACCCTGTACCATACATCCATAATACAAGAGGGAAACAAGCCCCCTTGTCCCAAACAAATATATGTGCATTTCTCAACTACAGTTATCACTGCAAATCCTGTCACTAATAACAAAAATATCGGAGGTTTCCACATAGATTACCTCTCCCAGAATATGGATGTATTCAGCACCAAACAATGTAAGCCAAGCAAACCATGTACAGATATTTTTTCATCTCCATGGTCAACTTCATCTTCAATCAGCTCCCCTGAACAGATGATGGTCAAATGGCAAAGATCTTTTGAAAATGAAACCTAATGGCCAAAGCATCAAAAAGAAGAAGAAGAAAAGTGCAGTCGTCAATGGCGCTCATTGCCTGAAGTTATGTGCTTTGTATATCACTAATTGTAGTGTCTTAATTTTTTTCATGTAGCTATTTTCCTTCAATATTTTAGGGATAAGCAGAAGGATGGTCATACCTTATAAATCAAAGCATTCTGAAGCCGGGGCATTGGTCGGTGGCTCTTACAAGAAATGGAGTCCGAAAAATTATGGATATTCTAGAGCATTCAATTCAAAAAAGCAAAAGTCAGATTAGAAAGAATTTTTGGTACAAAGCACCAAAGACGAAAAAAGTAAGTACAGTCCACGACTCAAGAAGTATTAATTTCCAAAAAACCAAGCAGTAGTGAAGTGGGTCCAAACGTTATACATTAAGAAAATGATGCATCAACCACACGAGCTAAATGAATTCAAGATCATCCACTAGAGAGAATGCGGCTTTTATTTAATACCATAGCTGAACTATGCAAATTCAAATATACATCCCTGCTACTTGACAATGAGTTAAGCCCAACTCGAAAGGCACTTCAAATCATATTTCAGTTGAACCTACCCAAACAGCTTGTGGTCATTTTTAGTGCCAAGGCTGATGATATATAAATTGGAAATGAAACCCTTGTACTGCAAAATTAGGTATTAACAAAGCTCATGTAGAAACTGATAAAAGCATTCAGTACCAACAATTCAACAAGGTAACAAATGACCATTACATTGCATAGTGTAGGATTCATTATAAAAGCATGAGTTTTGAGAAAGTGACCTATCCATGATCTGTCATTTTGAATTAAATATCTAATACTTACAATTTTTGCTATAGGAAAAATGCCAAATATAGTAAAGCATATGCTTCCATCTTTATCACCACTGCATAAAATGTGAAAACTTTGGTGTGATGAATTCAATAATTCCCTAAACGAATCTTCAGCAACATCCATAAGGCCGGAATCACCAGGTACTAATCCAGGCATTCGAGGAGCTCGAGGTGGAGGGGGGAAGAAACGAGGAGTACGATCTTCATAAGCTGAACTAGTAGTCTGGTCATCCTAAAACACAATTCCAATGAGATTATGAGAAAGGGCATTCTATGCAGGAAAAGAAAAAATCCACTACATTAAAGCAAATAGAAACACAGAAAAAGGTGACCATGAAAATAAATAAATAAATATATATATATATATAGCACCAAACCATCATAAATTTAATAAGGCAATCGTAATAATTAATAGAAGAAAAAGAGTAAGATAATTCTCACTTGTCCATCTTCCTCCCAATTAAGGCACACAATAGCTGCAGTATGAGACTTCATGCTTCTCAACAGCTTTCCATTCTGCTTATCAGAGTTGCCCGAAAGAAGAGGAGGTAAAGGCAAGCACAGAATGATCAGTGGGAGACAGTTTCACAGCCATATAAATAGGAAAAAATTAACTAAGTTCACCTTCAAAATCAAAATAAGAAATGGTCTCAGCAAAATCAAAATACAATTATTGACAAGAAGAAGAAGAAGTGCCACGAAAATTATGTTATCAATACTGCAACAAAAACAGAAATTAACACTACTAAAGTGACAAGGAAACCAGTAGTTTTGGACTTCGAAAAAAATGAGAATGCATTAGAGTTGGAATTTGGCTTTTTTTTTTTAGATGTTTCACCACAAACAGAAACACTTGGTGAGGCTACTTGGTACTGTGAAGAGTTAACTGTGTCAAATTTATAGAATCCCTGATTAATAAAAGTCACGTAGCCATCTCAATTATTTGGGAGGATAAACAAGAAGCAACAAAAAAATCCATGCTTGATAGAAGTAGAGGGCATTAAAAATATAAATTTTAAAATTTTCAGTCCTTAACTGCCATGCAGGTATCATAATTATTGTGGAAGTTAAACCAGCAGTAGCAGGAAATTCTGTGTTTGATAAAACTAGAAGACATTGGAAATGATGCGGCAGGAAGAATATAAATTTAAATATTTAGGTAGAAGGAGAATACCCAGAATCTCTTCTTCCTAAATGAGGTCGGTTTGTTAAATTAGAGAGTAACGTAAATAAGCACGTGACATAAATTTCTGCCTGTGATCATAGCATACACCCATTGCAGATCATCACCCACCCGAGTGGCTCCCGGAATTACACAGAACAAATACCCAGCCCTTCCGTTCATATCCGACACTTACTGGCCATTGCTCATATACAACATGTTCAATTAGTCAAAACAGTTTTTCTTTGCGAAAACAGTTTACCCAATTTAAGAAATCCAAAACCCATTTCACAAAACACCTTTAAAACCCAACCAGATTGCACGGTCAAACTACAAGATCGGTTGGGACCATGCACCAACAATGCTAGATCCCATGTCCACCAACCTAGCACTGCACAATCGCCTTACATGGTCACTCGGGACCGTGCATCAACTGTGCAGTCATCGCTACCTCCCCAGAAGGTCAGCACAGTCCTACTGGCATGGTCCCCAATATTGGAGTTAGTGCCCTAGAACCAACTTATATGTACTTTATGATTACTTGTATTCATAGTTTTGAATATTAATAAACTACATATCACATCATGATTGTTATTCTGCGTGGCATAGTATGTAATAATGTCCTAAGAGTAGTTGTCGCACTAAATGGTCATAGCAGTTCTCAGCTATGATAAGAACCCAGAAGTGTCACAACAGTATTCTTAAATATTTGTTATATAGCCGGATGAAATCATTTGAGAGACACAAATGATATAAGCAAACGGGGGTAGAGACTCAAAGGACTTTGAAGCATCTTCTCATAATGTACGCCCTTGGTAATTTGGAGATTATGAGAACAAAACCTGCCAGTAGGAAATCAACATTTATATGTGACATTGGATGTTCCTATCTGCGAAAATTTATTGATCTTTAGACTTTAAGATTATAATTAATTGATATTTTGAGTCACGTATTTTGATGTATTGACGAAAACCATGACGATATATGTTTGCACTGAAGTAGGATATGTTGGGTGTGTCGCGAGTAATATTTCATTAATAAATAATGCGAGAAAGAATTTATCTCTTCTGTTCTTTAACAGAAGTTGATATCTCGAATCCTTTGATGAAAATAATACAGCCTAAATAAATCTATGGTCATGGTGCTTGTGGGCAAGTTCAATTTCAAAAGTCAAAGAAAGGGACATCAATCAAAGAAAGAGACATCGAGCACATGGGTTGATGACGTCACCATTCAACCTGTTTGATTAGAGATATCGCGATAAATGAATTATATTACACAGTAAGCGTCCGTATGAGCTTTTATGTCGTTGCAACATTAATTTCTCTTTATGGGCGTATTGGCGTGTTGCTAGACGCTAACTTTGAACTTTGAGCTGTTTCGCCTAATGCTACTAAGAGGTCTGAAGAGTCACACACTAAGTGTATCCAAAACCTCGGTTAAATAATATTATTATTTATTAGTTAACATGTTGAACAAATATTATTCTCGCACGAGATTTAATAATTATTCATGTTTGTTTGATCGGATGTATCTCGTCACTAGTTATTCGAGATAATATTTTGTGAGAAGGATATTTAATAAATATTTATTTGTTATTTAGTGAATATAATATTTATTTATTTATTGGCAAATAATGCAGAATGTTTATTTATTAAATATATAGACATTATTCAAGGCCCGAAAATATTGTGAAGGAATCGCGGACCGAGTCTAATAGTCCGGTGAGAAATAATATATATATATTAAATATTATTTAAATGAATAATATTTAATCAATTCGCTAGTTTTTGTGCATGTCAAGAAATAATAATAATAATATTATTATTATTATTATTATAGACATGGGGTTCCATAGGGATTAAGAAAATAATAATTTGGCCCAAGTGAGCAAATGTATGATTACTCACTTCAACGTCATGCAATGATATGGTTCCATCTTCAAGGCCAACTGCTATCACTTTACCATCTGGACGCCAACATAATGACATGATGCAACGTCCTGTGGAGAAATCAGATACCAATCATATAATGTATGTGCCTTGGATTGAAACCCACAAAAAAGATATGAAAAATTATGAGACAATTGGGTAGCGATGGTAAAAAATTTAGGTCATAGAAGCATCAACGATTGGCTCTTAAGGAATTACACTTTATGCACAAATAGAATGTCGGGAGTAGTTTTTGCCCAAGATGCAACACAGAGAAACATTCATAGAGCTCCCCCCCCCCCCCCCGCCCAGACTGAAGTTGCTACTATTTGTCCAATAGGATAGGTTTTCAGAATAATGAACAAGGGATGGAACTTGTATGGGATTAGCATTTCCATTTCATGTCGGTCCCCTGAATTCAGATATTGTGAAGTTATTTTCGAATGAAATATGACTACCAGTATAATCACCACAAAAGGTAAAATGCTCTGAGAAAGGAAAGAAAGAAATATAGAAAGACAACCACCGTGAGATATTGTCCACAATCTTTGCCAATTAAAACGATGTAGCAGAATTTTCGAATCCTCCGTAACCATTGCCAGCAGATCCTTCTCCGGATTCCACTCAGCAATTTTAATCTGTTAATAAAAAACTAATGATTCGATCAAAAAGTCAAAAGATAGTGGACCATGAGCGGCCGTGTTTTTACTGAAGCAGGTGGTGAAAGATGACCAAGGAGGGGATGGGCTTGTCGAACTGGAGCTGAAAAGAAAGCGCCCGCTCAGCTTCGTCCGTTTCCATGGCCAAAGCTGCGAAAGGCCTCCCTGAAAATGCAAAGTTGATCGTGCGTGGTTCGCTAAAACCCTATAGGAATCGTTCGCACTGCGAGGATCCGTGTGAGATCGTGCCGCGGACTGACCGCGAGGGACAAAAATGCAGTGAAGTATCAACACTCCGTTTCGTTTTGTATATTTTATTATTTATAAATACGTAATGGTATGGTAATAAAATAATATCAATCATTGCATTCAAGAAGTTTAAACATGTTATCATAAGAAACTCTATTTACTCTATTTACTTAAAAATATTTGTTTCGGGGTATATAATATTTTACATGACAATCATTTTTAATGTCTGTTTTATTGTCAGTATTAAAAAAAATATCATTCATGGATTTTATTGTATGTGTTTATTTTTAATGTATGTGTTTTATTGTCTGTTTCGTTTTGTTTCGTTTTATTTTATTGTCATTTTTAATATTTTATTGTCATCAATGTTGGATCTGAATCTACGGATTATACACAAGAGGGGGGTGAATTGTGTCTTTTTCAAATTATTACAATCTCTTCAATTTAGACAAATTCTGTTCACTATGCTTTTGCACGATTAAATATGCAGCGGAAAAAGTAAAAGCATGAACACACGGATGTATAGTGGTTCGGGGAACAGAAGGCCCCTAGTCCACTCCACCAACGCTCAAATCCACGAGCTTGGCGATTTTCACTATCTGGTCCTCGTTTCCACAGACCCGTCCACAACTGAGTACAGGCAGTTGACACCTTTACAAGATTCAGGCACACACAGCCTTCCTGGTTCAAACACGAACCCACACAGCTTAGAACGAGAAGCTGATCACTCAAAAATAAAAGGGTTTCGATAAAGAAACACTTCTCCAGTTGTTCTTCACAATTGCAACAGAATGCAATTGACAGTAGATAGATCGTCGTCTTCAGAAAATAAAGATCCGTAATCAAAACAGTTCTGAGTCGATCCAGTTGCAATAGATATTACCAGAAACTTCACAACTTTAGCAGCAGTAGATTCACAACAGGTAGTCGATGTAGAACACGTGAATCTGCTATCAAGATCTTCCTTCAGTAATAAAGGTCTTACGCTTCTTCTCGATCACCAGAAAAGAACGCTTTCACACAGTCTCTGTTTTCTTGCTCGTCAAAAGATCAATCATTTTTTTCACACACTTTCCTGTGCATATATATATCCGAAGTTTCCAAGATAGAACATATATATTCAAATATGAGAAAATCTTCCGCATAAATAGATCCATGAAAATCTCCTTTAGATTCGCGATATTAAATGAAATAACAAAGCCGTTGTAACTCCCCTGAAGAATCGGCATAAAAAGCTCCGTTTAAATCAATCATTAATCCGTTGTAAACCGTCTCTGATTCAGTCAAAGTCGTATTTAAGAATCAGCTCGAAATCCGCCTAATAATCCGCTTGATTGACTAATTCAAAAGGAAATATCGTCTGTCAAAAATACCCCGACGCCAAACGTAGGGTTGATGACGTGGCTCCAAACGTAGGGTTCACAAACGTAAGGTTCAGAACGTAAGGTTCAGAACGTAAGGTTGAACATACATACTTTCTCTTCAGCATTCAAACGTAGGGTTGATCATCCATACTTTGTCTTGCTTCAACTCTCCAAAGAACGTACGGTTGATTATAAAAGTAAGGTTGATGATCCATACTTTTGAGAAACAAACTCAACACTGAAAACTAACGTACGGTTTCTCTTCCATACTTTTCAACAACGAAAACGTAAGGTTCCTTCCAAACGTAATGTTCTTCTTCCATACTTTTCAACAACGTAAGGTTCATTAACCATACGTTTCAAAATAACATAAAAAGCAAACTTTTCATCCATACGTTACGTTCATCAACGTAGGGTATGAACAGTGATTCCAGTACGCGCTAAAATTGATCTCGCGCTACAGTGATTCCAGAATACGCTAAAATTGATCTCGCGCTACAGTGATTCCAGAATACGCTAAAATTGATCTCGGAATAAATGAAGTATGAAATCTCGTTATATAAAATAAATTCCTGCAAAATACTCAACGAAATAATTAGTAAATAATTAAGGGTATTTGTGAGCATCAAAATCATCATAAAGAAACAGAGTATTATTTAAAATAATCTCCCCCTTTAAAAAACATTATTTTGATTTGTTTAAAAACAATACATTGCTCAACAATCTCCCCCTTTTTGATGATCACAAAACCCATAAAATAATAGAACTAATTTAATTGCAATCTTGATTGAAAAAAAAGTTTTATAAAATTTTAGAATTTTGAAAGGATTAAAACAATATTTAACTATAAAATTTCTCCCCCATAACTCTCCCATAAAAATAAATTTTCAAATAGATAAAAGATAAATGTCGTATATATCCAAATGCTCCTATATATCCAAATTTCTTCATAGGAAACGAATGAATTTAAATGTTGTGTTTATCCAAATTCTCCCCCTTTTTGTGATATCAAAAAGAATGAAAAATTACGGATTTGAACACATTCAATATTGCACTGAACTATAAGTAAATGCTATAATTAACTGGGTATGAATAAGTGAATTTTGTATACTGGCTAACTTAATCATAAATCAATAAATAACAAAACAAAAAAGATAAGAAAAGAATTTTCATTCACAAGCTACGACAGTGATATACAGAGGAATCAAGGTTTAGGGATAAGACAGGGAAAAAGGTGTCTATCTCCTTTGAATTACGGTCTTGATCTCTGTAAACTGTTCTCGAAGCCTCTTCATCATCCCATCTCCTAACTTGATGATAAGATCCCTGTTCTCCTGAGTCATATGAATATCTTCAATCAAATTAACTCTGAAAAACTCATGCATTCTTTCTTCTTTTTCAACAAAAAGAGCCAGCTTTTCTGATAACTGATTCAAAAGAATCCTAATCGGTTGCTCTCCAGATGTCAACTGATCTACCAAAAATTTCTGATTATCTAGCAAAACTGACAAAGGGGCACTATTACACTGAAGATCGTGTAATCTGTCACTCATATTGCTTAGTGCTCCTGTAATTGCTTGAAATCTTCGAATCAAATCAGGTGAAGAACCTGATCCACTCACAGCACTATTTGCAACAGATTCAAATTTATTCTCCATGTAAATTTTCATCTCAGCCAAATCATCTTTCTTTACCATCTCTGATTTTAACTGATCAACAGCATGCAACATATCAGTCTTAAACAAATCTACTTCCTGTCTTGAAACAGTAGATTCTTTCAGCTTCTGAAACTTCAACTGCTCTAAGTTCAGAGAATTTCTGAGACTATCATTCTCAGATTCTAACTGAGAAATACGCTTGTATAACTCAACAACTTCTTCTTTTCTCGAATCAGGGGCACCCTGTGCTCTATTCTCATGTCCAGAATCAGATTGACGAAGCAGGACAAGGGGTAAAGAATCTGCATCTGATTGTTCTTTGTCCTGAAAAGGTTGATCCACTGAACTATTCTTTGAAGCCTGAAACTCTTCCACTGAAAAATCTTCCTGAAGTACCTCTGTATTAACTTCAGAAGTGTGTTCATCACGAACAGTAGTCTCTCTGACTTCTACTGAATGATCAAGAACAATATTTTCATGAACTTCTTGAGGTCGGGCCACTTCTTCACCAGGCACTGCCTCCATAAGTTGTTCTTGTTGTATTACATTTTCAACAGCTACAGCAACAGATTGAGGTTCTTTTTGGATTTCCGGTTGAGCTGCTGGTTCCTCTATCGGTGCAGTCCTCTCCACAACAGCTTCTCTCACAAATGAATAAGAAATTACAGGTTCAGAGGATTTCAAGGTAGGAGAGATAATTTCTTCATCAATTAACCTCTTCCTTCTAGATTGAAGTCCTTCCTGACTTCTCTCTTCCTCAACTTTCTCCATCTCAAAGCGAATTCTCCTTGCCACTGTACTAACCCTTGATTCTGCTTGTCCCTCTTTGGACTTAGCCGGTTGAGCCTGAGCACTCTCCGAGTCTTCCTCAGCTCCAACAGGTAAGAGTTTTCCTTTAATTGTGCTCCAGAAATATCTCACTTTCCTCAAAGTCACAGCATTAAAAACATTACTGTGGTGACATTTCACCCCAGCACTTACCAATCTGATCATTCCTCTTTTAAACAACAACAAAGAAATGAACCTTCCATAAGGGAAAAAGGTCATTCTTGCTTCACTCTGACAACAGTATCTCAGATATCTTATCATAAATCGAGGAAAATTAAACTTAATATCACTCATCAAAAGATACATTATATACATGTCAGGGTACAGAATTTTCTCCATCTCAGCCATCCTTGGTGCTAAACCAGTCTGAACAAACTTTACTAAGATTTTCTGATCAGGCTCCAAATCTTTAATAAACATCTTCTTTATCACTTTGGTTCCAAACAGAAAAGACATAATGTCTTCAGACTTATGTACAGAATCTCCAATATTCCGTAAATCAAAATGAAAAACTCCTTCATGAGGGCAGTTAAGAATTTGACTTATCTCTACAGATGATATGGAAAAGTCCTTATCCTCTATTTGAGCCAACAAACTGTCCTCCGTATCTCCAAGGCTAAACTGAACAGTTCTAAAGAAATGTCTCATTTCTGCCTCATATAGAAACTCAGAGTTTTCACTATTAAAAGCTTGCTCAAGGCCTTGAAACGACAACGCTTGTTTCAACAGCAAATTAGTTTCAAACAGCCATTCTAAATCGATGACTTTACCTTGCAGTATCTTCCGACCAACTACTTTAGATTTCTTTGCAGCACTGCTCTCAGCTTCATCTGGACGCTTAGTCTTTGCCATTTCAACAACGATTTCTGAAGGTTCGTAAGTTTAGGGTTTGAAGATTCAGAAGAGGGTTTTGGAGCAGATGTGCGGTTTTAGGTTTTCGAAAGGGTTTCCGAAAAAGGTGAAAACAATTTAGAAGGTGAAACGGTTCTGACAGCCTTGATTCCCGTGTAATCACTAATCATTACTTTTATTTAAAACAAAATAAAATAACTTATAGCGAGAAACAGAAATTAAGTAGAATTCGAAAACAGAATAAGATTAAAAAGAAACTATTTAAAATTAAATAAACCTAACTCCCCCTTAATAAATTCAAACCTTGCCGTGGGAAGTGGTTTAGTAAAAATATCTGCTAATTGATTTTCTGTATTTACAAATTCTAAAAATATATCCTTTTTTAACACATGATCTCTTAAAAAGTGATGTCTTATATCAATGTGCTTAGTTCTAGAATGACTAATAGGATTTTTTGAAATATTAATTGCACTAGTATTATCACATAAAATAGGCGTATTATTGAAATTTAATCCAAAGTCCATAAGAGTGTTTTTCATCCACAACACCTGTGCACAGCAACTACCTGCAGACACATATTCTGCCTCGGCTGTTGACAGGGCAACTGAGTGTTGTTTCTTACTAGACCATGATACTAAAGACTTTCCTAAAAAGTGACATGTTCCTGAAGTACTCTTCCTATCTAATCTACAGCTTCCAAAGTCAGCATCTGAATATGAAATTAAATTAAAATCAGAGGTTTTTGGATAAAGCAGAGATTGATAAATAGTACCTTTTAAATATCTAAAAATTCGTTTAACAGCAGTTAAATGAGATTCTTTGGGATTTGATTGAAATCGAGCACAAAGACATACTGAATACATTATATCTGGTCTACTAGCAGTAAGATATAACAAACTACCAATCATACCTCTATATAACTTGTTGTCCACTGATTTTCCAGTTTCATCCAAATCAAGTTTTATATTAGTACACATAGGAGTTGTAAATGTCTTGCTGTTTTCAAGTCCAAATTTCTTAAGTAAATCAGTAATGTATTTGCATTGATTTAAAACATTTCCAAAATCTTTTTGAAATATTTGAAGACCCAAAAAGAAATTTAATTCTCCCATCATACTCATTTCAAATTCTTTTTGCATTAATTCTGAAAATTCATGACAAAGAATTTTATTGGTCGATCCAAAAATTACATCATCAACATAAATTTGTACCAACAAAACATTATTTTTCACAGTTTTCTTAAAGAGTGTTGGATCTGCTAGTCCAACAGTAAAATCATTTTTCAAAAGAAAAGAACTTAGTCTTTCATACCAAGCTCTTGGTGCTTGTTTAAGGCCATAAAGAGCTTTAGTAAGTTTGAAAACAGAATCTGGTTTTTGAGAATTTTCAAAACCAGGAGGTTGCTCAACATAAACTTCCTCCATTAAATAACCATTTAAAAAGGCAGATTTAACATCCATCTGAAATAATTTAAAATTCATATAAGATGCATAGGCTAAAAGGATTCTAATGGCTTCTAACCTGGCTACAGGTGCAAAGGTCTCATCATAATCTATTCCTTCTTCTTGATTATATCCTTTAGCTACTAATCTTGCTTTATTTCTAGTTATTATCCCTTGATCATCCTGTTTATTCCTAAAGACCCATTTAGTTCCTATTACTGGATAATCATGTGGTCTTTCAACTAATTCCCAAACCTTATTTCTCTTGAACTGGTTCAATTCATCTTGCATTGCTATTACCCAGCTCTCATCATCTAAGGCTTCTTCTATGGTCTTAGGTTCTTGTTGGGATAGGAAAGCAGAGAATTCAACTATGTTTCCAAAGTTTCTTCTAGTTTGAATACCAGTCTCTAAGTCACCTATCACAGATTCTAAAGGGTGATTTTTTGAGGTTCTAGACTGTCTAGGCATTACATTCAAAGGCTCTTCAGTATCATGTTCTTCTGAACTGGACTGAATTTCTTTTATATCATTTTCAAAATCATTCTTTAAATTCTCAGGTCTCATGTTTTCATTAGAATCAGGTTCATCTATTTGTTCTATCCTTTTCTCAAAAGGATCAGATTCATCAAATTTCACATGAACTGATTCTTCAACAATCCTTGACTTTTTATTATAGACTCTATAAGCTTTGGAGGTTGCAGAATATCCTAAGAAAATACCTTTATCAGATTTTGGATCAAATTTACCAAGATTATCTTTGGTATTCAGGATGTAAACCTTGCATCCAAAAACTTTAAAGTAATTTACTTTAGGTTTTCTGTTATTCCATAGTTCATAGGGTGTCTTTTTCAAAATAGGTCTTATTAAAATTCTATTCATTATATAACAAGCTGTATTAACAGCTTCTGCCCAGAAATATATAGGTAGGCTATATTCATTTAACATAGTTCTAGCCATTTCTTGAATAGTTCTATTTCTTCTTTCTACAATCCCATTCTGTTGAGGTGTTCTTGAAGCAGAGAAGGTGTGTTTAATACCCATGTTTGAGCAAAAGGAATTAAATTCCTGGTTCTCAAATTCTCCACCATGATCACTTCTCAATGAGATTATATTAAAACCTTTTTCATTTTGAATAGATTTACAAAAACCTTCAAATAAACTAAAAGCTTCACTTTTAAATTTCAAAAAGAAAATCCAAGTAAATCTAGAATAATCATCAACTAATACATAAACATATAATTTACCAGCTAAACTTGCTACTCTTGAAGGTCCAAACAAATCCATATGGATAAGTTCTAGAGGTTTAGTTGTAGCAACTTTATTAACAGATTTGAATGATGATTTGTGTTGCTTGCCAAGCTGACATGCATCACAGAATCTGTCATTTTCAAATTTGAGACTAGGCAAATCAGAAACTAGATATTTCTTAGATAATTTATGTAAAGCATATATATTGCAATGACCAAGTCTTCTATGCCAGATCCAGGATTCACTTATATTAGCAGTTAAGCAATTTACTTGTTGTTTACACAAGGAATACAAATCCAAAGTATAAACATTATCAGTTCTGGGTGCTCTAAACTTAAACAGTTTATCTTTAGAAACAGTACAACTATTGTTAGTAAAATCAACAGTGTATCCATCATCACAGAGTTGAGAGATACTTATCAGATTGTGTTTTAATCCTTGTACATAAAGTACTTTGTTGATTGAGACTGTCTCTGGATCTCCAACTGTTCCAATACCAATAATCTTTCCTTTGACATTGTCACCAAAGGTGACAAGTCCTCCTTCCTTTCGAGTAAGAGAAGAGAAATTAGCTGAAGTTCCACTCATGTGTCTTGAGCAGCCACTGTCCATATACCATATTTCTTTCTTTCTTTGGTGACCTGCTACCTTCAAAGACATTCAAACAAATTGCTTTGGTACCCATATTTTGTTGGGTCCAGGAGTGTTAGCAAGCAGTGATCTGGGTATCCAGATTTGCTTTGTTTTCTTAAAATTGATTGAATCATATAGATCGTTGGAAATATAAGCTTTCTTAATTCCACATATCTGAGGTTGTCTTAGAAAACAGTTTTTAGCTATATGACCTCTTGTTCCACAGTAGTTACAAATAACCTGTTTAGTGCTAGGAACAAAATAATTTTTGTATAACTTAGGTTTTTCTCCTTTACTTCCAATTCCAAACCTTTCCTTTTTAATTACAGTTTTTCCAAGTATCTCATTTAAGGTGTTTTCTCCTTTTGTAAAAATTAATGCAGCCGTTTTATAAGATTCTACTTCATCCTGTAGAGTTTTTATTTTTGATTCAAAATTAATTTTATTTGATTCAGCAGAATTGTATTTGTCAATTAATTCCTTATGTTGTTTTAGCAAAGTATTTCTCTCATCTGAAATAGCTTTGTACAAGTTCTTTATAGATTTATATTTATTAAATAATGAGTCATACCTTTCTTCAAGCATATTGTAGTAAGCTGCAAGTTTTTTATTTGAGAGGCTTGTTTCAGAGTTTGATTCATTATTTGAGTCAGAGGAATAGTATGAGTGTACCTCATCAGTTTCAGCCATGAAACACATATTTGCTTTTAAATTGGCTTCCTCCTTCTCTGAGCATGATTCAGAAGAATTACTTGAGTCTTCAGAAACACTCCAAGTAGCTTTCATAGCTTTCTTGTCTTTCTGCTCATAATCATCTCTTTTGAAGAATTTCTTCTTCTTTGCATCTTTCAATTTAGGGCAATCTGGTCTGATATGTCCCATCTTTTTGCATTCATAACATCTCACTTCCTTGCTATCCTTTTTAAAGGATTTCTTGAAGTCTTTCTTCTTACTATAAAACTTTCTGAATTTTCTGGCTAGCTGTGCCAGTTCTTCATCCGAATTTGAAGAATCAGAGCTTTCTGATTTAGCACTCACTTCTTTGTTCTTCATCTTTCTATCCTTTTGTTGAGAAGTCACTTTCAAAGCAGTATTTTCCCTTTTTAAGTAGACTTTATGCTCATTTACCTCATCTTGCATTTCAGCTTCGTACATCATCAGTGTACCAATCAGTTCTCTCATAGTTAGATCTTTAACAGAAGTTGATTGTCTGATTGCTGCAGAGATTCCATTCCATCGAGTAGGAAGTACTCTCAGTACCTTCAACGCTTGATCAGCCTGCTTGATTGGTTCTCCTAGAGCTGTTATATTATTGACAATTTCTGTCAATCTTCCATTCATCTGAGTGATGCTCTCTCCTTCAATCATTCTGAAAGTATCGAATTTTAACTTAGCAGTTGCATATCTCATCTGTCTTACATTATCTGTTCCTTCATAAGCAACAGCTATTGTTTGCCACATTTCATATGCAGTCGGGCATTGAGATACTCTGTTAAATTCGTCTGGTCCTAGACCACAGATGATTGCATTCATAGCTTTTGAATTTATGTCATACTCAGCCTCTGTAGCAGCACTCCATGTATCGGGATTTTCAGGAATTTCATAGGGAGTCAGAATCTTTGAATAGACTCTGTAACCAAGATTTTTCAGATAAATAATCATACGTGATTTCCAGCAGCCATAATTATCTCCATTAAAGTAAGGTGCTCTGACCATTGACATTCCCTCTCTCATATCAGCCATGATACACTATGTATAATCTTTAAATACTTCTAGCTTGATAGGACTTTAGAAATAAGAAGCTCCTCCTCTGATACCAATTGTTGGATCTGAATCTACGGATTATACACAAGAGGGGGGTGAATTGTGTCTTTTTCAAATTATTACAATCTCTTCAATTTAGACAAATTCTGTTCACTATGCTTTTGCACGATTAAATATGCAGCGGAAAAAGTAAAAGCATGAACACACGGATGTATAGTGGTTCGGGGAACAGAAGGCCCCTAGTCCACTCCACCAACGCTCAAATCCACGAGCTTGGCGATTTTCACTATCTGGTCCTCGTTTCCACAGACCCGTCCACAACTGAGTACAGGCAGTTGACACCTTTACAAGATTCAGGCACACACAGCCTTCCTGGTTCAAACACGAACCCACACAGCTTAGAACGAGAAGCTGATCACTCAAAAATAAAAGGGTTTCGATAAAGAAACACTTCTCCAGTTGTTCTTCACAATTGCAACAGAATGCAATTGACAGTAGATAGATCGTCGTCTTCAGAAAATAAAGATCCGTAATCAAAACAGTTCTGAGTCGATCCAGTTGCAATATATATTACCAGAAACTTCACAACTTTAGCAGCAGTAGATTCACAACAGGTAGTTGATGTAGAACACGTGAATCTGCTATCAAGATCTTCCTTCAGTAATAAAGGTCTTACGCTTCTTCTCGATCACCAGAAAAGAACGCTTTCACACAGTCTCTGTTTTCTTGCTCGTCAAAAGATCAATCATTTTTTTCACACACTTTCCTGTGCATATATATATCCGAAGTTTCCAAGATAGAACATATATATTCAAATATGAGAAAATCTTCCGCATAAATAGATCCATGAAAATCTCCTTTAGATTCGCGATATTAAATGAAATAACAAAGCCGTTGTAACTCCCCTGAAGAATCGGCATAAAAAGCTCCGTTTAAATCAATCATTAATCCGTTGTAAACCGTCTCTGATTCAGTCAAAGTCGTATTTAAGAATCAGCTCGAAATCCGCCTAATAATCCGCTTGATTGACTAATTCAAAAGGAAATATCGTCTGTCAAAAATACCCCGACGCCAAACGTAGGGTTGATGACGTGGCTCCAAACGTAGGGTTCACAAACGTAAGGTTCAGAACGTAAGGTTCAGAACGTAAGGTTGAACATACATACTTTCTCTTCAGCATTCAAACGTAGGGTTGATCATCCATACTTTGTCTTGCTTCAACTCTCCAAAGAACGTACGGTTGATTATAAAAGTAAGGTTGATGATCCATACTTTTGAGAAACAAACTCAACACTGAAAACTAACGTACGGTTTCTCTTCCATACTTTTCAACAACGAAAACGTAAGGTTCCTTCCAAACGTAATGTTCTTCTTCCATACTTTTCAACAACGTAAGGTTCATTAACCATACGTTTCAAAATAACATAAAAAGTAAACTTTTCATCCATACGTTACGTTCATCAACGTAGGGTATGAACAGTGATTCCAGTACGCGCTAAAATTGATCTCGCGCTACAGTGATTCCAGAATACGCTAAAATTGATCTCGCGCTACAGTGATTCCAGAATACGCTAAAATTGATCTCGGAATAAATGAAGTATGAAATCTCGTTATATAAAATAAATTCCTGCAAAATACTCAACGAAATAATTAGTAAATAATTAAGGGTATTTGTGAGCATCAAAATCATCATAAAGAAACAGAGTATTATTTAAAATAATCTCCCCCTTTAAAAAACATTATTTTGATTTGTTTAAAAACAATACATTGCTCAACAATCAATGTCATTAAAAAAATATCATTCATGGATTTTTCATGGATTTTATTATTATCAATCATTTTTATTGTTTCGATGAGACGATTAGGGTCAGTATTGATATTTACACATAATACCGTGTCAAAGTCCTGACATTTTTTTAATTATGATCTCGATGAAAAATCATGAAATTCAACTAAGCGATTCAACTTCGTTTCTTGAAGCAGGTGTGAGTGTGTATGAAATTAAAATGGTCGAAGTAATGGTGATGATTGGGGTACTCAAACTTCAAGCAAAGCTCATTTTGGAGATGGTTGTAATAATTTGAAATTGCACGTTGGGATTACAAATAATGGAAAATGGTCACACACTTAAGTGGGCACATTATGTACAAGTCCAACCCCCCCCCCTCCAAGGTTCGAATGAATGCGAGTGGGTCCAAAAAGGGTGTTCTTGCAAAAATTGCATTAAATGGGAAATGAAAATTACAGTAACAAAAGTGGTTAAATAGTGAGAAGTGTTGTCACGTCCCAACCTATTGGTAAGTGAACTCTCCTGGCCTACTGGAGACGGACTTAGGGAGCTCAAGAAGTGTGATTTTCATGAGAAGCTGAGTAACGAGTCTTTCGATAACTCATATCTGCAGATACAAATTTACTAGAAGGGGATTGGATGGTGATTTCGCATCTTGTGTTTACTATGAGATGTTGAAACGAGATATCTATACAAGATCATCTCATTGTTGTGTGGATTGACAATGAAGCAGAAATCGTGTTTTCGTGATTGAAATATCGAATTTTGAACATCAATATTAAATTTGACTCTGACATGGGGGGTCAAGACCTGTGATTTTCTGGTTTCCTAACAATGAGTTAGATTAGTATAAAACTTATCATATTCTAGTTCATTATTGTGAACACTGGGATGCAGTGATTATTGATTAAAAGTGGTTGAGATATGTAATTCACTTAGTCACTTTAGTGTCACTCTATATTTGATAGTTGTTGATTAGCCATTGAAAGTGCATAATTTTAATCACATTTTTGTGTGTTTCGTGTTATTCGTTGTTCATAAAAGCCTTGACGTTGCATTTTACAATTGGAACTTCATTTCTCATCATTTGTGCAATTCATATTTAAAGTGTATTAAAGTTGGCCTATTTAAGCACCACCTTATGGAACATTATATATTCATGATTTGAATTTGGAATCTCAAGATAATTCAAATCAATATGGGAGGAACATTTTATTCTTCTGGAGCAATGAGAGATTCACAAAGGAAAATGGACATATCAGGCTTTAAATGTAGAAAAATCCGGGTAAAAAATATTAGACCTTGGTCCACTAAAATTAATTTGGAGCCCACAATGCACATACAATGAAGTTGAAAATTTATCTGAAGATAGAGTACTTCAAGGGGGACATTTCATTAAACTACAAATGTGGCTAATTCTGTCTTTTGGAAGTTGACATAGGCTGCCCAAGCTGAAGTACAAATTATGGGCTAGATCTAAAGACCCAAAAAGTCATCCCACCATTTCGACCATAACATTTGAATGAAAAATTCATTTGGGTTGAAAATTTTCAAAATATCATAGGACATATGGGGAAACATTTTCTTCTTTTACGACCAAGCCTAATTCTCTCAAAATCAAGGTCGTTCTAGTGTGTCAATGAGAAAAGAGAAAAAGAAGGCATATTTCTTTGGGAATGATGGAAATTAATTCTCCACCCACTTTCCACCACCTTTTAGCCTACCTTTTCATGTTGGATGAATTTTCCACCATTTTTCTTGATTTAAACCTCAAAAAATTCTATTTAAGGAGGATTTTGGGGAGAAAGTTGAGATATTTTGTCACTCATCGTTCATTGTAATGTTATGATGTCATTTTGATGTCTTAAGCTTGTTCTTCACTTGTAAGTTGTTATAATTCACTATATTTTTCTAATTAAAAGTTATCCATTAATCATAAGTATTATTATTCACATATTTATCACTGTAATTACATTCATTACATGGCATGAATCCATTCACACAACAACAGAAGTGATTGTTATTTGTTTGTTTTCTCTTCTTCAATCCCACTTTTGTAAGTCGATTTCCGTCTTCTATTGAGATCTTTACATCAACAGAAGAATAACCCTATTTTGGGTTGATTTTAGGGAGTTTTTTGGGGCTTTATTGGATGTTATTTCATGTGTTTTAAACCTTCAATTAGTTCTTTGATTTGAGGGTTTCATTCAATGACTTATTTTCATCTTCGTCTTCACCAATTTTAACGATTACATATTTTGAGTGCTAGTACGATCGAAGTCCTTGGAGTGATCACCAAAGCGATCCTCTAAGTGCATTAGTTATTAGCCTTGGAATTGTGTGGGGATTAAATTGGTGAATGATAGGGTTTGTTTTTATCTCATTGAATGGATACTTCTTGAATCGATGATCTAAAATTTTATAAGAAAAACAATACATTCAATATAACCCTAACAACAACCTTAGATTGACCCATTCACATTAATTGTTTTAATTAAAACATTTGTATGTTTTGTTATTAAAATCATCTCAACCCAAATAGGTGGACACTTCATAGCCAAAACTCTCAACAACATATGAGTGTCAAGGTCCACCTCTTCAGTCTCTGTAGATTTGACCCCTACCTATGCTACAAGCGACCGCATTTACCCATAGGGTAAATTCGGGTGAAATCAAATTTTGGCTCCATTGTCGCAAACCTAAGTAAGTAACCTTAGAAAATCATTCTATTCATCCCAATTTTCTTATCTCATCCCATTTCCCTTATCATGTCCCCTTTCTTTTTTCTCTCTTTTTTTTCGGCGCATGCTCGTCTATGCATGTGACCAATCAAACCGTCAAGTTAGAGTGGATAGTTTTGGGGTTGGGGAGTCAAACACACCATGGGTCCTCTTTACATTAGATCATAATCTTCTTAAGACTACAAATTCTAAATTCGAGTCAATTCCAATGGAGGTTCTTCCACAAAACCCTATTATAAACCCAAGTGGGAACCAAAATGGAAACCCAAATAAGTAGCTCCAAACTTGGGGAATGCGGTCAATCAAACCATGAATGAATACCCCATGTCTTCTTGGATCAATGCACCCTCTTTCATTATACATGTTTCCCCATGAGATTCCCGCTATGTCTTCAAACCCCCTATCCTAAACCACCTTTCAACCTTTAATGGGACAGAGTTAGAAATTCCATACCTTCATATCAAGGAATCCAATGACATTGTTGGAATCATGTGCCCCCCACATCAAATTGAACTAGCTAAGATGATGCTCTTTCCCTTTTTATTAAAGAACCAAGATAAGAATTGGTTGAATAATATAACACAAACATCCATCCATTCATGACACCACTTACAAATAGAATTCTACAAAAAAACATTTCCCCCATTACAAAATAATTACACTAAAAAGAGTATTCAAAACTTTGTTGAAAAAGAAGGATAGTCACTTTATAAAATATGAAAAAGGTTCAAAGACACACTAAACATGGAACCTCGCCATGTATTTTCAATCTCATAACAAGTTCAAATCTTTTATGAAGGGTTAGGGTCAAAAAATAAATAATTCATTGACACGATGCATAATGAAACCTTTAAAAACAAATCCCTAAATGATGCTTACAAGTATCTGAAAGGTCCGGATGAACAAAACCAAACATGGGGAACCTCACCCTACTATGAGAAGCCTCACAAATCTGGTGGGATGCACACTATTAGGGTTGAAGAAAGACTTAGGTTTAAACTCGGTGCCCTCACTAAGAAGGTCTGAGAGATCAATCTTAGGAAAGTCCAAGAAATCCAAATTGTTGACCCTGTTTGCAAAATTTGTGACAAACATAACCATAAAACTGATAATTATCCAATCATTCCTTACAAAAGGATGTTATTTTAGGAGTACCACCAATAAAGGTCAATTATTTGAACTTTAAGAAGCCACAATATTAGAACACTTTCAATCCAAAGTACAATGACCATCCATGATTCCGTTGGAAAGATAATCAACAACCCAGTCAACCATAAGGTCTAAATCCCTACCCACTACAAAATTTTATAACCCATGAATAATCTCAATACCAACCATTTAAATACCAACATCCCCCAATCCAATTCCATCAATTAATCCAATAGACTAAATATCCACCTGGGATAAACCAACCAACTCAAACATGTAGGTTACGGGTGTAGTGGAAGCGTGCGATGGGCGGTGCACAACTTTACTTTTGCCATAATCAATGATCAATCCATGATCTATACGATGATGAATGTCATGATACACATAATTGAGTCAAAGAAATAAACAATAACGAATTGTGTTGGAACCTAAAGAGGGGAGATCAACACATATTGTTTATAATTAATTTAATTGGATAAAGAATTACCTCTAAGGAATTATTTCTTCGTTGATGAGTTCGGCGATAGATTTGCAGTGCACCTTCATTTAATTATATAAACCACGTGTAAATTTCCTCTAGTGGTGATTCACATGTGTTCCGTGAATCTCTAGATATCACCGAAGGAGTCTTCGGGTGCTAGCATGGAAGATCCTTACACTTGCGTTGTCCGTCTTGATCGCCTCGAGAATTGTTTCTAAAGAGTTCTTCTTGATCTGGTGAAGGAGGATTGCTCACCATTCTTGGGAGTGTTCTTGGAGAAGGTAGATCTCTAGGCTTGAGAGGATTCTCCAAGATTGTTGTGCACAACCAACAAAAATGAATTGACTTATTGAGAAAATAATATAATTGAGTATTTATATTGATAAGGTTAAAATAAAATAATTGTACAAGTGCCCTTATTTATTTATTTAATCTTAGAAAAATCCCATGGAAAATAATAATATTATTATTATTTATCGAAACGTGCTTAACTTATGAATTATAATTAAATATTATTTAATTAAATAATATTCAATATTTATTATTTCTCACCGGACCATTAAACTTGGTATGCCATTCCTCCACAATATTTATCAGGCCTTGAGTAATGTTTATTTATTTATTAAATAAATATCACTATATTATTCACCAATAAATAAATAAATATTATATTCACTAAATAGAAAAAAAAATTATTAAATATTCTGCTCATAATATATTCTCTTGAATAACTAGTGACATAATAAATGTGATCAAACATACATGAATAATTATTAAACCACATATGAGAATAATATTTATTCAACCTGTTAAATAATAAATAATAATATATTATTTAACTAAGATTATGGATACACATAGTGTGTGACCCTCTAGGCCTCTTTCTTAGCAGTATTCGGCGAATCGACCTAAAGTCCAAGGTTAACATCTAGCAACACACCAAGGCACCCATAGAGAAAGAAGTTAATGTTGCAACGACATGTCGCCTCATACAAACGCTTACTATGTAATATAATACCTTTATCAAAATACGTCAAATCGAGTATGTTGCATGTCAGTGTCATCAACTTATATGTTTGATATCTCTTTCTTTGACTTTTCAGAATTATAACTTGCCTATAGAACACCATGACCATGGATTTTTAAGCTACATCATTTCCATAAAATGGCCTAAGATATTAAATTTCATTAAAGAACATAAGGGATAAATCCTTTCTCGCATTATTCATTAACGCAATATTACTCGCGACACACCAAACATATCTTACCTTACCATAAACATCTATTGTCACGGTTTTCATCAATACATATAAGTGCATGACTCATAATATTCATTAATAATAATCTTAAAGTCTAAGAACCAATACACATGTCTGTAAATAGGAACATCCAATGACACATAGAAATGTGGATTTTTTACTGGAGGGTCTCGTTCTCATAGTACCCTACTAGATATTACCAAGGGTGTACACCATGAGAAGGTGCCTCATAGTCCCATGAGTCTTCAACCCTGATAGCTTGTATCATTTATGTCCTTCAAAATGATATTATTAAGCTATAGAACATATATTCAAGAATAGCATCATAGTACGTTTGGGTTCCCATCATAGTGGAGAACTGTTATGACCTTTTTGTGCGACAACTACTTTTAAGACTTTATCACATATTATGTCATGCATAAGAAAAATCATGATGTGATAAGTAGTTTATTAATATTCAAAATAATGAATAAATGTTTATCATAAAGTACAGATAAGTTGGTTCTAGGGAACCAACTCCAATAAAACACCTATCCAATT
Organism: Viscum album; assembly: GCA_963277665.1. Classification (NCBI taxonomy): domain Eukaryota; kingdom Viridiplantae; phylum Streptophyta; class Magnoliopsida; order Santalales; family Viscaceae; genus Viscum; species Viscum album. The sequence continues at coordinate 1,076,179,224 of OY728139.1, read as the reverse complement.
TGTTCATCTCCCAACACATGAACAAATGAGCAAAAAAATGGAAGAAATGGATTCTGAAGTGTCATATTTAAAGCATGAATTGAAAACCATTAAAACTGAAAAGGTACCCATGCCCACTCAGGTGGTCCGACCCCTGACCTTAAGGGGTAATCTAGTGGAACACAATCATCTATTTAAAAACTCAAAGTAGTGACCATCTTAAGAAGTGGTAAATCCATTGAGAAACCTAAACCAATCATTCCAAAACCATATAAAGATTCAATATCTCATGATAATGATGGATAAAAACTCATTGAATCTGAAAAATATGTTGAGAATGTGGAGGAATATACACCTCCCCAAACAATACAGCAAGCTACTCCATTCCCCTAAAGAATAAGAGGGAAATCTAAGCCCAAGTCCAGTGAAACATTTGGGGAAATCATCTCTCAGGTTAAGCTTAACATTCCCCTCCTTGGCATAGTCCAAACTATACCCACCTACTCAAAGTACCATAAGGACTTTTTATCCTTCAAAATAAAGTTCTTATATAAAAACCAAGTACCTTTGGCTAATAATGTGAACACAATCATTCAGATAATCATTCCTCAAAAGTTGAATGACCTCAATTGTCCTTACATTAATGTCGATCTTGGTGATAATTTTTTTTCAAGGCCCTATGTGATCTATGAGCTAGTGTTAACCACATTTCATATGTCATATATTTACAATTATGGATTTGAGAAGTCTAATCCACATTTTTCACTCTCTAACTTTTGAATCACAATTTTTGGGTTCTTAAAGACATCTCGAAGGATGTTTTGGTAAAAGTTGAAAATTTCATTTACCATGCCAACTTCATTGTCCTCGATAATCACCCAAACTTAGGTCCTAAGGAGAAAAACCCCATCAACAAATTATTGAAGGATTTTTATGTATAGAAGAAATTATTTTCTTTTATTCACGCGAGGTAAATTTGTACCCTTAGCTTGAATCTCTTATAAATAGATCTGATAATGATATTTCAAAACACTACTGCAAATTTGGGTTTATTCAGTGATAGATTTTACCAACGTTAGTGAAAAGTGATGATAAATGGTAACTTTTATCAGTGCTAAAAAAGGCATTGATAAAATAAAACCTTTATCACCACTTTTTTTAGCGTTGATAAAGGGTTACCTTTATCGCCATTTTTTAGCACTGATAAAGGGTATCCTTTATCAACACATTTTCTAGAATTAATAAAAGATGCCTCTATCAGCACTAGTTAAAGTGTTGATAAAACTAGCACGTGAGTCCCACATCAAACTTGTGGAAAATTGGGCACTTCTTTTCATATCATTTTGCGACAACAACATACCAGAAGCCTGTTGTGGGGATGAACTCTCACACACTCTGCACAAAATTAAATGGGCTTGTGCGAGACTCAAACCACTCTATAATCATTGTGATCCACACTCCATGGCCCCCCTTGGGAATTGTACCACCTTATTCTCACCATGGTTCACACTCAGTAGGGCTAGTGTAAGATCTTGACCTTTTTATGAAGTCATATCAGGCTCGTTTTTAGGTAATTTTTGAGGTTTTTAAGTACCTTTGTTTTGAAGTTGTGGTTTGAGGTGCGTTTGGGTGAGTTTTTAAGAAAAATTAACAGATAGAGGGATGTGCATGATTTAACAAATCGTGTGAACCGTGCAAACCTAGATAGAGAGGTCTGCATATTTGGTGCACGATTCACCCTAACTGTGCGCCCTTGTGCAGGAAACCGTGCATGCGGGTTTTAATTATCTAAAAATTAGTTTTCAAATCACCTGAGCCCCCTATACCCTTATATTTTTAACCTAGGCTCGGTCTTGAAAAATTCTAGGAGATCCCAAAGCATTTTGGAGGGATTCCAAGGTGATTAAAACACCGTTCTTCGAGATCTAAAGCTTGGATTGAAGATCCTCTCTCTTCCCGATAAGTGGATTTCATCCCGTTGCTTCTCCCATTCTTTTATCTATATTTCTATGATCTTTTCATGGAAGATATCCTTTGTTTCCTTAGATCTAAACCAATGAGTTGAGATATATATATAATATTGTGGATCTAGATCTAGAGTTGGAGGATCTTGATGCTTTTGATCTTAATTTTGGTTTAGGGGTTTAGATCCGAATCTTGATTGACGTTGTTGTACCAATCAGATTTTGGGGATTTCCACTGGGCAAACATCCATCAACGAACTGAGGTAGGTGGTCTAAATCGAACTCCCATAGTCGTGGATTTAATATGTGTATGTGAGATTATTGATTTGCTAGCTTCCCTTGATAATTGATTTCCTAAATTGGAGTAATTAAGAATATTAATTTGACTTGTTGATACTTTGGAGATATAGATGATTAATTGATGATTTAATCATGGAACAAAGGGGGATGTCCAAATAAATATTTGGTTTGGAGATTTTGTTTATGGGTCAAGATATTGTAATTGAGATATTGAATTGGTTGTGTTAAGATAATTAATTGGGGGAAATTAATTATGAGATTATGTTTGGATGTGTAAGATAATTAATATTGAATTAATTATGTGCCATGATGTTGATTAAAGATAATTAATTATGAGAATTAATTATGGAAAGTTGATATTTGATTTGGACAATTAATTGTGAAGAATTAATTATGAAATAAGATTTGTATTGATTGATTAATTAATTAATGGGCTATGTGCTTAGTTGATTGGTGGGTTAACTAATGGATTTAATATGTTTAACTAATTGTTGGATTAGTAATGGAGTTATGTGGTTAATTCTTGTGAATTAATTAATGATTAAACGATTGAGAATGTGGGTGCTATACATGGCGTTCTAGACTGAGTTATAAGTTGGGACTTGGACATGGCGTTCCTCCCCAATAGTTATCCAAACTTGAGATGTGGGGTGTTAGACATGACGATCTACACTGAATGAGATTTGGGGTGCTTGACATGGCGTTCAACACCAAATGAGATTTGGAGTGCTTGACATGACGTTCAACACCAAATGAATGAAAAAATGAATTATGATTTAAATGCAAGACATGATTTGAAAGCGGGTCTAATGTGATGATTAAAGAATTAATGACAATGCGATAACTGTTTAATCATGCCTTGTATTTATTACTTCATAGAATTGCATACACTATCTTTTGACTGGACTAGTTTTAGACACCGTTGGTGGTGGCCTACTAAGTCGTACTCACACCTTATTTGGGTCGCCTGATCGGCACCCGAGTAGAATTTTTTGTTGTAGGACGGGATAAGGGCAATGCCCTGAGATAGGTTGTTGTTTGAGAATAGAGCATGGATGAGGGAACTGAACGTGGTTCGAGACCCGCTTTGGAGTCGTTGTGTCTTTATTTTAGTTGCATTGTAGACACTTGACACTTGCATTGTCCTGACATGTTTTCCCTTTCAGTTGAGTATTGTATTTTTTGTTTTGACAATCATATGACATAGTATTGTTCTGGTTATTTATATGCTTCCACACTTGTTTATTGTTGTTTTCTTTTGTTGATGTCTTATTCCGATAAAAGAGGGCATAGTCTCCCCATGACTGACTTACCAGACCATCGCTGCTAGTCAGCATCCTCTAGCGTACGAGGAGGTGTGCTTGAGGGCATGTGACCAACCGGCTCGAGGCACCGTTTAGGGGCACCCGGGTTGGGACGTCACAACTAGCTAAGTTAATTAATTTTTTTATAATTAAATTCTTATTTCATATATAAAAATATATATTGATATATATAAATATATTAAATAATATATATATATATATATTAAATTTGTTTATTTTTATTTTTTATTTGATTAATATTTTTAAAATTTATCCATTTTAAATATTTATTTATATTTATTCATTTTTTTATAATTAAATTCTTATTTCGTATATAAAAGTATACATTGATACATATAAAAAATATATTGATATATATTAAATATTAACATGTATTAATATATATATATATATATATTAAATATTAATATGTATTAATATATATATTAATACATACATACATACATATTAATATATGTTGACATATATTTATAAATAGTATATTAATTATTTAATTAAAAATTAATAAATTATAAAAATGTTATATATACATATATATAATTAAATAAGTACTACATTGTCTATAATTAATAAAAATGAATAAATTTATTAAATTCTTAATATACTAATTAAATAATTAATTTACTATTTATTACTATATATATATATATTAAATTTATTCATTTTTATTAATGCACATTTCATTAATAAAATTTTTAATATTTTTTTTAACATTTAATGTTTTTAATACATTTGTAATTTACATAATTAATATATATTCATTTTTATTTAAACATACATTCATACGGGTTCACAAGTTTGACCGGACCAACCCCTATATTTTTTATAATTAAATTTATTAAATTTAACATATATATATATATATATATATTAATAAATAGTATATTAATTATATATATAATTAAGTAATTAATATGTTGTTTATAATTAATAAAAATGAATAAAATTATTAAATAATTAACATACTGATTAAACACTTAATATGCTAATTAAATAATTAATATACTATTTATTGCTATATATATACATATATATTAAATTTATTCTTTTTTAAATAATTGTATTCATTTTTATTAATTATAAACAATATATTAATTATTTAATTATATATATAATTAAATTTCACTCATTTTTAACATGAATTCATTTAATATAATTTATTCATTGATGATGTTAAGTGTGTGCTTGCTTTTTTTTTATAATTTATAGGTAGTTGGTGTGGCGTGTGAGTGTTAAACCCTGTAATTTTGCATCCAAAAGACCAGGGTTTGATTCCTGGCAAGCCCCTTGGGGGATTTATGATACAAGTGCTGACACATGTGCTAATATGGGTGACGGTAACAGAGACATGACACGTGGAAGACGATGACACAGACATGATGTATGCAAGGGGTGTAGACCCATGGACATGCTGATGCAAGTAGGGTCTTTAGGCCATCAAATGAATGGGTCTTCGGGCCATCCAAAGGTGGGCCTACAAGCATTTTTTAATATTTATTTATAAATGTTTGTTTATTAATATTTAATTTTTTAATTTGGTTGTAATTTATATAATTAATATGTATTCATTCCCATTTTAACATATGTAAATATTCATTTTTTTAAATTATCTATATAATTAATAACAATTATTCATTTTTTAAATTTATTCATTCTTATTATTATTTATTTCATTAATAGAGGCTACATATTATAGAATGTCATTATTCAATTTAACATATATATCAAACTTTTCTATATATATATATATATATATTATACACACACACATTAATTTCACACACACAAACATTTACATAACTAATGAAATCTTATATAGAAACACACACCCTCAATATTTATGTAATTCATTCAAATTTTAATATTAATTTTAGAATTTCATTTAGTAACATAATATATTTAATATATTATGTTTTCAATCGGTGAATTTTATTTATTTATTTTTAATATTATTTTAGTTGGTATTATTTATCCATCTTAAATATTTTTTTTTATTTTTTTTGAAATTTAATCATTTTTTAATATTTATCTACTATGTTTTAATATTTTCAATATGTATTCATCTTCATTTAAATATATGTTCATATTTTATTTTTTTAATAATTTTCATAAATAATAAAACCTATCCATTTTTTTAATATTTTTAATGTCTACTCATTTTTAATTATTCAATTTCACTTATTTTTTACATTCATGCATTTAAGATTATATATCCACTAATAACATTAAAAATATATTTGTAAATAAATATTTATAAATAAATATATTTATAATGTATATTTACTATATTTATAAAATTATATATTTATACTTATAAATGAATAAATATATTTTAAAAAATATATATTTATATAATTATAAATAAATAATCACATATTTAAATAATTATAAAATTTTAATAAATATATTTAAACAATGAATATATTTACTATATATATATAATTATATAGATATATTTATAATTATATACAAATAGTTATAAATATATTTACAAATATATTTATTTATAATTAGAATTATGCATATACATCTATAATTATATTCATAAATTCATATTTAAAATTCTTTTAATATATTTATAATTATACACATTTATATTTATTTATTTATTTATAACCATATACATTTAATTTTTTTAATTATATTAATTATATAGGTCTTTATCAGCGCTAAAAAAACATCAATAAAGAGGTATTTTATCAGCACTTATTATTTTAGCACTGATAAAACCCTTCCCGATATTTTAAATAGAACCCCAACTGAATTGATTTTCCTCGCATCGTTCAAGCTCTCGCGGAAGTTCAACTCTTTCGCCACTCCCCCTCGACCTTCTCTCAGATGAATCAACTCTCTCAAATCTAAGGTATGTTATTATTTATCCTTTTATCTCATTTATTAGCATCGACAATCACCTCTCTCGCACATACCTAGTCCAAACCATGTTTATTTCTTACTTTCTACCGCTTTGCCTCTTCGCCATCCTTATCTTCACCTAGGCCGACCATCCACCATCGTGAAGCTGCCCTCTGACGACCACCCTTTCCCCATCTTCCACTCCCTCGATCGATTGTTGTGAAACAACCCTTAGACGACCACCCTTTCCCCAGTGGGAAGGGTTTAATATATATCTCTTCATCCATATAAATTATAATTTTTTATTTTTTTCATGTCGGATTTATATAGTTCTTTTCATATTTTATGTGAACGTTAATTTTGATATATTTCATTATTTTTATGCTATACTATTATGTTAATTAAAATATACTCATATTCTACTTAAATTATGTGATTTCCCATAAGAAATTTAATATTTTGTTTAGAATGGAATTGGAATGAAAATGAAGAATATGTTAAGAACATTGATGTGATTCCATTGATAATTATTCATGTGTTGTTTCTTGATTTGTTTATATTATGAATAATATTTGTATATATTTTAAATTTCTTTAAACTAATTATAACAAGTTGGATCTTATATGTGTATTTGTACTTGAATTACTCTTAAGAAGTTATAATAAATTATGATTCTAAATGTGAAATTATCAAAAGAATGATAATGCGATAAAAGTATAATGGATGTCTAGAATTTGGAATTGTAATGGATAATAAGGAAGAATGAACATGTTTTTCTAATCCCCTCTTATCCCTCCACTTATTGTTTAAGTGTTGAATATAAGTTGTCACATTATGTTTTAATGTTTATATGGAAAATTATTTAAGGATTATAATAAGATGAAAATGAAAAGAAACTGTTAAATTAAAGGTTGATGATTCATGTAGTGCAATTTGGGTTGGTTAATTCATCCCGGGAAATTATTATTAGTGTTATCTTAGGAATATTATGTGGGAGGATGTAATATAAGGTTTTCTCGTAACTTTAAGTGGCTGTGTTTAATTCATGTGGTGATACTAAAATAAATAATTAATCAAATAATTAAGTGGTGAGTTATGTATTAGCAAGATCTTATATTAAAATTTAGTAGTGATATCTTGTATGATGTTGCAATGTTTATTAGATCGTGAATTGATAAGAATGATTTATCAATTGTTTCTTTATTTTTACATCTGATAACTCACTATGACCATTCAATTATTTTTATCGTATGTGCTGGTTTTCTTGATTCATTGTATGCGTGATTATTTTCTTGCTTGATGGGCCTGTAAATTCCTAGGGAGGTTTCAAGGTGTTTTAGAGTGTTCTATTTATTTTTATATTATAACAGGACTCCTAGGGTTTAAGGTGTTGTGAGTTTTCCTTGGTTAATATAGATGTTGAGAAAATGATTTTTCATATTCATTTTCTTATCCAGTTACCTTAAATATGAGGGGTGGACAAGGAAAAATTTAGTCATGGTTTGAGGTGTGTGGGTATGTATAAGCTTCATCTTATTATTTATTTTGATTAATACATGTACATAATAATATTATTATTTTGATCTATTGTGTATCATTATGAATGGTTTGAGTGTCACCACTACAACAGAATCGTCGTTTAGCAGCGGTTTAAACCGCCGCTACATTGTTTGGCGGCGGTTTATAGAAACCGCCGTCTAATAGGGCGTCAACAATATATTAGCGGCAGTTATTTATGTTTAGCGGCGGTTTCAGGAAAGCGTCGTTGTTTCCTCATTTCGTGGAGGTTTCCCTGAATTTAGCGGCGGTTTTACGAGCCCTGGATATCACTTTATTCATGCCGGTTATAACCGCCGTGAATAAAATCAAATTCCAGCGTCCGTAAAACCGTCACTAAAGTCACGGGAACCGCCACAGAATGAGGCAGCCACGATGCTCCTATTTAGCGGCGATTATAACTGCCACTAAAAGTAAATTTTATTTTACATTTAGTGGCGGTTTAAACCGCCGCCAGTATACTTTTCGCGACGGTTAAAATCGCCGCGAAAAGCTGCCCAGAATAAAAAAAAAATTCTTTGCTTCTGCTGCACCACTGCCCTGAAAAACAAATAAAACCAGAAAAAACCATCCCTGGCCTCCCACTAATGACCAAGAGCTGAATATCCAGAATAAATCACAACATCCAAAAAACATGTTTTTCTCTCAATGAGAAATAATATACAACTTTAATATTTAAAAATAGAACAAAAATATGAAACTCTGGAAAATAAGACTTCCTATTAGAGAAAGTATTATTAACACAGCAGTCAGATATCCATCAAAGGTTCCAACACATTCCTCATACTCATGTATACAATATCCTAAATAGTAAATACTATGAAGATAAAACTCCATTGATACAACATTATAACATCCCAAACTAGATTCCACTAAATCTTATAACTTCACTTTCTTAGGATAGATCATCCATAGCGATTCCACTCTACTTATAAAAATTGATAATTGATGAATTAGTAGTTATATTAGTACCAACCAATTTATATAATGATTTTTTTTGGTTTTGTGGCCTAGAAACCATCCTTAATACTTATAATAAATTTGAACTGATGAAATAGATTAAATAACATATTAAAAATATATTGTTATAAAAAATCCTATTGTGGGAATAATTTTAGAGTTACATTGGGATATAGATTTTATAAGAATGTGGATATTTCCAGTGAGTCTTAGTTGACATCTTTTTATGTTGGAATATAGGTTAGGTGGGATATTCTAGTGACCTTTTAGGAATAAACCTAGAATTAGAGTTGATTCCTCATGTTATGTGAGGGGTTAACCTAGTTTTTCTAGCATCCTTGGAGATATTAAGCATCATTGGATGCATCTTTTTAGTTTTTGGTCATAGAATGTGTTTTTTATGTATTTTGGGATTGAGTAGGACTCTATTTGTGGAATGATTCCCCAAGTTGGTAGGCGATCATGAGATAAGTAGAACTTCTAGGTGTTATGAGCATCTTTAATGCTTGAGATTAGTGGGACTGACATGCCAATCTAATTTTATTTAGTTTAGTTAGTTGTGTGATTTTAATTTCAAAGGTGTATAACTCAAGAATTCATCATCCATGTTAAATGGTTATGTAGGATAACGTGACCCTTGGGTTTGATTTTTTGAGTAGGCTAGAAAATACCAAGAATGCACAGTATCATTGGTCCTATGAATTATATGAAATGGGTGTTCCCATTTCATTGATGTAACATCAATTTAGTATTCATTATCATATAAATTTCATATTTAACTAAGGTTTGGTGGAGAGAGTTGTGTGGTGTTTTGTGAAAAAATTTCTAGTCTCTGAGAGTTTGAGGGATGAAATCACAGGTAACACCTTGAGGGGTATTATCACATAACTACTTGGTTTAGGGTTGTGGGATCTAAAACGGTTGTGTTAACCGATCACTCCTTGAGTGAGGTTAACTAGGTATTAACTATGTTGTGGTGAGTGATGTAGACCAGAGTTTTTAGTAGAAAAGCTAAGTTATCCTAGTTCTATGGATGACTATGTAAGAGGATCGAGTTTTATAACATCATCAATCTGGGTTAAAGTTCAAGATGTAGTTATTGATGTTGATTGAATGTGTGCGCATGGAATGAGGATTGCATAATGCACGTGATTATGAATAGACCATTTCTATTTATTATTAAGTGGATGATGTAAATCTATGTGGTAGGAAGTGAACCACAGGTTGTTCAAGGATGGGATATTAGTTCCAGATGAGGCTTCAACATATGCCAAGGATGGATTGTCATGATGGAACATGGTATAATTATGTTGACTCACATCCAGAAACCATGTTTAGTGGTGGACATAGTGTTTTTCATGGGAATTAGATTCCTATTTTTATTAAAATGATGAATATTAAAATCCTATGGTGGGGAGAATCACACAGGTCATGGAAAATGTAACCTTTGGGAGAGTGGTTGTAGAAAGAATAGTCATGAATGGTAAAGAAGAAAGTTCTGGAATTCCAGTATTAAAGTTTCATGACCGGATAACTTGTAATGAATCAAAAAATGGAATTAAGAATCATAATATAAATAATTCAGGGATATAATGATAGGTAATAATTACCAGACAAACCATGATTAAGTGGAAATTGTGTTGGGAATGCAGTTCAAGTCATGCAGTAACAGTTCAGTGATCAAAACAGTTATGGTTGGAAATGGTCCATTGTAACCATCCTAATATTGAAGTATTTGGTAGAAGTTCTTCTCTTAAAATTCATGTTTTTATAATACATACCAATTGTGCGTCAAGTCGACATCCATCTTCGAGATTATATTTTAATTTATAAAGTATTCTTGCCTATATTCATGGACTTATGCTAATTTATCACCCCTCAGTCACACCTATATCTTAGTGAACCACCCTTGATTTAGAACATTCTCATGACATTTTAGAAGAGCTAGAGCATGTTTAGATACTTTTGACGCTTAAATCAAACATTTTCAACAATGGGCCTCACTAAAGTGTCCACAACACTATCCCCTTGATCACTATGAAATGACCCAATTTGTTCAACACATCAACAATGGGTTTAACTCATAGTCATCCACAATCTCGACTACCAATTCAAACACAGACCTAAATGGAATGATGTATACCACACTCGAGAAATGAAGACATAAAAAGAAACATCAGAAATAAATAAAATGCATAAAAAGAAACATGAGAAATCAAGGAAATTTTAGGACATGAAAATGTATGGTGGCAACTATGTGCCACAAATGTTACATATACAAACCAACTGTTTCCATTTTTGTTCAACACATCAACAGTAAAACTACTCAGGGTCCGATGATGCATCATCACCCTCTCCACCTTCATTTCCACTTTGTGCTGTCACCTGTAAGAACATTATATTGAAAATTAAATACGGTTACATATTTATATTAAAACTTAAAACAAATGAAAGTTAGAAAACTAAATGATTTTGATTTTATGTGATTTACCTGTATACCACTAATCGATGCAATCCCACCGGGGGCATATCTGCTCATCTGCTGACGTAGTTCAGTCAACTCTTTCTGCAATGCAGATATCTGATCCCCCTGCTGGTGAACTGTGTTTCGTAAAGAAACAATCTCTTTCTTAGCATCTCCGGGTATGGGCTGACTAAAGTCAGGAGTAGATGCATTAGCTATCCCCAGTGTCCTACTAAAAACCTCAGATGGCACGGGTCCCAAATCCATTCCGCACACTCTCCCAGGATGCTCCTTCCCAAGGACTTTAGCAACCGGGTCATCCTGGGATACATAGTAGGAATGCGCAGGATTGACATCCCATAGTTCTTTAATTTTGACCTATAAATAAAATATCAATATATATTAACACAGAAAAAATTGATAATAAGTTATTATGATAAAAAATTGACTTCATACCCCCAACTTCTTTAGCAGGCTCATTAACAAAACATCCATCTGATTTCTTGTGAACATCCAACCACAGTTCAGTTCTGGATGCTTCATGGCCTAAACTCTGTGACTGCATTAATCAAAGATAAATCAACAATTCAATATATTAAACAGATAATATTGTCTTATAAATATTTAAACTAATTAAAAGATTACCAATGTACTTCTATTTCTAGAAAAAACTTTTTGAGCCCGCAGTATGCGGGATGACTTGCTTCGCTCGGTTTGACGCATTATGTCTTGATAGATCCTGAAATAAATAAAATACAATTTAATACTGATGTATTTAATGTCATTTCCTTTTCATATACATGTATAAATGTAAAATGAGGATAATATAATAATATATATATTTCAATACTATCTGCTTCTGATCCCGATGCCTGTCAACAAACACTTTCCACTGCTCTTTCGGTACCCCACTGGGTAGCTTCTCATACATTTACAGTGCGGTCAACGAAGCATCGTTGAAATCACACCACAATCTCTATTTAAAATCTTTCCACTTCTTACCTAGATTTTTCAACGTCCACTTCCGTGCTATCACATCAGCAATGGTAAAGTGGAAAAACATCTGTATACAGAAATTCATTTTGAAAATATTAGTAACATGACATTAAATTAAACCATAATGTAATAAATTTAACTTTATTTGAGAGTCAAACACTTCATTTTTCCAGCTTGGAGGTATATGTCTCCAATCGTCGTATGAAATGGGAAGGGAAATGGGCTCTGCTGCCAGCTGGCCTAGAATCTGGACAAGCAACCCTACGACATCATCCGTAGGGACCCCGTAAGAATCAAATAACACAACAATCTTCTCTCCATTCAGATTCCAAACATCTGAACTTTTTATTTTTTTCTCCACGGTTGCATTTTTGTCATCTTCAATGAGAAAAAAATTAGTATAAACAAAATGAAATAAATTTATTTAATTAAAATTTGTACCTATGATAGTGACACTCCAGTATGTCCGGGATGAACTGGAAGGGGCGCGTCGCTGCCCCACTGCTGAGGCTCCTGAAGTGGGAGTCGATGACTCAGCCTCTACTGGGAGATCCACAGATGGTGTGAGAGATGGTTCAGGGGTGTCGGCAGCTGGTGCATTAGATGTCGTGGGGAGGGAGCCATATGGATAGTCATCTGTCGCAGAACTGGATGAAATAATGTAACGCTTCTTCCTTGGCATTCCTGTCATTTAATCAAATAAAATTGAGTTCAGAATATATATTTCAAAAAAATTATGTAGAAAAAAAATTAAAAATGATAACAGATGGAGTACTAACAGACAAAATATATATAACAATGATAATGAATGACTGCAGAAATGAAACAAGTGGTTGCTGAATAAATAAATAATTGTACATACAATCATTTTCCCCTTCAATCATGTCGGTTTCCTGCTCCATTGCTTCATCCAATTCATTCATCCTTGCTAGAATAATATTTTCAATATCATGATGGAAAAATAATTCTGCTTCCTGTTGCTGATTAAATTCAATTTCATAGGTCAAATTTTCCACTTCATCACCCATATCATACAAATCTCTTTGTATTATGTGAGCAACTACACTCCACCCTTCATCAGCAACATCATTCACATAATATACCATTTTTTCTTGTGATGCTAAGATATATGGATCATGCAGTTCATGATCACTAACATCCATCAAGCGAGAGAAGTTCATAGAAGTAAATTGCAAGGAATCTCTTTTAACACCTCTGATAATATCGACCCATTTGCATTTGAATAAAACAACCGAAAAATGTCCGTGGTAGTTTAATTCAATAATATCATGCAACTTTCCATAGTATTCCACTTCAGCAAATGTAAATATACCACTATTCTATGTTCTCAAACCCACTTCTCGATCGACTGTATGAAATCTAAAGCCATTCACATTATAAGCATCGAACTTTCTAACTTCTTTTAGAGGACCTCTAGCAAGAAAATTCAAATATTCTGACACCTCTACTCGAGTATCAGTATTCATGATCTGAAAAAAGAAATATACTTTATTAGATTTACAAAATGTATGTGTCAAACTAATATTCGTATTTATTGCAATATTTATGAACTTACACTTCGTGCAAACCATTCTATAAGCTCTTTATTAACAGCTTTCGTTATATATTTCTCATTTCATGTTCGACCTCTCATTCATATCTTTTTTTGTATCCTCAACTCTTCAATAAATGGATCTGCAATTTCACTATTCAACAACACATATCTATGTGCCTGTAATAATTCCAATTCAGTCAGTGTCACATTTGAGGTCCTCCCAACTGATCGGCCAATAATAGGAAATATTTTGGATTTCTGATGTATTTGAGATTGATTCGATGTGTCGTCAACATGTCCAACTCGATTAAATCTTGTCTCAATATCATCCAAGTATCGATAACAAAAGGTAAGACACTCCTCAACCACATAACCTTCAGCAATTGAGCCTTCTGGTTTAGCTTTATTTCTCACGTATGATTTCAAATGCCCAAGATATCTATGAAATAAAATAAACATAATTATGCATTTAATTAAGTACCGATTTTTTTTACTTAACTGGAAAACATATAAATAAAGTACCTCTCAATTGGATACATCCATCAATAATGAACGGGCCCTCCTAATTTAGCTTCCTCAACCAAATGCACAGTTAAATGCATCATTACAGTAAAAAAGGACGGAGGAAAGATCATCTCCATTGCGCAAAGGGTCAATACAAACCTCTCATGGAGGTTGTCAAGCTGAAATGAATGTAGAGATTTCTCACATAGTTTTCTGAAAAATGTGTAGAACTGGAGTACAACAACAATAATTTTTCAGGTAATAATGTACGCAATGCCAATGGTAGTAACTGTTGTAACAAAATATGTGAATCGTGGATTTTCAATCCATGTAACTTACGATTCTTCAAGTCAACACACCTCAAGATGTTACTTGAATACCCATCAGATACCTTAACATTCTTTAACATTCGAAGGAATGTATCTTTATCCCTATTTTTCATTGCAAAAATTGCCGGAGGATACTTTCCATTCTCATCTGGCCAGAGATCGCGTTTTATGTTCATTACTTGTAAGTATTTGCGAGCATTGAGATGATCCTTCGACTTTCCATGCTCATTAAGCAATGTGAAAATCAAATTGTCACATACATTCTTCTCAATATGCATCACATCAAGATTATGCCGTAACAAATTAAATTCCCAATACGGAAGTTTGAAGAATATACTTTTTTTCTTCCATTGTTGCGTTCCGGTTTCGCTTGACGATGCACTTCGTACCCGTTTTCCACTATCATTCAAATGATGAACCTTCCCAAATTCTGTTTCAACATTTTCAAGCTGTGCCAATATTTCAAAACCATTTAACAAATTTGGAGGTGGTCTACGATCAATGGAACCATTAAATCTTGATCTGTTCAGCCAAAATCTATGAGATGCATTGAGAAATCTTCGATGACACAAGAAGCACCATTTTCTACTATGAGGTAGCCGTTTAGCCTCAAAATCAAAGTTAAAAACAGGACAAGCCAAACCCGTGTAAGTGTTCCAACCAGATAAATTCCCAAGCCCAGGAAAGTCACTAATGGTCCACATTAAAGCAACATGCATTTTGAACATTGTTTTAGAAGAAGCATCAAATGTCTCAACACCGTTGCTCCATAACTCCTGCAATTCTTCAATCAAAGGCTGCAAGTATAAATCAATATCATTTCCAGGAATTTGTTTTCCAGGAATAATCATCGAAAGGATAAAAGATGTTTGTTGCATACACATCCATGGAGGCAAATTATAAGGGATCAAAACAACTGGCCAAATGCTATAATTGGTACTCAAAGTCCCAAATGGGTTGAATCCATTGGAAGCCAATCTCAATCGAACATTCCTAGGATCAGCTGAGAAATCGAGATGTAATGAATCAAATGTCTTCCACGATTGGGAATCTCGTGGATGTATCATTAACCCATCATTGTTATTATCTACAGAATGCCACTTCATGTGTTCGGCGGTTTTTGATGACATGAATAATCTTTGCAATCGAGGATTCAAAGAAAAGTAACACAAAACCTTTATAGGTGTGCTCCTTTTCTTCTTCTCCATGAAATTATGTTCATTCAAACTTCCAACATCACCCTTTTCCATCCATCTAAAAGAAGAACATTTCTTATAATTCTGTCTACTTGAATCCTCTCCCCAATAAAGCATACAATCATTGGGACACACATGTATTTTTTTATAATTTAGACCAAGCTTGTTAACAACTTTTTTCATATCATAAAAAGATTATGAGATTTTTGCTTCAGGAAATGCATCACGAATCAATTCTAATATCATGGACATTGCCTTATTTTTAATTCCACACAGACATTTGATATGGTAAAACTTCAACAAAAATGAAAGCTTTAAATATTTCAAACACCCACTATACAACTCTTGATTTCCATCATCAACTAAATCATGAAACACATTTTCCTCAGTGAAGTTTTCTCTTACATTTGGCTCCACAGAATCAAGAGGAGGATCCAATGATATGTGACAATCTTGATCTTCCTGTGTTACAGTCTCAAAAACATCACTTGTCACGTTGCAATTTTTAGCACCCTCTTCTGGTTGTTCTGATATGTTTTGATGCTGATAGTGGTGTCTTGCAGTGCCGAATGCATCATTTATTAGGTTTTGCATTTCATTTTCCATTGTCGACGAACTTGGGACCTCATTATGCTGATTAACATCAGTTCTCAATCTTTTTGTAACGTTCGATTCTCCATGCCAAATCCAACACAAATATTGAGCAGGGAATTGCTTCACTATTAAATGTTCATAAACCTCATCTCTCTTCAACCATGTTCTAAATTTACATTTAGGACATGGACATTTTATTCTCCCTTCAATGGATTGATTAGAAATTGAAAAATCTAAAAACTCATTCAAACCCTTAACATACTGAGGTGTGTTCCTCGGTAATGTGATCCAGCTTTTATCCATGTATATCACAATGTGCCTACACAAAAAACAAGGAATCAAACATGAGACATCTTCTATAACCCCATCATCAAAAACAAATAATGATGAACAAAATTTACATAATAGAGAAAAATTCAAGGATATATCAAGAAATGGGTCTCAAAATTCCTCAAAGTCCCTAAACTGGAAGTACAAAATGGATGAAATCTTTCTATAAGAATGGGCCTTTTCATCATGTTATGGTTCATCCTGTCTCTACTCCTTGCACATTGGATTCTCTTCATTCCCACTATTAATTTGTTGCATACCTGATAAAACTAAGGAATGAACAACCATCGATTTCTAAGAATATTTAGCTTCCATTCACATGTCCCTAGTGACAACCTCCAAAATGGATGTTATGCCCAAAGAAAGTAGAGATGTACCAAGGTCTGGGTGAAGACCATCACCAAAGAAATGATCTTTCTCATAATTGATGACCCATATCTTTGGAGAATATATAACAAACCTTGAAAGGTTATTGACATACTCCCATACTGATCTGTCACCAATAAAAAGTCTCATGAGCTCAGTCTATTTATCTACATTCATTCCCTTAGGAAATAACCATTAAAAAAATCAATATTGATGAGATTCCAATTCATACATTCATGAAGTTAAGAAGGTACCACTGACTCCCACAAGACTCTACTGAAACTATAAATCCAGTTCTAAAAAATTCTCACACACAAAGTATCAGGTTCCCTAAGATAATTGAGGATCACCTCAATTTGTTTCAACTACCTAACTGCTTCCACTGACCCTTGAAAAACACTTAATGAAGGAAGATAGTGATTCAGGAATCCTATGATGGTGTCTGAGATTGAAAATGATTTAACATCAACAAATCAACACGTATTCTAGGTCGGAATAAGAACTAAATAATCCTTTTTGAAAATTACAGTGGACAACAATAACATCTAAATGAACTATATCAATTAAATACTTAAATTATATTTATAAGTTGATACAAGATAGGATATCTAGATTTATCTATGTATACTATAAGAGTAGGAATCATGCTCTTTGTAGTTCTGATAAAGGGACTACTATATAGATCATGCTCAATCATTAAAGGACTGAATTTTAAATATAAGTACATTGATGAATAAGCCTCTGGTGAAATATATCATGTATAAATATATCCTATGTATGATAGGGGATATCATTAACATACCATGGATTCATGGGTAGGGGAACATGTTTATATTGAGATATTTTATTTATCTGACTCTCATGTACATATTTATAGCTAATAAAGTTATTATACAATAACCAAATTGAGGTCATGTAGAATTTACTATATATCAAGCAATTTTTTCCCATGCAATGAGGAAACAGTACCCTTAGGTTGTTCATGAGTATAAAATTTGTGATCTAACACTATCTATGTTTGAGTGTCCTAGTGACTATATCCCTATTTTTTCTATGGTTGAATGGTTGTCCCTATGTGATTTTTATTATTTATTTTCACTGTAAATTTTTCATGAGACATTAAATGTGGGTTCTAGTGGGAATAAAAATGAATTTATAGAAAGATACACTTTTTAGGGGTTTAACTTTAAACTTTTTATGGATTTACCATTTTTATTGAATTATCATACTTTTCATATGTTTTTCAATGTGCATTCATAGCAGGGGGGACTCAAATATTTCCCTAGGTTCTTATTGTATTTTTCTAACATAGTTAGTGCTATGTATCTTTCAATTAGTATTTTAAATTATTGAATGTTAGTCCAATTTTTATATTTTTATGGAAATTCATTTTTAATCAAATGTGAGGTGGTTGTAATTTTGAAATGTGTTGAATAAAATGATGTGAGTTTGGTGCCTAATTTCATTATTGCAAAAAAACCATGAGGTGTTGTGCACATATTTTAATGTAAAAAAAATAAAAATATTTTTATTCTATTTTAGGATCAGATGTATTGAAAAAATATTATTGTCTTTTAATCTCATATATCATGGATATAATAGGCGGGTGTGGAATATTATAAAACAATGGAAATGATAGAATTACATGAATTGTGATCCCAATGATCATATAAACAATCTCATGGATATTCACACTATGTTTAATTTCATTGTTCATAGACCAATCTATGTATAGAGTTTAAGGGAATGTATCCTTGAAAAAAATTATGCGATATATATAGAAATATAAGAGAGGAATAAAAATATGATATGGATGTAGATCTTGACACACATATGCATATATCATTAGGGGATGACTCAGATATTTTATGGTCATGGTTCTCAGACCTGTAGCTACTAACATTTTTGTATATAAAAACATAGAACCAATGATTGGTTAGACTTCATAGATATTGCAAAACACAACCTGATGTGAATTAAGGATTATTAGTATCATATAATACCTTGGAGGGGGACATTAATTTTATGGTCATGATGTTTAGACCATTGTGTCACAAAGTTTAATATCCTATGAAAAGGACCATGGTTTTGATAAGTCATTACAAAAAGAGAATCTAATGTTATGTATTTGGGGTATCCAAAAGAGATTCATACCCAAATTGGAAGGTTCATAAGAATATAATTTCATAATTTATTTAACTATTAAAATTATTCTCAAATGTTTAAACTTCAGGGTACAACAATCACATTGAATAGAATGATTTTGGAAGGTTTAAAACATACATTATGAATGCCTGAGTCAATAAGAAATAGAGACCAACTGGTAAAGAATGACCATTACAAATAGTGGAATACTAATACCATTATCATTAAATAGAATCTAATGGTAGTAGGTTGGATATTTTCTCAATCAGTCCATTGATTGATTATGTGGTTTAGGTGGAACTATCTTCCATGACTGAAATATTCCATAGGGATAACTTTATATGCTTCGAGGAAAGGTGTGATATTTAGTATCAAATCCTAATAGGTTAGCTCCAAATAAATCAACATCCACAACCAATTTTTATATGAATATAGAAAAAAATATTGATTAAATCAAGTTTAAGGGATCCTAAGAGTAGTATATCAACTTGGGAAATTTATCAGTGTTGAATCACACATCAAAGTTATGAACTGGCTTCATAGAGAAAAAAATATTCAAAAAGAATTTTAAAACATTATATGTTATTCCACCATGTACTGAAATTGTTTCTTGTGTGATGTAATGCAACATGAGACTCCTGTGTATTAAATCACTTGATGTAGTGATATATTCGATTTGAAGAGGTAGTATTTTAATTAAGGAGAATGTACTATTAAAATTTCCTAAGTCTAGTTGAAAATAGGATGGGATATCCAATATAACTTTTTCCAAGATGAAACTTTTATGGGGAATAGGAATAAATTATCAAGGATCACATAGTGAACCCCATGAGATTTTTATGATATTATTCTTATAAGAAATATTTTTCCTAATCCATAAAAGGGAACAGATTAGTGGGAGTAAAACATTACACCTCTAATGATTTCTTTAAGAGGGTTTAGACCTAACAAATAGTTGTTACTATTTTGATTTTTAGTTTATGTAATTTTAATTAGGAAAAAGGGTTAAAATTTAAGGTCATACAGATTTGAAAAAATGTTTATGAGGTTCAATGTCACTTAACTTAGACATGGAAGGTAGAACAACTAGTACATCAATGGGGAGGACATATCCAACTTCAGTTGGGATCCCAATTGATGTATATTTTTTCCCATGGGTAAATTCACAATGTTTATGTTTTTAGTACATGTACTATGTATTTGTGGTCATGCCTATGAAAATAAATATCATTGTCACCATGTATTTCATTAGAATGAGAATAAATCCACACATAGTTCTTGAAATGAAAATCCCTCTGTCAAAGATATGAATCATATAAAAGGAAAGGGAAATTTTATTCTTATCATGGGTCTATATATAAGATAACCCATTTAAAAATATACTACATAGATTCACCACATATGTAGGTGATAGTAATTATAATATTTTGACAAGGAATATGGTAGTTGGTTACATGGTAGGGTACCTAGATATCACTACATATCCTAATGTGATGGGACTCAATCCATCTTTTACTTATATTTAAAGATGATCCATTGCATAAATTTATATCACATGTGAGGAATATGTGAATTAATTCTCTAATATACTTGTCAACCATGTAGAAAAGACTTCTATATTTATCAAGATATCATTTAGTGGGGGTTGGATTTTAATATCTCATCCTTGTATGGGATTGTAAAAAGGTGATGATCTATATCTAATACCCAATAGATAAGATACATTTTTCCATAGAAATAAAATATTCAACTATACAATTAGTATATAGTTTGGAATAATCTACATTATACCATTACATGGATGAAGATCTCATATTGGTAATGGGTCACATAGAAAAGAAAAATTGTCTTGCATTTTATTTTAGCAAAACAAGTACTCATGTGACGAGGGATGATTTTTATGATGTTTAATTGAATGCAATTAGGAAAAATGTCATACATTTTAAAATCATGAGACTAGGAGGTTGTAAACTAATGTGGAGATTATACCAAACTATATACTAAAAACCTACCTACTGGAAAACCAAAAAACCTAAAGAAGGAGAAAAAAAACCCTACCTAGAGGGGAAGATGGTGCAGCTTATGGGGTCGCGGGGGACCGGGGGTTGCGGGGTCACCGGGGTCGGGGTCGCGGGGTCGCCGGGGTCGCGGGGGGCCGGGGTCGCGGGGGAATCGGGGGGCCGGGGTCACGGGGGAAGGAGGGTCGGGGTGGGGGGAAGGGTTGGGTGTTAAAAAAAAATGTTTCGCGGCGGTTTATTATAAACCATTGCGAAACCTTTTTTACAAAAGGTTTAGTGGCGGTTCCTAGAACCGCCGCTAAACAGCGGTTTTGTTGTAGTGCACCCATAAAAAGTTCTAATTTAAAACACATTTATCTTAGACACATACATGATTAAAAGATAGTATAAGAATTTTATAAAGTTTATTATAATATCCCCTAACCATACATGTGGTATGGATTTTGTTAAGAATGAGTATACTCTTTTGGATATACATATGAAGTTTTTGACTACTAGATGTGAAAGATAACTTACAGTGATATGTGTCATTATTAGAGGTGGAATCATAATGTTTTGGATCTCAATGTTGTAAAATCCATGCTAACTGAATTTTTTGAAATGTTTATTAATATAAATTATTTGTAGTGTTTTTAAGGAAATTGAATAGAGCTTTTGGATATTGTAGGATATGTGAAATATACTTAAGATTGATAACTCTACTATTTTTGAAATAGGGGTTTGTCAGTGGGTTATAGTATAAATATATTTGTTGGTATTCCTATAATACAAGGTCTAGAATAATCTACAAAAAAAAGAGAGTAACATGGAATCCAACTTCACTTCTGTCATCGATAATAGTTTCATCCATTTGTTTCATGAAATTCCAAGCTTTTTGATGTTATATGTTCTGAGGAAATATATTTTCACACAAATTTAGAAATCTAGGTCATAATTAAATGACAATAAAGAACAATAATTTCCAAGGGAATTCTACTATCCAATAATAAATAAATTTTGTTTTCCAAAATATTTATTACCACCTTTTTGTCCCACACAACATCAAATCGAGAACCTGGACCAACAACCACATGTTTACCCCAGGTTGTTTCTTTTCATGTCACCCTTATGTAAAATGATAACTTTTTAGAAATCATAACTGATAACATTCTAATGTTGGGTTTACCTTATTAGAATTATCTATAATTTTCTCCTTTGATTATGAATATCTTAAGTGTATTTTTTTACAAAATGAATATTTTATGAACCGAATAGGATGGATGTGAATTGAAAATGGGTGCATGTTAATCATATGACAAAAGAGTATGAAGATGGAGTTAAAGAGTTCATCAAGTTTGTAATAGATCATGTATACGACCCTTCTCAAATCCTTTGTCCATGTTTACATTGTTTTTATTCAATACAAATTAGTCTGTAAGAGTTAGAAGAACATTTGATTTTTCAAGAAATAGATTAGAGCTATAAATATTGGACTAAACATGGGAAAAAACTAAATGTGCACACCGATTGGAATGATAATGCAATTTATGGATCATTGATATGAATACCAATGTAAATGATGATGGAGATCGTATAGAAGAAAGGATAATGGAAATTAAAAATGACCTTCATGATTGTCCAAAGTTGTTTGAGAAGTTAAACATCTATGCTAAGAGACCATTGTATACCAATTGTAATAAATACACAACATTTTTAACTATATTAAAGTTATATAATTTGAAAGTTGGTAGTGGATGGAGCGACACCAACTTTACAGAACTATTTGTTCTCCTGAATGATATATTACTAGAAGAAAATAAACTTCCTTATTGAACATATGGCGCTAAATTAATGCTACATTCAATGTGCATGATCTCTAAAAAACATTCTTGTACAAATGATTGCATATTGTTTTGTATGAACCATGAATCACTCATAAAATTCCCTAATTGTGGTGCAAATCGATACAAGAAATATGAATCAAGTCCTTCAAAATTTGTATGGTATTTTAATATCATCACATAGTTTGAAATACTATATGGATGCTAAGACACCAAAAGAAAATTGACATGACATGCAGATATAAGAATTAAAGATGGGAAACCACGTCATCTAGAAGACTCTTCTCAGTGGAAGAAAATTGATCTTGAGTATCCTAAATTTTGAAATGAGTTGAGAAAATTTCTTCTTACATTATCTATAGATAGAATAAATCTTTTTGGTGTATAGAGTAGTACTCACAGTGCATGGCCAATTATTTTGGTAAATTATAACTTGTCGTCATGGTTATGCATGAAGCGCAAATACATTATGTTGTCTCAGCTTATATCTGGACCAAAAAAACCCAATAATGATATTGATGTCTATTTGAATTCATTGATCGAAGATCTAAAATTGATGTGGGATATAGGTGTTACAATGTATGATGCTTATAGAAGTAAAGAATTCACATTGAGGGCCATGTTGTATGGGATGATAAATGACTTTCCTACTTATGGAAATTTGTTAGGCTATAAAATTAAAGTAATGTTGGGGTGTACCATTTGTGAAGAATTAACACACTTAGTTTGGTTGAAACATTCCTTGAAAACTGTGTTTTTAGGACATTAATTTTTTTTTACCTTGATGACATAAATATCAATCCAGGACGATAGCATTCGATGAGAATACTGAACAAGGTACAACACCATCTCCACTAATGAGTGATCAACTATTTGATAAAGTAAAAGATATTGATATTATTTTTAGTAAACCATTTTCAAAAAATCTTATGAAATCAGGTTGAAAAAAGAGATCAATTTTCTTTGAATTACTGTACTGCAATTGTTTGTATGCCATACATTTTCTTGATGTCATGCATATAAAAAAATTTATTTGATAGTGTTATTGGAACACAAATAAATCTTCATAACAAAACAAAATATAGAATCAAGGCTAGGTTGGACACGATTGACATGGGGATAAGGGAAGAGTTCACACCAGTGAAGGGTAAAAGGTGGAATTTTCTTCCTCCAATAGCTTACACTTTATCCAGACAAGAAAAATTTCAATTTTTTATTTTCCTTAATGGTGTAAAAGTTATAGAGGGGTATTCATAAAATATCAATAATGTCGTGTCAATGGATTATTTGAAGTTATAGGGACTAAAATCACACAAATATCATGTTTTGATGTAAGATTTGATGTTATGCGCTTTACGTTTCATTCTGTATAAAAATGCACAACATACATTAACCTGACTATGATTATTTTTCAAAGCCATATGTAGTAAAGTTATAGACCTAAAGAAGTTTCAAATCATTAATAAGAAGGTTGAAGTCATATTATGTGAATTAGAGATGTTCTTACCACTAGAATTCTTTGATATAATGGTCCATATGATGGTTCACTTAGCTAGATATGTAAAGACCCGAAAATTCCATGTATTTTTTTAAAATTATTTGGGATTGTTAAGAGTCTGTGAAAATTGACGGCGCGTGATTCCAAGGCCCGGTGTGCCTGAAATGAATTTTTGAACTTTTTTTAAGGTACGTTCTGTAAACGCGCGGGTGACATTTTCTATCTTTTGAACTGGTACTCAGATTAAAAATCTGAGGGCACCATTGAATCTGTAGCACTGAGATTCACTTAAGGGAAGTTTCACTTTGACCACAGTAGGTTGGGAGAAAAATTTAGTTTTTGGACTTTTTAAAGAAAAGTAAAATAACATGTAATTGTTATTTTATTTTCTTTTTCTTCAATAGATGAGTGGAGGTGGCGGGACAAGAGACTTGTCAAGCCAATTAATGGCTTGACTCATCAACTGCTTAACTCCATCATTGTGAATTAAAAGAGGTTCATTAATTCATTTAATGAACCTCATTAATTCATCAACGTGTTACTCTCCTTTCCCCATTCTATTTAAATGGAGCTCAGGGTGGGGTTTTGGCATAGCTTCTTCAAGCGAGGAAAATCTAGCGGAGTTCAGCGGAAACATCCACTGATGGAGGATGGAAGCTCGGGCGACAATGATCCGGGATCGACGAACACTGACCACTCCATCCAACGTGGACAGTCCTCCCACCACAACCACGACATCTCCAATAGATCTTAAGGTAGGGGTTTTTGTTTTTGATATTGTAATATTCCTCCTTCCCCGTTCTTGATTTATATGAAGAACACAGATCAACCGACCAATGGGTTGATCCGTGGATCATTCTTTAAACCCGAGAGGTTGATGTGGGGTTACAAGTCAGGAATTATTTCTAAATTTTATGATTTTTGCTAACACCCCTTGTTAAAACGCTAACACGAAGGGCACGGGCCAATCCGAACAAGGCCCAAACCCTCTACTAATCTTATTGTTCTTGTGTTTCCCATGAGTGGTCAGGAAATGGGACGATAAGGAAGAGATAGGGGTTACGCAGAGGTGACAGTGACCCTAGAGGCTCGTAGGTGCAGACGACACCAAGAACGGACTACCGAAGCATGTCCGGTGGCCCACGGAAAGAACCGCCGGTGCGCCATGCTGGCGACGACCGACAGTGGCTGGAGGAGGCCTGCGGAAACCAGTCGCAGGCGGTGGGAAGGTGGTGCGCCATCACGCACCACGATGGCCAGAGGCGGTCGGCCTGAGCCAGCCGTGCGGGAGAAGGGCGGTGCCCACAGGTGTCGGCGGCGGTAGTAGCCATTGTAGGAGGGGGAGGTGTGGGCCCGCACCACACCACGTTGGATGGAGACTGGTCGACCACCTGGCCGACCATTGCATGCGGTGGGGCAACACCACACCATCCGGATGAAACAACCCCGCGTACGTGGGACCAGATGGAGAAACGGTCCGCCTTCGGGCGGACGCGGGTCGCCCGAATGGGCCGGACCTGTGGCCCAGCGGGCAAGCACGGGTGGGCCGAGCCCCACCCAGTGGGCCGATCCTGTCATGACCTGCCTTCACCAAGATGAGAGAAGGGACAACAGGTTTCTAGACCCTTACTTCTTCAAGTTGAAGGAGAGATAATGACCCCCGAGACCCGCCTTCAATAGGTCCCAGAGTGGCGACTAGCACCAAGGGTATAGAATCACACACAAGATGGAAGGAATTACCCTTTTTATTTAATAGGATCAGGAGATATGATAGTAAATCCCAACAACACCAAAAGTGGGAGTAAAAGTAAATCCAAATAAAACCATTCCCATATTCATGTTACAAAAGTAAATGCCACAAAGTACAAGGAGACTACAAAGGTAAGGTACCAAAGAAAGAAAAACTGCAACTGTAACTGTCCCAACGTCCAAGCTAGTACGACCCTACACGGTCCCTGAAGTCCTCCTGGAAACCTGGAAGCAATTTTATATACGTAGGGTGAGCATACAAGTATACTCAGTAGGGAAAACCAAAGACTCTCGTGCACAAGTGGGGAGGCATTCTAATGCCCTGTGAGAAAAGTGATAACTAAAGAACCTAGCAAGGAAAAATATCCACCCAAGCTTCACCAAGGAATGCTCCCCAAATAACGCAAGTCAAGTAATGTATAGTAATAGCACATCGATATTTGGGTACCCCGCGCTACTTTCTTACTGGTTATTGAAGACATCCTATGCATCGAACCTCTCCCGCCATTCTCACTACAGTCCCACTACCACACCCCACCCGCACACACCTGGGACACAACCACACATCCCGACCGCAAACACCTGGGCCACAACAACCACCTGTAACCACACTCGCAAACACCTGGGCTAGAACAACTACTGCCACGCCCGAAGACACCTGGGCCTCATCCCGAAGACTCTTGGGAAACAACCTGCCCGCACACACCTAGGACAACCACCACAACTACCCTACCCGAAGAATATTGGGCTATAATGGACCTCAAGCCATCACAGTCTACCCGAAGAGTCTTGTGCTATTCGGGAAATGGGGCAGAAAAGGAGCTAATAACCAACCACTCATAGGAGTGTTGGGAAAAACACCCCCCATTAAATGGGGGTGTTCGGAACTAAGTGCTCAACTTGGGTGGGGCACGAATAAGAAACATAAAACTACAAATATATAGGTAATAAGCACTCATCCCAACCTAGGGTTTCCAAAGCCAACCTAAGCACAAACACCCTCATTACTATTCATTCATAAAAGAAAGGCACAACACTCACGGCCAAGTCACAACTCATTCCCAAAACAATTCCCCATTTAACCCAATATTGTTTTCATGTTAAAGTGATCCCATTTAAGTGAAATATGCACTACTGGGCAACTAACCGACATACCTACAAGCCATAGAAAGAGAAACAACCAAACAACAATTTAAGTATTCACACCCGGTTCTCTTGTGAAGTTACAACAACAAAGGGATCAGTGAGATCCCTCAAAGTTCTGGAACCAAACCAAGCCTCGAGATACATCCCTACACAGCTTCAGATTCACAACCAACAATCGTGCCACAACAGAGTATCCCATCCCCATCCACATCACCCCATAAGCATCAAACAGAACAACACACTTACTACCAAACCAGGGTAGAGAAACTTCCAGGTTCAAGCACATCATTCATTGGGTTCTTATTTCTATTGGTTAACCGGGGTGACCACACAAGGATTGATGTTCAATGGGTATCCATTTGACCAACCGAGTTTAGGTGATTAACCAATTTTCATGTTACATTCATTCAATCATCCCAAAAGACAAGGGTTCATTAGTGCGCAAGGAAATACCACCAACGACCATGATTTTCAGTGAGTATAATCCTATACAGTTCACAACATATAGCAATATAAAAGAGTACAACATAATTTTCAAACACACCCCATCATTCTTTAACAGTTTGTTTATTATCTTTGTTAAGGGCTGGGTTCATCTGGTCCCACAGAAACAGTAGCGTACCCACCCCGCATGATACACAATAAGGAGAGACGAAGAAAAAACCCTACCTGGTTGATCAAGGATCGAAGTTCTTCTCCACGTGAAAAGAACTGGGGATGTGAGACTTGTAGGGGAGGAATGTCAGGGACTCCAAGGGTGAGCAGAAAGGCTCCAGCACAGGCGCACCACTTGCCTCGAGAAGGGGAACTCCAAACGCACAAAGAAGAAAAGGAGACTAGCCAAGAGGAAGAAGAAGAAGGAATTCCATACGATATAAGGATGAAATCCCGTTGTTACGGGATATGGAAATTTGAATGGCTTTAAAGTCGGATGGTGGTTCCCCACGCAGTTGGGAAGTTACGCACGATGTAATTAATTGTCATTTAACAATTCTCCTCGGAGGGGTGGTCATAACGACTATGCGTTAGGCAATTTTCTTTAATCATAAGGAAACACGTAACAAGGGTGGATCTAGAAGGTACGGGAAAGGGCGTGCCACCGAGGAAAAACCACACGTTTTGGTAAGTTAAGGGTTTCCCGACTCTTGGGGGATTTTATATATTATTTATGGGCTTTAAATGGCTTGAAAGAGGGCATTAAATCATCTTTACGTCAAAAGATATGTTGCAGGAGCGGAAAGGTCAGGAACTGGAAGGTGAGGACACGGTGCCACCTTCACGGTGCCACCCTCATGGTGCCACCATCACGGTGCCACCCTCACGGTGCCACCATCACGGTGCCACCCTCACGGTGCCACCATCACGGTGCCACCCTCACGGTGCCACCCTCACGGTGCCACCGTCACGGTGTCCCCCTCACGGTGCCACCGTGACCGGTGTCGTCGTTTCAGTGGAGCCATGTTTTG
Organism: Viscum album; assembly: GCA_963277665.1. Lineage (NCBI taxonomy): Eukaryota > Viridiplantae > Streptophyta > Magnoliopsida > Santalales > Viscaceae > Viscum > Viscum album. The sequence continues at coordinate 1,076,150,110 of OY728139.1, read as the reverse complement.
GAAAAGTAATGGACCAGGTGGGTCTGAGTCATTACATCAGATACCTCTCAAACTATTCTTTCCCTCGAGAATCAAAACTAGACCCGAAGAAAAGAGGGTTTCGAACAACCACCTCGAAAGATACCTCTCAAGAGTGAACCTCATCGACATCTAGTAACACCTCTTCCTCAAGTAACCAGGCAACACTCGAGGGTCAAACTTTCTAGTCATATGGGTTAGGGAGTTTCTTCCTCCATGTCAAGATACTATCCACTTTGAGTGGCACTGACTCGCCCACACAGGTTTAATCGCATCCACCTTAATGCGTCTTAATTTGGGATCGGGTCCTCCCCTCCCCATAGTCATGACTCTTCACACACATCCACATAATAAGGAAAACTGCACGTTCCATAGCTAACAAGGTAAAACATTCCATCACAAACAAGTACAAACAAAACAGAACAAAACTCAAAACAACTCTGGGTACTGGGCGCACATCTGTGTCTCCCGTTCCCAGGTACTTTCCTCGAGCCCGCTATGCCTCCACAACACACGAACCAAAGGTATGGTCCATCCATAGAGCACCGTATCCTCACGATCCTCGATCCTCACTGGTCTTTCCACAAAAGTCACGTCGTCCTCGATATCTAGCTTTCCCCAGTCAAGGATGTGTGAATCATCATGTAGATATCGTCGGAGCTGAGACACATGGAAGACATCGTGCAATCTCAGTAGCGGCGGTGGTAGCGCTAGCTGATAATCCACTTCACCGACCCGCTGTAGCACTTAGAACGGTCCGACGAAATTGGGAGAAAGCTTACTTCCCCTGTCAAACCTCCGTTGCCCACGCCGAGGGGAGACCTTCAAGAACACGTGGTCCCCGACCTCGAACTCCAAGGGTCTCCTCCTATTATCGACATATGACTTTTGCCGATCTTGGGACGCCTCCATCCTCTCCCGTATAAGCTGAACCTTCTCCATCGTGCTCTACACCACCTCCGGGACAAGAACACCTACCTCCTCTACCTCTGTTCAACACACAGGTGAGCGACACAGCCTCCCGTACAAAGCTTCGAACAGAGCCATACCAATGGTAGAGTGATAGCTATTGTTGTAGGAAAACTCCACCAGAGGCAAGTGTTGTTCCCACGACCCCCCAGAGTCCAGAATACATGCTCGTAGCATATCCTCCAATGTCTGGATGGTGCGCTCTTCCTGTCCATCTGTCTGGGGGTGGAAAGCAGTGCTAAGACGTAGCTGGGTGCCAAAAGCATGTTGTAATCCTCTCCAGACTCGTGAGGTAAACCGTGCATCCCTATCCGAGACTATGGATCTCGGGACTCCGTGCAACCACACCACCTCATCCACGTACCTCTGTGCTATGTAATCCACCATACTTGACTCCATGATTGCCAGGAAGTGGGCCGATTTCATCAGTCGGTCCACCACTACCCAGATAGCATCGCAACCCCCTTGAACTCTGGGTAGTCCTGTGACGAAATCCATAGAGATTTCATCCCACTTCCACTCAAGGACATCTAAAGGTTGTAATAGACCCCCTGGGATGCGATGTTTAGCCTTCACCTGCTGACACATGAGGCACTTTGCTACGAACTCTGCCATCGCCCGCTTCATCCCGGGCCACCAGAACTGACCTCTCAAGACCCGGTACATTTTGGAAGCTCCTGGGTGTACTGCCAGGGGTGAGTTGTGGAACTCACCAATAAATCTCTCGCGCATCGTCTTCGGAACAAAAAACCTTCCTCTGAAAAGCATCCGATTCTAACCATCCTCCTTCCACCCTTCTGGAGCATCGCCATGGTTAACCTGGTCACACATTACTTCACTCTCTATGTCTCCCCACAGAGACTCCTCCACCTGTCGTAGGATAGAGGATTTCACTATCATCTGAAACAGACAACCTCTACCAAAATCCTCCCTTACATCTAGGTGCAGGGTAGCCAACTCCTCCACCGCCTTCCAAGCATCTGCCGACTCTCGAACCGCATCCTTCTATGACTTCCTGCTCAAGGCATTAGCCACCACATTCCCTTTTCCTAAGGTGTAGGAAATCTCGAAGTCATAGTCCCAAAGGAACTCATCCACCTGCGCTGCTGTAAGTTTAGGTCATGCTGGGAGAAGATATACTTCAAACTTTTGTGATCCGTGAAGACCACGAAGTTATCCCCGATGAGGTAATGTCGCCACAAATTTAGTGCAAACACAACCACCGCAAGATCAAGATCGTGGGTGGCATAATTACGCTCATGGGGACATAACTTTCTGGACCCATAAGAGATCACCCCTTGTCGTTGCATCAGCACACACCTGAGGCCTCATCCTGAAGCATCACAGAACACCTCATACGCCACCCCTTCTTCTAGAAACTTCAGCACTGGGGAACTTACCAAATTCTCCTTCAGATAGCTAAAGGATGTCTCGCACTACCCATCCCATATGAAAGCTTGGTCCTTCTTGGTCAAAGATGTCAAAGGTGATGAAACTCGAGAGAAGTTGGGTACGAACCTCCGGTAGTAACCTGCCAGTTCAAGGAAACTATGAACTTCTGCCACGTTCTTGGGTGCTGCCCAAGAAACAACCGCCTCGACCTTCGATGGTTCCACTGCTATTCCCTGCTCGGACACCACGTGCCCAAGGAAGTGCACTTCTCGCATCCAGAACTTGCACTCGGACAATTTCCCATAAAGTTGGTGCTATCGGAGGACCTCTAAAACCATTCTCAGGTGCTCAACGTGATCTTCCTCAGACCTTGAGTAGATCATAATGTCATCAATAAACATGAATACAAACCGATCTAGGTATTCCTGGAAGACGGAGTTCATGAGTCCCATGAACATAGCTAGTGCATTTGTAATGCCAAACGACATGACCACAAACTCAAAGTGCCCATATCTACACCTGAAGGCAGTATTTGAGATGTCACCCTCCTTCACCCTCAACTGGTGATATCCAAACCGCAGATCGATCTTAGAGAACCAACCTTCCCCCCTCAACTGGTCAAAGAGATCGTCTATCCTCGGGAGGGGGTAACGGTTCTTGATGGTTACCTGGTTTAGTCTCCAGTAGTCTATGCACAACCTGAGACCACCATCTTCTTTCTTTGCGAATAATACTGGAGCACCCCATGGTGACGCACTTGGTCGAACAAAACCCTTCTTCATCAGATCGTCAATCTGAATTCGCAACTCCCGTAGCTCGGAAGGTGCTATCCGGTAGGGAGCCATCGAAATCGGACGGGCACCGGGTTGCAGGTCTATCCCAAACTCAACATCACGTCGGGGGGGTAGAGTTTCCACCTCTTCAGGGAAGACATACATAAACTCATCGATGATCCTTGGGACCTCCAATATTTCTGCATCCATCGATTCCACTGATAGTTCATCTAACAAGGAAAAGAGGGGCTCCTCTCGCCTGCTGCTTTTCTGGAAACCCCGCTCGCCAATGAAAGTTACACGTTGGCCGCCCAAATCTGAAAACATGATCCTTCCTCGGAAGTAGTCAATGACGACACATACAGAGAATAGTCAGTCAATGCCTAGGATGAAATCGTATAGTTGTATCTGCAATAGTAGAAGATCCTTGATAGACTGATGTGGCCCTATCATCAATCTACACCCTCGGCAAACATAAAACAAGTCAGTCTAACCCCCGAATGGCGTGCTCAACACCAGGGGCACTGGAATTCTCTCAGTGTCTAAACCCAGAGCACGGGCCAGACTGGGTGTAACAAAGGAGTACGAATCTCCTGTATCGAACAAGGTATATGCAAGAGTACTAAACAAGCTGATCGTACCTCGAAAGACTTTCGACCCTGCTGGAACTGCTGCCTCTACGATGTGCAACTTCCCATGCCCAGCTCCCCTGCCCCTCGACTGTCGGCCACCTCCCCGACCGCGCCCTGGTCGAGGTCCCTGAGGAGCGCCCTGAGGTTGGCCTCCTCCTGCAGCGCCTTCCCTTGAAGGAGAGGGAGCTTGCTGCCCCTGTTGCTGCTGAAAGGGCCTGGCTAGAAACTGCTATGGCTGGGGCGGGTGCTGCACTGACCCACCCCCATTGTACTGTACTCGGTCCGGGCACTGATTCCGAAGGTGCCCATGGATGCCACAGATGAAGCATCTCTGTCCTAGGTTTGAAAGGAAAGGGAGAGGACCGGGAGATCAGAACTGGAACTGCTGGGGCCTGCTCCCTACTGGTCAAAACTTAGAGGGCCCTGATGCTGGAGGCTTGCTGCTGATGGTCTTCCCCTTCGACGAGCCCAACTGGATTCCCTCTCGCGATACACCTCCCAATGTGTCCATCCTCTCCACCACTTCAGCTTTCTTATGAACCTCCAAGTATGTCGGTAAGGTGAAGGGAGTAACAACATACTAAAGAGAAGGTTGAAGTGCCTCCTCCAAACGTCTCTCATGAGACTCCTAATCTGGAAAGAGGTCCGGAGAAAAGCAGAGGAGATACTTGAAATTGATCCCCAACTCTCTCACTGACATTCTCCCCTGCTGGAGGGAGAGTATCTCATGCCTCTTCTCAGCCTTCATCATGGAAGAGAGGAATTCCACCCGTAACTACTTCTCGAAGTCATCCCACATCACCTCAGCCTCCCTCTTCTACCCTAGATAAAGCGTCCACCACTGATGTGCTGCTCCCCGCATCTGGCTTACAGCCAAAGGAACCCAGTACTCCGCCGGAGCCCGGATCAAGCTGAAAGCTATCACCGGATCCTCTAGCCAGCTCTATGTCTCCACGTCAGAGATGTTTCCCTCGTACTTCCCGAGGGTCTTCCGCTGAAAGGAACGAAGCGTCTTCTACCACTGATCGTCCTCCTCCTCTCGGTCAGCCCTCTATCAATCATCCAAGTCAACCTCCTGGGCCTCGATCACCCGCACTACTCGTGGTCATCTCCTAGGTGCCATATCTGCAAGGTAATCAAGGAATGCCTAAGCCCAAGTAGTGTAGAATATTGTTCTTAAATTTTCTTAGACTTCTTATTCATTTTAAATTCCCAAAATACCCATGAAACACGTGAACACAAGTCATTATGATGCATGTAACTTCCCTAGGGTCTCTACCCTACAACCAGTGTAGCCTTACTTGGTCGTTCGGTAGGCCTAGAGTCCTTGCATCGGATCATGGGGGGCCCTAAAATCCCATGTCCTATCCAGTCTTCCCTGGCCTATTTCACACACCACGAGCACCCAACACTGTTTCCCTACCATCCCATGCAATACTCACTATGCTTAACTTCAAACTCCATCCTATCTCTCAAACCTCCTCTGATACCATTCTTTCACGACCCATCTTCACCAAGATGAGAGAAGGGACAACAGGTTGCCAGACCCTTCCTTCTTCAAGTTGAAGGAGAGATAATGACCCCCGAGACCTGCCTTCAATAGGTCCTGGAGTGGCGACTAGCACCAAGGGTATAGAATCACACACAAGATGGAAGGCATTACCCTTTTTATTTAATAGGATTGGGAGATAAGATAGTAAATCCCGACAACACAAAAAGTGGGGGTAAAAGTAAAGACAAAGAAAACTATTCCCATATGCATGTTACAAAAGTAAATTCCACAAATTACAAGAATACTACAAAGGTAAGGTACCAAAGAAAGAAAAACAACAACTGCAACTATCCCAATGTCCGAGCTAGTATGGCCCTACACGGTACCTGAAGTCCTCCTAGAAACCTGAAAGCAGTTTTATATACGTAGGGTGAGCATAAAAGTATACTCAGTAGGGAAAACCAAAGACTCTCGTGCACAAGTGGGGAGGCATTCTAATGCCCTGTAAGAAAAGAGATAACTAAAGCACCTAGAAAGGAAAACTATCCACCCAAGCCTCACTAAGTCACTCTCCCCAAATAACACAAGTCAAGTAATGTATAGTAATAACACATCGATATTTGGGTACCCCATGCCACTTTCCCACTGGTTATTGAAGACATCTTACACATCGAACCTCTCCCGCCATTCTCACTGCAGTCCCACTGCCACACCCCGCCCGCACACACCTGGGCCACAACCACACATCCCACCCGCAAACACCTGGGCCACAACAACCACCCGTAACCACGCCCGCAAAAACCTGGGCCAGAACAACTACTGCCACGCCCAAAGACACCTAGGCCTCATCCCGAAGACTCTTGGGAAACAACCTGCCCGCACACACCTGGGCCAACCACCACAACTACCCTGCCCGAAGAATCTTGGGCTATAATGGACCTCAGGCCATCACAACCTACCCGAAGAGTCTTGGTCTATTCGGGAAATGGAGCATAAAAGGAGCTAATAACCAGACACTCATAAGAGTGTTGGGAAAAACACCCTCCCCCATGAAATGGGAGTGTTCGACACTAAGTGCTCAACTTGGGTGGGGCGTGAATAAGAAACATAAAAACTACAAATATATAGGTAATAAGCACTCATCCCAACCTAGGGTTTCCAAATCCAACCTAAGCACAAACACCCTCATTACTATTCATTCATAAAAGAAAGGCACAACACTCACGACCAAGTCACAACTCATTCCCAAAACAATTCCCCATTTAACCCAATCTTGTTTTCATGTTCAAGTGATCCCATTTAAGTGAAATCTACACTACTGGGAAACTAACCGACATACCTACAAGCCAGAGAAAGAGAAACAACCAAACAACAATTTAAGCATTCACACCCGGTTCTCTTGTAAAGTTACAACAACAAAGGGATCAGTGAGATCCCTCAAAGTACTGGAACCAAACCAAGCCTCAAGATACAACCCCACACAGCTTCAGATTCACAACCAACAACCATGCCACAACAGAGGATCCCATCCCCATCCAAATCACCCCATAAGCATCAAACAAAACAACACACTTACTACCAAACTAGGGTAGGGAAACTTCCAGGTTCAAGCACATCATTCATTGGGTTCTTCTTTCTGTTGGTTAACTGGGGTGACCACACAAGGATTGATGTTCACTGGGTATCTATTTAACCAAACGAGTTTAGGTGATTAACCAATTTTCATGTTACAGTCATTCAATCATCACAGAAGACAAGGGTTCATTAGTGCGCAAGGAAAGACCACCAACGACCATGATTTTCTATGAGCATAATCCCATATAGTTCACAACATATAACAATATAAAAGAGTACAACAAAATTGTCAAACACACCCCATAATTCTTTAACAGTCTATTTATTATCTTTGTTAAGGGTTGGTTTTATCCAGTCCCATAGAAACAATAGTGTACCCACCCCTCATGATACACAGTAAAGAGAGACGAAGGAAAAACCCCACCTGGTTGATCAAGGATCAAGGTTCTTCTCCACCCGCCAAGAACTGGGGATGCGCGACTTGTAGGGGAGGAATGTCGGGGACTCCAAGGGTGAGTAGAAAGGCTCCAGCACAGGCACACCACTTTCCTTGGGAAGGGGAACTCCAAACGCACAAAGAAGAAAAGGATACTAGCCAATAGAAAGAAGAATAAGGAATTCCGTGCAATATAAGGATGAGATCCCGTTGTTACGGGATATGGAAATTTGAATGGATTTAAAGTCAGATCATGGTTCCCCACGCAGTTGGGCAGTTACGCACGATGGAATTAATTTTCATTTAACAATTCACCTCGGAGGGGTGGTCATAACGTCTATGCATTAAACAATTTTCTTTAATCACAAGGAAATGCGTAACAGGGGCGGATCTGGAAGGTACGGGGAAGGGCGTGCCACTGAGGAAAAACCACACATTTTGGTAAGTTAAGGTTTTCCTGACTCTTGGGGGATTTTAGATATTATTTATGGGATTTAAATGGCTTGAAAGAGGGCATTAAATCATCTTTACGTCAAAAGATATGTTGCGGGAGCGGAAAGGTTGGGAACTGGAAGGCGAGGACATGGTGCCACCGTCATGGTGTCACCCTCACGGTGCCACCGTGACCGATGCCACCGTGACCGGTGTGCAACTGTCATGGTGCCACCATAACCGGTTACACCGTGACCAGTGTGCAACCGTGACTAGTGCCATCATTTCGGTGGAACCATGTTTTGACAAAGTAATGGACCGGGTGGGTCCGGGTCATTACAGGTCCAACCACGGATCGGGCCTGCAAACCAGTCAGGCCAACCCCAACAGGGGAGAAACCAGTGAATTGGGATGACTCTTAATGGGTCGAACCCGAGTAGGGTCAGGTAGACCCCGTGACCCATTGTGTCGGGCTGGCCCGACCGAGTCGGACCGGGCCTAGACCCAACCGACACCCGAATAAAGGAACGCCCATAACTGACGAACCGGGTATCTGTTTGAAATTCCGTTAGTGGTGTTGGGGCCCCTTTTGGGAAGCGGTCCCTTTGGCATATTCCGGCGGGCCTGATCGAGCCGGGACGAACCGAGGTGCGATCACCCCCATTTCACGGAAAGGGGTGTAACTAACAGACCGGACGTCCGATCGACGCAATGTCTGTGGCATAAGGACCCTTGTGACAAGGCAGTCCTTTGGAGATAATCTAAGTGAGTTTTGACAGAGTTTGATGTGTGACCTGGGTTGGATCATACTTGAATCCAACCGGGCCCATTTTACAAAAGTGCCCATATCTCATAGGTTGGGTGTCCGATCGACGCGCTGTCTGTCACGTTGGAACCCCTATGATGGGGTGGTCCCTTGGGTATTCTTTTTTGCGGGACTTCGTAACGGTTGAAATATGAATGATGAATTGAGGAGCAGAATATTCTAGAGATCAAGTGTGCTTCGTGCGGGAATCCAGTAGATGGCTATGACATGAAGAAGAAGAGTGACCAATATGGGTCAACATCAGAAACTCTAGAGTGGGATGGTCTAGCTGTACGACTAATCATCCCTAACTCTGTACCAGTGACCAATACAGGTCACCACCAGTGACCAATACAGGTCAGTACCAACAACCAATACAGGTCACCACCAATAACCAATACGGGTCAACACCATCTACTGATACAGGTCAACACCAGCGACCAATACGAGTCAGCATCTAACAACCAATACGGGTCAGCATACAGTGACCTATACAGGTCAGCAGTAAAGTTACTATGGATATGATGATCTGGCTTTACGACTAGTCATCCCTATCCCAGTAACCTTGAAGTTATACCGTTAGATTGAGCTGTCTCTTTTGTTTTGTGCTTCATGATTTAGATCATGCTTGTGATATTACCTTTGTGGTATTTCTTATGATGTTTTCCTTTGTGTATTACTAAGAGACCTTCAGGGGTCTCGGGATCCCCTACTGAGTTGTTATACTCACCCCTACATGAGCTTTGCCTGCATGTGTGTGTCTAGTGCAGACTACTGATGCTCTGAGGTAGAATTTGGAGGTTTGGGACTTGGTAAATCTTGGTGCGATGAGAGCAGTCAAGATCCTCTTATTCGACTTTATAATTACAACTGCTACCCTCAAGGTAGAGCTCCAGGGTAGATGTGACAGATGTTTACTTTCTTTTCAGTTTCTAGGGCTTGTATTCTGACCCACTATTTTCAATTTACACTTGTACTTGTGGTTGTAATTTACTCTCATGGTTATACCTTAATTTTTTTGGTTGTTTACTTCAGTTTCCCCTTTTGAGTGTGTATAGATCTATAAGGAAATGCCTTCCATAATTGGAAAAAGCCTTCAGGTGCTAGTCACCAACCCCTGTCCTATGGAAGACGGGCTTGGGGTAGTCACGTTCGGGCCCTGTGGGATGGGTCGTGACAAGATAGGTTCAACTATGTGGTCCTATATATTATATATGGATGTACCCATTGAACAATATATGGATATTTTGAAAGTATACATCAAGAATTGAATTCAGACAGAAGGTTGTATTGCGGAATGACATTTTATTGAAGAAGCTATTGAATTCTGTACCGATTACCTATCAGATATTGAAAGCACCGGTCTCCCAAATTCCTTTCACAGTGGACACCTTATGGGTCAAGGGATTTTCAGAAGAGATGTTGTTACAATTACCATCAAAGAACACGAGTAAGATCACCTATACATTTTATATAATAGTGAAGATGATGATTCATACATTGAAGCCCACAAATCAATTCTTAAACATTTAAATCCATCAAGGGATGGATGATGGATATAAAGTACACATAATAAACAGTTTATAGGACGAACCTATGATCATATTTATAAGAAGATATCTAAAAATTTGAATTCAATTGTCGAATGACTTCAATGGATAACCAAGGGACCAAATGAAAATTTTATATCTTACACACTGGTTTTGTAATTAATGGTTATACATTCTATACAAAAGAACATGATAACCGCAATATAATGCAAAATAGTGGAGTTATTCTTATGGCGAAAGCGATGCACATATCTGGTTCCAAGGATAGAAATACAATTTATGTGAATATGTCATATTTTGGAATCATCAAATAGATATACAATTTGGATTATACAACATTTAAAGTGCCGATTTTCTATTGCAAATGGGTTGATAATGAGAGTGCGGTGAAAGTTGATGAAATGATTTTTATGAAGGTAAATTTCAGTGTGTAAGGGTATAAGGATGAATTGTTCATAAAGATATCACAAATAATGAAAGTATTTTATGTCTCAGATCTAGTAAATAAGAATTGGTCAATTGTCCTGCCGAGGACTAAAACAACCATAGGGTCAGATGAAAATTCAATCGAGGATGACCCTTTCATCGGGAGATCACAATAATTTCATGGTGGTCCCAATGTAGATAATGTCTTGTATATTAGAGGGGACCGCGAAGAGGGGATTTGGATTATCGATAGAGGATCCAAACCCCTTCAACATTTAAAGAAAATAAAGAGAGTTCAATGAGCTGGTTAAAGTTTTTTTAATATACTATTCTTTTCCTCATAATATTATGTGTTTTATACTATATTAACACAATCTAAATTAAATTTTTAACTACTCATGTAGATGATGGACTTATACACGGGATGATGTTACCAATCTCGGGGAAGAACAAATAGTTGAAATTGAAACTGCATAATTATTAGGGGATCACCAACATGTTGATGAAAAAAATAAGAATGACATAACATCACTTTGTTGACTAAAATTATCAAGGAAAGAAGAAAGGGTATAAAATTTGAGGTTGGATGGAAGCAATACTACCAATCTATTGATCCCAACAAGTCAGTGTTCATTAGTTATATTGGGGTCACAATGAGAATGAATGTGATAATTGATATAGATTCATGGCCCCATGTATAACCTGTAATGAAGGAAACCATTTGGGAAGATATTAAGGTAATTTTATGATATAATTTATCTATTTTATTGAAAATTATACAATGAAATGTTGATTTAATTTTCATTATCATTTGCAGAGTTTATTTATTTTAGATTATTTTTGTAAGAAATATATATTAATGGACATTGGAAAATACCATAGAGGCTTTTGGACACTTCTTACCAAGTTTCATATTAGTGATGTTGAGTGGAAAGTAAAGCCCCACCCACCAGTTACTTATGCACACATTATAAAGTAGGAAACATGGAATGATTTCATCAGTCTTCATGATGATAAATCATTTTAGGTGCATTGTAGTAGATAATATATTATTTGAAATTATTTATTTTATACAATTTGATTCAAAATTTCTAATTTATGAAACAAAAAAGGAGTGATGAAAATAAACAACATGTATCAAAACTAATATACCCCTATCATAAAGCAAGGATGAAGTATGCTTTATTATAGAAGAATTTGGTATGCATTTTAAATATACAATAAAAGTTTTATGTGATATGAAACAACATATGTTTATTTTTTTATATGCAGATTTATGAATAAAAAATTTGAATCCACTTCCATCCCATGTCACATTCTATTTAAGGTGGCCCACATAAATAAAGAGGGTAAACTAGTTGATAAAAATACAAAAGTAGTATGAGAAACATGTATAATTATGAAATAATAGTAATTCATTATTATTTATAAAATTATTATATAAAAATACCTATTTATGTTCATATTTTTTATATGGTTTAGACACAAGAATAGACAGTGACCATACCTGAAGAAAAACCACTTTCAGTAGATTTGAAGTAACCAGGACAATATGGTTACATTAGAGGTGTATGTTTTGGAGTGTCACCTTGAATATATTTTGAGAATATGAAACTACAATAATATGCATATGAGATGATGAAATAATTGTAGACATAAATAGATTCTTTGTAATATATTACTGTCTGGTCTAGTTTGATAGACCAATATATACAAAAGGATTAAAGTGAATTGGCAGTAGAACAACAATCAACACATGAATAAACAAATGAACCCACTAGCTTTGAGGTTAGCCATTCCCCTCAACTGCATACCTTACCCAAGACAATCAATTTTTTCATTAATTTTTCTCCTAAATGTGAATCAAACAACTTTTTATAACTTTATATTACTAAAAAATTTCAGGGTAAAGTTGTATGTTATTTTTATCTATCAATACCCATGCACCACCTTATTGTGAGGGGTACAATGTATAATATCCCGGGAGACATGCTACATAATAAATAACTCCAAAAAGATCACATGTGAGTGGGGATTGAGGTAGATTAATATTTGAGCACTAAGTTTCATGTTCCACTTGATTGTTTGGATATTAAAATGGTCAATGATACTATTGGAATTTTCATATCATGTCCATTTAATCTTATAAAGATACATGAGGTATGTCCTTAAAAAAAATTTCAAATGAAAAACTTATAAAATTTGATGAAAAAGGTCTGAAGTGAGGATGATATTATAGTCAGATAAAATGATGGGGAAATGAAATGCCGGATCAAGAAAATCCAGTGAATCAACCAAGAAAACAAAGGACCTTTCAGGAGTACCTTCTCCCATCCAGTTCCACTACAATATATATTAACATTACAAGTTCATACAAAAACCACATTCAAAGATGGATATGTGTCCTGTATTTAATATAAAGAATAAATATTTGGACATTTCATTACAGACATGGTTGGTCTCGAGAGTATAAATAAGATTCTCAAGTTTGAATGTCTAGGAGTCACAATTGTGAATACATTCATGAGGTACATTTTCATAATATGTCTGTCCAAAAAAATGATCTACTATGTTCATTAAAGTTAATAACTATTCATATTTTCTATAGGTGTTTATATCACTACTATATAAAGGAAAAACTCTATGAAGCATGATTTGGATTTATTAATCCATGTATAATTTCTACAAAAAAAATCTTTAGGGTTGGAAGAAATTGATAAGAAAAAAGATGATCTAACCAAGGTGTTTGAGAAGAAAATAATAGACGAAAGACTCATGTTGATGCCTACAATACAGTGGTAAAACTCTACAATCTAATCATATAATATATATTTCTATTTTTTTATTACTTATTTGATTTTGTTTTCTTAGGAAGCAATGGATGATGATCATAATCAATTTGGATACCCCAAATATTTATTTTTTGCATCCAATTCATAGATTTCCATCAAACCGACCACACATGATGTGTATTGTGAATTTGTAATACACTTTAATTAATATTTTACAAACAAAATTTGAATTATATGTTTCAGTTTGTGTTTTAATGGGAATTTTGTTACGATAGGGAAATTTATAAATATAGTCTAAATCATGGTATGAGGTCGATCACTAAGAATAATAAGCCTATATATTTCTTCAAATAGAAATAGATTAAGGTATATTTATAAAGATTATCAACACATATTTCAAAATAATTTATTTATTTTGGTCAATGTTTCTATAGTGTCTGAACCAAGATAACAAAAAGGATTGTGGATATTATGTTTGAAAATTTATAAAAGATATCATATACCATCAAAATACTAGCATCCCCAAATAGGCAATTTTCGAAGGCAATTAAAATTTCATTAAAAATATTTCTCAATAATTTTTGTCTATATTTTCTTAGTACTACCAAGATTTCCAACAATCTACATACTCAAAAGAAGAAGTAAATTTATTTAGAGATGAGTATACATAGTACATGGTATCAAAATGTTTGTCGAAATCAAATTTATGTGATTAACTATTATGTTTGTGATATAGTATGGGCTATAACCTTAGAAATATATTTGGGATATGAAACATCAATATCAAAATTATTATATATTATTTTTGATCTATTTCTCAAGGAGAAGTATAATGGAGGAAACCGATTTATTTAGAAATGAATGGGAAGAATGCGTGGTATCAGAATTTATACAAACATTATGAAGAGATAACTTCATACTACTTATTTAGTTAGTTTTCTATTCATTTTAACTACATTTTTTAGTTAATTTACTTATCATTTTTATCTGATAATTATTTTGTTAAATTTACACATTAGTTCAAAACACACATCACATGCTCAAAACCAAGAAAATAAATTCAGATTATTTTAATACTTTAGTAAAATGATCCATAATTCCTTTTTTGATGTGTAGGAATTAACCACACATTAATTTGAAACATGATGTGGTCATTATAACTCAAAGTGTGTGTTTTCAATACAAAAGTGTCATTTTAGTTTGAAACATGTATCACATAGCCAAAAATAAGAAAACGAGCTTGAATTATTTTCAAGATTTAGGAAAATTATCCATAATTCATTTGTGACATGTAGGAATTGACCACATGTCAATTCAACACCAGATGTGGTTGGTATGACTTGAAGTGTATGTTTTCAATAAAAAATGTCATTTTAGATTAAAACATGCATCAAATAGTAAAAAAATAGAAAAATTATAAGATATAGGATCTTCCTTAAGGTATGTTGTTGTTTATGTTTCAGTTTAATTACTTTATTTTAGTTAAATAATTCTTTTCCCAAGTTCATGTGAAGACCTGGGGCTATTCCGGGGGTTTAGGACACAAAAGAGGAAGAAAAAGGGGGTTTTGGGCATGTTGCATGGTTAGTGAAAACCGTTCGGAAATCCAAAAAACCGTGCGAGGGGGCTATTTTTAGACAGCAGAATCTATAAAGTTTGTGCACGGTTTGAAAAATTGTGCGGGTAAACTGTGCGGCCCATTAACTTTGAGAAAATCAAAAAAATTCCATTATAGGGTTTTTATGTTCCACTCAGGATTTTCCTCCTCCTCCCCTCTTGCAACCCTAGGAATGAATCAAAATTCCCAAGAGCTCCCAAGGGTGATTCTACCTCAACTCTAGGCTGTTTGGAGTGCCATTGGTTGTGGATTGAAGATCCGAGTAAGGCTAATCTCACTCTTTCTTCTCTTTTTGGTTTAGGGTTTGCATCTCTTCCTTCCTTCCATCCGAAGCTCTAAAAACCTTTCTTTATGGCAAGTTTTAGGTTGAGGCTTCAAAGGTGTGTTGAATCAGGATCTAAGGCCACGATTAGGAGTGTGATCACCAACGAATTCAAGGTAGGTGGTCTATAAGTTATATCCCTTGGTTCTTGTGTAGATTTGTGCATGTAGGGTTTCATTCTTATCTCCCTTCTTGATGTGTTCTTGATGACATTAGCAATATGTAGTGTATTGGGTGTCTAAATTATTAATTGAACCCTTCTTGATCCCCATGGGATTCAAGGAGTATGACTTGACCAAATTAGGGCCACCCATGGGGTGCACCGGCCCTCCCAAATGGGCTAACATAAATGTAAGGTGTGAAATTAACTCATAATGATGTAGAGACTTAGCGAGTAGGTTAATTGGTCTATGTCATGAGTTACAATGGATGGTGTATAGTTGTGTCTAGTGTGGTTAAAGGCTAAGGTATTGTTTGGTTGACATTTAAATAGTTTAAATGGGATCAATGGGAATATGATAAGGAATTATGTTTACACTTGAATATGCTTAGTGAGATAGGCATGCGAAATGGGAAATAGGGCTAAAAGGGTAAGTGATATAAACGATGAATGTGTTAATGGAATGAGTCATAATGTTAATTTTATAATTATTGATATTATTGTGATATTGAAAATGATATTGGCTACTCTTGTTGTGATGTGGTTAATTATGGTGAATGATAAATAAGTATGTGTACATGGCTTGGTAGAGTAGGGTATAGACTTGTGGTTCAACTCCCATGGGTCGAGTTGGACCGTGGTTCTAGCTCCACCCCTAAATGCATGAATTAGGGAAGGGGACAAAGTTCTATTCCCCTAACAGTTTCACTCCACCTGGACCGAGGCTTCGAGGTGAGGATTATGAGGTTGTTATAATGTGATGCCCAGTGAGATAGGACTTTATTTTATTCCCATATTCTTGAAAACATTGAACTTGAATAATCCTTTGAACACATGAAAAGGTATATTAAACCATGTGATGGCTAAGTAGTGAACCTAGATTCAATGATAGTATAATTTTAAAGGAATATAGTCTAGAATGGCTTATTGAACTGTTTACCTTTACTTTCCATTTTCTTTTTATCACTTTCATGCACTATATAATTCTACTAGATATTTTGTAGACACCATTGGTGGTGGCCTACTGAGTTATACTCACACCCTGCTCGGGCCACTGTTGGGTACCCAAGCATATTTCATGCTTTCAGGTCAGAAGAAGGGCAATGGACCTATGCTAGGGAGTTGAGTTGGACATGGGACATGTATGGGTGAGGTTCCAGACTTGGAGTCCATAATTTTTTTTGGATTCTGTATTTTTTATTTCTTTTGGGGTTTTTGTTCACTTGGCACTATAACATGACATGACATTTTTACAATTGTATATGGTTGCACCCATTTTGGGAATTGGTTAGTTATGCATGTTATTAATTGTTTCTTATTGTTTTTGTGATTTAAATTGTGTTTTGATGTGGATTAATATGGTAATGAGGGTATAGTCTTCCCATGTGACCTATTAGACCCTCACTGCTAGTTAGCAACCTCTGGTGTATGGGGAGGCACTCTTGAGGTCATGTGGCTACCCAGCTCGGGGCACTAGTTTAGTGGCTTCCGGGCCAGGGACGTTACAAAGTGGTATCAGAGGTGGTTTTTTTTCTCTTTCTTAATATTTGGGGGATGGTAGATCGGAGGTTAGGAAAGTGTTGGGCCTTGGTAATGAGATCGTTCTTGGGAGTATCTGACCTATGTACGAGGGAAAACCTAAGTCAACCTGGGAGGGGATTTTTTTTCTTATTGTGTGTTGTTATATTTGATGATATTTCACCATCAGGTGATGCACTTGTTGTATGATTTGATGGTTTTGTGATATTTATCTCATGTATGGAAAGGTTATGAGGTTTTGCATTCAAGTATCATTATAGGCACCTATTTAGTTAAGTGACATGCATCATGGTAGGAACACACATGGGATGAGTGTGCATGATATAAAGGTTATGATGCATTTGTTTTTCCTAAAAATTAATGAAATTGTGCCTAATGGGATGGTATGAATGGGTAAAAAGGAAAGTGAAAAGGGTAAGTATTAATTAGAAAATGGTTTTTAATAAAGAATAAAAAGTGGATTAACATGTTGTAATAGTAAATTGGGATGTGGAAACTGTTTTGAATTGGGTAAAAGATGAGGCCTGTAACCGTGTGAATTAGATACTAGTGTTATCCATGGCCTTAGGAGAGATGACCAAGGGTAGTGATTCGGTTGTGAGTGGGATTGTTTGGGTAGTGTATGAAAAATGGTTTAGTTATGTCAAGTGATGAGACTACATATATCTTTTTCCTTTTCATAAAAGTGTTATGGTTGCATTCTAAAGCTCATGTTTGGCATTGTAGAGAAATGCCACCTCGAAGACATGTGCCAGTTGACTGACATGAGGATGCTGCCGAGAATGCTCCTCCAATAGTGGAGCAAGAGAACGTGGTGATACAAGAGGATATGGAAGAGAATTTCCATGATAACTTTTCTTGTTTTATGCAAATGACGGAACATGACCCAAGGCAGGCTGCACCGAGTATGTTTGAGATGACCAGAGAGTTTCAACTACAACACCCTCCAACCTTTATCAAAGAGGGTGGGCCAGAGGCAACAGAGTTTTTGATAGAGTCTATCCAAACTATTCTTGACAATCTAGATACTTCTCTCAATAAGTGAGTCAAGTTAGAGGCCTATATGCCGAGAGGTCAATCAAAGAGTTGGCAGGACATCATGGTTCAGATGGAGCAGGCCGAAGGAATGATGTGGAAAGATTTTCAGGAGAAGTTTCTTGAGCAATTTTACCCATAAACCTTGAGTTAGGAGAAGGATATGGATTTTATGAGGTTTAATCAGGGGACAATTTTGGTAATGGACTATGATAGTCGTTTCACCGATTTGAGATGCTTTGTTCTAATGTTGACAGGAGATGAGGTAGCCGTGGAAAAATGATTCCATGAAGGGATGAGACATGAGATAAGGTCTCAGGTGAATATATTTCATCTAAAAAGGTTTTATGAAGTGGTGGATAAAGAACTTATCTTATAGGATAACCTGTAGGGAGATTCAAGTAGTGAACTTATTGTGCCAGTTGGGCGAGCAAGTGGTGCGACTTCTAATAGTAGGAAGCACTGTTTTAGAATCTTTTAGCTGGGTGGAGGTGCACAAAGCAGTCAGAAGAGGGGGTTAGCTTCTCAGGGCAGTGACCATGTCTTTTTCTATTAGAGTGCACGCCAGGGTACAAGTGTGACCAGTGTCCCCACCCACCGGTCGAGTGCCAAGCGTGCGACAGGCTGTGCCACATGCATAGGTTTTGTAGGAACCCGTGATAGTTGGGGAATGATGGAGGTCAGAGGAAGATGCTGAGTGTAGGCAGGGGGTCAGTTACCCCGTATCAGGCAGGCAGTTAGAGCTCTATGGGACATACTGGTAGAGGCAGTGGATATGGAACTTAGGGGCGAGATCAACCTTATCAACAGGGCAACGAATGGCAGGGTACTCAGGCCAGAGCCCAGGGTAAAGGGGAAGGTCATCTTCATGCAGTTTAGACTACACATGATGGTGGTGAGGTGGTACCGTCTACCATTTTAGGTACAATTATTATAGCTTCCATGCTTGTTAGTGCTTTATTTGATACAGGTGCTACACATTCCTTTATCTCTGCTTAGTTTGTAGTTGTGTTGGGCTTAACAGTGGAGACTACATGTGGGGTAATGTCACTTGATACTCCGCTAGGGGTATGAGTTGAGAACATCAGGCTATGTAAAAGTTGTGCTTTGGAGTTTGGTGGGTATCATTTTATGTGGGATCTTTTTGTCCTATAGATTTTAGGTTTTGACCTAATCTTTGGGATGTATTGGTTAGTGTTATATCAAGACCATATCAGTTGTTATCAACATCGAGTAATGTTCACATCTCTCAATGGGAGCACTTATTTCCTTCATGGTTAATGAGATACTGGATCGGGCCGCATAAGGCCGCTACATCAATAGTTGGGAGAACTCACAACCCAAGTAGCATGCCTTATGTTTTATGATGGGGAGAAAGAGAAACCAATCTTCTCTCTTATTGTGGACCAGTTTCAGGATGTGTTTCCTAAGGAATTATCAAGGTTACCACTTGAGATAGATGTTGAGTTTATGATCAAATTATTGCCAGGAGAAGAGATAGTTTCCATTATACCCTATCAAATGGAACCCACAGAGCTTCAAGAACTAAAGGTTCAGTTAGAGGAATTGGAGCATAAAGGGTTTATCTATCCTAGTACATCACCTTGAGGATCTTCGATGCTGTTTCCTAAGAATGAGGATGGATCAATGAGGCTATGTGTCAATTATAAGAAGTTGAACCAGATGACGGTTGAGAACCAATACCCTCTTCCTAGAATCGATGACCTGTTTGATCAGCTCAGAGGTTCCTCAATGTTTTCTAAGATCAATTTGAGATCAAGATACCATCAATTGAAGGTGAGACCTTCTGACATACCCTGGATAACTTTCTGAAGCAGGTATGAGTTGTATGAATTTTTGGTGATGCCGTTTGGATTGAACAATGTACCAGCTATGTTCATGGACTTGATGAATTGGATATTCCACCCATATCTGGATCAGTTTTCAGTTGTATTCATTGATGACATCTTGGTGTACTACAGAACTCATGAAAATCATGAAAAACATCTTGATATCATCTTGAGTACACTAAGAGAGCACATGATTTATTCCAAGCTATCAAAATTTCAGTTTTAGATTGATGAGGTGTAATTTCTAGGACACATCATTTCTGAGTTAGGTGTGTCGGTGGATCTAGAAAAGGTGTAGGCTATGGTGTCTTGGGAGCAGCCCAAGAACGTCTTTGATGTTTAGAGTTTTCTGGGTTTGGCTAGTTATTACCAAAGGTTTATTATAGATTTATCTTGTTTGGTAACAATACTCACAGGCCTAACCAAGAAGGGTGTGGGGGGTTAAGTTTGATTGGTCAGGGGCTTATGAGAATTCATTTCAGTAGATGAAGAAGCAGTTGACTACCACACCGATTTTGATCTTACCCAAACCAGGTAAGAAGTGCACCTTATTCTGCGATGCATCTGGTGTTAGACTTGGGGAAGTGTTGATGTAGGATGATCAGGTTTTAGCTTATGGGTTGAGGTATTTGAGACCACACGAAAGGAATTATCCCACTCATGACCTGGAACTAGCTGTTGTGGTTCATGCCTTGAAATGTTGGAGGCATTACTTGTTGGGATAACCTTTAACGGTGTTCATTGACCATAAAAGTCTCAAATACATCTTCTCTCAGCGGGATTTGAATCTTTGACAGTGACATGGGTTGAGTACCAGTAGTATTTTGATTTTGGGTTAGTCTACACACCAGGGAAAGGGAATAGTGTCACTGATGCTCTGAGCCGGAAGACTCAGAATCAGGTGGTTCAGGAATCCAGTTTAGAATGGAAGATGATGGCCTTGTTTGTTGAGATGCATTTGGAGGTACATGATAGGCACTGAAAAATGACCCTTGCATCTATAGAGATTGAATCCTCACTTTTGACCCAAGTTAAAGAGATTTAGTTGGTGGATCCAGAGTGTTTGGCTATAAAGGAAAGTCTTAAAGGTGGGGAGTCACCTTCTGGTTAGACTTTCGGTGCTAATGGAGTTGTTTATGTTCATGGTCGTATTGTGGTGTTGACAGATTTGCATGAGGAGTTGATGAGCGAGTTTCACGCGTCAAAGTGGGCAATGCATCTAGGCTTGACTAAAATGTACCATGATCTTCATAGGTAGTTTTGGTGGATGAGAATGAAGAAAGAAGTTGTAAGTTTTGTGGTATGATGCCTTACCTGTCAGCAAGTGAAGGATGAACATTAACATCCAAGTGGGTTGTTGCAATCATTTCCTATTCTGAAGTGGAAGTGAAATGATGTCACGATGGACTTTGTAGTGGGTCTTCTAAGGATTCCTTGGAAGAAGGATGCAATTTGGGTGGTGGTAGATCAGCTGACAAAAGTGGCACATTTATTATTGATCCAAGAAACCTATACAGTTGACTAGTTGGGAGAATTCTATGTTTGAGAAATAGTACGATTACATGGTGTGACAAGAACCATAGTTTCGGATCGTGATCCATGTTTTACCTCACACTTCTAGAAGGGAATATATAAGGCACTTGATAATCAGGTGTTTTGAGTATAACTTACCACCCATAGACTAATGGGTCAGAGCGTACAATTCAAGTTTTGGAAGACATGTTGAGAGCTTATGTTCTGGATTTTGTAGGTTCATGGGAGAAACACATTCCGCTTGTTGAGTTTTCTTACAACAATAGTTTTCAAGCAAAAATTTAGATAACACCTTTAAAGGCACTCTATGGGAGACCATGTAGATCTCTATTGTGTTGGTCAGAGGTTGGGGAGTTTGAGTTGTTAAGACCTTGTCTTGTGTAGGAGACGTCAGAGAAGTTTCATTTGATTCAAAAGCATATGAAAAAAACTCAGAGTAGGTAGAAGTCATATGCAGATCGGCATCGTAGACCTCTTGAGTTTATGGTGGGTGATAGTGCATTTCTTCGAGTGTCACCAAGGTTGGGCCACCTCCATATTCAGAAATAGGGAAAGTTAGCACCTAGGTATGTGGGGCCATTTGAGATTGTGGAGAAAGTCATACCCATGGCATACCGATTATCTCTCCCACAATGGTATAATGGGATGCATGATGTTTTCCATGTTTTACAGCTCTGATAGTATCACCCAGATCCATCTCATGTGATAAACGTTGAGGATGTTGAGCTTGAGGCTGATGCGTCCTTTGAGGAGAACCTAGTTCGTATTGTAAATCATAGTGAGAAGGTCTTGTAGGGAAAGGTGGTGAATTTGGTTTGTATTCTATGGAAACATGGAAACGTTCAGGAGGAGACTTGGAAGAGGGAATTGGATATGTGGTCCCATTGGCCCAGTCTCTTTTCTTTGGTAACTCAATGATGCTCAGGAAGAGAGGCTCGGGGATGAGCCATCATAAGGTGGGGAGGTTATAAGATCATGGATCTCCCTTAAGGTATGCTTTTGTTTTTGTTTTAGTTTAAGTCCTTTCTTTGGGTTAAATAAGTGTTTTCCCAAGTTCATGTGAAGACCTAGGGTTGTTCCGGGGGTTCGGGACATTAAAGAGGAAGAAAAAGGGGGTTTCTGGGCATGTTGCACGGTTTGCGCACGATTAGTGAAAACCATGTGGAAATCCCAGAAACCATGTGAGGGGGTTGTTTTTGGATAGTAGCATTCGCACGGTTTGTGCACGGTTTGTGCACGGTTTGTGCACGGTTTGGTAAACCGTGCGGGTAAACCATGTAACCCAATAACTTTGAGAAAATTACAAAAAATACATTATGGGATTTTTATGTTCCACTTGGGATTTCCCTCCTCCTCCCCTCTTACAATCCTAGGAATGAACCAAAGTTCCCAAGAGATCCCAAGGGTGATTCTACCTCAACTCTAGGCTGTTTGGAGTGCCGTTGGTTATAGACTGAAGATATAGGTAAGTTTAATCTCACTCTTGCTTATCTTTTTGGTTTACGGTTTGCATCTCTTCCTTCCCTCTATCCAAATATCTAAAACCGTTTCTTTCTAGTGAGTTTTAGGTTGAGGCTTCAAATGTGTGTTGAATCAGGATCTAATATGACAACCCTGCTTTCTATTACAACTTAAACATGCTTTATTACATATAACTTCACTTGATACAACAAGGAAGATTGAGAGGTTTAGTGTCTTTGGGGCTTAGGATCATTACATAAAAACTTTAAACTAGAAATACAACATCTTTATTGAAAACTCCCTTTACATGACCACTACATTCCTTCGTACTTAGCATTGCATGGGATAACCTGAGGACAAGCATAAGAAAAGGGTGAGCTATAAAGCCCAGTAAGGGAGTACACAATGAATAACATGAGGAGTACAATACATGTTAGGAAATAGGAATATCAATAGAGCATAAGAGAAACATGAACATAAAGTCATGATAAAGCATGATAATCATAACATGGAAATGTGGCAACAACACTTAACATTGAATTAGAATGAGCCAAGGCTCATTACACATGGAGCATGAGTAAACCCTCATTGAACTTGAAGCATGAGTAAACCCTCGTTTCACTTGAATTAGCATGAGTCAACACTCATTGCACATGACGTATCATGATGCTATACTTTACCCAATGCATTGGAGCGCTATAAGGGCGCACCCTTCTTAAACATTTCATTTCATGCATAAGTGTGCCACATGGATCATAAAACATGGATTCATAAAACATAATTATTTATTCCACGATAAAGGAATGTGGAATTAATACATGAAACTTTATAATCAATAAGTAAATGTGCATAAAGGTGAATACCCTTGATGGAGAAATGGGCATGGTATTCACTACACAATGATGTTGGCTTAGAAAATCGGTGTGATTTCGGCAGCGTAACGGCGTGACATAAGAATTCATAAAAATGGTTGATGAGAGAGAAATGGGTTCCTCATCATATTTACATGTAATGGACAGTAATGAGGTCATATATATACATGTCCCAATAATTGAAAAGGAATTTAGATTCATGATACAAAATTATTGCTTGAATATAAAAGAGGAGAAAAAAGTTCCTTTCGAAATTTCGGCATAGTAACGGGTGTACATGGGAGGCATTTAATGAGAGAGAAAGGGGTCTCCCATAATTCAAAAAATAAGAGGGCAGTATGGGGGAGGTGCGAAACCATACCCCAACATTCATAATTGAAATTAAAAGGGCAATACAACTTAAAGAAAATTGGCAAAAATGAGAAAGGAAGAAAAAACCCTTACTTGGAAGTGTGCTTCCAAAGGCTAGAGAGAGGCTTGTGAGAGGATTCTTGGGAGCTTGGGGAACCTTGAGAGTATTCTAGAGAGAGTAGGGTAGAGGTTTGATGAACTCAAAGGGCTTTGAGTGAGGAGGAAGTGGGAGCTTGGGTGGGTTTATATAGGAAAGGTGAGGGAATTCTTTATTATTTAGGTTTGGGACCCCTTATATTAAAATAATCCAAACCACAAACCATCCCATGGAATTTGCCCATGGTTTCTGGAAAAGGAAATAGGAAAACAATATTTTACAAGGCCAAGATCCGAACTTATTAAAAAATTAGGGTTGCTTATGTAGAGGTGAGTCACACTCCCATGGAAATTAATTTAAAAAGGCAAAGTGTTGAATAAGTCTTGAGGGCTCCATTAATGCTTTGAAAAGTAAGTCAAACAAACCCAAAACCTCATTATTTTAATGATAAAACACATATTGTCCGAACATAAGGATTATGGTATTTTATTACATCACCATTGGGTCATTATGATGTCATAAAACACATTATATATTTAAATGGTATTTAATTTTTACCCAAAAATTTGACTGTCTCAGAAAATTATGAAAAATTCACTGTTGGATAATTTTGACGTCCTGATTCCAAAAATAATATTTATTTTATCTAAATAATTTTCTAAATATGTGAATTTTCACTTTTAAAATAAAAACCGACATTTATAAAAAATTCACGGGTTTTGACAGAAATTGTTTTCAAACCTTAATAAAAATTTTAATTGCATTCATAAAATTATAAGATCATTTATATTTAATAAAAATTAATTTAATATTAATAATAATATTTTATTAAAATATTATTTAATTCAAAAATCCTTTAATTTAATAAAATATAATTCTTAATTAAATAATAACTAAAAACACCATTTGTATTTTAAAAACTAATTACAATGTATCAAAAATGACTAGAAATTATATTCATTATTATATACAAAAATAATGCACATGAACATAGTACTACTTATTTGTTACATAACCCCTTAAAATAGCCGCATAAGACCTAAGGGTAATGTGTGCGATGGTGATAGACTCTTGGGGTGTCTCGGATAACATCGCTCGAGTTGTAATTTCAATCAACTTCCACTTTTCCCGTAGATGATCACGTTCAAGCATGACTTGATGAATCTCAGCTTGGGCTTGGTCAAGGGAAAATCCCAAAGATGCCACCTCTTTTCCGAGATTTGACAAATGAACTTCGTAAGGGGAAATTCTACTAGATGAGGCCATCGCTTCCTTTGTCTGAGTAGAAATGGGTTAGTTAAAGCCTTATATTTATACTACTCAGATGATCACTGTTCAACGGATATAAAAGTAACGGTCACAAATCTTAACGTAAAACTAAAGAAGTTGACATCTTATAAAAACATTTTTCATAAAGAAACATTTAACTGAATGAAGAGGGATTTTCCATTAATGAAACTTTGGGTCGTTACATCTAAGGCCTTGATTAGGAGTGTGATCCCCAACAGATTCAAGGTAGGTGGTCTACAAGTTATATCCCTTGGTTCTTGTGTAGATTTTTGCATGTAGGGTTTCATTATTGTATCCCTTCTTGATGTGTTCTTGATTTCATTAGAAAGATGTGGTGTATTAGGTGTCTAAATGATTAATTGAACACTTCTCAATACCCATGGGATGCAAGGAGAATGACTTGACCAAACTAGGGCCACCCATGCGGTGTGTTGGCCCTCTCGAATAGGCTAACAGAAATGTAAGGTGTGAAATTGACTCATAATGATTTAGTGACTTAGAGAGTAGGTTAATTGGTTTATGTGATGAGTTACAATGGATGGCGGATAGTTGTGTCTAGTGTGGTTAAACTCTAAGGGATTTTTTGGTTGACATTTAAATAGGTTAAATGGGATCAATGGGAATATGATAAGGAATTATGTTTACAATTGAATATACTTAGTGATATAGGCATGGGAAATGGGAAATGGGGCTAAAAGGGTAAGTGATATAAATGATTAATGTGTAAATGGATTGAGGCATAATGTTAATTTCCCAATTATTGATATTATTGTGATGTTGAAAATAATATTGTCTATTCTTGTTCTGATGTGGTTAATTGTGGTGAATGATAAATATATTTCACATGGATAGGTAGAGTGGGGTATAAACTCAAGGTTCTATGCCCACAGTTCGATTTGGATCGATATTATAGATCCACCCCTAAATGCACGGTTTAGGGAAGGGGAAAAAGTTATATTCTCCTAATGGTTGAATTCCACCTAGACTGAGGCTTTGAGGTGAGGATTATGAGGTTGTTATAACATGATTCCTAGTGAGAAAGGACTTGATTTTATTCCCATATGACTGAGAAAATTGAAATTTCCTAATCCTTTGAACACATGAAAAAGGTATATTAAACCATGGGATGCCTAAATAGTGAACCTGGATTCAAATATAGTATAATTTTAAAGGAACATAGTCTAGAATGGCTTATTGAACTATTTACCTTTACTTGACATTTTCTTTTTATCACTTGCATGCACTATCTACTTTTACTGGATATTTTGTAGACATTGTTGGTGGTGCCCTATTGAGTTATACTCACACCCTGCTCAGGCCACTGTTGGGTACCCAAGCAGATTTCATGCTTGTAGGTCAGGACAAGGGCAAGGGCCCTTTGCTAGGGAGTTGAGTTGGACATGGGACATATATGGGTGAGGTTCCAGACTTGGAGTCCAGGACATTTTGGGTATTCTACATTTTGTCTTTCTTTTGGGGTTTTTGTTCACTTGACACTATAGCATGGCATGACATATTTATAATTGTATATAGTTGTACCCAGATTGGGAATTATTTAGTTATGCATGTTATTAATTATTTATTATTGTTTCCACTATTTAAATTGTGTTTTTCTATGGATTACTCTGGTAATGAGGGTATAGTCTCCCCATATGACCTATTAGACCCTCATTACTAGTCGGAAACCTCTGGCATATGAGGAGTCGCACTTGAGGTCATGTGGCTACCCAGCTCGGGGCACCGGTTTAGTGGCTTCCGAACCGGGGACTTTACAAAAAGATCTTGGATTATTTTAAAACTTTAGTAAAATAATCAATAATTAATTTGTGATGTGTAGGAATTTACCATACGTCAATCTGACACCTGATGTGATTGGTATGACTCAAAATGTGTGTTTTCAATATAAAAGTGTCATTTTAGTTTAAAACACGTGTCACATGACCAAAACTGAGAAAAATAGATTGGATTGTTTTCAAAATTTAGGCAAATTATCCATAATTCATTTTCCAAGTGTATAAATTGACCACATGCCAATCTGACACTCAATGTGGTTGGTATGACTCAAAGTATACGTTTTCAATATAAAAGTGTCATTTTAGTTTAAAATGAATCACATAGAAAAAAAATGAGAAAATGAGTTTGGATTATTTTCAAACTTTAGGAAAATGGCCCATAATTAATTTGTGACATGTAGGAATCGACCACACATCAATACGACTCATGATGTGGTCGGTATGATTCGAAGTGCATGTTTTTAATGTAATAGTGTCATTTTAGTTTAAAACACGCATCAAATAGCCAAAACTGAGAAAAAGAGCTTAGATTATTTTCAAAATTTAGTAAAATTATTGATAATTTATTTTGATGTGTAGTAATTAACTGCACTTCAATATAACACTTGATGTGTTTGATATGACTCGAAGTGCATGTTTTCAATATAAAAGTGTCATTTTAGTTTAAAACACATGTTGCATCACCAAAACTGAGAAAAAAAGATTATATTATTTTCAAAATTTATAAAAATGATCCACAATTTATTTTTCATGTGTATAAATTGACCACATTCCAATCCGACACATGATGTGGTTGGTATGACTTGAAGTACGTGTTTTCGATATAAAAGTGTCATTTTAGTTTAAAACGCATCACATAGAAAAAACTGATAAAACAAGCTTGGATTGTTTTCAAATTTTAGGAAAAGGGTCTATAATTCATTTGTGACATGTTTTAATCAACCATATGTCAATTTGAAACTTGACGTGGTCAGTATGACTCGAAGTGCGTGTTTTCAATACAAAAGTGTCATTTTAGTTTAAACCATGCATCAAATAGCCAAAACCAAGCAAAAAATCTTGGATTATTTTCAAACTTCAAAAAAATTATCTATAATTCATTTTTGACATGTAATAATCGACTTCATGTCAATATGACCCCCGATATGGTCAGTATGACTCGAAGTGCGTTTTTTTAATATAAAAGTTTCTTTTTAGTTTAAAACACATTTCACATCACCAAAACCAAGAAAATGAGCTTGAATTGTTTTCAAACTTTAGGAAAATGATCCATAATTTATTTTCCATGTGTAATAATTGACCTCATGACAATCTTACATATGATGCAGTCGGTATGACACGTAGTACATGTTTTCAATATAAAAGTGATATTTTAGTTTAAAACACATATCAAATTGTCAAAACTAATAAAATGAGATCTAATTGTTTTCAAAATTTAGGAAAATGGTCTATAATTCATTTTTGATGTGTAAGAATCAACCACACATAAATCCTACATAATATGTGACCGATATGACCCAAAGCATGTGTTTTCAATATAAAGGTGTCATTTTAGTTTAAAATGCATGTCACCAACCAAAACTGAGAAAAAAAACTCAGATTCTTTTAGAACTTTAGAAAAATGATAAATAATGCATTTTTGGCATATAGGAATCGACCACACATCAATCTGACACAAAATGTGGTTAGTATGACTCAAAGTTCATGTTTTCAATAAAGAAGTGCCATTTTAGTTTAAAACACGCATCACATAGACAGAGCTGAGAAAACAAGATCAGGTTATTTTCAAACTTTAGGAAAATTATCCATAATTCATTTTTCACATGTATTAATAGACCATATTCCAATATAACACCTGATGTGGTCGTTATTATTTAAATCATGTGTTTTCAATATAAAAGTGACATTTTAGTTTAAAACACATATCAAATAGCCAAAACCGAGAAAATGAGATTAGATTGTTTTCAAATTTTAGGAAAATAGTCCACAATTCATTTTTGGTGTGTAAGAATTGAGGACACATCAATCTGACATAAAATGTGACTGATATGACTCGAAGTGTGTGTTTTCAATATAAAGGTGTTATTTTAGTTTAAAACACACATCACTAGACAAAAATGATCAAACACGATCAGATTTTTTAAAACTTTAGGAAAGTAATTGATAATTCATTTGTGACATGTAAAAATTGATTGCATGTCAATCCAAAACATGATGTGGTCTGTATGACTCTAAGTATGTGTTTTCAATATATAAGTTCCATTTTAGTTTAAAACATACACCACATAGGCAAAACTGATCATAAAATGCTTGAATTGTTTTCAAAATTTAGGAAAATGATCAATAATTCATTTATTACGTGTAGGAATTGACCTCATGTTAATCCAACAAATGATGTGGTCAATATGACTTTAAGTACATGTTTTCAATATAAAAGTGCCATTTTAGTTTAAAACACACATTAAATAGACAAAAATAAGAAAACAATATTAGTTTGATTTCAAACTTTAGAAAAATAGTCCATAATTCATTTTTTATTTGTAAGAATGGACCACACATAAATTCAACACATGATGTGATCGATATGACTCAAAGTGTGCATTTTAAATGTAAAGGTATTATTTTAGTTTAAAATGTACATCAATATCCAAAACCGAGCAAAAGATATTGGATTGTTTTCAAAATCTAGTGCAATGATCTATAATTTATTTGTGATGTGTATAAATTTATCTTATGTCAATCTAACACACAATATGATCGATATGAATCGAAGTGCATGTTTTCAATATAAAAGTGTCATTTTAGTTTAAAATGTGCATTACATAGGAAAAATCGAGCATAACAAGCTTAGATCCTTGGAAATCCTTCCTCTTTAGGTTGCTTCTGCGACTGGAATGTTGGAGGAAGTCTCATGGATGGTGGCTGGGTTTTCTTTCGGCTTTGGTTCTGGAAATCAGTTTGCTGACTATGATGGAGGATCAAACATGAATGCTTCATGGTGAATGTAGAACTGTTCTGTGAATAATTTTTAGTGTTTTGGAGATGAATTTTTTAATTCATGGAATGGATTTTGTGACAGTTTGTTTGATTTTTGGCACTGCGGTCTACGGTTTATGGGACAATGCAATCGGTTCACCTATAAGGGACTTCTCTAGAAGAGGTTTAGAGTAGGGGGTTTTCACCAGACCATTGCTATATGGAATTGGAAGTTTGAGAGGGTATGTCGATTTCCATCAGTTCTAGGGCCGTGTATCCCTGCACGGGACAACTAGCTGAGCAGTGGTGAGATGGTGAAGCTGGTCTTAATGTTCTCAATGCTAGGGAGGGTCTTTTCTTTGTAGATTTGAATTAGGTTGTTCTTGGCCTTCGTCCTTTGGAATGTGGGTCATGGTTGTTGTTTCAAGTATTTTATTTCATGTTGGTTTCCCCCTCATCCCTTAAAATAAGGTCTATGTTAATAAAAAATTAATTTACAGTCAACAAGATCAGATTGTTTTCTCATCATTTTATATTATATTACTTAATTAATTTCCATATCAATTTTATCTGATACTTATTTATTTACTTTTCACATAGATAATGCTTTAAGATGAATAATAAATGACGTGAAAATTAAAGACTTGTTCTAAAAAATAAAGTTCTCTTGAATTAGCTCACATCCATAGTGAGTTTTTTATCACCACAAATGTGATCCAAGTAAAGGGAACCTACTTTTGAGAATAACAAGAAATAGTTTGATGTTTAAGAATCAACCACAAATCAATCTAATACACGATGTACCTAGTATGAATCAAAGTTATGTTTTTATTTTTCAATTGGAACTTTGTGTATAATTTATTTCTTTATGGTATTACTAACATAAGAATTATTTTCTTATATAGGAGAATTCTTTTTCTCGATATGGGGTGGTTTTTTCAACAATTAATAGCATGATCAGGGATTAAGGGCCAAAGAAAAAGAAACATTAATGTTTTTGAATATCTATGATAAATTTTACTTACTCATGTAATTGTTTAAACCAATGTTTTAAATGTCTATAATATAGTGTTTTTTTCTTATATTTGTGTTGTAAATTTTATTTCAATCAAATTCTATATTTTATTTTCTATTTTCTCTCTATTTTTGTTGCTGTAGTGTACTATAATTTTGATAGCACACTGTAGCAGTATGCCCCTTTATCAGTGCTATATTAAGAACTGATAAAGGTATTCTTTATTAGTTCTATTAAAAGTGATGATAAATGGATCCTTTATTATCACTAAACTAGCATTGATAAAGAACCCTATTTTACGGGTGCTATTTTTAGTGTTGATAAAGGGTCACATTTATCTATTCTTAAAAAAGTGATGATAAGGGAGGCCTTTATCAGTGTTTTTTAGCGGTGATAAAGGGTCCCTTTATGATCATTTTTCTATCACTCATAAAGTCCTAGGTTGTTTAAGGGAACTCTGATTGTTAACACTTTTTTCATTGATAAATCCCTATTATATATCTTTTAAAGGCCTTATGTGTAGTAGTGTAATTTCCACTCAATGAACCCTTTAAAAAAACCATTAACTCTGAGTTATTACCCTTTACTTTCACCGAACCAGAAATTTTGATGGCTGAAACATCTATTTTAAAGGAATCAATTCTTCTTGGAATTTTGGAAAATATAATAAAATTTGATTCCAACTCCCAATATTCCTCATGTGATTTTTTCTAACGTGAGCTTGAATTCAAGGACTTTCCTTCCTTTCTCAAGTATGAATTCATAAGGTATAACCAAAACTTTCTCATTTTCATTTCATCATCTCTCAAGGCCATCCAAGTAGGAATGATCCTTGATGTCTTAATTAAGAGTAAGAAAGTAATTGAATCATCCCTTTATGATATTCCTTGGACTATACCACTAACTAGGATATATAATATTGTTTTATAATTATATTTTAAACCTTATTTCCAACCTTAGTGTGGACTCAGTTACAATCTAATGAAAGTTCTAGAAAAGAAAACCCTTAACATGTTGGAAGTTGGTATAAGGTAAGTTGGGGGGGGGCATGTTGAGATAATGATATTAAACTAATCACTTTTCGAGAGGAAACCTAACAAATTCATTTATTTTATTTTTTGTGTTTTGTTTTTTTAGTTAATGAAACCCCTTGGGGTTTATAATGTTCTCTAATGTTTCTTGTGTGTGATATTTAGTAGTTGGAGGATTTTAAAATGAAATACATACTTTATAAAGTTCAAACCCAACCTTCAATCATCCCCAAGAAGTCTACATGTGACATGAATCCAAAGTGATCAATGGATTGCTACTAGGTCTTGATCTTCAAACCAGATGATTTTGATCCATGATTTTATTTCAAATTGCATTCCCCCCTTTTTTCCTAATTCTTAACTCCCTCTTATCTTCTCTTTCAACACCAAGGGAAATGCAATTATAAGTTGAGGAGGGGTTAAAATTTGATATTTTGTGAAAAAGATATTTTATGGAAAATTTAATTTCATAAAACTTTCATGTGGTAATGTACTTTTTAAATTATAAAAAATGAATTTCAAATGATTTTTCATGCCTTGATTCTAATCTTTATGTAATTTTAAGTTCATGAGCATTAATTTTGGAAAGTTTGGTTATCCAATGTGATTTTTCACTATCTACATTTTCATTAATTTAATTAAAATTCCACAATGCATGTCATTTGGTTTATGGGGTGTGAGTTAAAGTTCTTGGGATAAATTATTTTTAGGACAAGATTTGGGATCACTTTGAGTTTAATTTGAGTATAAAAAAAGACCATGTAGATAAATGTTTTATCCTAATGTATGGTGTTAATCACTTGGGGATTGTGACTCTATAGTTCTACTTCCCAAAGTTAGGCTTTACATGTATATTATACAGATCATTTAATTGAAATAATATGTGGTGTCTGACACTTGATGATTGTAAATCTATATCTTTCTTTCTCGGAGTTGGTTTTTTTATCTCTATTATGGTTTAGAAAAAAAATTGGATATACATTTTAAGGTTTAATCTGAATTACACCAAAAGCTTTCATTTCCCTCCTTAAATAAAAATTAAACCTCATGTATTTTGTGATACACAACACATATTTATGCTTAATTAGAATTGGATAAAGGGTGGTGGTGAATTTGAACAAAGGAATGGGATTGGGATTGTGAGATTCTTGTGTGATTGGTTTGTTTTAAAGGATTTTGATGGGCTTAATTATTGTTTTATCTGAGGTGATTGTGGATAACATTGTATGTTAAAATCTGTTTGGATAGGGGAATTGAATTTTAATCTTTTGTAATTTTTTAGGGACTATAAAAACTAAAGTTAGGGGGTATTATTGGCCAATGAATGTTCATAATATTAATTACATTTTGATGTGTTTTCATGTGCTTCATTGTTCATAAAATACTTGATTATTTCTTTTTACAATCTGAACTTCATTTCTCATCATTTGTGCAATTCATGTTTAAAGCGTATTAATCTTATACCATTTAAAAATCACCTTATATAATACTATATATTCATGATTTGAATTTGAAATTTCTATAAAATTCAAATAAATTTGGGAGAAAAATTTTATACTTATGGAGTAATGGGATATTCACAAATAAATATGGACATATTGGGCTTCAAATGTAGAAATTTATAGGTAAAGTAGTTTGGAACTCAATCCACTAAAATGAATTTGGGTCCCACAATTCACATCTAATGAATATAAAATTTTATCTGAATATATATGGATTTAAGGGAATATTTCACGAAACTGTGTACGAGGTTAATTTTATCTTTTGTAAGGTGATATAGGGATACCAAAATTGAAGTACAAATTCTGGGCTAGATTTAATGGCCCAAAAATTCATCCCAACATTTCGACCATAAATTCTGTATGACTAATCCAATTGGGATGAAAATTTTCAAGATAATAAAGGAAATCTGGGGAAATATTTTATTATTATACAACCAATCCAAATTCTCTCAGCATCAAGGTCATTCTAGCATGTCAATTAGGAGAGGGAAAAAGGAGTCATTCGACCTTTGTAATGATGGAAATTAATTCTATACCCACTTTCCACCACTATTTGGCCTATGTTTTTCACATTGGATGAATTTTCCACCCTTGTTCTCTACCTAAGCCTCTAAAATTTCTATTTAAGGAGGATTTTGGGAATAAAATGGAGGTCTTTTTTTGCCTCTCTTTCATTGTAATGTTTTAATGCCATTTTTATGTATTAAGCTCATTCTTTACTTGTAAATTGTTCTAATATACCCTAGTTTTATAATTAAAAGCTCTTAATATTTATAATTATTATTCTCATCTTTATCACTATAATTTTATTCATTACATGGTGTTAATCCATTCACACAACAATTAAAGTGATTGTTATTTATTTGTTTTCTCTTCTTCAATCCCGATTCTATAACTTGACTTCCATCTTCCATTGAGATATTTGCATCAATGAAAGGCTAACCCCTTTTAGGTTGATTTTAGGGATTTTATTGGGGTTTTATTAGATGTTATTTCATGTGATTTAAACCTTTAATTAGTTATTTTATTTTAGAGTTTCATTTAATGATTTATTTTCATCTTCATTTTCACTGATTTTAATAATTACATATTTTGAGTGTTAGTATGCTCCAATTCCTTAGAGTGATCATAAAAGTGATCCCCTAAGTGAATTGGTGATTAGAATTGGAATTGTGTAGGGATTAAATTAGTGAATTACATGTTTTTTTATTTCATTGAATAGATCCTTCTTGAATTGATGAGCTGAAATTTTCTTAGAAAGAAATACATCAAATCTAATCCTAGAAACAACCTAGGATCGACCCATTCATATTAATTGTTTTAATTAAAAATAATTTTATGTTTTGTTCTCAAAATCACCTCAACCAAAATAGTTGGTCACTTAATATCCAAAACTCTAAACAATGTCTGAGTGTCAATGTTTACATCTTCGGACTTTATGGATTTGGCCGCTACTCATGCTATAAGAAACCACATATACCCATAGGGTAAATTTTGGAAAAACCAAGAATTATTATAGGGTTTGGACAAGAAAGATCATGGCCAGTTGTATGTTTTCAGGATCTTACACTTTAAATGTATTAGTATGGGTCCCCAACAGACTGTCAACCATTTTTTACAATGACTACTTGAGGTAGTGCCGTGAACCAGTCTGGGACACCCCTGAACTAGGCTCCTGAGCTAGCCTATGACCTGACCTAAGGTGCATTCCCCATCTCCTAGGGATAAAAACTAGTTCCAAGGGCACTAGAATACACTCAAAAGGAATGATTTATCCCAATAAATAAATAAACATGGATATTTCACCTGGAAGTATGGAATAACCACTTTGTACATCTGAGACCCAATCAAAACCTAGATAAATAAATCCATAATAATAATGTGCCAAACAAAATGAAACTATAAGACATAATAAAAAAAATAAAAAAAATAGTATTTGTAGTATAAAAAAACAACATCTAAAGTACATAATGCTAACATTACCAATACCTTCATTATACCAAAATAAGACCAAAACACCTCATAGAATCTTCTTGTAACCTCGAGGTCACCAACCATCATCTAAACCAACCTTCTCCAAGAGAAATCCCCAAATTAAACCTGAACCTAAAAAACAGACACATGTCTACCAATAATGAGCGACATAAGTAGGGTGTGAACATAAAAACCCAATATAAAATCACTTGTGAGTTAATGCATTTACTTTTTACAAAACATACCATCAATTTTAGTTTGAAAATACAGGTAGAAAATAGGGTTTTATCCTTTGAAATAAACCATGATATTTTATGGAAACCTACTTATTAAAATTAAACATGTTTTAAAGAAAAATTTAAAACTTTATTAAATGGAACCTTTTGAAACACACCCTTTTGAAATCCTCTTTTAAAACAAACACATTAAACCACACCAAAGGAAATCAAAAGTAACCAAATAGAAATATCGACTGAATAAATGAACCAAATTGATAAAAGAAAAAATGCACCAACAATATAAGTCAATACTAGAAAAATAATGAAACAAATGAATAATTAGTAAATGGTGCGAGTATAACATAAACATAATATAAAATTTGAATAGATAGAATATATCACAAAAGAGAAATGATAGAACTAAGTGAAATTAATATGAAATGGTAAATGATAGATAATCATGGGTAATTCCTAAACATCCCATGAGGCGATCCAAGAGATACTCAGATGGAATCATTTATCGACCTATAATGCCCTATGGATTTTGGGGCATTACATTTAAATAAATAATTTAAATTTCAAGTTGGTGAATAGTTAATTTTGAGAACTGAATCTCATAATGGAATTATGAATGTTTGAATATCCCAAATAGGTGTTTTTGTATGGGGTTCAAGGCCCAGGTGGTGACCTGGGGGCTTGATATAGCTTCAGAGAAGATTTTGGGTTGCTTTAATAGTGACTGGTTATCCGGTGGGCTGGGTAATAGCCCACTAGGCTACCTGGACTCACCATCTAGCTAGTGATCTTTAAATAGACAACTGATGAGCTCATATCGGTTAGCTAGTGTTGGATTTGGTGCCCTAGAACCAACTACTATGTAATTTATGATTACCTTTATTTTTTTAATATTAATAAACATCTTATCACATCATGATTATTCTTTTACATGACATAGTATATGATATTTTCCTAAGTGTAATCGTCACACTAAAAGGTCATACTAGTTCCCCACTATGATGAGAACCCAAAAGCTACATGAAAGTATTCTTAAATATATTTTATATAGTCATATGATATCATTTTATGAGACACAAATGATATAGGCTATCAGAGATGGAGACTCATAGGACTTTGATACACTTTCTCATGGTGTATGCCTTTGGTAATTTCCAACAAAATAAATTATGAGGACACAACCCACCAATAGGAAATCCAAATTTATATATTTCATTGGATGTTCCTATTTGTGTATGCGTGTATTAATCTTTAGAATTTATGATTATTATTAATGAATATTATTAGTCACACACTTTTATTTATTGGAAAAAATCATGACAATATATGTTCAGTGAAATAAGATGCGTTGAGTGCATTGCGAGTAATATTGCATTAATGAATAATGTGAGAAAGGATTTGTCCCTTCTATTATTTAACAAAAGTTGATATCCTCAACCCTTTGATGGGAATGAAACAACCTAAATAAATCCACGACCATGGAGTTCTGTTAGAAGATTCATTTTAAAAAATTCAAAGAAAGATACATTGAGAACATAGGTTGATGACACCATCGTACAACCTACTTGATTGGAGATATTGTATAAAAGGATTATATTTCACAATAATCATTTTTATGAGGTTATATGTTATTGTAATATAAAATTATTTCTCTATGGGTGTCTGTGTATTTCTAGATTCTAACTTTGGACTTTGGGCGGCTCCACTTAATGCCATTGAGAAAGAGGCCTAGAAGGGTCACACATTAAGTGTATCCAGAAGCTCAGTTAAATAATAATATTATTTATTATTTAACATGTTGAATAAATATTATTATCATGAATGGTTTAATAATTATTCATGATTATCTTGATCACATATATTCCATCACTAGTTATTCAAGAGAATAATTTGCGAGTAGAATATTTAATAAATATTTATTTATTTATTGGAAAATAATGAAATTATGTTTTTTTATTAAATAAATAGTCATTATTAAAGGCTCGATAAATATTGAAGAGGAATGAAATACCAAGTTTAAAGGTCCGGTGAGAAATAATATATATTAAATATTATTTGAATAAATTTTAAACAATTTATTCAAGAAATAATATTTAATTAATTAACTGGTTTTGTACATATCAAGAAATAATTATTAGATATGCACTAAAATAATTAAAAGGAATATTTAATTTAGGTTCATTTATCTTCAATACAGTTTCATTAATAATATTCCCTTATGACTGGATTAAATGTCTTGAATATTAATTGAAAATGAAAATGGGAATAAATTCATATGGATATATAAATATGGACGACACATTTCATTTAATGAAACACGTCATGGATGGATATATAAAGGGATGTGATCCCTCCTGTTGTGAACAATTGATTGTCTGCAAGCCTCTCAATTCTTTCTTCATCCTATATTACTGTTCATCATTTGTGATGAATGCACTAGCACCCCTTCAACATTCAATTATCCTCACAATACGATCACAAATACATTGGTCGATGTTTCCCTCTCAGAGGTAGGGTGCTTTTGTTCACTATTTCATGATCTTTATCAAGCATTCTCATTCACCGAGGAAGAAGAAGAATGCTATTGTTGGTGTTTTCTAGGTACTCTATTTTTACAGTTTTATTTACACATTAATTCTTAAAGATAGATCTTCCAGTGTTTGGGTTATCTTATACTATATATGGTCATGTGATGATCATAGAAAACCTTTAGTGGTATCAAAGCATAGGCTTATTTGATGAATCAATGTGTTTATTATTTTATAAAAAACAAATTTTAATTGTAAAATGATATTTTTCAAGTCTAGAAATAAATATGAAAATTCATATTTAGTAATTAAATGTTTTTTTATTTCATTATTTATGTTATTCTTATTTATAAAATGGTTTGTAAAATGGGAATAAAATTAATAATCTAAGAATAATAAAATTTGTTTTATTAACCTTTGTCAAATATGAAAAGTTAATATTTATTACTCTTGTTTATGAAAGTAAATAAACTATTTAATTTAACCAAGAGAATTCAATAATGAATTAAATTATATTACTTATAAATTGTTTCTAAATAATGAAAAATATATTTTGAAATATTTATAAAAAATTATAAAAGTGTTTTATAAATTAATTAACTAGAAAATGTTTATGGTTAATTCAAAAATATTTTTCAAATATGTATGTTCTATAAAAGTTTATAAATAATAAAAATGCTATTTTGGGAATATTTTAATTTATAAATGTTTTATAAATTAATTAATTATAATTTGTTTATAATTAATCATATAAATTTTTATGAATCATTCATTAAAAAACTTCCAAATATTAAATTTTAATATTCAAAATTCCTTTTAATAAATTAAATGGCATGTTTTATGATATAGAAATACATGGTTTATTTAGAAATCATAAAAGGTAACTAATAAAGTGTTTATAAATTACAAAATATATGATATTTAGATTATATAAACACATTTATGTAATAGATATTGAATTATAAAATGTTTATAGTTTATGAAATATCATATAAATTCCATTTAATATAAAATATAATGGGGTTGATATTGAAATGTGTTGGTTGGAGTGGATACTCAAGAGGGGGGATGAATTGAGTTCCAATTAAAATTTCTGTTTAAAATATTTAAAGTAAAATCCCCCAATTCATAAAACAAGTTAAACTGTAGTGAATTTATAAAGATTGTAAGTGTTCAATTAGTTTCTCAAAGATTGATTATTTCTCAGTTAACTTAATCTGAAGATTAAGTTAGCTTTTGAAAATAACTTACTGGTTCACAATAATTACAAACACTTTCAAGTTCAACTATCAGAGTTACTTTAAAACAGATTTGAGTTTCAAAGTAAATAGAAGCGAAATATTGAAAAATAGATTATACTAAAATAACATGCACAACAGTTTTACCCAAGAGGTTCAGTCTCAAGATGAGACTTAGTCCTCTCGAACAGTTTATATAAAACTTTGATCCACACCCTGGATCGGGGTTACAACAGTACTTAGACTATCCAGGTCCTCTGACCTCTACCACAGTTCTACGTGGGAAGCAGCAATAACAGCACATAGGCTGTCCAGGTCCTTAGACCTCTACCACAGTTCTACGTGGGATACACACAGGTATAAAAATGATGGTGTGAGGATTTCAGTATCCTCCAGTTCATCTTAGGAGTCAGTGTGTGTTAAAATAGACAGAAGCACACACTGCTCGTAATGTAAAGAAAAAGATGATCACAGTAGATCAAGAATATAGAGATGAGTTTAGAATGCTCTTGTGTGATGTCAATGCAGATCTGGACTCCTTTAGATTAAAGGAGATGAAGCTTTGAGTCCTTCTCTGGTAGTTGTGTTAAAAACATAGTGTCGTGATTCAGCTTGTGTTCTTCATGAGGTTCAATCGAGCGAAGATGTTCCTTAAGCTTCAAAAAAAAAAAAAATCTTCGTGTGTTTAGCAGCATCAAGTTGCATGAAGTGTGCCTTTCTTTCTAGACTTCCTCAAAGTATCTTCTTAATTATAGTGCTCGTGGCCTTTCTTTCCGTTTGTGTATCACGCACTTCGTGATTCTTGGACACACTTCTCTTTTAACTTTGAATGCACGTGTTGGAGTTGATAGGTTGCATGTGTTCTGAACCTCGTACCTCGTACTGTCCGATGATATGTCTACAAGGAAACATTAATTATGTAAGTGCATTAAAGTCATCAAATATGACTGTTAGAAATTAAATTGAAATATGACAGAGTAGTTTAATAAACAGTGTCACAGTAAGTCATGGAAATGGTGTCTCCATCACGGTGTCTTGTTCATGGTGTCTGGATTTACGGTGTCTTGTTCACTGTGTCTTGTTCACGGTGTCTGGCTTCATGATGTCTTGTTCACTTTGTCTTGTTTACGGTGTCTTGTTTATGGTGTCTTACTTCACGGTTTCAGAAATACATAGCCAGTGGCAGACTCACGATGTCTTAGACTTTTCAAAGTAACTATGTGCAGACTTAAGTAAAGATGATAATAGAAAGGATTAAACTTAAGCATTTGTTAAAGAAGGTATTTTGAGAGTAGATAAAAGATAGTATAAAGTAGGTAAATTGAAAATAGAGCAATTTAGATATTTCAAGGCTCTTCTTAAAGAATGAGAAAACATTAAACATAAATACACATGATTGGATATAATTTATAAGAGTTAACTAGGTTGAAGAAGATTTGGGATCATTAAAACATGATTAATACACGAGGAGTCCAACAATCTCCCCCTTTTTGATGATCACAAATCATATACAGTTAAAGTGTATATTGGATTCAACTATAGAGATAAATTTCTAACACAGTATATAGAAACTTCTCCCCCTTTTGGGATTATCAAAAAGATGAAATAAGAGAGGTCAAAAAGGTTCACATTCCATTAATAGAAAATAAGTGATAGTACAACAAAAAATTAATACAAAAACAATAGCATCCCTACCAAAAAGAGTAATCACTATTCTTCTTCAAGGGATGACCTTCTCTTTTCCTTTTGCAATAATAGAAGAGGAATCCATAGCGACAGAAGTTGAGGTAGAAGAAGGTAGAGAGGTGGTTGATAGAGAGGGTAAAGGAAGCCCTTCAAAGACTGAGAGAGCCAAGGTAGGAGAGGTAGAAGATCAAGGAAGTTGCTGATCAAGAATCACAGGCCTGATCTGACTAAGTGATTGGCTGACAGACATGGTGGTTGAGGCTAGAGAAGAGGTGAAGGTAGGTAGCCCAAGTCTGAGAGGTGCAGCCGCTAGTGCAAAAATGGCTGTACTCTAGATATGAAGATAGGGCCTCAGGAGTTTGATGAAATCTGTAATAATATCTCCAACATACTACATGGATTTCTCAAAATCGTCCTTGTTCTCCATAAACTTGTCCAACAATCGAGTAAACTATGTGAGCTTCTGGACTTTGTTCTTGAAAGATTGAGTCATAGGAGGAATCTGCAGATTTTCTACAAGGTACTTGAAATGGTTTGTCATATCGGTCTTGGAGAAGATTCTGTTGAAGTAGAAATCCACTTTCTTGGCAATCTCTTGCTGAGCATCATTATCAATTTTGGAGTGGATTTGTACTAATTTAAGAACTCTATCACCATTTTTGACCAATTCAGATAAGGAAGTCATATTGAAGCCACTAAGTACATTTTGAAGTTCTTCTTTGACTACAGTTCTGAGTAGATCACTGTCCAAGGAGGGTTTAGAGGATTGACTAGAGGCTTTGACAGCTGTGGTTAGAGATTTTAGTTGATTTAGCACCTTTTGAAGACATCATGTATACTCATCAGTGAGTTTATTGATGTTGGCAACAAGCTATTTCATTTCCTTCACAATTTGTTTGTTCCTTTCAACAATCTTTTCATCTAAGGATGCTAGATAAGGTTCAATATGAGAAACACTAACTTGTGGTATTTGAGAAGCAACGGGTTCATATCTCGAATGAAGCTCTCTCTGCATGTCTTCAACCATACTTCTTAGGGTCTTTACTTCGTTACTGAGCAGCTTATTTTCAACTCTTACTTCTTGAATCTCATGGAGCATATTAGGTTGTATTTTCCAAATAATTTTCTCCAATAAAAGAGAGGAATCTTTCTCACTTAAATTTTTCACAAGACGGGGCTGGGTATGCATGAGTTTCTCAACTCCGGATCAAAGAGTGGCACCAAATTCCTTCAAATCATCCTTACTCACAAAGGATGGCTGTACAGACAAGGGTTCATGAGTAGGTACTGGTATAGGCTTAGGTTCCTTCTTAGGTGCAAAATTGGAGACTGATTTCAACTGAAATAGGGAGGAAATATCAAGTCCGATTGCTGTAACCTACTGAGAATCATTCACATCATAGAAACTAGGAAATTTGTACTGAGTGTCTACATGACTTGACTCAGTTGGATGTGAGGCTTCAATAGACTCAAGATTTGGGGTTTTCTCCCCATCAACAAGTGCCTCCTTCTCAGGACTAAGAGGCTTAGGATCTTGTTCTAATTCCACAGACTCATCTCTGAGTTCCTCACTCATTTCCTATCTATCCAGATGAAAAGCTAGCTCCATCCTTTCTTCAGCATAAGGTATGATTTTAGGAACAGATTGTTCCACAGGGAGTTCCTCAATATTGACCTCTTGCAGAATAGGTAGCTCTTCCACTGTAGGCTCTTCCATGCCATGATTTTCAGAATCTTTTGAAACTGATTCTTTTATAGCTTCGGATTGAGTTTCCAAATTAGCAGCTTCTTTAGGAGTAGGTACTTCTTCTTCAATAACTACATGAGGAATAATAGTCTTGTCTTTATCAACAATAACATCTTCCCTAAGTGGCACTTTAGCCTCTTCTTCCTCTTATTCTGGATACTCAACAATCTCATCTGGTTCCAAACCAGGATCAGAAATGTCTTTTGGCCTTGAGGGATAATCCATAGGATTGAATTTCTCATTAAATTTATCATTGTCTTCCACCCATTCCTTTTTCCAAGGATTCTAGTTTATCTTCATTCTTTTGATAACAGATTTTGAGAGACAGTACTCATAGTCCATAATAACTTCCTCATTGGGTCCAACCACACATTTTTCAAGAAACATGGCTGATATTAGTTGAGAGTAAAACAGAGAAGTTTACTTGGATGTGACTTTGATTAACTCACACATGTGATGTATGATATACTTGCACAGTTTGATCTTATGCCCATTTTTCATGAGGTGAATCAAAAACACATCTTGAAATTTTAACACAGAAAAATAACCTTTTCTTGGACTTACCAAATTCTGTACAAACTTAAATAGAAGCCTTGTTTCTCCATCTAATTCAGCAGCAATGGATCTTCTCTGGGTTCCATTTCTAGTTAAGGTTTTCAGGGCATCTTCTAAATCAAATAAATCGGTTGAAGGTGGAGGTCCTCTATGATAATCCTCACATATGACTTCATGAGGTATCCTAAGGCATGTATCCCATAACCTCTAAGAGAATGAGCATCTATGGCTATTGACCCAGCTCCTCACAACATAACATTCACCAAAATCAAATGAGAACTATACGTATTGGTAAAATTGAGCCATTAACCTAGGATAGATGGGTCTATAATCCTTCGAGAACCATTCTAACTAGCCTTGTTGTTCTAACACTTTCAATACCAGTGGATTACTAGACAGAAGACACTTGGGGAAAATCTCTTTCTCAGGTACAACAACGCGGTTTACCAGATTCGAATTTAAAGTTCCTTCGGGTGTCAGCTTAGGTGCAATCTTATTCTTCTTTGAGCTGCGCTTCTCGGGTGTCGATGATGACAGACGTTTCATTATTGGCATTCACTGAGTGAGAGAAGGGTTGTAGGGATGAATAAGGGTTTAAAAAGAGTACGTAGAAGAAACCTTGAGTGAAGAATTAAGTGATACTTGCTTTGTTTTATCATTTAGGAATACCAAATTTCGCTAAAATAAAAACGCGGGAAAAAATAAAAGAGGTGAAATAATAATTACCGCGATACGGGTTTAAATAAAAACATAAAGAGTTTTTACGGTGAGACCGTGAGTGGTAATTACAGTGAGACAGTAAATGAGTTTTACGATGAGACCATGATCGATCTTTTCAGCGTGCGTTATGGTGAGACAGTAATCATCAGACAGTTAGTACAAAATACTAACTGTGAGACCGTAAACATGGAACTTTACGGTGAGACAGTAAACATGAGAGACAGTAACTGAGAAACCGTAATCATGAAACAGTAAAGTATAACACAGTAAGATATCAAACAGTAAGACCTGAAATAGTAACAAGAAAGGTATCTATTTGAGATTTATCATGCCTAGTTCATGTATGATGTAGTATATTCTCTCAGAATTTAATGGTTTAGTGAATATATCAGCAAGTTGATATTCAGTACCAATGAATTCCAAAGTGATATAAATTTTTTTGATAATGATATCTAAAAAAGTGATGTCTTACATCAATATGCTTTGTCCTAGAATGTGAAACATGATTCTTTGAGATGTTAATAGCACTTGTGTTGTCACAATTTATAGGTACATG
Source organism: Viscum album (assembly GCA_963277665.1). Taxonomy (NCBI): domain Eukaryota; kingdom Viridiplantae; phylum Streptophyta; class Magnoliopsida; order Santalales; family Viscaceae; genus Viscum; species Viscum album. The sequence goes on along the minus strand of OY728139.1, from coordinate 1,076,105,136 downwards.
TCTGAATTGATATCCATAATCTAGTAATGTGTGTTTCATCCACAAAATTTGTGCACAAAAACTGCTAGTAGCTATGTATTTAGCTTCTACAGTAGATAATGCAACAGAATTTTGTTTCTTACTACACCATGATACTAGTGAATTGCCTAAAAGGTGACATGTTCCAGAGGTGCTTTTTCTATCTAACTTACAGCCACTGAAGTCAGGATCAGAATAACTAACTAATTTAAATGACTATCCTTTAGGATAAAACAATAGTAGATTGGGTGTTTGCTTGAGGTATTTGAAAATTATATTTACAACATTTAAATGATAATCCTTAGGTTTTTCTTGAAAATGAGCACACATACACACACTAAACATAATGTTAGTACAACTAACAGTTAAGTAGAGTAAACTTCCAATCATTCCTCTATAAGTAGTTTGATCAACAGATTTTCCATCTTCATCAAGATCCAACTTACAAGTTGTACTCATGGTCACTAATTTTAGTTCCATCCAATCCAAAATGTTTTAGAAGATCCTTTTTATATTTACTTTGATTTAAAATAATACCATTTTCATTTTGAAAAACTTGAAATCCAAGAAAATATTTGAGTTCTCCCATTAAACTCATTTCAAATTCATTTTGCATTATTTTAAAAAAATCAACACATAAATAATTCTTCAAAGATCCAAAAATAATGTCATATACATAAATTTGAACAACTAAAACATCATTAGAAATTCGTTTTATAAAAAGAGTAGGATTTTATATTCCTTTTGTAAAACCTTTGGAAATAAGAAAAGTACTCAATCTATCATACCAAGCTCATGGAGCTTTCTTTAAACCATATAAATCTTTTGATAATTTAAAAATATGATTGGGAAAATGATGGTTTTTAAATCCATGGGGTTTTTCAACAAAAACATCCTCAGCTATATACCCATTTAGGAATGCACTCTTAACATCCATTTGATATAGTTTGAAGTTCAAATGTGCAGCATAGGCAAGCAGGATTCTGATGGATTCAAGCCTGGATGCTGGTGCAAAGGTATCCTCATAGTCAATTCCTTTTTCTTGACTATAGCATTATGCAACTAGTCTAGTCTTGTTTCTAACTATGTTACCAGCTTCATCAACTTTATTCCTAAAAACTCATTTAGTGTCTATTGTCAAAGTGTCCTTAGGTCTGTCTACTAATTTACAGACTTTATTTCTTTCAAATTGATTTAATTCTTCTTGCATATCCATCACCCAAAATTCATCATTGATTGTATCATTGATATTTTTAGGTTCAAGCTGTGAAAGAAAAACTTGATGTTCAACCTAGTTTCCCAGAGAAGATCTAGTTTGTGTCCCTCTACCTAAATCTCATACTACAGCATCTAAAGGATGGATTTTAAGGGTCCTAGTTGGTCTAGAGAAGGTAGGGATAAAAATTTTAGTTTCATTTATAGGTTTGGGTTCTGCAAAAACTGGTTCTGAAAAATTTCCAGAACTGGTTGTCTTTACAACAGGTTCACTGATTTTATCATTAAGGTTCATAACAGACAAATCATCTTCAAGATTTTAAAGAGGAGTATTAGGTTCATGTGGATCAGTTTCATCAAATTTTATGTGTACAGATTCTTCCACACATTTTGTTCTCTTATTGAATACTCTATAGGCTTTACTTGATATTGAGTAACCTAATAAAATTCCTTCATTACTTTTAGAAGCAAAATTTTCAAGATTATCTTTAGTTTTGAGAATAAAGACTTTGGAACCAAAAACTCTAAAGTAATTAACCTTAGGATTCTTATTGATCCAAATCTCATAAGGGTTTTTTAAGAATTGGTCTAATCAAGACTCTATTGATAATGTAACAGGCTGTATTAACAACTTCATCCCAAAAGTAAATAGGTAAATCATATTCATTGAGCATTGTCCTAGAAATCTCTTGAAGAGTCCTATTCTTTCTACTACACTATTCTGTTAAGGTGTTCTAGGAGTAGAGAAGTTGTGACTATAGCCATTATGTGAGAAATAAGATTAAAACTCTCGATTTCAAACTCACGTCCATGATCACCTCTCAAGTTCTTGATCCTAAGTCCACTAAGGTTTTATACAGACTTATAATATTTGATAAAATAAGAACAAGCTTCACTTTTGTGAGAAAGAAAGTATACCCAAGTCTACCTAGAAAAATCATCTACAAGAACATAAACATAGTGCTTCCCATTTAGACTTGAAACTCTTGATGGTCCAAACAAATCCATGTGAACCAACTTGAGAGGTTGAGAAGTAGAAACTTATTTCTTTTATTTGAAAGAAACTTTGTGTTGTTTTCTCTTTTGACAAAGATTACACACTTTTTTGAGTGGGAATTCCAGTTTAGGTAAGTCTCTAACTAAACCTTTCCTAGTCAGTTTGCTAAGTGAGTGCACATTGTAGTGTCCTAGACTTCTGTGCCATAACCAAGATTCTTTATGAAAATCATTTAAACAAGTAACATTTTGTTTAGCTAAATAATTCAAATCTACAACATAAACATTTTTATTTCTTAATGCAGTAAATACCAAAACATTTTTAGAATTAAAAACATTGCACGAATAATTTTTAAATTTTACATTGAAACCATCATCACACAACTGAGAAATACATAGCAGGTTGTATTTTAATCCATCAATAAATAGTACTTTAGAAATTAAAACTGAATCAGTGTTACTAACCTGGCCTAAGCTGATGATTTTTCCTTTTGAGTTATCCCCAAAGGTGACATGTCCTCCATCAACTTTGATTAAGCTCTTAAATCATGAGTAGTCTCCTGTCATATTCCTTGAACATCCACTATCTAAGTACCATATCTTTCTATAGGAACTTTTCAAGAAAGTTTCCTATAAAATAGATTTATACAGAAGATAATTTTGGTACCCGGATTTTCTTGGGTCCAGAAAGGTTAGAAAGAAAAACTTTAGGTACCCATATTTTTCTAATGGGTTTCCTATAATTAACAGATTCAAATGATTTTTATAAGTAAACTATGTTTGGTCTATAAGAATTTGAATAGCTAGATGAAGCATAAGAGTTTACAAAAATTGAACTAGCTGTATACTGTCCAGATTTTGGAATAAATTTATTCTTAACAATCTGTTTCTGTCCAGGTTGGTATCCTAAACTAGTAGTATACTTTGGTGCAACTTGTTTTCCAAGAATTTGAGTTAGATTATTCTTTCCATTTGTGAACTTCTCTAAGTATTTTCTAAGTTTCTCATTAGAACATTTGAGTTCAGTATTTTCCTTTACCAGTTGAGCATTCTTTTCCTTTTCTACTTCTAGTGCAGATTTGACAGTGCTAGTTAAAGCATGCTGTTTCTTTAAGGCTTTATAATTGTCTTTCAGCTCATTGCAGGTGTCCTCTAGAATTTCATAGTATTAAAATAATTCTTCACTAGACATGTTTTCAGAATCAGAATCATAATCATCTCCAGAATAATAAGAGTTTAAAGCTGGAGTATCCAATGTTACCTCATATGTGTTTTTCATGAAACACATATTAGATTTTTGAGATTTTTCATCCTGAGTGGAATCAGAATCACTTGAACTATCTTCTGAATCACTCCAGGTTTCTTTCATAGCTTTCTTATAATTTTTGTCCTTGTACTCATATTTCTTCTTGTACTTTAACTTCAGACAGTCAGCTTTCACATGTCCTTTCCTTTTACATTCATAAAAGACTATCTCATCATTTTTATTATCTTTCTTCCAATCTCTCTTCCAATTAACTTGTTGGTCATAATTACCCTTATAATTTGATTTTCTGAAAAATTTCTTCTTTCTATAGAATTTCTTGAATCTCATGGCTATATGATCCATATCTTCATCACTATCTGAGTCAGAATTTTCACTACTTAAGATTTCGACAGGTATGTGAACTTTATCCTTGTCCTTGGTCTTTGAGGAAGTAAACTAAAATGCCACTAACTTCTTCTTAGGTTTATCATCTTCTTCTTTATTTACCTTCAGTTATTCTTCATACATCATCAATTTTCCAATAAGATCCTTGACAGGTAGCTTTCCAATGTCACATGATTCTTGTATAGAGATAGAGGTTCCTCTCCATCTGTCTGGTAGGCATATTAGTATCCTCATGATTTTCTCCTTTGTTGGAACAAATTTTCCCAGTGAGCTCATTGTATTGACTATCTCATTAAACCTGAGATACATATTAGAAATAGATTCATCAGATTTTATTTTAAAATTATCATACTTAATAGTGTATGTATTTAGTCTCATTTCTTTAACATTGGTTGTTCCCTCATGGGAAACAACTAGAGTATCCCATATTTCATAAGTAGTCTTATAGGCAGATATTCGATTAAATTATTCATCTCCTAAAGCACAATACAGGGCATTCATTACTTTACAATCATTATTGTAAGTAGCTTTAGTAGGTTTATCCCAAGTATTTCTAACAGTTTCTGGAACCTTATACTGAGTCTCTATGGCAGTCCAACTGTCAAATCCCATACTTTCTAAATGAATTTTCATTTTGATTTTCCATTGGGAATAATTAACACCATTAAAGAAGGGTGGCCTGTTGGTAGATACACCTTCTAATCTATTATCCATAATAACTAAGTTTTAAAAAGATATATAAAGATATAAAAATTTAGAATTAACAGAAATTTTGAGATCTTTAAGATACAAATAAAATCACAGTTGAAAACTTTTTACAAATAGAGAGTTTTGAAAATTTTTTAACATCATATGATACCAAATGTTGGTCGGAGTGGATACTCAAGAGGGGGGGGGGGGTGAATTGAGTTCCAATTAAAATTTCTATTTAAAATATTTAAAGTAAAATACCCCAATTCATAAAAAATGTTAAACTGTAGTGAATTTACAAAGATTATAAGCGTTCAATTAGTTTCTCAAAGATTTATTATTTCTCAGTTAACTTAATCTGAAGATTAAGTTAGCTTTTGAAACTAACTTACTGGTTCACAATAATTACAAACACTTTCAAGTTCAACTATCAGAGTTACTTTAAAATATATTTGAGTTTCAAAGTAAATAGCAGTGAAATATTGAAAAATAACTTATACTGAAATAACGTGCACAGAAGTTTTACCCAATAGGTTCAGTAACAAGATGAGACTTAGTCCTCTCAAACATTTTATATAAAACTTTGATCCACACCCTGGATCGGGGTTACAATAGTACTCAGACTGTCCAGGTCCTCTGACCTCTACCACAGTTCTACGTGGGAAGCAACAACAATAGCACACAGGCTGTCCAGGTCCTCAGACCTCTACCACAGTTCTACGTGGGATACAAACAGGTATAAAAATGATGGTTTGAGGATTTCAGTATCCTCCAGTTCATATTAGGAGTCAGTGTGTGTTAAAACAGACATAAGCACACACTACTCGTAATGTAAAGAAAAAGATGATCACAACAGAACAAGAATATAGAGATGAGTTTAGAATTCTCTTGTGTGATGTCAATGCATCTCTGGACTCATTTGGATTGAATCAGGTGAAGCTTTGAGTCTTTCTCTGGTAGTTGTGTGAAAAACATAGTGTCGCGGTTCAACTTGTGTTCTTCGTGAGGTTCAATCGAGCGAAGATGTTCCTTAAGCTTAAAAAAAATGCTTCATGTGTTCAGCAACATCAAGTTACATGCAGTGTGCCTTTCTTTCTAGACTTCCTCCAAGTATCTTCTTCATTATGGTGCTCGTGACCTTTCTTTTCGTTTTTGTATCACGCACTTCATGATTCTTGGACACACTTTGCTTTTAACTTTGAATGCACGTGTTGGAGCCGACAGGTTGCATGTGTTCTGCACCTCGTACCTCATAATGTCCGATGATATGTCTACAAGGAAACATTAATTATGTCAGTGCATTAAAGTCATCAAATATGATTGTTAGAAATTAAATTGAAAGACGATAGAGTAGTTTAAGAAATGGTGTCACAGTAAGTCATGGAAACAGTGTCTCCATCACAGTGTCTTGTTCACGGTGTCTGACTTCACGATGTCTTGTTCACTGTGTCTTGTTCACGGTGTCTGGATTCATGGTGTCTTGTTCACTGTGTCTTGTTTACGGTGTCTTGTTTACGGTGTCTTGCTTCATGGTGTTAGAAATACATAGCCAGTGGCAGACTCATGGTGTCTTAGACTTTTCAAAGTAACTATGTGTAGACTTAAGTAAAGATGATAATATAAAGGATTAGACTTAAGCATTTGTTAAAGAAGGTATTTTGAGAGTAGATAGAAGATAGTATAAAGTAGGTAAATTGAAAATAGAGAAATTAAGATCTCGCAAGGCTCTTCTTAAATCATGATAAAACTTTAAACATAAATACACATGATTGGATATAATTTATAAGAGTTAACTAGGTTGAAGAAGATTTGGGAGCATTAAAACATGATTAATACATGAGGATTCCAACAAAATGAATATAAAATATTTATATTTAAAACTATGAATTGTTAATAATTAATTAATTTGAAACTGTTCAAATTAAAGGGGCCTTATTTTGAACATTATTTAAGCCACATCAAAAAGTTTTTTTATAGTTTATATGATTAAGGTTTAAATAATAATTGATTATATGATATTTAGATTATGAAAAAGGTTTACATAATATAAATCGAATAATAAATAATTTATAATTCATATAATATCATATATTTAAAAAGGAAATTCCATATAATGATAAATATGAAAGAGTTAACATTGGAAAGAATATAAAGAGTTTCTATTTTAAAATTATGTAATGTCCATAATGTTAAATATAAAATTATAAAAGGGTTTATAATTAGATTTTATTTATGAAATTGTTCATACATTTTTATCTTATGTTTTAATATTTAAAATTTTCATTTATTTAAAGGTTATTCCCTATTTTATTCATAGTTATAATTTTTTTTATATTATTAATGACTATATGCCAAAGTTTATATGATAAATTTCTTTTAGGATAGAGCATTGCATATCATTCTAGGTTTGATATCATAAAACTTAGTTTTCATCTATATTGACATTGGTTTTTAATTAGAGTTATGATCTTGAAAATTATTGTTGGGCATAGTTTATGCATATCAGGCATTAGAGTTTTCAGGAATTGAATTATCTCTTTAGTGAAGTCTCCCTGGGTAGAGGGACTTGGGGTTGGATCACCTACTTTACTGGATACTTTCCTTATCTAGTAAAGTGAATGAGGTTGGCTATCTATCACTCCAGGATTACTCATATGGATTTTTTTTTCAATTTCACATATCTCTATTCCTTTACATGAAGCATTAATGTACCTTATTAATATGATGCATTTGAATATGTATGAGTATAATTGAATTTTTTTGGGTGATTAACATAGAATTGTGGGTTGTGTAAAGAGTTTCACATTAATGTGGTGTGGACACAATAATTTGGTGGTTGGAATAGGGATTCCAAAACTAAATCATCAGAAGCATGCATACATAAAAAGGGAATAAAACATTAGAAGAAAATTATTACATAGGATGTAATAATTGTGAATTTAATATGTATATGATGCACATTAAAAGGGTAAGACTCAAAAACTCCCCCCCTAAAATACTAAGTGTGAGATTCATTCCAAAGAGACACTTGTCAAGACCTCGATCATTCAACAGGGTATTATCGAGCTCATCATGAGTAACCCCATATTATCTTATACAAGGCAAGAAAGCTATGAGTAACTCCAGATTTTATTGTTGGGTATTTTTGAGCTCAGCATGAGTATCCCTTGATTGTCCTTAATTGTATTATTCTTGGTTTTTTCTTTGGGTAATACTAGCTAATAAACCCTAATGGTTAGGATACCATAAGAATAGAGTTGAGTGAATCCATATTATGGGTTTGGATAAAGAGTCATCCAATAAATTATCAAAGAATCATAACTATTATTATTGGGATGATCCCTACCTAAATAATCATGGCTTTATTACATGATAACTAGTGTAAGTTGCAATGAAATATGGATATTGGATCACTAAATAGATATGATGCTTGGGGTCATCATTTTTAGTGGGGGAACTTACATTTAAATTCCTTAATGAAAAAATATAATACATGATATTCTTCTGATAAAATGTTTTATTATAGATAAATGGAATCATCTTCTACCAATTTAAACTTGAGATCTGTCCCGAAGAAAGAAAAGTTGAATGGAAGCAACTTTCTTTACTGGTATAGAAACTTGAGAATCGTTCTTAAGAAAGAGGAAAGATTCTATGTATTGGAGTAACCAATTATAGGGAAATCCATTGGGAAGGATATTCCATTATAGAGTTAGATGTCTATAATAATAATTTAAAGGATTCTATAGAGGTTTTTACTCTTATTCTTGTTACCATGGACCCAAAGTTTCAAAAAATAACATGATTATATAGACGATTTCAAAATGATAGACAATTTAAAGAGGATCTATTAAGAAAAATCAAGTCATGAAAGGTATGAAGTTTCAAAATCCCTTATTCGAAGTAAAATGGTGGAAGGAACCTCGGTATCCACCCATGTACTCAATATTATTGGGCACATTAATGATTTTGAGAGTATTAGATCCCCTCTTAAGTTGGATCTTGCTGAAAATTTCATTATGCAATCACTTCCAGAAAGGTGTTGATAGTTTTTAGTTAACTAAAACATGAGTAAATTATGCAAACCTTTTCTTGATCTCTTTAACATGTTAAGGATTTTTCAGCAGGATATGGGAGGTCTTAACTCAAGTACCTTTAAGGTGGCACAAAAAGGGAAATTTAAAGGTTATGAAAGGAAATGAAAGAAAAGAGTCTGTGAATGGTCACACAACCAATTACTTCAAATAAGAAAAACAAAGGACAATGCTACCATTTTGTCAAGAATAACTGTTGGAGGAGAAACTGTCCTAAATACTTGAAATGCCACAAGAAACTGAGTGAAGAATCTACACTAGTTATGAATATTATAAAGTTAAATTCTTTGATTCTAATGGGTATATGATACCAACTATATATTTTATAAATGTTGTAAATATATAGGAGTTCAAAAGCTGAAATGAATGATTGAAGGATGTATCTTGATGTAATAGAGAAAGTGGTTTTTAATGGATTACTTCAAGTTGAAGATGATTTTTTTAAATGTGAATATGTTTTATTATTTAATTTGTAAAACAATTGGCTGTTTTGAATAAATTAGGTTATTTTATTAATGCACATTTTATTCCTAATTTTTATATCTAGAAGTAGATATGGATAAAAGTGTTTTATCTAGGATAAAATGTTTACCATATATGATATAAACACATAAAATTCCATATGGGATATGTAAACAATAGTTTGTCTGTTAGATATTCCCATTGAATGGAAATAAATTTTATTTCATAAAACACAAAGTAGTTTTTGTTGTGTCTTAGAAAGATATTATGAAGAGAATATAGTGTTTAAGAGGCTAGTGGGGTATTATTAAAATTAGAGAAGTTTAAAGTTAACAAATAAAATATTGTGATATTTTAAGTTTAAGTGATTATTTAATTTATATCCTAAAGAGTAAGGACATGATATAATAAATAAAAATGTAAATAGTTACATTTAGTTACTATGATAAAGTTATGAAAACCCATATTTTTAATACAATTTATCTCATGATTTATTAAATAAAGGAAAATATAAAGAAATCCAAGAATATTATATAACCTATTGTCTTTGGGAAATTAGGCACAAATAACATCAACTTGAAACATGGATATGACAACATTATTAAAAACTTCCTTAACATGCACCTAAAATTCCTTGTTCTTTTAACTGCATGGGATAACTTGGGTATGTACATAAGAAAGGGGTGAGCTATAAACCCCAGTAAGGGAATAAAAATAATAATAACATAAGTTAAAGTAGTACATTTGATCCAATAGTATACCAAGTTAACATAGTAGTGGTGATAATCATAATCTTGAACAATAAAACATTATATAACATGATAACATAAAGATAACATAAGAATGTGACAACAACATAAATCATCTCATAAACATAAGTCAAGAATGAATACCAAGACAATATAACATGGTGGGAAGAGTCCCATAATATATTAGGTTTACTCCCAAATACCATAAATTATGTCTCATGAGACTAAAATATTACCCAATATATTGGATCTCTATCTGGGTGCACCCATCATAATATGCACATGCTTATGTGTGCCACATAGATCATTCAACATAAAGACACATTTCATCATATTTAATTATATGATTAAGGAGTGTGGGTTACATACATATAATTCATTAATCAATTAATTATATGTATATCTGGGTGAATACCCTTGTGTGGAAATGAGTATGGGTATTTATTATACAAATGTTTGGCATGGATAATTGCAAGATAATTTTGACAGCATAATAGGGATACATAAAGGTTCATAAGAGGAATTTATGAGAGTAAAAGGGGTATATAATCACTTGGGAACAATAAGGGTAGTAATATATATTTTTATAACATACCTCAACATGAAAAAAATGGAAAAAAAAGATATAACATAAATAAAGTGCTTGAATAAAGAGGAGAAGGAGAGGATCCCTTACCTTAAGAGGGTGGTTCTAAAATCTTGGGAGGAGATTCTTGAGAGCTTGGGGGTACCTTAAGAGGGATATATAGAGTGAAATTAAGAGTAATTTAATGATATAATAGTTTCTATTGAAGATAAATGGGAGGTTTGGTGGGTTTATATAGAAAAATAGATAATATTTATTTATTAATTTCCAAACTTAGGTTTTGGAATCTATATGATAAAGTAATAAAAACCACAAACCATCCCATGTTTTTTACCCATGAATTTTTCCAAGTAGATTGGTTTTAATTATTTTACATTTTTAATAACCTATCTCATTAAAATAATACCCTTGGTGATGTGTAAGTGAGTAATGTTTATAAATAATTGATTTTAAAAACTTAAAATATAATATAGATTTTTGGGGATTCATTAAGGATTTATAAAATTAATAAACTAACCTAAAAACACATTATTTTAAATCTAAAATATATATTTGGTCATGTATACATTTTATGTTATATATTTCATCACTTTTGGGTCATTATTATGTCATAATACACATTTTATATTTATACCATATTTAATTTTTACCCAAAAATTTGTTTGTCCCTGAAAATTATGAAAAAAACACTGTTGGCTAATTTCAAAATTATGATTTAAAATATAATATTTATTTTATCCATAAAAATTCTCTAAGTATGAAAATTTACACTTAAATAAAAATTCCACTTTTATTAAATTTATTAAAAAAAGTGTCTTGATTGAAACTATATATTTCCCATAAATACAATTTGTGTTTCATCACATTGAAGTCCAATTTTATAAAATTTTTTATTTAATAATTTTAAATTAATAATAAAAGGATAAATATAATCATTATTTTATTATAAAAAATAAACATATACAAATTCATAATATTAGGGTCTAGATACACAACCCTTTATTACAACAACAAATGCCCTAAGAGCAAGGTGCGTGATATTGAGACTTTCTTAGAGTGGTTGAATGTACATGGTTTAGGCCATTATCTTGATGAGCTTGAACTTCTCACATAAACAGTTTCATTAATGATTTATTTATTTAATATTGGATGGTCTTGGTCAAGGGAAAATCTCAGTGTTGTTATCTCCCTTGGAAGCTCTGAAAAATGGGCTTCATAAGGTACAATCCTACTGATCGAGGCCATCACTTATTCCTTTTATGTTAACTGGACTTTATAATAAACATTTATATATACTATTCACATGATTACTATTCAATGACTATATTATTAATAGTTATGATTCTTAATGAAATTTTAAATTTGATAGACCATATAACTGTTCAAAATAGCCAAAGTGGTGCATGTATTTTCTATAACTTCATTTATTAATAAGGCATTTACTCATTTAAAAAAAGAATTTCATTTATAAAAGTTATGGTCATTACATTATCCCCCCCTTAAAAAAAATTTCCCTTGAAAATTTTCATTTCATACACTAAAACAGATGAGAGTACTTCTATTTAACTTCCTATTCTAGTTCCCATGTTGCTTCCTCAAACTTGGGGTTCTACCACAACACTTTGACCAGGTGAGTTGTCTTGTTTCGTAGAACCCTTTCTCTGTGATCTAAGATCTTCACCGGATGTTCCTTATATAAGATCATTTTCCAATGGTACCACCTCTAGATTTATTATATGTGAGGGTTCTGGTATATACTTCCTCAAGAGGGATACATGGAATATATAATGTAATTGAGATAGGTTAGGTGTGAGTGATAGTCGATAAGTGACTACTTTGATGTGATCAAGGATTTCAAAGGGGTTCATATATCTAGTACTAAGCTTACCCTTCTTCCCAAGACTCATAACTTTCTTCCATGATGATATACGAAGGAACACTTTATCATCGACCTCAAACTCCAGGTCTCATCGATGATTGTCTGCATATATTTTTTGTTGAATTTATGTGAATTTAATATGAAAATGAATGGTTTGAACCTTATATGTTATATATTGGATAAGATCAGGTCCCATCAGCTTCCACTCTCTAACTTCATCCCAGCATGTTGAAGTCTAACACCTCTTCCAATATAAATCCTCATAAGGTGCCATTTGAATACTAGAATGGAAACTGTTGTTATATGATAACTCCATCGAGGGACGGTGTTGATCCTATAATCCTTGGAAATCCATTGAACATGATATAAATATATCCTCTAGATTTTAAATGGTTCTTTTAGACTGACCATATGTATGATGGTGATAAGTAGTGATAAATCTCATTTTTATATCCAATTCTTACTGAAGGCTTGTCCAAAACCTCAAGGTAAACTTCAGATCTTGATCCAATACAATAGAGAGTATAACTCCATATATTCTTACCACTTCCTTTATGTATATCTTGGTGAGTTGGCCAAGAGATAAAACTTCCTTGATAGTAATGAAATGTATTGACTTTTTAAGGTGATTGACTACCACCCAGATGGAGTTATTTCCTTTAGGTGTCCTAAGGATTCCTATGATAAAATCCATAGTTATGTTTTACCATTTCTATACTGGTATGGGAAATGGTTACATCATACCCTTAGACTTTTTTTATTCCAACTTAACTTGTTGGAATACCAAGCATTAAGATAAAAACTCCACAATATCCCTCTTAATGTTATCCCATTATAATTTTTAATTCAAATCTCTATATATCCTAGTTCTTCTTAGATTAATAGAGAAGGATAAGGTATGCACATTATCTAGAAGTCCCCTATTCAATTTTTTCTTTTATGGGACACATATCTGAGTTCTAAACCTTATAACTATATATTTAATAAAGTTGAACTTTGAAATATTTTCTACCTTCTTCTATAGAAACTCATCATCTTTCTGGGCCTCCTTGATCCTCTTAAGAATAGATGTTTGAGAAGTTATTTGAGAAATGTAAGATAAATATCCTTTTATTATTCTCACATCTATCCTTTTCATGTTCATGAAGATTGGATATCTTGTAATACTCATAATGTATATAGTTATGAGATCCTTTTTACTTAGAGTATCTACCAATTTGTTTTCTTTCCCAAGATGGTAATGGATTTAACAATCATAATTATTGATTAGCTCCAACCACCTTCATTGGTGCATATTAATCTCCTTTTATGCGAGTATATACTTGGGGATTTTATTATCTATATATATGTCACACTTTTATTCATAGAGGTAATCTCACCACATATTCAATATAAAGATCACTACAACCAATTCTAGATCATGAGTTGGGTAGTTTTTTTCATGGATCTTTAATTGGAAGGAGGAATAGGTTATCACTTTTTCATATTGAATGAGTGTACAACCCAATAAATTTTTAGAGGAATCACTGTTGATCTCAAATACTTACCCACTGGTGGGTAGTGTGATCATAAGAGAAATGATTAGCATCTTCTTCAGCTCTTTAAATATTTCTTTTCATTCATCAGTCCATAAAAACTTGACTCCATTTTGAGTAATCTTGGTTAGTGGGATTGAAAATCATGATAATTTTTTCAAAAATTAATGATAATACCCAAATAATCTAAGGAAATTATGGATTTTTTGTCATAGATGTTAGCCTGGGACATCCTTTAATTTCCTATATATTTAAAGGATCTATAGATATCCTTTTATTAGTGATAACATGACCTAATAAAGTTACTTTCTCAAAAAAAACTCACCTTTACTATACTTTTCATATAACTTTTTCTCTTTCAAGGTATTCAGTATAGTATTTAAATTCTTCTTATATTCCTCCTTTATTTTGAAGTAGATAAGAATATCATCTATAAAGGATACCCTAAATTTATTGAGGTAATCCCTAAAGACTCTGTTCATCAAGTCTACAAAGATATCTATAGAATTAGTGAGTCCAAATGGAATCACTATGAACTCATAATACCCTTACCTTGTACAAAAAGTAGTCTTGGGGATATCCTCATTCTTCACCTTTACTTGATAATATCCCGACCGAAGATCCACCTTAGAGAAATAATGGCCTCCACATAGCTGATTTAACAAGTCATAAATCTATGGAAGATGATACTTATTCTTTATAGTGATCTTTTTGATCTCATGATAATCAATGTATAGTCACATTGACCCATCCTTTTTTTGATGAAGAGGACCAATACACCCCACAAGGAGAACTTGGGTGTATGAACCCTTTATATATATTCTCTTATAGTTGCTTATTTAGTTCCTAAAGTTCAACAAAATCCATTCTCTATAGAGTCTTGGATATTAGTAAAGCTCTGGGTATAATATTGATTGAAAAATCAACCTCATGGATAGGTGGAAGACCAGACAATTCTTCATGAAACACATCAGTGAATTCCCTTACAATGGGCATGTCATTAAGGATGATTTTTTATTTAGTGTTAATAATTTGACCTAGATATTATTTCTCATAAGGAAATAATATCCATGCTTGAGATGATGATACTAAAGTAGATTCATCCTCCTCCTTGCACTTGTATAGAATCAAAGGGTGATTTTAAATGTGGAGGGTGATTTCCTTCTCTTTTTAATTTATGTTGGATATATATAAAGAAAGCTAATCCATGTATAAAATTACATCAAATTCTATGAAGAGGAGTATCACAAGTTTTTCTGGGAAATCCAGCATAAAAATTTGGATAGGGTATGAGTTATATAATTGGGATATAATATTTCTCCCATTTTTCATCTTCATAGATAACTATACTTCCATGTTTTGAGGTGGTGTTTGAATAGTTATACTGAACTTGTGTGATATGAAAGAATGTGTAGAAATATAATCTAAAAGTATGTTCAATATTCTTGAATAAATTACCAACATACCAGTATCCACTTCATTATTGGGATCCACCTCAGTAGTTGTGATGGAATACACTGGTCCTTTATATCTAGGCCTTAGAGGTTTTTTTCATTGGTTTTCATCAACAACCCTTGGATTAGGGCATTGATTTTCATAGTTTCCTTATTACTTGAAATTGAAGCATTGGACAATAGGATGAGGTTTGACTATATAATTCCTCTCTTCCATCACATTGATGAGTTTCTACCATCGAAAATCACTAGCTAGGTTCCCTTCCCCCCCACACCTAAAGCATTTTCTTGTCCCCCTTAGGCAATTACTAGGATGTTTCTTCCCACACTTTTGACAAGTGGGATGTTGTAATATCTTGCCACTATTATATTTCTCCATCAAACCAGTAGAAATAAAATCTATTTTCTTCTTCTTATCCCCATGAGAACATTAAGATTCACTAATCTTCATTTTGACTTTGAGGGAACATTGGATAATTTCCTCATAGATGTCAAAGTCTTGAATGACTTGCAATCTTTGTAGACTCAGCTTTATCACACCAAAGAAGTGGTCAAATTTACTTTCATAGGTAATAACAAATCCAAAGGTGTATTGTGAAAGTATTGTGAAGTTTACCTCATATACCCAATGGATTTATCATCCTTTTTATTTGGGCTAATGAAATCCCTCTCTATTTTAAGTTGGAGAGTGAAGAAAATATTTATTGATTTTTTTTTATAGAATTCCTTCTACTCCATCACTTCGATCTCCCCCTCAGGTTTTTTATTTTTTACCAACATCCACCATTGATCAACTTATCCCTCCATATGATAAATATCTACTACAAAATTCTCTTTATCAGAGAATTGAAGGCTGGATAAGATCATTTCAATGTATTTTATCCATTTCTCCATGATTAATAGATCAGAATATTCACTAAAAGTTGGAGGCCTTTATCACATAAAGGTCTCTATTACAACTTTTTCTTTCTTAGAGGGATTTGGGGGTTCCTCATAATCTAGGTTTCAGTTAAAAACTTGAGTTAACTGAGAAAGTATTGTCACAAAGCTCATAATGTTTTCTCCCATCAGGCTGGGCATCTCATTTGGGTAGTCATCACATTTCCCTTGACATTGATTGTTGGATTAGTTTCTACTATTTCTATCCATTGAATAAAAAATAAAGGTAAAGTTAGTGCTGAGTATTTTTAGACTATTAAACACATAAAAGGGAAACTATTAACATTTAATGGATAACTCATAATTGATATATATTCTTTAACCTATGAATTTATAGGTTTTAATCTAAGTTATCCATGATATATTTCCTAACATAACATATTATGGGTATTTTTGTTCCCTTAATAATGGTTTGTAGGGAGATTATAAATTTACCAACGAATACCCTCTAATAATTTCAAACCAGGTGTATAGTAAGGCCTATTTTCATGCACCAGGTGATGATCGAGTCTAGCTCAATGTGCCCTTTTTGGGGTTATTACCCCTAGACACCTCTATTCCAGAGCCACATCCACTTACAGTATCCATAGATGGATGTGTTGGATTATAAATAACTTAATATATACATTACCAAAATTTAGTAATGTTTTCATATATTTATTATTATCCCTAATGATTTCACTAGATTTTTCTAATCCTAATCCCCAAAATAACTAGACTTTCCTATGATGTTAACTATGACAATCTATATCTTTAATACACTTTATATAATGATTTATCACATAAATGCATAAATAAACAATCCTAGAAGATCATGTAGCCTAGTTTATTTGTGAAATTAGGTATATAGAACATCAAATTGAAACATATATACAAAAAAATTATTGAAAACTTTCCTAACATGCTTCTAAAATTCCATTTTCTTCTAAAACTGTACAGGATAACCTGGGGAAGTACATAAGAAAGGGGTGCAATATAAAACTCAATAAGGGAATAAACAAATCATAATATAAGGTAAATTAGTGAATGTGAGACAACATGCATATAAAGGTAACATAAGAGGGGAGAGAATAATAATCTTGAACAATGAAGTATGATATAACATGATATCATAAAGGCAACATGGGAATGTGGCAACAACATAAATCATGTCATAAACATAAGTGAAGACTAAATTCCAAGAAAAAATCACATGGTGGAAAAATTCCCATAATGGATTAGGTTTACTTCCAAATCCCATACATGATGTATCAAGAGACTAAAACATTATCCAATGCATTGAAGTACTATCTGGGCACACCCATCATAATATGTACATGCTCATGTGTGCCACATAGACCATTCAACATAAAGACATATTTCATTATATTTAATACCACAATTAAGGATTGTGGGTTACAAAAAATATAATTACACAATAAATTAATTATATTTAAATCTATGTTAATACCCTTGAGTGTAAATGGGTATGGGTATTTACTACACAAATGTTTAGCATGGAAAATTGTAGGATAATTTTGACAGCATAACGAGGGTACATAAAGGTTCATGGTAGAGATTAATGTTAGTGAAAGGGTTATATAATAACTTGTAAATCATAATTGAAGTAATAGGGATGTGTGAGAACATATCCCAACATGAAAAAATGAAAAAAAATGCATAACATAAAGGAGGTGCTTGAATAAAGAGGAGAATAAGAGGATCCCTTACCTTGAGAGGGCACTTCTAAAAACTTGGGAGGAGCTTCTTGAGAGATTTAGGGAACCTTGAGAGGGCTCCATAAAGGTAAGGGAAGATTAATTTCATTCTTAAATAGTTTTTAATTAAGATAAATAGGTGGTTGGGTGGGTTTATATATCAAAAGAGAGGAGAGTTCTTTATTAATTTCCAAACTTAGGTTTTGGACTCTATATGATAAAGTAATCAAAACCACAAACCAAACCATGGTTTTTCCCATGGTTTCTTCCAAAGTGTATTGGTTTTCATTATTTTACATTTTTAATAACCAATATTCTTAAAATAATACCCTTGGTGATGTGTAAGTGAGTCATGTTTATAAAGAATTAATTTTAAAACCTTAAAATATAATATATATTTTTGAGAATTCTAAAATTAAAAAAATAACCTAAAAAAATTATTTAAATATTAAATATATATTTGGTCGTCTATACCTTTTATGGAATATATTACATCACTTTTGGGTCATTATTATGTCATAATACACATCATATATTTATATAATATTTAATTTTTATCCAAAAATTCAACCATCTCTGAAATTTATGAAAAAATAACAATTGGATAATTTTGATATGTTGGTTTTAAAAATAATATTTATTTTATCCAAAAAATTCTCTAATTATGATAATTTACACTTTTAAATAAAAAATCCACATTTATTGAAAAATACTGGTTTTTTGACAATAATAGTTTTCCAACCCTTATAAAAATTATTTTTTTGACTTTATAAAATTATATTATAATTTATATTTAATAAAAATATTTTATTAAAATATAATTTATTTCAAAAATTCTTGAATTAATTAAAAAGTGTGTCTTGATTGAAACTATATATTTCTCATAAATACGATTTGTGTTTCATCACATTGAAATCCAATTTTATCAAACTTATCATTTAATCATTTTAAATTAATAATAAATAGATAAATATAATAATTATTTTATTATAAAAAATAAACATATAAAAATTCATACTATTAGGGTCTAGATACATAAACCTTTATTACACTAGTAAACACCATAAGGGTAAGGTGCGTGATAGTGAGATTTTCTTAGGGTGGTTTGGCGTACATAGTTTGGGCCATGATCTCGATGAGTTTGAAATTCTCCTATAAAAAATTTCATTTGTGCTTTAGTTATTGAATCTCAGCTTGGTCTTGTTCAAGGGAAAAGTTTAGTGATTCTATGGCACTTAGAAACTTTTATAAATGGGTGTTATAGGATAGGATCTTACTAGTCGAGGCCATCACTTCTTCCATCTATGTTAGTTGGACTTTATCATAACCCTTTATATATACTAGTTACATGATCACTATTCAATGGATATATTATCAATGTTTATGATTCTTAATGATATTTTAAATTTGATTGACCACATAAGTATTCAAAATAGACAAATTAGTGCATGTGTTTTCTATAACTTCATTTTTTAATAAGGAATTTACTCATTTAAAAAGGGAATTTCATTTATAAAAGTTCAGTTCATTAAAAAAGTAGATATATTGTCATTCCAGCTTATTTACAAAGTAAAATTCACTTGATTTCTTAAAATGTTTAGGAAATAATGCTAAATATAAATTTAAATGGTTATATATGTTTACCAAAATGAAGTGAATGATACTTTATATATTGTATAAAATTTTAAAGAGTTACATTTTTTTATCATGATAAGTGAATATCACTATTCTATAAAGGCTTTACCAGTTAATATTCAAATTATATCACTTGGTATCCTAAAAGAGTTTAGGGTATAACGGTAAATATAAGTGTAAAAAGTTACAATAGTTACCATAAAAAAGTGGACATAACTTTATCCAAAAAGAGTTTAGGATATGATGGTAAAGTGATAATATAAAAAGTTACATTATTTATAAAATATTCCATGAAAAAAATTTGATGGAAAAGGTTCTAAGGATGATAATGACATTCTTAGAAAGAGTTTTAAGTAGGCAAAAAAATAACATTATAACATTTGATGTTATGAAGTTAAGAAGTTTGAATATAAGTTCAAAGAGTTGAGCTTAAGGAATATGATTCCCATGTATCAAAATTATTCAAACTTTCTTAATTCATAAATGATACTCACTATGAGCTCAGTGGGAGTATTTTATCAAATGGTCACATAGGGATGTGACAGAAATTATATATGGACGCAATGTTCATAAAATTAATCCATTACCGCAGCAACTGCATATGGGTCATGATATATCTCTATAAGATATTGGTGTTAATGTTTGTAAAAATATCATTTATTTATAATAAATTTAATCTCCATTTATCATTCATGTGTGTTGTAATTTACTTTACATGAATGGTCAAATGATAAATATTCCCCTCAAAGTAAAAACTTTGAGTTTTCCCTAACCAAATATCATCATGTAGTAAAATGTGTTGTGATGATATATAAAGGTTATCTTAAATAGATATTTTTATCCATTGTAATGGGTTTTATATGAGATATTGAAGAATATATTCTTAAGTTAATAAGTAGACACTTATTTCTTGGACTGATCTACTAAAGTGTATCTCATGGAATGCCATACAATCATGGATATACTTAGGAGTTTATGATTATTATCAATCTTTATTACCTAAGGTTGGTGGGATACCTAGTATGAGAACCTTCATAATTTTATACCCTACTTACAAAATCCACCATATACACTTATTTAATCAAGGGGTGGTTGGGTAAGTTACTGATCATGTCATCGGTTGGAGTACAACCGAGATAGGATTTGTCTATTTGTATGACAAGAAAAGACATCTAGCCCTTGAATGAATTAGACTGTGGAAATTCATGTCCATGCTTAGTTGTTTCACATATGATGTGTTCAACTACTTGGATAAGTGACATGTGATTTTCTTATTAGATAGATGAATGAAATGTGATGTATTCATCCAATTATTTAGTCTTTTTTTGAAGAAAATCAAGACAATTATGAGTGGACTATAATATATTGATATGTTTCATGTCTAGTGGTCGCTTGATGTCATGGGAAAAAGTATTATATAAGATACATATGATTTATATGATACATATTGTGTTGGACATGTTAATATAGAGATATGAGTATGTTTGATGGAGATCACACTGACCCCTTTTTAGCTTGAGTAGCACTTATGCTTTAAAAGATACCACTCTTTGCTTATATCTATGAAATAGATATTTTATATTTTTTGTCCATACTAATAAGGCCTGCAGGGTCACACAGTTAGGCCCTTGGATAAAGATAAAATTTTGGACAAACTATTTTTTCAAAATGAAGAGAGTTTGATGAAAAACCGTATCCAAAATAGTTTTGATAGATTCATAAAGAGTTGTGAATTTATGCATAAATTCCTTATGATATTTTAGTTCAAGTGGGAGATTATTGTAAATAAACTAAAATAATTAAATGGAATATTTAATTTTGGTTCATTTATCTTCCATGCAATTTCATTAATAATAATCCGTTATGAATGGAATAATGGATTGAATATTAATTGAATAATATTCAATGAATAAATGACAATGAGAATAAATTTATATAGATACATAAATATACCTAACAAATTTTATTTAATGAAATGTTCTATGGATGGATATATAAAGGGATGTGATCCCTCTTATTGTGAACAAATGATTATCTTTAAGCCTCTTAATTCTCTCTTCTTCCCATACTATTGTTCATCATTTTAGTTGAAGGATATATCACCCCATCATCATTCAGGTATCCTCATGATACGATCATGGATCCATTGGCTAGTGTCCCCATAGGTAGAAGGGTTCTTTTGTTTACTGATTCATGATATTTATCAAGAATTATCCTTCATTGAGGAAGAAGAAGATTTCTACTGTTGTAATTTTCTAGGTACTCTATTTTTATAGTTTTATTTATGTGTTGATTCTTGAAGATATATTTGTTTGTGTTTGGGTTGTCTTCCGCTGCATATGGTCATGTGGTGATCATCAAAAACCATTAATAATAATAATAATAATAATGATATTATTATTATTATTATAGATATAGGGTTCTATGGGGATTAATAAAATAATAAGGATGTATGTTCAATTATTATTTTCTAACTCTAACACTATTTAAACCCAATTATATTATTCCCAACCCTAGTGCTTGTATTTTTTGTTGGTTGTGCACAATGACTATGAAGAACCTCTCAAGACCTAGAGATATACTCTCTAATAATTCTCTCAATAATGGAGAGTGATCCTCCTCTTCCACCCCTCTTGATTCTCAATAGATCAAGGAGAATCCTTCTTGGATATGATTCTCATGGAGATATAAGATAAATGATGCAAGCGTTAGGATCTTACATACTAGCACTCAGAGTTTCCTATGGCAATTCTCATAGGTTAATGGTGAACATGTGAATCATCACTCAAGGGAATATACACTTGATTTATGTGATGTAATGATAGTACAACATAGATTCACTTTTAGATTCATAAATTAAGAAATAATTCATCACACAATAATTCTTTAACTACTTAAATTAATTATAAATCATTATGTGATGATCCTAAATTTGGTTCAAATGTTCTTATAACAATTAATCTTTGATTCAATTTCATTGGTAACAAAATTATTTTTCGATAAACATCTCAGATTAATCATAGTTGTCACATAATTATTTATAATTATTTAATTTTTTTGATTGATTTATGCATTTATTGTTAGTTTTTCAATCCTAGTTTAATCATTCTTTAATCTAAGTTATGATATCTTATCTTATTTATATTTTTTCTCACCAATATAATCAATAAATGGATTAATTTTGAATTAATAACATTTGTAGAACTCATCTAGAGGTTTTAAGGGTTTTGGTTGGATAAAAAAGAGTACATTACATGTATCCCATAGGAACATGTTGTGTACCTGTGCTTAATGCATCAGGACAACTCGTGAATTAATTTGGAGTATGTGTATTTATTATATGTGGTGTGTATTTTATACATTGCATGTTGACTAGGCCAGCATGTCACATGGTTAGACAAACCACATAATGTGTGTCTTGTGTGCACGATGTGGAGTCTATTAATCAAATACGAGCCATGTAGTTTTACACACCATGTGTGATTGGTAACTATGTGACTCAAATAACAAAAAATGTGTAACCTAGGTACACATAGTGTAATATATTAATTTATATGAAAGGATGGAACATCCAGTCCCTAGGTTCATTCCATGGATAGATGATGAATAAATACACATAGCATTTTAGCGGGATAGTACATGTTGTGTATATTACCCGATTACACAGAATTTAAAATTAATTTATTATACTACTTAAACCCTATCAACATGTGTTTCATGTGTCATTTATTTAAATCATACACACCATGTGTTGGGTTTTATATATATATTAAATATCTAATTAATTTCTATGTAATATTCGGTACTATATATCATGTATAAGTCACAATATTATGAATACTGTATGTGAATTAAAACATAACACACTACATAAATAACATGTGTCAGCATGTCATTGATTTGACAATACACACCATGAAATTACATGATAAGACATGTAATATACATGCCACATGGATAAATAATATACAAATATCATACACACCAAGTAGTTTAGATGGGTACTCGTCGTGTTTTCTACAAGGTACATATTTTGTACATAGTCAATTTTAAATATTTTTTTAAATTTTAATGGATAAAAATATTAATAAAGTTTGGATGATAATTAATATAAAATAATTGATTAATTAAAAAGTTAATTAATTGATTTGAACATGAATTATCTTAAATAATGATGATTTAGAATGGATTCTAATTTATTAAATGTGTAGTTCGTTGCATGTATATGGATGATCATGAGCATAGACCATACCTTTTTATGTGATTGAATTATTTTTAATTTATTATTGAATTAAATTTATGGTCTACATGTCATCCCTCCTCTCATTATGTAAGGGTCTGTGTACCCACAATTTCCTTTTATGTAACCCCCCTTAACCAATCCTATGGTTATCCTCACTTGAATGTGAGTAAAAGCTTATGTAATGGATAGAGTTCCCAGGTGTGTAGAGGTGATTCAAGTTTTGATCCAAGGTAAAACCAATACAAGGGATACATAGGAGGATAGGTGGAAAACTGCAACATGAACCAAGTCATGGTTCAAGGTATTTCCCCCTTAATTCAATGGTTAGTTTATCATCCTCTAGGTAAACTAGCCATTTGGAAAGGATCATGATCATACCAATCTTATTATTTTATTTCTGTTATGTTTCATGGTTAATTTCATTATGTATGTTTTATTGCAATCACATGAATTAATGATTTAACAAGCATTAAATATAAAACTAAAATAAATTTGTGTATGCATAAATTTTATCTAAGACATGGTTAATCACTTAAGTAAATCCATATAATATTAACAAGCATGTAATAAAGATAAAATGGTCTATTTACAAAAAAAGAAAAAAATCCCTAAATTGTATATATAAAGTTGGTATAGCCTTCCACCACTTAGGTAGGAATCAAACCATAGTTAAAAGTTCTTGACTAACCTCTTTCTAGGTACTTTCAATAATCGAGGAATTTCTATTTTGAGTTTTGGGTCGACTTAACCTAGTTTTCATTAAGGGTTGACCGCCTTCACGAGACTTAGTGAAATTAGTAGGAAAAGTGTTAATGAAATACTTATTTAATATTTCATGATTGGGGAGTCTAATCAATAGATCAAGGAACTATGAGTTGATATTAATTGAAAAGTTATGCTTACCTAAATACCTTTGATTAGCTTGACAGACCTCTGTTTGGGTTATGAGAAGGGGAATATGGATCCTTGCCACTAGATTATCCAAGCAATGATATAATCCAAATTCAATATCCAAGGATATTGGGTTTTGATAAAATAGTGAGATATTAATAAATTTAATATTTATTATCTAATTTATAAGTCATATAAAGTACTAAAATTCTGCTCTTCTTAATTATATAAATGACAATACACATGACTCCAATCTTATCACCACGATCCATAATTGAGAAGGATAAACTTATCACTAGAAGTAATTTACAAGAATGTAAAAGGTTCTTGTACATTATTCTACACCATGAAATGAAATTATATATGATAGAAAACCCCATTCCTAAATCTCTTAGCCAAAGGCTAGTGAGGAAAAATTATCTATATACGATAAACATTTGGATGATACCACAAATGTCCAATGTTTCATGATATCATCCATGTAAAATTCAATTCTAAAGCAACATGAGGATATGTATGTGTATAACATGATGTCTCACCTTCATGATCTCTACCAATATAAGGTGATACAAGAGATATATGAGATCTCCAAAACACTATTCATGTGAAATCTTGGAGAGTCAGTGCCTGCTAGCCTCATGCAGTCTAGATGATTGGATACATAGAGTACTTAGAAATATTGGGCATTAAATTCCCTGATGAGATGAACACAAATCTCATTCTTTCCTCACTACCTAAATCCTTATCAAGTTTTATCGTGAATTACAACATGATAAATAATGATAATACTCTTCTAGAACTTCATACTCTTATTCACCAAGTTGTTAAAGACATGGGGCATGAAAAACCCCTAGTCTTTATTGTAAAAAAGAAAAGGAAGAAAAAGGAAGAGGAATCCAAAAATCATACTAAATCTAAATATCCTGAGTACCTTACTTCCAAGAAGAAGAATATTCAAAGGTAGGAAAAAGAAAAGTAAGCAATATGTTTTTCATGCGGCAAGCTATACCACCAGAAGAAGAACTAAGACTAGAATTAGGGGAAAGTTAAAAGTGTATTCATTGTCAAGTGTAATATTTCTATATATACACATTGAGAATTAGATATAGCTTTTGGTCCTCACATATATATCAAAATGAAGAAACCAAGTAGATTTCGTAAGATTTCCTGAGGAGAGGTGGATCTTTGAACAACCAATGGAACATGAATCAGTACTTTGGCTATAGGAGACTACCACCTTCCATTGCTAACTGAAATTATTTTGGTTTTAAATAACTGCTATTTTATGCCAAGTGTTACTAATAATATCATATATATTTCTTTCCTTAACATGAATTTATTTTTATTTTCAAATTTGTAAATAAATAATGCCTCTTTTACAAAGACAACATTTGTTATGGTATGACACAACTAAATAATGGTATATGTATTAAATTAGAAAAACCAAGTATTAGAAATTGATAACGAATCCAATTTTCATGACTCATATAACACCCAGCTGTGGCATCACCATCTCGGTCATATAAATGAGAAGCATATGAAAAATCTATATTAAGATTGTTATTTAGACTCTTTTGAGCTAAGACCACTTGAAAAATGTTATTCTTGTTTATAAGAAAAAATGACCAAACCACCATTTGGTGTACTAGGTGAAAGAGCCACAAATATTCTAGGTTTGGTACACACTAATGTGTGTATACCTTTTCCAATATAAGCTAGAGGTGGATATTATTATTTCATAACTTTTACTGATAAATTGAGTAGATGTGGCTATGTCTACTTAATGAGGTATAAGTTTGAGTACTTTGAGAAATTAAAATAATTAAATAATGGAGTATAAAATCAACTTGTTAAGAAGATAAAGAAGCTTCAATATGATTGAGGTGTTGAATATATTAATCAAGATTTTATTGAATTTGTATGGGAGTTTGGGATTCTAATTCAACTCACTCCACCTTATACACCACATTGGAATAGTGTTAGTGAAGGGAGGAACCATACCCCACTTAACATGGTAAGGTTGATGATGATTCATGAAGATATTTCATTATCCTTTTGAGGATATACATTACATGTTGCAACAAAAATTCTAAATTGATTACCAACTAAGGTGGAAAAAAATTCCATATGAGTTAATGTACGGAAAGAAATGTATGTTTCCACACACATGTGTATGGGGATGTGAGGTGTTTGTTGATGCCACATTTGGAAATATACTAGCATATTGATTCATGAAGCATGTATTTATAGGGTATCCCAAGAAAACAAGGGGATACTATCTATATAACCCCTCATACAAGAAATTAACTATTAGAAGACATACCATCTTTCTTGAAAGGGAGAACATCCTCAAGAAGGATAGCGAGAACAAGATTTGCTTTGATTAAGTTTATGCTCAAGATACCCAAGAGTTGGTATAAGAATAAATTCCATAGGTCCCCATGGAATAATTTTTTCCTGAAATACAAGTACTATATATGAGAATCAAATAGGTAAGTGAACCATAAATATATAGTTTTCCAGTCACTAAAGATGGTGAATCACTATTGGTTGAAAATAATGAACCTATCCCTTATAAAGAGGTATTAAAGATATTAGAAGCTATAATATGGAAATAATTAATGAGTTATGAGATGAATTTCATATATTAGAACTAAGTTTGGGTTCTAGTCAATCTTCAAGTCGATGTAAATCCTGTTGGGTGTAAATGGGTATTCAAGAGAAAACTAAAAATGGAAAGTAAAGTAAATACCTAAAAAGCATGAATAGTAGCTAAAGTGTTTAAACAATGTTAAGGAATTAACTAAAATGAGACATTTTCTCCAGTTTCTATGTTTAAATCCATCAGAATTATACTTACTATAGTAGCTTACCATGACTATGAAATTTGGTAGATAGATTCACAACTTTCCTTAATGGTAACCTTCATGAAGATGTCTATATGACACGACCAGAAGGGTTTGTGACTCCAGGTAATGCTAAAAAGATATAAAAGTTGCATAGATCCATTTATGGATTTAATAAAGCATCCAGGTCATTGAACATTTAGTTTGACGAAGATATAAAATAATTTGGGTTCATTAAGAATGATTCCGATCTATGTGTTTATAAGAATTTTAGTGTGAGATAGGTCATTATCCTAGTAGTATATATTAGTAACATATTACTTATTAGAAATGATATACCAATCTTAAATACTAGTTAAACAAGTGCTTCTCCATGAAGGACTTAGGTGAAACAAACTATATTTTAGGGATAAATATTAACCATGATGGATCCAAAAGGTTGATTGGACTAAGTCAAGGTACATATATTGACTAGATATAAAAGACATTTAGTATGTAACAATCCAATAGAAAATTGGTTATAGTGTCACATGGTATACATATTTCTAAGAAAATGTGTCTTCAGACATAAGAGTATAAAAATATAATAAGTAATATCCCATACTATTTTTCAATATGATTAATCATGTTTTCCATGTTATATACTATTCTTGATGTTGCATATGCCTTGAGCATGGTAAGTAGATATCAAGCTGATCTAGGTGAACAACATTGGTTTTTTGTTAAGGTTATCCTTAAGTATCTGAGAAGAAATATGGATTTGTTCCTAATGTATGGATGATATGAGGAGTGAGTTATCAGGGGTTATACTGATGCAATCTTTCAAATAGATAAAAATGATCTAAATTCACTATCATGATATGTCTTCAGTATCAACGGAGGATCTGTGAGTTGGAAGAGTTCAAAGCATCAAGTTTTCATTGATTCTACAATGGAGTTTGAGTATACAACGTCTTGTGATATAACCAAATAATATGTTTTTATTTGAAAACTTATCTAAGATATTTATTTGGTACTAGTTAGTAAAGATCACATCACATTATATTGTGATAATACTACATCAGTGACTCTTGTAAAGGAGATAAGGTCATACTAATGGAAAAATCACATACTTCAGAAGTATCACATCTTAAGGGATTTTTATTAGAGGGGTGAAGTTAACACGAGCATAGTTTTCATGGAAGAAAATGCAGTAGACACCTTGACTAAATTTATATCTCACCAAAAGTATAAGTATCATGTGAGATCTAGCAGACTAATGGTTGTTAGTGGTTGGCTCTAGTATAAGTGGGAGTCTATTGGAGTTTGTGTCATATAACCAAATCCTATATAATTTATGATTACATGTATTCATTTTTTTAATATTAATAAACATATTATCACATTATGATTATTTTTATGCATGATAGAGTATGTGATACTATCTTAAGAGAAACTGTCTCACTGAAAGGTCATAGAAGTTACCCACTATGATGAAAACCAAGAAGTTCCATGAAAGTATTCTTAAAAAAAATCTATAGTTGAATGATATCATTTGATAGAACACAAATGATATATGCTATCAAAGTTGGATACTCATATGACATTGAGATACTTTATTATGTTTTATTCCCTTGGTGATTTCCAGTGAAAGAGATTACGAGAACATGAATTTATAGTAGGAAATATATATTTATATGTGTCATTATATTTTTCTATCTGCAGACATGTGTATTGATCCTTAGAACTTAATATTATTAGTCACATACTTTGATGAATTGATGAAAATCATGATAACATATGTTCACGGTGAAGTATGATATGTTAGTTCCATCATGAGTAATATTAAATTAATGAATAATTTGAGAAAGGACTTACCCCTTCTATACATTAATGTAAGTTGATATCTCAGTCCATTTTATGGGAATAAAATAGCCTAAATAAATCCATTTCCATTGTGTTATATGGGCAGACTAATTTCCATAAAGTCAAATAAAGGGACATTGAGAACATAGGTTGATGACACCATCATAAAACCTTCTTGATTAGATAAATTATGATAAAATGATTATATTACATAGTAATCATTCATATGAGGTTCTATTTCATTTCAAAATTAACTTATTTCTCTATGGGTGCCTTGGAATTTTTCTAAATGCTAACCTTGGACTTTGAGCAGCTTTTCCTAATGATATTGAGAAATATTCCTAGTGGGTCACACACTAAGTGTATCCAAAACCTCAGTTAAATAATAATATTATTTATTATTTAACATACTAAATAAATATTCTTCCCATTAATGGTTTAATAATTGTTCATGATTAGCTTGATCACATATATTTCGTCACTAGTTATTCGAGAGAATGTTTTATGAGAAAAAATATTTAAAAAATATTATTTTCTCTTTAGTGAATATAATATTTTCGCTCCATTCTCAATAATGATCAACATTATTCTTTGTTGGAGGTCATTTATAATGAGGAACCCGATCGCCTCATTTTCATGGGTACCCAGTCTGGTATGTTCTCCATCAACGCATATAGCAATGTCTGGAGGGCTCCCAGTTCTGGCGATCAGTGGGGGGATACTATGTGGTGCAAGGGTATTTCACCCAAGTATAAATTTGTTTTGTGGAGAGTCCGGAATAATGACTTGACCACTGATGAAAACATTCAACGCATGGGTGTTCGCATCGCGTCCAAATGCTGGTGTTATAGTAATCCCCAACCAGAAATAGTGGAACATCTCTTCTTCAACAGCGATTGGGCTCGTTGGAGCTGGCAGGCTCTCAGTCATTTTTCAGCATGGCAAGGTGTAGGTGGTAAGAAATAGGATGTTCTAGATCAATGGTTTACTGGTGCAGGTGAGCATGGTTCAGAGAGGAAAGGCAGGGCAATAATTCTTGTGGCGGGTTGCTGGACTATTTGGAAAGTGAGGAATGACGCGCGACACAAGAGTTTCTCCGACACCCGAGTAAGCATATGCTTCAAAATGAAGAATACGTTGCTGGATTTAGTCATATTATGTACAGATTGCCATGGTGCCCCATCAGTTAGAGCCATTTTCCAAGGTGACATCACTCAGGCGGGGAGGACAGGAAGTGGTCATTGGGTACGTTGGTACCCTTTCAGTGACGGGCTCAAACTCAACATGGATGGATCCCTTTAGTGGGGGGAGATGAGAGGTGGTGGTGTTATAAGGGACCAGTGGGGGTCTGTTGTTGCAGCCTTTTAGGCCTTTTATGGAAGAGTAGATTCCCTTCAAGTTGAGGCTAAGGCGATGGTCTCAGGTCTCGAGATATGTGATCAAAGGAATATTAATTTGAGGATGGTGGAGACAGATTCTATGATACTCTATAAATCTTTATCAAGATGTGGAAGTGTTCCTTGTATCATAGCTTATTTTATCCAGAAGTGCAAGTAGATCATGGGTGGCCATATGGGGATAACCCACACTTGGTGTGAGGGGAATAAAGTTGCGGACTTCTTGGCATCCCAGGCTACCTCAAGCCATAATGTTTCCCTCTTCCTTAATTTAGGATCCTTTCCTCCTGAAGGCATCAAATTTGTTATCAACGATGCTTTGGGGCTTCATTATTTCCGCCCTCCTTGATGTTTGTCTCCTTTTTTATGTTCTTTTAAGAAATAAACATGATAATTTTCAGTCAGTCAGTATAATATTTATTTATTTATTAGCGAATAATACAATGATATTTATTTATTAAATAAATAATCATTATTCAAGGCTTGATAAATATTTTGGGGGAATGAAGGACTGAGTTTAAAGGTCTGGTGAGAAATAATATATATTAAATATTATTTGAATAAATTTTAAACAATTTATTCAAGAAATAATATTTACTTAATTTGATGGTTCTACACATGTTAAGAAATAATAATAATAATAATAATAATAATAATTTTATAGACATGGGGTTTTTTGGGGATTAATTAAATAATAAGGGTATATGCACAATTATTATTTTCTGACCCTATCACTATTTAAACCCAATTATATTATTTTCAACCCTACCACTAGCCATTTGTGTTGGCTGTGCACAATGAATATGGAGAACTCTCACAATACCTAGAGATACCCTCTCCAAGAATTCTATCAAGAACATAGAGCGATTCTCCTCAACTAATCCTATTGATTCTAGAGTGATCAAGAAGAATAATTCTTGGAAGTGATTCTCATGACGATCTAAGACAAATTTTGTAAGCATTAGGATATTTCACACTAACACTCAGAGATTCCTATACATATGCTCAGAGGTTCATGGTGCACATGTGAATTACCATTGGAGGGAATCTAAACTTGATTCCCATTATTCAATGATATTATAATGTATAGTCATTGTATGATTCATCAATGAATAAATAATTAATCTCAATAAAATTACTTAACTACTTAAATCAATTAGAAATCATTATGTTATTATCATGTGTTTGGTTCCAGTATTCTCATGTCAATTAATATTTGATTTAATTTCATTATTAATGATGTTATTTTTCAATATATATCTTGAATTAATCATTGGTTATGATAAAAATATGAGTTGGGAACACTCCACCGATGCTTCCACTATGCTTGAAAACTTCATCCGGTGAGGCCTATAAGGATTTTTAGTGGGGAATTTTTTATTTTTTAGGGTCAGGGTGCCTCAAGATTTAGAGGGGTTTGGGAATTGGGAGAGTCAATTTTGGATAACCCCCCTCCTTTACCTCTCCTTTAACCCACCTTTATGGGGGGATGAAAGTTTTAGATCTGATGTACAATATCCATTTCTTCCCCCGTTCTTTATTTTTCTCATTACCCTTTGATTTCATGTATTTTCATTATGTATTTTGGCATCGATTCCACCAGAGTGTAGTGGAATCGACTGAGATAGAAGGATCTTTTCCCCAGATTTTGAAGAGGCTATCTCAAGATACCATTTTCACACTTTTAGAAGTGTTTTTGGTGGAGACACGTCACATAATGATTTTTAAAAGGGTTTTTGGAAAAAATAAAATTAATTATCCATTGAATCAAGCATAATAATTATAGATTTTTGTGTATCCTAGGGATGAGGGTGCACCAGGAGTGGATTGCACCTGGTTGCATGTGATTCTGATGAGCGGTTGATTGCTAATGAGTATTTAGGCATTATACCTATTTGGAAATTAATTAAATAGTTAATTATAAACTTTTATAATTAATTATTTATGTTTTTTGACATGGTAAAGGTGCCCAGGGGTGCATGCAATGCTAGGTTGTCTTGAACGAGGCTCGAGTGAGCTTGTCCGAGGTGATGTTGAGCTCAACGAGGTGTTAACTCTAGTGTCGAGGTAGGAGACTACTTAAATACAAAACCATATGTATGTTTATGCATGGGTGTGTATGTGTGTGTGAATACTTCATGGGTTTGGGAAAGGGTATATAGTATAGGAGAGCTCTAGGCTAGATGACAAGCAGATCTAAGCCCCGAGGCATGGAATAAGCGCTTAGAAGCACTTGGTAAGTGGGAATTTCCTATAGAATATGTTTCCAAAGGGTGGGGTTTATAACTGAGTTGAACATAGGCCCAATATAGTTATAGGGATTTTATTTGAGTTGGAATAATGGCCTAGGTTGGGTTTCTAGGGTTGGTGGGTAGGTGTGAGAGGCTTGGGGATGAGTTATGATAGGTGAGATAGTTGTACATCTCTTGAGAGACTAGGAACTCCCTCTTGAGGTTGGAGGAAAGTCTTGAGGGGTGATTAGAACGAGAGGATTCCTTCAGGACTTGGTGTATGATGATGAGGATGGGTTGCCTCAAGGTGATGAGATGAGGGATCTTCCTTAGGAGATGCTATATGAGACCCAAGTGAGGGTCTTGAGTGTTGTTCATGACTTAGTATTAGAATGAAAAGGGGTTTAGGGGGACCCATCTATGAGTCCATGTTCAGGAAAAACATGGTGACTTGGTACGGTCCCTGATTAGTGAGATCTGAAGTGACGAGGGACTTTGGAATGGATATGGACTAACCCCATGGGGACTGGGTTAGTGAGAGACTTTGGGTAGTGATGTCACCAGTGGGTGGCGAGATTGAGTTGGTATCTACAAGTAAAGAACACGGAATGTATGAAGGGGCCAGTATATTCCCTATTGGGTGAGTTAAAATATGATGTGATGAAGGGATAGGTCTCAAGTGACTAGTGACCTGGGATCAGTTGATGAGCCACATGATGGCTTGAAGACCCTTCTTGTATTGTATATGCTTGACATAACCTTCCTAGATCCTGGAAGAAATGGTTCAATGTGATTGAAAATGCCCTGATGCTTTAAGTATTGGGTTAAAGACCTTTCCATATGTGGCATGGGTTGGTGTTTATGAAAAAAGCTAGTCCAAACTATGAGTGATAAGGTAGTGGCTGTAGAAGGTTCCTTATCCTTGAGTGAGAAGGCCCAAATGACCACATCATGAGTATGAGGGAATGAGTTAATATATGTAATATGACCTTTCTAGGAGTGTCTTGGGTCATGAAAAAGGAATACCTTGGGAGTTGTGTTGTGGGACGATGTGAGGCATGACCAATGGACCTACCTTGAGTGTGAAGGGATGGGTTAAGGCTTGTGGATGTAAAACTGTGTCCAGTGTCTACGGGTAATGGGTTGAGGTTTTAGATGCCACCCTACCCTGAGTCTTTGGGTATGGTTCAAGAATCAGTATGATGATATGAGGCTATGAGTGGATTCTAGCATGGTGTTGAAGCGGGTATATTCAGTGTTGGGGTGGCTTGGTTAGCACCCCATGGCTTGACGAGTGTATTTACTTTTCGGGCATCCTGGTGACCACATAAGCACATGATATACCAATATGCATGTTTATTTTGTATTTACTTTACTCATGAATACACACATATATGACATGATATATTATGATTTCATGGTGAGAACCTATTGATTTATATTCTCACACCTTATAAGAGCATCTTATCATACATACCGACCTTCTGTTTGCATTTAAAGTCAGTCATTGAACGTTCAATGGTTTGGGCTGGAGCATCTCAACGGGTATGTAGTGATAGGGTGTGTGTGTCCTTGTGGTGAAAATAGGTCTATGGTGCACGTGTTTCATCGTTTTGGTTTGTTTTTCATTCAATATCGGCCTAGTGGGTGATCTATCGTATGTTATGTATGATAACATCATGTGTATGATTGGATGTGTTTATTTATTCTGCATACCATGATATGGATGTTTTTTGGTTATTTATTGTTTTTCATTTTTGTGATATCAAGGGCATAGTATCCTCGATGCATGTTTTAGGCCCTCACCACTTTTCGGTAGCCTTTAGCATATAAGGAGGTGTGCTTGAGGCCGCATGACATACTTGTCTTGGGCACTGCTAAGTGACACTAGGCTGGGGTGTTACAAAATGGTATTAGAGCTCATTTTATTTTATGATTTGGGGAGATGGTAGACAGGTGGTCTAGATATGTGTTAGATCCTATGATGGATATTGTATTGGTGCATTGAGAACACTTGTTTCAGTAGAAATTCTAGGTTACTGGGGTGATGGGATTGTTGTTCTTAGTTTTGGATGTTATGGTTATATGATTTCACCTTGGGAGATACACATGATTTTTTAGGTTTATGGTTTATTTTTTTTGGATCTTGTAATACTAGAAAGAGGTATGTGTTTGGATCTTGATCCATTAATAAGAGTCCCGACTACATGTATCATTATAGGCATGTAAGATTCACATGACCTAAGTGTGCTTGCTCGTGGTTGTTTTTGATGATAGGTTCAGCTGTTTAAAGTGTCAAAAGAAAATTATATGATGTTTTCACATATAACTTGTTGGTGGAATTCTACTTAGCTAGATCACAATGTATTTCCTTTTTATGGAAGGTTATGTGGATCTTACAATGGGAGGTTCTTCAGTGATGGTGATATAGTCCCTTTATCAAGGGATTTATGGAGACCCATCACTGGATGATATGAGAATTTTATGCACTAGTGATGACCCAATGAGGGAATAATCTTCTTGATGGGTGATATGAGAATAGGAATGAGTTTCCTTGAGAATGCATGTTTGGTTGACCAAAATAGGTAGTTTAGAAAATGCATTGGATTTTCCTTGGGATTTCAAATACAAAATTCATGGATCATTTCTGGTATCAAGGTTGGTTTTGAGGGAATGTCTAGTTGGGTTCCTAGACTAGTAGTTCTCAGGATGTGCTTTCATGTAGCATAGTGAGAGTGAAAGTAGATGCTCATGCTTATTGAGATGATGTTTTTGTTGTGGGTGTTCGTGCAATTAGCCTTGGCATAAGAGATGCCTTAGGTTGTTGGATATTACTGACATGCATGTGGTTCATAGTCAGTAAGTTAGACACATAAGCCTAGGTTATATGGTACACAACTCATGTGAGAGTGAATCGGGTGGTGCAATCAGGTTTCATGGGAGCATGAAAGCATAGGGTTTAGTTGAGTCTGGGTAGGATCATGAGCGAGAACCCATGAGAGTGTTCTTGGAAGACCACTCTCCCTTGGGGAGGAGGTTGATCATGGTGAGGCATTTTATAAAAAGTATTGTCATGTAAGGGTAGGTATGTGATGGTTATGTGTGATGTATGATTAGGTTTTGAGTCTATGAACATGTCATTTGATGGTTCATTGTAAATTATTTGGGTTATGGATGAATCTGAGTGGTGTAGTGGCTATAGTGCCATAATGGTTTTGGATTAGGGTCACTCTCAGAGTGAGGTGACTGGTGCATTCAGTGAGAAGCTTGTGTAAATGGTTCACTAGAGTTTGGTGAGTTGGGATATGTACCTAATCGATGGGAGGTGAAATCAATGATAGATTAGGGTGTAGTGGTGCAATTCTCCCGAGTAGAGTCCTTGATGTGGATTGTTAGGGATGCATGGTGTTAGGGGTTTATAGAAGGTTATCATGGCTCACAATGAGAAACACACATATGAATTGGACCTGTTTGGGTCACTTCTCAAGTAACGATATAAGGGACATCATATGGTGGGGATCACCCCATTTTCTGTTGGATAACATGATCCACATTGTGAGTGGATTATTTAATATCAAGGAATACATTCTTGGTGATCCAAGAGCATAAAACTTGGTGTTTCATGTTAGAAATTGGGAGTGAGTGGGATGACCATGTCTAGTCATTACATGTGGTAATGGATGGAGTGTGGGCTATAGATTTTGGGTGTTTTGTTTGAAAGACCATGATGATGATACTTCTATAGTGAGTATAAATATATTGGTCATGGGTGAATGACCCTTATGTCATACGGGTCATGTATATGATGAGATTGGTTGGTGGATGGTTGAGGTGGTGCTGGTTTTCCAATATGAAATAAGATCAACTGAGATCTAGTTTCTTGATGAATATTAGATTCATAATTTAGATGGATTAGTGGTTAAATTTGATGTTTTAGTATTAAAATAAAATGGTTTAGTATGATCCAACTATGAGTTGGATTAGGGGTGAGTCTATTCTTAGGGTGAGATCTTGGATATGGGTGTGGTTGGTGGTGATCAAATCATGGAAATACAATGGATGTTGGGTTCAGAATTCAATGTGTGTTTTGGAAAATCATGGGATGCCTCTGAGAGTTAAGGCATCATGATTAGGTATTTTAGTGGTGCATCAGTAGTTATAGATGATCATTTTTGGAGGAAGTAAAATGGAGTAGGTCCAACCAGAATTTTAGTGCAGGATTGGATGTGGTGAGATGATAACCATGTCAGGAACATTATGTGGAATATAGTTGAGGTGGTCTGAGGATCATACTAATGCTTTCGGATAAAAACTGTTATGTGTGGGATTAGTGACTAGAGTTGCGCAACAAAAGTGTGGATGGAATTTAGAGATGGATTTTTTCTAGTAAATGGAGAATTAGTGATAAAGATAGATAAGGATACATGGTTCAATGGTTACCATGAATTCTTGAGGATGATAATTATTTTGGTGAGGAGTTTTTAACACCTTATAGATTTTAGGTCATTATGTTTTGAGAAAGAACTTGAATTTTGAGTTGGTGAATGGTTCGTTTCAATCACCAAATCTTGGAATGGAATTATAAAAATTTAAATAACATAAAGAGGAGTTTTTGGATGGGTTTCAATTCCCAAGTGATGAACCAAGGGCTCAAGAGAGTTTTAGAGAAGAGTCCAGGGTGGTCAGGTTGCTGCAGCAGCCACAAGACAACTGGTGGCCCACTAACAACTATTTGGTGAGTTTGGACCATCTAGTTGGTGGGTCCTAAAGGTTTTTTTCAATGAAGTATTTTTTGTATTTTTAGGGTCATGGTGCCTTGGGATTTAGGTTGTTCGGGAATTGGGATAAGCCATTTTTTCCAGCCTCTCTTCCTCCTTTTTCTCTCCTTTAACCCACCTCAATGGGGGATGGTTTTGGATGTGTTCCAACTGCATATCCAAGGTATATCATCTATTTATTCCTTATTTATTTCTTCGTATCATTTCCCATTGATTTATTTCATTTCTATTATATATTTTAGTGTCAATTTCACCAAAACATGGTGGAATCGACTAAGATCGAAGGGGATTTTGCTTGTCTTGAGAGAAGGATATCCCAAGATATCTTATATACGTAGCTGTAAGTGGTTTTGATGAAGGTACGTCACCCAATGAATTCTACAAGGGTTTTTGGATAAATTGGAATTAGTAATCCATTTAATTGAGCATAATAATTGGGTATTTTGTGTAGCCTAGGGATGGCGATGCATCGAGTGTGGACCGTACTTAGTTGCTCATGATTTCGGTGAGCGGTTGATTCCTGATTATTATCTATCAATTATTCCTATTTGAAAATCAATTAAATAGTCAATTATATGTTTTTTATAATTAATTATTTATGTTTATTGGCACGAGATAGGTGCTTGGGGGTATGAACAATGTTTGGTTGGCTTCGACGAGGATCGGGTGGGCTTAGGTAAGGTGATGTGGAGTTAGGTGAGGGGAAAACTTAGGTATAAAGGTATGTGTACCCATTAATAAAAAACCATATGTATGTTTATGCATGTGTGTGTGAATACTGCATGGGTTTGGGAAAGGGGCTAGAGGACATAAGAGCTTTATGTTGGATAATGATCACCTTTAAGCTCCCAAGTGTGGAATAAGCTCTTGGAATAACTTGGGTAAGTGTAAATTGCCTGAAGAATATGTCTCTGAGGGGAGAGGTTGACAAGTGAGTTAATGAGAGGCTTTATATGGGTATGGGGATTCAATTTGAGTTGTAGGAATGATCTAGGTTGGGATAGTAAGTATTATTCTTGAGAATGAAAGGCTCACAAGGGATGTCACTAACTAGGTCCCCATATCACTCAAATGATGATTCATTAACCACAAAATGCCCAAGAATTCTCAATAAGGCACTACTAACAATACAAATTTAACATTTAATTCAAAATAAAATCTTTAAAGAGTTACTTCTTCCAAAAAGGATGATAAAGTTAGAGCAAATAAGAGAATGTGGTATGTAACTGGAAATTCCTCAATTATAATCACACATCAACAAGAACTATATAGTACCTAGATTTGGGTTATGTGAGAGTAAATTGGGACCTCACTATCAAAATACCAGCTCTAAGTGAACCCAATTGAACAAATAAAACATGGAACTCATCCTAGTTACCCTAAACAAACCTAAGGATTCCCATTTATAACTCCCCAAAAGAAAAACCCCACTTTAAGGTTAGCATCACATACAATTTAGAATGATACAACCAACATTGATGCATAAACATCACCAACATAATTCATCATTCCATGAAGAAAAAAATCAATAAGTTACGTATAGGAATACATCAATCGAGGACTTCCTCAAAAGTTTCAACTAATTTAAACTTAAAAATCATGATTCCCACATAGACAGTCATAAACAATTCCAAAATGAGTCACACCAAGAAATTTTTCCTCTTATAATAATCCAATTTACAAAAACTCTAAAGAGTCACACTTAAAAAACAAAAGTAACCACCCTAAGAAATATCCTAAGGGATAAACATTATACCTTTCATCAAAACATTTCTGGGAGACACTCTCAAAATAACACAAAACATGAGGCCAAGAATTGATGTTTCCAAATTTGAATCAAGTAGTTCTATTATAGACCATGGGAGAAAACAAATTCATAAATACAAAAAAATAGATACACTAGAATACTTTATTTTCTTTCAAAATTGAAAATATAAAATCAAGAGTTTTGAACTCATTTTATGAAATAAATTATGGTTTAAAAACACTTCACCCCCTTTGAGAATAGAATAAACCTTAAAAAAAATTCCATATTGTTTATAAAACTGAAAAAAATCCAATTAATAATTCCACCAAAAGTTAAAGTCCCTCTTAAAACTATTTGGAACAAATCTTGAAGTAAGACACACTAGTTTTTAAAACCACGCAAGTTCTCTATTAAAAATGCACAGGACCTCGACCTTGAATTTTATTTTATTTAATTTTAGAAAATACCTTTACAAATTTCAAATATAACTATCACTTTTTAAAACTAAGTTTTAATCATGAAATATCATCGAAATTAATCCAAATAATACCAATATACTATGAAAATATCCTTTAAATCAACCTAAATAAATCCTATACACAACCTAGAAAAATTTGGATCAATGAGGGATTAATATAATTTTTTTAAAGGAGATAGTGGTTTTTCATAGTTTGGACACACAATTTGGTGGACCATGTTCCAGATATTCTACCATTATTATGAGGATAAATAGAACCAACTGCACATGATTCACATGGTTTTCTAGATTGTTGGGGCTAACTGTGTGCTTTGGTTCTTCCCCCCTTTCACTCCCAAAACATGAAAAACCTCAGAATCACCCATAAAACTTTGATATAATCCTAATAACCACCAATATAAACAAAATAAATTCATAAATAAATAGATAAAGCTTAAAATTCAAGACTCACAACTCAACATCCCATGAAAACTCAAGGCACATAACAAGTAAGAGCTAGTTAGAATTTTCTTGTTCTTAACTATAAAGTTCTGATAGTCCCAAATTTAGAATACCAGACACAACCAAACAAAAAAGGTTGCTCTAATACTATTTTTTCATGAACCAGTTTAGGCCAACCCTAAATCAGGCTCCTGATATTGCATGTGACATGACCCAAGGCACATTCTCCATCACCCCAAGTTGGAAATTAGTTCCAAGGGAACCAGAATACACTTAGTGGAAATGATTTATCCCAATAAATAATTAAATATAGAACTTACACCTAAAATTATACCAATATTAATAAATGCATCATAGATCCCTGTTCAATAAATAAATAAATATATCTAGAATAATAACATACCAAACAAAACATAACTAGAAAATATAATCATAAAACTCAAAACAAAATTATAACTATAGCAGAATAGAGAAAACATCCAGAGTAAACAGGGATAACATGGAAAATATATCCATGATATTAAAATAATACCAAAAAACCTAAAAAAATCTCCATGCGACCTCGAGGTCACCAACTATCATCAAAACCATCCTTATCTAAAAAAAATCCCCAAACCGAACCTAAACCTACAAAATAAAAATAGGTCTACCGCCGCTAATTGGAATAGGTAGAGTGTGAGCATGAAAAAACAATAAGAAATCATTAGGGAGTCCATGAATTTAATTTTTACAAAAGATACTATTAATTCTAGTTTGAAAATATAGGTAAAAAATAGGTTTTTTCCTTTAGAGGAAATAAACCATAATATTGTCCAAAAACCCATTTATAAAAATCAAACATTTTTTAAATAAAAATTTAAAAATTTATTAAGAAATATCTTTTAAAACACACCCTTTTGAAATCCTATTTTTAAACAACCACATTAAACCACATCAAAGGAACTTGAAAGTAACAAAAAAGAAACATTGACTGAATAAATGAACCAAATCAATAAAGTTAGAAATATAGAAACACATCACGAGAGGAAAATAATAGAAATAAGTATAGTAAATAAGAAACAATAAAGGATAGATAATAATGGGCAATTCTTAAGCCTCATATTAGGAAATCCTATACATAATCGAGTGGAATTATCTACTGAATTATCGATGCATACCCGGCCTTTAACCAATCAGCTGCTCTAACCTAGCCTCACCAGTGGAACTCCCTTATGGCCTCTAATGTCACAAGGGGATATATTCAGCCTTATCATGACCAGATAATTATCACCTCTCAATCCCTCACTAAGATTCCTAGGATCCCCATGATGATAATGATAGTAGGTGAGATAAAATATTTAAAATCTCACATATGATCAACATATACAATCACATCATCATCCCACCTACTTACACCCAGTAATGTAAATCCCCTCTTTAGAATCCATAACTATAACATAAATTATATCAATCATAAATCTCACACAAACCAAGATAAATATGGATTCTTTTAAGGGTGTAACACATTTATAGAAAAGTATTTAGAAGGTTCCAATTAAGCCTCAAAATTTAAAACTAGTAACCCATTCTAAATTCCCTCGAAAACCATTCCCAAGATAAATGTCATTTGAGAAACCCTTCTTAAAGTACCAAGTGGTCCAAAATGTCTATTTTATAAATTCCATATAAAATTTATTATTTTGGACAACCATTTGGAAATCAAAGTATATTCAAAACCTTATTTATTTTGTAAGAAAGCACATCTTAAGAAAAATACCCTTAATAGAGCATACATATCAATAATGTATCAATAAATAATAGATAAAAAATCAGTAAACGATATAAACCATTAAAAGTATAATATTTTACAAGATAAACCCAACAAATTCAATAAGAAATGGAAATTCAAGTCAAATAATACCACAAACTCTCGATTAAAACCACATGGAAGCATAAAAAGGTCTAAAGAACCATATAAATAACCAAACACCCTAATAAAACCATTATAGAAATTTATCAAACACCTAACATACTCAATTTACTTTTTTAAATAAAAACATGAGTTCATATACTTTTTCAAACCCTTATATACACATAAAAGAGTTATAAACAAGGTTTAATTTTCAAAGAAACCAATTTCAAGAACCCAAACACACATGGTATATAGATAAAAAGAAAATTCATAGAACCACCTACCTAAAATGGAGTAAAGATGGTGTGAAACCTTTAATCATGAAAGGATAATAACCCAAAATATTATCTTCATGCCCTAATATCAAGAATCACCCCACATTAGGGCCAACCCTCACACTAGGGTTTGAACAAGAAGAGAACAAAAAAAGAGAATAATTATAATATGAGAATAAGGAAGAGGTGATGAGAAAAGAATATTAAATCAAGAATAACACCAAGAAATAAAATAAAAAATCCATAAAATCCATAGGATAAATCATGGTGGATGCGCCCAGGGCTCCCCTTGTGTGCCTCATTTGAATGGGGGGGAGGGGAGGCTAATTGGGGAACTATTTCATAAGAGGGTAGTTTAGTAATTTTAAGTTTTAATAATTATAGGTAGGTCACATGGTTTGTACACATGATTTATCAAATTGTGTTACCTCACTAGACACACCTATAGAGATTCACGATTTGGTCTCATGGTTGGGTAAATTGTGACCCAACTGTGAAAAAAGTACACCAATCGTGCATCTAACACTGAAAATCCAAAATCCAAAATTCTAAAAAAAATACCTAAAATTAAAGAATATGGATAAAAAAATAAATTAAACAAATTAATAAAGTAATTGAAGTTTGGGGTGTGATATTAAGGATCATTATTATCAAATACGAGACCTTATTGACATTGGATTTCACAACATAGTGCTAATAACTTGATCTAGACAACTTGTGATTATTAATGAAAGATTAAATAATATAAATCAACGGTTGTTCTATTAAATTATTTAAAGTTGAAAAAAAATTCATTGTTGGTTGGTAAAATAATATTTTCTGTATTATATTGTGTAAAATTTGATGAAGTTGATATAAATTCCTTGACCAATGAAGGAAAATTATTATAATGTGGTGAGAGTAAAGTACATTAGATCATGAAATGTGAACATGATGGTGACCTAGGATTTTTATTATATGATGATAATATTTACAAATTTTTTGGGAATGAATGGTTTATTAGGTCTTACCATGAGTTTTAGTGTTGACCTCATTGATTTTGGGAAAAGTCTAAGTGGATACTCAGCACTGAATTTCGTGATAATCCATGTAACAAGCAGTTCTTTATAATGAAATAAAGAGACCTATATGTGTCTATTTATGTTTATTTATTAATCATCACCATATGTAATTGAGATACCTTGAAATATTACCTAATATAAATATTGGCAAGACAAAGTACCCATGAACACATTCCTATCAAGACCTACTCATTGGATTCATTGTATAAGTATATATCACCTCTTGTACTGCTTTAAGGGACTCTTCTTTAAAGTGGGAACCATAAGAGAGGATGAGGTTTTTAAGTGGTGTTTTGAAGATAAACAGATATGATTTTGACCCACTTTTTATTTAAATTAGTGTTTAGTTTGCTCAAATATAAGGATAAATTATCATGCAATGTTGTGAGCTTATTTAATAGCTTGGA
The DNA here is from genome assembly GCA_963277665.1 of Viscum album. Taxonomy (NCBI): domain Eukaryota; kingdom Viridiplantae; phylum Streptophyta; class Magnoliopsida; order Santalales; family Viscaceae; genus Viscum; species Viscum album. Next base: position 1,076,061,005 of record OY728139.1, on the reverse strand, counting down.
TTTTTTTAAGGTTGAGATAGTGAGGCTCTACCAAGTTCTATTCATGATTGATTCAATTTATGATCTATTGGGAAAAATTTTACAACAATACTTGACATGATCAAATATTATTACATAAACCATTTTGAGGTTTCTTTTTATGGATGGGGGAGATTAAAGCTCTTTTCTAGAGATGAATAGATAAGTTTAATGAGTTACAAAAGGGAGTGTTTGGATAATATCACTTTTAGGTGGTTATGTCTCTAAATATTTTGAATTCATATCTTGAATTTTGATGATTTTTGAACATGGTAAGTGTTTTTGAGTGTCCTAATTCATTACCTATTATAAGAATGGGTAATATATGAGGTTTTATAGGACTACTAAGTCAAAATTTTACATTTTGGAAATGGAGTTGATTTTTTGTAATCAAGTTTTTTCCACTAACCATTCATGTAGTAGTGACATTGCCTTAGTAGTTGGTGATCAATTAATTAATCATTTGGACGAGGGTTTGAGGTTTTTACCTAACAACAGGTCTGGAAATGAAAAAACATATCCAAAAAAATCAAAAACATTAAAAATAAATTATTTTATATATGGTGTAAAGGACACTAGATATGTATTCGTTGCATGTTAAAAACACAATTGATCTTAATCAACATTCAATGAAATGTAAGGGAAAAAATGTTGAATAACACTATTTTGATTAAACCATGAATCATAGTATTAATATTGATGAGTTTTAATAGAACTAAACATGTCTAAATAAAATATAAATTTAAAAATTTGTGTAATATTTTTTTTATAAAAGGAAAGAATAAAATCATAATGTAATGCAAATAAATGAAATAAATTTTGTTTAATAATATTTAACTTGAGTGGTTGATGATGATCACTAATAAATTACCATTAGGTTATTACCTATAAATATGATCCAACAAAAAGAGAATTTAAAAACTCATTTGAAGGAAATTTCTTTCTAGAAGTATGTTAGTACCCCTCTTGGTTAAGGAAGAATAAAGGAAAAGAGTTTCAAAAACTATACCTCATGCGAGTGTATCTATAGATGAAACAATGAACTCCATTTTATATAACCATTTCATTAATTAAGAAGTATCTCTAGGTTCATCTATTTCTAAAACACTCAATCAACTCTTAAATATATTTTTTATGCATTGTAACTTTTAAGATTTATTTAACTCATATTACCATTGAACTCTTAAATAATCAAATACAATCTACATTTCATTAAATACATTATGATATGATGTTTATGACAAAGAAACTAATAGTTTATATAGAAGAAAGAAAATGCAGTATATATGATATTCATGTACCAAATATATACCACTTCATCTGATTCATACCATGTACAATGATATAACCCATACCATAGGTCATAATATGAGATTTTAGTGCATATTAACTTCTAATATCTCACTTGAACTAAATGATCACTGTATTTTTTCACATTTCATAGAAACTTATAAAATCATATCCAAACTATTTTGGATAAACTATCATAATCTTTATTATTTTAAAAAAACATTTTATATAGAGATAAATCTTCATTTGAAAACCTCATTATGACCTTGTATACCTTTGTAACATTGACAATGATTATGAATTCCCAATTCATAACCATAAGAAAAGAAAAAACTCTAGTAAATTTTCATTGATACTTAAACTATAAATTTATTTGACATGATCTCTATCAAACACATCAATACTTGTATAAAAAATTACAATAGATATATCTCCACACATTGTATGTGTTAGTGGTAAGATGTTATTGTTTAAGTAACCAAATAACCTGAGAATGGGTGAATAAGATATATAAATTCTTACCACTTATTTTTTGTTACCAATGGATATTATCATATAAATTAGGATAAATAACCTATTCTCACATGAATGATGATACAGGATAAACAACCACACATATAAGCATAACGATTTACATAGTTCACCCAACATGGGATATATCTAAGGTGTGAGGGATATCACTGCTCCTATAACAATTACACTATAATCTGACTAATTATAAGTATAAAATATGCAGGAAGAATCAATATAAACCAAGATATGAATCACCAAATTCACCCAATGTACATATAAAATGAAAGTGATAAAATAGACAACACCCTCATAGGGTCAGTGCTTCCCTCAACCTAACTCAATATCCATATTATTTATCTTATTTTTCTTCACTATAAGAGTTCTATAGATAACCTCCCTTCTTCTCTATATATACAATACTCATGTATTCTCTCTTTTATTTTATCTTTTTTTATTCATGAACTTAGGAATAACCACTTCATCATCCTATATGATCACTCTATGTGTCCTCTATGATTATATAATTCCTTTAAGAAAACATCATTTCCTTTTTCATGCACATGAATGCCTTCATAGAACCACCTAACATTTTTTTCATGATTATTTAAAATATATTTCCCTGATATTTAAAAAATTTACACCCTAAAATCTATATAATCTTTATTTATGGCTCCAAGTGATAACTTCATGATCTTTTTAAATGCAGGACACAACTTGATCTTGATTCTCAAATCACCATCACTGATCTCCATCAACTCCAAGCTCAAAATATATACTTTAATATGTATAAAAAACTTATAGTATAGAATAATATATATATCCACATAAGAAAATGATAGAACTATTCATAATTATGCCCATTATAGGATCACTAGTAGTTAATTCCCCTTGATGTTCATTATGTTAACCATTCTTCCATTGTGTTATCTTCTTAACACCTTTTGTGTTGTACACAGGACCATTGAAATCTCCTTATCATTTTCCACGATTCATTTTTATCTATTGTTTACCAAATATAGAGTATCACAAATTGAAGATATTTTTACCTAGAACACTATCCATGTTATGTTGTACACCACTATGCAAGTTGCATTAATTTTAGTAAATTGTTTTTGGACCACTTAGATAGTTTCCATACACTATGATTTACTCTAACATAGAGAGTTTTGTGCATAATTAGTCATTAATGATAATACTCCTTCCTAATATAGGTAGTATAATGCTCACTTCATTATCTATAATTCAACTTTATTCCAACTCTCTTATGTATGTGTTAAGACTATGACACTATTTGTGGTCTACCATTTCATAATGACATGTGTTGTGTCAACCCTTCATATATCCTATCTAAATTGACATGGGTTACACCAAGCACACCATATTATGTATGTGTGGGACATGAGTAACATTATTCTCATTACATTGTCTATATGATACTTTACACTTTTACTCCACTTGATTTTCCATATCATTATTCATGTTCTTCTTATTTAGATAGTTCTAATACTTATTACATATAATCATCAATGAATATATTGAAAACGAAGCCAAACAAGAAACATTCCATGAAAGAAGGGTATCTGATAACATGCATACTCATATAATCCATTTACTTAATATATTAATCGTATACACGAGACATTGAATATGTAAATATAGTACAAGTTAGCTCATACATTCTTAATTTTATTGAAATAGACTGACCAAAATAGATAAATACATCACATGTCATTCATCCAGGTGGATGAGAACATCACATATCACACAATTAAACATGACCATATATTTTCTAAATCTAATTCAACAAAGGTCCCGAATGTCATACTCTTCATATAAGAGGAAAAATTTCATATTGGTTAAGAAAAACCCACCACATGATCAATAATATTCCCAACCATACCTAATTAGGTTATATTTAAGGTTAGAATAAGAAAGGTATTAAAGTATAAAGGTTCACATGTTTGGAACCCTTGACCTCATATAATGAAGATTAATATAGAGTATACCCCTCTAAGAATATCAAATACATTATTTATAAAATTCTATATGATATAATTTAATAGGTTAGTTCAGATAAAAAATTATATATGTGTCTCATTAGTGAAACTTGTAGGTTCCAAGCATATTGGAAGTATCCTTTTATGGAATGACCAAATCAACTTTTAGTATTAATTTACATTTAATAATTTATGTACATGATCAAAATGTCACATCCAATGAAAACCATAGATTACTTGACTATATTTAAATACTGGAACCAAAAGAGTAGGATATTCACATGTAATTTATAAGTAATATACGAGCAGATATAGAATTACCTAAACTTTTAATTATTCTTTTATTGATGATCTAGTTAACTAGATCTCATAATACCATCATTGAGCTATAGGATCCAAGTGTATAATTCCTCTAATGGTGATCCACATGTGGACAAAAATCTCTTAATGCCACCGTAGAATCGTCAAGTTCTAGCATGACCAATCCTAATCACTTGAATTGTTCATGGTTGATCGTAGAAATTTTCTTATCAAAGGAGGAAGAACTTTTGATGTTCTCTTGAAATATTGAGAGAGGAGGAGGATAAAATTCAATCTAATGCTTGATTAAGTATCTCTCTATATTTTGTGAACACCAAAAGTGAGTTATGGATAGTGATATGATTAGATATTTATTATGGCAGTTTAAGATTTGTAAAATCACACACAAGACCCTTTACATCTTTAATAATATTAGTTAACCCCATATCCATTAATAATAATAATATTATTAATCACTTGGATTGTGAAACATATTAAGAATATAAATAAATATAATTTATATCATTTTCAATTAGACCATTAAGATCGTTCCTCTTTCCCTCATCAATATTTATCGATCCTTTAATAATGACTATTTAATAAATAAATATCACTATATTATTCTTCAATAAATATAATAAATATTATATTTTAAAAAATTGAAAAAATATTTATTATTATTATTTAACTCACTTATTCTTTCGGATAACCTACGATTAAATTATGAAGATAAACCAAACTGAATAAATCTTATTTATTATAACTTGTTACATTCATTACTCGAATTTAATAGAGATCACCTATTCACTAAGTGTGTGACCCTCTAAGCCTCTTTCTTAGTGAAATTAGGCATAACCACCCAAAGTACAAGGTTAGTGTCTAGAAACATGCCACGAAACCCATAAATAAATAAGTTAATGTTGTAATGACATCTAACCTCCTATGAATAATTACAATGTAATATAACCCCTTTATTGTGAAATCTCTAATCAGGTAGGTTGCATACCAGTTCCATCAACCTATATGCTCGATGTCACTTTCTTTGACTTTCCAAAAAGTGAACTCATCCACTGAGCACCATGAACATGGATTTATATAGTCATCTCTATTTCCATCAAAGGGACTAAGATATCAACTTTTGTCAAGGGACATAAGGGATAAATCCTTTCTCACATTATCTATTAATGAAATATCACTTGTGAAGCACCCAACGTATATTACCTCACCATGAGCATATGTCATCATGGTTTTCATTAATAAATCAAGGAACACATTTTATGATATCTATTAATGATAATATTAAAGTCTAAGGATCAATACACATGTTCTCATATAAGAACATACAATGACACATATAAATATGGTTTTCCTATTGATGGGTTTGTTATTATAACCTCTTATTTGGAGATTACCAAGGAAGACACTATGAGAAGGTGTCTCAATGTCTTATGAGCCTCCTACCCCTGATATCCTATATCTTTTATGTCCTATTAAATAATATCATCCAACCATAGAATAAGGTTCAAGAATAATATTATGGAAGCACTAGGTTCTCATCATAGTAGGAACTGATATAACCTTTCTATGTGACATATATTATTAGGAAATTATCACATACAAATTTCATGCATAAGAACAATAATAATGTGATAAGAAAACTTTATTAATAATGAAAACATGAAATAAATTACTAAACAAGTTGGTTCTAGGTCATTAACTCCAATAAAACTTGCATCTCCATAAGATCCCTTTCTCACACTAATCTCAAAATTTCTTCATAGACCATGATTTTTCATAGTGAACATCGATTAGAGACAACATAAAAATTTTCCTTTAAGGGGTTAATTATTATTATACTCTTATGTAATAAATGAAATCCATGTGAATAAATCATAAAGTAAAAGTTATCATTAATAGAAAAAGCATGATACATTTTATAATATAAATATTTACATGTAGTAAATAATTTTCTTATCGGTCCAATTTAAAAGAAAATTAGATTCTTCATGGGAATATAAAATTAATGAAAAAACTAGAAATTTTTATTTTTTGGATCTGAAGAGATTCATTTTTTGTTTTGGGATTCGATCTTGAATTCTGGATCTTAAGGATGGAAATATAGGTGGGTTTGAATATGGTTTTAGGTTCATAATAGGGTTTGGGAGTTCAAGTTAAGATCAGGGTGGTGACACCTGAAAAAAAAGACTATAGGTGACATCGAGTTCCTAGTGGGAGGCACCATGTACCTGATGATCTAGGTATAGAAGGGTCTTTCTTGGAGAAGTACTGAGTACTCGATTACACTATAATGGAAATCGATTAGGCTTGAGTACCTTTTCCTTAAAACAAGGGGTTTTTTGTTCATTTCCATCCCTCTATATAACCCCATATTTAGATTCCTTTGAACTCATTATCCCTCTAGCATTCGAGAGGTTATCCCAAGATTCTTCATGGATAACTTCTTCTCCTCCTTCAATGTTCCTCAAGGGTGATCAAGAGGAGTTCCACTCACCAACTTGAGGTAAGGATTCCTGCTCTCTTCTTGTATTCAATTTTCTCTATTCTCCTTTGATTTCCCTTACCGTTATTAGGGATTTAGTATTTCAATTCCACCAATTCATGGTGAAATCACCTCTTAGACTAGGTCTTATTCTTATCCTGGTTTAAAAAATCTTATACAAGTTGTTTACTTCCTATTTGTAATGTCATAGCCCCAGTTTACTCTAAATAGAAACCGGATTGAGTCACTACGTGACCTCAGACAAGCCTCCCCATACATCAGAGGCTACCAACTAATAGTAAGGGTGTAAGGTGTGATTGTGGGGATACTATACCCTCATATTAGAGTATAAATAATATTAAAAATAACCAAAAACCATATACAATGGTAAAAATCTGAGTACACAAAAGGAACAAATATATATAATTCATCAATATCATGTAATGAAATAAAATATACAATTATACCACAAACCATCTGCCTACCAGACTAGTCACAAATACAAAATAAAAGAAAGAACCAAAAATACATTGAGGCTTTACCACATCTCTGAGCCTCACACCATCCCAGTCACTGATCCCATTTGAGATATCCTTCTTGGTAAAGTTACTCTAGGCCTCTTCCCAACCAAAAACTATGAATAGTGAAGGACACTAGGGTGCTTAAGTTCAATGGTTGACTGATCAGGGTGTGAGTACATAAATTAGTAGGGCACCACCAACGTGACCTCATAGACAACCAGTAAGTGCAGTGATATGACCATATGATATGCTCAACAGAATAAATAAATATATAATCATGGAAGCATAAAATAAGTAAATAAATTACAACCACTATCAATCCTTGGGTGACATGTGACACCCAAGATCAACCATACTTTCTTTGGATAGTGCTATATATATATATCCATTTATAATACCATAATCATGTATAATAAAATAAATGAGCACACTAGATCTAAGGATTAAGTCCAAGGTCCCCCAATAAAATATAATCGTAAAAGGCACACCAGATCTAAGGAACAATGTCCAAGGTCCCCCAATAGTATAATAACGGGCTTATCAGATCCTTGGAATCACATCAAGATCCCCTAATTCTATAATAATAACAGGCACACCAGATCATTAGAACCGCATCCAAGATCCACCAATAATATAATAATGGGAACACGAGATCCTTAGAATCACATCAAGGTGCTCTAACACCATATAATATTAACAACGAGCTTACCAAATCCTTATAATCACATCAAGGTCCCCCAATAACATATAACCATAATAAAATGTATACAAGATCCTTGTAATTACATCAAGATCCCCCAACAACATATAATCAGAATAATCATCACATTTAATCAATTAATTAATCAATAATTAAATAATTAACTCATGTATTGGATTTGAGGATATATCCTAAGAATCTTCATAAAAATAATACAATCATTAACCAAAATTTTTCCGTGGTAAACTCCTATCACTCTAGGATAATACATCCCTCAGTCTCAACTAAACACAATGAATTTGCTTCATCCTCCCAATATTATCCATTTTACTCTTTTGTATAAGGTGACACCTAAGGCTAACCCTAACTAGTCTTTAACCACTCTAAACCCATAGGAAAAAATAAATCACCTATCTAGATCATTAATTTTCATTCATTTTTGTATAGTTTCATTTAGATAAAAGGCTCTAAGAAACCTAAAAATCCCCTATAAGGCCAACCAGACCCAATTATCCCAATTCATAAGTTATCCATACTCAAGGGGTCAATAGATATATATCAGGTCCACTATGTTCGCAAAATTATCTATTTATCCACCCTCATGGGGTTCACATAACACAAGTTAGATAGCTACAATTATACTATCTTCTAGAAATAATCTATATGTCCAACCAGTGTAAAAGTGTCTATTGTGACCCTTAACACATTGTATATTCCATTTATGGGCATTATATTTAATTAAAAAAAATCTATTCTTAATAAAATAATAATTTCATTTAAGGTTCCACCACCTACAGTGTAAATACCATATTTCAAATTTCATATCAAAATACTAATTAACTATATAAACCATAGGGACCACCTACCTTATACAGAGCCTTTCCATTTTATATTACAACCTGAAAACTCACTAAATGATATGATCCAAGTCTATCTCAGATTAACCATCCATTTTTCACCCATTTTAGGCCTTATTCCTCATCAATTATTATCAAACAATCACCAAATTAATCCAACTAATTCAAAATTCCTAGATAAAATTATGGAAATGACTTACCTATATCAGAACATTAGTAAATGGTGTGCATAAAATGTCTCAGGTCCTTCACAATGCAAGATGATAAAAAGTCCCAAAATTAAATAACTATTCCAAAGGTTAATATACCCAATTTCTATAAAATATTTAATAATTTTTTAAGTAAACATAAATCATTCAAAAAAGAATGAAACAACTTGAAATCATCCTCACAGGACAACCTCTAGCCAAGCCAAGCCAAAGCCCCATCATTCTCAGATGATTTCACCACGATCCAGTGAAATCATCATCAAACTACTAAATTAAATTTCCCAAAATTAGAGGTCTATGAAGTAGGGATAAATAATTAAATATAAATGGATATCATACCTTAAATCCATCATAAAAACACACATGTGATCACCCTTGAATCAAAGGGTAATAAAGGAGGAATGAGAGGGGGGATATGGTCAAATATCCCCCCTCAAGTTGACCATGCCTGCTAAATCCTGAGGGGGTACACACCAAAAAAACCTCCAGGAGCCCCATCGGATGGATGGTGAGCCTAGGTAGCTTATTGGTCTTCTTCCCAACCCATCGGTTGGTTAGTGCCTACTGTAATAGCCTGGCCACCCCGACCTCTTCTTCATCACTTTCTTGAGTATCCTTGATGAAAAACATGCCTCTTTCATCATTGAAAAGATCTTTTTTAAATTGTTCAAACTCTAAAAATTTAAATTCGAATTCTAGTTATTAAATAAGGTTTTCCACTAAATCAAAAATTCAAATTCCTCTTGAATTTCTTAACTCATATGGTCATGGGTTATTAAAATCTCCTCACCATGACATTTCTTGTCCCCAAGAATTCATATTGGTTAGTCAATCATAAGTGATAACCTATTATGGTCATTAACTTAATGCCAATAGGCCATGTTCCATATTTTAATTCCGAATGTGCTTCTATAGCACTGCTCCAAACATAAGGTGCTCAATTACCAAAACCCGAACCACCACTCTTCACTATCACTAAATCATTGAGATAGAGGTCACCAATACTCATCCATTTTGATTGAAAATTGACTTTTTATTAATTATATGGTAACAACAGAGCAAAACACACAACCTATACCCCTCATGGTGGTTGGAAATGATAAAGGCCAAGGGAATATCCCTTTACAAAGATCTTACATTAATTCGGTAGTGACCCTAAATCATTATAGAAAATTAGATAATCACTTAGGTATCCTTTGTTAGTGAGTGCATCAGCAAAAAAATTACCTTCTCTCTAGGTGTGAGAAACCTGAATCCCCTGGCTGATGAAAAACCTGCACCTCCTGATAAAATAGGTCAAAACCCATGGGGATCTACCTTTCCCCTGAAGGAACCCAACTATAACCACAAAATATGACTCTACCTCTGCAATCTAAAGTATGTAGAGTCTATACAACTTGAGTTTGGTTAACATTGATCTTACCACTACTCCTAAGGAAGTCCCAGATCTATAGAAGGAACCAAAACCAAGAATAATTGATCCCCTATGGTGTCTCACCAGTCCACCCCCTTTCAAATCTCCCAAATTTCATAAACCATCAACATTCATTTTATAACCCATGGTAGGTGGTTTCCACTTGATCCATCTATATAGACTACCATGACCTCCTTCCAGGTTGGCATAAGGCCTTGGAAAAAAAAATTGAACATTGAAGTATCAAGTCCACCTTTGATGAGAGTTCCCATTTCATCCATTAACACCTTCACTAGGACCTGGAGGAAGAGAAAGGAGACCTTTATACCATAACTTTCCCTATTCCTAGATTCCTAAAGGGACCGAAAGACCACCAAGAAGCCCAAAAATTCCACTTTCCTCTCAACCCCATGCTAAACCACACCCTGAAACTATCCCTAAAGGATTTCATGCATTACATCCCCACCTCCCCATAAATTTAATCCATGCTGCATGAAGTCCCAAAGCCTCTTGGCCCATTCTCCACCAAAAAATACTTTCCACATTGATTCCTGTTGTGGTGAAGCACAACATTGGAATTTGGAAGCCAAGGCCGGTCCTTTCTTCTTGATATTTTAATTCATAGGAAGTGAAGGATTCCTCATATCCACACCAAAAAATTCATCTTACCTGGGATCTCTTTACACTAGAGCATGGAGGCCCAGACATCTAACCCACTACTGTAGTGTACTGATCTTTTGAAGTCCTGGGAATTGAATTTCCCTGAAGTCACACTAAAAAAAATGCACGTATCTGGTTTTTCCACTAGATAGATGTTATCATAAAGGATATTCTGTTTGTGATTCAAAGTTACACACTAGTGGAAAAAACATTTAACATGTCAGTTCTATATAACTGATGTGTAAAGATATAAAACCAATTTATCACATCAGTTATACCATAACCAATGTGATAAATCGATGAGAATCAATTTTTTATGTCGATTATTTTATAACCGAAGTAAAAAATACTGAGATTAGCTTTATTACGTCAGTTATAAAATAACCAACATGAAATATCTATTCTGGGTGCTTTATCACATCAGTTATTTTATATCCAATGTGATAAAGAAAATCTTGGAAATTTATCACATCAGTTATAAAAGAACTGACGTGATAAAGTTCCATTTATAACGTCAGTTATAAAATAACCGACATGATAAATAATTTTCTACGTCGGTTATTAAATAATCGATGCTATAAACATAAAAAAATAGTTTATCATGTAGGTTATTAAATAACCAATGTGATAAAGCTTTTAAATGATTTATTGCACCCCATATTCAGTCATTCTGTTTTCTTCGATCGGGTGATCTACAACTCGTCTCTCTCGTGAAAAAAACCTAGAAAGGATTATTTGAAGTTGTTCCCTCCAGCCTCATTTTTCCAACATAATTCATCATATTTATTATCACCAGATATATTAGGTCGACTCACAACACTCAAGTAAGCCTCACACAACTCAGTTTCATTTTTTATTTTTTGTGATGCCCTAAACTAAATTTTTGAGATGTTATTTTTCTATATTTGTTCTTGCTATCATGGTAAGTTTCATAGTGTTCATTTATACCATGATAATTTTTTTTTCTGGTAAAATAAACCATGGAAGTGATATCATGCAAGTTTACGATTTTGTGTGTTCTATCATGTGTGTGTGCGCGTATAGGGGTGTCCAAGGGGGTGGGGTGGGGGGGGGGGCTGTCCAAGTGGGTGGGGGGTGTCCAGGGGGGGTGGGGGGTTGTCCAGGGGGGGTGGGGGTGTCCAGGGGGTGTCCAAGAGGGTGGGGGTGGTGTCCAGGGGGTGCAGGGGCTGTCTAAGGGAGTTGGGGGTGTCTGGGGGGGGGGGGGGGTGGTCCAGGGGGGTGAGGGGTCTGTCCAAGGGGGTAGGGGTGTCTAGGGGGGTGGGTGGGTGGGGGGGTGTCCAGGGTGGTGAGTGGGCTGTCCAAGGGGGTAGGGGGTGTCTAGGGTGCTGGTGGGGGGGGGGGGCTGTCTAGAGGGGTTGGGGTGAGGGTGGGGGGCTTCCCAGAGGGGTGGGGGGTGAGGGTGGGGGGGTGTTTTCTAGAGGGGTGGGGGGTGGGGGGTGGGCTGTCCAGGGGGTGGGGGGGCTGTCCATAGGGGAAGGGGTGTCCAAGGGGGTGGTGGGTGTCCAGGGGGTGTCCAAGGGGGGTGGGGGGGGGGGGGTGTCCAGGGGGGTGGGTGTGTCCAAGGGGGGTTAGGGTATCCAGGGGGTGGGGGGTGGTGTCCAGGGGGGTGAGGGGGGGTGTCCGGGGGGGGGGGGGGGTGGGGGGTGTCCAAGGGGGTAGGGGGTGGTGTCTAGGGGGGTGTCCAGGGAGTGGGGGGTGGTGTCTAGGAGGGTGAGTGGGCTGTCCAAGGGGGGTAGGGGTATCTAGGGGGTGGGTGGGGGGTAAGTGGGGGTGGGGGGGGGGGGGTCTAGGGGGGTGTGTGTGTGTGGGGGGGGGGGGTGTTCTAAGGGGTGGGGGCTGTTTAGGGGTTGAGGGGTTGTTTAGGGGGTGGGGGGCGTCCAGGGGGTGCGTGGGTGGGTGGGGTCCAGGGGGGTGGATGGGCTGTCCAAGGGGGTCGGGGGGTGTCCACTGGGGTGGGGGTGTCCAGGGGGGTGAGGGGGCTGTCCAGAGGGGTGGGTGGGGGGGGGATGTCCAGGGGATGGGGGGGGGGGGCTGTTCAGAGGGGTGGGTAGGGGGTGTCCAGGGGGGGGCTGTCCGAGGGGGTGGGGGGTGTCCAGGGGGTGTCCAAGGGGTGTCTAGGGGGTGTCCAAGGGGGGTGGGGGGGGTGGTGTCCAGGGGGGTGATGGGGCTTTCCCTGGGGGTAGGGGTGTCCAAGGTGTGGGGTGGTGGGGGGGGGGGGGGTGGTGGGGTGGGGGGGTGTCCTGGGGGTGAGGGGTTGTCCAGGGGGTGGGGGGGTGTCCAAGGGGGGTTGGGGGTGGGGGGTAGTGTCCCAGGGGGGTGGGGGTGTCTAGGGGGGGTGGGGGGTGGTGTCCAGGGGGGTGGGGGGTGGTGTCTAGGTGGGTGAGGTGGACTATCCAAGGGGGTAGTAGGTATCAAGGGGGTGAGGGGGGTGTCCAAAAGGGGGTGGGGGTGTTCAGAGGGGTGGGGGGGGGGGGGGTGTCTAGGGGGGGTGGTGGTGTCTAGGGGGTGTCCAAGGGGGGGTGGAGGGGGGGGTGTACAATGGGGTAGGGGTTGGACACCCCCCCTCACCCCCTGAACACCACTCCCCCACCCCCTGGAAACCCCCACCCCTATGGACACCCCACCCCCTGGACCCCTTACCCCCTTGGACACCCTGGACAACCCCTACCCCCTTAAACAACCCCTGACCCCTTGGACAGCCCCCACCACCCCCTTGGATAGCCCCCTACCCCTTGGACACCCCCTTGGTATATATATATCCCAACAATTTCATTGAAACTGTTGGTATATTTTAACTTCATGTAGTCTATACCAACGGTTCCTGTAGAATCGTTGGTATAGAGCTATTGCAACGACCATCATGCCAATGGTGTGTGAAATCGTTGGGGTATTCTACCCCAATGGTTTCATGGGATATCCCAATGGTTTCAAATCATTGGGATAGGTTTAATTTTTAGTAGTGAATGTATACATATTTTAAAATTTATACTTCATATTTCTTTTTTACGGAAGGGTGAATTTGGTATCCAGTTGCACCAGGATGTATTCTTTGTGTACCTTAAGAATAAAGGATCCAAGATGAATTTAAAATTGTTATATCTAACTATATTTTCTTTTTAAAATAATTTTCATGCACATATTTTTCAAATATAAATAGATTTTTTTTATATTTCAAAATTGTTTTACTTTCAAATTATGATATTTTTCATATAAATATAAAATTGGCTTATCTTAACAAGATTTATAATTTTGATATTTATTATAGGTAATAATGAGTCAAAGTTGTATTATGGAACATTTAATGTGTAATAAATATGAGGAAGGTGTTGATTCCTTTTTGGAATTTTCTAAATGAAATGTTCCAAGAAGTGACATGTTTTTCTGTCCATGCATGAAATGTTTGAATATGAAGAAGTTGAAAAGTAGATACATCAAAGATCATCTGATTTGTCTTGGTTTTAATTTGAGTTACAACCCTTAGATTTAGTATGGTGAAACTGAACATAATGTCAGATCTACTGATGGTGATGATTTGTAAGATTGTAACTCCGATGGAATTGAAGAAATGATTTGTGATATTGTAGCAGAACAAATTGAGATAGAACCGACATTTGAGCGTCTATATGGTGATGATGAAAAACCATTATATCCTGGTTGTATGGATTTTATGTTTTTTTTGGAAATGTTAAGATTTATTAACTTGAAGGAGAAACATGGATGGAGTGAATTTTTTTTACAGAGTTGCTTCAATTTTTGAAAGACATTATTCCAAAAGACAACGATCTTCTAAATTCACATTATAAGGCCAAGAAAATATTATGCCTGATTGGATTTGGATACAAGAAAATACATGCCTATCTGAATGACTGTATGATATATATGAAGGAATATGAATTTCTATCAGAGTGTCCTAAATGTAGGAAATCACGGTATAAGTTGAAAGAAAAATCACAGGATTATGTAGAGATTACAAAGATCCCTACCAAGGTATTTTGGTATCTTCCTATAATTCATCATTTGAAACATTTATTTGCTAATTAACATGATGAAAAAAGGTTAATATGGAATGATGATGAGCAGATATGTGACGAAAAATACAACATCTAGCTGATTTTCCATAATGGAAGAAAATTGATGAGCAATATCCTATATTTGGAAATTAAATTAGAAATCTAAGACTTGGGTTGTGCACAGATGGAATGAATCCAAACTGAACCCTCAGTAGAAAACATAGTTCATGGAATATTTTATTGGTAATTTACAACCTCTCTCCGGAAGTTTGTATGAAGTGAAAATATGTCATGTTGAGTATAATGATTTCTGGTCCGAAGCAACCCGAAAATGATATTGATGTTTTCTTGTCACCATCGATTGATGATTTAAAACTTTTTTGGGAGGATAGTATTAGGGTGTATGATTCTTATAAAATGGAATATTTTCAATTGCATGCAGTACTTATGTTCACTATAAATGACTTCCCAGTGTAGGGAAATTTGTCTGGATACACTGTTAAGGGGAATAAAACATGTCCAATTTGCGAACAACATACTTCATATTTTCAATTGCATCATGGGAGGAAAACAATATACATGGGTCATCAAAAGTTTTTACCAATGAATCACTTTTATAGAAGAATAAAAAAAGAATTCAATGGCTCAGAAGAATTTGATATTTCTCCAAAACCTTTATCCCCTGATGTGTATTTTGAGAGGGTGCAAAACCTTAATGTGTCATTGGGAAAGACACATAAATCTGGTAATGATAGACATATTTGGAAGAAGAGGTCATTATTTTTTGAGCTACCATATTGGAGATATCATGAAGCGAAACATAATATTGATGCCATGAATGTGGAGAAGAATATATGCAATAGTTTGATTGGAACATTTTTAGATTTTAAATTTAAGTCTAAAGGTGGATTGAATGCAAGATCAGACTTACTATCAATGGGAATACATTTGGAGTTAGCTCCCACTCCTAATAGAAGAATAACATTTCTTCCCCCGACTTGTCGTACATTATCCAAGAGGGAGAAAATTATCTTTTGTTAGTGTCTTCATGATATCAAAGTGCCTCAAGGTTATTATTCAAATGTAAAAAATTTATCTCTTTGAAGGATTTGAAGTTGATAGGTATGAAATCTCATGATTGTCACATCATGATGCAAAAAATTCTACCAGTTTCATTTTGTGGAATATTGACCATCCGTGTCAGAAAGACTATAATAAAGTTGTGTTATTTTTTTCAATTCAATTTGTAATAAGGTGATTGATGTGAATGCTTTGAACATTTTGGAAAATAATAAAATTTATATACTTTTTCAATTGGAAATGTATTTTCCTCCATCTTTTTTTTGATATAATAGTGAATTTAATGGTTCATCTGGTTCGATAAATAAATCTTTGTGGACCAGTTTATCTTCATTGGATGTATCCTTTTGAAAGTTATATGAAAATATTGAAGGGGTATGTTAAGAATCCATATCTACCTAAAGCCTCTATTTTTGAAAAGTATATTTATAAGGATTTTTCATAGTTTTGTACGAGATACTTGGCTACGGCATAGCACATAGGTTTTCCTCCATCTGGCCATGAACGATTTAATAATGAGGGTAGGGGGATTTGTGGCTTGAAAGTCAAATCATTGTCAGCTGAACAGATAAAGAAGGTAGAATTATATATCTTAAATAACATAGCTAATTCTCAACTATATATTACATTGCATATTAATGAGTTGAAACAATTTCATCCAAAGAAGAAAGAAATTTGGATTTTGAATAAGCACAACAAAACATTTTTTCCATGGTTTAAAAAGACCTTGCTCGGTAGATCAGATGTATCCGAGACATTAATATGGTTAGTGGGTGGTCCAAGTTTAAATGTGATAACATGGTACGGGTATGAAATTAATGGCTATACATTTCATATGAAAGATCAGGACAACAGAAGTGCAGTTCATAATAGTGGTGTATTGGTGTTTGCAGAAGCAATGCATTTTTAGAGTTCTAAAGACAAAAACCCAATTTCTGCATCAAGTTCATATTATGGAGTCATTAAAGAAATATGTGAGGTTAATTACTTTAAAATTAAAGTTCCTGTTTTTAACTGCAAATGGTTTATCGGTAAAAACAGCGTCAAACACGATGAATTTGGAATGACAGTTGTTAATCTGAATAGATTAGAAGACACAACATATTCTTTTATAATGCCAGCAGAAGCAAAACATATTTTCTATGTAGTTGATCAATTGGATATGCAATGGTCTATTATTTTACAAGGGAAAAAACAATATGTTGGTGAGGATCAACTTGATGAAGATACTGATTTATACGAGATCCCTACTTCCATGGAAAGATTAGCAGAAAATAATGATGACCATGTTGAAGACATGGTTTGTGCCATAAGGAACAATCATGATGAATGAATTTGGGAAAACAATCCATTTTTACATTCCTAATTTTACAGGTAACATATGTTTATTTCTTTTTTACACTTATTATTTTCATAAAATGTTAGATATTGTAATTTTTTTCTTTATTAAAATTCATATTAAAATAAATAAGTAGAAATTTTTGTTTATTTTAATTTTTTTTAGTTTAGTTTATCATGTTTACCATTACATAACTTATATATCTGTTGATTTTGTTGAATGACAATTACTTTACCATGTTTACCATTTTTACCATGTTTACCATAGTTTACTATAGTTTACCTTTACGTAACTTATATATTTATTGATTTTGTTGAATGATAATTACACTACCATGTTTACCATGTTTACCATCTTTACAATTGTTTAACATGCTTACCAAATTTACCATGTTTACTATTGCGTAACATAGTTCTATTTTCTATTTTTTGTTTACATTAGTATTGTAATATTTGAATTTGTATATTTGTGAACTAATGTTTTCTTTTTTTATTTTAAGGATAATGATAGATCAATCAGTTGATCAACCACATGATTCTGGAGATGAGCATCATGATCATACCTCTGGGGAGGAACATTCACATGATACTCTTTATATTCCCCAATCTTCCTCATGTTCTCCCATAATGACAAAGAAGAGTTAAAGAGTTAGTAAACGTGGCTACACATGTTTACCAAAATTATCACTTGCCCGTAGTTAGGACCAGAGGATACTGGTTGAGTTTTATGAGGATGATATTCCTAGAGGTCCAAATGAAAAATATTTTAAGAGTTTTGTATCAACTTAGGGTAAAAGAAAATTAAGCATTTTCTATGATGATTGGATAAGTGTGGATAAAGAAATAATATCTCATTTGTGGGAGACAATTTTGGTAAGATCTTTCGCTATTGTTTGACTAATCTTTAAATGTTTCTAGTATAATATTTTTACCTCTTCTTTATCAGATAACATTTGATATTCCTAACATTAGAGGAGTTAGGAAGAAATGTTTATCGATGGCTACCATGATATGGAGGGATTTCAAATCAACCCTCACATCTAATTTCATTTTTGGTCATAGGAATCATGACAATCCATGTCATATATATATTTTCATAGATGAAGAAACATGGAGGCAATTTGTTGAAAGTAGAAGAAAAGATTCATTTTTAGTAAGGGAAATATAAAATTTTATAAGCTTTCTTATATAAATGATCGTATTAATGTTTTGTTAATGATTTCTTATTATTAATTTACAGAAAAAAGGACATCTCATCAGGAGATCCAATCTAAAAAAGTATACCCTCATAGTTTATCTCAGAGAGGGTATACATTATTGGAAGAAAAAATGATGGAGGAAAAATTACAAAAACTGAGAGATGAGTCTTTAATCTCTAGAGAGGTTTCCCATCCATCCTTCCATCTAAACATGAAAAATGGAAGAGAGCTCAAATGAGAAAAAAGGGAAAATATCTTTTGGAAGAATCGAGAATCTTAGTTGAGAGGATTGTAAGATATTTATTTTATTTATTTAAGTTAATTATATTCTTTATATAATTTGAATCATTACAGAAATGTTAAATTAATTAATATAGGATTATCTTGAGGAGTAGAGCTCATAGGGGGTATTTACAGCTATTAGGAGGCAAGATATTTTATCTACAGCATTGGGAAAGCCTGAACACCACGGTCATGTATGAGGATATCTGACAGGTGTATCGGTAAGAAAAAGTGTTGCCACCTTATTCAACTTTTTCCATTGAGGGTGTTTATAAAAAAATATAGTCCTTGGAGGATTAAGTTCATAATATTAATATGATGATGGAGGAAAATATTAGAGCATTGGTACAGTCTATGTTTGCAGACATGAAAAGACAATTTCAGACTGTAGATCCCACTCCTCTACCTCCCCATGCAGACCCCATTATTTATCCTCCACCTCCGCCAGTAGCTCCCACTCCCCCACCTCAACCTATAAATCCCATTTTTTATCCCACTCCTCCACCATAGCTTCCTACTTATTGTGAGTTTTATATTGATGATCCTCACCATCATATAGTTGCATATGGGATGGTATATTGTATAGGAGATACAGTTCATCATCAATAGTTAGATGTAGAGCATCATAGGGTCAATGTAAAAGATATTATAGATAGATCAGATCGATTACCATTACCTATAGATGAAGTGATGACAGTTGGACATAGTATCGTCCACTTTTTAGTTTGTCCATCCAGACTTCTGCGACTCATTACCATAGTGGTATGTATGTAATATATTTTATTTTATTTTTTATTAAAATTTTAACATTTGAAAACTAATATATTTTTCTATTTATTTTTACAAGAATACTTCAAAGGTAAAGAAATACTGTATAGACAACTAAAAAGACAAATGGCTATGACATCAGATACAGATTCTATTAGTCTTGACCGATTTTCAATATATTAAAATTTGTTGGAGGATCATTATGAGTTTCCAATGGAAACTCATGTCTGTGGACGTGAAATCAATGCGGGGATTGTGAAAAATGATATCACAGAGCTTGTTACTAGAGATAAGTTGGGCATCAATGTGGTATAGATTTTTTCCATGTAAGTCTTAACACCTTTCCCTGTATTATATTTATTAAAAATGTATACTTAGTTCTATTTTTTATTAGGTATCTTTATAACACGTGTGAGAAGAATGAGCAGACAGATGTATATGGATTCATGGACCCACAATTGATTTCTACCGAAGTACATGCATTGGATGAGGAACAAAGAACACTTTATATTGCTGAAAGATTTGAACAGAATATAATCACATAGTGTTGGATGATGCCTTTTTGTGAGGGGTATGAAACATATATCTGGTAAAGTGTTCATTATCTTTTAGCATAAAAAACCACTAACCTTAAATTTTATTTTATATCAGCGATCATTGGATGTTAGGTGTTTTTTGTCCAAGGGATAAAACACTTTATTGGATATGCTCTGTCCATGGTGATGTGCAAGAAAGTTTCCAGAATATGTTGGAAAATTAAGTTTCAATATCTTAATATTTGTTTATATTATAATTAATTTTAAATTTATCCCATTTGTATTATTTTATAACATGGGATGGATTTACTTTCAAAAAAAAAAAACAAAGAAAAAGAGTGCCAAGATAAAATATGTAAAAGTAAAGGTAAATATCTATTTATAATTTTTACTTTTCGATGTATTATATAAAAATGATATTTTGAATTGACACTAATTTAAATAGAATTTTCATAAACAACAAGGCGTCGTCGAATGCAGATATTATATGTTAAGATTTATGTATAAAATAATTACAACCGGAACACTTGTGAAGTTTGAACCGGTAAGATTTCCTTATAAACTTTGCCATAATATTTCATTTGATTTATTCATTATACATGTTAACTACTATCCTTTTAATTTGTAGCTATTTGATGACCCTCAAACCTATAGTTATCAAGAGTTAAAACACTTACAAGTGTAATGGTCAAATTATTTTACAGGTTTGATTGGATTTTAGTTTGTTTGTAGTGTGAAATGTAATTTTGAATATTGTAATTATAATTGTGTATTTGGTAGTTGTTTTGGTTGGATTTATGTTTTTTTATTTGACATTGTAAGTTTTTAATGTTATATATGTGAATGTTTAATTTTTATCTATTTCTTCTTGTTTTGGCCTAGTTCTGATGTTTTTATAGTTTAGATTCTGGTCTGGTTTTGGTCTGCTTTTGGTCCGGTTTCTGCTTGTTTCATACTTTGGAAGAGCATAGTAATGTTTTCATGGGGTGTGGGGGTGTCTGGGGGGAGGGGGTGTCCAAGGGGTAGGGGGTGTCCAAGGGGGTGGGGGTGGGGGGCTATCCATGGGGGATGGGAGGGTCCAGGGGGGGTGGGGGCTGTTTAGGGGGTGGGGGTGTCTAGGGGGTGGGGGGGGGGTGTCCAAGGGCGTAGGAGGTGTCTGGGGGGGTGTCTAGTGGGTGGGAGGGTGTCCAGGGGGGTGGGGGGGGGGGGGGGGGGGGTTGTCCAGGGGGTGGGGGGGATGTCTAAGGGGGTTGGGGTGTCCAGGGGGGTGGGGGATGTCCAGGGGGTGGGGGGCTATCCAGTGGGGTGGGGTGGTGTCCAGTGGGTGGGAGGGTGTCCAAGGGGGTGGTGGGTGGGTGGGGGGGGGGGGGGGGTCCAGGGGTGGGGTGTTTAGGGGGTGGGAGGGGCTATCGAGGGGGTGTTCGGGGGGGGGGGCTGTACAAGGGGGTCAGGGGTGTCTTGGGGGTGGGGGGGCTATCTGGGGGGGGGGGGGGGTTGTCCAGTGGGGTGGGGTGGTGTCCAGCGGGTGGGAGGGTGTCCAGTGGTTGGGAGGGTGTCTAGGGGGTGGGGGTGGGGGTTTCCTGGGGGTGGGGGGGTGTCCGGGGTGGGGGGGGGGGGGAGTGGGGGTGGGGTCTGTCTAGGGGGATGGGGGTGTCCAGGTGGGGTGGGGGTGTCCAAGGGGTCGGGGGTGTCTAGGGGGGGTGGGGGGCTGTCCAGTGGGGTGGGGTGGTGTCCAGTGGGTGGGAGGCTGTTCGGTGGGTTGGAGGGTGTCAAGGGGGTGTGTGTAGGGGGGGGGGGGGTTCCAGGGGGTGAGGGTGTCTAGGGGGTGGGAGGGGCTGTCTAGGGGGTGGGGGTGTTCGGGGGGGGGGGGTGTCCAAGGGGGTCAGAGGTATCGAGGGGGGTGGGGGGTGTTCAGTGGGGTGGGTTGATGTCCAGTGGGTGGGGGGATGTCCAGGGGGTGGGCAGGTGTCCAGGGGGAGGTGGGGGGGGGGGGGGGCTGTCCATTAGGGTGGGGTGGTGTCCAATGGGTGGGAGCGTGTCGAGGGGGTGGGGGCTATCCAGGGGGTGGGGGGCTGTCCAAGGGGGTTGGGGTGTCCAAGGGGGGTGGGGGGGGCTGTCCAGTGGGGTGGGGTGGTGTCTAGTGGGTGGGGGGCTGTCCAAGGGGGTGGGTGGGTGTCCAGGGGGGTGGGGGTGGGGGAGGGGGTGCTGTCTAGTGGGGTGGGGTGGTGTCCAGTGGGTGGGTGGGTGTCCAAGGGGGGTGGGGGGGGGGGGGCTGTCTAAGGGGGTGGGGGGGGGGGTATCCAAGGAGGTGGGGGGGGGGTGTCCAGGGGGTGGGGTGTGTGTGTGTGTGTGGGTTGGGAGGGTTGTCTAGTGGGTGGGAGGGTGTTCAGGGGGTGGATGGTGGGGGGGGGGGTGTCCAGGGGGATGGGAGGGGATGTTCAGGGGGGTGGGGGGTGACCAGGGGGTGGGGTGTCCATGGGGGTGGGGGCTGTCCAGGGGTGGGGGGGGGGTTTCTAGGGGGTAGGGGATGTCCGGGGGGGGGGGGGGTGTCCAAGGGGGTAGGGGTGTCCAGGGGGGCGGGGGGCTATCTAGTGGTTTTGGTCTGTTTTCTGCTTATTTCAGGTCCTCTTTGGCAACACATTGTAATGGTTGAACTGTATTATTAAAAAAATTTATTTTTACGTCGGTTATAAAATAACCAACGTAATAAATGCACGGGGATGATTTTTTTATGTCGGTTATTTAATAACTGACGCAGTATATATGTTTTCATGTCACTTATTTTTTAACCTACATGAAAAACCTATTCACAGACTAGTTTATCATGTCAGTTATGAAAATAATTTACATGATAACCTTATTTTTCACGTCAGTTATTAGAAAACCGATGTGAAAAATGCTTCAAAGGGGTTGTTTATTAGGCCAGTTAATTAATAAATGATGAAATAAATAACATATTATGGCGGTTATTTAAAAACCGACGTAATAAATCACAACTATGAACCATTTTCCACATCGGTTTTTTAGGAACCAATGTGAAAATGGCTTTGGATTTCTGTTTTTTACGTCAGTTTTAAAATAACCGACATAAAAAATAATATTTATAACGTCCCCTTTAATAGCGTCAACCAAAAATAGACATAAAAAATGAAAATAACCGACGTAAAAAATGTGTTTTGCACTAGTGACATTAATGAAATCAGGAAAATCACTGGCCTATCTGAAGTTTATGTGGGGAATTAGGTAGTTTGGAAAAAATAAGGATTCCCAAGCCCGGTTTTTTATTTTATAAATTTATATTCCCATGCCCAACCACCCACCAGGTTTGATCCTTTAGCTCCTCAAAATTTTGGAACATGTGGAATGCAAGAACAATCATTCTACCATTTCTTTTTGGCCATAACTCACAATCTTCCCCATATATTTCCCTCATGAACCTCACCCACAAGGAATTCCCCTTGATGAAGTCCCATTCCAATCTGTCCTACAATGCATGAATGGTCTCTGTGACACTATGAAGTACTATGCCACCTTCTTCAATTAGTTTCTCTATTTGTTTCCATGATTCCTTGTGGTATAATCCTCTTTGATTTGCATCCCACAACAAGGTCGACATTATATTCTCCAACTTTGAAATAGTACTGATTCTATGTCATGATGCACTCCACCATAGGAATCACCCATCAAAATGCATTTACCATGTTCCAATGACCCACTCAATGTAGTCTCTGCATCCCTACATTCAACCTCACAAAGAAACACCAGTCAAAAATCTATTATTGCTCTTCATATTGACTCCAACCAAATTAGATGAGCCTCTACCTCCCAAACACACGGATTAAACTTATTGGATTTTCCACAAAAATCCTTAGCCAATTCTCAGAACATGTTTTTCATATCCAATTTGATGCACTAGAAACAG
Organism: Viscum album; assembly: GCA_963277665.1. Taxonomy (NCBI): domain Eukaryota; kingdom Viridiplantae; phylum Streptophyta; class Magnoliopsida; order Santalales; family Viscaceae; genus Viscum; species Viscum album. The sequence goes on along the minus strand of OY728139.1, from coordinate 1,076,036,870 downwards.
TTTCTAACTCACCTCATCCAAATATTTACAAAAGCATCGATCATACCTCCTTCGACTGACCTACCTAAAAAATTCCTAACTTCAACTACCAATGCACAAACAACCCGCTTGATCATGATGCCTTAAACCTTGAAGTAATATTAAGATCATTAAATTATCACACTGAAGTACAAAACCGATATTAAGTGAATTTATATGGTTGATTTTCCAACATCCCAATTGATTCCATACAATTTCATTGAAACTGTTGGTATATTTTAACCTCATGTAGTCTATACCAACGGTTCCTATAGAATCGTTGGTATAGAGCTATTGCAACGACCATCATGCCAATGGTGTGTGAAACCGTTGTGGTATTCTATCCTAATGGGTTCAGGGGATATCCCAATGGTTTCAAATCATTGGTATAGGTTTAATTTTTAGTAGTGAATGTATACATATTTTAAAATTTATACTTCATATTTCTTTTTTACAGACGGGTGAATTTGGTATCCAGTTGCACCAGGATGTATTCTTTGTTTACCTTAAGAATAAAGGATCCAAGATGAATTTAAAATTGTTATATCTAACTATATTTTCTTTTTAAAATCATTTTCATGCACATATTTTTCAAATACTCATAGATTTTTTTTATATTTCAAAATTGTTTTACTTTCAAATTATGATATTTTTCATATAAATATAAAATTGGATTATCTTAAAAAGATTTATAATTTTGATATTTGTTATAGGTAATAATGAGTCTAAGTTGTATTATGGAACATTTAATGAGTAATAAATATGAGGAAGGTGTTGATTCCTTTTTGGAATTTTCTAAACGAAATGTTCCAAGAAGTGACGTGTTTTTCTGTCCATGCAAGAAATGTTTGAATATGAAGAAGTTGAAATGTAGAGACATCAAAGATCATCTGATTTTTCATGGTTTTAATTTGAGTTACAGCCCTTGGATTTAGTATGGTGAAACTGAACATAATGTCAGATCTACTGATGGTGATGATTTGTAAGATTGTAACTTCGATGGAATTAAAGAAATGATTTGTGATATTGTAGCAGAAAAAATTAAGATAGAACCGACATTTGAGCGTCTATATGGTGATGCTGAAAAACCATTATATCCTGGTTGTATGGATTTTACAGTTTTGCTGGAAATGTTAAGATTTATTAACCTGAAGGAGAAACATGGATGGAGTGACAAAATTTTTACAGAGTTGCTTCAATTTTTGAAAGACATTATTCCAAAAGACAATGATCTTCCAAATTCACATTATAAGGCCAAGAAAATATTAGGCCTGATTGGATTGGGATATAAGAAAATACATTCCTATCCGAATGACTGTATGATATATATGAAGGAATATGAATTTCTATCAGAGTGTCCTAAATGTAGGACATCACGGTATAAGTTGAAAGAAAAATCACAGGATGATGTAGAGATTACAAAGATCCCTACCAAGGTATTTTGGTATCTTCCTATAATTCATCATTTAAAACATTTATTTTCTAATTCACATGATGAAAAAAGGTTAATATGGAATGATGATGAGCAGATATGTGACGAAAAATACAACATCTAGCTGATTTTCTATAATGGAAGAAAATTGATGAGCAGTATCCTACATTTGAAAATTAAATTAGAAATCTCAGAATTGGGTTGTGAACAAATGGAATGAATCCATAATGAACCCTCAGTAGAACACATAGTTCATGGAATATTTTATTGGTAATTTACAACCTCTCTCCTGAAGTTTGTATGAAGTGAAAATATGTCATGTTGAGTATAATGATCTCTGGTCCGAAGCAACCTGAAAATGATATTGATGTTTTCTTGTCACCATCGATTGATGATTTAAAACTTTTTTGGGAGGATAGTATTAGGGTGTATAATTCTTATAAAATGGAATATTTTCAATTGCATGCAGTACTTATGTTCACTATAAATGACTTCCCAGTGTATGGAAATTTGTCTGGATACAGTGTTAAGGGGCATAAAGCATGTCCAATTTGCGAACAATATACTTCATATTGTCAATTGCATCATGAGAGGAAAACAATATACATGGGTCATCGAAAGTTTTTGCTTATGAATAACTTTTATAGAAGAATAAAAAAGGAATTCAATGTCTCACAAGAATTTGATATTGCTCTAAAACCTTTATCCCCTGATGTGTATTTTGAGAGGGTGCAAAACCTTAATGTGTCATTAGGAAAGACACATAAATCTGGTAATGATAGACATATTTGGAAGAACAGGTCATTATTTTTTGAGCTACCATATTGGAGATATCATGAAGCGAAACATAATATTGATGCCATGCACGTGGAGAAGAATATATGAAATAGTTTGATTGGAACATTTTTAGATTTTAAATTTAAGACTAAAGATGGATTGAATGCAAGATCAGACTTAATATCAATGGGAATACATTTAGAGTTAGCTCCCACTCCTAATAGAAGAAGAACATTTCTTCCCCTGACTTTTCATACATTATCCAAGAGGGAGAAAATTATCTTTTGTTAGTGTCTTCATGATATCAAAGTGCCTCAAGGTTATTATTCAAATGTAAAAAAAATATTCTCTTTGAAGGATTTGAAGTTGATAGGTATGAAATCTCATGATTGTCACATCATGATGCAAAAAATTCTACCAGTTTCATTGTGTGGAATATTTCCCATCCGTGTCAGAAAGACTATAATAAAGTTGTGTTATTTTTTTCAATTCAATTTGTAATAAGGTGATTGATGTGAATGCTTTGAACATTTTGGAAAATAATAAAATTTATATACTTTTTCAATTGGAAATGTATTTTCCTCCATCTCTTTTTGATATAATAGTGAATTTAATGGTTTATCTGGTTTGATAAATAAATCTTTGTGGACCAATTTATCTTCATTGGATAAATCCTTTTGAAAGTTATATGAAAATATTGAAGGGGTATGTTAAGAATCCATATCTACCTAAAGCCTCTATTTTTGAAAAGTATATTTCTATGGAGTTTGTATAGTTTTGTACGAGCTACTTGGCTATGGCAGAGCACATTGGTTTTCCTCCATCTCTCCATGAACGATTTAATAATGAGGGTAGGGGGATTTGTGGATTGATAGTCAAATAATTGTCAGCTGAACAGATAAAGAAGGTAGAATTATATATCTTAAATAACATAGCTAATGCTCAACTATATATTACATTGCATATTAATGAGTTGAAACAATTTCATCCAAAGAAGAAATAAATTTGGATTTTGAATAAGCACAACAAAACATTTTTTCCATGGTTTAAAAAGACCTTGCTCAGTAGATCAGATGTATCAGAGACATTAATATGGTTAGTGGGTGGTCCAAGTTTAAATGTGATAACATGGTACGGGTATGAAATTAATGGCTATACATTTCATATGAAAGATCAGGACAACAGAAGTGCAGTTCATAATAGTGGTGTATTGGTGTTTGTAGAAGCAATGCATTTTTCGAGTTCTAAAGACAAAAACCCAATTTCTGCATCAAGTTCATATTATGGAGTCATTAAAGAAATATGGGAGGTTGATTACTTTAAAATTAAATTTCCTGTTTTTAACTGCAAATGGTTTATCGGTAACAACAACGTCAAACACGATGAATTTGGAATGACAGTTGTTAATCTGAATAGATTGGAAGACACAACATATTCTTTTATAATGCCAGCACAAGCAAAACATATTTTCTATGTATTTGATCAATTGGATATGCAATGGTCTGTTATTTTACAAGGGAAAAAACAATATGTTGGTGAGGATCAACTTGATGAAGATACTGATTTATATGAGATCCCTACTTCCATGGAAAGATTAGCAGAAAATAATGACGACCATGTTGAAGACATGGTTTGTGCCATCAGGAACAATCATGATGAAGGAATTTGGGAAAACAATCCATTTTTACATTCCTAATTTTACAGGTAACATATGTTTATTTCTTTTTTACACTTACTATTTTCATAAAATGTTAGATATTGTAATTTTTTTCTTTATTAAAACGCATATTAAAATAAATAAGTAGAAATTTTTTTTATTTTAATTTTTTTAGTTTAGTTTATCATTTTTACCATTACATAACTTATATATCTGTTGATTTTGTTGAATGACAATTACTTTACCATGTTTACCATGTTTACCATAGTTTACTATAGTTTACCTTTACATAACTTATATATTTATTGATTTTGTTTAATGATAATTACACTACCATGTTTACCATGTTTACCATGTTTACCATTGTTTAACATTCTTACCAAATTTACCATGTTTACTATTGCGTAACTTAGTTCAGTTTTCCATTTTTTGTTTACATTAGTATTGTAATATTTGAATTTGTATATTTGTGAACTAATGTTTTCTTTTTTTATTTTAAGGATAATGATAGATCAATCAGTTGATCAAGCACATGATTCTAGAGATGAGCATCATGATCATACCTCTGGGGAGGAACATTCACATGCTTCTCTTTATATTCCCCAATCTTCCTCATGTTCTCCCATAATGACAAATAAGAGTTCAAGAGTTAGTAAACGTGGCTGCACATGTTTACCAAAATTATCACTTGCCCGTAGTTAGGACCAAAGGATACTGGTTGAGTTTTATGAGGATGATATTCCTAGAGGTACAGATGAATAAGATTTTAAGAGTTTTGTATCAACTTAGGGTAAAAGAAAAGTAAGCATTTTGTATGATGATTGGAGAAGTGTGGACAAAGAAATAATATCTCATTTGTGGGAGAAAATTTTGGTAAGATCATTTTCTATTGTTTGACTAATATTTAAATGTTTCTAGTATAATATTTTTACCTCTTCTTTATCAGATGACATTTGATATTCCTAACATTAGAGGAGTTAAGAAGAAATGTTTATCGATGGCTTCCATGATATGGAGGGATTTCAAATCAACCCTCACATCTGATTTCATTTTTGGACATAGGAATCATGACAATACATGTCATATATATCTTTTCATAGATGAAGAAACATGGAGGCAATTTGTTGAAAGTAGAAGAAAAGATTCATTTTTGGTAAGGGCAATATAAAATTTTATAAGCTTTCTTATATAAATGATCATATTAATGTTTTGTTAATTATTTCTTATTATTAATTTACAGAAAAAAAGGACATCTCATCTGGAGATCCAATCTAAAAAAGTATACCCTCATAGTTTATCTCGGGGAGGGTATACATTATTGGAAGAAAAAATGATGGAGGAAAATTTACAAAAATTGAGAGATGATCCTTTAAGCTCTAGAGAGGTTTCCCCTCCATCCTTCCATCTAGACATGAAAAATGGAAGAGATCTCAAATGAGAAAAAAGGGAAAATATCTTTTGGAAGAATCGAGAATCTTAATTGAGAGGATTGTAAGATATTTATTTTATTTATTTAAGTTAATTATATTATTTATATAATTTGAATCATTAAAGAAATGTTCAATTAATTAATATAGGATTATCTTGAGGAGAAGAGCTCATAGGGGGTATTTACAGCTATTGGGAGGCAAGATATTTTATCTGCAGCATTGGGAAATCCTGAACACCACGGTCGTGTACGAGGATATCCAACAGGTGTATCGGTAAGAAAAAGTGTTGACACCTTATTCAACTTCTTCCATTGAGGGTGTTTATAAAAAAATATAATCCTTGGAGGCTTAAGTTCATAATATTAATATGATGATGGAGGAAAATATTAGAGCATTGGTACAGTCTATGTTTGCAGACATGAAAAGACAATTTCAGACTATAGATCCCACTCCTCCACCTCCCCCTGCAGACCCCATTATTTATCCTCCACCTCCGCCAGTAGCTCCCACTCCCCCAACTCAACCTATAGATCCCATTTTTTATCCCACTCCTCCACCATAGATTCCTACTTATTGTGAGTTTTATATTGATGATCCTCACCATCATATAGTTTCATATGGGATGGTATATTGTCTAGGAGATACAGTTCATCATCAACAGTTAGATGTAGAGCATCATAGGGTCACTGTAAAAGATATTATAGATAGATCAGCTCGATTACCATTACCTATAGATGAAGTGATGACAGTTGGACATAGTATCGTCCACTTTTTAGTTTGTCCATCCAGACTTCTACGACTCATTACCATAGAGGTATGTATGTTATATATTTTATTTTATTTTTTATTAAAATTTTAACATTTGAAAACTAATATATTTTTCTATTTATTTTTACAAGAATACTTCAAAGGTAAAGAAATACTGTATAGACAACTACAAAGAAAAATGGCTATGACATCAGATACAGATTCTAGTAGTCTTGACCGATTTTCAATATATTCAAATTTGTTGGCGGATCATTATGAGTTTCCAATGGAAACTCATGTCTGTAGACGTGCAATCAATGTGGGGATTGTGAAAAATGATATCACAGAGCTTGTTACTAGAGATAAGTTAGGCATCAACGTGGTATAGATTTTTTCCATGTAAGTCTTAACACCTTTCCCTGTATTATATTTATTAAAAATGTATACTTAGGTCTGTTTTGTATTAGGTATCTTTATAACACGTGTGAGAAGAATGAGCAGACAGATGTATATGGATTCATGGACCCACAATTGATTTCTCCCGAAGGACATGCATTGGATGAGGAACAAAGAACACTTTATATTGCTGAAAGATTTGAACAGAATATAATCACATAGTGTTGGATGATGACTTTTTGTGAGGGGTATGAAACATATATCTAGTAAAGTGTTCATTATCTTTTAGCATAAAAAACCCCTAACCTTAAATTTTATTTTATATTAGTGATCATTGGATGTTAGGTGTTTTTTTTTCAAGGGATAAAACACTTTATTGGATATGCTCTGTCCATGGTGATGTGCAAGAAAGTTTCCAGAATATGTTGGAAAATTAAGTTTCAATATCTTAATAGTTGTTTATATTATAATTAATTTTAAATTTATCCCATTTGTATTATTTTATAACATGGGATGGATTTACTTTCAAAAAAAAACAAAGAAAAAGAGTGCCAAGATAAAATATGTAAAAGTAAAGGTAAATATCTATTTATAATTTTTACTTTTCGATGTATTATATAAAAATGATATTTTGAATTGACACTAATTTAAATTGAATTTTCATAAACAACAAGGTTTCGTCGAATACAGATATTATATGTTAAGATTTATGTATAAAATAATTACAACCGGAACACTTGTGAAGTTTGAACCGGTAAGATTTCCTTATAAACTTTGCCATAATATTTCATTTGATTTATTCATTATACATGTTAACTACTATCCTTTTAATTTGTATCTATTTGATGACCCTCAACCCTATAGTTATTAAGAGTTAAAACACTTACAAGTGTAATGTTCAAATTATTTTACAGGTTTGATTGGATTTTAGTTTGTTTGTAGTGTGAAATGTAATTTTGAATATTGTAATTATAATTGTGTATTTGGTAGTTGTTTTGGTTGGATTTATGTTTTTTTATTTGACATTGTAAGTTTTTAATGTTATATATGTGAATGTTTAATTTTTCTCTATTTCTTCTTGTTTTGGTCTAGTTCTGATATTTTTATAGTTTAGATTCTGGTCTGGTTTTGGTTTGCTTTTGGTCCGGTTTCTGATTGTTTCATACTTTGGAAGAGCATAGTAATGTTTTTATGGGGGGTGGGGGTGTCTGGGGGGGGAGGGGGTGTCCAAGGGGTAGGGGGTGTCCAAGGGGGTGGGGGGTGGGTGTCCAATGGGGTGGGGGGGGGGGGGGGGCTATACATGGGGGGTGGGAGGGTCCAGGGGGGTGGGGGGGGGGGGCTGTCCAGGGGGTGGGGGTGTCTAGGGGGGTGGGGGGGTGTCCAAGGGTGTAGGAGGTGTCTGGGGGGTGTCTAGTGGGTGGGAGGGTGTCCAGGGGTGGGTGGGTGGGGGGGGGGGGGTCCAGGGGGTGGGGGGATGTCTAAGGGGGTTGGGGTGTCCAGGGGGGTGGGGGATGTCCAGGGGGTGGGGGACTATCCAGTGGGGTGGGGTGATGTCCAGTGGGTGGGAGGGTGTCCAAGGGGGTGGGGGGGGGGTCCATGGGTGGTGGTATTTAGGGGGTGGGAGGGTCTATCCAGGGGGTGTTCGGGGGGGGGGGGGGGCTGTACAAGGGGGCCAGGGGTGTCTAGGGGGTGGGGGAGCTATCTGGGGGGGGGTTTCCAGTGGGGTGGGGTGGTGTCCAACGGGTGGGAGGGTGTCCAGTGGGTGGGAGGGTGTCTAGGGGGTGGGGGTGGGGGGTGTCCGGGGTGGGGGGGAGTGGGGGTGGGGTCTGTCTAGGGGGATGGGGGTGTCCAAGTGGGGTGGGGGTGTCCAAGGGGTCGGGGGTGTCCAGGGGGGTGGGGGGCTGTCCAGGGGGGGCTGTCCAATGGGGTGGGGTGGTGTCCAGTGGGTGGGAGGGTGTTCGGTGGGTTGGAGGGTGTCAAGGGTGAGTGTGTGTGTGTGTGTGGGGGGGGGGGGTTCCAGGGGGTGAGGGTGTCTAGGGGGGGGGTGGGAGGGGCTGTCCAGGGGGTGGGGGTGTTCGGGGGGGGGGGGGGTGTCCAAGGGGGTCATAGGTATCCAGGGGGTGGGGGGTGTCCAGTGGGGTGGGGTGATCTCCAGTGGGTGGGGGGATGTCCAGGGGGTGGGCAGGTGTCCAGGGGGTGGGGGGGGGGGGGGGCTGTCCAGTAGGGTGGGGTGTTGTCCAGTGGGTGGGAGGGTGTCGAGGGGTGGGGGCTATCCAGGGGGGTGTCCAAGGGGGTCGGGGTGTCCAAGGGGGTGGGGGGGGGGGGCTGTCCAGTGGGGTGGGGTGGTGTCCAGTGGGTTGGGGGCTGTCCAAGGGGGTGGGTGGGTGTCCAGGGGGGTGGGGGTGGGGGGGGGGCTGTCTAAGGGGGTGGGGGGGGGGGTATCCAAGGGGGTGGGGGTGTCCAGGGGGTGGGGTGTGTGTGTGCGTGTGGGTTGGGGGGTTGTCTAGTGGGTGGGATGGTGTCCAGGGGGTGGATGGTGTGGGGGGGTGTCCAGGGGGATGGGAGGGGATGTTCAGGGGGGTGGGGGGTGACCAGGGGGTGGGGTGTCCAGGGGGGTGGGGGCTGTCCAGGGGGTGGGGGGGATTTCTAGGGGGTTGGGGCTGTCCGGGGGGGGGGTGTCCTAGGGGGTAGGGGGTGTCCAGGGGGGGTGGGGGGCTGCCTAGTGGTTTTGGTCTGTTTTCTGCTTATTTCAGGTCCTCTTTGGCAGCACATTGTAATGGTTGAACTGTATTATTAAAAAAATTTATTTTTACGTCGGTTATAAAATAACTAACGTAATAAATGCATGGGGATGATTTTTTTTATATCGGTTATTTAATAACTGGCATAGTATATATGTTTTCTTGTCACTTATTTTTTAACCTACATGAAAAACCTATTCACAGACTGGTTTATCATGTCAGTTATGAAAGTAATTGACATGATAACCTAATTTTTCACGTTGGTTATTAGAAAACTGATGTGAAAAAATGCTTCAAAGGGGTTGTTTATTAGGCCAGTTAATTAACAACTGATGAAATAAACAACATATTATGGCGGTTATTTAAAAACCGAAGTAATAAATCACAACTATGAACCATTTTCCACATCAGTTTTTTAGGAACCAATGTGAAAATGGCTTTGGATTTCTGTTTTTACGTCAGTTTTAAAATAACCGACATAAAAAATAATATTTATAACGTCCCCTATAACAGCGTCAGCCAAAAATAGACATAAAAAATGAAAATAACCGACGTAAAAAATGTGGTTTGCACTTGTGACATTAATGAAATCAGGAAAATCACTGGCCTATCTGAAGTTTACATGGGGAATTAGGTAGTCTGGAAAAAATAAGGATTCCCAAGCCTGGTTTTTTATTTTAGAAATTTATATTCCCATGCCCAACCACCCACCAGGTTTGATCCTTTAGCTCCTCAAAATTTTGGAACATGTAGAATGCAAGAACAATCATTCTACCATTTCTTTTTTGCCATAACTCACAATCTTCCCCATATATTTCCCTCATGAACCTCACCCACAAGGAATTACCCTCGATGAAGTCCCATTCCAATCTGGCCTACAATGCATGAATGGTCTCTGTGACACTATGAAGTCCTATGCCTCCTTCCTCAATTAGTTTCTCCATTTGTTTCCATGATTCCTTGTGGTAGCATCCTCTTTGATTTTCATCCCACAACAAGGTCGACATTATATTCTCCAACTTTGAAATAGTGCTGATTCTATGTCATGATGCACTCCACCATAAGAATCACCCATCAAAATGCATTTACCATGTTCCAATGACCCACTCAATGTAGTCTCTGCATCCCTACATTCAACCTCACAAAGAAACACCAGTCAAAAAGCTATTATTTCTCTTCATATTGACTCTAACCAAATCAGATGAGCCTCTACCTCCCAAACACAAGGCTTAAACTTATTCGATTTTCCACAAAAATCCTTAGCCAATTATCAGAACATGTTTTTCATATCCAATTTGATGCACTGGAAACAATTTCTAACTCACCACATCCAAATATTTACAAAAGCATCGATCATACCTCCTTCGACTGACCTACCTAAAAAATTCCTAACTTCAACTACCAATACACAAACAACCCGCTTGATCATGATGCCTTAAACCTTGAAGTAATCTTAAGATCATTAAATTATCACACTGAAGTACAAAACCGATATTAAGTGAATTTATATGGTTGATTTTCCAATATCCCAATTGATTCCATACTCTTATTCTAAGTACTGGTACACTATCGATCTAAAGTTTGCTCAGATAACCTTAATTAATCCTGACCCTGATGCTAATGATCAAACTCTATCCAATACCACATTCAAATTTCAAATCTAGTGTTAATCATGAATCCAAATATAATTGGATTCATCTGCTCACCATCATGTAAATTCTGTTTAGACTATCCATTTAATGATCTCATTACATCAATGACCCTTCCATCACTAGTGTCATGATCTCATGACTAATATAATGCTCCCTTACATGATATTTCATCCATTATCTCTTCATTAAACCAAATTTTTAAACATTGTAGCCCATGCTCTATCTATTATCTGACATAAGGACTAGATGTGGACGTACCATTCATACCCAAGTGCCAACATGAAAAATCAATTACTTCATATTTATAGATCATAGAAACATCATCATCAACATCCATAAAAAATTTATCTATTACAGGGGTCATTCCCTCAAGCATCTATTGGTGGAATCCCCACAATAAAGATTTAATTATATTTCTCCCCAAACTCAACCTTTACAGGTTAGATCAATACATTCATGTTGATCTTCCTGAGCCATGCTCATCACTTTCATCTTATGTCACCATGCCATTTATGATGTCATTGTCTATCATAAATGCAATATCTCCCATCCACTCACTATGAACATTCACATCATGAACCATGTTTCATGGAATAAACTAATACAGGATTTAAAAATTATGTTACCTGACCATAAATCCCACAAACATCTCATTGAACTCACCCATCCTCATCCTGTACATGATCCTCTATAAAACCATTACTCAATGGTTCTATACATAATCAGAATTCCCAAGTATTTTATACACTTGTTATCATTCAATATCCATCTTAGCCTCAACCGATACTAATGGTGTATGCTCCCATATCACCCATTCGCATAACCCAAACTGCTAGCATTATTTTTACATCATCATATCTAGGTTCACATTCCCAAACTACTTACCATGAACTTGACATGTCAATCCATTCAATTCATAAGTTCCCTTGGAACTCCCATTTAAAATCACACATTTTTACCTATTCCATGTATGTCACATGACCACCCATCGATCTAAGTGTCATTTAATAAATTACAAGCATATACTCAGGATATCATTGCGCTCCTGATGCACATCCATAATCAAATAGGTCAGGAATCATATGATCCTTGCCCTTGAATCCTCACTTGGATACTAAAATTATCAATAATTTAAGTTCTCATCATTGTAAAATTTTCTAGGCATCCCATGCCTATATTGGTAACACCCCACTTTCACTATTCTCATAACCTGAAGAACCTACTCATGCTTCCCACCTATATGGAACTGACATTTTTAGATAACCCTCTATTGGGTTACCATCTACTGACACATCTCAATAAAAATATGGGAAAACATACCTCTTCTCAATTATAACTCTTGGCTCACCAAAATCCTGATCTAGTTACAAGGCACTAGTCTCTCTCACCAAACTCACGGGTCACATATCATGTAGGTAATAAATCTTGGTAATAGATCTCTATTTCCTTCTTTAATATCAATCAATGAATCATGGTCAAACTACCCACTCTAGGGCCTCTTGTATCATAAATGTATTGAAGATCACATTCCAAGTCCTCATCCCATTCACGATGCTAATTCTCATCAGCCACCCATATACGAGACTACCCCCTCAAAAATCACAATTTCAACTAACAATGTGTGTGTATATATATACATACATACATATAATGAAATCTTGTTAAATGATACATGTCGAGTGACCAAAACCCATGGTTTGACTAAGTAGAATTTACTCACCAAGATATATGGAAAACACCTTATAGGTTGTTATTGACACTTTATGTAACCTAGCCTATTTAGTAACCACCCTCAAGGGGCCTATCACTAAGGCATAAAATGCACGTATCAACATACTAGGGTCACAATACACACCTTACATAGAGGGATTGTTCTATCATTATCACTAGGCATCTCATCATATAATCTACATAACCAATCATCATAATAAATACTTGTGATAACAATCAAAAGAAAGAATATTTCATGTGAGTTATATGTGTTGAATATGATGCATGAGATGCCTCTTCCAATGGGACAAGAGTCAAAAGTCTAGTAACCGACCTCTTTCCAATGGGAAAAGATAAAAAAATCTATAATAAACCATAAATCCTAACATCATGTGCATCACATGAGGTGAAATTAGTCAATCATAACATTTAAAATCTAGAACATCAAACCTAATCCCCTAGTAACTTAGAATTATTATCAGGAAAGACATCTATGATGAACTAATATGATATCCATCACAAGATATGAAACATTCCTAGATCACTTGTCTACTAACTCCCAAAATATAAAGACAAAAAAGGAATGCTCTAATACCAATCTATAATGTCCCCACCCCGGTTCACTTTAACCAGTAACTAGATTAGGTTGCTATGTGACCTCATGAACACTGCCCCATATGCCAGAGGATTCTGACTAATAGTGAAGTTGAAAGGTGTGATTGTGGGGAGACTATACCCTCACATCAAAGTAGTAATAGTAGAAAAAAATAACCAAAAATCATCCATAATAGTAAACATTAGAGTACATGGAATGAACAAATACAAAGAAGTCACCAATAGTATGTAATGAAATATGAAATATAATCATACCAAAAACCATCTACCTACTGAATCGCTCACAAATACAAAAAAAAAGAAAGAACGAATGAAAAATAAACTGAGGCTCTATCATATCCCTGATCCTCACCTCATCCTAGTTTCCAGTCCCATCAGAGCTATCTTTGTCACAACCCATCCCAATGGGTCCCGTGCTGTGACTCCCCAAGACTGCCTCTAGTAGGACATGGGATGATGACTAACACCGAGTAATAATATCACTAACATGGGAGGCCTTAGCCTAAGTATCTTCACACACACACACATCTCCAAGCCTATACAATGCTGAAATATAAAAACAAATAAACAACCATGCATGCATACATCTAAATCTCACAACTAGAGTATGAAATGAAGTAAAGGAAAGTAAATAGGTCAAAATAAAATCCCACCATAAAGAATATGAAACAAAAATAAAAACTGAAAATAAAAATGGGTCTGCTGTCAGAATACCACAGAAACACACTGTGGTCTGTTCGACCTCACCAAGCATCGTCTGGTCCTGGTTCGTCAAGGACTCAGTCAAAAGGTTGATCATCTGCACAAGACGTGACACGTTCGGGAAAATACTATGGAGGATTGAGTATAACAATACTTATTGGGATACCCCGAAACCACAAAGCATACAAAAAAGAAAATACAACTAGCTTTACACAATTATATGTTTATAGTACATATGACAAGAATATTTAGATATACTCAAAAAAGACACACAATCTAAAGGAAATTCAAAACTATAGTATACCAACCTAGGATTCCACAAAGCACTCATATGATAGAACACACTTCTGAGTCTGATAGCACCGATGGTGTCCATATAAGAGGTAGTTCTCATCAGTTCTCTCCATTATAAGTACACACTGATAGTCTGAAGAGAATACAATACATAGATGAGGATCACTCCTAAGGCCACAAGGTGATACCAACAACTCAATTTGGATTAACCTTCTAAGTAGAGGATCAGGTACTGTGTACTGTTGGTCATGATGAAACCAATAACTCCACTTAGGGAATGAATATTAATAGAGAATCTTACTCCGGGCCTCACAGAGGGATTCCAATAACTCTATCCAAGAAGTCCTTCTAAAGGGATCATTGTTCTAGGAGTAGGAGATGATTCCATACTAACCCTCTGGGATTGGATATGGGGAACACACCCCAAAAAAGCTTTTCCAAGATACAGAGGACAAGGGATCTAAGACATGTCTTAGAAAGTACACAATTTGTAGATTGGTTACACTATGTGTATCTTAACCCCGAGTCTTGCCTGTGTAACTGGACCATGTCTTAATCTATGTCCATGTTCGTGTAGAAGTACACGACATGTCAACTACCTATGTACTCTACCCATGTCACTGTGCATGGTTTTATCCCATGTACCTGTGCCCATGTACCAACATATAGGATAGATCATGTACTCTAGTCTAGGACATGTCCATGTACGAGAGTACATGGCGTGCTCCAACCCATTCACTCCAACCCGTGTTTGTGTACCCTCTGAGGTAAACACCAATTCATTGAGGAGGGACCACACACCGTGTGATAGGGGTCACATGTCGTGTGGTACTTAAGTTCCTCTGAAACCCTATCCACTGCACAGGGGGGTCCACACGACATGTAGATTCGATTTACACACCATGTAACATGAAATTTCTCAGAATTATAGATCTTGTTTTTCACATTTATTCCTTCATATGATATTTGATCCGGTGAGAAACTTGCCATAAAATCATGAATCAATCCCTAACTAACCTTTATATAACCAAACAACAATATTTGACCCTTTGATCTTCTTAGAAAATGGATTTATACGTCTTTCTTCATTACGCATTGAAGAACACGAAATCGATTATCCAAAGCTATCCAATTCATCGCCTCTCGCATCATCACACCAATGTCATGTCATGCTAATTTAAAATCTATTATTTCATATTGTTGCGCCAAGAAATGGGTGCACAATGATCCATCCATCAGGATATGTCTAACTGTCGGCCAAACAAAGAATGTCCATAATGAATGAAGAATCAGGGGAGAAAAGCATAAGAACAATCAAGAGGAACAGAACTCGATTGATGTTTGTGTTTATCTTGGTTCATTTATATTATAATTAAAATCAAATAATCAAAAATCACAAAGAATTATCCTAGTAAAATCCACACAATAAAACCCATCCCAACAAATGCATGATCCACGAATCAATCCACTAGCCGATTGATTCGTGTTCATCATAGAAAACAAGAACGAGGAATAAATACAAATAAAAAAACACCCTAGATTGATTTGGATCAATATCTAACAAATAATGGGGTTTCACCATGATTTATGGTGAGATCCTTTGAATCCGTTACACATCGATCGTCGATCCATGATTCAACCACCATTCATCTGAGAGAAATCCTTCAACCCTCTCTCCAATGACTCTCCAATGGTTCCAGGGTTATGTGGCTAACCCTAGAATTCCAACACAATAGTATATTTCAACATTATCCAATAACTACATCAACTAAAATAATTAAAATAATTTATTTAATTATTTTATTCATTTCTGCATCCATGATGACTTTTTCACAAACAACCCGCATTGACCAAGGTTAATTCATGATTAGGGTAAAACCCACATTATGAACTCAACAATTCCCACTGATTTTTGATACGGTCCTCTGTTTAGGATTTATTCCAATTTTTTAGGAAAACTGTGTGCACGTGCTATTTAATATATTTAATATATTTTAAACATTTAAACTGGGAACATCGGGCCTCAGAATTTTATGTCATCTCAGTGCATGGTCTCGAAAATAATCCACACGATATTCAAAAATAATACATTGAAATTTAGATTCCTTAAATTCTCCCCAAATTGGGTATTTATTCCCCAAAAATCCAAAATAAGGGATACACAAAAAGATGTGGGTACCGAGCATGAATCTGAGCCTCCCGCTCCCATGTTCTATCCTAGAGATTCTTAAGCTACCACGAGACAAAATTAATGAAATTGATCACCCATGAAGGATCCTATCCTACCGATCCTCAATCTCTATTGGGTACTCATCAATTGTAGCTACATCATTGATGTATATCTTTCCCCAATAAATATTGTGTGATGGTTCATGCACGAACCTCCTCATCTATGACACGTAGAAGATGTTGTGTACCCAGTCTAACTATGGAGGTAGAGTTAAGTGGTTTTCCACCTCACAAACTCTTCACTGTATCTGTAAAGGGCCAATGAACCTCAAAGATATATTGATACCCCAACAAAATCTATATAATCCACATCGAGGTGAAACCTATAGGAACACATGGTATCCTTCCTTGAACTTGAAAGGACTCCATCACCTATCGGTATAAGAATTATGATAGCTCTGTGAAATATTCATCTACTCCTGGATGATTTATACCTTCTCAGCAGTAGCTCACACAAACTCTGGGCCCATGAGTGATGACTCTCCTGGGTCAATCTAGAAAAGTGGTGACCTATATGGTCACTCATAAAAATATTCAAATGGTTCCATACCAATGTTTTAATGGTAGCTATTGTTGTATGAAAACTCCTATAGTGGTAGGTGATCCTCCCAAATATAGGAAAAGTCCAACATACAATCTCACAACATGTCCTCCAGAACTTGGATGCTCCACTCAGTCTGGCCATCAGTTTGGGGGTGAAACACTGTGCTCAAGCATAACTGAGTCCCAAAATCCTCCTGTAATCCCTTTTACAACTGGGATGTGAATAAATCATCATGATGATAAATTATCGTTGATGAAACTACATGGATTCAGACTATCTCTTGCACGTAGAGGCATCCAAATCTCTCTACTAAACTCTACTATCAAATTGCTATGAAGTGGGCTAACTTGATGATTTGGTATATGATCACCCTTATGGAATCATGTTCCCTATATGTGTGTGGTAATCCTATCATGAATTCCATGGATATATCATCCCACTTCCACTCTGGTACCTCATGGGGTTGAGCTAAATTTGCTGGAACTTGGTGCTCATACTTCACTTGCTGACAAGTAAGGAATTGAGAGGCAAACTCTGCAACTCCTTTCTTTATCCCTGGCCACCAAAACTGATGTCAGTGGTCCTGGTACATCTTTTCCACACTTAGATATGCCACTGAAGGATATGCATGAAATTATCTCAAAACCTCCTCCCACAATGTCACTGGTACCATCATGCGTCCTCTAAAAAGAACGATATGCTCCCCAACTTTATAAAATCCATTAAGATCATGTCTAGTGGATATCTAAGTACATAGGGTATCATAGTTGGTATCCCAAATCTATTCCTTCTTAACTCACTATAAAATCATAGGGGTGATAATCATCGACTGGAGGTAATATGTTCCATCTCCATCCATAAAGGATAACTACAATGAGGTCAACTATTCTGACACCCCATTCAACAATTATAAACAAGATATCCTACTGAGAGAATATTCTACTGTGTTCCCCTTCCTAGGAGTATAGAAAATTTCAAAGTTGTAATCCTGGAGGAACTCTAGTCATCGCCTCCGTCTCAAGTTAAGATCCTTCTAAGAGAAGATATACTTGAGACTATTTTGATCAGAATAGATGATAAACCACTCACCCATTAGGTAGTGTCTCCATACCATTCATGCATAGACTAATACTACCAACTCAAGATCATGGGTCACGTAGTTTTGCTCATGTGGTCTCAACTAACATGAACCATATGCAAACACCGCCTGACTCTACATCAGAACACAACAAAGCCCAGTTCATAATGCATCGGAGAATACTACATACTTGACACTATCCTCTAGAAATATCAAGATGGAAATTCTTTTTATTATCTATCTCAACTGCTGAAAAGCTTATTATCACCTTTCTACCAATATGAAAGGTTTCCCATTTCATGTCAAAGCTGTCATGGGTGCTGATATTCTGGAGAAATCGGGTATGAATCTCCAATAATAGCCTACCAACCATAGTAAGCTCCACACCTCCATCATGCTCTTAGGTGGATCCCAAACTAACACTACCTTTACCATGTACAAGTCCACCTCCATTCCATCCACTGAGATCACATGTCTCAGAAAGTGGACCACATGAATCCAGAACTGACACTTCAAGATATTTCTATAAATTTGGTGATCTCAGAGTATATCCAAAACTATCCTTAAGTATCTCACGTGATACTCCTTAGACTATGAGTACACATGTATATTGTCGATGAAGACAACCATGAACTGATATAAGAATGGATGAAGATCCGGTTCATGAGTCCCATGAGCACTACCAGGGCATTCGTCGCACCAAAGGGCATCAAAAAGTACTCATAGTGATCGTAGCGATATCTGAATGTTGTCTTTGGTATATCCTTGTCCCGTATTCGCAACTAGTGACAGCCTGACCTAAGGTTAACCTTCGAGAACCATCGTGCCCCTCTCAACTGATCAAAGAGGTCATCTATCCTCAATATTGAATACTTTTTCATCACGATCACCTGGTTCAAGTGCTCGTAGTCCACACATAACCTTAAGATCTCATCCGACTTCTTGGAAAAAAAAATTGGGGCTACCTAGGGTGGAACACTGGGTCTAACAAATCTCTTCCTCTATAATTACTCCAACTATACCCTCATCTCATGAAGCTTTGTTGGATCCATCTGATATGATGACATAGATATCAGTGTCGTACCGGGGTGTAGATCGATGCAGGAGTCTATCTCATGGAGGGGAGGTAAACCTGGAACATCCTTAGGGAAGACGTCCTTGTACTCCTCCACTACTGCAGGAAATTGGGAACTCATAACATCCACTACACCAAGGTTTAGGATATCCAACTAATGGGTAATTGTTTTCACCCTCTTATGCACGAATCCATCCTGCGTTGTCTGGATTTTATTTTCACTAAAAAAGGAGAACCTAGTTCCATCACTGCGGATACACCACATCCTTCACCTAAAAAAATCAATCTATGCATGAATCGTGGATAACAAATCCATATCTAAGAGGAAATCATAAGACCTCATTGCTGTTACCAATAGTTCCCAATAGACACTCTAACCTCCAAGAGTTAGTTCATACCGTCAGCACAAGTGTGTGATCATTGATCCTTCTCCATTAGGAGTATCCAAGTGTAAGGGTCAATCCAAGGGCTCAAATAGAATATATAAGTCTCATAAAAGGTACGTGATAAGAAATTAATGACTATAAATTATGTATATCAGTACTGTATCTATGGTATAAAAGACACAGATTATACCTTGAATCATTCTCAAAGCCTCTAGGTTATAAGCTTCTACTGCCTACAACTGTCCCCTCCCTTGTCCTCCAGCTCCCTTAGTTTGGCACAGACCACCCAGGGGTGGTGGTGGTAATAATTCAAAGAATCAACCACCTCCTACTAGTCACCTATCCCCTCTTCCATGTCCTACACCTTATGAACCTGCCTACTCCTTATATTGCCTCTACCTCGGTAACCCATCTACAATCTCTCTTTAACCTATATAATGGGTCAAAAAATATCATGCAAGATGTCCCCTTCTATCACATGAGTAGCACCACCTCTCACTGGGTTGATTAGACCCAACCTGTGAGACCTCCACCACAAACCCTTTGTCCTAGGACTTCCTCTTGAAACATCTCGCATGTCTAGGTCCCTGATACTAATTTCATCTCCCTACCACCAAGGTATCTGCTTATGTATGCACACCACTGGAAACCACTAGTTATATCTTCTCAGCCAATAAACTCTCAACAAAAAAAGCTCACTCTAGCACCCTAGAATAGGTAGGAATGCATAGAGGGATAACACTAGATCAAATGTCTCTACACAAACCTTGTTTGAAGTTCTGATCCCTAAAGAAATGATCATGAACCATATCCATAGAGTACTTAGAGAGGTTGGTAAAACTCGATGAATACTTAGCTACTTTCATGCTAACCTACTGGTGCTTTAGAAGCTTTTTTATAAATAAATCACTCAACATAGATGGTGAGAACTCCTCTTTGAAAAGGTTCTCAAACTCTATCCGTGAAAGAGTTGTCTCATCATAAGACTGGGTCACTAACCCCCACTATCTCCCTATTGAGCCATGGAGAAAGCTCACTTTCAGGACCACCATCTGATCTGATGGTGTCCTGAACAGATGAAAAACTCACGTCACCACCTCAAGCTAGTCCTCAGAATCTTATGGGTTGGGATCACCTTAGAATCTAAGGGGTCTCTATTACTGAAACTCATGAAGTGCGCTCAACCTGTGCACCTCATCCGTTGGTACTGTGGGTACCAAGTGTTGATATATGGGTGGTTATATATCTAGTGCACCACCTAGAGGTAACATCTCAGGAACTGGTCACTGTATCGATGCCTCATCACTTAGGGGATCATCCTCATGATCATGATGCTGAATCCTTGCTGGTATACATCGCAGAGGCATCCTGAAAGTAAATAAAATGTACCATGATTAATGATTATATTTGGAGAGATGACTCAAGAAGGACATGAAAACCACAAAACATTACTATATGATGTATATAAAATTTTCCCCTCCAACCAATATTCTCATGTACTGAGTCAAAAAATAGGTGATCAGAGTTTTGGTGTATGGATACGTCGGCCACCACACCAACATTGGAGTCCCTATCCTGAAATCCAAACTCAAAACACTTAACATTGTTTCCCCAAACTAATCTCATAGACTCTAGTCCTAAAATAGAACTGACTGCTCTGATACCACTCTGTCATGACCCGTCCCAATGGGGTCCGTGCTGTGACTCCCCAAGCCTTCCTCTAGTAGGTGGGGCTGGAAACTAGCACCGATTAGGCATATCACTAACATGGTAGGCCTTAGCCTAAGTACCCCCCCAAACATCTCTAATCCTATATAATGCCAAAATTTAAAGACAAATGAACAAACATGAATTAATACATCTAAATCCCATAACCATAGTACAATAGGAAGTAAAATAAAGTAAACATGGAAAAATACAATCCCACCACAGAGTGTATGAAACATAATTCTAACCTAAAAAAATCTGGGGCTACTTTAAAAATACTATAGGAACACACATCGATCTGTCCGGCCTCACTAAGCACTGTTTGGTCCTAGTTCATCAAGGAATTTTTCAAAAGGTTGATCTTCTATACAACATACGACACGTGTGGGAAAATCCTGTGTAGGAGTGAGTATAACAATACTCATTAGGACACCTCAAAACCACAAATCATACAACAAAGGAAATACAGCCAGCTCTACACAGGTATATGTCTACAATATATATAACAAGAATATCCATATATACTCAACAAAGACACATGGTATAAAGGTAATTCACAATCATAGTATACCATCCTAGGATTCCACAGAGCACTCTTCTGGGAGAAAAAACTACTGAGTCTAATAGCACCAATGACGTCCGTCCAAGAGGTAGTGCTTGTCAGGTCTCACCATTAGAAGTACACACTAATAGTATAAAAAGAATATGATACATAGATAGAGATCACTTCCAAGGCCATGGGGTGATACCAACTACTCAATTTGGATTAACCTTCTAAGTAGAGGATCAACCCCTATGTATTGCTGGTTATGAAGATACTAAGAACTCTAGTTAGGGAATGAATATGAATAGAGGATCTCACTTCGGGCCTCAGAGAGGTATTCCAAGAATCTATCTAAGAAGTCTGGTTGAAGGGATAATTTTCCTAGGAGTAGGATACAATTCCATACAAACCCTTAGGGATTGGATATGGGGAACATACTCTAACAAAACTTGTCTAAGATACATAGGACAAGGGATCCAAGCCATGTATTAGAAAGTACATGGCATGTATAAGGGTTACACATCAGGTCCCTTGAACCTGGGTCCTGTCCGTGTAACCGGCCCATTTCTCAAGCCATGTTATTTTCCATATATAAGTACACGGTGTGTCAGATGCCTGTGTACTCTACCCGTGTGCCTGTACATGGTTTTAGCATGTGTACCTGTTCTTGTGTACTAGTACAAGGGATAGCCCATGTAATATGGTCCAAGTCGTGTCTTTGTAACATAGTACATGATGTGATCCATTTAGTGTACTCTAACTCACATATGTGTGCCCTCCGAGGCACACGTCGAGTTTCCAGGGAGGTACCAAATGCTGTGTGATAGGGGTCACACACTGTGTGATACTTGTGTTCCTTTAAAACCCTAGCTGCTACATAGGGGGGCCCACATGGCATGTAGATTTGGTTTACATGCCTTATAATGTGGAATTTTTTATAATTATATATCTG
Organism: Viscum album; assembly: GCA_963277665.1. Classification (NCBI taxonomy): domain Eukaryota; kingdom Viridiplantae; phylum Streptophyta; class Magnoliopsida; order Santalales; family Viscaceae; genus Viscum; species Viscum album. Next base: position 1,076,014,184 of record OY728139.1, on the reverse strand, counting down.
GTTCCACACATTCATTCCTTTGTTCGATCTTCAATCTGATGACCGCCTTGTCAAAAAATCATGAATCAAGGCCCAAAAATCCTTTCCATCACCAAACAACAATATTCGGCCCTTCGATCTACTTGGAAAATGGATTTATATGTCTTTATTCATCATGTGATGAAGAACGTGAAATTGGGTATCCAAATCCTTCTGATTTGTCACCGGTCACATCATCGTACCACCATCATGTCCTGCTGATATCAGATCTACGATTACAGATTGTTGTGCCAAGAAATCGCTGCACAATGATTGATCCATAAATATATGTTGAAGCACATGCCAAATGAAGAACTCTCGTGATGAATGAAGAATCAGGGGAGAAAAGAAAAATAATAATCAATATAAATGGACCTCAATCAATGTTTATATTAATCTTAGTTTGTTTTTATTAGAATGAAAATTAAATAATCACAAATCACAAATAATTCTCTTGATAAAATCCCCATAATAAAACCCACCCCAAAAAGCATATGATTAAAAAATCAATCCATAAATTGATTGATTAATGATTGTTATAGAAAACAATAGTGTAAAAGAAATACAAATAAAAAAAATTCCCTACCATGATTCAGATCGATCACCGATAAAGAACAGGGTTTCACCATGATCATTGGTGAGATCCTTTGAATCTGTTGTGTGTTGATCATCAATACACGATCCGGTCACCGTTCATCTAATAGAAGTTATCTGATTCTATCTCCAATGGTTCTTGAATGGTACTTGTAATGGCCCGGACCTCTCCGGTCCATTACTTTGTAAAAATTTTATGTGGTCAAACACAACGCGTGTTATAATAATAATTTTTGATAATAATAATTTATAAGGGTGGCGTGAAAATATTTGGTGTTAATTAGATTAAATGGTTTTAATTTAATCATTGTGAAATAAAATAAATAAAATTGAATTTATTTAATTCAATTAGGGGAGGTTCATGGTTTACTTTTGATTTATTTAAATTTTTAATAAATAATAAATTATGTGTGTAATGGGTATATAATAAATGAGGTGCATGTAATAAATTTATAAAGGAATGAAATGCATGGGGTGCATGGGCGTGACCTTGTATAGGAATCATTGTGCGGTTCTCCACAATTAAGGTTGGAATTATGTAAATAACATTAAAAGGGTATTATTATATAATAATTTGTTATAACAATAATAACATGAAGAGGCGCATGGAAGTGGTTCCCAACTCGTGCATGAATATCATGTGATGGGAGAGAGGGAGTAATTATAATATAATAATGGGTGTCAATAATAATAATAATAATTAATGATAATGATGGCGACCCATTGATGAAGTTGAAAGAGGATTTATTACTAATATATTAAATAATAATGGTAATGGTGGCTTTTAGTGGGTGATTAATTAAATGGAATGGTTTTAATTTAATGTGAGAATAACCATGGTAAACTAATTTAATGGGATTAAATTAGAACATTAATGATGGGTGTTATTAATGTTAATTTTATTAATAATAACATTAAAGGCAAGGGGAGGCACCACTATTGGTGGAGTGAGGGAATTGTGGAAGAATAAATGAGATTGGAGAGAGAAAGAGTTAAAGGAAATAAATATTTAAAAATTAATGCAATAAAATAAATAATTAAAAAAAGGGAAATCAATCAAGGGTTGGGGCGTGGTTGACAAGGATTCAAAGAGGCACCTTTTATTTTTTTGGTGGTGCGTGGATTTTGGATATGAGGTTTTATTTTATTTAATTAAATTAAAAATAATAATAATATAATAATGTTATTATTATTTTCATTGGGAAAACCGTGTTTCGTCCGTAAATTCTTCGCGCAACCTCAGTTTTACGAACCATCAGTGGCAGTGCGACCCTGACTACGAGACGGAAATTATGAGTCCAATATTGGATGTATTTTTCGGGTTTTCGGATCCAGTACCCGAAACGCTCGTGAATTAAAAGATTTAATATTATTATTAAATCTTCGACCCGTCATAACTCCTGTGTATGACGTCCGATTAACTTCTCGTCTGTGGCGATGTGATCCTGTCATTAATATGGTATATTCAAGTCTAATGTTGGATATTAAATTATGGTTCGTGGCTCAGGTCCACAAGACACCTAATAATAATAATATCATTATTATTACGGGATCTTGCATCCAACGTATCTCCCTCATATGGTATCAGATTGGCGAACCGTCTGTGACGTTGCATCCCTGAAATTATGACAATCATTTTAAGACCAATGATGAATACCTTTTTATGACTCATGTATTGGGTCAATAAAACACCTATTATTAATTGAAGTTATTATTATCATTAAATGCATGGAAACCGCGTGACGTGTCGTGTGTTGACCAGTCAAACAGTGTAACAATTGTACAGTCACATCGTGTATTCATTAATAAACGTTGTGTACCATTTTACCTTTTCTTTGCCTATATAAGAGAGGGAAAAGTGTTGTTTCAGACCCCTCTTCTTCTCCACATGGAGACACTCTCGGATGACCCAGAATCCTTCCTCTTATCTTCTTCATCTGGACTCCGATCGTCGATCTGTCGGTGGCTACGGGATCGTGTCGACGAGGCGAACATCATGTACCTCGTTCCTTTCCCTCTTCTTTGAATTCCTCTTCACAGTTTACTACTGAGGAGATTGCTGATATCTGACGGTAATGAAGCTCTTCGATGAAAATCATCTTAATGGTATGTTCTACCCCGTTATTATTCCTTCCTCAATCCCCTCTTTCTGTTCCTCCTTACCATGCTATGACAAGGGACATATTAAACCTTAATGGAGTATATCTTGGTTGTTAGTGCGGTTGTGCCGCACCATCCACGGGAGGACGTAGTCATCAGGAGGAGTGATCGAAATCTTTGTGGTGGTTGTTCTCACAGAAGGACATCAAAACCTATTCAGGTAGGGATCTTACCTTAGTCTCTCTCTCTTTTGTGCATCATGTGGGGTGGGTATCCTCTTATTTTAATGAGATACGATTGAACCAATAAATAAATATAATAACTGGTTAAAGAACGAGTTTGGGGAAATTCTGTTGATATTGTTGTTTTATTTTCCATCAATGCTTATCCTTTGATTATGTTATGAATTGAATAGGCTTATGCCTATTGAAAATCACGGTCGTTGGGGACCTTTGATTACACAATTAAATGTTGTACTATTTTTCTAGATTCTTTTGTGGATGAAATTTCATAGAATGTGGAAATTGGTTAATCATGTAAATTTGGATGATTAAATGAATACCTAGAACCCTTTTATGATCACCCTGGTTGAACTAAATGAAAGAATGAATTTGTGGGTGCTGGTTGGGGTTTAATTATATGAAGGGGTGTTTCATGGGTTGTTGTGGAACGGGTGAGCAGCGAGGCTGTGGTTGGCTGGGTTGTGGGTTGACGTGTATGATATGGTTATGATGGGAAACTGAGCTATGGTAAAAGGTATCAAAGGGATGATGATATGGTATGGGTATTGTTTCTGATGTGTTTGTGGTTTTGGTGGTTGGCAGTAGGGCTGTAGGGATGGGTTGTGCATATGAATAAAAGTGGAAGAGTTAACTAATGAATTGTGGGGCATGGTATTTTATTAAATACAGAAAATAAATGGAATTGATTGGATGATAAAAGAAAATGGTATTGTGTTGCTTGTGTTTTCCCTAACTTTATTTGTGGTTGGCAGGGATATGTTTTACGAACGATTGATCTGGTTTGGTTGTTGTTAGTTTCTCAGTAGTTAAGGAACTGATAAACTAAAACTGTTGAAACATGAAAATCTTAATGGGTTTTGGGGTTGTTTATTGTGTGCATACTTTCGAGGTAGCAGTGCTGAGGCATGTGCTCAGATCTTTTGTGTAGAATTATTAGGATGGGGTGATTGGTTGATATAATTATATAAATCTGTACTTTTTATGTTTCTTTACGCACCCCACCCATGTTGAGCACTACCTGCCGAACACCCGTGGGACGGGAGTGTGAGATTCTCAAACATCTAAAAGATGGCTGGTTACTACTCTTTCCTGTGCTCCCTCTTCCAGGTTCTATATCCCAAGATCCTTCGGGAAACTTATGACAGATGTTCCCAGGTGTCTTCGGGATGAGATGTGATGTGGTTCCTAGGTGTGTTCGGGATGAGATGTGGTTATGGCTGAGGATTGAGTGCCGGAAGGATACTATGAGCTTTCTATGGCCAGGTTGCGGCACTAGCTCGAGCTTTGTATGGCCAGGTTGCGGCACTAGCTCATGAAGAGGGGGAAGCATCAGAGCGTTAGGCATGAGGGCTTGAGAATTATTCAGTGGGAAGGTGGTTCGGGGTACCCATACTTTGATAATATTACTATACTACTCTATTGACTTGCGATATTTGGTGAGTGTGGCTTGTAAGGTTGGGTGGATAGATTTCTTGCTAGGATTTGGTTCCTTCTATTTTCTCACGGTGCATTAGGATGTCTCCCCACCTGTGCACGAGAGCTTTAGGTTTTCCTACTGAGTATACTTGTATGCTCACCCTACGTTTACTTTCAGGTTTTTAGGAGGACTTCAGGGACCCTGTGGGACCTTTCTAGTTGGGCGTTGGAGTTTTCTGGTTGCATTTTTTGCTTTCTTTTTTGTTGGTATCGTACTTTGGATCTTTTCTTGTACTTGTACTTTTGTTTCAGTATTGTATAAAACATGCATATGGGTTTGGTTTTGGGTTTATTTTCATTCACTTGTTCCTTTTTCTTTTGGTGTTTGACTCATCCTATTTCCCGATCTTAAATAATAAAAATGGTAATGCCTCCCATATTTGTAAAAACTCATACCCTTAGTGCTAGTCACCACTCCGGGGCCTACTGGAGGCGGGACTCGGGGGCCATTATCTCACTTTCACCATTGCCAGTTCAGGAGGGGAATCTTTGGTGGGAGGGGGTCGTGACAGAATGGTATCAGAGGCTGATGATTGAGAGATAGGATGGAGTCTGGAGTTAGGCACATTGAGGATTGCATGGGATGGTAGGGTAAAAGTGTTGGCTAATCATGGTGCGTGACATAGGCCAGGAAAGACCGACTAGGACATGGGATTTTAGGGCCCCCCGTGATCCGATGCAAGGAATCTGAGCTTACCGAAAGACCAAGGAAGACTAAATTTATTGCAGGGTAGAGACCCTAGGAAAGGTACATGCATCATCATGATTTGTTCTTTACTTTATTTGGGTGTTCTGGAAAGGAAATAAAAATAAAATGATAAAATAAAACCATGAGAAAATTTCCTTGCTACTTGGGCTTAGGCGTTCCTTGTTTACCAAACAGCTATGGCACCTGGACATCAACAGAAAGGCAGAGGAGTGGGATGCGGACAGTTGCACGCAACAGAAGCGGCAACCCTAGCAAGGCCAGAGATCGAGAGAGATGTTTTTAGTTTTACTTAAATTCTCTCGTTTATGTTTTGTTTAAATTTAAGAGCATCACAATCCTTTGTTGAAACTCATTCCCACCCATGCTTGGTCCTGGACCTTATTTTTTATGAGTCTATAATGCTAAGTTGTTTCCCTCTTTCCTTTAAATGTGTGTGAAAAATCCTAAATTATGGAGATGGGAGGACCTAATCCCTAATCTAGACACATTAATGTGGATACGATTAAACCCGTAAAGGCGAGTCAGTGCTGCCAAAAGCGGATAATATCTCGACATGGGAGAAGGAATTCCCTGACTCATAGTGGTTGGATTCTTGTTATAACGAGAGACCTGAGAGGTATCTTGCGGGGTGGTTGTTCAGACCTTTCCCCTTTTTATGGGTTGGTTTTTAATTCTCGAGGATGAGAATGTTTTGAGAGGTATCTGATGTAATGGCCTGGACCTCTCCAGTCCATTACTTTGTAAAAATTTTATGTGGTCAAACACAATGCGTGTTATAATAATAATCTTTGATAATAATAATTGATAAGGGTGGCGTGAAAGTATTTGGTGTTAATTAGATTAAATGGTTTTAATTTAATCATTTTTAAATAAAAGAAATAAAATTGAATGTATTTAATTCAATGAGGGGAGGTTCATGGTTTATTTTTTATTTATTTAAATTTTTAATAAATAATAAATTATGTGTGTAATGGGCATATAATAAATGAGGCACATGTAATAAATTTATAAAGGAATGAAATGCATGGGGCGCATGGGCGTGACCTTGTACAAGAATCATTGTGTGGTTCTCCACAATTAAGGTTGGAATTATGTAAATAACATTAAAAGGGTATTATTATATAATAATTTTTTATAACAATAATAACATGAAGAGGCGCATGGAAGGGGTTCCCAACCCGTGCGTGAATATCATGTGATGGGAGAGAGGGAGTAATTATAATATAATAATGGGTGTCAATAATAATAATAATAATTAATGATAATGATGGAAACCCATTGATGAAGTTGAAAGAGGATTTATTACTAATATATTAAATAATAATGGTAATGGTGGCTTTTAGTGGGTGATTAATTAAATGGAATGGTTTTAATTTAATGTGAGAATAACCATGATAAACTAATTTAATGGGATTAAATTAGAACATTAATGATGGGTGTTATTAATGTTAATTTTATTAATAATAACATTAAAGGAAAGGGGAGGAGCCACTTTTGGTGGAGTGAGGGAATTGTGGATGAATAAATGAGATTGGAGAGAGAAAGAGTTAAAGGAAATAAATATTTAAAAATTAATGCAATAAAATAAATAATAAAAAAAATGGAAATCAATCAAGGGGTGGGGCATGGTTGAAAAGGATTCAAAGTGGCGCCTTTTATTTTTTTGGTGGTGTGTGGATTTTGGATATGAGGTTTTAAGTAATTAAATTAAATTAAAAATAATAATAATATAATAATGTTATTATTATTTTCATTGGGAAAACCGTGTTTCGTCTGTAAATTCTTCGTGCAACCTCAGTTTTACGAACCATCACTGGCAGTGTGACCCTAACTACGAGACGGAAATTATGAGTCCAATATTGTATGTCTTTTTCGGGTTTTCAGATCGGGTACCCAAAACGCTCGTGAATTAATAGATTTAATATTATTATTAAATCTTCGACCCGCCATAACTCCCATGTGCGACGTCCGATTAACTTCTCGTCTGTGGCAATGCGATCCTATCATTAATATGGTCGATTCAAGTCTAATGTTGGATATTAAATTATGGTTCGTGGCTTGGGTCTACGAGACACCCAATAATAATAATATCATTATTATTACGGGATCTTGTATCCCACGTATCTCCCTCATACGGTATCGGATTGGCGAACCGTCTGTGACGCTGCAACCCTGAAATTATAATGGTCATTTTAAGACCAATGATTAATACCTTTTTATGACTCATGTATCAGGTCAATAAAACACCTATTATTAATTGAAGTTATTATTATCATTAAACGCATGGAAACCGTGTGATTTGTCATGTGTTGACCAGTCAAACAGTGTAACAGTTGTACGGTCACGTCGTGTATTCATTAATACACGCTGCGTACCATTTTACCTTTTCTTTTCCTATATAAGAGAGGGCAACATGTTGTTTACGAACCCCTCTTTTTCTCCGCACGATGACGCTCTCGGATGACCCAGAAGCCTTCCTCTTATCTTCTTCATCCAGACTCCGATCGTCGATCTATCGGTGGCTGTGGGATCGTGTCAACGAGGTGAACATTGTGCACCTCATTTCTTTCCTTCTTCTTCAACTTACTCTTCATAGTTTCCTACTGAGGAGATTGATGATATTTGATGAGAACGACGCTCTTTGACGAACATCATCTTAATGGTATGTTCTACCCCGTTCTTATTCCTTCCTTAATCCCCTCTTTCTGTTCCTTCTTGCCATGCTATGACAAGTGACATCTTAAACCTTAATGGAGTCTCTCTTGGTTGTTAGTGCGGTTGTGCCGCAACATCCACGGGAGGACATAGTTGTCGGGAGGAGTGATCTAAATCCTCGTGGTGGTTGTTCTCACAGAAGGACATCAAAACCTGTTCAGGTAGGGATCTTACCTTAGTCTCTCTCTCTTTTGTGCATCATGCGGGGTGGGTATCCTCTTGTTTTCATGAGATACAGTTGAACCAATAAATAAAGATAATAACTGGTTAAAGAATGGGTTTAGGGAAATTCTGTTGATATTGTTGTTTTATTTTCCATCAATGCTTATCCTTTGATTATGTTATGAATTGAATAGGCTTATTCCTACTAAAAATCATAGTCATTGGGGGCCTTTGATTGCACAATTAAATGTTGCCCTATTTTTCTGGATTGTTTTGTGGATGAAATTTCATAGAATGTGGAAATTGGTTAATCATGTAAAGTTGGATGATTAAATGAATACCTGGAACCCCTGTATGATCACCCCAGTTGAACTAAATGAAAGAATGAATTTTTGGGTGCTGGTTGGGGTTTAATTATGTAAAGGGGTGTTTCGTGGGTTGTTGTGGAATGGGTGAGCAGTGGGGTTGTGGTTGGCTGGGTTGTGGGTTGGCGTGTATGATATGGTTATGATGGGCAGTTGAGCTACGGTAAAAGGTATCAAAGGGATGATGATATGGTATGGGTATTGTTTCCGATGTGTTTATGGTTTTTGTGGTTGGAAGCAGGGCTGCAGGGATGGGTTGTGCATATGAATAAAAGTGGAAGAGTTAACTAATGAATTGTGGGGCATGATAGTTTATTAAATACAGAAAATAAATGGAATTGAATGGATGATAAAAGAAAATGGTATTGTGTTTCTTGTGTTTTCCCTAACTTTATTTTTGGTTGGCAGGGATATGTTTTACGAGAGATTGATCTGGTTTGGTTGTTGTTAGTTTCTCGGTAGTTAAGGAACTGATAAACTAAAACTGTTGAAACATGAAAATCTTAATGGGTTTTGGGGCTGTTTATTGTGTGCATACTTTCGAGGTAGCAGTGCCGAGGCATGTGCTCAGATCTTTTATGTAGAAGCCTTAGTATGGGTTGAGTGGTTGATATAATTATATAAATCTGTACTTTTTATGTTTCTTTACGCACCCCACCCATGTTGAGAACTACGTGACGAACACCCATGGGACGGGAGGGTGAGATTCTCAAACATCCAAAGGATGGCTGGTTACTAATCTTCCTTGTGCTCCCTCTTCCTGGTTCTATAGCCCAAGATCCTTCGGGCAGGTTACGATAGATGTTCCCAGGTGTCTTCGGGATGAGATGTGATGTGGTTCCCAGGTGTCTTTGGGATGAGATGTGGTTATGGCCGAGGATTGAGTTCTGGCAGGATACTATGAGCTTTGTATGGCCAGTTTGCGGCACTAGCTCGAGCTTCGTATGGCGAGGTTGCGGCACTAGCTCAGGAAGAGGGGGAAGCATCAGAGTGTTAGGCGTGAGGGCTAGAGTAGTATTCAGTGGGAAGGTGGTGCGGGGTACCCATACTTTGATAATATTACTATAACACTCTATTGACTTGCGATATTTGGTGAGTGTGGATTTTAAGGTTGGGTGGATAGATTCCTTTCTAGGCTTTGGTTCCTTCTGTTTTCTCACGGGGCATTAGGATGTCTCCCCACCTATGCACGAGAGCTTTAGGTTTTCCTACTGAGTATACTTGTATTCTCACCCTATGTTTACTTTTAGGTTTTCAGGAGGACTTCAGGGACCGTACGAGACCTTGATAGTTGGGATTTGGAGTTTGCTGGTTGCATTTTTTGCTTTTTTTGGTATCGCACTTTGGATCTTTTCTTGTACTTGTACTTTTGTTTCAGTATTGTATAAAACATGCATATGGGTTTGGTTTTGGGATTATTTTCATTTACGTGTTCCTTTTTCTTTTGTTGTTTGACTCATCCTATTTACTGATCTTAAATAATAAAAAGGGTAATGCCTCCCATATTTGTGAAAACTCATACCCTTGGTGCTAGTCTCCACTCCGGTGCCTACTAAAAGCGGGACTCAGGGGTCATTATCTCCCTTTCACCCTTGCCAGCTCAGGAGGGGAATCTTTGGTGGGAGGGGGTCATGACAGTTCTAGAGTTATACGACTAACCCTGTAATTCCAACATAAAAGTCTTTTGAAATACTCTCCAATCGCTACATCAAAGAAAAGAATTAAAAGAATTAATTTAATTATTTTATTCATTTCCTCACCTGTGATAAATTTTACAAAAAAAAACCCGCACCTACTAAGGTTAAGTCGTGCATAGGGTAAAACCCATGTTCTGAACTCAACAATTCACTAGGATTTATGATATGAGTCCCCATTTAGGAGTTATTCCATTTTTTAGAAAAACTGTGTGTGTGTGCTATTTAATATATTTAATCTTTTTCAACATTTATTATGGGCACGATGGGTCCTATAATCACATGTTATCTCAGCACCTGGTCTTGAAAACAATCCATACAATATCCAAAAATAATACCTAGAAAATATAAGTAATTACAATCTTGGACAGTAAAGCTACTTTGAGCCTCTACCCAACCAGAACCCTTGAACAACGAAGGTTAATAAAGTACCCAAGTGCAATGGTTTCTTGGGCATGGTGTGAGCACATAACTTAGCAAGGAACCACCAATGCAGCCACATACATTTATTGTAAATAAAATGATATGAGCATGTGAAATAATCAGTAGAATAAATAAATATATAATTTAAGAAGCATAAAATAAATAAATAAAAAACCATCGATGATCCTCAGGTGAAACATGACCCCAAAGATTGACCATACCTATTTTATCCAGTTCCATATGTCTCTATCCATAATATTATAATCATTTATAATAAAAATATGGGCACACAAAATCTTATGACTGAGTACAAGGCCCCCAATAATATATAATCATAATGGGAACATCAGATCCAAGGAATAATATCTATAGACCCCTAATAATATAATTATCCGAATAACAGATCCTTGGAATCACATCAAGGTTCCCCAACCACATAACAATAATGGGAACACCAAATCCATATAAACATGTCTAAGATTCCCTAATAGTATAATAATGGGCACACTAGATCCTTGGAATCACATCAAGGTACTCCAACAACATACAATCTTAATAATGGTTATACCAGATCCTTGGAATCACATCAAGGTCCCCCAATATCATATAATCTTAATAAAGGGTGTACCGAATCCTTGGAATCACATCAAGGTCCCCAAAAACATATAATCATAATAATCATCACATTTATTCAATTCATTAATCAAGAATTCAACATCTAAATCTTGTCTTTGATCCAAGGATATTTCCTAAGAATCATTTTAAAAATCAAACAATCATTAACCTACACTTTTCCATGGGAAACTCCCATAACTTAGAGACAATTAATCCATCAATCTCAACCAAACACAATGCGGACACTCCAGCCTCTAAAGATCACCTGGTCTAGTATTTGGTCTAAGGTGACACCCAAGTTTGTCCTCAACTAGTCTACCAACAATCCTAACCCAATGGAAACAATAAGAAACCTATATATATATATATATATCCTAAAATTGAATTTATTTTTGGATTATGTCATCTAGTACAAAGTATCTAAGGAACCCCACAATCCCATAAGTCCAATTGTAGGAAATTATCCCAATTCATAACTCATAACTTCTCAATGTGACTACAAGCATTTATTATGTCCACTATGTTCACAAATTATCCATTTAGGACCCCTCATGGGGTTTACATAACATAAGGTAAATGATTATAAATATACTCTTGACTATCGACGGTCAAAATTTATAACCAATGCATAAGGGTCCACTCTAGCCCTTGATACTTTGTTCATTCCATGTATGGGCATTCTATTTAATTAAAAAAAATCTATTCTCAATAAAATAATCATTTTATTTAAGGTTCGTTCGATTTTAGTGGTGATACCATATTCCACCCATGCGAGGCCTTATTCTATGTCAATCATCTTCAAACAATTTCCAAATTAATCCAACTAAGTCAAAATCCCTATATAAAAATTGGGAATCAACTTACCTCTACTGGAATATTGATGGACGATCTGCATTCGATGTATCAGATCCTTTTCTATGCAAGAAGAGAAAAAATCCCAAATTAAACAACCATTTCAAAGTTCAATCTTACCCAATCTTGACAAAATACCTAAGAAAAATCATAGGGAAATATACCTCAATTAAAAAAATATTCAATGACTTGAAACCATCCTCCTCAGACACCCTCTATCCTAGGAGATCCAAAGCCCCATTATTCTCAGATTATTTCACTATGATCCATTGAAATATTCATCAAATTCCTAAATGAAATTTCATAAAATTAAAGGATAATTAAGGGGGATCAATAATTGAAGATAATTATAGATCGTACCTTGAATCCATTGCAAAAATACACTTGAAATCACCCCCACATCAAAGGGGAACAAAGGAGTAAAGAGAGGGGAGGAGATAGCCAAATGTTCCTTCTAAAGTCTCCCCTTACTACTAAATCCATATGGGGTTTGACAACAAAAACCAAAATACCTCCATTAAAAAAACCTCCAAGATCCCCATCAGCTTTCCGGTGATCCTAGGTATCCTGTTGGGATTTTTCCTAGTGCATTGGTTGGCTGGTGATTGTTGTAGTAGCCCTACCACCCCAATCCATTCTATGCTGCTCTCTTGATAATACTTGACACCAACCAGGCTCTTTCCTCATCCAAAATTTCCTTTTTGAGCCTTTCAAAGTCTCAAAATTTCATTCTATGTTTTAGTTCACAAAACGAACCATCCCCTAAATAAAAAATTCAAATTCCTTTTGAATTTCTTAACCAACCCAAGCATGGGGAATTACACCATTCATCACCATTTTGGGGGAAGGTGATTAAGGTATGTTTTATTTTAGGAGTTTATATTGGAATTAATTATGAAATTTTGTTATAATAATGTTTAATTTATTTTATGAGTTATTTGTCCAAGTTTCGATTAGGTTTAGACATACTTTTATTATGTTGTCATGTGATTTTAGATTTCTCAATTGTGGAATTTCATTTTGGTAGTTTTAGGTGTTTTCATAGTGGATTTAGAAGTATGTAAAATAAAACCATTGGTATTGGTTGGTGGTCTCAACCCTCTGAGTTCTTCATAGGTTATGCCTTTTATATGACCACTCTATGTTTTTCCAAAGTATTAATAAATCTTAACACATATTTTCATAAATTTTAATGGCTGGATTCCAATGGTGTTTTATTATAAAAAGTTTAGTATACCCATGTGAAATTGTGTATTGGAATAAATTTATCCTTAACTCTTTAAAATATTTTGATATATTAAATTATGTAAACTTGATCATTTTCTAGTTATGTTATCTATATTGAAGTTCTTCATGAACGGGTGAGGTTAAACATCCTTATTGATTATTGGGAATGAATGTATCTTCTACTCACAACACTTGAGGATTATTAATGAGATTATAACTTATTATTGAGATAAAACATTATGAATTTATTATAATTTTGGGTATATCATTGTAACGAGCCACATTGTTATGTGTTGAGAAAATCAATGAAAATTTTATTTTTTATTATTGGGTGGTTTAGAGAGAGAAAATGGAAATTTTAGCAATAATATGATCTTGGAATAATTTTCTAACCACTCATTTGATCCCAAAATAGGGCTTTTATGTAATATCCCAATATTTTATGGTATGTATCTTTTTAAATAAATTCAATCTCTTCCATATCTTGTGTTGCATGAAACACTAAGTCTAAATGAACCATAATTTATTATTGAAATATTATTATATTATCAATATAACCTAGATGTTAAAATTATTGGGTATGAATAGTACTAACTAAATTATAAAAATTATAATGTTTACATAATTATAAAATAAATTAATTGGTTATCAATAAAAATAAAAATCATTTGAATATAAAGGAAATGTTTTTATATATACCCAACATGTCTTTATCATAATAAATTTAATTGATAACTATTGGTGAATTATTTTAATTAAATTTGTATATTATATACCTAATAAAATATTTTAACATTTATCTAGAGTTTTTACTAGGCATGGAATAATAATAAATCCATTTTTATGCTTAAAAATGTTTTTTTCTTTCTAAAAATTGATTTTAATTTCATTTTATGAACTTATTTTAAAATTAATTTCTTAAAATTATAGAAATTGAATTTTAAAAAATTTATTCCATATTTGAAATCAGTAGGTTAAATTTTTTAAAACAAGACCCTTTTATTTTTGGTCAATATAAATAGTAACTGTGGTAAAATTTATCACCTCAATAAAGAGTAAATAAGGTTAATAAAGGTTAAAACTAAGTGACGAGGTCATAATATTTCATCTTAATTCTTATTGGATGAAGGTAATTATAACCTTATAACCTTAGGATATAAATTAATATGTTTAATTTACCCTTTTCCATGAAAATGACTAATATAATATTTAAATAAAAGAAAGTTACAAAATGTCACTCTCTTAGTTTTAAATATCTATTATGTGTCCACATAGGAACAAAAGTAAGTTATGAATGAATATAAATTTCAATTTTGTGCATAATGAAATTATATTCATGGTGATAATTTATTTCTAATTTTTATTGATTATATAATTACCTTAAATTCTCTCACAATACTAATAAAGTATTTATTCAATTAATAGAAAAAATAAAATAAATAATATTAAAAATATTAAAAGTGATATGATTTGAGTGATTTATAGTTTTACAAGAATAGTTTAGATGAATATGAAATATTAGTGATGTTTAAATAAATTATATTTGAAATACAGTTTTTTATTGATGTATTTGAAGTCAAATTAAATGAATAATGTCAAAATTTACATTAATGATAATTTATCAAAATAATGTTTTATTAAATTATTTAAAAATCATAAAAATCTTTAAAATGGATAGAGTAGACAATATATGATCTAAAATTACATATATTATATATTTATGAGTCAATAGTTACCTTATATTTAAAATTATAACCCTTTAAGAGTGAAAAATACATTACCGTAGTTAATGTTGAAATAGTTTAATTTAAGGGTTTAAACCAATAAATAAGGTTTAAAACACCAAATTAACCTATAAAAATTTTATTGTTTGATGATATTTAAACCATATCCTACTCTTGTTTTGAATACCTATCCATTTGGATTCATTTGTCTTGAGAATGAATTTATTATAATTTAATATTTTAATAAATTCCAAAAGTGTCCCTCACCTCAATTATAGAAGGGAACCTCCTCCCTCACTTATTTACACCACATTGAGGATTATATATATATATATATATATATATATTATCTAAAACCTATAAAAATACCTTATAAAATTCCTCATACACATTCTATAGGTACTTTCATCCCAAAATACTAACTCTAGGAACCTTAAGAGGAGATTTAAAGGAGTTCTTTCAAAGGAGAGGTAATCTCCTTAACCGATCACTTTCTTTTTAATTCATATTTAACTCATCTAAATATATGGTATTTATAATAAAATAATAAATTAATTATCATAAATATACTGAAATTTTATTATGATTATGAAATCACCATTATCCACCCTCTTTCCCATGAAATGGGAAGTGAAGGTATCACTCGTGCGTATGTACGACTTACCGTCTCCACGTAGCGATACAATTCATTTCCCACCACCATTTTTCACGTATGGTTATTATTATGGTTTTAATATTTAAATGTTATAATTATGAAATAATTATACCCCTGAAATTATAATATCTCATCTACCTTCTTACCTTTCTATCCGTTAAAATACAATAACGTTGCTTGTACGTATGTATGGACTACCACCTCCATGAAGTGATGAGATTTGTTTTTCATTTCTATTTTACTTGGATGGTAATAAGGATAGATTTTACGAATATATATTATATATAAAATATAATAATTATTATATAAATAATAATTATCATTTACCATTATTTCATTTTATCCATCAAAAAATGAAAACCGTGTTCTTGCATATTTACGACCTACCGTCTCCATGAATGATATAATTCATTTTTCTATCTATAATTTTTATGGATGACTATAAATATGTATAAAATTAATATATATTATATTAATATCATGATAAAATTTTGGATATTATTTAACCATGATCAAAGTACAAGGACCAAAACTACTGAACCAAAACATACATGAAAAACGAAGCAGTTACCACCAGAAATAGATATTTTAATAAAGAATTGTTAATAAATGGATGATAAAAGGTTATAAGTAAATCATATAAGGTATGATATATATTATTATGATTAATTAATATATTTATACTAAATCTAAATTTATTATACAGAAGTTTTAGATGGATATGGTGGAAGTAGAACATGATGCAAGAGTTTATTTCACAATCTCGTCACTATTCAGGATTGTCTCTGTTGGGGGAGTATTTTCTTCCATATCTATATTTTCTAAAAATATTTTAAAGAATATTTTTAATATACTCCAATTATTTATTAGGGATATTTTTATCTTTGTTTTAAATTTTTATAAAATGTTTTTTATAAGAATATTCTTTTCATTTTTTTGAATGAGGTACTTTTTGACTTTTACTGAAAGTGTAAATGGAATGATTTTTAACTTATACAGCATGAACAAGATTTGCCATCATCAAGAAGAATAAATTATTTGAACTTTAATTTATATTTTTAAAATATTATTTTCAAATAAAATGGTTTCTTTAATATGTGTGAATTTTTTATATATATTTAAAAAAATGATTTTCAAAGTGAAAAGGGTATTTTACTCAAGAACTTTTCTGGAAACCTATTTAAAGTTTTTTCATCTATGTTAAAATAATTTTTTGAATATTATTTTTATTATTTACTATAATTATTCCATCCAAAATATTTTTCTATATGGTTTATGATTAACTTGAATGGGGAAAGTATTAATTTTGCGTATGATAGTTCTTCTAATATGAACAATTATTGATTTTTAAGTCATGTTGATTAAGTTGTATTGTTTATTAATATGAGGAATTAATTAGAATTATTAAGTGATCATAGGGTCCTACTATATACCCTGAATACATCGGTAGGTCTCATGAGAAAAATTATATTGAGTTTTGGCCGAGGTTGTACCCATTTATTTTCAGATGTCTTGGACATGACCTCGATGGTAAGTTTCAGATGTCTAAATTTATAAATTTCATCATTATGAAATCATTTATTGATGTCTATGTGATTATTTTATTTTATTTTATATCAATTGATAAGTTTCTAATTCATATGGTTATTTATATAGAATTATTTTGACCATCATTTATTCTTTACATAATTTTCATTACTTATTATCTTTCATTGTGTGCATGCCCTTACTGAGAATTTGAGCTCACCCTTTTATTTTTTTTCTTTTCCCTATGATATGAAGAAGTGTATTATGGATAATATTGAGTATTAAATAATTATTTTATGCTATTATTTTATATTTTCAATGTAATATGGGAATCATGTTTGTATTTGGTTCTTTAAGATTATTAAACAATTAAATCCTTTGTGATGCGATTAATAGTATCTAGTTATAATGTAATAAATTAACCACTAGCTCTGAGATATGAGAGTTAGGATCTTTATAGTAGGTATCAGAGAAAGTTTATTAGAAAACTTACGAGCTAAATTTATGAAAACATAGATTAGATAACATAATCCTATGAATTAATTTAAGAATATTACCAAAGAAACCAAGCTTATGATTTTGAGATTAGTTATACACAAATTTTCAGTTAATGTTAAGTGTTTCACTAGTTTTAAAATTTTATATCATGTTTCATAATGTTATGATCTAATATAGTGTACTCCATTGTTTAAAAATGATTTCTAGTGCAAGGAATGGAAACCGTATCAATACACATAGTTCATGTAGGGATTTTCCTTCTAGATAGGATAGTGAAGTTGGATCTAGAGATGTAGCTAGAGATAAAAAAATTATAACTATTTTGGGGTAGTTGAATCAGGTTATGAACAATAACCTTTCTTGTATAGATCAGCCTACTGATCTATAATGTGGGGTAACAATGTTAGACCACTTCATGTGTCAAAAATATCCATAATTTAATGGGACTACAAATCCATTTGTATCTAAGCAATGGATAAGTTCCTTAGAGAATATATTCTTCTATTTAGTAAGTAATTAAAGGGAGAAGGTTTCCATGGTAGTTTATCATCTCTCAGAGGATGCAGAACAATGGCGATCATTAATTCAAAACATTAAGGATGAGGAGGAAATTGTGATCATAGAATAAAATAATTTTAAAGAAATTTTCTTGGAAAAATATTTTCCTCATGAACAACTAGCAGATATGGAAATGAAATTATTGAGTCTGAGAAAAAAGGAAGATGAAAATGTTGATAATTATGAATCCAACTTTAAAAGTTTAGAAAGACATGTTGCAGACTATGTACGTAATCCAAAGAGTAATATTGACCATTTTTTGATGGGATAAAGTCATTACTTCAAAGGGAACTATTATCCCAAACCTTTCCATCATACGAGGACATAGTCTCGTATGATATAAAGATAGAGAAATAATTATCTATGTCTTATGACTTCAAGGGAAAGTAAGAGAAGAATATGATGGTAGGGAAAATAATGGATAAGGGGAAGAATATAAAGGTGAATTTTATAACATACGATACTTGTGGAAGGAAACACCCTGGTACCTATTTAAAAGGAAAAGTATTTTTCATTAAGTGTGGAGAAATTTGTCATCATGATCATGATTGTAAAGGAAATAAATAAACTACCAATGTTTAATTATTCAACTATAAGGATATGAGGAACTATACAAATGATTTTCCCTGGTGTCAATGTAATTTTTCCCAGAAAAGGCCAAGGGATAAAGGCCAAGATTTTATAATCACAACAATAGAGGTTGGAGTTCCTAAAGATGTGGTGGCAGGTAATTTAGTCATGTCTTTAAATTCTTTAAATTTATCCAATGATTTATTTTATTCCAGATATTTAAACTCTTTTATATCTTCCATGTTTTTTAAGAAAATTATATATTTACCTAGAACCTAAATAAGGGAATTATCAATTAATAATCCAAGTGGAAGTATCAACAAAACAAGTATGTTTCAGTCAGTTCTCATTATGACACATAAGCATGCCATAATTGATGAATTTTTTATTATACCTATGGTTTATTTTTATATAATAATTTTTATGGATTTAATCTCAAAATATAATGAAAACATATATTAAAAAGAGGAGGAAATTATAATTAGGTATGGAGATATATAATTCCTTATCTTTAGAGGGGATACTTCATCATGAGATTCATGTTTAGATCCACCCCCAGTAGCTCTTTTGAATGAGATTCTTAGGGAATAAGAACATACATAATCTATGAATGGAAAAGGTATTCTTTAAATTGAGGATGTGGATATTATATAGGAATACACTGACATATTTCCTAAGTAATTACTTGGACATCCACCAGAGTGTGAAGTTGAGTTTTCCACTAATTTAATCCCTAATGCAAGACCAATACCAGAGAATCCCTATAGAATGACCACTATAAAATTAGTGGAGTTGAATAAAAAATTATAGCAGTTATGTGATAAGGGATTTATATTACCTATCATTTCATCTTAGGTATCCCTTGAACTTTTTGTTAAGAATAAATATAGATTTATGAGGCTGTGAATTGATTACATGGAAATCAATGTTATTATAATAATGAAAAAGTAACCTCTACCTCACATTGATGAATTATTCTATCAAATTCATGAAGCTCAATATTTTTCAAAGATTTACCTTAATTATGGGTATCAAAAATTGTGAGTAAAGGAAGAAGATATCATGCAGATAGATTTTCAAATGAGGCATGGTCATTATGAGTTCACAGTAATGCCATTTGGATTAACTAATGCACCCTTTGTCTTCATGGATCTAATTAATAGAGTATTCAAGGAATATCTTGATATTTTTTTGGTATTTATTGATGAAATCTTGGTGTAATATAATAACTATGTGGACCATGAAATTCACTTATAGACCATTATTGAGACTCTTAGAAAAAAATATTTATATAGTAAATTTAAAAAGTGTGAATTTTGGATTCCAAAAGTTTCTTTTCTTGGCCATATTATCTCTAAGGATGGAATATTAGTTAATCCTATGAATACAAAGGTAGTACAATAATGACCTACACTAATGAACATAATTGAGGTACATAGTTTCATTATTTTGGTAGGTTATTATCGGTGATTTGTTCAAAAATTTTCTTGATTGGCTAACCCATTAACTAAGCTTACTTAAAAAGGGGTTAAGTTTATATGGACAAAGGAATGTGAAGAATGTTTTGAATAATTGAAGAGGATATAAGTGAATGATCTGATTTTAACTTTATCATTAGGAAATTGTGGATTTTTTATATATATTTATTCATCAAGGAAGGGAATTAGTTGTGTCCTTATGAAGAATGATAAAATTATTGCATATGCATCAAGTTAGTAAAAGAATCATGAACAAAACTATCCAACCCATGATATTGATTTAGGAGCCATAATACTTTCTCTAAAGATATGGAGACACTATATATATGGTGAAAAGTGTGAGATATATATAGATCATAAGATTCATAGATACATATTTTCATAGAAATAGATCAACATAAGGCAAATGCAATGGCTTGAGCAACTAAAGGATTATGATTAATTGATACACTACCAGCTAGGAAAGGAAAAAAGGGTAGCAGATTATATGATTAGAAAATATCATGGAGTTTTAACCAAAATGTAGATTAATAGGGAGTCTATGTTCATATATTTAGTAAACATGGATCTATAAATTATTACGAATGGGGAAACATCACTCCTTTTTTCAAATGATATCCAAACCATATTTATTTAAAAAGTTAAAAAGTTATTAGCCTGATGATGAGAATATTAAAAGGAAAATTAATGATATGAATGATATTTTCAGACTTCATATACAAGGATAGCATTATGAAATTTGGGAAGAGGCTATGTGATCCATCTATACCTGATCTAAAAAGGGAATTATTGGACAATATTCGTAGCTTGAATTTCTCTATACACCATGGTAGAACCAAGATGTATAAAGATTTTAAGGAACATTTTTAGTGGCTAATATGAAGTGGGAATTTTCTAATTATGTGTTAATATGTTTTGTTTTTCAACAATTGAAGGTTGAGAGAAAAAATCCTAGATTATTCATACAACCTCTACCAATTCCTACATGAAAATGGGATGACATTTATATGTATTTTTTCACTAGATTACCAAATAATCCTAGAAAGAATGATATAATATGGGTTATTGTGAATCACCACAAAAAATCAACACATTTCCTTTATATAAGACAAGATTTACCTCTAGAGATCCTTGCATGACTCTATATTAACAAAGTTATAAGACTTCATGGTGCACCTCTTTTAATTGTGTTTGATAATGATCCATTATATACATAAAAATTCTAGAAAAGTATTCATAAGACTCTGGATACTGAGCTTCATTTGAGTACTACTTATCATCCTAAAATTGATGAGCAACATAAATAAATATACAAACATTACAATACTTGTTGAGGTTATTCTTACTTTAATTTCAAGGTATATAGGATTAGTTTTTACATTTGGTAGAATTTTACTATAAAAATAGATTCTATTTAAGTATTCAAATGGAACCCTATGAATCATTATATGGCAAGAGATGTTGTACTCTAACTTATTAGGATTAATTTAGTGAAAGGAAGCTTATAGTCACAGAACTTGTAGAGGAGACAACGCTAAAGGTAAAGACTATTCAAACCCATATCAAAGAAAATCAAAGCAGGGAAAAGAGATATGCCGATAACCAGAGAAATTATTTTGAATTTCAAGCGGGAGATCAAATTTTATTGAAGGTATATCCATTGAAAGATGTTATAATATTTGGTAAAAAAAGGAAATTTAAGCCCTAGGTACATCAGACCTTTTAAAATCCTGAAAAAATAATTGGAAATGTGGATTACCATTTGGAAATGCCACCTAGCCTTTCTAAATTACATGATGTATTCCATATCTTTTTGTTTAGTAAGTACATTGAAAACATAATGCATGTGATCAATTCTGAAGAAATATAAATATAACCTGATTTATCTTATTATGAAGATCCTATCTAGGTTCTTGACACTATTGAATAAGTGTTGAGGAATTGTACGACTTGGATGGTAAAGGCAACGTGGGAACCTGAGGAAATTATGATGAATAACTTCTTAAATCTATCCATGAGGTGAAATTATGGAAATTTTTAGGAAGCAAGTTTTTGAATGGGTGAATAGTGTAACACCCCAAGATTTTACGATATGTCTCTTCTTAAATAAATTTAATCTCTTCGATAGCTTGCATTGCACGCAACATTGAGTTAAACGAACCATGATCTATTATTAAAATATTATTATATTATCATGATAAACTAGTCACTAAAATTGATGGATATGAATAGGACTAACTAAATTATGAAAATTATAAGTTTGGACACTTATAAAATAAACTCATTGGTTATCGATAAAAATAAAAATCATTTGAATATAAAAGAAATGTTTTTATGTGAGCACAATGTGTATTTATCTTAATAAATTTAATTGATCACTATTAGTGAATTATTTTAATGAAATGTTCATATTATATAATCAATAAATTTTTTTATCATTCATATAGAGTTTTTACTAGGAATAGAATAATAATAAATCCATTTTTATGCTTAAAAATGTATCTTTTTAAAAAGAAATTTTCATCACATTTTGCACACTTATTTTAAAATTAATTTATACCACTTATAGAAATGGAATCTTGAAAATGGATTTTATATTTAGAATATTTATGTTCAAATTTAGAAAATAGACCCCTTTTATTTTTGGTCAATATGAATCGTAATTGTGGTAAAAATTTTCACCCCGGTAAAGGGTAAATTGGGTTAATCAAGGTTAAAACCAAATGATAAGGTTATAATATTTAATATTAATTATTATTGGATGAAGTTAATTCTAAACTTATCACCTTAGTATCAAAATTAATATGTTTAATGGAAAAGTTTCCATGAAAATGACTTATATAATATTTAAATAAAAGAAAGTTACAAAATGTCACTCTTTTAGTTTTAAATATCTATTATGTGTCTACATAGGGAAAAAAATTTATGAACGAATATGAATTTAAATATTTTGAAAAATTAAATTATATTCATGGTGATAATTTGTTTATAATTTTTAGTGATTATATAATTACCTTAAATTCTCGTGCAACACTAATATAATATTTATTCAATTAATAGAAAAATAAAATAAATAATATTAAAAAAATTAAAAGCGATATAATTTGAATTATTTATAGTGTTCCATGAATTTTTTATATTAATATAAAATATTAGTAATTTTTAAATTAATTATATTTTCAATCCAACTTTTTCTTGATGTATTTGAAGTCAAATTAAATGAATAGTGTCAAAATTAACATTAATGATAATTTATCGAAATAATATTTTATTATATTATTTAAAAATCATAAAAATATTTAAATAGGACACAATGTAAAATATATGGTTGAAAATTTCATACCTTTTCCATTTATGAGTCAATAGTTACCTTATGTGTAAAATTATAACCCTTTAAGAGTGAAAAATATGTTACCATGGTTAATGTTGAAATAGGTTAATTAAGGGGTTAAACCAATATATAAGGTTTAAAACACAACATTAACCAGTAAAAATTTTATTGTTTGATGATATTTCAACCATATCCTACCCTAGGTTAAAATACCTTTCCATTTGGATGATTGTTTTGATAATGACTTTATTATAATTTAATCTTTTAGGCAATTCCAAAAGTGCCCCTCACCACAATTATTAAAGGGCACCTCCTCCCTCACTTTTTTACACCCATTGAGCCTTATATCTCAAACAAAATCTACCAAAATCCATTAAAATATTAATTATACACATTATAGAGGTTTTTCACAAAATTTCAACTATAGGACCCTTAATAAGGGATTTAAAGGGGTTCTTTTAAAGGAGAGGTAATCGCGTTAACCGGTCACTTTCTTTTTACTTATTATTTACCTCATCAAAATATAGGGTATTTATCATAAAATAATAAATTAAGTATCCTAAATATACTAAAATTTTATTATGACTATTAAATAACCATTATCCACCCTCTTTCCCATCAAATGGGAAGTGAAGGTATCATTTGTGCGTATGAACGACTTACCGTCTTCACATAGTGATACAATTCATTTTCTACCACCATATTTCATGGATGGTTATTATGATGGGTTTAATTTTTATACATTATACTTATGAAATCATTATATACTTTTAATTATAATATTACATCTACCTTCTTACCTTCCAATCCGTTGGAATACAATAGCATCGCTCGTGCGTACGTGTGGACTACCACCTGCACAAAGTGATGTGATTTATTTTTCATTTATATTTTACTTGGATAGTAAATAGGATGTATTTTATGAATATATATGATTTATATGATATAATAACAACTCTATAAATAATAATTAATATTTTACTTTCTTTCCTTCCATTTTTTGAAAAATGAAAACCACATTAATGTGTATATACGACCTGCCATCTCCATGAATGGTGTAATTCATTTTTCTATCTATAACTTTTATGGATGACTATAAATATTTTTATAGTGAATATATATGATATTTATATAATTATCAACATTTTATATATGATGTAACCATGATTAAATTACAAGGACCAAAATTAATAAACCAAAACATATATGAAAAACAAAGTAGTTACCACCTGAGATAGTGAGTTTAATAAAGAATTGTTAATAAATGGGTAATAAAATTTTATAAGTAAATAATATAAGGTATTATATATATGATTATGGTTCTATAATATATGTATAATAAATCCATATTTATTATATAGGATTTTGGATGCATACGATGGAATTCAAACTTGAGGTAAGTGTTTATTTCACAATCTCATCACTATTCACGATTATCTCCATTAGGGGAGTCTTTTCTTCCATATCCATATTTTATAAAAAAAATTAACAGATATTTTTTCTATCCTCCAATTATTTGTTAAATTAATTTTTATCTATGTTTAAAATTTTTACAAAATTTTTGTTTTAAAGGAATCTTCTTGTTTTTTGAATGGGGTACTTTTTGACTTTTATCGAAAGTGTAAAATGAATGTTTTTAACTTATATAACATGAATGTTATTTATTGATATCATGAATGCTCAATTATTTGAATATTTCTTTATAATTTTACAAGTTTATTTTTAAATAAAATGTTTTCTTTAATATATGTGAAGTTTTTAGTTTTTTTTAAATTATTTTCAAAGTAAAAAGGGTATTTTCCTAAAGAAATATTACAATAATCACTTTAAAGTATTTTATTATATGTAAAAATACTTTGAGAATCTTATTTTGAGTATGTAATGTAATTAAATATTCTAACATATTTTTTGGATGTTTTATTACTAACTTGAATGGGGAAATTATTAATATTTCATATGCTAGTTCTTCTAATATAGGTAATTATTGATTTTTAAGGCATATTTATTAAGTTGTATTTTTTATTCATATGATTAATTCATCAAACTTTGTAGGTGATGGGAGGATATCACTATAGCCTCTATATGAATCATTAGTCCTCATGAGATAAACTATATGGGGTTTTGGATGAGGCTTTACCCATTTATTTTAAGATGTCTTGGCCAAGGTCTCAACAGTAAGTTTTAGATGTTTGTAATTATGAATCCTCTCATTATGAAATTAGTTATTAATGTCCACATGATTATTAAATTTGTTATGATATCCATGTATTAGTTTCTAGTTCATACAATTATTTATATGAAATTATTTTGACCATCATTTATTTTTACCATATTATTTATACCTTATTAGAATCTGTTGTACGCATGACCTTACTGAGTGTCCGAGAACACCCTTTTTTTGTTTTATTTTTACCAGGATATAAAAAATGGTATTATGAATAACATCAATGATGAAATAATTATTTTATGCTATGTATTTTATATTTACAATGTAATATGGTAATCATGTTTGTTTACGGTTCTTCAATACCACTAAACTATTTGGTCATTTGGGATGAGATTAATTGTATCTAGTGTCAATGTAATAATGTAACCACTGGCTCTAGGCCACTAGAGTTGGGGTGTTTACAATTTATCATAGGGTTAGAGTTTGGTGGAATTCTAAGCCAGTTGTATCTTCACAAAGTATTTAATATTTAATTAATTAAATATTAATTATTCCCAAGAATTCATCCAGTGATATCTTGAAAATATAATATCATATTGAAATACTAACTTCAAGATTGAGTCTAGAATGATTTATTTTCCTAGGAAACGTGTAAACTCACCTCGATATTTGGGAATTCTCTAGGGATATTTAAGGGGATGTTTTCTTTCTATTTTATTTATTTCCCCATTTTTTATTTTCTCCCCATTGTGTATTGATGTGTATAATGAGAGGGGATCCTCCCTTATATTTCACGATCATCTGAGAGAAAAGAAGAAGAAGAAGGAGAGAGTATTACCTCTGAGGAGTTAGATTGGAGCTATATTAGGATGCGGTGGCTACATGGTTTGGATCCTAGGTCAAATCTTTGATGTTTCATACCCTGTGATAGGATTTATTTTTAAATTTTAGGTGAAAATACCTATATATATATATATTTAGTTTTTAATAATTTTTTTGGGTTATTGGTAGTGCCATGAGAGACTAAGTGGGATACTTATTGGAAAATCAAGAGATCCAAAGGCTTTACAAGGGATTTATATTTGTGAAATCTATATATATGGTGTTTAGTTATCAATAAAACATGTTGTGTGTTCTTAAGTTTTGTATAATAGTGGAAGATAAGTGTCAAATGGTGTGTGTGTTTGGGACATACCGTTTAGAGAAGCTCAGGGTGTGGTCAAGTGCTCGACCATATATTACTGAAGTAATGAGAGTAATTGAATTGAATGACTCCATAAATGAGATTAAAAGAGAAAAAAACAAAATAATAAGAAAAATATTTTGAGACATAGTGATTTATGTGGTTTGGGAAATGATCCCTACATTTCTAGAGATGCAGAATAATTTCCCTAATTCAGAAGCATAATTATAGGGTGATTTCAGAGAATCACAGACATAGAAACCCTAGCTCAAATGATATCATAAATAAGACAATGAAATAATGTCACTAAACACAATATAATTACACTTTTCTACAGTTACCAGTGGCTAAAAGTCTGTAGAGCTACTATACCACTTTCTATAAAGTTCTAGATGCTACAACAATGATGTTAAAGTTTTCACTACTATATTGATCTGTCAATGTTTCTAGTCAGCTCTTCTATAGTAGGTCAGAGTTTCCACAGTGTCCAAAATTTGGGTTAAGGTCCTTTGTCCCCTAGACCCCAGAGCAGGGGTGTATTGTCCCCTGCAACCCCCAGTGACCTCACCATGGAGGTCGAACTGTGGGAGTCATATCCTGGTGTATAGAATGGGTCACCAACAATCATCCCAACTTCATCCAAGGATTAGGAAACATCAATCCAAAAATATCTCACTTGGAGTCTAATATAATATTCTAACCCACTTCAATTCTACTATCTTAGACAACTTACTTAATCCAAGATCCTTCTCCTCTTCACTCTCCAATGCATGCTTTCCATTAAAGATTTAATTTTCATCTAAATATTGATTAAATACCAATTATTTTTCCTTATATTCTTATATGGAATTATCCTATTTTTTTCTTTTATCCTCCATTCATCAGTGGATACCAATAGAGGCACAATTGTGACTCAAATTCTCTATCACCACCGGCTTCATTAACATGTCTTATAGATTATTTGTTCCACAAATCTTCTATAATACCAACAACCCATTTTATATCAAGCCTCTGATAAAATAATAATTCAACTAAATTTTATTTATCTAAGCATGAAATAATAGGTTATTTGAAATATATATAGCATTATAATTGTTACAGTGCAATAAATTTTCCTCTCACTTTCTATATAGCTCCTATAAGAATTTCTTATCCAAACCATCTCCTTCCCAGATTTTATTACAACAATTTATTCCACCTCTATGGTGGATAAATCCACCCTCTTTTTCAACTAAGATATCCAACTTATTGAAGTTCCCACGTAGGTAAATACATAACCTATGGTAGTCCTCCTATTATCGAAATCACCTCTAAGGTTAACATCTACTATCACGACCTGACCGAAACCGGAGCTTGAGCCACAACTACCCCAAGCCCACCTCCATAGGATTAGGTTTGGAGACCATCACTAAAGGCATAAATGACATAGGGAGGCCTTTTTCTAATTACCTATACACACACACAACCATATCAATGCAAACGCTTATAGTAATAATAGTAAAATATGAAAAATGCTATAGGAACAACCATGCATGTAAAACCTCTAAACATTATAATAGCATGATAGTGAAAACTGAAAATTAAATGAAAAAAATACACACACAACCCAAAATATGTCCCAACCTAATAAAAATGGAAAGTAAAATGATGATAGAGACTATATCCTAATATCTAAATTATGACCACCATATGTAGTTCAAAGTACCAGGTATCCCTAAGCTCCTCTAAAGTCACTGCCGACCTATCATTAGTTTTCATAAGAAACAACACATTCAGGTAAATAACATGTAGGGGTGAGTATATACATAGCCAATATGACACCCCAGAAACTAAAGGGGTAGAAATAAGAGATACAATAGGAATAGAAATATAGTAAATAAAAAACATGATGCATAAAGTAGTGAAAGAGAATAGCTCAACCCAAACCAAGAGAGAGATAGTAACCTAATCTAAACATAAGGGACTCAACATGGTGTGTAGATGAACTACATGTGGATTCTTTACCACCCATAATAGGAGAGTGAACTCATCCAACCATGAGAATCTATACACATAAATCACGTGGTATACCCCATGCATATTTGTAACCTATGGCAGGAGAGTAACCAAATCAAAAGGTATGAGTACATATGTGTATATATATATTATCAGTCAAAGAATGAAAAATGAGAGTGAAATAGGATCTCCATATCATAGATTAACCCAGAAAAAGAGTCTCCAAGAGTTCTAGAAGTCCATCAACAATTCCCAACATCTCACACGTCTACTCATAAGTAACTATGTAAAGGCCCACACCTCACTATTGTGTCACATAGCTGAGGGGGCACAAACTAAAAGTAGAGGACTTGCACCCTAGTGTGTCAGGGGGGGGGGGGGGGGTTCCACTCTATAAGTATCTGTAGAGAATCCACACCCAATATTATGGGGGGTTTCACTTTATAAGTATCCATAGGGGACTTGTGCCCAAGATGATGGGGGATTCCACTCTGTAAGTATTCATAGAGGATCCGTGCCTAAGATGATGGGGGGGGGGGGGGGTCCAATTGGTAATTATGTGTAGAGGACCCGCATCATGGTGTGTTAGGGGGGATCCACTCTAGTTTAATGAGGACCCACGCCCTATCTGATATAGGGTTCCACTTCGTAAGTATCTATAGAGGACACATTCCTAGTGCATTAGGGGGGGGGGGTTCTGATCTAGTGTCATGAGGACCCACACCCTATCTGATATGAGGGTTCCACTAGATAAGTATTTGTAGAGGACCCGTGCCCTAGTGTGTAAGGGGGTTCCATTCAAGTGTCACAAGGACCCACACCCTATTTAATAGGGGTGTTCCACTTGGTAGATAGAGGACCTACACCCAATATGATGGGGGGTTCCACTCTGGTCATCAAGGACCCACACCCTATCTGATAGGGGGTTCCACTTAGAAGTTAAAGGACCCACATCCAAGATGATGTGGGGTTACACTATATAGAAAACCTTTGGTGGTCCTACCTAATCACTGCCATTGTTGGGCATCACCTCAATAAGCACCATGATCAGAAAATTTTACATCATATCCCAAAATTCACAATAGAGGGAGCCATCATGTTCTATGCAGAAAAAACACTCAAGATAGCTTACTTGTAGGCCAAAATTTGAGTCTAAATGAAGGAGATACAGAAGATTGAAGTTTCCTAAAAAGGAACCAAGGGGTACATGACATGTAAGGGGACCCACACGACATGTGGTCCCACTCCATCACCTGGCCGTGTCCATGGAGGTACATGGATCACCTATTGTGTAGGTATATACAACATGTGAGGGATATACACAGTTTTACCATGACACTCTGGGTCCCACCCATGTGCTTGGTTGTGTTCGTGTATCCACCCTATGTTCGTGTACATCAGTACACAATGTACCTCTCTACATGGGGTTCCACCCATGTGCTTTGTCCATGTGCTCCACCACATAGATTATCCACATGGTAAATTGGGTACATGGTGTGTAGGGAGTCTACACGATGTGTCATCCTTATAATTTTCCAAAACCCTAGCCGTTGTAGTATAGGGACTGACACACCGTGTGTTATTCAAACCACATGGTTTGTAGTCTAGATTTTTCCAAAATATCAGATTCATTCTCTGCACATCATATTTGGTCTTCCTCCTTAAAATTTGGCTTCATCTTTACCCGAAATCTATGGATCTAGTCACCATTTTTCATTTCCAACCATTCAATGGCTGGAAATCTAATCCCATTAACCTGTGGGGTTTCGTCATATGCCCCGCATGCCTAAGTTCCTTACGCCATTGACAATTCAGATACCTATCATTGAAATGATCTCCCATAACCCACAAAAAACCTAGATCTTCCTCTGATTCATTGATACGCCCCTCATACATGATTTCATAGTGATTCTGGGAGTCCGATCGGACTCGGTATCGCTCGACAACATCGAACTTGGACTGTAGGGTCCAACTAGTGAAAAATGTGAAACAATTGAGGTGTAAAGGCATAAGAAAAAATGTTTAATTGATCATTTTTAATATTTCTTGGCTAACAATAAAGAATTAAGATATTCGGGGTTATAAAACTATTGAATAAATAATTTAATCGACACATGGGCGCATGTAAAGGCCACAATTAGTGTAGTTCAAAGGAGGGGATTGATATGATCAATCAATTTAATCAAAAAGGGAATAAAAAAATTGACGATTCCTACATAGAGATTGGATAATTATTCATTAAAGAACACACTCACCAATGATCAAAGGGAGCCATTGCGTTTTCTATTTCATAATCTTCTTTGATTTTGTCATTGTCTGATATGATCTGCCAAAAGAAGGCATGAGAACTTCACTTAGAAATCCCAAGGTTATGAGGATAACCCTGTGAAAATCACCATGGAGGTATTCTTATATAAATTTTATTTAGGTTAAAATAATCAATTAATTAAATTAAATTAATTAATTAACCAACTGAACATACCACCAATGGGTGAGATATCTAAATGCCTCACACTGACCTATTTTAGGTCGTGACTAGAGTAAACAACATGTTCTAGACTCAACCATGGTCTTAGATTTATTATTTGAGATTCTATTTAATATTTATCCCATTTTATTTAAGAAACCATGCACATGAAATATAAAATATATTTAATATTTAAAAAAAATTAATTACGGGCACACTAGGTCTAAGAATCTCACACCTCTCAGCACCAATATATGAAAATATATGTTGAAGCATTTCAAATTACTCCAAGAAAAAAACTAGGTCTCTATATACACATACCCCTGTAATGATTTTCCTTTCCCAAAACACAAATATTTTTCTTTCTTCACTTAAAATACCTTAGTATCCACTTCACAACTTCCCAATGTTTCTTTCTAAGTTTAACTATGTTCCTACTCGTAACTCCCACCACATGAGAAATATTAAGCCAGGTATAAACCATGGCACACATCAAGATTCCAAAAAATGATGTGTATGAAATTTTTTCCATGAACTCAACCTCTTCTGCTATCTTTGGTGCTTGTTCCTTTGGCAGTTTGAAATGGATTTCAGGGGAATAGAAACCGACTTTGCTTCCAACATAATAAATCTTCTAAAAAACTTTCTAATATAGTGATCTAGTGATAACATCAAGGTTCCAGCTATATGGTCTCTCTTGATCATCATACCCAATTTTTTTTCTATATTTTCCATATTAGCATCTATATACACATATTCCAAACCAAAAAATCCTTGTAAATAAGAATCTTGCCTCCTTTGCTGACTAGATATCCTCAAGTAGACATTATCCCATTGGTAAAAATAGAATTCTATCAATGAAATATATTTCCATGTTCACCACCTCTACCTAGAAATTATTGGGTAACCCTGTGTATAAAATAATACTCCCATCATGTTCATTTAGTGCCATGTTCATCCTTTAAACTACACCATTCTATAATGGAGTATTTGGAAGAGTCTTTATCCACCAAATTCCATTATTATCATATAATTCCCTGAATGCATTACTAAAATACTATCCACCATTTTCAAACCTCAATAATTTTATCTTGGATCTTGAATCGTTCTCCACCATGGTTTTCTACTTCAGAAATATGTTAAACACATCATATTTTCTTTTCATAAAGTAAACCCATTCCTTCCTTGTTAATTTATCAATAAATGTTACATAATATTATGAACCTCCAAGGGAATATACTAGTGCAGGACCCCAAAAATCAGTGTGCACCAACTATAACTTCTTGGCCTTTGGTGTTCTACCTACTTTTGTAAAGGATACCCTTTTATTATTTTCAAAAATACAATCATCACACAAGCCAACATCCACTAAATTCAACTCGGGTAGCATTCATTTTCTTTCCATAACCTTTATCCCCTTATCACTCATGTTTCCTATATTATATTAATACAATTGTGAATACCTAATAGAATTTATTATTGTAGGAATGTACATGAAAATCCCTTCTATATTGTATAGGGTTCCATTCTTTACTCCTCGAGTTATGAACATTTCCCCCTTAGTAATCTTCCATGAACCACTGGTGAATGTAGTTATAAAACCTGTATAATCAAGCTACCTGATAGAGATAATATTTCTTTTTAATCTATCGATATACCTTAAATTTTCCAGAGTGAGAAAAATCCCACTGTTGGTCTTGATTTGTGCATTACCCTTCCCCACAATCTATAAGGGTTCATCATCAGTAAGACATACCTTGATAAAATTTCATGAAACATAATTGTTTCAGAAACCCTTCTTTGAAGTGGAATAGAAAGATTCCCTATAGTCTAAAATCTAAGACTCTATAGGGTTATCCATGATTATCATCTAAAAATAAATAGTTCCTTCATCCACCGTGTTTACTATATTGGTTTCAGTTGCCTTTCATTTTTCTTCACACACCTCATTGATGTGTCCTTTATTACCACAAATACAATAGGTATGACCAGGATCCTTTTCCTTATATTGAATCTTTCCACTTTATTTTAATCATCCTTTGTGATTATCTTGTTGTGTGTATCCACCTCTTCCTTCCACATTCAAAGAAGAACCATAGAATCTCCCTGGTTCTCTTCTCTAAAGACCCTTAATGAGGATTAAGACTCGCATGACTTTTAGAACCAAATTTGTATTCCCTGAAGAACTAATCATAACTATTATAGTGGATTCCCAACTATCAGGTAATAAATACCATAAAACTAGATCATATACCTCATCATCCAGGGTAATTACCACTGATTAAAACTGACTTGTGATGGTGTTGAATTCATTGACATGATTGACAACAATCTTCCCTTTAATCATATTTAGATTGAATAATTGATTCCTCACGTACACTTTTTTCAATTCATAAGGAATATCATACACATTCACAACATATTTTATCAAGTTCATATTCACTGGTTTTTCCTAGAACTAGTCATTTCAGTAAGTCCCATTCGAACTTCTCCATCTTCACTGTTTTTTCTCCCAAAAGTGACAAGTGAATATTTTTCTGATAAAGATAATCCTTGACCTTCATCCTCTAGTAACTGAAATAAGTTTTGTCTAAATTATTGATCTTCACCTTGACATATTCCATAGCCATTGTTCAATTTTAGAAAATTGAACTCAATGTTATGAAATCAGGATATGATACCATTTTTTGAGAAAACCATGGGAGTAACAATGATGAATAATTCCAGAAATGAGAGTAAAAGGAAAAAAGAATAAGAAAGAAGATCATGAGACACAGATATTTACATGTTTCAAAAAATGATCCCTATGTCAATATAGACGTAGAATAATTTCACTAATTCAAATGTAGAATTATAGGGATATTTCAGATAATTACACACATATAAACTTAAACTAAAGTGATATCACAAAGAAGATGGTGAAACTATGTCACCAAATCCAAAATAAGTCCATTATGTTAAAGTGACTAATGGTTGGAAGTATGCGGATATAAAATGACACCATCAAAAAATTCCAAGTTTATATAATAATAATGTCAAAGTATACACTGCTATAGTGCCTTGTTGTTGTCATAAGTCATATATACTATAGTTTAGTCAGAGTTGCTATGGTTCCCAAAATTTTTCCCGAGGGCCTTAAACTCCCGGACTCCTGAGTAGGGGTGAACTATCTCTGTAACCCCCATTGACCATCATGGTGGTCAAACTATAGGAGTTATGGCTTGGTGTGAAGTATGGGCCACCACCAATTAACCCGACTTCATCAGAGGACCAGAAAACATCAATCCAACAATATCCCACTTGGATCCTTATCCTCTATGATAACTTTCTTCAATACCACTAACTTAGACAACTTACTTAATCCAAGATCCTCCTCTTCTTCACTTGCTAGTGCATGATTTATATTCAAGATTTAATTTAAAGCTTACAATTCATGAAATAATAACTGTTTTACCTTATATGAACCCATAGTGCTCTCCCATTTTCTGCCTCTCATCCTCTATACATTAGTGGAGACCAACAAAGTTTCAAAATTGCCTCAACTTATTTATCACCATTAACTTTGTTAACATGTATGCAATATTTTGGTTCCATGAATCTTCTATAATTCTAGTAACCCATCTTTTATTAGGCCTCAGATAAAATGGGGCTTTAACTAAATTTGTTTCATTTGGGAAAGATACATAGGGTTCTTTGCAATATTTATAACACTCTGAATATCATAGTTCAATAAATTTACCCCTCACATTCTGTCCATATCCTATAAGAAGTTTTTCTGACAAACCATATCCTTTACAACTTCTGTTAAAACAATATATTCTTCCTCTATTGTGGATAACAAGACCAACTTCTATAATTTTGATGTCAAATTACTATAATTCCTCTACAGGTAAACACAAAACCTATTCTACTCCTCCTGTTATCGATTCACATCCAAGGTCAGCATCTACAAACCCCTACAAAGATTTTACTTTTCCAAAGAATAGATATACTTCCATGATTCCCTTCAAATATATTATTTTCTATTTCATAGCTTCCAAATGTTTCTTTATAGGGTTATTCATTTACCTACTCATAAATCTCACTACATGAAAAATATATGGTCGAGTATAGACTATGTCATACAACAAGCTTTCAAAAAATGACGCGTATAGAACCTTTACCCTGTACTCAACCTCTTCTACTATATTTAGTTATTTATCCATTGATAGTTTGAAATGGATTTCCAAGGTAATGGAAACCATTTTTTTCCAATATACTAAATCTTCTTAAAACTGTTCCAATGTAATCCGCCTGTGATAACATTAAGGTTTTAGTTTCATGGTCACTCTTGATATTTATCTCCAATTTTTAAACTTATTTATGATATTTCATCCTAAACTCCTCATCCATCTTCCTTTTAATCTCATTAATCCTCTATATACATGATCCTATAGTGAGCATGTCATCTATATAAAAAAGTAATATAATACACAAATCACCAAAATTCTTAAAATATAAGCATTGATCTATGTCACTCCATTTGTATTCATTTTTTCTCATGAATTCTTCAAACTTCTTGTTCCACTATCTGAGTGCCTTCTTTAACCCATATAATCTCTTTTAGAGATTTCAAACTAGTTATTCCTTTCCCAAACCAACATATCCCTATGGATATACATATAAATGCACTCCTCTAGATCTATATGAAGGAAAAATATATTCACATATAACTACTTAAGATGCAAGTCCTTTGATGCAACAATACTAAGAACTACTCAGGTGGTGGAAAGATTTACAATAGGTGAGAAAATTTTAGCAAAGTCAACTCATTACTTTTGTTAAAATCCTTTCACCACCTACCTTTCCTTACACATACTCTTACAATAATGTTATTCCTTGACATGTTACACCCATTTTTCTATAATTCTTTGTTTTCTTATGGAAAAGGTTGCAGCTCCCAAGTATTTTTGTTATGAAATCAAGAAATATCTTCCTTCATTGCCAACTCCCACTTACTTAACTCCTTCAACTGCATTGGCTCTTCAAAACATGTTTGGATCTCCACCATTAGTAAATAATAAATAATTTAAGGATGATGGATACCTATGCACATGCCTTATCACCCTTTTTTTTATCAATTTTAACTCAACTTGAGGAGTGGGATCCATTGGTTTCAGTTTCACATGCTCAAGTACACATTCAAGATCCACTTTCTCTTGGTACTCTAATTCTTTATTCCCACTATCAACTTCAGATTCCTGGAGATATTTGTATATGATACCCTCATTAAATATCATGTTCTGTCTTCTAATGATCATCTTGTTCTTATCATTCCCAACGTGATAACCAAACTCCTTAACATCATATCTAATAAAGAAATAACATTTGTATCATCATATGTATATACATATTACAAACAACTAAATACTTGTAAATGTGAGAGTATTACATCCTTTCCTAACCATATATCCTTGGGTAGACATTATCCCATTGGTAAAAATGGACTTTTATTGACGAGATATGCTACCATGTTCATTACCTCTATCTAGAAAGTCTTGGGTAACCCCTAATATTGCCTCATACTCTTAGCATGTTCATTTAGTGTCATGTTCATCCTTTTATCTACTCTATTCTGTTATAGTGTACCTAAAAGAGTCTTCTACCACTGAATTCCATTATTGGAATAGAATTACCTGAACTCATTACTATCATATTCTCTAAAATTTTCAAACCTCAAACATTTCATCTTAGATCCTAACACATTCTCCACCACAGTTTTCCACTTTTGAAACTTGTTAAACACATCAGATTTTATTTTCAAAAAGTAAACTCATACCTTTCTTTTCAATACATTGATAAATGTCACATAATATTGTAACCCTCCAAGGGAATGTTCCAATATATGCCCCCAAACATCAGTGTACACAATATCTATATTTCAAGCCTTCAGTGTTCTACCTCATTTTGCAAAGGATGCCTTTTTCTAATTTCCAATGATATAATCTTCACACAAGCCAACTTCCACCAAATTCATCTCCGATAGAATTAAATTTGTTTCTAGAACCTTTATCACCTTCTCACACACGTGTCCTAGATTTTAGTTCCATGGTTGTGAAACCCTAATAGATTTTTTTGTTGCAAGTATTTCCATGTGAATATCTACTATATTGTATAGAGTTCCATTCTTTACTCTCTAAGCTATGACCATAATTCCCTTAGTAATATTCCATACACCACTAGTGAATGTGGTGATAAAACCTAAATCATAAAGATTATCGACATAATTAACATTTATTATTAATATATGGATATAACTCACATTTTATAGAATGAGAAAACTCCCACTATTGGCCTTGATTCGTGCATCACCCTTCCCCACAATATGCAAGGGTTCATCATCAACAAGATGCACCACGTTAAAATTTATAGGAACATAATTGTTCAGGAAACCAATCACAAACTCCCATCGAAGGTACCCCTAATGGAATGAAAATAAAGAAAGAAGGATAGTAACACTTGAGTCTAGCCTCTAGTAGGTCCCAGGTTGGAAACTAGTAGCGAGGGTATAAAAATATCACATACAAAAGACATTACCCTCTATAAAAATATAGGATTGGGAATTAGGATATCAATGATCAATCAAATACAAGATGTAATATAAAATAAATTAACCAAAACCATCCCACAGTGCATGAATAATGTAAAAAAATACAATGAATCTCTAAATAAATACCCAAATAAATGTCTTATAGAAGTGACTCATGAACAACTCCAAAGGCCTGAGCAGGCAATGACTAGAACCACCCACATAGTCCTCTTAGAAACCTAAAAAATAGTTTGTATATACTTATGGTGAGTATAAAAGTATACTCAGTAGGATCACACCTAAAGTCTCTCATGCACACATGAAAATATAATTCTTATGAACTAGTGAGATAATATCAGAACCAACAACACCTAAATAAGACAACTAACCAAACCCATCCTCACCATGTAACACTTACCAAATAATGAATCCAATTATAATAACATAATAAGAAGCATATAAATAAAAGGGTACCCCATAACACTTTCCCACTAATTTTCTACTCTCACACCCCAATTTTGTATGTCACAACACTCCCATCTCTTTTGTATATAAACTTTTTCAAAGACACCTAGGCCATCACATCACATCACATCACAAAACATCACGCCCATGGAATCTAGGGCCATCACATCACATATCTCCCACAAAAACTTAGACCATCACATCACATCACTTTATATCTCTCCTGTAGGCACCTGGGCCATCACATCTCAACAACAACCATAACTAGAATAGTAGGGTATCATGAACATGAAGGACATAAAACTCATGAACTCCTCCTACCATGAACAACCCCCACCATAATCCATCTCATAAAACATCACCACAATTCACTTTTTAATTATATCCATCATAGGTTTTGCATGTCAATTCTTCTTAAAAGAGAGAGATAGTAAGATCAGGTATCTAGACATCCATCCTCACCACCAGGATTTTGGGAAAAACACCCCCAAAACATTTGGTTGTCAACACAGAGAGCATGATGCGGGTGGGGTACGTATATAAATCATGATGGAAATTAAATATATATAGTATAATTAACACAAAATCCCAACCTAAGGGTTCAAAATAAGGTTTTAATTCAAAATCACAACATTACCATAAGCCTCACAACCTCCATCACTTCCACTAACACTTCTAAATGAAAAAAATCACATAAAAAAGATTCACCACAACCACATTCCTTTACTTTCAAGTTAATCCAATTTCCATATTTCCCATTACCAACCATTTCATTATTCCATCCCATTAATTTCATTATTTCAATAAATTTATTTCACATTTATCAAAAACCATTTAATCCACTCCTCCCATTTTAAAACAAGTGTTCATTAATCATTTCATCTAATTAGCCAAACCATCCCATTATCCAAACCAGTCAATTCCATTTGAACTTCATTATTAACCAATTATCACATAACTACCAAGAAACCAGAACAACAACACACAAACACAACAAAAACCCAATTTCCCCATTCCAATAAGCCCCACATTGCCACTATTTCACATTACCACCACTTCTCATCACAACCACTACATCACAACCACCTACCATCACATCCGCCACATATCATAACCATATATCATAAAAATTTTCCTCACATCACAACACTTTTAAAATCATTCATATATCATTTTTAATATTTAGTAAGGGGATTTTAATCTCTTTAATTTCTTTATATCAATGACATTCTCACATAAGCCATAATTTCCATATGAAACCAATTAATTATTTAGATATGAATTATTATCCAATTTCATTAAAGGTGATAAAAAAACCCAAAAAAGGGTTTCATAGTCACAAAAACCAGAAAATAAATAAATCCCCCAACAACCATGATTTTCTGTAAGGAATCCAGCATGTACAATCACAATATCAATAATAAAAAAAGTAGTAAAATGTGCAATTTCTTTCCCCTTCCCATTCAATTTAACTTAACCCAATTCATTATCTTCATTAGGATGATGCATAATATCTTTATAAAATATAAAAAGAGAATAACACCTACTTCATTATACAACTTGACAAGAAATGAAGGATATTCTACCTCAACAAATCTTTCCTATTTTCCATGAAAGTTCTAAACGAGAGATGATAACCACTGAGAAACGCAAGGAAGGAAGACACATCGATTAACTTGGAACATAAAAACCCAAAACATCTTCTTACCAAAACATCATTGAAACAAAAAGTTTACCTTGACAAAAACCTCTTTTAGACAAACAATAGGGAGAAATAGGGAGAAACAAGGGGAATAAAAGAGCGAGGACTCACCAAAACCACCAGAGATCGATCTATAAAGGTTGTGGTTGAAATACACTAAAAGGGGACTGAAAGACTTCCTTAGGATGCACTTAGTTCACCCAAGAACTGAGAATAAAGTTAGGAGAATTAGGGTGTTCAAGGAGCTTTTGGGTTTTATAGGTAGCCTGCAAAATATAAGGCCATGATGTAGCACCGACCACCACATTACAAAACTGCTGAAAAAGGAAGGGACTATGACACAAAGGGAAGGACCACACCACAACCTAGCTGGTAAAAAAAACATCAAGAAATGAGGATATCTTGATGCTAAAAATCCAATAAAATAGGAAAAATTCCAAAATGCAGTGGAAACCACCACACCACAAAACCCACTTGCCAAGAATGGCCTATGTCGTAGCCCTGCTCCATGGTGCAAACTTTAAAAAAAATGACAGAAGCATTGAAAACTCACCCCTGAGACTCCATTTTGCAGTGAGGGTCTTCACACCACAACTATGCTGAAAATGATAGTATCGTCAAAGTCCTTCTTCTGATCCTTTGTGTTGTAGCTGGCCTCTCTACACACTACTATAAAAAAAATTCACAACAATTTTTTAATGACGATTTTCAATGAAAATTTATTTCGCATGGATTTTAAAAACCACCGCTAAATGTTTTTATATATATTTTTATATTTTTTCATATATTTTTAGCAGTGGTTTTTGAAAAACCACCTCCAAATCATATTTTTTTTATTTTTTTTATTTTTAAAAATTATTTTTAGGGGCGATTTATAAAAACCTCTTCTAAATTAATGGAAAAAATAAACTAGTACATATTTAATTATCATTTTTCATTAATAATAATTATTTATTATTTATAATCATTTATTTTTTATTATTTAAAATTTTAATTAATTATAATGTGATAATTATTAATTTTTTATAATTATTTCTTCATAATTATTTGGAACTTAAATTAATTCTTGGATAAGTTGAAAATAAGACTTCAACATAAAATAAAGATAACTTTAGATCTAGATGTCCATTTTAATTGAAAAAATAGTCAAATTGAAGCTTATAAAATGAGATACAACGAAATTAGATAATAATTTAGCAGTAATTAATAGAATAAAAATTATTATAGTTTTAAGAGAAGTTGAAAATCATACTTGAACTTCAAATGACCATAACTATTGATTTGAGTGTCTATTTGAGATCTACCACATATAAAATCAAATCATGTGATAATATTTAAGCAATATAAATTAGGGAGATCCTAGTCACTATTTTTTCAAGGTAAAAAAGGCCCAGAAGGCCACCAAAATTAAGTTTTTGGTTCAGATACCATGATTTTTGAACATTTGATGAGATATCAGCTTCATTTAAGAGTGTCTTTATATGATTCTTGGGTTGTCTATGATTTTATTCAATGGATTTACATTCTTATTAATTTTATGGTGTTTAAATTGTTGTTGTTTTTCCACTTTTGGAGATTTATTATCTATTATATATATATTGTATGTATTTCTATACATTTATGTATATCTATTTTTTATTTTTATATATTTATCAATATTTATTTAAAATTATATATATTTGTATCTATACATGGATATTTATATATATTTTGAATATTTTTCTATATTTATATACATTTTTAAATAATTATACATATTTATGTTTATATATTCTTATATCTTATATGGTTATATATATAGATATTTATGTTTACTTGTGTTTATATATATATATTTATATTAATATACAATTATATATATGTGTGCGTTTAGATATATTTAGGTAACATAAATGCATGTTTATATATATTTATGTAAATTTTATATATATATATATATATATATATTTATAAATATTTATATCCATTTATTATTTATTATTTATTTATCACTTATTTATTCTATATTGATTTATTATTTATTATTTATTATTAAATTATTATCAAATTATTATTTAATATTTATTTAATATTTATTATATATTATTGGATATTATTTATAATTTATTATTAATTTACTATTTATTATTAATTTATTATTTATTTTATATTGATTTATTATTATTTTTTTATTATTTATTTATTGATTATATATTTGTTATTAATTTATTATTAATTTATCATCAACATATTATTTTGTATTTATTTATTACTTGTTTATTATCTATTATCTATTAATTTATTATTTATTCATCATATATTAATTTATTCTTTTCTCTTAATTTATTATTTATTCATCACTTATTTATTCATCACTTATTAATAATTAATAATTAATAATTTATTTATATTTTACTTATTAATTATTATTAATTAATCAATATTTACTATTTAATATTTATTATCATATTATTTATTTATGAATCATTTGTTTGTTATTTATTAATCATTTGGTTGTTATTTATTAATTATTAATTATTAATAATTTATTTTGTATTTATTTGTTATGTATTATTTGTTTTTTACTTTTTTATTACTAATTATTATTCTTTAATGTTATCATTATATATATATATATATATATATATATATTAAATTTCCTTTACTCACCACATGAAGAGATTATTGGAGTGGTAAAGTTTTTTCAGAATAACCAAGAGGTAAGAGGTTCAAATCTCACCAATCACATATATATCATAAATTTATGTATGACATATATGACATATTCATGCATGCATGACATGTAATAAATAATAAATAAATAAATCACAAAAATACATAATTTTTTTAAAAAATAATAAATAATTAATTAATTACGTAAATAAAAAAATAAAAATAAAAATAAAAAAATAAAAAAAATAAAAAATAAAAGAAATATG
This sequence comes from Viscum album, assembly GCA_963277665.1. Lineage (NCBI taxonomy): Eukaryota > Viridiplantae > Streptophyta > Magnoliopsida > Santalales > Viscaceae > Viscum > Viscum album. Next base: position 1,075,971,186 of record OY728139.1, on the reverse strand, counting down.
CCGTTAAACCACCGCTAAATGATCCTCTTTTTTTTAAAAAAAAAACTACCACTAAATCGTTTTACAATGGTTTTGAAAACTACCACTAAATGATTAGCAATGCAATTTAGCGACGTTTTTGTAAATCCACCGTGAAACATTTTAGCAGCAGTTTAAACTACCACTAAAAGATTAATTTGTCATAGTGATGCCATAAGTATCTCTTTTCTATGGTGTATCCAATACTCTATGTCCTAGAATCCTTCTCAGTTAGATTTTCCAGTTGTAGCCTCCTTTTCCCTCCAACTACCTTAAAACCTCCTCTAGACACCTCCATTACCAGAATTCCTGCAAAGTAACGAGACAAAAGGTTTGGACCATTAAATCAGATACCTCTCAAACTATTTTCATACTCAAGAATCAAAACCAAACCTGAGAAAGGAAAAAATAAAAAGGACTGAAAAACCATCCCATGAGATACCTATCAAGGATCTCATTACAACCCCAATGCAACCATGCCACCTCATACCATCCTAAAGCCATTTCTCCTCCACAACACCATCCACACCACCATTCCAACCTCCAACCAACATGGAAAATAAAAACAAGATAAAACTTAAAACAACTCCATATACTGGGCATGTATCTATGTCTAACTCTCCCAAGTAATATATTCTAAGCCACTATGTCTCCACAACACATGAACTGAGGTAATGGTCCTTCCATGAAACACATTCTCATGAAGATCCTGGATATCTAATGACCGCTCTATGAATATCGCATTGAACTCAATATCCAACTATCCCTAGTCAATGACATGAGAGTAATCATGAAGATACCGATGGAGCTGAGACACGTGAAAGAAATCATGAATCTGGTCTATCCACTATGAGAGTGCTAACTGATAATCCACCTTGCCAATACACCCCAACACCTTTAAGGGTCCCACAAACTAGGGATAAAGCTTACTCCCCTTTCCAAACCTATTCTTCCCATGCTGAGGATAAACCTTTAAGAACACGCGGTTCCTAACCTCAAACTCTAAGGGGATTATCCTAGATCAACATAAGACTTCTACCGGTGATGCTATACCTTCACCCTTGCACGAATAACCAAAACCTTTCTATCATGCTATGGACCACATCAAGACTGATAACTGAAGAATCTATAACCTCGGCCCAATATAATGGAGAATGACATGGCCACCCATAAAAAGCCTCAAACGGGTCCATGTCGATGGATGAGTGATAAATTTTTTTATAAGAAAACTCAACCAAAGACAAGTTATTTTCCCAAGATATGATAAAGTCTAAAACGCATGTCTAAAATATATCCTCCAGAATCTAGACCCTCTACTATGTCTTCTAGTTTGTCTAAGGTTAGAAAGCAGTTTCAAGGAAAAACTGAGTGCCAAAATCATGTTGCAATCCTATTCAAAGTCATGAGGTAAAAATAGCATCCCAATATGAGAAAATAGACCTTTGAAATCCATGTATCCATGCAACTTCATCCACATACCTCTTTACTAAGACATCCATGATGCCCGACTCCTTGATCATTAGGAAGTGAGATGACTTCATCAGCCGGTCCACTATTACCTAAATAACATCATATCCTTCTTAAGGTTGAGGTAATATTGTGAATAAGTCCATTGATATGTCATCCCAATTCAACTTAGGAACATCCAAGGGTTGGAAAAAATCTCCAAGAACATGGTGTTTAACCTTTACCTACTGGAAAAACAGACACTGAGCCAAAAAATATGCCACTACTCATTTATCATGGGCCACAAAAACCATGTACTCATTATATGGTAAATCTTAGATACTCTCGGGTGTACCTATAAAGGTGAGATATGAAAATCATGAAGGGATATCTCATACATCACTACTAGAATAAATAGACTCCCTTGAAATAACATATATTTCTGACCATCTTCCGACCATCCCTCTGAAGCATCATTATGGCCAACATAATCGCGAATCACCTATGCCTATGAGTCTCCCTATTGAGACTCATCCACCTACCATAGCAGATATAAATACACTATCACATAAAATAGGAAACCTACATCATTTACCACCCTTGTATCTAAGTGCAAGGCCTCCAACTCCTCCATCACCTTACAAGCATCTCTGGAATCCTGAACAACATCCCTTTACATCTTCCTGCTCAACACATCATCCATGACATTCCCCTTTATTGAGGTATAGGAGACCTCAAAGTCATAATCTCAGAGAAACTCTGTCTACCACTATTTTGTAGATTTATGTCACACTGAGAAAATATATACCTCATGATCTTATGATCCATAAAGAGCACAAAGAGTTATCTAATGAGATAATATCACTACAACTTTAGCACAAACACAACCGCTACTAGATCCAAATCATGGGTAGCATAGTTATGCTCATGGGGGAGTAACTGTCGAGGACCATAAGAGATCAATACCATTTTCTTCATCAAGACACATCCCAATAATAGATAAGAATCATCATAAAACACCTCAAACATGACCCCCTACTTTGGAAATTAGAGTACCAGAGCACTTAACAATTTCCCCTTCAGGTAGTCAAATACTTCCTGACACTGATCAGTCTAGATAACATCCTAGTTATTCCTGGTAAAAGATTCCAATGGGACCACAATACATGAGAAATTGGATAAAACCTCCAGTAATATCCCATAAAACTAAAAAATCTACAAACCTATTCCACATTCTTGGGTGCTTCCTAAAAAAATATTACCTTGATATTTGATAGGTCCGTAGCCACACCTTGTCCAGACACCACATGTCACAACCCATCCTAGTGGGGCCTGCACCGTGACTACCCAACCCCACCTCCAATAGGCCAGGGGCTAGTGACTAGCACTGAGTAGGCATATTACTAACATGGGAAGCATTGCCTAGGAATCTGTACACACACACACATCTCCAAGACCACAAATTCTGAAATGTAAAACCACTAGGGAAAAAAATGCATGAATACAACTAAACCATCCAACAAAGTATGACAGGAAGTAAAGTGCGGAAAGTAAACTGGGCCAAAATACAAGCCCACCAAAACAAGAGTCTGGAAACTGCAAAGTCCAACCTGTGAACGAAAAGAGTTACTGGGAATACTGCTCGTAGCCATAGGAACACCTCGGCCTGTAGGGAACTCAGAAAGCCCGGTCTTGTCCTGGTCTGCCCTGGACTCTTTCAAAAGGATGCTCATATGCACAAGACACAACACGTGCGGGCAAAGCCCGTGCAGGGGTGAGTATAACAATACTCAGTAGAGGACCCCGAAAACCACAAAGCAATACAAAAAGTAAAGGTACAATCATCTATACACAATATATGTCTAAAGAACATATAACAAGTGAAACATAGTCCAGATATACTCAAAACCCTGATTTGTGGTCTAGAGGCAAGTCACACAACCACATACCTCGTATAGGGATTCCGTTCAAAGATTCAACGAAGCACTCGTTATGGGAGAACACACTCCATGAGTCTGGTAGATTTGATGATGTCCGTATGAGAAGTACGGTTCGTCGGGAAATGCCACGAGAGGTAGATACACTCATTACAGGAGGCAAACTTCTGAGTGGGAAGGATCACGGTAGATAGATACACTTATTACGAGAGACACACTTCTGAGTGGGGAAAGATCACGATACACAAATGAGGATCACTCCCAGGGCCATGGAGGATACCACGACTCATCCGGATTCACCAAATAGGTAGAGGATCAACGCCTAGTAGAGTTGGTCACGTCGATGCCTGAATCTACCTAGGGTCAGGAATGGATAGAAGATCTCGCTCCGGGCCTCTCGGAGGGATGCCTGACTCTATCATAGAAATTCCTACTAAAGGGATCATAATTTTATAAAATGAAATGATTACTGACCTTCAGAGGAATGAGAAGAAGGGGAACTAACCCAAAAAAAACATGTCTAAGATATGGTGGACAAGATGACCAAGCCATTTTTCAAAAAGTACACGACATGTAGGAAGGTCACACACCATATCTTCTGACCCCGGGTACTTACCATGTTCAACGGCCCGTGTTGTAAGGTCGGTTGTGTAGAAAAAGTGAGTACACAGTGTGTGGTAAGGATTACATGCCATGTCTGAGTATCTGGGGTTGGCTCTGTGTACACTAGCCATGTGCCCGTACAAAGCCTCAACCCATGTATGCCAGCCCGTGTAGTCGGTACACGGGGTGACCCGCGCTACTTGCCTCACATGGTCATGCGGTGTAGTACACAGCCTTGTACTACACCCCGTGTCCGTGTACCCCTAGGATACACGTCGAGTCCTGCGTAGCCGCCTATGCCATGTTGTGCAGAGAGTACATGCCATGTTCTGAAGCCATGTAGTCCATCCCATGTCTGTGTACTATCCAAAGTATACGCTGAGCTTCAGGGAAGGTTCAACACACCGTGTGACTAGGGTCACACACCGTGTGATACCCGTCTGACACTCGAAACCCTAGCCACCATCTCAAGTACTACACGGTGTGTTCTTCGGAAGTACACGCCATGTATTCTGGAAATTTCCAGAAACATGAACCTCCACCGTCATGCCTCCAGTGATGTCTGATTCATCAATCCGGTCATCCAATCATCGATAAACTCATGAGTTTTGGTTTCCCCAACACCATGAAGCTTCTCCTGACGTTTTTGGGCCTCTAATAGGCTCCGAAAACATGTTTTGATCTTCCCACGCGAAGAACACTCAAAGAACGACCTCTTTTGATCCGAGCCGATTTGCTATCCATCATGACCATCGCACCTCCGTAGGTTCATTGTGATATCGGATTTCCAGTTTGGGATCGTTGCGTTGTAAGATGGGTGCGTAACGATCCGTTGTTCATCGCCCCATGAAGAATACGAAGAACACGCAAGAAGAAAAGGGGAATGAAAATTCAATAAAACAAATGGAGGAATGAACCTCCGCCTTCATTCGTCACGACATTGATACAATCTCATTAGTAGGTTTAAACGGAGCAGGAATCTACAATATTAATCAACATGAATCAATTCCCCATAATCATCCCAACAAAACCCTCCTACAAGAACATACGAATCCATGGATCAACTTGTTCGTGGTTGATCCGCGTTCATCGTTTAAATTCAAAAACGGGGAAAAAGGAATGAAATAACAACCCCTTCCTTTAGGGAAGGATATATAATTGATGAAAAGGATCACCCTACCATCTTCATCAAGATCCTTCAACTTCGTTGGCGCAATGATTCGCAACTTCGATCCATCATCATTCGTCGCTGAGGGTTTGCTCCAAAGCTCCGTGGATTCTCCAGAGATTTATCTCAATCATTGCCAATGAGAAAAATTCTATTATCCCAATAAAAGGGAAACATATTTGACATACCATCATGTTGTGGCATTAATGAGTCAACATTTTCTATTTCTGAGCCATTATGACATGACATTAATTATTGAAATAGTTTCCCCATTGCTGCGCTGCAGCGGATATTTCCAAAAAGAAATAAAATAAACTTTGCAAATTTATTTTATTTTATTTTACTTAAAACGTCCGAAAATGAACTTTTTCCCTTGACCCATGCCGGTCGAGGTTAGGCTCATTCTTAGGTAAATTCGTCACCCCGGATGCAACGATGCCCTCATATTTTTAATCCGGGCATCCGTTTGGAAACTGCCACAGCTACGCACTCATGCCGACTCACTTGACTTAAAAAAGTTCGAACCACCATTCCAGGATCACTGGGCTTCAGAATGATGTACTGTCTCTACGCCTGGTCTCATAATTTTTTCATATAATATTTAAAAATAATACATAGAAAAACCCGAGACATTACATTCTCCCCACCTTGGGGCTTTACAGCCCCGAAAATCCAAAACAAGACTACTCAAAAAGATGGGGGTACTGGGCACGGATCTGAGCCTCCTGCTCCCACGTGCTCTCCTGAAGATTCCCATGCTGCCACCAGACATGCACCAAGGGAATCGATCACCCATGAAGGATCCTCTCCTGCTGATCCTCGATCACCACCGGGTACTCAACAAAGGTTGCCCCATCTTCGATGTCTAGCTCGACCTAGTCGATGATGTGTGGTGGGTCATGCACATAACTCCCCAACCGAGACACGTTGAAGACATCATGTACCCAATGCAACTGTGGCAGTAGATCTAGGTGGTACACCACCTATCCAACTCTACACAGTATCTGGAAAGGTCCGATGAACCTTGAAGATAGCTTGCCGCCCTGACCAAATCTTCGTAACCCTAGTCGAGGTGAGACCCGAAGAAAGACATGGTCTCCCTCCACAAACTCCAGGGGTCTCCATCGCCAGTCAGTATAAGACTTCTTCCAGCTCTGTACAGTCTTCATCCACTCCCGGATGATCTGCACCTTCTCGGTGGTGGCTCGCACCAACTCTGGACCCATGAGTGCTGACTCTCCGGGGTCGGTCCAGCAAAGTGGTGACCGACAGGGTCTTCCATACAGAGCCTTGAAAGGTGCCATACCAATGGTGGAGTGGTAGCTGTTATTTTATGAAAACTCCACCAGTGGTAGGTGGTCATACCAACTGTGACCAAAGTCCAAGATACAAGCTCATAACATATCCTCCAGAACCTGAATGGTCCTCTCCGTCTGACCATCAGTCTGTGGATGGAATGCCGTGCTCAAATGCAGCTGTGTCCCAAAGGACTCCTGCAATCCCTTCCACAACTGGGATGTAAAGAGGGCGTCTCGATCTGAGACTATCGTCGAAGGGACACCATGAAGCCGAACTATCTTCTGAACATAGAGGCGTCCCAATCTCTCTACGGAACTCTACTCCCTGATGGCTAGAAAGTGGGTCGACTTGGTGAGTCGGTCAATGATCACCCAGATAGAATCCTGCCCCTTGGATGTCCGTGGTAAGCCTGTCATGAATTCCATCGATATTCCATCCCACTTCCACTCTGGAACCTCTAGGGAGTGAGATAATCCTGCTAGAGCCTGGTTCTTATCCTTCACCTGCTAGCACATAAGGCATCGAGAAAAGAACTCTGCTACTCCCTTCTTCATTCCTGACCACCATAACTACCATTGGAGATCCTGGTACATCTTTGCCACTCCTGGATGTACCGCCAAGGGAGATGTATGAAACTCCTTCCAAACATCTTCCTGCAACGCCACTGGTACGATAGTGCGTCCCTTGAAAATAAGTACATTCTCCCCACCTTGCGAATATTAATTAGGATTATGTCCTGTGGATAACTAAGCATGTAAAGAATCACAGTCGTCATCCCCAAGTTGTGCCTCCCTAACTCACTGTAAGAGTGGAGGGGCGATAACCATCGACTGTAGGTAAGTTTCATCCTCTTTGTCCATGAAGGACAACTACAATGTGGCTAACTGCTCTGTCGCCTCACTCAACAGCTGCAAGCTCAACCTTCTGCTAAGAGCATCTGCCACCTTGTTTCCCTTCCCAGGAGTATAGATTATCTTGAAGTCATAGTCCTAGAGGAACTCTAGCCAACGCATCTGTCTCAAATTCATATCCTTTTGTGAGAAGATGTACTTGAGGCTCTTGTGGTCAGAGTAGACGATGAATCACTCGCCCATAAGGTAGTGTCTCCACATCTTCAATGTGAAGACTACCGCCTCTAACTCGAGATCATGGGTCGCATAGTTCTGCTCATGTGGCCTAAGCTGGAGTGAACCATAAGCAATCACTACCTGTCTCTACATCAGGAAATAGCCAAGACTGGTCCCTGATGCGTCGTAGAAAACTACGTAATCGACACCCTCCTTCGGTAACCTCAAGATTGGGGTGCTCGTCAAACTCTATATCAACTGCTCAAAAGCCTGTTGGAACTTCTCTGTCTATACGAAGGGTTTCCCCTTTCAGGTAAAGGTTGTCATCGATGGTGATACTCGGGAGACATCAGAAATGAATCTCCGGTAATATCATGCCAACCCAAGGAAGCTCCGTACCTCCATCATGCTTTGAGGTGGCTCCCATGCTAACACTTCCTCCACCTTGGCTGGGTCCACAACTACACAATCTGTTGAGATGAAATGTCCCAAAAAAGTGGACCTTCTAGATCCAGAACTGGCACTTCGAGAGCTTTTTATAAAGTTAGTGCTCTTGGAGTATGTCTAGAACCATCTGCAAGTGTCTTACATGCTCCTCCTCTGACGCTGAGTACACAAGGATGTCTTCAATAAAGACCACTATGAACCGGTCCAAATACGGCTATAAGATTCAGTTCATCAGTCCTATGAACACTATAGGGACATTTGTCACGCCAGAATACATCACCAAGTACTCATAGTGACTGTAACAACATTTGAATGCCATCTTCAGTATATCCTCGTACCGTACCCGTAATTGGTGATAACCTGATCGAAGGTCAACCTTCGAGAACCACCGTGCCCCTCTTAGCTGATCGAAGAGGTCATCGATCCTCGAAAGTGGATACTTGTTCTTCACCATCACCTGGTTCAGGCGTCGGTAATCCACGCACAACCTCAAACTCCCGTCTGCCTTCTTGGAAAACAAGACTGGGGCCGCCCAGGGTGAAACACTAGGTCTCATGAAACCCTTTCTCTGCAAATCCTCCAATTGCACCCAAATCTCGTGAAGCTCTATGGGAGCCATCCGATATGATGACGAAGAAATCGGTGCCGTCCTGGGGTGTAAGTCAATGCAAAAGTTGATTTCCCAGCGGGGAGGTAGTCCCCGAACATCTTCGAGAAAGACGTCCTCATACTCCACCACTACTGTTGGGAACTGGGAGCTCATCACATCAACTACTCTGAGGGCTAGGCTAGCCAACTCATGAGTGACCGGCTACACCTTCCTATGTATGAGCCCATTCTATGCAGGCTGGGTCTCCTTTTCTCCGACAAAGAAAAACCTCATCCTATCACTACGGACACACCGCACTCTTCACCTAAAACAGTCAATCTGGGCATGGAACGAAGATAACCAATCCATACCAAGAATGACATCATAAGGCCTCGACGCTACACCAAGAGGTTCCAATCGAAGCTCTCACCTCTAAGTGTAAGATCACACTATCTGAAAAGGTGCGTGATCATCGATTCTCCTCCCGTAGGTGTCTCCAAGCATAAGGATCGAGTCAATGATTCTAACAGAATCTTAAGGTTTCGCATAAGACACGTGGCATTGAAGGAATGACTAGAACCTATGTATATGAGTAGGGAAACTAATGTAGAGAAGACATAGATCGTACCTCGTATCATCCCTGGAGCCCCTGGGTCATACGCCTCGACTGCATGCAGCTGTCCCCGCCCCTGTCCCCTAGCTCCTTGAGCCTGGTGCGGACCTCCTGGGGGTGGTGGTGGAAGTAAGTCAAAGAATATGCCACCACCTACATCTCTCCCTGCTCCTCTGCCACATCCGCCGCCTAGCGGGTCTGACTACTCCATTCGTTGTCTCTGCCTCGGTGGTCCATCCACCGGCTCCGTGTCAGCATCTCGACGAGTCAGAAAATATCTAGCGATATGTCCCCTACCGTCGCACGCGTAGCACCACTTCTCCCTGGGATGACTAGATCTAGCCTGAGAGTCATGTACTATCGATACCCTATCCTGGGTCCTCCTATGACATCTCTCACATCCTGATCCCCATGTCCAACATCGGCTTCCTGCTGCCGAGGTCTTCAGACCTGCCTGCCTACTGCTGACTGTCATTGGCTTTCTCTGCGCCGCCAAGAAGCTCTCGATCACCAAGGATTGCTCGAGCACTCCAGCATAATTCAAGATGAATAGAGGCATGACACTAGCTCAGATGTCTTATAATAGACCTCGTTTAAGGGTCCAAGCTCTGAAGTACTGATCTCTGACCATATCCCTCAAGTACCTATCGAGGTTAGTGAACCTCAATGAATATTCAGCAACCGTCTTGGAGCTGAAGAAGCTCCTGGATGCGTACCGATATCAGCGTAATCAGAGATAACTCCTCCCTAAAGAGTCACTCAAACTCTGTCTACGAAAGAGTCTCCTCGTCGCAAGTACGTGTGGTCAGACTCCACCATCGTCTGGCCGAACCCTGAAGAAGGCTCACTCCTAGGATCACCATCTGGTCTGCTAGTGTCCTCACTAGATGGAAAACTCTAGTCACCACCTCAAGCCAGTCATCAACTGCCTGAGGGTCAGGCTTACCTCGGAACCTGAGGGGTCTCTCTCTCTAGAACTCATGGAGCGCGCTCAACCTACGCTCCTCATCGGCCGGTACTGCAGGTACCAATGGCTACTCCACCGGTGTTAGCATAGTAGGTGCACCACCTGGCATCAACTCCAGGTGAACTGGTCCCTATATCTAAGCCTCGTCACTGAGGGGGTCATCCTCATGATCGTGCTACTGAATCCTAGCGGGTATGCGTCGCAGAGGCATCCTGTAAAGAAACAAGATGTACCATGGTCAATGAGTATATCTAGATAGATGATACAATGGACATGAAAAAACACAACCCATTCCTATACGATGCATGTACCATTCTTTTATTTCCCCACAACCATTGTTTTCATGTACCGAGTCGAAAAGCAGGTTACCAGATGTAACGTTTCGGACCTGGGTGCCACGCAACGGGTGCCCCGAGCCCGGTTCGCCACATGACCTCAAGTGCATTTCCCCAAACGCCAGAGGCTGCCAACTAGCAGTGAGGGCCCAGGTATGATAGTGGGGAAACTATGCCCTCATTTGTCAAAGTGTAGCGCATCAGAATACAAAATAAAACATACAATGACAGCGGAAGCAGTAAACCATACAACTAATGGAATAAACAACAGCAGTGGATATAACCAACAGTATATATATGATGATTCTACATGTTTCAAGTTCTAAGAAAGCATCCAGAACATGTTATACATCAATACAGTACAACAAAATACAGAGTACAGCAAAACAAGAAAAACAGTTGGCAGCGGCATCATGAGCCTAGGATCGGTCCCATGCCCTCCTACTCCTCAGCAACAGTCAAGTACCTGTACAGGGACTCTTTCCCCTATCTATACCTGTAGAAACTTAATCTTTTTGGACCGAAAAGCATGACCCAAACCGGGTGTGAGAAATATATCTTATTAGGCACCCACCTAAGGCCCGTGCCCAACTGCGTGCTAACATGCAACAATAGTGTGTAGTGGTAAAATACAATAAAGTAAGCAGTACTCAAAAGTCACTAATTACCAGTTATATTTCCATTTTATTATTCATTTAAACCATTAAATATAAGAAATCACCACAGTGTATTTCTTGTAAACAACTAGTGTCCTCAGACACGTAAACTCCTACCCTCGGGTGACAAGTATCCAACACAAGAATCTGCCCTCAGGAATAACAGAGTTTTTCCCTTAGGCATAGGTAGTGTCGCCCACAGGCACAAAATCAGCTACCCATAGGCACGAAAGAAGTTTCCCTCAGGCCGGAATAACTACAACCCTCGGGCTAAACAGTGCAGTGCCCACAGGCTAATCACAACAACGCCCTCAGGCTAAACAGGTAACCGGGCCATGCCCAACATATCAAAATGCAGTAAACAAGAAATTCCTCTCAAGGAAATTCTAAAATTACTACATTAAAGGCATACCCTCGGGTATCCTGGCCAAACAGCTAAATAGTGAAACACAACCCCGGGGTGGTTTCGGATCCAAGAAATGATCCCAACCAGCATTTTATTATCATAATTAACTACCTAATCAATTCTAGGCATTTAAGTATAGTAACGGCCTCAGCCACACGACACCACAACATGGGTTCATGGCACAAAAATGCACAAAAACACACGACAGTTGGAAAATAACACAAAGCCACCTACCTAATACGTCAACGAGCATTATACACGAACTATGACTCTAGAAATGCCCAAGAACGGCGTAGATCTGACGAAGAACAAAACCCATTCAAATGTAAATAACTTACGTTAGGAGAATAATTGGTAAGAACGGTACCAGGAGAGGAGAGGGCTTAACCGTGCGGTTCCAACGAGATTGTCCGAAGCCGAATCAGATTCCAGACGAACACCCTGTGGATCTTCAAAGATCTGGCCTCCCCCTTTGGCTCCAAAATGGCTCAAGTGCCTCCTCTGGAAAATGAGGAGGCTACTGCCTGTTTTAAGACGATAAAACAAAGTACACGGTGTGTACTTATGAGTACACGGTGTGTACTCCCTTTATTTAACTATTCATTTGGAGGCACCTCCACACTGTTCATCCGTCGACATGAGTACACGGCATGTACTCCCAAGTACACGGCGTGTATTGTCGCCCAGCTGGCGGCGAATCCACCGCCTTACTATTCAGGCCTGCCGATTGACTACACGACGTGTAAGGTACCACTAAACGGCATGTATTTGGTTCCTACACCCTTCGTCGCCGGCATGGCTACATGCCCCGTGTACTCATCCCAACATGGCCAAAAGTACATGGCGTGTGGATAAAGTACACGGCGTGTAGTTCAAAAAATTAGCATTTTTCCCATTTTCCATATTTTCTCAAAAACACTAAAGGAAAAGGAAAAAGAAGAAGCCCATAGCTCAAAACTAAGTACCAGGTTCTTAAAAACTTCCCCCCTTATAGAAATTCGTCCCTGAATTTCCCTTCCAAGGGTGGCGAAGTATAATCTCAAAATAGCTCTGGCCACTGAGCACGTACGTCGGCCTCCCGCTCCCAGGTCTCATCCTGCACTCGGCCATGCTGCTATAGCACCCGTACGAGAGGAACTGACCGACCTCGAAGAACCTTCATGCTCCTGTCAACAATACGAATCAGATGCTCCTCAAAGGATGCATCATGATGAAGCTCCACCTCCTCTGGATGAAAGGTGTGAGACGGGTCTGAATGGTAGCGACGCAACTGAGACACATGGAAGACATCGTGCATGGCTCGGTACCACTGCGGTAATTGCAACCAATAGGCAACCAGCCCGACTCTCTCCAGAATCTCAAATGGTCCCATATATCTCGGTGAAAGCTTACCCTGTATCCTGATCCACTTGTGTCCCAGCCTCGGCGAAACACGCAAGAAAACCTGATCCCCGACCACGAACTCTAAAGGTCATCTACGGCGATCATCATAAGACTTCTGACGAGACTGTGTGGTAGCCATCTACTTCTGAATCAACTGGACCTGCTCAGATGTCTTCTGCACGAGTTGTGGCCCCAGTAAAGCTGCCTCACCTGCCTCTAACTAGGACAAAGGTGATCGACATGGCCTACCATATAAAGCCTCATATGGTGTCATCTCAATAGTCACCTAAAAACTATTGTTATAGGTAAACTCGACTAAGGGTATATGCTTCTCCCAAGAGCCCCCAAAGTCTAGGAGGCATGCACGCAGCATGTCCTCTAGCACCTGTATCATCCGATCTGACTGGCCATCAGTCTGAGGGTGGTATGCTATGATCAGAAGCACCTGTGTACCTAGCGCCCTCTAAAAACTCTTCCAGAAATGAGACGTAAAGAGGGCATCCCTATCTGAAATGATAGAACGAGGGACCCCATGAATACGTACGATCTCTCGGATATACAGCCTTCTGATCTCGTCCAGACCAAAGGTCTCCTTGATTGGCAATAAGTGAGCTAACTTCGTGAGTCTGTCCACAATAACCCACACAGCGTCATTGCCTCGAGGTGACCTCGGAAAACCCATCACGAAATCCATCGCGACATCATCCCATTTCCACTCTGGAATGGGAAATTGCTGTAACAGCCCAGCTGGCCTCTGGTGCTCCGCCTTCACCTGCTGACAGGTGGAACACCTCGTAACAAAACCAGCTATCTCTCTCTTCATACCCGGCCACCAGTACTGATGCCTCAAGTCACGGTACATCTTGGTAACCACGGGATGAACTGCCCAAGCTGAAGCATGAAACTCCCGCATCAACTCCTCACGTATATCTCATGGAACCCATACACATCCATGGAAATGCAAAACCTCATCATCGCCTCTCATCCAACCGGGAGGAGGGTCCTCACTTGCCACCGACTCCCGTAGAACTAGGCCTTCTGAAACTGATAGCTGCCTCATCCTTACTCTGTCCAGGAGGGTAGAAGTCACAACTAACGAGGAAAGATAAGTCTACCCATGACTGTCATGCACCTCTAGATGCATCTCAGAGAACAAAGCCATAATCTCCCACTCACCACTGGCCTCCTGCACTGCCTGTATCTGAGTCTTCCTGCTCAGTGCATCAGCTACTGCATTACCTTTACCAGGTGTATAGGCAAGCTCAAAATCGAAGGACTGTAGGTACTCAACCCACATTCTCTGCCTCAGATTCAGGTCATGTTGAGTAAAGATATACTTGAGACTTTTTTGGTCGGTGAAAACCACAAAATGCTCTCCCAATAGATAATGTCTCCAACAGCTCAACTCATGAACAACTGCAGCCAACTCGAGTTCATGCGTCGGGTAATTCATCTCATGTGGCCTCAACTGTCGAGACCCGTATGCAACAACTTGGTCGCCCTGCATCAAAACTGCTCCCAGCCCAATCCCTGATGCATCACAGTAAACTGTATAGCTCTTTCCCTGCTCTGGGAGTATCAGGATCGGTGCTGATGTCAAACTTCCCTTCAGGTCCTGAAAATATCTCTCGCAAGCTTCTAACCAAATGAACTTCACAACCTTCTTAGTCAGACCTGTCAATGGTGCTGGTAAGCGGGAGAAGTCCTGTATGAAGCGTCTGTAGTAACCAGCCAGCCCCAAGAAACTTCATATATCAAACACATTCTTAGGATTCTCCCAGGAAACTACTGCTCTCAACTTCTCTAGGTCTACTGAAACTCCTGCCTCAGAGATGATATGTCCCAGGAAGTGAATCTGGTCCATCCAAAAGTGGTACTTTGAGAGCTTAGAATATAGTCGATGCTCTCTCAGTGTACTTAGTACAATCTCAAGATGGTTGGCATGGTCATGTCGAGTGTGAGAGTACAACAAGATGTCATCCACAAATACTACCACAAAAGAATCAAGATACGGATGGAACACACGATTCATCAGAGCCATGAAAACTGCTGGCGCGTTCGTCAGTCCGAACGGCATAACCGTATACTCATATAGACCATACCTACTCCTGAAAGCTATGAGAGGTATATCAGATGGTCTAACGCGCAGCTGATGATATCCGGATCTCAAGTCAATCTTCGAGAACACTCGTTCTCCACGAAGCTGATCAAACAGATCATCTATCCTTGGCAAGGGATATCGGTTCTTAACCGTCAACTGGTTTAGCTTCCGATAATCCACGCAAAGTCTGAGGTTACCGTCCACCTTTTTCGAAAAAAGGACCGGAGAACCCCAAGGAGAAGTACTGGGTCGGATAAAAACCTTCACCTGTAGCTCCTCTAACTGTCTCTTGAGCTCCTGCAACTCAGGCGTGGCCATCCTATAAGGAGGAATGGACACTAGTGATTCTCCTGGCACTAGATCAATAGAGAAATCCACCTCACGCTCTTGAGGTAGACCTGAAAATTCATCCGAGAAGACATCCCTGAAACGATCAACAATTGGAGGGAAATCCGTCTGACAAGTCCCATGGTCATCCAGATATAAACTCGCAATCTGGGATGTGACTCCACCTCGCCCATGATGCTCTGGTCCAGCTCAACTCGCCTGAACATCCCATTATCCCTTGTATAGAAACTCTCCTCCCTATGGTGACGTGAAATGCACCCTGCGACAATAGCAGTCTACAAAGGCTCGGAAGGGAACTAACCAGTCCATCCTGAGAATGAAATCATAGCTTGTCATCTCTAAGACATAGTGGTACCAAAGTAAGTGACACCCTCCAACCTCAAGGGGGAACTCCTTACACTGATGCACACCAGACGTCCTAGTCCCCAATGGAGTATCTAGTGTCAAGATATCAGAAGAAGAAGAAACATCGAGCCCAAGGCTCTCCACAATGGGTACAAATATGAAACTATGTGTAGCACCCGTATCAAAAAGTACTGAAGACAAGACAGAAGCTACTAGAATAGTACCTCTGACTATAGAAGGTCCAGGACCCTGCTCCTGCTGGGTCTATTGCACTGCATATGCTTGCCCAGTGTCGCGGCCCTGTGACACAGCCTGGCTACCCTGAGTTGTCCTGCCCTGCTGCCTCTACGATCCTGGTGTTTGGCTACCATGACCACGACCACCATCTCTGCCTGCACTCCCTAATGTATTCCAGTTCCCTGACTGGTAGGAAGCCACTGGTCCTACTCCTGCACGCAGAGTCTGCACAAAACCCCTCTCACTAGCTGGTGGAAACACCCTACAAAAGCACTGCAGATGACCCATCTTGCCACAAGCTCGACACTCCACTGGGTCTCGTGGACACTGAGGTCTCTTGTGCCCCTCTCTACCGCACTGGTAGAACATAACCTGGCCACCTGTAGCATTCTTATGACTGGTACTGCTGCCCTGAGAGAAGTCCATATGTCTCTTCCTCTTGCTAGCAGAAATAACACCAGTAACTGGTGATGAACCACCCTGGCCCACACCACTCGATTCCCGTAGGTTCCTCTCTATAATCAGCGTTTGATTCACAATCGCATGTATAGTAGGCAACCTGAAAACATTCACTAGCGCTCATATGTCATAACAAAGACCATCATCAAAATGTCTGGCTCTCAACGTCTCATCACCCACCAGCACGGGTGCAAAACGCTGAAGCTCCGTAAAACGAGAAGAATAGTCCATCACCTACATAGCGCCCTGCTGTAGATTCATGAACTCTCGAGCTCTATCTGCCCTCAGAATCTCGGGAAAGAGGAATTCATAGACGACTTCCTGAAAATCTTCCCACGCCATGTCCCTGTGATGCTCTGACTGGGTGGTAACATCCCACCACCTCTTGGCAGAATCACGCAACATATAAGTCGCAAGCTTGACCCTCCACCCTGGAAGCGTCTTAGGATGCTCGAAAATAGTCTGCATTGATCCTAGCCAAGACTCTACAGCCTGTGGTCCGCCATCCCCTGAAAATGTAGGTAGATGCTGCTGCTGAAAGATACGCGTCAGCTCGGCCATAGATGTAGCAAACTGCGGTGCTCCCTGAAAGGTCTGCATGAACCGCATAAAGCCTTCACGGAACTGAGCCTCCACGCCTGTGTCCAGTATAACAGCTGGTGCCGCATCTGGCTCTGTTAGAGGATCCACTAGTAGCCCATGGCCCACCATCTCCGGAGTATAATCGTCGCCACTCTCTTGGCGAACAACTCGCGGTCGTCTAGGCGGCATGGCACTACAATGTCAAAAGCACGCCTCAGATTCAAGATTATTAAGACTGAAAGCGAAGGAACCACAAAGTAACAAGAGGAAGAAATTATTTCAAAATTGGCAAATCAAGACTACACGGCATGTACAATGACTACATGGCGTGTACTTGACTTCTTTTCCCCTGCCCGGGTCCTTCTACACGGCTAAGCCACATGACTTCCGTTCAACAAAACTACACAGCATGTATAATATATACACGGAGTGTACGGTGTTATTTTCCAACTGCCCGTGTTGTCTATGACACAATCGACTACTCGACTTTACACTACTCGGCGTGCTACACCCGCACACGGCGTGTATACCATCCTGTTTCCCAATCACACGGCTAACTCCACACGGTCTGTCCTTGGACAAGACTACATGGCATGTCCCACAGGTACATGGTGTGTTCAGGGAGAGGTGACATAGGCCTGTGTTGTTATCTACACGGCCGAGTCCCCAGGTCAAACTACACGGCGTGTCTACTATTAACACGGCGTGTTCTGTCAAGGATTTCACCGACCCGTGTTGTTAGTTACACGGCCGAAATCTGGGTCACACTACACGACGTGTCTAAAAAACTACATGGTGTGCTTCACCCAAGCCCTTCCCTACCCCGTGTCGCCACCCACACAGTTTGTGACACGGGAAGAGACTACACGGCGTGTACTCAGGGTACATGGTGTGTACTCAAAAAGTGCATTTTTCTTCCCGAACAGAAGAACACACACGGCGTGTATGAGGTCCTACACGACGTGTATTCTGGTTTTTCCGAACAGTATGCCTCAGAAACTTCCCCGGAACCCATAAAATATGGAAACTAACACCTAAGTGTCAAATTCCGACCCGTGGGGGCCCATACTCCCCACAAATCAAAGTTTGAAATCTTATGTGTGTTATAACCAATAACCAGTCAATGATCCACCAAATTCCAGTCAATGGGGGCCCATAATCCCCAAAAACCAAAGTTTGGCGTCCAGTATATAAGCAATCTCAACAAACATACCATATCACAAGACAGGTATTTATCAATCAGCTATCACAACAGCATGCTTTATTAGCACAAAAACTATCAAAACAACATGAAAAATTCTAATGCACCTACATGGCATGGAAACTATGTATGGAATGTGATATCTAACATGTGCCTATATGATGCATGAGATGACATACCCTCATCTCATTGGGTTTCAACTAAATAGAACCCACTGATAAAATATAAACTGCACAATCTCAAAGTGCGTCACCCAACAGTGAAAACATATCAACCGTAAAATTGCAAAATCAAAATAATGAAAAATATGAGGTAGACTGGCTTTTCCCTATACACGAGTTAGCCATGCCCGGGCATAGCTTATTAACAACTACCGTTCCATCCTATCCCTGACTACGGCTCCAAATAGTTAGTCAAAGAAAAGAAACTTATCTGATACCACTTTGTAACGTCCCGGACTCGGGTGCCACGCAACGGGTGCCCCGATCCCGGTTCTCCACGTGACCTCAAGCACATTTCCCCAAACACCAGAGGCTGCCAACTAGCAGCGAGGGCCCAGGTCTGATAGTGGGGAAACTATGCCCTCATTTGTCAAAGTGTAGCGCAGCGGAATACAAAATAAAACATACAACGACAACGGAAGAAGTAAACCATACAACTACTGGAATAAACAACTGTAGTGGATATAACCAACAGTATATATATGATGATGCTACATGTTTCAAGTTCTAAGAAAGCAGCCATAATATGTTATACATCAATACAGTAAAACAAAATACAGAGTATAGAAAAACAAGCAAAATAGCTGGCAGCGGCATCGCGAGCCTAGGCTCGGTCCCATGCCCTCATACTCCTCAGCAACAGTCAAGTACCTGTATAGGGACTCTTTCCCCCATCTACACCTGCATAAACGTAATATTTTTAGGCCGAAAATCATGAACCAAACAGGGTGTGAGAAATATATCTCAGTAGGCACCCACATAAGGCTCGTTCCCAATTGCGTGCTAACATGCAAAAATAGTTTGAAGTGGTAAAATGCAATAAAGTAAGTAGTACTCAAAATCCACTAATTAACAGTTATATTTCCATTTTATTATTCATTTAAAACATTAAATATAAGAAATCACTATAGTGCATTTATAGTAAACAACTAGTGTCCTCAGACACGTAAACTCCTACCCTCAGGTAACGAGTATCTAACACAAGAATCTTCCCTCAGGCATAACAGAGTTTTTCCCTCAGACGTAGGTAGTGTCGCCCACAGGCACAGAATCAGCTGCCCACAGGCACGGAAGAAGTTTCCCTCAGGCCGGAATAGCTACAGCCCTCGGGCTAAACAGTTCAGTGCCCACAGGCTAATCACAACAACACCCTCAGGCTAAATAGGTAACCGGGCCATGCCCAACATATCAAAATGCAGTAAACAAGAAATTATTCTCAAGGAAATTCTACAATTACTACATTAAAGGCATACCCTCGGGTATCCTGGCCAAACGGCTAAACAGTGAAACACACCCCCGGGGTGGTTTCAGATCCAAGCAATGATCCCAACCAACATTTTATTATCACAATTAACTACCTAATCAATTATAGGAATTTAAGTATAGAAACGGCCTCATCCACACGACACCCCAACATGGGTTCGTGGCACAAAAATGCACGACAGTTGGAAAATAACACAAATCCACCTACCTAATACGTCAACGAGCGTTATACACGAACGCCGACTCCAGAAACACCCAAGAACGGCGTAGATCTGACGAATAAAAAAACCCATTGAAACGTAAATAACATACGTTAGGAGAAGAATTGGTAAGAACGGTACCAGGAGAGGAGAGGGTTTACCCATGCGGTTCCAACGAGATCGTCCGAAGCCGAATCGGATTCCAGATGAACGCCCTATGGATCTTCAAAGATCCGGCCACCCCCTTTGGCTCCAAAATGGCTCAAGTGCCTCCTCTGCCAAATGAGGAGGCTACTGCCTGTTTTAAGCCGAAAAAAAGTACACGACATGTACTTCTGAGTACATGGCGTGTAGTCCCTTCATTTAACTGTTCATTTGGCGGCACCGCCACACTGTTCATCCGTCGACTTGAGTACACGACATGTACTCCCAAGTACACGGCGTGTAATGTCGCCCAGCTGGCGGTGACTCCACCGCCTTACTATTCAGGCCTGCCGACTGACTACATGGCGTGTAAGGTACCACTACACGGCGTGTAGTCGGTTCCTACACCCTTCGTCGCCGGCATGGCTACACGCCCCGTGTACTCATCCCAACACGGCCAAAAGTGCATGGTGTGTGGATAAAGTACACGGTGTGTAGTTCCAAAAATTAGCATTTTTCCCCATTTTCCATATTTTCTCAAAAACACTGAAGGAAAAGGAAAAATAAGAAGCCCGTACCTCAAAACTAAGAACCAGGTTCTTACATCAGAGTCCTGGTGTATGGATACGTCGGCCGCCCACACCAATACTAGAGTCCTTGGACTGAAAGCCGAGCTCGAAACACTCAACACTATTTCCCTAAACCAAACTGAGTGACTCTTGGTCCAAAGGTAGAACCGACCACCTCTGATACCACTTTTTCACGAACAATCCCAGTGGGGCCCGTGCCGTGACTCCCCAAGCTCGCCTCCAATAGGCCAGAGGCTGGTGACTAGCACTGAGTAGGCATATTACTAACATGGGAGGCATTTCCTAGGAACCTATACACACACACACATCTCCAAGACCACAAATGCTGAAATGTAAAACCACTAGGGAACAAAAATGCATGCATACAACTAAACCATCCAACAGAGTATGATGGGAAGTAAAGTGCGGAAAGTAAACTGGGCCAAAATACAAGCCCACCAAAACAAGAGTCTGAAAATTGAAAAGTCCAACCTGTTAACAAGGAGGTATTGGGAATGCTGCTCGTAGCCGTAGGAACACCTCAGCCTGTAGGGAACTCAGAAAGCCCGGTCCTATCCTGGTCTGCCTTGGACTCTGTCAAAAGGCTGCTCGTCTGCACAAGACATGACACATGCGGGAAAAGCCCTTATTGGGGTGATTATAACAATACTCAGTAGAGGACCCCGAAAACAACAAAGAAATACAAAAAGTAAAGGTACAGTCAGCTATACACAGTATATGTCTACAGAACATATAACAAGTGAAACACAATCTAGATATACTCGAAACCCCGACCCTTGGTCTAGAGGAAATTCAAACAACCGCATACCGCGTATAGAGATTCTCTTCGAAGATTCCACGAAGCACTCGTTCTGGGAGAACACACTGCACGAGTCTGGTAGCTCTGATGACGTCCATCTGAGAAGTAATGTTCATCAGTAAATGCCACTAAAGGTAGATACACTCATTATGGGAGACACACTCCTGAGTGGGAAGGATCACAGTAGATAGATACACTCATTACAGGAGACACACTATTGAGTGGGGAAAGATCACAATACACAGATGAGGATCACTGCCAGGGCCATGGAGGATACCACGACTCATGTGGATTCAACATCTAGGTAGAGGATCAATGCCCGATAGAGTTGGTCACGTCGATACCTGACTCTACCTAGGGTTAGGAATGGATAGAGGATCTCGCTCTGGGCCTCTTGGAGGGATGTCTGAATCTATCATAGAAATTCCTGCTAAAGGGATCATACTCCTATAAAAGGAAACGATGCCTGACCTTCAAGGGAATGAGAAGAAGGGGCAAGAACCCAAATGAAATATGTCCAAGATATGGTGGACAAGACGACCAAGCCGTTTTTCAAAAAGTACACAGTGTGTAGGAAGGTCACATGCCGTGTCTTCTAACCCTGGGTACTTCCCGTGTTCAATGGCCCATGTTGTAAGATTGGTCGTGTAAAAAAAGTGAGTGCACGACGTGTGGTAAGGATTAAACGCCATGTCCGAGTATCTGGGGTTGGCTCTATGTATGCTGGTTGTGTGCCCGTACACAGCCTCAACCCATGTATGCCATCCCGTGTAGTCGGTACACGGGGTGACACGCACTACTGGCCTCACCTATCCATGTGGTGTAGTACACGGCCGTGTACTACACCCCGTGTCCGTGTACCCCCAGGATACACGCCGAGTCCTGTGTAGCCGCCTCCGCTATGTCGTGCAAAGAGTACACGCCATGTTCTGAAGATGTGTAGTCCATCCCGTGTCCATGTACTATCCAAAGTACATGTCGAGCTTTAGGGAAAGTTCAACACACCGTGTGACTGGGGTCACACGCCGTGTGATACCCGTCTGACACCCGAAACCCTAGCCTCTCCGCTAGTACTACACGATGTGTTCTTCGGAAGTACACACCGTGTATTCTATAAATTTCCAAAAACACAAACCTCCACCGTCGCACCTCCAGTGATGTCCCATTCGTTGATCTAGCCATTTGATCATCAAGAAACTCTAGGTTTTTGGTCGCCCTGACACCACGAAGCTGCTCCCAACATTTTTGGGCCTCTGATCGGCTCTGAAAACATGTTTTGATCTTCCCGCACGAAGAACGCTCGAAGAATGACCTCTTCCGATTCGAGCCGATTCGTTGTCCATCATGATCGTCGAATCTCCATAGGGTTGTTGCGATATCGGATCTCCATTTTGGGATCATTGCTTCGCAAGACGGGTGTGCAACGATCCATTGTTTGTCGCCCTGCGAAGAATGCGAAGAACGCGCGTGAAGAAAAGGGGAATGAAAATTCAATAAAACAAATGGAGAAACGAACCTCCACCGTCATTCGTCACAACGTTGATCTGCTCCAGTTAGTAGGTTTAAACGGAGCAGGAATCAAAAATAGTAATCAACATGAATCAATTCCCCATAATCATCCCAATAAAACCCTCTCACAAGAATGTACGAATCTGTGGATCAACTTGTTCGTGGTTGATCCGTGTTCATCGTTTAAATTCAAAAACAAGGAAAAAGGAATGAAATAACAACCCCTAACTTTAGGGAAGGATCGATCATTGATGAAAAGGGTCACCCTGCCATCTTCGTCGAGATCCTTCAACTTTGTTGGCGCAGTGATTCGAAACTTCGATATGTTGTCATTCGTCACTGAGGGTTTGGTCCAACGCTTCGTGGATTCTCCAGAGATTTCTATCAATCGTTTCCAATGAGAAAAATTCGATTATCCCAATAAAAGGGAAACACATTTGAAATCCCATCATGTTGCGGCATTAATGAGTCAGCATTTTCTATTTTTGAGCCATTTTGACATGACATTAATTACTAAAACATTTTCCCCGTCGTTGCGCTGTAGCGAATATTTCCAAAAAGAAATAAAATAAACTTTGTGAATTTATTTTATTTTATTTTACTTAAAACATATGAAAATTAACTTTTTCCCTCAAACCGCACCGGTAGAGGTTAGGCTTGTTCTTAGGTAAAGTCTCCATTCTGGACGCAACGGTGCCCTCATAGTTTTAATTCAGGAATCCATTTGGAAACTTCCACAGTCGCGCACTCATGTCGACTCACTTAACTTAAAAAAGTTTGAACCACCATTCTGGGCTCACTGGGCCTCGAAATGATGTGTCGTCTCTACACCTGGTCTTGTAATTTTTCCATATAATATTTAAAAATAATACACGGAAAAACCTGAGACATTACACCACATGCCTAAGGAAATGAACCTATCATGTCTTGAACTTACAATTTATACAAGTTTCATATAGCTGATGGCATCGAAGAACTTAAAAAGACATATCTAATATGATCAACATGATCCTCCTTTGACTCCAAGTAGATCAATATATTTTCAATGAATATGACTAAGAACTGGTTAAAGAATTCACAAAACATAGAGTTCATGTTCCCCATGAACACATCTAGTGCATTTATGACACTAAATGACATGGCCATGAACTTTAATTTACCATACCTATATCAGAAGGTAGTCTTAAGGACATCCACCTCATTCCCCATCAACTGATGATATCCTTACTATAGATTGATCTTTGAAAACTAACTAGCCCCCATCTAATGGTTGAAAATATCTTCAATCCTATATATAGGGTAAAAATTATTTATCATCACCTGATTTAACCTCCAATATCCTATAAACAACCTCAGACTACTATCTAAATTATTGTAGAATAACACCAAATCACCCCACAATGAAAAAATGGGTCGAATTGAACCCTTATTCATTAGATCATCTATCTGAATCCTCAACTCCCACATCTCATAGGGTTCTATACAATAAGAATCCATCAAAATTGTAGAAGCACCTGGATATAAATATATCTTGAACATGATATAATTTCAAGGAGGTAATATCAAAACCACATCAAGAAAGACATCCAAAAAATACCTGATGAACCTAGGAACCTCGACCATCTTAGCATCTACTTATTCTATGAAACAATCAGCTTCTAGGGAAGTAAGGATCTCCAAACTTAAACCACCCAACTAAAAATCCCTCTCATCAAAGGAAACCACACACCGACCATCCAAATTTGAGAACATGAGTCTCCTTCAGAAGCAATCAATAATAACACAAATAGAACATAACTAGTTGATGATGAGGATACCATCAGTCAACAACATCTGAAGCAAGAAGATATACCCACATGATTGATGTGGACCCTTCATCACCCCACACCCCTGGAACACATCAAACAAGTTTTTTTGGCCTCCGACTAGCATAGTTAATAGTAGGGGAATGGTAAGCCTCCCCACATAAAGTTACAAAGAACACACTAGAGCAGGTACAATAAAAGAGCATGAATCTCCTGAATCAAACAAGGCATGAACAAGGGTAGATGATAAACTGATTTCACCTTTAATGATATATGGACCCTATGGTGATACCACCTCTACTGTATTAAATTGACTATGCCTAGATCCACTACCTCTATTCTGAAATCCAATTCCATGACCATGCTTATTTTGGGGTCCCTAAATACACGTAGCATGCATAGGTGTCTTTTTATAGCTCCATATCCTCTCAGAAGAGCATAAGACTACCTCCCATGCTGCTAAAATGACCTCGATGGATGCTATTTTACCAGACCACCTCAACCATATTGAGCTCAAATAACTATAGAACATTGATTATAAAGATAGACATGCCCCCATAGAAAAATTACACTAGCCCAATTACCTTAAAAAATATATGAAAATCACCAGCCCCATAAGGTCATGAGGAAAGCTGTTGAGGTCAAATCCCCACTAGTCAAAACCTCAAAGGCCCTAAAATGTGAGACCTACCACTGAAAACTTTTCTCCTCAAGGAAAAATAATAGTTCCCTTATTGTGGTAAAACTCCTCATGAGTGATAATGATCAATAAAATCCACCTTATTTTGAGCCTCTAGATATGTTGGCAATGTAAAAGGAGTAACTAAATAATATATAGAAGGATAAAGTGCCTCCTCAAGATGTCATGACCATGAATATTCATCAAGAAAAATATCTAGGGTGAAAAAATATATCCCGAAACATGATACCAAGATCCCCCATATACATGATCCCATTATAAAGAGAGATATACTTCTTCCTCTTCATTGCATTTATGGTTGATGATAAGATCTATGCTTGGAACTCCTTCAGAAATTTTGACCACAATACATATCCCCCCTTATGCTCACCTAGATACAATATCCACAACTAATGAACATCTCCTCTCATATGAATAACTTCCAATGGAACCAATTAATCTACCATGTCCTGAATAAATCAAAGGTGATATTGAGATCCTTAAACCATATTGCTGTCTCTATATCAAAAACACTACCCTCTTACTTCCCAAGAATCTTCTGCTAGAAGGCATGCAAGACCCTCTACCATGCCTCATCCTCCTCTGCCAAGTCGATCCTTCAATGATCAATCAAATCATCCTATTGAACCTCAACTGAATAAACCACATGTAGATGGTGATCATGATCCATAACTGAAAGGTGAATAATTTTTTTCTAAGCCCGGTAGTATGAAATTTTATTAATACTCATTTAATTTATTTTAATTTCCCTAAACCACCCAATTCAAATAGTAACAAAAGCAATCATGATTCATGTACTTCCCCTAGGTCTCTACCCTATAAGTAGTACCGCCTCACTTGGTTTTTTTAGGCTCATAGTCATTGTTTCAGATCATGAGGGGGGGGGGGGTAAAATCCTATTTCCTAGGTGTCCTTCCTTGGCCTATGCCACACACCAAGATCAATTGACTATGTTTCCTTACCAACACATAAAATCTTCACTATACTGAAATAATAAATCCATCCTATCCCTCAAAAAAAATCCTCTAATACCACTTTTTCCTGACCCCCCCTAGGAAGGTACCCCTCCCGGGCCCATAATGAAAGAAGAAGGATAGTGACCCCTAAGTCCCACCTCCAATAGGCCCTAGGTTGGTGACTAGCATCGAGGGTATAAAAAAATCACATATGGAAGGAATTAACCTATATAATAATACATTATTAGAATATAGGATATAAAAGATCAATCAAATCCATGAAATAACATAAAATAAAGTAACCAAAACCATACCACGATCCATGAATAATGTAAAAAAATACAAGAAAACTCTAAATAATTACCTAAAGAAATTATCTATAGTAGTGACTCAAAAACATTTCCAAAGTCATGAGATAGTAATTCCTAGCATGACCCAGATAGTCCTCCTAGAAACCTAAAAAAAATAGGTTGTATATACATAGGGTGAGAATACAAGTATACTCAGTAGGATCACACCCAAATTCTCCCATCCACATATGAAAAGAGAATACTAATGAACCAGTGAGAAAATACTAGAACCAAAAAAACTTAAAAAGGTCAACTAACCAAATCCATCCTCACCATGACACACTCAACAAATATAGAATCCAAGTATAGTAGCATAATAAGAAACATATCGATAAAAGGTTACCTTATACTAATTTCCCACTGATTTTCCATTCACACACCCAAACTTCGTATATCATGGTGATCCTATCTATTCCGTATAGAAACTTTCTCGAAGATACCTAGGCTATCACATCACATCACATCACATATTTCATATAGACACCTAGTCCATAACATCACATATTTCCCACAATCACCTAGGACATCACATCACATCATATCACATCAAATATCACCCATAGACACATAGGCCATTATATCTCAACTATAACCATAACCAGAATAGTAATGAATCAAAAACATGAAAGAAATCAACCTTGTTCCCTCCTTCCATCATGCACGAACCCCACTACAATCCATCTCATCAAACATCACCAAAATTCACTTTTGAGTTCTTATAATCACAACCCATTCATCTCAACATCACATAGAATAGAGAGTAGGGAAGATCCCGTAGCCATCCATCCATCCTCCCTACCAAGATATTGGAAAAAAACACCCCCAAAACATTTGATTTTCGAAAAAACATGCTCAATGTAGGTGGGGTTCATATAAAAATCATGATGAAAATAAAATATATATAGTATCCACAATACACAAGCCCAACCTAAGGATTCAAAACAAGAGTTTAATCCCAACTATCAACATTACCACAAGCCTCACCACCTACACCACTTCTACTACCACTTCTAAATGTAAAACACCACATAAAAAAGTTGAACCCCAACCACATTCATTTCATTTCAAGTTAATCCAACTTCTAGATTTCCCATTACTAATAATTTCATCATTCTAGTACATTTATTTCATTATTTATGCCCCTTTATTTCACATTTATCAACAACCATTTAAGCAACAACTCCCATTTTAAAATAAGTGTTCATTAATAATTTCAACCCATTATCCAAACTATCCCATTAGCCTAATAGAATCATGCCATTTCAACTTCATTATTAACCATTTATACCATCACTATTGACCAACTAAAAAAACACCATAGAAACACAATAACAACCCAACTTTTCTATGCCAAAAATCTCTATATTACCACTATTTCACATTACCACCACTTCTCATCATAACAACCACATCACAACCACCTCCCATCATGTCCGCCACATATCATAACCACATCTCATCACAATCACCCCCACATCACAACCACACATCATAACACTTTTTATATCATTAACATATCATTTTTTAGATTTATCAAGGGTATTTTCATCACTTTCACTTATTTATTTCATGGGTATTCTCACACAACCATAATTTACATGTGAAATCAATTCATTAACCAGATATATGTTATTATACAATTTCATTAAAGGTGATAATAAAAAATCACACAAAAAGGGTTCTATAGTCACAATAATCACAACACAAACAATTCTCCCAATGAATACACTTTTCAATAAGGAATCAATCCCATACAATCAAAATATAAATAATAAAAAAAGTGGTAAAACATGAAATTTATTTCATCTTACCCTTAAATTTCAATTAAACCAAT
Organism: Viscum album; assembly: GCA_963277665.1. NCBI lineage: Eukaryota > Viridiplantae > Streptophyta > Magnoliopsida > Santalales > Viscaceae > Viscum > Viscum album. The sequence continues at coordinate 1,075,942,608 of OY728139.1, read as the reverse complement.
CCATTATCTTCATTATATAAGTGTATAGTATCTTCCCAAAATACAACAAGATAATAACCTCTCCCTATTGATATAACTTGATGAGAAATGAAGGATACCCTACCTCAAACAAAGCATTATGATCCACTGCACAAGGTCAAAATAATAAGATACAACCACTAAACACCACAATGAATAAATACACCTCGATTATATTGGAACACAACATCCCCAACATCTTTGTAACGTCCCGGTTCTGGGTGCCACCCAAAGGTTCCCCATACCCGGTTGGTCACATGACCTCAAGCGTATTTTCCCGAACACTAGAGGCTGCCAACTAGTATTGAGGGCCTTGGGTGTGATAGTGGGGAAACTATTCCCTCATTATAAAAGTATGCACAACGGAATAACAAGTAATAAATAGTAGTGGAAGCAATAATACCATACAACAAGTAAACCATGAAAGACTAAAAGCAAATAAACAACTGGAGCACATATATAAATGATGCATGTCACATATGTCTAGAAAAGCATAAAAAAAGTCAAAATGTTGGAAAAAAAGTAATAAACCAAAGTAAAAAGGAAAATAAATAAAATCCAGCAGCATCGCAAGCCTGAACTTGGTCTCGTGCTCTCTAGCTTTACAACTGTCAAGTACATGTCTTGGAAGACATGTCACAAATGCTCAAAATTTAAGTCAACCCTCTCGGTAGCTCACACAGTCTAACCCCTCTAGCCAAGTAATACAATAAAAGGTCCAAGACACTCTGAGGAAGCACTCACTATCAATCCCCCCTATGGTCTTTCGAGAATAACTACAGACTCTCCAGGGAAGCACTCAACATCAATTCTTCATATGGTCTTATAACATAAACTATAGACACTCTGAGGGAGCACTCATCATCAATCCCCCTTGTGGTCTCGTAGCGTGAAATATAATAGACACTCTGAGGAAGCACTCAACGTCAATTCCCCTTGTGTTCTAACTACACCATGTTCTCACAACCCTATGCAATTAGATTATGCATAAATGATATCAAGAATCTCAAAGTAATATCAACTATTACATGGATAAACAATTCCAATGTATATCACAAGAATTTAACAAGGAGAAAAAGGCGATAGTTATATCCTATCAAGAAGGGCAAGGAAAACAAGGTCTACCTCATAGGCAACCTGAACCAAATGACCCTAAACAATCAAACAAAAAATCACACCCATTGGGTGTTCCTTAATCATGAAATTTTACATAAAACTACTATAACAAACCCTTAATTCAACAATCAATCTAAGGTAGATAAAACAGGGTTTAATTTCCTTAACCCAAAATACCCGACACATGGGTAATCAATAGTTTGTCATATAAAACTCAAAGACTATCAATGAAAGGCAACAAACCAGCTACCTTGATGTTGTACGATCTATATAGTTGAACCTCGAACTTTGAATCAACCTAGAACATCATAGATCTATAAAAACATCAAAAAAGTTCAACCTTGAATAACTCGAGGGAGAGAAGAAATTAGGAGAAGAGGCTCTAGAAGAAGGAAGAACTCACCAAGATGATTCCAACGCACCTGCTGGAGTTTGATTCGGAGAAAGGACGATGGATCAGTGTCTCAGAGAAGGATTTCCACTCTCAGTCACTCCTAGATGAAATGGGGTTAAAAGAAGATGAATATGGCGATTAGAAGCGACCTTGGTCCATTTAATCAAATAAAAAAATTACATGGCATGTTCATTTAATGTACACGCCAAGTACATGCCTCAATTGGCCCCCGCTTTAGGCGGTATCTAGGTCACCCCACACAACCATGTCTCGACTGTTACACACCCAAGACACGGTTGTACGTAGTAATCAGGTACACGATGTGTAATCCTAAGCACACAACATGTGCTTCTAAAGTTTCCAAAAACTCCCATTTTTCTCAAAAACACCCAAAAACAAGATCCATACCTGAAAAGAAGATTCGTGTTCTTACAATATTATTACCAAAACTTCATCGAAACAACATGTTATCCTTAACAAAAACCTCTTACAAAAAATAACATGGAGAAATAGGGAGAAGAAAAGAGTGGGGAATCACCTAAAACCACAAAATATTAATCTCCCAAGGCCAGGATTGAAAACCAATAAAAGGGGGTTGAAATAACTACTTGGGATGCACTTGGGTTTCCTAGGAACTGAGATGAAAATCCGGATAATGAGGGGGGTTCAAGGGGATTTTGTGTTTTATATGTGGTCCGCACAATATAAGGTCACAGAGCAGCACTAAAAACTTTGTCGTAGAACCACTAAAAAAGGAAGGGACTATGATATAAAGGTAAGGACCATGCCATAACCTTTCTGATCAAAGAGAAATCATAGAATTACAACTGTCTCCATGATATAGATATGATAAAATAGAAAGAATACCACAATGCAGTGGAAACCACCATGCCACATAACCCACTCTCAAATAAAGGCATATGTCACATACCTTCTCTATGATGAATCCATGTAAAAAATATTAAAACCACTGAAAAATCATCCCTAGCACTCCAAACTGCAGTCAGGGTCTCCACACTACAACTATGAAAAATATATAAATAGCAAGAAAATACTTCTCTTGAGTCTTTGTTCCATATCTAACCTATCTACGTTGTAGCCACCTCTCTTACATGGCACATCCAATTCTACACACTACAGAATTATCCTTAGCTGGAATTTCCAATTTCAACCTCATTTTCCCCTCCAACTAGCTCAAAACCTCCTCTAAACACCTCCATTATGATAATGTCCACTAAGTAATGAGTCAAAACGTCTAGAAAATTACAAAACCCTTCTCCAAAGTGGAATGGAAAGATTCCTCCGAGTTTAAATCCAAGACTCCATACAGATATCCATGATCATAAAAAATAAATCATTAGTTCCTTCTGCTGATGTGTTTGCTATATTGGTTTCAAGAACCTTCTATTTTTCTCTATACCCCTTCTTGACATGTCCTTTATCCCCAAAAATATAGCAGGTTAGACCATGCTTCTTTTACTTGTCTTGACTCTTTCCCCTTGATTTTTATTATCCTTTATGATTATCTCATTGCACATATCATACCTCTTCCTTACACATAAGAGTAAAATAGATAATCTACCTGATTCTATTCTCTAAATATCCTCAACATGGATCAGACCTCACACATCATTCTAAACCAACTTTTTATTCCATAAATAATTACTCAAAGCTGTTACAGTGAATCTCAACTATCAGATAACTAAGATAGTAAAACTAGAGCACACACCTCACCATCCAATATAATTCCCACTGATGAAAACTGACCTGTGATGGTGCTGAATTCATTGATGAGATCAACAAAAATACTCCCTTTAATCATCCTCATATTGACTAATCGTCACATCAGGTACACTTATTTTGATGCAGAAGGATTATCGTATATATTCATGAGTTATTTTAATAACCCAACCATAATATTCTCCTCTATGATTTTTAACTCCTTGTTTTTGGCCAACATATGGTGCAAAACTCCCAAAACCCTCCAATCTAGTAGATCCCACTCTATCTTTTCCATCTATATTTTTTCTCTCCCAAAAGTGGAAAGTGTATCTTTTTTTATAAAGATAATCCTCAACCTACATCATCCATTAACTAAAATATTTTCTATCAAAACAATTGATATTTACCTTGAATTATTCAATATTCATCATTCAATTCAAGAAAAATAAACTCGATGTTCCAAACTCAATCTCTTATATTAGTTGTTGTATAAATTCTAAGAGTAATAGTGAAAAATGATTCCATAGATGAGAGTAAAAGGGAAAAAACAAAAGAATAATAAAATGATCATGAAACACATAGATTTACATGGTTTTGTAAATAATCCCTACATCCATGGAGTGGTATAATTATTTTACTAATTCAATAGTAGAATTATAGGTAAATTTCAGAGCATCACACATATGGAATCTCAAGATCAAATGAACTCATAAAGAAGATGGTGCAACTATGCCACAAACTTCACATTAAGTTCACTGTGCTACAATGACTGGTGGATAGAAGTCTATAGAGCTACAGGACCACTGTGTACAAAGTCCAAGATTCCATAATAATAATATCAAAGTGTTCACTACAAAAATTACCTATTACTATCACTAGTCATATTTTCTATAGTTAAGTCATATTTTATATAGTTCCCAAAATTTGGGTTAGGGGCCTTCAACCCCTGGACCCTTGAGAAGGGGTGAACTACCCCTGTAACCTCCAATTACCTCACTATAGAGGTTGATCTATGGGAACTATGGGAACTGTGGATTGGTGTACAGTATGGGCCACCAACAATTATCCTAACTTCATCCAAGGATTAGGATACACCAGTCCAAAAATATTATTCTTGGATCCTAATCCTATATTCTAACCTGCTTCAATGCCACTAACATAGAAAACTTACTTAATCTAAGATACCGCTCTTCTTTATTCATCAATGCATTATTTCTATTAAATATTTAATTTTAATCTAATGATTCATTAAATACCATCTATTTTCCCTTCTATGCTCCTATAGTATTCTCTCATTTTTTCCCTCTCATATTCCATTCATCAGTGGATAAAAACAACAAAACAAAAATGTCTCATCTTCTCTATCATCATCGACTTCATCAACATGCCTTCCGAATTGTTTGTTCCATAAATCTTATGAAATTTCAGCAGCCCATCCCGTTTTAAGCCTCTGATAAAATGGTGATTTAACTAAATGTGCTTCATCCTGGAATGAAACATCGAGTTCTTTACAAGATATATAGAACTATGATTGTCACAGTGAAATAAATTTTCCTCTCTCTTTGTATCTGGATCCTCCAAGATGTTCTTCAACTAAACCATCTCCTTCCCAGATTCTGTTACAACAATGTATTCTGCCTTTGTGGGGGATAAAACCCTCAACTTATAAAAATAAGATATATATCTTACTACAGTTCCTCTATCGGTAAACACATCACCTACTGTACCCATCCTACTATCAATATCACCTCCAAGGTCAGCATCCACATACCCCTACAATGATTTTCCTTTCTCAAATCATAGATATAATTCCTTTCTTCCATTACAATACCTCAATAAGTATCCACTTCACAACTTCCTAATGTTTCTTTCAAGGATTATCCATGTACCTACTCATAACTCAATTTTCATGAAAAATATCATTTTGAGTACAAACCATAGAATACACCATGATTTCAATAGCTAATGCATATGGAAATTTTTCCATGTACTCAACAACTTATATTATCTTCATTGCTGGCTCCTTTGACAAATTAAAATGGATTTCTAGGGGAATAAAAAATTACTTTACTTCTAGTATACTGAATCTACTCAAAAACTTTCCAATATAGTCGGCCTATGATAACATTAGGGTTCTATCTTTATGGTCTCTCTTGATCTTCATCCCCAAAATTTTCTAGCTTCTCCAAGATATTTCATCTCAAACTTCTCATCTAGCTACCCTTTCAACTAATCAATCCTCTGCATACATGATCCTATAATGAGAATGTCATCCACATAAAAAAATAATATAATGTATCCATCAAAAAAGGATTTTAAATAACAACATTTATCTATGACACACTGATTTTCTGCATTTTTGGTCATGAATGCATTAAAATTATTCTTCCTCTTCCTGAGTACCTAATTTATCCCATATAATCTCTTTTAAATTTTGTAAAAAATATATTTATTTCCTAAATTAATATATGGATATAGATATTTCATGAAAATTTCCTCCTCTAGATCACTAGGAAGGAAATTCATCTTCATATAAATCTGCTCAAGATGCATGTCCTATGATGTTGCAATACTAAGAATGATCCAAATAGTGGTAAGCTTCACTACAGGTGAGAAAATTTTAGTGAATTCTAATCCTTCATTTAGTTTAAATCCTTTCACCACTAGACTTGAATTATATCTCATCTTACCATCATGTTCTTCCTTGACATGGTACACCCATTTTTTCTAAAATTATTTCTTTCCCTATGGAAAAGGTGTCAACTCCCAATTATTGTTGTCATGTAATGAATAAATCACCCCCTTTTTATCTAACTCCCACTTACTTGAGTCCTTCACCTGTATTGACTCTTAAAACCATTTTGGTTCTCCACCAACAATAAATAAAAAATAATATAAGGATAATGAATAACTCTATAGAGTCCTTCTCACCCTTGTTGATATCCTCAACTACACTTGAGGAGTAGGTTCCACTGGTTTTAGTGTTACATGATCAGGTACACCTTCAGGCTTCAATTTATCATGAAAATATGATTCTTTATTCCCACTATCAACTTCAGCTGCATGATGATCCTTGTATATTAAACATTCATTAACTATTATGTTATTGATTTTTATGACCATCTTGTTCTTATCATCCGAGAAGAGACAACCAAACTCCTCAACACCATATCCAATAAAGAAATAAGATTTTTTCTTAGCATCAATCTTGTACCTTTCATCAACATATATATATATATATATTTATGATAAACAATAAAAGTTTCATAAATGATATATTCTTACCTTCTTTCCTTACCAGATCTCCTTGGGTTAAAATTCTCCCATTGGTTCAGATGAACTTTTGTTGATGAGATATGCTACCATGTTCACTAACTCTACCAAAAAAGTATTGGGTAACCCTGAGTGTGGCTTTATACTCTTAGAATATTCATTTAGTGACTTGTTCAGTTTTTTATATACACCATTATACTATGTTTTACCTAGAATATTATTCTCCCACCAAATTCCATTATTAGAAAAAAAATCCTTAAACTCATTACTGTTATACTCTCTACCATTTTCATACCTCAAGCATTTTAGTTTTGATCATAAATAATTCTACAAAATGTTCTTCCACTTATAAAACTTGTTAAACACATTAGTTTTTTATTTTTAGAAAGTAAAACCACACCTTATTTTTCTAGTCATTGATAAATGTCACAAAATATTATGAACCTCCAATGGAATGTACTGGTACAGGACCCCAAACATTAATGTGCACTAACTCTGGCTTCCCAGACTTCTATGTTCTAACTCCTTTTACAAATCATACATTTTTCTACTTCTTAAGGATAAAATATTCACACAATACAACCTCCACCAACTTTAGATTTAGTAGAATTCCTTTTGTTACCAACACCTTCAACCCCTTCTCACTCATATGACCTAGCTTATTGTGTGAAAGTTGTGAATACCCAACATAATTTATTATTTCAATCATTTCTATGAAATTATCCACTATATTTTATAGGGTTCTATTCTTTAATCCCTTATACATGACTATATACCCCTTAGAAATATTCCATACTGCACCAGTGAATGTAGTGTTAAAACCTACATAATCACACCTCCCAATAGAAATAAGATTTATTCTTAATCTAGGGATATTACTCACTTTTTATAATGAGAAAACTCTCATTTTTGGTCTTGATATATGTATCTTCCTTCCCCAAAATTTTCAGGGGTTCATCATCTTCATTAATATGTACTTTTCCCAAAATTTCCAAGTATATAATTATTTAGGAAACCCCTCTATGAAGTGGAATTAAAATATTAATATAATTCTAAAATCCATGTCTTCATAGGGTTATCCATGCTCAAAAACAACACATCATTAGTTCTTTCAACTATCATGTTTTTTGTATTGGTTTCAAGTGCCTTCCATTTTTCTTTTCACTCCCCTTGACCTATCATTTCTTCCAAAAAATCCACCAGGTAGGATCGGGACCATTTTCCTTGTATCAACTCTTTACACTTGATTTTTATCATCCTCTATGATTATCTCATTGTTATTATGAACCTCTTTATTCCATATAGAGAGTATAACTAGAAAATATACCTAATTATCTGCTTCGAATATCCTCATTGAGGATCAGTTATTGCATTTATTTCATAACCAACTTTGTATTCCCTAAATAACTACTCATAGTTATTACAGCGTATTACCAACTATCAGGTAATAAAGACAGTAAAACTAGATCATATACCTCCTTTTCCAGTGCAATTACCATTTACAACAACTTACTTTTGATGGTTTTGAATTTGTAGATGTGATAAAAAACAATCTTCCCTTTAATCAAATTCAGATTGAATAATCATTGAATTAGGTACACTTTGTTTGATATAGAAGGGTTATCATACATATTCATGAGAGCTTTCATCAACCTAGTCATTTCCTTCTCCTCTATAATGTTGAACTCTACATTTTTTTGCAATGTAAGGTGAAAATATCCCATAACCTATCGATCCAATAGACCCCAATCATTCTTCTCCATCTCCACTAGTTTTTTCCTAAAAGAAGAAAGTGCATCTTTTTATGATAAAGATAATCCTTGATATGAATCCTATAGTAACTAAAATTAGTTCTGTTGAAATAATCAATCTTCACCTTGCCTCTTCTATAGCCATTATTCAATTTAATAAAACTAAACTCAATTTTTTTAACTCAGGATCAAATACCAAATGTTGTGGAAAATCTAGGAGTAATAATGAAGAATGATTCTATAAATGAGATTAAAAGTGAAAAAATAATAATATTGCAAGACATAGAGGTTTATGTGGTTTAGAAAATGATACCTAAGTCCATAGAGAGGTATAATAATTTCACTAATTTAGAAGAATAATTACAGGTAAATTTCAGATCATCACACACACAAAAACCCTATCTTGAATGAGCTCTTAAATAATATGGTGAAACTGTGCCACTTACTGCATTGTAAGTCCACTGTGGTATAATTACAGATGGATGGAAATCTACAGAGGTACAATATTGGTATCTCTAAATTATGAAATGTTATAATAATTATTTCAAATTATTCACTACTATAATTTCCTATCGATATCACCGGTCAAATCAGCTATATATCGATTAAAGTTTCTACATTTCCCAAAATGTGGGTTGGGGGACTTCAACCATAAGACCACTGAGTAAGGAAACACTGTCCCTTGTAACCCCTAGTGACCTCACCATGGATTTAAAACCCTTAAATTTGTGTCTTGGTGTGTATTATAGGCCACTAAAAATTAGACCAACTTCATCTAAGGATCAAGCTACACCAGTATAACACTAAACACCCCATATAGAGAAATGACCATATAATATACATGACCAAACCCCATGTGCAATACATGACCATATAACATGTGGTGTATTTGGACACTATGTGGTGTATATGGTCAGGTACCCTATGTGTATTACAAGATATGTGTGGTTGAGGGATGTCATATATTTGGCAAGTACATGCCATGTCATGCTGCGATACATGACCAATGAGGATTTGTAGGGTTACATGTCATGTACTTGAGGTGCACTTTATATACTTTACCTCCTTAGAGGCGTATCACCTGTTTTCCCACTAGATCTATAATTGGACCTATGAGTAGTCTATTTTGATTTTTTTTACATAATATATGGTGGTGAAATATTTATAGTTATTAGAGACTGTTTATGAGATGATTTGGGTTGTGAGAGGTTTGGTGGGAGGTTTCCCTTGATTTTTTTGGTTCAAGAGTTCTCCTGATGAAGTGTTATTTGAGACCCCATTGGGGGTTGTTAGATTATTGTAAAACATGTAATAGAAATGGAAAGGGGTCTAGTTTGGGTTTCTTTGGATGGTTCTCAGAGGATAGGACTAAGTAAAGACTGAAGGTTCCAGGTACAATGGAAGCATGTAATGGGTCATGCCCAACTTTTTTTTTGTCATGATGGATGATCAATCTAATATTTACATGATGATGAACTCCATGATCAAAGTAATTAAATCAAAGAAAAATAGACAAGGTATAGAATTCTGAAACCAAGAATAGGATCATCACATATTATTTATAATTAATTTAATCAATTAAAGAATTACCTTTCATGAATTATTTCTTTGTCGATGGATCTGATAATAGATATATGTTGTACCATAGTTTCATTGTAGGAATCAAGAGTAGATTACCTCTAGTGGTGATCCATACGTGTTCCAAAAATATCTAAACATTGTCATAGGAGTCTATGGGTGCTAGCGTGACAGATCCTAACACTTGTGTTGTTCACTTTTGATTTCCATGAGAATCACTTCCAAATAATTCTCTTTGATCTCTCTTGACTTGAGAGTTAATGGTGGAGGAAGATCACTCTATATTATTGGGATCATTCTTGGAGAAGGGATCTCTCTAGGGATTTAGAGGATTCTCCATATTCATTATGCATAATCAAACAAATGAATTGGATCTCTTGAAAAATAATATAATTAGGTTTATATATTACCATGGTTAGAAATAAATAATTATACAAGTTACCTTTATTATTTATTTAATCACTCATGGAATCCCATGTCTATAATAATAATAATAATGTTATTTATTGACATGTTATTAACTTATTAATTAAAATTAAATATTATTTATTCAAATAATATTCAATATATATTATTTCTCACCGGACCATTAAACTCGGTTTTCCATTCCTCCACAATATTTATCGAGCCTTGAATAATGTATATTTATTTATTAAATAAACATCATTGCATTATTCACCAATAAATAAATAAATATAATATTCACTAAATATAAAATAAATATTTATTAAATATTCCACTCACATAATATTCATGAAGTTAGGTGTGTATTATTCTAGAAGATAGGGTGTGTCTTCACAAGGTCGTTGGATTCGTTGGATCCCCCCATCTAGTGGTTTTAAGCTTAATGTGAATGGGCTATGTTGTAATGGTTATATGTATGGAGGGGGTCTTGTTTATGATCTGGGTGGCTTGGTTATTTTCACCTTTAGGGAATCCTATGGTCCTGGTGATTCTTTAATGGCAGAGGCTTGTGCTATGTGTGATGGGATGGAGATGTGTAGTAACAATAATATCATATTTTCATATGGGGAGACCAACTTAGTGATCATATTTCATTATATATAGGGTAGGATCAAAGTGCCATGGTCTATTATTTATCACATTCATAGATTCAAGGAACTTATTAATGATCACACTACTCTATGTCACACTTGGCATGAAGGGAACCCGGAAATAGACTTTTTGGATTCAAGAGTTATCTCAGCGAGTTCTTATATTTGTTTTACTAATTTTTGGCTCTATTACTCTTGGTTTAATTTCCATTGTGAGAGGTGATGCCCTTGGGATTCACTATTTTAAACCCGCTTGATCTATTTTCCCCTTTGTTTCCTTTCATCAATAAAAAGTTTAATTTGAATTAAATTTTTTATTAAACCACATATGGGAATAATATTTATTCAATTTTTTAAATAATAAATAATTATATATTATTTAACTATTATTCTAGATACACTTAGTGTGTGACCCTCTAGGCCTCTTTCTTAGTGGAATTAGGAGAAGCAGTCTAAATCCCAATGTTAACATCTAGAAACACTCCAATACACCCATAGAGAAATAAGTTAATGCCAAAAAAATATAATACCTCACAAAAACTCTCACAGTGTAATATAATCCCTTTATCATGATATCTCTAATCAAGTAGGCTACATGCTGGTTCCATCAACCTATGCGCTCGATGTATCTTTCTTTGAATTTCCAGAAATTGAACTTGCCCATAGAACACCATGGCCATGTATTTATTTAGGATACATCATTTACATCAAAGGGACCAAGATATTAACTTCCGTTAAAGAACAAAAGGGAAAAATCCTTTCTCATATTATTCATTAATGAAATATTACTCGTGACGCACTCAACATATCCTACCTCACCAAAAACATACGTTGTCATGGTTTTCATCAATACATCAAAGTACACAGATTATAATATTCATTAATAATAACATTAAAGTCTCTGGATCAATACACATATCTGAAAATAGAAACATACAATGACACATATGAATGTGCATTTCCTACCAGTGGTTCTCATTCTCATAATATCCTACACTAGATATTACCAAGGGTTTACACCATGAGAAGGTGCCTCAATGTCCTATGATTCTTCACCCCTGATATCCTGTATCATTTTTCTCTATAAAATGATATCATCTAGATATAAAACATATATTTAAGAATAGTATCATAGAACTTATTGGTTCTCATCACAGTGAGGAACTACTATGACCTTTTATTGAGACAACTACTCGTATGATATTATCACATACTATGTTATAGAAAAGAATAATCATGACGTGATAAGGATTTTATTAATATTAAAAACTATGAATACATGCTATCATAAAGCACACATAATTTGGTTCTAGGGCACAAACTCAAACAAACTACCACTTTCACTTGAGCCCACTACTAACAACCTTCAGTTCACTAGTTCTCATATGATACTCATGCTTATACTAAGTTATGCCTTTAGTTAAGGGGTCCACCATGTTTTATTATATGGGAACTCTGCTTACCATAAATTCACCCATATGATAAAAAATACCTCAAGAGGTGATTCTTCTGAAGTATATACTTTATCTATTGGTGGGACCTTAGATGTTTTGTAAGATCAACCACTGCAATATTATCACAATAAAATGTGATAGGATATTTACTGATAGGTACCACATAAATATCCTAGAAAACTTTTCATATCC